>JARFIW010000624.1:0-2807500 GCA_036346225.1 Platerodrilus igneus | reverse complement strand
TCTAGTTCCTAGAACCATCTTTATAAAAAGGAAACAAACATATTGCTATTCTGCAACCTAAGGGTTAATTTAATTTTGAGTAATAAAAATTGTAAATATACTAACGCAAATAAATTTCATAATTGTCTCACATCCATATCCTCCTCCGTCTTTATATGCACTTTAGTAACTCCTAGAACCGTCAGATGTAACTGACAACTGATAAAGCATTTTGTGTGAAGTTTCTAGACGGCTCTGTGGCGTAGTTGGTATGCGTGTTACTACTAAGCCGAAGGTTCAGGTTCGAATCCTGACACGGTCAGCTTAAAAAATATTAGGCGAACATTTTTCACAAAAATACGTTTTCGATCAGATGAAAGGTAAAATGGAGGTCTCGTGTTGGAGTGTTGTCACGCATTGTAAATATCCCTACCTTGCTTGAAGTAGCAAGGGTTCGACAAAATTCAAAATTTTCAGAACAAAAACTCGCTTCCTGGCCAATGTAGTACCTTAGGGTCGAGCATTGGAAAATCAAATGTAGTGTGTGATGTTTCGTCGACACCGTGGCTTAGTTGATGTGCGTGTGACTACTTGTGGCTACTTCGCTGTTTTGATGCTAACATTCGCTGTGAGGTTTGTGGTACCATCTTGTTGAGACTACGTATTTCTGTCGTAACCTAGAAGTTCGTAAGCTGGTAGAACCAGAAAATCTCTCAACGTGGTACAGTAGCGTTCGGAAGTCCCTATAACAGTGCGGCCCCGAGAGTTTTCAAAAAAATAGGGACCGATGATACCCCACGTTGCTATTTCAACTTAAACCGTAACCTTTGCTAAGTGAGCGATTGCTGATGCTTCGAACAGAAATCCTCGAGGGCCCAATAGCGACAATTTTGATTGCTAAGGTAAAAATGGAGCTCGTCCGAGAAAATATTGTCGAAATATGGGAATCTATCCAACATCTCCTTTGATAAATGTAGGAGGAAGACAAAGTCCGTCTCCTTCAACTCCTGCACTAATTGCAGTTTACAAAAATGTAACTTCAAGTCAAGACGTAAAATGTGTTGCATAGTTGTTCATCTCAATACAAAAGCCTCCATTCTTGGTTCCGCACCTACAAATACTCTTACACGCTCAACTTTTTTGCTAATTTGAGCAACACTTACTTGTGCGTCCTTAAGGTCGCATATTCTGTGTTGATTCTGTTGCCTCAAATCTTTTGACCCATTGCTTAATCACATTTGTGATAGGGCACTAGTTAATGTAATACAAATCGTATTGAGCTCGAACTAGACTATGAACAGTTACAAACAAACCCCTATTCTCATAAAACATATGCACGCAAAGCGCACTCTGCTCTACCGTGTAACTACTCATAGTGACTTACATTTTTGTAATAGAGTTACACATCTACACCATCATAGCAACGTGCGCATTATCGTTTAGGAACTACAGCTGCTTCAAAAGTGATTTTCTTTATGGGTCACCCAGTACCATTAGCCGCGCGAAAGTACAATGCGCTTAGCATGTTTACGTAACGTATACCACTGAAGAATCACGTTAAAAAACTTGAAGGGCACGTGCTGACCAATTCGAAATAGATGACTCGTTTTCAGCAAAAATCGTAGTGTTCGTTCAGACTTGACGGTTTTTACTTTGTCGATCTCTTATAATAGCAAGTTTCACTCTTAGTTTCCCAAAGTAGATGAATGAAGTGACTCAGCTTCCTCGTTTTGGAAATCACACCTTTTATAACCCGACTGAAGCTTTGGTTACATTAGGAAGTGACACGAAATCCCAAATACTTGACACCAATGATAGTAATACATCTATCTTTCGGTTTGTTGGATTTGGAGTTTCTGTTACAAGTTTTCTAACAAGAAAATGAAATTTAGAAGTTAAATACTTTTTAAAGTTGTCCACTATGTCGCGATTTAACTAATAGAAAATGGAACACCGATAGCCCACGCCAACACAATTTTTGCTATCTGACGTTTGATGATTGTTTCTTAAGTATTTTTGGTTGCTGAAACCAAATATATACTCAGGATTTTTGTACGACACTTAGAGATATTTGTTGAAAACCATTAACATTGTGCATCATATTGTAACGAACGTAATTCGCCGGGCGACTCATTATTAAAATGTAAATAGCGTTATAATGTCTGGCGAAAATTTTAGAAATTGCTGGAAAGATAGGACAGGATGAGCAGCAGTTGACATCCTA
The DNA here is from genome assembly GCA_036346225.1 of Platerodrilus igneus. Lineage (NCBI taxonomy): Eukaryota > Metazoa > Arthropoda > Insecta > Coleoptera > Lycidae > Platerodrilus > Platerodrilus igneus. Next base: position 2,805,297 of record JARFIW010000624.1, on the reverse strand, counting down.
AACACTTTTATGAATAGATATAAAATATAAATAAAGAAATAATATTTTACTGTACAGTATATGTTGCTGATAGATTTTGTAGAATGTCGCCGAAGTAAGTCAAACAGATACGTTTTTTACGCATGTGACAGGTTTACGATTAAACCTCACAAAAAGCAACTGCGTTAATCAAAAGGTTTATGAGCTTTATGTTGAATGCAAACTAGGAGATCAGGATAAACCTTGAACAGCCCATATCATTTGAGCAACGTGTGCTGTGAATTTATGAGGATGGTTCAACGGCACTTGTAATTTTATGCCGTTTGCAATGCCTATAGTGTGAAGAAAACCTAAAGAAGAACCTGCTGAAGATAATATAGTTAAATTTATGGAAGAAAACATGAATCTTGATTTCCAACCATTTGGTACAGGTACTCAACATTTACTTTCACATGATGAGCTTAACGACCTAGTCCGGGATTTAAATTTGTTAAAAGTTCAAGTCGAACTGTTGGATCCTGATCACCAAGTTGGAATCTATCACAGAGTGGTACGCATATTTTCATATATAAGAGACGTGAAGACGGGTTTCTTCACTTTTTTTACATCGTGTGGTGTACTGTGTAGATGTTCCTGAATGCATTAAGATGTCAATAGAAAACTAATAAGTGGAGACGATTTCTTGATTCATCTACTGAAAGTTTGAAGGGAGTTCTCCTCCACAATAAAAATACCTACCCCTACCACTGTTCCTATTGTCCACACAGTACATATGAAGGAAAACTATGACAATATGAAAACTTTATTCGAACACATTAAGTATACATAATATGGATGAAGCATATGCAGTGATTTAAATGTCATAGCTCTTTTGTTAGGAATAGAATTGGGTTACACGAGGTATTGCTATTTCCTTTGCGAATGAAAGACTAGAGCAAAGCAAAGGTTAAACACTACTTTGTCAAAGGTTGGAGAATGCAAGAAAACTTTGTTGCTGGAGAAAAAAATCCTTTTCTCGTTGATACAAAGAAAGTTTTGCTATCACTTCTGCACATAAAACTGGAACTGATGAAAACTTTTATCAAAGCTTTAAATGAAAGCGGTGAAAGATATCAATATCTGAGAGAGCTGTCCCAGACTATGAGAGGCAAAACTAAAAGAAGGAATTTTTATTGAGTCACAAATTCGTCACAGCAAAATGAGAGTGTTTTCGATTCAAAGCTGATGAGATCGAGGCTGTTGTATGGGTATCATTTAAAAAGCTGTGTTCCGATTTCTTAGGGTATACTAAAGCAAAAAATTAGGAACCAATTGTGAATCCCTTAATTTTCACATACAGCGATAAGGGTTGTTACGTTCCAATTTTGCTTTTAAAATTTCCCTTGTCAATTCAATACCCGCTCGAATAAATTCCGTTCCTACTGTTAAATCCTTTAACATAATTAATCATAAATGCGCTCTCTAATAATTCCTCAATTTAAATCTAGTTGCTTTGAATCGACAAGTTTATGCTACAATTAAATAGGTTATATCCTGTTTTAGGTACCCGTTATCTTGGTATGCATTATGACCGCGTATAATTGCTTCGTTTGTGTTTCCCATTTAAAGATTTGTCCAAATATTACATCCTACTATTATCCGATAAAACCGTGTTTTCCAGTTTTAATCGCGTTTCTATAAGCGAGGATTTGCAGTTTAAATTCGTGTCATTTGAACCAAGGTTCAATTTGATTCTTCAGTTTGCGCGTCAAGGTGTTTTCTACATTATTCGTCACCGCATTTCAAAAGCAGTGCACGTTTGTTTTTTTTTGTTCGACAACTAGGGGGTGTTCTGCGTGTATTGCTTTTTTTGCTGGAGGCCAAATGGGTTCTTTCTATGTGTAGGCCCACCTGTTCGTTGCCGATGGCAGGGTGAGTGGATCCTGAATACGGCGGCGTTTCTGTGTTAACTCACCCCGACTACTTGCAAGCTAAGTATCAGGACACCTACAGGTATGCAACTCGTTTTCTTTTGTGTGTCAATGGCATATTTCGTATCAGCGTTTGGTGTAGTTACGTGATGAGAAACGTGATATTGTAAATCTTTTGTTGGTGGCCGCTAATTTATATTATCGCTGTACAGGTGTGATGTACCATTGTTAAAAATGTTGGACAGACACACGCTTATTCTTTTATACTGATTATTTTACAAACGGTAATAGGTAAAACTTAAAAGATGTCTGACAAAAGCTCTCTCTCACACGTTAATTCTTTCCTACTAATTAGTTATTTTACAAAAATTATTAGGTGAAATTTTAAAAACGCTTGACAAATGCTCCCACATATTGATTTACTACTGATTAATTTTATTTTGTGTGAAATACGAGATGCGCACTTCGTATCTAGATTCCTAAATTGTCCATGTAATATAATTGTTTGCTGTAAAATAGTAACTCTGAATTTATTTCTTTCGCATGTTTGTACAGAATCCTTCATTTATTTTTATTTGTTAATAGATAATCGTGGGCGACGTGCTTTATTTTGTTTGGTTTATTTTTGTATTTAGGTGAATCCCCCCCACTCTCCGCGTTTGATAGTTAACCTGGTATTTACTTTTCTTCCGGCTACGTCTAGGTACGTAGCAGGGTTGCAATTGTCTTTGAACATTGATTTTCTACACTCGCACTTGGACTTTTTCACTGCAAATCTAGGCTCGGTGAGTGACAAACATATTGCAAGGTTTCACAAGACATCATGTATTATGAAAACCGATACCAAGGGAAATGGATCCCCACAGTTTCCGCAAATTATTGTTTTAACCTATTCAGGGATGCTCCAGAGGTACCCTACAAACGATAGTCGCATGCACAAAATTGAGATTTGATAGTTAGGTAGTATGCATAATTTGTGTTATAAAAAAATGTAAACAGTAGAGAATAAAACGATCCACTATAAAAAATATGAATATTCTGTTAACGGATTCGTAATCAGCGAGAAAAACTATAAGAAACATGCATCGCATTGGGAAAAAACAAAAAATTGCAATTTTTGTTCAGTGTAATTGATGTATAAGAATTTGTTTTGTATTTTGAAACCATTTCAGTTTGTAAAGAAGCATCCACCTCCATCCAGTCTCATGGTATCACATGGTGTGTTGCACAAATTAGTCCGGTGGTTCAAAAGAAAGTGTTGCTATATCCATCTAAAACATGTCGCCTCTTTTATTTAATTACCGCTTGAAGTCCTTACAGAAGTAAGAACTCCTTTTTGCATTCGTGCAAATTATGGTTTTTGTGGAGGTGTATTTTTGAGACAGTGCTTCAATTGTTCCTTATGGGATGTAATGATAATGTATTGATGGAATAGTTTGAGCACCAACACTATTAAGCACCTAAATTTTTGTCAAGGTGTGAAGTGAAAAAGCTAAAAGGAACTTGTTTTGAATTCCTATTGCTATAAAATCATCCCTTTCTCGATGAACGATATAATTTCACACAACGAACAAAGCTCGGCGCTCGGCTACGATGGTTTTTAATCGTAATCCATAGAATAGACTTTCAATTACAGAACGAAAGCATTTAAAACCGCACAAACAATAACAACGTTATATAGTTGATGCCAAAAATATAAATTATACTGTTATTCGATATTCTGTGCCATTGGTGGTTTGTAATTTACTAAACAATTTGGTTAGAGCTTAGGGGTTGTTTGTCCATGAATAGAATATAACAGCTGCCATTGATGCACAATGCAGAACCCCCGCTTTAGGCTTTATGTTGTTGATCTAGGTACAACCAATAGAAATATATTTTGCAAAAACATAAAGGACCGCCATACCTTTTTAAAAAGTGTTTGAGATTGTATTCATTAGATGCAGGTAATTTTGGTGTGCATTTCCTCCGGCAGGCGTAGGGCATTTGGGATTTGCTTGTATTCAGACTTCGATAAAATTCAGATTTTAGCGTACCTATACGAATCTTACAAGCAACAAAAACAAAACATTTTTGTGTTAGATGCCTATGAAACTATTTAATATTAATTTATTCCATTATTCTTGGAAGATAACATTTCTTGAATGCTTACATATGCTCACTTTCATAATTTTTGATATTCTTGGTCATAATTATTAAACAACATATTCCAACAATTCTAAACTTCAACAATAATTCGTTTTAATGCATATATCTGACATGCCATTTCCACTAATTACATTTTTCATAAATACAACCGAAAATATTTCAAGAATAGACCACAATTTGTTTTAAAATTTGTCGAAATTAAACATACCTGTTTAGAGTTTGTCAATCTTAGGTTAGCCAGAAAGGATGGAATCGTTTTCCCCCTAAGGAATTCTGCACATATCTTATGATCTGAGTGGATTTTATTAATGCAATTAAGTACCTGGGTCGAATATAACCTCTCTCATTTTAACTGTCAAATGCTACACTTTAAAGGTGCAATTTGACGGTTATAAATTATGCAACATTATAAAATGCTTAACCTCTTTAGCATCACCGCATCATATTTGATATAAACACTTTCAAATATCAAAATGTTCATATAAAATATATTTTTTACTTAACCAACCATTGTATCGTATATGTATCAAATCCAAACATTGTTTGTCTCAGCTTAGTCGATTTTGGACCTCTCAAGGCCAACTTCCTTTTACAGCATTAATCAATTGATTTTGGCAGTCTCGTTGCTAACTGCTTTTACTGCTTTACAAGTCTTTGATTCTCTGCTCGCAGAGGGTGTGAAATCATTTCTTCGCACCAGTCTTGCTGGCGGGAGGATTTGTGTACTTGGTGTGTGTTTACCGCTCAGTCATCTAATATGCTTCTGGGTGTTTTCTTGCGTTTGTGTGGGATTCCGTCCAGCGGAGTTGCGATGTGTCGAATGTGTTCGATATCTGAGTTGTCGATTTTCTCGTATATACTTGACGCCAGATTCTTGAAGTGGTTTTCTAGCGTGTGCAGCCTAAGGTCATGTCTTAAGGTTTCATTCCTAACAAACCATGGTCCTAACGGTCTTGTTTTGGAATACTGCAAGTTTGGTTTTGTTTGTTTTTGAAATGTAGGTGTACATGCCGCCGATGCGCAACTCAGTATGGGTCGTAAGTATATCTTGTAAGTCTGGAGTCTGATGTCTATTGGTAGTCTATTTTTGTGGATGAGTATTCCGTGGATGAAACCTTTTGCTCTCCGAACTTTGTTTGTCGTGTCAGTGACGTGATTGTTGCATGTTAATTGCTTGTCGATGTGCACCCCTAGGTATTTTATTTATTGGCTCCAAACTAGCTCTTGGTGTTCTAGCGTCGGTGGTTTTTGCTTTTTCTTGCGTCTGGAGAATAATATGACTTCAGTCCTCTGAACGTTTAATTTGAATTTTCACTGTTTGGAACCAATCGGTAGTGCGTCGAGCTGGTTTTGCATTCTTGTTGTGGTTTCCTTAGCATTTCGTCCCGTTGTCAGGAGCAGGGTGTCGTCAGCGTATATAGCGCAAAAGACTCTTTGCCGGCATGGTAGGTCCTAGATGTATGCATTGAATAGCGTTGGTACAAGGCAGACTTCTAGTGGGACGCCGGGAGTTTCTAGTGATAGGATGTTTTCTACTTTCACCTGTCTTGCTGTTGGTCAGGTAACTTCTTACCAATTGGATGTAAGGCGTCGGAAGATTGTGAATGGTGTAAAACTTAAACAACAGTCTGTTGATCCAAAGGCGTTTTTGATATCTAGAGCGATGGCGACCGTGGTTAGTCCTCGGTTGTAGTTGGTGGCTATGTTGTTTATTACCCGGATGGCTTGTAATGTGGTGGAGTGCTGTTGCTTGAATCCGTGTTGTTCTAGTCGGTTTTTCAGCAGTGGTTTCAGTCTTGACAGTAGTAATCGTTCAAAGATTTTGGATCTCGTGCTCAGTAGGGAGGTTGCTCTGTAGTTTTCGGCGTCCATCCTCCTCTTTCCTGGCTTTGAAATCATTACCACTATTGTCGCTTTCCATAAGTCTAGGAAGAATTTGTAGTTGATCATGCTGTTGAAAATTTTTGTGATGAACGCCAATGTCTTTTTTGCTGTGTTTTAGCGCCATGTGTGCGATTCCGTCTTTTCCTGGAACTTTTCTGTTACTTTGTCTGGTGATAGCTTGTTTTATTTCTTGTGGAGTGATCTGTAGGATGTCGTTCTCTGCAGGTGCTTGTAGTATTTGATCTACTCTTGTGTTTATGAAGTTAGTGAATATATTGTCTGTTGTTGGGTGTTCTGAAAATGTTTTTTGGACAACTTCGGAGAATTTGGCTCTTCGCTCTTCAGCGCTGTACAGCAATCCATCTTCTCCTTGTAGTGGTGCGGGTCCAGGGTTCTTCCGTGTCATAAGTCGATGGTTTAGTCTGTACAAGTTTCCTTCTGTTTGTATTGTGTAATTGACGTGGTTGGTCCAGGATTCGTCGTAACGTTCATCCAGCATAATCTTAACTGCGCGTTGCTTTCGGTTAAGTAACGTTTTACTTGTGGATCTCGTGTGTTCTTCCACCTTCTGACGAGGGTTTCCTTTTCGTTGATGGCCTCTTTTATGTATCGTGAGATGTCAGGTCTTTTGTCCCGGGTAGCAGTTGCTACGGAACACTGTTGCATTGACTCTTGGATGGTCTTCGTAAGATACTGCAGTGACTCGTCAATATCTTGTGTGCTGTTTATGTCTGGGTTCCCGTCAGTGATTTTTCTTTGGAGAGCCTTGTTGAACTTTCGCCAATTGTGTCTTGTCCTGGAACGCCTGTGTGTCGTCTGTAGTTGTATCTGTATTTCGGTGATGATTGGTAGATGATCCGAACTAAGATCTTGAAAAGCCTCTATGTCCAGCGGGTACGGTATGTTCTTTATGATTGCGATGTCGAAGATGTCTGCTCTCTGTGTTCTGTCCGGTGGGATTCTTGTCGCTGCATTCGGTGTTACGATGTCTAAATCTTTGCAGAGGGAGTGTGTGTAGAGGATGCGGCCGCTATTGTTGGTAGTTATTGCTCCCCAGACTTGGTGTTTGGCATTTAAATCTCCTGAGATTATTGTCGGGTGTCTTCTTGTAGTAGGTCGTCCATGTCTTCAGGGCGTATTTTCGTGCTGGTCGGACTTCTGTAGACAGCTATTTCTTTAATGAATTGCCCGTTGGCCTTGAACCTTACGCCCACGCTGTCTAAAGCAGTTGAGTATAGTTGGACTTGTTCGTGTAGTAGTCGATTGTGTATCAGTACGGCAACTCCTCCGTGTGCTGGTCGCTCTGGTTTTAGGTCGCGTTCTTTCCTGTAAATTTTGTAATTTGCCAGGCCGAATTGTTTGTGTGCAGGTAATATGGTTTCCCCAATCACTGCGACGTCCACGTTGTGATGCTGTAGGTGGTGTTTCAGTTCGGTCATCCTGTTCCGTTTCCCGTTGGCGTTCCAGGAGAGAAGTACTAAGTTTTTTGGTATTGGTCTATTGTCCATTATAGGCTTTCAGTATGTCGCACATGGCAGTCCTTAGTAAGACAGTTTTGAATATTCCAGTCATATAGGTACTTATAAGTCTTTGCGCACATTGCAGTATTTTGTTAAAAAGTAGTGTCATTGTCGGGTGCGCTGATGAACGGCTCTGCTTGTGGTTGTATGGAAGGTGTTTTAGTCGTTCTGTTGTTTCGCTGCTCGTCTCTGATGTGAAAAACATACAACAAATTTTCATAGTCTTGAACAAAAAGAAGTATTTTTATATTGTTACGCAGATAACGTACTTTCGTTATGTAAGTATATTTGAATAAAATTGATATCTCTTTAATTTAAATTTATTAAAGCAAAGTTATACTCTTGTTTAAGTTGATTAAAAAAATTATATATCACAGTTATCAGTACAGTAACACTCACTAAGGATTTCTTTTTTATTAAAATTTAAGGAGGGATTGTAAGTTTTTCTAACACAGTTAGACATATTGGGTTTAATAATTTAATATAATGCACCCTAAAAGTTATAGCTCACTATTTTATATTTTTGTTTACTTTGTTTACTTCCGTGAATGTTTGGAAATGCTGTATGTTACTGTAATATTATTATATTTTGTTGTTTATTAATTTTGAATTATTTATTATTATTATCGATATATATTGCTGTGATAAGGGGTTGTTTAGTAGTGTATTGTGTAGCAAGAGTCGTATAATAAACATAAATTGCGATAGGAAGCAGAAAACTGCATTTATTTAGCAGAAAATTAAGTAATTTGGATATTATGTAAATAGTAAGCGTTTAACACCCTGTATATAGATCATAGTTAGCTTTAAACAATGCAAATAAGCATATTTTACAACAATAGTACTCGTATTTAGCAGGAAAATAGGTAGTTCATACATTAGGTAAATAACAAGTATTCAATACTCGGTATATAGATCTTTATTAATATTAAGTAATGCAAATAAGAATATCTTTCAGTAAAAGTACGCTTATTCAGGGGAAAATGATAGTAAATGTAATTAAACACGCGTTGAGAAGTGTTCTAATTAATTATAGTATAATACGAAGGTAAGAGATAAAACCCAACATAGCTTTACGCAATTACGCAGGAATAATAAACATTTTGATAAGAAAACGCAGCTTCAAAAAAAATAAATAAACGAAAGTAAAATTGAAGTTACATCATGTATTTTTGTATAATATGCATAACGCGATATTTAAACAAAGCAACGTATGGTCAAGATAGCGAATAATAAGGTATCAAATGATAAGAGAGTTCAGTTTAAACTCAAGCAGGACGAAGCTGCGCCACTGTGAATCAAAAAGTCACGCGTAATTTTTAAATATTTAAATAAATATATCAAGTGATAATAGTGCTACAAATATGAAGACTTCTTTTGTCGTTTAACGGCTTCGAAAGCATGGACATTCCTAGTTGTTTGATAATAAATCCGAATGTGGATAGATATAATAATTCGAATGTGGGGATATTTTAAATGAATTAATATAATATTTCATATCAGCGTCGACAATTTGGTACAATTCTGGTACAATTTTGAGTTGCGAGAATCAATAAAGAAGCACGAAGTAATTTATGGAAAACGAGGGGTTCAACTAAACAGAGCAGTGATAGATGAATGAGGGCGACAAAGGGCTGTTAATACACAATGCGAAGAACAACCTGTAGCAGGTCAGATATAATTAGTTTTAAGATATTTTTTTCTATTTAAATTTCAATCCTAAATTTATTCAATTAATATAAAAAGTTTAACGAAGTCAGCAACAAACATAACATACGTTAAAAGTACGTAATACTATAAAGGGATCTAGAACGTTCGAGGTTTCTTTAGTAAAAAGAGGTAGTTTTTGGTGACTTTAGATTGAATTCAGAGCATATAAATTTTGAAGTAAATGATACAGATGATATTGATTGATCGAAAGGTGTATTTTAATATTTTTCGAAACTTGTAAATAATATTTCTTTTCATTATATAAAATTAATTGACTTCGTTTTATAATTCAAACAAATAGGTAATCATAAAGGGGTGGAGAAGAAAAAAATTGATCATCGTCAGCATGAGTGAACCGAAGGAAAAATGCATAAAATACAGTGTTGAATATATGAAATATGACTTTATTCCGTCACCAAGAAATAGTACTTTACCTTTCAGTCTTTTATGTAATAAACGATGTCAAACGATTCAATAGAACTTTCTAAAACTTAAGGAACATTTAATAAAAATCCATAGTGACACAAAAGATAAGGATTTAACGTTTTTTTAAACAATCAAAGAAAAATATTTGAAAACAGCGACATTGCAAGAACTCATAGGAGCAACATCTAAGAGAGATGACGATAGACTGCGCGCTTCTTATAATATTTCGGAAAGCCGGAAAGCCGCACACTACTGGCGAAGAACTTATTCCATCAGCTGTAAGTGAGGTAATATGTACCGTGTTGAACGATAGTGAAACTAGCAGCCAAAAGTAGCGGCCGATTCTATAAGCAGTGATTATGAACCAGCCACACACTACAGTATAGTATACTCTAATGTATAAAGACATAACTTTTAACTACGATAGCAATTGAGGAGCGCCTAATTATTGTAGTTATAGTTAAATTCTGCCAATACAACATGATGTCGCTAAAGACACGCTAAATGATGACTCGTAGGGGCACTCATAAATTGCTACTCGAGAATGTAGCTTGCATTGTGCGCATTTCAACCACGCAAAATAATGTTCCGAATGGTTCACAGTATCCATAAATAATAGCGCAGCTAAATGCTCAGGAGTAGGGATACCGAAAAATACCCCGAGGATGTAGCTTGCATTGTGCGAATTTCAATCAAGAAAGATAATGTTCCAAATGGTACGTACACAGTGTCCATAAATAATAGAGCGGCCAAACGCTGAGGCGTAGAAATTCCGAAAAATGGCCAGAGGATGTAGCTTGCATTGTGCAAATTACAACCAAGCAAAATAATGTTTGAAATGGTTCAAGGTATCCATAAATAATAGACCAGCCATTTTTCGGTGTCCAACGCTTCAGCATTTGGCTACTCTATTATTTATAGATACCGTGCCTCATTTTGAAACATTATTTTACTTCGTTACAATTCGTACAACGCAAACTACATCCTCGGGATATTTTTCGGTATCCCTACACCTCAACATTTGGCTGGTCTATTATTTATGGATACTGTGTACCATTTGGAACATTATTTTACTTGGTTGAAATTCGCACAACGCAAGCTACATCCTCGGGCCATTTTTCGGTATCCCTACGCCTAAGCATTTGGCTGGGTTTTTATTTAAGGGTACTGTGAACCATTTCGAACATTATTTTACTTGGTTGGAATTTTACTTTGTTGAAATTCGCTCAATGCTAGCTACATCCTCGGGATATTTTTCGGCATCCCTACGCCTCAGTATTTGGTTGCTCTGTTATTTATGGATACTGTGAACCATTTGGAACATTATTTTACTTGATAGAAATTCGCACAATGCAAGTTACATCTTGAGGCCATTTTTCTTTATCCCCACGCCTCTGCATTTGGGTTATCTAATATTTATGGATACAGTGTACCATTTGGAACATTATTTTACTTGGTTGAAATGCGCACAATGCAAGCTACATTCTTGAGTAGCAATTTATGAGTGCCCCTACGAATCATCATTTAGCGTGTCTTTAGCGATATCATGTTGTATTGGCAGAATCTTACTATAACTACAATAATTAGGCGCTCCTCAGTTGATGTCACAGTTATGTCTTTATACATTAGAGTATATTATACTGTAGAGTGTGACTGGTTCACAATCACTGCTTTTAGAATCGGCCGCTACTTTTGGCTGCTAGTTTCACTATCGTCCGTGTTGCACAAACCAGCTTTCGATATCATAAAAAAAAATCCACTGAGTAATAGTACTGTACGAAGAATCGACGAAATGACTCAGAGTGTAGAAAACTATGTGACTACTTAAAAACATCTAAATTCTCTATACAGCTTGACGAGTCAACATTACCAGGAAACGAAGATTTACTTTTAGCTTATGTGAGATTTGTAGAAAAAGAAAAAATTTCCCAAGAATTGTTATTTGCTAAATGTTTAGAAACTGATACGAAAGGTAAACGTTATTTACTGAAATAAAAAGATTTTTCGGTGTAAAAGCTATACCCTTGATTAATATCATCTCCGTTGCTACTGATGGCGCTCCGGCAATGGTAGGACACCGGGGCTTCTGACATACTTAAAACAATTTATACCGAATGTATTATCGGTACATTGTGTCATTCATCGACATCATTTGGTCGCAAAAATCCTTAGTGAACGTTTTGCATGAATCACTCCATTATGTCACTAGAGCCGTTACTTAATAAAGGAACGTCTTAAATGAAAGATTATTTGCTCAACTTTGTTTGGGAAGTGATGATGACTATAATCGTTTACTTCTTGACATAGAAGTACGTTGATTATCTAAAAGTGCATGTTTGGATCGCTTCTATTCGCTCATTGATTCAGTGTTGGAATTCCTGAAGAGTAAAGACAATGATTTGCTTCATAATTTAATTATCTCAAAAAATGACATCGCTTATATGACTGAATTATTTGCCAGATTTAACGAGACTAATTTGAAACTACAAGGTGACACATTAAATTTAATCACACTTAAAAGTGTAATATCTGCCTTTGTTGCAAAACTTTTGCTATACAAACAAAACTTGGGAAGAGGAGAATGAAGACATTCTTCACTTGGATATTCCCGACTGAGTGTTGAACCCTTTTGCAAGTAGTCAAACTCGGAGCGTATATGCAGAGGAATACATACTAATACAGGAGCAACTTATTGAATTATCCACAAATGAGCAGCTGAAACCAATGTTTAAACATGGATACGACAATTTCCAGTTACAAAAACAGATCACAATTTTAAATCCAGCATTATGGGTTATTGTACAGAAGATGCTGATTGCTTTTCCGTCTTCCTATTTAGTAGAACGTGGATTCAGTGCTGTTATGAACCTCGTCACAAAAAAAGAAACCTACTAGAAATTAGTCCTCGTGGGAATTTGCGGTTGCTACTCACAAACATTGAGCCGGACATAATACGCTTATAACATCTCATAAGGTTCATCCAAGTGATTATTTTTTTGTTGTATTTTAAAACTAAAGTTTTAGTTTCAGTAAATACTCCTTCAACAAAATGTTTTATTTATATTTTATTTTTACGTCATCATTTACCATTCAAGACTTCAAAGTTAAATTTTTAATTTTTCTATTATGCAAGTATGTAGTTTTTCACCCAGGGTCCGTGGGAAAGTTTTAACTATGAAAGGGGGTCCGTGGGCCAAAGGAGTTTGGAAACCACTGCTTTAGAGGATCGTAGAACAGTTAATTCTGCTTGGTATACAACCATTTGCTTGCCACAAGTTTTCGGACAAGTAAGAAAAATAAACCGACGACGCCGAATCATACTTGTTCATGACAATGCGAGCTCTCACACATCGGCTTAAATAAGTGACTATTTGAGCACTCAAAACATCGAATTGATTGTTAATCCGCCGTATAGTCCTGATTTGGCACATAATTATTCCTTTTTGTTCCCACACGTGAAGAACAAACTGCGTAAACACCGATTTTCGACACCAGAAGACATGGTTGATGCGTTCAAATCCATGTTTTTGTAATATCTCATTCGGAATAGAAAAATGCTATGAAAATTGGTTCTAACGTATGCTAAAGTCAATCAATCATCATGGAGAATATTTTGAAATACAGTACAGAAGTTTTCACACCTTAAGTTTTGTTTTTGTTACTTATTCCTGATACATATCGAGCACCCCCCGAACAGGATCGGTCTGCAACAAGCGCCGGATTATTCCAAGCATCGCCTAGTATTGCCTATTGGTTAAATCGGCTCTCACTATTGATGCTCTGTTTACTCGGGTTCTATTTCCTTCCCATGACATACGAGAAGTTAATCAATTCATATTTCGACTTAAAGGTTAAATTAAATTATTGGAGATGGCAAATTCTTTTATGGTTTATTGTCTATTACATCAATATCTCAAAGCATCTTTCGAAAAAATATTACCCGATTCATGGCTGCTAAGTCGTTTTTGCATTCTGGAATAGGTTTTTTTGCTCTCTGGCACCTGTAAAAATCATCCCATTCATGAATACAAAAGCGACTTCACAACCTAGAATCAAAAATAACTATACGTAACTTATAAAAATATAAAAGACGGAAGTAGAATTGTTAATTTATTCGTATTCTTTCTTAGTTATGTATTTTCAAAATATATCAAATCATAGTATTTATCTTAAAAGGTGTTAATTTTATTGTATTATCTTTAAATGACAGGAAAATGTTACGGTAGATGCACATTAAATACCGATACTTAATAGAAGTTACATGCTTGTAATTGTTGGCAATAACATGTGTCATATACAGCACCAACACCAACAATTTCCACTCAACGTCTCAGTGCGGATGTCTTTTGTTGTACTAATAGTTATACTTGTAATTACAACTAATTTGGATGCTATATTTGTTTGACGTGGTGTGTTGGGAACGGCTGGATTTGTGCATGCGTGACGTTATAACGAACGTTGTCATGTGCATTTTACAAAATCACTCATTGTCTCTTATATTTGATAGACGTTAATTTTTAAAGTTATTACTGGTTTCTTTTGCTATTGTTTGTTATTCGAAAAGCTGTGGTTTCACATTTATGAAATGAATGAATAATACTAACAACACAACAGGAAACGACTTACGTAAGGATATGTTGTAGATAAAATAAAAATTACGTTTAACATGCCTTTGGACAATCATCTGAATGAATTTGAAATTTTTTAGTTTCCTGAATGATTTTGAATCCATTGTTTAATCTTGCTGCTGAGCTAGGAACAAACCATCAGAATATTTTGAACGCAAATCTTCCGGACATTGAACACTACGAATGAAATGACAAAACATGTAATAATCCTACAAATTTTCTGCAGCTTTGAAAATTTATTCAATAACAAACCTAAGAAATTCTCAGGCATAACGACTGTTAACGACCGAGTACGATATTCGGCGTCCATCTTCGATGAGTCGATAAGTTTTGGCAGCGACGTTACTGACCATTCTTCGCTACGATGCACTAACCAGGAAGGCCCTGTCTACCATAATGAATCATGAACCAACTCTGAAGCCAAAAGTCCACGTGTATCACAATCCGCAGGGTTGACCTGGGACTTAACATGACACCACGAAGATGGAGGAATACGTCCTTGACTATGCGAAATACGATTGCTAACTTATGCGAGGAAGACCGAATCCAAGACAAAACAACAGTGGAATCTGACCACGCAAAAAGACTACTTATGATAAACTATTTCTATAAGTATTTTTGACGCAATCTACTAAATCTACCAAGAGTACGCCAGCACACAATTCGAAACGGGGAAATGAAATGCGATTAGTAGGAGCAACCTTCGATTTTGTGCATATTAATGACATGGCAATATTACCTTCTAAATCGAACGAACGAAAACAGACGACAGCTGCATACCCGGCTTCAGAAGCATCACAGTACTCATGCAACTCCACCTTTTTAAAATCATTACATACGATGGGACGCGAAATCCCAATTTTCAAAACCGCTGGCAATTCAGCCAAAAAATGTTTCCATTTTTCTACGACTTCAAATGGCGGCTCTTGGTCGCAAAGGCAAAGAACTTGAACTGAACGTTTAGCGAAAAGTACTAAAGGCGATATCAAACCGAGAGGATCAAAAATTTTTGAGATAGCTGACAAAATATTACGCTTAGTGCAAGTGCGCTCTTCAGTGTTTAAGTTATATAAAAATACATCTGTAAGAGCGCGCCACGAAAGGCCCAAAATTTTTATTGAATCACTCTCTTTATCTTGAAATGTAATTGCTTTTTAACTGGACAGGGACTCCTTCAAGTTGGACATCACTTCCGGGCAATTACTATCCCATTTTCTTAATTGAAAACCACCAGTAGGGCAAATAGTATTCAACTCACAAATTAATTAAGTAGCAGCTTCAATCGAATTGCATCCAGTGACTAAATCATCAACATAGGTATCGCTCGCCAATACCGATGACACGAAAGGAAAATAAATCGATTCTAACCTTGCCTATTCTTGAACAGTACGCAAGGCCAAAAATGGCGACGGCAAAACTCCATAAGTCACAGTATCTAATTTAAAGTTCATAGTACGATTCGACGGAGAAAATCTCTAGACAATACGTTGATAATCACGATGAGTATCTTTAACCAAAATCTACCGATACATTTGTTTAATATCAGCTGTAATTAAGATAGGACGTACACAAAAGTGCAATAACAAAACTGCAGTGCAGGGCCAATAGCCAAGCTACCATTTAACGAATTTCCAGATCGATCCTGACACGAAACATCGAAAACCACACGCAATTTGGTGGTAGTGCTATCATGCTTATGCACAGCACGATAGGGAATGTAATATATCCACTCATGAACCGACGAATTTTCAGGCGATTCCCCTTGAGTCATATGACTGCTTTTCAAATAATCATGCATAAATTTTTTATAATCCGAATACAATTCAGGATTTTTTAGCAAATGACGTTCTAAGGACAAAAATATTTTAACAGAAATCGATCTCGTAGCCACGAATGAGGGTTCAGAAATTTTAAAGGGCAAGGACACTACAAAACGACAGTCCTTGATACATCTATAATTTTCCACAAATTCTTTTTTGCTTCTTTTTTCTTCAGGAGAAACGTGTTTCTTGAAGGAAAATTTTCTAATTCCCAAAATCGACGAATGTCGCTGTCTAAGGGCTCAGCGGAAGCACACAACGACGTAATAGAATTATTCGAGGAAACGACCTTTCCCGTTAAAACCCAACCAAAGGTTGTTTTAATAGCAACTGGCTCGTTAGCGACACCCCAACAAGACTCGTTCAACAAAACCTGAGTAAAGATTTCCGCTCCGAGTAGCATGTCAATTTTACCAGGAATATTAAAATTAGGATCAGCTAAGGCCAAACCTCGAGTATGCGACCATTCCTTGACCCCTATCGACGACGAAGGTAATTGATTACAAATGTTAGGTAAAATATAACAATCAACTCCATATGTTGGAGCCCTTGCTCCCGATGGGCTGACTACACACGATAGTGTACCAGACACCAACGACGAATTTAACCCAAGTCCTTGAACAGTGACGTTGGCTCTCTGTTTCTTTAAGTCTAATTTCTGCCGGCACCTTTCAGTCAGAAAACTTTCCATGGATCCGTTATCTAGAATTAAACGAACAGGTTGCAATTTTCCGGCATAATCAAGCACCAACACCTGTGCTGAAGCTAACAGCGTGGTTGTATGCTCTAGTGACGTCGAAATTATAGTGGCAGTTTGTGCATGCACAACCGCCAACAACAGATTGTCTTACTAGGTCTACTAGTAAAAACAAGTCTTGGCGTCGCTCTCCGAGGAGATGCTGACCTTTGACGATGAGTTTGTCTGCGCGGAGACACCGATTTTTGTCATTTGTCAAAGTGAAGTAGCGAATTGTGTAACTGTTGACATTTTCTACACGACCAATATAATTTACAATTTTTCACCAAATGTGAAGTATTTAAACATTTAATACAAAGATTTTTAACCTTTGCTACCTGAAATCTTTCTTGAGGGGTTTTATCGAGAAACTGCTTACATCTATAAATAGGGTGCACAGCTTGACACACTACAAATTTTACCATTATTGGTAGTACCAACTAAAGAAGTTTTAGCCGAAGTTCTAACGAACTTTTCCTTTTCCTATTGTTTCACAGAATCTCGAGATTTTAAGGACGTTCCTGATGCAATGTCATTTATTTCCACACTTTATGTTGTTTTTCAATGTACGACCTTAAATATTCGAACGAGGGAACTCTTTACTATTTTCTAATTTGAAACGCCTTAAACCGTTTGTATTTATTTTTTCAAAAACAGATTAAACAACATGAAATCTAATAGATTTATTTCCATATGCTTTAACGTAAATATATTTTCATCAAAACAACTAATTAATTGCCGGAGTTCCGTGTGCGAGTTTGAGGAATCTACCTAAGGGTATTTTCCGAGAGCATTAAAATATGCCGAATGTAATAACCACTTAGAATACGATTAGTAATGATTTTATAGGCTTCACGTATGCACAATCGTTTAATGGTAAATGTGTTATTAACGCACGCGACGAATCATCTAGTGTATCTACGAGGTAGAAAAATTTTTCCACGGTGGCAAACTGACATTACCATGAATCAATCGCTATTAAATTGCATGATAACTTTTAAATCCCGAAATACGACCTGAGACCGCGAGAGTGATAGGGGTTTCAAGCGAATACCACTATTTATCGACAAAGGATTATTCATATTTTCCACCTGCGGCTTATTTTATACAAGATCTTAACACGGTTTCCCAACACAAAAAAACATACACACCGTTAGCCGCAGACGTAACCGTATTTTACCACGACTAGACTCTGGTCGGTGAGGGGGAGTGAGAATTTGCACTAAGATACAAATAACCTAAGGTCGACACGGTGAACACGAGTCTTGGAGAGCGCCACCTAAATCGGAACTGTACGCCTCCCGCGAAATCGATCTAGGAAATTTCTCACGCAATTTATAGATGCTTAACGGACATAGAACTCGATAACAAGGAAATACAAATAACATATAATCGTTTACTGACACAACTTATGGTTTCTAATATTCATAGGGTTAAACATAAACATCAATTTTACATCATAACAAAGCTTAAATGCAAGCGATTGGGTTAATGAAACCAACGTACTTTTCAATATGTACCTTACACTTATTAGAAATTAAATGGCTGCAGTATATTTTCATTAGGTTCACTTTCTATAAATTTAAAATCAGTCGAACGCTGCTCGCGGTGGTACCAACGCTTGTGCGTACGATTATGCAGATAAAAATACCTATCAAACGAATGTGTACAATAATTCGTTAGTTAAATTAATTCCGACGCACAACTGTTACAAAAATGATATTAAAATAAATTACAATATCAGCTATAATGTGAGATGGCTCTATAATGTTATTTGCAGGTGGAAAGCTAGCATGGATACCAGATTAGCGGCACGTACAATCAAAATATAATATGAAAGGATCTTACCAGAACAGGTCCTGAGCGCAGATATCGTATCTTGCAGGTACGCCTGAGTTTGTTTCAATAAAATACGTACATAATGTACCAGACTAAAATACCAAGCACCTTGGATTTAATACTAATAGTATCTTTAACAGAACTGCAAAACTACAAAGTTGTAAAACTGCAAACTGCAAACTGCAGCCCTTAAATGTTGTAATTAGATGTGAACACATCTACTATTTACGTTACCGTTTTCAAATGTGTGTCCTACAAAGATAACAATTGTATAAAGTTTAAGTGCATAAAAATTACAAATAACCTTACCTCGAACTTCTATAAAATTCTCAAAAGAGCAGAGCAAATATAAAATCTTCACTAATAATTCGCTCTTAAGTAACGGATCATCAATTTACCAAAATTAAAATAATAAGGGCGGAACTACAAATTAGTTCACAATAAGATGCACGTTACCAAGCATCAAAGATCAAATTAAAAATAGAACAAATAATTACGACTCGTATTGAAGTGATAAGGTTTAGTTTTATGCACGTTATCAACATACAAGAATTAAAACTTGAATTTATGAACGAAACTTGATAAATTACAATAAGGAAATAAACCATAGGCGTCGTATTTGGGAACGAAGTCTATCTAAAAATTGGGAAACGCGTTACGTAAATTGAACCTTAACAATGTAATTTACATTGTTCAGCGATAATAGGAATATTTAATAGATAATCATCGATTTTCACCATAAGATCCATGAATTCGTCCAATTGTTCACTTTATTCATCAAATAAAATTCCTTGCAAGAAAACTTGAAATGAGTTTCAATTTGCTCGATACTTTTCATCAATGCTCTAATTATAGCAATCGATACATTTTCCGGTTTATTAATCTTACTGTATATATGATCCAACATTTCACTATAAACCTAGATTCAAGAATAGCTTTATAAATTGATGTAACCATATTTGATTAATGAACGACAATAAAAATTAACGTTTAAACAATGTGTACCTCAATAGGCTATGACAACTAGTTAATCTACGAAATTAAATTATTAATAAACAAATGCAACTAATTACAATGCTCGCTCGACAGAACGTTTAATGTTTCAAAATAAATACCAACAAAATAACCCCTTTGTTATAGTATCCAATAAGTTGGATGACACGAGTAGTGCATCAAACTTTGGTCGGCGAAAAATAAGGCAAGAATTTAAAATACAACCCTCATAAATATAGTATCCGAACTTTCTACAAAGTTTACATAGAGTACACCGACCGACCATTAATCCTTGCGACAAAGAGAAAGAAATTTATTATACATCTACTATTATACCCAAATGTTTCTACTATTAAATGTGCAAACAAGATGTTAGCATCCTTGGAATACGCCCAAGCATGTCAAATCTACGACAATTATTACATTAAAGTATTAGTAAAGAACGACAGGAATAGAAACTAAATTATTAAACAAATAATCCGGCTTACGAAGGCCCATTTTGTTAACACGCGAGGGGTCTTATAATTTTATATATCGACTTACCTCAGCCGTATTCTATTGTTCTATAAGTGCCCGCTTCTACTCTTCAACGAAGTGGACTGTATGGCTATTTATAGGACATGTTACGTACGCACTATCACTGTGTTTTTTAGGGTTTATCCGTAAAATCACATTTGGAGACACTAATGACTTAACTCACTTTACCGAACCAACAACTGTTTCTCTTCGAAGTCTATGAGCAAGTGTCGATCGCTACCCCTTTAGTCCAACTTAATTTCCACAGACACTAAGAAGGTTTTATGACAGGATATAACGGGACAAGGAATGACAGTTTTGCCATTTATTTACAACTACGAATTTACAACGACTTAAAATTAAACACGAAAACGTGCGACAAAGAGACCAAACATCCATACCATAGAGGTTTTACAGCATGAGTTCTATGCCATTATTTTTTATTTTTTATGCTTTTCTACACTATAGTCTTATGAAATCCTTCTTAGATCAACCAACTAATAGAAAATATTACACGAAGGCGGCAACACTAATATAAATCCAAAAAATTCAAATTAGAGGTTTTCTATAAATTCTTATACACTTTTCCCATATGCTTATAGCTGTAACAATGAATCAAGTTCGTTTACCACAGAAAATCGCTAGAGAGCGTTTGCCTCTTTTGATCATCAACTTTTTGTACAAGATTAAGTATCAACGCTGCCATATGTTACTGTTGATTCCCTTGACGCTAATTTAAAACTGCGTTTTTGTTATACTAGTTGTTGCAAGAGTGTCAAAACGAAACTCATGACACCCTTCCTGTGAAAATATACAACGAAATTGTATTAGTTTTTGGTTGTTGTTTGACAAATACATACTACTTTAGTGTGTGTTTACTATTCTTGTAATGAGAACTATTATGTTTTAGGTGTTCATATTTTGTTATTGCGAGTTATTATGAACCATTCCCGAAAGAAGGCAGAAGCTCTTTCATTACTTAGATTGGCAGAGACCACAGGGATCTGTATGACTTTCTAAGACACACTAATGCGATGCGCAAGGCAACGGGAAACCACAACATTACCTCCCATATTGTCCCTCATTTGGGTTTCCAGAAGGGGACTACTTCGCAGGATGTGATCGGCAAGTTTAAAATAAAAGCTTGGAACACTTTGCGAGTCAGAGCGTAGAATGTCAGAAGCATGAAGCAAAAATAAGTAAGCTAAAGAATTTGAAAATTGAAATAGACAGGTTAGCACGAGACATAGTAGGGATGATTACAGTAATAATACAAGTATACAGGTCCCTCCTAGCTACACTATATTTGATTTTCCAATGCTCCTCCCGAAGATATTACATTAGCTAGGAAGTGAGTTTTTTCACCTAGAAATTTTTTAATTTTTCTGAGCCTTTACTGTGTTCCAAGCAAGGTAGAGATATTACACTCACTCACGGCACCTACACTTTACCTCTCATCCGAACATTTTCAAGCTGACCGTGTCAAACCCGGGACCTTGGGCATACTAGTCTCACGTATATCAACTACGCCACAGAACCGCTTCACCTCTAGATACAATGAAAAAAAGGCCGAAGCGATCTACAAAGATAGCAAAGGACATGAAAATTTAATCTTTATGGGAGATCTTAATACAGTGATAGGTGTGGGTAGGGAAAGACCGATAGTAGGTTTATTCATTTTAGGCACGAGAAACCATAGGGAAAATAAGCTGGTAGAATTTAACCATCACAAACACATTATTTCAACATTATTCTAGAAGATGATACACGTGGAAGGTGCGAAGAGGTATAGGGAGATTTCAAATAAGTTACATTCTTATTTGAGAACTGTTTATGAATCACTAAAGGACTAGAAGCTGCCCAGAAGCAGGTATAAACACTGATCACAACATAGTAATAATGAAAGCTGCGCTTAAATTTAAAAATTTGAAAAAAGGGAACGGAAAAAGGCACTTTTGACTTTGAGAAACTAAAAGATAAATTTATCAGCCAAACATCCGAGAAACAGTCAGACGAACTGCTAAAAAACATCGGAAAAATTCCTGATGCTAAGGAAGTAGAGTCAGAATGAAGTAACATTAATTCCAGCTTTGACATGGCAGTGAAAGGTATTCTGTAGTTTATACAAAAAGGAAATAAGAAACCAACGGTAACAAAAGCTATTCGAAATTTAATAGAATAAAGGCGAAAATACAAAAACATACCAAACGAAGCAGGAAAACAGAAAGTTCAAAGCCATGAAATGGGAAACTATTTGCTAAAAAAGGAGAGCTAACGAACAAAGAACAAAGAAAGGTACAAACTAATGGAAATAGAAAAGACAGACGCAACATACAAACTAATAGGAATAAATTTTAGGGATATAGCAAAAATATAAGGGGCGCGACAGGAGACGCCAAATGTAGAGAAACTGCTTAGATTGCAAGAAATTACAAAGAATTTATATGTAGGACAGAAACTAGAAACACTAGAACAGAAATCAAACATTGATAAGGATGACTTGGGATATCCTATACTTAGAAATGAGTTTGAATTAGCATTAAAGAGTCTCAAAATTAATAAGGCACCAGGTATAGATAAGGTGCAAGCAGAAACTTTACAAGCCGCTGGACAAGCAGTAACAAAACGTCTTTTCTAACTTGCCAGGTATATGAACGAAACAGATGAGTATTCAAAGATTTCAAACGTAACGCCATATTCACTATAGCAAAAAAGAATGGTGCGAGTACATGTGAAAATTTTCGAACAATAAGTTTAACAGCACATGCGTCAAAATATTGACTGGTATTGTACAAAGACTGATAAAAACGGGCTGAACAAATACTAGGAGAAGATGAATTTGGGTATATGCGAAACAAACGAACACGGGATTTCATTTTAGCTTTAAGAGAGATAATGGAGGAAACAATAGAAAAAGGAAAAAGAAAAAGCCGAATGGTACATCGCTTATACAAAGAGCTAATAGTTACGAGGGTCGTTTAATAAGTCTTTAGAAAAAAGTAGTAAAAACATTTTTTTGAGTAGATTCTTTTTTTTCAACATCATTTCCCTTCAGCTCTATACATTTTTCAAAGCGTTTTTCCAAATTTTTTAAGCCGTACAAAGAATAGAATTTCGGAAGCTCCTAATAGGCATTTATTTGGGCGATGACCTCCTAATCTGTAACGTGCATTTTTATAGCTTAACATTTTACGCTTTTTCCCAATTAGTAAATACATTTCTGTAACTACTATTTCTATATTTTATATTTATTAACTCCTTAGGCGAATGCGTCGTATTATAATGAGTGGATTGCATCGTTCTTGTCTTGCCGTTCGTATAGATTTTGTTCCTTATGTGGATATACAAGTCTAGATAATAGACGATAAGAGGTTGTAATAGCAACGAGTTGAAGCAACAGATGAGTTGTTGTAGTTTGTTCTGGGTTAATATATATTAATTACGTTGAAAATACTGTTTCTTCTTTGCTTTGGCAATAGTGAGAATTAATGCGGTATCAATTTTCGTATTGTTCATGAACAAGCACGGCACGATTTTAGTTGTTTTTCTTGTGAAATAAAAGTTGTATGTTAACTGTAGAAAGTGTAATTCTGATTACATTTGAAGGAAGTATGCTTTATAGGTAACGTGTTTGATTGACCACAAGGGCGGTTGTAAGGTCATTGACGGACGGTTTGGCGATGCGCGTTGCTCTACTAATTGTTTTTTTTGTTGCTTTTCTGTTGGAAATAAAAGTAGTAGAACTTGTTGTACTCGACCTGCACGTGCGTTTTACGGAACATTGACTTAGTGATACGCGTTGCTTTATTGATTGTGTTTTTTTAGTTGATTTGTCTTTTTATATTTGAACTGTGTGCGATCTAGTTTTCGTGGTCCTTTTTTTTATCAGAGTAGTGCATACTTTGGATTATCCAAATACAGTTTTAAGCTTGAATGTTTTAAAAAAACAATGATGATACAATTGTAGCAGGTTTAGTAGAAAAAAAGGTCGCTTCTTATAAACATGTATCTCATTCACATGTAAAGACAGTTGACACTGTAGTTTCTGAATTTTTTAACCCCAACGAATCTAAAATAGATCGTTGTTTGCGCAAATTTCGTTATTTAAAAGCATTAGATTTTTCTTTGTTAATAGGTAGCAAATAGAACACCTCACGTTACTGTTAGTTTAATGCATTACATCGTGCCTTGAAGGCCCGTGATTCTAAATTTTTATTACCTTTTTTTTTTGATTTGTGTTACAAAATATTTCGAAATTATTGTCTCAGGAAATGGAATTACCAAGAAATTTATCAATGCTACATAGTTCCATCAGCATGATAATGTCTGCTGCTAACACTAGTGAAATACGTAGGTGTGATTAGTGTAAAGTGTAAGAAATTCCATCAACACCCTCACAGTCAAGTGTGAAGTGCTTCGTTAGTGCAAGACATCGTGAATCCCTCACTTCAATTGCAAGGAAGCGTTACTGAAGGACTTTTTGTAAGTTGAACTATTTCCTACTTGTTATTACTTTAAATATCTATCCGTTGTTTTGCCATGTCTTCGTCGTTCTGATACCTTTTACAATAGACTTGCCTGCTATTAAGAAAAAAAAAAAGAAAGAAAGAAAAACAATCAATACTACTGAATTACTCATATCAATTGTGACTTACCTATTTATCTTTTGTTAACATTTTGTCTGATTTATGTTTAATTGGTGTGAGGAAACGTTTCTGCTACTCCCCAATATTACCTCACTTTGTGATAAAAATTTTTGTAATGCTTTTATCGTGATTATATTATATAGTTTATCTAAACAGTTTTATTTACATTCTACAAAGTACTGAATAACTTAGACTTTTCATTGCTGCTATGCTTATTCTTTTTTTTTCAGGTTTGCTTAACTAATTTTCTTGCAGGTATTGTCACTAACTCCTTACCGCCGCATACATTATATGTCAGTATGCTTTCTACAACCCCTCCTAATCTCCGATTGAGCCCGGTCATTTCTTTGATTTTCTTTGTGTTACGCACGGCTACGAGCCAACGTAGCATAAATTTGGCGCCCGAACAGGGACTGCCTCGATAACGTAACAATAAATTTGGCGCCCAACGTGGCTGCCGCGAATAACGTAACATAAATTTGGCGCCCAACGTGGGTCTCGAAATTATTTTTTTCCTTCTCGTTTGAACTGGATTTTGTTTAGTATTTAATTATTTCGTTAATTTAGTTTCTCTATCGAACAAGCCTAATAATTCGTTTTTGTGTCTTTAAATGTTTGGGTGTTTGTTGATTCTGTAGTAATGGGGCTCGATTTTTTTTTTTGCTCTTGATTTTTTTTTTTAAAAATTTTTTATGACCTTGATGTTTTTGGCTTATTGGTCTTGTGTTTTCTCTGATAAGCTTGTGTCCGAAAACACTGGCGCCCATTTCGTATTCCTATTTATATTTTGTAGCTAGCCCATCCCGTGACTTTTTCTTCCGGCTAGTCCTACCATTCGTTCACTATTTGACTATTATAGTCGCTTTCTACATCCATTCCTTGAGGTAGGCTTCAGATCTATTTTCTTTTCCGTTAGGTATTTCGACTTGGTCGCTTCTGTAGGTCTGTTAGCCATACTTTGCTTGAGTAATCGTTTCATACGAATCTGTGTTACCTCAGTTGGAAGTATTCTAGATGGTGTACTAGCTTGCCTTTGCCCTTTACTTTGTCTTGGTTCTTTCTTTGCTGCACACTTGAGGTTGACAGTTTTGCTACGAGTTTTCTTCCTCGTTTTTTTTCTTTTCTCTTGGTTTCTCCGCGGGAAGCCAAAACTTTTCTTTGAGGTGGAGAACAGAAATGTCCCTTTTGGGGACATCCGTCTTTTGACGTCTTTGAAAGTAGCTAAGACCTTTAATCCTCATTGGGTATTTACTTGATGCTTTCTTTGCCTGTTCTGTCGTTGTTGGTTACGATAGATGACTTTGTCTTCTTTTGGAAAAATGTTCTTTCTCTTATACTGGTGTTGGTCCTTCGGACCGGATAAAAAATAATTTTTTTTGTTCCTTGTCTTCATTTTTTCTTTACCCCGACGTTTTATTTTGCTAGGGGAATCTGTAACGTGCATTTTATAGCTTAACATTTTACGCTTTTTCCCAATTAGTAAATACATTTCTGTAACTACTATTTCTATATTTTATATTTATTAACTCCTTAGGCGAATGCGTCGTATTATAATGAGTGGATTGCATCGTTCTTGTCTTGTCGTTCGTATAGATTTTGTTCCTTATGTGGATATACAAGTCTAGATAATAGACGATAAGAGGTTGTAATAGCAACGAGTTGAAGCAACAGATGAGTTGTTGTAGTTTGTTCTGGGTTAATATATATTAATTACGTTGAAAATACTGTTTCTTCTTTGCTTTGGCAATAGTGAGAATTAATGCGGTATCAATTTTCGTATTGTTCATGAACAAGCACGGCACGATTTTAGTTGTTTTTCTTGTGAAATAAAAGTTGTATGTTAACTGTAGAAAGTGTAGTTCTGATTACATTTGAAGGAAGTATGCTTTATAGGTAACGTGTTTGATTGACCACAAGGGCGGTTGTAAGGTCATTGACGGACGGTTTGGCGATGCGCGTTGCTCTACTAATTGTTTTTTTTTGTTGCTTTTCTGTTGGAAATAAAAGTAGTAGAACTTGTTGTACTCGACCTGCACGTGCGTTTTACGGAACATTGACTTAGTGATACGCGTTGCTTTATTGATTGTGTTTTTTTAGTTGATTTGTCTTTTTATATTTGAACTGTGTGTGCGATCTAGTTTTCGTTGTCCTTTTTTTTTTTATCAGAGTAGTGCATACTTTGGATTATCCAAATACAGTTTTAAGCTTGAATGTTTTAAAAAAAAAAACAATGATGATACAATTGTAGCAGGTTTAGTAGAAAAAGGTGCTTCTTATAAACATGTATCTCATTCACATGTAAAGACAGTTGACACTGTAGTTTCTGAATTTTTTAACCCCAACGAATCTAAAATAGATCGTTGTTTGCGCAAATTTCGTTATTTAAAAGCATTAGATTTTTCTTTGTTAATAGGTAGCAAATAGAACACCTCACGTTACTGTTAGTTTAATGCATTACATCGTGCCTTGAAGGCCCGTGATTCTAAATTTTATTACTTTTTTTTGATTTGTGTTACAAAATATTTCGAAATTATTGTCTCAGGAAATGGAATTACCAAGAAATTTATCAATGCTACATAGTTCCATCAGCATGATAATGTCTGCTGCTAAAAGTAAAAATCACCAAATTAGACTATAGATAGTTTATATTCTTTTTAACTTTTCTTCTTTATCTAAAAAAAAAAAAAAAAAAAAATATTCTTTTTTATTTTTTTATGGAATTCCCATCTTAAAATTTATTTTTTTAATTTTTTAAAATTTTTTTTTTTTGTTTAATTTTGTACTCCTTTACCCACTCCGTTTTTTTTTTGCAAATTGCCAGGCAAAAATTGCCAGCAAAAATTGCCAGGAATTTTTTTCTTTAGTTTTTTTATTTTATTTTAACAATTTTTTAATTGGTTTTAGGGTTTTTTTTTTTTTTTTTAAAATTTTCTTTTTTGTTGTTTTATCAAAGCCTTTCTTTTTCCCCTTTTTCGCCTTTTTTTCTCTGGTTTTTTTCTGTTTGTGTCTTTATTATCTGATGTCTTCCTTTTTGTTTTTTGTTTTGTTTTCTTTTTTTTTTGTTTCGCGACAAAATTTCTTGAGGTGGAACAAAATGCCTTTTGGGACACGTCTTTAGCTTTAAAGAGTAAGACTTAACATGGGATTACTATGCTTTCTTGCTGTTCGTCGTTTTGTAGAAAGTTGTCTTTTTTGAAAAGTTCTTTTTTAACGTTTGTCCTTCGCCGTAAAATAATTTTTGTTTGTTCCTTCGTCATTTTTTTTTCACCAGCTTTATTTGGGGGATCTGTAACGTGCATTTTATAGCTTAACATTTTACGCTTTTCCATTAGTAAATACATTTCTGTAACTACTATTTCTATATTTTATATTTATTAACTCCTTAGGCGAATGCGTCGTATTATAATGAGTGGATTGCATCGTTCTTGTCTTGCGTTCGTATAGATTTTGTTCCTTATGTGGATATACAAGTCTAGATAATAGACGATAAGAGGTTGTAATAAACGAGTTGAAGCAACAGATGAGTTGTTGTAGTTTGTTCTGGGTTAATATATATTAATTACGTTGAAAATACTGTTTCTTCTTTGCTTTGGCAATAGTGAGAATTAATGCGGTATCAATTTTCGTATTGTTCATGAACAAGCACGGCACGATTTTAGTTGTTTTCTTGTGAAATAAAAGTTGTATGTTAACTGTAGAATGTATTCTGATTACATTTGAAGGAAGTATGCTTTATAGGTAACGTGTTTGATTGACCACAAGGGCGGTTGTAAGGTCATTGACGGACGGTTTGGCGATGCGCGTTGCTCTACTAATTTTTTTTGTTGCTTTTCTGTTGGAAATAAAAGTAGTAGAACTTGTTGTACTCGACCTGCACGTGCGTTTTACGGAACATTGACTTAGTGATACGCGTTGCTTTATTGATTGTGTTTTTAGTTGATTTGTCTTTTTATTTGAACTGTGTGCGATCTAGTTTTCGTGTCCTTTTTATCAGAGTAGTGCATACTTTGGATTATCCAAATACAGTTTTAAGCTTGAATGTTTTAAAAAACAATGATGATACAATTGTAGCAGGTTTAGTAGAAAAAAGGTCTTTATAAACATGTATCTCATTCATGTAAAGACAGTTGACACTGTAGTTTCTGAATTTTTAACCCCAACGAATCTAAAATAGATCGTTGTTTGCGCAAATTTATTTAAAAGCATTAGATTTCTTTGTTAATAGGTAGCAAATAGAACACCTCACGTTACTGTTAGTTTAATGCATTACATCGTGCCTTGAAGGCCCGTGATTCTAAATTTATTACTTTTTTTGATTTGTGTTACAAAATATTTCAATTATTGTCTCAGGAAATGGAATTACCAAGAAATTTATCAATCAAAAGTAAAAATCACCAAATTAGACTATAGAGCTTCTAAGACTTTTGTAATTAACTATTTCTATTGTTTTATTTAAATATCTATCCGTTTTGCCAGTTTGTGTTCTGTACTTTTAAAAGATTCCTCATTCAAAATAAAGAAGGATACTAAGACTATCTGAATTACCATTCAATTGTATTACTTTTATCTTTTGTTAACTTTTGTCATTTATGTCTAATTGTATTAGAAACTTCTGCTACTCCAAATTACCTCACTGTGATAAAAATTTTAATGCTTTCTGATTATATTATAAGTTTATTAAAATTTTATTTACTTACAAGTACTGAATAATTAGACTTTTATCTGTTGTTATTTTTTTTCAGGTTTACTTAACTTTTTTTGAGAAATTGTCACTAATCCTTACTATCATCATTTATGTAAATGTTTTACATCTTACAATTCCGATTACCGTTTTCTTTGTTTTCTTTTTTACAGGTACTACAACTAGTTAAATTGGCCTGAACAGGCTCTTCGTAGAAAATAATTTGTGCAACTGGCCCTCCAATAACCGACATAATTGGCCCAAGTGTTTCTCGAAATTTTTTTTCTTCCGTTTGACCGGATTTTTTTGTTTTAATGGTTCGTTAAGTATTCATCAACAGCTAAAATTCGTTTTGGCTTGCCCGATAACGTAACATAAATTTGGCGCAACGGGGCTGATTTTTTTTTTGCTCTTGAATTTTTTTTAAAAATTTTTACTTTCGTTTTTTATTGTCTTTGTTTTCTTAATTAGTTGTGTCCAAAAATGGGCCTTTCGTTTCATTATATTTTGGCTAGCTTCCTGATTTTTTTCGGTTATCCTCATTGTTCCTATTTGTTATTTCTTGTTTCTCTCATTCTTAGGTGCTCGATGTATTTTCTTTTCCTTAGGTATTTCTTGTAGCTTTAGGCCTCCGCCATACTTTCTTGCTATCTTTCATCGATCTTGTTACCTCGTGACGTTTCTAGATGGTGTCCTAGCTTGCTTCACTTTACTTTTTTCGTTTTTCTTTCTGCCCTTGGTCAGTTTTGCTAGTTTTCTTCCTTGTTTTCTTTTCTTGTTTGTCCGTTAGCCAAAACTTTTTTTAGGTGGTGACAGAAATTCCCTTTTGGGTCGGTTTTGATGTGACAGTTGTAGACCTTTTCCTCATTGGGTTTTCTTGTGCTTTCTTTGCTGTTCTTGGTTTTGGTAGTAATCTTTTCTTCTTTTGGAAAAAGTTTTCCTTATAGGTTGTCTTCGGCTGGAAAAGAAATTTTTTTGGTTCTTGTCTTTACTTTTTTCTTTACCGACTTTATTTTTGGGATTTACTTGCATTTTTGCTTAACATTTTGCTTTTTCCCATTGTTAGTCTTTCTTAAAATATTTCTTTTTTATATTTTTATCTTAGGCAGCGTCTATTATTTGTGGATTCTGTCTGTCTTTTTCTTACTTTTGTTCCTTTGTGGATTAAACTGATATAGCGTAACGTTTATTCACATTATAAATAATTTTGATTGTCTGGTTAAATTATATATTTAAAATACTGTTTCTTCGTTTTTGCAATAGTGAGATTATCGGTATCTATTTGGTTGTTAATGAACGAGGCACATATTAGTTTTTTTTGGAAATAAAAGTTTGTTATGGTAGAATGATTCGTGTAATTGTAGGAAGTTTGCTTTAATAGTAAATTATTGACCAAGGGTTTGTATGTCATTGAAGAGTTTGCGATGTTGTTCAATTGTTTTGTTGTTTTCATGAAAAAAAGTAGTTTATTAATTAATGACTGCTTTTAGGTACTTATTACATGCGTGTTGTTATTGGCGTGTTTGGATTTGCTTTGTTTGAATGTTTGCGATCTTTTTCGTGCCTTGTTATAGAGTTGTGATCTTTGGTTTCAAATACAGTTTTAGTGAATGTTTTAATAAACATGTGTTTGTAGCAGGTTTATAGTAAAAAGGTGCTTTTATAAATGTTTCTTATTTAAAAGTTGAACTGTAGTTTCTGAATTTTTAACCCCAACGAATCTAAAATAGATCGTTGTTTGCGCAAATTTCGTTATTTAAAAGCATTAGATTTTTCTTTGTTAATAGGTAGCAAATAGAACACCTCACGTTACTGTTAGTTTAATGCATTACATCGTGCCTTGAAGGCCCGTGATTCTAAATTTTTATTATCTTTTTTTTTTTGATTTGTGTTACAAAATATTTCGAAATTATTGTCTCAGGAAATGGAATTACCAAGAAATTTATCAATGCTACATAGTTCCATCAGCATGATAATGTCTGCTGCTAACACTAGTGAAATACGTAGGTGTGATTAGTGTAAAGTGTAAGAAATTCCATCAACACCCTCACAATCAAGTGTGAAGTGCTTCGTTAGTGCAGGACATCGTGAATCCCTCACTTCAATTGCAAGGAAGCGTTACTGAAGGACTTTTTGTAAGTTGAACTATTTCCTACTTGTTATTACTTTAAATATCTATCCGTTGTTTTGCCATGTCTTCGTCGTTCTGATACCTTTTACAATAGACTTGCCTGCTATTAAGAAAGAAAAAAAAAGAAAGAAAAAAAAATCAATCAATACTACTGAATTACTCATATCAATTGTGACTTACCTATTTATCTTTTGTTAACATTTTGTCAGATTTATGTTTAGTTGGTGTGTGAGGAAACGTTTCTGCTACTCCCCAATATTACCTCACTTTGTGATAAAAATTGTTGTAATGCTTTTATCGTGATTATATTATATAGTTTATCTAAACAGTTTTATTTACATTCTACAAAGTACTAAATAACTTAGACTTTTCATTGCTGCCTATGCTTATTCTTTTTTTTTCAGGTTTGCTTAACTAATTTTCTTGCAGGTATTGTCACTAACTCCTTACCGCCGCATACATTATATGTCAGTCTGCTTTCTACAACCCCCCCTAATCTCCGATTGAGCCCGGTCATTTTTTGATTTTCTTTGTGTTACCCACGGCTACGAGCCAACGTAGCATAAGTTTGGCGCCCGAACAGGGACTGCCTCGATAACGTAACAATAAATTTGGCGCCCAACGTGGCTGCCGCGAATAACGTAACAAGTTAGACGTAAACCTTTGTTCACCAAGCCATTTCTTCAAGTTGGGAAATAAGAAAAAGTCACTGCGGGCCAAATCTGGAGAATACGGTGGATGTTGTAATAATTTTGGCCATCGCAACTACGCAGGTGTGCACCCGTGCATTTTCTTGATGAAAGAGGATCCTTTTCCGTTCCAAATGAGGACGTTTTCCTTCATTTCTTCGCTCAGCCGGGCCAATAACGACGCATAATACTCCCCTGTTATCGTTTTTTCCTTTTCCAAGTAATCGATGTAGATGATTCCGAGTGCATCCCAAAAGACCGTGACCATAACCTTGCCGGCCGAATTCACCATCTTCGCCTTCTTCGGAGCCCGTTCGCCTTCATAGATCCACTGTTTTGACTGTTCTTTTGTTTCTGGAGTGTAGTGATGTATCCATGTTTCGTCGCCAGTTATGAATCGACGCAGAAAATCCTCAGGATTGCGACGATAAAGCGCCAAAACCGTCACAGAATCGACCACACAATTGCGTTTATTCTCCACTGTGAGTAAATGCGGCACCCACGCTGCCGAGATTTTTTTGCAGCCAATTTTATTTATTTATTATTATTTACGCTCTCGTAGCATACTAGTATTTTAGTTTCATTTTTCTTAGTTTTCATACCGTATCTCTCTGTTAGTACCGTTTCCATTTCATTAAGAGCTGTTTTTAGCTCTTCCTTGCTACATGTTAATACAGCTGTATTACAGGACAAAAAAGCAAATGAAATATAAATATAAAATAATAATAATAAAAATAAGAATGATAATATATTAATTAGACAAGTATAAAAAGTAGAAGAGTTACTTCTGAACTAGCAGACTCACCAACCCATTTAAGTCAAAAAGTGCCTTGTGGCAAAGTAACTGGTGAAAGTAGCGAAAGTTGAGAAACCATAGAAATCATTAAAAAGTTTAACAATTTAAACAAAGATGATGGCTACTACCTTTCTTCCATTTGGAAAACGAGCCTATGTTCACAAAAGCAGAACCGTAACGTTCACTGATCCGTTACACACTCCCCTTTATTCACAATCACTCAAGCATCAAGTTCTAGCCCTGTATAAACCACCACTTTCGCTACTTTCACCAGTTACTTTGCCACAAGACACCTTTTTGCTTAAATGGGCTGGTGAGTCTGAGAACTTAAACAATTAGATGGTCATAAGGTAAGCAAAGTTGTAATTGATTTGCATGCTTATTTTGTAAGGCGAATTAAATAATCTGCTTGTAAAATTTGTGCAATTTGATTACGTCTTCTGGTCGAGTATGCGATATACTACTGAACTCTGTTGTATTTTAATAACGTGCATGTAATTCACGTCAATACTAAGTCTAGTTAGCTGATTATTATGCTAATTGGTTATTTTAATTTTATGTGTTCCTTTTTGTTAAACGTCAAGCCTTAATCCATTTATGTAACCCTTAAATTGATATTTTTAAAATGTAACAATCTTTTAATTTAAATTTCTTTTACAACACATTCTTTACCTATAACCGTCAAGTTATAGAACATTTTAGATACATGAATACAAAATAATTTAATTGAAAGGAATTGCTTTGGTAAAGTTGAAGTCAAGGTTAACTATTAATACGTATCAAGCTATGGAATGCTGATAAGTTTGTGAAAAATCCTTAATTCCTAATCTTGATTGATTGGTGATTTACCCTTGCAAATTAAATCAAGTCTTAATTATACAATCTAAACATAATATTTACCTTTTTAAAACTGGGGCACTAAAATAAGTACAAATAACCTTAATTTAGTAATGCTTTAACTGGAGTGACTCATATTTATATGGATTGATTCCTAATGTTCATGTACGACATACAGATATTTCTTACAACCTTCCTAATTTCGGTCTCGAATTCAACCATTTGGATAATGTCTATTGATTTGTCCCGTCTTTTTTATATCTTCACCCTAGTTTAAATTGTTGCCGTATACGCTTAATATTTCGTTACTGGGGAAAATCTAAACGTACACCTTATATATAACTGCTAGTGTTGTTTGTGCTTAAAGTAGAGTTTTGAAAACTTTTTACTTGTGGGTGTACTAGGCCACCCTTGTTTAGAATTGTTTAGTGATAATTATCAGTTGTGATATTGAGAGATTAGTCGAGAGCTGTCAACGTGATATGTCAGAAAAATAAAACTGAATCTAAAAAGATTAATATGTAGACAGAATAATTCATAAAAGTTGTTCAATAAAACTTGCGTTCAGTTGAAGTTTTGTAACAATCCAAACTACAGAAACTTATCGGTAATGGTGCCGGCTGGCTGGGCAGTCAAGTTAAAGGATCACCACTACGTTAGCAAGTCCAGATCCCAGGTATTAGCTTGAAATACAGGGTAAGTGTTACATAATTGGCGTCCAAAAGGATGTTTGATTATTTACACTTCAGTGAGCGATTGTATTTAATAAGAACTTAGTGTTCTTAGAAACTTTAAAAATTGAAATTAGCGTTCAATTGCTGTGCCCGCAAGGATATTAATTATTGTAGTATTGACGGTGTTGCAGGGGTTTGAATGAACAAAACCTGCTTGCAAAGGTGGAGAAATGTCCGATAACGATATCGCAGATGCTCTAAAGCAATTGGCTGTAGCTGTTAGCAGTATGAATTGCAACAATGCCATCCTGAAGGATACGATTGAACAGATGACCGTTAATATTTCCGCTAACATAAACAAACTTACTAACGAGGTAGTACGAGTATCTGATTCTGTGAGGGAGCAAGTTAATCGTAATAAGGGAGTAATTGATAATTAAGGGAAACCACCGGCGTCGTATCCGTAGTGGGATATCATAACTATGTCACTGTATAAAGATTTGGGGGGTTCCAACTTGTGCTTTTCGCCTGAGGAATCAATGCATCCCGTAACATTTATAAAAAAATTAGAGACTGTATTCTTGGTTCATTTCCGGTGCCGCGGAATATTCGGCACTTACGGGTTTTTTTTTGGGATTTGATAATTACGAGCGTAGGTTCTGTGAAAAACTGGCCAGGTTAATGGGGCCGTTGGTGAAACTCTTGAAAAGGGGTGTTCGGTGGTGTTGGGGGTTAGAACAGCAAGAGGCCTTCGAGAAGGTCTAATCCACTTTTTTATCGGTTGTTATCCTAAAGCATCCATGCTTTGACCGCGAATTTTTTATTCAAACTGATGCGTCGAATATGGGTCTGGGGGGTTGTTTATTCCAAATTAATCCGAAAACGTCAGAGAAGAAGGTTGTTGCATTTACGAGCCGTACGTTACACGGTTTTGAAATGGGATATTGCGTTAAAGAAAAGGAAGCAGTGGCAGTGTTGCATTGTTTGTAGCGGTGGCGGGTATTTGTGTTGGGACGTCAGTTGACGGTGATTACAGATCACATGTCATTGTCGTTTTTAATGTCGTGAAGATTGCTTAACTCGCGGTTGACAAGGTGGGTGTTGTATTTTCAAGAATATGCTTTTAATATTACTCGTTGTGCGGGAAAGGAAAGTTTAGACGGGGTTCTGAAAGTTTGCCTGGATTTAAGGTATGTGTGCCTGCGTCTAAAGCATATTTATTAGTTTTGCAGGAACATAAAGGTAATGGGCATTTTATGCAGAGAGGTGCTTTCAGGCGTTGCGCAAAAATTATTATTTTCCTAGAATGAAACATATTATTCGAAAAATTCTTTCAGTGTGTGAGTTGTTTCAAAAGGCAAAAAGTTCGACTAAAGTTAGCGAGCAATATAATAGTGTGTTGGAGAAAGCGCCTTAAAGTGGTATGTCTGGATTTGATGAGCCCGCTGCTCCTGTCGCGTTTGGGCGTCACCCATATATTAGTTATAGTTGATGCCTTTAGAAAATTGGTAACGGTATTTGCTCTTAA
Source organism: Platerodrilus igneus (assembly GCA_036346225.1). Taxonomy (NCBI): domain Eukaryota; kingdom Metazoa; phylum Arthropoda; class Insecta; order Coleoptera; family Lycidae; genus Platerodrilus; species Platerodrilus igneus. The sequence continues at coordinate 2,769,206 of JARFIW010000624.1, read as the reverse complement.
GCGTGCTACGACAGCCGCTATTTTGAAATATTTAATATCTCACTATTTTGTCGAGTTTGGCAAACCAAAGGTTATTCGGTCGGACAATGGCAGCCAGTTTTCGAGTAAAAAATGGAAGGAATCGTTGGGTTCTATAGGGGGGAAGGTGGCTCATACATCAGTGTATTTTCCTCAAGGAAATATGACAGAGCGGGTTAATAGGGAGGTTGTGCGGACTTTGAGATCGTTGAGTTATTCAGCTCATGTGAGGTGGGCTTTGTTTTTAGATAAGGTGAAGGTATGGATCAACAGGGCTGACCACGATTTTACTGGATTTAGTCTTTTTGAGTTGAATTTTGGAGTACCTGTTCACAATCTTGCAATTAGGAATATTGCTTTTCCTGAGAGTGGTTCACAAGGTATTAGTAAGGAGGGAGTCATTATGTTTGCATATAATAGGTTAAAATCTAAAGCTTAAAAAAACGTAAGCTACGTCATGAAAAAGAGCATAAGAAATGTATTAAATTCAAACAAGGCGACAAAGTACTGGTTCAAGCTCATTTTCAATCCTCAAGTGCTGACAAGGAGGTTAAAAATTTTTTTTTGCTATATACCGGTCCAGCCACCATTGTAACGGGGCGTAGACCAAACTCTTACGAAGTAAGGGACGACGCTAGTGGTCTTTCGTTGGGTGTTGAAAATATTTTGAATTTGAAACCAAATGTTTTACATTATAGTAGAGAGCGAAGGAACTTAGTAGTGTAAGTTCATCTGAATTACAAAGTCGGGCCTTAATAATTAAGTTAAATTTATAAGGGGGTAATGTACTAGGCCAGCCTTGTTTAGAATTGTTTAGTGATAATTGTCAGCTGTGGTATTGAGAGATTAGTTGAGAGCTGTCGACGTGATATGTCAGAAAAATAAAACTGAATCTAAAAAGATTAATATGTAGACAGAATAATTCATAAAAGTTGTTCAATAAAACTTGTGTTCAATTGAAGTTGTGTAACAATCCAAACTACAGAAACTCATCGGTAATGTGGCCGGCTGGCTGGACAGTCAAGTTTAAAGGATCACCACTACGGTAGCAAATCCAGATCGCAGGTATTAGCTTGAAATACAGGGTAAGTGTTACATGGTCAATTAAAGGTGAATTAAAGCGGCAATGCTATTAGTCCAGTGTGTGTTTAAAATTGCAAAAGTGATAGTGTATTATGAAGAATTATATTTTAAACAAAGAAAAGGTTAAATAGTTAACAATTAATATGCGGTATTATTACAAGTAATTTTTGCAACTTTAGTTACGTACAGATTAACCATATATATTTACGTCAAGCCAAAACGGAATCTTTACTATACACGTAAGATGCGCTAACCCAATTAAATGTATATAAACTCCATTCGCCCTAACTTTAGGATGACATCAAATGTAGTATTGAAGTGTATGCAAATGAATATCTAGAAAGGCGCTTGAAGGATACTGTCATTTTACACAATAAAGTTTGGCAGTTCTGTACGGCATTGCCACCAGTTCCTCTTTCCAATGGGAATATACGTATTTATCTTTCATTAAATGCATAGGAATTTAAACTAACACTAGCTTTATACCATTTTATCCACTGGTGACATCTTCCTAAAGTTAAAACGAATGAACTGGTATTTTGTTAGTGCTCAGTGCATGCGCAATTATTCCACTAACACCAAGAACATACTGGAACGCACCTTTAGGATGCACCAGCTACATCTATCGGAATTTGTAAAACTCAATATTGTTGAGGTGTTACATGTTAAAATTTGAGCATTAAGCATAAACCGTTACGTATAAAAGGGAAATATGTATATTAGCAATACAATCAAGAAGACTACTTGATGTTACAAACCTAGTGTGTATACTTTTCTAATAATAATGTTTAGGTGAAAACTTAAAAAATAAAAAACTGTGTTAGTCGTCAAAATGATGTACGTATGTATTTTTCTTTTTGCTATTATTGTTCTATTCTTATTTTTTATAACAATGTAACGCTCAAGTTTACAGTATGAATTTTCGCAAGAGTGTTTCTATTATTGACAGAATGAACTTGCAAAATGAACATTTTTTTAGATTTGTGTTACTTGGAAAGTTTAAAGCTCCTTTTAATATATAATGAACTAAAATGTAACATTTCAGAAAGCTAGTCATAGGGTACAGAATCTTGCATGAACATCGTTAATTATTTTCTTTTTATGCGAGTTACATATTCCCCAAATCAATATATGTATAATTAAATAAAAATTATTAAGAAACTTAAGTTAGATGCAACAAGGTAATTCAAGGATAAATAAAGAAAAGGTTAATGAAAGTTCACAAGCAAGTTGTGAGAACGGATGTGAATACATTGTATTCCAGACGTAAGTAATACTGCAGGTGCAGGTCACAGTCGGTTATAAAACTGCAATTATTAGAATTAAGATTGTTACTTTGTATTGTATAAACTAATGAAGAAATAAACGGACATGAACTCTGCAGTTCTCACAGAAATGTGAGGGGCGGGGACAACATAAATACCCCGGGAACGAAGTCAGTCAGTCTTGAGCAGCACAACTTTGCATTGTTCGTTGTTCAGGTTACTCGCCCTAATTTAAATTTATTAAACAGTAATTTTGACTTAGAGTAATTTTATATAGTTTTGTAAAATTCCACTTGTAATTTCTGATTAAATAAAAATTGTTATAAGAGTTTTCGGAAAAAGACTTTTTAAAAAGGCAGCTCCCAAAGCCCAAAACGTAACTGGCGCAGTCGGATCGGATCCAGAATGGCACTAAGGAAATCCAAATCCGACGACCTGGTGACCTGGAATATTAATTCCCAATCAGGAGGAACAAAACAAAATTTGGACAAGGTACAAAATTGACCAAGCCCAAAAAAACAAAACTTAGACAAGGTACACATATCGACCAAGCCCAAAGAAGGAAAATAGATGAAATCGACGATGAACATCATATAATATCATTTCACCTAACCAATTTTTCTTTTTCAGTTATTGACATTAGCTAGTAAGACACGAAACAAATTGTATGTACAAATTTTTTAATATTATTATCGCAATTTAGAGTTTATACCATTTATGTAAAGAATTTACTATAAAGACGCATTTATATGCACAAATTATTACAAATTATTACAAACGAAACAATCTATTCAGCAAGTCTGAAACTTTAATATATAAATAAAACGTAATTATCTTACAACAATTTACTATTCAAAAAGATCCAAAAGACGTAACGCTCATCATAACTTTATAAAGCTATAATTAAATATTTTAAGCACGAAAGTATCTAATTATAAAGAAACATTTATGCAATTTATTATAACAAAACGATTTACTGAAATAGCATCATTCAGAAAACCTGTAACGTTATAATTGGACATTTTAAAGTAACGAGACTGTACAATTATAAAGGAAGCATTTACGTATTAGTGCAAAACCTGACGAGATAATTATAGCAACTATTACTGCAAACGCTCAATTACTCACCAGACCTTTAAAAAACGTACAAATTATAACGCAGTTATTGCAAAAATTATTACCTACATAAAACTACTCAGAAAATAGAAACTTAACTTGCAACAGTTGTAACATATGTCAAGTATAAAAATATACGAATTTAAGGCGACGGTAATTGCCGAAACATTACCAAGCAGAAATTCTTTAATGTAATTATAGCAATTGATAGCTACATATAAAATATAAGTAAAGCGATTCTTTACATAACTAATACAATCCAAACTAAAAAGTACCAATACAAATTGCTAAGTAAATCTTAATTTATACAAAAGCTTGTTATTAATTAGAACTGAAAGCGACCATTAATTAATAGAACAATCATGAATTCCGATATGAAGCTCTATATTGAGAGTATCCCCCAATATAACGAAGATCAAGCGTTGCTAGAAAACTTTATTACCGCGTGCGAAATACTTTTAAAAACCTTTTATAAACCAGGAGACAACGAACGCAATGTTTTACTTTTACGCCTAATAATAAGTAAACTGACCGGAAGGGCATTAACGCTAATTGCCAGCCGAGATGACCTCATCGAATGGGACGCCTTCAAATGCATCCTAATTGCATATTTCGGCGACCAACGCAATATCAAATGTTTCATCCGCATTTGATAAATCTTAGACTAGAAAGTAACCAATCATCATATCAATTCGGAATGAAATGTCAAGACGTATAAAGTTTAATTCGGACAAAACTAAAAATTGAAAAACCCGACCAATATATCCCATTATTGGAGACAAAAATGTACGACAAAATGGCATTAGACACCTACATAAACTCACAACCTGAACGGTTATCAGACAAAATAAGATTCCAACATCCACAAAATCTAGACGAAGCAATGAATATGATTATAGAAGAAGTAAACGTTATGTGTTACCGAAACAGACAATATAACACTAACCCAAATAAAAACTACTCACCGATAAAAACCATACAAGCAGCGAGACAAATTTCCCACAACCAAAATTTACACCATTTAACGCACAAATGAATTAACCACGTATTAACAAGCCAAGTTTTAATAACACAAACTTCAACAACAACTCAAATTTTACAAGATCCACATTTCCACCAAGATTTAACCTACACGTAAACCAGCCAAGGCAAGTATTCGGCGCAAAGCCCAACGGAAACACACCAATGATAAACAACAGTAATAACTCCAACAATTAATACAAACCCTTGAAACTAACATGCTAACCACAATGTTAGGGTTGCGAGACTTAATCGGATTCAATACGATATTCACTGAAATAATATCAACCCTACTGTAATTCAACAAATTCTAGCCACATTAGAAAACGCCGCAACATTTGCAAAACTAAAAACATTACAATCTAGTATTATAGAACCAATTGACTTATTAAAAGAATTATTAAGAAATAGATCATTTATAACTAACAATAAACTACCCTTCGAAGTAGGAGAATCAAACATACTCATATTTGAAGAAATAGCTACAGCGAAAGGCTACGTCAAGAACCTCGAAATCACATTTTTAATAGAAATCCCCCATAGTAAAAAGTAACACTTGTAATTATTATCATTTATTTGTTTTCCCCATGAAAATTACTAGCAGGTATCAAGTTATTATTCGTAAAACTAAGTTTCTTTCCTTAAATGAACTTAGGTATGGCTACACGAACGAAAAATGTAACAAAGTAACATCATGTCAATATTTATGCCAATCATTAACAACAACAGCTATTCAGGCAGATAGCCCCTGTAAAGTACAATTATTAAGATTTTCAAATCACTACGACAACTGTGAAACAAAACCAGTACAAATCACCAATATGAAAATTCAAAAGTTACGGAAAACAAACGGATTGCTGTTTTTCCACAAAACGTAATAGAAACCGCCCACTGTAGCCAAGACAAAAACAATTTAGCATTAACTGGAAGTAAAATAATCACCTTTAAAGAAGACTTATCTAAAAATTAAAAAACGAAATTATTCGAGTATATCAAGACCCAACAGTAACCAAGAAATTTGCAAAATTACCAGAACTACAGTTCAAGATTACACAACCCGAAGACGATGAAAGTAACAAGAAACCAATGCAACTAGAGCACCTAGACTTAGACGATCTCAATTACAAAGAACACTTAAGCGAGTCAAAAGTGCCAAAACTACATTATGATAACATAAGTGTTTGGACAATTTTATTAATTATTGTAATCACTTTATTAACTATGTATATATTGTACAAAATGTATATTAGATAAAAGAATAAAGAAAGAAATTTTAACCATAAGGAAATAGAGGTAAATAGAGACAATGAAATTTTAAAAAAATTAAGCGAAACCCTTAATTTTTCATCTACGTCGGGAGGCGTTACATATCTCCCAAATCAATATATGTATAATTAAATAGAATTTATTAAGAAACTTACGTTAGATACAACAATGTAATTCAAGGATAAATAAAGAAAAGGTTAATGAAAGTTCACAAGCAAGTTGTGAGAACAGATATGAATACATTGTATTCCAGATGTAAGTGATACTGCAGGTGCAGGTTACAGTTGGTTATAAAACCGCAATTATTAGAATTAAGATTGTTACTTTGTATTGTATAAATTAATAAAGAAATAAGCAGACATGAGCTCTGCAGTTCCCACAGAAATGTCAGGGGCAGGGACAACATAAACACCTCGGGAGCCCCAAGAAAGTCAGTCAGTCTTGAGCCGCACAACTTTTGCATTGTTGGTTGTTCAGGGCTAATTTTTGAATTGACATTAAACTGTACATATTACCAATCATTATACTGTGTAATTTCTGATTGCTTCATTTAAATTATTTTAAAAGATAGAAAGAAAGGGGCATTTCACAGCAATTTTAATGGCATCCATCGTAGGGGCTTAAATTCTAAAAGGGCTATTCCATACCAATCTTAAGGGCACACCAACGTAGGGGTTATTTCATAGAAACAGCAATAATAATTGATGCCCAATTGTGGGACAGATCACAGCAATAATAATGACACCCAAGGCAAGGGCGATACTACAGCAATAATAAAAATGGTATGTCCAATCCAAGGGGGCATTTCACATTAATAATAATAACGCCCAACCGTGGAGCAGATCACAGCAATATATAGTATATAATAAATATATTAATATATAGTTAAGATGTTTTGAGTACTTTAGAGTAATTACAAAGATATTTTTGGTGGCTTTCAGGAAAATTAAATTTGGCGAATGCGAATAATTTATTCAGGGGCTAATTTTTGAATTGACATTAAACTGTACATATTACCAATCATTATACTGTGTAATTTCTGATTGCTTCATTTAAATTATTTTAACAGATAGAAAGAAAGGGGCATTTCACAGCAATTTTAATGGCACCCATCGTAGGGGCTTAAATTCTAAAAGGGCTATTCCATACCAATCTTAAGGGCACACCAACGTAGGGGTTATTTCATAGAAATAGCAATAATAATTGATGCCCAATTGTGGGACAGATCACAGCAATAATAATGACACCCAAGGCAAGGGCGATACTACAGCAATAATAAAAATGGTATGTCCAATCCAAGGGGGCATTTCACATTAATAATAATAACGCCCAACCGTGGAGCAGATCACAGCAATATATAGTATATAATAAATATATTAATATATAGTTAACATGTTTCGAGTACTTTAGAGTAATTACAAAGATATTTTTGGTGGCTTTCAGGAAAATTAAATTTGGCGAATGCGAATAATTTATTCAGGGGCTAATTTTTGAATTGACATTAAACTGTACATATTACCAATCATTATACTGTGTAATTTCTGATTGCTTTATTTAAATTATTTTAACAGATAGAAAGAAAGGGGCATTTCACAGCAATTTTAATGGCACCCGTCGTAGGGGCTTAAATTCTAAAAGGGCTATTCCATACCAATCTTAAGGGCACACCAACGTAGGGGTTATTTCATAGAAATAGCAATAATAATTGATGCCCAATTGTGGGACAGATTACAGCAATAATAATGACACCCAAGGCAAAGGCGATACTACAGCAATAATAAAAATGGTATGTCCAATCCAAGGGGGCATTTAAATCCATTTAACAGCAATTTTGACTTCGAGTAATTTTATATAGTTTTGTAAAATTCCACTTGTAATTTCTGATTAAATATAAATTGTTACACGAGTTTTTGGAAGAAGATTTTTTTAAAAGGCAGCTCCCAAGCCCCAAAACGTAACTTGCGGAAGAATTTCTTGCGGTAATAAAATATAAGGTTGTTTATTAAAATATTGTTATCTGCACCTACTGTGGATCCATGTCTTTGTCAATATCGTTAGATGGAAGTGGCTTTGTATAAGTAGGTTGACAAATCTCATCGCCGTCAGAACACTGCAATCGTAACAGTCAAATCTCCATGGCCTTTTATTCTGTCTTATTTTTTCTACGATTTATACCGTTAATCCTACAATAGGGAAAACGCTTAGTTCCACAGTTGCTTCGTCGAAATATATAATATAGCCATCATGAACAATCATATACGGTTGATATTCTTTTTCTATTCGAGCCGGATTTTGAGCTATATTGATATTCTTTAATAAACGTTTTTTACCTATTGCTGTATTTTATGTACAGTTTGTCTTGTTGTTCCTGTAATAAGGACAAGTGGTTGTTCTGCAGCTCCTTCTTCCAAATACATAAAACGGCAATCTTGAACAACCAAAAAATGATTTTGTTCTATCATAGAGATCAGAAATATAAAAAATTAACTACCAAATTAAACAACTTTGAAAACCAACAAAACTCCAATAACACCCACAACATCAAATTACACAAACACAAACCTGACAATACACAAAATACATGCAACTTCCACACACGCATAAAAAACATATCAGACACCAAATTCACTTATGAAGAAGAAGAACTTCTACAGCTAGGACTTAACACAACATTAAACAACCTTTAACTGCAAACAGTCTTAAACGCTACTCCATTGAAATCGATTCCGCTCTCAAACAACTGGAAATTAATTATAAAACAAAAAATGCCCTACGCAATGAAATCGGTTACACTCTATTTCAAGAAAACCAAAACCAAACAAAAAACACAAAAATTAATAAAGAACAAACACTAATTAACAAAATCCGCTAAAAAATCTTAGAAAACAAACTAATAATATCTAAAGCTGACAAAGGCAACTGCCTAGTAATTATAAAAAAAATGACTACTTACATAAAGTCGGGGAATAGTATGGGATATATTACAAGCAGAGATAGGAAAAAAGGGGTAGATGTAGACCTAGATGAGATAGTTATAGATGCAAACTGTGCAAATTTCAGGAAATCAGTAGGTTAGTTCAGAATAGGAAACAATGATGGTACGCGTCTAACCAGTTCTAGGACTGAAGATCTAATGATGATGACATAAAGTCGAAACCTTTTTAACAGATAATTCTTTCATAAAATTAAGCAAAACCCCTGCACACCATTCCACAACAAACTCAAAACCATAATAAATTCTCAAAAGTCATTCCTCATAAAACACAACGCACCAAAAACATGAATCCCAAACAATCTTCAAATACCAAGATTATACGGATTACCAAAAATCCACAAAAAGTACATACCAAAAAGACCAGTAGCATCATTCATTAACTCACCCACGTCAATTCTATCAATATTCCTCCTAAAACTATTCAACACATTAACAAACTACATTCCTCAATACACTATTAAAAACTCAAACCAATATAAAACCTAAAATCCAATTCACAATAGAACACGAACAAAACAATTCTATCAATTACCTAGACCTAAAAATTACTAAAACTCACAACTTTAATTTCAACATATACAGAATACCTGCACAAACAGACCATACACTACATGAATCCTCATGCCACCATATCCAACACAAAATGGCAGCATTTAATAACTATGTCAACAGATTAATTAACATACTATTGGACAATAGAAACTACTTTGAAGAGAAAAGACTTCTAGATTCTATAGCCCTAATAAACGGATACAACCCCAAAATCTTTCCTTCTATTATTAAAAAAACTACATTAAAAAAACTTAAAAAGGAAGCCTACCCTAATATTAATACAGAAACCAACAAAAAATTTATCTGCTTACCATTCATAAACAATATCCTTAACAAAAACATACAAAAATCCTTTAAAAAATTCATCCCCGACATAAAACTAACCTATTGCTCACACACAAACCTCAACCACTATCTAAACAACACCAACGGCACTATACCAGACTTATTAAAAAGCGGTATCTACAAATTATGCTGCACTGAATGAAACACGTCATATATAGGCAGAACAATTAGAAACCTTGACACCAGAATTAAAGAGAACGTTAACAAATCTACCCCATCAGCATTTGGCCACCACTTACTCGAACAAAACCACAAATTCAATAAAAATAAAGACGCTAAAATTTTACACGATATCACCTCAAACAACCTTACAGGACTAGACCTATTAGAAGAAATGAAAATAAATAACAATAAATTAAACAATATAAAACTATGCAACACTCAAAACCAAAACTAAAAAGCTATTACCGTTTATTCAAACGCATTTGACATCTCATACGTATAATGCACTCAGGAAATCTTTGATATCCATGACTTTGACATTGTCAAAAATATTTTACTGCTTGTCAATTACATAAGGTAATTTTTTAAAAATTTTATTTTATATTTAATTAATAATTTGTAGCTATATATACACTGAAGATAATTTAATACAAATTTACTCTAAAAAAAAATCCTAAATCAAAGTGGCAAAACGAATCTCAAAAGGAGCCAGATTCACCGCTGCCATTAAATTGGCTTCGGTCCTGGATTACTGCACCAAAAAGAATTATTTTGAATCTTGGATGACGCTTTTTATGTTTGCCTTTACTTTCCTCTGTGTTCCTCAAAAAATTAAAAAGAAGTCTCTCTTGTCTCGCGTCAAAGCCAATATTAAGGAGATACTGTAAACTGCTGTTCATCAGATCATTTTTCAACCTCACTAAACAGACGAGTTAAGTCAAAGGTTGCAGAAGGAGATATAAACGGAGCAGTCAAGATCCCTTTTTCAAGTGACTCTCTAACGCCTCAAAATGTAGACATATTCAACGAACTTTTAGATAAACACCCCCCACAATCAAAACATCTCAATTTCCCAGAACCACCAAATGGCAAAGAAACATTAACAATCACAGAAAAGGAAGTCAAACAAGCAATTTTAAACTTTTCTAATGGCTCAAGCGCTGGCATTGACGGTCTCAGAGCTCAACATTTAAAAGATCTGATCTCTTCTGGAAATGGAGATGAAAGTACACGTTTGCTAGGAGCGCTAACAAACTTTTGCAATTTTGTTTTATACGGAAAAGTGAATGCTGAAATTATTACAGTTTTTTTTTTGGGGCAAACTTATGTACACCAAGAAAAAAAAGACTGAAGAATTCGCCTAACAGCTGTCGGAACCACATTGCTTCGATTAGTTGCAAAATTGGCTTGCTTTTTGATAAGGCAGCGAACGAGTGACTATCTACGTCCAACACAACTAGCGTTTGCAACCAAGGGAGGATGTGAGGCAGCCGTTCACGCAACCAGAACTTTCGTGAAGAGTAATCAAACCACCAAGAAAGTAGTTTTGAAGATTGATTTTAGAAACGCTTTCAATTCAATTAACCGTAATTCAATGCTACACGCTGTGAAAGCAATGAACCCTACAATTTTTGCTTTAATTTGGCAAGCCTATTTCAACATTAGTACTCTCTTTTTTGGTGACTCCATAATCCCATCCACTTCTGGCTGTCAACAGGGGGACCCCGCCCGTCCTTATCTATTCTGCATCTTAATTGACCCCATTACAAAAAAATTGATTTTTGAACTAGCATGTTTCTACCTGGTTGACGGCCTAGTTGCTGAAGATCCGGAATCTATACTCAAAGATTTCAAAGTTTTGAAAAGTAACCGCCAGGAAATAGGTTTAATCATCAACCCAGCCAAATGCGAATTATATTTTTGTGGGGATATTGATGAAGACATTGCTGCAAAATTTGTTTTAATTTCTCGGGGAATTAAATTAGTTCGAGAGTATTCATTACTTAAGGCCCCTATCACCGACAATTTGTTACAACCAGTCTGGGAAAGAAAAATGAAGAAAATTAAGCTATTATTTTCAAGACTGCTGAAGCTAGACAATTGTCATATCGCTTACTATTTGTTAAAAAATTGCCTTGCCGTACCCAAGATGACTTACCTTTTGAGGACCACGCTATTTTGGAAATTTGAAAATTTACTCTGTTTTCGATAGTCAAATTCAAGGAACGCTGGAAAAATAATTAATTACCATTTATCTACTTCTCAATTTGCACGTGCTTCTCTTTCTGTTTGGGCTAGTTATCGAATTCCTAGGTGGATTAGGAATTCAACAACTAGCCCAGATCGCACTCTCGGCTTTCCACTCATCTGTATATGGTGTTTCTCGACTTGTCAATTTGATGTTAAATCTTGAGGATACAGACAAGCCCCGCATCACCTTTCATGACGAAGGACTCCCGGTATGGAATACTAGAAGCGACAACTGTCTGATTCCGATGACACCTACTTTACAAAAAAGTTAAAAGTTGAGATAACTTACTCATCCGTCTTTTTATGCTACTGACTACACCTTCATCAGAATTAGAAAAGACCACTTTACTAGCTACCGAGAAACCGGAAGCAAATGCTTGGATAACAACCCTTCGTTCACATCCCACAGGTACAGTATTAGACAATAACTCATTCAAATTAGCTACTGGCCTACGACTATGTTCCAAAATATGCAAACCACATATTTGTAGGTGTGGAGATAATGTAACATAGTCCGGAAATCATGGATTAAATTGCTTGACTGTCTTATTTTTCCTACGGTTTGTTTCGTGGATCCTACAATAGGAAAAGCGCTTGGTTCGACTGTTGCTTCGTCGAAATATATAGTATGGCCATCTTGAACAATCAAATACGGTTCATATTACTTTTCTAGCTGGGCCGGATTTTGAGCTGTATTGATATTCTTTAATAAACGTTTGTTATCATCATTGCCAAAACACTACGATTATAGAAACCAATCCCGCTAGGCCTATCCCTTTTGTTTTATTTTTCGTATAGTTTGTCTTGTTGTTCCTGTAACACGGATAAGTGGTTGTTCCGCTGCTCCTTCTTCCAAATACTTAACTCGGTCATATTAAACAAACAGAAAATCTTCATATGCCTCTTCTGTTGGGGACTGATTTTGTTCTACATTATTTTTATTCAATTTACTTTCGTTTTTCAGTTTGGCATCATCTAATATAATTTTCTGCTACTTATGAGCATTTAAGAAATGTTTCATTTTCATTCTTTCGTTATCCAATATACGATTTTTATCCATTGTGGAATTATTATGTAAATCTGCTAATGTTATAAATTGAAAATTCCTTTTACTTAGTAGTAAAATTTCTATTACTAAATAAAGAAATCAAATTAAGACATATTATTACACCTGTACCAGGAACTGTAATAAAAAAATTTTATTACAATTTATGGTGCAGGTGTAACAATTTGCCTTGATTTGATTTTTTTTATTTAATATTAGAAATTTTACCACTAAGTAAAAGGAATTTTCAATTTATAACATTCGCAGATTTACATAATTCCACAATGGATAAAAGGCGTATATTGGATAATAGAGAATAAAATGAAACATTTCTTAAATGCTCCTAAGAAGCAGAAAATTATAATAGATGATACCAAACTGAGAAACGAAAGTAAATTGAATAAAAATAATGTAGAACAAAATCAGTCCCCAACAGAAGAGGCATATGAAGATTTTCTGGTTGTTCAATATGGCCGAGTTAAGTATTTGGAAGAAGAAGCAGCGGAACAACCACTTATCCGTGTTACAGGAACAACAAGACAAACTATACGAAAAATAAAACAAAAGGGATAGGCTGTTACGTTCATTTTCGTAAATCATTAATTAGTTATATACAATAATTTTTATCTTAAATTCCTTTGGTGTTCAACACAAAAATTAATTCCGTTAATTAAAAATAACCCTTTTGTGTATTAAAATTTGTATGATAATTAATAATAAATATCCTATCTATGTCAGTTGATAAATCTTTGTGCTTCATTCGAAAAATAAATATCCTTTCTAAGAATTTCGTCCCGTGGAATTTACGCCTTAATTATATAGGCGACTTTCTAAGTATTTTAATAATTAAATGCTTTTGTGTTTTCCCTTTTTAACACATTCGGCGAATTTATTTTAATAAAATTAGGGTTTTCCTGGTTTATTTCCTTGCTTTGGTGCTTTAACAAATGTAGCAATTCATTTGCTGTTCGATTAGCGACCAGAAAACACGTTGTTTTGTTTCGCTCGTTTTCTTGATGCGAGTTTCCGGCACGCATTATTTAGCGTGGTGAGTATATGGAGTTTATATATAAAACAATACGTTTCGGTTTCATTAAATTCATTTATTGTTCGTAACTATTCTAGCTTCCTGCGGAGAACACGTTAATCCCTTGAGCTTCTTCTGGGAATGCGAGGTCAAATGCGCCCCGTCTGGACGTAAGACCAGCGACTGGTTCCACCCCGATGCCAGTAACTCGAGAGTGAGTTCCTTTTTTTTGTTCTTCTTTATATGTGCTTGTGACTTCGGAACCGGAACGTTCAGAGATGGCATTTCTAAATTTAATTATCATCGATTAAAAATTACTGAACTATTTTGGTACTTACTGCTTTCTTTTTTTGGTTGAATGCTTTACTATTTGTTTTAAATAATTAAAAAACTTACTACTTATTAAAAAAAATTGTTTAAAGACTTGCTGGCACAATTGAAAATGTTGCCATTATGCGTATAAATTTAGTTTAAGTTTATACTTACGATATTTTAGAGCTGTGGTTTTTAGGGTTGCGTTTGTTTCTCTTTTTTTTTCTAGGTACTGTCAGGGGGTAGTTGCCTAAAAACTACAGCTTGCCATTTTCATGGGTAATTTTTTTAATGTTTAAGGGGGTTCATAATGTAATATGTAAATTGGGGACATTGACTATTTTTGGGGTTGGGTTTGGGAGTACGGTTTTTTTGTATATATATTTTTTTGTAATTATAAGTTCTTTTTTTCCGTTGTATGTTTTGTTCTGAGTGTGAACGAGTGAGTGTTTTTATATATTTTTTTAAATTTTTTTTTCAGGCTCTCCTTTACTTATAGGTATAAGACCCTGCCCACTCACCGATTGAGCCCGGTCATCCGTTCTTTCTTTTTCTTGGGTTTTTATGTTACGTCAATGTACGTAGCAAAGCCTAGCGGGATTGGTTTCTATAATCGTAGTGTTTTGGCAATGATGATAACAAACGTTTATTAAAAAATATCAATATAGCTCAAAATCCGGCCCAGCTAGAAAAGCAATATAAACCGTATTTGCTTGTTCAAGATGGCCATACTATATATTTCGACGAAGCAGCAGTCGAACCAAGCGCTTTTCCTATTGTAGGATCCACGAAACAAACCGTAGGAAGAAATGAGACAAGGAATAACAATCCAGCAAACTTGGTTTTTACGATTGCAGTGTTCTGACGATGTACAGTGGGACAGAAATGTCTTAAAGTAGAAATAGTAAATAAAAATATTGTTTCCTATTGCAGTGACACTTGACACCGTGGGTGTTAATTTGACACCAGATTGGTGTCAATAGTAACTGAGCGTAAGTTATAATAATATTGTTTTAGAAAGGAGTAGAGGAATAGGCCGATTCCTGGACAGATCCAGATTCCTCCCGATCTATCCGATCCTCCCGATTCATATCTAACCTAAGTTTTTACATGAAAATTCGCACTATAAAGTCTTATTTTAAAAGGATTTCTTCTTTATGGGAGGGATTTCCTCCTTGCTTCTTCTTGTGGGGGTAAAATTTCCTCCTTGTGGAAGGGGATTTCCTTCTTGCTTCATTTTTACCCCCATCACCCCTACCCTATAAATTCGATAACCTAACCCCTAACATTTTCGAGATATCTCTCGGTACCTATCGGCACCGCACGACCTTTGTATTCCCACCTTTTTAATTTTCATCTTAACATCAACCCTTATCGAGTGACAACCCCCAATTTTATAACTTTTTTATTTATAAACAGTTTCTAATTGTGTATGGTCATACCGATTTAATGTTTCTTGGAAGTCCGAATCTACCATTAATTTAACCTTAGGCTAACTCGATTTAAAAAATTATTGTAAGCAAAAAAGTAGTACACAATCTTTTACAAGAATTTTATTTAATTATAAATATACAGTGTACACTTAACATCTATTTCCATATAGGTAAAATCACCACTTCGCTATGCTCTCGGTTATCTAGTTTCGGCTACTTTTCCAAGGTCGTGGTGACGTTGTAGCCTTTTATAACTGAAGAGCAATATAATACTATTCTAAAACTTTTTATTCTGACATTATACATAACAAAATTTAGAAATATTTAATGCCAAGCATGGAGCCATTTATACTTAATTTTAATACAAAGTTATACACAGAAAACAGTCCTTTCTTTATGTTTGTTTGGAGTGGTTTTAATTTTATCTAATTTTATTCGCAGCTTAAAATTTAAATCGACACCCAAGTCCTCTATCTTGTTTTCTAGCCAATAGTTTGAAACATAGAGACCGCCTAGGTTTTCGAATTGCAAAATGTACCGAAGTTTGTCTCTATATATAAAGTCTTTGATTCCAGCGACAGCCAGATCCATTCTTTTGTGTAATTCTTGCAGCTTGTGAGAATTTTTTAATCGCGGCTCTCCCACTTTATCCTGCATACGTATCTTGTTAGCTTGATCGACTTCTTCTTGTCGGTATTGGAGGGAATCCTTATTTTCCCATTCACTGTTGCAAAGTTGCATGTCCACTACTTTTGGGATTTTATGGTCGTTATAGGTTGTAGAGCCCTCGGTTTTAAATGATCCGAAAGGTTCTTTACAAGGCAAATATACAATGTTTAGAGGAACCTCTTTGCGTGTGGTGTACACCAAGGTTACGAAACCCGCATTTCTTAGTTCGTCTATGTTATCTACCATTTTGATAAATACGTTTTTAAAATAACCTTTTAAAAAGTATACGGATTTAGTACCATCCTTTTCCGCAAGGCCGCTAGTTAAGGTTCGTGGCTTGGGAGCAGCTTTTTAAAAAGACTTCCAAACTTCTTAACACATTTATTTATTTGTTATACAGAAATTAATGTTGAATTTAGACAATCTTGAAATAATTACTCTAAGTCCGAAACTATTAATTAATTGTACAAAGTGAGTTATCTAACGAACTGCAATGTTAAAGCTGACCGATGAATTAACTGACTGCGAGTGAAGCTCCTGGGCCTTTTATAATATCCCTACCCCCTCACATGTCTGTGGGAACTTGCAGACCTAATGTCTGCTTACACTTGACTCTTATTCGTAATACATTGTTGCTATCTTAAATCTATTCATAACTACTTTGTTGCGAGCTTACTTTTCCGTAATCTTGGTACGTGACTGTCTGCGACCGCCTGTGACCTGACATCTGCAGTATCACTTATCTCTGTGCTACAAAATAGTGTTTTTGTTCCCACGAACGTTAATAAACTGAAATGAATTGTCTTTCAATTACATATATATGTATATATATATATATATATATATATATATTGTAATGTATAAGGGAGATACCAAGAGTTCTAAGGGTTGTTTAGTACAAGGTGGTATATGCCAAGCAAAATAATCCACATATTTGATCACATAAACTTAAAAATGTATGTTTGCCGTATTTTCCGTATATTAAAATACCATTCAAAATGGTAGTTGAAATTAAGTGCCAAAAGGTAATATTAAAATGACTAAATGACGTGGTAAGATGTACAGTGCTCAAGGGTTTATGCCGAGTTTGAATTTTAAAGGCCATTGAAAGTACATTTGCCGTCCAAAAACCGGATGCGTCTATGAATGTTTACTATCAACCACGCATCCAGGTTCAAGTGTGATTTATTTTGGTTTCATTTTAAATAGAATCAACTTTTGGACAATATTTGTAAGCTCAAAATTATTAGTTATATCAACTTCAAATATGATTGGTGAACTGTAAATATTTAGGACAAATAATAGAATTGTATGTGAATCAGGAAAGTGTAAAAGGACATGAACTATGGTATGTGCGACACAAACGAAATGTTAGGATGTTATTGGACGATTTTGTTATGTACTTTAAAGTGTAGTAGGCAAGAAAGTTAAAATGGTCGCCTTGGAAAGCAAACAACGGAGATTATTTCGAAATTCATTTTGTAAAAAGACGTGTTTTTCAAACTGTGCTAATTTGTAAACAATTTTTAAAAGAAGTTAATAAAAGTATATGATTTTAAAGAGTTTGATTAAGTAAAGAAGGGTAAAGAAGTAACAGCGACGCAAGTAATAAGTATAAAGAGTGGTGATTGTGCAACGACGAAGCAACGGAAAATTATATAGATTTGGAGTGATATTGGGTAGCGATTTAAAGGTAACAGGACATCGAGAGTGGTTATACATAGGAAAGAAGTTTGATTTGGATCGCGATATTAGGTAGCAGGACATCGAGAGGAAAAATATATAGGAAAGAAGTGGGATTTGGATAGCGATTTATAGATTTGTAGCAGGACATCGGGAGGAAATATATAAAGGAAAGAAGTTGGATTTGGAGAGCGATTTATAGATTTGTAGCAGGACATCGGGAGGAAATATATAAAGGAAAGAAGTTGGATTTGGAGAGCGATTTATAGATTTGTAGCAGGACATCGAGAGGAAAAATATATAGGAAAGAAGTTGGTTTTGGATAGCGATTATTAGGTAGCGGAGCATAGAGCAATTTTGAAGTAAGACGACGAGTAGATTTGGATAAGATACGAAGAAGCGGACCGAGAAATTGAGAACACGAAGAGCGAAATTTAGGATAGCAACAATTGGTAGTGGAGGATTCGAAGCAGAAATTAGCACAGGGGAAGTTACAGCACTGGGTATTCAAAATTCTAAATTAGGGTTAATTATTTCAGGTATTGGGGAGCAGCTAAATTTAAGAACAACACCTGGAGGCGGTACTAAACTTCAATCAGATAGGACAAAAGTGTAAAGACGCATACGGCGACAAGGATTTTGAGCCAGCAGTCAGAGCGGCCAAGAACGGAGTATAAACCAGGTGAGTGCTGAGATATCTTAAAACGTCAAAACAGTCATATAATTTTGGTAGTAATTTAATTTGGCACAAAGCAACGCTGATCGTAGTATAATTTTGGCATATACAAAAGTAGAGTAAAAAAATTTAGTACTAACACAAAAGAGGTGCACTTTGGTTGGACTTTGCACATCTACTTATAACAGAACTCACTATAAGTAGTTGACCACCCTGAGATTTAAGAGCTTAAATAGTCGAGGCATTGAAATAAATAGTTAATTAAAGAACCAACCAAACGTTGCAAGTACGGGGCGTGCATTAGGTGTGCACATTACAAAAAAAGGCGCGACAAAAAGGGGTAAAATAAAATAAAATTTTTTTAAAAGAATATAGAATTGAGAGTGATTGAACACACAGTCAGTAAGTAAGTGAGAGAAGTGGGATTCAATAATATATATATATATATATATATATATATATAACAAATGGGGGATTACATAACTCGCGTACATAACTAAAAGAGTCTTTCTTACTAACCACAAATGCATACAACTTGTAGAACCCGGATTTATCTAAGTCAGTCAATCGGTACATAAAATAATCTTTTAATTCTTCCTCATTTTCTCTAATAAGATGTTCTTTGTCTAACACATCTTTGTAGTGTTCGCTTATTGTCGCAGAGTTTTCCATGTAGTCCAATTTTCGCCTTTTTGCATCCATTTCCTCTAATTCCAGCTGTCTTTTTCTTACACTTACAGCGTATGGCGTGCATAACGGGGCAACTTCCTTTAGCGTAAACGAATTGAATTTACTGCCAATATTTACGTGCTGTCGTACAACCTCTGGGCGAATATTAGGCGTATTTATAAACCCCCAATCCCAAAATTATTATTACTTTTGGAATTGTAGAATATGGTGTTGCAGGTTGTGTAAAATATGTACTACCTGCTTTAATGTAGGACTTGTGTAAGATTTGTATTTTATGTTGGCTGTCTTCCTTCTCTACTATCTCCAAATAATTTACAGGTAAATAGTTAAAACTAAATGCCGAAGGCACATACTTTATCAATTCTTCCCTCTCCTCTGGTTTTTCGAACATCTTACTATACAAGCCAGTCAACGTTTTTGAATTGCTGTTCCCCCAATACACGTACTGTAGTAGGTTATTATACATTAAACGGCAGCTATTTTGTAGCTTGTCCGATAGCTTACACCACATTTTGGCAAGTGGCGCCTTTAGGAAGTATTACGTACTATCTTCCAATAAGGTTAAACAGGCCTTTAAGTGATTATACACCTGTGCCGCACTAACATAGTTTCCAATTGTACAGTTGCATATTATCGCTTCCAATCGCGTAATATCATGTTCTTTGGCCAAAGTGGACGCGAATGTGCAAGAATTACACAAAAGAATGGATCTGGTTGTCGGTGGAATCAAAAACTTTATATATAGAGACAAAATTGGGTACATTTTACAATTCGAAAACCTAGACGGTCTCTATGTATCAAATTATTGGCTAGGAAAGGAAATAGAGGACTTGGGTGTCGATTTAAATTTTAAGCTGCGAAGAAAATGAGATAAAATTAAATCCACTCTAAACAAACATAAAGAAAAGACTGCTTTCTGTGTATAACTTTGTATTAAAATTAAGTTTAAATGGCTCCACGCTTGGCATTAAATATTTTTAATTGTCTTTATGTATAATGTTAGAATAAAAAATTTTAGAATAGTAATACATTGCTCTTTATGTATAAAAGTCTATGACGTCACCACAACTTAGGAAAAGTAGCCGAAACTAGGTAACCGAAAGCATAGCAAAGTGGTGATTTTACCTATATGAAAATAGATGTTAAGTGTATACTGTATATTTATAATTAATTAAAATTGTTTTAAAGGAATGTGTACTACTTTTTTGCTTACCCCAATTCTTTAAATCGAGTTGGCCTAAGGTTAAATTAATGGTAGATTCGGACTTCCAAGAAAAATTAAATTGGTTTGACCATACACGGTTAGAAGCTGTTTATAAATAAAAAAGTTATAAAATTGGGGATTGTAACTCGATAAGGGTTGATGATAAGATGAAAATTAAAAGGGTGTGAATACAAAAGTCGTGCGGTGCCGATAGGCACCGAGAGGTATCTCGAAAATTTTAGGGCTTGGGTTATCGATTTTTTAGGACAGGTATGATGGGGGTAAAAATGAAGCAAGAAGGAAATCCCCCCTTCACAAGGAGGAAATTTCACCTCCACAAGAAAGAGCAAAGAAGAAATCCCTTCCCACAAGGATGAAATCCCTTTAAAACAAGACTTTATAGTGCGAATTTACATGTAAAAACCTAGATTAGATATGAACTGGGAGGATCGGATTGATCGGGAAGAACGTGGATCTGTCCCAGAATCGGCCTATTCCTCTACTAAAAAGACAAAGGTATTAATGTAACATTTTGTGATGGCAGTTTAACTCCGACATAGGGACCAGCGTTTGTGTATTATTGAACATACCTAGTCTTCTTGATGTTTCTCAAAAAAATTGAAAACTAAATTTTGTTACAATTGATGCGGGTCTCCCCTAAAGCTTCTTATTCCACATCCCCTAAGTAAAACAATTCCAAATTTTTAAATACGATTCAGTGTTCGTCGGCTTGATCAATGCTGTATTGAGAGCGCCAATTGTATTCAGTAATTTTGCTTAAAAAATGTTTGCATGCAGTTTCTAAGACAATGCTGAGTCCTTTCCGTTGTTCAGTTAAAGTATGTTTAAATGTTCTCATGTTGTGCAATAAATAAAATTACACAGTAAAAGCATATTAAGAATAAAAAACGATACAATTAGAAAAGTACAGTAATTTAGTTTATCATTGAAGTAAAGGTTTCTTACTAACCCATATAATGTATGGGAAATATTAACATATGTTATATAGCTATATACGAAAGGATAAGCGCATCATCATCTGCCGACAGAAGAGTAGTGTTTGTTTCAAGGTTTTTTTTATAAAAGTACCTGGTATACAGAACGTGGTAATAATAGTAATTGCCCTTTTAATTGAATTAATGATATGTACTTAGGCCATTATTAATACAAGACAAAAATTATTAAGTGTACAATTTTGTGCCTGTACTTGCTACTTGGTGCTTATTGTTTGCTGACATGATGCCTATTATTAAAGGTTCTCATACTTGAAGTGTTGTACAAAGTCGAAATTTTAAAGAAATTGCCAGATTAGTTAGTGTTCTATAGCAATAATGCGTCATACAATTAAGGGTTGGGTAGCAGATGACGGTATACTGAAATTTATAGAATGAGATATTTTACACAAAAAGAAACTGTATCCACACGCTATGCTCGTACGCTAACATTTGTTGTTTTTTAAATTTAATATTAAACTAGATTCGATCCCTAAAAAGTATAACTGTAGTTAAGTTAAAAGGTATTTGATAAAAAAAATGTATGTTGTAGAAGCAACTTAAATCAGAAAACTAGATTTATAATTAAAACGGGTGAGCTTAAGAAGGTTTAAGTAAAGAAGACTTAAATAATAACTAGTAGGATTGCAGTGCTATATTCCCAAAATATCCCGATGTTGATACACAATAATAATACACTTTATGTAATCTCACAAAGAAAAATCCAGTGGGTATAAGATTAGGAGATCTAGATGGTTACTAAATTTCTCTTCTGCCAATTCACTTCTTAGAAAACCTCTCGTTTAACCACTGTTGAACGGCCAATACGGTGATGAGGTGCTCCATCTTGTTGATATTAAAGACAGTCTTCATCCAGTTGTAGATTTCCATGTTCATCACGTTGTTTTTCTAAAACATCTGTAGTTAGAGGATGGATGATATCGCAGCATGTTCCTGTGAGTTTCGTTAGTTAGATTTCTGTTAATAAATGAGAGATCTACAATTGTGTTCCCCGAGATACCTGCACACATTTTTTTCTGGTCTCTAGGTATGTCCTTCTCTAAAAATATGTGCAATCATATCGCTCCAATAACGATAGTTCTGTTTATTAACAAATCCATTAAAAAAAAATATGCCTTCATCGGAAAAACAGATGCTCTGTAAAAAATCCGGAACATTATTATTTCACTCATTGTCTCATAAAACTGGAGTCTTCGATCAAAGTCATCTTCAAACAATTCTTGACAGATCTGCATTTTGTATGGATGGAATTTATGTAACTGAATCAATTAAAATTCTTGTCAGATTAGATACCTGTCGTACTGAACTGGTAGGATTTGTTAAAAACAGCCCTAAAACTTTAATTTGTGCTTCTTCGTTCAACAATCTAGGTTTTGTACGTTTTTCATTTTCAACAAATCCACTTTTCTCAAATTTCTAACAAGTTTTTTCACGTACGTGCGTGAGACATTTGTATCTGGACGTCTTTGGTATAAGGTACCCGCCAAACATAGGACACATTTAGTATTGGATCCGTAAATAAAAATTAACTCCACTCTCTCAACTAAACTGTAAACTATTCTTAAATTATTAATTAATTAGCTGTAAGTACAGAAATGACATATTAAGCTATTCGTTTGTTTGAAAATAAAACAAATTTGTGACTTGTCAGCTGAATTTTGAACATTTGCTGTAGTACTGTATTCTATAATCTAAGGTAACTAGATTAATTTATTTAAAACTGTTTTATGCAATAAAAATACCTTTTATTTAATAACTACAGACCAGACTAACCGATTTTAATGATCTCTTCAGCAAAAAACTACGTTTTTCAACATCTTTCTTATGAAGTAGTATAAAGTGAAGAAATTTTAAAGCTGAACCTGTGAATCGACTGATGAAGTGATACAATCGTACAACGCCTAAATTATAAATTTCCCTTGATACCTAAGAATCTTCTGAAGCCGCATTTCAATACCATTATCAATTTTCTTTTAGATTGGAGATGAAAACATTTCAAATGAATGCAAGGTCATTCATATATATATATATATATATATATATATATATATATATATATATTGCTGTGAAACCTACAAAAAGCCTTACCTGAGTAAAAAAAAATATTCGAGCCTCTTGAATTGAGCACCAAGATTTGCTGTGATTCTCGCCCTGTTGAATCTCTTCTGATAGTCGCCTTTTTACTCTTTCCGCATCGGCTGCTCACCTAGTTAAAACTTCCATCCTCATTCATAAAAAAAAACAACCACATTCCTACCACAAACATCAACGTTAACTCTATTTACATTAATATTCATAATACATTAAAATTTCAAAATTAAATTTCAGCATAAATTTCAGTATCATAAATTTCAAGTTTAAATTTGTCATCATTTTAATTTGCATCCAGAATTAAAGTCCTTGTAGGATGCATACTAATTAAATAAACAAGATCTGCAGACCTGAGTCTGGATAAAAGGGAGCATCTCCCACCCCTTTACGTTAATTAAACAGGTTAGTCTAATTGAGCTCAAAGACAGACCCAAATTTTCATCATAATCAAAAACATAAACTGCTAAATACTCCTTTCTACTTAAACAAGAAAATTTTACCTTAAAATTAAAAATTTGTTGTTTATACAAATTCACTACTGTCTATTTTATCAAACAAATTATAAAAATATCCAACACACACCAAAACATCAAAGTTCGAACAAAATTGTATAATTTACCTGAAGGTTACTGCACTCGTGGTTTCAATGTACATCGTCCTTGCTAATTTCACTATTCCAACTGGGTTATGTTTACGTCCTCAGATTCCTGGTTGCCTTTTAAAATTCATCTACAACACCATTCGTTTAAAAAGTTTCAGGGCTTCTCAGGAACGCATCTATGTATATCTAAATCTTGATTGTAGATCCAATCACGTTTACTAATAACATTTGATTACTCACTCCCGAAAAATAGCACTGAAATTCATACTTCTTTCCCGCTATACCTAAAACTGCCTACTTTTGTTTATTCATTTATCGTTACAAATTTGGATAATTGGTACAGTAATACTCGCAAATATAACTAGACTTTATTACCTTGTATCTTCTTTTCTAAGTGCACTAATGCATAATAACTTGTATCGTAGCACGTAAAGATCAAACTGTTTTAAAGTATTCAATAATCACCAAAATATAAGAGCAAACTGTTTAAAGTATTGAATCAAAATCGAAAATCTAAGAGAGCGAAACACCTATAATCACGGGTTTATATAATAGCTTGCCTGCACGTCGGTTTTGTTCCGCGACGGCCAGTTTTCAGAATTTCGCATTCTCTGTTCCCTTCTCGACAGTCCGGCACAGCGATTCTACTAAATTTTTGCACTCGTGCCAGTTAAATCTAAGAAATTTTCACACGGCTCGCAAACACGTCCGAGAACAACTAATTAATTTTGTATAGAAATTGTTGTGTTTTCACCTCTCATATCTGCAACTTATTTCAACCAATCGTTTCCTCGTGACGTTGCTCAAATCACGCCTTTTATTATTTGTGTCTCTGCCTTGCGCATTTTCTCTGTCTTTTTCTAACTTGGTCTTAGTGGTGCAAATCGATACTCTTTACTATCGGTTATTTCAGTCCACGTGGCTTCATATGTTAATATAAGCTACTGTTTATCCGACCGTTTGCAGTATACGCAGAATCTGCATGTTTATCAGCTCGAATTTATTAGAATTTGACATTTAAAAATACGCAGGTGTTCAATCGTAATACTTTAAGTAACACTTCTACGATTTGAATATTATTGGGTTTTTAAAAGCTTTTATGCATATTATATATTACTAATGGTTCAATTAACTCCAATTAAAATAATAATAAATGGCATTGACTTCTACCCTTTAATTTTTAGTGAATCCTAAATAAATATTAATTATTATTTGTACATTTTGTTTAATACCGGTTACTTAAAATTGAATTAATTAATATAAATTTTGCACATAATTTCTATTTGTTTCTTTACTTGGAATAATTAAATTACATACAAGTTGAGCATTTTAATTCTGCTTCTTTTTATAGAAAGCGTCTAGTGAATAATTTAAATCCCTTATTTTTAATGAAACAAATAAATTTTTATGCTCCACGGTTCTAATAACGCGTATTATCTAATAAACTTCTATACAAACCCTACATTCTAATTGAATGATTTAAATCTTTACACTAGGCATTTAATTACGCGTACTTTTTCCCAAAGCTTCCTTATACACGGTGATTAAAATTATTTGATGTCGTAAATTAATTTTCTACCCTGGTCTAAATTTGAGTATTTTCCTCCTATTTGAATACAAATAATCCCACTTATTCGAATTCAAATATAACACATTTAGACTGCCAAAAAAATTTACAAAAAAATTGCCTATCTCTCTCTACCCTTATCTATCTAACTTACCTTACTTATATCCAATCCTAAAAATATTTACACCTATCCTATATCCCTATCCTATTCCTAACTCTCACCTAATTTTATAAACTGAAATTATCCCTAACTTCTCCATCTAAGCCTATATACATCCTATATACCTATCCTAGTCCTAACTCTTAACTAATCTTCACTATACTCACTTCTCCCTACCTAATCCTATATACTTATCCTATTCTTATTCTATTCCTAACTCTTCACTAATCTTATAAGAAATATCTACACTTAACCTATCTTATTTTCTTCCTACATTTAATTTTCCTTTTCATCCTATATACCTGTTTCTAACTATCTCTCATATTTATCCTATACTTAGCTTTCTTTTCTATAAACACTTATTTCTACTCTTCTATATACACCTATTTCTATTGTTCATTTAATCTTTATTTCTTATTTAAATCTGACTCTTTTCTTGATCCTCCAAGTCTTTCTTCTCACCATCCTAATACTCTTCATCCCTATTTCTCCCCCTTCTATATCTATACTTATCATCCCTGTTATCTCACATACAATAAACTTATCATCCCTATTATCCTGACTCTTAAATATTGCTTCTTTTTCAGTCCCTACACTTGTCTGTTTCTCATTTATTGTTATTTCCTTTTCTGCCGACAAACCAAACGATACTACCTTAAAATTATAGATTTTTCCCTCTACGGAAAATCCAGTGTACCTTCTAGAATCCTTGTGTAATGGAATCAGCCAGAATGAATTCTTTTTAATCTAATTTACTAAAAACAAACTTGCCACTTAACCTCGTCAAAAGTGTGTCCATGGATGGTGGACAATGGAATTGCGGTTTGGTCCATTGGTTAATTTTTCGTGCCTCTTTATTTAATTCTGCCTTCACCTGCTCCCGATCTGCTGCTGTTGCTTCTACCCCCACTAATTCTGCATGTTTTTGTAATAAAGCTTGTACCTCTACTCTCCTATCCTCTGGACATCTTATTGTGTTGATCTGTTTAACTCCATCATCCTCTACCTCTACTACATTAATACTCAACCCCGTGTCATCCTCTGTGACTTCATAACTGCCCTTCCATGGTACTACCCTATCCTTAATCCTTACTACCTTCCTTTCCATATCTATCAAAACCCCTAACTGCATCATACAGTCAACACCTAAAATGCTCTGAAACTTCAGTCCAGGTACTATTACAAACTCCTGTTCACAGCTTAAACCTCCTATATCTATCCTAAGCACCACAACACAATTTACTACAGCAAACTTCTTTTTATTTGGAGCTACTAAATGGCTACGCTTTATAGGCATAATTCTATCACAAACCTTATCTCTAATTTTGCTGACGAATTCCTCCGATATTAAACTCGCCTCTGCCCCTGTATCAAGTAATACTTCTACATTATTCTCAAAAATCAATATATTAATAATTGGCAAACATAATTTTTCCTCAGTTTCTGGCTCTACTTCCTCCTCAATTTTGAAAAATTCACGTGGATGTTCATATACATTTACACAGAAATCTAGTGGTCTGTCGCGTTCTAAAACTCCTGTCTCGTCCTGTTTTCCGTGCTTGGTCCTGGTTGTCCTTCTACAACCTGTGCGTACGTCCTCCTCGTATTCATATCCGTGTCCCTGTCTCTATTCGGCGTGCTCGTCACTGTCCTGTTTACTTCCGGTAAACTATTCTGTCTCGTGTAACTAGGTCTTGGCGTTGGTCCCCTAGTTGCACTATTGCTCCTGTATTCCTGTCCTCGTCGTTCCCAATTCGGTCGAAAATTTCTATGGTAGTCAGGTCGTCTCGGAAAATTCGGTGTCCTGTTGTCAAACCTAACTGTGTTAATGTTTCTTTCCCGTATCTCTCTTGTCCGTCCTACACATACATCGTCATATCCCTGTAAGTATTCTAAAAATGTCTCCCGTTCTGTGATGTTTTGTAAGGCCACGTGTTGTCTGATTTCCAGTTCAAAATGTCGTGATAGGTACTTGATTATTTGTCTGTCCGTCAATGGTGGATTAAGTTGTTTGGCCACACTGTATTTTCGGATGGCATATTGTTCCCTAGAACCTGCAAACTCTCCTTTAAATTTTCCTGTAATCAAGTCGTCCCTAATTTGTTCCTGTTTGTGATCACTCCAGTAATGTTGTAAAAATTTGTTTTCAAAGTCCTGATATGTGTCTATGTCCTGTCCTACTAAATTGTACCATGCTTCCGCATTGTCTTTCAATAAAGCCTTTATCGTATTGAGTTTAGTCTGTTCGTCACATAAGTTTCCCACTAGATTTCTTACGCTATTAATAAAAATTTGTGGATTTACCCTGTTATCTCCATAAAATTTCATATGTTGGTCCAATGATACGCCACCCGTATAAAATCTGAGACCATCCCCCGTTAGACTTGACATGTTGTATTTAATACTACTAACTTCGCGTTCTACCCTGCCTAACTGATCCCTACATGAGTCCGTTACTTCAGTCATTTTTATATTTATTTCTTCTTCACAAAAAATACGTACTTCGGACCTTAAATGTCCCATTTCCTGTCGAAGACCTGTAATGTTTTTCTCATTTCTATCAACCCTACTTTCTACTTCCCCCATTTTCACGGTAAGACTATTTTTAAATTCTGTAAATTCTCTCGTTGATTTTTCTATTTTATCCCCTAACTCCTGATTTAATTGGTCAAATTTCTTATTCGATTCTTCCCTAGCTCTATTAGATTCATCGCTTAGCTGTTCTAATTTTCTATTGGATTCCTCTCTAGCTAATCGCATTTCCTCTAACATTTTTATCATTAACTCATTTCCTTGATCCCCTGATTCCGTCCTCGACTGATCTCTACTGCCTCCAGCTTCTTCCATTTTCGAATTTTTTTCACACAATGCACTATCGTCACTTCCAATTTCCACTCCTTGACTCATTAACCACTCCTTTCTCTGCATACGTCACTCTCACCCACTCTAAAAATACTCTTAAATTTATACACAAACAGAAACTCTCTCTCTCAGATCGCCAGTTTCCTGAAATAAAATCACACAAATTTTATTTGGAACTCGAGCCTCACTTTTGGGTCGCCAAGATTATGCTGTGAAACCTACAAAAAGCCTCACCTGAGTAAAAAAAAATATTCGAGCCTCTTGAATTGGGCACCAAGATTTGCTGTGATTCTCGCCCTGTTGAATCTCTTCTGATAGTCGCCTTTTTACTCTGTCCGCCTCGGCTGCTCACCTAGTTAAAACTTCCATCCTCATTCATAAAAAAAAAAAACACATTCCTACCACAAACATCAACGTTAACTCTATTTACATCAATATTCATAATACCTTAAAATTTCAAAATTAAATTTCAGCATAAATTTCAGTATCATAAATTTCAAGTTTAAATTTGTCATCATTTTAATTTGCATCCAGAATTAAAGTCCTTGTAGGATGCATACTAATTAAATAAACATGATCTGCAGACCTGAGTCTGGATAAAAGGGAGCATCTCCCACCCCTTTACGTTAATTAAACAGGTTAGTCTAATTGAGCTCAAAGACAGACCCAAATTTTCATCATAATCAAAAACATAAACTGCTAAATACTCCTTTCTACTTAAACAAGAAAATTTCACCTTAAAATTCAAAATTTGTTGTTTATACAAATTCACTACTGTCTATTTTATCAGACAAATTATAAAAATATCCAACACACACCAAAACATCAAAGTTCGAACAAAATTGTATAATTTACCTGAAGGTTACTGCACTCGTGGCTTCAATGTACATCGTCCTTGCTAATTTCACCATTCCAACTGGGTTATGTTTACGTCCTTAGATTCCTGGTCGCCTTTTAAAATTCATCTACAACACCATTCGTTTAAAAAGTTTCAGGGCTTCTCAGGAACGCATCTATGTATATCTAAATCTTGTTTGTAGATCCAATCACGTTTACTAATAACATTTGATTACTCACTCCCAAAAAATAGCACTAAAATTCATACTTCTTTCCCGCTATACCCAAAACTGCCTACTTTTGTTTATTCATTTATCGTTACAAATTTGGATAATTGGTACAGTAATACTCGCAAATATAACTAGACTTTATTACCTTGTATCTTCTTTTCTAAGTGTACTAGTGCATAATAACTTGTTTCGTAGCACGTAAAGAGCAAACTGTTTTAAAGTATTCAATAATCACCAAAATATAAGAGCAAACTGTTTAAAGTATTGAATCAAAATCGAAAATCTAAGAGAGCGATTTCGAATTCTCTGTTCCCTTCTCGACAGTCCTGCACAGCGATTCTACTAAATTTTTGCACTCGTGCCAGTTAAATCTAAGAAATTTTCACACGGCTCGCAAACACGTCCGAGAACAACTAATTAATTTTGTATAGAAATTGTTGTGTTTTCACCTCTCATATCTGCAACTTATTTCAACCAATCGTTTCCTCGTGACGTTGCTCAAATTACGTCTTTTATTATCTGTGTCTCTGCCTTGCGCATTTTCTCTGTCTTTTTCTAACTTGGTCTTAGTGGTGTAAATTGATACTCTTTACTATAGGTTATTTCAGTCCACGTGGCTTCATATGTTAATATAAGCTACGGTTTATCCGACCGTTTGCAATATACGCAGAATCTGCATGTTTATCAGCTCGAATTTATTAGAATTTGACATTTAAAAATACGCAGGTGTTCAATCGCAATACTTTAAATAACACTTTTACGATTTGAATATTATTGGGTTTTTAAAAGCTTTTATGCATATTATATATTACTAATGGTTCAATTAACTCCAATTAAAATAATAATAAATGGCATTGACTTCTACCCTTTAATTTTTAGTGAATCCTAATTAAATATTAATTATTATTTGTACATTTTGTTTAATACCGGTTACTTAAAATTGAATTAATTAATATAAATTTTGCACATAATTTCTATTTGTTTCTTTACTTGGAATAATTAAATTACATACAAGTTGAGCATTTTAATTCTGCTTCTTTTTATAGAAAGCGTCTAGTGAATAATTTAAATCTCTTATTTTTAATGAAACGAATAAATTTTTATGCTCCACGGTTCTAATAACGCGTATTATCTAATAAACTTCTATACAAACCCTACATTCTAATATATTATTATTATTATTCTAATATATATATATATATATATATATATATATATATATATATGCTGTAGTTTGCCTGGAAAGAAGCCCTAAAATCGAGCCCTGATGTTGGGAGCCATAATAATTGTTGTAGATCCTTTGAAATCGGCTCGCTAATTCATGCTCCTTACTTTGGGCTGTCATAAATTTGTTGTAGATCATCTCTGTCTATAATGCCACTTACCTTTGGAAGTGCCCCTCTTTTGAATTTCTTCTTACCCTAGCTGAACTCAAAACCAAACTCCTCGAATCCTTACCTAAATAAAACAATTTATGCTCTCCCAAGCTAATCTTCCACGGCTACTCATTCTCTCAGCATCTTTATATTAAAAAATTAAAAAAAATTCAAAATAAAATCTTTCGACAAAAACATACACCTTTTTATTCATATGACATAAATTATGCTTCACACAATCTCAATATTTACAATTTATTTACAGTAAACATTTCACACTTTAGTTCCATCTAAAAGTCTCGTGACTTTTATGTTCCTCTATACTTCAACATTTCATTTAGAAGTAGATGGGCCTATCCTGAAACCCTAAATTTACTTTTCCCAGGTCTATGATGAGCTCAGTATAAACATTATCAAACTATACTAGAGACCCGTTTACTCCTTACATCAAATAAAAATAATATTCATGTATTTACACCCTTAGATTTAAAATAGAAAAATGTCTTTTCATATGTAATCAAATTAATTTTCAGTTCATAAAATTTTTCATCAAGTAACTCAAATCACTTATAGTTTTATAAATCAATACCAGCACAACAGTTCAATAAAAAAAATTCGTTACCTGGAGTGTTCTTCGGAATCACCACTTCTGTAGATGACGTCCACCAAGCTCACATTCCTGGAGTACACCCAATTTCTGTTTTCTAACTAGGATAACCATTCCATCTCGACTCGTTTATCCAATTTTTCCAACGATTTGTGGATGCCTTCCATAGAGCTACTCATCCAGAGTCCAAACTCCACTTAACGTCCAACCAGCACTCTCGTTCAAGATGTAATTCATTTGCTTACCTCAGTAACATCCAGCATTATTTGTTATAATTATTTATACAAATGTGTTCTGCCCGTTTACTTCAATTGCACCTAATTGTGCTTTTATAACACTGAAAAATACGTGCGGCGGACTGCACTATCACCCGGTTTTTAAGCTAGGATGTCTTCTCAACAGTACTCAATGTAAGCGAAGTAAATTAGAAAATAAGCGAAAAATAAGAGAGCTTTGCCACCTCCGGCAAGGTTTATATAAGCTTAAAACCTCCCTTTTGTAACGTATTTTTACTCAGCTTTCCTTGAATTGTAGCAACCGCCAAACGGTTCCACAAAATTCTCCTGTACAAACAACATAACGAACTTTCAAAACTACGAATTTTACCACTCCAACGATACATTTCTCGAAAAACTAATTAAACTGGTCAACCGTCTGTGTTTTCCATGTAAAGCTGTCCCTCTACTATTCCTTCTAACGAATCCTAAACACATCTCTTATGTCTGCGTCTATATTGTTATTCCACTCATGCTCTAGTAATCAACTTGTCTTGTCTCTGTCTTGTCTTCCTACTTACAAAGTCGACGTTATTTCCACTCTACTACTATCTTTATCCACCGCATAATTTCCATCCTTTTTTAATGGACCCACTATTGCTCTGTCGTCTACGGTTAATGTTCCCTTCCTACACGTGCGCCTTGAAAAATTAATAACGTTCACAAACATGTTGCATCTCCGCCCCGCTTATTTATTTTTAAACGACACTCTTCTGTCACGCTCTTGAAACTGCTTGTCATATCGCCACCTGCTATCTTTCATCTTTCTTTGTTCTGTATTAGATATAATCTGTCTCAGGATTATATCGATTTGTTTTGAACTAGTCAAGCGCTGTCGTTAGCCTTGAGTCGCCCGTTAGTACAAACTACCAAGAATTATTTTCAACATAAACTGGCTTTTCCATAAATGTTTATCTATCCCAAGTTTGTTCCATGAAATATTTGACGGTTTTAAAACGTGTTTTCGATATTCAAGCTTGTAGCATTCTACGCTTTTAACATATGCTATATTAAATAAACGTACCTTGTATAAATTATTGATTCTTCTACTGCAAAGCTTTGATATTATTAATTAATGTACACGATATTTGACCTTGTCGTCGATTTTAATTGCTGTCCTTGTCTTATATTAACGTCTACCAATTAAATCTACACTATAAATTGTAATTTAATTCCAACCCCACTATTGAAGCTTTTAAATAAATAAATGAATGATTTTTATTTACAGAGCGTCTATAAATAAATAACTGCTTGTCCTATGACCTTTCTAAGCCTACTCATCACCGCAGTTATATATATATATATATATATATATATATATATATTGCTGTGAATAGCCCCTATTTGGTCGTTATATTTATTTGCTGTGAATTAACCCTACGCTTGTAAGTGGTACTAATTTTGCTGTAATCTTTGCCACGATTATTTCGTTATACAACCTTGCTATGTCACAGCTCCTAACGTTGCCGTCGCCTTTTAAAACTTTACTGTTGTGTTCGTGCTAGGCTTTTTTCCTCTGCGTCTCTAAATTCTGTCATTCCTGGAATTTGTATACCTCAGCTAGCTCAATCTATTAAATACAGAATGCCCCTTTACTTTCTATTACCTATTTCTTAAAATAATGTAAATGAAAATTAAAATGAAGCAATCCAAAAATATACAATATAATAATTGATAATATGTTCACTTTTATGTCAATAATTTATTAATTTGTTTGATATTCAAAAATTAGCCCCTGAATAAAATATTGATATTTATCTGATTCCACCAAATTTTATGTTCCCTGAAAGCCAGCAAAAGTATAACACTGTAATTACTATTAAGTATCTTTTGAACGTTCAAAACGATCCTACCTCTATTTTTCAAATTCTCAAATAATTTTTGATGACCCTTACAGATATTAGATATAGCAAATATTAGATGTTAAAAATTGAAAAACAGTCTTATACTAATAATGAATAAAATCTCTGACTTGTATTTGCCTTGTTTGTTTCTGCTTCTGAATATC
This sequence comes from Platerodrilus igneus, assembly GCA_036346225.1. Lineage (NCBI taxonomy): Eukaryota > Metazoa > Arthropoda > Insecta > Coleoptera > Lycidae > Platerodrilus > Platerodrilus igneus. Next base: position 2,734,987 of record JARFIW010000624.1, on the reverse strand, counting down.
GATGGTCAGCACCCTGGATTGTTACAGCTTGATTTGCTTCACTTGTTGATCAGAATGATTAATTAACTGTTCGGATTTTTGGAGTGACTTGGAGCTTGCTTGTAGTTTAATTTGAATACATTGACGTTTATTATGTTTCCTAGTAGGCTTATTTAAAAGTATTTTTATAATATTCTCAAAGTTTGTTTAGTGGTACCTTTAGAATTACATTCAGACGGATATTTATAGGTACATTCAGAGGTACACTCAGAGCCCTAAGTTTCTTAAATATTTGAATCAAATTCTATTAATAGTTTACCTTACGTTTCAAGATCAAAACAGTTACTTCTTCTTGTATAAAGTGACACTTCTAATTTTTTACTATTTTAATAAATTATTAATCTTCATTACGTTTACTTTTACGTAATATTTTACTTTCAATTGACGTTGTTAGTGCCGTGGTCGAAAGGATACTGCATTTTTACAAGGTCCCCATAGTATTTATAGACTCCACCTATCAATTTCCTTATTGGTGTTCATCGTGTGTTTGTTGATCAAGGCGTTGTACTTTGCGCCCATCTCTGCAGAAATCGGTATTTCTAAAAATTCCTTGTTTTGATTCTTGTTCAGACCCTTGATCTCACACGTAGACGTTCAACTTCGTGCAGTATATTTCGTAGAAAGTTCAAATTTTATTGCATTTTGGACACGTCTTTATGTTTGTGTTGACTATAGTCCAAACTTTATCAAATCGCGGACCGCCTGTTATACATTTTGTTTGTTACTTTAAATATGTTGGATTTTATCGAAATACAATGTCTTTTGTCATTAATATTTCTAATAATGACGTATTTGAACGCGTTTATTTATTTACGCGTTGATTTTATTAAATAGCTAGTATGCCTGGTTGTTTATCTGCCCCGATTACGTGTTTATTTTGATGAACTTCGTTGCGTTATAACTTTATTTTTGCTCGTTTCTTTTCAGTTCTGGACTTGCATATTTAATTTAGAACGTATTATAAGACGTACACACTATTATTTTAGCTAAATAGTATCTGACTATTAAATAATGAGCTTCTTTCTTATGAATTAAACTGGTTATGATTTATATACAGTGTACTCGCTATTGACTTTATGAAAAATAGTTGATTTACTCCTATTTAATGGTGGAATTGTTTGGTTTTCTTAACGTTAATCATGTTTACATTTATTTTACCACACCTATGACTTAATATACCCTTAAACTACCCCCTTATCATAGCAACATATATATATATATATATATATATATTATATATATACATGTATATATAAATATATGTATATATATGTATATATGTATATATATAAAATTAGTAATATTGACTGTTTTTATAATGTATAAGCAAGATAAATATTGGGGATACAGTCAGATTGGGCATGGATTTAATATAAACTTCTTATAACCATTTCAAGCTTTCGAAAATGTTTATTTTCTTCATCAGGATACTAAAAGTTTATAATTTAACATTTATATGATAAAATTATATAGGTTACTTACGATTATAAAGTTTACAATTATATAAACATTAAATGACATCTATATGACATGGACAGGTTTTTGTTCATATATATATATATATATATATATATATATATATATATATATATATGTGTGTGTGTGTGTGTATTAATCGATAGATAAAGATGTCACGAGAAATCGTTGAAACCCAAATTCTATAGAGAGAGCACACCCAAATAAAAGGAGACAGGAAAAAATGGAATCTTTCGAATATATAATGTCGCTACCCTGTATAATACAAGCGTAATTCATTGCCATTAAAATGCAAAGCCATTCATTTCAATCTAACCATTATAAAATATAAAAAGAAGCCCTTATTAATCATATAATTAAAAACGAATATAAAACTTTAAACCTTGTGCTTATTAATCGTTGAGAGATACCGTAAATACAAGTTTCTATTACTAAGAGATAAAATACAAGCCTATTGCGTTTATCAAACGAAGCCTTCATTAATCAAAATACTAGATAAATTTTCGATGTGTAAAATATGCGTTAGAATACTTTTTTAATTACCGTATGACAATCTTTTTTTACAACTCTTAAGATGCAAATCTTTTTCCATTTACCAAACTGTTAAGAAAGCAATTGGGGCTTTAATTAATTAAGTAATTGTACTGAAATCTGTACTCTATTAGTATGCAAACCAACCACAAAGAAAGCAAACACATACTTTAATTACTTTTCCGTGTGTATACAGGGTGAGTCACGGTGGATCACCTATTAGACGTTTACGGAGAACTACTTAACATAGCGCTTTGAATTTTTGGTCACTTATGTAAGCGAACATGCTCTCTCGATTTAAAATATTTTCAACTATGCAGTGTTGCCAATTCTAATAAAACTTAGTACTAACTTTGTTCTTTTAGATGAAATACTCTATACCTAATGCCAGTTTTCGATTCCTTGTTTATTTTTCTTAATACTGTCGTATACTTATCTGTCATAGTTTTCGAGATTTTCATTATTTTCCGTTTTTTTATTAGGGAAACGTGACTTCAATTAAATGTTGATAAACCTATGCTTCTAAACTCTATGATACTCTAGCTTAGGTTGGGATTAGTTAAGGCCCAAAGGCACCACACCCTGTAACCAAATCCACCAGTAAACATACAGGGTGATCCAGGCGCAATTGTTCCTTACTTAATTAAAAAAATTATTAAATATTCGGATTTTTAAATAGAACACCCTGTATATTATTTGCAATTCAGATAGCTGCTGAAATTTAGTATTTTTCTATGTATACTATTCCTATACCTAACTCGACTAGTTTTGGCCTTATAAGCAAATATTTAAATAATTTTATCAAATTGGTTATTTTTTATCAATCAATCTATGGATATTCGACATTCTGTTACTGCTTATTTTGAATCGTTGTTACTTTGTGCTTCTTAGTGTTGCATACCCATAAAATAAGTTAAACCTCGCATAAAACAGAGATAGATGAGAATTATTTTTTTCCGTGTGACAATAAAATAGAAAGAAACCGCACATGAACTCCGTACATTAGACAAGGATCCATAACGCCCTGTGGTGCTCTTAAATCAAATCGACCGCGATGGTATTCACGGAGAAATTAAATCACCCAGGCGACTAATGCTTCTAAACGGATTAAAAAGAATCTAAAGGATGTGACGTATAGAGATAATTTTAATATAAAAGCCGGAACTTTATTAGAGGTATTGCAAGTTAAAATGAGGCGATCGGATGTACGCGTATGAAAGAGGCGCGTTTTGGTGCTAGGGTGGAAGTTAGTTGCCGGACGATTTTGTAGAAAGTGACAGCCGTTAGATATTTTTAATGAGAAGTTCGAACTAAAATGCTTGTTTTGCAAGTGGAATTCTTAGATTTTTAAGACGGTTGGAGACGGTTGCGAAGTTTACCAAGAAAAGTGTACTTGGGGATGGCGTGTAACGATTCAGGAGTAGAATTCGGAAGTTATATAAACAACGACGAGGCAGTTAGGGCTTTCTTTCTTTTCTTTCTTTGTTGATCTTCAACCAAGCTTCGTGTAATAGTGTATAAGTGAGTTTAAATTCTTGTTATTAGAATTAAGGTGCACAAGTGGATGCAACGGTAACATTGCAAGTGTGAATATCTAAAATACAGTTGATAACCAAAGCTGGTAGAAAAGTAAGTACTTAGACCTTTTTACTACATATGGTTGGAGGCGCTTGGTGTACACTGGTAGAAGTCGAGTATGTTGATGGACCAGTAGCAGATGTACGGGAGCATTGAAATACCGGGCATTAGCAGCTGTAAAATTTGAGTGGAGGCGTGCAGTTCTTGATAGTGAGAGGCCACCTGGAGCAATTCTTGAACGAGCAGTCTAGAGGGATGACCACATCGGAGCTGATTTCAACGTAGAAAGCTGGTGGTGCTTAATCCAGGTAATTCAACCTTTTAAAACATTTGAATATTGTGATTTTGTTAGTGATTATGACAATTTGGTGATTTTTGTGGATTTTGTTGTATTAGAAGGACATTTTTAATTGACGATTTTACTTTGAGAATTGGTTGTAGGGAAACATATTTATGTACTATTTGATATTATGAAATGAAGGTGTAATATTGGCTTTTATACAAAGTAAAGGGGTTTTTGGTAATTTTTCAGTGCAGTAATTAGCACATAAGTACAGAAAGGTTTTTACTATGAGCTCGTAATAGACCTGGGGTTTAAAGTAAAGCTTAGGGATAACCCCAGTTACTTTTATTTAATAATCGTTGAAATTGATAAGTTTTCAAATTATTTCATTTAAAATGACTTCATTTAAAAATTGGTAATATTGTTAAACATTCAAGGCGTATGAAGAATGTAAGACTAAAATTTTTGAATTGCGAATTAATGTTCCAATAAAGTGTGATGTGCTTTTGGCAGTCAAATTTTATTTATATTTCGAATATTAGGGAATTATTTTCAAAGAGCAAGTGAGCAGCCGTGGCGAATGTACCTGAGGAAGCTGAGCAAAAAACTGGAAGTTTTGGCGTCCGAATTGGAAAGAATCTTCAGAGGGTATTACTACAGAGTGATATGTATTGCAAGTCTAGGTGTTAGGACTTGATATATGTAGCAGGTTCGGAGCATTTATGACGACAAAAATTTTTAAGAGCTTTTCCATATATATATATATATATATATATATATATATATATATATATATAAATTATTGGTTGTGGGTTTCAGGTCAGCTGGCAAGTTCAGTACTACTCTTTTTTATAGCCTAAATTTTCGAATTTATTTTAATTCTTGATCACAGGCACTACAAATGATAAATTTTAAAAAACTGGTACAGTTTGGTTTTAAAGTTACATACTAAATCGAGGTTTATATAAATAATTAGCAACAATGTAAAAAATAACAGGAACTATAACTTAACATAACTAAAAATAATATAAAATGTATAATTTAATAAAATGACACCATTTCAATCAAATTTGTCACATTGTTCTTTTATTTTAGTGTGTGACGGTATAGCAAAATTGAATGCATGCATGTATGTATGCATGTAACGTTTTTTATGAATTAAGTGGGTTTTAATCTGAGTGTGTGTGTGTGTGTGTGTGTGTGTGTATATTCTTTTTTTTATATTATATAAATATTTTATTTTTATGGTGTATGTTTATAACATCTCACTGTAATAACAACAATCAAGTACTTTGATCCAATACGTAGTATCTTGTTTCAAGTATCTAATTTTTAAAATTTAATAAATAGGTATATATAGAGCTCAAGTTGTTTATGTCCGTCTTTTTGTTCATTGTATAAGAATTTTGATAAATATAACACATTTCTAAAAATAGTCGTTTGGATTCTGATTTTTGAATTTGAATAATTTTTGGGTTTTGAAAGTCCATTACGTGATTATTTTCTAAAATATGTGTAGTTAAAGCACATGCATTCGGTTTCCTTTTAACATCGCTTTTATGTTGAATTATTCTTTGTTTTCAGTGTTGGGAAGTTTGACCAATATAGATTTGGTTACAATTGGTACAGTTAATTTGGTAAATTAAGTTTCTTTGTTGTAGTTTAGGTGTTTTGTCTTTTAATTTGGAATGTAGTTTATTTAAGGTGAATATATTTCGTTTGGCAATTTTGAATTTTACATTTTTAAATATTGTGGTTAGTTTTGTTGTTAAATTTTTAATGAAAGGAAGTGATCTGTAAATTATTTGGTTTTGTAAATTTATGTTTTCATCATTTATGGTATTATTGATTTGGTTGTTGTTTGTTTTTATGTTATATAGTTTATGGTTGGTATTACTGTTGCCGCTATTATATAAAAGTTGTTGAATAAGATTTAATGGATAATTATTTTCTTTTAAAATTTTTGAAAGTTTGTTTATGTTTTAATTGTATAATGATGTATGTGAAATTCTTTTAATTCGTTGTTTTTATTCTAAAATGAAGTTTATTTTAATTTTGTATGAATGGTATGAATGATAGTTTATATATCTATTCGAATTTATAGGTTTTTGATACCAGTCCAGAATTATTTTATTTGTATCATCTCTAATTAGTAGGGTATCTAAAATTGCCAAACGAAATATATTCACCTTAAATAAACTACATTCCAAATTAAAAGACAAAACACCTAAACTACAACAAAGAAACTTAATTTACCAAATTAACTGTACCAATTGTAACCAAATCTATATTGGTCAAACTTCCCAACACTTAAAACAAAGAATAACTCAACATAAAAGCGATGTTAAACGGAAACCGAATGCATGTGCTTTAACTACACATATTTTAGAAAATAATCACGTAATGGACTTTCAAAACCCAAAAATTATTCAAATTCAAAAATCAGAATCCAAACGACTATTTTTAGAAATGTGTTATATTTATCAAAATTCTTATACAATGAACAAAAGACGGACATAAACAACTTGAGCTCTATATATACCTATTTATTAAATTTTAAAAATTAGATACTTGAAACAAGATACTACGTATTGGATCAAAGTACTTGATTGTTGTTATTACAGTGAGATGTTATAAACATACACCATAAAAATAAAATATTTATATAATATAAAAAAAAGAATACACACACACACACACACACACACACACACACTCAGATTAAAACCCACTTAATTCATAAAAAACGTTACATGCATACATACATGCATGCATTCAATTTTGCCATACCGTCACACACTAAAATAAAAGAACAATGTGACAAATTTGATTGAAATGGTGTCATTTTATTAAATTATACATTTTATATTATTTTTAGTTATGTTAAGTTATAGTTCCTGTTATTTTTTACATTGTTGCTAATTATTTATATAAACCTCGATTTAGTATGTAACTTTAAAACCAAACTGTACCAGTTTTTTAAAATTTATCATTTGTAGTGCCTGTGATCAAGAATTAAAATAAATTCGAAAATTTAGGCTATAAAAAAGAGTAGTACTGAACTTGCCAGCTGACCTGAAACCCACAACCAATAATTTATTTATAAATATATAAAGCAAGGTCGTTAAACACTCAGATAATTATTGATATATATATATATATATATATATATATATATATATATTGATATGATAACGCCGTACTCGGTGTCAATAGATGTTTTCTACTTAACTCCACCTCTCTGTGTTTTCTTAATCAAATTTAAATCTCACTAATTTTATTATTATGCCACGGCTAGCTTTTATTATTCTACACAGAGTGCACAACGTTACGATGATCAATCTTTGTCTCTTCTCCACCCCTTTCTGATTACCTATCTGTTTGAATTATTTAACGAAGTTAATTAATTTCATAGAATAAAAAGAAATATTATGTACAAGTTTTGAAAATTATTCAAATATACCCTTCAATCAATCAATATCATAAGTCTTATTTATCCCAAAATTTATATGCTTTGCAATCAATCTAAAGTCATCAAAAACTACCCTTTTTATCAAAGAAACCTAGAACGTTTTAAACCCCTTTATAACATTACCTACTTTTAACGTATGCAATGTTTGTACTGACTTCGTTACACTTTTATATCAATTACGTAAATTCAGTAGTCAAATTTAAATAGAAAAAATCTCTTAAAACTAATTAGATTTGACCTGTTACATCGAACCCCTTGGTTTCCATAAATTGTTTTGTGCTTCTTTGTTTTATTTGCATTGAATCTCGCAACTCAAAATTGTACCAAAATCGTCGACGCTGCTTTGAAGTATTATATTAATTCATTTAAAGTATCCCCATATTCGAATTATCATCAACTATAATATATATCCACTCATTTGAAATATTATACCATTAATTATAATTTTCCATGCATTTAAATTATTATATCATATGCTCGAATTATCCATCCATTCAGAATTATTATACCACATTCGGGATTATCATCACGCAATCAGGACTAGGATTATCACCCTCGGATTATTATATCTATCCACTCGGTTTATTACATTTATACACTCGGATTATTATATCTATCCACTCGGATTATTACATCTATCCACTCGGATTATTATATCTATTCTCTCGGATTATTACATCTATCCACTTGGATTATTATATCTATCGACTCCTATTTATTATCACGCAATCAGGACTAGAATTATCACCGTCGGATTCTTATATCTACCCACTCGGATTATTATATATCCACTCGGATTCTTATATCTCTCCACTCGGATTCTTATTATTATATTATTAGTTTAAATAAATTACCCCAAATTCTACTCACGTTAAACGGCAACAGAAATTTTCATATTTGTAGCACTTACTTTTCACTATCTATTTCATAAAACATTTAATATTACGCGTGACTTTTTGATTCAGAGTGGCGCAGCTATGCCCTCTTGAGTTAAAACTGAACTCTCTTATCATTCCTCGCTTGTTAAATATAGGCTGATCCCACTTGCATGTGGGTTGGGTTTCCAACAAGTCTGTCGCTATCTTGACCAATAAGGTCTTTGTATGTCCTGCACTTGAAGTGGTTTTCTGATGTAACATCTTCGGTTTTCCGGGTAATGGTTATTTGCTTATAGATACCTCGTTATCAGACCATGCGTTGTTTTGTGTAAATATCGCGTTTTCCATATTATACAAAAATACATGATGTAATTTGAATTTTACTTTCGTCTTTTTTTATTTATTTACGCATCTTTGAACTGCATTTTCTTATCAAAAATGTTGATTGTTTCTACGCACTTACACAAGGCTTTGTTAAGTTTTATCTCTTATCTCCGTGTTATATTATAACTAATTAGAAGCCTTTTCAATGCGTGTTTAATTACATGTACTATCCTTTGCTCTAAATACGCGTGCTTTTCCTGAAAGATATTTTTACTTTGTATTGTTTAAAATTAATAAAGCTCTATATACCGAGTGTTAAATACTTGTTATTTACATAATGTATGAATTACCTATTTGTATGCTAAATATGCGTCCTCTTGTTGTAAGATGTGTTTATTTGCGTCGCTTAAAACTAATTATGCTCTATATACAGGGTGTTAAATGCTTACTATTTACATAATATCCAAATTACTTAATTTTCTTTTAAATAAATGCAGTTTTCTGCTTCCTATCGCAATTTCTGGTTACTACATGACCATTACTATACAATACACCCTTAAACAACTCCTTATCACAACAATTTATATATATATATATATATATATATATATATTACTCAAATTTAGACCAGGGTAGAAAATTAATTAACGACATCAAATAATTTTAATCACCGTGTATAAGGAAGCTTTGGGAAAAAGTACGCGTAATTAAATGCCTAGTGTAAAGATTTAAATCATTCAATTAGAAGGTAGGGTTTGTATAGACGTTTATTAGATAATACGCGTTATTAAAACGGGGAGCATAAAAATTTATTCGCTTCATTAAAAATAAGGGATTTAAAATATTCACTAGACGCTTTCTATAAAAAGAAGCAGAATTAAAATGCTCAACTTCAAGTATTCCAAGTAAAGAAACAAATAGAAATTACGTGCAAAATTTATATTAATTAATTCAATTTTTAAGTAACGAGTATTAAACAAAATGTACAAATAATAATTAATATTTAATTAGGATTGGCTAAAAATTAAAGGGTAGAAGTCAATGCCATTCATTATTATTTTAGTTGGAGTTAATTGAACCATTATTAATAATGTAACAAGCATAAAAGCCTGTGAAAATCCAAGATTAAAATACCATGAAATAAAGCTCTGAGAATTATGTTAAAACGTTCACACACCTGCGTATTTTTAAAAGTCAATTTCAGTTTAATTTGTTTGGATAAACATGAAAATTCTGCGTATATTGGAAACGGTCGGATAAACCGTAGCTTATATTAACGGGAAGGCTAGATACGGGGTTATTTAACCCAAATAAGAATACACGTGAACTGAAATAACCGATAGTAAAGAGTATCGATTTGCACCACTAGAAGCAAGTTAGAAAAAGACAGATAAAATGCGCAAGGCAGAGACACAGATAATGAAAGGCGTGATTTGAGCAACGTCACGAGGAAATGATTGGTTGTAATAAGATGCAGATATGAGAGGTGTAAACGTAACGATTTCTATACAAAATTAATTAGTATTCTCGGACGTGTTTGCGAGCCGTGTGAAAATTCTTAGATTTTCAACTGGCGCGTGTGAAGATTTTGTAGAACCGCGTGCCGGACTGTCGAAAAGGGAACATAGTATGCGAAATTCTGAAAACTGGCCGTCGCGGGACAAAACCGACATACAGGCGAGCTCTTATATAAACCGGTGATAATATGAGTTTCGCTCTCTTAGATTTTCGATTTTGATTCAGCACTTTAAACAGTTTGCTTTTATATTTCGTTATTATTGAATACTTTAAAACAGTTTGCTCTTTACGTGCTACAATACAAGTTATTATGCATTAGTGCACTTAGAAAAGAAGATACAAGGTAATAAAGTCTAGTTATATTTGCGAGTATTACTGTACCAATTATCGAAATTAGTAACGATAAATGAATAAACAAAAGTAGGCAGTTTTGGGGTATAGCGTGAAAGAATTAGGAATTTTTTTGCTATTTTTCGGGGGTGTTAATAATCAAATGTTATTCGTAATCGTGATTGGATCCACAAAACAAGATTTTGATATACTTAGATGAGTTCCTGAGAAGTCCTGAAACAACTTTAGATGAATGGTGGTGTAGAAAATTTTAAATACGTTCAGAATCAGAAGCCGTAAACATAACCCAGTTGGAATGGTGTGATTAACAAAGGACGATGTACATTGGAGCCACGAGTGCATTAACCTTCAGGTAACTTATGCTTTGTTGTTCGATTTTTGATGTTTTGGTGTGTGTTGAATAACTTTATAATTTGTTTGCTAAAAATGGACAGTAGTGAATTTGTACAAACAACAAATTTTTAATTTTAAGATGAAATTTTCTTGTTTAAGTAGAAAGGAGTATCTAGCAGTTTATGTTCTTGATTATGATAAAAATTTGGGTCTGTCTTTCAGCTCAATTAGACTAACCTGTTTGATTAAAGTAAAGGGGTGGGAGATGCTCCCTTTGTACTCAGACTCAGGTCTGCAAATATTGTTAAATTAATTAGTAGGCATCCTACAAGGACTTTAATTCGGGATGCAAATTAAAATGATGACAAATTTAATCTTGAAATTTTATGATACTGAAATTTATGCTACAATTTAATTTTGAAATTTTAATGTATTATGAATATTGATGTAAATAGAGTTAACGTTGATGTTTGTGGTAGGAATGTGTTTGTTTTTTTATGAATGAGGATAAAAGTTTTAACTAAGAAGCAAGAGCAGCCGAGGCGGAAAGAGTAAAAAGACGACTATCTGAAGAGATTCAACAGGGCGAGAATCACAGCAAATCTTGGTGCCAAATTCGAAAGGTTCGAATATCTTTTTATATATATATATATATATATATATATATATATGCTGTGATTCTCGCAAAAAAACTCCTCAGAGTAAAAAAAGATATTCGAACCTCTCGAATTTGGCACCAAGATATATATATATATATATATATATATATATATATATATATATATATATATATATGCTGTGATTCTCGCAAAAAAACTCCTCAGAGTAAAAAAAGATATTCGAACCTCTCGAATTTGGCACCAAGATTTGCTGTGATTCTCGCCCTGTTGAATCTCTTCAGATAGTCGTCTTTTTACTCTTTCCGCCTCGGCTGCTCTTGCTTCTTGCTTCTTGCTTCTTAGTTAAAACTTTTATCCTCATTCATAAAAAAAACAAACACATTCCTACCACAAACATCAACGTTAACTCTATTTACATCAATATTCATAATACATTAAAATTTCAAAATTAAATTGTAGCATATAGTAACTGGATTATTTTATTTAAATTTGTTTTAACCCATAAAAATAGTTTTATTTAATAACTACAGAACAGATTAACCGCTTTTAATTATGTTTTCACCATTTTTATTATAAAATGTAGAATGTCATTTAAGATTTTAAATTGGAGTGGGATGTGAATTGACGGGTAAAATGTCATAATCGTACAACTCCTAAAACATGTTTCCCCTTTGACACCTAACAATTCCCTGAACTACATTTCAACATCATCATTAATTTTCTTTATATTACAGGTGGAAACTTTCCAAATGAACACGCGGTATGTATCGGATAATCTGGCTAGAACTTTCTAATTCCTAGGATTGGTTACTTTTTATGTAAATGTATTAAAAATGCCGGAGGAAAGTAACTTAGGAAATTTTAATAAAATAAATTTAATTCGCATTTTCTTGTCACTTAACGTAGTTTACACATTTAGGTATTTTTTGTATACATAATAATATTGCTGAGGGCACATACCCGGATTTTTCCATAGAGATATATTTGGGTTTAGCTATAAGTACAAATAGGCAAAAAATCCTCTCATGCTTTTACTTTGTTTTCGGTTTACAAGTCAGGTAGCCATTTCTGAAACTTGCTAAAGAATTGTAATCATTACTTTGGCAGGTTTACCTTATATATTATGGGGAGCTTGTGTTAAAAGATACAGTTTTGTCTGAAATTCAATTTTCACTGAATACGATAAACAAGAGGACGTCGGCAATTATCAATTTTAGAAAGACATGCGCTTTATTTTGCCCTTCAGCTACCAGTGGTGATAACCAACATATTATTGTGTTTGTAACGAAAGCCAATTGCATGTGGGCCATTAAAAGGCATTTAATTAACATCGTAATTGTGAATCTGACAGCCCACTTCTTTTATATCAAATGATTTCATTAGCAGTAATTGAATAATATAGATAATAACAGGATGTTTTAATGTTGCCTGTGTGAAGCTGGGGTGCTTGAAATAATAACATCCATTTTGAATTGTTTTAGAAGGTTATGAGCTTTAAAAACTTTTATTAATCCACAAGTTGCAGAAAACGTACAGAATTTCTACAATCATCGGAGTGTATATAAGCATAGTATATGAGACAGAAAATTTATATGCATACGATTGACAACAAATACAATAGTCGTGTATGTATGTACACCATGTAATTACAGGTACAATATTACGTCCACATCATAACTGCCATGACAGAAGTACTAAAAGCCGCCGCAAGAGCCGCTTCCGGCGCTGCACACACTATTAACCCGCCTACTTTTCATTATTGTCATTTATTATCAATTTAAACTCGCCAAGCGCAAAATGTTAATGATATACAATTTGTTTTACATTTACTTTTTTGTAGACTATCCTCGCGTGATGAGTACGGAACACATGTAGAAAAACCGAACCATAATAATAGGATACGTTTAGCGGGTGAAACGAGGAAATTAGCTGTAAAATTTTACAGTTTGGTTGTTTTAGTTTGTCACTTTTGCTTTAAATCAGGTATTATTAAACTCATTACGACCTTGTGAGTTTCCTATTGGGCTTGCAATTAATGCTAGTTAGTGACACTTTCATGCAATATAGCTTGCAATTGCAAAAAATAGCACAACATAGGTTTTTTGCGGGGGATGAATCAGCAGTCTTTGATTCTCGTATTTTGCAACCTATAATAAAAGTTTCCTTATGTAAAAGTGTTTTCCAATATTAAACTTTTTATCTGCAACGAAAAAATGTTATAAAGGATTATTGTTGCGTTCTATGCAATCACGTGCACGCTCACACGTATACGCACCGGCACACGCACGCACCGGTACACACAAACACACGCACACACACGCACACGCACACGCACACGCACACGCACACGCACACGCACACGCACACGCACACGCACACGCACACGCACATGCACATGCATACGCACAAGCACACGCACAAGCATACACACACGCACACGCACACGCGCGCATACACACATATATTAATACACAAATGCATACATATAAGTAGTGGGGTAGGGCCGGTCCTAATTCAAAACGTGTTCAGACGTATTTTCCATATGTAAAATACACGTGCACCGTTTTGAATTAGGATCGGCCTTATATAATTTTAATGTAAAATAGTTGTGAAAACATTTCAATGTAAAATAGTTGTGAAAACATGAATTCTTATATACTTTCAATGTAAAATACTTGTGGGCACGTTTTGAATTAGGATCGGCTTTATATTACTTTCAATGAAACATACTTCAAAACACACGTATGTTGAAAAATGTAAGTGCAGAGAAAAATGTGTGTAACTGTTTTGAATTCGGTTTTCTAGCGAGAAGTTACACGTGCACCGTTCTGAATTAGGATCGACGTTATATACTTTTAATGTAAAATGTGAAAACCTGAATTCTTATATACTTACTTTCAAATGTAAAATACTTGTGGGCACGTTTTGAATTAGGATCGGCTTTATATTACTTTCAATGGAACATATTTCAAAACACACGTATGTTGAAAAATGTAAGTGCAGAGAAAATGTGTGTAGATGTTTTGAATTTGGTTTTCTAGCGAGAAGTTATAAAGTATGACAGATGCAAAATATCGCATTCAAGTCAATTGTGTTTAATTAAAGTGGATTCTGATTTATGTTTTTTATTTATGTTTAGAGGCTGCAAATACACATGGGTTGGTTTCAATTCAAAATGTGTTTACTCTTGTGATAGGTTGAAAAGTGGGTTGGCAAAGTACGCAGATGGTGGTAATCTGCTATATAAGGAGATTGCTCCTAATATTAATTTAATTAGTCGAAGTTTACTGCATATATTTACATACAAACATGTATATAATTGATATTCAGGGATTTAAATACAAGAAAAACGAGTTTGTGTGTAAAGAAATTGCGGTTATGGACTTGTTGAAAGGTGTTGTTTGGCATCAAATTTTTAAACTGCCAATGCAGTCCAGTTGTTTGAGCCAAGATCATATAAAACATAACGATTGGGTGACAAAGAATATTCATGGTCTTTCTTAGGACGAATCTTCAACGGCTGGAATGGTGTTATCATATATAGCGCTTTATTTGAAGCAAATTATCCTACCCGGTGAAAAAGTATTTGTGAAGGGTCTAGAAAAGAAGAAATTGTTTGAAACCTATCTAAGGCAAAACGTTGTAACTGATATGCTTGCACTAGGTTGTCCTAAGATATCGGAGTTAAAAATCAACAATCGTTTAAAATATAACATCCATTGTTGTAGACACAGCAATAATAATCTGCAATGTGCAAAACAAAATACCTTGTTATTAAAAGAATGGCTTGATAATAATATAAAACAATGGAAAGATTTTGTATGTATTATTTATTTTAATATAATTTTACAGTGTTAGCCGAAGCAAATTATCCGACCCGGTGAAGAAGTATGTGTGAAGGGTCTAGAAAAGAATAAGAAATAGATCGAAACCTATCTATTGCAAAACAAAATACTTTGTAATTAAAAGAATGGTTTGATAATAATAAAAAACAATAGAAAAGATTGTGTCTGTATTATTATTGTAGTCAGTAAGAAATCTTTAATGCTGATGTCTGCAGAAAAACACAATTAAACTCCGACAGCACGAATGGGACTCTCAACCCTGAAAGCAATTATAATAGATCAATGCAATAGCTCTTTACTGGTTTTACACCATTTAACAAATTGTACTCGAAAATTTTGCCAAAGACAGACAGACAAATAAACAAACAGACTGACTGCACCAATTTTCTCATTCTCGCTTTTAAAGAATAACAAGTCGTAGTTATTAAATCGCAAACTCAGTTTATCTGCAAGAAATATATAAACGAGGAAATTTATGAAATGCTCCAACTTCAAAAACTAGAAATTAATCTATTGAAATATAACAATATAACAATTTTTTCAAGCACTTCATTTGGATTGACTATAAACTACTCAATAATTTTTAACCTAACCACTATCATTATTCTTGCCTGACAAAGGAAATTTTAAAAGAAGTTTTCATTTTTGATTTGTTCTATAGAACACAACTACAACTTGACAATAAAGATTGAGCGATTATCACACACATATCTTGAGTATATATAAAGATATTAAACAACAAGAACAGCAGAAAATTCAACCCATGTCAGAAAGCTTTTTTCTTGTCAACGATAGTCTAGTCTAATGCTTCTTCAGCATTTGCATTTCCATAGTTACGTACTGAAGGCAACTCTGCAATTTTAGATCACATGCATTTCTAATTTCAATTGCAAAAAATATAAAAGCATCTATTTGAAATGCATTTCTAACTTTAATCGCAAAAAAATGAGAGCATCTATTCGAAAATATGCACTCAGATTAAAAGTCAAAAATTGTTTTACACCGTTCTGTAAACTGAGATTACGTAGTTATTAAATCGGGAGTAATGTGAAATGAAACACACAATGTATTTTTTTTTATTGTAATTTATAAAATACATATATATATATATATATATATATATATATATATTACTCATATTTAGACCAGGGTAGAAAATTAAATAATCACATCAAATAATTTTAATCACCGTGTAGAAGCTTTGGGAAAAGGTACGCGTTATTAAAACCGTGAAGCATAAAAATTCATTCGTTTCATTAAAAAGAAGAGATTTAAATTATTTACAAGAATAAAAAGAAGCAGTATTAAAATGTTTTACGTGTAATTTAATTATTCCGAGTAAAGAAACAAATAGAAATTACGTGCAAAATTTATATTGATTAACTCAATTTTAAGTAACCGGTATTAAACAAAATGTACAGATAATAATTAATATTTGATTAGGAGTCACTAAAAATTAAAGGGTATTATTTTAATTGGAGTTAATTGGACCATTAGTAACATATAATATGTATAAAAGCTAGTAAAAACCCAATAATATTCAGATCGTAGAAGTATTATGTTTGAACACCTGCGTATTTTTAAATGTTTTATGTTCTGCGTAAAATTTGCAGATAACAAATGGTTACAGAGAATGTTGGAGAAACCGTTGCTTAATATTTACGGGAAATGCTAATAAGGTGGGTTATTTCACAAGTCCACGTGGATTGAAAATAACCGATATTAAAGAATATAGATTTGTACCACTCGGAACAGGGTAGATAGAGACAGATAATATGCGCAAGACAGAGACACATATAGTAAAAGGCGTGAGTTGAGCAACATCACTGGGTTGCGATTGGTGGAAAATAAGAGGCAAACTTGAGAGGTAAAAATAACATTTCTGTATAAAAATTAATTAGTTATTCCCAGACGTTGCGAGCCGTGTCGAAATTTCTGAGATTTAACTGGTGCGAGTGCAAATTTAATAAGAACCGACGCACAGGCGGTCGAGATGGGAACATAGTATACGAAATTCTAGAAACTGGCCGTTTTGAGGACAAAACCGACAGACAGGCTAACCACTATATATACCGGGTTAATATGAGTTTCGCTCTCTTAGATTTTTCGATTTGATTCAATGCGTTAAACAGTGCTTTTTAGTTTTCCGATTTTGATAGAATAATTTAAACAGTTTGCTCGAATATTTTGGTGATTTAAAACAGTTTGTTCTTTACGTGCTACAATGAATGTAATTTAGTGCACTTAGAAAAGAAGATACAAGGTAATAAAGTCTAGTATCACTGTACCAATTAGTCAAATTTGCAACGACAAATGAATACACAAAAGTAGGCAGTTTTGGCGTATATTTGTGAAAGAAGTATGAATTTCTTTGCTATTTTTCGGAGGTGTTAATAATTAAATGATTCGTAAACGTGTCTGGATCCACAAAACAAGCTTCAGATATACACAAATGAGTTCCGGAAAAGCACTGAAACAACTTCAGATGAATGGTGTATATCTGTGTGAATAAACTCACAAAGCGCCAAATGAGCGGTTTGTCTAACTGATTTTTTCACTTAAAGCGATTGACATTCATTTTAAACAAGTATTTATCAAGGTCATATAAAAGACCAAAAGTTTTATCATATAAATAACGTTGTGTAATTTAAATTTCATTACGTAGCATTCGTTGAATTTTAAAAAATTATTTTATACCTCCATCATGAGTTAGTTATACTACGTGCTATAATTATGCTAAATAATGAAGAAATGAATTGCTTTAACAAAGTTTTATGGAAAATGTCATGCGTTGCACATTGCATATTCTATTTGCAGGACGACATGAAACAAGAAAAACGCTTGGCAACATTTTTTTATAATAAAATAAACCTTAATACAAAATCACATTCAGTTTTACTGAAAAGGAAATATTTTACATTGATATTTTTGTATAAATTAAAGTTATTTTTTCCCTAAATTTTTAGTTAAACAAACAAAACGCATGAGTTTGATGCAAATTTTTTCTGGGATACTCAAATCTTTAGAAATTTTTTAATTGAAGCAACATTTTGGGAAAATTGTATCATTATTAAAATTTACTGAGATTAAATCCATCTCTTCGAATAAATTAAAAATTGCACGACGTACTTATATTATGATAAAACTGCAGAATGTTTTCAGAGTTGCCTTCAGTATGTAAATATGAAAAAATGCTTGCATGCGAATTGCTTTGGCGCGAGCAAGCAAATTTTTTCCTTAACGCAGCTGAATGAAAAATGATGTGGGATTGTTGTTATTGGAAATTAAAATTCAGTATTAATTTTTCTGCTGATGAACTTGCTTTGTTAAGGCAAGATTTCGAATTTGCTTTATTTTTTTGAAAAATTGCAAATGTCTAATTTTATAGCTATTTTGCTTACATCAGAATATATTTATGTATAAAGTAATTTAGCTAGTGGCTGAAGTTAGTAGTGGTATTTTAAATTAAACAGTGAAGTGTTACACTCGAAGGTAAATATAAACAATCATGATCTGCTTAAAGAGTGTGTTCAACGTTTGTTCCCTTTTCGGACTTTATAGTTATTCACATTTTGATTTAGTATCACGATACAATTCCAATTGCATTAAAAGACAGAATATTAATTCTAAATATTTAATGTATTTTGATGTTAATAATTTATATGGGGCTGCAATGTCTGAATATCTTCCATATGGAGAATTAGAATTTTTTAGATGACACCATGCTAGAGTTTGTAGGGCTTAGATCTAAAATGTACACTTACAGAGTTCAGGATAGGATAATAAAAAAAAAATCAAAAGGATCTTCCTTAGCAAATATTAAGCAAATTTCTTTTGATGATTATAAGAATGCTTTGTTTTATAAACAGACTATACAGAAACAGCAATGTTTAATTAGATCAGTCAAAACATGATGTCTTTACTATTAAACAAAAACAAAATTGTTCTTAATCAAAGTGATGATAAAAGAATTCTTAGTACCTCAACCATTGATACTAAAACCTTGGGGGTATAACTATACACTCAGAAATGACTTGTAAAGCTTCAACCACTGGCTCAAATAAAGAATGCAATTTATTTTATCTCGATTAACATATAATATTTTTTAGTTATAAAAACTTCAGTGTTATGTTTATACCTGCACAAGTACGCAGTTTTTCGTTTTGGATTTATCTAAAAATAAGATACCTTTCAATCTACCCGAGTTGAACCATATTAGCATAAATGTATTGTAGAGAAAAAATAGCAGTAGTAACCGTTCTGTTTAAAAAAAATCCAGTTTGTTATTGTTTAAAGATGTGTTAGCATAAGGTTGATGAGTATGTTTTTCAATATTAACAATTGCATTGTCGAAGTAAACCTTTTCACGCACGTTCAGTATTTCACTATTCATTTTACATTTTAATTAAATAAATGCAGTCCTAACGATTGTAGAAACAACGGCTGGAATGGTGTTATCATATATAGCGCTTTATTTGAAGCAAATTATCCGACCCGGTGAAGAAGTATTTGTGAAGGGTCTAGAAAAGAAGAAATTGATTGAAACATATATAATGCAAAACTTTGTAACTGATATTCTTGCACTAGGTTGTCCTAAGCTATCGGAGTTAAAAATCAACAATCGTTTAAAATATAACATCCATTGTTGTAGACACAGCAATAATAATCTGTAATGCGTAAAACAAAATACCTTTTTTTATTAAAAGAATGGCTTGATAATAATAAAAAAAAACAATAGAAAGATTTTGTCTGTATTATTTATTTTAATATAATTTTACAATGTTAGCCTTATTAACTACTATAACAACTTCTAGCAAACATTATTTTTTATCGATCCAGCTATTGTGTACGTTAGAGAAGCCTAACCATTTTACAAAGACTTTATTTTCACTCTTTCTTAGGACTTTTTCTACCAGGTAAATTTCTGGATGTTTAACCTTTCGCAACTCCATTTCATAAAATGCACCTTTGATTTCTTTTTCGTCTTGATCTTCTAATATAGATGTTGTCGGATTGGTTACGTTTACCTTTTTAACCTTAAAAATTTCATTTGACCAGTTTGGCGTGTAACCTTCCGTAAATGCTTCCCTGTGTTTACTAATCCTCACACTGTCTTTAATTGAATATTTTGGTATTTTGGTTGCAAGTTTGATGTGGGTAAATGATGATTTAAGAATAGTTTTTTCATTTGATTTATCAACTTTTACAGGTTTGACTCCGATAGTATTGTGAACTGTATTGTTGTATTGTTTCACAATATCGCTTAAATTTTTTATCCAATTGTAAGAACCGTTCAGGTTAAACAAGCGCCACATTTTTCCCTTTAAAGTTCTAATTACACGTTCCACAATGCATGCTTTCTTTGTAGAAAAAACACTATAATGGTTTATGCCAGTAAGGATTGAAAGTGTTTGTTATAATATTGTTTACCAAAATCAGACTGCAAATTTCTTGGTGGATTTTTAAATTTATTTAAAATTGTTTTCATTGCAGCAGTAACATCAATACCCGTTTTTTACTTTTAAGTGGTACAGCCCATACGTATTTGGAGAAGCAATCAATAACTACTAAAATGTATTTAAATCCTTTGTTTGTTTGCGGATATGGTAGCATTTCAATCAAATCGGTCTGAAGAAGGTTATTTAAACCTTTTACTATCACTTTGCGTCTCTTGAAATTTATTCTTGCTGGTTTATGAAGTTCATTTACTATATCCTCTTTCACTTTTGATTGAGCAACTATCATAATACTTTTTTCTAATCAGGATTTATTAATACAATTAATAAATACTTCCATGTTTGAATGTCGTGGGCTCCACTTGCTTTGAAAGGAACTTTTAATATAAAATCAAGAAACATTGTGGTATTGTTTATAAGTCCGGAACCGGAACAAATGTTGAACACCCTCCTTTTAGTGGATCATGATTGTTTATATTTACCTTCAAGTGTAAAACTTCTTGGATTGCCCAACCTGAATCCTTTTCACTAAATTCCTTCAATCGCTTCGAAATCTTGTCTAATACGTTCTCCTTATACCACCGCTTGAGATTGGTATTTATATCGATGTGACGATTTGCAGTAGGAAACGTCTTCAAATCTATTTCGCCAGTTGTAGGCTTAACAAAGTTAGCGGTCAATATTACATTAACTTTCAACATTGACTTTTTTAAGGTTGCAACAATCTTGCGTTTAAAACTAGCGAACGCCTTGTCTAAGAACACTAGAGGATCTCTATAACTTAAATTGGTAATAAGTCCCGTAATTATTCGACTACCAAAACATGATTGTACATCATGCCAAATCAGATTTTTTCGAATATGACCTCTAGAAAGCGTTGCATCAATACCTTTACCTTGATATTCAAAGAGCGTTTCAAGTGCCTCAATCGTACAAGGTAATTTTTAAGATGTGCCAAATTAGATTCCAGCCTACTAGGATTTTCCTGACGATTGTCTTCGTATACCTTATTTCTAATAGCAAGCTTCAATATACTAATATTTGCTTTGATAATTATAATGTGTTTTGTTATTGCATCGACTGATCTGATTAGATTCACGCATTTCACAGTTAATTTCAAAATAGCGCTACTAATCTCGGCCACGGTTTCAGAATTCATGATTCTAGACAAATCAATACACTACTTAATATATGTACAGCTTTATTTACTATTTATACAAAAATATCATCTGACAAAAGCAAAACAACTGTAAATGAATTAGCATACAACATCATTTTTCATTCAGCTGCGTTTACTGAAAAAATTTGCTTGCTTCCAGTATAGTAATCAAATGTTTTTTTTATACGACCTTTGATTTATGCTGTGTGTACAGAAAATACACTATCATTACAGCGCAATAAACGTAGTAAAAAATTAACTCATGCCTTAATCGACTAATACAGTAATATTGACGGGTATTGATGTTACTTTCTGCAACGAAAACAATTTTTAACATAGTACTCGCTGTCGTATGTATCAGTGGTTGAGGTACTAAGAATTCTTTTATCATCACTTGGATTAAGAACAATTTTGTTTTTGTTTAATAGTAAACACATCATGTTTGACTGATCTAATTAAACATTGCTGTTTCTGCACAGTCTGATATCGATTAAAAAAATGTATAAAAGTCAAGTTCTTTCAGTTGTACTGAAAAAAGTATGCAATTTTTTTTTCAGAAAACTATGCAAATTTTTAATTTTTTCTAACAGGTCAGTTTATTATTTAATATAAATACTTCACGTAGATTTTACCAACAGTATAGAAAAAAGTCTATGATATCGATAAAAAAAATGTATAAAAGTCAAGTTCTTTCAGTTGTACTGAAAAAAAGTAAATATTTCAAATGATTTCTAGGTAAAATTTAATTTTTTTGTTTTGCAATTGACAACTTTAATTTTAAAATATGGTATATACGCGTGCACCGTTTCGAAGCCAGACCGGTCTTCCATTAATGCTGACTAAGTGGATTTATTTATTATTCTGCTGATGTTAGCATTAAATTTCTCGCTTTTTATTTTTCTGTAGATGTCAGCATTAAAAAAATTTATACATGACTGGCTTTATTAAATTTTCTATAGATTTCATATTTCTACAATTGCTATCTAGACAATACCTTAGCATTAAATTCTTGCTTACATGAGTTGAATTTTCTGCTGTTCTTGTTGTTTAATATCCTTATATACTCAAGATATGTGTGTGTGTGATAATCGTTCAATCTTTATTGCCAAGTTGTAGTTGTGTGTTCTATAGAACAAATCAAAAATGAAAACCTTTTTTTTTAAATTATCCTTGTCAGGAAAGAATAATGATAGTGATTGGGTTAAAATTATTGAGTAGTTTATAGTCAATCCAAATTAAGTACTGGAGAAAAAAATCGTTGACGCCGTGAGCAGATCCACCAATTGCAACGTACGACCTGATGACACCAATACAGAGTATGTATTCGTTAGCTTAATAGATAGATTTAATTTTCTTAATGCATTTACTTGGTCTAATATTCATTTGAATCTTTTTTTAGTGAACACGAAGAAGAAGAACAACCAGAAACGACCGCGCGTCAAAGATGAAGAAGACAGCCCTCATAGAACTGATAATGCAATATTTTTTACCGTTCAGAGTTGGAGTGAGTGAATTATAGTATGTTTATTCTAGAGTACATAACATTATATATATATATATATATATATATATATTGCTGTGATACATTTTTAATTCTTAGAATCGAGCCCCACAGATTGGGCGCCAAAGAATGCTGTGATACCTACAAAATCCGTGAACTACGCTTTTCGAATCGAGCCTCACGAATTGGGCGTCAAGAATGCTGTGAAACCTACAAAAAGCTATTCATTACCTTAACTGTGTTGGTCCATTGACTTTCTTCCGTTAATCGCCTCGGCTGCTCCTCTAGATAACTTTCATCCTCATACATAAAAAAAACAAACACATTCCTACCACAAACATCAACGTTAACTCTATTTACATCAATATTCACAATACATTAAAATTTCAAAATTAAAATTCAGCATAAATTTTAATATCAGAGAATTTCAAAATTAAATTTATTATCATTTTCAAGTGCATCCAGAATTAAAGTCCTTGTAGGATGCCTACTAATTACTATAACAATATATGCAGAGTACAAAGGGAGCATCTACCACCCCTTTACGTTAATTAACCAGGTTCGTCTAATTGAGCTCAAAGACATACCCTAAATTTTCATCATAATCCAGAACATCAATACTAAATACCCCTTTCTACTTAAACAAGCAAATTTCACCTTAAAATTAAAATTTTATTGTTAGTACAATTTCACTAATGTCCATTTAAAGTAAATCAATTATAAAGTTATTCGACACACCCCAAAATATCAAAGTTCAAACAAAAAAGTATAATTTACCTGAAGTTCACACCATTCCAACTGGATTATATTTACGGCTTCTGATTCTCAACGTTTTAAAAATTTGCTCCATCACCATTTATTTAAAGTTGTTTCAGGGCTTTTCCGGAACTCATCTGTGTATATCTGAACCTTGTTTAGTGGATCCAGTCATGTTTACAAACCATTTAATTATTAACACCCCCGAAAAATAGCAAAGAAATTCATACTTCTTTCACCAATATACGCCAAAACTGCCTACTTTTGTGTATACATTTGTCGTTGTAAATTTTACTAATTGGTACAGTGATACTAAATTTTATTACCTTGTATCTAAGTGCACTAAAGTATATTCATGTTAGCACGTAAAGAACAAACTATTTTGCATCACCAAAATATACGAGCAAACTTTAAATTATTGTATCAAACTAAAATGCACTGTTTAACGTATTGAATCAAGTCGCGGATGTAAGAGAGCTTGTTCATATTAACCTCCGTATATATAGCGGTTAGCCTGTCTGTCGGTCTGTTCCCCAAAACGGCCAGTTTCTAGAATTTCGTCATTCTATGTTCCCATTCCGTAGCCTGGCATGCGATTTTTACGAATTTTGTACTCGCCTCAGTTAAATCTCAGAAATTTCGACACGGCACGCACGTCTGAGAATACCTAATTGAATTTTCTACAGAAATGTTATTTTTACCTCTCAAATTTTGCCTTTTACTTTCAACCAACCGCAACCCCATGACGTTGCTCTACTCACGCCTTTTTACTATATGTGTCTCGGTCTTGCGCATATTATCTGTCTCTATCTACCCTGTTCTTATTAGTGCAAATTGATATTCCTTATTATCGATTATTTCAGTCCATGTGGACTATCTGGGTTAAATAACCCCGTATCGCACCTTCTCGTGAATATTAAGCCCCGGTTTCTCCAAGATTCTTTGTAACTATTAATTATCTGCAACATTTACGCAGAATGAGCTTTTTAAAAATACGCAAGGTGTTTAAACATACTATTAATTCTCAGAGCTTGATTTCATGGTATTTTATTGGGTTTTTCAAGTTTTTATAGATATTATATGTTACTAACGGTTCAATTAACTTCAATTACAATTATTATCTGTACGTTTTGTTTAATACCAGTTACTTAAAATAGAGTTAATTAATATAAATTTTGCAAGTAATTTCCATTTGTTTCTTTCCTCGGAATAATTACATTACACGTAGAGCTTGTTAATACTGTTTCTTTTGATATAAAGCGTCTTGTACATGATTTAATTCTCTTATTTTTACTGAAACGAATGAATTTTTATGCTTCACGGTTTTAATAACGCGTATTATCTAATAATATTCATTATACACGGTGATTAAAATTATTTGATGTGATTATTTAATTTTCTACCCTAGTCTAAATATGAGTAATATATATATATATATGTATTTTATAAATTACAATAAAGGAAAATACATTGTGTGTTTCATTTCACATTACTCCCGATTTAATAACTACGTAATCTCAGTTTACAGAACGGTGTAAAACAATTTTTGACTTTTAATCTGAGTGCATATTTCGAATAGATGCTCTCATTTTTTGCGATTAAAGTTAGAAATGCATTTCAAATAGATGCTTTTATATTTTTTGCAATTGAAATTAGAAATGCATGTGATCTAAAATTGCAGAGTTGCCTTCAGTACGTAACTATGGAAATGCAAATGCTGAAGAAGCATTAGACTAGACTATCGTTGACAAGAAAAAAGCTGTCTGACATAGGTTGAATTTTCTGCTGTTCTTGTTGTTTAATATCTTTATATATACTCAAGATATGTGTGTGATAATCGCTCAATCTTTATTGTCAAGTTGTAGTTGTGTTCTATAGAACAAATCAAAAATGAAAACTTTTCTTAAAATTTACCTTGTCAGGAAAGAATAATGATAGTGGTTAGGTTAAAAATTATTGAGTAGTTTATAGTCAATCCAAATGAAGTGCTTGAAAAAATTGTTTACTCCGTGAGCAGATTCACCAATTGCAACGTTAGCATATATTTCAATAGATTAATTTCTAGCTTTTTTGAAGTAGGAGCATTTCATAAATTTCCTCGTTTATATATTTCTTGCAGATAAACTGAGTTCGCGATTTAATAACTACGACTTGTTATTCTTTAAAAGCGAGAATGAGAAAATTGGTGCAGTCAGTCTGTGTGTTTGTTTATTTGTCTGTTCGTCTTTGGCAAAATTTTCGAGATATCTGTACAATTTGTTAAATGGTGTAAAACCAGTAAAGAGCTATTGTGTTGCTCAATATAATTGCTTTCAGGGTTGAGAGTCCCATTCGTGCTGTCGGAGTTTAATTGTGTTTTTCTGCAGACATCAGCATTAAAGATTTCTTACTGACTACAATAATAATACAGACACAATCTTTTCTATTGTTTTTTATTATTATCAAACCATTCTTTTAATTACAAAGTATTTTGTTTTGCAATAGATAGGTTTCCATCTATTTCTTATTCTTTTCTAGACCCTTCACACATACTTCTTCACCGGGTCGGATAATTTGCTTCGGCTAACATTGTAAAATTATATTAAAATAAATAATACAGACACAATCTTTCTATTGTTTTTTATTATTATCAAGCCATTCTTTTAATAACAAGGTATTTTGTTTTACACATTGCAGATTATTATTGCTGTGTCTACAACAATGGATGTTATATTTTAAACGATTGTTGATTTTTAACTCCGATATCTTAGGACAACCTAGTGCAAGCATATCAGTTACAACGTTTTGCATTAGATAGGTTTCAATCAATTTCTTCTTTTCTAGACCCTTCACAAATACTTTTTACCGGGTAGGATAATTTGCTTCAAATAAAGCGCTATATATGATAACACCATTCCAGCCGTTGAAGATTCATCCCAAGAAAGACCATGAATATTTTTGTCACCCAATCGTTATGTTTTATATGATCTTGGCTCAAACAACTGGACTGCATTGGCAGTTTAAAATTTGATGCCAAACAACACCTTTCAACAAGTCCAAAACCGCAATTTCTTTAGACACAAACTCGTTTTCTTGTATTTAAATCCCTGAATATCAATTATATACATGTTTGTATGTAAATATATGCAGTAAACTTCGACTAATTAAATTAATATTAGAGCAATCTCCTTATATAGCAGATTACCACCATCTGCGTACTTTGCAACCCACTTTTCAACCTATCACAAGA
Organism: Platerodrilus igneus; assembly: GCA_036346225.1. Classification (NCBI taxonomy): domain Eukaryota; kingdom Metazoa; phylum Arthropoda; class Insecta; order Coleoptera; family Lycidae; genus Platerodrilus; species Platerodrilus igneus. The sequence continues at coordinate 2,707,638 of JARFIW010000624.1, read as the reverse complement.
GTGAACACATTTTGAATTGAAACCGGCCCATGTGTATTTGCAGCCTCTAAACATAAATAAAAACATAAATCAGAATCCACTTTAATTAAACACAATTGACTTGAATGCGATATTTTGCATCTGTCATACTTTATAACTTCTCGCTAGAAAACCAAATTCAAAACATCTACACACATTTTCTCTGCACTTACATTTTTCAACATACGTGTGTTTTGAAGTATGTATGTTCCATTGAAAGTAATATAAAGCCGATCCTAATTCAAAACGTGCCCACAAGTATTTTACATTTGAAAGTATATAAGAATTCATGTTTTCACAACTATTTTTCATTAAAATGTTTTCACAACTATTTTACATTGAAAGTAATATAAAGCCGATTCTAATTCAAAACGCGCCCACAAGTATTTTACATTGAAAGTATATAAGAATTCATGTTTTCACAACTATTTTTCATTAAAATGTTTTCACAACTATTTTACATTGAAAGTAATATAAAGCCGATCCTAATTCAAAACGCGCCCACAAGTATTTTACATTGAAAGTATATAAGAATTCATGTTTTCACAACTATTTTACATTGAAATGTTTTCACAACTATTTTACATTGAAATTATATAGGGCCGATCCTAATTCAAAACGGTGCACGTGTATTTTACATATGGAAAATACGTCTGAACACGTTTTGAATTAGGACCGGCCCTACCCCACTACTCATATACGCTCAAACAAATACACATACACCACACACACAAGCATACCGCGCATGGTTGCACATATATTTGATCGTAAACCGCTTTCTCTGACAGAGGATGTGTATGGTTTGTTATTTGTTATTTGTATTTGTATTTGTTGACAAACTCAAGCTTTTGATAATGATAAAACATTTCTAAACTAGTACTTCCTTTCTTATATGAAGTTTTTTATAATAAAAGATTTGCATTTGTTACTTTCAACAAGTCTTTCAGGTCTTCAAAGTCAGGAAAGAAGTTTATATGTAGTAAGATATACATGTAGTTCATTTCCCTGATTTTTGGTTGCTCCTGTCTTTGTGTGCCAAAGATGACTAATATTCCAATATATCTGGTTAAAAACTTTTGTTGGTAGATTATATTATGATGTGAAAGCATTAATCTGTAATCCAACTCATCCTGTTTGTAACGCTAGTGCGATATGTAAGCAAACATTAGCTAATAGAAGTTTATTAATTTCACTAAGATAAATTAGTTTTTATTACAAAAATATCCTGGAGGTTTATAGAGGCTTTAGTAGTTTATATAAATACATTGGCTGTTTCATTCGAATATTAAATTAGAACAAAAAAATAAATAGGAGACTTGCTACGTACAGCGACGTAGTCTAAAACAAACAAAGAAAAAACAAAGAAAGAATGACAGGGCTCAATCGGTGAGTAGGCAGGGTATTCCAACTATCACCATCAGGGAAGGCCCGAATTAAAAAAACACGTACTCATTTACAACTCACAAAAATAATCCCACAACCTCTAATTACAAAAAAAAGTATATTACATCAGAACAGTAGTACCAAAAATGAACACAAAAAAAAGAATCCATACTGAAAATGGCGAGCTGCCGTTTTTAGGTCCCCATATTAATTACTAAGAAAAAAAAAGAAATTACAACCCTAAAGCAGCTCTAAATCATTATCTTAAATATAACAATTAAACATATGAAATCGTTAGCACTACAATGTCTTAATTAACAGAAATTTATAACCCCAGAAAAAGGGCACTCCTCCCCCCAGTTGTAAATTACCATCGTAAGCATACCATTACAGATGTAGCATGGTCACAGTACGTACAATATTAATGATAAATACCATCTCACCTAACGATTCTCATGTTAACAACTACAAAGTGTAGACTTCCAATCAAACCCGATAAACACGTGGATGCGACCCCTTTCGCAGGTGCAGTGCTACCAAAAAAAAACAGAAAGAAATCGGGGCTATAGACTCACCCACCTCCAAGTTGTAGGCTGGTTTCCGTCTCTAAGGACAGAGTGGAACAGCTGTGTGCGGAATCACGCCATGCGGGTGTACTTTCGTGCCAACAGGAGCGATAGTTCAAACTGATCGTTAGGCCCACCGGAGGAAGCTAGAATAGTTACAGGTAACTTAATTTAGTGCCGCCGAAACGTACATGTTTGTAAAACTACAATTACCACGTAGTATTGCGTGCACGAAATTCCATAAAAACGGGAACGAAAAATTGGACAATCACGACGAGTGCTTTTGAAAATGTAGAAAAGAAAGTGAATATTAATTCGTTTAAATAATAACTTAAGAGTTCAAAGTAATACTGGCGTTATTAAACATTATTAGGAAACTTGAGACACGAGTTTATCTAGTAGTATGCGACCTCGGTTCGAGTTTTTAGATGGAAGTCACATAAGAATCAATTATACGCTGCTGTAATGTTTAGCAATTTAAAGGATACTCAAAACAAGGTGCCAAATATATAATTTATAGCGTAAACTCTTTGTTTTAGAGTAGATAGATTTAAAATTGAAAATGTAGTTAAAGTGTACTTATTGTAAGCGGGTAAAACATACAAAATGTTGTTGGGGTATTGAAGTGTAGAAACGTAATCTATGGGAATGAGTAATAAAATAAACGGATACGGTTTTACCGTCGGAAATGAACGTAACAAATCCCCCCCATCGCCAAGGACAAAGATAGAATGGCGTCAATACTGTGAAAGTCGTCAAAGGACTGATGCTTCTTCAGAAAGTCTTCGACCTCAAACAACGATTGGTTTCCTGCAAAAAACCCAAAAGTAAAGGAAAAGGAGCGAGGAAGAAAACCAACGGTAACAGCCAACATGACAAAAGAGTCAAGCCTAAAAGTATGCTCGGGCACAACAAGAATGCTGGATAAAAAATGAAATTACTTCAAACTGTGGTACCCAAGAATCGCAACACCCGAGGAACCAAAAAAAAAAATGCTAGTTAGTCCTAAAGTCGACCGAGTCGTGGTTTCCGGGGAATAGAAAAACGGACTAGAAAGCACCCACCACAGGAAGTGAATCGAGTAATAGATCGAGTCGGGACGAAGACCGACAGAAAGTAACACCAGCCACAGGAAAAAAAGAGAAGAATGTGGAACGAAAGGAACGAGGGGAAAAAAGAAAATAAACAAAAACGTAACACCAACATGACAAATACAAGAACCTTGCTTGTGATTTTCTAATGCTCCACCCGAAGGTACTACATTGGCCAGGAAACGAGCTTTTTTTACCAGAAAAATTTGGAATTTTGCTAAACCCTTGCTGTTCCAAGCAAGGTAGGGATCTTTAACGTGCGTGACAACACTCACACACGGATCTACATTTTACCTCTCATCCGAACAAGGGTGTATTTTTGTGAAAAATGCTCGCCTAACATTTTTCAAGCGGACCGTGTCGGAATTCGAACCCGGGACCTTGGGCGTAGTAGTCACACACATACCAACTACGCCACAATGCAGCCCAAATACAAGAACCACAAAAAAAACTAAGAATCGCGCAAAAGAGAATAAAACAGAATCCCAGTGTAGTTATGTATGAGTAGGTGAGAGAGTGTGTATGTGTGTGCGTGGTTGTATGTGTATGTATGGGAGTATGTGTATGTGTGAGTGTGTTGATGTAGGAGTATGTGAGTGTGTGTATGTGTTTAAGAAGCGTGTGTGTGTATGTGTTAGACGTATGTGTATGTATGTTTGTGTGTGTGTGTGCGTATGTGAATATGTGTGTGTATGTATTGGACCGCTGTAGTCGCTTCTTACGACAGGCAGGTCGCACCATTGGGCTATTCTATTCCCGAACCCACACGGGTGTAAGAAAAAGAAAGAAAATCTAGCAAAACAGTGAAGGACTAGATATTGGGCTTCAGACGTTTGCGCCGTCAAAAGGAAAACAGAGCGAAATCCGGGGCATTAGGATTGTCAGGATAGACAAGTTTTAGGTTCTTGTCATGCCAAATGGATTTGTGACCGGAAGCATCGGTAAGTTCATAGGTCCAGGGAGAAACGACTTTAGAAATGGAAAAAGGACCAAAAACCTGACCATCCTGACAATACTAATGCCCGGGATCTCGCTCTGTTTTCTTTTTGGCGGCGCAAACGCTTCAAGCCCAAGCGCTGTACGTAGCATAAATTTTGGTTCACGTTGGGCGCCAAAATTTATGCTACGGACAGCTACGTAGTCTAAAACAAACCAAAAAAAAAACAAAGAAACAGGGACCGGACTCAATCGGTGAGTAGGCGGAGTATTCCAACTACCACCATAAGGGAAGGCCTGAAATAAAAAGACACACTCATTTACAACTGACAAAAATAACCCTACAACCTCTAATTACCAGAAGAAAAGTATATTACAACAGAACAGTAGTGCCAAAAATGAACACAGAAAAAAGAATCCCTACTTGAAATGGCGAGCTGCCGTTTTTAGGTACCCCATATTAATTACCAAGAAAAAGGAAAGAAATTACAACCCTTAAAACAACAGCTCTAAATCATTATTTTAAATATAACAATTAAACATATAAAATCGTTAGTACTATAATGCCTTAATTAACGAAATTTACAACCCCAGAAAAAATGACCCCCTCCCGGTTCTAAATTACCATTGTAAGTATACCATTACAGAAGTAGGATGGTCACAGTACGTACAATATTAATGATAAATACCATCTCACCTAACGATTCTCGTGTTAACAGCTACAAAGTGTAGGTTTCAAATCGAACCCGATAAACATGTGGATGCGACCCTTTCGTAGGAGCAGTATCACCAAGAAAAAAAAAGAAAGAAATCGGAGTTGAAGACTCGCCCATTTCCAAGTAGTAAGCTGGTTCCCGTCTCTAAGGACAGAGTGGAACAGCTGTGTGCGTAATCACGCGATGCGCGTGTCCTCGCGTGCCAACAGGAGTGATGGTTCAAACTGATCGTTAGGCCCACCGGAGGAAGCTAGAACAATTACAGGTAAATTAATTTATTGCCACCGAAACGTACATGTTAGTAAAAGCACAATTACTACAACGCAGTACTGCGTGCACGAAATTCCATAAAAACGGAAACGAAAAATCTGACAACCACGACGAGCGCTGTTGAAAAATTAGAAAAGAAAATGACTATTAATTCGTTTAAATAATAACTAGAGTTATTAAATATTATTAGAAAACTTGAAACACGGTTTTATCTAGTTGTTTGCGCCATTGCATTATTTTAATTTGATACACTTTTATCTTGGCCAGCTGTTATAAAAACACCTGGCTGATAAAAGGAAAGGAGTTCAGTTGAGCTTGATATGTATATGGAAAAGGAAAAGGAGCTTTAGTGTAGTTGTGAGATTAAGTTTGAGCAAAATTATTTGGGAACCCTAAGTGGTAATAATTTATTATATCAGGATTTTATCATCCTTTTCCTTTATCCTGATATTTAGTGTTTAAGATATTGTCCTGGGGTAAGTAAATTTGTTTAGTTACAGTCCACTATAAATTATTATTTTGTTTATTTGTTTTATCAGCGCGAACACTAGTAGTACGCGACCGTAGTTCGAGTCTTTAGATGGAAATCACATAAGAATCAATTATACGCTGTTGTAATGTGTAGAAAGTTAAAGGATACTCAAAACAAGGTGCCAACTATATAATTTATGGCGTAAACTCTTCGTTTTAGAGTAGATAGATTTGAAATTGGAAATGTATTTAAAGTGTACTTATTGTAAACGGGTAAAACATACAAGATGTTGTTGGGGTATTGAAGAGTAGAAACGTAATCTATGGAAATGAGTAATAAAATAAACGGCTTCGGTTTTACCATCGGAAATGAACGTAACAGAGTACCTAAAAGATATTAAATACAACCAGTGATAAAAATCGGAACTTATTCGTAGTTCGGCCAATTTAGACATTCACCCTTGCATAAATTCCCAACAAGCTGAAAATTTGCATGAACATTAGGGACATCCTTATTACGAAATTATGAAAAGTCCCAATCGATCCCATGTGTGCAAAAAATGTTATTCAAAGTCAAAGTTCGCAAAAATGTATTTTTTTTTTGATTTTTCAGCGAAATGATTAGTTTTATGATAAAAATATTTCACACAAAACTTGGAAATCATGCAATTATCTTCAAAAATTGTCCTTGTACTTTTTTCATAACATTAACTATTTCTGAGAAAAAGGCCTACTCCACGAACCATCTCAGTAAAATTTAATAGAATGTCAGGTCATCTTATTCATCATTATCTTTATCATCTGTTTCTTCTTCTTCTTCTTCTCTTCCTCTATCTTCTTCCACTTCATCCTCATCTTCCTGAGTTGACGTAAATTATTCTAACAGGAATACATCAGTTGTTTCGTCGTTGATGTAAGGATCTTCTTCTGTTGGAGATTCAACATTACAACACGACTGGCTTTGACAAGTGGGGCAGACTGGTGAACAAGATAAGCCTACTTTTCTGCAGTTGCATTTCGAAGTACACCCCTTTTTGCAGTTGCAAAAAATAGTATTAAGGAGGTTTTCTAGTGCAGGGTGGAAGTAAAGTGTGGATTGGGACCAATACATTATTAATTAGCTTCTAACCCCATTCTTCTGAATCCAGTTGATTACCAAGCTACACTTGAACCTGATTATATACACGATAAAAATGTAGGTGAGCAGAAGCCACGGTTGGTGGAAGAGAAGCTAATTGCACACATTTTTTATTACGTGTATGTTTTACAAAAGATAAGTAACGTAACTTGTCTATGCAAGTAATTTTTTTTGGAACTCCATATACAGAAAGAAGAAAGCGAATTCTGTTGGAAATTAGAATTTCTGGAGTAGGGTTCATATCTTCGAAAGTTTTTGCACATGTATTAAAATTATGTTTTTTAAACAATTTAAAAACTGTTGTTTTACCCCTCCGAAACATTGCAGATGTTGTATCACAGCCAGTCATAGCATGTAAAAATAGTATATGATTTTTACATTTAGGATAATCCGATAAACTCGTATTTGAAAATATTTCCGATGGTTGTTGAGCCTTGCCGGGTTTAAAAAAATAGATAATTTTTTCAATTGCAGTTCGAGCGGTAACTATTACCAATAGATCAACATCTTCACCAACGACAACATTTATATCAGTTGGATTGAATTGATTTATTGCAGTTTCTATAATGAGTACATCGGCGTCATTTTTAGCTTGCTTGACTAAAATATGTTCAGCTGTAAATTTTTCTTTTGGCATTGTAATTAACCGAGACTTTGTTACGAACATCGTAGCCCCACTTTGAGTCTATCAGAAATTCGGCTACGATCTAGAATTAAACTGAAGGGAAAAGAAAAAAATGACCGTGTTCAATCGGCAAGTAGGCGGGGTTTTACAAGTCCAAAAGTAAAGAAATTGCCTGAAATAAAAAAAAATTATAAGTGCAGTTCAACCTGTAATAAAAATTAACACACTAACAGCAAAATAAATTGTCTATTGTATGAAATTGCATGTAGCTTAACGATTTCGCCAACCTATGGAACATACCAATACCAACCAAGAAAATATTTACAATTTACAATTACAATTAATGTCCTATAACCTTGGGATTATTGAAAACGTTTTCTCTTAGCCCAATTGACATAACTCGCAAATGAATTCTAGTATCGGAAATATCTAGATATAAATAGGATATCTATATATAATAGTAGCAAGTCAGGAATTTCTTTCTCTCAGATGTACAAATAGTAAAGTAAAAGAAATTTCTGCTTGTATATATCACAGACTTCAGATACACAAGTAAACAGGCGGAATACGTCCAAACAGCACTCGGGAAATCCTTTCTTGGTACTTATATATGATAATGTTTAGGATTTCGCCGACATACATCTTCAGGTTTTGAATCAGCATAGAATAATTTCTGCCTCTTATTTCTCTCGGTAACCAGTTTCGTGGGTTGAGTGACTGGAGCAGGAGGTGGTATTGAGCGGACAATTTTCCACCAAACAGGATCAACAGGGAATGTAGTAGTTGTTGCACCCTGTTCCGCAGGTGGTGGCGAATGTGCAGGTAGTAGTGGTTGTTGTGGTTTATGAAACTCAGAACGCGGTATAGAAAATAGCCATTTGTCGATAGGATTAGTTGTAAAAAAGTCAACAGTCAAAAAAGGAATATCATGGGGTGTGAAAATAACAACGTTAGAAAAAGGAACACTATTGACTGTAAGAGAATCAGCCTTACAAAAATAAACATAGTCAGAGAACACTTCAGTTACGTTAGATAAAGGAACAGAATCGAGTAAATCTTCATCAACATTGGATAAAGTAACGGAAGCAAGTAGAATTTTGTCAGCATTAGATAAAGAACAACAAACAGGAAGAACTTCGTCGCCATGAGAAAAATGAGCAAGATCGGGTAAGGTTTCATCAAAGTCCGATAAAGTAGTAGAATCAAGTAAAATTTCATCAATGTTAGACAAAGAAGAAGGAACTGGCAAAACTTCATTCACAATAGCAATTATTTTTTCGACAACAGCAGCAACAGGCATTAATGATATCGGTTCACTAATTTCAACAGGACCTTCTCTGAAACTATTAGAAGTTATCGTTACTTCAGCTACATCTACCATTGCAGACTCGACACGAATTTCTTTATTGGAGGCCTTGAGTAGCTATTTGTAAGTCACTAATTTGAAGAATGGGCTCTAAAGGTGGAGGAGGCACAGGCTGAGGTGGAAGTGAAAACGTAGGATCTTTTTGATCATCGTCCGAACAGCTAAGGACGGAAGAAATTTTGTTCTTATTAGAAGGTGTGCGGTAGGTAGGTGCGTCATACCCGTAAACACCAATATTATAATTTGTATACGCATATGGTTGAAAAGGATATGATGTGATAATAGTGGATCGAGCAGGAGGAGGTACAGAGAGGAATACTCCCTGTATGTTTGTTGTGGTTTGTTTAGTATTCTTCTTAATCTTCTTTGGGGATTAAACCACTCATAGTTTTTAAAATTATCTTTATTAACGTTTCGATCCATAACCTAGGATCGTTTTCAAAATAATAAAAACTTCAAGTTTGACATTTATGACACAAATTGAAGGTGACTTTGATTTATTGATGTTTGAAATATTTGGTTTGAGTACATTAAGCAAAAATTTTTAAAGTTTAAATGAATAATTGCCTTCAATTTGTGTTACGGCCTGGGACCGACTTTTTTAGGTAGCCAATACGCTTAACGTGAAATCAGCTGATTAATTTTTATTGTAAAATTCAATAACTTGGGAATTGGAAAACATTTTTAACATGTTTCTATTTATACAATTTAGAGGATGGTTATTAAAGAAGTGTGCAATTGCATTATTAAAAGGCTTAAGTAGTCGTTTTTATATTTATTTTGAAGGAAATCATTATGATTTAGGCTACCTCTTTGGTAGATTTTAACATTGTTCTGAGGTAACCTAATGGTGGGTTTACACTTGTCAGATACCAATGTTGTTCTATGAAGGTTGTATATGGATCTGAGGCGACCCTATGGCGGGTTTACACTTGTCAGATACCAATACTGTTTAACGGAGATTGTATATGGTTGTGAGGTAACCTTATTGCGGGTTTACACTTGTCAGATACCAATGCTGTTTTACAGGGGTTGTTAATATGCTTCATCATCATCATCATTGGATCTTCATCTCAAAACTGGTTGGACACGTATTATTTATATTCTGAGTTAGCTTCCCTTCTATTGTTTTCTAATTTTATGTTTTATTTCACCGAGATTCAGTGAAGGGGGTTAAGCAACCTGTGGCTACCAAGATCCCCCAACACTTAGATATTTGCCGAAATAATGGTTTTCTAGTTACTATGCTTATTGTTATATAATTAGTTATTGTATGTATAAATAGAAATCATGTATGTAGGCTGTATTTCATGTTAATATCGCAAGGAAAACCCAGGAAAAACTTGCAATGCTACCTAGATATTGGGGGCATTTAATTTTCATTTGTTATTTCTTTTGTTATTTCTTTTAGTAATGGAATCCATTGTTTACTGAAACTTACGGATTCGTTTGCAACGCAGTTATTTTTATGTAAGGTTATATAAGCAGCTTCTTTGATTTTGCGTTTTGGTGGTTTTCTTCTTTGTCGATAATTTTTGCGTCCTCCCATTTTATTTTATGACTGAGTCCCATGCATGTTGGCAAATCATGGATTTTCAAATTTTCTATTTTTATATATGATTTATGTTCTTTTAATCGAACTTCAAATGGTCTGGAACTTTCCCCTATATAAAACTTATTACATTCGCACGGTATTTTGTAGATACAATTTTTTGAACTTTGTATTGCGTTTTTGGGTTTTGTTTTTGTTAATTGTGCTCTTAGTGTATTGTTGGTTCTAAATACTGTTTTAATTCTAAATTTGTTTCCTATTCTTTGAATTTTTTCGGAGAATCCTTTTATGTATTACTAAAAGAAATAACAAAAGAAATAACAAATGAAAATCAAATGCCCCCAATATCTAGGTAGTATTGCAAGTTTTTCCTGGGTTTTCCTTGCGATATTAACATGAAATACAGCCTACATACATGATTTCTATTTATACATACAATAACTAATTATATAACAATAAGCATAGTAACTAGAAAACCATTATTTCGGCAAATATCTAAGTGTTGGGGGATCTTGGTAGCCACAGGTTGCTTAACCCCCTTCACTGAATCTCGGTGAAATAAAACATAAAATTAGAAAACAATAGAAGGGAAGCTAACTCAGAATATAAATAATACGTGTCCAACCAGTTTTGAGATGAAGATCCAATGATGATGATGATGAAGCATATTAACAACCCCTGTAAAACAGCATTGGTATCTGACAAGTGTAAACCCGCAATAAGGTTACCTCACAACCATATACAATCTCCGTTAAACAGTATTGGTATCTGACAAGTGTAAACCCGCCATAGGGTCGCCTCAGATCCATATACAACCTTCATAGAACAACATTGGTATCTGACAAGTGTAAACCCACCATTAGGTTACCTCAGAACAATGTTAAAATCTACCAAAGAGGTAGCCTAAATCATAATGATTTCCTTCAAAATAAATATAAAAACGACTACTTAAGCCTTTTAATAATGCAATTGCACACTTCTTTAATAACCATCCTCTAAATTGTATAAATAGAAACATGTTAAAAATGTTTTCCAATTCCCAAGTTATTGAATTTTACAATAAAATTAATCAGCTGATTTCACGTTAAGCGTATTGGCTACCTAAAAAGTCGGTCCCAGGCCGTAACACAAATTGAAGGCAATTATTCATTTAAACTTTAAAAATTTTTGCTTAATGTACTCAAACCAAATATTTCAAACATCAATAAATCAAAGTCACCTTCAATTTGTGTCATAAATGTCAAACTTGAAGTTTTTATTATTTTGAAAACGATCCTAGGTTATGGATCGAAACGTTAATAAAGATAATTTTAAAAACTATGAGTGGTTTAATCCCTAAAGAAGATTAAGAAGAATACAGAGAGGAACTTAGAACTAGAGGCGGAAGAAAGCTGGTTCCTATCGCTAAGGACAGAATTTGGAGTATTTTTTGGAGTCATATTTGTCGAAGAAAGGCCGGATAGACTTAAAGTGGGGATACGATGTTCGTAACATAAACTTTACGTAACATAAATTTAAGGGGCCACGTTGGGCACTAAAGTTTATGTTACGAAAAATTTATGTTACGAACATCGTAGCCCCACTCTGAGTCTATCAGAAATTCGGCTACCATCTAGAATTAAACTTAAGGGAAAGGAAAAGAACGAGCGGGCTCAATCGGCGAGTAGGCGGGGTTTTACAAGTCCAAAAGTAAAGAAATTGCCTGAAATAAAAAAAATTAAAAATGTAGTTCAATCTGTAATAAAAATAAACACACTAATTTATAACAGCAAAATAAATTGTTTAATGTATGAAATTGAATGTAACTTAACGATTTCGCCAAACTATAGATCATACCAACCGAGAAAATATTTATAATTTACAATTACAATTAATGTCCTGTAACCTTGGGATTATTGAAAACGTTTTCTCCCTCCCCAAATGACATAACTCGCAAATGAATTCTAGTATCGGAAATATCTAGATATAAATAGGATATCTATTGTAAGAAGTCAGGAATTTTTTTCTCTGCAGATGTACAACTAGTAGAGTAAAAGAAATTTCTGCTTGTATATATCACAGGCTACAGATATACAAGTAAACAGACTAGATACGTCCAAACAACACTCGGAAAACCCTTTCTTGGTACTTTGTATGATAATCTTTAGATGGGTAGAAAGCAAATAGAACCCATACAAATATGCAGTTAAGAAACACTCACCCACGCGTCTAAGTTGACGCGTTGGTAACACCTTGCCCAAGAACAGAGAGAAACAGTTGGACCCGGGACGACGCGAGCTGTGCATCCTTTTTGCAAAAGAAGCAATAACTACTCCATTAGTCATGCCCACCGGAAGAAGCTGTAACAGGTACACTTAAAATTAGATCATTTACGAAGAAAGGTATAATTTTAAAACTGAAAGCACAACGGTGTGCACAAAATTTCTGTAGATAACGAAATAAAGAAACGACAGGTATTCTTTGTGGTATAGCTGCAGAGAGAATAATCTAAGGAACTCGTTTTATAGCAAGAATTAAATTTAAGCCCAGCGTTATCAAACACATAGGTGTTAATAGAAGCTTAAAACAACCTTTATTAGAGAAGTGTGATCTATTATTTCAAAGAATCTTTAGGATTGGGTATTATAAGAATTAATTATACTCTATAGTAATATGCACCAAGAGAACGGATACTTAAAACAAGGTACCGATTATTTAAATTATAGAGGAATTTTCCATTTTGCAGCAAATAAGTTTAATTGGAATTGTAGTAAAGTGTACTTATTGTCGTAATGTTTCATATACAGGGTCGTGTGTGAGTATCAAAAGCAGAATTTATGCGAATGAATATTGAAATAAAATGGTGTAAAGTTTACTACACCGTTGAAAAGTAGACATTACAAATCTTCCCCAAGAAAATTAAAAGATAGGTGTAGGAAAACAAAAATAACGAAGCGGGTAGTACCGTACTAACAAAAAGCAAAAACAAAAAAAATTGTTTCAGAAAGCTCAAAGAAAAGCAAAAACCAACACAAATTTACTTATATCCGGCTCGAAGGACCAATATACACTAACAGGATGAACCAAAAGAAAATTCGTTTAAGAAAACTACAAAAAACACTCAAAAATCAACAAAAGAATTTTCATCCAACTCGAAAAACAAGTACAGCAGACTAAAGCAAGAAGTTTAAAGGACATGGGAAAAGGAAAAGTAGAAGGTAGCAATCATTGGAGAGAGATGAAATGGCCTAACACTAAAGAAAGGTCGCCGAAGGACGGATATCTTTAGGAAAAAAACAGTAAAGTCTTCAACCTCAAGAATGAAAAAGTGATTTCTCGCGAAAACCCCAAAATAAGAAAAGGCATGAGGAAGAAAACCAACAGTACAAGCTAACACGAAACAATAACTGTCAAGCTTCAATATAAGCCAGGGAACAACAAGAATGTTGGATAGAAAAAAATTAAAGTACTTTAAACTGTGGTACCAAAGATTCGCATCAAACGAACAACCGAAGAAAACAATTGCTGACTAGGCCTAAAATCGACTAAGTCGTGATTTCCGAGAAAAAGAAAAAAGCACTAGAAAGCACCTACCACAGGAATTGGATCGAAAAATTTTCTAAAGTCCGTATGAGAACTAACAATAAGAAAACCAGCAAAAGGATAGGAAAAGTAAAGTGGATCAAAAGGGACAGGGAAGTAAACTAAAAGTAAACAAAAACCATAAGAGAGCAGCACCAAAACTGCAAGAAAAAGTCAAACAAAGAAAACCAAGAACAAAAGAAAATCTAGTAATTCAATAGCTAAACAGCCTTCGTTGCATGTTTGTTGTGACGCCAGCGGCAAAGCATACGCATGTGTAATCTTCCTAAGGGTTGAGTATGACGACCACGTATTTGTGCATTTGCTGACAGCAAAATCCAGAGTAGCGCCCCTAAAAAATAACAATACCTCGTATAGAGCTGTTGAGTGCTTCGATAGAAGTCAGGTTGCATACGAATGTTAAAAACAATATTGAAATGAAGCTGCCTTGTTATTTCTGGAGCGACTCTTATACTGTGTTGTTAAGGATTCGCCGAAAGGAAGTGTGGGGCACATTTGTAGGTAACAGAGTTGCAGAAATACGTACTTTGACCCTAATTTCCGCTTGGAGGTATGTGTCTGAGGTAACAAATCCTACTGACCTCCCGTCGCGTGGTTGTACTGCTAAGCAGTTGATGGAGTTGCGATGGTGGGAAGGTCCTCAGTGGTTGTACTAATCGGAAAAGCTTTGGCCTCAGGAAATTACACAGTTTGATGATTGTGCAATAATTAATGAAAAACAAAGATGATCACGAGAAAAATATTGGATTTTACGTTGGCAATGATATATTAAAACTGTTACATCAAAATGTGTTGTTCGTCGAAAACACGCTGCATAACATTTTATTGTCAAAACCTCACCCTTGCCTGTTGATCGTGTGCGCGATGTAGATACGTTTGAAGTAACGAGATTTTTTTTCAGGGCCGTATATTTGAATTCTGGTAACAAAGATTGGGTGTGTCAATTCACGTGCGTTGTGTACCGAGCAGTCCATTTGGAACTCGCCACCTCTTTGTCAGCACAGTGTTTCATGAATGCTCTAAGAAGATTTGTCGCTCCTCGAGAAAGACCAGGTGATGTACAGCGGCAACGGGACAAGTTTTGTAGGTCTCGAATCAAATCAAATCATTGAAAGATTTGCCATTGATTCTATAACTTGACGTTATAACCCGCCAACTGCACCGTGGTGGGGTGTTTTTTGGGAAAGGCTAATTAGATCCTAATTAGATCTTTTGTTACGTTTATTTTCCGCATAAATTAATTACTCTATTTTTCTCCCTTGATTATTTATTACTCGTTCGAATAAACTCCTTTTCAATCCTTAAATTCTTTAGCAACCCCTATATAGTGTATCTGTTCAGTATATGCCCGCTTAACATAATTAATAATTAACACACTCTTGAATAAATTCCTTAACTCAAATCCCTTTTGCTTTTAAAACGAACATTTATTCGATAAATTAAATAGTCTATGCCTTGTGTTAGATATCCGGTAATCTCTTAAATTCTTTGACAACATCCGGTTTACAATAAGTACGCTTGCTATAAATTTTCATTTTGAACTCATTTATGTCGAAACGACAGGTTTATGCTACAATTAAATAGTTTATATCCTGTTTTAAGTACCTGTTATCTTAGTATACATTACAACCGCGTATAATGGTTTTCTCTATTGTTCAAATGTAAAGACTTGTTGAAATAAGGTCACGCACTATCCGATAAAACCCGGATTTTCCAGTTTCAATCGCGCTTCGATAAGCAAGGATTTGCAGTTCAAATTCGTGTTAGTTGAACCATTCTTAAATTTGATTCTACAGCTTGTACGTCGAAATATTTTGTACAGTATTTGTCACCGTATTTCAAAAGCAATGCACGTTTGTTTTTTTTTTCTGTTCGACGACTAGGAGGTGTCTTGCGTGTATTGGTGAGTCTCTTCGCGCGTATCCATTCTAATCAGATTCTCTTTTTAGCTGGAGGCCAAAAGGGTTCTTTCTTTATGTAGAACAACTGCTTTAGTCTGTAGACCAACTGCTTGTGTCCGTAGACCGCGGTTGCAGATACGATCGCAGGGTGAATGAATCCTGAATACCGCGGTGTTCCTGTGTTGACTCACCCCCAACGACTTGCGAGCTAAGTATCTGGACACCTAGAAGTCTGCATCTCGTTTTATTTTGTGTGTGTGTTAATGGCATATTCCGTATCAACGTTTGGTGCAGAAATGTGACACTTTAAAACTATTGTTTGTTGTTGTGAATCGATATTATCGCTCTGCAGGTGTGATGTACCATTGTTAAAAATGTTCAACAGACACACGTTAATTCTTTCCTACCGATTAGTTTATTTTACAAAAGTATTAGGAGCAATTTCAAAAACGCTTGACAAAAGCTCTCACAAGTTTATTTACTACTGATTAATTTTATTTTGTGTAAAATACGAGATGCACACTTCGTATCTAAAGTACTAAAGTGTTCATATCATATAATTGTTGGCTCTGAAATTGTAACGCTTAATTTATTGCTTTTGCGTGTTTGCATAGAATCCTTTATTTATTTTTTATTTGTTAATAGATAATCGTGGGCGGCGTGCTTTTTTGTGTTTTTTGGTATTTAGGTGAATTCCCCTCACTCTCCGCGTTTGGTAGTTAGCCTGGTATTTACTATTCTTTCGGCTATCCCTCGGTACGTAGCAGCTTGAAGGTATGTTGGAACGAACGTCTCTCCATTATGAAGATTTATTGACTCTTGTGTGTGATTGTGATGCGATAATTAATTCACGGCCCTTGACGTACATGTCCAGCGACTCGAGTGATTTGCTGGCGTTGACACCAGTTATGTTTTTACGGAAACAAGCTGAAAATGGTTTAACGGAGTGTGATGCATTAGACAAATCTTCACTTTGCAGGAAAATTAGACGGATGCGAAAACCACGTAACGATCTTTGCTATAAATTTTAAAACTAGTATCTTGGACAATTGGAGTTACAGTCTAGTGGAAAGATGTTGCAGCGGGTAACCATAGGAAAGGTAGTGATGTTCGGCAATGATAAAGACAAACGTTTGGATTGGCTTATAAGGCGTGTAGTTAAACTTTTGCCGGGAATGGATGAACAAGTGCGGTTGGTACGAGAAGCAACTGCGAGAGATCAAGTCATGCGTCCTGTCCAAAGAATGTAGCCGCTCAAAATCGGCAATCGGCTCAGAACGAAGTAGATGGGGCTTTGAGTAAACCAACTACAGAAGCCAAAGCAATTGTTAAAACTGGGGGATCAACTTACCTAGAAGATATGTCAGTGCGTAAATTTTACTGTTGATGTTTTTTTGAGATAGAGCTTTTGCGTTATGTTTGTGAGAAACTAAGAGAATAGTTTCTCAGGTGGGAGAATGTTGGAAAAGGCTTGAATGTGTAATGTACTACTGGTTAATAGTAGTAGTAATGTATTGTTAGCGAAGGTTTGTCGTTTTGTCGTGTTTACATAGTTTTGTTAAGTTTGCCATGCAAGCGTACTGTCAAAGTTAAAAAATACTGTGACAAATCACAAAAAATTGTATTCTTATTCTCAAAACAAGAAAATAAATACTTTCGAGTTCAGGCAAGTGTGTTTTGCTGTAGACGGGTAGTTTATATTTGCGAGATAGAGTAGTACTATTATCTCATGGCGGGTGACTTCACATGCGCAATAGGTTCAATTTAAACTTAAACCTCAAGATTCACAACGCTACAGTACAACGCACAAACATCTTGCTAGCAATGTGGCTTTAATACGTCGTCACGAATATCCCATTTATTACGTTAAGTAAAATATTGTTTGTAATGACCCCGTTCATGCTGGCGGTATCTAGAGTTCATAAATATATGAAATAAATCCAGACCTCCATATAATATCGGAGCTTTTACTTGTTTTTACTTATAAACAATTCTAGGTTCGTAGTTTCTTTATCCGTAAATATTTGCTGTGACAACAGTGCACATACTCAGCGGATCCCAATACTGTATATACCGAATGTGAACCGTAACTGTCATTGTCATTCTCGCTCTTATCAAGGTCTTATTGTTTCCAGTTTTCCGTTTTAATATTTGTATCAAGTAATAGTCATCAAAACAGTTTTTTTCAAAACTAACTGATAGTTCATTTCTTCAGCAATGTAAGTATTTAAAAAGAATGTTCGTTCAATGATTAATTATGATATTTTTTAAAGTAATATTATAAATAAGAAGGGGGTGATTCATAGTCAAGGACGACAGATTGTTTTTAATGTGTTTCAATATTTGAAACGCATAAAAGATTCGGGCGCCTCCAACCTGAACAATTTGCAAGAGTGCGTGGCTGAAGCAACAAGTGTGTCATTGCGGACGGTGCAAAGAATTGTAAAGGAAGGTACAAACAAACCACCCTGCAGCAAGTTCAGTTCACCAAGGAAAACCGTAAATAAACCAAGCCCTAAGTCAACAGTGAATGGATTTGACGAAGAGATTCTAAGAACCGTTATGTATCGGTTTGCAGCAATACATAAACGTAGACCGACTTTGAAGTTAGTGTTTGACGAATTTAAAAATGATTGCCCTCATTACACGGGAAAATTAGGTTCGTTCAGAAAAATTGTTGTAAGAGCAGAGTTTTGTTGGAAGAGAACTGTAGATAACAGGAAAATTCTTGTTGAACAAAGCAATATAAGGGCAAAGCGCACCATAATTTT
Source organism: Platerodrilus igneus (assembly GCA_036346225.1). Lineage (NCBI taxonomy): Eukaryota > Metazoa > Arthropoda > Insecta > Coleoptera > Lycidae > Platerodrilus > Platerodrilus igneus. The sequence continues at coordinate 2,689,252 of JARFIW010000624.1, read as the reverse complement.
GAAAAATCTTAGTAAGTATAAAGAAGAGGGCAGAAGCATTGTGTAAAACGATGAAACATATCTGCATAGTTTTCTCACAGTGTAACAAAGTGTTGGGATGACGGCACCACCAAGGGTTTGAAATCGCCAGTTTCAAAAGGGAAGCGTTTGATAATTGTTCATACAGGTGGAAAAAATGGGTTCGTTCTAAATGCAGAATTGATATTTAAGTCTGGTTTGAAAACTGGGGATTATCACGATGACATGAATCATCGCAATTATAAAAAGTGGCTGCAAGAAAAGTTAATACACAAATTTGGAACCAAATTCAGTGTTTGTGATAGACAATGCGTCATATCATAATGTTCTTGTGCATCCTAATCCTACTTCAAGTTGGAAGAAAACAGATATGCAGAAATGGTTGAAGGAACGAAATATCCTCTTTGAATGTAAGGAAACCAAGCCTGAATTATATTCCAAAATTAAGGCACATAAACCTGTTCATCAGTTGTTTGTAATTGACCAGCTACTGGCAGAACATGGTCATGTAGTATTGCGTTTACCTCCATATCACCCAGAACTAAATCCTATCGAGATGATTTGGGCGTTACTTAAAAACCGTGTCGTTACATGTAATGTAACTTTCAAAATAGATGATGTATGGAAGTTGGCAGAAGAACAATTAAAAAGTATTGGAATCAACGAGTAGACTAAAGTATGTCTGCACGTAGAGAAAATTAAAAAGGATTATATGGAACGAGAAACTTTAATAGACGAGGTTCAAGACCTAATTATACGGGTTGATGATAATAGCGATAATTCAGATGGATACTTATCCTCGGGCGTTGAGTCTGATGATGGGGATGAAAGTTTAGCATGTGAACCCATTTAAAATATAATTTATGTAAAATAGTTGAATGATGGCCTTTATTTAGCGTTGTAGAAAATATGTGTCATAAATACATTTGTTTGTACATTATTGTTTATTACTGAGGTGTTGAAATAAAACTTGCTTAGAGAGGGAAGCAGTCTTTATATCAAATTATGTTCAGTAGTACTGTGACAATCGATCACTTTTAAAGCTGAAACAATCAATGATTGGCTTTCAAAGTGATTGAATCATTTTACATTTTAATCCAATCATAATCAATTCTGTTAGGCATGTCCATTCTTTGTCTCCAAAAGGGATTCTTATTGACTGTATTTATCTCGGCGCTTCTATCCGATCGTGTTAAGGTTAAGATTATTAATTATTCAAGAATTATTTTATAGCTAGATTATCGATGAGCGCGTAAAAAATATATTAATTTAGCAAATATTTTTAAACTATAAAGAGGTTATGTAGAAAATATATAACCTGACAAGATGCAAACCTTAATTACCTTTCTTTTCATACTATAACTGTTCCTCTTCCTTCAATTCTACAGCACTGAATTGTTAATTCTATGGATCCATTAAAATAAGCACGAAATATATGCAAATTATAATAATATTAATATAACAAATGATATAAAAACCTTTTGGTATTAACTAAAAATTGTTTTTGTTTTGTTTTTGTTAGTTACAACACCATGAGTGTCATTGTGTAAACATATTCTTAAAACGTTTTTGTAATAAATCTTAGTAATATTTTCGAGGTGGGCATTTGACATTTTTATAGTGTTTATAGTTTATAGTTTGTGTTTAAAACAAAAACGTCTATTGATTTGAAAAAAAAAACGAATATGTAGTACTACCAAATTGTTTTTGTTCTACTAGTGACTATAAGTGATAAAATATCTTGTATACACTGATCCAATCAATCAATAATCTGGGGTATCACATCTAACAATAAGCCCAGATCATTTTTATAGAAGAGCAAAAATCAACATAAAACTATTTAAAACACATTCCTTGGTTGCTCGACAATTTTTGCTCTGGCAACACTGGACGTGCAAACAGTCGATGTTTTCTAGTCTCACTTTTTTATTTTGATTATTAATATAGCTCCTCCTCGCGCAGGTTTTTTCAAGGTCACCCGCCATGAGATAATAATACTACTATACCACATTTGTAACAGTGCTGGAAAATTTTTCTTTATATTATAAAGTGTGTTTATTTTTTTTACATTATCTACTATGTTTGTTAAATTTAGGAGTATCTATGTGTGGCGACCGGGTGCAATAGAGTTAGAAAAGACGAAAAAAATAGTGTTGCTCAAAAGCAACGATTAGCTAAATCCGGGACTGAAAATATCCAGCTATTCCAATTATAAAGTCGTATTTAAGAGAGGCCTTTATTTTAAAGAAATGCTTGTTAATGAATGTTTTTAAGATATTTTAGATAAAGGTAGAGCAGGAGATGACAATATATAGAAAAACCAAAAGCAAGGAAACCTTTCCGGAATAATCGTCTTCCGGGTAGCAAAAATATCAAAAGGATTGTTGAAATAGGAAGGTTTGGCGCCATTTACTTTTTACAACTGGCAAAGCTTTTTAGGGGGAAGCAATATTTTTAAAGTAGTTTGTATTGCGGCCATTTTACATGTTTATATTACATCATTTTTAATCATTTGTTACAGGCATCAACTCCTGCACTACTGTAATTAGCCGGTGCATCCTTAAAATTGTCGCGGGGCTGCCGCCCCTTGTGGGCAAATTGAAATTTGTAACGTAACCTTATATTTTCCCAACATTTTTTGTTGCCTAAACGTGAACGGGAAGCGATTCAAACAATTAACTTTATTAATTTGTAATTGTGTGATTTTTTAGTTTTGGTAGATCCTTTTTCCATTTCGAATGGACCTGCACCTTGCCGAAGCTTTAGATTACTAGAACAGGTGAAATGGTTTGCGAGTTCTAATGAGCTATAGAGCCAAACTACAGGTCCAACTAAAGTAGTAGGGTCGTTAGTGAGAAACCAGACTAAGACAGGTCTCCGAAAGAAGGCAGGGACTTTTTCGGTATTTAGATTGGCAGAGACCATAGGGGTTGGTATGTCAGTCTAAGACACACTACCGCGATGTGGAAGGCAACGGAAAACCACCACATTAACTACCAAGTAAATTGTAATAAACATGATATCGTTCTCTGGGGTAAAAGATTTCGGAGTTAAAATAGCCCCCATTTGGAACTCCGGGAGGGGACAGACAGAATAAGAGTCGGGAACATTTAGCAAGTCGGAGCGTGGAATGTTAGAAGTATGAAGCAGGTAGGTAAGCTAGAGAACCTGAAAATTGAAATGAATAGATTAGCACTAGACAAAGTTCAGTGGCCAAAGGTGGGGGATTTTTGGAATGGAGACTTCAGAGTAATTCATACAGGAGCAGAGGAAGGAAATTCGGGTGTGGGGATATTTATGCGAAAAAAGAGAGGATACTGTGTAGAAAATTACTTACAAAAAAACAAAAGAGTAATCATGGTTAGATTAGAATCTAAACAGGTAAAAACAGTAATAATACAGGTATACATGCCCACCCCTTACCTACAGTGACGGATAGGTAGAAGCGATCTATAAAGATATCGTAGACATACTAAGATAGGTAAAGGGACATGAAAATTTAATAATTACGGGGGATTTTAATGCAGTAGTAGGTGAGGGCAAGGAAGGAACGGTAGAAGGTTTATTTGGTTTGGCACGAAAAATGACAGAGGGAATATGCTGGTAGAATTTTGCGACAAAAGCAATTTAATCATCACAAACACATTATTTCAACATCATGCTAGAAGACGATATACGTGGAAGATGCCAAGAGGCTTAGGAAGATATCAAATAGATTACATTCTTGTTAGACAACGGTTTCGGAATCAAGTAATAGACGGTAGAAGCTACCCATAAGCAGATATAGACACTGACCACAACATCGTAATTACGAAGGCCGCACTTAAATTTAGGAATGTGAAAAAAAGAAACTGAAAAAGGCACTGTGACTTTGAAAAACTAATAGATAAATATATTCAAGAAAGATTCGAAAAAAGTCAAATGAATTGCTGTAAGATATCTGGAAAGTATCTGATACTAAGGAAGTAGAAGCGGTATGGAATAACATTAAATCCAGCTTAGACATGGCGGGCAGGGATATTCTGGGATATACACAAAAAGAAAATAAGAAACCATGGATAACAAAGGATATCTTGAATTTAATAGAGGAAAGACGAAAATAGAAAAATAAGTCAGATGAATCAGAAAACAGAGATACAAAGCCATAAAATAGGAAATTATTTGCAAATGCAGGAAAGCTAAAGAACAATGGATTGATGGAAAGTGCAAAGAGGTGCAAACGAAGATGGAAGTAGGAAAGACAGATGAAGCATACAAACTAATTAGAATCAATTTTAGGGATATAAAACTGTATAGCAAAAATATAAGGGACGCGGGAGGAAACGTCATTACAGAAAATGTAGCGAAAGTGGGTAGAGGGTAAGAATATATAAGGAATTTATATGCAGGAGAGGAACTAACAACATTAAAACCGGAATCAGACATTGAAAATGATGACGTGGGATATCTTATACTTAGAGTTGCGTTTGAATTAATATTAAAGGGTCTGAACAATGGCAAGGCGCCGGGTATAGATAAGGTGCAAGCAGAAACTCTAAAAGCCGCTGAACAAGCAGTAAAAGAACGTCTTTTCCAACTTGTAAGCTATATGTATGAGACAGGCGAGGTACTCAAAAATTTCAAAAGGAACATCATAGTAACTATACCAAAAAAGAAAAACGCGGATAGATGTGAAAATTTTCGAACAATAACTTTGACAGCACATGTTTCAAAAATATTAACTAAAATTTTACAAAGATGAATGGAAAAAGGAGCTGAAGAAATACTAGGAGAAGATCTATTTGGGTTTAGGCGAACTGAGGAACACGGGAGGTTATGTTAGCTCTGAAGTGATTATGAAGAAGACAATAGAAAGAAAGATTGGAAAGCGTGTATATAGGGTTGCTAGATCTGGTAAAAGCATTCCACAATATAAAATGAAAAAGAATGTTCGAAATGCTCAAAAGCGTTGGAATGAGTTATAGGGATAAACGAATAGTACACAGCTTATACAAAGAGCAAACAGCAGTAATAGAATTAGAGCAGGAACGTAGAGAAGTAAACATTAGGAAAGAGGTGAGGCATGGAACTGCCCTATCCCCGTTAATTTTGAAGAAGCGATGAATACTGTCAAATGCAGGAAGACATTTGGAATTACTAAGCAGGTACAAAAAATTATATGCTTAGATTTGTAGATGATATAGCGATATTATTATATTAGCATATTAGCATCTAGCAAGAGAGAGCTGGAAGCTGATCTTATGAAATGGAAACGGTTCTAACAGAGAGATACGGTATGAAAATTAACAAAAATAGAATTAAAGTACTAGTATGCACAGGAGGAGAAAATAAATCAAAAACAAGAATACAAATAGGCAACGAGAACTTACAAGAGATTAAGGATTTCTGCTACCTAGGATGCCAAATAACGCAAAATTGAAAAAGTGCAAAGGATATAAAACAAAGATTAGCACAAACTACATATAACAAGAAAAAGCAATTACTGTGTTTAAATACAATAAACATAGAAACAAGGAAAAGATTGCTTAAAACATATATGTGGAGCACAGCACTGTACGACTGTGAAGCCTGGAAAGTATGAGCAGCGGACAAGAAAAAGGTAGAAGCCTTTGAAATGTGGTGTTACAGACGAATTATGAAGATATTGTGGACAGACAAAGTTAAGAACAAAGAGGTACTAAAAATGGTAGGGGAAAAAAGAAATATGTGGAAAACGGTAAAAAATAGGAGAGATAGGATGATAGGCCACATACTACGGCATGAAGGAATAGTACGCAATATATTAGAAGCAGAGATAGGAAAAAAGAGAAGTATATGCAGACCTAGGTTAGACACAGATAGTGAAAGATGTAGGCTGTAGGAATGTCAGGTAAATATGTAGGCTAGCTCAGAATAGAAATCAATGTAGGTACGCATCCAACCAGTCCCAAGATGAATAAACTAATGATGAATAAACTAATGACGAAAAAAGTGTACTTAAACATGGTGATTATTATAAGAAACTACAGAAATTGGTTGTGCAACATTCTCGAATAATGTTATTTGTGTGAAACGATTTACTGGAAAACTATTAATTCGGTAAATGTCAAGGTGTTGGGGGATCTTGGTTAACCCCCTTCACATACCTTACATGTGATTTTCCAATGCTCCACCCGAAGGTACTACATTGGCTAGGAAGCGAGTTTTTTTACTTGAAAAATTTTGAATTTTGCCAACCCCTTACTGTTCCAAGTAAGGTAGGGATCTTTACCGTGTCAACACTCACACACATGATCTCCATTTTACCTCTCATCCAAACGAGGGCGTATTTTTGTGAAAAATGCTCGCCTAACATTTTTCAAGCGCACCGTGTCGGGATTCGATCCCGGGACCTTGGGTGTAGTAGGCACACGCATACCAACTACGTCACAGAGCCACCCCCCTTCTCATACCACTGAATCTCGGTGAAATAGGGCCTATAATTAGGAAACAATAGAAGGAAACTGAGCTGTACATAGGCTGTGTGGGAATTTCAGAGAACTGTGTAGACTACCTGAGAGTATAAATAAGTGCAGATACTTGTCCAAACCAGTTTTGAGACGGAAAACCTTATGACGAATAAATAAGCGCAGATATCTCTGACGATTATTATAAACAACTATCAGGTGTTGCTTTTAAAATAAGTTGCCTGTGCGATAAGATACATTGAAAAAAGATTAAATTGGCAAATTTTTAAGTGCTGGGGGAACTTGGCAGTCACAGGCTGTCGGAGAAATAGGGTATATAATTGTAAAACAATAGAAGAGGATCGAACTGCATCTAACAAGAAAGAACAGCGCCTATGATCAAAGACAACAAACATAGAAACAAGAAGAAAATTATTGAAAACATGTGTGGAGCACAGCACAGTATGCCTATGAAATACGGGCTGTAGGAAAAGCAGACAGAAAAACAGTAGCAGCCTTTTGGAATGTTGTGCTTCAGATGTATGAGGATGAGCATGGACAGACAAAATTAATAACAAATAGTTTACAGAAAAGTAGGGGAATAAAGATATCTGTGGAAAAAAAGGAGAAATAGAAGGGCAGAATACGTTCTAAGGCATTTTTGGGGAATAGTATGGGATATATTACAAGCAGAGATAGGAAAAAGGAGATTGCTGTAGACCTAGGACAGATAGTGATAGATGGAGACTGTGCAAATTTCAGGGAAATGTGAAGGTAAGTTCAGAATAGGAAACAATGAGTGTACGCGTCTAACCAGTTCCAAGACCGAAGCCCTAATGATGATGAGATTTTTTTTATTAGAGTGTTGTATTTTATTTAACTTTAAAGTGAAATTTTTAAATACTTATCAATGCACCCTATTGTTTTCACCTGGGTGGACGTAGAAAAATAGCTCTTTCATAATCCGTTTAAAAAGTATAGGGTGTAATTTAAAATTTTAAAGCGGGAATGTCTGGAGGCACTATGGTTGTCAGTAAGGTAAACTGACATGTTTCTCCCAATGAACTCTTCTAGCATATCAAAGTTTAATATTTCTAAGGTTGCAAATTCCCAAGAAAATCTCATCAAAAGTTTCCGGTGGACACCTTGTTTAAGTTACTCATTCTAGCCGTTAAGGTGACCGACCCACTTTACACCAATCTCTTCTATAAGTATTTCCCAAATATTGATCAAAATAAGTGCTCGCATAGTGAAGGAACTTAAAAAATGTGCTGAATTTTGGCTTTGTTCTTAATTAGAACGACGTTAGCCGATTTAAACTGGCGCCACTATTTGCATAAGTAAACTAGAAATATCACACGACTCACGACCATCGTTACGTATCTCTAAATAAGCTTGTTACGAAGAGTACAGCTTCCTAGACTGACCTGTTGTGTATCAAAGCCACCGACAATACTTTTGTTAAATGTTAAAATCATTAAAATAAGCTGGAGGCAATCCTATGATTGAGTGCGTTTTCGAAAAATATAATCGAGTAGGTATCACGTTTATTAGTTAAATTTCTTGAATTCATTACATCGTTAGCTTAAAACTAAGAGCAAGGTAATAAAAAGTGGAGTCACCTCGGAATACATCGGATAATGCTTGTGTCGCTTTTATCTTTGGTGGTCGTTTTGTCGAGTTCGCGTTTCGTCCGCTTTTTTTCGTGGTGGCGCCACGCTTGAGCTTGGCATGCTGCGACTCTTTGACTGTCAGATGCCGACAATTAAAATGCGCCCGTTCCATTCGACATATGTAAACATGCCGTATAAATTAAGTAACTGGAAGATGATCTGATGTCCCATCTATCGTATGTTCTATCCTATGTTCCGATCTTTCAATTCCCATGTAGAAACAAACGACAATTTCATTTCATCTTATATCTAACCTGTCTTTGTGTTAAGCTGATTGCATTTTTGTTTTTATGCAGAACGCTGTAGAAGAATCCCACAAGTTTACAATGTATTTTAATTCCTAATTAGTTTTTTCACGGATATATAAATAAGCAAGTTTTGAACACGCTATTTTGTATGGTTTAACAGTTCTTCTGGTGTCTAAAAAAACTATAATGAGTGTGCAACATCAAATGCGGTTGTTTAACAACATACTTGGATGACTGGACGGCTATGGATTCCACAAAAAAGGTTGACCCGCAGTCAAATGTCTGTTGAAAATTAATTAATCAGATTGAAGGATTACACTGTTATTTAATTTATAGTTCTTTTTATCATACAGAGTGCTTCAATTCCGTAATTATGTTCTTGTGAACCACTGAAGTGTACGAGCAATACCGTAATGACATTTCGAGACTTTTGTAAAAATAACAGAAAATGTAAAGCAGGAAAATTTGTTAAAAATACCTATATTTGCGACAATATATTATAATTAACAGAATTAACGACTTTAGTACAAAAACTATCAGATACAGTTTGTACATAAAATTAGTTTACAATGGCAATCAACTAAAGACAAGGTTATTGTAAGAAATAGGAAAAGCCATCGCGTTTCAACGAAGTTAATGCAATAAAGCAAAACGTAACATTTTATAGTATAATTATTTGTTTAAAATATATTTAACATTGACAGCAGATTTTTCTTCCTATCACTATTGAAGACATGGTTTTCTCCATGATATGGAGTGACCAAGATAAAAGAGATCCGGTTGCTACGTACTTTGCCGTAGCCTACAAAAAAGCCCAAAAGTAAGTGATTGTTGCAAATATTAAAATATTTATATAGCAATCTTAAAAAAAAAAATTTGACAGTGTTTTACGTTAAGTTAGACGTATAAATTATTAAATAATTAAATCAAAAAGGGTTGTTGTTTTATTTGTAATATAATCACAAAAGGTGTTATGGGCACAGTGCAGTTCCACTGCGTCAACTAAGAACACCGTAGTTGAAATAGATAGAATTTAAAATTATCTATAGTGATGAACAGTAAATATGTCTTCAGATTTGAAACTCAATCTCGAAAAACTTAACCTTATAGAATAGTGGCCGAAGTGGAAGCGAAATCTAGAACTTCTGCTCCAATATTATGATATCTTTGATGTGGTCAACGGTGTTGGTTGAGGACCACAAAATACCTTTAAGTATATCATAAAGGGCCTGGCAAACTTGTCCTAACAGTTGCTATGGCAACTATTTTTTTCATTATAGTTTTTTGAGTTAATGTCAAGTTTTCTAGTGTACAATAATTATCGAGCCAAATAAATTCAAGATTTACTACTGATATATCGCATTACTTATTTATTCATGCACTCTAACCAACAGGTTATGGGCCCAGACCAGAACCAATAATGTAGTGATGTATTTTGCACATTAAGTAAAACGAGTTGAATGTCAGAGTTGTATTAGTCAAAAATATGGCAGTAAGTTATTTAACCAGTGTACCAAGATTGTTAGGCTGAGAAAATTACCAGGATTGGTCTTTCGCGGTAGAAAATGTGTTTGTTCTCGAAGGCTTATCAAATTGTCTTGTTGGAACTGAAAATGATAAGGAGCTTGGTGCAAAAGCCAAAGCAAAGCTAATTTTGACTTTGGACCCCTCCTTGTTTATGCACGTGAAAAGTGCAATAACAGCTAAGGATGTTTGGGATACCCTTAAAAAATTGTATGAGGACAGTGAATTTACAAGAAAGATTGGTTTACTCAGAACTTTAATTTCTTTGAGACTGGACAATTGCGATTCGATGGAATCTTATGTAAGTCAGGTCATTGAAACAGCTCAAAAGTTAAATCGCACAGGTTTTAAAATTGATAATATTTGGGTCGGTTCTCTTCTTTTAGCTGGACTTCCAGAAAGGTATATGCCAATGATTTTAGCTATTGAACATTCTGGCATTGATATAAAAACCGATGAAATTACGTCGAAATTGCTTGACATGAATCTAGATGTTGGTAGCCGCGGTGGAAGCGCGTTTGTTACTACACCTAGGAAGAGCTTTAAAAATAAATCAATTGATAGTAGCAGCAGTTCTGTAAACCACAATAAAGTTGACAGAAGTAATGTTATTTGTTTTCGTTGCAATAAAAAAGGCCATTTCATGAACAAGTGTCCTGATTTAAATGTAAACAATGATAAATCCAAAGAGGGTAGTAATAATAGTGCTTTTAGTGCAGTTTTTTTGACTGGACAGTTTAGTACTGCAGACTGGTTTATCGATTCGGGATGCAGTATGCATTTAACTGCTAGAAGTGATTGGTTGACCAATACTCGAGTACAGCATGAGTTAAAAAAAATAACTGTAGCCAATAAAACGTCCCTGCCAGTCGAATGTGTAGGTGATGCAAATATTACTACATTTGGTGAAGAAAAATACAATATAACTTTAAAAGATGTTTTGTACGTACCTGGTTTGACTACAAACCTTTTGTCTGTTGCTCAAATGATAAAAACTGGTAATGATGTTGTTTTTAATGAAACCGGCTGTAACATCTTCAATAGTCAAGGTAAGCAACAGCGGATTTACAAAATAATGTTTCTCGCTTAAATTTCAAATACGAAAAGCAACGTTCTGTATTAGTAGCGACAGCTATAACGAGCGAGATTTGGCATAGAAGATTTAGTCATGTAAATTATAAGGATTTGAACCTGATAAAAAATGGTTTAGTTGAAGGGCTTGAATGTAAAGGAAGCTTTAATCAAAATGCAGTATGTGAGGTTTGTGTGAAGGGAAGCAAACAAGGCTACCTTTCAACCACACAGGTCATAGAGCTAAAACTTTTCTAGAGATCATTCATGCAGACATTTTTGGACCAATGGAAGTACTGTCAATTGATGGGTCAAAATATTTTCTCATACTTGAAGACGATTTTAGTAGAATGAATTTTGTTTATTTTTTAAAAACTAACGATGAAACCTTTGAAGCTTTTAAAAAATTTGTTGAACATCAAAAGGAATCAAAAATAAAAATTTTTCATTCCGATGGTGGTGGTGAATTCTGCAGCAAGGAGTTTGACTCTTATTTATCTGATCACGGTATTAGTCATCAAAAGACGAATTTGTATACACCGCAAGAGAATGGTACTGCTGAGCGTTTAAATCGTTCGATAGTTGAAAAAGCCAGGTGTTTGCTTTTTGATGCAAAATTAGGAAAACAATTTTGGGCTGAAGCAGTAAACACGGCTGTCTATCTTAAAAATCGTTCTATAGCAAAAGGAATTTTAAAAACGCCTGTTGAAATGTGGACTAACAAAAAGCCAAACGTAAGTAATTTGCGTATTTTTGGAAGCAATGTTATGATGCACATTCCAAAAGAAAAACGCCTCAAATGGGATAAAAAATCAAAAAAAACTTTTTTGGTTGGTTTTAGTGAAAACGTAAAAGGATATGGGCTTTATGATCCAGAAACAAATAAGATCGTGATAAGCAGAGACGTAATCGTAAATAAACGACATAGTAAAGTTCGTATAGATACTAACAATACAATGGAGTCATTAGATTCAGTGGGAGGTTTTACTGAAATTCTTGTTGATAGTGATCAATCGAACTTGTCTAATATTTCGGATATTTCAGTAAACAATACTGCAAGTTGAGAGAGCGATTTTTTTCCGGATATCCCTGAGGTTCTTGTAACTGATGCAATTCGTAAATCGAAAAGAGTATCTACAAAACCTAAAAAGTATAAAGACTTTGTCAACTACCTATGCACAGATAATGATAATCTTGAAAGTGAACCAGTATCTGTTGAAGATGCAATGTCCAGATCTGATCGAGATCAGTGGACACAGGTCATGCGTGACTAATTGAAGTCATTTGAAGATAATGCAGCATGAGAGTTGGTTGAGGTTCCTGATAGCGGCCCAGTTGTCAAATGTAAGAGTGTTTAAACGCAAAGTTGATAGTGAAGGTAATGTGCGGTATCGTGCCAGGCTTGTAGCCAAAGGTTTTTCACAGACAGCAGGTATCGATTTTAACGAAACCTTTTCACCAGTGGTAAGGCACTCTACTTTACGATTATTAATGGCTTTATCAGTTAAGTTAGGTTTAGATATCTTTCATCTGGATGTAACAACAGCTTTTTTAAATGAAGATCTTAAAGAAACTGTGTACATGATGTTGCCTGAAGGTTTGCAAGTAAATAATTGTAGCAATAAAGTGCTTAAATTAAAAAATGCCATTTATGGTCTAAAGTAAGCTTCAAGATCATGGTATGAAAAAGTTGATTTTTTTCTTAGGGATCTAGGATACAAAAGATCTGAATTAGAACCCTGTTTGTACACTAAGATGAAAGGTGATCAGAAAACTATTATTGCTTTGTATGTCGATGATTTTTTTATTTTTACCAATAACCGAATTGAATCCGATGATTTGAAGTTTAGGTTAGGTCAGGTTTTTAAAATAAAAGATTTAGGGGAAATAAAAAATTGTCTAGGCATGCGTGTAACCATTGATAAAGAAAATGGGACTATTTCTTTAGATCAAAAACAATATATTGTACAATTGCTTAAAAAATTTGGTATGTTAGAATCCAAAACTGTAACTACACCAATGGAAATAGGTATGAACTTAGAAAAAGGTGACAAATGTGTTAATGAAACTAAGTTTCCATATCAGCAACTTATTGGTAGCTTAATGTATTTGTGCATTTTAACAAGGCCTGATATTTGTTATTCCGTTAGTTATTTAAGTCAATTTAATAACTGTCATACTGAGGAACATTGGAAACATGCAAAACGCGTTTTGAGATATTTAAGAGGAACTTTAGATTATGGACTTAAGTTTTATAAAACAGATAGTTTTTTGGAAGGCTTTGTTGATGCCGATTGGGGTAGTAACTGTTATGACAGAAAGTCATATACTGGTTTTTGCTTTATGTTGTCCAATGGTCCTAGCTTGGGAAAATAGAAAACAGAGTACTGTTGCGCTCTTTAGTACAGAAGCCGAGTATGTTGCAGTTTCTGAAGCCACTAAATAGGCTGTATATTTAAGAAACCTATTGATAGAATTGACAAGCATAGAGGGTTGTATAACATTGTATAATGATAATTTAGGTGCACAGAATTTGTGAATTAATCATATGTTTCATAAACGTACAAAACACATAGATACAAGATATCATTTTGTAAGGGATGTTATTGCCAGTAATCAGGTTGCTTTAAAATATTTAGAAACTGCCAATATGCCCGCAGATATGTTGACAAAATGTTTGGGTTCAATTAAGCATAATAAGTTTATTAAACAATTGGGAGTTGTGAATTTGAAGGAAACTAATAATTAGTTGCAGCTTTCGTATTCTTGTGCTCCAGTGGGAGTGTTGGTTGAGGGCCACAAAATACCTTTAAGTATATCATAAAGGGCCTGGCAAACTTGTCCTAATAGTTGCTATGGCAACTATTTTATATTATGTTTTTGAGTTGATGTCAAGTTTTCTAGTGTACAATAATTATAGAGCCAAATAAATACAAGATTTACTACTGATATATCGCATTACTTATTTATTCATGCACTCTAACCAACAAGAACACCGTAGTTGGAATAGATAGAATTTAAAATTATCTATAGTGAAGAACAGTAAATATGTCTTCAGATTTGAAACTCAATCTCGAAAAACTTAACCTTATAGAAGAGTGGCCGAAGTGGAAGCGAAATCTAGAACTTCTGCTCCAATTTTATGATATCTTTGATGTGGTCAACGGGACTTTTACTAAGCCGTTACCTCCTTCGCAACCATCGACGCCAGAAGTGCTCGAAAGGTACAGCAAGGAACAAAAGAAATGGACTAAGAAGGATACTCATGCGCAATTAATACTTAACGCTAACGTTTCAAACGACGTATATAAGCAAGTAGGACAAATTGCGTCCGCCCAAGAATTCTGACGGAAATTATTAAGCATTTACGAACAAACATCTGGACAGCGTTTAGACAGATTAGCGGCTAAATTTTTTAGCGCATCCAAAAAGGACGCTGCTACTAATATAATGACGCATATGGCTACACTACAGAGGGAATTCCACGAATTCAAAGCCGAAACGGCTAAACAGCTCAAATGTGAATTACCAGATCAACTGTTGTTATTACGTATAGCGTTTACATTACCTCCTGAATATAATAGCTTCAAACAAACATGAGAGATGATTCCTGTTGCCGATCGAACATACGAGAAAATGAAGGAGCAACTCAGACCAACTGAATCAAATATTGTAGATTTAGATAATGGATCTGCTATAGCGTTCGTAGCAAACAACTGCAAAGAAGTGGTCGAAAAAGTATAACGGGCCAAAAGCTCGTTGTAAAAATTGCGGACGATGGGGATTACACACAATGAAAGATTGTTACGCCCCTAAAAAGGAGTTTGCTTCTGAAGCAAAAGCACAAAATACCAATTCAAATCTTTTTTGTGCAGCCTTAGGAGCTACGTCTGATCATCAGAGATATCTCAAAACGAAGACGATTCGGTCAGAAACTTGGTATTTAGATAGCGGTGCAACTTCACATATGACATCAAGAGCCGAGTGGTTTGCGACGTATGAACCATTTGCCGAACCACGTTCTATAGAAATAGCTGACGGCAATACCATTGAAGCAATGGGCCAAGGTACATTAAATGTGAAAACGCAAATCAATGAAAAAGTGACTAATACAATGTCTGCTTGGTATGTACCAAAATTAAAGTCAAATATTTTTTTACTCAGTCAATCACTTTTTAATGGCTATGAATGGCGCACAATTGGCGAAGGTGCAAAATGCTACATGGGCCGAAAATTGGTTCTAACAGCAACATTGATAGAAGAGTTATTTGTTTTAAATCTAAAAGTTATAATACGGCAGAAACCAGCTAAACTCCTTCTAGCAAAAAGTACAAGTAATTTACAATTGTATCACGAAAGACTTGGACACCAAAACAGAGCACATGTTAGAAAAGTGTTAAAGTACCACGGTATCACTATCACAGCAGATACAAATGAATTCTGCAAAGGTTGTGCGCTTGGAAAGCAAACCAGAAAAACATTTCGACCGAGACAGAATAGAGCTAATACACCGGGCGAGTTAATAAGCGCTGACGTGTGCGGGCCAATGTCAGAACCCTCATTAGGAGGATGGAGATATTATGTTTGCTACAAAGACGACTATACGAAATTTCGAAAAGTATTTTTTTTTAAGTACAAGTCTCAAGTTTATGATACACTTGTCAATATACTAGCTGAAGCAAAAGCGTCTGGACATCAGGTTCAACAATTCAGAACTGATAACGGTGGCGAGTTCAATAACGAAAGAACGCGGCGTTTACTCAATCAACACGGTATTAAAATCAGTTTTACAATGCCGTATACTCCGGAACAAAACGGAGCAGCCGAACGCGAGAACAGAACATTGGTGGAAAGTGCTAGATCAATGCTCCAAGCCAAAAATTTACCAATAAAGTTGTGGGCTGAGGCAGTAAATACTGCGGCCTATATCCTGAATTATACAGGGCAAACTTCGGTCGAGGGAAAATCGCCGTATGAACTTTGGTATAGACGTCCATCCCCAGTAGTAAGTCACTTGCGAATTTTTGGTTCCACGTGCTATGTACACGTTCCAAAACAAAAGCGGAAGAAATTTGACGCTAAAGCGCAAGAAGGCATCCTGGTAGGATACGAGGGTGAAAAAGATGGCTATCGGGTGTACATCAAAAATGAAAAATCAGTACTGCGTAGTTGCAATATTCATTTTGCTCCAGAGATAATAAACAATAAACAAATCAGAAAAAATCTTAACTGAAATTGCAGAGCCTAATGAAGCTAATGAAGTTGGAGAGCTAAAGTCTGTTCCAATACAGAATTTAGTATGGTTACAAACGATGACACTTCAGAAAACGAATCCTGTCAAGATGAATTAGTCGAGTCTGAAACAGAAGATTGCGTAAAAGACACGCAAACGACTTTAACAGAAGTTCAAAGTAGTCGTTTTGGACGTGAAATACATAAACCTGCTTGGTTGAAAGACTACAATGACTACAAAGACTACAATGATTGCTACTACCACCGAAACTGAAAATCCAAAGTCGTATGCAGCGGCGATGACTATGCCAGATAGAAGAAAATGGAAAGATGCAATGGACAATGAAATAGCATCGCTAACTGAAAATGAGGTGTGGAAATTAGTGAACCTACCAGCTAATCATAAAGTTATTAATAACAGGTGGGTGCTAAGAATAAAACAGAAAGCTGACGGCTCGATCGATCGTTATAAAGCGAGGTTGGTGGCTAAAGGCTATTCACAACGATACGGAATTGATTACGATGAAACATTCAGTCCAGTTGCCAGATATGGAACTGTGCGGAGTATTAAGTATTAAGTATTAAGTATTAAGTATTAAGTATTAAGTATTAAGTATTAAGTATTAAGTATTAAGTATTAAGTATTAAGTATTAAGTATTAAGTATTAAGTATTAAGTATTAAGTATTAAGTATTAAGTATTAAGTATTAAGTATTAAGTATTAAGTATTAAGTATTAAGTATTAAGTATTAAGTATTAAGTATTAAGTATTAAGTATTAAGTATTAAGTATTAAGTATTAAGTATTAAGTATTAAGTATTAAGTATTAAGTATTAAGTATTAAGTATTAAGTATTAAGTATTAAGTATTAAGTATTAAGTATTAAGTATTAAGTATTAAGTATTAAGTATTAAGTATTAAGTATTAAGTATTAAGTATTAAGTATTAAGTATTAAGTATTAAGTATTAAGTATTAAGTATTAAGTATTAAGTATTAAGTATTAAGTATTAAGTATTAAGTATTAAGTATTAAGTATTAAGTATTAAGTATTAAGTATTAAGTATTAAGATTATTAAGTATTAGAGTATTAAGTATTAAGTTAAGTATTAAGTATTAAGTATTAAGTATTAAGTATTAAGTATTAAGTATTAAGCATCGCAGCTAATGAGCGATTGAAACTGCGCCAGTTCGACATTACAACAGCTTTCCTGTATGGCAAACTAACCGAAGAAATATATATGAAACAACCTGAAGGCTATGATGACGGCTCTGGACGGGTATGCAAAT
This sequence comes from Platerodrilus igneus, assembly GCA_036346225.1. NCBI lineage: Eukaryota > Metazoa > Arthropoda > Insecta > Coleoptera > Lycidae > Platerodrilus > Platerodrilus igneus. Next base: position 2,671,773 of record JARFIW010000624.1, on the reverse strand, counting down.
TAGAAAGAAGTCTTTATGGACTAATACAGTCACCTCGATGTTGTCATCGCGAATTTGTAAATTTCATGAAGAAACACGGACTTAAGCAATCATCTGCAGATCCATGCTTGTTTAAGAGGGAAAGTGAAGGTACGAAACTCATTGGGGTCATCTATCTCGATGATGGATTAATAGCTGGAACATCCGACAGTGTGATAAATAAACTCCTGGATGCTCTACAAATTCGCTACAAAATTACAAAAGGATCTTTGGATAGTTTTCTCGGGATGCAAATTGCAATTACGCAAATTACACTCAACAAATATTGAATCGTTTTCAAATGTCAGAAACACACCCGGTAAAGACACCTGCTACAAAAGAAGTAACCGGCACAGACGAGCCAGCTGACAATATGCCATACCAAGAAGCCGTAGGATGCCGGATGTACTTGATGACTGCAACGCGTCCAGACTTAACATATGCTATAAACAAAGTTTCAAAAAATTTGGAAAACCCGACAAATGCTAACTGGAATAGTGTTATGCGAATCTTTCGCTATCTACGAGGAACGTTTGATTACGGTATTGCTTATCAGGCACAATACAAGACTGGACAACTGGAAGCCTATAGCGATACAGACTTTGCTAGCTGTGAAAAAACAAGACGTTCAAGGACGGGACTAATTTGTTTATATAGCGGAGGCGTAATCACTTGGGCTAGTAAGAAACAACAAATGGTTGTAACCTCAACAACCGAATCAGAGTTAACAGCCGCAAGCGAATGTGCTAAAGAAATAGTTTGGCTACGACGTATGTTACGAGAAATCAGTAGCGAAATAAGAACCCCAATCCTAAAAATCGATAATCAGCCAACGATTGACATAATCAAGGGCAATGAGTATCGGGCTAGGACAAGACATATTGGCGTGCGACGGTTTTATGTGCGGGAACTATATCAAAGGGAAAAATTAACAATTGAGCATGTACCAACTAAAATTCAACTCGCCGATCCTATAACGAAAGCTTTGGCATGTGGCCCTTTTGAACTTCATCGTTCAGCAATGGGACTTATTAATTAGTGCTTTTATTTTTTTCTTCGAATGAGAGGAAGTGTTGCAAATATTAAAATATTTATATAGCAATCTTAAAAAAAAATAATAAAATTTGACAGATGTTTTACGTGAAGTTAGACCTATAAATTATTAAATAATTAAATCAAAAAGGGTTGTTGTTTTATTTGTAATATAATCACAAAAGTGATAACCGGGCTCAATCGGTGAGGGGGGATTAAATTTCAGAGAGAGTATTAAACGTAAAAGAATAAAGTCAATAAAATCAGAAATTGGGCGCCAAAGTTTTCAAGGGGTTTAGAATCACCATTGAAAACACAAGTCTGGTAATCCGAAAAAAAAATAACGGCAATGGTAGAGGGTTTCGGTATAACCAAGAAACAAACAACTAAATCAAAATACTAGGGCGTACATACAAATTAATAGAGAATGGTATGTAGTGTTGATGAAACCCAGATTTATATTAAACGGACAGGGTAAACAAACAAAAATCCAAACGGGTATAGTGGATAGGGCGAATAGTTGCGTCTAGAAATAAAATCAAGGAAGAAAGGAATCTAATCTAACAGAAAAACGGGGCAACAGTTCCCTAAATAAAAATCAGGGCCCCGCGTCAGTGTGTCAAAATTTATGCTACGTACTCTGCCGTAGCCTACAAAAAAAAACCCAAAACTATGTGGTGACCGGGCTCAGTCGGTGAGTAGGGGTGAGGGAGGGTATTTCCACTACGCAATAAAAGGTGGCCTGAAATTAAAAAAACATACTCGCCCTCATTCATAACTTATAACAAAACATCAAAAAAAGCTTATAATTAAACAAAATATATTGCAGGAGCACAGTAATACTCAAAAATACATACTCAATGACTGCAATGTACATCTAAAAGCAAAAGCCAAAAAAAACATTTTTTTACAATGGCGAGCTGCAGTTTTTAGGTTTCTCTCCCATCTTAATTTAAAAAAACAAACCAACAGTACAATTGTAAGTGATCATAGTAAGCCTAGAAACAAATATCTACAAATAAATCCCCGTAAATACAACATGAATAATCCATATTCACTCACATATGTACAATCATTTTCACTACCAGGCTATTAATTTACAAAACTTCCGATTATAGCCATACTTGTCTTAAATAGATAATCACCATCGTGAGAATAAAGCTCATTATGTGAAGTTCCCACGGTAAATGAACGGTATATATAATAAAACCTATGCAGCAAATAACGGATCAACACTCATCCCTGAGTCGATGCTGATGGGCTTATTAATCCTCCTTAGGGTTGGAATGGAGTAGCGGGGCCTAGGACCACGTAGGTTATGCCATAAGAAGGGGCGGCACTGGCTTCATCATTTAGAACCAAGGTAAAAGGACGCTCCTATTCGCCGGAGGGCGCTACAGAACAAAAAAAATTACAGGCAAAGGTTAGAACCGGTACAAAATAAAAGTAAATTTTTTTCCAAATACAAATACTTAGCACACAATGGTATGTGCAAAATTCGGGACTAAAACGCAAGAAAAATTACAACGGCAACGACGAGTACTCGTTGTTGTCTCCAGGACAGAATTTACTAACAAACAATTCGTTTTCAATAATAAGCATTCCACGCAAAACGTTAGTGTATCGAACAGGTGATTAAAACTTAAAACGCGGTTTATCCAATAGTCCGATACCTCATTTCGACGAATACCAAGGTTTTTGCAATCAAGAAGTACGTATATGTTATCAGAATGGTAAGCCCGCGCACAGCTAAAATAAGGTACCGACTATCTAATTTAATATTGGGAATTTTCATTTGGTAAGGCAAATAGATTGAAATGCAAATTATTAGAAAGTGTACTATTGTAAAGCTGTAAAAAATACAGGAGGATGTTCTAAAACTCTAAGCGGACTCTATTCGAATGAATGACGCATTACTAGAAAAGGATGTATTTCTTTGCTTAGCCGAAAATAAACGTAACACGGTGTCATACTGTATGTGATATTTGAATGGAGTGCGCGAAAGGGGTCACGTGATGCCCAACGGCCAATTCGTGTTAACCCTTTGTTTCCATGTGGTCCCGCAGAGGTACCACAAATTTAATTGCTTCCCAAATGTGCCTAGTCCACGTTATATGAAACCATATAAACAAAAGTTGTCTGCAGGGCTTCATATGCGTGCTCCTATTTTGGAATATTGTAATGGAAAACTCCTGGAAAAACTGGACACCGTTGACGAAGTGTTGCCGATGATTGTATACGCCGACGACATCTTGCTGGTGGTTGAAGGCACTTCCAGAAGAGGAAACGAACGTAAAACTAACATCGTTCTAACCCAAACACAAAGATGGTGTAAATCCAACAAAATAACCATAACACCACCAAAAACTACATACCTTGTGATGAACGGAACACTGGCAAGATACCCCACCATCAAAGTAGATGGTGTAAACACAAAACACAAAATATCTGGGCTTAACATTAGACGAAGAACAGAATTATTTTACACATATAAAAACCGCGTGCAAGTGCAACTTCTACAATGCAGAACATTGCAACGCTGGCCGAAAAAGACTTATAAACTACTACTTAATAGCGTAAGGCTTTATCTCAACAGTGTGCTTGGGGCTTTTGTATCATACGCCGCAAGCGTCTGGGGACATCGCCTTAAAACAATCAAACCTAGACAAAAAATTAACAATATACAACGATGTGTTTTACTGCGACTGACGGTGGCTTATGGGACTACCGCAAATGATGCACTTCATGTACTGGTGGGAACTATGCCCTTGGACCTAGTAATGAAACAGCAAGCTGTAATGCACCATCTTACCCACAAGGACAACACAATCGACTAATCTCGCGGTTTACCCTCTCGGTTAAATTTCCTTGCGGGTAATACAATGAGATATACATTAACCGTATTTCCATTACGCACAGAAATGCTTTCCATAACTTACTACTACATTGGGTGCCATTATCGGACAAAACAGCACCTGATGTCCCCACATCCCTAATATATTTCTTTAGACTAAAAACTATAGCCTTGGCAGTAGCCTTTCGTGGTGGAAATAAAGTGACTAACTTACTAAACGCATCGACAAATGCCGATAAAAATGTACAACCGGATCTCGACTTTGGCAGAGGCTCCATAAGATCGACACACAACACCTGATTAATACCCATGGGAATTAAACTACCCATTTCTCCTACTGACCGCAACGATATTTTTGTCTGCTGACACCGCTGGCACCCAGCAACTATTTGTCGAATTCTTCGCTGCATTTTTGGAAAAAAATAAAACACCCGCAATGCCCGAAAACATTTTTCCCCGCCAAAATTGCCGTTTTCCCTATGTTCCTGACGAACCAGAAGAATCACGTCGTCCCCAGGAATATAAGCTTTAAAACCCGGGTTATTCTGTGAGCTTTTCCTGACTAAAATTCCCTCGTGTAAAACATATCACTTGTTTGCCCAGGAATCCCCTGCCTTATCTACCCTCAACCTTATTTATTGACAACCTTTATCTTTGGTTTGTAATTGCCTTATATTTTTAAAATTTCCTCGCACCGTTCGATACAACAACGAACTTTCTACAACCGCCACCACTATCTCCAAATTTTCCGGAATCTCCACCTCCCATTTGTCCGTATCCACCGGATATCTCGACAAAGCGTCGGCGACCTTGTTCTCGGCACCTTTAAAATACTCGAAATTTATATTATACTCTTGGATAAATAACATTTACCTAATTTAGAAGCCGACTAGACCGTTCATCTACATTTCCAATGCTCCACCCGAAGGTACTACATTGGCCATGAGGCGAGTTTTTTGTTGCCTGGAAATTTAGAATTTTGCCGAACCCTTGCCGTTTCAGGCAAGGTAGGGATCTTTAACGTGCGTGACAACACACACACGGGACCTCCATTTAACCTCTCATCCGAACGAGGGCGTAATTTTTGTGAAAAATGCCCACCTGTTATTTTTCAAGCAGATGGCCGTGTCGGGATTTGAAGCCGGGACCTTGGGATCCGTAGTTTTACGCTTACTATATTGATCCACGGCAACGCCAGCCGACTAGACCTTACATGTAATTTTCCAATGCTCCACCCGAAGGTACTACATTGGCCAGGAAGCGAGTTTTTTTTACCTGGAAAATTTGGAATTTTGCCGAACCCTTGCTGTTCAAAGCAAAGTAGGGATCTTTAACGTGCGTGACAACACTCACACACGGGACCTCCATTTAACCTCTTATCCGAACGAGGGCGTAATTTTTGTGAAAAATGCTTACCTGTCATTTTTCAAGCAGTCGGCCGTGTCGGGATTTGAAGCCGGAACCTTGGGATCCGTAGTCTTACGCTTACTATATTGATCCACGGCAACGCCAGCCGACTAGACCGCATGAACATAATAGATTTGTGGTCACTGACAACCGTATCCTGCCTCCCTAACACAAATACTCGCCACGGTATCATTAGCTGCGAGTGCCTGGGGGCACATGATGCACTTCATGTACTGGTGGGAACTATGCCTTTAGACCTAGTAGTGAATCAGTGAGCTGCAATGCACTATCTTACACACAATAATAACCTGCAACTATAACGCATCTTAAACACAAACCATCTGCCCACGACAAAGACGGAAATAAAGAACTACATACTTGTAGAAAGGCAGACATGTTGGGATCAAAGCACAACCGGTAGAAAGGTATATGCAATGATCCCAAATATCAAAGGCCGCCTAAAAGCCAAATACCTGGTACCCAGTCAAGAATTTATTTATTACCTACCTGGCCACGGATCCTATTCAACATACAGAGAACGCATGAATTTAGTTGACAACAACAAATGCACGTGCAGAGAAATAGGAACACCGGAACATCTAGTATTCGAGTGTAATGACTTACAACCGTACCTTGACGCACATAGACAAACATTATTAAACAAAAACCTCCACGCGATGATTTGGAACGAAAACCTTTTTCCACACTTAAATCCACTCGCACAAAAATCACGGCACTCATCCACCAACGTTATCTTGACGGATAAAGGACACAAACAAAACTACCCGGACAGAGACATAAAAGTACCACCTCTCCTCGGACTGAGGCTCTGCCCCGAAAACCGGAAACGGTTCTCCTGGAATTCCAAGAGCTTTGCTTTTGATGACCAGACGCAACCAGAAGCATCAACCCGACTTTAAAACAACCCAACCCCTAATATATAAAATTTACATGCTCCTACATATTAGCAACCCCGTCTCTAACAAATAATAACTAACAGTAGTAGTGTAAGTTATTCTTAAGTAGTAGAATAGGGAATTTCTTTTCTTTTTACTAACGCTAAATTTCAGGAACCAAACATACACATACCTGAGGTAAATCATATAACAAACAAATCCTTTCCTCTGAAAGAACCTAGTTTTTTTATGTAATAGTATAAGTTCAAACATGTACAAAATTATAACAATTCAATCCAACCTTTTGGTAACCTGGGCAAACATGAACACAAATTAATATTTCAAACACACTTGAAGTACATCCGCTTGACTTTTAGCTTACTGAAATTCTTTAGTACAATTATTGATTCTTACACCGCAAAAAAGCATTTTATTTTGTTATCCGAATTTTATATACAGAATCATGAAATAATTACCAAATTGAGTACAAATGCTGTTTTTATACCTCCAATATCACAGAATATTCCCCCTATTTGAATACATATAAAAATTTAATTTTGAATTCGCCATTTGGAATCAAATACCCCTAAATTTAATTATTTTTTACTTGCCTATTTATATTTTTATGTACTACCTATTATTAACACGCAAAATCGTGAAGCGTTCCACATTTTTAAATTATGAGTGGTTTCATTCCCAAAAAAAAATTAAGGAGAATTAACACCTATATTTACCAACCATTATTTACCTACAACTATCTATCTAACCTACATTTACCAACTATTATTTACCTACAACTATCCATTTACACCAATATTTACCAACCTTGAACCGCACTGTCTTTTTAATCCTCAGGGTCATCCTCCTTACATATTTATTGAAATGGACCCTTGTCTTCTCTCTTATTCCTACTACTATCTTCATAACTACTTTACGGAAAATTAAACTATCCTTAACGTACTGACTATCTAATTGTTTATGTGCCCCTAAACTTGTCTGCTTGGCTTTATTCAATGCTATATTTGAATTAGACAAACCAAACGGTACCACCTTAAAATTATAAATTTTTTCTTCAACTGAAACTCTTGTGTACCATCTAGAATTTTTATGTAGTGGAATCAACCAGAAAGAGTTCCTAAAATCAAGCTTACTGAAAATAAGTTTACCACTCAATCTAGTTAAAAGTGTGTCCATGGATGGTGGACAATAAAATTGCGATTTAGTTCTTTGATTAATTTTTATTGCATTTAAACACAAACGAATGCTATTATATTTTCTCTTAACAACTACTAGCGAATTTAGAATATGCGTATTTGAATACTCAATTATGCCATCCTCCAATATTTTGCTAATTTACAATTTTTCTGCTACCTATATGTTGCAGGTATTGGATATATTTTAGAATTTAATGGCTCTGAATTGTCAATCTCTAAAACATGCTCATATCTTAGCGCTGTGCTCGATTGTACACCTACTAATTCTGAATGTTTTTTCAACAGTGCCTGAACTGCGTCTAATTTCTCGTCTGGATATTTAATTGTATCTAACTCATTTATTTTCCCATCTATCTTCATCAAATTCACACTTAACCCCACGTCATTTTCTGTGATCTAATAACTATCGCTCCAGGGCCATTCCATATCCATAACCTTTATCAATCGCTTCTTCATATCGATAATCAAACCTAACTTCATCATACAATCCATACCCAAGATACTTTTAAATTTTCGTCAAGGAACAATCAAACTCCTTCACAACACAACAAACCTATCTCTACCTTTAGCACAACAACGCTATTTACAACAGCAAACCTGTTTTTGTTCGGAGCTACTAAATGACTCCTACTAATAGGCATAATTCTATTACAAATTTCTCCCTTAATTTCTTTAACAAATTCTTCAGATACTAAACTCGCCTCCGCTCCTGAATCAAGCAATGATCCTACATTATTATTTAAAATTTTAATTTCCACTATTGGCAAACAAACTTACATTGATTTCTGATTCCACTTCCTTCTCAATCCTCATAAATTCCCGCTGATGTTCATATTTACATATAGCTAACTCTAGTAGTTTGTCTTTTATTGAAAATCCTGTCTTCTCTGACTCTCATTATTTGGTCCCCTTTGTTCTTCTACCACTTCTGCATAAGTTCTACTAACTTCTGGCCTACTTGTCACTTTGTTATTTCGCGTCCCTGTACTAGGTTGTGTTCCTAAGATTTCGGGTGAGCTATTCTTCCGTTGTACACTCGGTCCCTGATTTGTACTTCTTGTACCACTACTGCGAAAATAATTTCCCCTTGACTCCCAATTATTTCTAAATGATCTGTTAAAACTTGTTCCCATCTATTGTTAAAATTATCCACCCTATTTTCGAATCTAACCTGATTTATATTTCCATTCCTATAATCTCTAGGTCTTCTAGTGCTTACATCATAATATCTCTGTAGATATTCTAAAAATGTTTCCCTTTCTGTGATGTTTTGCAGTGCTACATGCTGTCTAACCTCTACCTCAAAGTGCCTAGATAAATACTTAATGAATTATCAATCCGTTAACGGTAGACATAACTGTTTGGCTATAATATACTTCCTGATGGCATACTGCTCCCTAGATCCTGAAAATTCCCCCTTATATTTTTCCGTAATCAAATCATCCCTCACTTCGTCATGCTTATGATCTCCCCAATAATGTTTAGAAATTTTTCTTTAAAATCTAAGTACGATTCGATTCTATGTCTTGACCCACAAGATTGTACCACGCTTCTGCATTCTCTTTTAGTAATACCTTCACCACATTTAATTTGGTGTTCATCATACAATACACTATACACTATTGATAAATATTTGAGGATTTACCCGATTGTCCCCCAAATATTTCATGTGCTGATCTAATGACAAATTATTTGCATAAAACCTCTGTCATTCCCCTTTAAAGCGGTTACATTCTGTTTGATTACACACATTTTCCTTTCGAATCTACCTTACTGGTCCCTGCATGAAACACTTACTTCTGTCATTTTATTGTTAATTTCTTCATCACAAAAAACTCTCACTTCCCTTTTCATCTTTCCTATATTCTTTCCAATTTCTATTATGTCTCTTTCATTCCGTGCTACCCGAACATCAACTTCCTCCAATTTTGCTGTCAAACTATTTTTAAAATCACTGAATTCTTTTGTCAACTTCTATATTTTTTCACTTAAAATTTCAGTCGTTCTTTCTAACTTCCTGTATGATAATTCCCTTCCTTGTCACATTTCTTCTAACATTCTCATAATCAATTCATTCCCTTGTACTCCCGATTCCGTTCTTGACTGATCCACACTACCTTCTGCCGATTTCATTTCCGGTTCCTGTTTATCAAACAAAGCACTATCACTACTTCCAATCTTAACTTCTTGACTCATCAACCACTCTTTTCTCAACATACGTTCAAAACATCAAACTCACACATACACAACAAACACAAAAGAAATGCAACACAATCAACCCCTAATCTCCAGGTCGTCAGTTTCCTGAAATCATTGTAATTATCAGAATTCGAGCCCCTCACGTACGGGTCGCCATTTCGGTGCAAAAACTAAGCTCTCTTGAAATAGAAAGAACTACAAACTTTCGATGCTGCTTATATACAATAACTCTGCTTTGCAACAAAGTATGTCACGGCTGATCAGCTGCTCTTGTGAAAAACCAATCCAACTACAAAAAAAAATTCTGCTACGGTAAAAACGCCTAAGTTAATTATTCAAATTCATAAGAAAAGACACGCAAACATTAACATGAAACTCTTTGTTTATTCATTAATTACACATTATGTACATGCTCTTCGTTAAAATAACATATTTTAAAATACATTTTGAAATGCATAATTACACAACTAAATATTTGCAATTATATTATCAAAAAAAGGAAGTAACAGGGATTTCCCACAGTCTTAACTTTACATCCGGTTTAGTAGGAGCTCATAATAATTCTTGCACTTTCGTGCAAATATAGCACCTCAATCCTCCAAAAGCACCCTTTTACCTTGTACATACCAGAAATTATTAAGATCGTCAAATATTTCTTAAACCTAACTTTCCAAAAAATATAGTATTATAATGCAACTGCAAAAGTTCAATTCATAGTTTTTCACAAGTATTATCCTTTTCAAACAAGCTTTAAGTAAATCTGCTAAGCATTCTTCATCGAAGACTGGATTTCCGGCTGCTGATAGTCCTAGTACTAGGGGAATGGGGATGCACGCAAGAAGGATGAAAATAACACACAAACACACACATACACAGAAACATACAAAACACCTTTCAAACACTGTACAAACACAAACACCTATTTACACACTTACGTTGCCTTTTCAACATCTGGATTTCGGGCTGACGATGCTCTGGACTGATAAGGCAATATCCATTGAGCGTTCTTTCTTGACGACTCAGTTTTCCGGCTGCCAATTGTCCTGGTCCTAGAAAGCGAACGTAACACGGATATCAACACTACACTCATAAGACACGTAGATACACACACACACAAACTCACATACACACACACATACACACACACAACAACAACAACACACACACACAATCTCACTCATACACATACACACACATAACACATGCCCTCAAGCGCACGCACACACACAGTACGCACACACACACACTTTACCTACGGTTACATTCTGGGGGATGCCAGGTCTGTTTAATTTTAGGTAGCAGACTAATGAAAGGTTCGAACAAATAAATAAAATAAATATAAATAGAACCACACTTGCTAACGTGTAACAATTTTATTTTCAATAATCATTATTTGCATATAATTTCAAAAATAATGCGCTAAGCGTGCATCGTTCCGTAGTAATCTAATTATATTCAGCTATCTGTTTCGCATAAAGCTATTCGCAAGCACATCTCTGTTGGATTGTTTTGTGTCCCTCGCCCCTGACGGCGCGGCCGCACGGCCCTGGTTACGAGATAGTCGGCCACGAGCGATAGTTTTGTCAACATGTACTCCTGGTTAGAGACCGGCAATCTTCGAATGCATTATCAATGGTGAAGATATCTTCGAATAACGGTTGGTAAAGTATATATTATACAAACTTATGTAATTTGAGGTAATTTATTTAGCGCGACAATTTAGAAGACAATTTAGAATATAATTTAGAATACAATTTTGAATACAACTTAGGATGGGACAAATTAGAATTCAACCTTGAGAACACGACTACTATAAAATATAATGCGACAAGATGTGATTCGACACGTGGAACGCAACAAATATAACTCGACAAGAATAATTGATGTAAACTTTGCCTAACAAGAAATTTGTCTAGGAAGGAATTGTAGATGTTAATTTAGATGGAGTCGTTTCGAATTGCAAACGCTGTTATCTTTGCTTGAAGAACGGGGATCGCGTCTTGCCTTGTTGTGAGGCGAATATTGCAGTTTTGGTTCGTAATTAGCTATAAGAATTTCTTTTTGCATGTGTTTCAAAACTTAGAACGCATTAACTTGCTTTTATGTTTAGTACACGTAAATTGTAAAAGTTTCAACTGATTATTGAGCTGGTTTTACAAGCTGTAAAACGAAATTTTGTTGAATTAGCGTTCTTAAAAAAAACATACTTTGTTCCATATGAACCGTCGATAAGTTCAGCAGGTGTTTTCGACGTCATATTTTTCTACTTTGTACAGCTGATAGATGTTGCCTTAAAAGCAAATGCTTTGAGCAGCTGTAATGCAATTTAAATAAACATGCCTATTTTTGTGATCAGCTTTATCTACACTTAGATTATTATACGTAATTTTGAAAACTCAAATTCTGATATTGTTAGGAGCTAATAATTTGTTATCAACCTGACAAGATCTGCCCAGGTTAGAATTTAATTTACTGTGTTATGCTTGCGAACCATTATTACTTTATTTTGTACATCAAGTTCATGTTTAAAGTAAAGTTGCTTGATTAATAATAATGAAAGACAAAAAAGGAAAGTTAAAAGTTTAATCTTGATATAGTTGATGATGAAAATTTTTTTGTTACAAGTTACAATATTTTAAAAGAGTTTCTTTAGTAAACAATTAATTCAAAATTGAAGACTTTTTATTTTGATCAAGTGCGATCAAATCTAATTACATAAAGCTAAAACCTTTCTGAGTAATAAATTGATGCCAATACTATATTGGAAATACTTTTTTATTATTTCTTTATATATTTTTGTAGGACACAAATGGTGTTCCATTTTTTTATTTATTTAACCATTACAATTTCTTGCAGGAGCTGCGTCTTATTTTGTTAAGACAGGTTTTTGTTAACGAAGGCGATCATTTTTTCTTTGGGTCTCCACGTCCGCCCTTAGAACTGTGCTTTGCAATTATCGTAATTATCTCAGGACATGGTGGCGCCTATTTGATTTAGCTTAACTTTGGTTTGCAAACAGAATTCAACTTACCTCCCACTTCTCATTGCTCTACCCAGGAACAGACCCCTAGCTTTGTCGGAAGATTTTTGGAAAAATAAGTAACACTGACGCCACGCCCATAAAAAAACAACCTACCTACGTAAAAAAAAATACGTTTCACTGGCGTCCACATCGTGGTCCGTTCAGTAAGAACGAAAAGTACGTTACACTGGCGCCGGCAACGTGTAGGGCTTCAAAATTTGTTTGCTCAAAATTTATTTTGCATCAAAATTTGTTTGTTTAAATTTGCTAATGTTCTTGAAATTTGTTTTGGCATAAGTTTAGTTGAGACGTTGACCCTCCTTCAGTCAATTAATTACCTTAGTCAAATTTATTTTTAACTTTAATTCTGTTTTGACCCAATAAAGATTTTTTTGATATTGTTTTGGCAAAAAATTATTTTTACCAAATACACCTTTTGATTTTGACCTTTAGTTGCTCGAATTTGTTTTGACAATTTTTGTAAGGCTTAAATCATTTAGATTTATCAATTTGATTTCATTAAAATATTGCAATGATGTCGAAAAAATTCCAAATTGTTTGTCTACTTAAAGAGGAGCTGGAGTATGAACTGAAAATCAGAGGAATAGTGAGTGAGAGGCCAGTTTTGGAGAAAAGAAAAATTTTAGGAAGACTGTTAGCTAAAGAAGTCGATAAGCCTGTTTGCCTGATTGACCTTTCGAGTTATGAAGTAGATTTTGCAACGGACTGTAAAGAGATTTCTGTTTCAGTTGAGTCAGTTCGAAATGTTTTGTCCGAATTTGAAGGTGATTCGTCAGATTCAATTTTTAGGAGAGCTTGTTCACAGTTGATCCACCTTTCTGGTCGAGTTAAGCGTATAAAAATTCCTTCAATAAATTCCGAGGAAGCAATTAAGTTCAGAAATGAGACCGTAGCAACCATACTAACCCTAAAAGCTGAGTTATATGATAAAATCAATAAGAGTACAGAGTCCACTAATTTTGATCGGTCTGTTGTAGTATCTCCTTCAGTTGCTAGTGCGCCTACCCATTCTATTTCGTATGTAACACCTTCCTTACCTATAGGTTCATGGCCCGTAAAATTCTCAGGAGACCCTAAAAAACTATATTCATTTTTAGATAGAGTCAGCGAATTAGCACAATCTCGTAAGGTACCCGAAGCTGATTTATTTGGATCCGCATGTGAACTTTTTGTAGGAAATGCTTTGATTTGGTTTAGAACTGTAAAAAATTCGTTGAGAGATTGGAATTCATTATTAGAACGTCTAAAGGAAGATTTTCTACCCGGTTTTTCTGATGATGATATTTGGGAAAAAATTAAAAATCGTCGTCAAGGTAAAGATGAAAGTATTGTTTTATTTGTTGCGCATATGCAAACTTTATTTAGTAGACTTACTAATGAGCCAGCAGAAGTCACTAAAGTTAAGATGATAAGAAAAAATTTGATTCCTGATTTTATTTCAGCACTTGCGTTGTCGGACATTCAAGATGTATCTACCTTAGTAAGGTTGTGCAAAAAATTAGAAGAAGCTTCTTTGATGAAACTAAACTCAGTTTCTGCATCTTCTAGTAAGCCTAACAAGTCTTGTAGTTCTTCTAAGCATCCATTCGAGACTAAACATCCCGTGTTGAATGAAAAAATTTATGCAGTTAAGAGTAGGGTTTATCAAAATAAATTAATTAATCCTCAAGCACCAGTAGCGGATAAGGGTACTTCGGAGTCTTCAGTTTTTAATTCGTTTAGTCCTGATAAGAGAAATAATTTTGCTTGTTGGAATGCTCCCGTAACGGACATTGGTTTAAAGATTGTAGAGCAACCAAAAAGATTTTTTGTTTTGGATGTGGGCGAAAAGGTGTTAAGGCAACGTCATGTCCACAATGTTCAAAAAACTAGTAAGGCGGCAGGTGCATAGTGGTCGGCTACAGTTATGTTATGTAAACAAGAAAAATATTTTTGCAAAGATGATTGGTCGAGATGGCTTACAATTGTAAAAAATTTTTGTCAGAATTCTTCGAAGCCTAAGAATAATTCCTTGTTCATTGAAAAGCAATGTGATAATCGACCTTACATTATGGTGAAATTGCTTGATAGAGATATTACCGGTCTTCTAGATTCAGGATGCACTACCTCAGTGGTTGGATCCTTAGCTCTTTCGATAATTGAAAAATTAGACTTACAAATTTTTAGTTCAGCAAAAACAGGTATTACTACTGCTGATGGTTCAGTAGTTCAGTAGTCTGTTTTAGATTCTGTTGATTTACCAATTTGTGTGGGTAATGATTGTCGTATTTTTAATGCATTGGTGGTCCCGTCCCTACCTAATGCTTTTATATTCGGTAGTGACTTTGCAAAATTATTTGGTGTAGTTGCCGAATTTAAGAACAATAAATGGTTTATTCAGAGTAACATTGAAAATAGTATTGTGTATGTAGGTTCATCTTCTATCCCTTTGAACACTAATGATTACTTATTTGATTTGCATGACCTTTCGGATGCTCAGTGTGTGCAAGCACAAGAAATTATAGATTCATTCAATGAAATTGGCAGTGATGATAGGTTGGGACGTACTAACCTGATAGAAATGGATATAGATACAGGTAATGCCAAGCCCTTCCATAAGAAACCAAATGTTATGTCACCATATATGAGTAAGATATTGAATGATGAGTTGAACGACATACTTAGACTCAAAGTTATAGAACCGTGTATTAGTCCGTGGTCATCTCCAGTATTGTTAGTTAAGAAGGCAGATGGAGAATATCGTTTCTGTTTTGATGGTAAAGCCCTGAACGACCTAACTATTCACGATTCGTATCCCCTTGCGAATATAGATAGAATTCTCAATATGTTAAGAGGTGCAAACTATATTTCGTCACTTGATTTGAGAAAATCGTTTTGGCAATTCCCTCTTAGTGAGTCATCTAAAGATAAGACTGCTTTTAATATTATTTCGCGAGGACAGTATAGATTTACATGCATGCCATTTGGGTTGAAGAATGCTGCGCAGACTCAACAGCGATTAGTAGATGCGATTTTTGGTCGACGTTTTGAACCTCATGTATTTTGCTATTTGGACGACATAATACTATGTTCGTCGTCATTTGAAGAACATCTGAAATTATTGTCGGAGGTTAAGCAACGTTTAAAAGAGGCTAACCTTACTATAAATATAGGAAAATGTGAATACTTCAAAAAGTCACTTAAATTTTTGGGTTATATAGTTGGTTCAAGTTTACTTCGTACAGACCCCGATAAAGTATCAGCTATGGTCAACTTTCCTCGACCGAAAACCACGACGGAAGTTAAGAGGTTCATAGGAATGTGCAGTTGGTATCGTCGCTTTATAAAGAATTTTTCGTCATTAGTTTCGCCCATTAATGATCTCGTTAAGAAAAAAAAAGGTCAAACTGTAAATTGGAGCTCGGAAGCAGAAAATTCGTTTGTGTTAATTAAACAAGCATTAGTTTCGGCACCTCTTCTTTCACAGCCAGATTATTCGGCACCCTTTATTGTTGAATGTGACGCCAGTAACACTGGGTTAGGTGCTGTCCTGATACAGAATATAAGAGGAGAAGAACGTGTAATTTCGTACGCAAGTAAAACCCTAAGCCGTACGGAGCGCAATTATTCCACCACAGAAAAAGAGTGTTTAGCAGTCATTTTTGCAATTGAAAAATTTCGTCCGTGGGTGGAAGGGGTTCGATTTACAGTTGTCACTGATCATTTTTCGTTACTTTGGTTGAGTAATCTTCAGAATCCTACTGGAAAACTTGCCAGATGATCTGTTCGATTAAGGCAACATTCATTTGATTTGGTACATAGGAAAGGAAAATTTAATATAATTCCAGATTGTCTTAGTCGTGCTGTTCCTATAGAAAATCCAGAAATTAATTTAGTAGATATCAAACTTGATAATGTAGGCTTGTGGTATGAATCTATAAGAAAGAAAATATTGTCGTAACCTAAAAGCTACCCACAATGGAAAGTGGAAAATGGGTTTATTTTTAAATTTATTCCTTTCAAATTCGGCGAATATTGTAGAGTGGAAGCACTTAGTACCGAAATCTCAGCGTAAAGATGTCATTAAATCATGTCATGACCCCCCTTCAGCAGGACATTTTGGTTCTTTGAAAACTTTGTCTCGTGTCCAAGAATTGTATTATTGGCCAAAGATGATTTTTGATGTACGTAAATTTTGTCGGAAATGTTTGATTTGTGGTGCTCAAAAACCACCAAATAAAGGTCCCCTTGGCATAATGGGAAAGGAAAAAGAGGTTGGATTTCCATTCCAAACCATTGCTTTAGATTTGATGGGTCCGTTCCCTCGTTCCAAACGCGGACATAAATGGCTTTTAATTGTTGGTGACTGATTCTCGAAGTATTCGATTTTACAGCCTTTGCGCAGTGCCAAGGCACATTTGGTCGAAAAATTTTTAGAAGAAAAAGTGTTTCTTGTCTACGGCGTACCACAATTTGTTATTTGTGATAATGGTCCACAGTTGAGTGGACGTGTTTTTAAAGCTTTGTGTGCAAGGTACGAAATCCAAAGGATTTGGTACAATGCTGTTTATGCTCCTCAATCCAATTTTGTGGAAAGAATTAATAAGACAGTTGGTACTGCAATCCGTTCATACGTAGAAGAACATGATACGTGGGATATTGAGATATCAAAAATTCAGTACGCAGTTAATTCAGCGAAACACGAATCCACCAACTATTCTCCAAATTTTTTAGTCTTTGGTCGTCAGGTACCCTTAAGTGGAAAAGCTTTAGTAGCAATTTTGAACCCGGTAAAGATGTAGATGTTGTTTCTAGTAGTAGACCTTCCTATGTTTTGGATCGTCAATCTTTGTTTGATATTTTTGGGAATGTCCGTGAAAATTTACATGTAGCTTATCAACGTTCGAGTAAACGCTACAATCTTAGAAGAAGAGACATTTCATTTCAAGTTGGAAAAAGAGTTTGGAGGACTAATAAGGTACTTTCGAGTGCTGGTGATAAATTCTCCGCTAAGTTAGCTCCAAAATTCATTTTGTGCAAAGTTCGTAAAAAACATTCCAATTTAGTATATGAATTAGAGAATGAGGATGGAACAAAAGCCGGAAAATGGCATGTTAAGGACTTGAAACCCCTTGAAGCATCAGATCCAGATGAGAATGATGATCTTGACGATTAGTTCCAGTCTAGTCATTTCTTTGATTATAAGTAAAACAATCGTTGCTTGTTTCGTTTTGTTCTGATTTTTGATTTAGTATGGTTATAACTTATACTAAATGAAGACTGTCCTTTTGCAACTTATTTTGTTTGAAAATTTTGTTTGATGATTGAAACATGTAGTCAAAATTTTGTGTAGTAGTTTTGTAGTGTACATTAATGTACATACTAGTTGAATTCGTCGCGCGTTATTAGAAGATATTATTAGAAAGTAGAAATAAGTAGACTATTTGAGTTGTTAGTCCTGATTTCTACATATTTAGGTAGAGAGAATATTGGCTTATTCTTTCCCTTGTTTCGGACCTTTCTGTAATTTTTGTTTGATAAGGTCAGAGGTTTTCACGGTCAACCTCACCATTTGATCCATCACTAATAGGTGATGATGTTAGAAAATTAGTGATAGGATAATCAGTAGGGTGTAAGAGATTTCAGCCCTGACTGGTTCGATTTTGCATCCGATTTTTGTAAGTAACCTGTTGCTTAGGTTATTTTAGTTTTGATTATCACTTCGTGGTGATAATATTTTGCATCGGATTTTTGTAAGTGACCTGTTAGTTAGGTTACCTTAGTTTTGATTATCACTTTTTGATGATAATATTTTGTATTCGATTTTTGTAAGTGACCTGTTGGTAGGTTGCCTTAGTTATGATTATCACCTTGAGATGATAATATTTTGAATTGTGATGCTGTTTTGATATAGTAGCGTCCCTTTTTTTTTTGGTTGATAGAGTTGCTTGAGCTCCAGGAAGTGGAGTTGTTATGTTTGGGAAATTTAGATAATTTGTATTGTGTTTAGTTATAGTTGCTAGATACTAGCCTTGGTAGGAGTAAGAAAGTTCTTGCTCTAGAAAAAGGGTTCCTTTAAATTTAAACTTAGATTAATTTTTTTGTCCCGTGGAGTGTTTGACTTTTTAATTTGATCTCTCTTAATTTTGACATATACCGATTGTGACTCCCCGATTTTGTCTCCCTATGGACGTTTGGTACACGTAGTTACCAACACACTCAAATTTGTATATATTTGTCCCCCTCGTTTTCGTAGTTTCGTAGTTATTCTGGATGTGAAATAAATTAGTAATTCTAATTCGGAAAGTATGATGTTTCGTAGATATTTGTAATGTCAGATAGGAGTGTATTAAAGGCTAGTAAAAAAAAAGTCTTTTGTGTTTTTTTTACTTACATTTTTCTTTGTTGTAAAAGATTTTTTTTCTTTTAGGAAAGGGGTAGTGTAACAATTTTATTTTCAATAATCATTATTTGCATATAATTTCAAAAATAATGCGCTAAGCGTGCATCGTTCCGTAGTAATCTAATTATATTCAGATATCTGTGTCGCATAAAGCTATTCGCAAGCACATCTCTGTTGGATTGTTTCGTGTCTCTCGCCCCTGACGGCGCGACCGCTCGGCCGTGGTTACGAGATAGTCGGCCTCGCGCGATAGTTTTGTCAACATGTACTCCTGGCTAGAGGCCGGCAATCTTCGAATCCATTATCAATGGTGAAGATATCTTCGAATAACGGTTGGTAAAGTATATATTATACAAACTTATGTAATTTGAGGTAATTTTTTTAGCGCGACAATTTAGAAGACAATTTAGAATACAATTTAGAATACAATTTAGAATACAATTTAGAATACAATTTTGAATACAACTTAGGATGGGACAAATTAGAATTCAACCTTGAGAACACGACTACTATAAAATATAATGCGACAAGATGTGATTCGACATGTGGAATGCAACAAATATAACTCGACAAGAATAATTGATGTAAACTTTGCCAACAAGAAATTTGTCTAGGAAGGAATTATAGATGTTAATTTAGATGGAGTCGTTTCAAATTGCAAACGCTGTTAACTTTCTTGAAGAACGGGGATCCCGTCTTGCCTTGTTGCGAGGCGAATATTGCAGTTTTGGTTCGTAATTAGCTATAAGAATTTCTTTTTGCATGTGTTTCAAAACTTAGAACACATTAACTTGCTTTTATGTTTAGTACACGTAAATTGTAAAAGTTTCAACTGATTGTTGAGCTGGTTTTACAAGCTGTAAAACGAAATTTTGTTGAATTAGCGTTCTTAAAAAAACATACTTTGTTCCATATGAACTGTCGATAAGTTCAGCAGGTGTTTTCGACGTCATATTTTTCTTCAGCTGACAGATGTTGCCTTAAAAGCAAATGCTTTGAGCAGCTGTAATGCAATTTAAATAAACATGCCTATTTTTGTGATCAGCTTTATCTACACTTAGATTATTATACGTAATTTTGAAAGCTCAAATTCTGATATTGTTAGAAGCTAATAATTTGTTATCAACCTGAAAAGATCTGCCCAGGTTAGAATTTAATTTACTGTGTTATGCTTGCCAACCATTATTACTTTATTTTGTACATCAAGTTCATGTTTAAAGTAAAGTTGCTTGATTAATAATAATGAAAGACAAAAAAGGAAAATTAAAAGTTTAATCTTGATATAGTTGATGATGAAAATTTTTTTGTTACAAGTTACAATATTTTAAAAGAGTTTCTTTAGTAAACAATTAATTCAAAATTGAAGACTTTTTATTTTGATCAAGTGCGATCAAATCTGATTACATAAAGCTAAAACCTTTCTGAGTAATAAATTGATGCCAATACTGTATTGGAAATACTTTTTTATTATTTCTTTATAGGACAGGTTTTTGTTAACGAAGGCGATCATTTTTTTTTGGGTCTCCACGTCCGCCCTTAGAACTGTGCTTTGCAATTATCGTAATTATTTTAGGACATGGTGGCGCCTATTTGATTTAGCTTAACTTTGGTTTGCAAACAGAATTCGACTTACCCCCCACTTCTCATTGCTCTACCCAGGAATAGACCCCCTAGCTTTGCCGGAAGATTTTTGGAAAAATAAGTAACACTGACGCCACGCCCATAAAAAAAACATCCTACCTACGTAAAAAAATACGTTTCACTGGCGTCCACATCGTGGTCCGTGCAGCAAGAACAAAAAGTACGTTACAAACGCACAACAATGATCCCCATCCACTCATGTTTTATGAGCTCTAAATATTTTACGCATTCCATAGTGCGTATTTTTCGCAAATGAATGTTGCTGCTTCGGCTATTCGTCACGTGCCTCTGACCTAATCTTTTAAGTGCCGCTATTTTTGTGAAAATTATTTATATTTTTGGTAAATTTCATTCATATTTCCCCTGACAGATGTATTCTTTTATTTCTATTGATTTACATTACTAATCCAAAAGAAAATAAATAGCACATTTGTTTGAAAAGCGCGTGGTTCCAAACGGAACCAGTAGGTCTGAGGCATGATTTTGACCAAAAAATTATTTACAGTCATGTCGTCATGGATTTGAATAACTATACTTTCGATGACACCTACGCTCTTATTGATTCGATTCCATATGATGCGTTCAATTACTTCAAATGCTCCATCAAGTGATGGCATTGCATATCTTTGTAGTACCCTGCATATACTCACCCAATGAAAACAAATTTAATTAGAAAGGTTAAAATATGAAACTAGTAAACGAGATAACCTCATTAGTAGAAATAATATTTAAAGTTAAATTTATTATAAGTTCATTCGGGTGTTCAACCTATGCGCTATTTCCAATAGAGGAAACAGCATATTACAACATAAAGCCAGCAAAATAGCTTATAATTTCGAAATAGACAGGCACAGCAGAATGGCAATAAAGTCAAAAGTCCAAGCAGAACCCATTAGGTAGCTGCTGGTCACCAACCAGAAATAAGTAAAGCTAACAATGTAAAAGAAGGACAGAGTGACTGCGAGGAAGCAAACAAAAACTAAAAAAGAAGCGGTTCCACTCCAGACTTCAACGGGTGAAACACTATATGAGGAGTCATGATTTGACCGATGGGGTAAATTGGCATTAGTGAAAGTTACAGTGACTGAGTTTATTACGGGTAAGTTTTATGCCTGAAGTAATTTGTACCAGTACTAAACATAAGTAATAGGGAATGTGTCCATTGGATCACAGTATTCGTAAGTGGTGTATCTAACGTCTAAATTTCTAAAAATGTTAATATAATAAATAAAATATATATTTAGTAGTTAAATATACCAAATAATATGATCCCAGTTTTAGTTAAGCAACAACCTAGGAGTCACGGTACGTATAAGGCAAATGATAGCACCTCGATCCTTCCATCTGGTGATACGAACAGACCCGTTGCCCCTATTTAAAGCCACACTATAAATAAACCCAAAAAAACAAATAGGAAAACCGCTTGACCAACCCGCAGCTCAGATAACGTAACCCCATCAACCGATCCTTTAAGTAATGTACATGTTATTATTAAAACTCCGCGATCGCTACAGTGGTGTCAGTTGTGGGGTTTTCTAGTCCTTGTAAGATTGTGACAGTTGCGTCCCGTGGGTTTAATACGTCGTTGGAGGATGGTAGTATTGGGATGTTCTCTAGGATATGGTCACTTGAAAGACACATGACGGGCTCTAGTAATTTTTCGCGCACGGTTTAAGTCGGTCTACATGTTCCACTTGTTCAGTCCGTCCGTTTAGTAATCTAATTTTAACAGTTATGGCCCCTTAATTTTGATTATGCGGTAAGGACCTGGCCATTTGGTTGCTAATTTTTTTGCTGTTCCTGGTTTGTTAGAGGGATCGTGTAGGTATACTAGATCTCCTAATTGTAGGTTTTTGTCTTTCGTGTTTCTATTGAACTGAATGGTTCGATTTTCTGCTGTCTTTGTCTGTTGATTTTGTGCTTTAGTCTGCCAATCATTTCGGATACGTAGTGGTGATCGCTGTCGTTTCGTATTCTGTTTGGTCTTACGATGTCGTCGACTGGTAGGACGGGGTCCCTACCAAGTAATAAAAAGTAAGGGCTATATCCCGTTGAGGAGTGGGTGTTCATAAAGTACGCCATTTGTAAATACGGAATCCGTTCGTCTCAGTCTTGTTGGTTTTTCAATATGCAATGTGATAAAAAGTCTTTAAAAATTGGTGACTTTGTTTTATTTGTCCGTTTCATTGTAGGTGGTAAGGGATGGTTTGAATTTTTTCGATTTTTAAAAAAGTGCATATGTTTCTAAACATGGCGGATACGAAATTTGTTCCTTGGTCTCTAATTAGTTGTTTCGGAGTGCCATGTCGGGCAATGATGATGGTTTCAAACGATTTGGCAACGGTGTATTCCGCTTAGTCGGATAGTGGTATTGCTTATACGTATTTTGTAAAATGGTCTTGGAATGTATACATGTATTTATTTCCTCGGTACGAAGTAACAATAGGGGCTGTGATGTCCATGGACTCTTTCGAAGGGGGTTGTATGTCTGGGAAGCTTTAAAGGGGTGCTGAGTTTAAGTAGGGGTGGGGCGACGACAGCACGATTGGCATTTGGACACGTACGTTATGATATCGTTTTTCATGTTTGACCAGTAGCAACGAATTTGAATGAAGGCTAGTGGCTTTTTTTGACCTTGGTGTCCTGCAAACGTTAGGTCGTGAAAATCGTGAATCACTTTTCTGATTAGTGTTTTCAGTATTAGTAGGCGGTCGTTTCCTTGTAGCGTTTTGTACAGTATGTCATCGTTATCTAGGTAAAATATTGGGTCGTTTGTTGTGAGTGTCGTTTCTAATTGTTTCATGACCTCTTGACAGAACAAGTCTCGTTTCTTACGTCGTTTAATTAATTCCCTGTCCCACATAGGGATAACCTCCGGTTCTAGTGTATGAATGGTTTCCTGGCGTGTTTCACTGTCGATCTCTTGATGATATATGTGCACAGTAATGTTTATTATAACCCCGTAAACGCGGTACGCGAGCCACTGATGACAGTTGGTAGCGATATTAGATAATGTAAAAATTGACGCGCAAATTATAGATGACGTCACACAATATGCAAATTAGGGCGACACAATTTACCAATTACACAAATTTTAAAGAAAACCCCCACGGGGTACTTACGTGAACATGTAGGGCTTCTTCAGGATTACTCCATGATAATCGCCGGCTGCTTTGACTAATCTTTCTCGGGTGTGGAAATTCTTGAGCCAGGTTGAATTCAAATTCGATTGTCCTCTTCCTATGTAGAGGGGCGACAGGAACGGATATGAGGAACGATAATCAAAGGAAGGCAAAAAGAGACCTACATAACAAAAAGATACGGTAAGACACAAAAGACAACCTTCTTACATCTCGGAGGCTAGTTGTTCCGTGTATCTGGAAATCCCCCACTATCCTCCTTCGTCCACACGAGTCGGCGCGAATCTCGCGCAACGCACTATCTGAAGTGACGGAAATACGCACACTTCTTTTAAATTTATGGCCCGAAATTCTCACATATTAAAACTTAATTAAGAATGACTAGTGCCGATTTTTCGGCACGTAACATATTAGTTCCTTTTAATGTAAATTTAATCATTTTTAAAACGGTTTCCCATTGTAGAATGTCTAATCCGCATCCGATTCGTAGCACATTCGTGTCTTCAAATGTCAATAGTTGTAATTTAAGTTCTTTCATAGTGTTCCATAAGATATGGTACGTGGGTTTTTGAAAGAATTTACTTTTCGTAATTAGGTAATAAATGTTTCATTCATTGTGTTGAAGGGTTACGACTTTGCCTAGTCCAATTTTCTGGGTTTTTAGTTTTATAGTTGAGCCAACCTGTGTTTAAATCCTCATGCTATTCCTGCTCCCATCGCCAGATCCTCTAATACACAGTGGGCTGGGGCACTTCCTTTTGGACTTAAAAATATATTTTCGGTTTTTTCTATTACATTATTATTTGTAGTTGTGTCTGTTTTAAAAATCTCTAAAAATTCATCAAAACTCATTTCATATGATTTTTCGTTGTATATGCGGCTGAGTGCGTCTACGTTTCCGTAATTTTTTTCGCTCTTGTGAACTACATCAAAATCGTATTCCGCTAGTAAGAGGGGCCATCTGGCTAGTCAAGAACTTGGATCTTTTAAGGATGGCAGCCATTTTAGCGGCCGGTGGTCGGTTATTATTGTGAATTTTTTACCATATAAATAGCATCGAAATTGCTTAATGCCACGCACTACTGCCTGCATTTCTTTTCGGTGACGCTGTAATTTAGTTGACTTTTAACAAATTTTTTGAGACGAATGATATGGGTTTTGTGAACTCGTTAAGTTCTTAGTTTAATGTTTCTAATCAGCTAATTAAGTGCTGTTATCACGGTCAACGTCATCCATTCTTTTTTAATGCACGTAGTGAATGGTCGCTGTTTCCTTCTTTTTATAATACGTACAGCTATTAAAATCGCTATTTGTTTTATTTCATCGCTTTTTCCGAAAGTAGCGTTTCTACGAATTGGGTCGCTCATTCGTTTACGCGAAATAATTCGCTATTCCTAACGTATTTACAGATGATATATTACTTTGTCAAAATCTCTCTAACGAATTGCCGTATGCTGTTATTAATAACGTATATGTTCGAACCTTCTGGAAATAAAAATAAAGATACGCTTTATTAAAACTCATAAAGTATCATTTTTAACGAGAATGAATCTTTATTTTTGTTTTAAACGATATATCTGCACACTGAAATTTGTCTAGTATTTTAAAACTGCATGCGACTTATTTTCAGTTTACAATGAATGTTTACACGGAGTTTAATTACACACTTATTAAGGGCTTTGTCATATGATTTGTAAATGCAATGAAAACTTGTTATTAAACAGCATTCCTCAGGAAAACCATTATTTACACAAGGTTTAAAGATGGGTTTGAGATTTAATTTGGGATACTGATCGTTTAGCAACATACTGCTTATTTAAAGCGCCTTTCCGTGCTTTTCAACAAACGATTTTAATTGCTTATACGTTTGGATATCCTGAGTATTTCTTAGGTTGAAGGTTTTAGTAAATCGATATCCATTTTTTATTGAAAACATATTGAAAAGAAATAAATTGAACAAATCAACTTTCATTTGATTCAAACTGGCCATACTTTCTACAAAGTAGTTTAGTAATATTCCTAATTCTACATATGAGTTAGATCGAGCTTTACGAATATTTTTTAATGGTAATAGGTACGTATTTGCTAACAAACGACGATATTTAACGCTGAATAAAATTGTAAATGCCGTTTCAAAATTTTCACTGGTCAGAGCAAGGTGACGAATAAGATTTTTCGAATTCAAATCCAAAGAATCCAGTAAAAATAAATATTTTTCAATGGGCAACAAATTCTGATTGTCTTAAACCAAATTTTTGAACATGCTATAATAAGCATTAAAATCACATTTCCAAAAATTTTTCCTATTATTACCGCGAAAATCGAATATTGCTCATGCTGCTAATATTGGTACGTGAGTTATTTTCCAGCGAATTTTGAGCATTAATATCCAACGAATTAAGATTGCCTTCAAACTTAACATTACAAATTTTAATTGAAAGTAATATTTTATGCAATTCGTTACGTAAGGATCCGATTTCCTAAATCCCTTTGGCATTTTCTTCATCCAAGATACGAGCATGATAATAAACATCAAACTCTTTTTTTTCATAACGGCGTAAGTCATCAATTTTACTTTTATCCAATTTTCGTGGGTTTTATCCAATTTTCCACTACTAAGTAATAATTCAGATATTCTATTGACAGAATCCTTGCTTCCAAAATTAGGCAAACCCTCGAAATTCTAATACAATTCCAAATACCAATAACCAAAATCTGCTAAATTGCAGTAGGTAGTAGAATTGTATTTATGAAATTTTAACCTATTTTTTTTAAAAGGATTTCCAATGACTAACAGAACCAGTTAAACAGTGACATTCACTTTGTTAGAAGCTGACAAATACTAATATCGAAACGAGTTTTACAGATAATGAGATTGTCATATCCGGGTAGTGCGTCCTTACAACAAAATGTAAAGCATCAATATCTAAACTTAGTTTTTTAACCATACGTTTCTGCTTATAGAAAGTTTAACGGTATTTTCCACCATTCTACAAATTCTATATGTAACGCTTTAAAGCTTTACACTTTGAGATATGTAAATAATAAGAAACAATAAGATTAAGGAAAAATGAATGATAATGGAAATTTCTGAGTTTAGTAATCAATGTATAAAATATAAAAAGGCATCCGGCTCGAAGAACCAAAATTATGATTGATATACAGCGTGTAATTGATTAATATGGCAGTTACACTGTTCCCTTCTGATATGGCAGTTCTATGCGTCATGAAATATTTCATAAAAAAATGATAATAATGGATTGTATAAATGACTGCACAATATTGTGCACACAAATTTGTAATGAGTACGAATCGATACTTTCACGCACTTCAGGCTCGACCAAAGTCGTCCACTAGGCTAACGGTTATTGTTCACTGATGCACCGAGGACTGTATATAACCAAAGACAAAAGATGCAGGTATGTGGAAGGTATAGAATTTTAAATAATAGACGGTGAGGAACGCTGTAACAACGAGAAAGTCCAAACATTTTTATCTGCTCTTCCGTTTTCTAAAGTGACGATTTGTACTTGATAAAGTTGGAATCTTTAATCCGTGATTCTTCGTCTGGCTGATTGCATGTTTGTGATCTTGAATTGAAGTTCTTACAACTGCCTGTTTTATAGGTGTAAAAAGGTGCACTTTGTCTTTATAATTTTTTCTCTTTTACTGTTTTAACTATTCCCAAATAGGTATTTGTAAAATACTATTTAGAACAAAAGAAACTTTTAACCAGGTAATAATTACTTTAATTATTTTTTTCTAAGCTATATAGACCCATGAAAGAACTTTAACAACACCAATGCAAAAAGTTTGACTAACCACAGAAACAAAAGCGTTGGGGCTAAAAAACCAGATTCTATAATAACATTTTAATACGAACCAAACCGTTCTACGTTCTATTTAAGAACAGGCTGTTTATTGCTTGCGTTCTTTAACCCTAAACCAATTAATTACGAAACACTACAAAGTTTTTAACTATCAGCTTCTGCAGCAAAAACAAAAAGTACTTTTGTTAAAATTTTTACTTAATTTTTCAGGCAAATTAGCAGGCGTTTTTTAAATCAAAATTAATCATCTAGTGAGTTTATGATAAAAATAAAAATCTAACTTTCAATTTGACGAAAGTTTTTAACTTATTGTCTTGTTTTGAGCATCCCATTTCGAGTAATTGTCTCGTTTTACGCATAGACCACAGAGTTTCTTTCAATAATGAAGAAAAGCTCGACTACTGTGAACATTAATTGGACAAACATTTAACTTTCGAAAATAGGTAAACAAAGTGAACGCTGATATCCGGAACAGTTAACTCAACGGAAGTCAGTTTAGTGGCGCCAAACCGGAGGCGCCCTCTGTACAAAAAGCTCCTTGTGCGAAATTACTTCACCGCGAAGCGGCTCACAACTTAGCTTTGAAATGTGATCTTTATATGTGTATAGCAATCTTTTCGTATACATAATATTTTATTATGCATACTTTATAAATCTATAGTAAGTGTATAAGTAGCCGAGTAGGATGGTAAGCAGAAAGAAAGTACTTGCTGGTGAAATTAATTTACCATACTTGAGCTTTTTAAGAGAGTTCAAGGTAGATATATCTTCAATGTATTAAAGAATGGTGCAATTTGGAATCTGTTTATTTATGTACTCCTACCAATGACTCGTGAGCTTTAAGAGAATTTGTATTTTGTAAATTGAAAAGCTTTGCAAACGAATTTTCTGCTTACTTTTGTCTTCATTAAGACTGTTTTCAATTCCTACTCAGAAAATAAGATTAAAGAGAAAATTTTATTTAAAAATAAACAAAATTTTGAATATATAAACGCTAGAAGCTAATAGAGCTTTTGAGCCGGTTTACCCGCTTCATTTCCACCTGCATCCTCATTTCCACACACATCTGGACCAAATAGTTTTCTTCGACTAGCCATTTTCATCTTACGCGATAAATATATCTTGTTTAGCTGATCTTTAAGATAAATCTATCTTGTTTGGTATCAATTAATATTAGATTTTTCTCAGCTACCTGAATTTCTAAGAATTTTTTAGATGGCATCACTCCCTACGGCGGTACGCCAATTTAAAATTTTTTTTACCAATATCGATTTCTAATCACCTCTCCTTTTTAACATCTAGAACCATTTAACCAAACACTTACAGGTATTAACACAAAGAAATTAAGCACACAAAAGTTTAATAATTTATTTTATCCGATTTACAGTTTAATAAACTAATTGAATACAATTTTTTCTTCGTGTAACCAAATCCAAGTAAGTAACAGGAAAAAACATTAGTATTTTGTTTAAAAAGAAAAAGAATGTAGGAATGTGTTCTTAGTCAACAAGACATATTGCTGTTAAGACCACAATATATCTCACCGTCCAGCGACACCGCGTGGAGGTAAAACACATGTCGCCGGGAGCGAAGGGATTATTAAGGATGGGAGCGAGAGGTTAAAACAGTACCCTAATCTCACAGTTAATTAAAAGTAATCTACAACTATTTACAAAGATCATGTAAAGTAATAATGATTAACATTCTTGTGCCCCCATGCATACGTCTTTGAGGTACTAGGAATCACAAATCGTTTATGATCTGAGCCAAATAAGCTGACTTTATTTACCAATTGTGTGTAGATGGTGTGTTTGTTGCTCCTAATGCATGACATTGTATGCATTAGAGGTGTAGTACTTCTATCACTAACAGTATTTCTAAAATCGTTCGCACTGATTTGATTTTTCACGACATCTCTATTTACACCCTTAATTTTTTAATAACGTCATTCTCACTTATTATACAATAAGACTTAGCTCTAGTACCTATAAACTCCAACACCAATTCCCCATTAAGTTCATCTTTAAATTTACCCACCACCTTCTTATTAACTAAGGGAATATTATACCTATTATTATCAGGATAATCGCTGGTATCAAAATAGTTTACGTTCGCAAGAATGTCACTATACAAATCGTCTGTTTGCATACTATAAACTAAAAAGTCCGTATCCGTGTACAGAAGCGAGAGTTTCGAATCATACAGAGGGTTCATAAACGCGTAGTGAAACTCATATATCGGGGTTTTGAAAAGATCTAAAAATTGAGAAACCTGCATATATAGGCTAATTGTAACAGACTTTAACCCGATTCATCTGTATGATGACCAAATTTTTGCTTAGTACAGTGCAGCTGTTAAAATTAGGCCTAGCGATTAAACTACTTGCGCACAATTTACGACTTTCCGGCTCCCACTGGGTAATAATTTTGACGTCTTTACGTTTGTCGACATTCTCCATGGTCTAATCGCATATAGCATTATTCATTAATTTGTAAAAGTCCTTCTCGAAAGGAGACTTTGCAGTAGTTCTTAAACCTGTATTTAAATCTATATACGGCTTCAACCATGGAGATTGCTCAAATTCCAGAACCCGATGAACTGTTGTTAACACAAGTCCATTCCGCACGCACTGTTGGAGGTTACGGTAGTGTAGAACATACTTCTTCTTGTCTTGAAGAGTGGTCATTAGTTTTGGGGTTTTGGATGTGATGTAGGGCGGTGTGATATTTTTGGGACTGAACGGCAAATCATTATGATTATCGCGTAGGGTTTCAGGATATTCCAAGTCGACTTCCAGGATATAACCCTTGTTGCTGGTTGTAGACAAGGTTAATACATCTTCTTTGTCGATCTCATCTAGTTTCACCCATTTAAAACCATTTATTGGGAGATGTTGGCTCATAGCCCAACCACACAAGTTATTCGCATCGAGGTAAACTAAATACGTTGAAGGTGAACTAGGGTCATAGTAAATATCCGTGAAAAGCTCTAACTTGATACCACTAGACTTTAACATTGCGTCCCAGCTTAGACTGGGGGCCGTCATGTATTGACACGGATCCAAATCATAGGTCCTCATGCATACGTTGCGAAAGTTTTCGAAAATATCGGCTAATAGCAACACACCGGTCTTAAAGTACAAATCGCTATATTCTCCAAAAGTCGGTACGTTGAAGGTGTTCCATTCTTCCTGGGCATGTGCATATTCCTCTGATGTGATGTTAGTGGACGTTAACTTTTTGTAGAACGAGTCCATGGGCGGTAGAGTTGTTTCGCATAGAACAGCAATGTTGGAGATGTACTAGTATGAGAAAACACCCTTCTTTGACACCAACTTAAACTTATCGTCCGCAGGGAAGTGTTTGCGCACCTCCACAAATTGTCCAAGTTTTTCGCCAAGACTCGAGGCCATAAACTGCAGCGAGTCGATGAATCTTAATTGTACGTAAAATTCATCGTTTTCACGCAACAACCTGTTCTTTGTAAACGATGTGAATCGTTCCTTCTTGTTGGGGATGACATCCACTCGTTCTCTATCGCACCCTAGCTCTTTAGTGATGAAGTGGCTGTCGTAACCACTCAGGTTCTAAAATAGGATGGGTATAAAATTTGGGACCTTATACTGAATATTACATTCTGGATGAGCAGCAAACCGAAAAAGATGGTCATTGTCCTTTACTCTGCCACTACCAAGAAGTTTCCTGGATATACCGCAATCACCCATTATATAGAATAGTAGCTCGTCCAGAGGTTCCAATGGTTGCATGGACACGTTTGTTTTTAATATCCTGCCCAATCTCTTGACCTCCTTCTTCATCATTAGAATAAAAACTTTGGCAGCATCTGATCCTCTATATGCCTCAAATTTATTGAGGGACTCGTCATAGGAACATCTAATATAATAGGCAAAGCTATAAGCTTCACGTTGGTGGATGCTACTGTTAAAAGATGTTGCCGGATTGGGAGTAGCAGAACTAATCGGTGTGAAGGTACTTTTGAAGTCTGCGTACACAACAAACGGTACTCTCATCTGCATGTTTAGCGAGCTGCTCTTTAGTCCTAAAAAACACCAAGCAACCGTCGCAAATCCATTTATGATGTTCCGTACCAGACAACTGTTTACCACCCAACCGACTCAGATTTATAATCAAGCAGTAATGTGTATTGACTCCCTCCTGGATATAAAGGAGGTCAACATGACAGGTTCTCTTTCTATTAGTAAAGTGAAGTGGACCAACGATAGATATCCCTTTAACGCCCACTACGTTAATGCATACATCGTTCTGCTCTTCGAATTTCGATATATCCTTAATCGCCATTGGGAACTTAATGTCTGTCAGGTTCAAAACAGTCAAATAGTGCGGGTAGCTATTCACTCTTTGCGGATCGTGAACACTATGATGAACAGCCGCCACAACACGTCGCCCAAAACACGCGGCGTCGTTGTTTCAAATATTGACAACGGCATGCTTGTCCCGAACCCATTTAGGTAATTCTAAATACGACGACACCCGCAGAGGGCTGTACTTGTTGATGTTTATCTCCAAGTACAGCACTTGTTTCGGAAACCATCCTAAAACATAATAATTAAAATATATACAGATGGGTTATAAAACCCACCAGAATCTCGCTTCATAAACTCATCCGATTTCGCGGACATCTTTTCCACAAACACGTCATAGACTACACCCAAATCACTCGATTCGGTAACAACTGCATACCGGGTGTTGAAAGATTTTAAGTCCTCGCCATCCTCTGTCACATCCATCTTGATATAACCGCCAAACACCTCTAAGTTGACCTTGAGGGATGTATGAATAGCCAGTTCACCTCTAACTAAGACTATAAACCTCTCTTTTCTATTTCGGAGGAAGTCTAAGATGTATAGAAATAACAAACGTTAAACATCTATCTGATGTTTTAAAATATACGTACCATCAGAATTATTAATTTTTAGTCTGTACGTGGCTATCCTATTCTTAAATGCGGTGGCAATAACTTGTACCCCATCAACGTACACTTTAGTTGCAACCGCTTTGTGCGCGTTGGAGCGCTGTGCGCCGCCAAGTTGACGACTTCTACCCAACAATCCTTCCACCAAGAGCTCCTCGGTATCTTGGGGGCAGGCCCCTCGACCGCTATTGCAGCAGGTCTCTTAACCCCAGATAGTCCGGCAATTGGAGTCACCACGCCATACTTGGTATTCTTGTGCCGTTTTAGGTTGTCACGCCTAGAAAAGGATGCCGGACACACTTCGCAGACAAAAAGGTCGCGGATTTTCGAGACCAGTTCATGCTGCTGGAGCTGGCGTCTCTTCAAACTATCGCTCCTCAGAACGCAGCCTCACAGACATCGCAGATGAACGATGACATTTTACTGTTAATAATTAAAAAAGTTTGTAAACTAGCCAAAGACTAAACACAACTGAAGTCAATTGCCTCGCACGAGTTTTATACATAGTAAACAAGGGCGAGTCATTTGAGAGTATGACTAATGATGTGAAGTGTTACACAATTCTACTGCAATTTGCGTTGATGGTTGCAAATAGTTTATTTGCAAAGCCGGATGATCTAAATCCACTGCGTATGATGGAAATGATTACCAATTTCCCAGATAAAGTAGTAGAGGATGTGCTACAAGTGAAGGCGTTTATCGAATCATTTCGAAATTGGAATATTTTTAAATGAAAACAATAATGAAGAGAGGTGAATGTTACCGTTCGCAATAAGCGATAGAAAGTTTTGATAATTTCGGTGTTAACCTTATTTCAGCTATATAAAATACGACCACAATTCTTATATGTTCAGTACAAAATACATCCTAAAAGTAGATACAATGGTATTCTCACCTAATAAAGACGGCATAGTAATGTTTCGGAGAAGTTTGAGTGATGCTAGAATTAATGTCGAACGTGGTTATATTTATGGGAATAATGTTGGATCATGTTATGACGACTCCAGGTGGATAAAGTTGTAACAAGCATGGGCTTTTTGTGACCAATTTTTACCAGAATCAAATAAATAACTGTGAATCACTAGATAAATTTGAAGAGTTGAATTTATTGAGAGATTTTATCGAATGCTTTTTGAACTATGTAGAAAAATTATATTTGTAAATGCACAATTTATAAATTTTTTTGTAAAAGTTTTGTATATGTATTGTATGTTTAAAATGTATAAATAAAGATGTTAATACAATTCAGATATTCATCCTTCTAAGCCCATTAATAATCGGAGCATGCGCAACAATAACCAGATATATAAAAGGATGATCTACATTGGTTCCTTTGTCAGTCATCTTGGTGAAAGCAGTGTGAAGCAATGGAGTCTGTAGATATTAATAATATGCAAGTTTCGTATACCGAAAATCTGATGAATAAATTTACGTAAAGTTTAAATGAATTAGGTGAACACCTTCATGATGTGGAAATTGGGTTTGTTATAAACCAGATAATAAAACCCTCATTACAATTGGTGTGTAACAAGAAATATTGTATCAACCATGTTTTGGAATTGACATACGAAAATTGGATAGCCTTTACTAATTTTCAAATGAAATTTCAAATTAACGTATTTTCTCGCGACGTGCTAAACAGTCGATTAAATGATGCACCCGAAATGAAAAATCTACACAAACAACTAGGAGACCCGTTTTTTATCACTCTATCACCAGTGTCTGGATCAGCTGCGGACGAAACGTTTCAGTTAAAAATAATTCTGGGTAATAGCTCGATAGTTATAAACGAATTAGAGTATCGTAAACTATTCCATATGCGGGAGCTGTTTGAGTATCAATTTAAGCAGTTGAAAAGTTGCGACTTTCCAGCATTATACAGCGAATTAGTAGAGTTTGTTGCTAATTCTAATTTAAACGATGGTGATCGGTTTACTACTCTGACTGAAGGAGAGAAACGAATTAAAATCTTGGTTAAAGGTGAAGTTCGAATCGGCAATATTTTATTCTACAACGAATTGAATAGAGTGCGCTAAATGCTTTGGAGATGGTTATACGTTTTCCAGATATATTTGTGCAAGACGTGACACGTACAAGAACATTGGTGGAAATGTTTAGGCGTTTAAATTTGTGGGATTCTGAAGATTCCGCTTATGGTGATAACTAGAGGAGGTATCTTATAAAAGACAGTTGTGAACAAATATAAACAGTTGTAGTTAATGTGTAACCGTCTAGTACCAAGTTTGCGAACAACTGCAAAAGATCATGTACGATATTTGTTTCAAACTTAATGGGGTTACATAAAGAATATTCTTCCTACTTACATAAGCCACCACCTCCCGGTATGGAAGCACATTTTTGTTGAGGGGTTTGGTTGCAGGTAAAGAATTTCGCTCAATTGCGTTTCAACAGCAACAAAATTGGTGTGAAGTCTATGTTTTCATGCTTCTGTTTGTAGTATTGTAACGAATATATATTCTGTAGCACTATTTTTGGAAGAATCACATCTGTGCAATTTTAGTCTGTGGTATTTGATTCTTGTATTTAATACTGTTATATTTGAAAGAAACAATTCCACAATGGAACAGAAAATCATAACCGTTTAATTAGTTTAAATGCTTTACCCAGAGATATTTAATAATAATATACACTCAAGAAACATATTTAAAAGGGAACTAGTCGTTTGTGTTGCCTAACCTACAGGCGGATTATATCCTTTCAGTCGTTAAAATTAGGATAGCGCTTGCGTGAACACGGTCACGAGGTGACGCGTAAAGCAGATGCGCCGTCCCGTACTTGCACGGTACGAATAACGAAGTCAGCCATTTGTATTTGAGAATGTAGTCTAGACTGCATCATATACAGATGGGCTCCCAAGTTCTTCATAAGTGGGGCCTCAGAATAGGCGTGCCGAGATAGAGACAGGAGGGCTGGTCGTCTTGGGACACGGAAGATTCATTCCTGTGACTCCGGCAAGGCACTTGATCACGCTTCTTCTTGAAATGGTTCGAGTCGGTATTTGTTAACGGTGAGATCGCATTATTCAAGTAATTTAATACTAATATAAAATATCTTTATTTCCTTAGCGCATGAAGTAACTAGAAATACATCTAAAGAGATTGGGACAATGTTCGTTTATTAAGAAATTACAGCTTTTGTTCGATGTTTTGTTGCAACCAAGTAGTAAGCAGATTCCGGAGAAGATGTGCATCGCAGTTCGATAATTAGGAGTAACAGCTTAATTAAAAACAGGTATCAAACCTTTCTTTTGTTATGTTTGTGAGACCTTGAATGTGCTCACATAAAATTGTAGTCGAAAATTGTTTAATTCTACTAAATTTTGTGCAATATAATTGTTAAGAAATACTATTAAAATAATTTTGCAAGACACGCGGAGCATTCACATGTTAAAATGTTGAGATTCTAAAGTCAATTTCCTGTTTTTTAAAAAATTCATCACAGATGTCAAATTTTAATAAGGTCATTATACTTGAATAAGTTGAAATGTTATTTATCCAAGTTAGCTGCACGTGATTTACTTTTTTTAAGAAATAAATTAAACTGATGTGAAACATATGTAAACCAATAAACAGATCTGAGTATTTGGTATCTGAAACTTTGTTATAAAATATTATTAAAATTAAGGTCTTGTTATGCCAAGACAGATTTATAAAGAATTCAATTTTATTATTCCATATTTGTAATCATATTAAAAAAAACGAAAAGAGAGAAACTATATTAAATTTCATTTTTGGACTCAAGTGTTTTATTCCATGCACAATTAATTTTTATAACTTTCTTTAAAGAAAATAAGTTTTTGAATAATGAAATTAGACGAATGCTGAAGTAATTTAAAAAACACAGATATGCTACAACTGATTTGTTTTAGGTATTCATTTTTGATTCAAATATCTTTGGTGTGGTAATCTTAACATTATCCACCTGTAATTATTAGTATGCTTTTTTATTAGAAAGCACAAACAGTGTCTTTTTAATAGAAAATTTGTTGTGTACTTTTTCTTTCAGGATCATCGAGATCAAAGAGGTTGTAAGTATGCTCCATAGGTTTCCAGATGCGTTAGTTCATTAAGTTGTAAGTTTTTTATGGTGCTTATATCCCATGAGTTTCTGTATCTTCTCATAGGAGTATAGAATTTCTTGTGTTATCATCCATATAGATACAGTGGCGCTCAATCCCCCTTTTTTCTTCTTATGTTAGTTTATTGTAGAGTTTATACCATCCCCACGCCCTTTCTCATTGCTCACCCTTGGGGTAATTCCCAGACTTAGCCGCGAACAAGTAAAGCTTCACTTGTATCCAACGAGTGGAAGCAAAAAATGTTTCAGTATACTGTATAGTAAACAAGTGTAACGAACAACAACTACGATCACCACCGCTCAAGAGACGTAGATGTTGTATATATATTGTTATTGTAAATATATTGTTTAAGTAGTTTGTGAAACTATAATATAGTGTAAATTTTTTGAAGCTAAATTGAAAATGTATAAATAGAGTCATTGTTGTTTATTTATTTAGTATAATTTGAGATTTTTTTGAGTAAACACATGATTATCTGTTTTGGGCAGGGTTTAATCAACAGCGCTATAAATAGTTTACCGTTTGAGTTGCATATTCCAGGTTATCAGTACTGCGGTCGCGGTACAAAGTTGAAAGAGCGCTTAGCAAGAGGTGAACAAGGAATTAACGAGTTGGATCGCTTGTGCAGGAACCACGACGTTGCATACTCCAAGTACCCCGACGATCTCCTAGCTAGACATCGAGCAGATAAAACTTTAGAAGAAGAAGCCTGGGGGAGAGTTAAGTCTAAGAACGCAAAGTTTGGGGAAAAAGTTGCAGCTTGGTTTGTGACAAACGCTATGAAAGCGAAGAGAAAAATGGGTATTGGTTTAAAGAAGAAAATAAGTTTCAAAGGTGGATTCTTGAAGAAAATACTATCTGCAATATACCGAGTTGGTTCTGACAACCTGAAAAAGCTACTAGACGTTGATATTCTAATTGGTAAAAAAATCATAAAAGGAGCTGATGGAGGAAGCAAAATTAAACTCCCACGTATTATACCTGTTCCACAGAAAGAGGATTTTCTAGCATTGATTCCTATATTCGCAGGACTAAGTGCTCTAGGAGCCCTAACAGGTGGAGCTGCGGGGTCAGCTAAAGCAGTAAATGATGTCAAGACAGCAAACGAGCGGATTAAGGGGAGTAAACGACACAATAGATCTAAGGAAACCATTACCGTTGGGAAAAAAGGAAATGGGGTATTTCTAAAACCATACAAAAAGGCACTGCATTATTGTTGAAGCCGTGCAAACAAGGCCGTGGCACTTGTAAAAAAGTATCAAAAAACTAATCAAGTTACCTCGAAGAGCTCTCACCGACGTGGATATAAGGAACTACGCATCTAACATTTCCTCATTTTCGCAGCGTCTTTTCTAGAGATCAGTTACAGAAGATTAGACCGCATGTCAACGAGTCGGGTGTGATTAATTTGGATACCACAAAAGGATCAGGTACACATTGGGTAGGGTACCGAAAACGTGGAAATAGTGTTTTACTACGATTTGTTTGGAGACTTGAGACCGCCGGAAGAAGTGAAGAAATATTTTCGAGGTTGCAAAATTTACTACAACAGTGTACCAGAGCAGACTTACAACACTTACAATTGCGGGCATTTAGTGTTAAAGTTTCTTAATGACACTGGCTAAAACTGTTAGTGTATTCGAGTATGGCAACGTCATATCAAGTGGTCCCATTTATCCTCCAATCAAGTTGAAGCAGAATGGTGTATATGCTTCATGTTTAGTGTGACTGTAAACTTGTAACACTGTGCAGAACGTGCACTCTAGGAACAATGTTTTGTATTTTGATGATTCAGAGGAGTATAAAATTATTATTGAACCGGGATCGTACGAATTGGAGGAAATAAATGCATATAAACTGGAGGTTTTCAAAAAATGGCTCAGTACGGTACCAAGTATCAACGAGAACATTGAAAAATATTTCAAACTAAGTGCGAACAATAATACATTAAAGTGTTCTATACGAAGCAGTATACCGATCGATTTTAGTGCAAACCGTGAAAACAGTATTGGAAGCATCTTGAGGTTTACCAACCGTACACTTTCTGCAAACGTCCTGCATATCGCAGACCAACAAGTGAACATAATTTCAGTATCAAACATTTTTGTGGAAACTAATATCACCCCCGGATCGTTCAGAAACAATCTACTGACTCACAGTATATTTGAATTCAGTCTGTCTGTACCGCCTCGGTATAATCTGAATTATGATAACTTCGCTACTGCTAGTGTAAAAGAAGATGGTCCAGATGTGTGTGGAAATGAAGATGCTGGTGGAAATGAGGCGGGTAAACCGGCTCAAATGCTCTACTGAAGCTGCAGTAGAATAAGAGATTAGACTGCCTAGCTCTTATAAACACCCATAAGAACGAGTTATGGGTTAACTAATCGGTTGATATCTAAGACCCTGCCCTTACACAAAAATTAAAATGCAAGATTCAAAAGTTAATTTAAAACTAAACCAATTGCGGTAGGTTTTTTATGCATTACCAACATACGGTTTACCATCTCAGGTAAACGCGCCAATTCCTGAATTTGGAAACTCATACTTTCAATATATTGGTCTCTGATTCAATAAAACATATTTCACGATTAAGCATTTTTATTTCTACATTGGTTTAATTCCTTTTTATAATATCACAAAGGTGTTCATTTACTACAAAAGAAATTATGATAAAGCTGAATTTATAATTTAGG
The DNA here is from genome assembly GCA_036346225.1 of Platerodrilus igneus. NCBI lineage: Eukaryota > Metazoa > Arthropoda > Insecta > Coleoptera > Lycidae > Platerodrilus > Platerodrilus igneus. The sequence continues at coordinate 2,632,369 of JARFIW010000624.1, read as the reverse complement.
AATTGTCAAAAAATTATAAGAAAAGCATTAATTGATCAGTAGAAATATTCGATTAAATAATATATGGAATATACATACATGTATATTGACGTGTTAATGAGGTCACGCGAGTGGTCATTGAAACCAAGTTCTATGAAAAATTACCACCCAAAGAGAAGAAAAACATAAAAAAATTTTTTTACAAAATTTAACTTCTCTGCCCTGTATAAACATAAGCGTTTCATTATCACATAAAATGAAATTCCCGTGTAAGATAACACTATTTAATGACACATGTAGTATTGTTATATCATTTAAGAAGAAGTCTAACTTTAAACTTAGTGTAAATAATGATTTTCTTGAAAAATGCGGTTTACAAATCATTTACAAATCTTAAAAAGGAGCACTCATTAAATAAATAATTAAATTCCGGGTAGGCATTCATTGCAAACTGAAAATGAGTCGCATGTACTTGTAAAATACTAGATGAATTTCTGTGTAGATATATTATTTAAAACAAAAATAAAATATTCATTCTCGTTAAAAATGATACTTTATGAGTTTTAATAAAGCGCATCTTTATTTTTAATTTCAGAAAGTTCAAACATTTACGTTGTTAATGACAGAATACGACATTTCGTGAAAGTGAATTCGATAAAGTCATAAATCATCTGTAAGTGCATTAAGACTAGCTAATTGTTTACCGTAAATGAATAAACGACCCGATTCGAAGAAACGCTATTTTAGAAAAAGCTATAAAATAAAACACATAACAATTTTAATAGCTTTACGTATTACAGAGAAAAGAAAACAACGACCTTTGACTACGTGCATTATAAAAGAATGGATGACGTTTTACGATAGACATAAATTATAACGACCATGATAATTGTACTTAATTAGTTCATTAAAACGTGAAATTCACATAATTATTACATCATCAAGGATGCTTCATACTTCGAAATAAATCTAGAATGGATTCGAAAAAATGACGTATTTAAAATTTTTGTATATAAAGAAGAAGTGATTAAGATTCGGGGGGATTATTCTTTCTAAAGCCAAACAACATGTAAGATTTAAGCAAAGTTTCATTCTTTAAGTTATTCAACGACATGATACATATACGTTTAGAGTAATTTGTAATGTTTTTTTCAGCGTTCTATAAGTAACATAGAGATTATCAAAACGTAATTATTTGATAAAATATAATGAAGTTTTATCACAATAATATTAATAATTTTGGTACAAAATTACTGCTGATTTTAATCGATTAAAAATAAATGCGCTGCAAACTGATATTTTAACGTCAAATGGAGATTTGAAATGGAACCAAGAAGTACTTAATGTTGTTGATTACGATGGAAATAAGATTTTGATAAGCGCTATTTGACAATAACGACAGCAAGTATAACTTGTTTTTCGTAACTTATAAGGATATTTATATGTTAATAACCTAAGCTAGAATAAGTTTTTAATTTTATAACAATTATGTGTCAAGGGGTAATTGCCAGCAAATTTTTGAGTATAGAGTAGCATTTTGACCCTTACTAAATTATCTGTCCGATATTATTGACCAATTGCACTGACAAACGGGGTAATAGGCAAATTATTCACATAAAAATCAATATAATTCCGGCTACTATAAACGTTACATATGTGGTAGAAATATTTACTGGAGTGTCGCTCTTATACAGTGACCAACACGTTGAGCTACGCAACTCCCGTAAGATACGTGACACCTCCGATTTTAAGAAGTTTTTCACCTGGCTGCGAAATTACTCTCCATTTGAAAGTTCTTCTGACACATTGACTTCTATAAGTACTGTTGTAGAAGCAGATAAGGCGGCTCCGTGGTGTAGTGGTATGTGTGTGACTACTACGCCCAATGTTCCGGGTTCGAATCCCGACACGGTCCGCTTGAAAAATGTTAGGCGAGCATTTTTCACAAAAATACACCCTCGTTCGGATAAGAGGTAAAATGGAGGTCCCGTGTGTGAGTGTTGTCACGCACGTTAAAGATCCCTACCTTGCTTGGAACAGCAAGGGTTCGGCAAAATTCCAAATTTTCCAGGTAAAAAAACTCGCTTCCTGGCCAATGTAGTACCTTCGGGTGGAGCATTGGAAAATCAAATGTAATGTAGAAGCAGATACATCAGTAAATTGTGATTATGCAAAAGCAATAGGCCAATTGTCTCTAAACAAGTTTGTTAGAAAACCTTTTGATAAAGCAACGTTCTTGCGCAAAGATAACGTGAAAAACATGGTAGCTGTTATGAAAACAATTTAAATCGGCAATCAAAAAATTAACATCGATTCCAACCAACTCTTTCATCGAATAGATTGTAGCGTAAAGACTGACCAAGAACTGGAATCGTGCTTAAAGTATGAATTAGCTCTACAGCCAATATCTCTGTTTGATTCTGTTTTACTCAGAAAAGGGCAAAAAATCATCTTTAATTGGTATCTTAGACAAATGTTGTCCAACAGCTGTGGAATTACCTTCAGAGCTTTGTTTTGTGATAGACGGTGGATACCTTTTGCATAGAGTAGCTTGACCAAAACCTGCTTCGTTTCGCCAAATATGTGACGGTTACATTAACTATATAGAAAGGCTCAATGAAAGTACTATTGTTTTTGAGGGGTATAGTAAAAGTAAATATGGTAGGAAGAATGTAGAGCAAATTAGAAGATTACGTACGATTAAACAATTCGTAAATATTGTAGTAAGTGATTCAGTTTCTCCTTCTTAAACGCAGGCAGAATTTCTGATAGATATCTCTAACAAAATTAAATTTATTTCATTCTTGGAGGAAAACTTACGGCTGTAAACTTTTAAGTTATAATTTCTCCGGAGGACGCCAATACCCATATCGTAAACACAGCTTTGACGTTTTCCCATAAAAATAAGAAAGAAGTTATAGTCGGAGGGGACACTGATTTACTGTTAATAATGATTGCTGTGGCAAGGAGTAATCATGAATGTTTTATGTTTATACCAGCAACAGAATTTAAGGCACAAAGGGTGTTTAATAGCAAGCTACTGTAAGTAGTACTTGGGATGTAGCAATTCATATTACTTTTCTTCATGCAGCTAAAAGTTGCGATACAACTTTTTATTTACTAATAAAGGCAAAGAACAAGTTTTTAAACTTTTGCAAACGAACGAAACCCTAAAGTATAATAGTAAGGAATGAGGCCGATTCTGGAACAGAGCTGCTGATTCTCTCGATCCGCTGATCCTCACGATTCATATCTAACCTAGGTTTTTACATGTGAATTCGCACTATAAAGTCTTATTTTAAAGGGATTTTCTCCTTGTGGGGAGGGATTTCCTTCTTGCTCCTTCTTGCTCCCCTCCTTGCTCGGACACCCCCATTATCCAAACTCTAAAAAATCGTTAACCTAACCCCTATTTTTAGAACCAACCTTTACACCACCATATTGGTAAAATTACCACAACTCCGAGTTTCGGCTACTTTTCCAAGGTCGTGGTGACGTCATAGCTTTTTATAAATAAAGAGCAATGTAATACTATTCTAAAATTTTTATTCTTACATTATACATAACAAAAGTTAAAAATATTTAATGCCAAGCATGAAGCCATTTAAACTTAATTTTAATATAAAGTTATACATAGAAAACAGTTCTTTCATTATGTTTGTTTGGAGTGGTTTTACTTTTATCTAATTTTATTCGTAGCTTAAAATTTAAATCGACACCCAAGTCCTCTATCTCCTTTTCTAGCCAATAGTTTGATACATACATGAAATGTACCGAAGTTTGTCTTTATACATAAATTCTTTGATTCCACCGACAACCAGATCCAGTCTTTCGTGTAATTCCTGCAGTTTGTGACAATCTTTTAAACGCAGGTTTCCCACTATATCCTGCATACGTTTCTTGTTAGCTTTATTACGTACCTAGACGTAGCGGGAAGAAATGTAAATACCAGGCCAACTACCAAACGTGGAGAGTGAGGGGATTCATCTACATACCAAAAATGGGCAGGAAAAATTAATAGGTTAGCTATGCGCCGCGACGCTAACCTAACCCATCAACTTTTTTTGCTATCTAACCTAAGTCCGCGCAAGTCCAACTAATCTAACCTAACTCCAGACAACACCGATTAACCTAACTCCAAACAACGTAAACTAACCTAAACCCTCCTGCCTCCACCATACTTTGTCCTTCTCTCTCTCCTCCCGCATCCGTATGACATACATCCAAACTATATCCGACATACATCCGACATATGTCCAGTATACATCCTACATATATCCGACATAAATCCGGACATATGTCGATGCGCACCCTTGCTCAGTCCGGCCTAGGTCGGATTAAATCCGACCTATCCGACCTAAAGCGCATGGCAAAAGCTGTACCTAAACAAGGGAATGTAAGCGACATGGCGGTGTCCGACATTTTTGTGTATCTTCGGTAATATACGCCCCCACTCTGTAGGGTACATAAGGGGTAATTTTTTGTATTCAATTTAGTATTCGACAGTAGCTAGAATGGTAAACATGAGCGTCTCCAAGGTGATTAACGATCCTCAACTTTTTGGGAATAAAGTGGCCCTAGCAAATGAGCGATTTGGATTGTGGCTGCTGGCAGAAAGTATGTGCAACAATAATCTCGTGACAGATATTGGTAATATTTGTTATGTCGAAGGCAAACAGATCTGCATCTAGTGGATTACACACACCAATTACAGAACCACTTTGTGACAATATAATGTTGATTAAAATTTGCGACCTTTCTGACGCCGAGCAAACATCTGCAAACAAAAGTTTGTTTATCCTAAAAAAAAAAAATTTGTGGTGCATTTAACAACTGCCTACGAAGAAAGTTTGTTTGATTTGTTTCCGCTAGGCATGGTGTTAAAACAAAGCTTCCGTTTTCTCTGGAAAGCACTAAAAAGATGAGCCAGCAAGTAAAAGAAATTATCAGGAAAGAAGGCCTCAAAAACATTAATAAAAAGTTTCAAAATCCTATATGTGTTCTGTACAAAGTGGAACTAGCAGATGTTAAGTTGTAAACTTTATTGGAAGAAATACCAGATATATTAGACGGAATAAAAAAAGATTATTACTATCTTTTTGACATGGATGTAACCCAAGATTTAGCAAGATGGAGATGTGTAATTATTTAACTACAAACCATAACTTTTGCTACAAGGCCGAAAACGAAGAAAACTTCAATATTATAGTTGACAACGATAAAACTGTGGGAATTGATTGTTTAACATGGCTAACGACCAATGCAAGAATTAAGCTATACAACAAATTTGTGTGTCAGTACAAGTTCTGGTGTTTATAAACATGTACTAGATTTTTTGCGTTGTCCAAATGTACGTTTAAGGAAAGCATTTGCGTCTACTTTGGCTAAAGAACATGGTATTACACAATTGGAAGCGACAATATACAACTGTACAATTGGAAACTATATCAGTGCGGAACAGGTGTATAATCCCTTAAAAGACTGTTTAACCTTATTGGAAGACAGTAAGTTATACTTCCTAAAGGCGCCAATGTACTCGGTACCACTTGCCAAAATGTGGAGTAAGCTATCGGACAAGCTACAAAATAGTTGCTGTTTAGTGTATAATAACCTACTACAGTACGTGTATTGGGGGAATAGCAATACAAAGAAATTGACTGGCTTGCAAATTAAGTTGTCCGAAAAACCAGACGGAAAGGAAAAATTGATAAAGTATGTGCTTTCGGCTTTTAGTTTTAACTATTTACCTGTAAATTATTTGGATACAGTAGAGGAGGAAGACAGCCAAGATAAAATAAACATTTTAAAAAAGTGCTACATTAACGCAGGTAGTACATATTTAACACAATCTGCAACACCATATTCTACATTTCCAAACGAAATACTCATTTCGGAAATGGGATTGATAAATACGCCTAACATTCGCCCAGAGGTTGTACGAAAACGCGTAAATATTGCCAGTAAACTCAATCCGTTTACGCTAAAGGAAATTGCCCCATTATGCACGCCATACGCTGTAGGTTGAAAAAAGACAGCTGGAATTAAAGGAAATGCATGCAAAAAGGCGAAAGTTGGACTACATGGAAAACACTGTGACAATACGCGAACAATACAAGGATGTGTTAGAGAAAATAAGGAAGAATTAAAAGATTATTTTAATGCCGATGGACTGACTTAGATACATCTGGGTTCTACAAGCCGTATGTATTTGTAGTTAGTAAGAAAGACTCTTTTAGTTATGTAAGCGTCCTTGCGGATCCGTATACTTTTTAAAAGGTTATTCTAAACACGTATCTATAAAAATGGCAGATAACATCGACGAATTAAGGAATGCGGTTTTCGAAACCTTGGCGTACGCCACACGCAAAAGGGTTCCTCTTAACATTGTATATTTGCCTAGTAAAGAACCTTTCGGATTATTTAAAACCGAGAGTCCTACAACCTATAACCACCATACATTCCCAAAAGTGGTGGACATGCAACTACGCAACAGTGAGTGGGACAGTAAGGATTCCCTCCAATACCGACAAGAAGAAGTCGATCAAGCTAACATGCTCCGTATGCAGAATATATTGGAAGAGCCGCGATTAAAAGATTGTCACAAGCTGCAAGAATTACACGGAAGAATGGGTCTGGTTGGCGATGGAAACAAAGACTTTATATATAGAGACAAACTTCGGTACATTTTACAATTCGAAAACCTGGACGGTCTCTATGTATCAAACTATTGACTAGAAAAGGAAATAGAGGACTTTGATGTCGATTTAAATTTTAAGCTGCGAATAAAATTATATAAAATTAAATCCACTTCAAACAAACATAAAGAAAGGACTGTTTTCTGTGTATAACTTTGTATTAAAATTAAGTTTAAATGGCTCCATGCTTGGCATTAAATATTTTTAACTGTTGTTATGTGTAATGTCAGAATAAAAATTTTAGAATAGTATTACATTGCTCTTTATTTATAAAAGGCTATGAAGGCACCACGACCTTGGAAAAGTAGCCGAAACTCGGCGTTGTGGTGATTTTACCCATATGGTGGTTGTAAAGGTTGGTCCTAAATTTAGGGGTTAGGTTACCGATTTTTTAGGGTAGTGATAATGGGGGTGTCTGAGCCAGGAGGGGTGCAAGGAGATGCAAGGAGAAAATCCCTCCCCACAAGGAGAAAATCACTTTAAAATAAGACTTTATAGTGCGAATTTACATGTAAAAGAATAGGTTACATATGAATCGGGTGAATCGGCGGCTCGGGAGGATCGGCGACTTTGTTCCAGGATCGGCCCCATCCCCTACTTATAATCTCTCTGTATTTAATGATGAAAATGCAACTCATGCAAATATTGCTCAAGCTGGAGAGTATTAGCTAAAATTATTATATAACCGTCGCGTATCTTCAGATGATTTGAGTAAAACCACATTTAACTCTTATAAAAAAGTTGTAGATAAATAACCAATTTATGGGAAGTTTGATCTATCGATACTGCCACCAATATCTGAAGCGGCAAAACAACATAGCTACAGAGTATTTCATCAAGTTCAGTTTCGACGTGAGGTAGAATTTACTGCTACTGATTGGGGTTTGAAGAAAAAAAGAGGAACAACTGTGGCCAATTCCTACACTTGACCTTCCGGCACCCGACCATTTTATTGAATTTGATTTTTTGTCATTGTAAGACTGACTGTGTCCAAAGATATGACTATCGCGGGAGGACGAGGGCCCCTATGTATAGTAAATGCAATCGTGAAGCATGCACCAACAGACCTTCCATGCTATATAACGAGGAGGAACAGTCAGAGATACAAGAAGATTGATTAGATGAGCAATACTCAACCACACGAACCCTAACCATCCAGATTAGCCCTTTAAATTGTTTACAGCATCAATTTTTTAAAATGACATAATTTTATTAATCTTATAGGAAATAATTTAATAATTAGACAAGCAGAGATACGATTTGACGGTAGAGAATCTTAGATTTCAAGCTGTTCAGCAAAGTTTTATTTTGTTCTTGGTGAAAGTGAGTCTACTTTACTCAAGTAAAATGGTGAGGATTTGCAATATTTCTGATAATAGCCTTTTTGGCACATATTTAACAATTGATTTTACTAGTTTTGTGATACACTTTTTAAAAAAATTTTTGGTGAACCAAGATTTTTACCATCATTTCCAAGATGGCGAGCAATGTCGGCTGCCCACTAGCACAAGCTGCAAGGCTCTAAATTTTATTTAATTACTTATAAAGTATGTTTACAGAAATTTTTTGCTTTATTTTTTGTTTTTTGTTCAAATAAGCTGATTGTCCTGTACTAACGAGTACATTATGTTGGGCGGTACCACCATAGGTAAACATAAAATTCCGTAATTTAGACTTTATAAAGCATATTAGTTTTCTAACTTGCTTCATATTCCTTGTTCTCCTAAAATTACACGTTTAAGAATTTAGAGTTAAGACGTATAGCTAGCTATACAATACGAATAGTGGCTAGAAAATACAAACCCTTTGTCGGTAAAGCCAGTGTGATTGTTTTCCGTTTGGCAAAGTGTTTACCGATTTGGAAATATTTAATCTTATTTTTACATTGTGTGCTGTAGAATTAAAACTACTGGAGACGGTTGGTTTTTTCCGTCTGTTGAATCGAAAAATTGCAGGTAGCAGGACATTAAAGAAATTCGATATTTTAGATCTCGTACGAATTGGTGCATTAACCGTAATAACTACAAAACGATAAACCCCTACAACAGTTCTAACTTTAGAAAATCCAGAACAGCAAATACCTATTAAAAGCTCACAAAGGAATTGGATGAGTCTACAATAAATTCAAATTTAAGGAAATTGAGATTTTTATATTGAGCAATACATTTATATACTTTTGTTATTGAAAATAGGATCTTTAAGCAAATACAATGTCAAAGATTACAATATGTTAGGTTTGTAAATTTATATTTTTTGTACGGAAAGATATCTACAACTTCCAAAGAACAATTAAGTAGTATTGGCTAAGTAGTTGGATTGCTCCGATTCAGTTGTCTTAATAGTAAAACCGCCTGTAAAAAATTTTCAACAACTGTTTGTAAGTTATGCATGCGTTTGGAGCTTCTGAAACTTTACACAAAAAAAGAATCGAAAAGCATTATCGATCTCTATTTTTAACACGTTTTATGTTTCTAAAACTTTATACAAATCAAGAGTTAATCAAGGCACATTACTGATCTCTATTTTTAACACGATTTGAACTCCTGAAACTTTACACAAGTAAGGAATTAATTGAAACGCGCTATCGATCTCTTTCTTTAAATCATTTCGAACTTCTGGAACTTTACACAAATAAGGAATTATAATAAATGCATTGTTGATCTTTATTTCCAGCATGTTTCTAACTTCTGGAACTCTACGAAAGTAGGAATTGGTAAGAGTTCGGTTTGGAAAGACAAACATTTTTAGGGGTCGTATATATATTTCGATTCGACTTGGTCCCCTGAGTCTAACGACATACGGCTTTTGTTTAGGAAACGACCCCTTAAAAAGTTATGGTCAATAAACTAACCCATGTTAAGCCTATGGGAAATTTTTTTTCTACCAAAAAATGTTTTTTTTCGTAAAACCAAATCTAACCTAACCTAACCTAACCTAACCTAACCTAACATAACATAACCTAACCTAACCTAACCTAACCTAACCTAACCTAACCTAACCTAACCTAACCTAACCTTTTTTTTTTTTTTTAATATGGGATTAGAGAATCTTCGTATACCCGTTCTGTGAATTTTATACCTCAATTGAGATATAATCTTCACAGTCGGGAAGACACCACATCTAGGTCTACGATGTGGTAGTGTTGATTCGAATACCAAACTGAACGGCCAAAATTGTCATTCAGTTTAGCATTCGCCTACCAACTAAACTCCTTCCCCTTCCCGCTAGTGACAAGCGAACTCCGGGACCACCTGAGGTATGACATCAGAGTTGCTGCGGGATCAGTCTTAATTACATTTGCGTCCTAGCTCTTTCATCTATTTCCTTGGTTTTCAAGACTTTTACGACATATCGTTCTATAGCCTTCCAGTGTTCCTTGCTTTTGAGCATAATTTCCACCAGATTTTCACTGCTGATCTCCTCGCCGACTATTATTTCGGCTTCCTGCTTCTGTGCGTGCCATCGGTTACACTCAAACAAAGTATGCCGGGCGTTATCCTCTTCGGCATCGCAATACCAGCATTGACTTGAGGTCTGCTTCTTGATCTTATAAAGATACGACCGGAAGCACCCGTGTCCAGTTAGGGCTTGCGACAGATGATAGTTTGTCTCTCAAACCTCCTACTTAACCATTTTTCAATGATTGGGATCAGCAGCGCCGTCCACCGTCCCTTAATTGATCCCTCCCATTCAGCCTGCCATTTTCTTAAAAGTTCATTCCTTGCCGTGGTCGCAATTTCATTTTTTCTCTCTGGGTTCTCTGTCGTAACTTTATATATATATGCCCTTTCCTGGACTAGATGTTCTATAGGGGGCATGCTTCCAATCACTAGTAGAGCTTCTGTCGATACGGTTCGGTAAGCACAACATACTCGTACCGCCATTATCCTTTGACACCTCGTAAGTTCTATCCTGCACCTGTTTATTTGAAGTGCTCTTTCCCATATTGGTGCCCCATAAAGCAATATAGATTGCATGGCCAAGCTGAGGGTCCTTCTTCATCTGCCCTGGGCCTCCGATATTCGGTAATATACTTCAAGGGATTTCATCACGACTTTAGCTTTTTCTACCACCCTGTATACGTGGGCTGTAAAGGTCAGACCATAATCAATTGTGACTCCCAAGTACACTACAGTTTTACTTGGCTTGATTGTATGCCCATCCATCATGAATTCCATATCTTTCACCTTTCGGCTTAGATTGAAGACGCTGACCTTGGTCTTCTCTGGTGCCATCTCTAACCTATTGTGTTCCAGCCACTGCAACACCGCTTCCATGCTTTGTTCTACCTTGTTTACTAAGCCTCGAGCGTCCTTAGCAGGCACAACCAACGCAAGATCATCCGCATAACACAGTAATTCCACACTCTCTGGAACAGCAATTTCCATGATATCATTGTAGAGTATGTTCCACAAGGTGGGTCCAAGTACGGACCCCTGTGGAACACCTCCAACAACTTCTCTACAGTTTTCTTTATCTACCTGTATATATCTTTCACTCAAATATGATTTAATCATGTCAACCAAGTATCTAGGAATACCCTTACGCACCATCTTTTCGATGATTATTTGCCATGCGGCCGAATTGAAGGCATTTCGCACGTCCACCAGAACCAACGCACACCATCTTTTCCCGCTCTATTGCTTTGTTCGACCTTACCGAGCACTCTATCAATGGCCTGTATAGTTGTTCGCCCCTTTCTAAAACCAAATTGGTTCTGGTGGAAGTCTCCATTCAAAACTATCTCTTTTTGAAGCCGATCGTTAATTAGGCTTTCAAACAGCTTTCCCATAACGTCTAAAAGACATATAGGCCTAAATTTAATGCTCTCCTCAGTTGTTTGCCGCGGCTTCTCTATCAGTGCGAGCCTTGCAGTTCTCCACTGTTTCGGGAAACTTCTGTCCATTAATAGCTCACTAAAGAGTTTTCTGAAACTCTCCAGATCCTGTTTAACTACGCACTTGATTACCTCCGGAGGAATTCCGTCTGGCCCTGGTGCTTTACCGATCTTGATCCTGTCACATGCGTTTTCGAGTTCCCCCAGTGTAAAGGGCTGGGGGTGCTCTTGTTCGATTTGATCAGGTTCATCGATTGCTCTTGTTGCCGTATCAGTTTTCTCCAGGAATAACTCCTGGAATACTTCTATTTTCTGTTGGGTAGTCAGTTCTACCTTTGGGGTTAGGCCTTTCAGTTGGCTACGCACAATTTTGTAAGCATCCCCAAAGATATCGGTGTTGAGTTTATTACACAGTTCTTCCCATTTTTCCTTTTTTTGATCAATGATGTAAAATTTGAGCTGCTTCTTCGCATCATTATATTCTATCTTTTTCAGGGCTTTATCGTCGGTATCTACCCTTGCTCTTTGATATCTTCTGCGTCGCTTTCTAACCTCCTCTATCATTGGTCTTATATTTTCATTCCACCAATATGGTACGTTACTTCGTTTATCCACTTTCATCCAAGAAGTCGTTCTTCTATATGCCTCTTTAATCTTATTTACCACATCTTGGGTATCCATCTGATGCATTACCTCAGTGTCGCAGATTTTCCTGAAATGTTCTGCAAGCCTTTTAGTATTGATGCTACCCTAATCCACATGGGTTTGGGGTTCTGCTGTTGACCCAGCTCCAACAGTATGTATCGATGGTCGCTACTGGTCTCCTCTTCAAGTACCTGCCATTTTGTTTCGCTTACAAAGAGTCCACTCGTAACCATAGTGAGGTCGATAAACGATACCCCGTTCCATCTTATTAGAGTCGGTTTCTGACCATCATTTAGTATGCTCACTTCTAAAGAGTTCGCCCACTCAAATACCAGTCTTCCTCTTTCGTCCGTTACCTGTCCTCCCAGTAGGTATTTTTAGCATTAAAGTCACCCATTATTATAAATGCCTTATCGGAGTTAGCAACAACAGCGTAGAGTTCATTTAGATATAGTTCGTACTGGTCCCTGGTACAGTTCGGGCTAATGTATACTGATACGAGATTACATAAATCAGTCTCAACGCTAATATAGCAGTTTCCCATTTTAATGTTGGTCACCGGATATCTTGCGCTACATCTTTTAATCATAACTGATTTGGTACGATTTATGTACATATTTCTATTGCATTTAATGGTCTTATTTGGCTCACTAATCGCGATGAAATCGCAGTTATGTGTTGCTGCCACCATTGCAGCCAGGTCATGTGATGTTAAGGATCTGTTAACATTAATTTGTAATATTTTAGCCATTGTAGTTTTATTATTGTATTGTGGCTATAAACGTTGTATATATACAGACTTATTACTAGTATATACAGACTAATTCTAATATCGCAGATGAATATCACCGTTTAGACGCTATCTCTAGCCTTTCTGGCCAAAACTAGTGCTTTCTTAAACGCCACACACCCTCCAGTTCCCGTTTGGTGGCCGTCTTGTTCGCACAAGACGCAGTGTGGTTTGCCTAAGCACTCCTTCGCCATATGACCCAAAATTCCACATTTAGCACACGCTAGTGATCTATCGGGCCCCTTGCATTTGGCCGCTACGTGATTGAAATCCCAGCATCTAAAACATTTTATCACTTCTACTCTTTTCTCTATAGTACACATGGTCAGGCCTATCCTGATGTTTCCCTTCATTAATTTTTCTGCGTCCTTTTTGTTTATAGTTAGGGACACCGCCTGTGTTCCTCTAGGGCCCGGTCTTAATTCCCCCAGTTTGTAATCTTTTCCTTGGAGACTGCCTACCTTGTCTTCGATGGTCTGCAGCACCTCATCTCTTTCAGTGGCTATCTCTAGCCCTCTTATGTTCAGGACCTCTTTGTCCCGTGTCTTACCAATTTGCTTCGCAACTATGCTGTTGTCTTTGGCTTTAATCGCATTTTTTATTTTCTTTACCACATCCTCGTTTTTGTTAGAGGTAATCAACAATTGCCCTTCTCTTGTAGCTCTAACGGTCTGTATTGAGTCGACCATGCCACTAGCCTTAATGTCATCCTTTACCTCTTTAAGCAATGCTTTGAGGTCCGACCCTTTCTTCCCTACAATCAGCGCATAACTATCCTTATGTGCGCCCTCTCTTGTTTTTAGATCCCTCTGATCCTCAGCCTCACCGTGTGCAACATATATATCGACCTGTGTGTCAGTCCCCTCGTATACCCATGCAACCATTCTACGTAGGTCCGCTATACTTATAGTAGATACAGTGTGCATAGCTACTCTTTTATCATTGTGCGTTTCGTCACATATGCTTTGTATAACGTTCAGTGCTCCCTCTTCAGTGCCATCCCAGATTGCACGTACGATTTTTCTTACAATGGCTGCTGTTCCGCGGGACCTCATTCTAGTCATGCTTTCTATTACCTCTATCTGTTCCGTACTTTCACTGGTTTCAGGAAACCTTTCCTTATATAATTTCTGAAACCCCGCATTCATCTCAGGGTCAGTGGGCTCTACGATAACAATCTTGGTGGTGTCATCATCTGACTCAAGTGGGTTTCCCTTTATAACTTCAGTTTGGTTGAGAAATTTTGCGTCCCAAGTCATGCGCTTTATTTTAACCCAATTTCCATATGTTACTTCCTTCGGTAATTGGGAGAGAACCATTTCATTCACACTTTCACAGTGGTCTGTTTGTATTCCACATTCCTTGCTATCTATTCTGTGTTTTACCACAGATTTTAGCGTTGCACATTCTCTCTCAAGGACCCTAACATTCTCTTCTAGCCTTCTTTGTTGTTCCGCATTCCTTGTATTTTCCTTAGCAATTTGTTGTACCAGCTTCTGGAGTTCGTCCATTCCTTCCTTTAGTTGGAAGTGTACGTTCCGATTATCATTCTTAAACTCTACTAGTTGACCTATTTTAAACCTTAATTTTTGAAAGTTGAGGCTGTCCTCATTCCCCTGTCGCGTTGGTTCCCCCTGTAAAACCAAGGGCTGTCTGCAATTTTTCTTTTCTTCCTTTTCCTTTTGGTTTTTATTTGGAACTCTCCTGTTGTATCTGTTGCCGACATATCCTCAACCTCGTCTACTCCTTCGTCATTCCTATTATCCATTGCATAGCTATCAGTGTCCACATTATCATTCTCTGCATAGTTGACTGCCATTGGTCGCTTCTTTGATGCTTCCCTAGGAATTGCATCTCTGAAGGCGACTCTTGAAATTTAGCCTACTATGTTTGAGCATATCAACAAATGCAGTCTTTGTCATATCTACTCTTTGTGTCTGCCTCTTTACATTTTCCTCTTGTCCCATACTGCCTTCCAAGTTTTCATAGGAGATCTAATTGTTTTGGCACTTTTTTGAACGCCTCATTATCGGGCATGTCCACATCGGGCATAATACTTTTATCCTCCATTGGTTGCTGTTCCTGCGACTCCTCGGTGTCAGGTGACTCGACCACTACCTCTATTCTCTTCTCATCATCTACTTCTTCCACAGTTTGTTCAGAATTCATACTGATTTAAAATCCCTGTCTTAGGGGGGGCTCTTCCGATGGGGTACACCCATGCTGAGGAAGGACCTACAGCACCAGCATGAACTCATGCTGCACCAGAATATGTCCAAATAGGAGGACTCTGTCAACCCCTGGTGGACTCCAGCCTCTTACTTGCCTTTCGGTTCTCGGAGGTCCCACGCCCCCGACGACGTGGGCACCCCCCCCAAGCGCTTGCCATCGCGAGGGGCCACACGGACGATTTATGCCCTCATTAGGAACAATTCGGGTGGAAGATTCCCGTAATTTCTGCCCCTTCAGACACTACACGCCGCGGCGCCGGCTTCATGCAACTGTACCATTTCACATTCCAAAGCCAATCCAAGTTCATGCGGGCCGTCTTAAATTAATAGATAGAAAGGAAAGGTTCGTCCGCCCTCGGTTAACCTAATAGCTAAGACGAGCCAGAAATATTAGAGTCGGGGTCGACAGTAGAAGAGTAGAAAATTGACCCCTAATAGAAAAGTTCAAAGTAAGCTCCACCCAAAGATAAGTACCAGAGAGTACTTACGAAGCAAAGTGAGCTAGTAAAGCCCTCCTCTTTGTCCGGGCTTGGGACCGGCTGCAGCACTGCTGAGTGCATGTGCCACCTACGTGCAACACGCACCCCGCCACAGGCAGAGTTAACCTAACCTAACCTAACCTAACCTAACCTAACCTAACCTAACCTAACCTAACCTAACCTAACCTAACCTAACCTAACCTAACCTAACCTAACCTAACCTAACCTAACCTAACCTAACCTAACCTAACCTAACCTAACCTAACCTAACCTAACCTAACATAACCTAACCTAACCTAACATGACCTAACCTAACCTAACCTAACCTAACCTAACACAACCTAACCTAAACTAACTTAACTAAACCTAACATAACCTAACCTAGCATAACCTAACCTAACCTAACCTAACCTAACCTAACCTAACCTAACCTGACCTGACCTAACATAACCTGACCTAACCTGACCTAACCTAACCTAACCTAACCTAACCTAACCTAACCTAACCTAACCTAACCTAACCTAACCTAACCTAACCTAACATAACCTAACATAACCTAACATAACCTAATCTAACCTAACCTAACCTAACCTAACACAACATAACCTAACCTAACATAACATAACACAACATAACCTAACCTAACCTAACCTAACCTAACCTAACCTAAGCTAACCTAACCTAACCTAACCTAACCTTTTTTAAAGAGGATTAGGAACATGTTACATGCGCCCCCGACTTGGATGTTCTATGTCGGGGGTAGTGTCGGGTTCTCCCTAGTATTTGGGCCTACCGACTAAACCCTTCCCTCTCTTCCCACTAGTGACAGTGGAGTGCGGAACCGCCTTTGAAGCATTACTTCGCACTCCTTGTGGGGTGTCTTAGTTGCATTCGTAGTTCATGACTCTATTCACTGTCTCTCTTTCTCTCTCATCGCTTTCCTTTTGAACCATAATTGTTTTGATATATCTCTCGATAGCAGTCCAGTTTTGTTGGCTCTCAACCATCAGGCTTACAAGGTTTTCTGTGCTTATTTTCTGCGTTACTTTTATCTCTACTGCCAGGCGCTCTCTATGCCATCTCTCGCAATGAAATAGCGTGTGCTCAGCCGTGTCTTCTTCCTCTAGGCAGTACCAACAGTTAGCCGTAGGTTCTTTCCCGATTTTCCTCTTGTATGCGGCAAAGCATCCATGTCCCGTAAACGCTTGAGACAGGTAATAATTGATGTTCCCATGTTTCCTTTCCACCCACCGTTTGATATGTGGAATTAGCCTAGCCGTCCATCTGCCTTTTGATGACCCTGTCCAATCTCTTTGCCATGTTTCCATGAGAGTCTCCCTGCATCTCTGTGCGATGTCGCTTTTCTCCTTTTCTGGGAACGCTTTCAACTCCTTGTATATTTCTGCCCTCTCTTTTGCCATTAAATCCATTGGTGCAAATCCCGATAGCACTAATATCGCATCTGTGGATGCTGTTCTGTATGCACTACATGTGCGTAGTGCCATAATCCTCTGGCACCTCGTGATCCTCTGTCTACACCTCTGTATTTTAAGTGCTTGTATCCATATAGGGGCAGCGTACAGAATGATAGATTGCATGGTCATGCACATAATTTTCCGTTTTGGTGCAGCCGGGCCCCTTACATTTGGCATTATGATTGTCAGTGCCTTCATAATCCTGTCTGTTTTATTTGCCGCTTTCTCTACGTGTCTGGCAAAAGTCAGTCCGTAATCTACCACTACGCCCAGATATTCCAAGGATGGTGCTGCCTTGACAGTATGTCGTTCGAATTCGAAGCTGAGCCTTCTTCCTTCTCTTCCCAAGTTAAAAATTATCGCAGAGGTTTTCTCTGGGGCAATTTGGAGCTCATTTCGCTTCATCCATATGCTAATGGCATGCAGGCTGTCTTCGCTTACAAGCTTTAACTCTCTTGGCGTTTTTGCAGCCACAAAAATAGCTAGATCATCCGCATAGCATATTATTTTAACGTGTTCCAGCACGTCAATTTCCATAACATCGTCATAGAGAATGTTCCAAAGCGTCGGTCCTAAAACTGATCCCTGTGGAACACCCCCTTTTAGTTCTCTAAAGGTATCCCTATCTATGTATATTCTCCTATCGCTTAGGTAAGATCCTATCATGTTTACAATTGGTCCAGATATTTCCCTACCTTTCAGTTTTGCCATAATGTGTTTCCACGATGCCGTATTAAATGCATTACGAACATCCACCACTATCATTCCACACCATCTCCTTCCTTCTTTGTCATTTCTTTTAATTAGTTTCTTTATTTCATAGATAGCGTCCGTTCCTTTACGGAAGCCATACTGGTTATCATGAAATCCGCCTTTCTCAGCTATTTCCTCCTGGAGTCTCTTGTTCAACATGCTTTCTAATACCTTCCCGAGTATGTCAATCAGACAGATTGGTCGGTATGTTATTGTGTCCTTTCCAGTCTTTTTCGGCTTTTCTATTAGCACGAGCTTAGCCTTCTTCCATTCTGGTGGGAACGTGTTTGCAGCTAAGTATTTGTTAAAGAGGTTTTTGAAGTACTCTGGTCTTCCGTTTATTAACCATTTAATAACTTCTGGACTAATTCCATCCGGTCCAGGTGCCTTTCCAAGTTTTATCGCTTTTCCTGCTTCTTTGACCTCCTCCAATGTAAAGGGTTGGAGGGATTCGTTCGCTCCCAGCTCTGTTATTTGCTGTTGGGCTTGCTGGACCCCTGGACCTACCATGAATAGCTCCTCGCATATTTTGATTTTATTTTTATAGGCAGAATCGTTTTGGGGTGTCTCTTTAACTGCTGGCGGATGATGTTATATGCGTCCCCAAATATATCTGTATTTAAGTTTTCGATGAGCGTCTGCCACTTCTCTTTTTTAAGTCTTGCTATGGTATACTTAACTTCCTTTTTTGCCTGTTTGTATTCTAGTCGTTTATTTTCTTTATCATCCTCATTATCGTCTGATGTTCTTTGGTATCTGCGTCTTTTTCTACGGCATTCCTGTACCAAGCCACCTACTCTATTCTCCCACCAATAGGGCATTTTATAATTTTCATCGGACTTAACCCTCTGTGTTGAACTTTTATAAGCTTTCATGATCATGTTACAGCATTTTTCTACAGTACTATTACCCGGACTTTTCCTTGTTAGGTTAGTAAACTGACTGACCAGCTTTCCTATATCCGTTCCCCCGTATATCCATTTATATCTATGGGTTATCTTTTGACCTATTTCTGCCAAGATGTACCGATGATCGCTATATGTTTCCTCGGATAGCACTTCCCATTTGGGTCTCGGTACCATTAGACCATTGCTGCATAGGGTTATTTTTATAGCAGGATTAGTTCTTCCTGTTACCTCATTTATGATATGCCATAATTCTTTTTGTTTGCGTTTTGATACCAAGATTCGTTTAGTCATTGTAGTATTATTTGCTAACTTGATTACAGATTCAAATATTTTCTTATAATTTAAATAATAGTTCCTTATAAATAATGAGTTAGGATAATGCTTGTATAAATAGTGTAAATATTTTTTATTTCTTCCAGAAATACGAATACCATTTGTCAACCAGGATTTATTATGCTTGTGTTTATATTCTTGAAGTGGAAATGACTTTTCAAAAGCTATCGAGAGGGCTGAAACTAGTGCTAAAAAATTTTGATTTAAACTCGGTAATGTCTTAGAAGTATCAATCTGAGAGCATAGTATTGCAAATTTAGATTTAGTTTTGTGATTAAAAACACGTCGCTTAATACCCTTTGAGCTATCCGGGTATAATGAAGTGCAAGAGAAATATAAGAATTCATGGTCAGACAAGTCATTACTTATAGGTTCTGAACATAGGATCGCAGAGGAATGAATATTTGAAATAATGTAGTCAATACAAGAAGCGGATTTTGAAGATAGACGTGTATCGTAGTAAACCTCCATAGTCATATTATACAACAACAATAAACGCTTAAAATTAATTAAATTTCTATCAGAAGAATTATTATAATTTAAGTTAAAGTCACCAGTTAAGATGACTTTACTATGAACCGAAGTTGCATTAAGGATTGTATCCAGGGCATCAAGGAAGTAGTCAATGTTACCGGTAGGTGATCGATAAATGCAAAAGATATGTAGATTATTAAATTTAGAATAGACATGACTAACCTTAAAGGTGGATTCAACCCTCAAGTGATCAGAGGTGGATTTGCTTTCACAATTAAAATTAACAGTACTATATATTGCCGTGCCTCCATGTTGCAGAGAGTTTCTGCAAAAAATATTAATAAAATTATAGTTGTCAATATGGATATATTCATTGGGATTTAACCAATGTTCCGTTATGCATAATATGAAAGAAAAATTAAAAAATTCTAATATAATTAATAAGCTATCAACCTTGTTACGCAAACTACGAATATTAAGTAATAGAAGTGAAAAGGGAATCTCTGGCGAATGCTTATTTTAAAAAACGATTTGCTATTAAAATCACATGTACTAGGCGGAAAAGAGTTATTTTTGTCAGCAGTAGTGTTTAGTGAATCCTCATAAGTATTAATATAAGAATCTGGTAAGGATTCCATTGAATTGGTACGAGTATTATCAATACTAACTTTAATGCTCACCAGGCTGTTTTTGGTAGCAAGAAAATTAAGAAAATACGAAGTGAATTTATTTGTACTTTGCACTACATGTTGAAGAAGAAAAACTTTCCCGTTATATTTCATGTGAAGTCCATGACGGGTGAAATGATCCACAGATAATATACCATTAATATCAAAGTAATTAAACACAGCATTCGAAGATGTGAGAAAATCATGTATTTCAAGGTTTAAGGAATGAATGATCTGATTCAACACTATACGGCCCTTCCAGAACGGCGCGGCAATCAAGTGAAGGTTTGTGCAATCTAATGTTGCACTGGGTTTATATTCTACATAAATTGTGTAGGAATCAGACCCTAATAGAGAATATAGGATTTCAGAAAATCGTCTAACATGGCTATCACCAAACACAGCAATTTTTCGTTTGTAGGTAGATGTTATTGTTCTGATATTACACTTAGGTACTTCATTTTCATTAACAAATAGAGCATTCTTAGTAGCTGCATCACAAAGTTCTTCTTGTAGCGAGACATTATAATTTTCTTTGCAAGAATTTGAACTAGGTACATAAAGTAATTTAACACCTCGATTTGTGCCACGTGGATGGACATGTGCCGGTATTTGATTTGTGGTCAACTGCTCATGGTCAATCTTTCCCAAATTTTCCTGCTCAGTTTGCAAAGCAACACTAACTAAACAGTTGTCATCCCCCATTTATACTCAGTTTGAGAGCATACGTTAACACAAAACTTTTCCTTATGCACATTCAGATAAGGATCAAGACCACTAGCATCAGGTGTTTGCGTAGCTTTATTAGTTAGTGCCAGATTTTCAATTTTTTTATTATCTTCTAGTTTCATTTTGAGAGTTAACAGTTCATTTTCAAGTATCTTAGTTTTATGGGAAAATTCTTTTATTTGTAGTTGATTTTCTTTATTTGTATTTGATAAGGAATCTTCCATATTAACACTGTCTTCAAGACAAGTATCTAGTTGAGCGGTGAGACGTTGAATATGACGTCCCAGACTGTCACGTTCAATTTTCAGATTTTCATTCTCTGATTTTAGATTGCATATATTCTCAGTTAATTTGTTATATGCATCCAGTGTAATGGTCATCTTTGAACTATTGCAACAGCTAACTTTAAAGTTTTTAATTTTTGTGAATTTTTTTATTTTCGATTCAAGACCGCTCTTGTGATATATAGCATTACAGTTTACACAGATATAGTTACTATGGAACTTAGTACGACAACAGTTAAATACAAATCGTTCAGACATGATAGAGTATAGGATACTTTGACGATGGACACAAAATTGAGAAGTGAGGAAAGGTAAGTGAATATAAACTCTTCACACTAGCGGGGTCCTTTGCAGTGTCTAACAAGTTCAAAGTAAAACTGGACTACGGTAGGAATTACAGTCGAGTAACAAAGGTGTATAAGGGTACAATAAAAGGATGAATGATGTAACATAAGTTATAATAACAAATTGAAGATTATATGGAATGCAATAATTCATAAAATAGATGATAACAGCAACAATAAAATAAACAAGAATTTATACAATTATAAAGTGAATTATTGTATTCAAAATCATTCAAATATTAGGAAATTTTAGTAACATTAAACCTTATCAAGCTGTTCAAAAGACATTACATATGGACAGCATTTGATGAATTTGCAGGTGTAACATAAAATGACTTAATGAAGGTCAACTAATTTCTATAAGAATTTATATATGCTTTTAGTCTTTTATGAATAATCAATCAGCCTTTAAGTACAAAGCTGATGAAACTATTTTCATAAAACAAAGCACCATAACTTCACAATGTGATAAACTTGACAAGTATTTAAAACTATTTTTTACCACACAAAATAAGTATCAAAGCTGGAGCACAATAAACACAACACTTGTTATTCCCACTTGGTAGGAATATGTAAGGAATTTATATGCAGGAGAGGAACTAACAGCATTAGAACAGGAATCAGACAATGAAAATGATGACTTGGGATATCCTATACTGCGAGATGAGTTTGAATTAGCATTAAAGGGATGAAAAATGGTAAGACGCCGTGTACAGATAAAGTGCAAGCAGAAACTATAAAAGCCGCTGGACAAGCAGTAACAGAACGTCTCTTCCAACGTGTAGGCTATATGTATGAGACAGGCGAGATACCCAAAGATTTCAAACGTAACATCATAGTAACTATACTAAAAAACAGAGACGCGGATAGATGTGAAAATTTTGGAACAATAAGTCTGGCAGCACACGTTTCAAAAATATTAACTAAAATTGTACAAAGATGAATGGAAAAACGAACTGAAGAAATATTAGCAGAAGATCAATTTGGGTTTAGGCAAAACACGAAACACGGGAGGCTATATTAACACTGAGAGTAATAATGGAGAAAACAATAGAAAAAGGGGAAAGCGTGTATATAGGGTTTGTAGATCTGGAAAAAGCATTCGACAATGTAAAATGGAAAAAAATGTTCGAAATGCTCAAAAAGATTGGAATGAGTTATAGGGATAAACGAATAGTACATAGCTTATACAAAAAGCAAACGGCAGTAATAGAACTAGAGCAGGAACGTAGAGGAGTAAATATTAGGAAAGGGGTAAGACAGCGATGTGCCTTATCCCCGTTAATTTTTAACTTGTACATTGAAGAAACAATTAATACTGTCAAATGCAGGACGACATTTGGAATTACTATGCAGGCACAACAAATTGATATGCTTAGATTTGCAGATGATATAGCAATATTAGCATCTTGCAAGAAAGAGTTAGAAGCTGCTCTTAATGAAATGGAAGCTGTTCTAACAGAGAGATGCGGTATGAAAATTAACAAAAATAAAACTAAAGTTTTAGTATGCAAAGGAGGGGAAAATAAACCAAAAACAGGAATACAAATAGATAACAAAAAGTTACAAGAGGTTAAGAATTTTTTCTACCTAGGAATCCAAATAATGCAAGATGGGAAAAGCACAAAAGATATAAAACAAAGATTTGCACAAGGTCGTGCTACATTTAATAAGAAAAAGCAACTACTGTGTTCAAAGACAATAAACACAAAAATAAGGAAAAGATTGCTTAAAACATGTGTGTGGCACAGCACTGTACGACTGTAAAGCCTCAACACTAAGAGAAGCGGACAAGAAAAAGATAGAAGCTTTTGAGATGTGGTACTACACGCGTATAATAAAGATATCATAGACACCCAAAGTTAAGAACAAAGAGGAACTAGAAATGGTAGGGGAAGAAAGAAATATGTGGAAAACAGTAACAAATAGGAGAGATAGAGTGGTAGGTCACATACTAAGACATGAAGGAATAGTGCGCAATATATTAGAAGCAGGGATAGGAAAAACAAAAGTAGAGGTATATCTATGTTAGACTGTTGCACGCAGATGGTGATAGATGTAGGATGTAGAAATCAATTCAGATACGCATTCAACCAGTCTCGAGATGGAAAAACTAATGAGAAAAATTATAAATTTACTTAAACATGATGATTATTATAAATAGCTACAGGTATTGGTCTTGCAATATTCTCACCCAATGTACATAGTACGAAAGTATTTACTGGATAAATATTAATTTGGCAAATGTCTAAGTGTAGGGGGATCCTTGGCAGCCACAGACTGCTTAACCCTTAGTAAGTAAGAATTACATGTCCAGGTAAGATACCAGAGACAATATAGATAAGCAAAAATCGTGAATTTAATAAATGCCGAGCACAGTTGGCTGCCTAACTGAATTGACTTTAGATCATAGAAGTGTAGCAACACGTAAATTCAAAAGTGTAGTAATTAAAATAGTTTTTAAAGAAAAAGTTAGAAAATTCTCAAATACGAAATGGAACGTAACAAACGCGAAATTTTACGCAAATAAAGAATTAATTAAAGCAACTATTGATGCCAATTTTTAAAAACATCCAATTTTTTAAACTTTATTCAACCTTCTAAATTTTCACACAAAAAGATTACTTTTTGAAACCATTGTTTTTCATTTACAACACGCTTCGACTTCTGAAACTTTACTCAAGTAAAGAATTAATTAGAGCAACGATTGCTCTCAGTTTTTAACATACAATCAGCTGTTACAACTTTTTACCAAAAAAGTTAATCGAAGCAACCATTGATCTCTATTTTTAATACTCTTTGCGCCACTGTAATTTTACACAATTACAAAAGCTAATTGGGGCAACAATTGATGTCAATTTATAACATGGTTTGAACTTCTAAATACTCACAAAAAGAAAAAATTAATCGCAGCAATCATTAATCTACATGTTTATCACCTTTCAAAAATCCCAAACTTTAAACAAATTAGAGTAACGATTGATCTCAATTTTTAACAAACATCCCGTTTTTAAAACTCTACACCAAAAATTGGAGCAATCGTTGATCTTCCTTTTTGAGATGTATCGACAATCTGAATCTTCACATAATGAAAGAATTAATCTCTTCTGCAATTTTTTTCTATTTTTAATACGTTCTGAGTTGTAGCTTTATACGAATAAAAGATGAATTCGAGCAAGAATTAATATAAATCTTTTAATACGGTTTGGGTTTTTAAATTTTTACAAAATAAAACGAATTATTCACAGTTCCTATTAATCTATGTGTATAACATATTTCGAGCTTCTGAAACATTACACATTACACAAACTCCTGAATTTAATAAAGGGCAAGCACAGTTGGCTGCCTATCTGAAAGGATTTTAAATCATAGAAATGTAGCAACATGTGAATTCAAATGAGTATTAACTAAAATGGTTTTTAAAATAAGGAGGCAGTAAATTTCCAAATGAAACGTAACAAACTTACCAAACTTTACACACACAAAGAATTAATTAGAGCAACTTTTGATGTCAATTTTTTAAATGTATCACGCTTTTAAAACTCTACCCTAAAAAACAATTGAAGCAGCAATTGATATTCGATTTGAAGACACTTCAACCTTCTGAATTTTCACACAAAAAGATTAGTTTTTGAAACCATTGTTTTTTATTTACAACGCACTGCGACTTCTGAAACTTTACTCAAATAAAGAATTAATTAGAGTAACGATTGGTCTCAGTTTTTAAAATGCATACAGCTGTTACAACTTTGTACCAAAAGGTTAATCGAAGCAAACCATTGGTGTCTATTTTTAATATTCTTCGCTCCACTGTAATTTTACACAAATTAAAAAGCTAATTGAGGCAACAATTGATGTCAACTTTTAACAT
Source organism: Platerodrilus igneus (assembly GCA_036346225.1). Lineage (NCBI taxonomy): Eukaryota > Metazoa > Arthropoda > Insecta > Coleoptera > Lycidae > Platerodrilus > Platerodrilus igneus. Next base: position 2,606,874 of record JARFIW010000624.1, on the reverse strand, counting down.
GGTTTGAACTTCACAAAAAGAAAGAATTATTCGCAGCAACCATTAATCTTCATGTCTATCACGTTTCAAACGTCTGAACTTTAAACAAATTAGAGCAACGATTGATCTCAATTTTTCACAAGTATCCAGCTTTTAAAACTTTACAAATTAAAGAATTAATTGAAGCAATTATTTATCTCCAATTTTAAGACGTTTCTAACTTCTGAATCTTATGTAAAAAAAATAAATTTTTGCAGCGGTTGATCTTCACTTTTAACACGTTTCCAGCTGCTGATACATTACACAGATGAAAAAGTAATTACAGCAATGATTGTTCTTAACTTCTACCACAGTTCTCGCTTCTAAAATCTTAGAAATGATATAAGAGTTAACCACGGCAACCATTGTTCTCGGTGTTTAAGACGTTTCGAGCATATAATCTTACACAAATTAAAACAGCGACTAATTCAATTTGTAATATACGACCATCTTCTAAAACTTGATACCAAAAAATAATTAATTGAAGCAACCATTGATCTCGATCTGTAAGACACTTCCACCTTCTCAATCTATACACACACAAAAATTTTTTGAAACCATCGATAATTATTTTTAACAGATTTCAAGCTTCTGAAGCTATACACAAACAAATGTAGCAACCATGGATCACAATTTTTAACATGCATCCAGCTTTGAAAACGTTACACCAAAAAATAGATAGTTGTAGCCAAGCATTGATTTCCATTTCTGAATCTTCGCATATAAAAAGGAATTAATATATGCAACCAATTTCTCCTTTTTATCACCTTTCGAGCAGCTGAAATTTTATACAATTGAAAAACTAATTAAAGTAACGATTGATATCAACTTTTGACACTGTTTGAACTTCTGAAAGCTTACACAAAGAAAGAGTTAACTATACAGCTGCCACTACCCTCCATGTCTATCACGTTTCAAATATCTGAAATTTTACACAAATTAGAACAACGGTTGATCTCAATTTTTAAAACTTTTAAAACTTTGCACAAAAAGGAATTAATTGAAGCAAATATTTGTTTCCATATTGATTTGATTTTCTGAATCTTCACACAGAAAGGAATTAATTCTTGAAAACATTGAACTACACTTTTAACACGTATCGAGCTACTGGAACTTTACACAAATGAAAAAGTATTTGGAGCTACAATTGTACTCAACTTACAACACGGTTTGGACTCCTAAAATCGTAGAGAAAATAAAGGAATTAATCACAGCATCTATTAGTCTCCGTATTTAACACGTTTTGAGCATTTGAAACTTTACACAAATTAGAGCAGAGATTGATCTCAATTTTTGACATGCATCTAGCTCAGTGAATTAATTGAAGCTACCGTTAAATCTACATTTTAAAACGTATAGTCCTTCTGAATCTTTACACACAAAAAATTATTTTTAAATCCATTAACCTTTATTTTTATTAATCTTCAAGATACTTGAACGTTTAGACGCCTAAAGAGTTAACTGGAGCACAACTGATCTCCATATTTAACACGTTTAGAACCTCAGACACTTTACACAAATACAAATTTCACGAGAGCAGCGATTGATCTCAATTCTTAACATGCATCCAGTTTTAAAAACTTTACACCAAAAAAATTAAATAAAGTAACCATTGATCTGGATTTTTAACAGAATGGGACGTTTCATTGCCGCCAATTTATTGCCGGTCTATTTCATTGCCAGGCCATTTTATTGCCGATCAGTTTTATTGGTACCTTACGAAAATTAGTAATAAAATAAGCTAATATTGCAAATTTTTTTATTAAAATAAATCAAAAACCTAAAACTAAAAACCTAATTACAATGGTATTAGTTTTATATTTTTAGAAATTATTGTTCTATTTGGTAATTGTTAGCTATATCCCACAAATAATCGATTGGGTCTCAATGTTCAAAATCACTTACAATAAATAGTCAGGATTCTTCTATCGGCATCTCTGTATACCTTTGTAATTTCAGAGGAGGATTATGACCTAAGATTTTTTGGGGAAATGTAATAATACAACACATTATTCAAAATTCAAATCCAGTTAAAGATAAAACTATTCTTGTGATAACAATAAATTAAAGATAATACATTATTAAAAAATAATTAACCTGAGATTAACATAACATGTTTTTAATTTCATATACAAACTTGATCCTATAATCGTAAGTAGGATAAACTGGAGGACTCTAGTCCTACCACCACCACTTTTACATCCTCCACCATTTCCTCCACATCCCACCACATCCCTTCACATCCCTCCACATCCCTCCACATTCCTCCACATACTTCTACATCCCTCAACATCCCTCCACATCCATCCACATCCTCCAACATCCCTTCACATCCATCCACAAACCTCCACATCCATCCACATTCTTCCACATACTCCACATCCCTCCACATCCCTCCACATCCCACACATCCCATCACATCACTCCACATTCCTTCACGTTTCTCCACACACCTCCTGTCCCCTACACCTTCTAACCCCTCCACCTACCTCTTAATCCGCACCACATCCCTGCACAATCCTCCACATTAATCCACATCCCTTCACACCCTTCCACCTCCCGTTCCCACCACCCATCTCTTAATCCTCCACATCATCCACATACCTCCGCATCCCTTCACATCACTACACATCCCTCCCAACCTTCCACATCAATCCACATCACTCCATATTCCTTTACCTCCCGTCTTCTCCACCCACTTCTAGATCCCACCACATCCCTCCACAACCCTCAACATCCCTCCACATCACTACACATCACTCCGCATTCCTCCACATCAATCCACATGGACTTAGGTTAAATAGCAGAAAATAATTGATAGGGTAAGTCAGCGCCGATGATGCAGCATAAATTATATACAACTTTATTAAAACAATACATATATTTAATACAGATATGTAATCTAACAACAAAATTCTTTTCGAATAAAAACATTCTGTCAAGCGCAAGTTAAACTGTTGTTTACATGCAGTGAAACGACTTTTGTTTTACAGAAGGCACCACGTTGTGAGCGCCACTGAAACGTTATTTCTTCTACGTTGAGGCGCTAGTGTAACTTATTTTTCTTAATGGGCGCCAGTGAACAAAAATCTTTTGACATAGCTAGGTGTCTATTCCTGGGTAGAGCAATAAGAAGTGGGAGGGGGGGGGGATTCGAATTCTGTTTGCAAACTAAAGCTAAGCTAAATTAAATAGGCGCCACCATGCACTGAGATAATTACGATAATAGCAGAGCACAGTTCTAAGGGCGGACGTGGAAACCCAAAGATAAAACGATCGCCTTCGTTAACAAAAACCTGTCTTATCAAAATAAGACGCAGCTCCTGTAAGAAATTGCAAACATTAAATAAATAAAAAAGTAGAACACCATTTGTGTCCCATAAAAGTATAAAAAAAATAAAAAAACCTATATCCAATATGATATTGGCATCAAATTATTACTCAAAAATTTTACCTTTGTGTAATTAGATTTGATCGCATTTGACCAAAATAAAAGCCTCAAAGTTGAACTAATTGTTTACAAAAGAAACTCTCTTTTAAAATTTCGGAACTATTTAACAAGTAACAAAAATTTATTATTAACATCTATATCAAAGTCAAGGTTTTGACTTTTTAAAACAACCAACTACACACATGAACCTGCTTTAAACATTTGAGTGAAAATAATTTGTAAGCATAATATACTGAATTACGTTCTAACCTGGGCAGATCTTTTCAGGTAGATTACAGTTTCTAGAATCTTATACAGAGTGTCTTTAAATTTTCAGATTTAAATTTTATGATTTACATGTAGATAAATGCTAATCACAAAAATAGGAATGTTTGGTTTAAACTCCTGTCAGCTGCACGAAGCATTTGTTTTCATGACAATATCTGTCAATTGTGCAACACAAAAAAAATATGACGTCGAAAACATACGTTGAAATTATCTAAGGTTCAGATGGAACAAAGCTTGTAATTATAAAAACCTAATCTGACAAAATTTTGTTCTACGGCTTATAAAACCAGTTTAACAATAGTTGAGAATTACACAGATTACATGTTGAAAACATAATAGCAACTTTACGTGCTTTATATGATAGTCTGTTTATCAAATTTTTATGACATTCGAAACACATGCATGAAATATCTTATATCTAATAACGAACCAAACTGCCTTTGTTGCTCCACGACAAATCGAGATGGAAATTTATATTCTTCAAACAAAGTTACCAGCCAGTTTTAACTAGAGACAACTGCAATCCAAACTAACATCCATAATTCCTAGTTAACAAATTTCTTAGTAGACAAATTTTATATCGACAAATCCTAAGTGACGAATTTTAAATGATGAATCCTACATGACGCGCTAAATAAATTAAACCAAATTAAATTAGTTCGTAAAATATATACTTTACCAACCGTTAGTAGAAGGCATCTTAATAGTTTCAGGTCGAGCACGAACTGACCTGCTTACTTTAGTAATTGATGCGAAGGTCGCCTGCCTCTAGCCGACAATACATGTTGATAAAGCTGTTGCTAGCGGGCGACTAACTTAACAAAACAAGAACAGAATCGTCGCAACGTTAGAAGCGTGGAATACGAAAGAAACAACTAGAGATGCGCGTGGAAATAACTTTATGTGACACAGATATTTTAATATAAGAAGATTAATAAGAAATAATGCACGCTTAGCGCATTATCCTCGCAATTCAATGCGAATAATTATTACTGAAATTAAACATGTTACAGCAGTAGGCAACGGCTTAAACCATAATTCTTCTTTTGCAGCTGTTTTACATATTTTTGCTTAACACTGATGTTAAACTAATAGAACCACTATTATCTAGTTGCACCTTTGGTATAAACTAAAGCTTGGTTTGTAGTATTTGCTTTTTATTGCTTCTGATGCCGCCTCGTAAATCGATGATAATGCGAGACCAAGGTCCTTATCGTTTGTGTCAGAAGCCGTAGTCAAATTCATAAAAACTGTATAAACGTTTTAAAATCAGATATAAGCTTATCCAATTTTTCATTTACATATTGTTTATTAACTGCATCAGCGGGTTCAACTGGGTGGACAAACGTTGTGATACGCTGGTTTCTTGCATTAAAGGCTTTATTTTTACGTTGTATATCAACAGAACTTTTTAGACAGTATGAAAAGGCTTGATTCATATAGGTAAAATTACCACAAAGCATGCTCTCAGGCTACTTTTCCAAGATCGTGGTAACGTCATAGCCTTTTAGAAATAAAGAGCAATGTCAGAATAAAAAGTTTTAAAATAGTATTACATTGCTTTTTATTTATAAAAGGCTATGACGTTACCACAACCTTGGAAAAGTAGCCGACGGCATATATTGTGGTGATTTTACCTATATGAGTGAATTTTACACCCAAACTTAGAGAATTCTGGTGGAAATAACGAGTTCCTTACATTTGGGTTTAAATACCTTAAGTTTGGGCGTAAAATTTACTCATATAGATAAAACTACCACAACGCATGCTCTCGGCTACTTTTTCAAAGTCGTGGTAACGTCAGGGCTTTTTATAAAAAAATAGCAATGTCAGAATAAAAAATTTTAGAATAGTATTACATTGTTCTTTATTTATAAAAGGCTATGACGTTACCACGACCTTGAAAAAGTAGCCGAAAGAATGCGTTGTGTTGAAAATAGCGAATTTCTTACATTTGGGTTTAAATTCCATAAATTTGGGCGTAAAATTCACTCATATAGATAAAATTACCACCACGCATGTTCTCGGCTACCATTCCAAGGTCGTGGTGACATCATAGCCTTTTATAAATAAAGAGTAATGTAATACATAGGCTATGACGTCACTACGACCTTTGAAAAGTAACCGAGAACATGCGTTGTGGGGATTTTACTTATATGAGTGAATTTTACGCCCAAACTTAGGGAATTTAAACCCAAATGTAGATAATTTGCTATTTCCACCAGAATTCCCTAAGTTTGGGTGTAAAATTTACTCATATAGGTAAAATTACCACAACGTATGCTCTCGGCTACCATTCCAAGGTCGTCGTAACGTCATAGCCTTTTATAAATAAAGAGCATTGTAATTCTATTCCAAAAAATTTTATTCTGAGATTGCCATTTATTTATAAAATGCTATGACGTTACGACGACTTTGAAAAAGTAGCCGAGAGCATACATTGTTGTGATTTTACTTATATGAGTGAATTTTACGCCCAAACTTGGAGAGTTTAAACCCAAATGTAGGGAATTCGTTATTTCCACCAGAATTACCTAAGTTTGTGCGAAAATTTACTCATATAGGTAAAATCACCACAGCGCATGCTCTCGGCTACTTTTACAAGATCATGGTGACGTCATAGTATTTTATAAATAAAGAACAATGTAATACATAGGCTATGACGTCATCATGACCTTGGAAAAGTAGCCGAGAGCATGCGTTGTGGAGATTTTACCTATATGAGTGAATTTTACTCCCAAACTTGGAGAATTTAAACCCAAATGTAGGGAATTCGCTATTTCCACCAGAATTCCCTATGTTTGGGCGTAAAATTCACTCATATCGATAAAATCACCACAACGCATGCTCTCGGCTACTTTTCCAAAGTCACGGTGACGTCATAGCCTATGTATTACATTGCTCCTTATTTATAAAAGTCTATGACGTCAACCCGATCTTGGAGAAGTAGTCGAGAGCATGCGTGATGTTAATTTTACTTATATGAAAAAGTAAAAGTGACAGTGATACTCGCCTTGGTGACGTCACGTGATTATACAACAAATGACCTTAAAGGGTACAAAAATTTGCAAAACAGACCTTAGATTTTTTGAGAATTTAATGTTCAAAATACCGGTTTTTACGCCAGAACGAAGGTAGCTTATCTACTATCGTATATTTGCAAAATTTTCCTAAAATATGAAACTTAAAATTAATACAAATAAAGTATTTATTAGTAAGGTAGGCTGGCATTGAATTGGGTTTGCAATGAGTTGTCCCTGCAATGAAATGGTCCTGCAATGACTTGGCGGCAGGCAATGAGCTGGCGGCAATAAAGTGGCGACAATGAAGTGTTCTAGACCGATTTGTAAGACGTTTCGACGTTTTAAATTTTCACACAAAGAAACAATTAACTTCTCCAGCATTTTTTCTCCATTTTTAACATGTTTCGAGTGGTTGAAATTTTATACAAGTATAGAAATTAATCGAACCTAGAATCGATCTCAACTTTTGAACACAGTTTGCGTTTGTAAATCCCTACAAAAAAAAAGAATTAATCACATTTTCCATTGATCTCCATGTTTAACAGGTTTCAAGCTTCTGAAACTTTACACAAATCAAGAAATAATTGTAGCAACGATTGATCTTAGGTTTTAACATGTTTCTAGCTTCTGAAATCTTGAACAAAATGTTTATTAGAGCATCCATTCGTCTTGCTTTTTAACATGGATCTATCTTTTAAAACTTTATGCAAAAAGTTGATTAAAGCAACCATTGATCTGAATTTTCAAGACACTTCGAGCTACTAAATCTTTACACAAATCAAAATCTAATTTTAGCAACAATTGGTCTCAATTTTTAACACGGTTTAAGATTGTGCATCTTTACAAAAAAAACTGATCACAGTTCTCATTAGGCTCCATTTTAAACACGTTTCGAGTTTCTGAAGCTCTACACAAATAAAAAATTAATTAGGGCAACGTTTGATCTGTTTCTAACATACATCCAGCTTTTCAAGCTATATATCAAAAAGAATTAACTGAAGCAACCATTGATCTCCATTTTTAAGTCGATTTAAGCTGAAACATTGCAGAAATGACAATCTAATTATAGCAACAACTAATCACGATTTGAGTTTGTAAATTCTTACGGAAACAAAAATAATAGATAACAGTTTCTGCTGATCTCCATATGTATTTCGAATTTCTGGAGCTTTACACGAATAAAAAATTAAGGAAGAAAGCAATTAATCTCTCCTTTTAACATATTTCAAGCTTCTAAAACTTTAAACAAGTAAAGAATTAATTAGAGCAACAATTGATCTCCGTTTTAACATGTATCCAGTTACAACTTTATGCCAAAAGAATTAATTGAACCAACCATTTATTTCCATTTTTAAGACTCCTCAAGCCGCTAAAATTTTAAACAAGTGAAAATCTAATTTTATGAACACCTGATTTCAAACTTTTACACAGTTTTTTGTAAATCTTTACAAAAAGAAAATTAATCACAGTTCCCATTGTACTCCATGTTTAACACTTTTTGAGCTTCTGAAACTTTACATAAACATACAATTAATTGGAGCAGCAGTTGATCTTTATTTTTAGCATTTTTCGAGTTCTGAGATCTCATACAAATAAAGAATTAATAGAAGCAACAGTTGGTCTAAATTTTTAACACTTTTCAGCTTCTAAAGCTTTACACAGTAAGAGAATTAATCAGAGAAACGATTGATCTTTGTTTTTAACATGCATTCAGCTTTCACAGCTTCCTTTTTACCAAAAAAGAATTAACTGAAGAGACCACCGAGCTCTATTTTTAAGACGTGTCGACGTTATGAACTATCACAGGAAGAAAGAATTAATTTTTGCACCACTTTTTTCCATTTTTAACATGTTTCGAGTAGCTGATGCTTTATGCAAATAAAAAAATTACTTGGAAAAGGATTAATCTCAATTTTTAACACGGTTTGAGTTTGTAGATCCTTGCAAAAAAGAATTAAGCACAGTTCCTGTTGGTCTCTAAGTTTTAAAGATTTCGAGTTTCTGAAACTATACACAAATAAAGAATTAACTGAAACAACCAACGTTGTGCATTTGTAGCACGTTTTAAGCTGCTGAAACTCTACACAAATGAAAAACAGATTGCAGCAACGATGGATCTCAATTTTTAATACTCTCTAAGCGTGCAAATCCTTACAAAAAGTAAAAATTGGCCGCAGTAACTATCGATCTCCACGTTTAAAATTGTTTGAGCTTCTGAAATTTTGCTCAAATAGAGAATTAATTTCAGCAACAAATGATTTCGGTTTTATCACGTTTAGAGCTTCTGAAGCTTTACACAAATAAAGAATTAATTAGACCAATAGTTGATCTCAATTTTCAATATACAGTCAGCGTTTTTAGCCTTGTAGCAAAGAAGAATTAATTGAAGTTATCATTGTTTTCCATTTTTAAAACGTTTCGTGCTTCTGAAACTTTACTTACGTAAATAATTACCGTCTTTTTAATGAAAAGTTGGGGCTGCGACTTATGCTCCACTATAACCAACATATATTGCACAAAAACAAAATTTGTAACAAGATAATACATTAATGAGATTGGTTTTATAGAATCTGTATATTTTTATTGCACATATTTACAATTATAAATCAAAATAGGTATTTACAATTCCTCATCAAACGACATGAAAAAAGTTAATCATAATCTTCTTCCACTTCTACCACTTCATTGTCATCAACAGTATCTTCTTCTATATTATTCTAGAGGAAGTCGTCTTTAGTACCATCCATATAGTTTGACATAGAACACCTCTTGAAGAAATAGATTGCTATATCTGGATGTATTTCTTTCCTGGATTTAACCACGCATCCAGACATTGTTTCAAGTAAAACAGCGATTTCGCCCAACTTTGGTAAATAATTTTTTTCCTTCCATTATCTACGCGTTCAATAAACTTCTCAAACTTGTTCTAAGGGATTATTTAAAGAAACGTCTAACAGTTGTGAGAAAGATGTCAGACTTATGGTATTATTGTCATGTCGGTATTAGAATTGATTAGCTCTTACTTTGTTTTATCGGTTATGTGTGGTCTGAATATTTCACATACTGAAAGATCTTTTGACTTTCTAGGAGAATCTGGGTGTTTGTTGCAAATATTCTTAATCTATAAACTTACAACTGCTTCAAAAGCATCCCCCAAGGAAAATTTAATTTTGGTTGTCTTGCTTTCGAAAATTATCATAGATGGAAGTTTTGTTTCATCTGCAAGACAAAAGGGCGCAACGATAAAACTGCTTCCCCCATGCCGTTGTCTTAACGGTAATACTTTTATTTACTCTTAAGTCAACTGTTTGGCTCCCAACGAAATCAAGGGGTTTAGAAGTTTGATCCAATTTTGTCTATGTGGAAGTTGATAATTACGTTTCTTTTCCTTTGTAAATAATAAACACTTGAAAATTAAAAATCTTCTGCTCCAAGTTTGTAGGAAGCTGTTGCGAAACTTCGTTTTTCACAGAGCACCAAATTTTTTCTATTCATAAAGCGATTGCACCATCCAGAAATGCTTTTAAAATTTTCATTATCTGCTACATTATTTTTGTCCACTTAAAGCAATTAAATAAATGTTATTTTCCCCTGCTATCGCACGCCTTTCTACGATTCTCTGTTATCCTCTCAGCTACGTCCTCTTACTACTTGGCCACGAAGAATACCTCTTTGTTAGGCACAGTTTTTCATAGGTATGTTCATAATAATTATCTCTTTTTTCTTTCATGAGGGTAACATGGATTTATTCACATTTAAGTTTTCTTGCTGTCACACGATTGGTATTAACTTTTACATTTTTAAAAGCTTTGAGCTTAGAGCCCACTTCATATTGAAATCTGTTGTTTGTTGCTAACATGTTACTCTTATGATGAAAGCATAAAAGCTGCAGATCTCCCGTAAAAAACTAATAGGAAATTATTTAGCCAATTGCGGGTACAAGGTAAGTACAATGTTACAAACTTATACCACAGGATGTGTCAAAGAAGGGGTGTCATGTGACAATAAAGCACAAAAATAAGTACAAGTGGTACTAGTAGAATTAAAAGCATAAACATTCGTGTGGTTTTAAAAATGTTCTTAAGAATGTTATTAAAAAACTGCTCATCGGAATTTGAATCGTACCGTTTGTTACTGTTTTTAATTTTAACTATATTTAATAGTGTATAATGTTTTTCAAACGTGTCTAAAAACTGAAAGTCTTCAAAAAATTCCAATTGCCTTTTTCTTTTGTTTAGTGGTAAACAAAAATTAAAGGTAAAAATAGTACGATTATAGATAATGTAACAGTAATTAAACAATAACTGAAACATTTTCGAAAGGATCATTATTCGGTTTTTGGTAAAACGCCTTCCTATTTGTTTTGCGATAAAAAAAGATGATTAACAGGTATCGCAATACAATGAAGTTGTTCTTAAAAGGTTTGATGACGAACATTCTAAATGCTTCTCGTTTTTTGTCGAGTAAAGGATTATCCTATATAAGTGTGAATCCGTTGCTACAGTTTAATTAAAACTCGGTTCTAATAAATGTTTGATCTACATAAATTAATGTAAAGATAAATTTGCTTATGTAATATAAATGTATTAGATAAATAAATTACCAGTAAGATTAGCGCTATAGAAATGTTTAATTCGTACCGTTTAGAAGATTAAATTAGTGTCTACAAATAGTAATTAGGCTAGTGCTAATGTAAATAAGACCGTAAATACTTGTGATTGTGAAGAATAATTATTAAACTTATACTTATGGGAAATAAAGAACAATTAGAGACTTCCTTACAATGACTTTCTTTTTGATTACATAATTGAACATAACAAGTGATCCGGAATAGGTTTTATAAAAAATTTTTAAGCAAACTTTATCTATTTCTTTTTATCTTTAAATTTCCTGATAGCGTACGTTTAGGCGCGTAGCTACCTATAAACAGGGTGTGGAGTGTTAAAAGGCCCGGGTGCTAAATGAAAAGGGGGGCGGTCTGATAAAAATAACTACCCGAATAAAATAACAATACACAGGGCCCAATTGGGTTTCGCAAATAGTATTCAAAAAGAGAATACGCACGATTGTTACAAATTTATTGAGTAAATACTGTAAAACTCTCCTTTAAAATACGATACCGCTATACGAATATTACGACCTAGTGGGAAATTTTATTCTTCGTAGCGTTCCAACTAAAGTTCACTGAAGTGTCTAAAGTACTCTCTTCCAAAAAGTTATAGTCATAAAGTACTCTGTTCCAAAAAGTTATAGACATCCATTTTAGTTATATACAAAAGGTACGTGACCTATAAAGATCTCTCCACATATTATACCAGAATTCCATATTATTGGTCTGCTTTTATTTAAGGATAATCCAAACTAATGGAAAAAACTTATCTCAGCATCTGGAGGATGAGTAGTATTAATAGTTGGCACATGGTGTAGAATAAACCTGCACTAAATAGAAGGTTGATAGATAGTTTATATAAGAAAATGCACACTAGAAAACATTGGCTGCATACAGACTCAGCGTTTCCCTCTTAGTTTTATCCATTTATAGATACTGTCAGCATAAACTTTCTAAACAGTATATTTTTGGCGACACAAAGTGTTATTTATTACACTCCACTGGCGACAAAAATTATGAATTGCAGGATAAAATTGCTTTTCATGCAATAATCACCAAAATGTTTTCCAAAGGTTTTGAAAAAAATTTAGCTATAGATGAATACCTCGCATTTGATTTTTTCCAATGCTATCTTTGAAAATACTACATAGACTAGAAAGTGCGTTTTTTTACCTGGAAATTTTGCATTTTTTTGCCGAACTTTTGCTATTTTAAGCAAGGTAGAGATCTTTAACGTTGGTGACAACACTCACACACGGTATCCGCATTTTATCTCTCATCCGAACAAGAGTGTATTTGTGAAAAATGCTCGCCTAACATTTTTCAAGCGGTCCGTGTTAGACATCGAACCAACGACCTTGGGTTTAGTAGTCACGAGTGAACTAATCAAGCCACGAACCCGCCTAGAGATAGATGCCGTATAATTTGAATAAGGACCGCTACACTTGTGAGCACGTTCCAAATGTTAGACACAACATTGGGTTTAAACGAGAATAATTACGTGCTTCATATAAATCTGACTTTATTATAGATAGATGCCACTAACGAATTGCCTTTCTTATTCTAGTTGATTGTAAAATATAAAAAACGTGTAGGATGGGGCCCCCAACTTGAAAATTATGAACGTCCATTGCTTCTAAGTAAAAAAAAAAAGATGCCCGATCTAAATAGCACTAAATTTAAGAATTATTTCCTTTACAGTGGCATGGATTAATTTTAATTACATCTTATTTATTAATAAGATTCAAGTGTTGAAAGACGTTCTTCCTAATTGCCTACTAATTTATGTTAATTAACTATGTTTTGCCAAATGATCACTTCGTGCAATTTGATGATGATGACCATGATTACACTTACAAATAGAGCTCCTTTTTTAGTCAATTGGACTAGTCTAATATTTTTTAATCAATTTCTGTAGTTTTCAAATTGGGATATTGTCGTCCAAAGAATGATACGATATTATTTTTGCATCAATTTATTAATATTCTAACGTTTCGGCAACGGTTGTTGCCTTTATCAAAGATACTACAAAAAAATTTATAAATGTCAATAAGGTAAAAAATCATTTTAAAATATCACAGTACTTACTTAAAATCTAATGCCAAATAATCAAAAGAACCCCAAACATGGGGATGTTGTTAAAACTTTAAAACAGCAGACATGTAAATGACATATAAATGACATATGAACAGAGCACACCAAAGGAGTTTTTTTGTTTAAACTTAATATTAAAATATCACATCTACTTGATATAAACAGACAGCCAAGACTGAACAATATTCGAAAACCAGTCTGCATAAATTAGGTTCCATATGTACAGTTAGATTAAACAATAATATATGTTTGCAATAAGCCTTGACTTTATACAATTGGAAATAATTATGTTATCCTGTAAAGATTAGAATAAATAGGATGTAAATTTTGAGTATCTTGTCTAAGGTTAATTGAATTGTCTTCTCTATATATGTAATACGCTTCTAAAAAGATCCGAATCTTATAGTTCGTTTCGTAATCTAATATTTCCACCTCTTCGTACTTGGGGATGTGCTGGGTATTGTGTAGGTGTTGTGCAAGGGCACAACTTTTCTTTCCCAATTTAGCATCTGATCTATGTTGTGTTAGACGATTTTTTAACCACTGACTCGAATTTCTCACGTACGTTTTTTTACAGGAGCAGGTTATCTTATATATAATATTACTTCTAAGTAGTTTACTAGTATATCATCTTTCAGTTTTGTAAAAAAGTTTCTAACTGATTTTTCATAGCTATATCCTATGATAGTGTTCGGTTGTTTCAGTATTTTAGCTAGTAAGGGAGTTAGTTTTTGTACAAACGGTAATTTCTTATATGTAATGATGTTAGGTCTTGAATCAATTTTTTGTTGAATAGTATTGGTGTAAATTAATTTCTTTACTAGTTGCTTAGGATATCCGTTGTTGCAAAATGTAGTTTCTAAGTATTTTAGGTTGTTTTTGAGAAACTGAGGTTCAGCTATTGATTTTATTCTGTGTTTCAAAGCTAATACTGTGTTCACCTTATGTCCGAAAGAATGATTGGAAAAGTAATTGACATATCTGCCTGAGTGGGTAGGCTTTCTATACCAGTCAAATAATAATTTATTTGAATAGTCCCGAATGACTAAAAAATCTAGAAACGGAATTTTTCTTTCAATTTCGAGTTGGTGTGTGAACTTTAGATGTTTGTTGAACGTATTTAAACAGTCTACAAGTCCTTGAATCTTTTCAGGAGGGGCAGAGCAGATTATGTCATCCACATATTTCACAAGAAATATCATGTTGAAATCTATCTTCGGAATTACGGTTTCTAGAAGATGGTCCATTACTATTTGGGCTATTATAGGCGATAATGGGGATCTCATGGGTGTCCCAAATTTTTGTAGATAATATGACTCTTGAAAAACAAAATAGGTGTTGTTAAAATGACGGCAATGGTCGCCAAAAATATGGATTTGGAAAAAGTTGTGTTGGTTTGTATGTTTTCCCATTTTTGTGAAATAATATCCAAAGCAAGATTTAGAGGTATGTTTGTAAAGAGGGAGGACACATCTAGAGAGTGTAAAACATGATCTTTGGGTAACTGAAACTTCCTAAAATGGTTGACGAACGAGAAAGTGTCTTTTGTATTATAGCCTTCTGAGGGAAACGACATTTGTAAAATTTTGGCACAGAACATTGCTAAATTGTATGTAGGAGTATGAAGGGAAGATATTATTGCGCGTAATGGAACGTTTTGTTTGTGAATTTTTGGCAGGCCATAATATTTACCTGGAACGGAATTAGTCATTGATAATTGCTTTTTTTGTGTATCAGTGATATAATGTTTGGCATGAAGTGCCTTAATGTGGTCATTACATTTTTTTTTATATCACTGATACACAAAAAGCAATTATCAATGACTAATTCCGTTCCAGGTAAATATTATGGCCTGCCAAAATTCACAAACAAAACGTTCCATTACGCCCAATAATATCTTCCTTCATACTCATACATAGCAATGTTCTGTGCCAATACAAATGTCGTTTCAGAAGCTATAATCAAGACACTTTCGTTCGTCAACCATTTTAGGAAGTTTCGTTACCCAAAGATCATGTTTTACTCTCTAGATGTGTTCTCCTTTCACAAACATACCTCTAAATCTTGCTTTGGATATTATTTCACAAAATGGAAAACATACAATCCAACACAACTTTTACCAAATCCATATTTTTACTGACCATTGCCGTCATTTTTAACAACACCTATTTTGTTTTTCAAGAGTCATATTATCTACAAAATTTGGGACACTGGGATCCCCTTTATCGCCTATAATAGCCCAAATAGTAATGGACCATCTTCTAGAAACCGTAATTCTCGAAAATAGATTTCAACATGATATTTTGAAATATGTGGATGACATAATCTGCTCTGCCCTCCTGAAAAGATTCAAGGACTTGTAGACTGTTTAAATACGTTCAACAAACATCTAAAGTTCACACACCAACTCGAAATTGAAAGAAAATTCCGTTTCTAGATTTTTTAGTCATTCGGGACTATTCAAATAAATTATTATTTGACTGGTATAGAAAGCCTACCAACTCAGGCAGATATGTCAATTACTTTTCCAATCATTCTTTCGGACATAAGGTGAACACAGTATTAGCTTTGAAACACAGAATAAAATCAATAGCTGAACCTCAGTTTCTCAAAACAACCTAAAATACTTAGAAACTACATTTTGCAACAACGGATATCCTAAGCAACTAGTAAAGAAATTAATTTACACCAATACTATTCAACAAAAATTGATTCAAGACCTAACATCATTACATATAAGAAATTACCGTTTGTACAAAACTAACTCCTTACTAGCTAAAATACTGAAACAACCGAACACTATCATAGGATATAGCTATGAAAATCAGTTAGAAACTTTTACAAAACTGAAAGATGATACTAGTAAACTACTTAGAAGTAATATTATATATAAGATAACCTGCTCCTGTAAAAACGTACGTGGAAACTCGAGTCAGTGGTTAAAAATCGTCTAACACAACATAGATCAGATGCTAAATTGAAAGAAAAGTTGTGCCCTTGCACAACACCTACACAATACCCAGCACATCCCCAAGTACGAAGAGGTGAAAATATTAGATTACGAAACGAACTATAAGATTCGGATCTTTTTAGAAGCGTATTACATATATAGAGAAGACAATTCAATTAACCTTAGACAAGATACTCAAAATTTACATCCTATTTATTCTAATCTTTACAGGATAACATAATTATTTCCAATTGTATAAAGTCAAGGCTCATTGCAAACATATATTATTGTTTAATCTAACTGTACATATGGAACCTAATTTATGCAGACTGGTTTTCGAATATTGTTCAGTCTTGACTGTCTGTTTATATCAAGTAGATGTGATATTTTAATATTAAGTTTAAACAAAAAAAACTCCTTTGGTGTGCTCTGTTCATATGTCATTTATATGTCATTTACATGTCTGCTGTTTTAAAGTTTTAACAACATCCCCATGTTTGGGGTTCTTTGATTATTTGGCATTAGATTTTAAGTAAGTACTGTGATATTTTAAAATGATTTTTTACCTTATTGACATTTATAAATTTTTTTGTAGTATCTTTGATAAAGGCAACAACCGTTGCCGAAACGTTAGAATATTAATAAATTGATGCAAAAATAATATCGTATCATTCTTTGGACGACAATATCCCAATTTGAAAACTACAGAAATTGATTATAATATATATATATATATATATATATATATATATATATATATATATATTCTTGAAATCTAATTACTATGTTTTTATTTACTCCTCTACTATTTTTAACTTTAATCTCAGGGTTTTCTCACCTTCTTGTATTCTAAATTTTATATAATATAATTACTTCTCCTTTAAACAAGATTTTATTACACGACTTTTTCGTCGTCACAATGATTTCAAATCGAGGTGCTTTAGCAAACGTTTGGTTGGTTTTTCTTTACTAATTACTATATTTTATATGCCTCGACTATTTGAAACTTTAATCTCAGGGTTTTCTCACCTACTCACCGTGGGTTCAATCGTGAGTAGATGTGCAATACCAACCAAACTGCACCCTCGTTTGTTTTACCACTTTTGAAATGTACTAAATTTATTTTGATATGCCAAATCTTAATAGATCAACGATGCCTGATGTCAAATTAATTTATGTAACTTTTATGACTTTAATTTCTGACGTTCTAATATATTCACGGTACTTACCAGAAATATACCGCGCTGAAGGCCTTCCTTTGACTGCTGGCTCAAGTTCGGAATCGCCGTACGCACTTTTACACAAGATTCTCCAAAATTGTCCTCTTGCGCACTGCTTCCAGGTGTTTGTAAAACAATTTTGATGCCCCAAACCTGAAATAATGTTACCCCAATTTAGAATTTAGTAAAACCTTTATCTACTTTCCTGCGTCAATTCTTCCTCGCCGTATTCCTATCTCCTGTTCCTCTGCTCCGTATCCCGCTTACTTCTCTCTTCGCACAACCAAATCAATCCCGCTGTCTTAATACAAATCACTCCTAATCCTGCTATACCAATTATCCATACGATGTCCTTCTGCCGTTATATCTTCTCAAATCAATCCCAAAATTCTTTACGTCGTCGATGCCTTCTTTAACCACTCCAATATCCTGCTGCCGTAATACCCAAATCTATCCCAAAACCAACACTAATCTTCTCAAATAATATACCGTCGCTTTCTCCTTTACATCAATAACCACTTCCAAAATCTTCTTTACATACACGCTGACTTTCCCTTTTCACTTTTAAACACTTTATATACTTTCTTTTATACTTGGATTAAATAATACTCGATGAATACACAAATAAACTTTTATTTCAAAACTATTTTACAATTTTAACGCAGGTTTCATAAATAGGTCTGTATCTGAACAAATTTAAAAAAGAAGTCCCTTATTTATATTGCTTAGTTATTAACTAAACAAACTTAGCTTACTACAATAACATTTTTTTACATATATAACATCCAATAACAAATCACCTATCTTTCAGTGTCCAACATACCTTCGCTATAGTCTTTATAATAATTTTAAAATTTCTACCGTTGGTCCAAAACACTTCACTAAACTCCAATAACCTTTTACATTTTGATTCACTTTAAATTTTGATTTACAATTCGTCTAAAAGTTTGATTCTATAAAAAGGAAAAGCCAAATAATTCATACACGACCTGGACGCTTTGTTATATTGCAGATATCCATAAATGCGTCCGGCTTTCCGACGGCAAATGTACTCTCAACTGGCTCATGAAATATCAACTCAGTATAAAACCTCAAGTACCGTGCATTATATCAACGTCATAAAGTCATGTTACTACCTTTTGGCATATAAGTTTCAATCTGAAATGGTACATACTTTAACGTATGTAAAGTATAGCAAAATTTTAGTTTTTAAATTATTAAATCTGAAATATTGACCCTATCGCTTGGCATACACCCCTATTAATACAAATATACCTTTAGAAACCTTATAACCCCCTCCCGTACACAATAATATATATATATATATATATATATATATACAGGGTGCCCTATTTCTTACACGTTGTATGGGTAACTCTGTTATTTGTGACATTAGAGAAAAGGTTAAATGGGAAAACTAGTGCAGTTTTTAATGCCGAGTTCAACCATGAAGAGATAATTAACATACAGGGTGTAGCAAAAGCGTTATACCAAAATAACGAAATTTTGATCTTTTTTGTTTTGCTTCGTGGCTCATTTATTGTGATAGATACAGTAAAACGTTGTAGATCTTTTTTACATTATTTTAAAAGGAGAATAAAATAAACTTATTTGTTTTTACATGACCTTGGTCATCTTTGAGAAAATAAGTGAGGTTATGTTTTTTTAAATGGAAACCATTATTGGCGGTAGCTCTGATAGAAAGGCATTTTTTTTTCTCTTTTCAGTGATGTACTACAGTGTACATGTTCAACATAAAAATTTTTGAAAAAATTTTGTTTTTATGAAATACGAAACTTTGTATTAAATAATATGTGAATATTTGAACTGATTTTAAGAATCAAGTAGCCATATGACACATAACAATAGATTTCACTTGTTTAAATAACAGAAATTAGATAGTACTGTTATTTTGTGTTTATACGTACATTATTTTCTTCTAAGAGATAGAATGTCCTATACAAATTAAGAAAATAATGACATGCTCTTTTGCTACTATTCTTCGAATCGAAACACACGTGCAGCAGCGGATTTGTACTTTGAAAGTTACTTGGAAAGTAAGCAACCACACTGTTGGATATTTAGCAAACTTGAAAATAATCTTAAGGCATATGGTGCATTTACCAAACCTAAATTCTTACGAAAATGTTGAAACGAATGTGTTGGCGTTTGTTAACTATAAACCAGAACCTTCTACTGCCGAAATTGCAAACCATTGTGCAACTTCTAAGGAAACTGTGAGGTGTACTCTGAAAAGTCGGAAATATCATCCCTATTACTATTCTATTTCGAATACATTGTATCCAGTGGATAATCAAAGACGGATAGCATTTTGTCGTTGGTACCTTAATAAATATGAAGAGGATTCATATTTTTGGAGAACCATTATGTTTACTCACGAGACTAAATTTACAAATAACGGAATATTTAATCGGTATAACAAAGTATTTTATTCTCAAGAAAATCCTAAACTTGTGCGTGAATCCAGAGATCACATCAATTTGGTATTAATTGTTGGTGTGGAATATTTTGTGGAAAAATTATTGGACTTTTTTTATAACGACAATTTCACCGCTGCAAATTACTTAAATTTCTTAAAACACCAACTGGAAGAATATTTGGATAAATTACCTATCAACATCCATTACAGACCAAAGTATTTCCAACACGATGGTGCCCCTGCACACAGTGGTACATCAGTGAAGCAATATTTAACTGATTGTTTTGAGCACGTGATTGGTAACAAAATGGAAATTGATTAGTCTGCTCATTCACCACAACTTACGCAATTAGATTTTTATTTGTGGAGTGATTTAAAAAATAAAGTGTATTCTACTACTCCTCAAACGCCTGAGGATTTAATAGCTAGAATCCAAACAACAATTGCAAGCATTGATGCACGCACAATAGAAAAAGCACTTCGTAATGTTAAAAAACTATGTGAGCTTGTGCCTTCAATAAAATGGTGGCCACTTTGAACACACTTTGAAGTGATATTATATTTAATATTTTTAACATAATTTGTTTTTGATATTTTTGTTACGTCATGCATAAGTATTTTATTATTTAATACCAAGTTTCGTATTTCATAAAAACAAAATTTTTTCAAAAATTTTTATGTTGAACATGTACACTGTAGCATATCACCGAAAAGAGAAAAAAAATTTCTGTCTATCAGAACTACCGCCAATTATGGTTTCCATTTAAAAAAACATAACCTCACTTATTTACTCGAACATGACCAAGGCCATGTAAAAACAAATAAGTCTATCTTATTTTCCTTTTAAAATAATGTAAAAAAGATCTACAACGTTTTACTGTATCTATCACAATAAATAAACCACGAAGCAAAACAAAAAAGATCAAAATTTCGTTATTTTGGTATAACGCTTTTGCCACACCCTGTATGTTAATTATCTCTTTATGGCTGAACTCGGCATTAAAAACTGCACTAGTTTCCCCATTTGACCTTTTCTCTAATATCACAAATAACAGAGTTACCCATACAACGTGTAAGAAATAGGGCACCCTGTATATATATATATATATATATATATATATATATATATATATATATATGCACAAACATCAAGCTTTATAAATATTAACAAATGGTCGATTACCCACTATAACATTAGCGGTCTTTTTAAGAGAGTACTACACCTAATGTTAATGGGAAAGTTGGTCAACAAAAACTAATGCGCTTCTAGCTTAATAGTAACAAATAGTTTCGTCAGGTATTAGAAAAGTAGTTCAAACATAGCGAACGAAATTTAAATTGTTGGTTATTTTACAATGATAAAAGCCAACGACCGGTTTTCCTGTAGTTAAAGCTCATCAGATTGGCCGATTTCTGTCTGCAAAATAACCAACAAAGTTCTGAAATGATAGGTGTACTAGAAGTGGTTTTCACTCCCTACGGGAGTGAGTTGCTTTCGCTCTGTAACTCTTTCCTCACACAGCTTCTATTCGTATATGGACCCTCTTCGCTTACGGTCCTTTTCATCCACAGACCCTTTTAGTTCATCGCCCATTTAGTGCGGGACCCCTTTTTACCCATCGCCGTTTTTTGCTCATATCCTCTTTTAGCCCATTTTCTATTTTCGGCCATATACTGTTTTCGCTCATGTTTCCTTTTCGCTCAACTCCCCTTTTCGCCACCTCTATTTATTGAATTTCCCAGCGTTTGTGAGTTTCGCGCTTCAATTAACCTTCTAACTAAACTTTCGCGCTCAAAATTCAAGAACTTTATTGTTTGCTTTGCAAAGAAAAGTCCACCAATCTGATGAACCGCAACGACAGCGATACCGGTCATTGGCTTTTATCTTTGAAAAATAACCAACAATTTAATTTTCGTTCGCCATATTTGAACTACTTTCCTAATATCTGACAAAATTATTTTTTTACTCTGTTGTATTTATAAATCTTGGGCAACATATATAACGCGGCTGCGTGACTTTAAATAAAAATCAGATAAGAAGATGTAAATGTTAGATTTGGATGGACAGACTAAAATGGATGTATCCTGTATAGTAAATTTCACGAATAGTTAATATTAATTATGCGGGATTTTCTATTTTTTCCTTTTAGTAAATATAATTCCGATTAGGTTAGTACGATAAAGCAATAAAATAAATTTCCCAAAATAAATTAAAACGCTAAATACAATCCTAAAATAATGTATAAGCCATTAAGGAGAATAAACGTGGCGACTATTAAAACCGCATACATCGCATAAAGTGTAAAATATAATAAACATGCAATACAAAAATGTTAAATATGCGAGACTAAAAATTATAATTAAAATAAAATGAAGGATGCCACACAGTAAACAAAACCACAGAGTTTGCATTAATAAAATTAGCTAATACTCGAGAAACACATAAATAGCTAACATGCGAGGTCATTTCTGAGACATGGCTAGGCGTTTAAAGAAAATTGCAACAACAATGTAAAGTACGTGACTTATTTAATTAACGAGACAGTAAACCTTTTATTCATCACAGCGTAAATATATTACATTGTAAGAATGAAATTTGTAAAAAGCAAAATATTATATAAGATTAAGCGTCTTAGTGAGAAGTTTAGCTGAAAGGTGGAAAAAGCAGCTTCAACATGTAAATATAGACTTCCCACAAGGAGAATGCTGCGTACGATTTACTTTTTTAAACTATACTTGCAAGGACAGGGTAGGTTTCATTTGCATGTTCATGGAACTAACGCCGGACGACCGATTAAGGGTAGGAACTTGAAAACTTACTCCACAACTATTTTGAATTTTGTGGTGTGTTAAGGTAGCTATGTTAGCTGGAAAGAAAAAAAGTGGATTTGCGAATGATTTCTAGACATCCTTAAGTTTAAATATATATTGAAAATGAAACAGTGAGTAAAATTTAAGCTTCTGTGTTTATAATTTATAATTATGTACATATGAAGTTGAGATATGAATGATTTGTATTCATGTAGTAGGAAATTAATCGAGAGTAAAAATTACATTTGTAGATATTAAGAATTATGTGCATATTGATTTTAAGTGTAAGGTTTATTAGTGGAATTTAGTGTTAGATAGAGAATGAAAATTTAGTATTTCAAGTAGACTATGCCATAATAAACGAAAAAGTTGGTTTTTAACTATTTTCTATGTATTGTTATTAAGGACATTTCTAGAAATGGAATTTAGAACGTCATATATATATATATATATATATATATATATATATATATATATATATATCAATATTTGAAACGCAAACAATGTTTTGACGGTTTTATGGATTGATTTAATGTTTTTCCTTCAGGATTTTTTTAATAATACCTGGCTAGTTTGATGTTGAGAAATTAAATTTTTAGGGAAAGTATAATTGTATTCTTATTGCAATTAAATCTTAGTAGAAGCTAAATTTATGGTGAATGTTATTTGAATTTCGTTATGAACTAGGTATCAATTAGCTAGCATTGCGAAATGGTATTCAACCACCCTAGTAATGGAGTCGTATTTCAGAGAGCCACTTTATTTCAAAATTTTTTTTGATATCGCAAAGTTGAACAAGTTTTTAAAGTATTGTTAGAATAGGTGACGCATAATCTGATAAATTTAGAAAACCAAGAGCAAAGAAGACCTATTCGAATAACCACCTTTTATGTAGCGAAAATACCAAAGGAATTGCTGAAACAAAATGATTTAGAGCCCTATAATTATGACAAACAAAAAACCTTTCAGGGTAAGTGGATATTGTAACGTAGTTTCTGTATTTTAGCCACTTCAAATGTATATTGTTTTTACAATTATTAGTATTTCTTCGTTAGGGACCCACTCTTGCACCACTATAGTTAGCCAGTGGACTCTTAAAATTGTTACGGGTTTTCGCCCCTTCAGGGCAAGTCTATATTTATTAGATAGCGCTCATTTGAACTGTACCACATAACAGACAAAGGCAAAAAAGTAAGATTAAGATTAGTAATAGTAAAGCCTAATGACAAAACTTATTCAACTTTAAGGTCAAATTGTATTGAAAATCATTCTGTATTTAAACGAGCTTCAACATGTTATGCTTGCGCAATTAATGTATGTTCTTCTATATCTATATTTTTTGGTAGGGAATATATGAAGCTGAAATATCGCTTTAAGGTACAAATACGTGTACAATACAAATAAAAAATATGCCAAACGTTTTGTTGGTGTTTTCTCTTGTCATACCTGAAATGAAAATACAAAGCAAGCAGATAGTATAAAAGCGAATAGTATAAAAGGTTCTATTCATCCTACGCTTAAAAATTAGGATTTAACATTTCATTAAGCGCGTTAAGTACCCGTATTCAGGGACATGTTTATTTCTTAAGTACAAATGTAATCGCCTGTAAGAACGCAGAGTCGAAAGCTTTGTGTGATCTATGTTAGACGCATTTAATTTGGGTTTCTTAGTTCGTGAGACAAGCTTCAATTGGATTGAGCGTCCATTATATTAAGTTTTGCTATAAACTGAATGCGTCTATTATTGCATCAATTCCTTTAACTGGTTCTGCAAAATTTAGTCGACCCTAAAATAAAGTTCACGGTCTATGGATATATCTACTTGTGCTTCCAGTGGCACCAGCCACCTCCAATTGCTAGAACTCTTTATTTGAGTAACAACTAATTTTAAAAAAGTGCTGGGGTTAACACATCAGAAAGTAAAAATTTATGATTCCGTGGCTACTGAAATAGTTGATCAATTATTTTTTCTTTGTATAAATGACATATGCACAAAAGGTAGCTCTGGATTTATAAATGTCTTTAGGTAGTTCTCTGTAACGGGAATTTTAAAGAATAATTTTTGAAAGCATTAAAGCATGTTCGAATTACAGACACTTTTATTCGTACAATAATTGTAGTCACCCCTCATAAACTAGCATTTAATTTAAATCATTCATTGATTTATATCTAATATGTATAGCATGTGGGTCGAATATTCTAAACGATTTTTATAGTGTATCTTTTGTGTTTTAAAGGTAACACTTACTATTCGTTATCTTTTGTTTGAAATTCGCGTTGTCGATTGTTTTCCAAAACGCTGTCGAATATACTCGATTAGCCACGGATTAGCTCGGTTAGGAAGAGCTACGTTGTGACTTGCGAACCCAATTGGGACCGCATGTCTTACTACCCTTTCTATCCTTTATAACAATGGTTAGTAATATGAATTTATATAAAGGCTTATTAATATCATTCTTTATAACGAAACTTAAGGTATAAGAATTATGCATAAATTTTGGAGTATTAAAATTTATCCCATAATTATTGTGGAATATATAGACTGGTAACATAAATCTCCATTTGGAACGGACTTGCACCTTGACGAAGTTCTAAAATACTAGAACAGGTAGAATGGCTTGCGCGTTTTAATGAGCCGAAGAGCCGAACTATAGGTTTAAACACATTAGTGGGGTCTTTAGTGAGGAACCAGACTAAGACATGCCCGAAGGAGGGCAGCAGCTTTTTCGGTACTTAGATTGGCAGAGACCATAGGGGTCGGTATGACATTCTAAGACACACTACTGCGATGTGGAAGGCAACTGAAAACCACCACATTACCTACTAAGTACACTGCATACCTTTGGGGTAAAAAATTCCGGAGGCAAAATAGTCCCCCATTCGGATCTCCGGGAGGGGACTACTTCGGGGGATGTGATCCGAAAGTATAGTAAAGTTCCGTGAACATTCTGCGAGTCGGAGCGTGGAATGTCAGAATTATGAAACAAGTAAGTAAGCTAGAGAACCTGAAACTCGAAATGGATAGGTTAGCACTAGACATAGTAGGAATCAACGAAATCCGCTGACCAGAGGCGGCGGATTTTTGGAGTGGAGACTTCAGGGTAATTCATTCAGGATCAGAGGAAGGAAATTCGGGTGTGGGGATAGTTATGCAAAAAAAGATAGGGCGACGTGTAGAAAACTACTTACAAAAGAACGAAAGAGTACTCATGGTTAGCTTTGAATCTAAACCGGTAAATACAGTAATAATACTAGTTTACATGCCCACCTCTAGCTACAGTGAGGAAGAGGTACAGGAGATCTACAAAGATAACGAAGACATACCAAGATACGTAACAGGATATGAAAATTTAATAATTACGGGGAATTTTAATGCAATGGTAGGTGAGGGTAGGGAAGGAGCGATAGTAGGTTTATTTGGTTTAGGCACGAGAAATGACAGGGAAATAGGCTGGTAGAATTTTGCGACAAAAACAACTTAACCATCACAAACACATTATTTCAACATCATGCTAGAAGACGGTACACGTGGAAGATGCCAGGAGATATAGGAAGATATCAAATAGATTACATTATTGTTAGACAACGGTTTACAAATCAAGTAAAAAACAGTAGAAGCTACCCAGAAGCAGATATAGACATCATTGACATCATAATTATTAAGGCCGCACTTGAATTTAAAAATTTGAAAAAAAGGAATGGAAAAAGACACTTTGAGTTTGAGAAACTAAAAGATAAAAATATCCACGAAAGATTTGAAAAGAAGTCAAATGAATTGCTGAAAGATATCGGGAAAATTTCTGATACTAAGGAAGTAGAAACAGAATGGAATAACATTAAATCCAGCTTAGACATGGCGGGCTGGAATATTCTTGGGAATACACAAAAAGAAAATAAGAAACCATGGATAACAAAGGATATCCTGAATTTAATAGAAAAAAGACAAAAATACAAAAATGAATCAGACGATTAATCGAAGAGCATTTTCCAGTGCACTATTACAAACAAAATCCGCAGGCGAACCAACCATATCAAAGACTTAATGCAAACCGAAGGTCGAAAACCCGACGCGAGAACCAATGACGTCATCCGCAGCCGTCCAGCATCACCCGGTTCGTCCCATGCTGCGTACGTTGTTATAGACGAAAACGCCCATCGGCGCGTGCAAGCAGTGATAGCACACGACAAATGTGCAGTCGTGCCGAGCAGCGTTATATAACACTTTAAACACAGCTGTTACAGTAATAACACCACCATTAACAGTTACGTCATATTTCAAATCAACAGTTTAGCAGCAGCCAGCAGTATTTAAATTAACCAACCTCCTCTCACGACCGTGGTTCATAGATTGCACCACCAGCACCGAGCTCGACACGCCGTGACACGATACCCGCCGCGTGTTGCTGTAATCGCCAGCACCTATCAGACCATTAATCATTTTACACGCGTTGCACCCAGCCGATAATCATGTTACACCATGATATGCGTCGCACGCACGATTTTCAGAATCACATATCGCCAAACACGACGCTCAGTCCACCATCTATAAATAACCACAACCGTCGATCTCATCGAGATTTCCTCAACATCGACACGCAGGTCAATTCGCGCCTTTAGTCGAAACAGTCACTTTACGTTAACCATAGCCATACTTTAGCACATCGCGCAGTCGGTTACCACGCCATAGCATCTTCGTTTTAAACACAATGACACCACCTCGATTGTTAACGAGCCCGCCAACGACTCACGCACATTTTTATTTGTCCAACACGAAACACATTGTGACGTAAACCACCAGAACGTTCACGAAACATACAGCGCAGTCCACGAAATCACCATTTTTCAAACACCATCAACGTTTATAGTCATGATCATCATTAACGACCAGGCCACACAGCTTTAATTTAGAGACCATTTTCACAGACCGCGTACCATTCCTTGAGGCACTGTTGTCAAGACCGGTCCACCACTTCAGATATCTTTCATAACTCGCCCAACAATTTGCCATGCCACACCTTGACAGGCATTAGTTTATTTAAGATAGCCACAGGTCAACATCAAGCCCGGTAAACAGATTTAACCACCACACAGTTAGTGCGCCTGTTACACCCCCAATCTCAACGCTTTCGGTCAGAGCACCTAGTCAGCCCATTTGCCGTGCAACGACGATACTTCAAAACGTTCACAAAACCATATTCATCGTGACATTAACAGATGCCTGCATCTTCCTCGATAAACCATTACACGCGCGCATGCAACCGACGAAACTTAGCTTATACTCATCCACAATCTTTGACGCCACATCCAGCCGAGTGCGCACATTTTCACAGTTGAGCATGATTCACGCGGATATGCTTGCGAGCAAGCCACGTCGCCTTTATAACAGAACGTTACGCATACGCATTTTGCACATTAACGTCGATTGTCACACGTCAAACTTACTACATACACAACAGTTTTCTTTCATGTCAGAGCAAGTCTTACCTTGTTAGCAGCCCCAACGATACGCCCTTTATCTCCTTTTCAATTTGACACCAGCTATACCGAATTGTGGCGCCGAGCCATATTTCTGATTAACGACAATCAGATTTCCGCTTTTCACATGCGACACCCACCAGTGCATGCTGATCGATCTCACAGCTGAGAAATCCTTTTCATCGTGTACCGACATATTCACTGAACACGTTACAAGACCTTCCGACGATCCGAGTTTCACATATGAATGCTGGTGCACGCCCTTCGACAACCTCTTCATTCGCCATTTGATAAATACGTTTTGTTGAACACATCAGCATCATTTATCCGTCTTTAAGAACGCCCACACCAAAGAGTTCTGTAACAACCGCGCATACTTCAGAGAAACCAGATGGCCTGTCAATCGGCATCAATCTACCTCATTTTGCAACATTCAGATGGATCGCGCACACCGCAGCAGCGCATCCACTCACCATTTCCTACTCCACCTCCAGCCACATTCAGCATACAGCACTTACTTTATAAACAGATTGTCAGCGCATTACGCGTTGTCGCACAACCTCCGGTCGACTGCGTGCATCTCTGTCCGAACAATTCTTGAATCAGAGTGCAGATGTGCAAATACCTGATCTGTAAGATTTTATTGATCTACCTCATTCTCCAATCACAGGCAACAGCCAAAGTCGAGTTACATCAACTTTCCTTCCTTCCTGAGTGATCAACCACTAATATCTCACGCACGTTACAGCATTACGCAGTGTTATATTGCCGTCCGACATTTTGCAGCCGAGCATTGGCGCCTTTAGAGTACATATCTTCCGTTAACAGCCTAACACAGCCCACCGATATTCACCGCACAGCCGTCGCGTCAACGCTCACACGCTTGCCGGCAGACGTTTTTTCAAACGCCTGACAACGCAAAATCAGCCGCATCCGCATCACCTTGTAACACACCAGTTCCTGCCTGCATTAAACAGCCAGTCACAAACATCCGCAGTTTCGTCAACTGTATCGCCTCATAGCAGTTACCGGTTCACACCATTCAGCAATATGCTCGCAATGTCATCCATGTCAAAAGTCACCGATTCGTCCACAGGTGTTCCTCCAATCTCATCACCAGTTCCACCCGGAACATACGAATTTTATTAACGCTTTCCCGATACCTTTCCGGCACCAGCTCAGAGAACGGAGCACACGCGCGAACAATGGTTCCGCAGATATCAAACACCAGATAAACATCCGCCAGATATCCGTTTAGCTCAGCCCGCGTCAACGTCAAAACAGCAACAAACAATTGCTGTGAACGCATCGCCCCGACATAACGCACCGTCAGACAGCCGTATTTCGAAATCGCTGAACCACGGTTCGTTTCCGCCGCCGTCAAATACACCAGACGCTCTGTCTGTCATATGCCCACAGAGCGCACATCAGTCGAGCCCCGCAACAGAATCACCGCGGCACATCGAATATGTCCCATATCAACACCACAGATCACACCGCCACACATGACCATGACCAATGACCACACCACGACCGTCACGACCACAGCGACCAGCGACGACATGACGACATGACATGACCCACGATCAGCAGACCAGCGCTATTCAAACCCATCCCCCGCCCTTTTTTGGTTTGAAAAAGTCACCTTTGCCAGCACATTCTCTTTTTCCCATCGCAGTCGGTTAATTAAACAAGGTTTTCGCATTTAAACACATCACACATCGACACGATTCCAACGGACTACCAACGACCCACGCACACCGATTTTTTTCCCCTACCATTTGTAAACGGGCCAAGCACGAGAGAACAACAACCATTTTTTTAGTCCAGTTTTTTAAACCACAACCCCCAAACCCCATCACCACATGGACCAAACTTTAATTTAGAACCCCCGCGCCGCGCGAGAGCCTTTTTGGCCGTTTAAAGACCTCGGGCACCAGGAGATTTTTAACCCCGCCCACAGTTCCCATCAACATTGCCCCCACATCTTTAATTTTTCAAAAGGAATATACTTTAAACAAGTTATCAACAATTTTTGACCCCAAAAGATTTTAACAACAAACAGTTCTTTAAAGAACCATCTTTTTTAACTCATCAAACCCGTTAACCAAGTTCCTCGCCCGAGCCGCGAGGAATCGTCAACGGATAGCCGGAGCGAGGGGGAAGAACTTTTATGGTCAAACCAATACAAAAAACAAACATTACGGCCGCAGATTGAAGAATGAATTTTCCTCGACAAACCAAATTTTGCGCATGCAGCCCAACGACACAGCAGCACATCATCCAACAGCCTTGGCACCACCCGTTCCCCTCACCCCTGCGTGCACCCCGCCGCAGCAACCCCGGCCCACCTCCCTTGCGCGAGCCCGTAACCGCCTTTAAAAAGAACAGTTATAATTATTCCGACACATACAAATTTAAAATTTAACGCACGGGGTCATTTAAACCATTTAACAAACACAGACAGTCCTTTCATTTGAGGCTTTTTTATCACCGCAGCCCTGAAACGTTCCCTTTTCTCCTTTCCCAAAATGTCGTTCAGGCCAACCCCTATTTGTTCTGATTCGCCGAAACCAGACCATTCTTCGTCCAGCACTCGCAGCCCATTCCTGCTTGTTGATGACCTTGTCGGTATTGAGAAATCTTTTCCCAACCCGTTGCATTACAACATGTTGTCAACCCCCGAAAGGTTCATCAGGCAACATACAGCCATCGTGGGTGCAGTGCACCGTTCTTCGTTTTCGTCATTTTGATAAACACGGAATTTTGACAGCACATTTTTCCCAAGAACGTCACAAAGAGTCTTCACCCAACGCAAACCCAGAAACCAGAGGTCTTCGCACACACCAAAACCTCCTCATTTTCACGCCCTGTTCAACACATCCGCATTGCGCGCAGCCGCCTGCACCATTTCCACCAGTTGTCTTTCCTTCCACACAGCGCATCACACCTGCAACACAACACAGCGCCCCCGACGACGCGATCATCAGTCCGAAATTTTTGAATCAGAAGGGCAGATTGTAAAATAACCTTTAACGAAGAGGTAAGATTTTTTATCTGAATCTTCCCTTTATCTCCAACACCAAGGCAACAGCCGAGACACCTCCTTCCTCCTTTGACCAATTCCCTCACACCTCACCACGACACCAAACAGCATTATTGCCACCCCATTTCAGCCGGCCGAGCATTTAAACATCTTCCCCCAAACAGTTTTCACCACACCGGAAACGCCCACCGCCCACGCAGAGACGCCGTTTCAACGCATCGAAACGCCCATACGCGAACACCAGCCAACCACACCTTACGCAGCCAAACATCCGCAGATCGGTCAACCAACACTTTCGCCCAGGTTTGGGCACCATCTCCTAAATGCCCGCAAATCTGTCATCCATGTCAAAGAAGAAACCCGATCTTCATCTGGTTTCCTCCAGTTTCCCATCGTTCCAGGCGGAACACAGATTTTGAAAACGATTTTTCCGAACTTTTTCCCTGCCGCCAGAAAACGGAGTTACAGCGCGGAACAACCCGGAACCACACCCATAACATCCTTTCAGACGAGCCGGGTCTTTAACCCCATTGTCCCCGGGTTTCAGCCCGCCGTCGCCGTCGACACAACAAACACAGCCGCTTTTTCCCCAAACGCCATTTGTCGGCATTCCCAAGCCCACCTGAGATTCCAGCGTTACCGAACACTGAACGCCATTCCAGGGATTACCGAAACGAAAGCCCATATCCTGGGCCCACTCGCCCACAGTCCAATCCACCCAATCTCCTCACAACACCATGACCATTACACCACGACACATACCCATGACCACATGACAAGACCAATGACCGACCTGGCGACACATCAGACCACAACAACCATGACCACCGCACGAGTTCATTCCCCAACCAGTTACGAGACAGTGACCAGGTTGGGATTTAGGGCCAGCGCCCGGCGCCGGCCCAACCTATTAAATTTTCCTTTTATCTAACCTAGGTCCACACTTGTTTTTTAATGGAAAACTCATTAAAAGCAATTAGTGTTAATGGGTTTTAATGACACACACCAATTACAGAACCATTTTGTGACAATATAATGTTGGTTAAAATTTGCGACCTTTCTGACACCGAACAAGCATCTGCAAACAAACGGATGTTTATCCTAAAAAGAAATTTGTGGTGCATTTAACAGTTATCTACGAAGAAAGTTCAACTGATTTGTTTCCGCTAGGCATGGTGTTAAAGCTAAGCTTCTTTTCTCTGGAAAGCAGTAACAAGATAGGGCCAGAGAGTAAAAGAAATTATCGGAAAAGAAGACATCGAATGCATTAATAAAAATTCCAAAATCCTATATGTGTTCCATACAAAGTGGAACTAGCAGATGTTGGAAACTTTATTGGAGGAACTACCAGATATATTAGACGAAATCGAAAAAGATTATTTCTATCTTTTGACATGGATGTAACCCAAGATTTTGCAGGCATATTTAGCAAGATGGAGATGTGTAATTATTTAACTACAAACCATAACTTTTGCTATAACGAATACGAAGAAAAGTGTAATATTATAGTTGACAACGATAAAACTGCGGGGATTGATTGTTTAACATGGCTAACAACCAATGCAAGAATTAAGATTTACAACAAATTTGTGTGTAGATAACAAGTCCTGGTGTTAATAAACAACTTGGCAATCATATACTAGATTTTTACGTTGTCCAGATGTACGTTTAAGGGAAACATTTGCGTCTACTTTGGCCAAAGAACATGGTATTACGCGATTGGAAGCGACAATATACAACTGTGCAATTGGAAGCTATGTCAGTGCGGAACGGTGTATAAACCCTTAAAAGACTGTTTAACCTTATTGGAAGATAGTGTTATACTTCCTAAAGGCGCCAATGTACTCGGTACCACTTACCAAAATGTGGAGTAAGCTATCGGACAAGCTACAAAATAGCTGCTGTTTAGTGTATAATAACCTGCTACAGTACGTGTATTGGGGAATGGCAATAAAAGAAATTGACGGGCTTGCAAATTGTTGTCCAAAAACCAGAGGAAAAGGAAAAATTGATAAAGTATGTGCTGGCTTTTAGTTTTAACTATTTACCTGTAAATTATTTGGAGATAGTAGAGGAAGATGCCAAGATAAAATAAAAATCTTACACAAGTGCTACATTAAAGCAGGTAGTACATATTTTACACAATCTGCCACACCATATTCTACAATTCCAAAAGAAATAGTAATTTCGGAATTGGGATTGATAGATACGCCTAACAAAAAAAAAAAACCCCCCCCTTTCCTAAAGGAAATTGCCCCAATTTGAAACGTGTAATAAGGAAAAGCAACGGAATTAAAAATTAAAAAAATTCTAATAAAAACCTGGCAAACCATCTAAAAGATGGTTGCGCATTTTTAGAAAAGGAGATAGAGGACGGGTATCGATTTAAATTTTAAGCTGCGAATAAAATTAGATAAAATTAAAGCCACCCAAACAAACATAAAGAAAGGACTGTCTTCTGTGTATAACTTTGTATTAAAATTAAGTTTAAATGACCCCATGCTTGGATTAAATATTTTTAAATTTGTTATGTATAATGTCAGAATAAACATTTTATAATAGTATATAACATTGTTCTTTATTTATAAAAGGCTGTGACGTTACCCGAAATAGCAGTCGCACAGAGAGGATGCGCATGGGCAGCCGCATGGGAGGTGTGCACGCGCAGTGCGCATGGAAGGGTGATGCGCAGGGTGCTCATGGCTGGGATGTGTCTGGCGTACACGAGGGAAGCGGATGTTAACAGTCACCAAGCATCCAAACCTTTATTTGTGGATTTGGAAAAAGATTAAAAAAATTGTAGTTATAAAACCGAGGGTCTACAACCTATAACGAGCATTATCAAAAGGGGTAGGATCAACTACGCGCAGTGCGCGGAGAATAAGAATTCCAATAAGAAATTAAAGTTTCCATTAGCACCAGTCATTGGGTAATGTGAAATGTTAAACCTATAAACATTATTAATTTGGTTTAGAAAATAGTAGTTTTCGTGGACTAAATAAAATAGCTTAGACTGGTTAATGTATATGGTTACATACTCGTACACATCCACAAACATCTGTTTACGTCCACAATGGCGATACCGGTGTTTTTGTTTAACAAATGTGATGTCAGGTGTTTGGGGTTTTCCCTTGTTCCATGTCGTTTGTAGCAGCTTTTTAAAAATTGACGAGGGAAATCAAAGGTCTCATTCCTTAGCCTCTCGAGGGGACGTAAAATTGAATTGTTTTTTGAAATTTTTTTAAATTCCAAATTTTAAGCCTCCCAAAATTTCCGGCTTCATCCTGGTTGAAGATAAGTTTACTCCACGGGATTCCGGGAACCGGGGTTTTGTTTCGGGAATGGTTGGTAAGGCATTGTCTTGGTTAAAAAAAGGTTTTGAGGGTTAAATAAAGTGGGAAAATTGCTTTTTTTTGGGGGCCTTTTAAAATCTGTTTACAGTTTGGGGTTAAAAATTTTTTAGTTGCCAGCAAAATTTTTATCAAAAGATGCACCCGTTAATTACTTAAATTGTAAAAAAGTTGTGGTTAAAGCTATTTAATGGGGGTCCAGTTTGAATTTTTGGGAATGAACCCTTTTTGGCGGAAAAGATGATTAAAAGATTGGGCCCGAATTGGTTTCCGGGGTTTACAACCTTCGGCATTTCAAAAGGGGTGGTAATAGCGATGGCGGGTGTTTTCCAATGTTAAAGTTTCCAGTCTAACCAGTATTGGGAATGGTCGAAAGAAACCTTGGCATTTTAATTGTGGTTTGAAAAAGTGTTTTGTGGCTTAAAAAGTTAGTGGTTAAATATGGTTTTCGTAACTACAAACCTTGTTTACTCCCTGGGAACCGGGGTTTTTTGTTTAACAAATAGGAAAATCGTCGGTGTTGTCGTGAAGCCCGGTCGTTGGTTAAAAGAACGGTGCTTGGGGCCGTTGTAATCGGTGGTTAATGGCGTTTAATTTTAAAAACAAAGGAAAGCC
Organism: Platerodrilus igneus; assembly: GCA_036346225.1. NCBI lineage: Eukaryota > Metazoa > Arthropoda > Insecta > Coleoptera > Lycidae > Platerodrilus > Platerodrilus igneus. The sequence continues at coordinate 2,571,505 of JARFIW010000624.1, read as the reverse complement.
TCTAAACTTTTTAAGACAAAATTGCGATTTACATTTAAAAAAAGTATGGTGGTGCTTTTACGGCCCTGAGTAAAAGGGTCGTTTTTCCGCCTCGAATACAACGGAGAAGGGGTTTGATTATAATTCTGCAAAAAGTTAGACGCTAGCTCGGGGTAATTGTCACGTTAAAATCCTCGGAGGTTTAAAAATTTAGCCCTTGTGCGAAAAGTTTGGAAATTTCCGGTAGCTTTGGAAGAACAAATGCTGGTGCCAAACGAAAGGCCGGAAAAATTTAAACGGGGACTTGGGTTTCGTTTTCGAGTGGAAATTCAGGGGAAAACGCACGGTTGATTAAGTTGTTACTCCCCGGTTAAAGGCCTTGCGAAAAACCACGTTTGGTAAAGATGGATTTCGAAATGGGTACTTGCGACATGGGCAACAGACATAAAATGCATCAGTTACCGCTACTAGCGACGATGGTGTAGAAATGGTTAGTACAGCGTTTAACAACGTATGGCTAGCTATCGCATAAAGAACGCCAGTGTCGACGATGGAGTGCCTGAGTTTCTTTGGAAGCAGAAAGAGCGATTTATTCGATTAATAAATGAAAAAGAATACAACATACAGCAGTAAAAGTCTATTGCGAACTCTACGGCGTTTACACCAAAATGGGGAAGAGAAGTCCGATGTGAAATCTTTAACACAAAAATGTGGTTATAACGTCTTCTAGTAATCTGGAAATATGTAGAGGTCTTAAGCGGCAAACAAAGGAATTCAAACGGTGGGGTGGCTGGAAATTAAAAGAAAATTTTTGGGTGAATGGGGGCAATAAATTTGAAAATGGGGGTCTTTGGTTTCGTAAAATAGGTTTTTTTGCCGGAAAAAGGGGGGTTGGTAGGGTTTTTGGAGTGGATTAAATTCGGACGTGCCGGAAAAATTGGGCCGCTTGGTTGAGGGAAAATGGGTGTTGGGGCTCCCGGGGGTTTGGGTGGAAAATTTTGTAAAAATGGTTCAAGTGGTTTAAAATTATTAAAAATTTAACTAAGGAAATTTGAGGCTGTCGTTAAGTGGTGAAAAGGGACGGTGGTTGGGGCTAAATTTAAGGGAAAGTGTAGGGCCCTTATGGGAAACTCTGGGTTTGAAAAATTCGATTTGGGGAAATTTTGGGCAAACAGGGGTTTTCCAAAAATGGTTTGGAACTTTGGGGCCTCCCGGGGTTGGCCCTTGGGTTTGGGATTTCGGAAGGCTGGGGCGCTGGGCTTTTGAGATAATTAAAAAACAAATGAAGGGCGGGGAAAGGGTTAAATTTGGGGCGGTTTTTGGCAGTGCAGGTTTCAATCAATTTGGGTAAAAGGGGGAGAAATCGGGAAAGTGAGCCCAAAAAAGGGGGAATGGTTGGAAATTTGGGAAAAATTGGTTTAAAGGAAGGGGTTAGGGTGGGGAAGTTGAGGAAAGGATTATGAATTGGAAAGAAATTAATAAGACCCCTTCAAAATTGTGTTGGGGGAGTTTGAAAAGGAAAAAATTGGGAGGGAAAAAAAGGGGAAATTTTGTTTGAACAAGGGAATAAAGGGTTAATGAAAGGAAGGAAAAAGAGTCCTTTCATTTTCCTTATGGGGATTTAAAAATGTACAAATAGGATTTGGGAGCAAATGGGTTCCAGGATTGCCAAATCCCTACTTAGATGGCAGGAATATATAGAGAATTTATATTCAGGAGAAGAACTAATAGCATTAGAACAGAATCAGACATTGAAAATGATGTTCTAGAATATCCTATACTTCGAGATGAGTTTGAATAAGCATTAAAGGGTCTGAAAAATGGTAAGGCGCCGGGTACAGATAAGGTGCAAGCAGAAACTCTAAAAGCTGTTGGACAGGCAGTAACAGAACGTCTCTTCCGACTTGCAAGCTATATGTATGAGACAGGCGAGATACCCAAATAGTTCAAACGTATCATCATAGTAACCAAAGTACCAAAAAAAAGGGGCGCGGATAGATGTGAAAATTTCCGAACAATAAGTTTGACAGCACACATTTCAAAAATATTAACTAGAATTGTACAAAGACGAATGGAAAAACGTGCTGAAGAAATACTGGGAGAAGAACAATTTGGGTTTAGGGGAAACACGGAACACGTGAGGCTATTTTAGCTCTGAGGGTGATAATGGAGAAAGCAATAGAGATGGGGGAAAGCGTATATATGGAGTTTGTAGATCTGGAACAAGCATCCGACAATGTAAAATGAAAAAGAACTATCGAAATACTCAAAAAGATTGGAATGATTATTAGGGATAGACGGGTAGTACATTGCTTATACAAAGAGCAAACAGCGGTAATAGAATTAGAACAGGAACGTGGGAAAATAAATATTAGGAAAGGAGAGAGACAGGGGTATGCCTCATTAGCATCTAGCAAAGGAGAGTTAGAAGCTGCTCTTAATGAAATGGAAGCAGGTCTAACGAAGAGATATGGTATAAAAATTAACAAAATTAAAACTTAAGTTTTAGTACGCAAAAGAGGGGAAAATAAATCAAAAACAAGAATACAAATATGCAACAGGAACTTACAAAAGGTTAAGGATTTCTGCTACCTGGGAAGACAAATAACGCAAGATGGGAAAAGCACAAAAGATATAAAACAAGGATTAGCACAAGGTCGTGCTACATTTAACAAGAAAAAGCAACTACTGTGTTCAAAGACAACAAACATAGAAACATTGAAACGATTGCTTAAAGCATATGTGTGGAGCACAGCACCGTATGGCTGTGAAACTTGGACAGTAGGTGAAGCAGACAAGAAAAAGGTAGAAACCTTTGAAATGTGGTGCTACAGACGTATGATGAAAATATTACGGGTAGACAAAGTTAAGAACAACGAGGTACTAGAAATGGTAGGAGAAAAAGGAAATATGTGGAAAACAGTAAAAAAATAGGAGATATAGGATGATAGGCCACATATTAAGACATGAGGGAATAGTGTGGAATATATTGGAAGCAGAGATATGAAAAAGGAGAAGTAGAAGTAGACTTAGTTTAGACTACTGCACATAGATAGTGAAAGATGTAGGCTGTGAGAATATCAGGAAAATATGTAGGCTATCTCAGAATAGAAATCAGTGGAGGTACGCTTCCAACCAGTCGCAAAATGGAAAAACTAATGACAAAAATAGTAACTGTACTTAAACATGTTAATTATTATAAACAACTACAGATATTTGTTTTGAAATACTCTCAACTAATGTTAAATGTGCGAAAGGATTTACTGGAAAACTATTAATACGGCCAATGTCTAAGTGTGTTGGGGGATCTTTGGCAGCGACATGCTGCTTAACCCCCTTCACATACCTATGAGTCTCGGTGAAATAGGGCATATAATTAGAAAACAATAGAAGGGAATCGAGCTATATATACGCTGTCTGTACTTTCTAGTAAACGCTTGAAGTGAGCGGACGTGTTTTACGAAGCTCCCGCTTTAGCAGCAAACAAGTAAGTCTTTGTTTAGGGTTTATTATTATATTTTATTATTTGAAGCGTTGTTATTTATTGTGTTTAATTTTATTATTGTGTGGCATTAATTTTAGTAAAAGAAGGCAGTGAAATAAAATAAAAAACAACAACCTAATCCATTAAATAATTAATAAATGTCGTTTTCTTTGAATTTTAAACTAAAATCCGCGTTTAAAAATAAAGTAACTTAAATTCCTGGATAATAAACCAAGAAACTAATGAACTAACACCTCAAAATAATTTCAAAATAATTTAAAAGGCGTTTTTAATAAATTTACAGAACTAACCGCATAAATCGTGTAGAAACCGCGTAAAATCATCAAATAAATTCGTAAAAATTGTGTAGTGTGTGTGTAATATTTTAAAAACCAAAATTTAGGACTTTCTTGAATAAAAGAAATAACTTGAAAATCGTTAATTTTGAAATAATTTAAATATAAATATTCCATATTTTAAGTAACCTGCGTACTTGAATGATTTTAAAGTGGAGTTTTAGTATAATTAGTGGTGTAGCACTTGAAGCTCGTACTAGGCACCGAGTATATACGAGGTAAGTGCGTTTCCGGTCCCGCTTTCCGATAGCGCATGCTATATTTGTTTATTTCTATATTTAAATTTAAAGTTCAGTATTTTATAAATTTGATATTTTTAAGTAATTAGCTTATTTAAATTTTATTTGGCGGTTTAAAAAATTTAAAATAAATAAATAGTGTTTACGGTTTATTTTTAATCGAATTAATTTTATTGGGCTAGCGCTTTTATTTGGTCGTAGTTGTTATTTTCACAGTTAGTGTTTATCGTATTTTTGTTAAACTAGAAATTTAATTTAGCGGTTTGAAGTTTAATTAAATAAATAAATACAGGGTGTTTACGGTTCATCTTTAATCAAACTATTTTTATTGAACCAACGTTTGTGTTCTTTTAGCGTCGTAACGGTTCGTTTTTGGAGTTGCATTTTCCGTTGGATTTTTTTTGTCTTTAGCTTTGATAGCATGGTGGTCCACCGAGACGAGGAGTCGTTATCACGAAAGAAGAGGGGTGATCGGTCGGAGTCTGCTAGGTCGGAAGCTGAAAACGGTGTTGGGGAGAAACAGCTTAAGTCGTCTTGAAGGACGTTAGGTTAGGACTCAGGAGGAGGTAGTAAAGGAGCCTGTGTCTGCGGCGGTTGTGTCTGAGGAGTCGGGGCCTTCTGTGGTGGTTGCCGCGCCGGAATTGCACTCAACTTCAGGGTGCCAGCATAAGATGTCGACTAGCAGCAACGGTAGAGTTGATGCTAGCGACCTCGACGAGCTAGAACTGTTGAAGTTCATGGTGAGGAAGGCGCACGCGGCTGTCTGCGGGAAGGTGCCGACTGCTTCCGTCACTATCGTCGTAGAGAATAGAAAGATGGTTCGGCACGCCGTGGATGATATCCGCGACGTGACGAATCAACTAATAGGTATAGTTAGGGCGTTGCGTTCTTGTTTAGACAACTCTGGGGAGAACTATTGTTGTCGGGAAAAGTCCTGCGGAAGCTTTGGTTGGTTCAGGTGCCCAGAGCATGCGGAGTCAGAGAGCGTCGGTACCGCGCGCTCTATGCAGCAGCAGTAGCAGGGGTCAAACCTACGTTTGCCGTCGCGGTCGACGCCAGGCCAGGCCAGGAGAATGACGTGATGAAAACCCCGAAGGTCAAGGTCGATCCAACACGTGATGGATTTGTTGGTTATTGGAGCTCGTACGACGCGCAGGGGAGGTGTTGTTGTGAAATGTGCCGGTCGCGAAGACGCCAAGAAATTGCAGTCGAAGGTCGGCGGGGACTGCAAAAAACTCGTGGCGAAGACGATTGGGAAGAAGCGTCCATGGGTGGTTCTTCATAGATACAAGAATAAAACTAGTCAAAGCATATGTGTCGAGCACAGCACAGTACGTCTATGTAATAGGGGTAGTAGGAAAAGCAGACAGAAAAAGATAGAAGCCTTCTGGAATGTTGTGCTTCAGATGTATGAGGATGATAGCATGGACAGACAAAGTTAATAACAAATAGGTTGTAGAAATAGTAGAGGAAGAAAGATATCTGTAGAAAACGGAAACGATAGGAGAAATAGAAGGACAAGATACGTTCTAAGGCATTTATGGGGAATAGAACGGGATATATTACAAGTAGAGGTAGGAAAAGAGAGGTGGAGGTAGACCGAGATCAGACTTTCGCACACAGATAGTGATAGATGGAGACTGCAAATTTCAGGGAAATGTGTAGATTGGTTCTGACTAGAATGCAATGAGGGTACGCGTCCAACCAGTTCTAGGACTGAAGACCTAATGATGATGATGAACATAAATCTGAAAAAGCATCTAAATTTACAACGGAATTGGAAAGCAGTTTAAAAGACGCTGTATACTTGGTTTTTTAAAAATAGTATGCCGCATAGAGCTTGCATTTTGACATCCAACAGGTATACGAAATATTTGATGTATAGTCCTCTGAAAGTTTCCAGTTTTTGTCGAATATTAAAAATTACGGATCTTCGTAGCCTCTTGAGGGCGCAAGCTCTTGTTTGTCGAATCTTTGCCAGATATTGGTACCTGGGGTTTAAATTACACTGTACTAGATATTTTTATTTCACATCTCGTAAATAACAGCTTAACGCTTAAAGGCAGTTTTTTCACTGTATCAACCTTGAAATAATGAAAGCTACCGGATAAAATCTATAGCTTAAAAGTGAACACATATAAAACAGAAATACAGTAGGGTAAAATCGCGGATTTTGGGACCTTATTTAGTACAGCATCCTCATTTACTCCTATATCTTTTGAGATAAATCTTGAGATCGCTTTCTCCTCCTCATTTCCTCTTCATCTTTTGGAATAAATATGTCATCCTCATTTATTCCACATCTTTGATATAAACCTATCCTATAGTTTTCTTCTTATCTTATATATTACCTTATGAGTTCGTCTACCTTTTGGGATAAACCTGTCATCCTCATTTACTCCTGCTTCCCTCATTTCGTCACACACCTTTGAGACAAACCTGTCCTATAGTTTTCTTCTTATCTGATAGATCAACTTACGGGTTCATCTTACTTTTAAATATGAAAAATTTTAGGGTAAAAGTCCGGATAAATAAGAAACATCTTACAGATTTCATCTTGAATTATATAGGAGCTTAAACTTGAGAAACACTGAAATTGATAGCATTTTTATTTAAGAATTTCTATACACTTAATCCGTTTTCTCTACACTTTTCGTTATTTACACTTTGTACCACTCTGTGTATATTTTCCAGTAGTATAATCTATCACACTAGTCTAGAATTTTCCTAGCTACCCGAATCTCTTTAAATTTTTTACATAGGACGATCCCTCTAGTTACTACCCCTTCCTTTGTCAAAACCAATTGTTATTGGTATTTTTAATATAATTCAATTATGTAAGGCGTAAGACTGGTTTAGTTTTTTCTAATAAATACAAATTTTAGTTTACTTCCAACCTTTCTCACAGTCACTACCCTTTCCAACCGCTAAAACATATTTTCTCTGACACCTTTAAGTTTAATTTAGATTCAGTAAAATATTGGACCGGTTTAGTAAGTATTTTAATCTAGAATTTCAAAACGCATGAAAGTATTTAAAATTGGAGACCTTTGCCCTAATGTACAAACTATTGTACCTCTTTCTCATACCAATATATTGGAGTCAATAAGTTTTCAACAAAAGATACACGGATTTAAACAAGCACCAACGCGGGTTCTTTAAGTAGTATTTGATAATTTAACATCAAAATTAGCTTCACCAGCCTAAGGCGTTCCTAAATTGCTCTTGTATTAGCATAATTGTTTAGTGCGTGTTATAATTTGTCAGATTGGTTTTAAGTTATCACAAATAGTCTTGTTATGTTGTTTTAAACTCAAAATATGCATATTACAGTAGTCAACTTTCGAAATATTTTTCTTGAAATAATGCGATAGTTAAAATATATTCTAACAATGAAACGTGTTCGTCATAAATTCTAGTATTAGCATCGAATGTAGTTTGTTCTCGTTTTAACAAGTCTCGTCTAATTTTTCAAAGGTAAAAGTACAGTTAAACTTGATATATTTTAAACAGTTTTATTTTCTACTTTGCTCTAAGACACATTTTAGCTTAATTGGGTTTGTGAGTTTGTCTGTCCAGAAGTAGTAACTTTTTGTTAGAAATGTGTTAGAGTTTTAAATATTTATTCCGTTTTATAATGAATAATTTTGCATGGCATAGAAAACGAAAATCAATATAAATTGTTGGTTGTTTTACAAAAGGAAAAGCCCGTGAGCGGTTTCACTGTTCTTGCAGATCATCAGACGAACGCATTTCTTTTTGCAAAACCACCAACTAAGTTCTAAGATTATACACAAATCAAGGTGTATTTATAATACAAATTGTTTCTCATGCGCCCTCTATACTCGAATGTAAGCAACTAACCATCGGCATGTTGGATGTTGGCCTACTGATACTAATACGTTTCTAGCTACTTGATAATGAATAATTTTATATCGATTTTCGTTTTCTATGCTCAAATTACCTTCCCCATGTCAAGCAAAATTATGCATTATCAAGTAGCTAGAAACGTATTAGTTTTAGTAGGTCAACATCCTCAACTAGCATTGGATGTAGTACCTTCTTAGAAGGTCCTCCAATGCTAAGTAGGAATTCGGCCATTTGTTTATTTATTTCTCATCTTGTCTTAGGACTAAATTTTTAAAAACTTTTGTCTGGCAACTCCATCTATGCTGATCATATTAGTTGCCGATGGTTAGTTGCTTACATTTGAGTATAGAGAGCGCATAAGAAACAAGTTGTATTATAAATACACTTTGATTTGTGTATAATCTTAAAACTTAGTTGGTGGTTTTGCAAAAAGAGATGCGTCCATCTGATGATCTGCAAGAACAGTGAAACCGGTCACGGGCTTTTCCTTTTGCAAAACAACCAACAGTTTATATTGATTTTCGTTTGCTATGCTCGAATTACTTTCCCCGTGCCAAGCAAAATTATTCATTATCAAGTAGCTAAAAACGTATTAGTTTCAGTAGGCCAACATCCTCAATTAGCATTAGGTGCAGTACATTCTTAGAAGGTCCGCCAGTGTTAAGTTGGAATTCGACCATTTGTTTATTTATTTATCTCGTTACTATAATTATTTTTTAAAACAACAAAATTGTATAAAATTTATTAGAATATACATTATAATACATTCTGTATTAGTAAAACATTATGCTTTGCACATGCTAAATGGATCTCCAGGTGTAAAAGGAAATGACCAAATTGTCCATCGTTTCTTCTTAAAGTTTTGAAGTTTGCAATACCAAACCTTTCTAAATTTTCAACATGGTTGTGCTGGTTACAATATTTTGTTTTTGTATACCCTTCACATACACTGTGGCACCTGGTAGGATGATCTTTTCTAAATATGAAATTAAATGGCGATAGCCCTCTTGTCGATTGGTTTTCCCAACTAGGTCCTTCCAGATTTCTCTGGAGCCATAGATTGCGTTTCTTAAAACTTTCCCTTAAATCGGTGGAGCCCAACGACATTTTAAGGATCTCATGCCAGTATCTGTTATTTTTCACACTCAAAATAGCTACCTCCTTTATAAAGAACTGGCTGCTTTTGAATTGAAAACTTTGAATATCTAGAATGAAAGCCTTGGTGCTGCGTTCTTGTCGATGGTTGAATCTTAAATGTCAAAACTTGTATTAAATCCTTTATTATACTAAAGCAAATTTGTCTTTAATCTACCTTGGTACAACTTGTTTTTGAGTGTTCTAATCAATATTTCGCAAAAGCTAAATTTGATGGTCGAAAATATACTATAATCTTATACTTTTGAATAAGTTGTTTAAACTTTTGGTTATACAACTCAAGCCCTCAATTTGTTTGCATATTGACTTTGCAACACTTTTTCCAGCATACTCTTCATAGCATTACCAACTTCCGGTCCAGTTTTATTTTTCTATGGTCCAGCTAAAGTATATTTAGTGATACAGTCTCGCATAATTAAAATAACCCTTATTCACGCGAGAGTAAGGATGCATTTCGCAAAGGTCTACCTGAAGCTTTTATTTCGAAGACTTTATACTTCTCACGGCATACCGTGCTTCCTACAAATATAGTAATAGAAAGGGATTCCCAAAAAAGTAAAGTAATCTCGTAAGAACTTGAAAATAGGTTTTGCTCATGTCCTTCAAAGGGAAAAGTTCAGTGAAGCTGTACTCGTTTATACGAACAGAATGAGGGACCGGATAGGAAGGAAATGCAGTCTCTGCACCCCGGTGTCTATTAAAAGCAGATCGATTTACAGGCTAAATCAGATAACAAATTCAGGTCGACTGCTTTAACGCAAATCAGTAGAAGGCATTTGCAATTAACAGTTAGACAAAGGTTTCACACGCCCACAGCCCAATATCGTGAGGCAACAATATTCTAACTAATTAAAAAATGAAAGGGAAAGTAGAGGATAGAGAAAAGATAAAAGAAGAAAGTGAGGTGTGTTGAGCTCTATAGCAACCAGGTAGAAGAGAAAAGAAAAAGCGTTCGCATTGTGCAATAACGATGAAAAAAACGGTGGATAGCGAAGAACTACTCGACCAGCCAAAGTACCGTCAGCAGCCAGGAGTAAACGAGCACCGTTCTTGTATGAAAGACGTTTGCCTCGAAACTAAGACAAGTCCACCAGAAGAAAAAAACAAGGTTAAAAACGGAAATAGAGGGATAAAAAAGTAGAACTTTAGGATGAGCATCCTAGAGAAAGAATAAAGAGTAGAGAATGATCCTGTCAAAACAGTATGGTCTCAAGGACCACCTGCAATGTTAAGGATAAGATAAGCCCTGTACTAATACGTCAATACTTAAAAGAACTAGACTCCAAATAAGACTCATAAAGAGCATATTTCTACCAAGTTCATCACTACGATAAAAATCAAGTAAAGGTAACATAACCGACTTAAATATACTCACACAATAATTTCAAAAACAACTGTCATGGACACACCAATAATTGTACGATAGACAGTTACTCGAAGTTAAAAATAGGAAAATTTTCAATACAACACCATAAGGAATGATATTAAAAACGACAAGAGCGATAACCCCTCACCAACATGTTCAGAAAAAACAATAAAAATAAGGTATTAACGTCTCTATAATATAAAAACGATTGATAACGGAAATTGTAATAAGTGTTTGAAATATAGGCGAAAGAAAACGCATCTAATAGAAAATCTTTGTAGTCGCTACTGTAGAAATCGACCTTTTACTACAGAAGCATAGCTTGCGCTTGATATGTGCGTCCAAAGAATAAAGCAAAAACCCGATAACAGCTAGTACAAGTCCTAAAAATTTGCCGGTTTATTCAGACGAAAAATATGTCAACCACTATAAATGACTGTATTAGGTTGTGAAATAAAAACAAGATAGAAGATAAAAATTTAAAGGAAATGGAAATACTTGCGTGTAATGGCCAATAGAAAAAAATTTTAACTAGGAATGAGAGATCTATCTTTTAAACCCAAAAACTATTTATGACCTGACAAAGTTTGAAGCACTTGTAACTTCAAGGCTAATATCCATTTTAATGTGCGATAAGATAAGCAAATAAATTTGTGTAAAAGTAAACGATATAAAAGTTCAATGATAAAATATGTTTGTGTCAGGGAAGTAACACGAAAAGAAACAAATTGGTCCAAATAAAGATAGAAACGGGAAATATATTTAGATGAGGGTATTCACATAAATGTAAGTAGGTAGTACGCGTTAAGAGTAGATAAAAATTGTTTTTAAATCTTTAATATGACAACTTCTTTTAGGTTTGCCGTTTAAATCTAGTGGTGCAAAAATCAACCTAGAGATTATGCTAGAGATTGTACATAATATGAATTTGGGAACTAGCTAACGAAAAACCTTTTAGTGGCATCAGATTAAATATAATTTTTCTTGCATACTTGTTCACCCAAGGCAAAGGAAATGTCTGCGTTACGGAGGTTATAATGATTTTTGCTTTTTTCATAAACTTCATATAAAATTCTTCTAACATCAGTAAAAATGGAAGGTAATAGTTGTTGATCCGTGTCCCAACGTATTTTTTTATCAAATCAAGCTACATCAGTATTGTCAGGAATAGAACCATAATAACTACCACCAACTGGAGTATAACAACCAAAAACCAAAAATGAAGGTGAAAATTGTGTAGCTTCATGTTTGAGGGCTACGTAATGCTTCTGCAACTTTTAAACATAATTTCGTCCCATTTAGTATGGTCGGATTCGATATAGGAAGAGAAGGCGGTAATGATTACATTTTTAACACGTTATATTGGATTTACTGGTGGATGGTATCTGGCAATAAAAGCAGATTTTCTTAACCTTACAAGCTTTACGAAATTTTGGAATTATTTTTGAATGAATTGTGTTCCATTGTCATAAAGAATAATTAGAGACACGCCGAAACTAAGAAAAACTTGTTCTAAAAATTTTATAATCACCCAAGAAGTAACCTAAAGAATGAACGAAAACAAATTTGGAAACCAATCCGTTACAACGAGCAGGTATTAGTTGGTCCTAATAAATCAAGAGAAATTAATTGAATAGGGTAAGATGCTTTTTAAACAAAGCCATCAAACTAGGTCGAGCTTCTTGTGAACTTTTATGCACACAGCACAGTTTTTAATATATCGGCAAACGGATTGTCTTAAATTGGGCCTGCAATAAAAATCAGATATTTTAGCTATAGTTTTTGTAACGCCCAAGCATGTGGAGGTTAGATCATCATGAAACATTATTAAAACTTCAGGTCTATTAGCGGTAGGTATTGCTAATTTTAATTCAGGTATATTTGTAATTTTAGATAAGGAAGAGAAAACAAATATAAATTAACGATCTCCTGTAACACGATGGGTAGTTTTCAAAATGTTCGGTAACTTTTTAACCATATTAGTATACCAGATAACAGAAGTAAAATTAAGATTTAAGGCAGCTATATCCCAAGAAAGAGAGTCAGGTAAAATATTCAATTTTCTAGATTTATGCAGAACATTTAAAGTGCATTGTGAGATACGTATACTCCATCTGGCTAAGAGTTTGCTTTAAATTATTTAACCAGGTAAGAGCAGCACAATCGGTAATATCTGTAAACTAGGGTCCTTCGACATAAACCCTAATTTTTTTCATTTCCGAAGATTACTACAAGAAGTTCTCGTTCTGTAGCAGAATATTTTTTTCAGCCGTAGCTAAAGTGCTACTAGCAATAGCAATGAGGTGTTCTAGACCACTTTTTTCTTAAAATAAAATGGCACCTAGGTCAGTAAGTAAGGCATGAGTTTGAATGTAAAATTTTTTGCCGAAATTTGGTGAAATTAGAGTAGGGACAGAAGTAAATTAAAGTTTTATTTAATCAAAAGCTTTATGTGTATCGGAAGTTCAAGCAATAAATGGCCCTTTCTTTTTATTTTTAACTGGAACGATAATTGGAGCAGAGATAGTAGAAAGATTAGGTAAAAGAATGCGATGATAAAATACATTGTTCTCGGTTGATTTTAAAACGAACAATACTTGCGCAATCGGCTACTTCGTTTAAAGTTAAAATATGTTCTTCAAAGGTATTAGAGAAACTATCATAAGGATAAGCGAAAGCACGCTCTTGATGCAAAATTTGTGGGAGCTGAGCAGAAAAGGGTTTACCCCGCTAGGATATGCTGATGATTTGGTTGTCTTAGTAGAAGATAAATACAATAGTATTATCAGGAACCGAATGCAAGAAGCACTGAACATAGTAGAGTTGTTGGCAGCCGGGGAAGGCCTTAGAATCAACCCCCAAAAGTCCACTTTAGTATCTTCTACCCGGAGAAGGAAGATTGCGGGCATTACACCCCTCTTTCTTAACAGTAACGGAATCGGCCTGTGAGGCAAAGTGGTGTACTTGGGAGTCACTCTGGACTCCAAACTCACATGAAACCAGCATACTGATAAGATTGTACAGTGTGTCCCAAATTGGATGTATTAAATGGGTAACTTAGTTGTTATTAAAGATACAATAAAACTGTGTGCGCAGTCATGTGCCAACTTTTTGAGATCAATTCAATGGTGAAATCACAAATGAGCGATCTTCTTTTGTTTTCGAGTTATAGCCAAAAATTGATATTTTTTACAATTCTATTAATTCTCATAACTCGTTTGTTTGCAAAAATATCCAAAAATACTGTAGAAGTCTTTGTTACGTGCCAAATTGGCACTAAACATTGTCTTAGCTTAATTTTTATGTGCGGAAGTTTTCGCGCCTTAAAATTTAAAAGACTTGGCGTGTATTTTCGTCACGCCAGAGGGCATTTGCGCGAGATCGCGTGGGAACTTCGCGCCGACACGTGAAAGAACAAAAGTGGGGAGTTTCCGGAAAGACGCTTAGGAAACGGGGCCGTTTTGCCTTTGAACATCGAGAAGGGCGGTCGTGTCTGGTATCGTATCTTCATTTTTATTATGTAGATTTCCTTTTGCTTATCTTTGTTTGTCTTTACCTAATTAACCTATTCCTTATCGTTTCGCTACATATAGGAAACTGATACGACCCTGGAGCCGTCCCACGACCCTAGAACGAGCCGGATGTCCATGCTCCGCTAACAGCTAACCGGAGCAGTCACCATCTTTAACTATCTTAAAGGGGGCCCCAGCCATTTGGAAGGCGTACCCTCCGTTAATTGTCTTGAAAGGGGACATCAACAGTCCTGATAGACGTCAGCAGACGCCAACATTAACTCAACCCCACAGGACGTCGGATTTCTTATGTAAGTACTTTAATTGCTTAATTTGTTCGCTAATTTAATTTATATTTTTCCGCAAATGGCGTATTTAATTTGTTATTGGTGACGTCATTGTCAGATGGCCGCGCTAAAGCCTGTGTAAAGCTTCTAGCTACCACCTGCCGTGGCGTCGCTTTTTCCGCGCTTGTGCGATGTATTTACGACTTTTAAATTGTAAGAATTTGAACTTTTTAATTTTTAAGAATTTGCGCCCTCAACGTGTGAAAGTGGCAATAAGAGTTTTTCTTTTGTTTTTATGACTATACAATGTATTCCCTAATGTTATTTATAGCTTTTTCACTAAAAAAACAATTATCTAATATCTGTTGACCTTAAAATCTTATATTTGTGTTTTGGAACACACCCCATTCCACAGATGTCAAAAATAATTGTTATGGCAATTAGAGGTATACCGCCATTTTGAAATTAAAATTTAGCTGTTGTTATAAAATATCTTTTAATATAATGTTCCTTTAATGTTGAATGTGCTGTGTTTGTTGACTCCAGTTATATTGTTGAGTGATAGTTTGTTTTGGATGCAAATATAAATTTTTAGGAAAGATCAATCCCTTAACCCTACTGTTTACACGTGAGTACACATAAATAAATAGGCAAACAAGTAATGCATGTCTTAAACACGGTTTATTATGAAATTATCTTCTTTACATTAAATTGAAACATAACCCTTGTCTGTTTTTTTGACTTTAAAAGACCGTTTTTGAAACCGTGAATACACTGTTTTGTGGTTACATTCTAAAGGTGTCTTTTACTAATCTAGCTATTTATTTAATGATATTTCAATTACCTTTATAAGAAACTTTGTGTTTAAAAGCACATAACGTAACAATTTGAGCTTTAAAATATCCTTTTTTAAAAACGCTAGACTAACGGGATCTTGTTGCATTTGTTACATAACACATTACCTAACTTTTTTTATAATTCGGAGTGTCTTTTTGTAGTTTATCAACAATATATTCCTTTTATTAAACACTAATCTTGCCATCGTACAGTTCTAAACGTGTTTCTTTAGTGTTTTGGATACTTACCGTAATTAAATTTGAATATTATACCTTACGAATGCCTTTTTTAAAGAAGATTTTCCATTTATATATAGTAACGAAATTACCTAACCATATCTTTTACCTTCCAAAATGTTGTAATAAACTGAATCGCTTTATATCTGCTCCTTTTAATACTAAAATAAAGGAATTTCCGTTAACGTTTTATTATTTAAACTCATTTACGATAGTTGTTGATAACTCCCGCAATATCGAAAGAATATTCTAATAATTTGAAATACTAACTTTTTGTACATGTATCATGGAATGTTTTTTTCGTGTAGCGATTATGATTTTGTCTTGATTACATATTTTTTTTAGATATCGATATTTCAACGTACTTTAACATCCATTAAGCGAAATTTACTGTCGGATTTGGTCGTATAGCTGTCTATAAGTCTAGAACGAGACCCATAAAAGAGCCGGTTGTTAAGCATCATAAGTCTAGACGAAAATTTGGTTGGTAAGTTTGTCGTTTTAGAATTTTTGAGTTATTTTTTAATAATGATGTTGAAATTTTTCTTTATTGGTTTGGGAGGAACTCAAATGAAAGCTTCCCATCCCGGTAAATATATGCTTTATAAAATATCTTTTTGTTATTCAACAATTTTATTAGTGAATCGGGTCTCGATTACTCTTATCTCTTTACATATCGATTCAAACCTCATTAAATGCCTTAAAATTATCTTTAAAATCGTTCAACCCAACGTACATGTAAAAGCTTTTCACGTTTTACTTCTTTGACAATGTATCTAATGTTTTTAGCCCTCACCATCAATTAGTTAACTTTAATTACTTATTCCCTTTTTTGTGTACAGTATATACCTCTTACACGGTTAACTTTACTTACCTTAAATTAGCTATCTTTTTTTTTTGTTGACTTTTCCTTGACCGTACCGTTACTTGTATATCATTTTATCCTCTACACCCCCCAATATAACTATCTCGTTTCATTTAATTAATCCTCGAACTTTTCCTACAGCATATTATTTGGTTTTTAGTGTTTATCTTACGTCATTTAATTTTGTGTGGTAATTGTCGTAACTTTGGTTGTAATAACTCATTGAATTTTTATGATTGGTTTTAGCTGATGTTAAGAGTGGATGTTTTTCTTCTTTGGGCCCACATAGGACACGCGCAGCCTATGCCATTGTAAGAAATAGTCCATGTTCGCAGTTGCAAAAAACTAGGATTGCCTATTCCATGTGTTTTTCTTCTGAATTATTGCAGTCGCCCACATTTTACTATAGCATTATTTGTTTCTTTTTCTACTAAATCACCATAACGTATAAACATTTTTTTTCATTGTTTTTTTTTGAACTTCGTGGTGAGACGCTATTGCTTCTTATTGTTATCTTATTAAATTCTCGATTGTTTTAGCATATTGGGACAGTGTATCTGTATTTAATTGCTTATAATTAGGCATTTTTGCGTGTTTAGGGTGCTACCGTTTTAAAAAACTACCTTAAAACAGTTTGTTTTCGTGAGAATGTATCTGTAATGATACTTTTAAGTGGTTGTGTCAACTTTTGTCTGATTTTCTTATCGTAGTGGATGCACTCCTTAGGAAAATGATCGTACTAGTTCTCTTAAGAGTCTAGTGAATTTTTTAACGTATGATACCTTATCTTGTCGGATTAATACGCAGGTGGTCTTTCAGACTAATCTGTGCTTTAATAGGGACAACTCTCTACCTTC
This sequence comes from Platerodrilus igneus, assembly GCA_036346225.1. NCBI lineage: Eukaryota > Metazoa > Arthropoda > Insecta > Coleoptera > Lycidae > Platerodrilus > Platerodrilus igneus. The sequence goes on along the minus strand of JARFIW010000624.1, from coordinate 2,554,462 downwards.
TCTCGGACGCTTGTCCAAAAACTCTACTTTTTTATATCCCGCTGTCTCCGTTTATGCCTTATCCTTCTTTCGGTGGACCTGTTCTCGTCCCGGAACACCCGTCTGCCACATAAGAGTGATGTTCCCTTACTCCGGGCTACTGGCCACATTGGCTGGTTGAGTAGCGCTTTGCTATCCACCTTTTTCTGTTTCTTTTGCTCAAAGCGAGCCCTTCCTCTACTTTTTTCTACCTGGAAGTGCCCCTTATGCATTCCAAATAACCACATCCCTCTTTCTACCATTCCTATTTCTCTGCCTTTTCATTTCCGTTAGTCACCGTGTGGTTGCGCGGGTGGTTTTCACAGACACCTGGACCCCGTCTCTAGGAATCTTTCGTGAGGTCATGCGGTGCCGCTGTCAGCGCATGGGCACTGGCAGTGAAGGTATGTATGAGTGTGTGAATGTGTGAGTGGATGAGCTTATATATATATACCACACGGTATATATATATATATATACCGTGTGGGTATCGGGCGATTATATCACCGATATCGATTAACGTCGGGTGCAGGGATGCACCCACATGCCTTTACCGGTCCCTCGTACTGTATATTGTAAACGGGCCTGTTTCACAGGTCGCTCTTTTTAGAGGGTTCCTATTTAACGGCTCCACGGAGCCACTCTATTACCTTTATCTATTATCTTTGATAATAATTAAGTTAATATCTTTATCTTATTTATTATCTTAGATAATAACCTTAGTATAATATCGTTATCTTACCGACTACCATTAGTAATAACTTCGAGATAATTTCACGTTATCTTACCGATTATATTTAGTAATAACTTTTGTTTAATGTCGCGTTACCTTACCTACTATCTCTAATAATAACTTTAGCTTAATATCGCGTTATCTTACCTGGTATCTCAAACAATAACTAAAGCTTAATACCGTTATCTTATCTATTACCTTCATGATAACAATTTAAGCTTAATATCGTTATCTTATCTATTATCTTTAACAACAATTTGAGATCTTGTCTTATAGTTTTATCTTCCTAACGTTTGGTATTTATGACCAGACGTGGGAATTATTTCTCTTGAAATTTAAGTGAAAAAGCTAACCTGATGTAGAAATGTAATTTGTTAGGTTAGCCACATAAGGATTTAGTAGGGTGGTACTTTTGGTAAATTTGTTGATTCACAAACATTGTCATGGACAAGTTTTGATGTGTATCATTAGTAAACCAAAGTACCAGTAACAAAAATTTGCTGGAGTGTAGACTAACGCACTCTGTTGAACATTTTAAATTTGGGCACTTTTTGCCAACAAAGAACAGTTTTGATGCAACGCTCATGTGTGTTTGCACGTAAGAACTTTAATGTTAGCTTTAGTTTAGATAGGTTAGGCGACTTGTCGCATCTGTTTTAATTTAAGTAGTGTTTCATGCTACCCGACAATTGTGCTGTCGATTATTAGTGTAGTCAAAGACAATGGGGCTACATTTTCCGTTTTCTGGTAATTCGGTAGACGTGTTATCGGTCGAAAAAACCAGGTGGCGCCTTATATAAACATTTTGTAGGTTTTAAGTTAGGTTTTATGTAGGGTAGTTAGGACTTAGATTTTAAGCTGTTACTGTGCTAACAGACTTTTTCTTTCTTTAAGTTTTTTCTTTTGTGGTTTTGTCGCGATTGTTACGTGCCAAATTGGCACTAAACATTGTCTTAGCTTAATTTTTATGTGCGGAAGTTTTCGCGCCTTAAAATTTTAAAGACTTGGCGTGTATTTTCGTCACGCCAGAGGGCGTTTGCGCGAGATCGCGCGGGAACTTCGCGCCGACGCGTGAAAGAACAAAAGTGGGAAGTTTCCGGAAAGACGCTTAGGAAACGGGGCCGTTTTGCCTTTGAACATCGAGAAGGTCGGTCGTGTCTGGTATCGTATCTTCATTTTTATTATGTAGATTTCTTTTTGCTTATCTTTGTTTGTCTTTACCTAATTAACCTATTCCTTATCGTTTCGCTACATATAGGAATCTGATACGACCCTGGAGCCGTCCCACGACCCTAGAACGAGCCGGATGTCTATGCTCCGCTAACAGCTATCCGGAGCAGTCACTATCTTTAACTATCTTAAAGGGGGCCCCAGCCATTTGGAAGACGTACCCTCCGTTAATTGTCTTGAAAGGGGCCATCAACAGTCCTGATAGACGTCAGCAGACACCAACTTTAACTCAACCCCGCAGGACGTCGGATTTCTTATTGTAAGTACTTTAATTGCTTAATTTGCTCGCTAATTTAATTTATATTTTTCCGCAAATGGCGTATTTAACTTGTTATTGGTGACGTCATTGTCAGATTGCCGCGCTAAAGCCTGTGTAAAGCTTGGAGCTACCACCTGCCGTGGCGTCGCTTTTTCCGCGCTTGCGCGATGTATTTACGACGTTTAAATTGTAAGATCTTTTATACGGTTTTTTACGTAGAATACAGTGGCGTACGCAAATATTTAATATTTATAATACTTTTGAGGTTATAATATAAACTTGCATTTTTTTAAATGGAAACCACAATCGGTTGTCGCTTTATTTAAAAACTCTTTTTGACAGCTTTTCAAAAATATATAGTTTAGTATAATTATTTTTTCAAATGGCCGATTTATTCCATGTTTTTGGTATAATAAAATAATTTACTGTATTGGTAATTTATAGTTGGCCGCGAAACAAAAGGTAAACAAAAGCTTTGTGTGTATCGGAAGTACAAACAATTGATAGCCCTTTATTTCTATTTTTAATTGGAACAGTAGTTGGAGCAGAAATAGTAGAAAGATTAGGTAAAAGAATGCGATGATAACATACATTGTTCTCAGTTGATTTTAAAACGAACTATTCTTACGCAATTCGCTACTTTATTTGAAGTTAAAATGTCTTTCAAAAATATTAGAGAAACCATCACAAAGCTAAACGAAAGCACGCTTTTGGTGCAAAATTTGACCTAGTTGCCTTATCCATAATACGTTGGAGTGTTTGGGGAGCGTTAGACAAACCAAGGGTAAAAAGTTAAATTCATACAGACCTCTTCCAGGTACGCAAAAGACGAGAGGATTACTCCAAGGCTATTTGATAAAAGCTTGTTTAAGATTTATTGAAGATATGTATTTAGCATTAAGCAAGCGACTTAAAATGGAATCGGTACATGGTTTAGGCTAGCTATCATGGAATATAACGGAAATTAGTTTACTGCATGAATGACCGTCGCAAATAAAGCTCACAAGATAATAAAACAAGATGGAGCTTACCTAGTTTGCTACTAAACATCAAGGCCGATTTTTGCTTTTCAGGTCTGGGTCCTTGGATGGGGTTTTAAATTTTATTGCCGACGAAGTGACGTACCTACGCGGTTGTGAAACACGAGTTTGTAGGTAGATGGAGGAGGTATCAAAGAATCTAAACGATCACTTGTCGAACGTGAACTTCACACGTCCTATTTCGCCAAACACTGATAGAAAGTCCCTTCTTTTAAGAGATTTAGTTCTCACCAACTGTAGTATCCCACTCTTCTCACGCCATATTCTTTTACGCTGCAGTTTGCATACCATAAATCATGAGTTAATGTCCTGGAATCCGTGGGGTACTATAATCGTGGCACTGTACGCGTAAAAAATTAAATTAAGGATGTGAAGAGGAAACTTCCCTTGCTGGGTTTGAAAATCCTCAATATTTAAATATTAAAATAGCGTGTAAAGCCAAACAGGCGCAACACAGGAGGCCGAAATAGACAGGATCCCCTTGGAAAACTCGTTCTTCAGAGGATCGTACCATAGACTAGATAAGTTGCCGCCCATAGTTTAAGACTGAAACAAAAGCCTTTCAGGGTAAGTGTTCATCGTAACGTAGCTTGTTTATTTGAACTATCCCATTACTTATTACCGTTTATCAATTTGTGTCTATAAGGACCCATTACCGCTCCACTATAGTTAACATGTGCACCCTTAATCTGTTACTGAATTCGCGTCCTTTTCAGGCAATTCAAAATTTAACGGTCTAATAATTATTTTACCCGTAATAGAGGCTTCGAAAGTTGTATTAAACCTAGCAACCGACCGATGACAGAAAAGGTTGCCTACTTTTGAAGCTTTTTACCTCGTTTTGTAAAGGAAGCGTAGGTTGGCTACATTAATTTCAGTTGGCGTTGATCCTTCTGCCAATTAATCTTAGCTGTGATGCTTATTTGGAAGTCTGAAGTAAACTCGCAATCAAAACTATAAATATGTCCAAAATTATTGCTCCATACAATTTAACCCACATTTTGTTTAAATAAACAAGCTATTATTAATTGTTTTAGGGTTTAAACTACATTTAGTCAGGAATTTATATAAAACACATTTAGAAACATAAGGTGATATCGAAATAACAAATTTATAAAAATTCTAAGCTGGTGAACCAGCAAAGAAAATTACACGAAGTTTTCCCGGAAACGACAATTAGAATGCAAAACCTTAATGAATAAAATCTTTCAGTTCCGTATCAAGTTACAAGGGTGCAATATGATTTTCTTTTATTTCACAGCACAAATAATTCGCCGCTTCTTTTCTAGACGCCGTGGATCGTTTTAGTAAATTGCTCGTCCGAACTGACGTCCTGCATTGTACTTTATTTTCAGTAGGTTTCGACACACCAGCACTCTTTGTCATTATCTTTCAGATTTATTCATACGTAGAATGGAAAGGACGGACATACAAGCACAATTATACGAGTAATTTTTTGTTGTAAAGGTTATATGAGCAACGTATGCCCCAATTCAATGGTTTCGTCTTTACTGTTTCTCTTAGAAAACTACTTCAAAAAGAAGGAAGCAGTGGTGCTTGCGTAAAGGAAATTTGATAAATGCGTGTTTGCATGGACCAACGGATACAGTTGTCCGAGGGGCAATTTCATACAATGGGGTCCGTTTGTGTGGGATGATAAATCTTACCAAAATAGCTCCATATACATCACTTTATTCTATATTCTGTGTAAGAAAGTGGTTTACTTCTCAAAATTTCTTTTTTCTACTAGTAGAATTGGCTATATCCCAGAACAGAGCTTTTTTATTTAAGAGAATGCCACAAAGCACTTTCTCCAAATAGCGATTACTTCTTTAAGCTTATTCCTAGCACTTTTTCAATTAATTTCAAATTAGCGATTTTACATAACTGATTTAGGCGTACGAGTTGTATTCATTTGTAGTTTTACAAAAATTCTAATACTATTCCTACTCACAGCATCGTATCTTTCAAACAACTTACATGATGACCCAAAAAAGTAGTATTCACCTACTTTTTTTTAGATTACTCAAAGGCTTTTTAAACAATTAATCATAAAATGATATTACTAAACTGAATGTCTTGAAACTTCCATATCCTTCACTATAACACTTTATAGTAATTTAGAGTACAGAAAATTTGTAGTTAACTTAACAGCACTTTCAGAGTTTAAATAATAGTTACGGGTGTTCCGCAAGGATCGACGCCGGGGTCTTTGTTGTTCATTTTGTATATTAACGACTTAAGTATTATACAACATTCTGATACAAGACAGGAAAATTCAAACAAACTTAAATTCATTTAAATTTACAAGATACAAAAGCTCAAAGCAAACGCATTTATTTTACAAGATAGAAAAGCCCAAAACAAACATTTCATTTTTGGTCTCAAAATTTACTTCCTTTCCTGTATGTATGCAGAGGCCTCAAACTGGCATCCCTTTTTCCTGAACAAAGTAGCCACGCCTCCTATATAAAAGGATGCATTTAAAAACGACACTGTTGTTATCGTTCGGGTGGGAGGCGTCTGAAAGCATGTAGACTTGCCTTGATTATTTGTTTAATAAGTATAAGCAAAAATAATTGTAAGTTTCATAAATGCATGAAAATAAAAATGAAATAGTTAAAATTGACCGATTTTAACAGTTGAAAAAATTCGGAAGTCTTCGATAATCTTCGGAACTCTTTGGAAGGCATCGTGCTTGCTTGTGGAAACAAAATAAAATTAAACGCTTATTACATGAATGTATATACAGTTTGAAAGCGGCGAAAAAGACTTCGAGAGTCTTTGAATTTCCTCGTAAGGCTTCGGAATTTGTTTGTGAGGCAGAGTGGGAACTTCAATAACGGTAGTTAGAACATATTTACAGTTTGAAGAGGTCCAGACGTCCACGGCGGTTTTCGGAACTCTTCGAAAGGCTTCGTATTTTACTTGTGGGACAACGTTAAGTTACAAAGAATTATGATAGGAAATTAAAAACTACTAACTGACAATATATACAAGTATAGAAAGTTCAGAAGTCTTCGGTACTCTTCGGAAGACTCCGGCATTTATTTGTGCGGCCTAGCAAGAACTTGAACAGCGATGGTTAGAAATTATTTACAGTATTAAGAGGCCCAGACGTCTTCGGTGATCTTCGGTACTCTCTTCGGAAGGCGTCGTGGTAGTGGTGGCTTGGGCTTCGTCGAGTGCGTCGCCGTGGAACTCTACGCGGGCGTCGTTCCGGTGGTAGAGTTGATAGACACATTTACAATAAGAATTTGTCGGTGAAGTATGAACGGAACTTACCGTCCATACGTAGTTTGTTAACTATTGATTGATGAATTATAGTGACGTGCTTTAGGTACGGCGGCAGACAGCGTCACCGTCGGAGAATACGCAGGCTATGGAGAGCACTGCGCCCTGAAGTATACAAGGCTATGGAGAGTGCTGGTCACTGAAAGTTTTGCAGGCTACGGCGAGCACTGCAAGGTGATTCCTTAGGCTACGGTGAGCACTAACGATTGTCTTTCGGAAAATTTGAAATTATACTTATACACTTCCATTTCCTATGCTTCTTGTGTTGAAAAACGTTAATGATGTCTTTAACCAATGGAATTGTGTATTTTAATTTTCAAGTGTAAAAGCATCTCCAAATTTAATTTGACCAATGAGCGTGCTGATTTTTGGGTACCACAAAAGAATGAGTTGGAAGTTCTCGCGATTCTTTGTTTGTTCTGTGTTCAGCACGTGTACCTTGATATAGTCCAGAGCGATTCTTTAGTTCGTTCCGTGTTCAGCTCGGGTGCGGTGATATAGTCAACAACACCATCTTAAACCAGCAAGTTACTCGTCGATTTTTATCCGAGGAACAGTTTCCACTAGCTAGCTTATACATGTTATTTAAGCATCTAGTATTACGTTAATTAAGCTACACTATATCGACCAGTGATTTTTATCCTGCTAACACGTATTATTGCCTCATTATATCGCTGGTGATGTTTATCCCAGCTGTATTTATCATTAAACAGCCAATGTTAGTATCTTAGTGACATGCATCCATTCGATCTTTTTAGCCGGTCAGTAATTGCAAACTGACCCTACCTTACTTGCTCTTTGCTGCAAACGCGGAAGTTTCACTCCAACGACGCCGTCCGCGGGTGGGTGATGCTAGCGGATGCACGTCGTAATACAATGAGACGTGAAATCACAATCTCTCCCACCGTCACCGACACTTACTTCCTAAGTGTATCCATCTTCTTTTAGGCTAATAATAATCCTTTATTGGTTCATAGTAACATTTCCTTAGGTTAGGTTTGTATATGAATTGCAAATATTCACCACAATTTATTCCAACAGAAAATACAACATACAACAAATACAACAAAAAAATCTTTATCTAATAATTATTTCACACATAGATCAACTTACATTCATCCTCGTTTTACAATATTTCATTTTCAATCCAATATTTGCACTACAACTTATCTCATCAATAAACGCAGTAAAGTAACTGGGTTTAACCATACCTTTACTCGAACCCCAGGTCTAATATGGGCTCATAGTAAAAACCCTTTTTGCACACATGTGCTAATTTTTGCTCTGAGATCACCAATAAACCCTTTTACTTTGTACATAAACGGATACTGAAAAATTATTTTATAAATATAAATCCTCACATAAAAATATGGTCAAAAGTACAGTTCAAAAGTAAATTCTTTTGTCCTTAATATTTCTAAATTATGCCAATACGGCACCAAAATGTCACAACGCACCAATAAATACAACAGAGTAAAGTTTCACAAAAATTGTTACCTGGTGCGCACCACCTCACATGGATCTGCAAGTAAACCATCGATGACGTTGCCCTTGCACGTTCAGAAGCCAAGCTCCAAGTTGAATCATACCCCCCTTGACGGCAATCTGCTATTTAATTCTTTCCTCTACCGATTTACGGTATTTTCAAACCTTAGATTTCATCTACGGATCCAACTAGCCTCAGTACATCACCACATCGATCCATTTAACACCCACGACTTCATAAAAGTGCTTATCTTGCACCAACAACCAAAATAGCAAGCAATCTATACTTACAGTTCTGAAGTAAATTTCGCATACTGAAATGTACTGTTTAAAATTGTCAAACTGCTTATACAACAATACACCAAATTGTGCATGTTTTAATTAGCTTGAATTAATTTCTTAAAATCACTAGTCACGTAATCGATTTACTAATATTACTCGAAGCTTGGATGAGAAGTAAAAGAGAGCCTCTCGCTGTCTCTCAGTGTTTATATGCTACTCCTCTGTCTAGTTGTAATTCTTGAAACACACCACTACAAACAAATAGACCTTCTTGGTAAATTTTCAAACCGTCAACACGATTCTACAAACCACACACTCGCAAACAACTTTCAACCGTCGGTAATTCTGAAAACTCCTCCGATAAGTTCACTATTTCCACTTAAAACTCGCAGCTGTTCACCAACCGTCTTCAAATCTAAGGAATATTCAAAACAAATAAACGATTTACTACGAAAATATACAACGGATATTAAATTCTTCCAAAACCATCGCTTCAACTGCAATAAGTTCTACACTCTAAAGCACGCCTTTAAAATAAGCATATTCAGGTTGTCTTAGTCTAACTCACATACAAAAATTTTCTATTTCTTTTTCTATACCCTTACTATATTTTCTATTCCTACTCACCGTTCGCTGTATCTTTGTCTAACCTGTATTCAATATTTCCTTTCCTTTTTTTACCTTTACTAACATTTTCCCTCTCTCAACTAACGTCTATCCTCTTTCTATATATGAGATCCAATAATCTATCTCCGTTCCTCCTATGAAATCTTGTCTATAACCTCGATCTATATTCCCTACTCAACACATTTCAAACGATGTCCATACACCCGTGCTGCCTCTTACTCGTACCTATAAACTCTAATCTTTTCTTGTTCCACAGTTTCTTACAAAGTCAAACGAACCTTAACATATATCTTTTATTCCACTCGTATACATTCTAGAAATACTCTATCTTTATCTTATATCGGTCCTTGCCTGTTCCACCCGTCGTTAGCTTCGCAGAAAATAAATGTTATTTGATCACGTCTTCTGTCTGCCTACCGAGAAATTTAGCAACGATTATTTTGTTTACAACACTATTCAGAAAACTTTCAACACCACAAAGCTATCGAGAAAACCTTGAAATAAACTACTACTAAGACCTGGTTTTCAACAATGTTCGTTCCGCTCCTGCTATAACTTTGAAATTTATACAAATGTTAAAACTCTTTACTAAAATATAATAAAGATGCATGCAAAGAATATTTACACTTAGAATATCCGTTAATCGTTTACCCTAGTTGATAACGGTTTTTAATTATTGATTTCTACACTACAGAAAATTGAAAGCTTTTCGGACTCCTTTACCTACACTCTAATCTAAATAAGATGCATGTGTTTACACTGCACGTTAAGAATCTACATATCTTACACCTACTATTTGTGATTGGTATTTACACTTATTCTAAAATGAAGCAAAATTAACTCAGAAATTTATTTTAAAAATGCAAATTCTTACACTATAATTACGGAAAACATTTTAAAATTTTAAGTGAATTGTATATACATGCGGTACCCTGCCATAAATAATTAGCCGACTTATCTAACCTATTTCATCCTATAAATACACAAATATATATATACTTCATGTGAATATTATAAAAATAAAAAAAAAACAAACATTTAAATCATAAAATGTACATAATTCGCTCATTATGCAAAAGCAAATACAAATCACCCTGCATAAAATCAATAGCAAGCTACAGTTAATAATAGGAAGCTTATTCAGTAACAATTTAACCACATTCGCCAAAAATAATAATTTTAGAAGCTATTTAATCCAAATTTAAACATTTAAAATATTCTCAAACGCAAAAGCAAATACATATCACCCTGTATAAAATCAACAACTAGCTACTGTTAATTAAAGGAAGCACGTTCCGTAATAATTTAACCACATTTATTAAAATAAATAATTGCGGGCGCAACCCAATCCATTTTAAAACATTCATAAACTCAAAATAAATACAAACTAGGCATATTTAAAGCAAAATAAACTAAACGCATTTGCGTATGTAATAGAAGTCAATAAAACGCATATAATTTGAACCAGTTTGTAAGAAACAAACTTTTGAAAAAAGAACTTATTTCATCACGCAATAATGAATAGATATTGAAGCAAAAGCGTACGTGACGTTTGCAATGTAGAAATCGCCACATTTAATAAAATCAAAATAGGTAAATAAAATATGGATAGTAAAATTAAAACTACATGACGTTGAAGGTACAAAACACCAGTTGGTAATAAATTCTATAATATAAAGTTTTTGTCTACGTGAATTCAAACGTCTAAAGAATAAGCAACACTAAATAAAACCCAATAGGTGAAGAGAGCACATAATGGCAACACTTGCCCATGTTCTAATAACGAGATAGCGAACGCTCAACCAATATGAGCACATGGAACGAAGTTGTCTACAAAACCGACTAAGAACTAAGAACCGATAAACGAGAGCACTAAGTACAGGAAACTTTATAATGGCGTTCGTCTAAGTAAGGACACAACTATATATCGAATCTAAGTAAGAAAACTAAAATCGCGACTAAATCAACTCGAAGTACAGGGTAGTACTTCAAAAACAACTCCAAGAGGCTGATAAACAATTTTGAAGTACTACGGAGCACGCCAAGCTGAGGGTTAATCACTGAAAAAGCAACCGATTTGGATTAGGAAGCTACAGTAAGAAATCCGCGGAAGGGATAAAAGGTCACAAATATTTTCTTTAATTTATAGTGTTATATTCATTATCTTAAATATTTAGTGAGCTTTAAAAGAATGTTTGTAATTTTAATACCTTGTGTAAAAGGTCAACAAAAATTTTATTGGTGCGCAAAAGTACCTAATAAAAAAGAGGGAAATAGTTCTTTGAAGGTTTAACGAAATATTCAAGGTAAAATGTAATTTTTTTGCTGGCTTTAATTGCTTAAAAAGGATTATAATTTTGCTAATGAACAAATTTAATAGGAATATTAATTTTAATTTTGATTCAAAAGTTTTGTAGATAGTGTTGGAGAAAACAATGGGTACATTTACACTAAGCGTGAAACCCCAGATTATTTCCTTAGAGCAAGTGGACTGTGACTTGAGGGTAGTGTTGCGATAAAATACTTTTAGCCGTAAATCAAACAATGATCATGCACTTACCTTAATGTTCATCCTGTTGGCTTAAAATAAATAACATTGAAATGAAGAGTGGCGTTCTAACCCAATTTTGAACAGATAGTAAATGATAATTAAAAGGACATAGAGTTGTAAATTATAAATTTTCTTAGCTTATTATACATGATGAATTTTGCTTGTCTTATTTAGGTAGATGGAGTGTTAGAGGGAATTGGGTACATATTCTCTGTTATCATATCGTCGTTCACTCTGTGCGGGGTATCACTGAGCTAATCGGGGAATAAATTTAACTGTGTTTATTTTAGAGGCATAGAGGGGTGGTGATCACCAGACAATTGGTCGTTATACATCTAACGAGCGGCGATATCGTAGCAATACACACACACACACACACACATATATATATATATATATATATATATATATACTGCTGTTCCAACGCCGCACGTTGTGGCGTCACTAAAAGAGTGCTTTGATACAAATTTGAAAATGTTGACTTACCTTCCTTTCTAACTTTGCCTTGCCTTGCTAGCCAACGGAAATGTAGGAATTTATAAAATAAAATCAAACAGCAATATTCAAGCATTTATACGGTATAAAATATTTTCTTTTATACAAGAGCATATAGAACATTTACAACATCGTTTTTTTCAAACATCAAATAATTTCTAAGATGTACGTATTTACTTAATTATATAAATGTTCCTTACCTTATTTTAAATTTACCGAACTAAATTTTTTCTCTCGTGGAAGGTTTACCTGGTTATGATTCTCGCGCTTGAAAGGTTTGTTTGGCCAAAAAGTCCTTGACAAATAATCTATTATAAGGTCAGAGTGTTTCGAAGTCTGAACACAAACTTTCCTGGTAAAGATTCTTACAAAAACAAAATTATTATATAATTCAGACCTATTCTACTTTAGACTTAAATTAAATGACAAAATTCAAGTGTCAGTTACAAACAATGTTAAAAAAAATTATACTTGCAAATTTCCAAGAAGTTTTTTCCCAATTAATTATCTTCGGCTTCTTGGCTTTATTTTAAATTGACGTTTAAATTTCAGTCTACAAAATCTTGCACACTCTTTAAATCTTCATTTAGAAACCAATGTGCGTCCTCGGAATTATTCAATAAAATTTTTAATAACTCTATATATTGAACGATTTCCCATCTTTATTTTATATAATTACCTTTCATAATTTTCATATTTATGTGCAGATAACGTTTAAAATATACTTTATTCATTGTTACATTTTAAAAATTTAATTACATACTTCAAATAACGTCTTCGCGACTTATATGAACATTTCGCTATCGACTTCATGAATGAACAAATGTCCTTTTTAATAAACGCTTGCATTTATATACCAAATTATCTATTACTAGAATGTAGTAGTATTTTCGTGATTCTATTTTCAATAATGTACGCTTATCTAACGTAATTTTCTAGGAAATCCTCATTGATTTATGTGGGATTTCCAACTTTATTTAATACCTAAAGTTATTGTGACGTCGCCTCCCATTCTACAGTGATTGTGAGAGGTAATAAATTATTCTTATCTATTTTTATGGGTTTTTTACTGTTCCGGCCGCTTCTTGGTTTAAACGTTTCTTTATTAATTAGTTTATAAGAATTTGACGTATTTTTCTCAATTCCTTTCGGAAATACGAAAACGTGTTTTATTTAAATTGAATTTATGTTATACACGGGGTAATTGATATGATTAATTTAAGGCTTTATTGGCTTTATAATGCAAATTGGTTGCGTTTTTATAGAAAATATTTGCTTTTACGGTAAAACGTGTTTTAATACCTAAAATTGGAATTTTAAATACAGGAAATTATTTATTTCTATCCATGGAAAGTGCATTTTTATTACAAACAAATAGTTTGGATTTATCTTCAAATGACCGATTTGCATTAACCTCTAATACGTTTTAAGGTATTTAAAAATAATTATTTTTACATATACGGCTTACATTAGTTGCTGTGTACTTACAATACGCCTATTTCATACAGGGTAATTATTTGTACACGAGCAATTGCATTTTTTGCTTGTACATCAATCAATAAAAGTGCGCTTGTATTATACAGAGCGTAGTCATGAATTTAGGGAAATTTCAATTTTTCTGGATTCTTTTATATTTTGGTGGGATTTATTTGTAGAATTTGGGTTTCAATAACCTTTCGTGGCCCCTTATTTCGTCAATATATATATATATATATATATATATATATATATATATATATATATATATTTTGCCGTTGAACTCTGGTAAATCCTAACCAACCATAAATTTTTTCGATTTTTATATAATTTTCAAAACTCGAAAATTCAAAAATTTAAATAATACAAAAAATATCCTTACCCGTGTTCCTCTCTTTCTCGGTTGAACGGCCTTCAACTGCTTCCGGCTAGCTCATTCGGATCTCCTTTTGGATATCTATATTCACTCATATTCTATCATTCACGCACTCCCAATAAAACCACAAATTACAATCAACATACAATCTTTTATTTATTCCTAATTACAAATGCAACTCAACACTGTCCATATTTTATTGTACACGTTACACTTTAGTAACTCTTATTTTGTAATGTCCTGTATTTACCTTTTTAAATCATTAACCACATAAAATGTACTCGGAGTAAATGGACCTTGAATAATACTTTTCTAAAATTCCTTCTTTATAATTTATTTATTTATTTTGATAATCTAAGTAAACTGTGGGGTAAGGTGAGCTCATAATACCCAAATAATTCTGCATAATTGACACACATTGACACACTGGCACTGCTATTTAATAGTTTTTAGTTCAGTATTAACAATTGTTTACAACCCCACCAGAACAGCCTGATTGCATTCTGGCTCACTACCTAATATATCGACTTTAGCAAGCTTTGCAGCAGGACGCGTTAAAATTGAAGTCGACGTTCTGACCTTGGCACTACGAACTTGCCAATCTTTCCCTTTACAGACTTCAGTTATAACACCGTTTTGGTAATGATCCTTGTATCGATCAGTGTCAAATACTACCACAAAGTCACCAACCGTCAATGGATCTACGGGGGCAAACTTCTCCTAGTTAATTCAGGTAAATACTCTAAAATCCATTTCTTCCAGAATTTGGCAGTATATAGTTGTGTCATTATCCAATTAGAACGCCAAAACACGGCATCATCAGTAAAGCTTCCAATTGGTTTCATACCACTGGAACTTCCAAGAAGAAAATGATTTGGTGTTATTTCATCAAATCCACTCGTTACAGGTATATACGTCAGAAGACGCTAGTTATATTTTCTACTTCAGTAAGATATGACTTCAACATTGAATCATTCAACGTTCTTGAAGACAGTGTCGTATAATAGGCTCTCTTAACTGACCTATCCAGTCTTTCACATGCTCCACCCATATGGGGCGCTTCAGGAGGGTTGAAATGCCAGCTGAGATTAGATGTTGTTAGTTCTTTAGAAATCCTATCAATATTTAAATTATTTTTTTAAATGTTCTCCTAGTACCCGTTCTGTTTTTACGAAATTAGATCCATTGTCTGAAAACATTTTCCTGGGTTGCCCCTTTCGAGCTACAAAGATTCTAAAGGCCAAGATAAATACGTCGTGGTCCAATTTAAGTAGCAACTCCAAGTGCATTGGTTTTATAGTTAGGGACGCGAATAAAACAACCCACCGTTTTTCACGTCTCCGACCAACGACAACGTCTAGTGGACCTAAACAATCAACTCCGGTGTAAAAAAAGGGTAACGTGTACGGTGCTAAGCGCCTTTTCGGAAGATTTCCCATTAATGGAGGAGTTTGCTTAGCTCGCAATAACTTGCACTTAGGACACTGACTTTGAATTTTCTTTATCAACTGCCGGAGTTTGGGTATATAGCGCAGTTGACGGATCTCATTAAAGACCGTTTCATTGTAAATATGTTTAAACTGAACGTGGTAAGTCTTCACTAACAGCTTAGTCACATAGTGATCAACCGGAAGAATCATTGGGTTGACAGTCTCCTTAGTCAAGATCATATCATTAACCTGAACGTATGGTAACTGTTCCAGTACAGCTTCAGTTCTACCATGGACTCTTAGTAAACCATCCAATAGCATTGGTGACAGTTGATAAATGCTACTTTCTTTATCAACCATAGGAATGGAATTTTCCTGTCTAGATCTTAATGCAGAAATTTCAAGCGGGTACCTCTCTGATTGTACTTGTTTAAATATAAACTTTTCGGCATCTTCAAGCTCTTTAGACGTAAATGCTCTTAAGGTGTATATATCGGTAACTTTGTGCTTAATTTTGAACTTCAGCTTCTTTTATAACGTCCAAATTTAGCCACTGCAGGTACCAGACCAGTCCAATCTGAGAAGTATGCATAGTTAAAAAATGATTTTCCACTGTTTTGTACAGAAACGATATGAACATTTACTTGCGTTTCTTGCTGCTCATTAATTTCATTTGGATTATCATTTTCGGGCATTCATTTTCAGGGCGATACAAAAAGGCAAGCCCTCTTAGCCAGCGATCTTTAGAATCGAGCTTGAAAGTTTTACCCCATTTTGTGGCATCATCCGCTACATTGTGCAGACTTGGCACATACCACCAGTTTGACACTATTGTTGTGTCTTGTATTTCTGCCACTCTAAATTGTACAAATTGATCTTTTAACCTTTGTGCATCAGCATGGAGCCAATATAGAACCGTCCTTAAATCAGACCAATAAACCACTCGCGATAGATCAATAAACAGTTCTTTTATTACAGTTGTACCAATACGTGCACCTAACACTGCGGCAAGTTCTAACCTCGGAATTGATGTAAGTTTCAAAGAGGATACTCTACCTTTTGCCATTAGAATTGAAACATTCAATTGTATTATCTTGCTGTAAGCCGATGTAGGAGACAGCCGCACTGCTGTCCTTGCTTGCGTCGACTAATACATGTAGCTGTGCAATAACACTTTCCAGGTTGGAATTGATTTTAAATAGCAACGTGGTATGGTCAAAACTTCAATGTCGTTCAAACCTTTGAGCCACGTTATCCAGCGATCACAGTGGTCTTCACTGATAGTTAGATCCCATGATACTTTAGAACTCCTTACATCCAGCAACAACATGACTGGGAACATGATGCACCAAAGGTCATCACCTTCAACTTATATGTTTCAGGCTCACCGGTGTCGTTTTCTCGGTATAAAAAACAACTGACTGTATTAGTCTTCCTGCTTTATCATCACTTGCATAAACATTTCCTTAATGTCGCGGTTAATTGCAAATTTCTCTTGCCTGAATTTGAGTAAAACACCAACTATCGATGAAACTTGATCTGGACCCTTTAGCAAAACGGAATTCAAAAACGTGTTTCCTACGCGTGCTGGTGAATCCAACGCCATTCTGACCTTTCCAGGTTTGTTTGGGTTCAGTACAGGAAGTACAGGTAGATACCACTTTCGAGGACAATTAATTTTGGCTTCCTGCGGGTGGAGTTTACATGCATAGCCCTTGTCAATGAAACCCTGAATCTGTTCCTTTATCGCTGATGCCATTTTCGTGTTTCTAAGTATTCTAAGTATTGCATTCGTTTCAATGCCATAGGATAACTGTCAGGCAACACTATGTTGTCATGTTTCCACAGGAAACCGATCTCATATCTATTTCCAACACGATTAATTGAACCGTTTATCAGCTCGATAGCTCGCCACTCTTCTTGTGAAGCCACATCGTATGCAGGAGCCTTGAAGCCTTCGCAGAAAATAAATGTTATTTGATCACGTCTTCTGTCTGCCTACCGAGAAATTTAGCAACGATTATTTTGTTTACAACACTATTCAGAAAACTTTCAACACCACGAAGCTATCGAGAAAACCTTGAAATAAACTACTACTAAGACCTGGTTTTCAACAATGTTCGTTCCGCTCCTGCTATAACTTTGAAATTTATACAAATGTTAAAACTCTTTACTAAAATATAATAAAGATGCATGCAAAGAATATTTACACTTAGAATATCCGTTAATCGTTTACCCTAGTTGATAACGGTTTTTAATTATTGATTTCTACACTACAGAAAATTGAAAGCTTTTCGGACTCCTTTACCTACACTCTAATCTAAATAAGATGCATGTGTTTACACTGCACGTTAAGAATCTACATATCTTACACCTACTATTTGTGATTGGTATTTACACTTATTCTAAAATGAAGCAAAATTAACTCAGAAATTTATTTTAAAAATGCAAATTCTTACACTATAATTACGGAAAACATTTTAAAATTTTAAGTGAATTGTATATACATGCGGTACCCTGCCATAAATAATTAGCCGACTTATCTAACCTATTTCATCCTATAAATACACAAATATATATATACTTCATGTGAATATTATAAAAATAAAAAAAAACCAAACATTTAAATCATAAAATGTACATAATTCGCTCATTATGCAAAAGCAAATACAAATCACCCTGCATAAAATCAATAGCAAGCTACAGTTAATAATAGGAAGCTTATTCAGTAACAATTTAACCACATTCGCCAAAAATAATAATTTTAGAAGCTATTTAATCCAAATTTAAACATTTAAAATATTCTCAAACGCAAAAGCAAATACATATCACCCTGTATAAAATCAACAACTAGCTACTGTTAATTAAAGGAAGCACGTTCCGTAATAATTTAACCACATTTATTAAAATAAATAATTGCGGGCGCAACCCAATCCATTTTAAAACATTCATAAACTCAAAATAAATACAAACTAGGCATATTTAAAGCAAAATAAACTAAACGCATTTGCGTATGTAATAGAAGTCAATAAAACGCATATAATTTGAACCAGTTTGTAAGAAACAAACTTTTGAAAAAAGAACTTATTTCATCACGCAATAATGAATAGATATTGAAGCAAAAGCGTACGTGACGTTTGCAATGTAGAAATCGCCACATTTAATAAAATCAAAATAGGTAAATAAAATATGGATAGTAAAATTAAAACTACATGACGTTGAAGGTACAAAAACACCAGTTGGTAATAAATTCTATAATATAAAGTTTTTGTCTACGTGTGAATTCAAACGTCTAAAGAGTAAGCAACACTAAATAAAACCCAATAGGTGAAGAGAGCACATAATGGCAACACTTGCCCATGTTCTAATAACGAGATAGCGAACGCTCAACCAATATGAGCACATGGAACGAAGTTGTCTACAAAACCGACTAAGAACTAAGAACCGATAAACGAGAGCACTAAGTACAGGAAACTTTATAATGGCGTTCGTCTAAGTAAGGACACAACTATATATCGAATCTAAGTAAGAAAACTAAAATCGCGACTAAATCAACTCGAAGTACAGGGTAGTACTTCAAAAACAACTCCAAGAGGCTGATAAACAATTTTGAAGTACTACGGAGCACGCCAAGCTGAGGGTTAATCACTGAAAAAGCAACCGATTTGGATTAGGAAGCTACAGTAAGAAATCCGCGGAAGGGATAAAAGGTCACAAATATTTTCTTTAATTTATAGTGTTATATTCATTATCTTAAATATTTAGTGAGCTTTAAAAGAATGTTTGTAATTTTAATACCTTGTGTAAAAGGTCAACAAAAATTTTATTGGTGCGCAAAAGTACCTAATAAAAAAGAGGGAAATAGTTCTTTGAAGGTTTAACGAAATATTCAAGGTAAAATGTAATTTTTTTGCTGGCTTTAATTGCTTAAAAAGGATTATAATTTTGCTAATGAACAAATTTAATAGGAATATTAATTTTAATTTTGATTCAAAAGTTTTGTAGATAGTGTTGGAGAAACAATGGGTACATTTACACTAAGCGTGAAACCCCAGATTATTTCCTTAGAGCAAGTGGACTGTGACTTGAGGGTAGTGTTGCGATAAAATACTTTTAGCCGTAAATCAAACAATGATCATGCACTTACCTTAATGTTCATCCTGTTGGCTTAAAATAAATAACATTGAAATGAAGAGTGGCGTTCTAACCCAATTTTGAACAGATAGTAAATGATAATTAAAAGGACATAGAGTTGTAAATTATAAATTTTCTTAGCTTATTATACATGATGAATTTTGCTTGTCTTATTTAGGTAGATGGAGTGTTAGAGGGAATTGGGTACATATTCTCTGTTATCATATCGTCGTTCACTCTGTGCGGGGTATCACTGAGCTAATCGGGGAATAAATTTAACTGTGTTTATTTTAGAGGCATAGAGGGGTGGTGATCAGCAGACAATTGGTCGTTATACATCTAACGAGCGGCGATATCGTAGCAATACACACACACACACACATATATATATATATATATATACTGCTGTTCCAACGCCGCACGTTGTGGCGTCACTAAAAGAGTGCTTTGATACAAATTTGAAAATGTTGACTTACCTTCCTTTCTAACTTTGCCTTGCCTTGCTAGCCAACGGAAATGTAGGAATTTATAAAATAAAATCAAACAGCAATATTCAAGCATTTATACGGTATAAAATATTTTCTTTTATACAAGAGCATATAGAACATTTACAACATCGTTTTTTTCAAACATCAAATAATTTCTAAGATGTACGTATTTACTTAATTATATAAATGTTCCTTACCTTATTTTAAATTTACCGAACTAAATTTTTTCTCTCGTGGAAGGTTTACCTGGTTATGATTCTCGCGCTTGAAAGGTTTGTTTGGCCAAAAAGTCCTTGACAAATAATCTATTATAAGGTCACAGTGTTTCGAAGTCTGAACACAAACTTTCCTGGTAAAGATTCTTACAAAAACAAAATTATTATATAATTCAGACCTATTCTACTTTAGACTTAAATTAAATGACAAAATTCAAGTGTCAGTTACAAACAATGTTAAAAAAAATTATACTTGCAAATTTCCAAGAAGTTTTTTCCCAATTAATTATCTTCGGCTTCTTGGCTTTATTTTAAATTGACGTTTAAATTTCAGTCTACAAAATCTTGCACACTCTTTAAATCTTCATTTAGAAACCCATGTGCGTCCTCGGAATTATTCAATAAAATTTTTAATAACTCTATATATTGAACGATTTCCCATCTTTATTTTATATAATTACCTTTCATAATTTTCATATTTATGTGCAGATAACGTTTAAAATATACTTTATTCATTGTTACATTTTAAAAATTTAATTACATACTTCAAATAACGTCTTCGCGACTTATATGAACATTTCGCTATTGACTTCATGAATGAACAAATGTCCTTTTTAATAAACGCTTGCATTTATATACCAAATTATCTATTACTAGAATGTAGTAGTATTTTCGTGATTCTATTTTCAATAATGTACGCTTATCTAACGTAATTTTCTAGGAAATCCTCATTGATTTATGTGGGATTTCCAACTTTATTTAATACCTAAAGTTATTGTGACGTCGCCTCCCATTCTACAGTGATTGTGAGAGGTAATAAATTATTCTTATCTATTTTTATGGGTTTTTTACTGTTCCGGCCGCTTCTTGGTTTAAACGTTTCTTTATTAATTAGTTTATAAGAATTTGACGTATTTTTCTCAATTCCTTTCGGAAATACGAAAACGTGTTTTATTTAAATTGAATTTATGTTATACACGGGGTAATTGATATGATTAATTTAAGGCTTTATTGGCTTTATAATGCAAATTGGTTGCGTTTTTATAGAAAATATTTGCTTTTACGGTAAAACGTGTTTTAATACCTAAAATTGGAATTTTAAATACAGGAAATTATTTATTTCTATCCATGGAAAGTGCATTTTTATTACAAACAAATAGTTTGGATTTATCTTCAAATGACCGATTTGCATTAACCTCTAATACGTTTTAAGGTATTTAAAAATAATTATTTTTACATATACGGCTTACATTAGTTGCTGTGTACTTACAATACGCCTATTTCATACAGGGTAATTATTTGTACACGAGCAATTGCATTTTTTGCTTGTACATCAATCAATAAAAGTGCGCTTGTATTATACAGAGCGTAGTCATGAATTTAGGGAAATTTCAATTTTTCTGGATTCTTTTATATTTTGGTGGGATTTATTTGTAGAATTTGGGTTTCAATAACCTTTCGTGGCCCCTTATTTCGTCAATATATATATATATATATATATATATATATATATATATATTTTGCCGTTGAACTCTGGTAAATCATAACCAACCATAAATTTTTTCGATTTTTATATAATTTTCAAAACTCGAAAATTCAAAAATTTAAATAATACAAAAAATATCCTTACCCGTGTTCCTCTCTTTCTCGGTTGAACGGCCTTCAACTGCTTCCGGCTAGCTCATTCGGATCTCCTTTTGGATATCTATATTCACTCATATTCTATCATTCACGCACTCCCAATAAAACCACAAATTACAATCAACATACAATCTTTTATTTATTCCTAATTACAAATGCAACTCAACACTGTCCATATTTTATTGTACACGTTACACTTTAGTAACTCTTATTTTGTAATGTCCTGTATTTACCTTTTTAAATCATTAACCACATAAAATGTACTCGGAGTAAATGGACCTTGAATAATACTTTCTCTAAAATTCCTTCTTTATAATTTATTTATTTATTTTGATAATCTAAGTAAACTGTGGGGTAAGGTGAGCTCATAATACCCAAATAATTCTGCATAATTGACACACATTGACACACTGGCACTGCTATTTAATAGTTTTTAGTTCAGTATTAACAATTGTTTACAACCCCACCAGAACAGCCTGATTGCATTCTGGCTCACTACCTAATATATCGACTTTAGCAAGCTTTGCAGCAGGACGCGTTAAAATTGAAGTCGACGTTCTGACCTTGGCACTACGAACTTGCCAATCTTTCCCTTTACAGACTTCAGTTATAACACCGTTTTGGTAATGATCCTTGTATCGATCAGTGTCAAATACTACCACAAAGTCACCAACCGTCAATGGATCTACGGGGGCAAACTTCTCCTAGTTAATTCAGGTAAATACTCTAAAATCCATTTCTTCCAGAATTTGGCAGTATATAGTTGTGTCATTATCCAATTAGAACGCCAAAACACGGCATCATCAGTAAAGCTTCCAATTGGTTTCATACCACTGGAACTTCCAAGAAGAAAATGATTTGGTGTTATTTCATCAAATCCACTCGTTACAGGTATATACGTCAGAAGACGCTAGTTATATTTTCTACTTCAGTAAGATATGACTTCAACATTGAATCATTCAACGTTCTTGAAGACAGTGTCGTATAATAGGCTCTCTTAACTGACCTATCCAGTCTTTCACATGCTCCACCCATATGGGGCGCTTCAGGAGGGTTGAAATGCCAGCTGAGATTAGATGTTGTTAGTTCTTTAGAAATCCTATCAATATTTAAATTATTTTTTAAATGTTCTCCTAGTACCCGTTCTGTTTTTACGAAATTAGATCCATTGTCTGAAAACATTTTCCTGGGTTGCCCCTTTCGAGCTACAAAGATTCTAAAGGTCAAGATAAATACGTCGTGGTCCAATTTAAGTAGCAACTCCAAGTGCATTGGTTTTATAGTTAGGGACGCGAATAAAACAACCCACCGTTTTTCACGTCTCCGACCAACGACAACGTCTAGTGGACCTAAACAATCAACTCCGGTGTAAAAAAAGGGTAACGTGTACGGTGCTAAGCGCCTTTTCGGAAGATTTCCCATTAATGGAGGAGTTTGCTTAGCTCGCAATAACTTGCACTTAGGACACTGACTTTGAATTTTCTTTATCAACTGCCGGAGTTTGGGTATGTAGCGCAGTTGACGGATCTCATTAAAGACCGTTTCATTGTAAATATGTTTAAACTGAACGTGGTAAGTCTTCACTAACAGCTTAGTCACATAGTGATCAACCGGAAGAATCATTGGGTTGACAGTCTCCTTAGTCAAGATCATATCATTAACCTGAACGTATGGTAACTGTTCCAGTACAGCTTCAGTTCTACCATGGACTCTTAGTAAACCATCCAATAGCATTGGTGACAGTTGATAAATGCTACTTTCTTTATCAACCATAGGAATGGAATTTTCCTGTCTAGATCTTAATGCAGAAATTTCAAGCGGGTACCTCTCTGATTGTACTTGTTTAAATATAAACTTTTCGGCATCTTCAAGCTCTTTAGACGTAAATGCTCTTAAGGTGTATATATCGGTAACTTTGTGCTTAATTTTGAACTTCAGCTTCTTTTTATAACGTCCAAATTTAGCCACTGCAGGTACCAGACCATTCCAATCTGAGAAGTATGCATAGTTAAAAAATGATTTTCCACTGTTTTGTACAGAAACGATATGAACATTTACTTGCGTTTCTTGCTGCTCATTAATTTCATTTGGATTATCATTTTCGGGCATTCATTTTCAGGGCGATACAAAAAGGCAAGCCCTCTTAGCCAGCGATCTTTAGAATCGAGCTTGAAAGTTTTACCCCATTTTGTGGCATCATCCGCTACATTGTGCAGACTTGGCACATACCACCAGTTTGACACTATTGTTGTGTCTTGTATTTCTGCCACTCTAAATTGTACAAATTGATCTTTTAACCTTTGTGCATCAGCATGGAGCCAATATAGAACCGTCCTTAAATCAGACCAATAAACCACTCGCGATAGATCAATAAACAGTTCTTTTATTACAGTTGTACCAATACGTGCACCTAACACTGCGGCAAGTTCTAACCTCGGAATTGATGTAAGTTTCAAAGAGGATACTCTACCTTTTGCCATTAGAATTGAAACATTCAATTGTATTATCTTGCTGTAAGCCGATGTAGGAGACAGCCGCACTGCTGTCCTTGCTTGCGTCGACTAATACATGTAGCTGTGCAATAACACTTTCCAGGTTGGAATTGATTTTAAATAGCAACGTGGTATGGTCAAAACTTCAATGTCGTTCAAACCTTTGAGCCACGTTATCCAGCGATCACAGTGGTCTTCACTGATAGTTAGATCCCATGATACTTTAGAACTCCTTACATCCAGCAACAACATGACTGGGAACATGATGCACCAAAGGTCATCACCTTCAACTTATATGTTTCAGGCTCACCGGTGTCGTTTTCTCGGTATAAAAAACAACTGACTGTATTAGTCTTCCTGCTTTATCATCACTTGCATAAACATTTCCTTAATGTCGCGGTTAATTGCAAATTTCTCTTGCCTGAATTTGAGTAAAACACCAACTATCGATGAAACTTGATCTGGACCCTTTAGCAAAACGGAATTCAAAAACGTGTTTCCTACGCGTGCTGGTGAATCCAACGCCATTCTGACCTTTCCAGGTTTGTTTGGGTTCAGTACAGGAAGTACAGGTAGATACCACTTTCGAGGACAATTAATTTTGGCTTCCTGCGGGTGGAGTTTACATGCATAGCCCTTGTCAATGAAACCCTGAATCTGTTCCTTTATCGCTGATGCCATTTTCGTGTTTCTAAGTATTCTAAGTATTGCATTCGTTTCAATGCCATAGGATAACTGTCAGGCAACACTATGTTGTCATGTTTCCACAGGAAACCGATCTCATATCTATTTCCAACACGATTAATTGAACCGTTTATCAGCTCGATAGCTCGCCACTCTTCTTGTGAAGCCACATCGTATGCAGGAGCCTTGACCCCCAGTTATCTAAAGAAAAGTAATTTTTCATCATTTGGTGCATGTGGTCATCCTAATGCGCCATTACGCCGTTATTATGAATATCGACGTTGCAATGGTTAACAAATGGATTCATTTCATCACGAGTTATGGCGAAAATAGTCCATCCTAGAGCTCACCGTTCATTTATAGGTTCTCCAACGTCATTCATCCTAGCCGTTGTAGGCATGGCGATGGTTTCAGTTATTTACACCGACCAGTATCTTACGTTTTAAGTTTTTATTGATTGTACGGGTAAACCATTCAGATGCCCAAACCTTTTACGCAGCAACTTATAATCGATAGTTTGCGAAGACAAGCTCAAGGTCTTTACTGTTTGTACATTCCATAATTTAAATTCATGGGCACTTAAACAAGTACAGCTGATTGCAAACGAAAGATACATTAAATCAACCTCTCGATGTTGCTCATTATTTGTGTACCGAATGCAAACCATCGATTTTGGACCATTAGCATTCAATTTATTTGCCAGGTCTTCTTCAATGAAAGTTCTAGACGAAGCTTCATCCAGAAACGCCCCAATTTGTTTCTGTTGACGTCCATTTCTTATTCACACTACCATATACCTAAACTGTGGTATATTTGAATGATCGACGTTGTGGGTGCAGTTAGTTACTATTTTAACGCTTTCAGCTTCATCTTTTTTGGAAACTACAGTTGTTGGCCTTTCGTTGTGCATCAAAGAGTTATGGCCTCCACGACAGTTATCGATATCGCACCTTATGCTTGCCCTACATTTATACAACGGCTTACAGTGCTTCTTTAAGCAGCTTTTGCATACGCCATTGGTTTTTATAACATTCTATCTACCGAAGTTATCCATCTTTTGAAATGTTAAACATTCAGACAGTAATTCACACGTTCCCTTGCAAGCATAGCATTTTGTTTTATTTGATGTTTTATCACCGGTCGTTTCATGAATGTTTACACGAGCATCTTTTGTTAGACGCTTCAAGGTATTTTTTGTGCTTCCATTGCGTCCGGTTTTTTCATGTTTAGTTGATAGACTAGCCATATTCATCATAGGATTAACTAAACAAATTTTGTCCATTAGCTGATCTAACCAGTTCACAAACGTTGTTAAATCGTATGCGGAATCTTTTATGTAGTCTGCCCATTTAAACTTGATAGAATGTGGTAGTTTCTCTACCAGTTCTTGTAGAATCATGGGATTATTCAAATGATCTGCCATGCATGTGGAGTTCATTACAGCCCATAAATTTTGAACAGAAGCAGCAAAACGAAGTAAGGTTTCCGGCTTGTTGTCCCGTGGCGAGGGGACCTGTCGGATTTTATCTAGGTACGTTTTTAACAATTGACCAGGTTGTGCAAGCATGCGCTTTAAGGTCAAAATTATACATGGAACGTATTCGGGGAATACATTAAACTCTGCACGCGTTCTCTTACGGCGCCTTTAATACACTTCTGCAATCTTGTCAAATTTTCCTGGTCATTAAATGCACACACTTTAGTTGTATGATCGTAAGCAGCGAAGAAAGCTGGTCAATCTTCTGGTCTACTACTGAAAATCGGTCATTCTCAACCAACAGATTGTCCTACAGACCATTGGCCCATGTAAAGTGAGTCATTTGGCGTGTGCATTTCAACTGGTTCTCGCTTTGTTGGCGCTATAGGCGACTTACTTAACTTCGACCTAACTTTGTGCATGTATGATACTAGGGCATCGTTGTTTAATAAGTCCTGACTTAACTTATCATCAGTCACTTGTTGGGCTTTATCGAGTATAGGGTCTGTTCTTGTAGAATTAGTTCGTTTCGTTGCCTAATTACATCTAATTTTTATAGAATTAAAGAACTTCTCGAACTGTTCTTAGACGAGTGAGACTTCTCAGACACAGCAGTCGAGCTTTGTTCGCTGCATCTTTAGAGCCTTGTAGTGGCTTCGTTATCATCGTAATTTTTTGGGGAATGCAGATATTACAGAACCATTGAGAGTTACGTGCTTGTTTTTCTATAAGTCACACACATTTTAGATGACACCAATTTCCACACTGTTCACTGTCACACTTTCACAGAGCAAGCAACTACATTTGACCATTTTCTTGAACTTTAAACTGTGTTGTGCGCTCATTTCGTATTACAGATGCGTCTGTATTTGAGGAAGTTAATTATTCAATAAATGTTTAAAAATCCGATTTGCAGCTGACTTATTAATGTACGCTCAAACTCAAATGCATACCAATTTTTATAAAAGGCGCTCAAATAGGTTTTTCACTCAATTAACATATAATCATAAATTAATAATAATCAACTTCAAAATTCAAAAACCAACAACTGTCACCAAAAATCTGTCCCTTGTTTTTCCATTTGAACACTGGCACTGCTATTTAATACTTTTTAGTTCAGTATTAACAATTATTTACAACTTTTACTTAAAGTTATTTAAAGTATTTTTTAAAAAAGCTTTGTTTATTTGACATTTTAATATCTGAAATGCTTTTATAAATTTTTCTAATCATTCATTCTTAAATAAATGTCTGATAAAGCTTTTTATGAAAAAAATTTCATTTTAGAGAGTAAATACTTACATTTAAAATATCTACATCTTCTTTTACTGGTAAATTTTTATATTTGACTTCTTTTCATATTAAATTAACTAACATGAATTACTTTTATGAAGAGTCAGATGAAATTGCCTTTAAGTTTTACAAATACAGATAAAATCAAATTGTTCCTTATCCAATACAGATACAATTCTCTTTCTAGAACAGGCTATTAAATTAATCTTATATAAGGCATTTCGTGTAGTTTCTGCTCTCATTTAAGAATTACAACATGCCAATGGCAAATTTCAAGGATAATGGCATATTGAGGACCTAAAACCTTTTTGGTTTGTTTCAACGATTGGTTAAGGGCAGTACCTTTATATCTATTTTTATATGAATCTATTTTATCTCCTCTATTGTTATCTAAATTGAATTTATTTTGACTTTATCTTGTGTATAAATAACAAGGAAAAAATTGTTGAAAGCATATGTGTGAAGCAGAGCACTGTGCGGCAATGAAATGGGAGCAGTAGGAGAAGCAGACAGGGAAAAGGTAATACTGAGCAGCTATGAAATTGGAATAGTAGGCGAAGCAGACAGGAAAAAGGTAGAAACATTTGGAATGCGGTGCTTCAGCTGTATGATGATGATAGCATAGACAGAGACGTTCTAGAAATAGTAAGAGAACAAAGATATCTGCTGAAACAAAAATGAAATAGGCGAAATAGAAGGATAGGACTTGTTCTAAGGCATTTGGGGGAAGAGTGCGGTATATATTACAAGTAGAGATAAGAAAAAAGAGAGGTAGGGATATATCTAGATCAGGATATTGCACGCAGATAGTAAAATATGTAGTGTCTGAATTTCAGGAAAATGTATAGGTTAGTTCAGAACAGGAAACACTAGACGTACGCTTCTAAGCAGTTCCAGGACTGAAGATCTAATGATGACGATACAAATATATTACTCTTAAGCTCAGAATTATTTAGAACCCATTCATTTCCCAAATATCTTAATCATCTCAAAATTACACAGTTCTCTCGTTTTTAGTTTTACAAAGATTAATCGTCACTGTACTTAAATAACTTCATTTTTCTTAAAGTTGTATGTTTTATTACCTATAATTTATTTTTATTATTACACAACCCTTCATGTTCGTTTGTCGTATTTGACATATTTTCCGTTTGAACAATTGTACGAATCTTTTGAACTACTAGTTGATGTCGGATTGATGATTTGCTGTTTGAACACATATTGTGTCTCGATAACTGTCTCTGTAGTAAAAAGTCAATTTCCATATATGCGACTACGGGATATTTCTGTTCGACGTGATTTTTGTCGCAAATATTTTAACAATTCTTGTTACAATTTCCGTTATCTGCCGTTTTTCTGTAGCGCATTGGTAACGGGCTGTCGCCTTTTATCGTTTTCAGTGTTAATTCCCTATTGTTTTTGGTATATTAGAACATTTTTCTGCTTCTATCCTTGAAGAACCGTTTATCATTCAGTTATTTTTGTATGTCTGGGGTAGCTACTGTTTTTGGAATTACCGTGTGGGTACATTTAAGTTGGTAGTGTTAACCTTTGTCTGATTTTATTATCGCAGTGATGCGCTCAGTAGGGTGATAATCTGTCTAGGTCTCATTTGAATCCTAGTTATTTTTATTTATCGACGTGTTGGTATAGAATTTATTTTGTCGTCAACGGTTCAGGTTCTCTCTCAGACCGATCTGTTTTAGTATGGGATTCTGCACTCTCTATGATGCTTATTCTAAAACTCTATTTTCGTATCTTTTATTTCCGTTTCAGCCTTGTTTTTCTTTCGGTGGACCTGTCTAAGTTCCGGGACTACCGTTCATTACATAAGAGTGGTTCTCCTCCATTCCAGGCTGCTGTTTATATTTTGGCTGATTTAGCAGTGCTTTGTTTTCCACCTTTTTTCTATCGCTTTTGCGCAGTGCCAGCTTTTCCTTATGAATAGCAGCTTGATTTTTTCTTAATTTACTAAACATCGCTATCAAGGAGCAGATCTTGGTTATAAAAAGTGACTAGCTAGAAAATATATTCTAAATCTTACAGTTTAAACAATTTCCACCACACCTATACTTTAATCATGTCATCAATAATGCTTAACTCTTGTAATATTTACATGGAAACCTGTATTTAAGATTCAACGAAGCACAATTATAATTAATTAATCAACGGCTTCAACATAATATAAAAGCCATAAAAAACTTGTTAATGCTCATCCGCCATCAAGTTAAAACTATATATTTGCTTAACAACACCTTTGCCAGGCAAAATTGAGCAGCGGATTGGTTACTTTTCTAGAAACTGAAACTTTCAGTAATTTATTAGATATATAAAGAGCACGTTTACTTAATCTTTTTGTTGTTATTGAGATGGCTTCGGATTGGTGTCATATTTCTAAAACACGAAGAAGAATTGTTACATAAATAAGAAGAATGAGCTTTCCTCACACAATATAAATCACGAAAAAATTCCTTCAAATTTGATTTATGTGATAGATAATAATAAAAATGGCAGTGATAGTGGTCGATTTGTTGGTTATGTAACATTTATTAAAATTTAAATAAAAAAATGTATCTAGTCTTTTTTGTGTAGCAAAAGATTGACACTTGTGTTTCTTTTTCAAGTTAATACATACCATTAGTTCTCATCCATTGACCATTTTTAACAGGTTATGGGCTCTGGAAGATCATCATATTGATTGAAGGAACATTAATACACATATTTTTTGAAAAATGAATAATTTTGATTCTCAAGTACAGCAGCCATTATCATTAAGATGGACTGATTCATCAGCTAAAATGCAAATCACCAAATTAAATGATGATAATTATCAGGTGTGGAAGCAAAAAGTGGAACTTCTGTAAATTAAGGAAGACCTGTAGACAGTCGTCAAGGAAGATATGTCATTCATTGCGAATGATTTGACACAATGAGAAAAATAACTGTAAAATACATGCGCATATTGAATTGTTCATCTAGGAAAATCAAATCATTCATGTGAAAAGTAAGACTACAGCAAAATTGATGTGGAACGCATTACAGGAATATCGCCAGAGATCAACTTTATCTAATAAAGTTAGGCTTTTAAAACGGTTATGTCGAGTGATCTAGATATGGTAATTATAGGGAAGGACCAATTGCTATTATGAAGCAATACCGATGGCAGTGTAGCGGTTATGTAATAAACAAAGCAACTACGACAAACTACTTAATAAAGGATATAAATACCTTAAAGCCTGTGCCGCACTGGGCAATAAAAGTCACACACAAAAGGTTAGCGGACAACCAAGAACACGCACATTCGGTGTGGTGTCGCTTTCAGGGCTCTCGTATAACTGTCTTCTGTAACCGTCCGAGTACGACTGATTGTTACTTCACGCACTCGCACTACCGGCATAAGGTTTCACTAAAAACTGTAAAGTACCCGCACTAATGGTATTTATTGTCAACACTACCAAATTGTTCAATGATGACGTAACATACCGTCCACCAAATTCATAGAATTTTGAAAAGGAGGGAAGTAGGTTGGATGAAGGAAATCACATGGGATTTGACCTTGCTAGGAAAACAGGTAACGAAAGATAGGGTAGTACACTACAGCGAGCGATATCACCAACTATGCAAAATAAAAAAATATATATGTAAATAAACAAATATTTAAAAATAATATACTACCATACATGTAAGAAATGTGTATATACATCTAAACATAAAACAAAATTAAAATACCGGTAGCGGTGCTAGTTTGACCAAAGGTCGTTTTAATGTGCCATGTGCAGTTTTGATCTCAGCGACACGTATAATACCGTCCGCACCGGGAAAGGTATTAATAATACGACCAAACTTCCATTGAAGTGGAGAAAGCTGGTCGTCCTTGATAAAGACAATAGTGTCCTTTTCAACTTGTCGCACACCTACCTTAGAGTGCCATTTAACCTTCTGATTCAGAGTATGTAAGTACTCATGGCTCCAGCGAGCCCAAAAATCTTGGTGGAGTTTTTGCAGGAGTTTCCACCTGCTCTTTAATGATAAAACGTTGTTTGAATGGTCCTCATCTGGTGGTGCAGAAAGAGGTTCCATAGTTAGGAAATGACCTGGTGTTAAGCAACGCAAGTCATTTGGATCCGAACTCAAAGCGCAGAGTGGCCTTGAATTTAAAACAGATTCAATTTGAGTAAGAACTGTGTAAAGTTCCTCAAAAGTAAGTTTTTGTACGCCGATTACGCGAGCTAGGTGTGTCTTTACCGACTTAACACCGCTTTTCCATAAGCCACCGAAGTGAGAGGCGCTAGGTGGATTAAACGACCACTTTATACTTTATCTTTTCTGAGGTTACTGCACTATGCAGATAACTCGTAAGCTGACGATAGGCACCTACAAAATTAGTTCCGCAATCACTAAATATTTGAGAACAGCGTCCTCGATGTGCTATAAATCGTCGCAAAGCAGCAAAAAACGCGTCTGCCGACAAATCCGAAACAAGTTCAATATGTGCTGCTTTAATGGCAAAACAAACAAAAATACAAATATAGGCCTTAAGAGTTTTAGAGCCTCGTAAGCGGTTAGCCTTTATTAAAAGAGGGCCAGCAAAATCAACACCAACAATACTGAACGGTTTGGTTTGGGTAATACGTGCTGCCGGTAGGTCTCCCATAGGAGGAGTTACCAGGACCGGTTTGGTACGAAAGCATCTATGACATGATGATAAATAACTTCGGATTGAATTTTTAATAGAAAGGATCCAAAAATTCTGTTGTATGAGATACGCTGTGGTATTAACACCGGGATGGTAATATCTTTCGTGAGTTGACCGAATGATAAGTTTGGTTAATCGGTGCCGCTGAGGCAATAACGCAGGAAACTTTTCGAAATAGGAAAGCGAAGAATGTGTCAAGTGCTCACCTACTCTTAAGATATTTTGTGGATCAACAAATGGAGAAAGTTTTCGCAAGGTTTTAGGTAATTTACATTTTGCCTTGATCGAAGCTATTTCTTTTGAAAATGTAACATTTTCTACATGCCGAACGATAATCATAAGAGCATTGTGTAATTCAATGTCTGTTAAGGGACTCGTATGACGTTGGGCCGTGGGTTTAAAAAATCTATAAATGTAAGCCACGATGCCTTGGATTTTATAGAACGATGAAAAGCGACTTAGTAAAATGTCAATGATGTTTGGATCTGTTTGAGCGACAAATGTTAGGATCTTCTTTTCCGTAGTTACCTCAGCAATTGAGGTTGACAATGTTGGTTGAGACGGCCACGAGTCACTAGGGTAGTGAAGTCCATTCAAGCCCCGCCCACCATAGCGAGCATGAAATAACCGCGCTTGGCATTAATCCCCGAGATGCAGGATCAGCCGGATTATGCGAAGATTTAATATAAAACCATCGACTTGGTGCAATGATTTCTTGAATGTGGCTAACACGGTTTGCCACAAAGGTTTTCCAACGAAAAGGTGGAGAACGTATCCAAGTGACAGCGACCGTAGAATCACTCCACGCTGAAACATCGGAGATTTCAATCAAGCCTTGATAAGACCGAATGGTAAAAGAAAGTAAATCGGTTAATAAAACGGCGGCACATAATTCCAAACGTGGAATGGAAATGCGCTTAATTGGAGCTACTTTTGTTTTGGCGGTTACAAATTGTACAGTTATTTCTCCAGTAGTTTGATTTATGAACCGGAAATATATTACCGCTGCATACCCTACCTCGCTAGCATCGCAAAACCCATGCAAATGACAAGTAAAAGGATCCGAAGGGGGTAAACAACGTGGTAACTTTAATAACGATAGTAACGGCAACTCTTCTTGATACTGCTGCCATTGAGACAAAATGTCTGCTGGTGGGAAGTCATCCCAATTTAAACCTAACATCCACAGATGCTGGATTAGGCGTTTCGCAAAAAGTGTTAGTGGGGCTAAAAACCCTAATGGATCATATATTCTGGCAACTTGCGATAGTATGTTGCGCTTTGTACAT
The DNA here is from genome assembly GCA_036346225.1 of Platerodrilus igneus. Taxonomy (NCBI): domain Eukaryota; kingdom Metazoa; phylum Arthropoda; class Insecta; order Coleoptera; family Lycidae; genus Platerodrilus; species Platerodrilus igneus. The sequence goes on along the minus strand of JARFIW010000624.1, from coordinate 2,520,757 downwards.
ATTGGGTTTAATGGTTTAACCCGAAATGAGAAAATATCTTCTGTAGGTGACCATTGAAGACCTAATATTTTTATTGATTCGTCAGAATCGAAATCGAATGAAGTATATTGGCAAAAATCTGACGGAATGCCTTCCAAAATAGAAGTTGAATTAGAACTCCATTTTCGAAGTTCAAAACCAGCCGAATGTAAAAGTCGGATAAGTTGATCTTTGATTTCTCGGGCCGATTGTATAGAATCTCCACCGGCGACGAAATCGTAAATATATAGATTTGACCGTATAGCCTCAGCGGCTAACGGAAACCTTTTGCCTTCGTCAATGGCTAATTGCTGAAGGGTTTTTAATGCTAGATAAGGCGATGACTTAATACCATAGGTCACTGTATTAACCTGATAAGTCTGAATGGGTTCTTCTGCGGAGAACCGCCAAACAAGTAATTGAAACTTTCGATGTTCTTCGGTAACCAAAATTTGCTGAAGGGTTTTTAATGCTAAATAAGGCGATGACTTAATACCATAGGTCACTGTATTAAGCTGATAAGTCTGAATGGGTTCTTCTGCGGAGAACCGCCAAACAATTAATTGAAACTTTCGTTGTTCTTCGGTAACCAAAATTTGTCGATACATTTGGCGAACATCACAAGTAAAAGCGAAACGATGAGTACGAAATTTCAGTAAGATTGACGAAATGTCGTTTTGGAGACTAGGTCCAGCCAATTGAGTGTCATTAAATGACATGTTGTTATTAGCCTTTGCAGAGGCGTCAAAAACAACACGAATTTTAGAAGTATGACCTTCCTCTTTAAACACAGGGTGATGGGGTAAAAAATAATTATCGTTCCCAACGGGCGGAGAATCGAGTAATGCCATATGACCCGCATCAAGATAGTCCTACATGAAATTGTTGTATTGGGCGCGTAGCTCCGGTTGAGCATGCAATTTGCGCTCCAACGAAAATAGTCTTTTGTTAGCCATGTCAAAGCAATTATCAAAAATGGGCAAAGTATCGTTGAACGGTAACGCAACAATAAAACGACCGCTAGGGTCACGAGAAAACGTGTTTTCAAAAATCAAATCTGCCTTTTCTTCTTCTGGAGAAGTATAAGGCTTGGGTGGCAGCTCCTCTATCTCCCAAAAACGCCTTAGGGTCTGGTCGATAGGATCTTCTACAGAAGTAAAAAATGCTTGGACAGATCAGACTGCAAGCTTTTTGTGGGACCAATAATAGTCCAACCAAAAATTGTATTTATGGCGGCAGGCTGAAGAAATTTGCCATGTATAACACCGCCAGTGATGATAAACGGATAAACATCTGCTCCAAGGAGCATGTCAATGGTTCCTGGAGAGTTCAAGGTCGGGTCTGCAAAGTACAGGCCGCATAAGTGTTCCCAATTATTAGGAACTTCAACGCTAGGCAATTTACCAGATATTGATGAAAGCATAAAAGTTGTGACTTCTAGAAATTTTTCAGAGTCTAAAATAGAGCGAATGGTGCAGCTGACGGCACCCCTATTGACCGCTGAAGTTGTCTGCCCAAGTCCATAAATCGGAACTTGAGAACGTATGCGTGGAAGCCAAAGTTTGCTCACGCAATCGTCTCTAATATAGCTAGCTTGGGAACCAGGGTCTAAGAGTACTCTGATCGGTTTGTATTTACCAGAACGGTCTTGAACTTCCACAACAGCAGTGGAGAGTAAGACAGTAACCCCAGGATTTAAATTCGTCTGTGAAAACAAAACATTTGTCAGAATAGAAGAGGCTGACTGCGTCCTATTGGCATTCTTATGCATATGTGTAGCGGTCGGTTCAGCTGAACGGCTAAAAGCAGGTTACGCTTCAAAATGTAGCAAGGTATGATGCGGCTTGGCGCAAGTTCGACAAGAGTTATAAGATTTGCATTGCATGGCAATTTAAACAGAGGCGTAAGCGTTTGACAATGTCGAAACGTTCCATCGGAGTTTTCTTTAGAAACGATTGACATCTGTAAATTAAGTGATTGCCTTTGCAAGAAGGACAATGGTGCGAAAATAAATTCTTTGAGTCACTGGAGCTAATTGGTGTATCCAGTGAAACTACGTTAAAAGAAACTTTTGGTTTAAATTGAAACGGTGAAGATTTTTTAGGCACTGATGTGTGAAATGTATGGACAGTTGTCAAATAAGAAACAGGTGCGGTTGAAGAAAAGGTTTACAACGCTGCGCATTCTTCAGTTAAAAAATATCTCAAATCATCGAATTGGGTATTTGCTTCGGATCCGATTGGAGTTCAAAGCGTTTTCTAGTGAACGGATCGAGTTTTTCTAAAAGAAAATCGACCAGAATAAAGTTCCAATGTTCAGTAGGAAATTTTAAGTTAGTTAGAACAGCAAGGTTCTCTGAAAAACAATCAGTAAGTGCCTTAAGTTTCTTAGGGTCTTCTGGTTTTAAAGGTGGAAAGTCTTTCATAGCTTTCCAATGCAAACTTGTTAATAAACGTGGATTGCTAAATCCCTCACGCAGGTCATTATATGAAATAATAAAATTATCCCCAGAAACAGGTGCCGACTTAACAATTTTCAAAGAAATCCCGCTACAGCAGTTAATAAGGCAATTTAGTTTCTCAATATTAGTCAATGAAGCATTATTGTAAACCAGACTGTCAAATAAAACAACAAAAGATGCGAATTGAGTTACCTCATTATTAAAATGTGGGAGCTTTAACGGTAACAATTTTGATCCCGTACTGCTTGATGTACTTTTATTAATTTGTGGTGCTCGCATTTCTTGCATCGTTTCAAGGTGAAGCAAAATGCAATAGTAAGCTGCATTTACCTCTTTACGTAGAGCGTTGTAATTTAATAATTCTACATCGTTACTTGAAGCTAAGACATCAATTAAAACCCTATTAAAATTGGAGTAAATGTCATTTACTCCCTTTGTTTGAATATGGAATAACGTTTTTAAACTTGAATCACTCTGGTTAGCGTTGCCGAGCTCTAAAATTTCCATAATGCGTATTTTAAATAACTCGAGTTGTGCCAAATCTGTCTTTATTGGACAATGTTATTCTGAAAGACCTACAATAAATGCTGTAAACGCGGTAACCTTTAGCTGTGCGTTGAAAAATATTAAATATTATGGGTTGTTGTTTAAACACGAAAATGTAAAATAGCGCATAAATCAATAAATCACGTTTATGACTATTAGCCTCCAATGGGTCCTAAGCAACACGTCGAAAACCTAACGGTTTGTCAATTAAAGCGTTAAGATAAAATTTACAGTTTTAGAACGGGCGGCTTTTAACATCTAAGATCAGAGGGTCCACCAACATTTAAACATGTGGCTAACATATTGCAAGAAAGGTTGCAGCCTTTACAACTTTATTACCATTTGCAGATGTATTCAATATTTTACGTTTACAAACCGAGCAGGGTTTGTATGTAATACAAAAACGTGCAATGGATTTTAAATACAAAGCAAATCCCTTTACCTTTTACGTTGCCGTGTGTTTTATATGCCGTTAAAATAAATTTAAGACTGAAAACTAACAAATTTTATGTTAAAGGATTTATTTGTAATTAACCGCTTGGTTTAATTACGGCAAAATCGCTTAATTTAATTTAAAGAAAGTATATAGCTAATTTTTCACACATTTTAACCCGTTAAATATGGGGTTTAAACACAAATTTAAAAGCTAAAGTAAATGATTAAAACACGCTCGCTGAAATGCAAAACAATATTCAGTTTAGGACATGCGTATAAACATAGGACCGGTAAAATCCGGCTCGAAGGACCAAATGTGGGGTGGTAAGATAATCTAAATATGATAATTATAGGGAAGGACCAATTTCCATTATGTAGCAATACCGATGGCAGTGTGCGATTATGTAATAAACAAAGCAACTACGACAAACTACTTAATAAAGGATATAAATACCTTAAAGCCTGTGCCGCACTGGGCAATAAAAGTCACACAGAAAAGGTTAGCGGACAACCAAGAACACGCACATTCGGTGTGGTGTCGCCTTCAGGGCTCTTGTACAACTGTCTTCTGTAACCGTCTGAGTACGACTGATTGCTACTTCACGCACTCGCACTACCGGCATAAGGTTTCACTAAAAACTGTAAAGTACCCGCACTAATGGTATTTATTGTCACCACTACCAAATCGTTTAATGATGGCGTAACACTGAAGGAGAAAGCTTGCAATGTATGAGGGCATGAAAAAATTGGCCAAGTTGAGTGAACCATTAGCTGAAGCTCTTGCAGTTTCATATCTTTCGGGCTTTACTAAAAGCTATGGTGTGTTTATTACTGGTTTAGAATCTCGCTGTGAGGCAGATTTAACCAAAAGTATGGCGAAAAGTATATTGTTAGAAGAATACCGGCGACGACAAGAAGTTGAATATACAAACGATACTAGTGCAGATAAGACATTCAAAATCTATGAAGCGGGTAAAAGTTTCAACAGTACTCTTTGTTTTTTCTGTAAAAAGGGAAATCGAAGAAGGAAAGTGAAAATAAAAGAAGGCAAGCGAATGTTGCCCAAAATGAAAATGATGATGTATGTTACTTTGTATGCCTCAAGTCCAATCGTGGCAATAAAATAATTGTCTCGGAATGGTGTGCTGCTTTAGGTGCATCCTCACACATATGCAATGCTAAAACTGTCTTCTAGACTATGGTTAAATCCACAATAGAATAAGTCAAAATGACTTATGGCATATATTTGCCAATAAAAGGTAATGGTATGATTGATTTTGAAACCGAACACAGCAAATTCAGATTGAACTAAGTACAGCGTATACCTGAACTATGCAATCTTCCATCTTCCACTGCTTTAAAACCACTTCGGTCCCTCCTACCAAAGATTTTTTTGTAGTACAACCGCGAGGGGTTATCCGCTGGGTTGCCCTCGTTCGAATATAGTTCCACTCCGTGGCCAAACTATATTTTAATATTTCTTTGACTCTGGTTTGCACAAATAATAAGCAATTCTGGTTTTGTTTTATCCATGCCGAAGCAGTAGTCGTGTGGCTCCAGTATACACATTTTAAATTAGTAGCCGCTAGTACGGCCTTAACTGTTTCACTTAATCCTGCACCAATCAGATAAGTCACCAACTTTAACCTGGGTATCGTCGATGCATTGTGGGGACATACCCCTGCCTTTGCCTTTTGCAACCGGATATCTCAAAATTGCTACAGCCGCATTAGCTGACTTGCTCGAGTCGCAAAATATATGCAAGACCCATTTCTTATCATTGACAGAGTTAGCCGCTATCCACCTTGGTAGTTCTATACGGCTTAACAGTTGAACCTGCCTTGTCCACCTTTCAAATTCATTCTTAATATTTTCCGGAAGCGTTTCATCCCAACCCACCTTGACTGCCCATGCTTGTTATAACAGAATACGCGGGACTATAGTAGCCGCCACCAAAAGTCCTAATGGGTCGTATAAACGGTTTAGGAACGACAGCATCTTCCGTTTCGACAATTTATCAATTTTAATTTCAGGTTCGTTACAACTTAAAACGGCCGTTGCTGTAATGGAAGTCTTAATAATATATTAAACAATTTTGGAAGTAACAGAAGTATTTAATCTGAGAACACTTTAAAAGTTGTGTATGATATGAATTGACATAACTTGACAAGTTTGTTTTTCCGATACCTAGTAACATAAAAATCCTGGCTAACTATTTCATGAACACAAACATAACACTTCTCCTCTTAAACAACATAATCACTTAACCACACCGGTGGTTCACTAATTCGTCGTGGTCTCTCATACATAGCTAGAATCGTAGCCACTTCGTCCTGATCATCCGTTAACAGCGCATTAGAAACGGCCAGCATATATGGGTCACATCCAACATCCGAATCATTATTATGGCGATGAGTAATTGAATTTTGTTTATTATCCTCACCATTTAAAGTAACAGGAAATCTAAGTTTGATTTGATTTACATGCCTGCGCAAAATGCTTCCATCAAGCAATTTAGCTTTGTAAGAAACGGGCCCGCTAACTTCAGAGATTATCGCAGGAATCCATTTATCACCGCTACTATAATTCTTAATGAAGACGGTGTCGTTAACGCAAATGTTCGTAGGTTAGGCGACTCTAAAGCACTGTCAAAAGATTTTTCCTTTTAAGTTGCAACTACGAAGACAAATCTGGATTTAGTTTATCAAACACAATTTGTAACTTTCAGTCCATAAGAATTTCGCTAGGACTCCGACCAGTGGTTGAACTAGGAGTGATGTGCTGATATAATAAAAGTTTAGCTAATTTCCTATCTCCAGTAATATTTTTTTTAGAAAATCTTTAGTTGTTTGAACCATTCTTTCTGCCATTCCGTTTCCTTGTGGTCGATAAGAAGCGGTGGTCACTAAATGAATTCCAACCATTTTCCCAAATTGTTAAAACCGTTCGCTAGTAAATACAGTTACATTATCGGATATCAATGTATCTGGCAACCCGTGAGTAACGATCAACTCATACAATGTTGATGTAACTGTTTTAGTAGAAGTATTTGGAACGATTCAAACTATAAGCCAATTAGAAAATGATCCACCACTATTAGAAGAACCTTTCCCATAAATGGTCCCGTAAAATCTAAATGTAATCTCGATCGTGGTCTATTTGTAGGTTCCCAAGGAAATACCGGGCAAGCTGGAGGTGAGGGTGCATTGTTTGACACTCTCTACAACCTTCAACAAGATTTTCTATTTCAGCATCAATTCCTGGTCACCAAACGCAACTTCTTGCTATTGCTTTCATGTTGACTTTGCCAGGATGACACGCATGCAGTACTTCAAGAATTCCTTCGGTAGCTACCTTTCCACCACGCGACATCCGCGGAGAATACAACCTTTATGTGACTATAATTCGTTCCCGTAGTCGCAAAATATTTTGAATCTCCCGATACCTGTCCTTCAGGCCATTCTTTCATAATCAAGTTTAAGACACGTGTCAGAATAGGATGTTTAGCCGTTAGCGAAGACATTTGCTTAGCATCTAAAGGCGGATCTTCCATCGATTCCAATAATATAACTTTTTTTGGGATTTCAATACTTTGTTCTGATAGGCAAAGGCAGTCTACTTAACCCATCTGCACTAGAAATTTGCTTGCTCAGTTTGTAGTTAATTTCGTAATCATAAGTACTTGGCGTAATTATTCAACGTTGCATTCTAAGAGAAATAATATTTGGAGTTGGCTTCTCTGGAGCAAGAAGACCCAAAAGTGGTTTGTGGTCCGTAACAATTGTGAATTTCTTGCCATACAAGTAATTATGGAATTTTTTTATTCCTGCAATAATGCTTAAAGCTTCGCGATCTAACTGTGAATATCCCCTTTCTGTAGAATTCATTGTTCTAGAATTAAATGCAATTGGAGGTTCTATTCCGTTTGGTAGAATATGGCTAAGAACAGCACCAACGCTATATTGAGAAGCATCGCAAGTAATCGTTGTTGGTTTCATTGGATCGTAGTGTACCACCAACGCAGTTGAAGTAATTGGTTTTTTTATATTCTTAAAAGCTTAGTTATGGACAGCAATCCAAACCCAATCGCTTGAGCAATATAAGAGCCTATGTAAATGTTCAGCAATTATGTCTTTGCCTTTTAAAAAACTGTGATAAAAATTAAGCATGCTTAAAAATGCTTGGACATCCGCTTAATTTTTCAGAACTGGTGCATAACGTATAGCCTTGTACTTTTCTTTGATTGGGTGGATGCTTACAGAATAAATACGAAACCCAAGGTATGTAACAGATGATGACCCAAGAATGCATTTTTCTTTATTCAGTTTTAGGCCGCTATCTTTAAAAATTGTAAAAACTCGTGTAATGCTATTTGCAAATTCCTCTTCAGGTTGAGCAGGTATAAGAACATCGTCAAAAAATGGCACAGTGTCTTCGACATTCCGCAAGAGTTTTTCCATAAATTCTTGGAACATTCCAGGAGCCACCGAAATGCCAAATGGTAGACGCCTAACAGCAAACACTCTCTTATATGACTAATAATCGTCTGGGCAATTGCAGACTCTTTATCAACCACTATTTGTTGATAGGCATGGGATAAAGCAATCTTCCCAAACACCTTTCCATCGGCCAATTTAGATAATAATTCGTTCACAGAAGGAATAGGATATGGATGTTTAGACAATGCTTTGTTAAGCGTACTTTTATAATCTCTTCATATTCTGATTTTGTTTGCTTCTACCTTATGCAATACCGTTCATTTACATTCCCAATGCTCCACCCGAAGGTACTACATTGGCCAGGAGGCGAGTTTATTGTTGCCTGGAAATTTAGAATTTTGCCGAACACTTGCGGTTCCAGGCAAGGTAGGGATCTTTAACGTGCGGGACAACACACACACACGACCTCCATTTAACCTCTCATCCGATCGAGGGCATAATTTTTGTAAAAAATGCTCACCTGCCATTTTTCAAGCAGTCGACCGTGTCCGGATCATTATGCAATACCACAATAGGAGTAGCCCACTTAGAGTACGAAATTGGAACAAGAACACTTAGCTTAACTAGTCGATCAAGTCCTTCAAGCGACTTCAGAGTATATTACACCCCCGTAAACGAGGTACGCGAGCCACTATGTCAGTTGGTAACAATATTAGATAATGTAAAAATTGACGCGCAAATTATCGATGACGTCACACAATATGCAAATTAATGCAACATAATTACACAAATTTTAAAGGAAATAAATTTTAAAGAAAACCCCAAAGGTGGCACTCACGTGAACATGTAGAGCTTCTTTCAGGATTACTCCATGATGGCGGCGGCTTCCTTCAGGATTACTCTATGTGGTCGGCCGTGGCTTCGCTAATCTTCCGGGCGTCGGTTGCTTCGCTAATCTCTCGGGCGTCGGTTATTCTTAAGCCAGTTGAAACCAAATTTAATTTGTCTTCTTCCCATGTAGAGGGAACGACGGGAAAGGGTATGAGGAACGATAATCAACGATAAGGGCAAAAGAGACCTACATAACAAAAAGATACAATAAGATACAAAAGACAACCTTCTTCACATCTCGGAGGCTAGTTCTAACCCTCTCTCGGAAATCCCCCACTATCCTCCTTCGCCCACACACGTCGGCGCGAATCTCGCGCAACGCACTATCTGAAGTGACGAAAATACGCACACGTCTTTTTAAATTTATGGCGCAAAATTCTCACATATTAAAACTTAATTAAGAATGTCTAGTGCCGAAACTTTTGGCACGTAACAAGTAAATGCTATTGGCCTTGCCTTCATATAAATAGGTTTAAAATTTGGATCTATCCCGAGTGATACAGGGACGCGCTAGAAGTACCTATGCCTTCAGGAAAAACGTCCGCAAATTTATCGAATAGCGTCGCAAATATTAGATTTGTACTTTGGTCATTTTTAATACTAGCAGTATTAGTCTCAGTGCTATTCCACGCAACTTCCTTATTGTCACTTATTATTAGCTTGATACCCAATGCATTAAACCATTTCCATCCTAGCAATTTTTTTCGATCGCCAGCAACGATTACAATTGGTAATGTTGCACTCGTATTCCCATGATTAACTTTAACATTACACCCCCCCAGCAGTGCAAGAGGTCTTTTGTTGTAATCTATAAGCTTAAGTTTCGAACGTTCCAGTTTAGAAGTTATTTTAGGATAGTTTCCCAAAACATCTTTCCGACTGTAATGTTTCTGCTCAACCAGTGCCAACTGCAAACAAACACGGTTGACTTTCAATTAAAACTTCCATTGTATAAGGAGCAATACAGGAACCTGAAAGATTTTTTATTCGTTGTTTAAGTTCTTCTTCCCGACTATTTTCAGTATCTGATATTACATTTGTAGTAAGTGAATGGCTCTTCTTTGAAAAATAAACTTTTGCAATGTGACTTTTTTTATAACAGGCAACACACCTAGAATATCTGAGTTTGCATTTTGAACGCGAATGATTACCACCGCAGCTGTAACATTGCTGCTCTACATCATCCTTATTCCTATTTTTTGTAGAGAAACGCAAATCTGTAGTACTACTGCAATCAGCCTTTATTTCAACTATATTCTTTGAGGCAGTTTCGTTAGCAATTGCAACTGCGTAAGTAACTTTTAAGGTCAGTTTTGTTTCAGGGAGTAAACGACGCTGTAAAGATTCACTTCCTACCCTACAAACGATGCGGTTTCGTATGGCTTCGTCTAAGAAATTACCCGGAAATTTGCAACTATCGGCCATCGATCGCAATTCTTCAACAAACGTAGCAATTGATTTGTTCTGTTTTTGAACCTTTTATAAAACTTATAGCGCTGAACTATTGTAGAAGGTTTTGGGGAAAAATGTTCAGTCAGTTTTGCAATTATTTCTTCATAAGAATGTTCCGTTACTTTTTTGGGAACACAAATCGACTTAATCGTAGAAGAGTATTTTAAACCACAAACTGTTAATGAAGTTGCACGTTTAAGTTTGTCCTCTTTAATATTATTAGCCTCCATGAAGAACTCTAATATTTCGGCATAGGATTTCCATGCTTCAGGTTGAGTAATATTAAATTCCTGAATTATTCCAATATTAGCCATAACTTTATCCTCGTCGCCAATTGTGTAATGTATGCCTTATTAATATATTAAACAATTTTGGAAGTAGTAGAAGTATTCAATCTGAGAACACTTTAAAAGTTGTGTATGATATGAATTGACATAACTTGACAAGCTTGTTTTCCCGATACCTACTAACATAAAAATCGTGGCTAACTATTTCATGAACACGAACATAGCAGTTGCTTTATTCCATTTTAACCTCAACAAGTTTACCACTTGACTTGAATTGCTAGGTAAAACCTCGTTATCACTAATCACCGTATTTCTTCACAAGCGCAGTTCCATTTTTGAATCAGCAAACAATTGTGTCGCTACCGTCTTAAATTCCTCAACCGAATCGCCCGAAAGAATGCAAATGTCTACGTAGAGACTATTTTTTAGAATCCGTGCCCATTTCTGAATTGATATTGCAGCATTGTCCAAATGCGTTTAATAAAAAAGGACTGCAATTTACCCCAAACACCACTTTTTATGTCGGTATACCTGCAACTCCTTGGCATCTTACGATTTCCACCACAAGAAACGTAAATAGGTCCTTTTCTCTAGACTAACCTTAATCGTCATAAACGCCCTCCGTATATTAGCGATAATGCTATAACTTTTTTTACGAAATTTTAATATTAAAGACGGAATAAGCTGCAGCAGGTTAAGCCCCTTTTCTAAACTATCGTTTAAAAAGAAACGCCCACCCACCTTAAAAGATGCATCAAACACGGGCCTGACTGGTGTAGTCGCATTTTCATATTTAAACACTGGCCTGTATGGCAAGTAGCGCCATTTAACGCCCTTTTCTTGTACTCTTTAAAAGACAATAAGTTATAAAGCCTTGAGCAACAAAACGTCAAAAGCTTAATGTACCTGCTGGAGAAGGGATTACAACAATCTATGTTCTTCAGCATCAAGAATATAAAACAAAATCTAAAAGATTAGAAACAGGGTAATTAAAAAACAGAAAAATTAGAAAGAAAAGGGAAGACAACAGAAAAACAACAGAAAAGCTTATTAGATGGAAAAAAATCTGAAAAAAATTGTCTGAAGAAAAAAGGGAATAAAAGCGATAAGCCTATCATTAACAAATAAAGATACTGATGATAAGCTTAACCTTGTGCCATAGACCATAGTGACATGATTTTTCAAGCAGTAAAAAAGATGATTTTGAAGAACCAGTTGTTTATCAAACTGACTATGAGGATCAACCAGTACATGCAACACTACTTAGTCAGAAGACACACAAAGAAGAACTTGAAAGAAGTAATGTTAAAATAGTCTACGGTTTCCAGGGTTGGTCTTCTATGTGACACTATATTTGATCCTTCAATGCTGCACCCTGAGGTACTACATTACCCAGGGAGTTTTTTACCTAAAAATTTTGAATTTTGTCGAACCTTTACTATTTCAAGCAAATTAGGGATTTCTAACGTGCGTGACAACACACACACACACACACACACACGCGCGCGCGCGCGGGACCTCCATTTCACCTCTCATGCTAACAAGGGCGTATTTTTGTGAATAATGCTTGCCTAACATTTTTCAAGCGGAGCGTGTCGGGATTCGAACCCGGGACCTTAGGCATAGTGGTGACACGGATAACAACTACGTCATGGAGCCTCCGCTCTCTATGATAGAGGAGAGTAACTGTTGATTGTATGATACGTACCACAAAGATTTGGAGGTGGACTGCATAGAAGAACATGAGGTTTTATAAATGGAACATAATTGAAAAACTTATTGAACCACCAATACGTGGACTTTTAAAGATTAATGGTTTTTAACAATCCCCTTTTAATAGAACTTTGACATTTCAAATATTTTTGTTTTTAACATTTTTTTAAAAAAGTGTTTTACTTAGCATAACATTTTATAGTTTTAATTCAGGAATTCTTATTTTCATACCCAACTCGTTCGTTGTTTCGTTGTTCGTCTTTTTACATTGCTTTTTAACTTATGAAGGTGCTTTGACCAAAATTACCCTAACGTGAGGTTCACATTGGTCCAAAATAAAAAAATTAAAATTAAATAGAAGAAATAAAAATAAAATAGGAAATTGTTTAACAAAATGTAAGGTAGTATAATTGTAGAAAAAGCTAATTAGAACTTATGTTCAACGCGGGGGTCTTATAATTTTATATATGGACTTACCTCCGCGTACTTTTATTGTTCTAAGCTGCAGTTCCTTGCTCCTCAACAAAGTGGACTGTATTGGAGATTATAGTACGTGTTCCGTTGCACTTGCACTGTGTTTTTTAGGGGTTTATCAAATTAATTCGGCGACACTATTGACAAACTCACTTTTACTGCTTCGCTATCGATGAGAGAGTGTTTGTTCACTACCCCTTTTTCAACTTATTTACACATGCACAAGGAATTTTTACGACAGGATATAAGGGAACAAGGGATGACAGTTTTACTATTTGATTTACAACTACATATTTAAAATAACTTAAAATTAACCACGCGAACGTGCGACAAAGAGACCGAACAACTTATAGGTAACTAAAACTGGTTTTAAGTCGTTACGGGACTGATTTCCTTTTGCTCGAGGAGCGCTTTTGCTCTCAAAACTCTTTCGTCCGAGAACTGGTTTTGCACTGAAGCACTTTCGTCTTCGAAACTCATTCTCTCAGAAGCCATTTACTCACAACTCCCTTACAACGCGTTGACGTTTTCGAGCTTTATTCATGCGTTTTCGCCCTTTGCGCTCGACCAATTATTTAAGCTCGCTTTCCTTTCTATCAAATAAATAGCAACAAAGCCACACTAGCTTCATTGATTTTGTTCATTGTATTAACGTATAAACGTTTAATAATTAATTTAAATTAAAATGAGTATTACTCATTCCGGCAAATTTAAAAAATCTACGTTCCATAGTCAAACGTTGTATATCATATAAACGCCTCAATTGTTTACCAACATCCCCGCACTGAAAAGTAATTGGAACATTTGATGCACGATAGCATGGGTGGCCTTTTAAAAGTCACAAAAGAAATAGAACGGCTTACACTGAACCCAGTGCATGCTAAGCAAAAGCATTAGCACTGACCTATTGTACCGGACATTTGTCAAAACGTCGAATGTTTTACACATGCATTTTCTAACATCACGCAAAAATTCTTCGATTTAATGAAAAATTCACGATCGAGTAACTTTTTCTTTAAAAATATACCGTCTACATGCAAAAATAGTACGAAATTAAATTCTAGATCGATTTTTAAGACTTGTAATACATATTAGGCTTCTTATAGCGGCGTATTTTGCAATTCAGAACATAATTGTTTTCTTAGATTTTGATGGTAACGCGTCGGTCGCGTCCAACGGCGTTCGTGGCCCGATTTTGACAATAGTTGAATAATTTGAAGCAACTCCACTAGCAAAAATTTCGAAAAGATTTCCTATGCGGAAATGACGTCGAATTCAGGTTATACATCGGTTATCGAGTCTTCTCGTGCATATTAGGTATTATATAAAGCCACGTAGCGAATTTTAGAAACCAACTCGAACTTTCTGCTTTGTTGCACTTGTAGATAAGGACTCCTCGCCGGCCTTCTTTTACGGGCTTTGAGAACAATCGATTTTTTACGTGTATCCCGCGACGTATTCGCTTAACCGAAAATATCCAAAATGACCCACTTTCAGTTTCCCGTAACGAAACCTAGCCTACCGGATACAAAACTTATTTTACCGTCGAATCCCGCTCCTCCACACCCCCAACGCCCGACTTTTCAGAGGAAATACGCGATTAGCTTCCACGCGGATCTCTTTACTATCAGAGCGAAAGCCAGCTATTAAATCATATAGTAAGATGGAAAGCAATAATACAGATGGACTACTAATATGGAAATTGATTTGAAATTATTGAAAAGTGAGCCAAAGTAGTCCATATTCATGGTACTACACTGGTTAGAAAAAGAGTGTCTTTAACTTAGAAATTTAAAATATAACTCATCGATTCGATACCATGCAAGGTAGGGACCTACATTTATGCTCTCATCTTAAGTGGAAAAAGCTTGTCCAACACTTTTCAAGCGGTACACGTAGAAAAAAACGAACCCTAGACCTTAGAAATGGTAGTCGCACGAAATCAACCGAACCATCGAACGGCCCCAAACAAGAAATGTTGTAAGCATGAATTATTCATTAGTTAGGAGAAATCTTTTTGCTTATTGAAAATTTAGTATTTGGCCAAACCCTTGTCATACTAAACAAGATAGGGATTTTTACATGACAACATTCACTTACGGGACTTTCATTCACCTCTCATTCAATCCGAGAAATGCTCGACTAACATTTCTCAAGCGTTCCATGTAAAAAATCGAACCCGGAACCTTGGACCTATCACATGCGAACCAACTGGTTCATGTAGCCGCTAGAAACTAGGAATACTCCTAGAACGACGCATTGAGGAAACAACTTAATTAACAAGTGAGCTACAGTGCAACCGGGAGAAGAAGCTATAAACGCATAATAAGCGACCACACTATAGAAAACGAAAACGTTTTCAGCATGGACAACAAGATCAAGAGGGTTTTGTAGTTTCAGGTGTGAGTACCACACTGTTTTGGAAGTGCTATTCTCTGGCGTTAGTAGTTGCGTTTCATAGTGTGCCTTTGTAAAGAAAAACGATATGATAACGGACAGTGAAAATGTGACTTCTGGTTCCTAATTTTTAGTCATAAAAATAAAGCATAACTTTAATATATGAAGACCCCTTGACAGTAAATCGTGTGTTCACCACAAATATTCATATTAATTCATTTGTGTGGGAGAATTCTTCCAGTCTTTAATAACCATATGATAAACTTGCTGAAAACTATAAACATTTTAAATGTTCGATTTGAAAGATCTGACAAAAGAATTCACATACTCCATATTGGTGTCTATGGATGATTTATTTCGCTTTTGTCATGACTGTCGTGAAGCGCGGCCGGCGCGGCGGCTTCGACCTGGAGTAACGAGACGCGCGGGTGGTCCTCGACTCAGCTGTCCACTAGCGCCGCCCGAAGACCGACCACCAGCCACCACGCTCTCTCCAGCTCTATATTCTTGATTCACCTTGACACATCGCTAAGCTACAAAACGAATACAAAATTGAAACAAATACACTAATCTAATTACGCGCTGGTTCTTGATGAAGATCTATCTAGAAAGAAGTACGTCATTTTATATTATGTAGCATTTGCAATGTAGTAATTGTTTAGGCGGACCGAAAAGTAGCTACGTTTTTTTTTTAAATTATATTCAAACAGATACAATTTTAACATGTTTTTGTTTAAGCACCATCGTTATCGATAACCTTTTATCATCAAATGTGCAAATTTTCAATGCCGGATCGGTAACATTCAACTGATTTTTTAGCAAAATATCTGGAGAGGGCATTATCCAAATTTTGACAATATCTGTCACCTAGAAGGTGTTGTAGCGATCGGAATATATGGAAATCCGATGGTGCAATGTCGAGTGAAGCAGTACCTCCCGCCCAAATTCATTAATGTTTTCGGAGTTCGTCCTACGCTGTACGGTCTTGGATTATCTTTTACAGAAAACTCTTTTTGTTGACAATCGTCGGAGCGACTCCGTGGCGTAGTTGGTTCGACTGTGACTTAAGTCCAAGATCTGGGTTCGAATTCCGACGCGAGTGACGTTTCGGGCCTTGGAAGCGGTGTTTTTAAAAACTACTTCCAAAAACTTCGTAACAATTTATTAGTTTAATCAGACATTAATTATGGAATTTTAACAAACTGGTTTAAAATTTCTCTAAGTCGAAAAATAATTACTAATTGAACTATTATGAGTAGCCTAAGCAAACTGCAATGTTAAAGCTGAATACTTTGACTGACTGCCAGGTCTTGGGGCTCCCGGGGTATTTATGTTGTTCCTGCCTCTCACAATTCTGTGGGAACTTGCAGAGCTCATGTCTGTTTATTTCTTAATACTATTCATATATACATTATAACAATCTTACTTTATTGGTAATCGCGGTATCTTAACCGTCTGTGACCTGCCACCTGCAGTGTCACTATTGTCTGGAATATAATGAATTGCATTTATCCTTGAATTACATTGCTGTACTTGACTAAATAATTTCTTAATGATTTCTAATAATTTCCTATTAGATTCTATTTTATAATACATATAAAGATTGAGGGATAGATAACTCGTGTTCCGCTTGAAAAATGTTAGGCTAGGATTTTTCACAAAATTACGCCCTCGTTCGGATAAGAAGTAAAATGTATTTTCCCTGTGGGTGTTGTCACTCACGTTAAAGTTCCACACTTTCTTAGGAACAGAAAGAATTTGGCAAAATTCAAAATTTTTAGTTAATAATACTCGCTTTTTGGTCAATGTAGTGCCTTCGGGTGAAGCATTGGAAAATCAAATGTAGTGACAATTGCTGAACACTTTTTAACTAATGATTGATTTACTCTATCCAGATGTTCACAGCTTATCCAGCTTAAACCCACAAAAGCGGTTTTTTGGAATGTAAACCTAGTTTAACAGTACTTCGTGGCAATCCATTCGGAAGAGTCACTACCTTTTGCATTTTTGATTATTATACAAGATCTATTTTTTACCTCCAGTGATCAAGCAATCAAAAAACGCTTCTGTAATGTGCCGTTGAAGCAGTACGTTGTAAGTGGTAGAATCGGTGTATATGCCGTCATAGAAAGTAATTTTTATTACCAAAATTAATCCAAAACTATGTACGTGTAATAGTTAGGAGAAAATAAATTCCACGGGTTGGCATTGCTTTGCGCTGTTGCCGTTAGCGCTTTGTTAAATTTTATTTCATTTTGCATCCGTCGGCTGTCATTTGCGATTTGTTGTTTTTACCAATTCTACAAATTTTTCTTGTTTATTTTGTATTTAAACTGTTCTCATCAGCACAAATTTTGCTTTTTGTATTGTTATTCCGGATTAATAGTGAACAATATGGCAACATAGCAGCTGTTGGTATATATGACGTCACTAAACTAATTCCTGAAACAGGCTATAGTTTTGTTTTCTTCGCAAACACTTGTTCTTGTTTACTTTATCAATCTACTGCAAACAGACCTGGATTTGACCGGGGAGTTACTGAACAAAAGTCGGCGGGTTGGTGCAAACATTCCTTCTTGGGTCTGCGACCGTTGCTGTAGAGTAGCACTGTAAAAACTGCAAACACGTATTATACAGAACCTAACGTCACTTGACAGACGCAGAAATGTAATATCAGTGGTGCATTTGAATTACACGCTGCGTTTTATAAATCCTCCCACACACAAAGGTGCGTGTTTTGTGTTAGTTCCATATACGAGAAGAGTAATTGACAGAATTTAATGACATGATTATAGTTAAACCAATTAAATTATAATTTAAAATATTTAATAAAAGCAACTTGATACCACTGATGTCTGAAAACTACAATATCTCATTATACATAATAAACTCTTTTAAACTGACTTTTATAATAAAGAAAAATAAAAAGATTTTTACGTCTTTTAGACCTAACCTGTATAATCAAATATGATTATCACAGTAAACAACAACACAGAAGAAAATTCAAAATCTACTCATAATGGGCCAAATACGCATGTAGCTAGAAAACAAACAACTAACCATGATAGACATTCAATTAATCCAATTCTTACGTACTACCTTGCCTAATAATAAGCTTCCTGTATGAGAATTTATGGGTTTACAGTACGCTTTAAATATACGTGCACCAATATAGTAGTCCTAATAACACAATCTTATTATTACCGCCAATTACAATTATTATATACAAGACAGCACGTAATGTTTATAGGATGGAAAGCAAGAAGTAATAGACATACAGTGTTTTGCTGTCCTCAACAAAGCCCATTCGACCTTTCAGTGCAAGAAAGGATTTAGGTAAATTAATTACTCCAACCATGGTTTAAATAAGAGTTCTCAACACAGTTCACTTTCACGCTTAACAATATTTTCATATTCGCGCATTTACTTACGGTTGAAAACCTGTTTAGTGACAGTTTCGAGGTTTGATCACGTTAATTACCCGATTCTCAACCTTGTCCCTCATAGCGATTACGTGTCAGTCGTATTCAAAGCTCTACTCTGAAGTCTGGTCTGGAATAACTGAAGACAAATCTTTCTTTATTACCTATGGATTTTATAAGTTTAAACCCTCCAGGATATTGAATGATCTGTTGTTACCACAGGGTGGTGCGTCAAAACTACTCGAACCTTGAGATCAATGTCACTGTTGCTCGTGTAAACGATCCTTTTTTCTCACGCTTTTTACATTTGATAACGAAAACTGCGCCATCTATATGCGTTTCCAGCACATTCTTGATAGCTGTATTTATGAGCCCGTAGTATTTGAACTCGTGTGGATGTACCGGTCATTTTCAGAGTGTCTTTCTGTAATTTTCATGAATTTAACACAAAGGGATGTAAAGTTCCGATATCTATTACTGTCTGTAATTAATAAAAAACGTGCTCCCCATTTCAATTCTTTATCCTAATTTAATATTGTATTGAAATAGCAACGTTATTAATTGTAAAGTATTAAAACTTCTACATTTTGCAGGCAGTTTTTGTGCCAAAATCTCATTTAACTAACTGAAATTTAAACTCATTTCTATTACATAATGTATGTTTAAGAAACGCACAAGCGTTACAGCCTTCCACGGTTCCATTTTAACTGCGTTTATAAAGATTTGTAATTTTCATGTAGTGTGATTGATTAACTGATGGTAATCGCGAGTTCTTCACTTACCATTTTTGGTTTACGATTATATTGTGTTTGAATTAAATAAATATATACAGTGGAATGAATTTGTTAAAAGGAACGAAGATCTGTCAAAATGTCAAACGAAAAGGTTCTCTTGTTCCGCCCAAATATTATACGTATAATCGTCCATCATCAGTATCTTCCTATTGTAATTCACTAATCACCTTTATGAGTTTCTGAGATTATGTATTGTGATTTGTTTTGACTATTTTCTACTATGTTTAAGTTCTAACATTTCAACTTCTGTCGTACTCGTCTACAAAAAGTGAATACTATTTTGAAGCCTTATATAACTTATTCTCGTGCGTGCTCTCATATTGTTCCGTGGTGTGATAGATGTTTATTTAATAAGTTATATTACCGTTCTGAATGGACCTACACCTTAAACAAGTTCTAGATTATTAGAACGGGGATAATGGCTTGGGTGTTTAGGTGAGTAAAGATACGAACTACAGATTTAACCAATTTAGTGGGGTCTTTAGCGAGGAACCAGATTTAGACAGGTCTACGAAAGAGGGGACCAGCTTTTTCAATACTTAGAGTGGCAGAGACTGTAGAGGTCGATATGGCATTCCAAGACAGTCTACTGCCATGTGGAAGGCAACAGGAAACAACCACATTATCTCCCAAGTACACAGCATACTTACAAATGTTTTTAAAATGATGGCATCCTTTGGAGTAAAAGTTTCCGGAGTTAAAATAAACCCGCGCCCGTGAGCGAACTGTTTTGGAGGATGTGATCGGCAAGTTTAAAAGAAGAACTGAGAACATTGTGCGAATTGGAGCGTAGACTGAGAATTTCAGGGAAATGTGTAGGCTAGTTCAGAATAGAAATCAATGGAGGTACGTTTCCAACCAGTCGCAAGATGTAAAAACTAATGACAAAAATAATAACCGTGCATGGTGATTATCATAAACAACTACAGATATTGATTTTGCAATACCCTCAACTAATGTTAATTGTGCGAAAGAATTTATTGGAAAACATTAATACGGCAAATGTCTAAGTGTTAGGGATCCTTAGCAGCCGCAGGCTGCTTAACCCCCTTCACATACCCCTGAATTTCGGTGAAATAGGGCATATAATTAGAAAACAATAAAAGGGAATCCAGCCGTATATAGGCTGTTGTAAGAATTGCAGGGAACTGTGTAGGCTAGCTCAGAACATAAATAAGCTGAGGTACAAGTCCAACTAGATTCAAGACGTAACACCCAATGACGAAAGGATTAATTGAAGCAACTATTAATTCGACAGAGGTATATGTGCGGAGGAAACTTGGCAGCCAAAGGCTGCTTACCCCCCTTCACATACCAGTGAATATCGGGGAAATAGGATCTATAACTGTAAAACAATAGAAGGTGACCAAACTGCATCAAACAAGCAGGAATAGCAGCAATGTTCAAATTCAACGAACTTAGATACAAGAAGAAAACTGTTCAAAGCATAGAGTGGAGCACAGCACAGTACGTCTATGAAATAGGGGCAGTAGGAAAAGCAGACAGAAAGAGATAGAAGTCTACTGGAATGTTGTGCTTTAGATGTACGAAGATGGTAACATGGACAGATAAAGTTAATGACCAACAGACTGTAGAAATAGTAGAGGAATAAAGATATCTGTGGAAAACGAGAAAAATAGGAGAAATAGGAGAACAGAATACGTTCTAATGCATTTCTGGGGAATAGTACGCGATATATTACAAGCAGTGATAGGAAAAGGGAGGTAGAGGTAGACCGGAAGCAGACTTTCGCACAGAGATAGTGATAGATGCAGACCGTGCAAATTTCAGGGGAATGTGTAAGTTGGTTCAGACTAGGAAACAATGAGGGTACGCATCTAACCAGTTCTCGGTCTGAAGACCTAATGATGATGATGATGATATGGATTCTTACGTGAGTAGAGTATATTAGTAATGTGTTCAGCAGAAGACGCTAGAGCTAGGTAGCGGCATGGAATGATGCTTTTTCTGCTAAACGCGCCTAATGATAAATGCGTTCTTCGAAACGAAGCCTTTCTCGAACCTCTTATCGTTGACAAATGAGTAAAGAATGTTTACTGTAGAGGAATCTTGAGCATTGGAAACGTAGCTTTCTAAGAATGTCACATTCGCCTTAACAGTTACATCGGCCGACAAACAACTGCGTTCCTTAAATCAAATCCCCCGCAAGGTCAAAGCTGACCGTGTGTCACTCCATAACTAGGCGCTCACCCTTTGACGAATGTATTGGAGTACACAAAAATGTGAGATTCTTTAAAAAGTCACTCATCAAATAAGACACATTTAAATATTAGCTTTTTTATTTAAACATATATTGTTAATATTAGAAAAGCAAAACGAACTTAAAATTTCTAATAACTTGCGTTACTAAATTAAAAATAAAGTAGTATAAATAGGTATATACGTAATTGTACAAGAGTTGCCCTTTATATTTTGGAATTGCTTTAAACTAGTGCTGCCATGCAGCAACTGACGTTTGCGTGCTCCGTACGTATTGACGTACTATCGCCATTTGTGCAGTAGCTTGAAAAGATTCATATCGGCTAAAATGGAATTAAATTGTTAGCATTTTCGAGCGATCAATTTTTTACAACCTTAGATGTGGATTAACCCAACAATAGTACACCGATGAACGGAATTCAACTATTACCGATAAAACACCATCAAGCACTACTGTTCAGAGATGGTTTGCTGATTTCAATGGTGAGCGTGGTTCGGTTGTGAACGAATTTCGTCAAGGTCGTTTAAAATCAGTTGTTGTCCTGGAAAAAAATAATGATGCTGACGTGAACTGATACAGCTAGGTC
Source organism: Platerodrilus igneus (assembly GCA_036346225.1). NCBI lineage: Eukaryota > Metazoa > Arthropoda > Insecta > Coleoptera > Lycidae > Platerodrilus > Platerodrilus igneus. The sequence continues at coordinate 2,498,621 of JARFIW010000624.1, read as the reverse complement.
ATCGCGAGATTTAAGCATTCTTGGGCATTAGTTGGACCAGCATACATTCAATATTGCACGAATATTTCACGAGCTCAAAGGATTTGTTTTCAATAGGTTCCACATAATTTGACAGCCGCTCAAAAACAGACTCATGTCGATTGGTCGAAAGGATTGATCAAAAACACTATCGGGTAGGACATCGTAACAGGCGATGAATCACAGATCTACGAGTATGAAACCGAAGGTAAATAACAGTCGACTGTAAGTTCTTCAAAGTGAGTCAAATCCAACAAAAGTTGTTCGAGCACGAAGCACTTCAAAAAAAGTGATCGTTTGTTTTTTCAGAAAAACTATGTATTGCAAGAGAAACGTAGAACGGCGAATTCTAAATGGTCACAACCATTCGTTTGCTATTAGTCTTAGAAAAAATACGGAAAACCAACCGCTTAAGCATCGTTATCTACAACGATAATGCGAGCTCCACAACCTATATACTTGCCTTGTTGTTCGATGTGTTAGGCTATTTCACACTCTGTTTAAACACATGCTTTGCGAGAAGCAAAAGAAAGAAAATCAAGCAGTTGTCCTAAGTATCGTGCATTTACATTTCCAATGCTCCACCTGAAGGTACTACATTGGCCAGGAGGCGAGTTTTTTGTTGCCTGGAAATTTAGAATTTTGCCGAGCCCTTGCCGTTCCAGACAAGGTAGGAATCTTTAACGTGCGTGACAACACTCACACACAGGACCTCCATTTAACCTCTCATCCGAACGAGGGCGTAATTTTTGTGAAAACTGCTCACCTGACATTTTTCAAGCAGTCGGCCGTGTTGGGATTCGAACCCAGGACCTTGGGATCCGTAGTCATACGCTTACTACATTGATCCACGACGACGCCTTAAGTATCGCTAAAAAACTACAAGGAATGGACGGAAAACTGCAAGTGCTTGCTGATGCTTTGATAAATGAAGTCCAGATGCTAGAATTAATTGACGAATTAATTCAAAGTACATTTATTTACAATTTATCACAGCTAAATAATAGTTGTACTTTCAGCAACGTTGTATATATTAGATAAGCTACCTTCGTACGAGCGCAAAAAACTGTTCTTTACTTTTATTTTCTTTTTGTAACAGACGTCGAATAAAGTTTATCTTTGGATAGGTATTGGGGGGTAGAATAGGCAAGGAATCTTTTCCACAAACTCACATTTGGTTTTTATAAGCACGGTTCGAAGACCGATTATTTTGTTAAGATGGTAAGGCAGTCGCGTTTCTTAAGTACAAGCTCGCAGAGAAGGACATGGTGGGGATGTAAATCAAACGCCCCTAACGAAATACAGAAAGATAGTTTTAACTGCGGGTCTAGGACCGTTGAAGAATTAGAAAAATATTTGGGAAAAGTTGATACCCTTATGATAATTATTCTAGCAACTGGAAGGATCGGGACTCGTATGGGGGAGCAAACAATTTAGTTAGTCGTAATAATACTAGAAGTAGGTAGAAATCGGCTACGAGCAGCAACGTTGTCGGAGACTCACGTCTAAGATATGCTAATGGTGTTCGTCCGGCGCCAGTTGCCACATTATTTTATGAGGATAGTTTAGAGGTAGGGGGATAGAAATATGTACAGTCAATGTTCCGGTTGTTAACGATGCCGTTGAATTGGTGAAGGTTAGTGAATTATTTGACTCAGGCAGTACAGTGTCATGTACTTCAAATAAGTTTTTGGGTAGACTTTCCCAAATAAACAAGAACATTCCATGCTTGACTTTAATAGGAGCGCTAGGTAAAACAAATTGTGTGGTAAAATAAAAGGCGTTTTAACGTTTTGCTTCGAAGAGTTTAAGGTTTCGCATTTTTCTATTGGGGTACCCGATTTGATGCGTGACGCAGTTGGTTGCAAGTTTGTAATAGAAAAAAAAATACGATCAATTCTTCTGAATGTTGGATATTTGAATATTTCAAGGGTAATCGTAGGGTTTAAATTTAAACGTAAAGCGTAACCCCACTTAAATTTATGGTGAACAAATTGGAGTTTAAGTTTCGAAGTAGTTTCAGAAAAATGGACGAATAGTGTCCTATACTAAGTTAAAAATTAAAGCAGCCGCAATGGGGGCAGAAATATATTTTGACGAATATTACGGCAAAGTGTGTAACTTGTTAAATAAATTAAAAGTGTTTTCTCTGACTAACCTGGTCGTACTGGTGTGCATGTTTATGAAGTCAAGCTGCATGATTCACAGTTTTACCTGAAGGCTTATTCCATCCCTCATGCGTAGAAAAATGAGTAATCGGATCCAAGAGATGTTAGATAATTGAACGTAAACAAATTGAGTTTGATAGCTCTTTGGTGGTAATTATAAAGCGGCGTCACCGTGGATCAATGTAGTAAGCGTAAGACTACGAATCCCAAGGTCCTGGGTTCGAATCCCGAAACGGCCGACTGCTTGAAAATCGCAGGTGAGCATTTTTCACAAAAATTACGCCCTAGTTCGGATGAGAGGAGGTCTCGTGTGTGAGTGTTGTCACGCACGTTAAAGATCCATACTTTGCCTGGAACGGTAAAGGTTCGGCAAAATTCTAAATTTCCAGGCAACAAAAAACTCGCCTCCTGGCCAATGTAATATCTTCGGGTGGAGCATTGGAAATGTAAATGCACGGTAATTATAAAGCATGCTGGAAGTATTAGGGTGTGCCTTGACGCCCACTTCTCAAATAAAAGAATGATAAAGGATCATATGACACCACCCCACACGGGTGACATGTTTTATAATTTTGTTACAGACTAATATGTTTAAGCCTGATTGACTTGATGACCAACTACTGGCAAATCGAAATGCATCCAAATCATCAAAGGTACATGGGTTTTAGCAATGAAGGTAAAACCTAGGTGTTTATGGTGCTTCCTTTCGAGTTTTCGACGTCCGTGGAGTCTTTTATATGGGGTTTGAATAAGATTTTAGTTCCCGAGACAGCAGCATTTGTTATGACATATGTGATGACTTCTTGGTTTATTCAAGAAGTGATGATGAACATTTAGCTCATCTAGCGTTCACTTTCAAAAAATTTGTAGTCAGAATTATACTACGGAAATTCGATATTGCTAAACCGTTCGTCCTTTTTTTGAGACATTTCATCTTAGGCCAAGTACTTACCATGGATTCAGCTCGCATACTGCGATACAGAAATTCCCAGTTCTAAAAATATGAGGCAGATTCGTTCATTTTTATCGCAGATTCTGTAGAAATTTTACTGCGTTAACACTACCATTGTTAGAGTTTTCACGCAAGGGTATCAACGGCATGTTGATCAAAAAAAGGCTTTTGAAGATTTAAGATCTGCGTTTTTGGCAGGCGTTTTGTTAAAACATTTTGATCTGGAAGGTACTTTATATATTCAGGATACAGGATGGGTGGTTGTTTGGTTTAAAAAGAGAAGCAATCAGGAGAATTTGGGATTATTGCCTTTACTAGCGCACGCTCAGAGGTCCGCAAGTTAGGTAATGTAATCGAAAAAGAAACTTTGGTTATGGTTCATTGTCAGCAACAGTGTGGAACGTTTGTCGATCGAGTTAATTATGGATACGGACCCCCAGTTTTTAACTTTTCTTATGTCATATAAGCTATTAAACTCGCACTTAACGCGTTGCGCTTTGTACTGCCAACAATACAATTTCCTGGTAATTTATTGTAAAGGTGCAGAAAATATTCTAGTGATGCAGTCAGATAAGTTGTAGTGCTTGAACTTTATTGATGACCCTGAGAGGCTGAAATTAAAAGAGTTGTAACATCATCAGTACCATCATACTATGAGAAAATCTAAGGCCCAAAAACACCATTCAGTAGGTTTCAAAAGTCATGCTTCCAAATTTACTCTTACATTCAAGAATCACATGACTCATCGCTCACACAACCCCTTCGGCTACCTAGTGCGACCTACTCCAACAAGTCGGTCACCTAGTGCGCCTGACGCGGTCATGTGATCGATGGTTATGTAATTCTTGAATGTAGAGATCAATTGGTGTAAATGACTTTTAGAACTCAAAATAATGTCTTTTTGAACCTTCGATTTTCTTGTCCAAAAAGTTTTTTGCGCTCATACGAAGGTAGTTTGCTACTACACATATCCAAGGTTAGTCTCCGAGCACATCAAATATTTTAATTGAATTAATTTCTACAGGTTTGAATTATTTCTCGGGCTACAATTCAAGACCTTCGAGCAATTGTAACGGTACCCCTCTAAGTCCACTAGTAACTTCTGGCAGTCCCATAATATCTGGAAACCTAACAACATATTACGAAAACATGGGCACTCTACTGACATACAATTCTTTATTGGAGTAACTACTTTTCTAAAGTATTTTTATGGTTCCTACAGGAAATGATTAAATTTAATATTTTAAATTTAGAACAAGTATTGTCTTACCTGTGAGTTGTTTTTTTAATACTGCAACGAAGTTTTTTTCACTCTTCTTTGTTCGGTTTAATGTAAACCTTCTTACTCGCAAATATGGAGAAACTAATGTACTTATGATGATTACTACAATATTTACTACCTCAAAATTCTTTCTCAATACGACGACTAACTAGTTATCACTATGCAATTTATATAGGCAAACATTTATTTGTATACACATTAAAAATTATTTTGATGCTTTATCCAATAATTTATATCATAATACTCGTGAATTCATACTTTGACTGAAATTTTATGTTCTGCCGACAAGTGCGGCTTTCATATACGTCACACCATAGAATTGAAAGCTACCAAAGGATTTCGAGAATTTTTAAACTCCTAGATATTGTACGCTTAATATTAGTCCTTTAAGTGCACACTGTTACTCTCAATCCTTGACACTTTCTTAGCTAATTATTAAAATTTAATCGTGCAAATTTTGGTACTATTTAGTAGGTTATAAAGTTAAAAACACGTACGGTTCATGGTCTCCAACGACGAAACTCCTCTTAGAGTCGTGGTAATTTGGTCTTCTCCAACGTTGTTGTTTGCCAATAGTCGCTCTACTGTTCTATAAGTAAAAGGTAAGAAAGGAGTAATGTGAAATTTGAACGACACTTTCCCGAAAAACACTGTCGCTTTAGTAAAGTCCGATACTAAAGTTTATACATAATTACCCCTTGTCCTCGAACTTACTTTGTCCCTCATGAGTTTCATTTATTCAAACTGGCTGATGTTTAACATCCAATTAGATTAGAGAACGTTGTTACTTAAACAACGCGTGTTTACATCATTTTTCTGAAAGCGAGAGTGATAAAATTTCTCGGAGTATCTTAACGCATTTATGCCTGTCAAAACTATTTTACTTTTACAATATAAACAATAATTTTAGGACTGTATTTAGGAAACATAAGGAATTCCTTTAATTTTATACAAAATACAGTAGATTTAATAGATACAATAGACGGAACTTGGTTATCCAATAATTGAAAAGGTATGTTACGGCTTAATTCATTTAACACGTAACAACCCCCGTTCCTGTCAATCAATTTAATATCTTTGTCTCTTTTGGTTCTAGACCTTTTGCGCCGTTGCTACAATATATTGTAAATGGCTGGATATGTTTATGCAAACGCTTAAACTGCAATACCTCTGCAGAGTTTTCAATCAAAATAAGATCTTCTAGTAGCAGGAAATCTTAATGTTGTAACTCCTATGAGAAGTAGTATGCCCTTGTTTTGTCCTCACTGTATAGTATTTAATTTATCTGCCTTATGGCATTTATTTGTTCTCTGGCCATATAAAATTTAAGACTTATTTTCTTGTAATTCTAATTAAAAATGTATTGTACCAATTTTCGTCTATTTCAAATATTACCTCTGTGTTGGTTGAAGTATAATGCTCCGTGTATATACGAGCAGCTTGATCGCGCTTAACCAAGAAGCGGTTTTAAAACTAACAAGAAGAAGTTGCGACTATTTGTCGATCAAGTGCTGTGATACACACAAGTATGCTAACCAGAATCACAGCGTGTGGGGTAAAATAAATACTCTTGAATCGGTCTCAATAATATATTTGTGTTCAACATTGATGGGAACAAACACAAGTCTGTCTTTTGTTAGTGGTTAGTATGGAGTATGCCTTCTATTAACACTGTGTAAGGTTTTTAACGCACGCAATAGTTATATCAATCATGAATATCAATATTTAATGTGATTATTAATATAACAAAAACTCTATTTGCAATTAATTATCCTTAAACTGATATTACAAGCCTATTTAACAACTTGTAGCTACAATAAAATTTCTAATAACACAATAATTTACTTTCAGCAAGTTACTAACTGTACAAGTATAACCTTCTTAAACTACGATCCTTATCTTTTTAATTAAGTTATATCGATGTTCTATGATTCCTTTTTGTGTTAATTTATATCACTATAATAAATTTATATCGATCTCTACAATCTCACATAAAGTATTTTATTTGCATCACTAGTTTATATCACGTCGCAACTTTCAAAGCTTTAATCGAAACTTTCGAACTAACTTTGTGATCAAAGCTGATTAGAACTATTACTATAATCGAGCTGCAATTAGAACTGAACTGCAGAATTCTTTAACACCAACTTGTACCGTATCCAATTATTGTATATTAATCTACAGCCACTCAAAATATGCAAATGACATTCTCAAGGTTTCTTATTGTAATATTTAAATATAGTCTTGTTCCTATCAATCTAGAGGTTCACACTGTAGGACCTGACAATCATCTTTTGAGTATTCAAACCCTTCGCTTATTCTGGTGATAGACTAACCGATAGGCGCTACATTAATTAGCGTACTGATTAAAATATTTAAATTTAGTTACGTTCAATCTGCAAATGTAAACAAGCTCTGTGAAGTTACCTACTTTTATAAATTTTATGTTGGTTCATTTATTAGAATTTATTGTATGGAATTCGTTTTAAAATCAAATTGTTTGAAGATTGGTCTAGATTTGAATTTGCGTTCAACACGAGGTTGACAGCGTTCTGCCCTGGGTCAAGAAATATCCTTCAGAGGTTCTTTCAAGTATCTGTATATTTTTATTAGGAAATGTATTATTCGGGGTGTTTTAAGATTGAAATTCATGTCAGTTTGCGCACTTTTGCTATCTGGCTATAATTCTAGAAATCATTGATATAAATCAATAGTTGTAAACCTAATGTTTACATTTTTATTGCTAAATTTGAATAAGTATAATTTTTTTTAACTTACAAATTGTGCATGTACGTAACTCATTTTTAGTTGCCTTTATCGGAAAACCCAGATATCTGGTTGTTTATAAAAATACTTGCTCTCAAGGTAATAAGTTCAGCGTGTGTTGACTTTTTTATATATATTACAACTGGATTATTGGAAGTATTCAAATGAATAATTTAGATATGGGATAACTATTTCTTGGTTGGCACATTTTAGAGAAAATAAACACATGTGAACAAATACCAGTACTGATGTTTGGGCTTCATTTAAATTCATGTGATTAAATTTTGACGTAGTTCTTTAAGTGAAAGTATTTTTATAAGTTTAAAAAGTGAACTTTGTTTAACTAGACTTTTGATTTATATTCTACTTTTGTGTTATAATTAGTTAATTTACAATTTATTGCCTTAGTATCTTTGAAGGAGCACAAATGGTGCCCTCGATGATAATTTAGTTATGTGATTTTCTTTTCAGAGTCAACCCTAACTACGAGTTGTAATACATTGGTACTCAGACTGTTTTTTGAATATATATTTTTGGTACGCTTTTAATATTTTTGTTAGGGCCTGTGTTTATTGTCAGAGGGTTTCTGCATCTCCCCTTAAGGTTCATTTATTTCTGAACATTTTTGAAAATGCTGAGGCATCTTGTTTGCTTTTAATTTCTTTTAGTTATTATAATTAACGCATGTCCAAATTCATACCCTCTCGTAAATTGAAATTCAATCTAGTACATTGGTACGGTAAGTGGGGGAGTTTCGTCCATCTGTAGCATCGTCCATATCACGGGAAACCCCATACACAAATATAAGCTAGTTAAAGTTTTCCTTATGGTGATTTTTTCTTCCCATTTCGAATGGACTTGCACCTTGCCGAAGTTCTGGATTACTAGAACAAGTGAAATGGCTTGCGTGGTCTAATGAGCTAAAAAGCCAAACTACAGGTTTAACCAAAGTAGTAGGGTCGTTAGTGAGGAACCTGACTAAGACAGGTACCCGAAAGAGGGCAGCGGCTTTTTCAGTACTTAGATTGGAAGAGACTATAGGAGTCGGTATGGCAGCCTTAGACACGCGACGGCAATGTGGAAGGCAACGGGAAGTTACCACATTACCTACCAAGTACACAGCGTAAATAAATTATAGTAAAATGATGGCATTCTCTGGGGTAAAAGATTCCGAAGGTAAAATAGTTCCCCATTCGAATCTTCAAGAGGGGACTACTTCGGAGGATGCGATCGGAAAGATAAGAATAAGAGTCGGTAACATTTTGCGAGTCGGAGCGTGGAATGTTAGAAGTATGAAGCAAGTAGGTAAGCTAGAGAACCTAAAAATCGAAATGAATAAGTTAGCACTAGACATAGTAGGGATCAGCGAAGTTCGGTGGCCAGAGGCGGGGGATTTTTGGAGTGGAGACTTCAGGGTAATCCATACAGGAGCAGAGGAAGGAAATTTGGGTGTGGAAATAGTTATGCGGAAAAGGATAGGACACTGTGTAGAAAATTATCCGGGACATGTTAAAATACGTAAAAGGATATGAAAAATTAATAATTACGGGCGATTTTAATGCTGAGGTAGGTGAGGGTAGGAAAGGGAAGGAGCGGTAGTAGGCTTATTTGGTTTAGGCACTAGAAAAGGCAGAAGAAATAGGCTGGTAGATTTTTGCGACAAGAACAATTTAATCATTACAAACACATTATTTCAACATCATTCTAGAAGACTATATACGTGGAACATGCCAAGAGATATGGAAGATATCAAATAGACTACATTCTTGTTAGACAACGGTTTAGGAATCAAGTGAAAGATTGTAGAAGCTACCCAGAAGCAGATATAGACGCTAACCACAACATCGTAATTATGAAGGCCGCACTTAAATTTAAAAATTTGAAAAAAAGAAACGGAAAAAGGCACTTAGACCTAAAGAAACTAAAAGACAAAGATATTCAAGAAAGATTTGGTTTAGGCACGAGAAACGAGAGGGGAAATAGGCTGGTTACGTTTATCTCCCGCAGTAAAACCGTATCCGGTATTTGGTTATTTTATTTACATAAATTTCCTTTCTATTTATAAATCCTATCCTATATAGTGTACTTGTTCAGTATAAGCCCACTTAACATAATTTTAACTACATCCATTTTGCTTTTAAAACAAAAATTTATTCGATAAATTAAATAGTCGGTGCCTTGTTTTGGGTATCCATTGATTTGTTAGGCATTCCGAAAACGTATAATTGCTTTCTTTTGTGTTTTCTATTTAAAGACTTGCCGAAATAATAAATGCTACTATTATCCCATAAAACCGTGTTTTCCAGTTTTAATCGCGCTTCGATAACGCGAGGACTGCAGTTCGAACTCGTGTTATTTGAACCCATTTTGAATTTGATTCTGCAGCTTGTGCGTTGAAATATTTTCTGCATTATTTGTCAAAGTACTTCAAAAGCAATGCACGTTTTTGTTCGACAAGTAGGAAATATTTTGCGTGTATTGGTGAGTTTTTCCGCGCTTGCCCATTCTAATCAGATTTTTTTTTTAGCTTTTAGATGGAGGCCAAATGAGTTTTTTCTTTGTTCAGGCCCAACTGTTTGTTGACGTGGATTGCTGCTGCAGTTACAATGGCAGGGTAAATGGATCCTGACTACCGTAGCGTTGCTGTGCTGAATCACTCCCGAGGGCTTGCAAGCTAAGTATTCAAATACCTACAGGTATACAACTTGTTTTCTTTTGTGTATATCAAGGCGTTTGGTGTAGTTACGTGATAAGAAACGTAATACTGTAGAACTGCTGTTTGTTGGTGCGAATCGATATTATCGCTCTACAGGTGTGATGTACCGTTGTTAAAAATGTTGGACAGACACACACTTATTGTTTTCTACTGATTATCTTATTTTACAAACGGTATTATGTACAATTTAAAAGAATGTCTGACAAAGTTCTCACACGTTAATTCTTTTCTACTGATTAGTTTATTTTACAAAAAGTATTAGACAAAATTTTAAAAACGCTTGATGAAAGTTCTGACATGTTTATTTACTACTGATTAATTTTATTTTGTGTAAAATACGAGATGCGCACTTTGTATCTAAAGTACTAAACTGTTCATATCACATAATTGTTTTGCTTTGAAATAATAACGCTTAATTTATTTTTTTGCTTGTCTTGTACAGAATCTTTTATTCTTATTGTTAATAAATAATCGTGGGTGATGTGCTTCTTTTTGGTATTTAGGTGAATCCCCCCCCCACTCCCTGCGTTTGGTAGTTAGCCTGGTATTTACGTTCCTTCCGGCTATGTCTAGGTACATAGCAGGCTGATTGAATTTTGCAACATCATGGTAGAAGACAATATACGTGGAAGATAACAGGATATATAGGAAGATATCAAATGATTACATTCTTGTTAGACAACGGTTTCGGAATCAAGTAAAAGACTCTAGAAGCTACCCAGAAGCAGATATAGACACTGGACACAACATCGTAATTATGAACGCAGCACATAAATTTAAAAATTTAAAAAAAGAAACGGAAAAAGGCACTTTGACTTTGAGAAAGTAAAAGATAAGATATTCAAGAAGGATTCTAAAAAGAGTAAAATGAATTGCTCAAAGATATCGGTAAAATATCTGATACTAAGGAAGTAGAAACCGATTGGAATAACATTAAATCTAGCCTAGACATGGCGACCAGAGATATTCTGGGGTATACACAAAAAGAAAATAAGAAACCATGGATAACAAAGGATATCCTGAATTTAATAGAAAAAGACAAAAATACAAAAGAAATCAGACGAATCAGCAAAACAGAGATACAAATCCATAAAATGGAAAAATATTCGCAAATGCAGATAAGCTAAAGAACAATAGATTGATGAAAAGTGCAAAGAGGTACAAACTAAGATGGAAGTAGGAAAGACAGATGAAGCATAAAAACTAATTAGAATCAACTTTAAGGATATATAACCGTATAACAAAAATATAAGCGACGCTGGAAGAAACGGCATTATAGAAAAGGAGAGAAAGTATGTAGATGGCAAGAATATATAGGGAATTTATATGGAAGAGAGGAACTAACTGCATTAGAACAGGAATCAGACATTGAAAATTATAACTCGGGATATCCTATACTTAGAGATGAGTTTGAATTAGCATTAAAGGGTCTGAAAAATGGTAAGGCGCCGGGTACCGATAAGATGCAAGCAGAAACTCTAAAAGCCGCTAGACAAGCAGTAATAGAATGTCTCTTCTAACTTTTGTAAGCTATATGTATGAGACAGGCGTGATACCCAAAGATTTCAAACGTAACGTCATAGTAACTGTACCAAAAAAGAAAGGCGTGGATAGATGTGAAAATTTTCGAACAATAAGTTTGACAGCACACGTGTCAAAAATATTAACTAGAATTGTACAAAGACGAATGAAAAAACGGGCTGAAGAAATACCAAGAGAAGACCAATTTGAGCTTAGGCGAAACAGAGGAACACGTGAAAAAGTATTCGACAATGTAAAATGGAAAAAAATGTTCAAAATACTCAAAAAGATTGGAGTGAGTTATAGGGATAGACGAACAGTACATAGCTTATACAAAGAGCAAACAGTAGTGATAGAATTAGAGCAGGAACGTAGAGAAGTAAACATTAAGAAAGAGGTGAGAGAGGGATGTGCGCTATCTCCATTAATTTTTAATTTGTACATAGAAGAGGCAATGAATACTGTCAAATGCAGAAAAACATTTGGAATTACTATGCAGGGACAAAAAATTGATATGCTTAGATTTGCAGATGATATAGCGCTATTAGCATCTAGCAAAGAAGAGTTAGAAGCTGCTCTTAATGAAATGGGAACGGTTCTAACAGAGAGATACGGTATGAAAATTAATAAAACTAAAACTAAAGTACTAGTATGCCAAGGAGGGGAAAATAAATCAAAACAAGAATACAAATATGTAACACGAACTTACAAGAGGTTAAAGATTTCTGCTACCTAGGAAGTCAAATAACGCAAGATGGGAAAAGCGCAAAAGATATGAAACAAATATTAGCACTAGGACGTGCTACACATAACAAGAAAAGCCAACTACTGTGTTCAAAACAACAAACATAGAAACAAGGAACAGATTGCCTAAAACATATGTGTGGAACATAGCACTGTACGGCTGTGAAGCCTGGACAGTAGGAGAACCGGACAAGAAATGGACAGAAGCCTTTGAAATGTGGTGCTACAGACGTATGTTGCAGATATCGTGAATAGACAAAGTTAAGAACAAAGAAGTACTATAAATGGTAGAGGAAGAAAGAAATATGTGGAAAACGGTAAAAATGGGAGAGATAGGACGATAGGCCACATACTACGGCATGAGGGAATAGTGCGGGATATATTAGAAGCAGAGGTAGGAAAACAGAGAAGAAGAGGTAAATCTAGGTTAGACTATTGCACACAGATAGTGCAAGATGTAGGCTGTAGGAGTTTCAGGGAAATATGTAGGCTAGCTCAGAATAGAAATCAATGGAGGTACGCGTCCAACTAGTCCCAAGATGTATAAATTAACGACGAAGGAAGTAGCTGTACTTAAACATGATGATTATTATAAGCAATTACAAGTATTAGTTGTGCAATATTCCCGAATAATGTTAATTGTGTGAAAGGATTTACTGGAAAACTATTATTTCGGCAAATGTCTAAGTGTTGGGGAATCTTGGCAGCCACAAGCTGCTTTACCCCTTTCACTGAATCTCGGTGAAATGGGGCATAAAATTAGAAAACAATAGAAGGGGAACCAAGCCATATACGTGCTGTGTGAGAATTTCAGGGAACTGTGTAGGCTAGCGCAGAATATAAACAGGCGCAGGTACGTGTCCCACCAGTTTTGAGACGGAAAACCTAATGACGAAGAATTAAGCGCAGATAAATCTGATGATAATTATAAACAACTACAGGTGTTGGTTGTGAAATATCTGCAACTAATGTTGACTGTGCGAAAACATATATTGGAAAAAATATTAAATCGGTAAGTGTTTAAATGCTGGGGGTACTTGGCAGCCACAGGCTGTTTACTTCCTTTCACAACCTCTGAATGTCAGAGAAATAGGGTATATAATTGTAAAATAATAGAAGGGGACCGAACTCCATCTAACAAGAAAGAACAGCTCCTATGATGAAAGGCAACAAACATAGAACAAGAAGAAAATTGTTGAAAGCATATGTGTCGAGCCCAGCAAAGTATGCCTATGAAATACGGGCAGTCTGAAAAGCAGACAGAAAAACGGTAGCAGCCTTTTGAAATGCGGTGCTTCAAATGTATGAGGATGGTCAGACAAAGCTAATAACAAATAGGTTATAGAAATAGTTGGGGAAAAAGGATATCTGTGGAAACAATAGGAGAAACAGAAGGGCAGAATACGTTCTAAAACATTTTTGAGGAATAGTATGGGAATATTACAAGCAGAGATATGAAAAAGGAGGTAGATGTAGACCTAGATCAGATAGTGATAGATGCAGACTGTGTAAATTTCAGGGAAATCTGTAAGTTAGTTCAGAATAGGAAACAATGATGGTTCGCGTCTAACCAGTTCCAGGACTGAAGAGTAAAGACCTAATGATGCTGATGGTGATTTTTTTTGATTTTAGCGTGGTGTTTAGTTAAAGAAATTTACAGAAAATTGATTTGTCCTTGTAATGCTGGTTTCTAAAATCATTGAGTTCATTGTATCGTAGTTTCCTTTTTGATAACGGCATGTATATTAATTTTTAACATAGATCTGTATTCAACCAATATTACTTCAGAAAACCTTGGCCAATAGCTCTGAGAGAAGAACCTGTTCAGTCGAAGAGGCGTTTATTTTAATAAATTTCACATTAGTTAATACAATAAACGCAATTATGTATTTATTACAAGCGGGTAGTGTTAGCTTTTGCTTTTTTATAAATAAACGTTTGCTGAAAAAATGCACTCCAGCTTTTATGCTCTGCTTTCACATCCAACAGCGATACGCAGCTACGTGTCAAAAGATTGATAGATTTTTTCAAAATCCAAACAAAACCAATTAAGATACAAACACACATTTGTCTTATTCGCTGTTTTACTACTGCAAATATTTTTAAATGTGATGAAAGGTCAGCAACTGTGAGTCCGCAACAGACTATAACAAGCAGTGGTGGCGTCAGAACAGCATGCGGTGAAATCAAGCATGTAACTCTCTGTCTTTGACATTGCCGAAATATGTGGAGGCCCAACGACTGATGTGCAGCCAGATAATCTTTCCGACTAAATGAATGTAATATGTGGGAATATTTAAATTAAACACAATCACATGCTATTTTCTTAAAGTGTATCAATGCATTTATGTTTAGAAATGAACCACACATGAAGATGATTTGTTAATTTTAATTGCATTGAGGTTCGGTAGCTGAACCGGGTGGTCACTCTGTAGCAAAAAATTGGATTAAACGTAGTAATTACGTAATTGAGTATTTCCACCATATATCGTAATCATGCTGCATGCATACGCTTTTTATAATTTTAATCATTATGTGCAAAAAATTCGACGTTTGTGACATCCAAATCAGTTCTCGCATACTTTATTTTTTACTATTCCTACGAAATAAAACCATCTAAATTATGTCATAATTGGAGAAATTGTTTAAACTTTAAAATAAATCAAAGTATACAGCCCTGAAATGCAATTGTGTGTTAATGAAATTCTGTCAGTAGGAATTGTATAACAGAATGGGCACAAAAAAAAGAATTATTTCTTCTGCCGCAATTTCCTTGTGTTAAAACGAATCGTCGTTTCATAAAAATGAATCCGATTCCCGACTATTCTTCAAGTTACATATCCCCCAATTATGTATGTATTATAAAATAGAATCTAATAGGAAATTATTAGAAATTATTAAGAAATTATTAAGTGAAGTGCAACAATGTAATAAAGTTTATTAACAGTTCATGAGAACGGATGCAATACTTTGTATCCAGACGATAGTGACATTACAGGTGGCAAGTCACAGACGGTCAAGATATCGCAATTAGCTAGAAAGTAAGGACATTATAAAGAGCCTGAGAGCCCCAGATCCCGGCAGTCAGTCAAAGTATTCAGCTTTAACATTGCAGTTGCTTAGGCTACTCAAAATAGTACAATAAATTCTTTTTTCGAATTAGAGTAATTTTAATCAAGTTTGTATAATTCCATATTCAATTCTGTATTAATCAAATAAATTGTTAAGAAGTTTTGGAAGTGTTTTTAAAAACACAGCTCTCAAGGCCCGAACCTTAACTCCCAGTATTACATAAAAATTCAGACGCTATTACAATTCATGTTGAGGTGTGGAAACCATGTTACAGATGGATTTTTATTTTGAATTTACTAGTTGTAGTACAAGAAAACTGATCGCGTTACAGGAAAGTTAACAGGCAAATTAAGAACAATACAATTTACATAGAGATTATTAAAAAATAATTCACACAATCACAAACAAATAACAGGTTAGAGCTGAAATTATTTTTGACTTTGCAATTTATGAAATGGAGCATGCGGTACTCTGTTTACTAGTACTTTAGAAGATATTCTGCATACCCTGGAGTCATTGTATATATATTGTATATATATAAATGATTTGTTTGAAGAACCATGGTCAAGTTCGTAAACTGCTACGCAAGAACGTCCTATGATTATGATAAACCTTTACCATTGTCGCGTTCTTGAATAAAAGAGCAAAGTAACCCTTCTAAACTTGTCAGTTTTTTAACATCAGTGGAAGAGCTTGTTTTTTATTTGGATCAAAGTAAA
This sequence comes from Platerodrilus igneus, assembly GCA_036346225.1. Lineage (NCBI taxonomy): Eukaryota > Metazoa > Arthropoda > Insecta > Coleoptera > Lycidae > Platerodrilus > Platerodrilus igneus. Next base: position 2,482,663 of record JARFIW010000624.1, on the reverse strand, counting down.
ATAAAAGATAGCTCCAGGAACGTCTTTGGTATATACAAAGATTTAAATGAACGGCAACAAGAGGTTAAGTTACGTCCTATTTCGTTTCCGTTACAACAAGTAGTTCAAAATCCCTTAATAAGTAGCAAAAGTAACAAACATCTCTCAAAAGTATTACAACGATCACGAGGATTAGTAAATGACTCGTGGCAAAAAATCACATTACGAAGGTACATGTTTAAATGGCAATAATGAACAACAACTGTTAGATTCCTCCCTAGAGTGGGGATAAAGAATACCACTATAGTAAACCTACTTATCGTAAAAGGTGATTAGAAAGCGCAGCAAGGGACAGCAGCCTTGCTGGCTAAAAGATATTGGAGGAGAGTCGGTTGGCCTCCGGCAATCCACCATAATTTACAAGGCTGTTGGGAGGTGGCAGTGACAGATACGGCTTTTTACTAAAATCTTTAAAACTGCGTTGTGGAGAGATATGGGAACCCACCACAATAATTCCCAGATATGCGTGGCCTAAAACACGAACTATGTATGATGGAGAGCTCACAAGTAAAATTCTTGTCCAGAGGTAACATACCTTACATGTAATTTTCCAATGCTCCACCCGAAGGTACTACATTGGCCAGGAAGCGAGTTTTTTGTTGCCTGGAAATAATTCCCAGATATGCGTGGCCTAAAACACGAACTATGTATGATGAAGAGCTCACAAGTAAAATTCTTGTCCAGAGGTAACATACCTTACATGTAATTTTCCAATGCTCCACCCGAAAGTACTACATTGGCCAGGAAGCGGATTTTTTGTTGCCTGGAAATTTAGAATTTTGCCGAACCCTTGCCGTTCCAGGCAAGGTAGGGATCTTTAACATGCGTGACAACACTCACACACGGGACCTCCATTTTACCTCTCATCCGAACGAGGGTGTATTTTTTGTGAAAAATGCTCACCTGCCATTTTTCAAGAAGTCAGCCGTGTCGGGATTCGAACCCAGGACCTTGGGATCCGTAGTCATACGCTTACTACATTGATCCACGGCGACGCCTTAAGTATCGCTAAAAAACTACGAGGAATGGAGGGAAAACTGCAAGTGCTTTCTGACGCTTTGATAAATGAAGTCCAGAGAAAAGGAAAGCTGGACATTTTGGGTATCAGTGAGGTGAGATGGCCAGATTGTAATGACTTTTGGAAAGATAATTATAGAATAATTACAACTTTTTCAACTAATGGACAGGCAAGGGTAGGAATAGTGTTAGTTAAAAGATTAGAACATAAAGTTAAAGAGTACTTACAATTTAGTGATAGAATAATTATGGTTAGATTGAGTACGAAATCCACAGACATTGTCTTAGTACAGGTTTACATGCCAACAACTCAGTACGAGGATGAGAAAGTAGAAAATGTATACGAAGAAATAAATAGTATAGTGAGAAAAGTAAAGGGAGATGAGAATTTAATAGTTATGGGCGATATTAATGCATCAGTGGAAGAAAGTAATGAGGGAAAAATTGTAGGAAAATTTTGGGTATGGTATACGAAATAATAGAAAAGAAACATTAGTTGAGTTTTGCCAGGAACACAAATTAGTAACTGTGAACACCCTATTCGAACAACATATTAGTAGAAGATATACCTGAAAGGCACCATGTGATAGTACTAGATACCAAATAGATTATATTTTAGTTAAACTAAGATTTAGAAACCAAGTTAAAAACTGTCGTAGTTATCTAGGGGTTGGCATAGAAGGCGATCATAACTTAGTTAAAATTAAGTATAATTTAAAATTTAAAAAATTGAGAAAGACTAAAAGAGAGGGATGAGGTCTAGGTTAACTTAATGATAGTGGGGAAGAGAGGTATATAAACAAGTATTAGATAATAAGATCAAAGAGATAGCTATAGGAAGGAACGTAGAAAATAGATGGAAAGAAATAAAAAGACTGTACATAATACAGCAACGCAGACTATAGGTAAAAAAAGTAGAAGCGAGAAAAATCTGAGTAACAAAGGAGATATTATTTTTAATAGAGAATAGAAGAAAACTTAAACCTTTTAGAGAATTGGATAGTGAAAATAAGCAAAAATATTATAGAGTTAGAAATAAGATAACTCATGTGTAGAAACGCTAGAAATAAATGGATGGAGGAGAATTCTAAGGGTATACAAGATGATTTGAGAATAGGTAAAACAGACAGGGCTTACAGGACAGTTAAAAAGTTTTTCGGGGAAGATAGGAAAAATATAATGGTATTAAAGATGAGAATAATGAACTCTAATAAATAAAGTTGAGGTAGCAGATAGATGGAAAAGATATTTAGAAGATTTATATAAGGGAGACGATATGGATGAGTTAGAGAACGACCAAGAAGAGGATGTAGAAATTGGGTTCTTAATATTAAGAGCGGAATTTGATAGAGCTGTTAGGAATCTTAAAGTAAATAAAGCGCCTGTGATAAACGATATACCCGCAGAATTAATATAATATGCAAGTCAGAAAACTTTAGGCAGATCGTATGAACTAGTAAAAGTAATATGTGTCACAATAGATTTCGAAAAAAATATTATTATCCCAATCACAAAAAAGTCGGGAGCTGATAGGTGTTCGTAAAGACAGAGGAACTAGAGAACCGATACTAATAATTAGAGTAATTATCGAAAAAAGTTTACAAAAAATAAAAAGACTTTTCGTGTTTGTAGATTTAGAAAAAGCATTTGATAGGGTTAATTAAATTGTTATGTTCAGGGTTTTGCGAAAAATAGGAATCTCTCATAAAGACAGAAAAATTATTTACAGTCTATATAAGAACCATAGCGTAGTAATTAAATTTGATGAAATAGAAAAGGAAGCGAAGATTAGAAATGGTGTTAGACAGGGCTGTATATTATCTCCCTCGATTTTTAATGTTTATATTGAGGAAGCTTTAAACTTAGCTAGAGAGAGAAAAGAAATAGGTATTAGTGTACAGGGACGAAAAATAGATGTTTCGTTTTGCAGAAGATATAGTCATTACAGCAGAGTCTAGAAAAGAGTTAGGAGAGTTTTTAAATATCTTAACTACAGAGCAACTACAGTATGAGAATTAACTCATTAAAGACAAAGATAATGACAAGTGAGTTAAAGCCTAGTACTAAACCAAAATTAAAAATAGGTAATACCGAATTAGAAGAAGTAGATGAAATTTGCTATTTAGGTATTATAATTACAAAGAACGGACGTAGCGGAAGGGATATAGTAGCTAGAAAAATGTTTTTAAAAAGGAAAGACTTACTAATAGCTAATAGTATTAGTTTAGATAATAGAAAAAGTTTCTTAAAGTCGTACGTATGGAGCTTTTACTATACGGTAGTGAGACTTGGACAATTAAAGAAGTAGATAAGAAAGAGATAGAAGCTTTTGAAACTTGGTGTTATAGGAGAATTTTAAAGATTAGTAGGACAGATAGAATTACAAATCATGAAGTTTATAGAAGGATAGGTGAGGATTCCTGTATGTGGAAACAATTGAAGGTCAGGAGAGATAGAATGATAGGGCACCGGTTAAGACATGAGAGACTATTTAGTAAGGTCTTAGATTATAGACTACCAAATAAAAGTAGAGTAGGAAGACCTTGACAAAACTATATTAGTCAAATTATTAGAGATTTAGGTTGTGAAGAGTATGTAGACCCTTTTAGACTAGCTCAGAATAAAAAAGAATTTAGAGCTGCGTCAAACCGACCTTAAGTAAGTACGAAAAGTCGTTATTCAACATCCAATGGGTCGTAAAACAAAAAATAGAAATATAATAAATTGATTGTGGGTGATGGCAGTATGCTATATAATGGCCACTGTATGTAACCACGATGTAATCCGATACTGCGTATTACCTGTAACGGCAATCGCCAGGATTGTTTTGGCAGTATAAGCAAGACCATTCCAACAATCTAGGAGACGCGTTTTTAAGTAAGTACCGTTTTGATATATAAAAAGAACAAGTAAACTTTTTGTTTTACATTTAGAAAACACATTTGATTGGATTAATTGGATTGTTATGTTCAGGGTTTTGCGAAAAATAGGAATCTCTCATAGGGATAGAAAAATTATCTACAGTCTAAGTAGATAGGTAAGGCCGGTCCTAATTCAAAACGCGACAAACGTATTTTCCATGTGTAGAATACACCTGCACCGTTTTGAATTAGAATCGGACCTATATAATTTCAATGTAAAATAGTCGTGAAAACATGAATTCTTATATACTTTCAATGTAAAATACTTGTGGGCACGTTTTGAATTAGGATCGGCTTTATATTACTTTCAATGAAACATATTTTAAAACACACGTATGTTGAAAAATGTAAGTGCAGAGAAGAATGTGTGTAGCTGTTTTGAATTCGGTTTTCTAGGGAGAAGTTACACGTGCACTGTTTTGAATTAGGATCGGCGTTATATACTTTTAATGTAAAATGTGAAAACCTGAATTCTTATATACTTTCAAATGTAAAATACTTGTGGGCACGTTTTGAATTAGGATCGGCTTTATATTACTTTCAATGAAACATATTTTAAAACACACGTATGTTGAAAAATGTAAGTGCAGAGAAGAATGTGTGTAGCTGTTTTGAATTCGGTTTTCTAGGGAGAAGTTACACGTGCACTGTTTTGAATTAGGATCGGCGTTATATACTTTTAATGTAAAATGTGAAAACCTGAATTCTTATATACTTTCAAATGTAAAATACTTGTGGGCACGTTTTGAATTAGGATAGGCTTTATATTACTTTCAATGAAACATATTTCAAAAACACACGTATGTTGAAAAATGTAAGTGCAGAGAAAATGTGTGTAGATGTTTTGAATTTGGTTTTCTAGCGAGAAGTTATAAAAAGTATGACAGATGCAAAATATCGCATTCAAGTCAATTGTGTTTAATTAAAGTGGATTCTGATTTATGTTTAGAGGCTGCAAATACACATGGGCCGGTTTCAATTCAAAATGAGTTCACTCTTGTGATAGGTTGAAAAGTGGGTTGGCAAAGTACGCAGATGGTGGTCATCTGCTATATAAGGAGATTGCTCCTAATATTAATTTAATGAATTAGATTCATTGTCTGAAAAAGAAATTGCAATGAATGCACATAATAAAAAACCCTAAATTAGATTAATTTCGTTTAGATTACCGCTGACATAATTTATATGCATATATACGTACTGCTCAGCAGAAATAATGAATTACATTCATTGACTGAAAAAGAAATTGCAAGAAGGCGCATAATAAAACCTAAATTAGATTAATTTCGTTTTATATTACTGCTAGCATAATTTATTTTCCATAAAAAATTAACAAAAATTGACTTTATATGCATATATAGGGATATAGTAATTTGTGTGGGTGTATGTTTACGCGAATCATGCTGAATAAGAAAAATTCTTTAGTTCTATCAACGTACTGGAAAATGTTTTTCTTAATATGGGGTTTTTAAAAAAAACCATGAGTGCGTGTAAATTATTATATTTTTCTTTAGATTAATTTCGTTTAAAATAATGCAAATGCAAAAAATGATCCTTAAACTAGTAATATATATAAAATAAGTTTTAGATTACCGCTGACACAATTTACATGCATATATAGGTTATTTGTGTGTTTATACGATTTTATGTTGAATAAGAAATTCTTTAAAGGTTCTGTTATATGATAAAACTGCAGAATGTTTTTTTAATACTGGGTTTTTTAAAAATCATGAGTGCGTGTAAATTATTAAACAAAGACGGTTTAATCTGAGACATTTTTTCAAATTTGCTTTGTTTTTATTTAAAATATTTCATATGTAATCATAAAAAAATAGCGCTGTAATGATAGTGTATTTTCTGTACACATCATAAATCAAAGGTCGTATAAAACATTTTTATTACTAACTGCAAACAAGAAATTTTTTGTAGTAAACGCGGCTGAATGAAAAATGATGTATGCTAATTCTTTTTACAGTTGTTTTGCTTACGCTAGATGATTATGTGTGTTCCATTGAAAGTAATAAAAAGCCGATCCTAATTCAAAACGTGCCCACAAGTATTTTACATTTGAAAGTATATAAGAATTCAGGTTTTCACATTTTACATTATTGGCGCTTTGTGAGTTTATTAAAAGATTTTCAAATGTATCCATAAAAAATAGCGGTGTAATGATAGTAGTGTATTTTCTGTATACACATCATATATCAAAGGTCGTATAAAACATTTTTATTACTATACTGCAAACAAGAAATTTTTTGTAGTAAATGCAGCTGAATTAAAAATGATGTTGTATGCTAATTCTTTTTGCAGTTGTTTTGCTTACGTCAGATGATATTTTTGTATAAATATTAAATAGAGCTGTACGTATATTAAGTAGTGTATTTGATTTTCTATAGAATCATGAATTCTGAAACCGTATCCGAGATTAGTAGCGCAATTTTGAGATTAACTGTAAAATGCGTGAATCTAATTAAATCAGTGAATGAAATAACGAAACACATTTTAATTATCAAAGCAAATATTAGTATATTGAAGCTTGCTATTAGAAATAAGGTATACGAAGACAATCAACAAGAAAATCCTAGTAGGCTGGAATCTAATTTGGCACATCTTAAAAGCTACCTTGTACGATTGAGGCACTTGAAACGCTCTTTGATGATGTTGAGAATGAATACGAAGCAGAAATTAATCGAAATGCACAAGAAGCCCAGGAATATATTCAAAGCTTTGCCGATTCACCTGGTATGACACATTATCTCGAACAGCTACATCCGCTACCTCGAGAATATATTTACAATATGTTTAAAGATGTTAAGAACGAATTTGATCATAAATATGGTATTAGGTTTAACCCTGATTCAAATGGTCTTATGATAGGCATTCGAATTTCGCGTTGGATGATGAAAATGTTCTAATAAATGATTTGAAATATAAAGGTACTCCTGGCTTATACAAACTACTGTTTAAAAAATATCCTGTCGGGTACAGTCATCAAGATCTAAAGTCGTACCTTGATATTGTGAAAAGAACAAATGCTAATAGAAGATATTATTCTGAAACAGAACAAATTCAGGGTAATACTTCATATAAGTACAAAATATAATATCTACATTAAACATACTTCCCCAAACACCCTGTAGACCTAGAACATTACCCTATAGAAAGCGTCTTGGAGACGGTATGACAATGGAAGTATCAAATAACGCTATAGATTATTTATATTGGAATGATCCCAATGAACTTGTTGATAGATTACGACTTTTAGTTTCATCTCAGACTGCTGGACACACAGGTCACGGCAACGAAATAAATTCGATCATTGAAGAATTGCGCGAGGCGAAAGTAATTAGATGATATGACAATTGACAAATTTGGAAGGCACTTACATAACCGTAAAATAGATATAAGTGAACAGGAATATGAAAACAAAAGTGAAGGTTTTGAAACCTTGATTGAGTACAAGTTACATATGCTACATTACACGGTAGTAGCAACGTTTTACTCTAATACATTCCTCGACGGTGACAAGACATTCCTTATTTTCAACATTAAACATAATTATGAATTTCCTTATGAGGAAGCAGTCATTGAGAATATTAAAGGATACCCGCAAGACATTGAAATTCTTATAAACGAAAAAGTTATGTAATTGCACAGTTACAAGGATTTTGCTTAAACGTATGGATGTAATCAGCTTTCGTGACAGCGGTGCTATCATAAACAATACCACAATGTTTCTTGATTTTATATTAAAAGTTCCTTTCAAAGCAAGTGGAGCCCACGACATTCAAACATAGAAGTATTTCATTAATTGTATTTAATAAATCCTGAATTAGAAAAAGTATTATGATAGTTGCTCAATCAAAAGTGAAAGAGGATATAGTAAATGAACTTGAGGCTTGCCGTCCTAAGAATTTAAAACAACTGTTCGATTTAGTGATAGGGACTTGGAATGCAAGATCATTACTTAGAGTAGATAAGTTAACGAATTTATTAGTCGAAACGAGAAAAGGAAAGCTGGACATTTTGAGTATCAGTGAGGTGAGATGGCCAGATAGTAATGACTTTTGGAAAGGTAATTATAGAATAATTACAACTTTTTCAACTGATGGACAAGCAAGGGTAGGAATAGTGTTAGGTAAAAGATTAGAACATAAAGTTAAAGAGTACTTACAATTTAGTGATTGAATAATTATGGTTAGATTGAGTACGAAATCCACAGACATTGTCTTAGTACAGGTTTACATGCCAACAATTCAGTACGAGGATGAGAAAGTAGAAAAGATATACGAAGATATAAATAGTATAGTGAGAAAAGTAAAGGGAGATGAGAATTTAATAGTTATGGGCGATTTTAATGCATCAGTGGAAAAAGGTAATGAGGGAAAAATTGTAGGAAAATTTTGGGTATGGTATACGAAATAATAGAAGAGAAACATTAGTTTAGTTTTGCCAGGAACACAAATTAGTAACTGTAAACACCCTATTCGAACAACATATTAGTAGAAGATATGCCTGGAAGACACCATGTGATAGTACTAGATACCAAATAGATTATATTTTAGTTAAACTAAGATTTAGAAACCAAGCTAAAAACTGTCGTAGTTATCTAGGGGTTGGCATAGAAAGCGATCATAACTTAGTTAAAATTAAATATAATTTAAAATTTAAAAAATTGAGAACGACTAAAAGAGAGGGATGAGGTCTAGGTTAACTTAATGATAGTGGGGAAGAGAGGTATATAAACAAGTATTAGATAATAAGATCAAAGAGATAGCTATAGGAAGGAACGTAGAAAATAGATGGAAAGAAATAAAAAAGCTGTACATGATACAGCAACGCAGACTATAGGTAAAAAAAAGTAGAAGCGAGAAAACTCTGAGTAACAAATGAGATATTATTTTTAATAGAGAATAGAAGAAAACTTAAACCTTTTAGAGAATTGGATAGTGAAAATAAGCAAAAATATTATTGAGTTAGAAATAAGATAACTCATGTGTAGAAACGCTAGAAATAAATGGATGAAGGAGAATTCTAAGGGTATACAAGATGATTTGAGAATAGGTAAAACAGACAGGGCTTACAGGACAGTTAAAAAGTTTTTCGGGGAAGATAGGAAAAATATAATGGTATTAAAGTTGAGAATAATGAACTCTAATAAATAAAGTTGCGGATGTAGAGGATGTAGAAATTGGGTTCTTAATATTAAGAACGGAATTTGATAGAGCTGTTAGGAATCTTAAAGTAAATAAAGCGCCTGGGATAAACGATATACCCGCAGAATTAATATAATATGCAAGTCAGAAAACTTTAGGCAGATCGTATGAACTAGTAAAAGTAATGTGTCACAGGTGAGGTCCCAATAGATTTCGAAAAAAATTATTATTATCCCAATCACAAAAAAGTCGGGAGCTGATAGGTGTTCTAAAGACAGAGGAACTAGAGAACCGATACTAATAATTAGAGTAATTATCGAAAAAAGTTTACAAAAAATAAAAAGACTTTTCGTGTTTGTAGATTTAGAAAAAGCATTTGGTAGGGTTAATTGAATTGTTATGTTCAGGGTTTTGCGAAAAATAGGAATCTCTCATAGAGACAGAAAAATTATTTACAGTCTATATAAGAACCATAGCGTAGTAATTAAATTTGATGAAATAGAAAAGGAAGCGAAGATTAGAAATGGTGTTAGACAGGGCTGTATATTATCTCCCTCGATTTTTAATGTTTATATTGAGGAAGCTTTAAACTTAGCTAGAGAGAGAAAAGAAATAGGTATTAGTGTACAGGGACGAAAAATAGATATGTTTCGTTTTGCAGAAGATATAGTCATTACAACAGAGTCTAGAAAAGAGTTAGGAGAGTTTTTAAATATCTTAACTACAGAGCAACTACAGTATGAGAATAAACTCATTAAAGACAAAGATAATGACAAGTGAGTTAAAGCCTAGTTCTAAACCAAAATTAAAAATAGGTAATACCGAATTAGAAGAAGTAGATGAAATTTGCTATTTAGGTATTATAATTACAAAGAACGGACGTAGCGGAAAGGATATAGTAGCTAGAAAAATGTTTTTAAAAAGGAAAGACTTACTAATAGCTAATAGTATTAGTTTAGATAATAGAAAAAGTTTCTTAAAGTCGTACGTATGGAGCTTTTACTATACGGTAGTGAGACTTGGACAATTAAAGAAGTAGATAAGAAAGAGATAGAAGCTTTTGAAACTTGGTGTTATAGGAGAATTTTAAAGATTAGTAGGACAGATAGAATTACAAATGAGGAAGTTTATAGAAGGATAGGTGAAGAACCCAGTATGTGAAAACAATTAAAGATCAGGAGAGATAGAATGATAAGGCACCGGTTAAGACATGAGAGACTATTTAGTAAGGTCTTAGATTATAGACTACCAAATAAAAATAGAGTAGGAAGACCTTGACAAAACTATATTAGTCAAATTATTAGAGATTTAGGTTGTGAAGGGTATGTAGACCCTTTTAGACTAGCTCAGAATAAAAAAGAATTTAGAGCTGCGTCAAACCGACCTTAAGTAAGTACGAAAAGTCGTTATTCAACATCCAATGGGTCGTAAAACAAAAAATAAAAATATAATAAATTGATTGTGGGTGACGGCAGTATGCTAATAATGGCCACTGTATGTAACCCCGCTGTAATCCGATATTGTGTATTACCTTTAACGGCAATCGCCAGGATTGTTTTGGCAGTATAAGCAAGACTATTCCAACAATCTAGGAGACGTGTTTTCAAGTAAGTACCGTTTTGATATATAAAAAGAACAAGTAAACTTTTTGTTTTAGATTTAGAAAACACATTTGATTGGGTTAATTGGATTGTTATGTTCAGGGTTTTGCGAAAAATAGGAATCTCTCATAGGGATAGAAAAATTATTTACAGTCTATATAAAAACCACAACGTAGTAATTGCATTTGATGAAATAGAAAAGAAAGCTAAGATTAGAAATGGTGTTAGACAGGGTTGTATACTGTCTCTTTTGATTTTTAATGTTTATATTGAGGAAGCTTTAAACTTAGCTAGAGATAGAAAAGAGATAGGTATTAGTGTACAGGGACAGAAAATAAACATGTTCCGTTTTGCAGATTATATTTTGCATTATAGCAGAGTCTAGAAAAGAGTTGAAGAATTTTTTAATATTTTAGATGAGATACTACAGAGTAACTATAGTATGAGAATCAACTCAGGAAAGACAAAGATAATGACAAGTGAGTTACAGCCTAGTTCTAAACCAAAATTAAAAATAGGTAATACCGAGTTAAAGGAGGTCGATGAATTTTGCTATTTAGGTAGTATAATTACAAAGGACGGACGTAGCAGAAGGGATATAGTAGCTAAAATATATTAAACTAGAAAAATGTTTTTAAAAAGAAGGACTTACTAATAGCTAATAGTATTAGTTTAGATAATAGAGAAAGTTTTTTAAAGTCGTACGTATGGAGCATCCTACTATACGGTAGTGAGATTTGGACAATTAAAGAGGTAGAAAACAAAAAGATAGAAGCTTTTGAAACTTGGTGTTATAGGAGAATGTTAAAGATTAATTGGACAAATAGAGTAACAAATGAGGAAGTTTATAGAAGGATTTGTGGGGAACCCTCTATGTGGAAACAATTAAAAGTCAGGAGAGATTGAATGATAGGGCACCAGTTAAGACTTTAGGGGCCATTTAGGAAGGTTTTAGATTATAGACTACCAAATAAAAATAGAGTAGGAAGACCTAGACAAAGCTATATTAGTTAAATTATTACAGATTTAGGTTGTGAAGGATATGTAGACCTTTTTAGACTAGCTCAGAATGGAAAAGAATTTAGAGTTGCGTCAAACCGACCTTAAGTAAGTTTGAAAACAAAAATAAATAAATAAAAATTAGTTGACTAAATGTCACCAAGACATAACTTACAATTAGTTAGCGGTCTGGCAGCGATTCGTTGCCTTACCATAACATATAATTTAACACTTTTCCTTTTTTGAAGGGGATAACCAGGTAACATTTCATTTCCTTATAAATGGGAATCATGTAAACATGTTAGGGTTCTTTAACAACCATCAGGTTGCTAATATCTATGTAGAGCCAGGTAGATATGAAACAGAGAGAATAGTATAGGAAGACCTAGACCAAGCTATATTAATCAAATTATTAGAAATTTAGGTTGTGAAGGGTATGTAGAACTTTTTAGATTAGCACAGAATAGAAAAGAATTTAGAGCTGCGTCAAACCGACTTTAAGTAAGGTCGAAAACAAAATGATGATGATGAAAAGAGACTGACTTCGCCAACTATCCCCAAATCCGAGTTATTCTATTTCCTATATTACTTTGTTCTAACATTTTATTATAATGCAATTTTCGAGCTTGCTACTTTTTACTAAATAATCTTTCTACTAAATAATCATAAAGTAAATTAATTGAGGTTTGCTGAAACTAAATCTGTATTAAAACCAACTTTTAAGAACGTGGAACACACGTAACTTTGTTTACTTTTATAAAATGTGTTTCTAATTGTTTCATCGTACCACTTACCGCCATGCTCATTTTCGCATAAGAATGGCAATGCCAAATAAACTTCTGTTGTACAAATTAATAACAAAACTGCAGTATACTCAAAGCACAAGTGATTATTTAAAAATCAACGTAATGAAAAAATATCCGGATACGAAAATGAAGCGTCCTAACCGGAAGTACATCACGTCACAGCGGTAGGGATGTAATTGTTGTATCACTTCCTTCAGCATCCCTTCATAGCCACCCTCGACGTGACAAATTTTTATAGCTTTTTCGTATTACTCTCCCAGAATCGGTACGAAAAAATGTTAGTATTACAGTTATTAGCTATCCTTTCCTCTATCTCAGCGAAAGATTGAAGGAAAAAGATAGATATACGTTAATCTCTCGAATACCACTGAAATGACTGGTGTAAAAAGCTAGCTTCGTTATGGTTGCGGGTTGTTAATGTAGCGGATCTGTGGCAAATTGTTATTGGTTGTTAAAGCCACGTGGCCCGTGATGAACTTTTTGTGATCGCAGAATTAATAGATTTTGAATTACTTTTTACATTCATTTCGTTGTACTGTAATGCAAATTTTCAGTGTTAAAGTTACATTGATATAAAATCGTACAACGTTTCCTGAAACTGCTACTTAGGTCGGGGTATGTAAATATAAATAGTCGTCAGGAGAATCCCTGAAATTATTTTAGATCATCCTCCCAATTCAGAGGTGTCAATCTTTATACGCTGTTAACATCGTGCTTTCGGCATACGTAGATACCTGTTACACACTTTACAAATAGCACAAAATTTTGGGAATCCACAATATACTACTTAAAAGTGGATGATTTTGAATGGTGACTGACTGTCTCATGCAGTAATGATACAACATAAAACATATCAAGGGTAGATTTTTACACCACACTGTGGCAGCGCGCACAACGTTTTTACTCTTTCGTAGGTACTATATAATGCTGTGGTTCTCAACCGCCGTTCCGCGGAACACTGGTGTTCCGCGAAGCTGTCCCAGGTGTTCCGCGAAAATTTTGAATATAATATAATAAGAAACAGTAAATTTTTTTATTACTATAAAATAAATACTACATAGTTTTGTTAATTATTTGAAATTTAGCAAAAATATTCAATATTATTCTAAATTTTCGCGGAACAGTCAATAATATTAACAGTGTAATTATCGAACGACGCAGTTACGTCGTTTGGAGTTACTCCGGGGAATACCACTAAATTTCTAGTGTACTCGATAACGCAGGGAGCGCTACGTAGTGTTGATTTCGTGCTGTTTCTCTTTCTTCGTACGTAAATAACAAAAGCGCAATTTCGATCTGCGGTTCAGCCATAATTTAATATAAATATCTAGTTTTCGTGAGTGTGTTTTTTATTGTATATATATTTTATATTGTTGGAAATTGGTAAGATGAAATGCAAGTTGTGTAGTTTTAACAGTATTCTTATCTTTTTTAGTTGCTTATTTTAGCATTTATACAAGACTTTTAAATCTGAAATATGGACAAATTTTTGAAAAGAAAGACTGAAAGTGAGGTTAATGTTGGGGCGAGTACAAGCAGGTCTTCTTCAATTGAAGGAGATATGCAAGGCAACAAAAATGCCGAAAATAAACGTAAAAATTATATCCGAATCAGTTCGGCATTATTCGGAAGAATATCTGAAGTTTGGTTTTACATGGAGCGGTAGTCAAGATGTTCCTATTCCGAGATGTATTGTATGTGGTGAAAAATTGGCTAACAGTGCAATGGTCCCAGCTAAGTTACAGCGACACCTTTCAACAAAACATTCTTGTCTAACTTCGAAAGGTAAAGATTATTTCGAAAGATTGCTGAAAAATCAAGAAGTGCAAGCAACATGCTTTCGAAAGAGCGTTACAATTTCGGATAAAGCGCAAATCGCTTCTTATAAAGTGGCAGAACTAATTGCATTGAAGCAAAAGCCGCATGATATCGCAGAATCGCTAATTTTGCCCGCATGTTTAGAAACTGTTAAGATTATGTTTGGCAATGAAGCGCAGCGAGACGTCCTAAAATTCCCGTTTCGGACGATACGATAAAGAAGAATTATAGATATGTCAGGTTTTATAGAGAACGCAGTGACGGCGAAATTAATTACAAAAAATTTTGCGCTGCAAATTGACGAATCCACTGACATAAGTGGCAAAGCCCAATTAATCGGATTTATTCGCTTTGTTGACGACACTGAAATAATAAATCAGTTTTTATTCTGCAAGGAACTTATTGGTCACGCAACTGGAGAAGACATATTTAATTCAGTATCATCTTATTTGGAAGAATGGAAATTATCCTGGGAAAATTGCGCAGGAATCTGTACTGATGGAGCTCCAGCCATGCGTGGCAGTATTAAGGGATTTTGTAGTCGAGTTAAAGCAATAAATTCAAATATAGTCTTTACTCACTGCTTTCTGCACAGGGAATCTTTGATTTCGAAGAGTCTACCAGCAAACTTAAAGTCTGTTTTGGAACAAGTCGTACATATGGTGAATTATATTAAATCGAGACCATTAAAACCCGTATGTTCAAACAACTTTGTAACACCATGGAATCCAAATATGAATGTTTGCTTTTGCACTCTGAAGTGAGGTGGCTCTCAAGAGGAAAAGTGCTAACCCGAGTTCATGAGTTGAAACAGGAATTGCTAGTTTTTTTTAGACAAGAGGGTAATGATGTATACGTAAAATATTTGGAAAATGATGCATGGTGTACTAAGCTAGCATATTTAGCCGATATCTTCAGCTACTTAAATTCAGTCAATACATCTCTTCAAGGAAAAAATGAAAATATTCTGACATCCACAGACAAATTGCTAGCTTTCCAGAAAAAGCTTTTGCTTTGGAAAATCGTATTGCTCAAAATCGCAAATTTGATATGTTTCCGTTATTAGCAACAGAAAATATTGTTAACATTAACGAAATGATTTCAAATGTGGCAGAGCATTTGTCAATATTGCAAGACAAAATAACTCATTACTTTCCATCTCTTAATATTGAAGACTTTGATTGGGCGCGAAATCCATTTGGTGAATTTGATATAATAAACCAAGATTTTTCTATTCAGGAAGCAGATGAGTTTATTAATATATCAACGGATCGAACGTTACAACTAAAATTCAAAGAAGAAGGAGTGGAAAGGTTTTGGATTTCCATCGAGAATGAACATCCATTTATTGCAAAACGAGCGTTGAATATCTTGTTGCTCTTTTCGACGTCCTATCTGTGCGAACTTGGATTTTCAACTCTAACAAATATTAAAAGCAAAAAAGAGAAAACTTACCAATTTAGAAGAAGAAATGAGAGTAGCGCTCTCTTACATAAGACCCAACCTTGAGGAAATTTGTAAAGGTCGTCGAGCGCAAATTTCTCATTAAAATAAGTTACCATGTAATATATATCTTTATTTCAATTAAATATTAATCTTCCAATTATTTTGTGTGATTTACATTAGATTTACAAATTTTATGATAATGGTGTTCCGCCAAAATCGAGACCACTTAAAAGTGTTCCGTGATCCCAAAAAGGTTGAGAGCCACTGATATAATGGCTCAGACAGCTTGTTCCCACTGCCAAAACGACACCTTACTCATATTCCACTTGTTAAATTGCGACATTACTTTGAAACGTTTATTCTGGAGAAAAAGGATTGCTATTAAGGGACGGTTGAAAGTTGAGATGAAAGGAAAAGGTTGCAGTTTCTGGACTGTTGATAGCTAAATTCAAGGTGAAGATTCCACCAAAAATAAATTTTAAAGTCAAGCTTTTAAAATATCACCAGAATCTCCGATTTCAAGGAATACGTGGATGTGTAGCCAGGAAAATTTTCGTAGTAAAGATATTGCGATTTCTGGACGGTTGGAAGTTGAGCTCAAGGTGAAAATTCCACCAGAAATAAAATTTAAGATCCGGCATCAGAAGCCCCGAAGTTACTTAATGTAAAGGGTTTGCGATTTCAGAACATTTAGGAGTTGAGTCGAAATCAAAAATTTTACCAAGAGCTTACCTTTTATGAAACATGCCATCAGGGGCCAGGAAAATCTTTAAAGTGAAGAGGTAGCTATTTCTGGACCGTTGGGAGTTGGATTTAAAGTGAAAATTTAAACAGACGTTCAACTTTTAAGAAATATACCGTCAGTAGCCAGGAAAATTTTGGAGTGAAGGAATTGCCGTGTTTGATCGGCTATAAGTGACGATGTAAGTAAAAATTCTACCAAAAATAAAATATAAAGCTCAGTTTTAAGAAATACGTCATCGGTTGTCAGTTGAATTTCTACAGTGAAGCGATTGCAATTTCTGGACAGTTGCAGATATAAATTCTACCACAATTGAAATCTAAAGCTCAGCTTTTAAAAATATATCATCAGAAACCTAAAAGTTTCTGATATGAAGGAATTGCGTTTTCTGGAGGTTCCGGTTTAGGTCCAATAAAAATCAAAGCTCAGCTTTTAAAAAATACTTCATCAGAAACCCAGTAAGTTTCTAAAATGGAGGCACAGCAATTTCTGGATATGTAAAGCTCAGATTTTAAAAAATACATCAGTAGCAGGAAAATTTTGGAGTGAAAAGATTGCGATTTCTGAACAGTTGTGAGTTGAGTCCAAGGTGAAAATTCCTCCACAAATGAAACCTAAAGCTCAGTTTTTAAAATATGTGATCAGAAACCCGGAATATTTCTGAAGTGAAGGCATTGTAATATATTGATATATAAAGCTCATGTTTTAAGAAATGCGACATCAGCAGCCAGGAAATTTTTGGAGTAAAAGGATTGCGATTTCTGGACGGTTGCGGGTTGATTCCAAGGTGACAATTCTGCCACAAATAAAATCTAGAGTTCAGCTTTTAAAATTACGTCATCAGAAACCCGCAATATTTCTGAAGTGAAAGCATTGGAATATATGGATATATAAAGCTCAGGTTTTAAGAAATGCGTCATCAGCAGCCAGGAAATTTTTAGAGTGAAAGGATTGCAATTTTGGACGGTTGCGGGTTGATTCCAAAGAAAAAATTCTACCACAAATAAAATATAAAGCTCAGTTTTTAACGTCTTCATTCGCTTCATTCACATTTCGATTATTATTTCCACATTTGTTGTGCATGAAACATATCGCTTATTACCACTGATCTACCAACAGTACAATTCTAGCCTTCGACCTTCAAGGTACGCGACGCGACATTCCATTCGAGTAAAAATGCTCATTTTTCTTCAGCAATCATATCCTTTTTTCCTTATCCTTATTTAGATTGGCAACTACATTCTTCTAGCTACTGGATATTTTTCTTGCTAAGTGCACTTTTACTTGTATTTTTTCCTATATTTTGCATGTACTTTATATACTTTAACAATGAAGGAAATTATGCATATTTCAACTATAAGCGCCATTTGCTCTCTATCGGTATTGTTAAAGCGTTTAATAATTTATATTAGTTTAATTTGTATCACTCTTTACGCATTCTAAGGTGCAGCACATGTTTTTTATACTGTCCAGTGCAATTTTATTTCTCTCAACGACACTTCAGCTATTCTCAGTAGATTCTGGGAAGTTGTAAATTATCCTATTGCAAGGGTTCACATATCAAAAAAAAAGGCCTGCGAGGCATATTTTCAACAGCATACCTTTTTTTTATAGAGGGTTGGAAAACTTGCTATGCCCCCATAGTAACTTGCCCTTCCACCTGCGGTTTCCAGACTCATTACCATGGGGAAGACACCCGTCCCGAAGTTGTTCCCGTGCGGCGGGTAGTGTTGGATTTAGGTGGAGTCCTGCCACGGCAGAACAGTGTAAACCCCCCGACTGGTCCCCGTGACAGGAAGTCACCCTGACCAACTAAAACCATTCCTCACTTCTCGCTAGAGTAGTGAAACACTCGGGAACCGCCGTCAGGCATTTCTTCCAAGTGTTTGCGAGGAAAATTGGGATTTTTTTTTGCTGTTTCTGGTTGCCTTATGTTTAAATTTCTCTATTTAATTCTCTCCGGAGTTTTTGTTTTATAATCTTATATATCATGTTGTTTATGGCCTTCCAGTTTTCTTCATGTTCTAGTATTATGTTGCTCACATTTGTTGTGTTGATTTTCTTGGCACAAATGGCCTCTGCTTCCTCTCTTTCTGTGTTCCGCCTACGACATACAAAAATAGTGTGTACTGCGTTGTCCTGTGCTTTACAGTACCAGCACTTATCGTCATCTTTTTTCCCTATCCTTTCCAGGTAGGTGGAGATGACTCCGTGCCCGTAATGGCCTGAGTCATGTGGTGGTTCACTTCTCCCCATTTCCGCTCCACCCATGTCTTAACGTCCTTTATGAAGATTTTTGTGTTTCCCTCATAGTTGTCCCATGCTGATTGCCATGACCGGTACATTTCGTCTTTGGCTTCTTTTTTGAAAGCTGACCCGTACTTGTATATCTTGGTTCGCACTTCTGCCTGCAACTTAATTGAAGGCATTCTGTTTAATCTGTCTAGCATTTGTTCGTAGTGCTTATATTTTAACGCAGGTTCCCACATGGGGCATGCGTACATGACTATGGAGAGTGATGCGTTCGCGAGCATTCTTCGTTTTCTTTCTTTAAGACCTCCGATGTTGGGCATTACCCTAGCTAATTGTCTTATTGTTTTACTTGCTTTCTCGAATGTTTTGCTTATGTGTGTTGTCATGCGGAGGTTATGGTCTTGGTGCACCCCCATATATTTGATCGCATTTTGGCTGGTTATTCTGGTTTCGCCGATATTTAAACTGATGGTGCTCATTTGTCTCTTGCCATATAGTATCACGGCTTGTGATTGGTGTGCAGCTAGTTCGATTCCCAATTCTTTTACTTTTTTTGTATTTTGCCATTGAGATGAGTGCCAGATCGTCTGCGTAGGCGATGAGTGTGACCCCCTCCAGTACCTCAGTTCTTAGTATGTTGTCGTAATATACATTCCACAGTGTGGGGCCGATGACAGAGCCCTGCGGCACTTCAGCGGTTGTGCGGGTTAAACTTTCGTCTTCTGTAGTAACATATCTGTTACTAAGGTATGATTTTATAATATTTATAATCTGCGCACTTATATTGGCATCCTCCAGTGCTTTTATAATCTTTGTCGAAGGGGCAGAATTGAAAGCATGCTTAACGTCCAAGGTCACCATTACGCAGATCTCCCTCCTTTTGTATATTTTTTCTCTTATATTTTCGATGGTTTTAGCAACAGCGTCCGAAGCAGTTAGTGTCGATTTAGATTTTCTAAACCCATGTTGTTGTTCATGGATAATGCCTTTGTCCTCTAACTCTTGCTCCAGGCGGGTCTTGATTAGGGATTCCATTAGTTAGCCTGCCGTATCCAGGAGACATATTGGCCTGTATGTAGCGTTGTCACTGGGTGATTTTTTGGTTTTTCGAGTAGTATGAGTCGTGCAACCTTCCATCTATTCGGAAAAGTGCCCTCTGTTAGGCACTTATTCATGACTTGCAGCATAGTATCTGGGTATTTTCTGACCACTATATTTAAGATTTCCGGCGGTATGAAGTCCGGGCCGGTGGCTTTCTTATTTTTAATGTTTCCGCATACCTTCTTAAGTTCATCTGTTGTGAACAAAATGATGTTGCTTTCGTGGTTCTCTAACGGCTCTTGTGTGATATGATCATGTTGTGGGAATAGTAGTCGTATTTGTTTTAACATATCTTGACTCGAGAGTTTAGTGCGGGGTTGTATGTTAAGTTTTCTAGC
Source organism: Platerodrilus igneus (assembly GCA_036346225.1). Classification (NCBI taxonomy): domain Eukaryota; kingdom Metazoa; phylum Arthropoda; class Insecta; order Coleoptera; family Lycidae; genus Platerodrilus; species Platerodrilus igneus. The sequence goes on along the minus strand of JARFIW010000624.1, from coordinate 2,462,426 downwards.
GACGATTTTATATCCTAATCCCCAGACGTCATCATTAAGGTCATCGCATAATGTCTTCCACATTTTGTCTTCTTGCTTGTTGATCTGTTGTTTTAGCGCCCGTTTGGCAGCTCTATAGTTAGTTATAGCGGTCTCCTTGTTTCCGTTATTGCCAGCGGTTTTGTGCGTAATGGCGCTAGCCGACATAATGCTTGTGCGAGTGCACCTGATAAATAGGGTGATGCTTTTGCTATTTTGTGCACTGCTATATGCTTAACGCTTATCAGACATTTATTTATATATTTATATAATTATATTTATTTATATTTTATATTTACACTTTATATTTATTAGCATGTATTGTAGTATTTTGTGGCATATTTGTTTTGTTTGACGTTCTGTCGCCATTTTGGTTGCAGTATATATTCGGGAAGGAAGAGTAAAATTGTGAAGATTGTAATCATAATATAAATCAGTTAGGGAACGATAGGGAAAGCTAGGGATGGATTTAAATTAGTTAGCTAGATTTTGATAGTTTTAAGACAACCCTTCAGGTCGCACTGGTAAGCAGAGCTATCCGGTATTACGGATCCCTCCCCCTCTCATTTTTGCTTGTGTCTTGTTGATCGGGTACACTCCAAAGTCAGCGCTAGGGATACCATTATTTACAACCCTGTTTTTAGTTTTTGTTTTAGTTTTGTTTCAGTTTGTCAGATTTTTAGGTTTGTTAGATTGTTAGAGTTTGTTAGGTTTGTTGGATTTTTAGGTTTGTTAGATTTTTATTTAGTTTTTTATTTAGGGTGGATTAACTATGACATTAGAATGAATTAGAAGCACGATTATTTTCGCGTTTAAACCCAATGTAGTACCTCCGGGTGGAGCATTGGGGGCGTGGCCGCAAGTATAGCGGCCCCCCTTATTCAAATTATAATGTAGTGGATTGTTTTAATGAATTTCCTTTGATTTTCCCGCTTCGCTCCGGTACCGCGACTACTGTCGCCCGCTTGGATGAGAAACAAGTGTTCTTTCTATTTGGTACCCCTGTTCGCACAGTTTGTGACAACGGTGGGCAATTTTGCAGTCGCATATTTGTAAACATTGTTACACACACAATTCCTCAAAAGGTAAATAGTGTGTCTACTCTACCTTATAGGCGGCAGAGCCTTGATAGATTATGAGGGGTTCCTGTTTAAAGTTTAAGTCCAGGGTAAAGAGGATGTTAAACGTGTTTGAGAAAAAAGGACCCTCTAAAGAAATCTTCTAGCCAGCTAAGCTTCTTCAACTTAGGGCAGAGCTATGAGCTAGGGTCGTAGGATGGTATACGATAAAAAAAGAAGTTTCATTGGACGCCACTGTATCTTAATGAATGTTACAATGAGAATCTATCCAAAGATCAGATACGGAAATCTTCAAAAAGAAAAAAAAATCCTTAAGACGAGCAACATATAAAAAAAATAATACTTACTTTTGACTCTGCAAACTGGAATGGGAACGACGTTCTCGTACAACCTGAAAATTTTATCACTTCTAAATATTTTTAGACTAAGGCTACGTTAGAGCCTAGTCACTTTATCACAAAAAAATTAAAGTAAAAAAAAGATTAAATAGTAAAAATTATGCTTCAAGAAAGATCTAAACCAACACCAATAACATCTCTCTCTTCACTATAAAAACTTCATAAATGTGGTTGTTTGCTTCTATAGAACAATTACTGCTGACTTCAATGAAAGAAAGCTTTAAGACAACTTATTATTCTTTCTATTAATTTGTAAAAAATATATATATACATCGCTTGTACAAAGTTATCTGTACGAAAACTTTCGAAACAATTACTTTATTAAGATCTAGTATTAATCTCTGAACACTCATACGACATTTATAATTGAATAATTTACGTTAATTCTCTATAAGAAATATATGCTTTTTATTTTTATATTACAGTTTAGTTATGATACTTGAATAGGATCCTGTTCGAGTTTACACGAAATAAGTTAAATGCTCAGACTTTTTGTAGATTACAGAACTATATTTTTAACTGATATATTTGATGAAATCAAAGGTCAAAAAACACTTATTGTCTGAAGTAAGCTGTACTTCACATGAACTGTCAAAAAAATTATACACTATAATGTGACAAACAAATATCAACGTATCACATGTTTAGTTATGCAAACAATTTTAGTATAACCTTGTAACTTCAAAATTATCTTATAGAAATGCCTTTGAAATAATACGAACATTTATGAACTATTCGACTATTAAATTTTAAACAAAATTTTAAGTGTATCAATTTAAATGACCATAAAAATTTCACAAAAATTTCGCGTATCAAATTTAAGTAAACATATATAGAATTTTTAAAAATGACTCACCGCTGAATATCTGCTAGGCAACCAAATTCTTTAAACATCTAGGTACTTACAATGGCAGGTGCGCGCGGCTGATACATGCGCCCGAGCTTGTCCTCTATACTCGCTAAACATATGTGGAAATTTACACCCTTTTGCATAGCAACATTTAAAACTGCACTTTCAGTACAACCAACATCCAAAAGGGCATATTACAAGTTTGCGTATCCATATTGTTTTTACTTTACTTCAATATAAATTCATACTTTCGTATTTTCGTACTTTCGTACTTGCGCGTAGATATATTTTCTTGACTATACTTAGGTCGATATCACAACTAAAAATGAACCCATGGTATTCGTTGGCACCACTTCACTTCTTTCTGGGACGGCATGTTTTATCAAAACCTGCTGGTCCACATTGGCACTTGCCTCGCTGATTACATCCCGATATCAAATGAAGCTTGAACACGAGGCTACGTTGCTATCCAAGCACGCGCAGAATAGGGGATATTGTATCAAGATACATACAAATAGAGGAGATCTTAAATTTTACTTTGAATATTTAAATATAGGTGGAGCTCTATGTATGAATTCGTAATATATTGTTTCTATTGGAATTTAATATTTATTGAATAGGTATATGGAACAAAAGCGTATATTTAAGAAGCAGATAATCGTATTCGTTACAACATGTTCAAAAATTATGGAAGTAGGTTATGTTATACGGCCAACTATCCCCCCAGGCCAACCCTTAGTGAACGGGTAAATAAAATTCTTAAAACGATGCTTATTGCATACGTTCACGATAACCAAAGGCAATGGGATGTACTCCTTCTCCAGGTAGCTTGCGTAATCCGTACTTCCCAACATGAGTCGACAGGTATAACACCGTACTTTATTAATTTTGGCCGAGAGATGCACCTGATCATGAACAATCCTACTGCCCCTGCTCCTACTGACCCCGAACCCGATCTGGAATTTAAAAAGTGAAGACCTATAAGTCCGCGCACGTGCCTTAAAAAAGTGTACATCGAAGTAAAGAAACGTTTAGGTTAAGCTTATGAACGATTTAAACGCTACTATGTCTTACGCAAACGCCCTATGGAGTTACAGGTTAATTAGGAAGTCTGGCGCCGTAACTATGTTCTGTCCGACGCAACCCGCCAATTTTAGGCCAAACTGGCCGCCAAATTTGTCGGCCCTCTTGTCATTCATAAGAAGTTGTTCAGATCGGTTTATCAACTTAAAGACCCGAACGGACGTCCGGTGGGAATCTGGCATGCGAAAAACCTTAAATTACTCCCTGATGTGAGCGAACCTGACGATTGATGTACGATTATTTTTGTTGTATTTTGTCTTCCCTTTGGTTGATCCTCCCAGGCACGTTTCCCCTTTTGTGTTGTTTTCCGCTGTGTTACTTTTCTTGCTGTCCTTGCGTAAGAATTGCTGCTGTGGACTAGATGCTGTTACCCTGTGAAATTTTTTTTTCTTTTATACTTCAGTTATATTGGTTTAAGCCTCACTACTGGAGAAAATTGTCCGGGGGGAAATTTTAGTTTGGTAAGGGGGAGATTTGTAACGTTTAAGTTAACGTCCTGTATATTTTAAATATTCAATTGTATTAGCCTTATGTTTTATAACGCTTAGTATAGTATTGGAAATCTCCTGATATTTAATTACGCACGACCTTGCCCTTGCGACTAGTTTTGTTATCTCGATCCTTCTTAGAACCGGCAGACGAACGTTAACTTACTTTGATCATGGCATTTTACGATTTGATTACGCTAAGTGTAGTTGTATATTCTGTTTTGAGCTGTTTAATTTGAGAATCGCCTAAATTGGTGGATTTGCATGCATTTAGCGTTGAAGTTATTTAACTCATTGTTAAAAAGACGTTTCTTGTCTACACCTAATTTAGTCAATCTTATCATCTAATTATTAAGCCGAAGAACGTAAGTAAAAATCCTGCAATTATATTAATTTATCTCTATGTTTTGCAGCGGCTTTTCTTTCCCTTTCCTTCCGATTAGCTCTTAGCTCTTCCGTATTGGTTTGTCGTCTCCCTTTTGTGATTGTTGCGTTTTGTCGTTGAGCCTGTTGGTTATGGAATGATCTTACGCTTTGTCCATGCGGAACCTGTGGCAAATTGATCTTGATGGACATACCCTGTCGTGGTCGTTGACGCTATTCGCCGTAGACATCAAGGCCTAGGTGTGCTTGGACCCGCCTTAACTTGGATAAAGTACTATTAGACAGTCATACAGGGTGAGTTAGATCTTTCATTCATTCACCACCAGTGTTTAAATAGGGCTGCACTGGTATTTTACTCACCTATTTGTTTTTAAGATTTATACCATCAATGCTGACTGTTCTGAAATTTATATTTACAAAAGATTTACCCATATAGATTAAGCTATACAAATAAGTTAATTCAAGATGTAACAATTTTTAAGAGCCCCATTGTCGTCACTTAATATTTGTGCGAATATTACCCAGGTTAATTTAAGTGCTTATACCTAATCCCCTCTATGTAGTATTGATTTAAAGTTTACCTGTATTTAATAGTCATAACGCCTATTCATACCCGTCGTTAGCTTTTGTAAATGTACAGTGTAGTTTACCTCCCCTACCGACATTTTTTTTTGCTATATTCCCCTCAATACAGTACGCATATTATTGAGCGAGTTCGGAACCCCTTGCGCTATGATTCCATGCAACCATCTTCTGTTATTATGGAATTTTATTTATTAAAACCAGGTCCGTGTTAGTATACCAAAACGACTACTACATACTCCCCCTCTTATATTTAGCTGCAGCGCTACATGCTACGTGTAGTGTTCGATAGTGGTTCACATCTAAATCAACACAAATTTTAGCGGACCGGGACCAGCCCTATGCAATAGTTAAGACGTTTACTTATTCATGTTGTTTACTTTAGTAACCGTTTGTGCCATCTATTATTATGCCTATTGTAAATAAGTTTATTTTCACCATTTATTATTCCATTTACTGAAAATAGTTTATGCTTTACAGGTTATTTTGTGATTATTTCAGCATTGTAATCCATGTAATTTTGCCGCTGGCATTAAATTGTGTATGTAATTTGGCTTTATGAGATTTGTTATTGTGGTAAGGGAATTGAGATTTTGGTACTCTGGGAGACTATTGCTTTGCTTTGTGCTTGCTCGGAACCCTTGGGTCAAGGTTCTAGGTTTTTAGTAGCGGCTCCGACCCTGGCACGCATTCCTACTTCCGTGAACCATAACGGTCCCCCCTCCCTTCCAGAAGCCAGCAGCCCACCCCCTCCTGCGGCTGAGTGTAGTAGCTTCGGGTGGAGCATTGGAAAATCACATGTAAGGCTGAGTCTAGACACCGCACTGCCTTGCTATCGTAGCATCGGGACCATAGTCCCAATCGTGATCTCATTTTGCCGCAATACCCACGACTGTCGCACTGGGAAAAGGTAAAAGATAAGACAGATATGATTGATAAGCACTTTCTAATGCACGAGAGGTAAAGGTACGCCTAGATTAGACTATTGCACACTGATAGTGAAAGATGTAAAATGTGGGAATTTCAGGGAAATATTTTGGTTAGCTTAGAATAGGAAACAATGAAGGCACGCGTCCAACCAGTTCCAGGACTGAAAACCTAACGATGATCAATCTTAGAACGCAATGTAATGCATCGCATCCATATTTCTGTTAATATCCTAATTAAGTAATCAATAGAACGCAAGTGTATTTCGCTTTGGTTTTCCAAGTGGTACGATGACACAAGTCAACTATGATAGTAACTATCGCATACATAGAATTTTAAGTTTTTCCAAAACAAGAAAGACAATAATCAATTTCATGTAGTACCAATCATATGTGAAACCTAAATTTAAGCTCTGGAATAAATCCGACACAATAATGTACAAATAGCAAGCAGCTTATATACGTATTATTCAAGCTGCAGTGACATAAAATCATCTGCAGCTGAAAGGTCATCTTAGGGTCTTTGGTATCCTAGCAACATATGAAATGCAGGATTCACGGTCTTTGTAAGTGCACGCAGCTTCTCTCAACTTCATACACTAATTTTATACATACAGGTACACTTGTATCCTGAAAGAATGCGCTAAAGTGTCCTTTATCACGCAGAAGGAACTTTATAACTACAGAACTTCTCATTCCTCCACAACAATTTGCATAACCACAAATTCGTTTTATTTGCTAATTAGTTCTTAAACGAAAACTTTCTGTTTAATTAATTTCTGAAAAGGTTCAAGATTAAAGAGGTGTCTTGTTTGTTGACTATAATTACCCATCAAATATCACTTCTAGTTAGAGGAGAACCGGGCGCGCTCTAGGTTGTTAGCGATGATGTCAAAAGATAGGATTCGTACAAAATATGATGTCTATAGGTATTGGATACCGCATTCTAACGTTGACATTTTCAAATCGATAACTACTAAGGATATGTTTTGGTGTGACAAGTTTTTTAAGTGATTCTATGGAACTGATTGAATAAAATTATGTTAATGTGAAATTAAATACCTTAACTGATTGTAGATAACTAACGGAAGCCTCAGAACAAATATCGAAAAGTGTATCCAAAATGAAACAATTTGAATTGAATACATTGTCAAGTAGTGCGGATTTTAGCCTCCAAGCAACATTTTCCAGAGGACGTTTCATAAATATTTCAATTGAACCTTTCAATTTTTATTTCTTTCTAATAAAATAAGATACAGAATCAAACCAAATCTAGACGTATAATAAACATACGTAGCAAGACGAGGTGTTAAACTAGCTACACCCATAAAATAATTCTCTTCGGTTGGACATGGCTGGTAGAGATATGAGTCATGCCTGATTATACTTTAATCAAGATTTTATCAATTTAAAAAATTTCTGTCGCATTTATTGAAATTGAATTTAACATGGCGGCTTTTCTATTTAACGATGGAGAACAACGACTTCCGGTAGAGATTTATTTTAAAAATGGTAGAAGTGATGATGGTGGATTGACTTATCCTGCGCAAAATCTAAATGAAGATTTCTTGTGTGTCAAGCTGTTCTATTGGATCACTTAAAGATATCCGTTCTTCGCTTTGGAGTCATATTTTAAGAAAGTGGAAGTATTTATTGCAAAAGGGGCAGTGGTGGTCCATGAAATAATTATTTTAGGAGTGATGCAAGTAATGAATGAATGCCCACGTACCACTGTAAAACATTTACAGTTACACCGAGATTTTTCATAGGGCGAATAAGTCCGTTTACCGACCACAAACAGTTTTCGACCCCTTATAAATAATTTCAATTACAGTAAGCAAACTTTTGTATTTACGTCCATTTTCGTCATACTACCGTTCCTGATCACTTTTACCCCATTCATACGAACTTATTACATACATAACTGTATTGTCAGATTCAGTCTTGCTCTTGGCGTCATTTTCTTGGGATCGTTGTATCTCAACATCTCTCGATATCAGCAGTAAATACAAAAGCAAATGCTTTTCTGCATCATTATGCTCATAGCCATGTATTGTACTATAAAACGTCATTACAAAACAAAATTCAATCAAATTTCTTAAGTTTCCTTTATAAAAATTGGGTGGTTGGATAATTTGTACCACAAAACATCCATTTATCTTTTATCGGCAACTCTGGTAGAAAAAGGAATAAGCGCGTTCCAGAATTATTATCATTTTTCTCTCTTGCCTGAAACTGACTGACTGCATTTCTATTTCTTTTTCTAGTACAAATTACAAAGGAAATAAAAAGCAATTATTGAACACCTTTTTTGCGATTAGTTTACTAAGATATGAATGTTGTAAGCTCTGGAGGTTGAGTGGTGGAAAACGAGTTCTTTTTAGAACACCCCGTTATTAGGTGCTTTCTAAAAACATATCGTAACATTCTTGTTGTACCCACCATATAGTTACATGCCAGAAAATATTTTCTCAAGTAAAAGCGATAGAAATCGCAAATATTCAGGAATCTATGTAAATTTTTGTTCCAGATATTACCTGTCTAAAAAACGTGAAACGGATAAGATTAAGCCAACACAGATGAAACAAAAATAAAAAATTTTTCGTTATTCGCAAGCGATTCTAGAGTTAACAGTACATTAGAAAAGAGGAGGAGAAGCAATAGATAAATTAAAAACAACGTGCTCTGATAAACATAAAACGGTTCCTGCTCCCTTATTGTGTGGTTCAATTGAAGATAAAATTGCGAACAAGCTTATTACTAACGTTAAATGTGAATTTACTCAAATAAGTGACCCGATGGGTACTGTTAAAGACACTGATAAAACCATTTATTTCCAGGTAGAAAACCAGAACAAATGTGGTATCTCAATTTTATGAAAACATATCCAGAAATTAGATTAAGACAGGCGGAAAGTGTCAACAAGGCAAGTACGGTGGCTATTGAAGAGTGTGTTCGAATGTGGTTTATAGATTTAAATACTTATTTGATAGAAAATAACTTAACTGACGTAGTAACAAATCCCAGCCGAATTTTTATTGAAGAAGAAGATGAAAGTAAAAAGTCTTTTAATAACTTCATCACCCAATGTGATTTGTTTTCTTGGAAATTTATTTGGGATACAAGATTTCGCTTTGTTAAATAAATCTCGATCCCAAACACCTTATTTCCAAACCCTTTCACGTATTGAAGGTAATTTATCACGAATAATACGTCCAAAAAATAATTCTGCCCGACTTTTACTCGTAACAGTATGGGGTTTTGAGTGATACATTAGTAAATACTCCAATATCTCTTCTATACGAGCATTATGTTGTTTTAAACAAGCTATCTGAATAATTTTCTGCAAACACCGATTCTGCCTTTCCACTTAACCATTGGCTTGAGCCCAGTATGGTTCCGTCGTATAGTGGAGAATTCCAAACGACTTACAGAACGTTGTAAATTCTGACCGGAAATGTGGACCGTTGTCTGCTGTAATTGAGCAATGAATACCATATCTAGCAAATAGCTTGTTTAAGTAAGAAATTGTATCAAATGCGGTCCACTTTGATTTCAAAAAACTTGCTGAAATAATCAGTTACGACACACAAGTGCTCATTAGCCGACGGTAAAGTCTTGAAATCAACGGCAATGTCTTGCCACGGACCATCTTTGGCGTCTGGACATAGGTTCCATGACTATCTCCTTGCCAACTTTTTGACAATAGTCACAAGTGCGAACAAATTTTTCAGCTTGTTTGTCAATTCCAGGCCACCACACTTTCGATCGCAACCTATCTTTCATTTTAGTAATATCAGGGTGTCCTTCATGTGCAATCTGTAAAACACGGTCTCAAAGAGCAGTAAGCACTACGATACGAGCTTCTCTTAGTAATACTCCATCCACTACATAAAGTTCAGACGCTAGAAAAGAATAAAGTTTGAATTTAGGTGTTATACCTAACTGTAAATCTAAACAAATCCTTGCTAATTCAGCATCTTCCGCCGTCGACTTCTTAACCTCGCGTAAGGTAACTGCTATCGGTATCAGTTGTTGTACAAACATGACTAAATTTCTGTTATACATCTCGTTTATTGCAGTAATTGACTCATCCACTTAGAGTAAACGAGACAATGGATCTGCAATGTTATTTTTGCCTTTAGCATACCTAACAACGAATTTAAAGCCTTGGGTCAAAGAATCTATCCTTCCAACCAAGCATACGGTTTTGAACGTGGTCCAAAAATTGTCTGTTGAGGTTTATGGTCTGTAACCAATTCGAACTCACGCCCAAGTAAATATATTCGAAGCCTTTCTACTGCAGAAACTAATTCAAGTGCCTCTTTCTCAGTCTGTAAATATCGACGTTCGACTGAAGAAAGCGAATGGCTAACGTAGCAAATCGTATGAATATCATCTCCTTTTCTTTGTAATAATCGTGCCCCCAGTCCCACATGATTATCATCTGCAATAACTACGATAGGTAGATCCGGGTCAAAAATTTCTAAACTGCTTTCAATAGGTAGCAGTGACTGGACATCTATAAAATTATGTTTCGCCCTACCAGTTCATTGAAATGGTGAACAACGAGCAATTTGTTGCAAATAATCTAGTTCTGTAGAAAGGTTAGGAATAAATTTTGCGACGTAAGTCACCAGACCCAGAAATGACCGAAGCTCTTCAGCTGTAGCTGGCGAACGGAATTCTTTAAGTGCTTGAATTTTTTTAAATGTAGATTGTAGTGAATTATGACTGATAATGTGTCCTAAAAATAAGACAGCTTCCTTTTTGTAAACGACGGAGTACTGCTTGTAAAATAGCATCGTGTTCTTCTGTCGTTCTTCCAACAGTTAGCACATCATCTAAATAATTAAAAACGCCCGAAAACCCAGACAATACGCTTTCAATAATTCGTTGAAACATTTCAGATGCACATTTTAGTCCGAACATTAACCTACGATACCGGAAAAGACCAATATGTGTACTAAAAGTAGTTAATTCACGTGACTGCTCATCCAATTCAATCTGATGATAAGCCTGGCGGAGATCTATCTTTCTAAACACTTTAGCATCTTTCAGCAATGGGGCAACATCCTCAATAATCGGTACGGAATGCTTCTCGTTTAGTACAGCTTTGACACTGCGCATATCTACACAAATGCGTAAAATGTTGTCAGACTTAGGAACAGAAACTAGAGGCGATAGCCATTTGCTTGCTCCTTCCACCTTCTCGATAATTTTCTAGATGTAATAGTTCTGTCAGAATAAAAATTTTAGAATAGTATTACATTGCTCTTTATTTATAAAAGGCTATGACGTCACCAGGACTTTGGAAAAGTAGCCGAAACTAGGTAACCGAGAGCACGGCGTTGTGGTGATTTTACCTATATGATTTTTTTTAATCGAGTTGGCCTAAGGTTAAATTAATGGTAGATTCAGACTTCCAACAAAAATTAAATCGGTATTACCATACACGATTAAAAACTGTTTATAAATAAAAAAGTTATATAATTGGGGTTGTAATTCGATAAGGGTTGATGTTGAGATAAAAATTAAGAAGGTGGGAATAAAAAGGTCGTGCGGTGCAAATAGAAACCGAGAGGTATCTCGAAATTTTTAGGAGTTAGGTTACCGATATTTTAGGGTAAGGATAGTGGGGGTGTCCATGCAAGGAGGGGAGCAAGGAGGGAGCAAGGAGGAAATTCCTCCCCACAAGGAGGAAATCCCTTTAAAATAAGACTTTATAGTGCGAATTTACGTGTAAAAACCTAAATTAGATGTGAATCGAGAGGATCGGTGGCTCGGGAGGATCGGTGGCTCTGTTCCAGGATCGGCTCCATCACCTACTGACTTTAAACTTCTTTGCATCATTACGACTAAGAATTGTAGTCATATTCTTTTGAATGAAACCAACAGAAGGTCTATGCGAGATGCGAGATATTATTACAAACCACATCTACACTTGCCGTAAACATTACAGTATACTGAAGTTAACCAGAGCCATCAAAAAAATTTAACGTAGGATTAGGTTCGTAACAGTAAAATTGTAAGCCATTTAGACGCAGCTTTTCCCAGTTTTCTTAAGACATCATAGTATGTAGTGCACCAGAATCCACGAATGCAGAATGTATTACTCCTCCGAATTTACATGCAACTATTTCTTCTGGTTGACTACCAGTTTCAGAGTTAAGTACGCAAAAAATCGATTCATCTGTCACTTGCTTGACAGTCGAACTTTTCCCTGTGCCCAAATTTGAATTACCGCTTGAGCGACACATACGTGCAAAATGATCAGTTTTCTTGCATTTATTACACATAGCGTTAAGCGCCGGACACCTACTGTCTTTAGGAATATGACCCTCAGTTCCACAGCAAATGCATATTAGTGTTTTCGATTCACTAGATGTAACTTCATTTTGCTTAGCCTTAACTAAATTTGCCTTTTCTCCCATATTCTTCTTCTTATGCCGTTCTGTAGTTTTGCACACGGAAGTCAAATTTGTAGAAAATGGTGAACTACCAGAAACAGTTAAGTTATTAGCTATTATTCCAGCTTGTGGTAACACTGTTTCAAATGTACGTGCAAGTCCTTCAGCCTCGTCCAAGGTCAACGTTTCTTTTTCCATTAGCCGGGAACGGAGTTCATTGGATGAAATACCATTAATTGACTGACCTTGGATAGCTTCTTCAACAGCTGGTCCATTAAAACTACACCGTTGAACTTGCTTTCGAATAGGAGTAAGAAATGTGGTAATGTTTCGTCCTTTTCTTGACGCAAATGAGCTAAAATATACCGTTCATACCACTTTGTACTTTTAAGCCCAATTTTTGACTCCAGACATTCTAAACTGTATGTGTAAGCATCTGTGCCATTAGGAAACTCGGTAACCGTAGGTAGAGAAAAATAAACATCTTGAAGAGCCGTGCCGACTAACAGTAAAAGTTTTGCCTGTTTGATGTTCGCATCAGTTATTTTTTCACTCATCATCATCATTAGGTCTTCAGTCCTGGAACTGGTTAGACGCGTTTCATCATTGTTTCCTATTCTAAACTAACCTACAGATTTCCCTGAAATTTGCACAGTCTGCATCTATCACTATCTGATCTAGGTCTACATCTACCTCTTTTTTCCTATCTCTGCTTGTAATATATCCCATACTATTTCCCAAAATGCTTTCTATTTCTCTTTTTCCCCAGATATCCTTGTTCCCCTACCATTTCTATAACCTATTTGTTATTATCTTTGTTTGTCCATGCTATCGTCCTCATACATCTGAAGCACAGTATTTCAAAAGGCTGCTACCGTTTTTCTGTCTGCGTTTCAGACTGCCCGTATTTCATAAGCATACTGTGCTGTGCTCCACATATATGCTTTCAACAATGTTCTTCTTGTTCTATGTTTGTTGTCTTTCTTCATAGGTGCTGTTCTTTCTTGTTAGATACAGTTCGGTCACCTTCTATTGTTTTAGTTATATACCCCATTTTTCCTACCTTCAGTGGTTGTGAAGGGAGGTAAGCAGCCTGTGGCTGCCAAGTTCCCCCAACACTTAACCATTTACCGATTTAATATTTTTTCCAATATATCTTTTCGCACAGTCAACATTAGTTGCAGATATTCCGCAACCAACAACTAGTTGTTTATACTAATCATCAGATTTATCTGCGCTTATTTTTTCGTCATTAGGTTTTCCGTCTCAAAACTGGTTGGACACGTACCTGCACTTATTTATATTCTGAGCTAGCCTACATAGTTCCCTGAAATTCTCACACAGCCTGTGTATACAGCTCGTTCCCCTTCTATTGTTTCCTAATTTTATGCCCTATTTCACCGAGATTCAGTGAAGGGGGTTAAGCAACCTGTGGCTACCAAGATCCCCCAACACTTAGACGTTTGCCGAATTAATGGTTTTCATGGTTGGACACGTACCTGCACTTATTTATATTCTGAGCTAGCCTACATAGTTCCCTGAAATTCTCACACAGCATGTGTATACTGCTAGTTCCCCTTCTATTGTTTTCTAATTTTATATCCTATTTCACCGAGATTCAGTGAAGGGGGTTAAGCAACCTGTGGCTACCAAGATCCCCCAACACTTAGACGTTTGCCGAAATAATGGTTTTCCAGTAAATGCTTTCACACTTAACATTATTCGAGAATATTGCCCAAGTAATTCTTGTAGTTACTTATTATAATCATCATGTTTAAGCACAGTTATTTTTTTCGTCATTAGTTTATCCATCTTGGGATTGGTTGGATGCGTACCTCCATTGATTTCTATTCTGGGCTAGCCTGCACATCTCCCTGAAACCCCTACAGCCTACATCTTTTACTATCTGTGTGCAGTAGTCTAACCTAGGTCTGCCTCTTCTTCTCTTTTTTCCGATCTCTGCGTCTAATATATTCCGCACTATTCCCTCATGCCTTAGTATGTGGCCTATCATCCTATCTCTCCTATTTTTTACCGTTTTCCACATATTTCTTTCTTCCCCCACCATTTTTAGTACCTCCTCGTTCTTAACTTTGTCTGTCCATGATATCTTCATCATACGTCTGTAGCACCACATTTCAAAGGCTTCTACCTTTTTCTTGTCCGCTTGTCCTACTGTCCAGGCTTCACATCCGTACAGTGCTGTGCTCTACACCTATATTTTAAGCAATCTTTTCCTTGTTTGTATGTTTGTGGTCTTTGAGCACAGTAGTTGTTTTTTCTTGTTAAATGTAGCACGACCTTGTGCTAATCTTTGTTTTATATCTTTTGTGCTTTTCCCATATTGCGTTATTTGGCTTCCTAGGTAGCAGAAATCCTTAACCTCTTGTAAGTTCGTGTTACATACGTGTATTCTTGTTTTTGATTTATTTTCCCCACCTTTGCATACTAGAACTTTAGTTTTAGTTTTGTTAATTTTCATACCGTATCTCTCTGTTAGAACCGTTTCCATTTCATTAAGAGCAGATTCTAACTCTTCTTTGCTAGACGCTAATACTGCTATACCATCTGCAAATCTAAGCATATCAATTTTTTGTCCTTGCATAGTAATTCCAAATGTCTTCCTGCATTTGACAGTATTCATTGCCTCTTCAATGTACAAGTTAAAAATCAATGGGGATAGGGCACATCCCTGTCTCGCCCCTTTCCTAATGTTTACTTCTCTACGTTCCTGCTCTAATTCTATTACTGCTGTTTGCTCTTTGTATAAGCTATGTACTATTCGTCTAACCCTATAACTCATTCCAATCTTTTTGAGTATTTCAAACATTTTTTTCCATTTTACATTGTCGAAAGCCTTTTCCAAATCTACAAACCCTATATACACGCTTTCCCCTCTTTCTATTGTTTTCTCCATTATCACTCTCAGAGCTAAAATAGCCTCCCGTGTTCCCCTGTTGCGCCTAAACCCAAATTGGTCTTCTCCTAGTATTTCTTCCGCCCGTTTTTCCATTCATCTTTGCACAATTCTAGTTAATATTTTTGACACGTGTGCTGTCAAACTTATTGTTCGAAAATTTTCACATCTATCCGCGCCTTTCTTTTTGGTATAGTTACTATGATGCTACGTTTGAAATCTTTGGGTATCTCGCCTGTCTCATTCATATAGCTTACAAGTTGGAAGAGACGTTCTGTTATTGCTTGTCCAGCGGCTTTTAGAGTTTCTGCTTGCACATTATCTGTACCCGGCGCCTTACCATTTTTCAGACTCTTTAATGCTAATTCAAACTCATCTCTAAGTATAGGATATCCCTAGTCCTCATTTTCAATGTTTGATTCCTGTTCTAATGCAGTTAGTTCCTCTCCTGCATATAAATTCCCTATATATTCTTGCCATCTACCCACTTCCTCTACGTTTTCTATAATGACATTTTCTTGTACGTCCCTTATATTTTTGGTGTACGGTTTTATATCCCTAAAATTCATTCTAATTAATTTGTATGCTTCGTCTGTCTTTCCTATTTCCATCTTCGTTTGTACCTCTTTGCACTTTTTATCAATCCACTGTTCTTTAGCTTTCCTGCATTTTCGAATAATGTCCCATTCTATGGCTTTGTATCTCTGTTTGGCTGTTTCGTCTGATTTATTTTTGCATTTTCGTCTTTCTTCTATTAAATTCAGGATATCCTTTGTTATCCATGGTTTCTTTTTTTCTTTATGTGTATAGCCCAGAATATCTCTGGCCGCCATGTCTAGACTAGATTTAATGTTATTCCATTCTGTTTCTACTTCCTTAGTATCAGATATTTTCCCGATATCTTTGATCAATTCATTTGACTTTTTTTCGAATCTTTCTTGAATATCTTTATCTTTTAGTTTCTCTAAGTCCAAGTCCCTTTTTCCGCTCCTTTTTTTCATATTCTTAAATTTAAGTGCGGCCTTCATAATTACGATGTGGTGGTCAGTATCTATATCTGCTTCTGGGTAGCTTCTACAGTCTTTTACTTGGTTCCTAAACCGTTGCCTAACAAGAATGTAATCTATTTGATATCTTCCTATATCTCCTGGCATCTTCCACGTATATCGTCTTCTAGCATGATGTTGAAATAATGTGTTTGTGATAATTAAATTGTTCTTGTCAAAAAATTCTACCAGCCTATTTCCCCTGTCGTTTCTCGTGCCTAAACCAAATTAACCCACTACCGCTCCTTCCCTACCCTCGCCTACCACGGCATTAAAATCCCCCGTAATTATTAAATTTTCATGTCCTTTTACGTATCTTAATATGTCTTCGATATCTTTGTAGATGGCTTCTACCTCTTCGTCACTGTAGCTAGAGGTGGGCATGTACACTTGTATTATTACTGTGTTTACCGGTTTAGATTCCAATCTAACCATGAGTACTCCTTCGTTCTTTTGTAAGTAATTTTCTACGCAGTATCCTATCTTTTCCCGCATAACTATCCCCACACCCAAATTTCCTTCCTCTGCTCCTATATGAATTACCCTGAAGTCTCCACTCCAAAAATCCCCCGCCTCTGGCCACCGAACTTCGCTAATCCCTACTATGTCTAGTGATAATCTATTCATTACGATTTTTAGGTTCTCTAGCTTACCTACTTGCTTCATACTTCTAAAATTCCACGCTCCGAATCGCAGAATATTTCCGACTCTCTTTCCGATCGCATCCTCCGAAGTAGTCCCCTCCCGGAGATCCGAATGGGGGACTATTTTAACTCCGGAATTTTTTACCCCAGAGAATGCCATCATGTTTACTACAATTTAAGTACGCTGTGTACTTGGGAGATAATGTAGTGGTTTCCCGTTGCCTTCCACATCGCGGTAGTGTGTCTTAGACTGCCATACCAACCCCTATGGTCTCTGCCAATCTAAGTACCGAAAGAGCCGCTACCCTCTTTCGGGGACCTGTCTTAGTCTGGTTCCTCACTAACGACCCTACTACTTTGGTTGGACCTGTAGTTTGGCTCTTTAGCTCATTAGAACACGCAAGCCATTTCACCTGTTCTATTAATTTAGAACTTCGTCAAGGTGCAGGTCCATTCGAAATGGATTTTTTCACTGATGAAGTAAAATTCTTGAGTCTGTTTTCATCTCTGCGCCAGTTATGAGGTGATGCTATTTGAAGTGCAAATGAGTGAATATGCATTTTTTCCATGTTACAATAATTTCTCAAATTATTTTACCTGAACCCAAAATACACATCGCCATTTGTTGTATTTGTATATTTAGGAGACATATTACTACTTTCTTGAACAATATTAATGTTCTATTCTGCCATTCAAATACATATTTAATTACTATAATTTCCACTTCCTTCAAAGTCCCAGCTACCCTGATCTTGTATATCAATATCCGTAACCTTAGCAACACCACACTCACGAATCTGGACTTTCATTATACCCAAAGTCTGGTAAAGCTTTAACAACTCGCAGTTGCAGTAACCTATAGGAGAGTTCTCATATGGGTACTGGTCACCAAAATCGTGCCAGGTCCTTTATTCAAAAATTAATGCACTTTGATGCCATCTGATGGTAAAGGATTGATATAAAAACCTACTTCTGCATTATAAACGGCTGGAGCTATACAAACAATGTCTGTAAATATGAAAAAAGAATTAGTTGACCACCTTGTTCAACTATAATTTTTATTTTTTGGTTTAACTATAACATATGTTCGACGCTTAGCATATCAAATTGTACTAACAACTTATATCCTAACATTATATATCTTCAGAAGCAATACGAAGACATTGTTGATTAAGTAGATGTGATATGTAACAGTATATAAAAATATGGCGACTGCAATGTGACACAAAGGAAGTATTACCCGTACGCTTTTGTTAAGATGGAAAGATGTGCGGATAGCAGCATGAATATATCGTAGAACTATTAGCGAACACACTCCACACCTTATACCTACCGGTTTAAGCTAAACTTGCAGAGGTGTTTGTAGAATTGGTAGCATAATCTTTGCTTGTTCTAGTTGATTGGAAATACAATATGTTTATTAAGAGCGCGTTGTATCAGCTCAAGTTAACCTATTGTTTTGGTAACTAATGCTTAACTTTAATCTTGGATTAAATACCGTAGGCATGTAATGAACCACAAATAAACCTGGGTTAGCTTATCCAGTGTTTTGGAATTGATAGAGGTGATACGATGTAGCGGGTTAATTCTTATTCTTCTCCAACTCGAGCCCCTCGTTGTCAGCGTCAATGTAGGGAAATTAAATAATGAGAAGTTGGAACTATAAAAACTTGCCACTTCTGCCACTAGCTTGGCTGTTGCCCCTGGGAGATCATGAAAAAAGGCAGGGTTGAAACATTCTTCGTTAAACTGAAAATTATATAATGTGAAGTTGGACATAAATGTATCTAGCAAGTATTAACACTCTATTGGAATGAATTTTATAAAACCTTTAATTTACTTTACTTTAAAAATTAAACTTCTTAGAATCATAAAATATCTGTTGTACAACAAATGACTTGTATCCAAAAAATTATATCAATTCACAAAGTTTAGTGATATGAAATAAAATTATTATTTATAGAAAATTTTTCTCTCAAGACTTGAATGAGCATCAGATCTGATAATCAGGTATATCATTTAATTTTACAATAGCTATAGCTGTAAATTCTTAAATAGAAAAGTTTAATCAATTATCAGTTCTAAAGAATAAAATGCTTTGAATAAGAAAATTTGCTTTAGTACAAGGTTACGACTTTTAACGATGGGATGCTGGGTCTTACGAACTACTTGGTGGCTCGGGACGTAGAGCCTTAGTGAAAAAGGGGATTGCCACAATAATGTAGAGACTCTTTTGGGATTTAACAAAAAAGTCACGCGCCCTTAATCACTAGTAGTTGGCGGCAGCCTTCAGGTTGATCTGCCACAGGTCCCGGTGGTATGGTCACAAGGCGTTGGCCTTAAGCTAATGCGGTACGGAATGGATCTTGTTCAACAGTTGCGACCAGGTTGTTTCACTGTTGGGGTGGTTAATCCTACAGGGGGGCTTGCCTGCAATAAAAATCGATTAAAAAACTAAAATTTTTGAGCAGCATTCTCGCCATCAACGACTTTCCAGCCCGCTTGTCTGGAAGTGGAATTGAGCGGATTAAAAAAATTATTTCCCAGAACAGTTTAAGCGGGGAAAGTTTTATCAGAACAATACTTTTAATGCCACGCGCCGTGTGTATGAAACAAGTTGGAAACTATGAGGTACTTTCTGAACCATAAGGAGTTTTACGACCTTTTGAAAGATTAAATTGTTATTTCAGACTTTATGAACAAGGTTTCAAAACAGCTGGATTGTATTCCACAAAATTGTCGATACGAAATATTAAACTGAACCTTGTGATTGAATCGAATTAGAAAATAACAAACTTGTTGTTTTCCATATGGGACCAAGGAATTGTTAAAAATTGAAAATCGACTTAATGCTCTAAATTTGTGGTCTGGGCGGATTTTTCAATTTCTTTTCTAATTTGTTTCAACCAGCAATTTTTTCCTTTCAAAAAAAATTGTTACAATGTCAAATCCACGACAGTATTTTGACAACTCTCAAGTGCATTAAATTGATTAATAGTTGTAACTGTTGATAGAATATTCATTTCATGACGAATAAAAGAGAGCACGCAGAAAATTTCTCTGAGAAGGAAGATACACTACCTCTGAAAACTGTCAGCCAATATGCCATGCAATAGAAAGTAGAAACACGGATTTAGAAAATAACTTGGGACAAAGTGTGCGATTTATACAGTGTGGAACAGCTAAATGGGATAATTCATAAGAGTGACGGTTACAACCTCCAATTTTTTAAATTGAAAATATGAACTTGTGATATGTCGTTTGAAGGATCTCTTCATTATCTATTCAAAAATGTGTTTTTCACATTTATTACAAAATTAACATTAAAAAAAGCATAATCATCCAAATACTGGAATTCGCTGCAACACACTCAGAAACTAATAGGTAATACTGTTGATGTGTTCATAATTTAAAAAACAAAAGAAGTTATGAATGTCAGTGAAGTAGATGTTCAAAATAATCGCCGCAAAAGCCTTGTCAACATCCTGATCTTAAATAAAAATGTATTTTAACTTTATTTAACATATCAAGCGCGACCGACACAAGTTTATTCGTCTTCTTAAGTTATATAAATCAAGATGTTTAGTTTTGTACACAATACTCTTCACATATCCCCATTAAAAAGAAGTCTAACAATGTAAGATCAGGTGATCTTTCTGGCCATTCTATCGATCCTCGCTTCCCTATCTACCGATTTGGAAATATTACGTCGGGGTACTGCCGGACATTGCGTTGGTAATGTGGCGGTGCCTCATCTTGCTGGAACCATATTATATTAGCTGGAAGATTCCTTGGATCAGGATATAAACTTGCCAAAGTTGGCACGGCATTATTCTGAAATAGTGTTAAATAATTATCATCATTCGAATTGCCCTTAATGAAAAAGAGACCAATGTAATGGTTTTCAACAATCCATGTCCAAGCATTAACCTTTTGAGCGTATTGCGTATGTTCTTTTCCCATTACTATATTGGCCAGGAGACGAGTTTTTTTCAACTGGAGATTTTGAATTTTGCCGTACCCTTGCTGTTTCAACCAAGGTAGGGATCTTTAACGTGCGTGACAACACTCACACGCGGGACCTTCATTTTACTTCTCATCCGAACGAAGGCGTATTTTTGTGAAAAATGCCCGCCTAACATTTTTCAAGCGAGCCGTCTCGAGATTTGATCCCAGGACCTTGGACGTAACAGTCACACGCATACCAACTACGCCACGGAACCGGCGGCCACTTACACACAACGAGCGTTACGCCAATGGATGTTATTGACGTCCCGTTGTGACCCATTTAGAGAACGTTTATGCTATTTAACTCAATTGCAAAATGACAATTAGCGTTACCTTTAACAACCGTTTGCTTGAGAAGAGCTCCGGTGCACTGTTAGCGACAGTATGTCCTTTTGAGTACACAGATATAGAAACAGATGCTGAATTTGTAACACAGTTAGACGCAAATCACTATATAATAACTCATCCACACCCAAATACGACAGCTGGATGTAACAGTTCAATTTTCCATGACAGCCCAATTCATATCTGAGTGGTATGGGTCCATTTATCATTTGGCTGTACCATCAATAGCCACCAAGTATTTAAAAACGCCATGGTACGTTATACTAAAATGGAACAGTCATCACATTCTTGCTGCCTATTCGAATGGTTAAATGTCTAAATAATAACTGGATACCCGAACAAGTAAGTCCAAGTAGTGACCTGTTTGCCTTGTTCACCTTAATTCTTACTACTCATTGGCACACATATTTTTCTGTTCTGCCGGTTACGCACTCAATCTGCATCACTTCAAATTTGAAAAGTCAATTTTTCCGGTCGGAAAACTATTGTACGACCTTCCTCCGGATTTGCTTCATTACTTTCACCAGCATCAGTGCAAAAACACTAACCTGCAATGGAATTGGAAAACCAAGTTGGCTACCGCGTATCCACTTTTCCACCAGAATTCATCTCTGAGCTGGCGTCAGATAATAAATCCAGCCTTAGCAGAACATTTGCAGATGCTCCGTCTAAACCAGCCAAACCGAGTAGCAGCTGCAACTGCCTGCAATGTTGTTTCTCGCCGTTTTCACCATACATCAATCACTTAGAGTTCTAACTATGCATCACTTTTTCTAGCTACATTACATTTGATTTTCCAATGCTCCACACAAAGGTACTGCACTGGCCAGGAATCGAGTTTCTTTACTTGGCAAATTTTGAATTTTGCCGAACCCTTTAACGTGCGTGACAACACTCACACACGAGACATCCATTTTCCCTATCGTCCGAACGAGGGCGATTTTTTTTTTATTAAAATGTTTGCCTAGCAATTTTTAAACGCAACATGTCGGGATTCGAACCCAGGACCTTGTGCATAGTAGTCACACGCATACCAACTACGCCAAGAAGAGTTCGAGGGTTTGAGGTACTTAATACCTACAGATTAGATTATGGACATTTCCTTTTACAGCAAAAGTACATTCGCCTGCAGTGCATGCGTTCTATTTTAAAGGGCTCGGGTGCAGTTATAATTTAAAACGCTCAAAAGTTATTATAGCAATCATATAGGAAGGCATACGAAGTATGAAAACCATAAATAGTATTGATCACATACATATAGACGCTAGGAATAACTAAAAGGTTTTTTGAATAAATGAACACCAAATAAACATTATCCTAATAAATAAACTAACGAAAAATAAACTGCTCGATAAATAATAACAATATTTAATAAATATGGTATTCAAAAAAATTAATAGAAGTAGAATAAATACAAATAGTCTTATATTTCTCTACGTTTAACATAGTTCTTTCCAATGCTCACCAACAAAAATAAGTTAAATCCTTAGCTAGATATTGTAGAACAAAGGTATTCCTTAGTACGTTCTAACTGGCTCAAAGATCGTTTATAGTTAGATAGACTTTTTGATATTGTAAAAACCGTTAATACATTGGAAAAAACTTCAATAAAATTATTGCTTGAAATAAAATAGCGTAAACTGTTACATACAATTTGGTGCATGAAAAAAAGGTATATATTTTACCGGGAAACTAGGTGAAGCATCTTTCCTAAATTCTGTACTCCGGAGAATTATTAATGATATCTATTGCAAATAACATGGTTGCCAACTATAACTCAAGGGAAAGGAAGATTAAGTGGCTTTTTGAGTATTGCTGGGGAATACTTATCTAAGTCGATAACTTTTGGACACCAGCTTTTTTTCGTCTAATTATGGGACCTTTTAGGGTAACTCTTGACTGAAAAGACACCGAGAACATAAAATACAAAAAATTGTTCTACTTGTGCTCTACTAGACAATAGTATAATTGTAGACATCTAATTTAAATATGTGCACTCCAAACGACAATTTCTATAAATCATACCACGCCAGATTATAAAACCTAACCTGGAGATATTGACAAAATAAAATGCCTCTTAGAAGTAAACTAACAAGCTTATAAATTATTTAGGTTAAGCAGAATAAGAGCTCTAGTGAAAAAATAATATTTGGGAGTTTATTTTTCGTGTACAGAAAAGGAGTTGTTTAAACACTCTTATTCAATCACAATATATCCCTATATCTACAAAAAAACAGTTCCTATGCCGTACAGTCAAAAACATTAATTATTGTTAGAGTAAATTAAAGTTTCGTAGTCGATTATAGATAATCCCCATTTTGTGGAACATGTCAACTAGCGACGAGTCTTGGCTGTTTGAGTACGGCACATTAACCAACATCCAGAACAGGGCATGACATATTTCAAACTTCTCAGGGCACAAGAATGCAAAAATGATAAAGTCGAAAATCAATTGCATGTTCTTTGCTTTTTTGATGGCCAGGAAATCGTGCACAAGCAGTTTGTACTTTGAGGCCAAACAATTAATTAACACTTTTACCTAGAGGTAGAGAAAGAATTTTGAAAAGGAGTCATGTGAATGAGATCAAACATCAACAACACATGGGTGTTGAATTACGATAATGCGACCTGTCACACAGGAGCTTTGTTATTAAATCAGCTATTTTGTATTGAGTCACACATTGACCTGAATTACACGTCATCCATTGGTCAAGTGCTTGATCATAATATTTTTGCATAGCCCCAAATACTCCCACATCAAGTGGTTGCAGCATATGAGTTGTATGACATGGTAATTGCAATAGAATAACTCCACTATATCTTGCTAGTTCACGTGCCTGTACATTCTTGATAAGTGTATATGACCATCAAACATTAAAATTACTTTTATATCTACTGTTGGCTTAATAAAATCAGTAAAATGTAAATATTTCAAAAACAATTTACTTGTTATATATCGTTTGCGACTTCTATCATACCACCTTCCAAAGCTCTTTTGCACAGTTGAGGTGCCAATCTCTTTCGTTTAAATATAAACATCGGTGAAACAAACACTCCCACCGCATTTGCACAGTATACAAAACTTGTGTTTGTTCCTCTTTCTCCCCTAACAACCTCACCGATTCTCTTTTTTCTTTTTTGCGCTATTATTTTGGAACTTTTGTTCTGAACATTAGAAAATCATGATTCGTCGACGTTATAAATCCTATTAGCATTTACGCAAGAAGTTTTTAATTTAATCTCTAGGATATCAAAAAAAGTTGACTGATACGCTATTGAATCCTTTAAGCCCATGTAATTGAAGTATTTTCTGGTTGTCGGACTAAAAGTGTTGGATTTTTTCAAAAAAAAGAATAAAACCGTTTTTGTCAGTCATTTTAGTGTCTTGATTAAATTTGTACGATTGTAAATGTAAATATTTGTGTTTGTAATAAAATTTTATATGGTTTTACTTTTAGTTTATTTTTCGTACTTATGATATAATCTTGAAAGCATAACTTTATTTCATCAAATGCTCTTTAAGTTCTCCCATTGGTCAAGGCGAGAATAGGGTGGAATTGGTGTAGGTTTCAACTTCGAACTTAAAAATTGAAAATACTAGACTGTACATGGTGACGTTGCGTGTTTCTCGAAACCTTGAGGGGTATAAAATTTACCAGAATGGACCTTAGATTTTCCTATAAGAAAATACATGTCAAATGCCAGTTTTGTGGCCCAGAACGAAAGTAGCTTATCTACTGACATTTATCAAATTTCATCGATAAACGTTAATCATAGACCAAATCACGCCGTATTTAATCAATGAATCGTTCATACTTGACTTACAGATAAGTTCTAATGATTTTTTTAAATTTCCAAAAATCAGAACCAATTCATGGGCAACGATTTCTAACACCATGGTTAAGCATCGTTTACTAAAGGAAGTTTTAGTTCAAAGGGCAAAAATACTTTAGCGATTGATTCATTTGCATGAAAAAGTGTATAGTCTACGTGGAACGTATTAAGGAAATTTTGTGATTGTAAACGCTTTTGTATTCTTCTGTCCCAAAATTTCAGCTGCAGCCCTTGTACCATCGCTATACCGATACAAATACGCGTCATATTTAAAACTAATTAATTTACATATTAAAAGTTCAAATACTTTTTGGCTTCTTGAAGAACGTGAACGTGTCGTTCTTCGGATAGCGGTTTATTAAGAGAACCCAAGACAATTAAATAACAATCACATCAACAGCCTTCATGTAATCTTTAATGTATGAACAACACCTTCATTGTAAACGGTCAACTTTAATTAGAATTTACTATTAACGTGTTTTGTTCAACAACGCATCGGCTTTGCGTAAAGCAAACTCTTGAAATGTACTTGGCCATCAATCAGTCAGTTGTCTGCGCATGTGCATTTGTCGTTCTTCAAAGACAATCGCTAAATGTCACCTGTTTTTATGACTGTTAATTTGCGACATGTCCATGCAATTGTCACTCTTTCCAGCTTTAGAGCCGATGTCGTGTATATGCAATAAATTAGTGGAAAACAATTGAAATCGTCTCGTATTTCTCGTTGCACTTGATGCTTAGATATATTTACCCGACTTGGAATTTTTATTCGTTAATTATTGCTGCAACATTTAAATGTTGCGCATTTTTTTAGGATGAACGAGAAACCTATTAATGAAATTTAAACCGCAAGAGGTATATTTACAACCTTAAATAGAACTCTTGTATAATGTGATCGAGCATCGATTACGTTTAAAAAAAGCCAGTGTTGTTGAGAACCATGAATAGGTTATAGCCGATAGAACGACCAATAATCGAAGGTTTACTGATATCAAGTAAGTCTAAGCTATTTCCCTTGAATAAAACAACATCTTGTTACCATGACAACAAATAATAACTTAAAACTGTCACTGTGAAATCTAACTTCAAAAAGTTTAAGAATTGCTGTGCAAGAAATTTTAAAAGAAAACATGGCGAACGCAAATGCGAGTATCGATAAACTAAAGTATCGAGTCATCATGACTTGTATTTGAAGGGGTTAAGTGGTAAACAGATTTACGAAGATATGGAGTCTTGTGAGTCTATGATGATGTTCTGTGGCAACGATATAGACACCCCAGCGCGATGTTCCAATAATAACTTTTGCTGCGATTCCCTCAAACGTCCAAAAAGAATAAACTGCACGTAACGTCATGTTTTTTCCAATTCGCGACGGCGATAAAGGACCTAGTCCAGGTACTTTAGTCACGGGATCCCTATAAAATCTATAACAAGAGATCTCGAGTCCAACACCAAAGTGTATTTTTAGTGGGTATATTCTAGCGTCCACAAGGAAGAGTAGTAGGTATGCAAGGGGCGTACGAGCGCAAAAAGTGCAATTTTTACATGTATTTTCTAATGAAAAAATTTAAGGCCCGTTTTGCACTTTTTGCACAATACATTGAAATCCCCATAAGGAGGATCTGTGCGTCAATTCAGGTCACTTTTTAGTCCAACACCCTGGCGGGTGAGTCTATTACATGCAGTTTTTAAGAATAGGATAACACTAAACTATATAAAATTTTATTAAAGATAACATATTAGTAGAGGGGGTCAATTCAGGAATCCTCGTACCTCATTTCCACCGGCATTCTTATTTCCACACATCTGGACCAAATAGCTTTCTTCGGCTAGCCATTTAATCTTTCGAGTTAAATATATCTTGTTTAGTGGTAATTAATATTACATTTTTCTCAGCTACCCGAATTTCTAGGAGTTTTTTAGATAGCATCATCCCCCAGGGAGCTACCCTTATTTTAAGAATTTTTATCGGTAGCGATTTCTGATGGTCCTTATAAATTTTTTACCCATCCGACACCTCAAATTAGTCTAGAATTTTACGCAGAATCCGAATTTGCAAACAGATTTAAAACTCGACTACCCGTTACCGTTTTACACACATACCCTCTAGCAAACATACAAAAGATTGTTTTTGTTTCTTTCGCGGAAAAAATATCTTGTTTGGTATCAATTAATAATAGGTTTTTCTCAACTACTTGAAATTCTAGGAATTTTTTAGATAGCATCATCCCTCAGTGAGCTACCCTCATTTTAAGATTTCTTTACCAGTAGCAATTTCTGACCGTCCTTATAAAAATTTGTAGCCATGCCATACATCAAATTAGTCTAGAATTTTACGCAGAATCCGAATCTGCAAACAGATTTAAAATCCGACCACCCTTAACGTTTTACACACATACCCTCTAGCGAACATATAAAAGATTATTTTTGGTTCTTTCGAGATAAATATACCTTGTTTAGTGAGAATTAATATTAGATTTTTCTGGGGAGCCCGAATCTTTAGAATTTTTTAATCGAAGCAACCCTCGGCAAGATTGTAGCCTTATATCTAATATCAAACTTATTGAAATTTGTATAAAAGTATTGAGCGGATTCTTATATTAAGACGTATTTAATACCAATAGCGCAACAAGTTAATTTTATTAATTAATTGGGTATAAAGTTGGTGTTTATGACTTCGAATACACACCATGTTGTGCAAAAGGGCGCCAGAATTATTATGTACAATGTCCTTAAAACTAATTACATTAATATTCTTAACTACACTTTGTGAGGTCTCTCTAATCTTTTTAATCGTGTCTTTCGCGCTTACAATACATTATAATTTGAATTAGGGCCACTATACTTGCGACCACGTCTCCATTGCTCCACCCTGAGGTACTACGTTGGGTGCGCTTACAATACAGTAGGACTTAGCCCTATCACCAACAAATTCCAATACTAGATCCCCATTAAATTCGTCTTTGAATTTTCCTACAACTTTTTTGTTGACAAGCGGTATATTGTATTTTATTATGCGCGGGGTAGTCACTCCTTTAAGATATTTTGTTTGGTATCAACTAATTTTTGATTTTTCTAGGGAGCCCAAATCTGTAAATAGATTTTAAATAGGACCACCCCTTACAAAGTTACGCCTTTTAAAGACCTAAACTTCTAATTTTTGCCCATCTATATTTAACTCCATCTTTATAACTCTTTTTTTCGCTACCCAAAACATATGCTTTAACCAACCATTTTCCGAGAAATCTAAAACAGCGGTGTCCAGCGAACACCACGTGGAGATGACACCTATACTCTGTCCACCAGGATAGAAACAGCAAGGATTTGGAGGAAGGGAAAGTGGGAGAAGAACTTAAAAACTATAGAATCTTAAAACTAAAATATACAATAGATTTACAAAATATATACAAATATAAACAACCACCTTAGGCCTATATCTTTATGCCCCATATGTACGTTAATATGCTTCCGGGGATGACGTAACGCTTGTCATCTTCGCTCGATAAACTAATTTTCTGAATAAGCTGCGTGTACAAATCGTATTTTTTACTCCGGAAACATACACTGGCAAGTACGCGATATCACCCAAATAAGAATTAGATACTTGGTGCCTGTTAACTTCCGCTTCCCTCTTGTGCTCCCAGACACATCCTTACCACACGCGCACCCCTAGCCGTGGGCACCACTGTCCATGCGAACCCCTCTCTGTTTGACCGGATAGAGTTTACTACCAATATTTACGCGTTGTCGTACAACCTCTGGACGAATGTTAGGCGTATCTATCAACCCCAATTCCCAAATAACTATTTCTTTTGGAATTGTAAAATATGGTGTTGCAGATTGTGTAAAATATGTACTACCTGCATTAAAGTAGCACTTGTGTAAGATTTTTATTTTATCTTGGCTATCTTCCTCCTCTACTATCTCCAAATAATTTACAGGTAAATAGTTAAAACTAAACGCCAAAAGCACATACTTTATCAAGTTTTCCCTTTCCTTACACCCGACATACATCCAAACTATATCCGAACTACATTCGACATATGTCCAGTATGCATCCTACATATATCCGACACATATCCGTCATATGTTGGATATATGTCCAATATATGTCGAAGATATATCCAACACATGTCAACCAGTCTGCTATATGTCCGACATATGTCCAACATTCTGACTGTATCCGACCTAGGTCGGATTAAATCCGATCTAGGTCGAATTTTCATCCGACCTAGATCGGAGGCAATTTCACCCTACAAGTCAATTTCACCCTATAAGGCAATTTCACCCTATAAAGCAATTTCACCTTAACCTAACATCATACATATATCCAACATATATCTGGACATCCCTGCCCAGTCTAGGTCGGATTAAATCCGACCTAGGTCGGATAACAACTGTTCCTAAACAAAAAAAATGTAAGCGATATGGCGGTGTCCGACATATAAGGGTATCTTGTGCAATATACGCCCCCACTCTGTAGGGTACATAAGGGGCAATTTTTCGTATTCAATTTAGTATCCGGCAGTAGCTAGAATGGTAAACATGAGCGTCTTCAAGGTGATTAACGTTCCTCAACTTCTTGGGAATAAAACGAAAACAACAAACAAATGAGCGATTTGGAATGTGGCTGCTGGCAGAAAATACGGAGATGTGTAATTATTTACCTACATGCCATAACTTTTGCTACAAAGGCCAATACACAGAAAACTTCAATATTATAGTTGACAACGATAAAACTGCGGAAATCGATTGTTCAACATGGCTAACAACCAATGCAAGAATTAAGATATACAACAAATTTGTGTTTCAGATAACAAGTCCTGGTGTTAATAAACAACTTGGAAATCATATACTAGATTTTTTACGTTATCCAGATGCACGTTTAAGGGAAAAATTCGCATCTACTTTGGCCAAAGAACATGGTATAACGCGAAAGGAAACGACAATATATAACTGTACAATTGGAAACTATGTCAGTGCGGAACGGGTATATAATCCCATAAAAGACTGTTTAACCTTATTGGAAGATAGAAAGTTATATTTCCTAAAGGCGCCAATGTACTCGGTACCACTTGCCAAAATGTGAAATAAACTATCAAACAAGCTATAAAGTAGCTGCTGTTTATTGTATAATAACCTACTACAGTACGTGTATTGTGGGAATAGCAATACGAAGACATTGACTGGCTTGCAAATTAAGTTGTACAAAAAACCAGAGGAAAGGGAAAAATTGATAAAGTATGTGCTTTCGGCTTTTAGTTTTAACTATTTATCTGTAAATTATTTGGAGATAGTAGAGAAGGAAGATAGCCAAGATAAAATAAAAATCTTACACAAGTGCTACATTAAAGCAGGTAGTACATATTTTACACAATCTGCTACACTATAATCTACAATTCCAAAAGAAATAGTCATTTCGGAATTGGGGTTGATAAGTACGCCTAACAGTCGGCCAGAGGTTGTACGACAACGCGTAAATATTGACAGTAAACTCTATTCGTTTATGCTAAAGGAAATTGCTCCATTATGCACGCCATACGCTGTAAGTGGAAGAAAAGCACAGCTGGAATTAGAGGAAATGGATGCAAAAAGTCGAAAATTGGACTACATGGAAAACACTGCGACAATATGCGAACAATACAAAAATGTGTTAGACAAAGAACATCTTATTAGAGAAAATGAGGAAGAATTAAAAGATCATTTTATGTGTCGATAGACTGACTTAGATACATTCGGATTCTACAAGCAGTATAGTTAGAAAGACTCTTTTAGTTATGCAGTCGACTGCTTAAGCCTTACGGTAACGTAATCGCACACTTCTTTAATAACCATCCTCTCAATTGTATAAATAGAAACATGTTAAAAAATGTTTTCCAATCCTCAAGTTATTGAATTTATATAAAATTCACCAATAAAATTAATTGGCTGATTTCACGTTAAGCGTATTGGCTACCTAAAAAAAGGCGGTCCCAGGCCGCAACACAAATTGAAGGCAATCATTCTTTTAAACTTTAAAAATTTTTGCCTAGTGTACTCAAACCAAATATTTCGAACATCAATAAATCAAAGTCACCTTCAATTTATGTCATAAATGTCAAACTTAAAGTTTTTATTATTTTGACAACGTAGGTCATGGATCGAAACGTAAATAAACATGATTTTAAAAACTATGAATGGTTTAATTCCCAAAGAAGATTAGGGAAAAAAAACTTTTATACAAATTTCAATAAGTTTAATATTAGGTATAAAAGTACAATTTTGCCGAGGGTTGCTCAGATTTAAAAATTTCTAAAGATTTGGGCTCCCCAGAAAATCTAATATTAATTGACACCAAACAAGGTATATTTATCTCGAAAGAACCAAAAATAATCTTTTATATGTTTGCCAGAGGGTATGTGTGTAAAACGGTAAGAGGTGGTTGGATTCTAAATCTGTTTGCAGATTCGGATTCTGCGTAAAATTCTAGACGATTTTATAAGGACGGTCAGAAAACGCTACTGGTAAAAAAAGTTTTAAAATAAGGGTAGCTTTCTGGGGGATAATGCCAACTAAAGAATTCTAGAAATTCAGTTAACTGAGAAAAATCTTATATCAATTGATACCAAACAAGATATATTTATCGCGAAAGAAACAAAAATAATCTTTGATATGTTCGCTAGACTGTATGTGTGTAAAACGGTAAGGGCTGATTAAATTTTAAATCTGTTTGCAAATTTGGATTCTGCGTAAAATTTTAGACTAATTTAATGTATCGGATGGCTAAAAAATTTATAAGGACGGTCAGAAATCGCTACTGGTAAAAATTCTTAAAATAAAGTTAAATCCCTGGGGGATCATGCTATCTAAATTCAGGTAACTGAGAAAAATCTAATATTAATTGACACCAAACAAGATAGATTTATTTCAAAAGATAAAATGGCTAGCCGAAGAAAACTATTTGGTTCAGATGTGTGTGCAAATGAGAGATGCTAGTGGAAATGAGGTTCTAGGATTCCTGATTTCCCTCTACTTATATTTACATTAAATATTCTATATTTACAATAAGTATTATATTTCTTAATGCTCCATAATTTAATAATGTGCAACAGGTAGTGTTGCATATGTACTAGGAAGTAAGTGGCGTTTATCATGCGGGCAATCTTCACCTGAGCAATTGTGTGAACGCGGTACCCATCTCCATAGGCGACGTTCATATATCCATAGCGGAAATTATAGATTGTCAACTTGGCTACATCGAGGATAGACATACTAACATATATAGGTTTATTAAAATATATTTCAGATTAAAGAAGTTCCACTGCAGCAAGGTTTTCATCAAAGATTGTAACATTTTTGAATAACGGACTGGATATCCTGGCTTTGGGCCTAGATTTTGGTTTTTAAATTGTTGTTTTATTACACGCACGTTATATAATTTTCCCGAATGTATTTGCTTGTTTTACGCGGTTTTTTAATCCGATTTACTAAATTTCAAATAAATTTTTTAAAAACTTTTTAAATTATTTTGAAATTATTTTGGAGTGTTTGGTTATTGGTTTTTTATTTATTAGCCCGAAAATTAATTTAGTTTATTTTAAAACGCAATTTTAGTTAAAATTTAAGTTAAAACGCGGTTTATTTAGTATTTAACGGATTAAATTATTATTTTGATTTTATTTAATGCCCTGTATATTAAAATTAACGGCACACAATAATAAAAAATAAAATACAATAAAACGCAAAGCTTAAACTATAATAAAACAATAATAAATAGCAAAAACTTACTTGTTTACTGCCGAAGCGGGAGCACCGAAAAACACGCTCGCTCGCTTCAAGCGGTAACTAGAAAGTCCACCTTCCTTAGCAGCTAGGTGTTTGGCGTCAGACACTGCTAGCATTTTTTTTTAGCTTGTATTTCCAAGCCTTCTTTGGCTTTTGCTCGTTGTATGTTTTGATCAAGATGATTTTTACAGATTTTTCACAGTAATTTCTTGCTTAAATCTTCTTCCAAGCCATCGGTTTCACCGCAGGTGACATGCAGAGACATGTTACATTTATAGCAACTATGATGTTGTTTTGGAGCAAACACTGCAAATTAGAGTTTCATCTGCCGTTGAATGGTTTTGAGGAGGGTCAGTTCTCTCTTCTTCCTGAATCTGTGTTCTAGGGATACCAGTGAATGTTTTATCAAAGCGCTCTGTTGCTGCCACTTGTTGTGTAGCACCGAGTTTCTCTAGATCCTCTTCACTCTGCACCGCGTAAAGTACATTTTGCGGTATGAATGATGAGGCGGCTCCGTGGCGTAGTGGTATGTGTGTGACTACTACGCCCAAGGTCCCGGGTTCGAATCCCGACACGGTCCGCTTGAAAAATGTTAGGCGAGCATTTTTCACAAAAATACACCCTCGTTCGGAGGAGAGGTAAAATGGAGGTCCCGTGTGTGAGTGTTGTCACAAACGTTAAAGATCCCTACCTTGATTGAAACAGCAAGGGTTCGACAAAATTCAAAAATTTTTCAGATGAAAAACTCGATTCGTGGCCAATGTAGTACCTTCGGGTGGAGCATTGGAAAATCCCATGTAGGGTATGAATGATGAGAGTAGACCAGCTTTAGTAGGGTAGCCAAACATCGCTTCATAAGGACTACGTTGAATTCTAGAATGGTAAGCCCGATTCTTCATGAATTGCACAAATTTTATTCCCTCGCTCCACTTATCAATCTTGTTGTTAGGCTTTGGCTATGTCTCGGCTTGCCATGAATTATTTTTAGTTCTGGCCACATTTCTTTTAGCCTTTCCAATACCTGATTGCAAAACTCGCAACCATCGTCAGATTGTAAAATACATAAAGCCCCTAGTAGAAGAAAAATGTCTGATGCATTATATGCTACTTCGTCGGCACGCTTAGATGTAAAGGGTTTCAAAACCACAAATTTTTTCTAGTGGGTTTGGTATACAAGGACAAATTTAAGTTTCCGTCGAGCTGGGATTGATAGTCTATTAGATCGATTTGGCATCTGCTGTTAAAATGAGGGGACATCATTGGTTTTACAATAATTTTTTTTCACTTTTATGTTTTTTTTTGACAAGACTCGCATAAACTTAGATACAATTTTATATGGACCTGGGTTATATTTTTGTAACGCTTATTTATTTCCTTTACCATCCTGTCCTTTCCGCCATGACCGATTGATAAAAGTGTTGAATATAATACGTCAAACAACTCATCTGTGTGGACAAACAGCTTAACGTCCTTTTGATTTTCAGTTAAAGATTCGAAAAGTTTATCTTAAACATGGTGATTACTATAAACAACTACAGATATTAGTTTTGCAATACTCTCAACTAATGTTAATTGTGCAAAAGGATTTACTGGGAAACTATTAATACGGCAAATGTTTAAGTGTTGGGGGATCCTTGGCAGCCACAGGCTGCTTAACCCCCTTGACATTCCACTGAATCTCGGTAAAATAGGGCATATAATTAGAAGACAATAAAAGGGAATCGAGCTGTATATAGGCTGTAGGCGGCTCCGTGGCGTAGTGGTATGTGTGTGACTACTACGCCCTAGGTCCCGGGTTCAAATCCCGACACGGTCCGCTTGAAAAATGTTAGGCGAGCGTTTTTCGCAAAAATACACCCTCGTTCGGATGAGAGGTAAAATGGAGGTCCCGTGTGTGAGTGTTGTCACGCACGTTAAAGATCCCTACCTCTTTGGTCAAGAGCTATTTCTCGGGGCGATTAGCACAGGTTGAAATTCCGGGTGAAGTTCTATCGCGTGAGGTGGAAAGGGGATGCCCGCAAGGGTCATGTTCTGGTCCCACATTTTGGAAGTTGTTGTATGAGAGCATCTTTAGGGTCAAGTTGCCCGCAGGATGCTCAATCGTCAGGTTTGCAGATGACACACTTTTAATTGTAAGATCGAGATTGTTAATGGATATGCGCACAAAACCGAACGAGGCGCTTAATAAATTACACGAATGGTCGCAGGCGGTAAAATTAAAATTTAACACGGCGAAGTCAGAGGCGCTTTATTTCGGCACGAAACCAGGACAGAGACCTCCTAGGTTAGAGCTAGGAGGAGAAAATCCCGTTTAAAGATTGTATTACCTACCTCGGCGTCAAGATCGACAATAAATTAAATTGGAAAGCGCACGTACAATACGTAAAAAGTAAGGGCGGCGAAATATCAAATAAAATGATGGCGGCGGCTAAAATAAAGTGGGGTTTCAGGGGCGAATCGCTGAGGACGGTTTATGCCGGAGCAATTGAGCCGGCAATACTGTACGCAGCTTCTGTATGGGCAGAAGGTTGTAAAGTCCGGGAGATGCGTCAATTGACGAGCGTACAACGCATAACCGCGGTAAAAGCGGCGAGGGCGTACAGGACCACCTCCACGGAGGCTGTCCTGGTGATCAGTAGGTCTCTCCCTATCGAATATGTCGTTAGGGAGATTAGAGATAGACGATTAATAAATATAGGAAAAGGGCGCGAAATTATCGAAGATCTTAATCTTGGTAATAGGAAATTGCAAGAAAGATTGTTGTATCTGAGTTAGGGCACCCGGCTGATATTAGAGGGATCGAGTTTGTCGAAGGTGATGAGGACGCGATGGGTATCAGAATTTATACGGACGGTTCACGTATGGACGATGGGCAAGCAGGCGCGGCGTTTGTCGTGTATAAGCAGGAAAGGAGGTGTTTCGGTTTCAAACCAAACTCGCGAACTGGTGCACTATCTTCCAGTGCGAATTGGTAGCCATACGAGAGGCTATCGATTACGTAATAAACCATACGGGCAGAGACGAGTATTATATAATCAGTGATAGTAAATCGGCGCTAACGGCTTTAACAAACATGAACACCTCGACAGATCTCCAAGCGGACGTCTGGAGGATAGCGCGTACGGCGCTAGAGTTTCGACGTTTAAAGTTCTGTTGGGTCAGGTCGCACAATGGTAACGTAGGAAACGATAGGGCTGACGAATTAGCTAAAGAGGCCGCGACGGGCGATTTTCGAATATCACATTCGTCGATACCGAGGTCTTTAATCAAAAGAAAGCTGCGCGAAAAATCAATTCGACAATGGGAAGAGAGGTGGAACAACGCTGCCACGGGCAGGTTGACCCACAAATTCATACCGAGCATAGAAGCCAGAGGTAAGATCGAGGTTAAGCTCGATCACAAAATGGTGCAGTTGATAACAGGGCACGGCGCCCTGAAGGCGTATTTACAAAGGTTCGGTCTAACCAATAGCGACCGCTGCGAATGCGGTGAGGGCGCGGAAAGCGCAGAGCACGTGCTCTTCGACTGCCCGCTTGAGGCGGGAAATCGAGGGTTGGCTGATAGCAAACTAGCTATCCTAGGTCTGGCATGGCCAAAGAGCCTAGAGGAAGTCGGGGAAGTGGTTAACCAGAAGGCGTTCTGGACAGCCTTAAAAGAATTCGCGGGAAGGGTCGCGAGATTAGACAATCAATGACGACCGCGTGTAAAAATTCGGTGGGGTTGGTGGGAGGATTGAAAATTTTAGATTGACTTGGCGTGAGTAAGGATACGAGCATAACCAAAACCTGATATTAAAAAAAAAAAAAAAAAAAAAGATAATTATACCAAAATGTCCAATATGCACGAGAAACCCCACTCCATTAATACAATCACTGCCTATCTTCATAATTATGTGCGGAAAATCGGGAATAAATAATACCAAATAAACAATAACAAATAAATCATAAACCCTCATTAAATTAAATCAATAAAGTAAACAAGGATAATAAAACAGAGTGCAACCGCGCATCCCCCCAGGACTTGAAAGTGAAGTGATAGTGATAGTGATTGTGATCCCCAAAAACATTTAGTGCATACCCACCAGGACTTTAGCAGTGCACCCCGTCCCACCTTTAGAAGTAAGTTACAGACGACCAGATCTTCGGATGCTGGAGAATTTTATTATCGAGGTAAGACTTAAAATGTGGCGGCTGTACTCGCACAAGCATTGATTTACATTAATTAGTAGTTTTGAAATAATTTAAGAAGCACGTTTGGTGTGTAAAGGCGCTAGCCGACATAATGCTTGTGCGAGTGCACCTGATAAATAGGGTGATGCTTTCGCTATTTTGTGCACTGCTATATGCTTAACGCTTATTAAACATTTATTTATATATTTACATAATTATATTTATTTATATTTTATATTTACACTTTATATTTATTTATATATAGCATGTATTATGTGGCTTATTTGTTTTGTTTGACGTTCTGTCGCCATTTTGGTTGCAGTATATATTTGGGAAGGACGAGCAGAATTGCGAAGATTGTAATCATAATGTAAATCAGTTAGGGAACGATAGGGAAAGCTAGGGATGGATTTAAATTGGTTAGCTAGATTTGGATAGTTTTAAGACGACCCTTCAGGTCGCACTGGTAAGCAGAACCGGCGTCTGCTATCCGGTATTACGGATCCCTCCCCCTCTCATTTTTGCTTGTTGATCGGGTACACTCGAAAGTCAGCGCTAGGGATACCATTATTTACAACCCTGTTTTAGTTTTTGTTTTGTTTTGTTCCAGTTTTGTCAGATTTTTAGGTTTATTAGATTGTTAGAGTTTGTTAGGTTTGTTAGATTTTTAGGTTTGTTAGATTTTTATTTAGTTTTTATTTAGGGTGAAACAACTATGAAGTAAGAATAAATTAGGAGCACGACTATTTTTCGCGTTTAAACCCAATGTAGTACCTCCGGGTGGAGCATTGGGGACGTGGCCGCAAGTATAGCGGCCCTAATTCAAATTATAATGTATATAGGCTGTAGGCGGCTCCGTGGCGTAGTGGTATGTGTGTGACTACTACGCCCTAGGTCCCGGGTTCAAATCCCGACACGGTCCGCTTGAAAAATGTTAGGCGAGCGTTTTCGCAAAATACACCCTCGTTCGGATGAGAGGTAAATGGAGGTCCCGTGTGTGAGTGTTGTCACGCACGTTAAAGATCCCTACCTTGCTTAGAACAGCAAGGATTCGGCAAAATTCAAAATTTTCCAGGTAAAAAAAAACTCGCTTTCTGGCCAATATAGTACCTTCGGGTGGAGCATTGGAAAATCACATGTAATGTATATAGGCTGTTGTGAGAATTGCAGGGAGCTGGGTAGGCTAGCTAAGAACATAAATAAGCTGAGGTACAAGTCCAACCAGTTTCGAGACGTAAAACCCAATGACGAAGAAATAAGTGCTCTTAAATCTGATGATTATTATAAACAACTACAGGTGTTGGTTGTGAAATATTTTCAACTATTGTTGATTGTGCGAAAGGATAAATTAGAATAACTATTAATTCGACTAAGGTTCAAGTGCTGGGTGAACTTGGTAGCCAAAGGCTGCTTACCCCCTTCACACACCACCGAAAATCAGCGAAATAGGGTATAAACTGTAAAATAATAGAAGGTGACCGAACTGCATCAAACAAGAAAGAACAGCAGCCTTGTTCAAAGATAATGATCATAGATACAAGAAGAAAGCTGTTCAAAGCATAGTGTCGAGCACAGCACAGTACATCTATGAATTAGGGGCAGTAGGAAAAGCAGACAGAAAGAGATAGAAGCCTTCTGGAATGTTGTGCTTCAGATGTATAAGGATGGTAGCATGGACAGACAAAGTTAATAACAAATTGGTTGTAGAAATAGTAGAGGAATAAAGATATCTGTGGAAAACGAAAAAATAGGAGAAATAGAAGGACAGGATACGTTCTAAGACATTTCTGGGGAATAGTATGAAATATATTGCAAGCAGAGATAGGAAAAGATAGGTAGGGTAGACCGAGATCAGACTTTCACACACAGATAGGGATAGATGCAGACTGAGCAAATTTCAGTGAAATATGTAGCTTGGTTCAGACTAGGAAACAACGAGGGTACGCGTCCAACTAGTTCTAGCACTGAAGATCTAATGATGGTGATGATGAAGTTTATCACAACCTTGTAAAGTCCGGTAATCCGGGGACGATTCTTTCTTTTCTGTAGTTTTAATACGCCTCACATCCTCTATTATTGCACAATAGCTATGCTTCGTTAGTAGAACACTGTTATAATTCGAATCTTTACTCAAAAGTAACGCGTTGAATTTGTCTCTCATGCTTACCTGCTCTCGACTAGTTGCTTGAAAGTGAACCGACTCTAGAACCTCCAGCGATAAAACTCTCCCACAGTCTCAAGTCCATCTTCACCAGATACAAGACCGTGGTAGCTTCTTCAATGAAATTACTCAACTTCTCTTCATTAGCCACTGAGGTGATACAATTGTCGATGAAAATGAATTTCAGTAAACAGTTATACAGTTACATACATATTTATTTTTCTTACCTAATTTTTAATTCAGTAAAGTTTATTTTTAAATTCCTAGAAATTGTAAATATTTTCTTTTTTTAATATTAACATTAGACGTTTAAATAAAAATGCTTTTAGTTTAATTTATTTTAGTTGATAATTACTGTTTAAAGACTTTTACTTTCCCAAACTCATTCGTCGGAAGGTATCAAATTATGAAGTGACACGCGGGCGACTTTTGACTTTGAAGGGGTCCAGGTTGACAAAACATTAGGAAGAGTTGAATATCATTAAAAAACACAACCGCATAAAAATAACTTTCTGTCCTGGAGGGGAGACCATGAATTTCATGTTTTCGGATTTGCTGAAACTGAATCCGATGTCTGCTTAACCCTATCACATTAGGTTTTTGATATAACCTCAAAAAAACTCGACCATTACACAAAAAAAAATTTTCTGGTGCGAGGATCAAACTATGTTTACTATACGTTTTTGGGGTCACTGAAACCGAAACCACGATCCACTTAACTACACCACAAAGGTTTTGCCATAACTCCGTGATTTAACAACCGTCAGCCTTAGCGTTACCCGATGTACACCTCGAGGAGGTTGCATGAACGAATTTTGTACATCAAGTAGCGCTTATAACGGCTGTTTTGTAGTTGAGCTCTTGAATAAATAGCGATATACGAGGCATGTTTTTAAGTAAGTACCGTTTTAATATGTAAAAAAAACAAGTAAACTTTTTGTAACAATTTTATTTTTACATGAAAGGCCAGACTTTTATTTTTCCACATAATTGCCACCGATATTAAGGCTATTATCCTATCGTACGACAAGCTTTTGTATTCCGTTGTCATAGAAGTTTGCCGCCTGATTTGACAGCGTGCGGTAACAATTTCATATAGATAACAGTTTTTGAAACTTAAGAGAACACCTCTGCTAACAAGGAAATAGTAAGGCGTCTGTTCTCTGTCACTTTTTCGTCGCCTTTCTATACCCAATCGTCAGTGATCACTGAAGGTTGCCCACTTCGTTCCTCGTTATAAACATTATTTCGGCCATTTTTGAAATCTCTTACCCATCTGCATACCATCTCAGTAATCTGCTATGTAGCCGGAAGAAAAGTAAATACCAGGCTAACTCTCAAACGCGGAGAGTAGGGGAATTCGCCTACATACCAAAAAGAAACAAAAAAAAACACATCGCCTACGATTATCTATTAACACATATAAATAAATAAATAAAGGATTCTGTACAAACAAGCAAAAAGAAAATAAATTAAGTGTTATTATTTCACAGCAAACAATTATATTGTACGGACAATTTAGTAATTTAGATACGAAGTGCGCATCTCGTTTTTTTGCACAAAATAAAATTAATCAGTAGTACATAAACCTGGGAAAGCTTTTGTCATGCGTTT
Source organism: Platerodrilus igneus (assembly GCA_036346225.1). Taxonomy (NCBI): domain Eukaryota; kingdom Metazoa; phylum Arthropoda; class Insecta; order Coleoptera; family Lycidae; genus Platerodrilus; species Platerodrilus igneus. The sequence goes on along the minus strand of JARFIW010000624.1, from coordinate 2,421,706 downwards.
TTAAAATTTCACCTAATACTTTTTGTAAAATAACTAATTAGTAGAAAAGAATTAACGTGTGAGAGCTTTTGTTAGACATCTTTTAAATTGTACATGGTACCGTTTGTAAAATAAACCAATCAGTATAAAAGAATAAGCGTGTGTCTGTCCAACATTTTTAACAATGGTACATCACACCTGCCGAGCAGTAATATCGATTAACAGCAACGAACAATGGTTCTACAGTGTCACGTTTCTTGTCACGTAACTACACCAAACGTTGATACGGAATATGCCATTGACACGCACAAAAGAAAACGAGTTGCATACCTGTAGGTGTCTGGATACTTAGCTTGCAACCCGTTGGGGGGTGAGACAACACAGAAACGCCGTGGTAGCCAGGATCCCTTCACCCTGCCATCCTAACTACAGCAGCGGTCTACAGACAAAGCAGCTGGTCCACGGCAACAAACAGGTGGGCCTACACAAAGAAAGAACCCATTTGGCCTCCAGCTAAAAAAGTTAAAAAGAGAATCTGATTAGAATGGGTACGCGCGGGGAAACTCACCAATGCACGCAAGACACCTCCTAGTTGTCGAACAGTAATAGAACAAACGTACATTGCTTGTAAAATACGGTGACGAATAATGTAGAAAATATTTTGACGCACAAGCTGCAGAATCAAATTCAACAATGGTTCAAATAACACGAATTCGCACTGCAAATCCTCGCTTATCGAAACGCGATTAAAACTAGGATATCCGGGTTTTATCGAATGGTGCGCGCCTTATTTCAAAAAGTCTTTACATTGGAACAATAGAGAAAACCATTATACGCGGTCATAATGTATACCAAAATAACGGGTACCTAAAACAGGATATAAACTATTTAATTGTAGCATAAACTTGTCATTTCGAAGAAACTAGATTTGAGGAATTTATTCGAGCGGGTATTTAATTAACCAGGAAAATTTTAAAAGCAAAATTGGAACGTAACAACTCATAATGGTTTTCCCGTACAGTTCAAAAATCTGACGATGAATTTCAACTGCTTTCACGCCTTTAGCACTAAGAAAACAAATAACAGCGCGTATTTTACCATCGGCGAGGTTCTCAATCGGCAGATGCATTTTAAATACGCAACAGGAAATAGATAAACGATTGATTGTCGTCGCAATGGCATCTGTGGCTAGCCAACAAGTGTAGATAAACAGTGCACATTCTTAGGACATCGACCGCAGCGGTGCAGTGTTGGAATTTTCAAACGGTACTTACTTAAAAAATATGCCTCATAAAATATATTGAAAAATAACACAATAAATATAACAAAATATATCGAAAATAAAATAAAAATAAAATATAGGCTTTATAATAAACAAAAACATAATACTATAAAATTAATCACGCTCTTTTTTTGAAGTATTTCGAAAATTTTTTGCTCAAAGAATTTATGTAACGGATTTCGCTTGCGCGTTCTATTATCTGCTTTTGTTTCTCGTTGTAGGTTTCAACCAATGCAGAGCTACGTTCGCATGATGACGGGGCGGCTCCGTGGCGTAGATGGTATGCGTGTGACTACTACGCCCAAGGTCCCGGGTTTGAATCCCGACACAGTGCGCTTGAAAAATGTTAGGTGAGCATCTTTCACAAAAATACGCCCTCGTTCGGATGAGAGGGAAATGGAGGTCCTGTGTGTGAGTGTTGTCACGCACGTTAAAGATCCCTACTTTGCTTGGAACAGCAAGTGTTCGGCAAAATTTCAAATTTTCCAGTTAAAAAAATTCGCTTCCTAACTAATGTCGTAACCTTCGGGTGGAGCATTGGAAAATCACATGTAAGGTCGCATGATGACGGGGCGGCTTTGTGGTGTAGTTGGTATGCGTGTGACTACTACGCCCCAGGTCCCGGATTTGAATCCCGACGCGGTGCTCTTGAAAAATGTTAGGCGAGCACTTTTCACAAAAATACGCCCTCGTTCGGATGAGAAGTAAAATGGAGGTCCCGTGTGTGTGTGTTATCACGCATGTTAAAGATCCCTACCTTGCTTGGAACAGCAAGGGTTCGGCAAAATTCCAAATTTTCCAGGTAAAAAAACTCGCTTCCTAACTAATGTCGTAATCTTCGGGTGGAGCATTGAAAAATCACATGTAAGGTCGCATGATGACGAGCGGCTCCGTGGTGTAGTTGGTATGCGTGTGACTACTACGCCCAAGGTCCCGGATTCGAATCCCGACACAGTGCTCTTGAAAAATGTTAGGCCAGAATTTTTCACAAAAATACGCCCTCGTTCGGATGAGAAGTAAAGTGGAGGTCTCGTGTGTGAGTGTTGTCACGCATGTTAAAGATCCCTACCTTGCTTGGAACAGCAAGGGTTCGGCAAAATTCAAAATTTTACAGGTTAGAAAAACTCGCTTTCTAACTAATGTAGTAACCTTTGGGTAGAGCATTGGAAAATCACATGTAGGGTTGCATATGACCACACCTGCGGGCCCGCTCTTCTATCCCGATCAGCCACCGATACTGAGGTTCCGATCTCCTGCATCGTAATAGGTAACCGATCTGTGCCTGCCATAACGACATGAACGCCGTGATCTAGGGGCTTAACCGGATAACGGAAACATTCCGTTTCCCGCCGTCATCACGTGGAAGTGCCCTGCATGCAGACACATGTAAGGTGCTACTCTGAATATGTGGATCGATTTATGTAATAAAATGTCGAAATGTGTGGAAGAAGGCTTGTTGTGCTGGAGATCATTTATTTCGTTAAAATAATACGCAAGTTTCAATACATTGGTTTTAAAAAGGTGATATAGTCGAAATCAGAAAGACTAAATGCACGCCATAGGTTTCTGAATTAAAAAACGACATACTTTTAAAGGATCTATCGGAACATACTTAATGCATAAGATTTGAAAGTATGTCGTTTCTTAATTCAGAAACCTATGAGGTGCATTCATTCTTTCCTGATTTCGACTATATGAAGTTACAAGATGATATTGCACTAAAAATATTTTCACCATAACGGTTGTAGTGTTTTTGGACTTAAATTATGAAGTTTTTGTAGACTACATCAAAAACTTTGCGTGATGGGGTTACAAAAAAGTCGAAGCATGTCAAATTCTGTTTTAACGACCACGAAAACGTATAGTAAATATGGTCTGATCCCCATCCCAAAAACTCTTTTGTGTAGCTATGTGGCTTTTTTGAGGTTATGTCAAAAACCTTATGTGATCGGGTTACATGAACATCGGATTCAATTTAAGAGACCTCAAAAACTTATCGATCACATCGTCGGATCTGTAGAATAAACAATTTTTTCGTGCGTAACTGTCGAAGTTCTTTGAATTTATGTCAAAAACCTGACCTGATGGGGTTAAACAGACATCCGATTCAATTTTAGCGACCCGGGAAACATATATGGTCTGATCCACAGCCAGAAAAAAGAATTTCTGTGTGACTATAAAATCAATAACATTGGTAATACCCATCGATAGAAGTTGGAAAAGGAAAACTGTACAGATGAAAAAACGGAACGAAGAATATCTACAAACTGATTGGCCACCTCCATATATAAACCATTTTACTTAGCTTCCTACCTGATATTAATTACCTAACTTTAAGTTATCATAAATTATTGCAAGGTTATAGCTGATGGGTCTCTTTGTTGAAAAATCTAATAACACAAAATAAACTTTTTAATTTTGCCCCACCCCTCTCCTACATACACACAAAAACGTAAAAGGAATAGAAGAAAATTAAGAATGAGAGCGTTACACAATAGCATAGCCAGAATGTATATAGCACTATTTGAAAAACAAAATAACAGTCTGTAAAGTTAAATTATTATGCCCTCAAGATATTAGTAAAGAACCCGTTACATAAAGTGATGATTTTGCTAACAAGGTACTCAGGGAAAAAAGAAGGCAGACCTGAGGTAATTACATGCTTCATAATGCTCGTTCATCAGTATGGGGGGTCCACGAAATACGTCTTAATATTGATACCTGTAATCTATCGTAATAATTCACCTTATAAAAAGAAATCATGTTCGAATATTTGTCAAGGAATTATAAGGAAGAGCTTAACTTTGAAGTTTACGTGAACATGCTATCTTAATCGTAATCTACTAATTATCTCATAATTAAGTTACGAAAGCTCTAAATAATACCGTTTAATTAAGTAAACCCTAACAAATGCCTAAAATATATTAGAATAGGCAGTTGTTTGGTTGGGTGACAATAATTAGATGAATAAAAGCTGTTCTCATTATAAAATGAGAACTTAAGAAAAAAACATTCTCCGATAATACTTCCTTTTACGCTCATTATGAAAATGAAAGTCTTCGTCATCTATAGTGAAGGAGAGGAACTAAAGATTCATACTTTAAATAATTCTAAATCATGACATATAGTTGATTAATACTTAACTAAGGGTGATTTCTACGGGTCTGGCAACGCCATGCTCTTCGGTATATAGTCATATTACAAACAAAATTGATTGGAGCTATAAACTATTTAAATTCATCAATCAAATAACTTTGAATTACCATAACATTCGGCTTTTCGACCATTTGCTACGGGTAAAATAAACGTGAAGTTAAGTAAATTTTGATTTGCCCTGAAGGGGCAAAGACCCCATAACAATATAAGGTGCATCGGCTAACTGTAGTGGTACCGGAGTGGGTTCCTATAAAAGAATTATAATAGAAGTTCAAAATAAAAATAATACAGAAACAAATACAATAAATAAAATAACCGAAGTGCAAAAAACTACGGTACATTAGCACTTATCCTAAATAGTTCATCTCTGCCAAAATCGAGGGGCGACAAACCGTCGGTCACGGCAATTCTTTTGTTATTATTTTTATACGGAGGATGGTTATTTCGCTCCCTGCTTCGGTAGCCTAAACTTTATAACCTCTTATCCCACTTTTTTCAAAAGTACTTGAAAACACTTCTTCATTTTGTTGTAATTAAAGATATTTCCCACTATAAAACGCTTCGTCCAAATATGATTAGATTACTAAGGTAACTGGATATCTTTTACAATTAGCTGGCTTTACCTAGTTTGAAACTCGGGAAAGTATGTGTTAGTATGTGATTTACTAAGGGTTACACTTATGTTTCTTTGTCTACAGCAATATGGATGAATACATTGTGGTGTATTTAATGAAAAGATTAAATCATCTGAGTATTATGCGTAAATTTCCTTTAGTCAGGGTCTGTATCTTTACGTTGTATTTGTTAGGATTAGTATTTTCTTATTGTAACATCTGTACATTGTTGAGCGTGCTGCTAATTCATTGTACCGTTAGATAAAAACAAATTTTAAGAACCCTTCTTGAAGGGTCAAGGAGTTCGGTTTAACACTTCAGGGAGTAAGATTGTACGTTTTACTGCTTTGTTACTATTATTTACTCATTATAAGTGTTTAATTGTTAACTTGTGTTTCATTAATTATTCAGGCAATCTACAGTCCACTATAATTAATCAAATTTATCGAACCAGCTGGAGAGTTATTCCACATGTTGGCTCTTCGAGCCGGATGGGAGAGGCCCTAAATTTAATAGCAAATCTTGAAGTAACGGACCAGAGTTATTCAGTTTCTCTAAAAACATTGAAAGAGCGCTACGAAAACAAATGCATAATCATAAACACTCATTTAGGAAATCTATTTAAAATACCACCTATCGATAAGGAGTCGCACGTGCAATTCCAAAAATTGATTGTTACATTTCAAGTTAATTTAAAGGAAAAAACATGGGAAAAAACTGTTCACGAGTACGCTAACCACACGTTCTAATTTTAATAGTTGTATTGTACTAGGCGAGAATTAGGTTGTAATATAAATGTATCGTGTTAAAGTAAAGTATGATAAACCTATATATGTTGGTCTTAGTGTTTTATATTTGTAAAAACTCTTATGTACGAGTTTCATTATTCCGTTATGAGACTAATGTATGGAACCAAGCTCTCGCTTCTGTACATGGACACAGATAGCCTCACGTACAGTATGGAAACAGACGACTTTTATAGTGATATAAGCGCAATCCTTATAAGTGAAACCTTAGAAGATGCTGACCAAAAATTCTTATTGCCAGGCCATACGCATCTTGAATGTCATTCTGACCATAATACGCATTGAACAGGCTAAAAGTAAAACAAATGTACCTACCAAAAGATTGGTTTCAATTTGTTAGGATGGTCAGAAGAAAAAGGCCCCTCGAAGTCATAGAAATGAAACAAAACAATTTTTGGCTTTTACAAACCTAATGTTCAAAAGTTCTCTAACTAAAATAAAAATCGTTACAGAAGGCAAAACAAAATAAATTAATTTGAAATTAAATGGCTTAGATACGAAACACCCTTTGGTGTTATTAAGGTCAAATACAAGTTAAATGAAGCAGAGCCGTTTCGAATACTTTATATAAGACGTTCAAAAGGAGGCAGACCTACCCATGAAATTAATATATCACTATCATATCAAGCCTATTTCTATTGATTCACGAAGAGTATCATGTGTTTTATAACAATTTGCATATATAAACTACCAAGCCCAAGAATTAAACATTTCTTCCGACACTGAAACCTGCGATTAATTATCATCATAATTATATATGTGTAGTAGTGTAATAATCCACAAATATACAGCTCACCAATATTTTAATAACTTTTAATGAAAAGATATGTAACTAATAGTTTTTCCTATAATACAATTTTTTTATAAAGTGGTCACTCATTAAGTAACTGCAACTTTTAATTTCCGTATTTAAGTGCAGTTTAAGTAATTCCAATGGCTGATAGGTTTCGAAAAAGTCTTGGTGCAAACATTATAAAGGTGGCGAAACATGATTATAACCTATAATTGGTTTTTTCATTATTTAGAATAAAAACTTTGAAATAGGTATGGGACTACTTTGTGTATACCCTTTATCACATGTTTTGTACAAAAAAATACATAAATAAGATAAAATCCAATTTATTAAGATTTGCTCAACCTTAAAACAGCTCTTCTTAAAAATATGAAAAATTTACTTGTCATCTTATACCATATCGCTCTAGAAATGTAGTTTTTTGTTTTTGTTGCAAAATTTTTAACGTATCTACATTTAGTCTATTTAAAGAAGGTTATAGCAACTGAAAACACATTGGTGACATTTTATAATCACATTATACTTCAAACAATCACTTAGAAAGTAAAAAATCATCCAGCCAGAGACTGAAGATGCCGGGTCTCAGACATTCGCAAATTCCGAAAAAAAAAACCATTAGATCTCAGTTTTAATGCTTATCGTGTCTTATCATCAAAATGTTTAGCGTTCCAGGGTAAATCGGATAACTATACAAACATAATAATGGCAATTTTTTTAAATTAATTCAACTACAAGCGGAATTTGATCCTATTATGGAAAAACACGTTCGCAGAGTTTTACAAAAATGGAAAGTTCAGCCACTTACCTAAGTGAAACTATTAAGAATGAATTGATTAGTTTAATATCAGAAAAAAATTGATGCCATATTAATCAAAAGATTAAAAAATCGAAATATTCTTCAGTTATCTTAGACTGCACTCCCGATGCTAGCAAAATTGAGCAAATAATCATGTTAATTAGATACGTTATGATCATTCATACCGATTACAATTAAAAAACAGAGGCTATAATTAAGGGAAGGTTTCTAGGATTTGTCCCAATTGAGAAATGTACAGGTTTGATATTAACTAAAGTTATCCTGGCAGAAAAAGATTACCTCTACAGAGCATGAGGGAGCAAGGGTATGACAATGGGTCTAATATAAAAGCTTCTCGTGCTGGTGTTCAAACTAGGATAAGAAATTTAAATCCTCGTGTTATTTATGTCCCGTGCAGCAGTCATTCATTAAATCTAAGAGTGAATAATATGGCAAAATCTTTATTAGAGGCAGGAAACTTATGTAATATTGTTCAAAAGTTTGTTTTTCTTGTGGCAGCTTTGCGATAGTTTATCCTTTTGAAACATATAGTTGGCTTAACATTAAAACCGGTAAGTGACACAAGGTGGGAAAGTCGGATAGATGCAACTAAACCATAACGATATCAAATTGGTCATATTTATAATGCGTTGTTGAGCACTATGAAGATCCCGTCATGGATGTTTGTGCACGAGCTGAAACATCTGGTTTATTGAATAATATTAAACAATTTAAATTTATATATTCGATCGTTATTTTGAAGAATTAATCCTGTTAGTAAATAAATGCAAAGGAATAACTTTGATTTAGGTTCGTTCTGTAATGCATTTATTAAAATCTACAAACGATTTTTTCCAAACTCTCGCTGAGACGAATTTTTTAACCAAGTGCTTGTAGATGCCAAAGAATTAGCCAATGACGTTGACTGCAGGGAAAGTTTTAGTACTGCACCTAGACATCGAGTAAGGTCTAAAAAGAGGCAGCTTGATTATGCAAATCGAGATGCGTTCATAGTAGATCCCAGAGAAAAATATAAGATTAATTTTTTTCATGTCGTAGACACTGCAATAAACTCACTCAATTTTAGATTTACTCAAAGCAGTGGGCACAGTAGCCATTTCCCTATGACATCTACTGATTACGAGACATGCACAAAGAAGAATTAATATTAATAGCTCATTGCAAAGATTTGGAAGTAATCTTAACCGTTCAAGAATCATCTGATATAAATGGACCAGATCTTGCAGATAAATTATCAGTTGTCTGTACTCTTCTGCATAAAAAGCAAGCTAGTCAGGAAATTCTAAAATTGATTACTGAGTTGAATTTTGGACATAATATATTGCTCTTAGAATCATGTAAACTTTACTAGTAACAGTTGCCAGCGGTAAAAGAAGCTTTTCAAAATTAAAAATATTAAAAACAAATTTAAGGCTTGCTATGACACACGATAGACTTGGTGGGTAATCAATATTTAGGATAGAATATGATTTATGTAGTAAATTGGATTTCAAAAATATTATAAAAGATTTTGCGGAAAAGAAAGTTAGAAAAAAAAGCATTTTAAACTTAAGCACATTTGAAATTTGCTTCAATTTTTTTAATGTTTAATGTAGGTATATATTTAGAAAATAAATAAGTAAATAACTAAACATTTACTTTGCTTTTTTATTTTGTAAAATTCAGCTGTTTTATGTTTTGACATAATAACGATACAACGTTTTATGCTTTATTCTTATTCTTTCCATATTTTGAAAATTAAAATTGATATTCTTAAAATCACGTTTATATTTAATGTATGAGGAAACAAAAAATGTATACCCACAAGCCTATTTTTCAAAACCATTATGATTTAACACAAATTCTTAACGTTAATTTAAGACTGTTTGCCCTAGAATTTAGAAAAATTTTGGCCTGCTGCGCATTTTGAAGGGCGGCAGGTATTCATTTTGCCCAGAGCGGGATAAAAGCTAGATCGACCCCTGCCTCCATGCTGTATCGGTACAGTTTTCCTGAGCGGTTGAATAATAGAAGCAAGATTCTTTATTGTTCTGGAACATTTTGTGAAACATAAAAAATGTTCTAGGGAAAATCCTATTTTAACAATTCTGCACAACCATTCATCGTACTTAATAATAACAGCTATTAACTTTTGCAAAGAAATTAGCATACACTTGCTATTCTTCCCGCTTCATAATATCCACCGACTCCAGCTTCTAGATTTGGCCGGTGTTGGGCTTCTGAAAACATTTTTCAACAGTACTGCAGACTCGTGAATGAAGAACCACCCAGGTCAGGTTATGACCATATACGATCTTCCAGGAATTCTAAAGAAATCCCTTCCACTTGCCGTAACGCCCAAGAACATAAAGACTGGGTTTGCGGCTGGTGGAATATACCCATTTAATGACGATATCTTTACTTAGGGGGATTTTTTACCTGCAGAGGTCACAAATTATCCCGATCCTAAAGGCAGTCCAAATTTGGACCAGCTATTAACGCCACATTCTGCTGGCAAAAATGAATCAGAAATTGTTATACCTCCGCTTAACGATATATCAAACATGGAGCATTCTTTAACACCACGAAACTGCAAAAGGGATTCCAATATATACGTCTTCACCTGTAAAATTGTCCGATATCTTCATACAGTCAACTGTATAGGATACCACTTTTTAAATACCTGAACCTAAACCATCAACAATCAAAGTCAATTATAGTAAAATGTACGTCACTTCCGAACAACTCCGTCGTTTTCAAAAAGCTCCGCTAAGAAAAATAAAAAAATTAAAGTGCAATGCACCTGATACAATACAATTGGAAATAGAAGCAAAACTAGAAAAAATAAAGTTGTAAAGTGAAGATAGTTCTGGCTGGTAAAAAAAGAAAAGCTGTTATTAAAAAGAACAAAAAGAAGAAACCACAGAAACAGGAAGTAGAACAGGTATTTTCAGAATCTGAAGAAAAATTGTTTCTGTTTAATGTGTTTAGGTACCTATGCAGATCGTTATATAATGAACAGTGAATACAGTGTATTAAATGCAGAAAATGGGCTCACTGTAAGTACGATAATGGTAAGAAGCTTGTTTTTGTTTAAGTAAATTGTTGTTCTGATGAAGAACAGAGCGATTAATACTGATGCAATATTGCAATATGCAGTTTATCAACTTCCCGCATTCGAGTGACAACTTGTCCCCCACCCCACCCCTATTCGGGGTAAGTTGCTACAGATTTTTGTTTTTTATTTTATTTGATCTGTACGTTCTGTATCAAAACACAATTTTATAGAGAAAATAAAACATGTACGAAAACGCAACTTATGTCTTTTGCTTTTACGTTCTGTGTATAAGAAGTACTTCATTTTTAAAACGAGCAAACCTTAATTTTGTAACAACTTGCACCACTCGCCTCTACATTTATACAATTAATTGTTCTCTAGTCGCGTAATTCTGACAAACACTGATGATTGGGAAGATAATATAAAAAATACAGTAGGTCGGTATTTCTAAATTACCAGCTAACGTATATATTTAGACATCTGTTCATGAAAAATGCCTGAAAACTAGATTTATTTAGGAATAAATTTTGAGCTATAGTACACACCACTAGAAACTGTTTGCTATTCTAATTTAAAGTAATACAATTTTAATGCAAAAGTGATGTTTTAGTCACAATTACGTTAAGAAATTTGACTCAAACTTACTCTTTGCGTAATCGTTTTTGTGATTAGTAGGTATAAAGCACATTATACCCCGTAAATTTGTCATATTACCTTGCAAAATAAACATCCACACACAGCGTAATTGGTAAATGTAACTGCGTAATTGACATGAATACGGTACTTCCCCAAAAAAATTAATTTCAAAGTACCGTTTTATTTAATAGATTAAAATGATAAAAATCTATATGAAATAAAAAAAACACCATTTTCCTTAATTTAGTAAATTAATTAAATTATGTAAATGTTCTTTTGAATTTCAAATTTCCGACATCCAAAAAACACGTTCCCATTGGTGCGGCAACACTTAATGCAAAGTAGACTACGCCCATTACATCTATGATAATTGTAGATATGTTGGTAATTACTATTAAACCTACTAATTAAGTTTTTTGTAAAAGTTTGGAGAACGTTCAATACTAACAGCTGAAAGGTATTTCGCTGCTCTAGTTCAATACTGAAATACCTTAAAACTGTTTGGAAAGAAAATAAAGGTTTATTATGCTTAAGATATGTTCATTTTTGATTTCATTATTCAAAGTTTGTTTATTCCGAAACCCTTGCGGTTGCTTTAAAATATATTACGTAAAAATTAAGAAAATGTGTTTGAAACAACTCATAATTGCAGTTATCCTATTATTACACCAGCCCAAGATGACAAAATACATTTTGTTCCTAAATATTGATATTTATGAAATTCAGTCTAAACTGAAAAATTTTAAAGTAAAAAATCACTGTAGTGTGTTGCAAATGCTACAGCTTTGCAAAAAATTTACTTTGCAAGCATTAGTGAGTTTTCTATGACCTATGTGTTATTATATCATGTACAAAAGGCAAAATACCAATATTATTAGAATACTTGTGTGTTATCTTTGAAGTTTAATTATAAATTTGCATGTGCTTGATAACGGCCTGTCTTTTGTAAATAGTTGATTCAATAAATTGAAAGAATATACTTCGTTGAGTATATAGAAGAATTTTATTATCAACAGGTTATGGGCCCAGGCGAATGCCATGTGCTAACAGTCGTTTTGATTACGCGTTTATATTTTTAAAACGGTTAGTAGTAATATGGCAGTTAATTATTTGGCAAGTGTTCCAAAATTATTGGGTCGCGAAAACTACGAGGATTAGTCGTTTGCCCTTAAAAACGTATTTGTTCTTGAAGGTTTAACCAAAAGCATAGATGGTACCAAAAAAGATGCTGGTCTAATCGCAAAAGCTAAAGCCAAATTGGTACTGACATTAGACCCATCATTGTACATGCACATCAGGAATGCAGAAACGACGACTGACGTTTGGACAACCTTAAAAAATCTATATGCTGACAATGATTTTACAAGAAAAATCGGACTTTTACGTACATTATATCTTGACGACTGGAAAATTGCGAATCCATGGAGACATACATAAACCAAGTTATGGAAACTTTGCAAAAGCCACGTCGTACTGGTTTTGACATCAACGAGGAATGGGTGGGATCGTTACTTCTTACCGGCTTGCCGGAGAGATTTGCACCTATGGTAATGGCAGTCGAGCGCTCCGGAATTTTGATCACCACAGATACCATAAAAACTAAACTGCTTTATATGAATACCGACGGCAGTACAAAAACAAATGTAGGAAATGCGTTTGTTGCTAAAGATAAAACCACATGCAAATAAAGCAAAAGATAAATTTTCAGGTAGTACGACAACGTCCAATTGAGATGTTAATAAGTCGGTCAAAGATCGAAGTATCATTCTTTGTTTTAGGTGTAGAAAACCTGGACATTTGAAATCGCAATGTCCTGATAAGGCACATAATAATTGTGTTGTTGCTTTAGCGCAGTGTTTGCAAACAAACAATTTCAAGATACAGAGTGGTATATTGATAGTGGAGCCAGCTTTCACCTAACAGCTGTAAACGATTGGGTAAGAAACGAAAGAAAACCTGACGTAACAGAAGTTATGGTAGCTAATAAGTCAATATTATCTGTTAAATGCGCTGGTGATATCGCACTAAAAACTATTACAAAGGAAAAACCGCTTAATATCATTTTAAAGAATGTGCAATATGTCCCTGGTCTTACTACAAATTTATTATCTGTAGGCCAACTTATCAACAAAGGTAACAAAATTCTTTTTAATAAAACTGGTTGTGAAATTTATAATAGCAATGATCTATTAATGGAAACAGACCATTTAGTAAATAATATATAAATTAGATGTAAGCAAGCAAGGTGCATTTTTGGTAGCACCTGATATTACAAGCGAACTTTGTCACAGGCGTTTGGGTCATATAAACGCAAATTTTTTAAAAACAAGTTGAAAATGCAAGGCATTGTCGCAACGAACTTCCAAATGTAGACTTACTTTAAAACAATTTAAAGAAATTAAAATTATTGTTGTAATAATTATAAGTATTCAGATAAAATACAAAAATTTATAAACAACAAAAGAGACATTTTAATATATTTTATTTTATTGAATAAATATTTTAAAAGCTATATATTAGTTCTCATCAATAAGATAAGAATTTTTTTTTTTTATATGAATCTAATTATTTTCGGTAATCAAAATTTAAGTTTAAACAATGTCTATAATATTGGAATAATTGGCATGAAATGCCATAAATTGTTCAAATATGTGTCGCATATTGATTTTAAACTTATTTAAAATTTTAATTATCCCTGTGGATTTTCCCGGGGGCTCGGCGTCCCCGTGGCCCGATTTTAACTGACATCAAAACTTAAACTCTGGACACCGAGCTGAATCGATTGATGTATCACACATTGATGTCCGACCATTAAAAAGGCCTCGGACACACAGACAGACAAACACACAGACAGATAGATTTCATAAACGAACGAAGTTCGTTGAAAATGATAGCGATTGTAAACGGATTAGTTTACAGAGGATCGCCAAAAGATCTAACAACTAATTGTGAAGTATGTCGTGAAGCGAAGCACACACGCTTACCGTTTCCAGATGAGGGCAGTAGAACTACTGATTTGCTGGAAATTATTCACAGTGACATTTGCGGTCCAATGGAAAAGAATTTCATAGCCGGATCTAAATATTTTGTGACATTTATCGATGATTATAGTAGGATGTGTCATATTTATTTTTTGAAAGCCAAAGCTGAAGCTCTTGAAAAGTTTACGGTCTATAAAAAATTAGTGAAAAAACAAACTAGCAAACAAATTAAGATCTTTAGAACTGACATCGGTGATGAATTCTGTAGCTTAGCTTTTGAGAATTTTTTTAAGGGAATGGGATTATTCTTCAACTGACTAATAGTCATACACTAGAACAAAACGGGATGGCTGAAAGATTTAACGGCACCATTGTTGAAAAGGCTAGATGTTTGCTCTTTGACCAGAAACTTAGTGAATCTTTTGGGCAAAAGCATGCAGCACCGCCTGCTATTTAAAAAATCGCTCCGTGGCATGAGACATTTCAAAAACCCCTTTTGAAATATGGACGGGTAAAAAGCCAGAAGTGGGGCATTTACGGGTATTTGGCAGCCCGGCGGTCGTGCATGTTCCTAAAGCAAATAGGTAGAAATTGTACTGGCCCGCCCTTGAAATATGAATACGTTTGTATATTAGGGTCTTTTAGGTATAAGCAGTCGAGTTAAGGATGCGAAGCCGTGCGGTTGTGTGTCCTCCGGTCGTGTATTAATGATTGTTAATTTGTAAACTTAGTGAACTATGAATTATTTAGTAATTTCAATCGATGTGGCAGTGTCAACATATTTGAAATTCGTCATTGTTGGATTACTATACAGATAAGTTTGAATAGTTAGAATTTTGTTCATTTGCGAATAGCAACGCTATATGTGTATATCTATAAGAAGTGTCGTTTAACCTCGTTGTGATTGTATTTTACGACACGCCGAGCATTGGCATTTGTTTCAACGAAACTATACAGGAATCCACGTGTATCCAAGAGGGTTGCTACTAGCCAGGGCCACATCTCAAGGGCAACCGCTTCTGTGACGAGTCATACAGCATCGACGAACATTACATTTGGCGCCAACGGGGACGTTTATTGTCACGCTATACCAGAATAGCAGTGGGTGAATCATACTGTTTTACACAAAGTTAAAAGGGTTTGTGGAAATCCCACAAAAATATATTTTCGCTATGAATAGACAAAAGTGAAGGACTTGTATTTGATTGTTGAATAGTAAAATTAAAATAGACACGAGTGGCGGTGTAAGCTTAAGTTATAACAGGCTTTAGGATGAAACACGTTTTTCGATGTTCTTTGAAATTTAATGCCGCATACGTATAATACGCGATCGCGAAATAAAGAACAAACTAAGTTCCAAAAAACTGATAAAATGGCAGATTCTGAGATTGCGGAGGCATTAAAGCAGTTAATTGCAGCGGTTAATAATATGAATTGCAACAATGCAGTTCTAAAGGAGTCGATTGAACAGATGAATTTAAATATTTCAGATAATATGAATAAATTGAGTAATGATGTAAACCGGGTGTCGGAATTGGTAAAAGAGGTAGGAGCTAGTGATGTTGAAAATTTTAGGGATGTAGGTGTCGTGAACCAGCGGGAAACCAACGGCATCGTTCCCATGGTAGCCAGGACCCAAAATTATATGAGTTTATACAAGGATTTGGGAGATGCGAACTTGTGTTTTTCGCCAGAAGGATCTGTACATCTGGTAAGTTTTATTAAAAAACAAGAAACGATAATGCTAGAAGCGGGATACTAGAAAAGTTCCCCTGATTGTTGGTAATCTGCGTGGTTCAGCCCAAGATTAGGGTGTTTTGAAAGAAGAACGCGTAAAGAGTTTTAAAGAATGAAAGGAATTATTTTTAAGCCGGCATTGGGGGGTTGAAGAAGAGAGGAAGCTGTTTCAAAAGATCAAATTTGGTTATTACGATAGGGGGTCAAGGGCCGATTATTTTTTTAAGCTGGTGAGGGAAGCGAATTTCTTGACGGCCCCCCTTGAGGAAAAAGAACTTATTGCTTTATTAAAAAACCACTGTCCAAGCGAGACTCAGCGAGGTATTGTTAACTGCATGCCTAGGACGTTAGATGAGGTGGAAAAATATTTAAGGGAGGTAGGTGAAACTTACCAAATTTCCCATGAAAATAGTAACAATTCTAACGCGAATTGGCGTGGGAGAGGTACAAATAATGAACAAAACTGGGGTGCTCGTTACAGTACCAGGTCGAATATGTCAAATTCTGGGGGCGGTAATAATGTCCGTTCCGAAAACAGACCAAATAATAATCACAATTATAGTAATGATAATAGGGATGAAGCGCGCCGTGAACATCAGGTGACTAGTAGCTCGGGTGGAAGTCAACCACCGGCTGTGGCCACTTTATTTAATAAAAGCGGGGATGAGCTTCTGTTGGAAGCACAAAATAATATTAAGTCTGTTGCTTTTGCACCGTCTATAGAGGCTACTGTTGAGGCTATGTTGGTAAAAATATTGGTTGATTCGGGCAGCTAAGTTACGTGCATTTCGAATGATTTCCTATCTAAATTATTACAAGTTAACGGTGATATTTTACGTTTACCGTTTACGTCGACCATTCTGGTTAGTGCTACATGTAAAAACTACGTTGTTAAAGATCAATTTTTTGTAAATTTTAAATTTCAAGATTTCGAAGTGCCTTATCCGTGCATGGTAGTTCCGGGGTTAATTCGAGACGTAATTTTTGGATGTGATTTCTTTTCTGATTATCAGATTAAAATAGGTTTTTTAAGAAATTGTTTATTGGGTAATTTTGAGGGAAAGACAAGGAGCATAGAGTTTAGTATGAAACCAAAACCGTATGTTCGGTTGACAGTTTGTCAAGTATCAGAGGAAAAATGTGATGAAAGTAGTTCAAACAAAAAGATAATGCCGTGTGAGGTGTCTGAAATCGAGGAGGTGGTAAATCGTGCGGAGAACTTCTCGCGGGAAGATAAAAATAAATTACGTGAATTGTTGTTGTCATATAGGTCGATATTTTCAAACCAACCGGGTAGGACGAATATTTGTCGTCACGAAATTGAGTTGTGGCATGACACGCCATTTTTTGTAAAGTCATACCCAATTCCGTATGCATATAAGGAGAAGGTGAAGCGTCAGATGGAAGAGATGGTAGCGTGGAATGTTATTGTAAAAAGGTATGCTGATTGGTATATGGTCCACGGTGGTATTTTGTTTAGGCGAGGGCACGACGGTTCGCGCGGGTTTAAGGTATGCATTCCTGCCTCTCAGATTTGTAATTTGGTTTGGCAAGAGCATGTCGAGAACGGACATTTTGGAGTAGAAAAATGTTTTCAGATGTTGCGCTGGGATTATTGTTTTGCATTATATACGGAAAATTATTTCAAGTTGCGATTTGTGCCAGAAGTCGAAAAGTTCGGTAAAAAGTCTTGGCGAGTACCATAGTGTATTGGCCGAAGCACCAAATAAAATCATTTGTGTAGACTTGATGGGTCCACTTCCGGTATCAAGAAGAGGGGCGACCCAATTATTTGCTGCAGTATATGCTTTTAGTAAATTAGTTGCTTTATACCCGCTTAAACGCGCTAATACGGCCGCTATTCTTCGTTGTTTATTTAATAAATATTTTGTGGAGGTTGGCAAACCAGAAATCATTCTTTCTAATAACGGTAGCCAGATGGCAAGCAAAAAATGGAAAGTGTCGTTGGAGGCAGTAGGTGTGAAAGTAGCTCACACGTCAGTGTACTTTCCAAAAGGAAACATGACAGAGCGTGTCAATATGAAAATTGTGCGGATGTTACGGTCACTGTGTTATTTGGCTCATGGGGGAGTGGGCGTTAGTATTGGATAAGATGGAAAAGTGGATAAAAGGGCAGTCCACGACTCTACGGGCTTCAGTTCATTAGAATTGCATTTTGGAGCTTCCATAGATAACCCCATGGTTAAGAGTATTGCCTTTCCTACTAGTTTTGAACAAAGTGGTGATCGGGACAAAATTATAACTTTGACGCATGATCGGTTAAAATCGAAGGCCGAAAAACGTAGATTGTGGCATCAAAGGGTAAACAAAAAATGTATTGTTTTTAAGGTAGGCGATAAAGTACTGGTTCGCGCTCATCTCCAGTCTTCTTCCAAGGATAGAGAGATTAAGAAATTCTTTTTACTGTATTCGGGGCCTTCTACAGTAGTGGCCAAGCAAGGGCCGAATTCATATGAGGTTCAGGACGATGTCCGAGGTGTTTCGTTGGGTATACACAATATACGCAATTTAAAACCATATATAGGGCCGGACCAAAATCTGCCCACAAAACTGTTAGTATAAGTTCAAAGTAATTACCAAGCAAGCTTAGTCTGTAAGTTAAACTTATAGGGGGGTGATGTACTGGCCGCCCTTGAAAAATGAATACGTTTGTATATTAGGGTCTTTTAGGTATAAGCAGTCGAGTTAAGGATGCGAAGTCGTGCGGTTGTGTGTCCTCCGGTCGTGTATTAATGATTGTTAATTTGTAAACTTAGTGAGCTATGTATTATTTAGTAATTTCAATCGATGTGATAGTGACAACATCTTTGAAATTCGTCATTGTTGAATTACTATACAGATAAGTTTGAGTAGTTATAATTTTGTTCATTTGCGAATAGCAACGCTATATGTGTATATCTATAAGGAGTGTCGTTTAACCTCGTTATGATTGTATTTTTCGACACGCCGAGCATTGGCATTTGTTTCAACTTTGTTACATTATTTTATAATATTATTTCATTAAACCCATATAAAATAGGCTGCGAGTTGGTTCATTCTTCTAAACAGGTAATAGCGAGACAACGAAACTATACAGGAATCCACGTGTATCCAGGAGGGTTGCTACTAGCCAGGGCCACATCTCAAGGGCAACCGCTTCTGTGATGAGTCATAAAGCATCGACGAATATTACAAAATGGGACGTTAAAGCTGTAAAGCACATCTTAGTAGGTTATACGGACCACGTCAAGGGTTATAGATTATACAACCCAAACACACAAAGAATTATTATCAGTCGAGATGTGAGTGTAATGGAAAATACTAAAGAAACGGTATTGTTATAGATTGTGAGTTTGAAGAGTCGACATCACTTTCAGTGGGTAAAGTACCTACCGCTTCTAAAACTGGAATCCTAAATACAGGAGAGGAAAAGACTATAGATTTTAGGAGTGATGACGATAGCAGCTTTGAACCCTCAATAAATGCAAGCTTGCCTCAAGCACCGTTAATTACGAAGGACTCAACGACCCCACAAACCTGTCATTAAAAGCGATCCGGTATCTTATGTTAGTAAAGCGGCCGAATTCATGTTGAGTGATCCGATTAGTGTTTCAGATGCTTTGTCAAGACCGGACGCTATTGAAGAAGAATTGTGAATTGTGAAGAACAACGCTTGGAAGCTTGCTGACATTGAAGATAATTCTACCGTGGTAGGTTGTAAGTGGGTGTTCAAAAAAAAGGTAAATAGTGTTGGTGAAATTAAATATCGTGCGCGATTAGTTGCTAAGGGTTTTAGTCAGAAGCCAGGTGTTGATTATACGGAAACTTTTTCACCTGTAGTTAGATATTCGACTCTAAGATTATTATTTGCTCTAGCTGTAAAATTAGATTTAGACATTAAGCATTACGACGTTAAAACGGCATTTCGTAATGGTTATTTAAAAGAAAAAAATTTTAAGAAAATACCTGAAGGTTTTACATGTAAAGAGTTAAATAAAGTATTAAAGCTTAATAAAGCTATTTATGGTTTGAAACAATCTTCCAAATGTTGGAATGATAGAATTAACACGGTTTTGTTAGAATTCGGGTATAAAAATCTAAACATGAACCTTGTGTGTTCATTAAACGAATTAACGATAAACTCACAGTCGTTAAACAGTATATGTGGATGATTTTTTTGTTTTTTCAAATGATAGTACCGAAAGTGATTTCTTAAGGGAGGAACTAAATAGTAAATTTGATATTAAAATTTAGGTGATATTAAAGAGTGTTTAGGAAATAATGATAGTTACAACAAAAAATAGGCGTCTTACGTTTAAGCCAAAGACGTTACATTAATAAATTGTTAGAAACTTTTAATATGAAAGATTGTGATTTAGTTAAGACTCCAATTGTTACGTCATCATCGAACATTTATTGGAATTGGTGACAATAAATACTTAGTGCGGGTATCCTATAGTTTTTAGTGAAACATTATATACCGACAGTGGAAGTGCGTTGAAGAACACAGTTGCATTCGAACCCTTGCAGAAGACGGTTGTGTGAGAGCTTTCGAAAGCGACACCGACACCCAAACGTGCGTGTTATTGGTTGTCCGCGAAGCTTTTGTGTGTGAACGTTTATTGCCCACAGCGGCACAGGCTTTAAGGTATTTATACCCTTCCTTAAGTAGTTGTTGTAGTTGTTTTTAGTTATTACATAACCGCTCCACCGCCATCAGTATTGCTACAAAAGCAATTGGTCCTTCCCTATAATTAGCATATCTTATCACCCTCAATCAACCCCCAATAATCCACCAATTGAAACCAACTTAAAGCTTGTTCCTGGTGATCAGCATGCTACTGATTCTGTACCCTATCAGAATCTAATAGGGAGCTTATAGTATTTAGTTGTACTTACAAAGCCTGACATTGCGTTTAATCTAAGTTTTTTAAGCCAATTCAATCAGTCGCATACTGAAGTTCACTGGAAACATGCAAAGCGTATACTTAAGTATTTAAAAGCTACTCAAGGCTACTGATCGAGATTCTCTAGGGAAAACACGGAGCTGGTTGGTTTTGCTGATGCCAATTGGGGCAGTAGTTCAATAGACCGAAAATCATATACAGGTACGTATTCAAATTTTGCAGCTCGGTGATTTCATACGAAAGCAGTAAACAGAGGACCGTGCATTTATATTTCCAATGCTCCACCAGAAGGTACTACATTGGCCAGGAGGCGAGTTTTTTGTTGCCTGGAAATTTTAGAATTTTGCCGAACCCTTGCCGTTCCAGGCAAGGTAGGGATCTTTAACGTGCGTGACAACACTCACACACGGGACCTCCATTTAACCTCTCATCCGAACGAGGGCGTAATTTTTGTTTAAAATGCTTACCCGTCATTTTTCAAGCAGTCGGCCGTGTCGGGATTTGAACCCAGGACCTTGGAATCCGTAGTCTTACGCTGACTACATTAATCCACGGCGACGCCTAGTAAACAGAGGACCGGGGCACTTTCGACTACGGAGGCGGAATACATGGCAATTTCTGAGGCAACTAAGGAAACTATATATTTAAAAAATCTGTTCTTTGAGCTCACCGGAGATGACCATTGTATTACGCTATTTAGTGATAATAGAAGCGCTATAAATTTGTCATATAATCATTCATATCATAAACGCTCCAAACACATTGATATGAGGCATCACTTTGTGCGTGCGGCAATTACGAAGAAATTTATTTTGCTAAAGCATATACCCTCTGATATGATGCCTGCTGATTTACTTACGAAAGGATTAACAGCTGAAAAACATCATAGTTTACTGAATCTGTTGGGTATTATTAATATCAACGAATAATTAATTGTATTTTGTGGTTTTTTCTAAGTGGGGGATGTTATTATATCATGTACAAAAGGCAAAATACCAATAGTATTAGAATACTTGTTTGTTATCTTTGAAGCTTAAGTGTAAATTTGTCTGTCTTGATAACGACCTGTCTTTTGTAAATTGTTGGTTCAATAAATTGAAAGAATATACTTCGTTGAGTATATAGAAGAATTTTGTTATCAACGCTTTGTGTTTTAGGATGTCTTAATATAGAAATTACTTAGTACCAGGTTATGCAAAATGTGTTCATGTTGACCATAACAAACTAATCATAATTTATTACTAATTTTTTTAATTCGCCATAATGAAACTACAACTAAAACAAAACAAATACACGCAATCTTGAGTACATTTCTAATTACAATCATAATCACTACCACTATCTTGATTATCGTGCGTACTTGAAAGAAAATAGGCAGGTTACTAGAAACTAATTTAGAGAAAGTCTATTCTGACCCACCATCAATAGCAGACAAAAATAAAGAGATTTGATGTCTCTGTGTACTGGAAATTTAATATCCTATTGTCATCCTGCCTTCTCTCAGTCTTTAAGAACGGAAAATGTTAATCAAGCAAGTACGCACGATAATCAAGATAGTGGTAGTGATTATGATTGTAATTAGAAATGTACTCAACATTGCGTGTATTTGTTTTGTTTTAGTTGTAGTTTCATTATGGCGAATTAAAAAAATTAGTAATAAATTATGATTAGTTTGTTATGGTCAACATGAACACATTTTGCATAACCTGGTACTAAGTAATTTCTATATTAAGACATCCTAAAACACAAAGCGTTGATAATAAAATTCTTCTATATACTCAACGAAGTATATTCTTTCAATTTATTGAACCAACAATTTACAAAAGACAGGTCGTTATCAAGACAGACAAATTTTCAATTAAGCTTCAAAGATAACAAACAAGTATTCTAATACTATTGGTATTTTGCCTTTTGTACATGATATAATAACATCCCCCACTTAGAAAAAACCACAAAATACAATTAATTATTCATTGATATTAATAATACCCAACAGATTCAGTAAACTATGATGTTTTTCAGCTGTTAATCCTTTCGTAAGTAAATCAGCAGGCATCATATCAGAGGGTATATGCTTTAGCAAAATCAATTTGTTCGTAATTGCCTCACGCACAAAGTGATGCCTCATATCAATGTGTTTGGATCGTTTATGATATGAATGATTATTTGACAAATTTATAGCGCTTCTATTATCACTAGATAGCGTAATACTATGGTCATCTCCGGAGAACAGATTTTTTAAATATATAGTTTCTTAGTTGCCTCAGAAATTGCCATGTATTCCGCCTCCGTAGTCGAAAGTGTCACGGTCCTCTGTTTACTAGGCGTCGCCGTGGATTAATTTAGTAAGCGTAAGACTACGGATTCCAAGGTCCTGGGTTCAAATCCCGACACGGCCAACTGCTTGAAAAATGACAGGTGAGCATTTTCCACAAAAATTACGCCCTCGTTTGGATGAGAGGTTAAATGGAGGTCCCGTGTGTGAGTGTTGTCACGCACGTTAAAGATCCCTACCTTGCCTGGAACGGCAAGGGTTCGGCAAAACACTAGATAACACTAGATAAAAATTCGTTTTCTATAACTGCCATTTTGAACTGAAAGCAAATGGCGAATCCATTTTTACCCGAACTGCTTTAATACAACCCCAAGCAGTTTTCTTTCCGTCCTCGTCAATGGCAAAATTTTTTCCAAACTGAGATAGTTTCTCCAAGCATAGAATCTCGGTGAAGTAGGGCATAAAATTAGAAAACAATAGAAGAGGAAACGAGCTGTATTGCTGTGTGAGAATTTCAGGGAACTTGTAGGCTAGTTTAGAAAATAAATAAGTACAGGACATGTCCAACCAGTTTTGAGACGGAAAACCCAATGACGAAAAAATAAGCCCAGATAAATCTGATGATTATTATAAACAACTACAGGTGTTGGTAGTGAAATATCTGCAACTAATGTTGACTCTGCGAAAAGATATATTGGAAAAAATATTAAGTTGGTAAATGTTCAAGTGCTGGGGGAACTTGGCAGCCACAGGCTGCTTACCCCCCATGACAACCACTGAATGTCGGAGAAATAGGGTATATAATTGTAAAACAATAGAAGCGGACCGAACTGCATCTAACAAGAAAGAACAAGAAACAAGAAAGAACAGCGCCTATGATGAAAGACAACAAACAGAACAAAAAGTTGTTGAAAGCATATGTGTGGAGCACAGCACAGACAGTTTGCTTATGAAATACGGGAAATCTGAAAAGCAGACAGAAGAACAATAGCAGGCTTTGAAATGCCGTGCTTCAGATGTATGAGGATGGACAGACAAAGGTAATAACAAATAGGTTATAGAAACAGTAGGGGAGCAAGGATATCTTTGGAAAAAAAATATAGAAGAAATAGATGGGCAGAATACGTTCTATGGCATTTTTGGGAAATAGTATTGGATATATGACAAGCAAAGATAGGAAAAAAGAGATGGATGTAGACCTAGATAAGATAGTGATAGTTGCAGACTGTGCAAATTTTAGGGAAATCTGTAGGTTAGTTCAGAATAGGAAACAATGATGGTACGCGTCTAACCAGTTTCAGGACTGAAGACCTAATGATGATGAGAATTCATTAGTGCTCATTTCAGTAACAGCATAAAGTTTGTCTGTTTTCTTAACAGATTTCAGCACCATTGTCATTTAAGAAGGGACGTATATTGGGCTATTTCTTAACCGTTTCTTTTTCCCTCTCTCTCTTTGACTGACTGAATATTATCAGAGTCATTTTGCGTATGTCCAGAAATAAGAAAATTGTAGGTGATGACATCTCTGTATGACATACACATACATAGAAAATTATTCTGATCGCCACAATTATCAAAAAAGAATATAACTTCAGACATTTTACCAATTTGCCTTAAAAATAATACACACAGGTACCTATTTCGTTAGCCCCCAGTTTTGCCAAACCTTCATGCCAGGAATAATAATAACCATTTTTATTTAAAACATCAGAAACGGTGAAGTTTATAAAATGTAGTTTCGACTTATGGTAAAATGTGAAGACTTTGCCCAGTGGTAACTTGACCATAGCTTTAAGTCATAGTCACCTAAGAAATACTACCATTAGCGTTCTTGGCTCTATCAATGTTGTATGTTTTTACATTTCTGGCCAATTTTTTTTCTCTTACGTGTTTGTCGTAGTGATCTTGGAGATTATATTTCTCTTTTATTGATGCGTTATTAAATGTTTGACACGTAGCACACTGTCCTTTGGTTTGTAAAATACCGTATTGAACTCAATGTTGATGATGTAAGAATCCATTGAAATTTTTGCAGGTTCTAATCCATTTACTTGGCAAAGCTCCTCGAGATGCAGTATGTACGTTGTTGCAATCAACAGATCGCCTGCTCGGCAATATTGAGATTGTGTACAGGGAACAAAGTTATATGATCTTGCACGGATTTTTTAATAGCGTCTGGCAATTTATTTTTGGAACGAGAACCTTTTACTTTTTCTTCAACTATACCTTCAGTACCTGTTTTATTTTGCCTAGCTGTTAATGTGCTATTAGTAGGTAAATAAGGCCGGTCCTAATTCAAAACGCGACAGACGTATTTTCCATGTGTAAAATACGTCTGTCACGTTTTGAATTAGGATCGGCCCTATATAATTTCAATGTAAAATAGTTGTGAAAACATTTCAATGTAAAATAATTGTGAAAACATGAATTCTTATATACTTTCAATGTAAAATACTTGTAGGCACGTTTTGAATTAGGATCGGCTTTATATTACTTCAATGAAACACACGTATGTTGAAGAATGTAAGTGCAGAGAAGAATGTGTGTAGCTGTTTTGAATTCGGTTTTCTAGCGAGAAGTTACACGTGCACCGTTTTGAATTAGGATCGGCGTTATATACTTTTAATGTAAAATGTGAAAACCTGAATTCTTTTCAAATGTAAAATACTTGTGGGCACGTTTTGAATTAGGATCGGCTTTATATTACTTTCAATGGAACATATTTCAAAACACACGTATGTTGAAAAATGTAAGTGCAGAGAAAATGTGTGTAGATGTTTTGAATTTGGTTTTCTAGCGAGACAGTATGACAGATGCAAAATATCGCATTCAAGTCAATTGTGTTTTAATTAAAGTGGATTCTGATTTATGTTTAGAGGCTGCAAATACACATGGGCCGGTTTCAATTCAAAATGAGTTCACTCTTGTGATAGGTTGAAAAGTGGGTTGGCAAAGTACGCAGATGGTGGTAATCTGCTATATAAGGAGATTGCTCCTAATATTAATTTAATTAGTCAAAGAAAAGCAATATGGATTTTAATACTCTTAATAAAACCACATATCGCAAACCTTATGTAAATTCAAAAGATCTTGTAGTGAATAAGAGGTTTGAAGTTTTAAAAGTGGAAACAATCAAGACAAAATATGGAGAAAGAGTATTAGTGGAAACAGAAGAGTTCAAGAGTATATTGCCATTGAGATATTTTGAATACCTTCAAGCACATGGAGTGAAACAATTAAATGAAAGTATTGGCTCGAATAAACACGTATACATAACTAGTAAGGGATCGATCGGTCTAACTGTCAACATAGAATTTTCAGAATAATATGTCACTAATTTAAGAAATTAGTTTATTATTATAACACATCTAAGTCGATTGTATAGAGAATGATGTATCAAATTAAAGTGGGTTCTGATTTATGTGCGTTTTACTTTGAGTTTACTACCTTGTTTAGAGAAAGTCTTGTTTCAAAAGAGAAACTTTTATAAAATACTTTTTTATTTTACAAATTGTTGAATATTTTGATCTAACTATTTATAAATGAAAAAGTATTTATTAACTCCCGTTCATGAAGTATCTGCTGCTCCCTCGCTGTTAGTTCATCTCTTTTTTGCTTTATTATTTCTAGTTCCAAATCTATACGACGCAGTAGCTTCTCTCCACGCTTTTTAAATGCGTTAAGCAACTCTACTGTGTCATCTTCGTAGGATTTGTCATCTTCACAGCAAACAGCCATATTAGATTCTGTACATAACTTTTTCATAGTCGACATGTTTTTGCCTGATCTGTGAGCATAACATAAAAGATTAGTGTAGGTTCACTTTTTCTTTTGTATACTACCTGATGTTTCTGAGAGGATCAGAGTGTGTCAACGATCCTACGATAGCCTCAGAATTTCCAGAATGGTTTTTTGATCTAATGTAACTTATAAATTAGTACTGTTTTAAAAACACATGTATAAATGTGAAGAAAAGCACTTACCGTGATATATCTATTACGTCACTATCAAAAATAGCAGCAGTGTTGAATTGAGGCGAAGAACAACCAAAAACTTCTTTAATCACGTCTTCGTCAGAATGTAATATAAATTGCTCTAGAACTTTTACGTTGGTACTATTACAATTTTTGATTGATGACAAGTTACTCATTTTTTAAAAGTTGCTAGTAATAGTAACTAATAATTATACAAGAGATCTGATTGAATACTGTTGGTAAAATCTACGTGAAGTATTTATATTAAATAATAAACTGATCTGTTAGAAAAAATTAAAAATTTGCATCGTTTTCTGAAAAAATTCAGCTCTGTAATCTATTCTAATTAACAAAACAGTATGTAAGCGAATATAATTATACCTCAGCAGAAATAATGAATTAGTTTCATTGTCTGAAAAGAAATTGAAATGAATGCACATAATAAAACCCTAAATTAGATTAATTTTGTTTTAGATTACCGCTGACATAATTTAAGCTGTATAAGAAATTTTTTTAAAGGTACTGCTCAGCAGAAAATAATGAATTAGATTCATTGTCTGAAAAAGAAATTGCAATGAATGCACATAATAAAACCTAAATTAGATTAATTTCGTTTAGATTACCGCTGACATAATTTATATGCAAATATATAGGTAATTGTGTGTTTATGCGATTTTATGCTGTATAAGAAATTTTTATAAAAGGTACTGCTCAGCAGAAATAATGAATTACATTCATTGACTGAAACAGAAATTGCAAGAAGGCGCATAATAAAACCTAAATTAGATTAATTTCGTTTTATATTACTGCTAGTATAATTTATTTTCCATAAAAAATTAACAAAAATTGACTTTATATGCATATATAGGGATATAGTAATTTGTGCTGGATAAGAAAAATTCTTTAGTACTATCAACGTACTGGAAAATGTTTTTTCTTAATAACGGATTTTTTAAAAAAAAACCATGAGTGCGTGTAAATTATGATATTTTCTTCAGATTAATTTTTCGTTTAAAAATAATGCAATGCAAATAAATCCCTTTAAGTAGTAATATTTAGAGAATAAGTTTTTATATTACCGCTGACACAATTTACATGCATATATATATATATATATATATATATATATATATATATATATATATATATATATATGTAGGTAATTTGTGTGAAAATCCTTTAAAGGTACTGTTATATAATAAAACTGCAGAATGTTTTTTAATACTGGGTTTTTTAAAAACCATGAGTGCGTGTAAATTATTAAACAAGACGGTTTAATCTGAGACATTTTTTTTCAAATTTGCTTTGTTTTTATTTAAAAATATTTCAATGTAATCATAAAAAATAGCGCTGTAATGATAATGTATTTTCTGTACACATAATAAATCAAAGGTCGTATAAAAACATTTTTTGTAGTAAACGCATACGGAATGAAAAATGATGTTGAATGCATTCCTTTTGCAGTTGTTTTGCTCAGAGTTGCATTCAGTATGTAAATATTGGAAATGCTTGCATAGCGAATTATTTGTCATAGACACGTACATAGGTAATTGTGTGTTTATGCGATTTTATGCTGTATAAGAAATTTTTTAAAAGGTACTGCTCAGCAGAAATAATGAATTACATTCATTGACTGAAACAGAAATTGCAAGAAGGCGCATAATAAAACCTAAATTAGATTAATTTCGCGCGTTTTCCGTAAACTCAGATGAATGAACCTTTTTTGCAGTTGTTTTGCTTACGTCAGATGATATTTTATATAAATAGTAAATAGAGAAAATACTTGTATTATTAAGTAGTGTATTTTGATTTTCTATAGAATCATGAATGCCGAAACCGTATCCGAGATTAGTAGCGCAATTTTGAGATTAACTGTAAAATGCGTGAATCTAATTAAATCAGTGAATGAAATAACGAAACACATTTTAATTATCAAAGCAAATATTAATATATTGAAGCTTGCTATTAGAAATAAGGTATACGAAGACAATAAACAAGAAAATCCTAGTAGGCTGGAATCTAATTTAGCACATCTTAAAAGCTACCTTGTACGATTGAGGCACTTGAAACGCTCTTTGGAATATCGTGGTAAAGGTGTTGATGCAACGCTTTCTAGAGGTCATACTCGAAAAATTTGATTTGGCATGATGTACAATCATGTTTTGGAAGTCGAATAATTACGGGACTTATTACCAATTTAAATTATAGAGATCCTCTAGTGTTCTTAGACAAGGCGTTCGCTAGTTTTAAACGCAAGATTGTTGCTTGCTTAAAAAAGTCGATGTTGAAAGTTAATGTAATATTTGCCGCTAGCTTTGTTAAGCCTACAACTGGTGAAATAGATTTGAAAACGTTTCCTACTGCAAACCGTCACATCGATATAAATACCAATCTCAAGCTGTGGTATAAGGAGAACGTATTGAACAAGATTTCGAAGCGATTAGAAGAATTTTGCGAAAAAGATTCTGGTTGGGCAATCCAAGAAGTTTTACACTTGAAGGTAAATATAAACAATCATGATCCACTTAAAGGAGGGTGTTCAACGTTTGTTCCGGTTCCGGACTTTATAAAAAAAAAGCTGTGGTAAATGTAATTAATAACGACCGACATTGCATTCTTTAGAGCTTGGTTTCCGCTTTATATCCTGCTAAACAAAATAGTCAGAGAATATCTAGCTATCCACATTTTGATACAGTATTACGCTACAATTCAATTCAGTTTCCAATCACATTAAAAGACATTAAAAAAATTGAGAAGCTTAACAATCTCGCAATTAACCTATATTGTATAGAAAATACTAAAATACTGCCATTTTGTTTAAGTGAAAATTTTAAAAAAATTGAACCTATTAATCTGTTAGTTTTAAATAATGATTCCTTACAATATTCTCGTCCGACAAATGCTAATGAGAATCACTTTCATTTTACTTGGATTAAGGATATGTCAAAATTATTTGCAAAACAGTTGTCTTCACATGAACATAGAAAATTTTTTTGTTATAGATGTTTAAATAATTTTAGTACAGCAGCATTACTTAAGCGTCATTCGAATTATTGCGAAAAACAGAATACTTGCTCAATAAGATTACCCGAAGAATCCGAAAAGTATCTAACGTTTAAACATTTCCACTATCAAGAAAAAGTATCATTTGTAGTTTATGCAGATCTCGAATGTATATTAGAACTATGCAATGAGTCGGAGGTAATACTAAACACAGTCTCTTACCAAAGGCATATACCCTTTAGTGTAGCGTATTATTTGAAATGCTCGTATGATAATATATATTCCAAATTTCAATTGTATCGCGGAAAGGATTGTATAGAATGGTTTGTTGCTCAATTGAAACTGATTTCAGAAACGACTAATAAAATTTTCTGTAACCCAAAACCTATGAATCCTTTAACAGAAGAACAAAAGTTAGCATTTAAATTTGCCCTTCACTGTCACATTTGCAATAAACCTTTTAGTATAGATGATATTAGAGTTCGCAATCACTGCCACTTTACAGGTGAATTTCGAGGAGCGGCTCATCAAGATTGCAACATCAATTATCATAATTTTATATGATACCGGTAGTTTTCATAACTTATCAGGCTACGATTCGCATTTCATTATTAAAAAAATTGCGTTAGGGTTTTCAGGTTTGGTAAGTATTCTACCAATAAATAAGGAAAAATACATATCTTTTACAAAATATGTAAATGGTACGAAAGTTACTTTTAGATTTATCGATTCATTCAGGTTTATGGCATCTAGCATCGAAAAATTAGCTTCATACTTAGATGATAATAAAAAATCCATCACCAGGGAAAATTGTAACACCGATAATGAGTTTCAGTTACTTACGCGTAAAGGTATATTTCCTATGATTACATTAACTCTTGGGATAGGCTCAATGAAACCGATTTACCCTGCAAAACAGCATTCTTTAATCGTTTGCGCAATGAAGAAATCTCAGATGAAGACTACAATCATGCTAAACACGTTTGGCAAACATTTAATATAAAAACACTAGGGGACTATTCAGACCTATATTTAAAAACAGATGTACTGCTCTTGACTGATATATTTGAAAACTTTAGAAAAACTTGTATGTTCACGTATAAGTTAGATCCGCTTCACTACTTTACGGCTCCTGGTTTAGCTCTAGATGCGATGTTAAAACGACGAACGTTAAACTCGAGCTGCTTACTGATATTGAAAAATAATGTTTTAGAACGGGGAATTCGTGGCGGTGTTTCTCAATGTTCGAATAAATATGCTAAAGCAAATAACAAATATATGAATGCAGATTATGATCCAAATTTCGATTCTAAATATTTAATGTATTTTGATGTTAATAATTTATATGGGGCTGCAATGTCTGAATATCTTCCATATGGAGAATTTGAATTTTTAGATGGTACCAGTCCAGATATAGTACGTTTAGACATACTTAATATTCCCGATGATTCTGATGTAGGATATATTTTGAATGCGATTTACACTACCCAGTATCTTTACATGAAATTCACAGTGACTTACCTTTGGCGCCTGAACATATGATACCACCAATACCTTCTAATAAATCAAACTTAAAGAAATTACTTACAACTTTATATCCAAAACTCAACTATATTATTCACTACAAGAATTTAAAATGTATTTAAGCTACGGTTTAGAACTGAAAAAGATTCATAAGGTTCTTCAGTTTAAACAAGCTCCTTGGTTAAAAGAATACATTGATTTGAATACGAAATTAAGACAACAGTCAAAAAACAGTTTCGATATATG
This sequence comes from Platerodrilus igneus, assembly GCA_036346225.1. Classification (NCBI taxonomy): domain Eukaryota; kingdom Metazoa; phylum Arthropoda; class Insecta; order Coleoptera; family Lycidae; genus Platerodrilus; species Platerodrilus igneus. The sequence continues at coordinate 2,389,936 of JARFIW010000624.1, read as the reverse complement.
CTTTTATAAAAATATGATAAATTCGGTTTATGGAAAGATGATGGAAAACGTACGGAAAAGGAAAGATGTAAAATTAGTGACCAAATGGGAAGGACGGTTTGGAGCTCGTAGTTACATAGCGAAGCCTAATTTTCATAGTTGCACTGTGTTAGACAAAGATCTAGTCTTAATAGAAATGAATAAATTAGAGGTTTACTTAAACAAACCCATTTATGTAGGTTTCTCTATTCTAGATATTTCAAAAACCTATTTATATGAATTTCACTATAGTTATATAAAATCGCAATTTGCTAACAAAGCAAAGCTGCTGTACACAGATACGGATAGTTTGATATACGAGTTTAGCGTTGAAGATATTTACTCTTATATCAAACAAGATATACATAGAAATGATACTTCCGATTACGACCCTCATAACAAATATCATATTCCATTATCAAATAAAAAAGTTCCTGGTATTACGAAGAATGAAAACAATGGTGACATCATGCTAGAGTTTGTAGGACTTAGATCTAAAATGTACACTTACAGAGTTCAGGATAGGATAATAAAAAAGTCAAAGGGATCTTCCTTAGCAAGTATTAAGCAAATTTCTTTTGATGATTATAAGAATGCTTTGTTTTATAAACAGACTGTACAGAAACAGCAATGTTTGATTAGATAAGTCAAACATGATGTCTGTACTATTAAACAAAACAAAATTGTTCTTAATCCAAGTGATGATAAAAGAATTCTTAGTACCTTAACCACTGATACTAAACCTTGGGGGTATAACTATACATACAGAAATGACTTGCAAAGCTTCAACCACTGGCTCAAATAAAGAATGCAATTTATTTTATCTAGATTAACATATAATATTTTTTAGTTATAAAACTTCAGTGTTATGTTTATACCTGCACAAGTACGCCGATTTTCGTTTTTGGATGTATCTAAAAATAGGATACCTTTCAATCTGCCCGAGTTTTGAACTATATATTATTAGTATAAATGTATTGTAGAGAAAAATAGTAGTAGTAGTAGTAGTAGTAACCGTTCTGTTTAAAAAAATCCAGTTTGTTACTACGGAGGTTTAAAATAATTTTTTTAAAATCTTCGCATCATCCGAGAACCATTGAAAGGTTTATTGCAACATTAAAATTCCCATTGGCATCAACTATTTGTGAATCATCCATAGGAAACCACCCAGCGTTTTGTAAATGTTTACTTTGATTGCTATTATATGAAACATATCCCTTCATTATAGACGTTAATCCAGGATTCCGAACACGATCTACAATGATACCACCAATCTCATATCTAATTTCATCAAAAGCAGCAAAATTCCATTATTTACAAACTTTGCTGTCTGAGACGGCGTTCCATCTGTTCTAATTAATTTGCCTTCTATGTACAGCATGCTCTTCGATGGTAAGGTGTATACATCTTGTTGTTGTATAGGATTCGAATTTCATCATTATTGTTTAAAGATGTGTTAGCATAAGGTTGATGAGTATGTTTTTCAATATTAACAATTGCATTGTCGAAGTAAACTTTTCACGCACGTTCAGTATTTCACTATTCATTCTACTTTTTAATTAAATGCAGTCCTAACGATTGTAGAAACTGCCGGTTTTGTGTTGTTAGCGGTCTTGAAACAATCAATCGAGTGTCGATTGCTTTGAAATTTCAGCATTTATATCAATTCTTGACATGTTGCGTGCATTATACTTAATACCCATGGCTATTACAGATTTTTTTTAAATGCAACTTTACAGTTAGCAATTCTCCTCTGAAATTAACTAAATTTCCATCTTGATCTAACACTTTAACTATTATTTCATTTATTATACGTGACCTGATTGGTAGATATATAATCGTAGGTGGACACTCGACAATTTTAAAACCTGCAGGTACTTGAGGAAAAATTCGTGTATTACATGGGCTGGTTTACTATTTAAATAGGATCCACTTGCAATATTACAATCGATTAAAACTGCATTCACTTTACAAATGTTGATCGCGTAGTCTGCTTGATGCGTGACAAATGCTAGCAATTTTCGCGGATTGAAACCAAGTAGAGAACCAATTGAATCCTTTTGGTAAAATCCACATCTAGACTACATTTAATACTACATTTAAGTGTATTATTGGCAGCTGTAATTTCTATATACACTGGCGTCTTTCTAGCGCTTCGTGATTGATCCATACGACCACGCCATCTTTTATCACCTAAAGCTTTTTGAAGATATTTATTAATTTCTCTAATCTCATAAGCACCTTCAGGTATTTCTATGAATTCTCCGTTAGATCCATAATAAAATTTATTATTTATTCCTTTTTCTATGTTTGGAATTGTGTTATAAGACTCAAAATTTGTTAATCCTAATACGTACTCGAATCATTATCCAAGTTTATAGGCGGATTAAAATTGCTTGTTAAAACTGAAGTGTTTCCCGTTAGAGTAAAAGTGTACGACATAACAACTTCGTACGCAGTTCTATGCACTACTTAGAAATTGTAAGCATAAATGACCGCAAAACACAGTACCGTACGATTGTTCTTGGTTAATGTTATAAAGAATTTTACATTTACCCCGCTATTCAAATAACTTATCAACTCTGTTGGCGGTCGCAGGTTTCCGTAGCTGTCATAGTAAATAGCGCTACTACCGTACTTTTTGTAAGAGGTCCAATGCGTGTCTAAACCTTCTATTCCATCTAAATTAATTATACCACATTCTTTTAAATTAACTTTCTTGGGAAGATTGTTTCTCATGAACACTCCACGGAAATATGGTACTTCTAATTGCTTAACAAACTCTATTAATTCTACATTGCTTAGTGCTCGATTAGGTAAAATCAAGTTGCGTTCCTTTGAGGTTTTACAAGGGCTAAAAAAAGACCAAAACCTTTTTTATAAGGTTTGATGTACATGCCGTTTCCGACTGCAATGTCCTCCATTGCCTTGTTATGACGTTGTTTTTCCGCTAGTTGTTCCTTAGCTATTTTAGTATCTGAAACTGCTTTTGCAACAGCAGCTGCACCTCCAGTAAGAGTACCAAGAGCGCTTAGGCCTGCAAAAATTGGTATTAGTGGTAGAAAACCTCCTGTTTTAGGAGTTGATATAATACGAGCTGATTTAATATGCTTCTTTTGTTTTGCTGTATTGGCGGCCTTAATTGCTATGTTGATTGCATCCATAATATTAGATCCTTTAGTCTTTTTTGAAGCTGTACGTGCTTGTTTGATAATACTTTTAATACCTAGCGTACTTCTTATTTTACGTTTCTTTATCAGTTTTCTTATTTTATTGATATTTTTTGTTCTCAGTGATGCACAGGCACCCATACCAAGTTTTACTTTAGCTTTCATTGCGGTAGCTACTCCAAATGCTGCTACTTTTTCATCTAAAGACGAGTCACCAGAATTTAGTCTTTCTGTAGCTAACTGAGCTAACTTCGAATCTGCTTGATGACGTTTAGATAGATCCTTTTCTTTGGTGTATGCAATATCGTGCTCCTTACAAGCCTCGTCTAACTTGTTTATTCCCTTGTCTCCCCGAGCTAACCGTTCGATTAGTTTTGTACCCGGACCGCAAAATTTGTAACCCGGAATATGCGCTTCAAATGGTAAATTGTTAATTACAGTATTTAATAGTCCGTTCCCAGTAGTTTTAGAATTATTATATGTAATCATTAGCGGACAACTATCCTCTCAAGCTGTGCAGTAAATAAATAAAATATTATGAATTAATGATTCTTTATATACTCGCCGTTTTTTATATATATATATATATATATATATATATATATTACTCATATTTAGACCAGGGTAAAAAATTAAATAATCACATCAAATAATTTTAATCACCGTGTAGAAGCTTTGGGAAAAGGTACGCGTTATTAAATAAAAGCGTGAAGCATAAAAATTCATTCGTTTCATTAAAAATAAGAGTTTTAAATCATGTACAAGACGCTTTATATCAAAAGAAGCAGTATTAAAAAGCTCTACGTGTAATTTAATTATTCCTAGTAAAGAAACAAATAGAAATTACGTGCAAAATTTATATTAATTAACTCAATTTTAAGTAACCGGTATTAAACAAAGTGTACACATAATAATTAATATTTAATTTGTATTCGCTAAAAATGAAAGGGTAGAAGTCAATTTTAGTTGGAGTTAATTAAACCATTATTAATAATAAGCATAAAAGCCTGTGAAAATCCAAGATTAAAATACCATGAAATAAAGCTCTGAGAATTAATAGTACGATTGAACACCTGCGTAGTTTAAAATTCACGTACGGCGAAAATTTTGCAGATAACAAATGGTTTCAGAGAATGTTGGAGAAACCGTCGCTTATATTAACGGGAAGGTTGGATACGGGGTTATTTAACCCAGATAACAGTCCATGTGGACTGAAATAATCGATAGTAAGGAATATAAATTTTCACCACTAAGAACAGGTTAGATAGAGACAGATAATATGCGCGAGACCGAGACACATATAGTAAAAGGCGTGAGTGGAGCAACGTCACTGGGTTGCGATTGGGTGAAAATAAAAGGCAAAATTGAGAGGTAAAAATAACATTTCTGTATAAAATTCAATTAGTTATTTCCAGACGTTGCGAGCAGTGTCGAAATTTCTGAGATTTAACGGGTACGAGTGCAAATTTCGTAAAAATCGCATGCCGGGTTGCGGAATGGGAACATAGCATGCGAAATTCTGAAGAATTGTCCGTTTTGGGGACTAGACCGACAGACATGCTAACCTCTATATATACCCAGGTGAATATGAACAAGCTCTCTTAGATCTGCGACTAGATTCAATGCGTTAAACAGTGCTTTTTAGTTTTCCGAGTTTGATAAAATAATTTAAAGTTTGCTCGTATATTTTGGTGATTTAAAACAGTTTGTTCTTTACGTGCTACAATGAATGTACTTTAGTGCACTTAGAAAAGAAGTTAAAAGGTAATAAAGTTTAGTATCACTGTACCAATTAGTAACATTTGCAACGACAAATGAATACACAAAAGTAGGCAGTTTTGGCGTATATTGGTGAAAGAAGTATGAATTTCTTTGTTATTTTTCGGGGGTATTAAGAATTAAATGATTCGTAAACGTGTCTGGATCCACAAAACAAGCTTCAGATATACACAAATGAGTTCCGGAAAAGCACTGAAACTACTTTAGATGGATGGTGATGTAGAAAATTTAAAAGCGTTGAGAATCAGAAGGCGTAAATATAACCCAGTTGGATTGGTGTGATTAACAAAAGGGACGATGTACATTGAAGCTACGAGTGCAGTAACCTTCAGGTAAATTATACTATTTTGTTTGAACTTTGATATTTTGGTGTGTGTTGAATAACTTTATAATTGATTTACTTAAAATGGACAGTAGTGAAATTGTACTAACAATAAAATTTTAATTTTAAGGTGAAATTTGCTTGTTTAAGTAGAAAGGGTATTTAGTATTGATGTTCTGGATTATGATGAAAATTTGGGTATGTCTTTGAGCTCAATTAGACGAACCTGGTTAATTAACGTAAAGGGGTGGAAGATGCTCCCTTTGTACTCAGACTCAGGTCTGCATATATTGTTATATTAATTAGTAGGCATCCTACAAGGACTTTAATTTTGGATGCACATTAAAATGATAACAAACTTAAATCTTGAAATTTTCTGATACTGAAATTTATGCTGAATTTTTAATTTTGAAATTTTAATGTATTGTGAATATTGATGTAAATAGAGTTAACGTTGATGTTTGTAGTAGGAATGTGTTTTTTTTTTTATGAATGAGGATGAAGGTTCAAATAGGGGGCAGCCGAGGCGATGAACAGAGATCAGTCAACGGACCAGTTAATTTAGGAGGTTTCACAGCATTCATGGCGCCCAATTCGTGAGGCACGATGTTAATACAAGGATACACAGCAATATATATATATATATATATATATATATAATTCCACTTTTTTTTTACAAATCGAATTTAGTACTTGCAAACATGCGTGTTGTGAAACAATCAACACCTTTAACCGTAAACAATAATGACATTGGCGTGCAATCCTTAGCTAAAAGAAAAAAACATAGCCTTCTTCTGCCTTCATCTATTCGATGTCTAGTTGTTGGTCCATCAAATTGCGGTAAAACCAACGTTATGATTGGGCTGATAGAACATCCTAATGGTTTAAAGTTTGAAAACGTATATGTTTATTCTAAATCACTTTATCAACCAAAGTATCAATACCTTGAAAGTCTACTGCGACCAATAAAAGGGATCAAATATTATACATTTTCCAGTTCTGATAATATTATATCACCATCTGACGCTCGAAATAATTCTATATTTGTTTTTATGATGTAGCTTGCGATAAACAAGGTATCATTAGGAATACTTTAGTATGGGGCGTCATAAACAAGTAGACAGTTTTACCTTTGTCAAAGTTATACTCGTATACCTAAGCACTTACTACGTGATAATGCTAATCTTTTAGTTTTATTTAAACAAGATGATTTAAACTTAAAACACATATATGACGATCACGTCAATACTGACATGAAGTATGATAAATTCCGTGAAATATGTGCTGCTTGTTGGCAAGACAAATACGGTTTCTTAGTTGTAGACAAAGATAGTGATCCAGATCAAGGAAGGTACCGAATAGGTTTTGATCACTTCATACATATTTAAACCTTGAGAGACGCAAGTATCGTTAGTATCGAAGAATTTTTTACTACAATAAACTTTTACGCAATGAACAAGGAGGCGATAAAACTTAAAAGAATTTTAATTAAGAAAAGAAAAATTGTAAAAAACAAATTGCGTCAGTTAAAAGATAATGAAGTCGTCCAAGTGGCATCAATCTTACCCATAACATCACGATTAGAAACTATTGCTAATAAACTGGATGGGGAAAGTGCGGTAAAGAAAGAAAAATTTAAAGAAGAAGAACTGCCTCATAGCAGTGTAAAAAAAATTAAACCTAAATTGCTAGAAAGGAACGTTGACTATATTGATTCCCCGGTTATTGCTCAGCATATACCAAATATAAAAAATGATGCCATAGAGGTAGATGATAATGATGACGATGTTGAGAATGAATACGAAGCAGAAATTAATCGAAATGCACAAGAAGCCCAGGAATATATTCAAAGCTTTGCCGATTCACCTGGTATGACACATTATCTCGAACAGCTACATCCGCTACCTCGAGAATATATTTACAATATGTTTAATGACGTTAAGAACGAATTTGATCATAAATATGGTATTAGGTTTAACCCTGATTCAAATGGTCTTATGATAGGCATTTCGAATTTCGCGTTGGATGATGAAAATGTTCTATTAATGATTTGAAATATAAAGGTACTCCTGGATTATACGAACTACTGTTTAAAAAATATCCTGTCGGGTACAGTCATCAAGATCTAAAGTCGTATCTTGATATTGTAAAAAGAACAAATGCTAATAGAAGATATTATTCTGAAACAGAACAAATTCAGGGTAATACTTCATATAAGTACAAAAATATAATATCTACATTAAACATACTTCCCCAAACACCCCGTAGACCTAGAACATTACCCTATAGAAAGCGTCTTGGAGACGGTATGACAATGGAAGTATCAAATAACGCTATAGATTATTTATATTGGAATAATCCCAATGAACTTGTTGATAGATTACGACTTTTAGTTTCATCTCAGACTGCTGGACACACAGGTCACGGTAACGAAATAAATTCGATCATTGAAGAATTGCGTGAGGCGAAAGTAATTAGATGATATGACAATTGACAAATTTGGAAGGCACTTACATAACCGTAAAATAGATATAAGTGAACAGGAATATGAAAACAAAAGTGAAGGTTTTGAAACCTTGATTGAGTACAAGTTACATATGCTACATTACACGGTAGTAGCAACGTTTTACTCTAATACATTCCTCGACGGTGACAAGACATTCCTTATTTTCAACATTAAACATAATTATGAATTTCCTTATGAGGAAGCAGTCATTGAGAATATTAAAGGATACCCGCAAGACATTGAAATTCTTATAAACGAAAAAAGTTATGTAATTGCACAGTTACAAGGATTTTTGCTTAAACGTATGGATGTAATCAGCTTTCGTGACAGCGGTGCTATTATAAACAATACCACAATGTTTCTTGATTTTATATTAAAAGTTCCTTTCAAAGCAAGTAGAGACCACGACATTCAAACATAGAAGTATTTCATTAATTGTATTTAATAAATCCTGATTATAAAAAAGTATTATGATAGTTGCTCAATCAAAAGTGAAAGAGGATATAGTAAATGAACTTCATAAACCAGCAAGAATAAATTTCAAGAGACGCAAAGTGATAGTAAAAGGTTTAAATGACCCTCTTCAGACCGATTTGATTGACATGCTACCATATTCGCAAACAAACAAAGGATTTAAATACATTTTAGTAGTTATTGATTGTTTATCCAAATACGTATGGGCTGTACCACTAAAAAGTAAAACGGGTATTGATGTTACTGCTGCAATGAAAACAATTTTAAATAAATTTAAAAATCCGCCAAGAAATTTGCAGTCTGATTTTGGTAAAGAATATTATAACAAACACTTTCAATCCTTAATGCAGACATATGGCATAAACCATTATAGTGTTTTTTCTACAAAAAAAGCATGCATTGTAGAACGTGTAATTAGAACTTTAAAGGGAAAAATGTGGCGCTTGTTTAACCTGAACGGTTCTTACAATTGGATAAAAAATTTAAGCGATATTGTGAAACAATACAACAATACAGTTCACAATACTATCGGAGTCAAACCTGTAAAAGTTAATAAATCAAATGAAAAACTATTCTTAAATCATCATTTACCCACATCAAACTTGCAACAAAATACCAAAATATTCAATAAAAGACAGTGTGAGGATTAGTAAACACAGGAAGCATTTACGAAAGGTTACGCGCCAAACTGGTCAAATGAAATTTTTAAGATTAAAAAGGTAAACATAACCAATCCTACAACATATATATTAGAAGATCGAGATGAGAAAGAAATCAAAGGTGCATTTTATGAAACGGAGTTGCAAAAGGTTAAACATCCAGGAATTTACCTGGTAGAAAAAGTCCTAAGAAAGAGTGGAAACAAAGTATTTGTAAAATGGTTAGGCTTCTCTAACGTACACAATAGCTGGATCGATAAAAATAATGTTTGCTAGAAGTTGTTATAATAATAGTTAATAAGGCTAACATTGTAAAAATTATATTAAAATAAATAATACAGACAAAATCTTTCTATTGTTTTTTTTATTATTATTATAAAGGAATTTTGTAAGGCTAACATTGTAAAATTATATTAAAATAAATAATACAGACAAAATCTTTCTATTGTTTTTTATTATTATTATTATCAAGCCATTCTTTTAATAAAAAGATATTTTGTTTTGCGCATTGCAAATTATTATTGCTGTGTCTACAACAATGGATGTTATATTTTAAACGATTGTTGATTTTAACTCCGATAGCTTAAGACAACCTAGTGCAAGCATATCAGTTACAAAGTTTTGCATTATATATGTTTCAATCAATTTCTTCTTTTCTAGACCCTTCACAAATACTTCTTCACCGGGTCGGATAATTTGCTTCAAATAAAGCGCTATATATGATGACACCATTCCAGCCGTTGAAGATTCATCCCAAGAACTACCATGAATATTCCTTGTCACCCAGTCGTTATGTTTTATATGATCTTGACTCAAACAACTGGACTGCATTGGCAGTTTAAAAATTTGATGCCAAACATCACCTTTCAACAAGTCCAAAACCGCAATTGCTTTACACACAAACTCGTTTTTCTTGTATTTAAATCCCTGAATATCAATTATATACATGTTTGTATGTAAATATATGCAGTAAACTTCGACTAATTAAATTAATATTAGGAGCAATCTCCTTATATAGCAGATTACCACCATCTGTGTACTTTGCCAACCCACTTTTCAACCTATCACAAGAGTGAACTCATTTTGAATTGAAACCGGCCCATGTGTATTTGCAGCCTCTAAACATAAATCAGAATCCACTTCAATTAAAACACAATTGACTTGAATGCGATATTTTGCATCTGTCATACTGTCTCGCTAGAGAACCAAATTCAAAACATCTACACACATTTTCTCTGCACTTACATTTTTCAACATACGTGTGTTTTGAAATATGTTCCATTGAAAGTAATATAAAGCCGATCCTAATTCAAAACGTGGCCACAAGTATTTTACATTTGAAAAGAATTCAGGTTTTTACATTTTACATTAAAAGTATATAACGCCGATCCTAATTTAAAACGGTGCACGTGCTACACACATTCTACTCTGCACTTACATTTTTCAACATACGTGTGTTTCATTGAAAGTAATATAAAGCCGATCCTAATTCAAAACGTGCCCACAAGTATTTTACATTGAAAGTATATAAGAATTCATGTTTTCACAACTATTTTACATTGAAATGTTTTCACAACTATTTTACATTGAAATTATATAGGGCCGATCCTAATTCAAAACGTGACAGACGTATTTTACACATGGAAAATACGTCTGTCGCGTTTTGAATTAGGACCGGCCTTATTTACCTACTGCTATTACTAACTGCAAGAGTATTTTTAAAAAATAATTTAGGTACACGTCTTTTTGTCATTTAAGTAAAGAAAATACGCATAGTTAAGTTTTCGAGTCGAATTTTCGCGACGGCATTTTCGCGGAGTAGTTACTTCCGTGCAATTACTTAAATACTCGCGTTGACGTATACGATTATGGAGTCCGTAGTAACCATCCAAAATGGATTGTCGCTGTTCTTCAGTAAAATTTAATCTACACTTTTCACCACATGTACTCCCTACCTGCTTTGCTTTTTTTCATGCCCAGATCTCGTCACATAAAATTCTTTTGAATTAACAGGAACTTTTTTTCTATTTTTTGCCCAGTTCTGTTCATTACAAAGGCATTGGTAGTTGTGGTAATGTAATAAAGGGTGTTATTACAACAGCAATTTCGCCTCGATTTAATTCAGACATATATTATAAAATAAAGATTTTGTTGGTTGTTGAAATTACAGATAGATTACCAGACTGCAAGGTTCGACGCGATTTATTGGAATATTTAAGTGATTTACTTAGCTGACGATAAGTTTGAGACGCCTGGAAATACTGACGGAATAATTGGAGCGGAATTATTTCCAACTTTGCTAGGTTCTTGAAAGGTATCTGGGTCCTTATATTCGTCTATTGCTAATGAATCTGAGCTAGGATATGTAGTTATGGGATCCGCACCAACAGTTTGTCCGCAAGCAAGAAAGTTTCAAACATTTCATTCAGTTGTCGAACGTACATTGGATTCCTTGGTTAGAAGATTTTGGGAAGTCGAAGACTTTTCGAAACAAAGTGTTGATCATGACGATGATCGGGATTGTCAAAAAATTTACGCATCGACGGTGCACCGAGACTTATCTGGTTGTTATATAATAACTCTGCCATATAAGTACAGTTCTTTGAAATAAGGAAATTCTTATTAGTAGTACAAATACAGCGCCACATTTCCACCAGCATCCACATTTGCACACAAATTCTGGACCAAATAGTTTTCTTCGACTAACCATTTCATTCTTTGCCATAAATATATCTTGTTTAGTGTCAATTAATATTAGATTTTTCTCAGCTACCTGAATTTCTAGGAATTTTTTAGATAGCACCACCCCTTAAGGTGGTACCCCAATTTTAAGATTTTTTTTACCAGCAGCGATTTCTGACCATCCTTATAATTTTTTTTTAGTCATGCGATACATTAAATTAGTCTAGAATTTTACACAGAATCCGAATCTGCAAACAGATTTAAAATCGGGGCCACTCCTTACCGTTTTACACACATACCCTCTAGCGAATATATAAAAGATTATTTTTGTTTCTTTCGATATAAATTTATCTCGTTTGGTATCAATTAATATTAGATTTTTCTCAGCTACCTGAATTTTTAGAAATTTCTCAAATTGCATCATCCCCCAGGAAGCTACCCTCATTTTAAGATTTCTTACCAGCAGCGATTTCTGACCGTCTTCATAAATTTTTAGCCGTGCGACACATCAAATTAGACTAGAATTTTACGCAGAATCAAAATCTGTAAACAGATTTAAAATCCGACCACCCCTTACCGTTTTACACACATACCCTCTGGCGAGCATATAAAAGATTATTTTTTGTTTCTTTTAAGATAAATATATCTTGTTTGGTATCAACTAATATTAGATTTTTTTAGGGAGTCCGAATCTGTAAATAGATTTTAAATAATACCACCCCTTACCGAGTTACACCCCTGATTTTAGAAAGTTGTCTAAACCGTTTTAGGGTATGAAGCATAACATCGGTCTAGATTTTTCTGGCGACCCCAAATCTTTAAAAAAATTTTAATCGAAGCAATCCTCGAAAGAATTATACCCTTATACCCAATTTTCAAACTTATTAAAATTTTAACCATATAAAAAGTATTGCACGGATTCTAATTCTAGTACTTTTTCAAAATAAGATCAACTCTTAAAGCGCTAAAGACAACCAAATATACATAGATTTCTCTCAATACCTTAAAAATCAAGTTAGGTTTTTTGTAAATCAAAAAGAGAAAACGTCTTTTCGGTCAATAAGACATATTGTCGTTAATCTAAGCTACCAAAAACATAAACCAACCATTTCCCGAAAATCTAAAACCTCTGGAATTTTAAAAATGAACCCTTTATAAGCCATAAGTATTTGATATTCAAAACTATTTTCAAACAGTAATGTTCTGTTTTTAAAATAATGTAAAACATTGCAATGTAATGTGTTTTGAATATATAAATGAGAGGGTTGAGTTTAGCGTCATCATCGCCCGAATTACATGTGATAGTGGTGTATAATTTCTTTTGAATGGACTTTCTATTTTATTGACTACATGTTTTGAGGAATACAAGAAATATGCTTCAATGCCGTACATTAGAAATCGACGCATAATTGCTTGTGGATTATTAATTATTTAACGTACTGAAAAGTAATTGTACTTTGAGTAGATAAAATGTATTGATTAACCTTCAGCATCACCGAAACTTTTAAACCTTTTCGAAATCTAAGTACTTCTACAAAACTTTATTCTTCGACTATGCATGATCCAACAAAAGTTTCCTTAGAATAACCAATGTCCTCTTCCCACACAATGATATAGATATGATTTCGGTTTAGCTTAATTTAGACAAGTTATCCTCTAGAAATAATTTTATTTTACTTAAATTTTCCAACAGATAAATTTTATAGTTAATTTTTTACCAAGTTAGGTTTTTGTTAGATTAACATTTAATTTAGTTAGGAAAAAAATTTTGGTTTTATTTTTGGTCATTCTGAAGATGCTTCAGGGTAGGGGGGAGGGATGTGCCGTCATTTAGCCGTTGCATGTGCCTTGTTCAATTTGTGCCGATAACGATTTTGGATTGGAGGTCGTTATCGGTGTTTTGTTTAATTAGCATTTAGTTTTGCTTACGTTTTCGATCTCGAATGTTTAAACTGTATAAGTATTGTGCTTAAGTTGTTAAATTTATAATTCTATATACGTGAAGAACCTTGGTGTTTGATGGCAGGTAACGATTCATCTTAGATCCTTTTCTTACAGCCCTTCCTAACTTGTCCAAGGGTGAGTCGAGGAGGCCGATTTTGCTTCCAAGTTGGAATTCGGTAAGTTATATTAATAATTATTGTTATTTATTGATTATGGAAATACAGTCCCTTATTGGTTGAATTAATATTTTGATGATTTGATATTTAAATATAAACGAGAGTTCGCGAATAGCAATAACATCAGTGTTGATATAAATTATTGTAATTATTGTAGTGATAATATAAATTAACAATTAGTGCTTGGAGAGTTAATTATAGGGCTTGGTTAGTAAGTATTTGAGAAGATAGCATCGTAGCGTTAAGAAGAAGTTACCTCTTTGTTAGCGATCAGTTCGGGAAGCGTTAGAAGAACTTTTAGTAATTTTATTGTGACTACGAGTTGTTGGACAGGTTTGTATAATCTGTTTGAAACTAAAAAAACTGTTCTTATTGCAAATAAAAGTTTCGTTTCATTATTAAACCTACTGAATGTTCAGAATGTATAATTTACTTAGTTTTATACATCTACTGTCGTGTAAAAATTAGTATTTTTCCCCGAATAATGAATGCATTTGAAAACGTATGCTTATTAGGACGCTTTGATTATTTTTCAAATCCAGATCACTCGGTCGCATTACAACATATGTGGCAGTCTTTGTATATACTCTTAAACTGAAAATATTTTAACATTGACCTACTCGAAACGAGGACGGTGCAAATACGCTATTCTTCATTATTATCATAAATTTATACAAGCCAAGCATTAATTTTCATTCAAATCAATAATTCAATAAAAGCTATAGGCGTAAACACTTGTTCACAAATAGTTTTATGTCGTGCTCATCAAGTTTAAAAGGCTGTAAGTACTAACAGCTATAATCAACTAGTATTTCGTGAATGAAAACCACAAGGTCTAAAGTTAACGGAAATTCATATTTTAGTATCACCCTTAGTCTGTTCTCTCTCTCTTCTAAATAGATACCTATTATTATGAGCTCTATTACGTATAGTCATATATAAAGGTTGTTAGTTAATAACAGTTGTTAGCGGTTAGCCACCGCAGTTACCATAAGTATAGATGACATACGGTTAACGTAAAAAACTCACCGTTTATTTTTTAAAGCTCCACTTGCACTCTTATCATTATCGCCAACTGAATTATAACGACACCTTACACTAATACTTTCTATTTCTGAAATTACTTTAGGAATGGCGTTATCGTTTTTGCATGTTTTAAAATTTATTTCAAATATAAATTTTTGCTTATAATTTAAAACTTACCATAAAGGTTTTTTCTTCTCATTTAAATATCGCCTTAAAGTTTTTTTTAACTTTTACTATAACTGTTGCCACCGGGAACGCATTTTTTTCTAAGTTGAACGTTGTTTAATGCACGAGGAGTCTTATAATTTTGTATATCGACTTACCTCTGCGTTATTCTATTGTTCTATAGTCGAAACCATGAAAGAAGTCGTCTGCGTCATCACTTGTATTCGTACGAATCAAGTTGAAAATTTTAAGTCAATGTAGCATCTTGTTCATAAATACCTAATAAATGAATATCACTAATTCTTTTAAAGCTTTAAAAGTATATTCCATATTTACATATAAAACTACAAAAGATATCCAATTTTAATGAAAAATAATTTTACCAAAGGTTAGCCTGTTAAATATAAATTTCAAAACATACGGACACATACTCTTCTCTGTCGTTTTCCCAGATGAACGTGTTCACGTATATCGTTATTTAAAACACGTACAAATCGTATTACTATCTTTATCATATATATTAGTGAAGCTTTTAAATAAACTTAAACGTATGTTTTGAATTGAGTTAGACACCTATGACGTAGGGACTTCTTTCGTGGTTTCTACTATATAAGTGTCGTTCCTACTCTTCAACAAAGTGGACTGTAAGGCGATTTATTGGACGTGTTGCGTTTGCACTATCACTGTGTTTTTTAGGGATTTATCGATAAAATCACATTCGGAGACAATGACTTCACTCACTTTACCGAACGAACAACCGTTTCTTTTCGATGTCCATAAGCAAGTGTCTATCACTACCCCTTTAGTCCAACATAATTTCCATCGGCACAAAGGAGGTTTATGACAGGATATTGTAACGATTTTATTTCCTAGCAAGATGTGTACATATAATTAATCTATTTATTTAATAAAAAACAATATAATGCATAATAATGCTACACAATCCACTAAATAAATATTACCTATTGTCCAATAAAATATTAGCTTTCAATTCAATTTAAAATTTAATTTATACGGTGACAAAAATAAACTTTTCATTTAGTGTCATTCCTAGAGCTCCCTCTGTTAGACAATTGTAAGGTAATCTTGTTTCCGAGCGGTAACTCGCGTGATATGAGCACTTCCAATACAGCTGTGGTAAAAACAAGTCGAAATTGTTCCTTGAACCCGAGGAATGGCGTTTGAAATATCTACGTGTTGGAAGCACGTGCGATTTAAGTTGTTTTAGGAGAGAATGTCATCTCCGAAGCGCATTTTGTGTTGTCCACTTGCTGGAACATAGCTCGTAGATGACGAGAAATTATTTTGGTTAAAGGGCCGTGGTTAACAGTAAGTATTATCGATCCTATAACCATATTAAGTAAAGATTTTCAGTGCAACTTTGGATATAGTATTCAACTTTTGATATAATATATAACTTGGAAATAATATTCGTAACTTTAATTTATACGTAACGCAACCGTAATTAATATGCAATTTGTTAATGATATGAAAATTGGAAATGATGTTTAGCTTTGAAAAAACATGCAACCTTTAGTTAACTGAAGTTTGGTTTAACGTAATTTTAATAAATGCACAAGAAGAAAATATAAGAATTTACGCTTTGGTCGAGTGTGAATCTGACGAGTAACAATTATTTAAAAATGCATGCCATAATAAGTAAAAGGCCATAATATAACGGGACAAGGGATGACAGCTTTACTATTTGATTTACAACTAAGAATTTACAAAGACTTAAAATTAAACCCAAAAACGTGCGACAAAGAAACCAAACATTCCGCCCACCAAAATAAGTATGAGCTAACTTATTTTATATTTAAAATAATTAAGGCTATTAGCTAAGAAACCTAAACCGACAAACATATATAAGTGCTAAAACAAATAACTAAGCAAATGTACGCTTTCTATGATTTTGCGTCACGACACCGATTCATCGTGACAGAGAAAGATCCACCAAAGTCGACTCCCGTATGCAAAAACGCCTTACCTGGAGTTAACCTAGAAGTTGGAAAATCCCCATAGGGGGGCATAAATCCACAGGGTTTACACGAAAACAATGAATGCAGGATTTCAAACATTGCCGAATAGCCCTCTTTGCGGACAAGATCCAATAATTTTGAGTTAATAAAAATTGAGTTTTTCGATTTCCAGGATGTAAATGTCTTTCATGACAATCCCATATAATAATTTCAGTCACCCGATGCGACCGAGGTAGCAAAATTGAAAATTTTGTATCATGCGAACACTCTGAATTACGCAGGCGACCGCCCACCCTCAACAAATCACGACTATCTAGAAACAGACTAAGGCTACGAAGTTTACTAACAAGTTTTCCAGTTTTAATATTTGCAATGTCTTGGGCAAAAACATTTGTTTGAACTCATTTAACCAATAAATGTATAGCCTCTTGCTGCTGAGCTAGGGACAAACCATCAGAATATTTTGACCGCAAATCCGTCGGACATTGAACATTACGCATGAAATGACGAATACATGTAATGTAATAAACCTACAAATTTTCTGTAGTTTTGAAAATTTATCAAATAACAAATCTAAGAAATTGGCAGGCATAACGCCTGTTAACAACAGAGAACGATATTCGACGTCCATCCGTGATGAGTCCATAAGTTTTGGTAGCGATGTTACTGACCATTCTTCTCTACGACGCATTAACCAGGAAGCTCTGAAGTAAAAAGCCCACGTGAGGCACAATCCGCAGGGTTGTCGTGGGACTTAACATAAAACCACGACGATGGAGGAATACGTTCTGAATATGAGAAACGCGATTGCTAACAAACGTCTTCCACTTATGCGAGGAAGACCGAATCCAAGACAACGGTGGAATCTGACCACTCGAAAATACTACTAAATGATAAACTATCTGTATAAGGATTTTTAACGAAATCTACTAAATCTGCCAGTTGTACGGTTGCACACAATTCGAGACGGGGTAATGAAACTTGATTAGTAGAACCAACCTTCGATTTTGCGCAGACTAATGACATGGCAATATTACCTTCTAAATCGAAAGAACGAAAATAGACGACCGCTTCTTAAAATTATTATATATAGGATGCAACGCGAAATTCAATATTCGAAACCGCTGGCAATTCACCCAAAAAATGTTTTTTCTACGACTTCCAATGGTGGCTCTTAGTCCCAACCGAGGCCAAAAAGCCAAAGATATTGAACTAAACGTTTAGTGAAAAGTACTGAAGGCGCTATCAAACCGAGAAGACCAAACATTTTTGATACAGCTGACAAAATATTACGCTTAATGCAAGTGCGCTCTTCAGCGTTTAAGTTGAATAAAAATTCATCTGTAAGAGCGCGCCACGAAAGGTCTAAAATTTTTATTGAACCACCATCTTTATCTTGAAATGTAATTGCTTCCGAACTGGACAGGAACTCCTTCAAGTTGGACATCACTTCCGGGCAATTACTATTCTATTTTGTTAATTGAAAACCACCACTAACGCAAATACTATTCAACTCACCAATTAATTGATTTGCAGCTTCAATCGAATTGCATCCAGTGACTAAATTATCAACATAGGTATCGTCGCCAATACCGATGACACGAAAGGAAAATTAATCGATTTCAAACTTGCCAATTTTTGAATAGTACAAAGGCTAAAAAAGGCGACGACGAAACTCCATAAGTCACAGTATTTAATTTAAAGTCCATAATAGGATCCGACGGAGAAAATCTCCAGACGATACCTTGATAATCACGATGAGTAACTTTAACCAAAATCTGCCGATACATTTATTTAATATCAGCTATAATTACGATAGGATGTACACGAAAATGCAATAACAAAACTGCAATGTCCTTTTGCGGAGCAGGGCCAATAGGCAAGCTATCATTTAACGAATTTCCAGATTGATCCTGGCACGAAGCACCGAAAACCACACGCAATTTGGTGGTAGTGCTTTCTCGCTTGTATACAGCATGATGAGGAGTGTAATACATTCTTTCATGAACAGACGAATTTGCAGGCGATTCCACTTGAACCATGTGACTGATTTTCAAATAATTCTCCATAGATTTTTTATAATCCGAATACAATTCAGGATTCCTTAGCAAACGACGTTCTAATTACAAAAATTTTTTAATAGAAATCGATCTCGTAGCCATGAATGAGGGTTCAAAAGTTTTAAAGGGCAAGGACACAACAAAACGATCGCCCTTGTTAGGTCTATAATTTTCCACAAATTCCTTTTCACACTTTTCTTCTTCAGGAGAAACGTGTTTCTTGAAGGGAATATTTTCTAATTCCCAAAATCGACGAGTGTCGCTGTCTAAGGGCTCAACGAAAGCACACAACGACGTAATAGAATTATTTGGGGAAACGACCTTTCCAGTTAAAACCCAACCAAAGGTGGTTTTAATAGGAACTGACTCGTTAGCTACACCCCAACGAGATTCGTTCAATAAAACCTGAGCAAAGATTTCAGCTCCGAGTAGCATGTCAATCTTATCAGGAATATTAAGATTAGGATCAGCTAAGACAAAACCTCGAGTGTGCGACCACTGCTTGACCCCTATAGACGTAAGACGACGAGGGTGATTGATTACAAATGTTAGGTAAAATATAACAATCAATTTCTATGCTGGAAACCTTGCTCCCGAGAGGTTGACTACACACGATATTGTACCAGACACCAACGACGAATTCAAGCAAAGTTCTTGAACAGTGATATTGGCTCTCCAATTCTTTAAATCTAATTTCTGACGGCACCTTTCAGTCATAAAACTTTCCATGGATCCGTTATCTAAAATTATACGAACAAGTTCCAATTTTCCTGTATAATCGAGTATCCACACCATTGCAGTAGCTAACAGCGTGGTTGTATGTTCTAAAGACGTCGAAATTAACGAGCTAATGGCAGGTAGTTCACGCACAACCGCCGACGACAGATTGTCTTCACTAGGTCTACTAGTAGAAGTAAGTCTAGACGCCGCTCTCCGAGGAGACGCTGACTTTTGACGATGAGTTTGTCCACGTGGAGATACCGATTTTTCTCGTTTATCGAAGTAAAGTAAGGAATTGTATGACTGTTGACATTTTCTACACAACCAATCCAACTTACAATTTTTCACCGAATGTGAAGTATTTAACTATTTAATATAAAGATTTTTAACCTTTACCTCCTCAAATCTTTCTTGAGAGGTTTTATCGAGAAACTGCTTACATCTATAAATAGGATGCACAGCTTGACACAGACTACAATTTTTTCCATCATTGGTGAAACCAACTAC
This sequence comes from Platerodrilus igneus, assembly GCA_036346225.1. Lineage (NCBI taxonomy): Eukaryota > Metazoa > Arthropoda > Insecta > Coleoptera > Lycidae > Platerodrilus > Platerodrilus igneus. The sequence goes on along the minus strand of JARFIW010000624.1, from coordinate 2,369,749 downwards.
AGAAGTTTTAACCGAAGTGCTAACAAACTTTCCTTTTTTCATCTTGTTTCACGGAATCTCGAGATTTTAAGTAGGCTCCTGAAACAATGTCATTTATTTCCAATACTTTACATTGTTTTTCAATGTACGACCTTAAATCTTTGAACGAGAGAATCTCATTACTATTTTCTAATTCGAAACGCTGTAAAACGTTTGTATCTAATATTTTCGATAACAGATTAAACAACATAGAATCTAATAAATCTATTTCCATCTGCTTTAACGCGAATATATTTTCATCAAAGTAACTAATTAATTGCCGGGGTTCCGTGTGCGACTCTGAGAAACTTATCTTAGGGCATTTTTCGAGAGTTTTAATATAGCCGAAAATAATAACCTTTTGGACTGAAAACGATTGGTAATGATTTTATAGGCATCATCGTTTGCACAATCATTTAATGGCAAATGTTTTATTAACGCACTTAACGAATCATCTAGTGTATCTGCAAGATAGCAAAATTTTTCAACGGGGGAGAAACTGACATGATCATAAATCAATCGCTTATAAATTGCATGATAACTTTCAAAGTCCGAAATACAATCTGAGAACGCGGGACTGATAGGTGTTTCAAGCGAATACCACTATTTATCGACATAGGATTATTCATATTTTCTACCTGCAGCCTATTTTCTACGCGATCTAATTCAAATTGTTCAGCGATGATACGAATATCTAATAGATAATCATCGATTTTTACCCTAAGAGCAGAGAATTCGCCCAATTGTTTATTTTCTTCATCAAAGAAAATATCCTTGCAAAAATACTTGAAATAAGTTTCAATTTGCTTGACACTTTTTATTGATGCTGTAATTATAGCCATCGATACATTTTCCGGTTTATTAATCTTACTGTATATATGATCCGACCGTTTCACTACAAACCTAGCTTCAAGAATAGTTTTATCAATTGATATTACTATGTCTGATTAATGAACGACAATAAAATTAACGTAAAAACAATGCGTACTCAAATACGCTACGACAACTAATTAATCTACGAAACTAAATTATTAATCGACAAATGCAACTAATTACAATGCTTACCCGACAAAACGTTTAATGTATCAAATAGATACCAACAAAATAACCTCTTTGTTACATTAAGTTGGATGACCCGACTGGTTCATTAAACTTGGTCGACGAAAATTAGGTAAGTATTTAGAATGCACCCTCAGAAATTTAGTTTACATAAAGTAAACCGACTGACCACTAATCCTTGCGACAAATAAATGAGGATGTATTATAAATCTACCGTTATACCCAAATGTTTCTATACTATTAAATGTGCGAACAAGATGTTAGCTTCATTGTAACACGCCCAAACATATCAAAACTACGACAATTATCAAATTATAGTATAAATAAGAGACTAATTAAATAAATAATCCGGTGTTCGAAAGCCATGTTTATGCGCGAGGGATCTTATAATTTTGTATATTGACTTATCTCAAGCGTATTCTATTGTTTTATAAGTGTCGTTCCTACTCTTGGACGAAGTAGATTGTAAAGCGATTTATTGGACGTGTTACGTACGCACTATCACTGTGTTTTTTAGGGGTTTATCGATAAAATCACATTCGGAGACAATGACTTCACTCGCTTTACCACACGAACAATCGTTTCTATTCGATGTCCATGAGCAAGTGTCTATCACTACCAGTTTAGTCCAACCTAATTTCCATCGGCACAAAGGAGGCCTATGACAGAATATAACGGGACAAGGGATGACAGCTTTATTATTTGATTTACAACTACGAATTTACAAAGACTTAAAATTAAACTCGAAAACGTGCGACAAAAAGACCAAACAAACGTAATTAAAAAATATTCGGGAACAGCAGTCTCTGAGACAACTACTTTATCTCTTAAGTGCAAAACAATATATTTTACAATAATGCATAATATGAGTCTCTGAGAGCCTTTGTGTAAACTATACGCAATACGAGGGCGGCACTATTCAAATATCAGTACTAAAAATTAACCTACATGTTGAGTTCTTAAATCCAAAGTTTCATTGCGATACCTGTTGTATTGCGGCTACAATGGACTGTCGAAGTTAACAAGTTAATCAAAAAATGATTGTTGGATTCCATCTTTATCAGCTGCTCGCAGTAAAGCACAAGATTATGGTATGCACGTCTCGTTTTAAAAAAACTATAATTCAAACGGAGGTTACGGTAAGTACACTAATTTCATGTTGCCTACTTTGGTTTCCCACAAGTTTCTTAATTAAGGACAATCCTTACAAAACTCTTTTATAAACAATTCAATAGTGTTATGACATATCAATTGATTGCCAAACAAAACATTTTCAGGTACCTAGGTATTTATTTAAGTAGAAAAAAAGGCAGAGCTTCAAATATAAAAGGTGGCTAAATGTTTGTACACGGGGTTGTTGCCAACATTGTCCTTCTGGTATGACGCAAACCGCAAATCCATTTGCTTTTGCCGAAAACAATAAGGACGGCTAGTTTCGTAACTGGACGGTATTATTGTTCGTGTAAAGTACGAACAATGGCACTCCTAAGTTGACTATTTTTTTCGTTAATATTTGCTGTCACTGTTTCCTTAGGCTATGTACACCGAAAAGATTTGAATCCACTAAGACGCCAACATCGCTTTTCTCGATAGGCTCGACTTGGGTTCTATTCGAAGGTTTATTAAATCTCGGACAAGGCATTTGATGTTTTTTTGGTCGCCCAAATACGCTACTAATAACCGTTTAAAATTTTCTCACTGTTCGAGATCATCGCGAGATGCAATTAGTGTTATGCTCCTTCGGTTAGTTTGTTGAGAATCAGGCGTAAAAGCATGACGTTGCGGTCAATGTCACCCTCTTTATAAAAAGATTTTAAAAATGTCCCACAAACAGTGATAAAGATACCTAATATTGGTAGGTTTCCGTCGTATACGGGGATTGAATTGAGATACAACCGCATGTTCTCCATGTTCATTGTTTTTATATAAATTAATTCTATAATTATTTTTCAGTCGAGTTTGTATTATATTACAATTATATTAAAGTTGGTATTCAATTATCTAAAGAATCGCTTATCTTTTACGTATATTTTATATGTAACTATCAAGTGTTATAATTACATTGAAGAGTTCTGCTCAGTAATTGTCTCATCAGTTACTGTTGCGTTAAGTGTATAATTATAACTTTTGTATAGCCTGCAAAGTGATGCTAATTGAGTTTCAGGTTTTTTCTGAATAATTTTATTTCGGTAATAATTTCCTACAATAAATTGTATAACAACTGGGTTATAATTACACGCTTTTGTTTCTGACTTTCGCTGAGTAAATCGTTTCAATAATAAAATTGCTGTAACAAACTGTACATAGACTTGTGTTCTAATTATACTTTAAAGCTCAGACTTGCTGAATAAATTGTTTCATTTATAAATCGTAATAAGTTGCAAAACTTGTGCATAAATGTGTATGTATAAATTCCTTTGTTAAAATGAGTTTGCTGAGTAAATTCTTTCATTAATAAATTGCGATGAAATGTAATAATAAATTGTGCGAAAAATGCGTATAATCGTTGCTTACTAGCTAATATCAATGATTGAAAAATGGTTAGGATAAATAAACTTACATAATTTTCATCGCCAGTTCCATCAGTTTTCTTTTTTTGGGTTTGGTCGATTTTGTACCTAGTCCAAATTTTTTGTTTGTTCTTCCAGATGAAGAACAAAGATTCAAGACCAACAGTTTCTTTAATTTTAGATTCGCTAGTGCCGTTCTGGAATACTACGAGCTGCGCCAGATAGGTTTTGGACATTTTGATGCGACTTTTTAAAAAGCTTTTTTCAAAAAAACTCTTCGATCAATTTTATTTAAGCAGGTTTACAATGTGAATTTCAATAACAGGTACGTTGTATGCAGTAACGTATTGAGATCGAAAAAATTCTAAGTTGACATTCACTAATTTAAATGAACAACAATTAGGGTAAGTAGCTGAACAGCCGACAATGTTGTGAAAGTTGTGAAGCTCTAGACTGACTGGCGATCTTGGGCTCCTGAGGATATTTATGCTATCTTTGCCCTTCACATTGCTTATGGGAACTGCAGATCTCATGTCTGCTATTTCTTTATTCAATACAAAGTATTACTCTTTAGTAATCTTAATTCTATCAATAAGTTTCTTGTAATCTATTGTGACCTGCACCTGCAGTGTGATGTTACGTCTGGAATACAAAGTGTTCACATCCGTTCTCATGTCTGGTTTATGAACTTCCATTAACCTTTTGTAATATGTCCTTCAATTATACATTGTAAAAATCTAATTTAAGATTTAATAATTTCATTTAATTACATGTATATCCTAATTTGGGGGATATGTAACTGGCGTACTAACAACATGACCTCGTGTTGTCATATTCAAAAAAGTTTAAACAATCATACGTAAAAGCACAAGCCTTTATTATTTATTTTAAATAATACTCGACTCCTAAGTGGATAATATTGCAAACACTTAAATATTAATTAACATTTAGAAATTAATTACTGAATTAAATAATTAGTACACTAAGAGTAGTAAAGCAAAAAATCTTCGTATTTACAAACTTTGTGAAAAATATATGTTACACCCTGGCAAAGTTTATTGCACTTCAACAATGCCGTATGAGTATGACAGTTTTCGCTAAGCACTTTCATTTTCTTACAAATTTCGATTGGTTGACACCCTTCAGCGTCAAAAACTGAATAACATCACGCAAATTATCTTTGGGCGCATTTTTCTATTGTAGATGCCATTTTTAGTTCAGTCACTGCACTTAGAAAAAGGTAAGCCGCAAATATTTAGTGATATGGACTTGGAATGTAAGGTCATTACTTAGGTTAGATAATTTAACGAACTTATTAGTCGAAATGAAAAAAGGAAAGCTTGACATTTTAAGTATTAGTGAGGTGAGATGGCCAGATAGTAATGACTTTTGGAAACATAATTATAGAATAATTACAACTTCTTCAACTAATGGACAAGCAGGGGTAGGAATAGTGTTAGGTAAAAGATTAGGACGTAAAGTTAAAGAGTACTTACAATTTAGTGATAGAAGAATAATGATAGATTGAGTACGAAACCCACAGACACTGTTTTAGTACAGGTGTACATGCCAACAACTCAGTACGAGGATGAGGAGGTAGAAAAGGTATACGCGGATATAAATAGTATAGTGATAAAAGTAAAGGGAGATGTGAATTTAATAGTTATCGGCGATTTTAATGCGTCAGTGGGAAAAGGTAGTGAAGAAAAAATGGTAGGAAAATTTGTGTATGGTAGACGAAATGATAGAGGAGAAAGATTAGTTAAGTTTCGCCAGGAACATAGATTAGTAACTGTAAACCCCCTATTCGAACAACATGTTAGAAGAAGATATACCTGGAAAGCGCCAGGTTATAGGGCTAGATACCAAATAGATTATATTTTAGTTAAAGAAAGATTTTGAAACCAAGTTAAAACTATCGTGGTTGTCCAGAGGCTGACATAGATAGCGATCATAGCTAAGTTAAAATGAAGTGCAATCTAAAATTCAAAAATTGAGAAAGGCTGAAAGAGAAGGATGGGATCTAGGTAAGCTTAATGATAAAGAAGAATATAAACAAGTATTAGATAATAAGATCAAAGAGATAGCTGAATGAGGAAACGTAGAAAATAAATGGAAAGAAATGAAAAGCGGCAGTATATGATACAGCAACACAAATTATAAGTAAGAGAAAGTAGAAGCGAGAAAACCCTGGGTAACAAAGGAGATATTACATTTAATAGAGAATAGAAGAAAGTTTAAACCTTTCAGAAAATTGGAAAGTGAAAGTAAGAAAAAATATAATAGAGTTAGAAATAAGATAGTACATGAGTGTAGAAAAGCTAGAAATATTTGATGGAGGGGAATTGTAAGAAAATACAGGATGATTTGCGAGTAGGTAAGACAGACAGGACTTACAGGGTAGTTAAAAAGTTTTTCGGGGAAGATAGGAAAAAATATAATGATATTAAAGATGAGAATAATAAGCTTCTAATAAATAAAATTGAGGTATGAGATAGATGGAAAAGATATTTAGAAGATTTATATAAGGGAGACGATATGGATGAGTTAGAGAACGACCCAGAAGATGATGTAAAAATAGGGTTCTCAATATTAAGAGAGGAATTTGATAGAGCTGTTAGGGATCTTAAACTAAATAAAGCGCCGGGGATAGACGATATACCCGCAGAATTGATAAAATATGCAAGTCGGAAAATATTAGACAGATTATATGAATTAGTAAAAGTAATATATGACACAGGTGAGGTCCCAATAGATTTTGAAAAAAATATTATTATCCCAATCCCAGAAAGTCAGGAGCTGATAGGAGTGCGAATTTTAGAACGGTTAGTTTAACTTTCCACCCTTCCAAAATACTAACAATGATAATTAAAAATTGAGTAAAAGCTTTGACTGAGAATTATTTAGGCGAAGACCAATATGATTTTCATAAAGACAGGGGGACTAGAGAACCGATACTAATGATTAGGGTAATTATCGAAAAAGGCTACAAAAAAAACTCATTTCGCGTATGTAGATTTAGAAAAAGCATTTGATAGGGTTAATTGGATTGTTATAATCAGGGTTTTGTGAAAAATAGAAATCGCTCATAGGAATATAGTAAAATTATTGACCGTCTGTATAAAAACCAAAGCGTAGTAATTAGATTTGATGAAATAGAAAAGGAAGCTAAGATTAGAAATGGTGATAGACAAGACTATATACTATCTCCCTTGATTTTTAATGTTTATATTGCGGAAGCTTTAAACTTAGAGAGAGAAAAAAGATAGGCATTAGTCTACAGAGACAGAAAATAGACATGTTACGTTTTGCAGATAATATAGCCGTTATAGCAGAGTCTAGAAAAGGTAGGAGAGTTTTAAAATATTTTACATGAGATACTTCAGAGTAATGACAAGTGAGTTACAGCCTAGTTCTAAACCAAAATTAAAAATAGGTAATACCGAGTTAGAGGAGGTAGATGAATTTTGCTATTTAGGTAGTATAATTACAAAGAACGGACGTAGCAGAAGGGATGTAGTAGCTAGAATAGTTCAAACTAGAAAAATGTTTTTAATAAGGAAAAACTTACTAATAACAAATAGTATTAGTGTAGATAATAGAAAAAGTTTCTTAAAGTCGTACGTATGGAGCGTTCTATTATACGGCAGTGAGACTTGGAGAATTAAAGAGATAGATAAGAAAAAGATAGAAACTTTTAAAACTTGGTGTTATAGGAGAATGTTAAAGATTAGTTGGACAGATAGAGTAACAAATGAGGAAGTTTATAGAACGATTGGTGAGGAACCCTGTATGTGGAAACAAAGGTTAAGGGTGATAGAGTTAAGACATGAGGGACTATTTAGCGAGGTCTTAGATTATAGACTAACAAATAAAAATAGAGTAGGAAGACCTACACAATTAATAGAGATTTAGGATGTGAAGGGTATGTAGACCTTTTTAGACTAGCTCAGAATAGAAAAGAATTTAGAGCTGGGTCAAACCTACTTTATGTAAGTTACTTTTAAGGGTTAGTATTCTATTAGTTATACTGTCCTGGTTCATTACTAATTTACTTAACCTATCATTGTATTTTATTATGGTTGACTGGGTTAAGGATATTTGATTTCTAACAATAGTTTTTATGTCATTCTGGTTTTCAATTAGTTGTTGTATTGCGTTGTCATATCGTTCAGCATCTTGGTTGTCTAAGTTACCTATGATCACTTCTATAATATTCACTAGTCCGTTAATGAATCCTCTTTTGTGTCTTGTGATTTGGTCTGCTGGTATTAATCGAGCGAATCTGTCGTTCGTGTTCTTTAAGATGTTCTCCATTATGTTTTTGTAATTAAGCATTTCTATCGCGCATTCTTTTCCGAATTTAGCTGTGTCCATTGATTGTTTCAGTCTGTAGTAATTATCTCTAATTATATAAAATTCTTGTTTTAGTTCGGTTAAATCAAATTTCTATGGGAATGTCCAGTTAACTATTGTATTTTGCGTACTACCCAATTTTACTGGCACTATACCGGGGTTATTTTTAATGTTTTTTACTATTATGTCACTGTCGTCCGTTCTACCTGGGTGGAGGTTGACGGCAAGGGTGATGCTGTCCATCTAAAATTACAAGGTGTCTTAGATTCTTTAAGTAAATGTATTTTACGATTTTGCCATTGTCTACTACGGTTACATTTCTATCTGAGATCTTTTTGATTCTAAACGGACCCAAATTTCAGGGGGCCGTTTTGTGTCTTTTACTCTTAAAATTTTTCTCATACACGGTTTGTTCTACTAAAAATTTATTTATATGGGCGTTCTCGTTGCGGGTTTTTGTAACTCCTTCTTTATCGTTATCTAATTTACTTTTGACATTGTTATAAGTAAGTTTTCATTTTTCTTTGTGGTCCTTTGCATACTGTTGGTATACTTTTTTGTTATAGTGTATATCATAAGGGTTGCGGGAATCTGAGTGTCCTAATGTTAGTTCGAGGGGCGTAAAATTAGTTGGTGAGTGGATTGTTGATGTTATACGCAATTAGTGTGTACGACATTAAATTAGTGATATGCTCTTTCTTATAGGTTAATCTTAATAGTCTGATTTGTTCTAATAAGGTTAGGTGTAATCGTTCAATTAGTCCATTTGATTCCGGGTGATTTTTTGTTATAAAATGAATTTTTATTTTATGAAGTTCTAGGGTATTCTGTATTGTTTCGTTACTGAATTCACTTCCATTGTCTAAAATTATTGATTCGGGTGTGCCATAAAATCGAAAGTATTGTATGAATCCTTGAGTTACATCAATACTATTTTTTGAAATAATGGGTATCGCTTGGCCTACTTTCGTGAATGCGTCTTCGATTGTTAAACAGTTTTGCACTTCTACTACCAAAGTATCTGCGTGTAGTTTTTGAAAAGGTTTATCGGGTGTTTTAGTTAACATTAAAGGTACTTTTGGGGGTGATCGCTCGTATTTTGCCTTATCACATAGTTCACATTGATTAATTTAATCCGTGGTTAATTCCTTCATGTCTTTAAAGTAGTATCTTCTTATGATTTGTTTCAATGTTTCGTCGATACCACAATGGTTGGATTTTCCTTTGTGTTGATTTCGAATTACGTCATTTATTTTGTCAGGGTCATCTAAGGTTATTCATTTCTGTGTACATCTGATAATCTCGGGTCCTGAGTTATTAAATAATCTAATATATAGTTCTGAAAATCCCTTGTATAAATGTTCGGTGGTGAAATAAAAGTAAAAACGTTTTTTCTCTGGGGTATATTTTTTTAAATTATTTATCAGCTCCTCGTTATCGTCTTTCGTTGCTTGAATTTGGTATATTTTTCTATTATCGATTTTAGTATGTTTTACTGGATTGGGTTTGGTTAAAACTTCGATAACTATGAATTGATTTGGTTTCGTGTCTATTGCTTTATTTAAAATTTTAATTGCAATTTTTGGTTTGTCATTTTGCGTTGAGTGTATGGTTTCTATTTCTTTTGGGTCTTCCCTTATCTCTGTTTCGTCTGCATTGCTTATAACTGAGTGTCTCTATGGCGTTGATCTGTATTCTGCTTAGTGCGTCTGCATTATTGTTATAAATTCTTTTTTTGTATATAATTTCTTAGTCATATTCTTCTAGTCTAATCCTTCATCTCTGTAATTTTTAATTCGGTTCTTTGAGTTTGCGTAACCATACTAATGATCTTTGGTCGATGTATATATAGAATTTTCTTCCATGAAGATATGATTTTGTTGCCCATATTATTGCTAATAATTCTTTCTCGATTGTGCTGTATTTTTGTTCTGTTTCATTTGGTGTCCGTGATTGGTTTATCGCTACCTACTTTTTCGGCTCAATACTGCGCCTAAGGCAACGTTCGATGCGTCGGTTGTCAATACAAATGGTTTTGAAAAATCTGGATTTTCTAATATAGGGTGATTCGTAAGGATGCATTTAATTTTCTCTACTGATTTAATAAATTCTGGGGTGCATTCAATCTTATTACCTTTCTTTAAACAATTCGTTAATGGCTTGGTTATTTGTGAGTAACCTTTGATGAATTTTCGGTAATAACCATTGAGTCCTAAAAATCCTTTAATTTCTTTATTCGTTTTTGGTAACGGTTAATTTAATACTGAGTTCGTTTTATCTGGGTTGGCATAACACCTTATGGGGTCATTATATGTCCTAGAAATGTTACTTCTTTTTGTAGAAATTCACTTATATCTAATCGAATTTTAAAATGAGCTTTCCGTAATCGTTCAAAAATTTCTCGTAATCTTTCGATGTGTTCGGTCAGTGATGTTGAGTATACGATAATGTCGTTTAAGTATACAAGGCATTTTTCATTGTGTATCCCTCTTAAAATATTGTCCATTACTCTTTGAAAAGTAGCGGGTGCGTTCTTTAATCCAAACGGCATGCGTTTGTATTCGTAATGTCATCTAGGTGTACTAAATGCAGCTTTGGTTGTGTCCTTCTCGTCCATCTCTACATGGTGATATCCTGAGGCGAGGTCTAATGTCGAAAAATATTGACACTTTCCTAATTTGTCTAAGATTTCCGTAATATTGAGTAGCGGGTATTTATCGTCTACAGTTTTTTCGGTTAGTTTTCTGTAATCGAGAACCATTCTATACTTGTGTCTGCCTGAGGCATCTAACTTCTTTGGAACTATTAATACGGGGGTGCTCTATGGTGAGTTTGAATTTTGGATGATATTTTGCTTCAATAGATCTGCTACCTGTCTATCTGCTTCTTTTTGACTTGCGTGAAGTAATCTGTATGCTTTGGTGATAATTGGCTTATCATTTGTTAATTCTATTTTGTGTTTGACGGTGTTAATAAAAGGTAAAAGTATTCCTTCACAGTGGAATATATCTCGGTATTCGAAACATAATTCCTTGATTGTTCTCTTTTCTTCGCTATTAATATCTACATTAAAACGGATATTAATTAAATTTTCTTTTAACATTCTATCGTGTCTTGTAGGATTTGAATCGCTTTCATATTCTTTGTCGATTTCTATCTCGCTAAAATTTACTTTTTCTATGTCTACTTGATTTGTCAATGATGGTTCTAAAGGGTAGTCGTTCGAGTTTAAAATTGTTGTAGTGCCGTAGCTGTCTTTTATTTGTACTAACGCGGTGGGTATTTCTACTTCAAGTTGAAATGTCATGTGATTTATAATGCCTATGTCGTTTTTTCAGTTTACTAAAACTTTTATTTGTTTTCCGTCCTGGGTTCGATTGTGTATTTTTCATTGGTTTGAATATTACTGTTTTTGAATTTAATGGGGATTTGTTCGTGTATCGTTCTTAGTAATCGGTTTTTTATGTCAATGTTTGCTCCTAATTTTCTTAGAAGATCCATGCCTATTAATCCATCGTATTTGTCGTTCAATTCAAAGATACAAAATTTATGTTTCATTTTTACATTGAAATTTTTTGTTAGGGGTATGCTTGCTATAAATTGGTGTATTGTCGCTTTGTGGGCTGTCTTGATTTTGAACGGTTCTCTTTTTACAAAATCTAAATATTGTTTTTGTACGGTTTTGAGACTAATTAAGGTTTTTGAAGATCCGGTATCGATTAGTAATTTAAGTTCTGCGTGAGGTATTTCTATGTAAGGTAAAATGTGTTGATTGATGTTGTAATTTTCATAAGGGTTGTTGTATTCGTAATTTGTCTCATCGTCTCTACTCGAAGTTGCGTCATTATTCGCGTACGGGATATCAAAATCTTCGACTTCTTGGTGGGATAGTCCTTTGGAAGTGAAGTTTCGTTTTTGGTTATAGTTTGGTTTGATTTGCGATACTTTTGTGTTTTGTCTGGTATTGCCAGATGATGTATCCATAGGAGTTAGTTTGTAGTAACTGTTGGGGTTATTATTGTTATTTGTCATAGGTGTGCTTCTGTTGGAATTTGCGCCAAATGTTTGCCTTGGTTGGTTTACGTTTTGATTAAACCTTGGTGTAACTACGGGTTTTCTAAAGTTTGAATTAAATGTTGCTCTTGGAAATTGTCTAAATTGGTTGTTGAAATTTGTGTTATTAGAGTTTGAATTGTTCATTCGAAATTGATTCGTTGGTGCGTTAAATGGTGTGTAAATTTCGGTTGTGTGGTTATTTGTTTCGCAGCTTGTATTGTTTTCATCGGCGAGTAGTTTTTATTTGCATTAGGGTTATATATCCTATTTCTGTAATACATAATGTTTTCTTCCTCTACTATCATGTTCATTGCTTCCTCTAAATTTTAGGGGTGTTGAAATCTTATTTTGTCAGATAACCGTTCAGGTAATGCGTTGATGTATGTGTCTAATGCCATTTCGTCGTACATTTGCGTGTTTAATAAACGTATATTCTGGTCGGGTTCTTCGATTTTCAGTTTGGTTAAGAATAAGCTCCTCACATCTTGGCATCTCATACCAAATTGGTAGAGTGATTGATTGAGTTTCATTCGAAGGTTTATTAAATCTCGGACAAGACATTTGACGTTTCTTTGGTCGCCGAAATACGCTATTAATAAACGTTTCCGGTTAGTTTGCTAAGAATCAGGCGTAAAAGCATGACGTTGCGGTCAATGTCCCCTCTTTATAAAAAGATTTTAAAAATGTCCCACAAGCAGTGATAAAGATACCTAATATTGGTAGGTTTCCGTCGTATAGGGAGATTGAACCGAGATACAACTGCATGCATGTTCTCCATGTTCATTGTTTTTATATAAATTAATTCTATAATTATTTTTAAGTCGAGTTTGTATTATATTACGATTATATTAAAGTTGGTATTCAGTTATCTAAGGAATCACTTATCTTTTACGTATATTTTATATGTAACTATCAAGTGTTATAATTATATTGAAGAGTTCTGCTGAGTAATTGTCTCATCAGTTACTGTTGCGTTAAGTGTATAATTATAACTTTTATATGGCCTGCAAAGTGATGCTAATTGAGTTTCAGGTTTTTTCTGAATAATTTTATTTCAGTAATAATTTCCTACAATAAATTGTATAACAACTGGGTTATAATTACACGCTTTTGTTTCGGACTTTCGCTGAGTAAATCGTTTCAATAATAAAATTGCTGTAACAAACTGTACATAGACTTGTGTTCTAATTATACTTTAAAGCTCAGACTTGCTGAATAAATTGTTTCATTTATAAATCGTAATAAGTTGCAATACTTGTGCATAAATGTGTATATATAAATTCCTTTGTTAAAATGAGTTTGCTGAGTAAATTCTTTCATTAATATATTGCGATAAAATGTAATAATATATTGTGCAAAAAATGCGTATAATCGTTGCTTACTAGCTAATATCAATGATTGAAAAATGTTTAGGATAAATAAACTTACATAATTTTCATCGCCAGTTCCATCAGTTTTCTTTTCATGGGCTTGGTCGATTTTGTACCTTGTCCAAATTTTTTGTTTGTTCCAGATGAAGAATAAAGATTCAAGACCACCAGTTTCTTTGATTTTAGATTCGCTAGTGCCCTTCTGGAATACTACGGGCTGCGCCAGATAGGTTTTGGACATTTTGATGCGACTTTTTAAAAAGCTTTTTTCAAAAAAACTCTTCGATCAATTTTATTTAAGCAGGTTTACAATGTGAATTTCAATAACAGGTACGTTGTATGCAGTAACGTATTGAGATCGAAATAATTCTAAGTTGACATTCACTAATTTAAATGAACAACAATTAGGGTAAGTAGCTGAACAGCCGACAATGTTAAAGTTGTGAAGCTCTAGACTGACTGGCCATCTTGGGCTCCTAAGGATATTTATGCTATCCTTGCCCTTCACATTGCTTATGGGAACTGCAGATCTCATGTCTGCTATTTCTTTATTCAATACAAAGTATTACTCTTTAGTAATCTTAATTTTAACAATAAGTTTCTTGTAATCTATTGTGACCTGCACCTGCAGTGTGATGTTACGTCTGGAATACAAAGTGTTCACATCCGTTCTCATGTCTAGATTATGAACTTCCATTAACCTTTTGTAATATGTCCTTCAATTATACATTGTAACAATCTAACTTAAGATTTCATAATTTCATTTAATTACATGTATATCCTAATTTGGGGGATATGTAACTGGCGTACTAACAACATGACCTCGTGTTGTCATATTCAGAAAGTTTAAACAATCATACGTAAAAGCACAAGCCTTTATTATTTATTTTAAATAATACCCGACTCCTAAGTGGATACTATTGCAAACACTTAAATAATAATTAACATTTAGAAATTAATTACTGAATTAAATAATTAGTACACTAAGGGTAGTAAAACAAAAAATCCTTGTATTTACAAACTTTGTGAAAAATATATGTTACACCCTGTCAAAATTTATTGCACTTCAACAATGCCGTATGAGTATGACAGTTTTCGCTAAGCACTTTCATTTTCTTACAAATTTCGATTGGTTGACACCCTTCAGCGTCAAAAACTGAATAACATCACGCAAATTATCTTTGGACGCATTTTCTATTGTAGATGCCATTTTTAATTCAGTCACAACACTTAGAAAAAAGTAAGCTGCAATTTTTTTTCACAGTTGCTTCAGTACTACTTAGCAAACAATATGCACAAGTGAATTTCGTTGTCATTTACACGAGATTATGGCTACGCTTATCAAACGTGTTTCTTTGACTATTCTCGTAATACAGAACCCTGAAAAGGATATCAACACCTCCAGAAAATTAACCTTGTTATCCTATCCCACTCATTTACATCCGAATACAAAATTTGCACTGTTAAAATCTTAATTCTTTCTCGTGATTACGTTCATTTAATAACAATTTTCCGTATCAAGTTTTTTACTTCTTGGCAGCCCAACTGATTGACGGACAGTTAGACAGAAGGTTATTGATTAACCGGTAGTTTACGTCAAATGATAATAGCCTCAAAAGACAAAGTCATGCATGTTTGTGCTAAACATGAAATAGATGAATATACGTTGTAGACATTACATTAGGCAACATAAAAGCTAAAGGATCCTATTATGTCCATTGTTCATGTTGTAGTCATTATTAAACAGACTGACCGCCTGCTCTATTGTAATACAAGGCTTTGATTACATATGTTAATTCTATCGTTTGCCAACACTGGTCATGCGTCGTTAAATGAGAAACTCTCGTTATATAGCTAGTCGAAACGTTTGTTACATGTTAAGGATTCGGGGCGTAATTAAATTAGAGTACAGAGGGTAACATGAGTGGTTCAGTTTGTTGCGGGTTATATACTTCGAACAAATGTTAGTGTTAATATCTTTAAGCACGCTAATGTTTTTCTTTTAGCATCTCACCCAACGTACTTTGCTGTGTGGGGATAGTGAAGGTTATATTATACAAGCGGCAAAATAAAAGATAAGAGAAGGACCTAAAATACTAGAAAGACGACTGACAAAACACTAACTATTGTTGAAGAATCTAGAAATAACAATAGAGTGTGAAACCTTCCCATACAGTAAATTTCAACCCCACATCACGTTGATCCGAATGCGATCGACCAGGCCTCAATCGCAATTATTTAATCGTAATCCATATTACAAATAAAAAGCTTGTTTATTAAACTTTTCCATTTTCGCCAATAGACAACCGCTAGCTGATTAAAAAAACTAAAATTGAGTTTCCCGACATTTGTAGCATCCCCTAGAACAAACGTGAAAAAAAGCTCGTATCCAAATTGTAATTTTTAAATTTTTCTCCGTTTAAACCCTTTTATCTTTGATGACGTCGAAGGTTTTCACGACCCGAACCGTGATTAATAATATGTGCTTCGGGTATGGATTGTGTCATTACAAACTTATGTCGACCACGTTTCGCCTGCGCATGCTCAGAACAGTACGTAGATCACTAATTCTGAACGTGTCTTACGCTCAATCAAATCAAGTTAGAACATACCTGAAAGTAGTGGTTTCAAAGAACATATATATTCCCCTCCCCCTCAACTACTGGGATATAAACCAGTGCAATTAATTGTGCGCCAATAGTGCACACATTAGTCCTGAGACAACTTAAAAAACTGAAAACGAGGCTGTGGAATTGACGGCAGTAGATAAGCTTTATACGTACAAGAAAAAAACGGTTTTCTTATGGAATTTAACGTGGGAAATTCTAAGGTCCAAAAAGATCATTTTGTAGATACAAATGTCATTCACCCCACCATTGACCTGCCACATGCAGACCTCCACCAATGATACCATATCTATGACGTCACAGCCTAATTATAGCTTATTTCATCTGCTCCGCATAGGGATGGACACGAACCGAACTGGTTCGAGGTTCGGTTCGAGGTTTGGTTCGATTTTTCGAACCGAACCGGACATTTTATTTTCGAACCGAACCTCGAACCGAACCTCGAACCTGATCGGCAAATTTTTCGAACCGAACCGAACCTAGCTCAGGGTTCGGTCCGGTTCGGTTCGAAAAGTTCAATTTTTTAAATAAAAATTGAGTTTAAAAATTTAATTTTTACTAAAAACATGTCAATCTTAATTTCTCCCAAATGCACATTTTAAAAACCTCTAGTCGCAAGCATATAAGAAATAGAACGTTTTTCTAATGTGACATGGTCATCGAGTTTTAAGCCAATAGGTAAAAATGTAATAGGTATTAGTGTTACATATCTAATAAATTTTGTCATCGAGGCACGCTTATAGATAAAAAAATTCTAGATTAGTTCGATTTGTTTAATACTCATTTCAAATTGTTGCTTGTTTATAACTAGTATTAGATATTAAAGAAACTCAAAATGATTTTGAAAATTTGTTTTTAAAAACAAGCTTATTTCATTTAATGAACAGAAGTCGTGTTGAAAACCATGTTAAACATATACAAGCCGAGGTCACGGTCTAAAGACTATCGAAGTTTTCAGAATAAACGAAACAATTTAATTCTATGTATTACTAATTCCTCATTTTGAATTTTTTACTTTTGTATAAAAACCAGCTCTCTATAAATATTAAAAAATGTGATCTTGTAGCAAAACTAATCTTTTTCTTTTGTACATAATTGCTCAACAAATGCTGTTATAAAACGCACGGTACCATAATATTTGCTGTTTATTTAGTGTGGCCATTACCACCAACGTCTTTAGAAGTATCCGACACTCCAGAAGAATGACCCCGAACTTTCTCTCAAAACCAAGAATTGAAGTTTATGACTCACGACGGCATAAACTTTTCAATCAATGCCGACATAAAATAACATAGTATAATGCAAATAATAAGCAGACATAATGCCCGTGCCATAAATACTGTTATATTTTATTATGAAAAATGTAATCGCTGTTTGAAGTAGATTTACGATTCTTTCCGAGAATCATTTGATATTGTCTTTTAAGAAAAAAAAAAATAGTAATAAAGATAATCTGACAAACAGCTTTTTGTTTGTACTGTATAAGAAATCAGCAACACTTTTTTGTCTTGATACTCTTTTTATACTACCTAAAACTAAAATAAAAGTAATCGTAAAGATCGTGTGATATCGTTCTTGCACGGTAAAATGAAATTAGTAAAAATCATCAATTATTAACACATTCCAAATTTTAAAGGTGGCTTTCTCTATTAACCTAATTGTTAAAGATAGTACGTATTGGAAAACTAAACATGGACAAATAGTATTAGTATGATTTATGCTACTAAAATCTAAAGCAAATTAATGTTGGGTTTATTTGAAAGTAGCAACTACTAAATATAAAAACTACATTGAACATTTGAATTGTTGTAGTTGCACTTGAATATCAAAATATCAAACCGGTTCGGTTCGGTTCGTTTTTTTCGAACCGGAATATATTTTTTCGAACTGAACCTCGAACCGAACCGGACTAAAAAGTTCGGTTCGCATCCATCACTAGCTCCGCACGATAGTAGCAGTTTATATACCCACGGACGAGCTCATTTGGTAGGGGGTAAGGAAAACCCAGAATAATTATAAACTTAGACTTTAGGCCGGTGTTCGTATCGGTTCATGCATGGAAACGTCTAGAATATCTATTTCAAATTCATACGATGGCGACACACCCTCACATTTTATTTCCCATCAAATCAGCCATGACACGCAGAGCTTAAATTAAACTAACAGCCCAACTCTTCCACAGACTACCTTCCTCTACCGGGCTACATATAAACCAAACAATCCATTTAAAATGCTAAATATTTAACGTAATTAAAACAATATATGTATAATTCTCTACACCACTACCACCAGCACATTACCCTCTCAACCAATGAAAGAGCGCATATAGTACATATGCCAATTTGGTCAATCGTGACGAATAGCAGTCAATTACAATCATTCGCACCCTTAACAGTCAATTACAACCTGCTCACATAATCACACGATCACACAACCACCTGGCTGCATGACCACTAGGACATATGATCACCCAGTCACATGACCACTAGGTCATAACATAGTCAACTAATTGTATACCATGTTACTTGTTGTATTAACCAAAGGTTTAGATACGGAACAAACATCGCCATTACCCTTATATTGGAAACAAAGATCTATGTTTACAAACTTCCTTTGCACTAGAAGTGGTATATGCATCAAAGTTTTGTATAGGCATTTTAATTTCTTGTCTTGCAGCTTTCTGAGATATATGATTATCTACTTTTATTTCGAGGAGGTGATCGCGTAGTGTTGTTCTAGGTATATTTCACAACCTACTAGCTTTACGTGTATTTAACACACCTTTTATATTTCACTAATTGCTTTCTCTATAGATTCCTTAGTGTACATATTTCAAATACAAGTTTAAACGTTACAGGAATGCGCATGGGCAGGGGTGCCTATGCTCAAGGGACCGCATAAGCAGGGAAGCGCATGGGCATGTATGCGCACTGGCCGGAGTGCGCATAGGCAGGAATGTGCATGCTCTAGAGTGCGCATTAAAAGCAAATAAAGGAATAGTTTAATATTATTGCAATATCACAAAAGCTATATGCAACAACTAACTTTAAATAAATTGTCTTTGAAACTTAAATGAATGTTATGACTAAGTTTTATAATTACGGTAATACTATATCTGGCTTAACCGAGAAACAGTGCAATTAAGGTGATGACGAGGACCAAATCGATGTGAATTGGTGTAGCTCTGACTTCCAGCAGGGGTTGGGCCTGTCTAACCGCAGAGTCATCATAGTAAGCCACCAACTCAAAGGTACAACTTCGTAGAAAGTAACCCAAGTAGGTCGATTCATCATCAAGCCTTCAAACCTACACAGTTGCATAAAAGAAGTATAATAAAACCATTTTATTCCTATTATATGTTAAAACATGTTTACTGATAATAGAGTCTAGGGGGATCCGGTAGTTCTTTATAGCCACCAGGCAGCATTCTCTCCATACTGTATATACTTGATATTAGCGGATGCCAACCTGGTTTGTAGGCAGGGCTAAAAATCATCCAATGCCGATACACTCCCAGATTGTGGTACGTGTTGTATAAAGAATGGCCGATCACGAGTTCAAACCCCAATTCATTTTCTCAGTAGCTTTACATCCAATCATAAAGCTATTTTTAAAAACTATGTGTTTGCTTATTGCCATGATATTTGAATGCAAGGTAGCACAGCGCATTAACGTCTACCTCATATCCCAATCGCTAGACTTTAGATGTTGAGTTGGAACTATGCCGCAAGCACATGGATCTAGCTTTGGTCAGACGCACATGCAAAGGGCAATCACGCGCAATTATCATAGCATGTTATGCAATCATAACAATATAGTTAACCACAGCAAAATCATTTTTTTTACTAAACAAAATATTGGTGTATATTTCGAAAATTACAACAGTATCTCGGTCAAATTTATTAATCATAAATGTGACGATTACATAAATCGATAAACCATACTTAAATATGTTAATAATTGTCTAGACAAAATATAAATATAACACATTTTCAAATTATAAATTAAAAACCAAAAAGGCACTAGATATAAATATAACAATTACACCAATCGATGCGTATTACTAAAATAATGATATAATCACCTTTACAAATTTTTTATATTGAGCACTTCAAGTCATCATCAAAAAACCAAAACGGCACTACATACTAATATGACAATTGCTCCAATCAATGCGGTATATTCAAATATGAAAATAATTGTCTTTGCAAAATTTAGATATCTTTAACCGTGTTTGTGTTATCTGGAAAAAACCAAAAAGGCACTACGTATCAATATAACAATTACAATGATCGATACAGTATACTCAAATACGCAAATTATTGTCTTTACAAAATGTTGCTATCTCTAACCGTTTCCGTTTTCAAATTATCATAAAATGGAAAATACATTGGGGGGGGGAAACAATAATAATTTAACTTCAGAAAATAAGTTTGGAAAAAGCGCGAAAGATAAACACATTGCAGAGAAAAAAAGTCTTGATAATAGAGAATAGAAATTGTACAAATTGTAAATATGAAAGAACAATAAAACAGCATAGCTTAACAATAAATTAGAATAGGAGAATTAAATAGCATATTAATAAATTAGGATATCATCATAAATTAGGATAGATTCGGGAATAGGAATTGTACATATTGAAAATATTAGAAAACACTAGAACATAAGATAGGTTAATAATAATTAGGATAGGTATAAACAAATAGGAGGATTAAATAGGATATTAATAAATTAGGCTATCATCATAAATTATGATAGATTCGGGAATAGGAATTGTACATATTGAAAATATTAGAAAACAATAGAACCTAAGACAGGTTAATAATAATTAGAATAGGTTTAGGATAAATAGGAGTAGCATAAGTTGATGTAAATGGGAGTGATTCATTGGATATAGGAAAGCATGATGATGTTTATAAGAAATAAGAAAAGGTATACAGAAGTTAGGGATAGATAAACAGAAGGGGTTATTAGAAACATGAAGAGATGAAGAGATGTAGTATAAATTGATGAAAAATAAGAAAGGTTTTCAAATAGGGATATAGAGACAAGAGAAAGATGAAGAGATGAAGAATTATAAATATATAGGAAAGGTATTGAATAGGGACATAGAAACAACAGAAATATTAAGATTTGATGAAGAAGTATATAAGTAAATATGAAAAATATGAAAATAGAAAAAGTTTATGTAGATAGTAAAAGTATGGGTAGATAGGTAGTGAAATATTAGTAAAGCACAATAGGTAGTATGTAAATAGAAGAAGTTTATGCAAATAGAAAAAGTATGGGTAGATAGGTAGTGAAATTTTAGTAAAACACAATAGGTAGTATGAAAATAGAAAAAGTTTATGTAAATAGTAAAAGTATGGGTAGATAGGTAGTGAAATATTAGTAAAGCACAATAGGTAGTATGTAAATAGAAGAAGTTTATGTAAATAGAAAAAGTATGGGTAGATAGGTAGTGAAATATTAGTAAAGCACAATAGGTAGTATGTAAATAGAAGAAGTTTATGTAAATAGAAAAAGTATGGGTAGTGAAATACTAATAGATTATAATAAAACAATAGTAATAAAATTTAGTATGAATAGGTCTATAGGTATAATATAATCAAAATACGAATAGGGATGTAAAAATAATGTAGGAAATGTGTATATAGTAAATAAAATAAAAATAAACAATTTTGGACCAATGTGAATTTTGTCTCACGTTGGGCGCCAAAAACTAACATTTTTCCAAAAATATTTATTTTAATTTGGGGGATTAATGCTGTATTATAGGGTTAATTTAAGGGTAGGTTAAGTCTTAGGGGTCGTAGAATAAACAAAAGAAACTCCCAAGTAACAAAAGCATTACATTTGTTCAAAAATCCAATTTAACTAGGAAATAAACAAGCACCAAATTTATTTCTATTTAGATTAGAATAAAGCAAACAACAATAATACGTGATTTGATGAACAAAGGTTCCTGGAATTTTTGAATTAAATGTGATGTATGTGAATGAATTACGTGACAAATTGAGCGGTCTTCCATGCAGTTGAACTACACAATTGGTAAAATTTCCTAAGTAAATAAGAGATAAAACAAGTGGTGTCGCCCAACACGTGGAATTAAGGAATCGCAAACAAAGGGGTCGGGTCTATAAAAATGATGACAATTAAACAACGAGTTAGTATACATTTGAAACTGGGCAGTCACTATACTCAAAAGTGCTAAGATATTCACGCGAATAGTTAATTAAAAGTAAAGTGAAATCATTTTTAAAAGAGTGTAAAAATTGTGTAAGGGAGCCTTACTGCTACAGGCAGCTCCTGTTAAAACTCTTTAATACGATCTTGGATACGAGTCAGGAAGACTCTGGAGATTACTGCCTGTTAAATTAATTTGGTAATCTCTGACAATGGTAAATATTCCATTACTGTTTCGTTAATTACGGAGGTGAAAAACCTCTTATTGGAATAAACTCATTAATAACGATTTGGATAGTATTTTGGTTGAATGTCGACTTCAAATGCGACTCAAAACATTCAGACTGGACACGAAAACTCTTGGGGATGCAGAGAAGCTACTGAACCACTCCAGGTTAGATATTTTGATATGATTTATTTCTATAAACTGTTTTATTTCAAAAATAATTCAAAATGTAAGAGTCGATAAAACTGGGGTTCTTTGGTAAATTTATGAAAGGCAATAGGCATCTTGAAACGTTTCAAAAGGTCTCTAAATGTAACAAAAAACTCGTTTTGCTGGCTTCATTTTCTAAAAATCTGACAGATGTAAATAATTTAAAAAGGGGTAGATATTAAAAAAGGTTGTAAATATTTAATCATTATACTGTGTATTGTAGAATTGCTTTATTTAATTGAATCAGCTAGTTGAGGCAAAGAGATTTAAAAATTTACATTTTACAAGTGCTTGATTAATATAAAGAAGATAACACGACATTTTATGCACGACCCAATCGTGGAGCGTCGATTAACACAGCATTTCATAACACGCCCAAGCTGTGGGGCGAAAATAACACAGCATTTTATGTACGCCCAAACCGTGGGGCCTAATATAAAGGAATATCACAGCATTTTATGGTTTGCTTAACCGAGTGGCTCTTTTATCACAGCAATAATTGTAATACGTTAGTATTTATCAACTTACTTTGTGTAAAAAAAACTATTTAAAATATTTATATATAAAATACTCATATTTAGACCAGGGTAGAAAATTAATTAATTACAGCAAATAATTTTAATCACCGTGTATAAGGAATTTTATTAGATAATACGCTTTATTAAAAAACCGTGGAGAATAAAAATTCATTCGTTTCATTAAAAATAAGAGATCAAGAAAACGAGATGATAATGAGAATGCTAGAGAGAATGAACGATGAAGCTAATAGAGCTAGGGAAGAATCGAATAGAGCGAGGGAGGAGTCCAACCGAAAATTAGAGCAGATAAGCGGGAAAATTGAGCAATCTACTAAAGAATTTACAGAGTTTAAAAATAGTCTTACCGTAAAGATGGGGGAAGTTGAAAATAGGGTTGAAAAAAATGAGCGTGATATTACAGGTCTTCGACAGGAAATGGGACATTTAAGGTCCGAAGTACGCATTTTTTGTGAAGAAGAAATAAATGTAAAAATGACTGAAGTAACGGTCTCATGTAGGGATCAGCTAGGCAGGGTAGAACGCGAAGTTAGTAGTATCAAAAACAACATGTCAAATTTAACGGGGGATGGTCCCAGATTTTATACAGGTGGCGTATCAATGGACCAACACATGAAATTTTATGACGATAACACAAATTTTTATTAATAGTGTAAGAAATCTAGTGGGAAATGTATTTGACGAACAGACTAAACTGAATACAATAAATGCTTTATTAAAGGACAATGCGGAAGCATGGTACAATTTAGTAGGACAGGAAATTGACACCTACACGGACTTTGAAGACAGATTTTTAAAGCACTACTGGAGTGACCACAGACAAGACCAGGTACGAGACGACTTAATCACAGGAAATTTAAGGAGAATTTTCAGGAAGTAGGGAGCAATATGCTATACGCAAGTATAGCATAGCAAAGCAACTGAACCCACCACTGACGGACCGACAAATTATCAAGTATTTATCACGACACTTCGAGGTAGAGGTATGACAACACGTAGCACTACAGAACATAGTGGACAGAGAAATGTTTTTAGAATACCTGCAGAGGTACGACGACGTAAGTAGTGGACGACCTCGGGATAATAGGGAAAGACAGATCAACACAGTTAGGTTTGACAATAGACGGGACAACTACGCTAGACGGGGGAATAGTTACGGATACCAGCGACAGAATTGGGAACAGCGACGACCATACTATAGAAGTAATAGTTTAGGAAGGGGACTTGCACAGAGACCGGGACCTACCAGAAGGAATAGTTCACCGGACATGAGGGGGACTGCTAATACAGACACGGAACGAGTGGAAACGCCTAGGACATACGCTGAGGTGACGGCTAGACCAGGACCGAGTAGGGAAAACAGACCTGGACAGGATTTTTAGAACGCGACAGACCACTAGATTTCAGTGTAAATGTATATGAACATCCACGTGAATTTTTCAAAATTGAGGAGGAAGTAGAGCCAGAAACTGAGGAAAAATTATGTTTGCCAATTGTTAATATAGGAATTCTTGAGAATAATGTAGAAGTATTACTTGATACAGGGGCAGAGGCGAGTTTAATATCGGAGGAATTCGTCAGCAAAATTAGGGATAAGGTTTGTGATAGAATTATGCCTATATAGCGTAGCCATTTAGTAGCTCCAAATAAAAAGAAGTTTGCTGTAGTGAATAGCGTTGTGGTGCTTAGGATAGATATAGGAGGTTTAAGCTGTGAACAGGAGTTTGTAATTGTACCTGGACTGAAGTTTCAGAGCATTTTAGGTGTTGACTGTATGATGCAGTTAGGGGTTTTGATAGATATGGAAAGGAAGGTAGTAAGGATTAAGGATAGGGTAGTGCCATGGAAGGGCAGTTATGAAGTCACAGAGGATGACACGGGGTTTAGTATTAATGTAGTAGAGGTAGAGGATGATGAAGTTAAACAGATCAACACAATAAGATGTCCAGAGGATAGAATAGTAGAGGTTCAAGCTTTAGTACAAAAACATGCAGAATTAGTGGGGGTAGAAGCAACAGCAGCATATCGGGAGCAGGTGAAGGCAGAATTAAGTAAAGATGCACGTAAAATTAACCAATGGACCAAACCGCAATTCCATTGTCCACCATCCATGGACACATTTTTGACAAGGTTAAATGGCAAGTTTGTTTTTAATAAAGTAGATTTAAGGAATTCATTCTGGCGGATTCCATTACACAAGAATTCTAGAAGGTACACAGGATTTTCCGTAGAGGGAAAAATCGATAATTTTAAGGTAGTATCGTTTGGTTTGTCGGCAGAAAAGGAAATAATAATGAATAAGAAACAGACAAGTGTAGGGACTGAAGAAGAAGCAATATTTAAGAGTCAGGATAATAGGGATAAGTTTATTGTATGTGAGATAACAGGGATGATAAGTATAGATATAGAAGGGGGAGAGATAGGGATGAAGAGCATTAGGATGGTTAGAAGAAAGACTTGGAGGGTCAAGAAGAGAGTTAGATTTAAATAACTTGATGAACAAAGGATAGAGATAGGTGAATTTTAGTATAGATATAGAATAGAGAGTAGATAGGAGTATAACAGAGTAAAATTTAAATAGGATAGGGATAGAATAGGTATATAGGATGAGAAGGAAAATTAAATGTAGGAAGAAAATAAGATAGGCTAAGTGTAGATATTTCTTATAAGATTAGTGGCGAGTTAGGAATAGAATAAGAATAGAATAGATATATAGGATTAGTTAGGGGGAAGTGAAGTATAGTGAAGATTAGTTAAAAAGTTAGGAATAGGATAGGTAGATAGGATGTATATAGGATGTTTATAAAATTAGGTGAGAGTTAGGAATAGGATAGGGATATAGGATAGGTGTAAATATTTTTTTTTAGGATTGGATATAAGTTAGGTAAGTTAGATAGATAAGGGTAGAGAGAGATAGGCAATCTTTTTTGTAAATTTTTTTGGCAGTCTAAATGCTTTATATTTGCATTCAAATAAATGGGATTATTTGTATTCAAATAGGGGGAAAATACTCATATTTAGACCAGGGTAGAAAATTAATTAATTACAGCAAATAATTTTAATCACCGTGTATAAGGAATTTTATTAGATAATACGCTTTATTAAAAAACCGTGGAGAATAAAAATTCATTCGTTTCATTAAAAATAAGAGATTTAAATTATTTACAAGACGCTTTATATAAAATGAAGCAGTATTAAAATGCTCAACGTGTAATTTAATTATTCCGAGTAAAGAAACAAATGGAAATTACGTGCAAAATTTATATTAATTGATTCAAGTTTAAGTAACGAGTATTAAACAAAATGTACTGATAATAATTGAATATTTAATTAGGATTCACTAAAAATTAAAGGGTATTATTTTAATTGGAGTTAATTGAACCGTTAGGAACATATAATACGCATAAAAGCTTGTAAAAACCCAATAATATTCAAATCGTAGAAGTGTTAGTT
This sequence comes from Platerodrilus igneus, assembly GCA_036346225.1. Taxonomy (NCBI): domain Eukaryota; kingdom Metazoa; phylum Arthropoda; class Insecta; order Coleoptera; family Lycidae; genus Platerodrilus; species Platerodrilus igneus. The sequence goes on along the minus strand of JARFIW010000624.1, from coordinate 2,343,142 downwards.
AGAAGTAGGACGATTGAACACCTGCGTATTTTTAAAAGGCTCGTTCTGCGTAAATTTTGCAGATAACAAATGGTTACAGAGAATCTTGGAGAAACCGTCGCTTAATATTCACGGGAAGGCTAGATACGGGGTTATTTAACCCAGATAAGAATCCACGTGGACTGAAATAATCGATAGTAAGGAATATCAATTTGCACCACTTAGAACAGGGTAGATAGAGACGGATAATATGCGCAAGACAGAGATACATATAGTAAAAGGCGGGATTTGAGCAACGTCACGAGGGTCACGATTGGTTGAAAATAAGATGCAGATATGAGGTGTAAACGTAACGATTTCGATACATAATTAATTAGTTATTCTCGGACGTGGTTGCGTGCCGTGTGGGAAATTTCTGAGATTTAATTGGCGCGAGTGCAAATTTAATAAGAATAGCTGTGCCCGACTGTCGAAAGGGAACATAGTATGAGAAATTCTAGAAACTGTCCGTTTTGGGGACAAAAGCGACGTATAGGCTAGCGATTATATATACCCGTGTTAATATGAGTTTGGCTCTCTTAGATTTTGAATATTCGATGCTTTAAAAAGTGCTCTCTTAATTTTTCGATTTTGATGCAATAATTTAAACAGTTTGCTCGTATATTTTGGTGATTATTTAATACTTTAAAACAGTTTGTTCTTTACGTGCTACGATACAAGGTAATAAAATTTAGTTATATGTGCGAGAATTACTGTACCAACTATCAAAATTGTAACGATAAATGAATAAACAAAAGTAGGCAGTTTTGGCGTATAGAGTGAAAGAAGTATGAATTTCTTTGCGATTTTTTGGGGGTGTTAATAATTAAATGGTATTCGTAATCGTGATTGGATCCACAAAACAAGATTTTGATATACATAGAGGAGTCCTGAGAAGCTGTGAAACAACGTTAGATGAATGGTGGTGTAGAGAAAATCTTGAAAAGCGACCAGTAATCCGAGGACCTAAATATAACCCAGTTGGAATGGTGAAATTAGCAAGGACGATGTACGTTGAAGCCACTAGTGCAGTAACCTTCAGGTAACTTATACTTTGTTGTTCGATTTTTGATGTTTTGGTGTGTGTTGAATAACTTTATACTTTATTTACTTAAAACGGACAGTAGTGAATTTGTACTAACAACAAATTTTTAATTTTAAGGCGAAATTTTCTTGTAGAAAGGAGTATTTAGTATTTATGTTCTTGATGAAAATTTGGGTATGTCTTTGAGCTCAATTAGACGAACCTGGTTAATTAATGTAAAGGGGTGGGAAATGCTTCCTTTGTACTCAGACTCAGGTCTGCATATATTGTTATATTAATTAGTAGGCATCCTACAAGGACTTTAATTCTGGATGCGCATTAAAATGATAACAAATTTAATCTTGAAATTTTCTGATACTGAAATTTATACTGAATTTTAATTTTGAAATTTTAATGTATTGTGAATATTGATGTAAATAGAGTTAACGTTGATGTTTGTGGTAGGAATGTGTTTGTTTTTTTTATGAATGAGGATGAAGGTTTAACTAGGTGAGCAGCCGAGGCGGAAAAGAGTAAGGAGGCGACTAACAGAAGAAAGTCAACGGACCAGTTAATTTAATAGGCTCTTTGTAGGTTTCACAGCAATATATATATATATATATATATATATATTGTAGTGGTTTTAAAGGGTTAATTTTGGTGGTAAACAATGCAATTTCAAACACCCTGTATAGAGGAAGGAGCATAATATACGCACAAAATAATTTTATTTATTTAATTTAAATAAATGAGTATTGATATAATTGTATAACTACGGATTAAAAGTTAATAGGTTCATAAAGAAAATTAGCTTTATAAGCTAATAGAAATTAATTATTAATTTAATGTAGTTTAATTTAAGGGGTTATAACGTCAGAAAATGCAGCAGAGCATGTAAAATCAATAAATCCAATGCGAATAGCTTTCATTGTAACAAACAAATATATCGGTTGAGATTGAATACCATGAAAACTCCTAGAAATGTTATTTTAAACGTTCGTTAATTGAACACCTGCATGTTTTGAAAAGTCGACTTCTATGTATTTTGGAGCATAACAAGACAAGTTTCAAGGAATATTGTTCAACCGACTGTCGCAAAGCACGTACTCATCCACGTGGACGCGGGCAGCTAAATCGATTTTCTACCACTCAAGCAAGAATAGAATGCGACATCAAATATGCATAAGACGGGAATAGAAAAATCACAGGCGGGGTTTGAAAACGTCACTGAAATGTATGATTGGTCGAAATAGTTAGTTTGAGAATAGACGAGCACGCGAGAATATTTCTAGAAGCGTAAAACGGTTAGACAAAATTTGGAGAAATACTATTTTATAATTAGGTATTTCGCGTAAAGTGTGGCCAAAAAGGGGGCCTAGCTTTATGATAAATACTCTAACAAAATTAATAAAGAGTTTCTTTTATTTCTTTAATCTTGCATCGCATAACGACATACAAAAAGGCAACTGACAAAGCTTGTAAGTATTAAAATTATTAAAGATCAGTATTAAATTGGTTGTGACCTTATAGTTTGAGACGCGATTAGTGTCGAGTTTATTTAAATTTAATTGAGGTCCAACGAATACTTTAACAAGCTCGTAAATTAAAAATGCGATAATAAACAAGTGTAATATACATGGATTTGGATATTAAAATTGATATTGGATAAGTAGCAGGAAGCGCAACTTAGATTGTGGTCATCTTTAAAACATTTTGTGGAGACGCACGCAATACCAATTGGACGATGGGTCAGGAACATAATACATCGTCAACGGAGATGGAATCTTCAAGTTTTTCCAGGTAACGCATTAGAATTTGCTGTTTTTTTATAAACTGTTGAACATTTTGTGATGTGTGAGAGTGAACTTTGATGGTATTTTTCGTTATTTTACGTATTGAAAAGGATACGTATAACTGACTAGTAATATGGTATTTTGAATATAAAGCAAAAGGTGTACGTAAAGCTTATTGAATTGCTTGATGAATTTAAATTTAATTGTTAAGAGTACATGGGTTTTTTTGAAGTTTGTAGTAATAGTATGCCAAGTGGAAAGCATACATTAATAAACTGGGTTATTATGAGCTCACCATATTCCAGTGTAGTAATAAACCAAGACCAGGTATTATTTGGGGCCCATTTACTCCTGTTGCTGTAAATGTGTTAGAAATTCCAATTTAAAAACAAGGACTTGACAAAATTAGCATTTATTGAGGTGTAACTTGAGCACCGAACTGTAAATAACTATGAATATTATAATTTGCAAATAGTGGTCAATAAATATTGTATGATTGCTGTATTATTTTGTGATTTTATTTGAATGGTGTGTGAACGTTAAATAGAATGAAAGTAAATTTAGGTATACGAGAAGAAGCACAGCTGAGCTAGTCAGGGAAGCTGCTGAAGAAATTAATTTCAGAAAAGGCAGAAAGCGGGTAAGGAAAATTTTGTGAAATTCAATTTAGATTTGTAAATTGATCTGTTTTTTTTTGTAACTGGCAAGTACCAGGGCTTGAACAATTTTGAGGAAGTTCCAGAGGCTGATAAGAAGGTTCCACGGCAATATATATATATATATATATATATATATATATATATATATATTTAATATGAAGATGAAATTAATGTGTTGGGATGTTTTTGGTCATAAATAAAACAACTGTCAAATAATCATTCGTTTTGAACTTGACGTTTCGATCTATTATTCAGATCTTAATCATAAGCTAAAAGTTAGGTAATTAGAAACTAAACAATACATATATCAAAACTTACATAAAACTTGATTATTCTTAAAATTTAGGGCTAGTGTAAAATAATTTTAAATGACATAAAGCAAAACTTGAGTGACAGAATTAAAATTGTTTTGTGTATGCAATTTTGATGTTACAGAAAATAAGCTTATTTAAGTACAATGATTTTGGATATAAATATTATAAAAATAAAAGAATGTATAAATATTGTCCATTAAATAACAGCACTACAATTAATGTTTATACAGATCGGAGTAAACAACACTTAAGTTATTTAAGTCTTGTTTGTTGTTGATGCACTTTTTTTCTTTTTGTATATGAAATGATTCAAGTAATAACCGTTTTTTGTAATTTTGTTCTATTTCTAAAATTTTGGTATCTTTGAGCGAAGGTGTGTGTTTGGTAGAATGTATATGTGTTGAGAAAGCACAGTTGTTCTTTCCCAATTTTGCATCACTGCGGTGTTGAGTTAATCTGTACTTTAACCACTGACCCGTTTGACCAATGTAGGAGTGGTTGCATATACATTGAATCTTATATACAACGTTACTGCACATTTCGGTGTTTTTTATCTTTAAGGGGCGAAAAAGATTTTGATTGACTTCACATAGTAGTATGCGATGCCTATATTTGGTTTTTAAAATTCTAGTAAGTTGTGGAGTTAGTTTTTCAATATACGGAAGCTTGTTGTAGACCAGTTCTTGTTTTGTTTTTTGTTGTGATAAAATGTTGGTATTTAATAATTTGTTGACAATTTGAATGGGATAACCATTACTGATAAAAACTTGTTTTAATTCTTTAATGTTGTTATTTAGAAAAATTGGATTGCTTATTTTGTAATTCGATTTTTAGTGCTAAGATGGTATTTACCTTGTGTTTATTGCTGTGACTGGAGTTGTAGTTAATGTATCTATCAGAATTTGTAGGTTTTTATAGTAGTTAAAAATCAAACTGTTGTTTTCTGATCGAATAATCAATGTATCAAGAAATGGAATTTTCTGTCTTCTTCTTTTTCAAATTGAATTTTAGATGTTCATTAAAGTTATTGAAGTGTTCAAGAGTGGTTTCAACTTGATTTTGTGGTACAGAGCAAACTATGTCGTCTACATACTTAGCTAAAATGTAACTTGAAATGGAAGGTTAGGAATGATTTTGTCCAAAAGTAGATCCATGACAATCTGGGCTAAGATTGGTGAGAGAGGTGAACCCATAGGCGTGCCATAAAGTTGTAAATAGATAGTTTTTCATATGTAAAGTATGTGTTGTTGAATATTAGATTTAGAGTACTAATGAACATTTTTCTGAAAATTTGCAGTGAGGTTGAACTTTGTTCCATTGTTCTGATATAATTTGTATTGTTAATTCTTTAGGTATGTTGGTAAACAAAAATACAACATCAAGGGATATAAGAATGTGGTCTTCTGGTAATCGAAAATTGTTATACGTATCTACAAAAGTAAAGCTATCCTTGATATTGTAGCCTTCAAGAGGAAATGAGTGTTTCAGAATTTCTGCACAGAAATGAGCAATGCTATAAGTAGGAGTATTAATGGATGAAATAATTGGTCTTAAAGATAGTGTTGGTTTGTGAATTTTTGGTAGACCATAATACTTTCCTGGACTTGAACTGTTGTTGATTAGTGCTTTTTTTTGGGTTGTTGATATGATATCTTTTTTATGAAGCATGTTAATGTGTTCATTCACATTTTTTTGGATTTTTGTGGTTGGATCTTTTGTTAAGATTTTATAAGTTTCTGTGTCAGATAATAAATCAAGTGATTTTTGTTTGTAATCTTCTGATTTCATTATGACAGTAACTTCGCCTTTGTCTGCCTTGATTACCAATAATTCCTTGTGGTTTTTGAGAAACTTTTTTACTTTGTAGAAAGTTTTGTTTATAAAACTGTTGTTATTGCTATTGATTGGATTTTTTAAAAAATTGGTGATGATGTTTGTAACTTTAGCACGTGTAATGTTTTTCTCTTCTCGTGTAGTATCTTTAAAATTATCTATGATAGTTTCAACATCTGCTAACAGTCTTCCTATGTGAATATCACCACTATTCATCTTTAAATTAAATTTAGGTCCTAATGATAGTAAGTATTTTATATCATCTGGTATGTTGACATTACTAAGATTGATTAGCCATTTTTCATTGTTAATGAACAATTGAGAACTTTCCATTTGCTTGTACATAAGTTGGTTAAATTTTTTAATTAATGTTCTTTTATTTTGTATAAAGATTTTTTTGAAGGACACGTTTTGATAAATAGAAAATTCATGTAATATATGTGGAGGTAAGGATTCTTTAAGGTAATCCTTTAATATACTGGTGGAAATTTTTAATGAATTCAATTTGATATATGTAATTTTGATTTCGAAATTAAGTATAGTTATATCAAAATTGTGAAATTTTCGTTTGATCTTATTAGTCATCCACTCACTGTCGTTTCGTAAGAGATGTAATGCTTGATGGTTGGATGATGTTATATGAGTAGGAAGAACTCCTTCTCTTCGACATTTTTCTAAGAATATTCTTCTGTTACTTAGTTTTGTTGCTTTTTTAGTATTGTGTGCCCAAGTCTTTAGTTTCTGAACTGCGTTTGTACCATAACTTCTTTTTATGTCATTATAGAATCCCATTTTTAAATGTAAATTATAAAACTCTATTTTATTGACCAGGAATCTATGTTTAATATGAAGATGAAATTAATGTGTTGGGATGTTTTTGGTCATAAATAAAACAACTGTCAAATAATCATTCGTTTTGAACTTGACGTTTCGATCTATTATTCAGATCTTAATCATAAGCTAAAAGTTAGGTAATTAGAAACTAAACAATACATATATCAAAACTTACATAAAACTTGATTATTCTTAAAATTTAGGGCTAGTGTAAAATAATTTTAAATGACATAAAGCAAAACTTGAGTGACAGAATTGGGAAAGAACAACTGTGCTTTCTCAACACATATACATTCTACCAAACACACACCTTCGCTCAAAGATACCAAAATTTTAGAAATAGAACAAAATTACAAAAAACGGTTATTACTTGAATCATTTCATATACAAAAAGAAAAAAAGTGCATCAACAACAAACAAGACTTAAATAACTTAAGTGTTGTTTACTCCGATCTGTATAAACATTAATTGTAGTGCTGTTATTTAATGGACAATATTTATACATTCTTTTTATTTTTATAATATTTATATCCAAAATCATTGTACTTAAATAAGCTTATTTTCTGTAACATCAAAATTGCATACACAAAACAATTTTAATTCTGTCACTCAAGTTTTGCTTTATGTCATTTAAAATTATTTTACACTAGCCCTAAATTTTAAGAATAATCAAGTTTTATGTAAGTTTTGATATATGTATTGTTTAGTTTCTAATTACCTAACTTTTAGCTTATGATTAAGATCTGAATAATAGATCGAAACGTCAAGTTCAAAACGAATGATTATTTGACAGTTGTTTTATTTATGACCAAAAACATCCCAACACATTAATTTCATCTTCATATTAAACATAGATTCCTGGTCAATAAAATAGAGTTTTATAATATATATATATATATATATATATATATATATATATATATATATATATATAATATCTTACAAACTGTAGCATTACTGCGTCCAACGATTTCAGTGGTATGTGTATCGGAGAATTGTGATTCATAAGCGAATTCTAGTATTTCATTTCGTCATCATCTCCAACGTGATTTATTATATGCTCTGAGATAGGAAACTATTATTAGAATTCTTTTGCGTAATAAAATATACTATAAACCTTCAGTCGCGCTGACTTCCACATCATCATCAAATTCTGATTTTAGACATGTCACTTGTGTACCTAACATTTCCTTAATGTGCAGATTCATTTCGGTAATTTTAACGACCAATGCAGGACCTCCCCCTGTACCTCGGTTGTAACTATTTTTTATCAGAAAATGCTTTTTTGGATCGCTTTTTTAAGTTTTCGTATTTCCGACGAAGAGTTAGGTAGTTCCGAAAAGTATTGCTATTAACGTTAAATTCATCAGCTAGCAATTTTCACCCTGCTTCTTTAGCTTGTGATGAAACAGCATCCGTTTTCTTACATTCCAATATTTTCGGTGTTTTGCCACTAACGATATCTACAATTATTAAAATTAGGTGGTTTCAACAAAATAAGTAATATAGAAATATTATAGTAGATGGTGTTTTACAAAACTATTGCCTAATACTTGCCAATGGTTGCTCCTCTGCTCTACTAAAATTTGTTGCCCTTTTAGCATTATCCATTTTTAAAGAATGTTAATTAAATCTAAAAAAATTACAATTCAGTATGTCAACAACAACGAAATTATCGTCAAACTATTCACGCAGTCGCGTTTGGTAAATCTCCTTCCAACCTAATTTTAAGAAAATAAAATCTAGGTTCAGCTAAACTGGAGTTTGAAATACCGACAACGGGCTGAACTGAGATCAGAAAATAAACTTGGTTCAGTAAAACTCTGTTTAAACCAGAATTGAAAAACCGGGCCTTAATGTCTTTAAAAGGACGGTTTAAAAATTAGGCAAAATTTAAAATGACATCTCTTATTGAAAAAGATCAATTAATAATAACTAGCTGCCTGCACTCACGGAAAATACGTGATTTGCCACCTCATCTTTAAAAAATCTAAGAAAACAGTAGTTCGATTTGTTTATTGGCGCATCGTGCTCTTTCCAACTAGTTTCTCCGTGTAGCGTCTAAATGTACTTTAAAAAACAAACTTAGGTACCATTTCTTTGACAATACAATTGGTATTGCTTAAGCTGGTTTGTATATGAAATAACCCACTCAATTTCTGGTATCCTGTACAACAAGTTCTTCAAACCGCATATTTACCCACTCAAAAATAAACGATTATTAAAAACTCATTCAAATTTTATTTATTATGAATAGAAAAGCTTTAAATTGTGAATGAATTGGCCGTTACATAAAATTAATAAAACTAAAGCATAGGTAGTAAGTGGGTACAGATAGAGTAACCGAACCGGTAACGCGATGAATGATTTATGCCAGAATATGTGGACCTCCTACTCAGTCGGTAAGCGGCTCTTTCATCTGTACAAAGCAAACAAAAAGCGATTTATAAAAATATTAGGATAAATAGGCTACGTGTACTCGTTCACTGGTTTGGTCGCTTCTAATAAATGGCAGAACGAAGCATTGTGTCTATGAATAAGTTATTTGATCCTGCCATTTAGGTTTTTTAACTAACCTCTCATTGCTTCTATTATTCTAATTGTAAAAGGATCAAAGATCATATTAATTATAGTTAAAACAAAAAAATTGAATTTACATGGGGTGAATTAGTTAATCAAACAAGATGCCGACATAGCGGTGCGTATCTTCTAAATATGCAAAGTCGGCGTTAGAATAGACAGAGCAATTACGCAAAACTAACTCAAGGATCTAGTCTATTGACAGTCATTTTCCTCTACTAGAGCCGCTCTATCTTTCACGTCATTCTGCAAAACTTACCGCTCCGTTAAACAAAAAAGATGTGTCTGATGAATGTCTTAAATTGTTCTTTGTCTAATTATTTTTGCTAGCTCTCCGATTAATACAACCACTACAATCATACATGATATTTTAATAATACGAAATATCCTTTCACAAGTAATTAATACATTCACAACAGGTATGGCGTATAGAATTACTATCGGATGGCGGGTGACGTTATATGCGTAATAGGTTCAAATAAGCCTTGAACTACAAGATTCTGCATTCTAAAGTACTACCTATAAACATCATGCATTATAGGAACCTTGAAGGTTCTTGAAGATTCTTTAAGAACCACACCTTCACAATCGTAAAATTCCAAATATTCCAAATTACTATCGAACGTTCATTTATCCCATCCCAATAAATCCTAATTACACATCTGCTATCATAGTCGCTGATGCAAACCTAGATGCCTCTAACCACCTCTCCCTGTCCAGTCAATTTACCACAGATATAGAACACCACTGGGCATCTGGTACCACATACCTCATATCCTCCTATTTCCAGTACTGAATAAACATTGACGTCCACTTGCACCACCTTGACACAACGCTAGACCAGCGGCGGATTTAGACCGGGAGGGGGGGGTGCACCTCCCCCCATGAACGAAGCTCAGTTGCTCAGCTGTAGGATATGTATTAAACAATCCATAGAGATAAGTGCTTTTTAGAATATTAAGTTTCTAAAGCGGAACACAAAATTTTGAGTTTATTGCAATAATGAACAAGAAATTATATTACCACGAACCAAATTGGACTTTTAGACGACTATACTAAACATGAGCTATTAGTAAATCATTGGATACCGCGAATGGATTATATTTTTCCATATTCGCTACATAATAAAAAAGGTAAAGAAGAGAAACGAAGAATGAGTCACGATCTGTTTTCCAAGTTTTAATGGCTTGTATTTTCTGAAAAATGTCAAGGATTTTTTTGCATATAATGTGCAGATAAAAGCCAAAATTTCAATAAACAGGTGTTGAGTTTGGGTACTTTATTTTGAATCTTTGTACTACCTACAGACACCAACGTTAAATCCACACTGTGGTATGACACATTCTCAGACACGAACGGAAACAAACTAGAAGACTTTATTACACTCAGAAACCTTCAGATACACAACACACTTTCACATATTCCAACCTGCGAAACAGCCACAGGCACATCCTACATTGACCTTACCATCACTTCTGCCTCAACATCACACCAAATCCACTCCTGGAAACCTCACGTATACACACCACTAGTGACCATAACCCTATAACTTTCACAATTCTTCCGAACCTACCCGCTACATCTTTTGCTAAATCCGATACTTTCAATACCTCCAAAGCTGACTGGACAAAATTTCAAGAAACCCTAACTACCCTACTACCAGAATTCCCACAAACACCATATAACGATCTTAACGTAAACGAACTCACGCAACTAGTTACAACCAGGGTCGGACTAGGCCGGAAGGGCCCGGGTGGCTGATCGCAATCCCGAGGCCCGAGACTAGATCATGGTGATGGGATACTATCGAAAAATACTGAGATACACAAATTGAGATAAACAAACTATAAAAAATTTATTACAATACTAAAATAAAGTAAAATAATAAGTAGGTATTTACTAATAACAAATATTAATATAAAGCTAGCCAATCAACATTTTTTTTAAAAGAGGAGAATTTTCAGCTAAGCAGTTAATGACTCGATCGTAAAAGCTGGTGTTTTCGTCATCCTTGATTAGATCCGATTCTGTATTTAATATAATTAACGAATCTAACAGTTCTTGCCCCAGTAGAGAACGAAGTCTCGTTTTAATGCGCTTTAATGCTGAAAATCGTCTCTCACAAGTCACTTGCGTGAATGAAATTGTGAGAATTACACAATATGCAACATATAAGGTGGTGTACGTGCTGATGTGCATGTTATACTGTGATAAAAGTTTACATGCACATGGTATGCAACTTTCACAGACGTCCAAACCACTTCCGGAAAACACATGGCGTCCTTTGCTGCCTGGTCTAAGTCTAAAACATCTTCGTCGTTTTCTTCGTCGCTTTGTGAATCTGAATCTTGCTTATGCTGTCTAGAAGAAATGTGCTCATCCCAAAGAGTTTTAGACAGTTCCTTAAAATTATTTGCAAAAGATTCCAGTTCTTTTGACAGCAACTCTCGATCAATATTTGCAATTGATGCGATAGACTTCAGTGCGTCATTAGGAATCCCATTTTCTTTGATTCTATTGAAGTTTTCGGGTCCAAACAAGCGGCATCTTTCATTAAATCTTCGTTGCAGATGAATTTTCGTTTATTTTAACTAAAGCTGTATTAATAATGACTTTGTAGACAGAAATAGAATAAAATCTCTTTGGGTCTGTAGCCAATAATGTTACTTCATCTTCACATAACTGGTCATGTTTCTTTGGTTTTTTAGAAATTCTTCGTAACGGTAACGTGGTTTGTATGTCGAGATCAATGTTTTCAGCGTCCATCAAGTCTTGAACATCGGATGCAAATAAACTTGCAGCTTTGAAAACATCATCAAAAGTATCTAAATATCTTCGTAAATCCATATCTAAACATTTGATGAATCCCCAAGCTTTAAGATAATCCAATATAGGGGTTTGGAGATATTGGCTTACTGGGGTTGATAGGTCAAACATTTTCTTGAACGTGAAGGCTGTCAGGATTGTTTCGAATTTCAAAAAAGAATCCATCAAAACCTTTGCTTGGAACGAAACCTTTGGCTCGAACTCCGTGCTCGATGATATGGCACTTAAAGTTTTTATCAACGCCACATATCGAGTTTTCTCCATAACAGTGGTCAAGGCTTTATCTTTAGCCCACCATCTTGTTTTTCCGATATTCTGTAATCGTCTCAATTTGTCATGTCCAGCTGTTAATTCTGAAATTTTCTCCACCCATAGAGATATGCGCTTAAATGATTCATGAATAAATACACTGGTAGACTCCAAGAGCCCAAACAAATTCTTGGCTTCAGTACAGCTTGACGTGCGCCTCCCAGCACTAAGTTTAAAACATGTGCATAACAATGTGTGAAAATTAATTTTGGCACATCTTCCTTCAGTTTTGCTTGAAGACCATTATACCTTCCTGCCATATTTCCGGCACCATCAAATGACACGCTAATAAGATCTTGCAAATTTAAGCCTAACTGGGCTAGTTCATTGCTTACAAGAGCTCTGTAATCTTCTCCTGTTGATTTCCGGACAGGGACCATGCTGAGCATCCGTTCTTGTGGGATCCCACTCTTAACATAGCGCACGCAAATTGCAGCCTGGTCAACAACGCCAACATCCTGGCAAGAATCCACATTAAGGCTAAAAGATTTCGCCGCCTGGATTTCTTTAACGATTTCTTGTTTAACTTGACGTGCACATATATTTATTAATTTATTTATAGTGGTTTTTGATAAAAAAGGTAACAAGCCTACCTCGACCCTTACCTTTTCCTGAGTCTTTTCTTTTTTTACTTTCAGCAATTGCCTCGGACATGTGGGCCTTAAGAACTGGATCATACTTCGACAATAGGACAACTAAATTTAAAAAGTTTCCGTGATTCTAGTTGTCGTCTGCGATATCCGCTAACGAGTACAACGCCTCACTTTTTCCACGATAAGCATGCCTTGTTTAGATATAAATAGTATTATATCAATTATTCTTTTCAAGACCAGACGCCTATTGGAAATCTCTTGCATATTCTTTCGCGTGAGATGCTGTTCCACATTTCCTTTTTTTTTGCTGTAAGATAGGCGACTACGGTTAACTGATGACTGTGGCTTTTCTCGTGTTTGACAAGTTGCTCATAAATATGTTTTTTGGATGGAGTAACGCCATCAATAAATGGACTTCTTCCTCCTCCTTCTTCTTTCGTGGCGTCAGACGCAAAACACGTGCAGGCTGTACAAAATAGCTTATTTAATTCAAGAGAATAAGAGACAGATTCTCGTCGAATTAAAGTTCCTGTTGGTAACTTTCGGTAGTAAACTCGATTCGCATCGAAAGGCAAACTGTTTTTATCACCCGAAGGTTGGATAGGGTGAACAGATAAGAAACTTAATTTCTCAGCAGTCGTAGCATTTTTTCTGGGCGCAGCAAATTCAGAAAGTTTTTGAATTTCACTGCAATCATCGACTGTTAATGTAAGTGGCTTTAACGCAACGTTATCAATATTTGCACTAGATCCAGTGTCGCTAGAAGTAATTGAAGTAATCGTGTCTTTAGGATTAGAAAAGCATGCATTTGTTTCTTGTGGTGCTGTGTCTTGCGTGATTAGTATGGGTAGAGTCGCCATTGCTATGCTCTGTTCTGAATTACTTGCATACAAAACTGAATCCAATTTTTCGTCTAACTCAAATATTGATGATGATGATGAGGGTCCTATAAAAATAAATAAAATATTGTATAAATATTTGATAGCTGTACACATTCACAAAATATCATTGAAATCGGTTGAGGGGTTTCAGAAATTTAATAAAAATCCGTTTTTCGTCTACAATACGAGTAAAGGGATTTCATTTTATTACAAAAATTGAGCTATCTACGTTCAAGGGTATGGTCTGGACACTAATGAGTTAATCAGTCAAGACTTTTGTTTATAATAATATAAGATTTCTAAAAATGTAGCATTCTCTAAAATATTCCGTACCTATCTGTAGCTTAAAATTTATACATCAAAGTCGATATATAAAAAAACGTAATTTTGGCTTCAAACAGATAATTTTGACAAATTTTTAGATTATAAAGAAGGAATTAAAAAGTGAAACTACAGGTAAAACTGGCAAACAAATATGTAAAGATTTGTTAAATTAGAAAAAAAACTGTATTAAATTAAATCTATTAACCTGGTTGCGATTCGCTCCGATTTTGAGGATCTTTAAGCTCTTGAGATGTATACGTGAAAGAAAGCCTGGATTGCTTTGGATTCGAAGCCGCTGTTTGTAATTCTATCTTTCTTTTATTTTTCCGTTTCTCCGAACCAGATTTAGGTTTATATGCCGCTGAACGTGACTGAAACCGTTAAGTATATCAATTTGAGTAATACTTAGGTATATAATATTAAATTACAAAAGCACCAAAGTAACTTTTTTTCAGAAAGCAATAAAAATAATATAATGCAACTAACCTTTTCCATTGTTTCTCGATGTAAAGAAAGTCAGTATAATATTTAAAAACAACGTAATTGAACTAGAGTACCGGCGATACAAACCCGACTAAACAATGAAATGCGATTCAAAGAGCAGCGAACGCACGTCGGGGATTCCCCAACCACAAGATTCTTTACTTGCTTAATGCGTTCCGTTTCTCAGAATTATGAGATGAGAGTAAATAAATACGTTACGTTTCTTAATTGTTATTTATAAATGTTGCAGTTCCGAATTCATCGAGTTTTTAACCTCTATCGCCCCAGCATGCTTGGTGCCGTCTTAGCTAGATCCAGAAAACCGCGTAAATTGCGAATTTTACGCACTTTTTCCGCGACCTTACCTCAGCAGATCCGTGGTTTGCATAGTCAGATCCGTGGCGAGACAAATTAAAACAATTTTTTTTCACTTCCTATTATATTTATGAGGGTGCCTCATCGACAAAATGTTTTATTTTTCAGCCCTCTTTTGCCACATAATTTTAGTTTTCTTCTGTAATTAAAAAAAATAATAGCCACGGATCTGACGTGAAGAACGTTTCTTTCAGGAATCGGCCGCGTATGCTTGGTGCCGTGTTAGCTAGATCCAGAAAACCGCGAAAATTGCGAATTTTACGCGTTTTTTCCGCGACTTTACTTCAGCAAAAAAGTCCCAGTCCTTCGAAATCATGACAGATTCCTGTAGGGTCTCTTGATTTAGTTTATTTAATAAACGGCGGAATAAACACTATTATTATTAATAATAATAATAACCACTGTAATACATAAAAAAAAGCAAAATAAAACTCCCATCATTTTCCGGCAATTTTCCGAGTATTGCATTTATTAGTGGACGCAATTTTATTTTTGGGACATGTGTGGGGGGTCAATAGAAGCTTAACCTCAAGTTTTTGGGGTCGCCACCCTTGTCCCCCAACCGCCATCTTGAAAAAAGGGGTGAAAACACTTTTTTATGCGTCTTACAAAAAATTAGTTATGTCATAATTTGTAGCAAATTGTTTTGCCTACAAATACGTTTACATAACTTTTTGTCCTAAATTAAAAATTAGAGAAGTTATACATAAGCAAAAGGATTTTTTATTTTTTGCTTATAACTTCTTTAATCTTTAATTTAGGGCAAAAAGTTATATTAACATATTTGTAGGCAAAGCAATTTTCTACAAATTATGACTGTACAATTTTTTTGTACGACGCATAGTTTCCGAGACATGCACGCGAGCAACCGTAGCACAGGGGCCACGCTGCGCGGGCCCCCTGTGCTACGATTGCCGCATGCCCGCAACCCAGGCCCGTGGGGGCCCCGCGCAGGCTGGGGCCCGGCTGGCAAATGCCACCTCGACTGTATGGCCAGTCCGACGCTGGTTACAACAAACATTCTAACTGCCGCACAAACTACCATACCGAAGACATCATGCACACAACGATCAACGCACACACTGACAGCCAAACGACGTTCCCTAGCACTCCAACGACACCAATTACAACAAGCATGCCGCAATAACAACAACCCTGATAACATACAACTACTTATCAATACATTCCGCACCACAGGACGAGAATACAAATCACTTATCATAGACGCCAAAAAACAACTACTACACAAAATCATAACTGATCACGACGGAGACCCTTGGACCACCTACCGCAAATTAATCAAACCACCCTGTACACACATTCTAACAGCACCAATACACAACTCTCCTTAGAGTACGAGACGTCTCTACACACCTTACTAAACTATGCAATCTCTTCTGCCCCCACGGCGTAAGCACTTTCCCTCAACAACTAGAGAACGATTTTTGCACCCCATCAGACGCGGAACCAGACCAAGACGTAGACATAACCCTACTAGGTAATTTAGTCAAGAACCTTAATCTAAAAAGTGCTCCTAGACCAGACCTCATCACAAATCTATTCCTACAACAATCCTGGCCCATAATTAGAAATCCCACCCACAGCCTCTTCAAAAATACCAATCCACAGGAGCCTTTCCGGAATTTTTCAAATCCGCATCAATAACCCTCATCCTAAAACCTGACAAGCCACCAGAACACCCAAAATTTTATCGACCAATTGCACTTCTCCCTACATTAGGCAAACTCCTTGAGAAAACAATCCTTCGCAAAATCAATTCCTATATTACGGACCACAACATCCTATCCCCATTTCAACCCGGCTTTAGACCCAACCACAGTGCTGAAAGAACCATCAATCTCCTAGTCTCCTACATCAAAAATTCTACATCCAAGTACACCATCGCGCTTTTCCTTGACTTAAAATCCGCTTTTGACCTTGTTACGTTCATTTTACGACTAAATCAAAATCTACATCCTTTCACTTCATTATTCATTTATTCAGGTCATGTATATCTTACCGTTTTATAATAAGTACGCTTCCTAACGATTTTTATTTAAATCAATTTGGTGCGAATTCGAAAAGCTTATTCTATAAATTAAATAGTCAATACCCTGTTTTAGGTATCCGTGAACTCGTTATACATTGCGCTAGCGTGTAATTACTTTCTCTATTGTTTCAATCTAAAACTCTTGGAAATAACGTACTGAACTATCCGATAAAACCGTGTTTTCAAGTTTGCTAATCACGTTTTGATAACACCAATATTACTTGGAGCTCTGGTTGTTTAGTTAAACAAATTAATATTACATTCTCTTCCTTATACCGACCAAAACATTCGTTATATTTTTGTTGTTTCCGTTTTTTTTGTGTGAATTTCGCGCACGCAATACGGCGTGGTAGGTAATGAGGGTTTTACAGACCTGTACTTTTCGGCGTAAATAAATTAATCTTTTTTGTAATTATTGTAGCTTCTGCTTGCGGTGGCCCTAAAGCCACGATGGATTGCCGCTCCTTGTTGTGACGGAAGGACCCGCGCATGGCGTGATCCCGAGAACATCTGTTTCCCGCTGTCCTTGGAAACGGTGTGACTAACCTACACTTTGGACATGCTAGTTAGTGTTTCTTCCTTGTCTACGTTGAAACCATATCTATTTGGATTTTATATTTTAAGATCCGGCATTCACAAAATTAATTAATCCTCATATTCGAAAATCATAGAACTATTTTGCTATTTATTGCTCTGCTATGAATGCAGTACTATTTGTTTTAAATAACTAAAAAAAAATTTATGCTACTTATTAGTGTGTAAATGGTTTAAAATGATTACCTTAGGGGAGATGATATTTGTCAATAATATTGTATTTATTACGACAATGTTATGTACTGAATTTGCGATTTACACTGATACTGTAGGGCGGTGGGTTGTGAGCTGTAATTGGATAATTTTTGGTTGTGTAGTTTATATGGGAAGACACCTAGAAATTACAGCTCGCCATTTTAAGAAGTAATTTTTTTTGTTCCTCCTGACATATGTGTATTGTGGTTATTGATCTTGTTTCTTGTTTTTTTTGTGTACTACGCTGCTGTCTAACCAGAATGTTATTTAGAATAATTATAATTAGTATTAAATTGTGTTAATTTCTCTTCTTTATTTCAGGTTTTCCTTTAGATAATTTTTTTTGTGTGTGTAATGCCCCGCCAACTGAGCGATTGAGCCCGGTCATACTTACTTTTCTTTCTTTTTTTTTTTATGTTAGACTACGTCGATATACTTAGCAACCTCCTCTGGTGACCTAACTTGTTAAATCAACTAATACTATTCCACTTTCCTTCGAACCTATGCAAAATAATTAACTCATTCCTAACCGCAAGAACAACATCCCTAACCTCAAATTATTACCGTATAACCAAATCCCTTTCCCAAGGATGCCTCCTAGACTCTTGTTTATCCCCCACCCTCTGGAACATAGCCATTAATCCCTTACTCCTACACAACTTAACCAAAGTCACCCTCCCAACTCAAGGCAGCCCTACAAATCCGAAACCTGAAATGCAACCTTCCAATCCAGCTCCACGGCACCATCCTAACTTCTGACGACTACAGAATCCTGCCTAAATCCAACATTAAAACCCGCATTCGTTCCTCGTTAAACCATTCATGGCAACAACTCTGGTCCACATCTCCATCCGGCAGATACATATACGATCTGTTCCCCGAACTACTAGAAATCCCACAACACGTATCCTACTCCAGCCCCCAAACGATACAATTCCTAACCTCTCACAGCAAATTTCGATCCAAACTTCACTCTTTCAACATCACCCCATCCCCATATTGTCCTTGCGACAACTCCACACCTGAGACTCTTTACCACCTAATCTACACATGTTCACTGCTATCCACCTCTCGCTCAAGCTTTAAATTAGCACTAAACCTAGATCCCTACACTACACTACCTAGCATAACACACCTTATCACGCACAATCCTGAGCTACTAAACCAATTCCTCTCCGTCATCCTAAACACAAAACCCCTATAAACACATAAACACTTCTACATAACTCACCCCACATCCCACACTCCACACAGGAGAACTTGCCTCACCAAAAACCAGTCCCAACAGCAGATCTCCACACACCATGATCAACCATCATCTTTAAAGAAGAACTCTCATTTTGAAATTATCACGATTATTTACTTACATGTATTTCATTTAAATTGTACATATTTTACTAACCAGTATGGATCCTCTATCCAGGAATGGTTAGAAATATATGCTTATTAATATTATTATTATTATTATTATTATAGGAACCTCATAGTGATAAAAATAGACACATACACCAACGAACACTGCCTGTGCTTAGAAATTAAATCCAGCACCGCAGGAACATAGATCATCGCAAACACATACTTCCAATTTCGGCACAATTCGAGACAATAATTGGACATTCTCGCCGGAAATCTTGACGCCTATGCGGATACGACACTAGTCGGAGCAGACGCAAACAGCAAATCTTCTTTGTGGCACAGCGACACAACGGACGAAAGAGGAAAACAAATAAATGAACTGATATACGTACAACAACTAGACGTACTTAACAAACCCAACAACCCACCGATATAGAGTAACAGGGCTGGAGCCAAAACAAACATCGATATGACACTTACCAAGAACAAAGCACATGGAAAAATACACAACTGGAGAGTGACCGACAACGTGACAATCAGCGATTACAACTTAATACTGTACTAAATAGGACCTAACTCTGCCGGAACACCCGTATTCAGCCGCACAACACATACTAAAAAATACAATCTTAGGAAAGCCAACTGGCAAAAACTTAAGGATATGTTTCAAACGCCAATACTCATAACAATAGAAGGAGACATACGTGAATATGGCAAACAACTGAACTACGCAATAAAGACTGCAATGGATGCATCAATACCCCGACAAAAACTCAATACAACAATAAAAAAAGGTACAATGGACGCCGGAACTAACCGAACTTAAAAATGCCGACATAGCATAATAGAGATGATTATTTAGATCTTGCATTTCAAGCTTTTACTTTCAGTTAGTCGATTAACAAGCAATCATAGGACGGGTGAAAAAGCTAAGCAATTCGTAACAGTAGCTTTAAAAATTGTTTTTGAACAAAAACAAATTCCCAAACGCAAAAGTAATCAGGGATTAAAAAAATTGCCGTTATATGTGAAAGTGTTCTTGACATGAATGCTTTCCGTCAACACTAGTTTGATTAGTGGATTACTGACAACCCCATTTTTGTCTTGCAATACAAGGTCGCTTGAGCTTTGTATCCGACCAACAAACTGTAAGTCATAGAGTTTTTGTATTTCACCTGCCACATATCTTTTTTGAAATATGTTTTTTGTATAACGCTAAGAATATATATAATGATATACCGGCGGATCTAAAAGCACATACGCTAAGATATTTTAAAAAACACTACAAATCCAAACTATTGCAAGAACAAATTGAACGTATACAACTTGGTCAGTAACTTTACCATATAGTTAACTATTTCTGATATAGTCATAATGTAATTGTTATAGACTAACTACAAGTCACTTGTTGTGTTTACTTATCGACAATTTCTTTCTTGTAAATAATTACTTAAAATCTGTAAATATTGTAATTAGTTGAGGTTAAGTTTGAGTAGCGCTAGCTAGACTTCGCCTCATGTCCTTCTTACCATTGTGTTGTAAGTTACCATGGAAACAAAGGCACTGTAATAATAATAATAATAATAATAATAATAATGTATATTTTATTATTGGTTATATAATATTTAGTGATATGAAGATTTTTATGTTGGTGCACGCTTAGTAAAAGCAGCATGTAAACAGAAAATTCTAAAACATACCAATACCACTATTGTATTTGCATAAATTTATATGTACCGGTTAAATTGCCTGGATATCCATAATTTTTAAAGTTTATTTGTTTTGTTGTGTTTGTTAAATAACGTGATGTTCATGCCGTAACATGTTAAAATCTTGGGACAAATTTTGGTATATAACTGCGCTATCCGTATATTGAATTATGTTGATTTGGTTTCACATTTTGTATTATATATTAAACAGTTAATATAAATACTCATAATATATTAATAAGCTTCGTTGTTGTGTATTTGGTCATTAGCAAACTGTCTTTTGCTATTGGTTCTCATTCTTATTGCATCTGAAGTCAGGTGTGTTTGAAAATGCCTTAAAGATTGTTGCTTTCGAGTTGTACGTCGATAGGTTAGCGCCGGCGCACAGAGTGAGTTTTATTCAATAAATAGATATTTGGTTCTAAAAGGATTAGCCATTTTTGACTTCAATGCGGTGGTATAATTAAAACGTGATGAAAAGATGTGGGCCCAAGTGGTGTTTAAGGATCGCTATTTGCGATGGAATAAGAGTTTAGTCGTTGGAAGGTGTGCCGGGTTTGTTGAAATTAAATATAATGTCCGTCTAATCTTTCTGAGTTTTGCCGTTACCACTAAAATATCTTTCAATATCATTATGGAATTTCAGTACTCATCAATGCTCTTTTTAGTAATATATTAAAAATTTATGTATCAAGAAATAATAAAAGTGCACAAATGGTGTTTATTCAACTGAGATCACATACGTTGCGGCGGCAGCTGTTGTGTTTAAAAGTTCAATGAAATGAATTTTGTTCTTAAGATGAAAATTATTACTTCTGCTTTAGAATCGTTGTAGTAGGAATAAAAAGTTTTTGGCTTTTACGGAAACCAGGTATTTAAGAAAGCTTTGCCATTACGAAAATTGATACCGATGAGTGTTTAACTTTCTTTGTATTGTTTACAGCTGACATTTTTACTATTGTGCGTGTAATCATATTAAAATCCTATTACAATTATTGAAATTACTCTAAGCAAGAGCATGAACCTTTTAATTTAGCTTCAGTTTAAAAATCATCATATTAAAATGCTATTAAAATTATTGAAATTATTCTTAACAAAAGCATGAACTTTTTAAATTAACTTCAGTTTAAAAAAAAGATTTTGTGGTAGATAATTTTTATATCAAATTTAGCGTTTAAAGTTTTATATAAAACATAGCGATCTGTTTGTTGAATACAGATCGAAGTGCATTTGTTAAACATGTGTAGATAAGTAATTAAATTGTGATCCAAACACGCTAGGTTGTCCGATTCGAGTTCAAGGCAAGCTTTTTGTAAATACCTTAAGGAATTTTTGATCTTTAAACTTGTTTGTACTCTAGTGGACCTTATGTTTTTGATTTCAAACATTAAAATTTTTTATCAATGAGCTTGATATATTTTTGAAAAGTACAGGTACACATTTATTGTGAGGACACATATGGTGTTTATCTTAAGTGTTTTATGTTTCAGGTTTAACTTGATATGCAGTTGTATGTTTTCAAGTCGTGGGTCTAGTGATGAGGTGGGTTACTTATTTTTTTTTTTAAATGCCAGAAGGTTTCTGCGTTTTTCTTGTGGTTTCTCTTTAGTTGGTATTATTCTTAAACCTAGTGGCGCTTAAACTTTTTTCTCAACAAAATCGCCCATGATCCTAGCTCATGTCTCTCTGCATTAAATAATACTTAAGTTTAGACCGCAAGTTATATGTGTTCCTATAATATTGTAGCCACCCTTTAACCTTTTGTATTTAGGCTCATCTTTGATAGTTAGGAAACTCGAGTGTCTAAATTAGTATTTGACACAAAGGGATAAAACTTATACCAATTTTGAAAGACTTGAAGTTTTATTGTTATGTGAGTTTATATTAAATTATTAGATGAGAGCAGTGTACACAGGGCTCCATCAACCTGTTTCCAGAAAAAATAAACTATATAAATCGTTTCTTAGACCACCCACCATCTACCGATACTGAAATCTTGTGAGTTGGCGCTCATTGACTTCTATTGGACAGAAATTTAATAACCTTTCCAGATGGGTGTAAGTGAAAGTGTTGAGGTTTGCATTTGCTTTTATAGAACCAATCCGTCACCACTAAAATTATAAACTGTTACTCTCTTTTGTAGGAAAAAATTTAATTTAGGTTTCCAGCGTCAATTTAGTGCCTAACAGTTGTTCAGACTGTGAATGTTTATATTTCAGTGAATTTTATTTAAAGTGAGTTGAAAGTCGGGTCGATTGTTCAATTTACAAAAAGTGGACACACAATTTCAGTGCGCAAATAGTGCGTGAATTTTGTGAATAGGCTTAAGAAAAAACACAATCAACGACGACTATAATTAAACTTATATTGTTACTTAAGGCTAAATAAATGTAGAGAAAGCTTATTTTTTCTGCATTTCCACTAGTTTTATATAATTCTATTACTTGTCCTTACCACCCCGTTATGCCCATGCCCGGAGCAGAATGGTACAAATGCCATAATTTTCTGTTTTTCAAAACGAAGATATTGTTCTTTTATTTTTTTACAATATCAGCGTTTTTGTAATTTTAAAATTATGTGTTTATAGAAAATTTACAGCAGTCTTAAGTAACTCTTTTGTATTTCTAAAACATATTCTCAACTTGCTACCCTATTCCGTCCCAGTTTTCGCTACACGAAAATTAGTCTGAAAGGGTTTAACAATAACACATCCAAAAAAATGGTTTTGGAAAAATTCCTGAAATGAAAAGCTTTTCCAACATTTGTAATTAAAACAGTATAATACTGAACTAAAATCGCCCAGCATCAACCATACTTTCTACATTTATCCGAATTAAAAAAAATCGCCACACCAAATAAGGCCATTTCGGCAGGATTTACTTAGTACCAGTCGTTTACGAAATAAAAAATTGTTTACCATTATAAAACACTCACGCTGAAACAGTTTCTTTGCCACCTCTCCAACTATACGTGGTAGTTTTGAAGAGTTATTAAACATCTAAACAGTTCGAAAAATCAAAGTCTACCACTAAAACTTTTGCAATTACTATATAAAAGCTTCGCATCAGTGTTCTGAGAAAGACGGGAAATCAAAAGCAAAAGCAAGAAATAATTTCTTAAGTTAACAAGGAATGTAGCTTCAATCTGCGAGAACGTACTAGCTGCACAAGATATATGAATGTGCTTTCGCGGCGCCCGAGTGAATAGGGAAGGGGGCGTCACAAACAGGCGCCTGCAGTCGCGTCAACTATCGACGCCGTTGCGAAGCACCGCGCGTCCGCAAAAACTACTAACGCAAGCTTATGATGTTCATTCTTTTCTCCTATTTGTGTACACTCTGGAGAAAAGCGGATATTGTAAAACGGTTTATAAATTTTCTGTTTCCTATTCCAACAAAACACTATCGACTTGCTTGTTGGAATTGCGCCACAGTAAGTGAAGTTGAATAAGATGTAGCCAATAGACTGAATTTGTTCAGGAGATATAATCGTTTTCTAAGTATTTTCCATATGGAATATCTTGAAACTGAAAATTATTAAATGAGAAGCGCCTACTCAAGACAGTCCATTTTGTCTTTAACTGGAATGAAATACGGTGACTGAACTTACAACTTATAACCTTATGGGATACTAATGCGTAGTGTGAATATGATTGTGTATTACATTTACGATTGAAATAGGAAAGCGATCTAAAAAGCGTTCGCTTTCAATATTAAAACAAATTTCTAACTATTTCTGTGATTTGTAACACGCGGGCGTTACGGTAAACCAAAACCGGATGCAATAAAAAAAATTAATCTTAAGTGGACAACTTAATATTGATATATCCTGTATATTCTGACTTCATATATGGCAGTATTCAATAAACAAGTTCTATTAAAATCATAAACTTAAAACCACAAAAGTATCAACCTATCTCTGTTAAATACATGTCAGAACGAAACTTAGGTTCATAGATTATTTTAAGCTTCAAAAGTGTGAACAAAATATTTATTTTCATAGCGGGATCGTATATTTTAAGAAAGCTTTGAAATTTTGAAGTAAATAACAGTGAACTTATTAATATGCATCTCATACATATTGTTGTTTTTACAAATTCTAATTAAATGAATTAAAATCAGTGTTATATAATTACAACATAATTTAGAAACACAGATACTGAGCAAGGAAAATTCACGAATATCAAATTGCAAGTGATTTAGTCATTTCATACAATACGTTACAATGTATGAATGTATATTGCCGAAGACAGAAGGAAACACGAACGTTAACCCAAGTAAATCACATGATACCTTGCATTTACATTTCCAATGCTCCACCCGAAGGTACTACATTGGCCAGGAGGCGAGTTTTTGTTGCCTGAAAATTTATAATTTTGCCGAACCCTTGCTGTTCCGGGCAAGGTAGGGATCTTTATTGTGCGTAACAACACTCACACTCGGGACCTCCATTTAACTTCTCATTTGGTCAAGGGTGTAATTTTTGTAAAAAATGCTCACCTACCATTTTTCAAGCAGTCTGCCGTGTCGGGATTCGAACCCAGAACCTTGGGATCCGTAGTCTTACGCCTACTACATTATTCCACGGCGACGCCAATTACATGACACCACAAGTACTTTCCTACTATTTATTCCATAACCCAATAAGAAGACTGTCTCATGACAAAAATTTCCGACCAAATATAAAAAAGGGAGGAAGAGGAGATAGAGTGACAATAATTACATATAACGAAAAAAGGATTAATTATTTGCGAACCGATAATAAGAACAGTTCAAAATGTAATCATCGGAGTGCGTAATAAAGCGGATGACCAACGCTGTAGGGTTCGGTAGGGAGAAAAGTTAAAAATAAACAACATTCAGTTTCAAAATGGAAAATTTGATTAATTCCCCGCTAGGAAAAATGTATTTCCTTGCGGGGATTTAATCAAATTTCCATCTTGAAACTGGGTTTTGTTCACAGCAAGCGACATGATAGTGAAATACGCCGTCTGGTTTAAAGGTTTAAGAGGTTGTAGACTGGAGAGTTCACCCCGTCATTAATTTGAAATTTTGAGTTATATTGTGTCAAAGAAGCTGTTATTTACAGAATTAGAAAAATAAAATACTGATGGTTGTTGGAAATCCTGGAGTTAAACAGCGAGTATTCTGATGAGCTTTTGTGAAACTTTTTAAAAATGCTTATGCAAATTTTTTAAATGTCAATGGTGTGCATGTACGTAATAGAAAATTAATTAAAATGAAAATGATTATTTTACTGAACGATGATTTCGCCTCGGAACGAGTGTAGGTTAAATCTGAGCACAAAGTTATCATTTTAAAATATTAAAAACATTGATTTTAAATTATTTTGAATCTACAATAAAAGGATAGAACGAAAAAGCTGGTATTTAACAGTTTTCTATATTTGTCATTAATTACATTTCCAGATATTGGGATTAATAAATATCATGTAATTGAAATAGGAAATTGAAATGAGAGGAATATTGATAAATTAGATTTAATGTCTTTTTAGGAATTCTTTAGCAATGCCTTGCCAGAAAGAGGTTAAAGAACTTAAGTTTTTCGTTTAAAAAAAGTAAATTTATATTGAAAATAAGTTTATGTTGAATTTTATTTGAATTTATTTAAAGACTAGGTAACCAGGCATTTTTATAAAAGATGTCTAACTACCGTAGCGATGCAATATTATTTAAGAGGCATTTTATTTTTCAATTTGATTTAATTGTACCAAACACTTAATAAGCTTTTAAGATAATTTAGAGATAGATAGAGTATAATGGAAAAAATTTAGGAATTCGAAGTAAAGAAAACCTATGCAAAATAACCATCTTCCGGGTAGGGATAATATCGAAAAGGATTGCTGTGATTAAACAGTTTGGCGTCATACAATTGTGACAAACAGAAAAAGCCTTTCAGGGGTAATTGATTTGTGTAACATAGTTTGTTCGTGTATCAGCTATTTTATCTACTATATTTATTCCTTTATTATATTGTTTTTAAATTTCTATTTTCTTTTATAATTTTTCATTTGAACCCGCTCTTGACACACTGCAGTTAAGCCGTACCCTTGTATTGTTAAGGACTCCTTTTCCCTTCAAAGCAACTTTAAATTTATTAACCTAAAGCTTATTTTACCCGTAAGGGATTTATTTATTTTCTAACTTAGCTCCTAAAGTCAAAATACATTTTTCTCATCGATGCTTAAACGTTATTGTCACATCATGGTAGTAAATCTTCTCCAAATTTGCAAAGTACACAGTATAATAAGGCGTCGCTTGGTCTACTTTTTACCAAAATAAAACAGCTGAACGTAAATGAGGCATCTCTACACAAAGAATAATTGGTTGGCACTCTGTGTCTGTGGCGTGACATTTTGAGATGAACTTAATTGACAGTTTACAAGTTAAGAACTTTATTAAGCTTACAATAGCAACCTTCTAAATGTTATTTCCATAATTTTAGTACGCTCTTAGAACGGTTCAGAATTATTGATTACGTATATAAGTTACCGTTTACGAACACTAGAGTTAGTTTCAATTCAAGCTTTGATTATAATACTAGTTTTATTTGCGTCTTAATCTATAAGGTCGTGATAAATATTTATGGTTCTGGGTTGGGACCGTGCCATTTTATAAACTAAGATCGACGTTTCGTCCACTTTTGTAAATGAAATATAAACATAAAAAATAATAGTAATAAAGATAATAATGATAAAATATTAAGTAGACAAGTTAAAGTGTAAAAAATATAAAAAGTTACTTCTGAAGTAGCAGCTCACCAGTCCATTTAAATCAAAAGGTGTCTTGTGGCAAAGTAACTGGTAAAAGTAGCGAAAGTGCTAGTTTATATGAGAACTAGATGCATGAGTGATCAAGAATAGAGAGAAGTGCTTAGCCGATCAGTGAACGTTACGGTTCTACTTTTGTGAACATGGGCTCGTTTTCTAAATGGTTTATAAGATGACACGGTTACAACCCAGATCCATAAATATTTATAATGGCTCCGGCCGTGAAAGCCTCCGACAATATCACTATAAAGTCGTGATGTGAAATAAATTAGTGTTAATAAAGCGTTAAAATAAATAGCTATATGTGATATCAATTATTGTAGTGATTGATATAAATTGACATACTTCGATAATTAATTGTAATGCTTCGATGGTAATTAAGAAGATAGTAGAGTAGCTTTAAAAAGTTAGTATTTGTACTGTTACGACTAGCCAGAAATAAATTGTTGTGAGTGCGTTAGAATTTCCCTGTAGCTGCGAGTAGTTGAAGAGACGTGTAGTTAGTTGATAATAAAGAATTATCGTTGCAAAGAAGTTTCTATTACAATATATTACGGACAGGAATCGAACCTGTAACCTTATAATTTGTACTTGGGTGTCTATGAACTGTGCTGCCGCAACTAGTAATTTAATTGAAGAAATGGAGAAATCTAAATCATGTACGCAACTATACGTTAACCTCATTTTCAATTACATTGTGGAGTTTTGTCCATCATACGGATCGAATAAATAGGTAACGTTGGCGTAAATCAAGTAAGAAATGCTCAATTGCTGCGATTTCGCATGATATAGTTGCATTAGTAGAAACAGAAAGGAAGTAAGAAATAGGACTAAATCAAATGAAACAAATATTTGATAGGGAATTAAACATGAAGAGTAGTAACGAGCAAAACAGTATAGCAAGAGCAAGGTAATAGTAACTCGAAAATCAGAGTGAAATAAAAAGTTGTTGTCAGTTATAAAGTTAGATTGTAATTGACAATAGGTGTTACAAAATTATGGAAAGTAGTAAACCCATAGAATAAAATTTGGAGGTTCTGATGCTTAATATTAACTAGGAGAAATAGAAGTTTATAAAAATGACACGGTCTGTGAATTGCGCGTGCCTTATAAAGATTGCTATGGATTGATTCCAATCGACCCTGAATAAAAGATTGATTCCATGAATGCTTCAAATTTGCCCGATTTATAATTACTTTTGCTAGCTCTCTTCAAATAAAACCACTTAAATCATGCATCAAATTTATAATAATCTACCGAAATATTCTTTCACAAACAATCTTTCAAATGCTAATTACTACATCCACAACTGATTCTTCTTACAAATAATATCTTATACATAACAACTTCCTCTTATCACAAATCTTATATACTAATTATAGAGTCCAAAATTTTCCAAACAACTTTGTCTTAAATATAACATAAAGAAAAACTTCTTGATAATCACTCAATTATGCTAAAAATAGATTCCAATAATCTCTTTTTAGAACTAGTATGATCACTCACAAATCTTAATCTCGTAATGTTCATTAATAAATAACTTCCTAGTTAAGTCTTTATCATGGGCAAAATTTATCAAAATAAGTCCTATAATTTAATATCCTTCCCGTTAAAAATCGTATTTAAACAAATCTGATCAGTTTGGTTTAATTATTGCCTTATATACTGGCAAAAACCTGTATCGAAAGCTATTCATTCTTCTAATCAAATTGTCGATTTGTACACATACTCTACTCTAATTTCAAATACTGGCACAAAAGAATTTCATCATGCGATCTAGTTAATAGATAGATGTCCTTTTAGAATTTTAAACAATAGAATTTTATTTTTCCGGTACGGTTTGCTTGTAGTTGACTTTGTTTGGCACGTAGTCATCAATCCATTCTCCAATATGGTTCAGATCGTTTTAGAAATACTACACAACAAACCACTTCAGTCATATTTGCTTTTATTTCAATTAAGAAACTTTATCTTGCAATAGGTTTTAAATATTTTTAATTATCAATTCTCCATTTTAAAACCATTGTAAGCACTTCAAATAACCTACTTACTTTTGAGTATCCAAAAACACATCGACTTTGGTTACTTCAATAAAATCGTCTGTCTTCCATAATAATTTTCACTGCTAAATACAGTACATGCTAGATCGACCTTTGACTACGTAACGTATTATATGATTAGCACGCAACGTTTGAATCAGAACCGTCCTTTTTATTTGATATTCATTGGTTTTCAAAGACGAACCTTTATTGACACTTCTAGAGATCTCGCGCTAAATAAAGTTGCTTCTGCTTTCTACTTGCTATCTAACTTTGAACTATATAATAATCGATATCGTTTACTTTTCTCATCGATCTTTAAGATTTTTGCTTAATCTTGCCATGGGTTGTATTATAATTGGACCTAACTTATCATATCGCTTCTACGAATTTTAAGTTCCCTTTATGTTTCATTTTAGCATTCGATTTTTCTAGAACTTAGGTACATGAACACGCTTTTTAATTCTTTATACTAACGCACTTTCAAAATGATATCTAATACTATAAACTTAATCGATTGTTGTATTAAATGCAAAATCATTTAGAATATGTACATGCATTTACTCGTATTTTACATACAATTGAGTACTCTATTTACAGTGTATGCATAATAATTTTTAAATGAAACTCTTTTGATTATTCAACCGATATTTTCTGTTAACGCAGGTTAAGGTTCGGGCCTTTGGAGCGGCGTTTTTAAAAACAAATCCAAACTCTTAACACACATATTGGTTCTTAAACAGAAATTACAATGGAATTTAGAAAAACTGTCAAAAAATAATAACTTTAATCAAAAATAATATTAATTGTACTAAGGCGAGTAGTCTAGGTAGACAACAATGCAAAAGCTGTAATACTCAGACTGACTGCCTTAATTGAGTAGCTTGAAAAACGAAGTATGGAGTTCGAAGACTGACTGCCGGGGCTTGAGCTCCCGGACTTTTTATAATAACCTGCCCCTCACACGGCTGTGGGAACTTGCAGATCTCATGTCTGCTTTTTTCTTAATTCTACACTTTATTACATTGTAACAATCTTATTTCTAAGTAATTGCGGTATGTTAACCGTCTGTGACCTGCCACCTGCAGTATCACTGCCCTCTCGGATACAAAGTGAACTGCTAATAACCTCTCTGGTTTAGCCTTGTATTACATTGTTGCAATGAACATATACTTTATTTAACGATTTCTAATAATTCCTATTAGATTCAATATATTCAATATATATAAATAATTGGGGGATACATAACTCGTATAAATACCATTATTATTAATTAAAATATCTAATCAACACGGTTTTTTATGCATTTATACTTTTCATACCAGCACTTCAAAAATACGTTTTCTACACAAATAAATATCTACATAATTGTGCCTTTTCTTGAATTTTCTCGTATTTTCTAGGGTTTACGACGTTGGATGTTTATGAGAATATGCAATATATTCCTTCTATGACCTTTAATTGTATATATATTCAGATCATCATCATCATCACCACTAGATCTTCAGTCCTGGAACTGGTTAGACGCGTACCCTCATTGTTTTCTATTCTGAACTAACCTACATATTTTCCTGCAATTTGCCCAGTCTGCATCTATCATTATTTGATCTAGGTCTGCATCTTCCTACTTTTTCCTATCTCTGCTTGTAATATATATCCCCCACTCATCTGCAAAAATGCATAAGAATGTATTCTGCCCTTCTATTTCTCCTATTTTTTTCCACAGATATTCTTTTTTCCTTACTATTTCTATAACCTATTTGTTATTAACTTTGTCTGTCCATGCTATCATCCTCATACATCTGAAGCACAACATTCCAAAAGGCTGCCGTTTTTCTGTCTGCTTTTTCTACTGCCCGTATTCTATAGGCATACTGTGCTGTGCTCCATATATATGCTTTGAACAATTTTCTTCTTGTTTCTATATTTGTTGTCTTTGATCATAGACGCTGTTCCTTCTTGTTAGATGCAGGTTGGTCCTATTATATTGTTCTACAATTATATACCTTATTACTCCGATATTCAGTGGCTGTGAAGGGGGTAAGCAGCCTGTGGCTTCCAGGACTGGCACATTTGCCGATTTGATATTTTTTCCAATATATCTTTTCGCACAGTCAACATTAGTTGCAGATGTTTCACAACCAACATCTGTAGTTGTTTATAATAATCATCAGATTTATCTGCGCTTATTTCTTTGTCATTAGGTTTTCCGTCTCAAAACTGCTTGGACACGTACCTGCACTTATTTATATTCTGAGCTAGCTTACACAGTTCCCTGAAATTCTCAGACAGTCTATATACAGCTCGGTTCCCCTTCTATTCTTTCCAATTTTATGGCCTACTTCACCGAGATTCAGTGAAGGGGTTTAAGCAGCCTGTGGCTGCCAAGATCCCCCAACACTTAGACATTTGCCGAATTAATAGTTTTCTAGTAAACTCTTTCACACAATTATCATTATTCGAGGATATTGTCAAACCAATACTTGTAGTTGCTGATAATAATCATCATGTTTAAGTACAGTTACTTTTTTTCGTCATTAGTTTATCCATCTCGGGACTGGTTAAATGCGTAGCTCCATTGATTTCTATTCTGAGCTAGCCTACACATTTCCCTGAAATTCCTACAGCCTACATCTTTCACTATCTGTGTGCAGTAATCTAATCTAGATCTACCTCTATTTCTCTTTTTTCCTACCTCTGCTTCTAATATATTTCGTACTATTCCCTCATGCCGTAGTATGTGGCCTATCATCCTATTTCTCCTATTTTTACCGTTTTCTACATATTTCTTTCTTTCCCTACCATTTTTGTACCTCATCGTTCTTAACTTTGTCTGTGCATGATATCTTCATTATACGTTTGTGGCAGCACATTTCAAAAGCTTCAACCTTTTTCTTGTCCGCTTCCGCTACTGTCCAGGCTGTACACTCGTACAGTGCTATACTACACACATTTGTTTTAAGCAATCTTTTCCTTGTTTCTATGTTTGTTGTCTTTGTACACAGTAGTTGATTTTTCTTGTTAAATGTAGCGCAAGCTAGTGCTAATCTATCTCATTCCAATCTTTTCGAGTATTTCGAACATTTTTTTCCATTTTACATTGTCGAATGCTTTTTCCAGATCTACAAACCCTATCTATATACACGGGTTCCTCTTTTTTTATTGTTGTCTCCATTATCACCCTCAGAGCTAACATAGCCTCTCGTGTTCCCCTGTTTCGCCTAAACCCAAATTGATCTTGTCCTAATATTTCTTCACCACGTTTTTCCATTCGTCTTAGTACAATTCTAGTCAATATTTTTGACACGTGTGCTGTCACATCTATCCGCGCCTATCTTTTTGGTATAGTTACTATGATGATACGTTTGAAATCTGTGGGTATCTTGCCTGTCTCATACATATAGCTTACAAGTTGGAAGAGACGTTCTGGTACTGCTCGTCCAGCGGGTTTTAGAGTTTCTGCTTGCACCTTATTTGTACCCGGCACCTTACCATTTTTCAAACCTTTTAATGCTAATTCAAACTCATCTCTAAGTACAGGATATTTCAAGTCATCATTTTCTATGTCTGATTCCTGGTCTAATGCTGTTAGTTCCTCTCCTGAATATAAATTCTCTATATATTCTTGCCATATACCCACTTTCTCTACATTTTCAATAATGACGTTTCCTCTCGTGTCCTTTATATTTTTGCCCTAAATTAACTCTAATTAGTTTGTATGCTTTATCTGTCTGGCCTACTTCCATCTTAGTTTGTACCTCTTTGCACTTTTCATCAATCCATTGTTCTTTAGCTTACCTGCATTTGGGAAGAATTTCCCATTTTATGGCTTTTTGTATCTATGTTTTCCTAATTCGTCTGAATTATTTTTCTATATTCGTCTTTCTTTTATTAAATTCAGGATATCCTTTGTTATCCATGGTTTCTTATTTTCTTTGTGTGTATACCCCAGAATAGCTCTGGCCGCCATGTCTAAGCTGGATTTAATGTTATTCCATTCTGTTTCTACTTCCTTAGTATCAGATATTTTCCTAATATCTTTCAGCAATTTATTTGTCTTTTTTTCCGAATCTTTCTTAAATATCTTTATCTATTAGTTTCTCAAAGTCAAGGTGCCTTTTTTCGTTTCTTTTTTTCAAATTTCTAGATTTAAGTGCGATCTTCATAATAACGATGTTTTGGTCAGTGACTATATCTGCTTCTGGGTAGCTTCTACAGTCTTTTACTTGATTCCTAAACCGTTTTCTAACAAGAATGTAATGTATTTGATATTTTCCTATATCTCCTGGCATTTTCGACGTATATCGTCTTCTAGCATGATGTTGAAATAATCTGTATGTGATGATTAAATTGTTCTTGTCGCAAAATTCTACCAGCCCATTTCCCCTGTGGTTTCTCGTGCCTAAACCAAATAAACCTTCTACCGCTCCTTCCCCACCCTTACCTACCACGGCATTAAAATCCCCCGTAATTATTAAATTTTCATGTCTTTTGACGTATATTAATATGTCTTCGATATCTTTGTAGATCGCTTCTACTTTTCGTCACTGTAGCTAGAGGTGGGCGTGAGTACCTGTATTATTACTGTGTTTACCGGTTTAGATTCTAATCTAACCATCAGTACTCTTTCGTTCTTTTGTAAGTAATTTTCTACACAGCATCCTATCTTTTTCCGCATAACTATCCTCACGCCCAAATTTCCTTCCTCTTCTCCTGTATAAATTACCCTGAAGTCTCCACTCCAAAAATTCCCCGCCTCTGGCCACCGAATTTCGCTGTTCTATGTCTAGTGCTAAACTATTCATTTCAATTTTTAGGTGCTCTAGCTTACCTACTTGCTTCACACTTCTAACATTCCACGCTCCGACTCGCAAAATATTCCCGACTCTTATTCTGAACTTTCCGATCGCATCCTCCAAAGTGGTCCCCTCCCTGACATCCGAATAGTGGACTATTTTAACTGGCGTCGCCGTGGATCAATGTAGTAAGCGTAAGACTACGGATCCCAAGGTCCTGGGTTCAAATCCCGACACGGCCGACTGCTTGAAAAATGACAGGTGAGCATTTTTCACAAAAATTACGCCCTCGTTCGGATGAGAGGTTAAATGGAGGTCCCGTGTGTGAGTGTTGTCACGCACGTTAAAGATCCCTACCTTGTCTGGAACGGCAAGGGTTCGGCAAAATTCTAAATTTCCAGGCAACAAAAAACTCGCCTCCTGGCCAATGTAGTACCTTCTGGTGGAGCATTGGAAATATAAATGCACGGACTATTTTAACTCCGTAGTCTTCTATCCCAGAGAATGCTATCATGTATATTACAATTTAAGTACGGTGTGTACTTGGAGTTAAAGTAGTGGTTTCCCGTTGCTTTCCACATTGCGGTAGTGTGTCTTAAACTGCCATACTGACCCCTATAGTCTCTACCAATCTAAGTACCGAAAGAGCCGCTGTCATCTTTCGGGGACATGTTTTAGTCTGGACCCAACTACTTTGGTTGCATCTGTAGTTTGTCTCTTTAGCTCATTAGAACATGCAAGCCATTTCACCTGTTCTAGTACTCTAGAACTTCGGCAAGGTGCAGGACCATTCGAAAAGGATATATTTAGATGTAGGCTATTAATTATTAGTGTTATAAATATATTTCTTTTGTGTTTGTTTATATTAATTTACGTGTTGCAGTGGTGTATCCGCACTGATACTAATTACACCCCGGCATCACATGGTAAGTCTTCAATCAAATCTCTTCTGTCTAAAAATGCTTCAAAAATGGGCTCTTGACAAAATACCTTCGTAGACTTGCTAAATTCTTGTAAAGTTTCCGTTGCACTGTGCTCAAGTGTGAAGCAAAATCTGATAGAACACAATTACTCGAAATTGACGTCACTCGCTTTTAAACCGCACTAAAAAACTGTTTCACGATCAAAATCGGACAACCAAATGATTCCAGCAAGTTCTAACTCGTAATCAAGGTGTATCGCATGTTCACCCGCAGACCCCCGTTTCCAGTGTTGTCATATTGAGCTCTGCGTTACCAGTTTCATTACTTAGTTTTCACACCTTGTATCCTAAATGCAAAGCTTTAGTTCGGTTCGAAGTTCTGCATAAATTCGATTCGCGTTTCCAGCTGATTTTATATCACATATTTCGAATTGTACTTTCTGTCTACCTAAATCTTCGTAAGCTGTACCGAGACCACGCTAGGTTTGGCGCAGCTCTGTTCTATTCGATTCGTTCCAATCCCTACCTTCAAGCGTGCTTTTTAATAAAGACTCAAACTTATTTCTATTTTATCTTAACGCTTTGCCAGTGCGCATAATTAAAAAAATAGAAGGCATAGTCTGACCCAAAAGCTACCCTGTAATTTAGACGCCCTCTTAAAAAAATAAATGGTTAAAATTGATCGAAAATATGTGATTTCCTAATCAATTGCTGAAAGCTCTCTCCCTATAGTAGAATACGAAGTCAATAACATACCTAGAAAATTTATGAATATATAGCAGGTGGAAAAGTAAAAGTTCTCACGACTAATTTCATTTTCCGTCATTATGCTAGTAATAACATGTTCACATTTACAGGCCTAATTTTTGTGTATAACCAAATCATAGACCTTTGAAGGTCTGTAAGACATTCTACATATCACAAATTATACGTTGACCTATAATTTTCAAGAAGCTTAAGCACAAGGACAATATACTGAGTAATTTTCTAGTCAACTTTGTTCACTGGATATGCTTGGTGAAAACGCTGTTATTACAGCAACGAAACCAAATGAGACACGCAAATGTACGGACAATAATACGTTTGCGGTTTAACGGTAGCCGGTTGTATGTTGATTCGGCAGCACCTTTGTTATACATATTTAGTTTTATATAGGTAATATGTTATGAAATGCATAATAACAGGTATCAAAAAGGGTTGAATTTTTATACGTTGGGCGAATGTGTAGTATTAACTATCATAGAATAGACAAATACGTTCCGATTATATTACGTTGATAATGCTATTCTAATATTACCAGAACGATTAGACCATTTAACTTACAAATTTCGTATTCCCGCACACATTCTTTTATGAGGCGGATTTAATAGCGTGGTTAAGGTCGTAATTAAAATACAGAAAGCAGATTGTGAAATATTGGAACATAGCTTAGGCGAACTGTAAACCTCTCTCTGATGTCACTCAAGGGAATAATCTGGTCCCGCTTCTCTTTTTACAATTCATAAATAACCTAACGGAAACTACAGAAATTAAGGGACTTATGTTCGTTGCTGACTTCAACGTATACAAATAAAAAAATACTTTCAATGACTACATAACTTTACAAAACGACTTGAACAAAATTTTTAAGTGACGAGGGCTAATTGCGCTTACCACGTAATATAAATAAATGTTATTTAGTAAGTTATTCCCAAAAATAAAATTATATTATACTAGGGGTAGAGAAACTTAATAAAACGCTTTAAACGTTTACTAAGGGCATATCAAGCTATTATCTACAGAATAGATGCTAATAAAGCAATTTAATTTTAAATAACTTCTACGTCATATTTTTGGAAATGGTAGATTTGTATTATTTCTAAATAAATCATCGAGTGAAAGTACATGCTTAGTGTTATTAAACTTACCCATTAGTTTCTCATTATACGAGCGCGGTTAATTATTATTTAAAGTCTAATTTGTTTTAAATAAAGAAATGGAATACTTAACTAGATTCAATGAATCACCTAGGAGAATGCATTTCATTGTTATTTAACGAATTACTAATGCAAATCACTTATAAGCTTATTAACGTTGTTCACTAACCTAGGAATAATTATTCATAAAGGTCGGTCGATTTCTTTAAAAGTGAAATATCGTTTTCCCTAATACCAATAATGTTTAATTGTATTTATCGGAATTAAAAATAATCGTCGGCCTTACAGTTTATTTTGAAAAAAAAATTCCCGTACAACTATCCAAGATACTATTACAAGAACTTCTCTAAACAGAAAATCTTACGCTGTTATATACATAAAACTTAAGCTATAACAACTTAAAACTAGGTGAAATAGAAATGGTCTATTTTTCGATGCCCCCCAGGCGTACGTATGGACAGTTCCGGGGATAATAAAAAGTTTATCGTCATCCCCGGATAAGCTAATCTTATTTATAAGTTTTGTGTACAGCTCATGTTTAGAACTGCTAATAGATGTTATATGCTTGAGAGCACCTATATTATTTTGAGCAGTTCTGCTCATCTATATTTAACTCCATCTTTCAAACCTTTTTCGGAAATTGTAAAATATATTATTGTCCTTGTTGTTGATTACGCAAATTTCTTTTGTAAGGTAATAAGCAAATTCATTATAATTGTTCACTAAACTAGGAATAATTGTTAACACAAGGTGAGCTCAGTTTAAATATTATTCATAATGTGGTATACTACTTTAAAGATTACCCGGGCTACTTTTTCATAGGTTTGGTGGCGCTTCAGGAATGTAGTTTTCGTTAATTATTATTGTATGTTACTCATGCGTAGTTAATGAATGCAGAAAGTAACAACCACTCGTTTAAGTACATAATACTAAAATTTAAAAATCGCCGTAGGTCGTGTTGATTATTCTGAAAACATTTCTGCGCAACCTGCGGTAAGGCTATATTAATCCGCGTAATGTAGTGACGCTCGAGGAATGTAATTATCGTTTTGGTATATTTTCAAAGAGAAACACATGGTGTGCCTATAGTGCTTGTAAATTTTGTGTGGTAAGTGCCAACGTTTTTGGCTGAACTATTTAGTATAAAAGACTGCTTTTTGAAATTTTTGAATTAGTTTTAGCTGTATATTTGGAAGATGTACACCAAACAATCTTTAGAGAAAGCAATTAGTGAAATTCGGCAAGGTGTTTTAAATACACGTAAAGCTAGTAAGTTGTACAATGTACCTAAAACAACGCTACGCGATCACCTCGATAAACTTGGTGCTCGAATTAAAAGTAGAAACTCAAATATCCCGGCAATGAAAACGCAAGACAAAGCGTTAAAATGCGTTATTATGGTGTCTAAAATTAATTATTTTTACATATACAACTTACGTTACTTGCTATTTATCTACAATACGCCTATCTCCTTCAAGGTGATTATTTATACACGGGGAATTTGATTTTCCGCTTGTACCACAATGAATAAAAGTATGCTTGTATTATATAGGGAATAACCATGAATTTACAGAAATTCATATTTTTCCAGATTCTATTATATTTTAATGGGATTTATTTGTAGAATTTAGATATCAATGCCCTCTCGTGATTCCTTATCACCTCCAAATATATATATATATATATATATATATATATATTGCTGTGATAAGGGGTTGTTTAGGGGTGTATTGAGTAGTAAGGGTCGTGTAGTAACTGTAAATAGCCATGGTAATCAAAAAACTGCATTTATTTAGCAGATAATTAAATAATTGGCACATTATGTAAATAGCAAGCATTCAACACCCTGTATATAGACCGTAATTAACTTTAGTCAATTCCAGTAAGCATATCTTACAATAATAGAACGCGTATTCAGCAGAGAAATAATCATACATGTAATTAAATTACGTTGCGGAGTGTTCAATAAGTTATAAAATAAATACGCAGAAGATAAGATAAAACCTAATAAATCTGCATGTAGTTACGGTGGAACAATAAGCGCTTTGATTATAAAACGCAGTTTCAAATATCAGTTTAAGTAAATACATAAACGAAAACAGCATTCGTGTTACATCATTTATTTTGTACAATTATCCAAAAGCTTTATCTACACAAAACAACACCCGTCAGTTAAAAGTCCGGCCACGATTACAAGAGCAAATAACAGCATGACACGAAAATCCAAAATAGTTTTATCAGAAATCAGCTTGAAAGTACTGGGAATATTAAAAACAAACGTGGTTGGTTTCAACACTCTGCAAGACGGCTTGGAAAACCAATCCAAATGTAGTGGGAAAAAGCTATATAACGCCCACAGGTGATAAGAAACAGTCGGTTTCGACTTAAACTGCATTGAATCCACAATACTTTTAACCAAATATGTACGCGTCAGATAATTAAAATTTATATTATAGTGAAAATAGTGCTGAATAAGAATTACGTGAAACAGCTTTTGCCGTTTTGCAGAAAACGTGAGTAGAAATTGGTTAATTAATTTAAATTAAATATTTATAATGATATAGGACTTCTGGTTCAATTCTAATCGACGTCTAATCCGAAGTCTGGAATTATGGTTCAATTCTGGTCCACTTCTGGTCCAATTCTAATAGACTTTTGGTCTATTTTTAATACGCTGCTAATTTATGATCCGAAGTCTGGTATTCAGAAATTCGTAATACTAAGTAACCTACGAATTAAACTGGGGAAAGGTTCAAAGCATATACAGAAAAATATAAAATAAAGCACGAGGTGATTTTGGAAACAAGAGGCAACCGTGCTGAAATATTGGTTCAACGTATGTTAAGGAGTACAAAACAGAGCATTGGTTTTCGAATGAAGATAACAAAAAGGGTGTTGATCCACAACACGAAACAACTTATCAGGAGATCACAGGTCAAACCTACCTAGTTTTAAGAAATCTTTTCAATTTAAATTTTAACACAGAATTTATTAATTTTCTCTAAAGTTTGTAAGGAGTCAACAGGAACATTGTATACGTTGAAACTTACGTAAAAATCATAAAAGGGTCTCAAACGTTCCAGATTTTTTGTAAAGGTGTTGTTTTTGGTGACTTTATATTAAATTAAAAGGATATAAATTTTGGGAGAAATAATCCATATAATATTAATTGATTGAAGGGTGTATTTAAAGAAAATTGTGAAGTGTAAATATTATTTCCTTTCATTATATGAATATTGATTGACTTCGTTTTATCATTCAAACAGGTAGTCATAAAGTGGTAAATAAAAATTGATCATCGTAACGTTGTGCACTCTGTGTAAATTAAAAAGGGCTAGCCGTGGCATAATAAAATTAGAAGATTAGAGAGAAACACAGAGCGGTGGCCTTTAGTTGAACGTTTAGCACATCGGCGTACAGCGTTATTATTAATATTTAAATAACGCAACAACGGGTGGGGGGGAGATAAATACATAGCAATATATATATATATATAATATATATATATATATATATATATTATTGCTGTGATACCTTTTAAATCACCTGGTCCGTTGA
Organism: Platerodrilus igneus; assembly: GCA_036346225.1. Lineage (NCBI taxonomy): Eukaryota > Metazoa > Arthropoda > Insecta > Coleoptera > Lycidae > Platerodrilus > Platerodrilus igneus. Next base: position 2,302,373 of record JARFIW010000624.1, on the reverse strand, counting down.
TTCCTTCTGTTAATCGCCTCGGCTGCTCTTCTAGATAACTTCCATTCTCAATCATAAAATTAAACAACACATTCCTACCACAAACATCAACGTTAACTCTATTTACATCAATATTCAGAATACATTAAATTTTCAAATTAAATTTGAACATAAAATTCAGTTTTAAAAGAATTTCCGGATTAATTTTATTATCATTTTGCTGTGCATCCAAAATTAAAGTCCTTGTTGGATGCCTACTAATTAATATAACAATATAAGCAGACCGGAGTCTGAGTATAAAGGAGCATCTACCACCCCTTTACGTTAATTAACCAGGTTTGTCTAATTGAGCTCAAAGACCTACCCAAAATTTCATCCTATTCCCGAACATCAAAACAAAATACCCCTTTTTACTTAAACAAGCAAATTTCATCTTAAAATTAAATTTTATGGTTAGAAAAATTCCACTAATGTCCATTTAAAGTAAATCAATTATAAAGTCATTCAATACACACAAAAATGTCAAACAAAATAGTACAATTTACCTGAAGGTTATTGTCCTCGTAGCTTCAGTGTAATCGTCCCTTTTGTAAATCACACCATTCCAACCGGATTCTATTTACAGCTTCAAGTTATCAACGCTTTAAAAATGTTCTTCATCACCATTAATTTAAAGTTGTTTCTAGGCTTTTCCGGAACTCATCTGTGTATATCTGCCTCTGGTTCAGTGGATGCAGACACATTTACGAACCATTTAGTCATTAACACCCCGCAAAATAGCAAAGAAATTCATACTTCCTTTTACCAATATTACCAATATACGCCAAAACTGCCTACTTTTGGGTATACATTTGTCGTTGTAAATTTACTAATTGGTACCGTGATAATAAACTTTTATTACCTTGTATCTAAGTGCACTGAAGTACATTCATGTTAGCACGTAAAATAACCAACTATTTTGAGTCACTAAAATATACTAGCACACTTTAAATTATTTAATCAAACTAAAATGCACTGTTTAATATCAAGTCGCGGATGCACGAGCTTTTAACGCATCGAATCGTCGAAAGTCTAAAGTCTAAGAGCGAGAAACACATATTCCCGCCTGTATATATAGCGAATAGCCGACACGTCGCTTTGTTCCCTAAAACGGGTAATTCCAACAAATTCCTCATTCTACGTTCCCAGTCTGTAGCCTGCACGTCGATTTTATGAATTTAGTACTCACCCATTGAGATCTCAGAAAATTTCAACACGGCTCGCAAAGTTGTCCGAGAAAAACTAATTCCTTTTATCCAGATAGTGTTGTTCTACCTCGGATAGATGCATCCTATTTTGAACCAATCGCCACCCCTTGACGTTGCTTAAATCCCGCCCTTTTACAATATGTGTCTTTGCTTGACGCGTTTTCTTTTCCTTTTCTAACCTGTTCGTATTGGTGCAAATTTATATTCTTTATTATCGATTATATTTTAGTCCACGCGGACTGTTATCTGGGTTTAATAAACCCGTATCGCACATTCTCGTAAATACTAAGTCCCGGTTTCTCCAAGATTCTTTGAAACATTAATTATTTGCCAAATTTACGCAGAATGAGCTTTTTTAAAAATACGCAGGTGTTCTGTATTTCCTGCTAAAGCATCTGATCGTTTCCAATATCCTTAGAATCAACATGTTTATCCAAACAAATTAACTTGAAATTGCCTTTTAAAACACGCAGGTGTTTTCAAACGTAACATTTTAAATAACCTTCCTACGATTTGACTATTATTGGGTTTTCACAAGCCTTTTATGCTTATTATATGTTATTAACGGTTTAATTAACTCCAATTAAAATTGATTTCCATCCTTTTCATTTTTTTTTAGCGAATACACCTTAAATATTAATTATTATATGTACACTTTGTTTTACTACCCGTTACTTAAAATAGGGTTAATTAATATAAACTTTGCACGTAATTTCCATTTGTTTAGGAATAATTAAATTATCCACTGCGCTTTTCAATACTGCTTCTTTTGATGTAAAGCGTCTTATAGATAATTTAAATTTCTTATTTTTACTGAAACGACCGAGTTTATTTATGCTTCAAGGTTTTAATAAAGCGTATTATTTAATGAAATTCCTTATACACGGTAATTAAAATTATTTGATTTGATTATTTAATTTTCTACCCTGGTCTAAATATGAGTATTTTCCCCCTATTTGAATACAAATAATCCCACTTATTTGAATGCAAATATCAAATATTTAGACTGCCAAAAATCTTTACAAAATTTTGCCTATCTCTCTATCCTTATCTATCTAACTTACCTACTTTGTCTCCAATCCAAAAAATATTTACACCTATCCTATATCCCTATCCTATTCCTAACTCTCACCTACTTCTATAAACTGAAATTATCCCTAACTTCATCCTACTTATCCATCTAATCCTATATACATCCTATATACCTATCCTATTCCTAACTTTTAACTAATCTTCACTATACTTTACTTCCCCCTACCTAATCCTATATGCCTATCCTACTTTTACTCTATTCCTAACTCTCCACTAATCTTATATGAAATATCTATACTTAACCTATCTTATTTTCTTCCTACATTTAATCTTTATTCTCATCCTAAACACCTATTTCTAACTATCCCCCATATTTATCCTATACCTAGCTTTATTTTCTATAACCACTTACTTCTACTTTTCTATATACACCTATTCTATCCCTATTCTATTTAAATCTAACTCTCTTCTTGACCCTCCAAGTCTTCCTTCTTACCATCCTAATACTCTTCATCCCTATCTCTCCCCCTTCTATATCTATACTTAACATCTCTATTATCTCACATACAATAAACTTATCATCCCTCTTATCCTGACTCTTAAATATTACTTCTTCTTCAGTCCCTACACTTGTCTGTTTCTCATTTATTCTTGTTTCCCTTTCTGCCGACAAACCAAACGATACTACTTTACAATTATCGATTTTTCCCTCTATGGAAAACCCTACGTACCTTCTAGAATTTTTGTGTAATGGAATCCGCCAGAATGAATCCCTTAAATCTACTTTATTAAAAATAAACTTGCCACTTAATCTCGTCAAAAGTGTGTCCATGGATGGTGGACAATGGAATTGCGGTTTGGTCCGTTGGTTAATTTTTCGTGCATCTAAACATAAACGAATGCTATCATCTTTTTTCTTAACTACCACCAACGGATTTATGAAATGAGTGTTTGATACCTCTATTATGCCATCTTCCAACATTTTATTTAATTCTGCCTTTACCTGCTCCCGATATGCTGCTGGAATTGGATAAACCTTTGCGTTGAACGGTTCTGAATTATCCACTTCAATCTGTGCTCATAGCCTAACGCTGTGCTTGCTTCTACCCCACTAATTCTGCATGTTTTCGTAATAAAGCTTGAACCTCTACTCTCCTATCCTCTGGACATCTTATCGTGTTGATCTGTTTACCTTCATCATCCTCTACCTCTACTACATTAATACTAAACCCCGTGTCATCCTCTGTGACTTCATAACTGCCCTTCCATGGCACTACCTATCCTTAATCCTTATTACCTTCCTTTCCATATCTATCAAAACCCTAACTTCATCATACAGTCAACACCTAAAATGCTCTGAAACTTCAGTCCAGGTACAATTACAAACTCCTGTTCACAGCTTAAACCTCCTATATCTATCCTAAGCACCACAACACTATTTACTACAGCAAACTTCTTTTTATTTGGAGCTACTAAATGGCTACGTTTTATAGGCATAATTCTATCACAAACCTTATCCCTAATTTTGCTGACGAATTCCTCCGATATTAAACTCGCCTCTGCCCCTGTATCAAGTAATACTTCTACATTATTCTCAAAAATTTCTAAATTAATAATTGGCAAACATAATTTTTCTACAGTTTCTGGCTCTACTTCCTCCTCAATTTTGAAAAATTCACGTGGATGTTCGTATACATTTACACAGAAATCTAGTGGTCTGTCGCGTTCTAAAAATCCTGTCTCATCCTGTTTTCCGTGCTTGGTCCTGGTTGTCCTTCTACAACCTGTGCGTACGTCCTCCTCATGTTAATATCCGTGTCCCTATCTCTATTCGGCGTGCTGGTCACAGTCCTGTTTACTTCCGGTAAACTGTTCTGTCTCGTGTAACTAGGTCTTGGCGTCGGTCCCCTAGTCGCACTATTGCTCCTGTATTCCTGTCCTCGTCGTTCCCAATTCGGTCGAAAATTTCTGTTGTAGTCAGGCCGTCTCGGATAATTCGGTGTCCTGTTGTCAAACCTAACTGTGTTAACGTTTCGTTCTCGTATCTCTCTTGTCCGTCCAACACATACATCGTCATATCTCTGTAAATACTCTAAAATGTCTCCCGTTCTGTGATGTTTTGTAAGGCCACGTGTTGTCTAATTTCCAGTTCAAAATGTCGTGATAGGTACTTGATTATCTGTCTGTCCGTCAATGGTGGATTCAGTTGTTTGGCCACACTGTACTTGCGGATGGCATATTGCTCCTAGATCCTGCAAACTCTCCCTTAAATTTTCCTGTAATTAAGTCGTCTCGTACCTGGTCTTGTCTGTGGTCACTCCAGTAGTGTTTTAAAATTTGTTTTCAAAGTCCTGATACGTGTCTATGTCCTGTCCTACTAAATTGTACCATGCTTCCGCGTTGTCCTTTAATAAAGCCTTTATCGTATTTAGTTTAGTCTGTTCGTCAAATAAGTTTCCCACTAGATTTCTTACACTATTAATAAAAATTTGTGGATTTACCCTGTTATCGCCATAAAACTTCATGTGTTGGTCCAATGATACTCCACCTGTAGAAAATCTGGGACCTTCCCCGTTAAATTTGACAGTTGTATTTGATACTACTAACTTCGCGTTCTACCCTGCCTAACTGATCCCTACATGAGTCCGTCACTTCAGTCATTTTATATTAATCTCTTCTTCACAAAAATGCGTACTTCGGACCTTAAATGTCCCATTTCCTGTCGAAGACCTGTAATATCACGCTCATTTTTTCAACCCTATTTTCAACTTCCCCATCTTTACGGTAAGACTATTTTAAATTCTGAAACTTCTTTATTCGTCTTATCTATTTTCTCACTTAGGGTTTCCCTAACTCCTGTTAATGTCTCATTCATTCGGTCAAATTTCTTATTCGATTCTTCACTCATCTGCTCAAATTTTCGATTTGAGTCCTCTCTAACCCCACTTAACGTCTCATTCATTCTTTCAAGCATCCTCATTATCATCTCGTTTCCTTGATCCCCTGATTCCGTCCTCGACTGATCTCTACTGCCTCCTGCTTCTTCCATTTTCGAATTTTTCCCACACAATGCACTATCGTCACTTCCAATTTCCACTCCTTGACTCCTTAACCACTCCTTTCTCTGCATACGTTCTAATCACTCTCACACACTCTAAAATACTTTTAAATTTATCCACAAACAGAAACTCTCTCTCTCAGATCGCCAGTTTCCTGGAATAAAATAACAAAAATTTTATTTGGAATTCGAGCCTCACTTTTGGGTCGCCAAGAATGCTGTGATACCTTTTAAATCACCTGGTCCGTTGATTCCTTCTGTTAATCGCCTCGGCTGCTCTTCTAGATAACTTCCATTCTCAATCATAAAAATTAAACAACACATTCCTACCACAAACATCAACGTTAACTCTATTTACATCAATATTCAGACTACATTAAATTTTCAAATTAAATTTGAACATAAAATTCAGTTTTAAAAAGAATTTCCGGATTAATTTTATTATCATTTTGCTGTGCATCCAAAATTAAAGTCCTTGTTGGATGCCTACTAATTAATATAACAATATAAGCAGACCGGAGTCTGAGTATAAAGGAGCATCTACCACCCTTTACGTTAATTAACCAGGTTTGTCTAATTGAGCTCAAAGACCTACCCAAAATTTCATCCTATTCCCGAACATCAAAACAAAATACCCCTTTTACTTAAACAAGCAAATTTCATCTTAAAATTAAATTTTTATGGTTAGAAAAATTCCACTAATGTCCATTTAAAGTAAATCAATTATAAAGTCATTCAATACACACAAAAATGTCAAACAAAATAGTACAATTTACCTGAAGGTTATTGTCCTCGTAGCTTCAGTGTAATCGTCCCTTTTGTAAATCACACCATTCCAACCGGATTCTATTTACAGCTTCAAGTTATCAACGCTTTAAAATGTTCTTCATCACCATTAATTTAAAGTTGTTTCTAGGCTTTTCCGGAACTCATCTGTGTATATCTGCCTCTGGTTCAGTGGATGCAGACACATTTACGAACCATTTAGTCATTAACACCCCGCAAAATAGCAAAGAAATTCATACTTCCTTTTACCAATATTACCAATATACGCCAAAACTGCCTACTTTTGGGTATACATTTGTCGTTGTAAATCTTACTAATTGGTACCGTGATAATAAACTTTTATTACCTTGTATCTAAGTGCACTGAAGTACATTCATGTTAGCACGTAAAATAACCAACTATTTTGAGTCACTAAAATATACTAGCACACTTTAAATTATTTAATCAAACTAAAATGCACTGTTTAATATCAAGTCGCGGATGCACGAGCTTTTAACGCATCGAATCGTCGAAAGTCTAAGAGTCTAAGAGCGAGAAACACATATTCCCGCCTGTATATATATAGCGAATAGCCGACACGTCGCTTTGTTCCCTAAAACGGGTAATTCCAACGAATTCCTCATTCTACGTTCCCAGTCTGTAGCCTGCACGTCGATTTTATGAATTTAGTACTCACCCATTGAGATCTCAGAAAATTTCAACACGGCTCGCAAAGTTGTCCGAGAAAAACTAATTACTTTTATACAGAAATTGTTGTTCTACCTCTGATATATGCATCCTATTTTTAACCAATCGCCACCCCTTGACGTTGCTTAAATCCCGCCCTTTTACAATATGTGTCTTTGCTTGACGCGTTTTCTTTTTCCTTTTCTAACCTGTTCGTATTGGTGCAAATTTATATTCTTTATTATCGATTATATTTTAGTCCACGCGGACTGTTATCTGGGTTTAATAAACCCGTATCGCACATTCTCGTAAATACTAAGTCCCGGTTTCTCCAAGATTCTTTGAAACATTAATTATTTGCCAAATTTACGCAGAATGAGCTTTTTTAAAAATACGCAGGTGTTCTGTATTTCCTGCTAAAGCATCTGATCGTTTCCAATATCCTTAGAATCAACATGTTTATCCAAACAAATTAACTTGAAATTGCCTTTTAAAAACACGCAGGTGTTTTCAAACGTAACATTTTAAATAACCTTCCTACGATTTGACTATTATTGGGTTTTCACAAGCCTTTTATGCTTATTATATGTTATTAACGGTTTAATTAACTCCAATTAAAATTGATTTCCATTCTTTTCATTTTTTTTTTTAGCGAATACACCTTAAATATTAATTATTATATGTACACTTTGTTTTACTACCCGTTACTTAAAATAGGGTTAATTAATATAAACTTTGCACGTAATTTCCATTTGTTTAGGAATAATTAAATTATCCACTGCGCTTTTCAATACTGCTTCTTTTGATGTAAAGCGTCTTATAGATAATTTAAATTTCTTATTTTTACTGAAACGACCGAGTTTATTTATGCTTCAAGGTTTTAATAAAGCGTATTATTTAATGAAATTCCTTATACACGGTAATTAAAATTATTTTATTTGATTATTTAATTTTCTACCCTGGTCTAAATATGAGTAATATATATATAATGATTAAAAAAATCAATTACTCGAAACGTCGACAAATTTATAATTGAGAGTTTTATTTTATTGACTAGTGGACGAATATGTTCCTAAAGAAGATAATATACAACTTAAAAATCTATATTATTAATAGTTATAACGTCCGATAACACAGCTGTGAGATTATATATATATATATATATATATATATATATATATTGACATGATAACGTCGTACTCAGCATTATATATATATATATATATATATATGTAATGCTGTGTTTCCCTGTATTAGAATCGAGCCTCACGAATTGGGCGTCATGTATGCTGTGAAACCTCCTAAATTAACTGGTCCGTCGACTTTCTTCTGTTCATCGCCTCGGCTGCTCCCCTAGATAAACCTTCATCCTCATTCATAAAAAAAACAAACACATTCCTACCACAAACATCAACGTTAACTCTATTTACATCAATATTCACAATACATTAAAATTTCAAAATTAAAAATTTAGCATAAATTTCAGTATCAGAAAATTTCAAGATTTAAATTTGTTATCATTTTAATGTGCATCCAAAATTAAAGTCCTTGTAGGATGCCTACTAATTAATGTAACAATATATGCAGGCCTGAGTCTGAGTACAAAGGGAGCATCTACCACCCCTTTACGTTAATTAACCAGGTTCGTCTAATTGAGCTCAAAGACATACCCAAATTTTCATCAAGAACATAAATACTAAATACTCCTTTCGACTTAAACAAGAAAATTTCACCTTAAAATTAAAAATTTGTTGTTAGTACAACTTCATTACTGTCCATTTTAAGTAAATAAATTATAAAGTTATTCAACACACACGAAAACATCAAAGTTCAAACAAAATAGTATAATTTACCTGAAGGTTACTGCACTCGTAGCTTCAATGTACATCGTCCCTTTTGTTAATCACACCATTCCAACTGGGTTATATTTACGGCTTCTGATTCTAAACGCTTTTAAAATTTCTCCATCACCATTCATCTAAAGTTGTTTCAGGGCTTTTCCGGAACTCATCTGTGTATATCTGAACCTTGTTTTGTGGATCCAGACACGTTTATGAACCATTTAATTATCAACACCCCCGAAAAATAACAAAGAAATTCATACTTCTTTCACCAATATACGCCAAAACTGCCTACTTTTGTGTATTCATTTGTCGTTGCAAATTAGACTAATTGGTACAGTGATACTAGACTTTATTACCTTGTATCTTCTTTTCTAAGTGCACTAAAGTACACTCATTGTAGCACGTAAAGAACAAACTGTTTTTAAATCACCAAAATTACGAGCAAACTGTTTAAATTATTTAATCAAAATCGGAAAACTAAAAAGCACTGTTTAACGCATTGAATCAATTCGAAAATCTAAGAGAGCTTGTTCATATTAACCTGGGTATATATAGCGGTTAGCCTGTCTGTCGGTCTGGTCCCCAAAACCGACAATTCTTCAGAATTTCGCATGCTAGGTTCCCATTCCGCAGCACGGCATGCGATTTTTACGAAATTTGCACTCGCATCAGTTAAATCTCAGAAATTTCGACACGGCTCGCAACGTCTGGAAATAACTAATTAAATTTTATACAGAAATGTTATTTTTACCTCTCAAGTTTGCCTTTTACTTTCAACCAATCGCAACCCCGTGACGTTGCTCCACTCACGCCTTTTACTATATGTGTCTCGGTCTTGCGCATATTATCTGTCTCTATCTACCCTGTTCTTATTGGTGCAAATTGATATTCTTTATTATCGATTATTTCAGTCCATGTGGACTGTGAAATAACCCACCTTTAGCATTTCCCGTAACTATTATGCGACGGTTTCTCCAACATTCTCTGTAACCATTCGTTATCTGCCAAATTTACGCAGAATGAGCCTTTTAAAAATACGCAGGTGTTCAAACATAATCCTTCTAAATAACACTTCTACGATTTGCATTTTATTGGGTTTTTACAAGTTTTTATAGATATTATATGTTACTAATGGTTCAATTAACTCCAATTAAAATAATACCCTTTAATTTTTAGTGACTCCTAATCAAATATTAATTATTATCTGTACATTTTGTTTAATACCGGTTACTTAAAATTGAGTTAATTAATATAAATTTTGCACGTAATTTTCTATTTGTTTCTTTACCAGGAATAATTAAATTACACGCAGAGCTTTTTAATACTGCTTCCTTTTTTTTATAGCAAGCGTCTTGTAGATGATTTAACTCCCTTATTTTTAATGAAACGAATGAATTTTTATGCTTCACGGTTTTTTTTTAATAACGCGTACCTTTTCCCAAAGCTTCTACACGGTGATTAAAATTATTTGATGTGATCATTTAATTTTCTACCCTGGTCTAAATATGAGTAATATATATATATATATATATATATATATATAAATATTATTATAGTGAATAAGATGAAATAACTTAGACTTTTATGCAAAGCCCAAATGATCATTTCAAATCGAGCTAATAATTGAAAGATGGAAAATACAAGGTCTTGGACAGGACTTGAACCTGTATCCTGGTTTTGCCGGAACCATGCGTTTACCAATTACGCCACCGAGACCGATGACGACAATTGGGAAATTTACTAATTTAAATCGTGTACACGACGATACATCAACCTAACTTTCAATTACGTTCGGCATTTTTGTCAATCGTATCTGACATTGTCAAGTTTTTGACTTATGTCAGTTATAGACAGCCGCCCGCAACTGTCCATGCGTACGCCTGGGGGCATTGAAAAATAGTTGTTATCGGTTAAGTTTTATGTATATAAAAGCTTTAAGTTTTTGTGTATAGAGAAGTTTTTGTAATAGTATCTATGGAAAGTTGTACGGGAATTTTTTCAAAATGAGCAGTAAGGCTGACGGCAATTTTTGATTCCGGTAAATACAATTAAACATTGCTTGTATTAGGGTAAACAAAATTTCACTTCCAAAGAATTTACAACTTTGATCCCGTATGATTAATTATTTCTAGGTTAGCAAACAACGTTAATAATCTTATAAGTGGTTTGCATTAATAAATTGTTAAAAAACAATGAAATGCATTCTCCTCGGTGATCCATTTAGAAACTGTCAAATCGTCGAAATACTCAAGTTTTCACTTCTAAAGAAATAAATTTAAAGCTGGTCGGTATTTAATACAAATTAGACTTTAAATAATAATTAACGGCGCTCGTAAAATGAGTAACTAATGCTTAAATTTAATAACACTAAGCATATACTTTTGCTCGTGATTCATTTAGAAAATATACAAGCCTACCATTTACAAATATAGGACGTAGAAGTTATTTAAAATTAAATTGCTTTATTAGTAACTATCCTGTAGACAATAGCACGATATACCCTTAGTTAAAGTTTAAAGTGTTTTATTAAGCTTCCCTTCAAGAGGTTTAAATTGATTTACAAAAACCTGCTGATTGAAAAGGATTTAAAGATCAAGTTAAAATTAAATAAACAATAACGAGTTAAAATTAAATAAACAAAAATTTAAAAGTACGAGACTTTAACAGGGTGTAACTTTGTATGGGAGAATCCGATTTTTAAAATTCAAACGGGGTTAGATTGTCTAGGAAACTAGGGTTTAGGTTTATTTAACAGATCACCCAGTGTAAAAGTGATTAGTATGGTGCTTGTGACGTAGTGAGTGTGCAATGAGTTGCAAACATTTAGGTTCTGAGAGGCGCAATGAAGAAAAGAACCCTGCAATACCAAAATGAAAATTTAAATTTTATACTTAAATTACGTCAGAAAATTTCTGTCTGTAAAAATATATGTATGGAAATAGATGTTAAGTGTACACTGTATATTTATAATCAAATAAAATTATTTTAAAGGAATGTGTACTACTTTTTTTGCTTACACCAATTTTTTAAATCGAGTTGGCCTAAGGTTGAATTAATGGTGGATTCGGAATTGCAAGAAAAATTAAATTGGTATTACCATACACGATTAGAAACTGTTTATAAATAAAAAAAGTTATAAACTTGGGGGTTGTAACTTGATAAGGGTTGATGTTGACATAAAAATTAAAAAGGTGGAAATACAAAGGTCGTGCGGTGCCAATAGGCACCGAAAGGTATCTCAAAAATTTTAGCGGTTATGTTACCGATGGTGGGGGTAAAAATGAAGCAAAAAAAACCCACAAGGAGGAATTTTCATTCCCACCAGGAGGAAGTTCCTTTAAAATAAGACTTTATAGTGGGAATTTACATGTAAAACCTAGGTTAGATGGTGGCGCGGTGGTGGTGGCGCTGTTTTCGGATCATCCAATCCTACTACCGTCAGAGTAAGTAAAACAATAGTCGGTAAAATGTTACTTGAGTAAAATCAGTGTTAATAGAAATCGATAACTGCATTGGCAAGAAAACAAAAAAATAAGACCAAATGTCAGTTAAGAAGGAAATTCTAAAGAAATAGCAGCTACATTACTATTTACGTAATCTGATAAAAAGAAGCTAATTTAGCTGGAATTATGTGAGCAGTTTATCTTGTAGCTTGTTCATAAATATCTGAAAAATCAGTTTAACTTCAGTCTACCAAATCACGAACTATGCTGTAACCGATGTGTATTCTACTAATAATCGTTAGCAAGGGTCAGTTGGTAAACAAGTCAAATACTATACTTGAACATTAGGTTAGCTCATAATAACGTTACTCCTATCTGTATTCCACTTTCTGGCAACGTAATAAAGGGTTATTTCATTGCATTGAATACTGACCCGTCCGAAACCCTAACGTTGATTTTGTTTCAGAAACTTAAGCAACGATATTTGATTTAAGTTTATATATCGACGCTAGAAGTAGCATTTTTAACATTCTTTTGTGCAGAGTCCACAAACATACGGTCTTGTATAAATCATCAAAATGTCGCCATTTTCATGAACATTAAAAGCGAGAGCATCATATCAGCAAACTTTTTATGTATCACAGAAGGGCCTATCACAACATAGAGATAGCAAAAAGAAATTGGAGTTTTTATTACAGACTGAAAGGGTGGTCACACTGAAGGGTGATTTAAACTAACAGTGTCCGACAGCCATAGTGAATGTTTAAGCACCCCTAAATGACCTGTATTGTGTGTATTCTATTTCCACTCAGGATGTCCAGAAACGGTATTTTCATACTGAACCCAGTTATATTAATATTTTATGGTGTATTATGGACATATGAATCCTTACAACTGTGAAGTGTATGTCTGATGTATTTTAAATGAGTGGTAACTGATGGACAAACAATTCTTTAGGAGGGATCATGACAATACATCCAAAATTGCACTATTTCTAAAATTTATAATTTCCAAATGATAGAAATACAATATCTGTTTGAAATAAAAGGAAAATAGTAAGCAGGAAACATGAGTGAAAGCTCTGTTTGTCGATATATTTAAAGAATTAGTAATTTATATGTTTGCGGGAGCTTGATTGTGATGAACCAAATGCGATTATTTCAACAGCGATAGGAAGGGGACTCCCTGATTTATCGCTCGTATAGAAGAAGTTTAAGTGGTATATGTTACCAGCAGAAGATTATCAAGATTATCCTCTGATTGGTTATGACAAATATCAAGCTGCATTATAGCTTTTCCTAAACTGTGTACTACGAAGTGCTTTTCCAAGAATTTTACCAAAAGCTATGAAACCAAGGCAAATTACTGTGTTAATACATTTGACACCATTCAAACACCTTTTGAAGAAAATATTGTAACTTATTATAAATCCTTTGAATCTACTTCTACCGTTCCGTATTATTATTTTAAGTTCGCCAATTTATTGTTTCTCGTAGTCTTTGTCTCGAGTATCAGTGCTGTTAAATGGATAAATTCCTTCATTTCTATGCGAGTTAAGGTTCGGACCTTGGGAGCTGCCTTTTTAAAAACCAGTTCCAAAACTTCTTAACAAATTTATTTTATTATACAGAAATTAATTGTGAAATTTTGACAAGTTGATAAATATTATTTTAAATTCAAAATTAATTAATAAATGTACTATTTTGAGTAGTCTAGCAAACTGCAATGCTAAAGCGGATCACTCGACTGACTGCCGGGTCCTTAAGCTCCCGGGCTTTTTATAATGTTCCTACCCCCTCACATGGCTGTGGGAACTTGCAGATCTCATGTCTGCTTATTCTTAATACTATTCATAACTACATTGTTGTAATCTTAATTTCTAAGTAATCACGGTACCTGACCGTCTGCGACCTGACATCTGCAGTGTCACTATCGTCTGCGATACAAAGTAGCGCATCCGTTCTCATGAACGTTAATAAACTTTAGAAATTGTCCTTGTATTTACTTTGTTGCACTTCACTTAACATTTTATTACACACTAATAATTTTCTAATTATTCTATTTTAATATATATACATCAATTGGGGCATACATAACTTGCGTTGACCAATCACAAGTCTGAACTTTTCTTGTACTTTGAAACTAACTATCTTTTGCGAACTCCTTGTTGGATCGATATACACTAGTCACAATTGATATTTATATTAACAAGGTCTTGCACGAGCCTTAATATGCACCCCAAAAATCATACGATTCTCTGTTTTGATAGTTTTATTGATGATGTTTTGAAGAATGTGTCTGTTTTGTATTTGACACGAGTCAAGGAGGACACTACTACTTATGATATTTACCACGCATTTTGGAAAAAATTTCGAGTGGGTCTAGATAGGTTCTTTGGTGCATGAACCGTGACCCTCCTCTATTAACATCCACACATCAACAAACGTAGATGGTTCAACAATTTCGGTGATCTTTACTTCAAAATCTACAACTAAGCGTCGGATCTATAACAGATTTCCGCTTGAGAGTACGTTTACTATTGGCTTAGTGACTTAACTAATTTAGTTGTATTTTTTGACAGATATACATTGTGCGTGTGAAACAATCTACCTAATTTTAACATCGTTTCGAGCTTTGTCCCAGAATTGCTAGTAAGTGGCAACTTATGGGCGGGCGGGCGGGCACGTGAGCGGGTGGGTGGACTTCTGTATTATAAAAAATACACTTGTAAAAAAGTTAAAGTCGAAAACACAGACGTACCTTTAAAGAAAATTAAACAACCTATTCTGGAGGACGCTATACATCTTTCTTATGCAGATGTGTTGACTCGAGATCAAGACGAAAATATAGACACATCGGTTTATGGAGTAAACTATAACCCCAATCTGATACGCATAGTTTGGGAAAAGTGTGTAGAAAATTGAACCAAAAGCAGTAACATAACCTTAAATAATAGCGTTTATTCCGGTACTAGAGGTCTAACAAGAGTTATAATTATTTTTAAAGTCCTTAGCATTTTCCTAAGGAATGTAATAAACTAGTTCAGAGGATACATTCCCCCCCCTGTTGTTTCGTACGTGCGCACAAGTCGGATACAATCGGTACATATTCGAATAAGAGTAGCTCACACAAAAGGACTGTTCGCACAAGAGTTATTATTTGTCAATTGTACAGTTTAAAGAGACGATTAAACAAATATGTATAAAGACTTTGGGGAGGTAATTCGAAGATTTTGCAATGCCCTACAAGTGAGAAAAGCTGAATGCGGGCAACGGTTTTTGATAGAAAGTGAAGAATGTCTTATGTGTCAGTCATACGAGGAAGCAATATAGCACTGTACTGCTGGTCAGTATTGCCCGAGGATTTGGATGATTTTATGGAAATAATCGAGGACATGGGTTTTATAAAACTGTTGGCAGATATTCAGATGGAATATATTAAATTTTATCCTTAAATTACGTCAAAAAGTTTCTGTGTGTAAAAATATATATGTAAGAAAATAGACGTTAAGTGTCTTTCTGCAACGGAAGACAAACTAACAAATGTTCATTTAACAAACTACCAATAGGCGCAGAGGCCGAAGTATCAAAAACCACTCTGAGTTTGACTGTTGCGCTCTCTGGTTTCACAACGGCATGATGAAGTATGCAGTATTCTGACGAACCATCTATTGAATTTTGACACGATTTCGGACAAAGTACCATATGACAACTCCCAATGTAATCTTGCA
The DNA here is from genome assembly GCA_036346225.1 of Platerodrilus igneus. NCBI lineage: Eukaryota > Metazoa > Arthropoda > Insecta > Coleoptera > Lycidae > Platerodrilus > Platerodrilus igneus. The sequence goes on along the minus strand of JARFIW010000624.1, from coordinate 2,286,588 downwards.
TAAAATCACGATATGAAGTATATAAATGAGAACATTTTCCAAACGTCACTCCAATGAAAGAAATCTACAAATGGCGATCTCCCGAGACTCGAAAAAACAGACTCCGGGCCGTTGAATGGCAACCGGGCCACAAAACGACCACCATCGTCTCTAGCACGAGTCTCAACAAAATGGTTTTTGCACGCTTCTTCCGCCGAGCTCACTCTAGAAGAGTATGGAATGTTTTCTAGTTTCCAAAAGCGACGTAAATTAGAATCCAATGGTTCCACATTTGCACATAACGAAGTGCATGAAGAAAAAGGAGAAACAAGTTTTCCTGTCAGTATCCAACCCAATGTTGTTTTTATAGCGACAGGTTCATCCAGCGAACCCACACGAGATTCATTCATCAAAATATGGGCGAAGATATTTGCACCTAGCAACATTTCTATTTTACTGGGTTTATCAAAATGTTCGTCAGTTAATTTTAAGTCAGACGTATGCAACCAATTATTTGATTCAACTGTACCAACTTCAAGTGCCATCGTTAAATAAAGTATTTATCCTCATTTACTGTTTTATATTTGAGAGTATTCATGCTTAACCAAGGGGCTCCTCAGAACCTTAGATTTTCGAGGCGGTTCTAATTTGATGTCGCACATTATTTTTTATAACAGAACCAGCAGTTATCAAAACCAAAAGTAACTATCGAACTACAAATCCTTCGGCAATTGTTTCGTAGTTTTCTTTCATGCACCTAGGGCTACGTGATTTACAAGTTTGCAGAATTTAACGCTTGTATCCTCGTACAAAGTGTATATGAAATAATTTTTCTGTCAGCTGAATTACCGAATGAAAGCTGGAGTACAGATTAACAAAAATTAAACGAAACGTTTAAGCAACTTCATTGCAGATTTACGTAAATTTCAGAAATTTCAGATCGTCTTAAAAAGCCTTACATATTATCGATTGTCAACGTCAGGTCTCAATTCAGTATTTAAATCTTTCTGAGTATTAAATCGTTCTGTAGTAAACCGGAACTACAAACAAGACAGAAACAAAAGCTGGGGTGAAGATGTCAAGCGATAACTGAAACATTGTAAAGTCAAATGTGATTGTAAATCTTCACTTCCCGCCCTCTCGTTTTATTTGACGTAGAAAAAATTAAATTCCCTTGCAGGGGGTTTTATATTATTGAAACAGACACTCGTTTGGAATTTATTTTAGAAAGGTCTTAGTACTATAGCCAAGGAATAAATACATATTGCATTCTAAATTCTTTTGGGGTTAAAGAATGTTATATAATGATACTAATTTTATTAAATATATTCAGCTTTATTTCATTATTAGGAAAATGGTAAAGACTAGTCGGCGGATAACAGATTTATGATTAAGAATTAGTAGGTGTATGATGAATTTTTTAGAAAAATATTAGGCTTTGAGTTAGATAAACTGGTGTATGAATTCTATAAAAATTAATTGCTTATTGATATTTTGCAATGAGAATACGAGGTCGGATAAGTAAGTAATGAGACTGATTAAAAAAAACACGTATATTTAAAATCTAAAATACGTAAATATGATGTATTACCAGATTACACGCCAATATTAAACAAAAATTAAAAAAGGGGAGGGCTTCAAAAATTTATTCAAAATTGTACACAGCGTTAGCTAGCAAAAAATCAATATAGTTACCCAACCTAGTTTCGGTGTCAGTTTATAACATATAAGAGAATGATCTAGGTTAACTTTTATCTAACACCTCTTAAGTGTATGGAATTTTAAATTAAGAGGCAGTTGCTTCTAGAACATTCTAAACAGAAAGTGTGGCAATAATATGCAATTTCAGCAATGATTCAAAAAATATTAAATGAATGTAACTCAAAATATTTACAAATGATTTAAGTTTAAATCTAGAATATTGAAAATCAACAATGGCGAATATAAATACATATTTAAACATTTTACCTCAAAACACATGGAAATTGTGAATGCATAAGGGATCTGATTAGCTGGACCAATCAGGTAACCCATACCGGAGAGTGTTGCCGTTTGGGGCTTGGGGTTGTAGGCTGCGCCTGAATTCTTAAACTGAGTGTTTGAGTTTTGAATATCTTTATATATATATAGACTTTTATGCAAAGCCCAAATGATAATATATTATTACTAAATGATCATTTCAAATCGAACTAGTAATTGAAAGATGGGAAATATAAGGTCTTGGACAGGACATGAACCTGTATCCTGGTTTTGCTGGAACCATGCGTTTCTCAATTACGCTACCAAGACCGATGACACAATTGGGAAATTTACAAATTTAAATCGTGTACAACAACTATACATAAACCAAACTTTCAATTACGTTTGGCATTTTGTCAATTATATCTGACATTGTCAAGTTTTGAATTATGTCAGTTATAGACAGGAGGCGACACTCAAAGTTACGGCTATAAGCCAAATATTAAATATATAAATATTTTAGACAGTTAATTACACAAAGTAAGTTGATAAATACTATAGTATTACAGTGAATAAGATGAAATAACTTAGACTTTTATGCAATGCCCAAATGATCATTTCAAATCGATTTAAATTAGTTAATTTCTCAATTGTCGTCATCGGTCTCGGTGGCGTAATTGGTAAACGCATGGTTCCGGCAAAACCAGGATACAGGTTCAAGTCCCGTCCAAGACCTTATATTTTCCATCTTTCAATTACTAGCTCGATTTGAAATGATCATTTGGGCTTTGCATAAAAGTCTAAGTTATTTCATCTTATTCACTGTAATACTATAGTATTTATCAACTTACTTTGTGTAATTAACTGTCTAAATATTTATATATTTAATATTTGGCTTATAGCCGTAACTTTGAGCGTCGCCTCCTGTCTATAACTGACATAAGTCAAAACTTGACAATGTCAGATATAATTGACAAAAATGCCAAACGTAATTGAAAGTTAGGTCTATGTATAGTTGTTGTACACGATTTAAATTTGTAAATTTCCCAATTGTGTCATCGGTCTCGGTAGCGTAATTGAGAAACGCATGGTTCCAGCAAAACAGGATACAGGTTCAAGTCCTGTCCAAGACCTTATATTTTCCATCTTTCAATTACTAGCTCGATTTGAAATGATCATTTCGGCTTTGCATAAAAGTCTAAGTTATTATTTCATCTTATTCACTGTAATACTATAGTATTTATCAACTTACCTTGTGTAATTAACTGTCTAAAATATTTATATATATTATGTAGTGGTTTTAAAGGGCTAAATTTAAGTATAAACAAGGCAATTTCAAACACCCTGTATAGAGGAAACAACCAGAATTTACGTGCGAAATTTGTTTCATTTAGTTAATTTAAAGTAACAAGTATTACCATAATTTTACAATTAGTGATTAAAATTTAGTTAGGTTCGTAAAGAAAATTAATTGTAGAAGCCAATGCAAGTTATTAATTAATTTAATTGAGTTTAATTCAAAGGGTTATTACGTCTAATACGCATAAGAGCTTGAAAAATCGATAATACAAAGGTGAAACGCTTCACTAACAAATAAACAGCCGTTGAATATAAAATACCTTGAAACGTAAACTCCTAGAAATGTTATTTAAAGCGTTCGTTAACTGAACACTTGCATGTTTTGGAAAGGTCATGTTCCCCTTATTTGTGTAGATAAAAGACGAAATTCGAGGTATATTGTGCAACGGTAGAATGTTTCGCATAAATGCTAATTAAAAGTTTCCTTAAAGCGCAGAAGGGATGGACAATCAATGATATGCTTCGGAATGAGACAGGCATAATAGCAGTTTATTTCAAAACGCACGTATTCAGTCCACATGGGTTAGATAGAACGCGGACAGTAATATCGATTTTCTACCACTCAAACAAGGTTAGAAGGAAACATAGAATATGCATAAGAGAAGAATAGAGTTAATATAGGCGGGGTTTCAAGACGTCACTGAAAGGATGATTGGTCTATATAGTTAGTTGTAGAACAGACAAGCACGGAAAAATTTGAATGCGAGTTTTTCGGAAAATATCATAACGACAAGCTAAATTTTGAAGATTTCAAAAACGGTTGAACTAAAATTTGAAGAAGTATTATTTTAAATGAAGTATTTCGCGGGAAGAGTGGCCGAGAGGTGGCATTCGAATTGTATAAATACTCTAAGAGAATTAGCATCGCTCTCTTTTAACTTCGATCTCTTAGTATTTTGATTGCTTCAGACTACGTACAGAAATTTACCACGAGCTTGTAAGTATATAAAAATTTTTAATTTAAATAGTACTGTGTTGGCCTCATAATTTGAAACGCGGATAGTGTCGAGTCTAAATTAATTGAGGTACAACATATATCTTAACAAGCTCGTGAAGTGACGTAAAGTAACGTAAATTAAATTAAGCAATTATAAAAGAATTGTAATATACTTGAATTTGGATTTGGATGCATCGTGAATGCAGAGCATGCAGCACAACTTAGAGGTTGTTCATCTACAAATAGCTGGTGGCGGCGACCAGAGCAGAACCACGAAACCGAGGGTTCAGGAACTTAACGGCTTCGTCAACGAAGTAGAGATCTTCAAGAAGTTCCAGGTAACGCTTTAGAATTTGTTGTTTTTATAAACTATGAAAATTGTGGTGATGTGTGAGAGTGAACTATGAAGGTATATTGCATTTTGAAAATAATACGTATAACTAACTTTTATTATGGTATTTAAATATAAATCTAAAGGTGTATATAAAGCTTATTAACGTTCTTCAGGGATTTAAATTTTTTTATTGTTTAGAGTACATGGGTTTTTTTGTGTTTGTTGTAACAGTATGCAAAGTAAAAGGCATACATTATTCATAATTAACTGGGTTATCATGAGCTCACCATACTCCAGAGTGTATTAATTAAAATTAATTATAAATAAAGAAAGAAAAATAAGGTATTATTCAGGGCCCATTTACTCCGGTTACAGTCAATGTGTTTGATATTTCAAGTTAAAATCTTGGACATTACAAAAATAGAATTTATTGAGGTGTAACTTGATCACTGAAATGTAAATAATCTTGAATTTTTATTTGTAAATAGTGGTAAATAAATATTGTATGATTGTTGTATTATTTTGTGGTTTTATTGAGAGTGTGCGTGAACGATAACGAATATGATAGTGAATCTAGGTATCCAAGAGGAGGCCCAACTGAGCTAGCCAGGGAGCTGTTGAAGAAAGTAATTAAATGATGGAAGCAGAATCTGGGTAAGAAATTATCTTTTTTTGAAAAAATTTTCTATTGTGTTAAATTTATGACGATTTTTGGAAAATAAATAAAATCCTCGAATGTTTTTTGAGAAAGTACTGAGCTAGAGCGAAGTTATATATATATATATATATATATATATATATATATATATATTACTGTGGATTTATAGTTTATAATAGATTTTAGAAAAATCAAATAATTATTTATTGCAGGGTAACTCATGTATATAAAAGTCAAGTAGGTTTAAGACGTTTTTCCGAAAGATAGGATAAGAATTTACTAATTTTTATTAAATGTTAGGATTAAGTATACGTAGTTGTAAAATTCACTGTAAATATTAATTATAATTAAGTAGGAAACGTAATTTCGTAAAGAATAGTTTCATAAAGCGTAGTTAAGATTTTAAAATGAAATAGCGTGTAAATTTGTTAATACGAAAGCTTTTATGTATGTAGCATAAAAATCGATAATGGAAGAGGGTGAATTTATTTAGTAACACATACTCAAAGCGTCATTTATTTATTGGGTAACTTAGGGTAATATAAATCGGGAGCATGTATAATATTTTTAGAAAGGTTTAGCATTTCCAACACTTTCAGTGTATCGAGTTTAAAGCTTGTCAACAAGTATTAGGATTCCTGGTAAAAGACCGTTGAGAAACAAACACAGGTCTATGTTAGATAAAATGTTACGTACGAAAACAGATCGATAATATAAAGAGGAAGACTGTATTTTACATGAAGTAGCAAAGAAGGGGAAATAACATATAGTTAGCTATCGCTGACTTTGAAACGTCTGTTCCACAAGGAAATTTAAAGGCAAATAAGCAAGACAGAGACGCGATGTGTTTTTTGAAGATATTGGTTGGAAAGGGAATGAGAAATCCTGTAGAGGGTTGCAAACAGAATACGATTGTTAGATTAGGTAAATAAGAGCAAGATAAACGATAATATCGATCGGTTAGGTAGAACAGAGCTTATGAATAGCGGGGATAGAAACAACAAGATATAACGTACGGGTTAGACGAAGATAAAAGAAAAGACCAACGAATGTTGAAAATAAGAAAAGGAAAAGACAAAAGATAGAAAGAAGGAAATGATAGATATGCGCGTGCATTAGAGGTGTGTTTTGGAAGCTAGAGTGGATGGCAGTTATCGGGAGATTTTGCAGAAAGTGCCAGCCGTTGAAAATTTTAATGAGGGCTTCTTCGTAAAACGATTGTTTGTAACTGAAAATTCTAAGAAAAGGGTTGAGAATTTTAACTAGAATACCTCAAGGGTAATGGTTAGTTTGTGGAATTTAGCGACCGTTTGTTGTAGTGTTGTAGTGCATGGGTTTCTGGAACCAGTGGACGGTTCAAAAACGTTAATACGAAAGTGTGTTATAGGGGTGGTGAGAATATATTCAAGGAGGTAGTTTTGGAGGCTATATAAACCCAGAGGAGGTGGTAAACTCGCTCTCTTTTCCTTTTGATTTTCAACCAAGCTGCATACAAGTGTAAATGTAAATAAGTGAGTTTAAATTTTATTAAAAATTAATATGTACAAGTTGGTGCAAAGTTATATGGCAATTCTAAAGTCTATAAAATTCTGCTAATAATCGAAGCTGAAAGCAAAGTAAGTAAAATTTTTACTATTTGTGGTTGGAGGCGCTTGGTGTACTGGGTACAAGTCAAGTATATGGATCGATCAGTAGCAGATGTATGGGAGCATGGAAGCACCGTGCATTAGCAGCGGAGAAACCAGGGTAGAAGCGTGCTGTTCCGGATGGTGAGAGGCCAGCTGGAGAACTTGTTGAACGTGCATTCGAGTGGGATGACTACGTTGGAGATGGTTTCCACGTAGAGAGTTGGTGGTGCTACAATTCGGGTAATTTAACCTTTGTAAAACTTTTGCTTATTGTGATTTTGTGGGCGATTATGACAATTTGATGATTATTGGTGTATTTTATTGTATTGTGTGGACATTTTATTTGACAATTTACCTTGAGAAAGGAGTATATGAAAATTTATTTATGTACTACTTGGTGGTATAAAATGAAGGTGTAATATTGACTTTTTGTACAAAGTAAAAGGGTTTTTGGTAATTTCGGTGCAGTAGTTAGCACATAGGTAAAGAAAGGTTCTTACTATGAGCTCGTATTAGTCGTGGGGGTTTAAAGTAAAGTTGGGGATAAGCCCAGTTACTTTTGGTTAATTATTGATGTAATTATAAAAATTTCCAAATTATTTTATTTAAAATGACTTTTCAAAATTGATAATATGTGTTACATATTCAAGATGTAAGAGGTATGTAAAACTATAAATTTTTGAATAACAACTTGATGTTCAAATAAATCGTGATGTACTTTTGGAGGTCAACTTTCATTTATTTAAATAGTAGGGTAGGATTTTCAGAGGACAGGTGAGCAGCCGTGGCGAACATCCGTGAGGAAGTTGAAGGTTTTGGCGTCCGAATTAGAAAGCATTTTCAGAGGGTATTATTATAGGGTGATATGAATTGCAAGTCTAGATGACAGAGCTTCATTTTCAGGTAGGTGCAGGTATTTGTGACAACACAAATTTTAAGGGCGGTCCATTCAGGTAGAATACGCAAAATTATGTCGCCCAAAGTGTGGGGAACGAAAATTTTAGGGCTTCCTACCGAGTAAAGCTTCACAGAATTATATATATATATATATATATATATATATATATATATATTACTCAAATTTAGACCAGGGTAGAAAATTAATTAACGACATCAAATAATTTTAATCACCGTGTATAAGGAAGCTTTGGGAAAAAGTACGCGTTATTAAAGGCCTACTGTGAGGATTTCAATCATTCAATTAGAATGTAGGGTTTGTATAGAATTTTATTAGATAATACGCGTTATTAAAACGTGGAGCATACAAATTTATTCGTTTCATTAAAAATAAGGGATTTAAATTATTCACTAGACGCTTTCTATAAAAAGAAGCAGAATTAAAATGCTCAACTGGTATGTAATTTAATTATTCCAAGTAAAGAAACAAATAGAAATTACGTGCAAAATTTATATAATTAATTCAATTTTTAAGTAACCGGTATTAAACAAAATGTACAAATAATAATTAATATTTAATTAGGATTCGCTAAAAATTAAAGGGTAGAAGTCAATGCCATTCATTATTATTTTAATTGGAGTTAATTGAACGATTATTAAGATATAATATGCATAAAAGCTTTTAAAAACCCAATAATATTCAAATAGTAGAAGTGTTATTTAAAGTATTACGATTGAACACCTGCGTATTTTTAAATGTCAAATTCTAATAAATTCGAGCTGATAAACATGCAGATTCTGCGTATATTGCAAACGGTCGGATAAACCGTAGCTTATATTAACGGGAAGGTTAGTTGAGCGGTTATTTAACTCAAATAAGAATACACGTGGACTGAAATAACCGATAGTAAAGAGTATCGATTTGCACCACTAGGACTAAGTTAGAAAAAGACAGATAAAATGCGCAAGGCAGAGACACAGATAATAAAAGGCGTGATTTGAGCAACGTCACGAAGAAACGATCGGTTAAAATAAGTTTTCAGATATGAGAGGTAAAAACACAACAATTTCTATACAAAATTAATTAGTTGTTCTCGGACGTGTTTGCAAGCCGTGTGAAAATTTCTTAGATTTAACTGGCACGAGTGCAAAAATTTAGTAGAATCGCTGTGCCGGACTGTCGAGAAGGGAACCGAGAATGCGAAATTCTGAAAATTGTCCGTTGAGGGACAAATCCGACGTGCAAGCAAGGCTGTTATATAAACCCGGACTTTAAACAGTTTGGCTTTCTTAGATTTTCGATTTTGATTCAATACTTTAAACAGTTTGCTCTTATATTTTTTGATTATTGAATACTTTAAAACAGTTTGCTCTTTACGTGCTACGATACAAGTTATTATGCATTAGTGCACTTACAAAGGATAGATAAGTAGCGATAAATAAATACATTTAAGTATGCAGCTTTGTATAGCGTGAACAAAGTATGAATTGCTTTGCTAATTTTCGGGGATATACATAGATGAGTTCCTGAGAACTCCTGAACCAATTTAGACGAATGGTGGTGTACAAAAATTTTAAAAGCGGTCAGAAGCTGAAACGTAAACATAAACTAGCTGGAAAGGTGGAATTAGCAAGTCCGATGTGCATTAAAGTCACGAGTGCAGTAACCTTCAGGTAAATTATACTATTTTGTTCGAACTTTGATGTTTTGGTGTGTGTGTTGGATATTTTTATAATTTGTTTGATAAAATAGACAGTAGTGAATTTGTATAAACAACAAATTTTTAATTTTAAGGTGAAATTTTCTTGTATAAGTAGAAAGGAGTATTTAGCAGTTTATGTTTTGATTATGATGAAAATTTGGGACTGTCTTTGAGCTCAATTAGACTAACCTGTTTAATTAACGTAAAGGGATGGGAGATGCTCCCTTTTATTCAGACTTAGGTCTGCACATATTGTAACTTAATTAGTAGGCTTCCTACCAGGACTTTAATTCTGGATGCAAATTAAAATGATGACAAATTTAAACTTGAAATTTTATTATACTGATATTTATGCTGAAATTTAATTTTGAAATTTTAATGTATTATGAATATTGATGTAAATAGAGTTAACGTTGATGTTTGTGATAGGAATGTGTTTGTTGTTTTTTTTTTATGAATGAGGATGAAAGTTTTAACTAGGTGAGCAGCCGAGGCGGAAAGAGTAAAAAGGCGATTATGAGAAGAGATTCAACAGGGCGAGAATCACATCAAATCTTGGTGCCCAATTCGAGAGGCTCGAATATTTTTTTTTACTCTGGTGAGGCTTTTTGTAAGAATCACAGCAATATATATATATATATATATATATATATATATTGTCGTGGAAATTATAGGTCAAGAGGGATAAATTTTTAACGACTGTGTATATAGGCAGTAGGAACAATTTATTTACGCGCCAAATTAATTAGTTGTGACATTGAAAACGGACGGATAATAACATATTTTTGTATTTCTAATTCGGAATGTTAAATTTGCATAACGTGTAGAAGCTTTAGAGTACGTGGAAACTCAAGAATACGCATAATTAGTTTTAATATTTTAAATCAAGCGCATCGGATAATGAACGGAGCTTTTGGGTATATAAATCAATAAGGTAAACGAATATTTTCAATTTAACTAAACTAAACGTTCGTTAAAATACAAATCCTAAGAAATGCTAAAACTTGGAATTATAATTTCAAACGTAAGGTTGCTTCGTAGAAAAACCTGACAGTTGAAAATAACAAGCTCAAGGAAACTTGAATGCACCTTGGGACATAATTCTGTGGAATTGTATGTAACGGCCAATGCATAAGCTATTAAAACAACAGATGGTTTGAAGGCGAAATGAAATAGAATATCCGTAGTGTAAATTAGACAGAGAGCATGTATAATATAAGTTGGTTAAAATACCCGTTTAAAGTACGCGTTAGATTTGGAGATCAACCACAATATCGATTTTCTGTTGCTTGAGTGGGATTTTAAAAGAGAGCAAATATGGGTTAAACAAGGGAAGATAGCTAGAGGCTGGACGTAGAAATAGGGGATAGGAATTTGATTGGTTGAAGGCTAGAAATTTTCAAGAAGCTCATAACGGTTATACGTTGTTGAACAGATTTCAGGTGAAAATCACGGTGGAAATTGAATTTTCGGTTGTACTAGTCGGTTACGCGTAAAGTTTTCAGAATCAATTAAGAGAAAATAAGCTGGGTCAGAGAGGGATGGATGAGAAAATATAAATACACTAGGAAAGGTAGTAAAGCTCTCTTACTTATCTCTTACTCGCTCTTACTTTGGCTTATTATCGTACGTTGATTATTCGTTTGACTTTGCTTTGCTAAAGCAACATCCTAATTTAAAAGTGTAAAGCGGTGAGTACAGTCCGTCGATAGTTTTTTTTTGAAACGTGCGTATTGCACAAGTGAGTGCTGGTTAATTGACGGTGCTGTTACTACACTCAACAAACAAATGAAAGGATGGTACAAGGGTAAGCGAGCTGAAAAGTGTTTGAAACAAGAATGCGTAAGGTTTAGTAATTACGGAAGGTGATTAGTTTCGTCTAGTCAAGTATCGAGGTAGAAACACTGAAGGCGGTTGCAGAGATTTGGATAGCGGGTGAAAAGGGTTTGGATTTATGTATAACGGCGAAGTGTATGGACAACATCTTCAGAGGCGATGATGAAAAAAAGCTTACTCCAGGTAACGAAATTCATTTCTCTCGCTTTTGCTTGAACATTTGTGCCGTTATTTTGTGTTTGAGTGATTTGACTTATTGGGGGTGTATTTTATTACCATTAAAACTAATTTAAAGGGGTACATGTAAAGGGCTATTGGTTTTTAACATTTATAAGTGTTACTAAATGACGGGTCTTTAAATTTGTTTTAAACAAAAATGCGACGTTTTTAAGCATTTAAAGTAACTGGGTTTATACTGAGCTCACCATAAACCCGAATAAAAGTCAATTTAGGGTTTCACGACGGGCCCATCTACTCGTATAAAATAAAACCGTTGAAATAAGTACAAATCATAAACTTTCAAAAGGTTTAAGGATAGAAATTGTAACAATTTTTGAAACTGTATATACAAATGTGTAAATATTTTCTTGATAATGGAAACTTTTGAATATGCGTAAATAAAAAGGTTGTATGTCTTGTTGAATTATTTGAGTGGTAATTTTATTTGACTGTGTATGTGAGAAAAAGTGAACTTAGGATGGTAAATATCCAGGAAGAAGCAGATTTTAGAGCTAGCCGGAGTGTGCAGAAATAAGAAGGCGTTCCAGAGGTATTGAAAATTTTTTTTGTTTTTTATTATAATTTTTTTTAGCAAAATTTTATGACGGCCCAACAACGCTGGAACTGAAAGGCGATCCCGATTTTTTTTGAGTAATCTACAGCAATTTTATGGTGCCCAATTCGTGGGGCGAGAATTGAGTCTAGCTAAATCCACTGCAATATACATCATCATTTTTTTCGACTTTACTTAAGGTCGGTTTGACGCAGCTCTAACTTCTTTTCTATTATGTGCTAATCTAAAAAGTTTTACATACCCTTCACAACCTAAATTTCTAAAATAATTTGAATAGTATAGTTTGTTTAGGTCTTCCTACTCTTTTTTTTATTGTTTATAATGTAAGACCTTACTAAATAGTCCCTCGTGTATTAATTGGTGCCCTATCATTCTGTCTCTCCTGACATGTAATTGTTTCCACATACAGGGTTCCTCACCTAGCCTTCTATAAACTTCCTCATTTGTTACTCTATATGCCCTACTAAGCTTTAACATTCTCCCATAACACCAAGTTTTAAAAGTTTTTCTTATATATCTCTTAAATTGTCCAAGTTTCACTACTGTATATACAACGCTTTATACGTACGACTTTAAAAAGCGTTTTCTATTATCTAAACTAATTCTATTAGCTATTAGGTAGTCTTACTTTTCTAAAAACATTTTTCTAGTTTGGGTTATTCTAGCTACTATATCCCTTCTGCTACGTCCCTCCTTTATAATTATACTACCTAAATAGCAAAATTTATCTACCGCCTCTAACTCGGTATTACCTATTTTTAATTTTGGTTTAGAAATAGGATGTAACTCATTTGTCATTATCTTTGTCTTTCTTGAGTTGTTTCATACTATAGTTACTCTGAAGTATCTCATCTAAAATATTTAAAAGCTCTCCTAACTCTTTTCTAGACTATGCTATAATGGCTGTTTCATCTGCAAAACGTAACATGCCTTTTTTTTTGTCCATGTACAGTATTACGTATCTCTTTTCTCTCTCTAGCTAACTTTAAAGCTTCCTCAATATAAACATTAAAAATCAAGGCAGATAGTATACAGCGCTGTCTAACACCATTCTAATCTTTGTTACATTCCAAATTTGGCAATGTACTTTTTTAAATACGTAAATAAATTTCCGTGAATATTTTTAAATAAACTTGTCAATTTCTGTCGTCCTGCTAGAAGTGAATAGCGCAAGTGCGCGCGGTGTGATATGACGTCATTAAGCTACGAGGCCTGAAGCCCAGAACATCTGCCGGCGTTGCGTTTCTGTCTTTTCTTTTTTTAGGATGTAGGTTCCCTTGTACCTTATCTTCGTTTTCCTTATACCTGGTTGTTCCTTCTCGTCCCACCTACGAACAAGCAAAGAAGATGGACGGATAAAATTTGGTGTCAATAATGGCGTAGCCTGCCCACACCAAAAACATCGAGGACTCTGAGATGTTAAGAAATACACGTGAGTACCCGTTTATATTTACGTTGTGCTTAGACTTTGACCATTGTATCACTTTTAAAGGTGCTTGGTATTTGATATAAATGGCGCGTAACTTGCCGCGTAATTTGCCGCGTAATTATACATTATATTAAACAATTATGCAATAGGGCACCACGCTGGGCGCCATTATCATGGTTTCCCGCGTTTCTTTCTATTGCACAATTGTTTAATATAACGTATAATTACGCGTCAAAATACGTGCCATTTGTATCAAATACCAAACACCTTTAAAAGTAATACAATGGTCAAAGTTTAAGCACAACGTAAATATAAACGGGTACTCACGTGTATTTCTTAACATCTCAGGGTCCTCGTTGTTTTTGGCGTGGGTAGGCTACGCCATTATAGACGCCAAATTTTATCCGTCCATCCACTTTGCTCGTTCGTAAGTGGGACCAGAAGGAACAATCAGGTATAAGGAACACGGAGATAAGGTAGAAGAGAACCTACATCCTAAAAAGAAAAAATACAGACACGCAACACCGGTAGATGTTCTGGGCATCAGGGCTCGTAGCAATGACGTCGTATCACACGCGCGCACTTGCGCATTCACTGCGCGTAGACGCGACTCGGGGACGACGGAAATTGACAAGTTTATTTAAAAATATTCGCGGGAATTTATTTACATATTTAAAAAATGTATATTGCCAAATTTGGAATGTAACATCTTAGCTGATTTTTCCATTTCATCAAATCTAATTACTACGATTTGCTTTTTATATAGACTGTAAATAATTTTTCAATTCCCATAACAATCCATAACAATCCAATTAACCCTATCAAATGCTTTTTCTAAATCTACAAACGCGAAATGAGTTATTTTATTTTTTTGTAATCTTTTTTTGATAATTACATTAGTCATTAGTATCAGTTCTCTAGCCCTATGTCTTAACGAAAACCATATTGGTCTTCGCCTAAATAATCTTCAGTCTTGTACTCTAATTTTAATTATTATTGTTAGTATTTTGGAAGGGTGGGAAATTAAACTAACCGTTTTAAAATTAACAGACCTATCAGCTCCTGACTTTTTTGGGATGGGAAAATAATATTTTTTTCGAAATCTATTGGGACCTTACCTGTGTCATATATTACTTTTACTAATTCATATAATCTGTCTAATGTTTTCTGACTTGCATATTTTATTAATTCTGCAGGTATATCGTCTATCCCCGGCGTTTCATTTAGTTTAAGATCCCTAACAGATCTATCAAATTCTTCTCTTAATATTGAGAACCCTATTTCTACATCCTTTTCTTGGTCGTTCTCTAACTCATCCATATCGTTTCCCTTATATAAATCTTCTAAATATTTTTCCATCTATCTGCTACTTCAACTTTATTTATTAGAAGCTCATTATTCTCATCTTTAATACTATTATATTTTTCCTATCTTTCCCGAAAACTTTTTAACTAACCTGTATGCTTTGTCTGTATTATTTATTCTCAAATCATCTTGTATTCTCTTACAATTCTCTTCCATCCATTTATTTCTATCTTTTGTACACTCATGTACTATCTAATTTCTAACTCTATTACATTTTTGCTTACTTTCAATACCCAATTCTCTGAAAGATTTAAGCTTTCTTGTATTCTCTATTAAATCGAATATCTCCTTTGTTACCAGGGTTTTCTCGCTTCTACTTTTTTCTTACCTATAGTCTGTGTTGCTGTATCATGTACAGCCCTTTTATTTCTTTCCATCTATTTTCTACGTTTCCTCTAATAGCCATCTCTTTGATCTTATTATCTAATACTTGTTTATATTCCTCTTTTACCTGACTATCATTAAGCTTACCTAGATCCCATCCCTCTCTTTTAGTGTTTCCCAATTTTTTGAATTTTAGATTACACTTTATTTTAACTAAGTTATGATCGCTATCTATGTCAGCCCCTAGATAACTACGACAGTTTATAACTTGGTTTCTAAATCTTTGTGTAACTAAAATTTGATTTATTTGGTATCTAGTCCTATCACCTGACGCTTTCCATGTATATCCTCTTCTATCATGTTGTTCGAAGAGGGTGTTTACAGTTACTAATCTATGTTCCTGGCAAAACTCAACTAATCTTGCTCCTCTATCATTTCTTCTACCATACCCAAATATTCCTACCATTTTTCCCACACAACCTTTTCCCACTGACGCATTAAAATTGCCCATGACATTAAATTCTCGTCTCCCTTTACTTTTCTCACTATGCTATTTATATCCTCATATACCTTTTCCACTTCCTCATCCTCGTACTGAGTTGTTGGCAAGCAAACATGTACTAAAACACTGCCTGTTGGTTTCGTACTCAATATATCCATAATTATTCTATCACTAAATTGTAAGTACTCTTTAATTGTACGTCCTAGTCTTTTACCTAACACTATTCCTAGCCCTGCCTGTCCATTAGTTAAAGAAGTTGTAATTATTCTATAATTATCGTTCCAAAAGTCATTACTATTTAGTCATCTCACCCCACTAATACCTAAAATGTCCAGCTTTCCTTTTCTCATTTCGACTAACAAATTCGTTAACTTATCTACTCTAAATAATGACCTTACATTCCAAGTTCCTATCACTAAATCGAACCGTTGTTTTAAATTCTTACAAGCCCCAAGTACTCCCTCCCGGAGATCCAAATGGGGGGTATTTACCTCCGGACAAGAATTTTACTTGTGACCCTTCATCATACATATTTCGTGTTTTAGGTCACGCATACATGGGAAATATTGTGTTAGGTTGCCATATCTTTCCACAACGCAGTTTTTAAAGATTTTAGCAAAAACCCGTATCAACAAACTTGTAAATTATTGAGGATCGGCCAAAACCAACCGACTCTCCTCCAATATCTTCTAGCCAGCAAGGCTGCTGCCCTTTGCTGCGCCTTTTAATCGCCTTTTACGATAAGAAGGCTTACTATAGTAGTATTCTTTGTTTCCTACTATAGATAGATAGAAATTCAGTAAAATTTATTTATTACTATACTTATTGATATAAATTGTAGTTCAGAATGACTTACCTCATAGTTGTATTGCCAAAAACCTCACAAAGTGTATATATTTAGATACAATTATACAGTATAATCCAACACTTGTCATTACAACTGTAGAACTTGGATTATGAAAGGTTATGCAATGATGCCAACTTGCTTGTAGACATTTAAGTGAATGAGAAATAGCACTTAATAAATTTTAAATGCTATTTTGGGTTGAAATTTACCCAGTAAAGTACTACAAACAACATGTGTTTGAAACAAGAATGCGTAAGGTATTAGTAATTACGGAAGGTGATTAGTTTCGTCTAGTCAAGTATCGAGGTAGAAACACTGCAAGGCGGTTGCAGAGATTTGGATAGCGGGTGAAAAGGGTTTGGATTTATGTATAACGGCGAAGTAGTATGGAACAACATCTTCAGAGGCGATGATGAAAAGAAGCTTACTCCAGGTAACGAAATTCATTTCTCTACGCTTTTGCTTGAACATTTGTGCCGTTATTTTGTGTTTGAGTGATTTGACTTATTGGGGTGTATTTTATTACCATTAAAACTAATGGTTAAAGGGGTACATGATAAAGGGCTAGATTGGTTTTAACATTTATAAGTGTTACTAAGTATGACGGGTCTTTAAATTTGTTTTAAACAAAATGATTTCGACGTGTTTAAGTTTCAATTTAAAGTAACTGGGTTTATACTGAGCTCACCATAAACCCGAAGTAAAAGTCAATTTAGGGTTTCACGACGGGCCCATCTACTCGTATAAAATAAAACCGTTGAAATAAGTACAAATCATAAACTATCAAAAGGTTTAAGGATAGAAATTGTAACAATTTTGAAACTGTATATACAAATGTGTAAATATTTTCTTGATAATGGAAACTTTTGAATATGCGTAAATAAAAGGTTGTATGTCTTGTTGAATTATTTGAGTGGTAATTTTATTTGACTGTGTATGTGAGAAAAAGTGAACTTAGGATGGTAAATATCCAGGAAGAAGCATGATTTATAGAGCTAGCCGGAGTGTGCAGAATATAAGAAGGCGTTCCAGAGGTATTGAAAATTTTTTGTTTTTATTATAATTTTTTAGCAAAATTTTAGTTGACGGCCCAACAACGCTGGAACTGAAAGGCGATCCGATTTTTTGAGTAATCTACAGCAATTTTATGGTGCCCAATTCGTGGGGCGAGAATTGAGTCTAGCTTAAATCCACTGCAATATACATCATCAATTTTTTAACGACTTTACTTAAGGTACGGTTTGACGCAGCTCTAACTTCTTTGGTCTATTATGTGCTAATCTAAAAGTTTTACATACCCTTCACAACCTAAATTTCTAAAAGTAATTTGAATAGTATAGTTTGTTTAGGTCAATTCCTACTCTTTTTTTTTTATTGTTTATAATGTAAGACCTTACTAAAGTAGTCCCTTCGTGTATTAATTGGTGCCCTATCATTCTGTCTCTCCTGACATGTAATTGTTAATCCACATACAGGGTTCCTCACCTAGCCTTCTATAAACTTCCTCATTTGTTACTCTATATGCCCTACTAAGCTTTAACATTCTCCCATAACACCAAGTTTTAAAAGTTTTTCTTATATATCTCTTAAATTGTCCAAGTTTCACTACTGTATATACAACGCTTTATACGTACGACTTTAAAAAGCGTTTTCTATTATCTAAACTAATTCTATTAGCTTATTAGGTAGTCTTACTTTTCTAAAAACATTTTTCTAGTTTGGGTTATTCTAGCTTACTATATCCCTTCTGCTACGTCCCTCCATTTATAATTATACTACCTAAATAGCAAAATTTATCTACCGCCTCTAACTCGGTATTACCTATTTTTAATTTTGGTTTAGAAATAGGATGTAACTCATTTGTCATTATCTTTGTCTTTCTTGAGTTGTTTCATACTATAGTTACTCTGAAGTATCTCATCTAAAATATTTAAAAGCTCTCCTAACTCTTTTCTAGACTATGCTATAATGGCTGTTTCATCTGCAAAACGTTTAACATGCCTTTTTTTGTCCAATGTACAGTATTACGTATCTCTATTCTCTCTTAGCTAACTTTAAAGCTTCCTCAATATAAACATTAAAAATTCATAGGCAGATAGTATACTAGCGCTGTCTAACACCATTCTAATCTTTGATTAGCATTCCAAATTTGGCAATGTACTTTTTAAATACGTAAATAAATTTCCGTGAATATTTTAAATAAACTTGTCAATTTCTGTCGTCTCCTGCTAGAAGTGAATAGCGCAAGTGCGCGCGGTGTGATATGACGTCATTAAGCTACGAGGCCTGAAGCCCAGAACATCTGCCGGCGTTGCGTTTCTGTCTTTTCTTTTTTTAGGATGTAGGTTCCCTTGTACCTTATCTTCGTTTTCCTTATACCTGGTTGTTCCTTCTCGTCCCACCTACGAACAAGCAAAGAAGATGGACGGATAAAATTTGGTGTCAATAATGGCGTAGCCTGCCCACACCAAAAACATCGAGGACTCTGAGATGTTAAGAAATACACGTGAGTACCCGTTTATATTTACGTTGTGCTTAGACTTTGACCATTGTATCACTTTTAAAGGTGCTTGGTATTTGATATAAATGGCGCGTAACTTGCCGCGTAATTTGCCGCGTAATTATACATTATATTAAACAATTATGCAATAGGGCACCACGCTGGGCGCCATTATCATGGTTTCCCGCGTTTCTTTCTATTGCACAATTGTTTAATATAACGTATAATTACGCGTCAAAATACGTGCCATTTGTATCAAATACCAAACACCTTTAAAAGTAATACAATGGTCAAAGTTTAAGCACAACGTAAATATAAACGGGTACTCACGTGTATTTCTTAACATCTCAGGGTCCTCGTTGTTTTTGGCGTGGGTAGGCTACGCCATTATAGACGCCAAATTTTATCCGTCCATCCACTTTGCTCGTTCGTAAGTGGGACCAGAAGGAACAATCAGGTATAAGGAACACGGAGATAAGGTAGAAGAGAACCTACATCCTAAAAAGAAAAAATACAGACACGCAACACCGGTAGATGTTCTGGGCATCAGGGCTCGTAGCTTAATGACGTCGTATCACACCGCGCGCACTTGCGCCATTCACTGCGCGTAGACGCGACTCGGGGACGACGGAAATTGACAAGTTTATTTAAAAATATTCGCGGGAATTTATTTACATATTTAAAAAATGTATATTGCCAAATTTGGAATGTAACATCTTAGCTGATTTTTCCATTTCATCAAATCTAATTACTACGATTTGCTTTTTATATAGACTGTAAATAATTTTTCAATTCCCATAACAATCCATAACAATCCAATTAACCCTATCAAATGCTTTTTCTAAATCTACAAACGCGAAATGAGTTATTTTATTTTTTTGTAATCTTTTTTTGATAATTACATTAGTCATTAGTATCAGTTCTCTAGCCCTATGTCTTAACGAAAACCATATTGGTCTTCGCCTAAATAATCTTCAGTCTTGTACTCTAATTTTAATTATTATTGTTAGTATTTTGGAAGGGTGGGAAATTAAACTAACCGTTTTAAAATTAACAGACCTATCAGCTCCTGACTTTTTTGGGATGGGAAAATAATATTTTTTTCGAAATCTATTGGGACCTTACCTGTGTCATATATTACTTTTACTAATTCATATAATCTGTCTAACGTTTTCTGACTTGCATATTTTATTAATTCTGCAGGTATATCGTCTATCCCCGGCGTTTCATTTAGTTTAAGATCCCTAACAGATCTATCAAATTCTTCTCTTAATATTGAGAACCCTATTTCTACATCCTTTTCTTGGTCGTTCTCTAACTCATCCATATCGTTTCCCTTATATAAATCTTCTAAATATTTTTCCATCTATCTGCTACTTCAACTTTATTTATTAGAAGCTCATTATTCTCATCTTTAATACTATTATATTTTTTCCTATCTTTCCCGAAAAACTTTTTAACTAACCTGTATGCTTTGTCTGTATTATTTATTCTCAAATCATCTTGTATTCTCTTACAATTCTCTTCCATCCATTTATTTCTATCTTTTGTACACTCATGTACTATCTAATTTCTAACTCTATTACATTTTTGCTTACTTTCAATACCCAATTCTCTGAAAGATTTAAGCTTTCTTGTATTCTCTATTAAATCGAATATCTCCTTTGTTACCAGGGTTTTCTCGCTTCTACTTTTTTCTTACCTATAGTCTGTGTTGCTGTATCATGTACAGCCCTTTTTATTTCTTTCCATCTATTTTCTACGTTTCCTCTAATAGCCATCTCTTTGATCTTATTATCTAATACTTGTTTATATTCCTCTTTTACCTGACTATCATTAAGCTTACCTAGATCCCATCCCTCTCTTTTAGTGTTTCCCAATTTTTTGAATTTTAGATTACACTTTATTTTAACTAAGTTATGATCGCTATCTATGTCAGCCCCTAGATAACTACGACAGTTTATAACTTGGTTTCTAAATCTTTGTGTAACTAAAATTTGATTTATTTGGTATCTAGTCCTATCACCTGACGCTTTCCATGTATATCCTCTTCTATCATGTTGTTCGAAGAGGGTGTTTACAGTTACTAATCTATGTTCCTGGCAAAACTCAACTAATCTTGCTCCTCTATCATTTCTTCTACCATACCCAAATATTCCTACCATTTTTCCCACACAACCTTTTCCCACTGACGCATTAAAATTGCCCATGACATTAAATTCTCATCTCCCTTTACTTTTCTCACTATGCTATTTATATCCTCATATACCTTTTCCACTTCCTCATCCTCGTACTGAGTTGTTGGCAAGCAAACATGTACTAAAACACTGCCTGTTGGTTTCGTACTCAATATATCCATAATTATTCTATCACTAAATTGTAAGTACTCTTTAATTGTACGTCCTAGTCTTTTACCTAACACTATTCCTAGTCCTGCCTGTCCATTAGTTAAAGAAGTTGTAATTATTCTATAATTATCGTTCCAAAAGTCATTACTATTTAGTCATCTCACCCCACTAATACCTAAAATGTCCAGCTTTCCTTTTCTCATTTCGACTAACAAATTCGTTAACTTATCTACTCTAAATAATGACCTTACATTCCAAGTTCCTATCACTAAATCGAACCGTTGTTTTAAATTCTTACAAGCCCCAAGTACTCCCTCCCGGAGATCCAAATGGGGGGTATTTACCTCCGGACAAGAATTTTACTTGTGACCCTTCATCATACATATTTCGTGTTTTAGGTCACGCATACATGGGAAATATTGTGTTAGGTTGCCATATCTTTCCACAACGCAGTTTTTAAAGATTTTAGCAAAAACCCGTATCTGTCACGGCCAACCCTCAACAAACTTGTAAATTATTGAGGATCGGCCAAAACCAACCGACTCTCCTCCAATATCTTCTAGCCAGCAAGGCTGCTGCCCTTTGCTGCGCCTTTTAATCGCCTTTTACGATAAGAAGGCTTACTATAGTAGTATTCTTTGTTTCCTACTATAGATAGATAGAAATTCAGTAAAATTTATTTATTACTATACTTATTGATATAAATTGTAGTTCAGAATGACTTACCTCATAGTTGTATTGCCAAAAACCTCACAAAGTGTATATATTTAGATACAATTATACAGTATAATCCAACACTTGTCATTACAACTGTAGAACTTGGATTATGAAAGGTTATGCAATGATGCCAACTTGCTTGTAGACATTTAAGTGAATGAGAAATAGCACTTAATAAATTTTAAATGCTATTTTGGGTTGAAATTTACCCAGTAAAGTACTACAAACAACATGTGGGATTAGGGATGGACTCGGGCTCGGGCTTTCGGACCGGCCCGGCCCGGGCCCGGCCCGATTTCGGGCTCGAATCCGGGCCGGGCCGTTGACTACTTTATTCGGGCCGGGCCCGGGCCAGGCCTATCTTTTTTTGGGCCGGGCCGGGCCAAACGACTCGGGCAGGCCCGAACTTTTCGGGCCGAAAAACGCACGAGTAGATACTCCATCGTCCCTTCACTTCTATCTCACATTGAGTAAGTAAACGTTCTTAATTATACTTTCACGTAGTGTCTTCATGAACCCATTAATAATCAGTTTTTCGTCTTGTTTAGTGTAAAGGAGACGTGATATTATAACTCACTTCTTATACCGAATATTTTTTTCTAGTCCTATTTAATATCCCTCATGTTGAACTTTAGGCAAGTTAAAAAGCCCAGGAACATCGAACTAGATAATTTATTCATAATTCAAAAGTTTGTACGATTTATATTATGTATATGTTTATACTTCAAATTTGAATCATGCGGCGAACATCGACATTATCAATCGCGTGTATAGTTTATGCCTACCGCCTAAAACACTAGAGAATTATTGCAACGTTCATTTTACCAATTTTTTAATAAAGTTTTCTCTTATTTGACATTTACACATGCGCAATTACACCTTTAATGTTTGTACTCTATTAAAATACAGGACACCTTTATTTAATTTAAATACAGGCAGGGAATGCTTTTGTTTAAGGCGCCTTAATTTTGACATATGCCAAATGCTTAACGTACAAACTTACATTTAATTGTCTGCTTTGTGTATAAATATAGGGAAATAAATGGTTTTTTATAGTGTTGTTTCCGTAATTGAATTTAGAAATATAATGTCCAAGTTTATAACACGAAAAAGATATAAAACGTCAACGCTCTAATCTCATCTTTGTGTGAATACAATTTCTTTGATTTTTCCAATATAGTTGAACATGTATTATAGGTCACCTTATCACAAAAGAGATTAATTCTTTATTCATTTTTAAAACATAACCTATAAATATAGAATACTAAACATATATGTCAGAATAAAGAGTAGGGGAAAAAACACTTGCAATAACACTCCTTTAGATTGGATGCAAACTTTTAAAAAAAGATACTTTATTTGAAGATTCTTTTAATAAAGTCTGCTTGGAATGAGTTTGCAACAACTCTTTAATTTCAAGTAGGTAATTTTAGTAAAATTCTTTGAAGTAGGAACGACAAAATAAAGCGGACGCAAATTTATTATAAATGTTATAAGGTACGTTAAGCGTACAATTTCATAAACATTGAAAATTGCTAAACATTTTGTACTTTTGTTACATATTTCTAGGATTTTTTAAAGAATTGCTACGTTTATTTTCAGCATAAATTAATTACCCTATTTTTCTCCCTTATTAATTCAATACCCGCTCGAATAAATTCTGTTTCTACTGTTAAATCCTTCAACATAATTAATAATAAACACGCTCTCGAATAAATTCCTCAACTTAAATCTAGTTGCTTTGAAACGACAAGTTTATGCAACAACTAAATAGTTATTTCCTGTTTCAGGTACCCGTTATCTTGGTATACATTACGACCGCCTATAATGGTTTTCTGTATTGTTTGGATGTAAAGACTTGTTGAAATAAGGTCGCACACTATCCAATAAAACCCCGGTTTTCTAGTTTTAATCGCGCTTTGATAAGCGAGGATTTGCAGTTCAAACTTGTGTTATTTAAACCATTGTTAAATTTGCTTCTACAGCTTGTGCGTCGGCATATTTTCTACATTACTCATCACCGTATTTTAAAAGTAATGCACGTCTGTTTATTTTCTGTTCGACAACCAGCAGGTGTCTTGCGTGGATTGCTTTTTTTAGCTGGAGGCCAAATGGGTTCTTCCTTTCTGTAGACCAACTGCTTTTGTTCGTAGATCGTTGCTGTAGTTACGATGGCAGAGTGAATGGATTCTGAATGCCGCGGTGTTTCTGTGTTGACTCGGCCCCGATGGTTTTCAAGCGAAGTAACCTGAAACCTACATAGGTATGCAACTCGTTTTCTTTTGTGTGTGTCAATGGGATATTCCGTATGAACGTTTGGTGTAGTTATGTAACAAGAAACGTCACATTGTAGAACTATTGTTCGTTGCTGCTAATCGATATTATCGCTCTACATGTGTGATGTACCTGTGTTAAAAATATTGGACAGACACACGCTTATTCCTTTGTACTGATTGGTTTATTTTACAAACGATACTATGTACGATTTAAAAGATGTCTGACAAAAGCTCCCACACGTTAATTCTTTTCTACTAATTAGTTAGTTATTTTACAAAAAGTATTAGGTGAAACTTTAAAAACGCTTAACAAAAGCTCTCACAGGTTTATTTACTACTGATTAATTTTATTTTATGTAAATACGAGATGCGCACTTCGTATCTAATGTACTAAATTGTTCATATCACCTAACTGTTTGCTTTGAAATAGTAACGCTTAATTTATTTTCCCTTTGCTTGTTTGTACAGAATCCGTTATTTATTTTTATTTGTCAATAGATAATCGTGGGCGAGGTGTTTTTTGTTTCTTTTTAATATGTAGGCAAATTTCCCCACTCTCCGCGTTTAATAGTTAGCCTGGTATTTACTTTTCATCCGACTACGTCTAGGTACGTAGCAGAATCAAAAATCAAATGATATACTACGGTATGTTCCACAAGTATCTTGATTGTAATTCAAAATCATTATACTCTTAAATTAAACAAAAGAGTGATAGTTACTTGTTGAGCACAACAGAATAAAAATCTTTTCATTCGCTGAATGAAAGTCGGGCCGGGCCGTCAATTTTCATTTCGGGTCGGTCCTCGGGCCGGGCCGGTTCCCTTTCTGCGTCGGGCCGGACCGGGCTTATTAAAAGCCCGGCCCGGCCCGGCCCGAGTCCATCCCTATGTGGGACATTTATGTACCTTACATGTGATTTTTCAATGCTCCACCCGAAGGCACTTCATTGGCTAGGAAGCGAGTTTTTTTTACCTGGAAAATTTGGAATTTTGCCGAACCCTTGCTGTTTCAAGCAAGGCAGGGATCTTTAACGTGCGTGACAACACTCACACACGAGACCTCCATTTTACCTCTCATCCGATCGAGGGTGTATTTTTGTGAAAAATGCTCGCCTAACATTTTTCAAGCGGACCGTGTCGGGATTTGAACCCGGGACCTTGGGCGTAGTAGTCACACACATACCACTACGCCACGGAGCCCCTGACATATATGTAGCAGTGGTCCCGAAAAGGGTTAAGATATGTTTTAGTTTTTTTCATTATTTAGTTTTGTGTTATTTATTTTTTATATTTTTGTATGCTCAATTTCTTGTGGGAGAGAGAGAGGGTGTCCGGTAAGAAGAAAATCTTAAGGTCTCAAAATGCGTTATTCCGGCACTGTATTCAATATTCATTGAGAAATTTTCTATAGGAATCAAACTTCTAGGACGGCGGTCGTATTTTAACATTCTTGTCTGTTGGTTCTAAATAAGCATTAGTCAATTTTTTATAAATAATGTTACCAACTAAAAAGCTTTTTCAGTCTATGCAGTTAACACAAAGACCGCTTAATAATGAATGTTGCTAAAACATAATCAAACATTTTTAGACAAAGGTATACATAAATTTATCACTAGTCTAGATGTACGATTGACTTTTCAGTTCGTAGAATCTGGATAAAAACAAGCAAGTTACGTCAAAATTTAAACAAGTTTAAAACTAAACAATGAGCCACACACACGCCAATATAAATAAAGAAGTTATGTATGGTTAGACAATCTAAATAGGATAAGTTGGAATTCAAATCCCGCTTATTAGCAACGGTTTTTGAATACACGTCTCTTTGACTTCAAAGTACACGCTCATTCGTATAATGGCGAAAGACTTAAAATTAACGTATAATAGAGTGTTGTGAAGAAAAATGAATATGATGAATGCTATTTATATGCTAAACTGCAAGGTACGTGTATTATAAGATATAGCTTAGGCCTCCCATGTAGAAGGTTGTAATATCCAATCCAGTTGTAGAAAAGCCGCAGGTTTGTTTTAAAAAATGCTTGAAGTAGGCGGTGACGAGTGGTACAGTCACTAAAAGTAGTGTGGTGAGATTATTGACAGTGACTATAATTATCGCAGTAGCGAGTTATAAAATATCAATCAGCTTCCTTTGGTTTCTAATTTATTAATCAGATACGACGCGGTGAAGTTGTTATACCGCTAATAATTACCGAGACATGCGATTGTCAACACGAAACGTGAATAAGAGCTGCCCATGACACCTGAATAATTAAATTGTGAACTTGCTCGAAGAGTATTCGCTCTGGAGATAAATTTTCAGGGAAAAAAATTAAAATTGAATTTTCTCAAGGTTTCTTCAAATTGAAACCCACACAAATATTTTTGAACTACTGTATTTTATACCTCGGAAAGAGACAAAAGAAAATGCATATACGAGATAGTTTTAGACCGTTATTTAGGACTGCCATTTTCGCTTTAATACTTCAGATGTATAGGATGACCACAAAATCTTTTACCCCGTATCTATTACACTAAGTACGTACACGCAAACGGTAACTAGACGCAAATCACTTTAAGATGCACCCACCCAGCGCTTGATTTTTGTTATACGAGGCTCTGGGCTGTAGCCAGTTTTGGGGTAGACGCGTCAAGTTATGTGTACTGATAAATACTCAAACCTAATTAGAAATATTAAGCTAAACAGAACTCCTGTATTAGTTTGAACCTCAGAACATATAAAGCTACCTTCCGATAACAGCAAATTATCGATTACATCTTAAATATAATTTTAACTTGAAAGTCCAATGATTAGAATGGAACGTCAAAAAAAATCGTTGACAGCTTGTCGCCCAAAAGTCAATCCAATTTAGACAGTAGGACCAGCAAAAATTACAGTAACACTCAGAATGCAGCGTATGCAACAAACTTTAAAAAAAAAAAGAGGACTAAACATCCACTTCAGGAAATTCCACGCAAACCAAACCCTAAGTACAAGTCTTAAAAACATAAAAATAGAAGAATTTAAAGAATCTGAAAATGCAGTACCAGAAGAATTTGAAAAACCATTCCATCTATTACTAGCTGAACAAAAAACAAACAGCAAAACAATCAAAAGAATTCCAAAATCAGTCCGAAGTACCTCAGCAAACCAATTAAAAATTTTATTAGAGTAATGCATATCAAAAAATTGTGTAAGAACTTGGAAAAACCTTTTATTATATCCATATAAATTTTGAAACACTGCACGCTTGGAAATAGATTAAAAAATTCAATCGCTACCCTAATACGACAGAACATAAAATAAAATAAGCTTTTTTAAAGATTCCAAGAATGAAAATAACTCAAAAAGCAAAATTTCATTATGCAAAAGAGTATTAACCTAAGTAACAGATGGTGATATTACTTCAGCAGTCAAAATACTTCGTTCATCAGACACAATTGCAGACTACAGCGAGAAAACCTTAGGAGAATTAATAGAAAAACATCCTATGAATGACGAAATGATAGAATACGAATCAGTAACTCACCAAAATGCACTCCAAATTAAAAGTGAAGATGTACTAATTGCAATTACATCCTTTAAAAACAGTTCAGCCGGTGGACTGGATTTCCTAAGACGTTCACAGATACAAGATTTAACTTCATATAGCTCCAACGAAATCGGTCAAAATCTATTAAAATCTTTAACAGCACTTTGCAATCTAATGCTATCTGGAAAAGTTCCCAAAGAAATATCCACAGTTTTGTATGGTGCTTCACTATGCGCTCTGAGAAAGAAAGATAGTTGCATACGACCCATTGCCGTCGGAAATTTATACAGAAGATTGGTTGCAAAAATAGCATGTTTTAAAATAAAAGACCATCTCAGTTCCTTCTTTCGACCCAAATAATTCGGATTTGCAACTCACAAAAGAAATGAAGCAATTGCACATTCAGCAAGACTTTTTATTGAAAAATTAAAATTAAAACAACAGGTATTTTTAAAAATTGACCTTAAAAACGCCTTCAACATGGTTTACAGAAAAGAAATATTAGTCAATGTTTTAAAAACAATCCCACAATTATATCCTTTTGTTGAACAATGTTACCAATATCCTACATTTTTAATGTTTGGAAACAAACAAGTCTATCACAAAGAGGTGTACAACAGGGGAACCCCCTCGGACCAGTTCTATTCGGTTTAGCAATTCAAGATATGATAAATAAAATTAGCACTGAATACAACGCCTGGTATCTTGACGAAGGTTCAATTGGATGTAATAGTGATTCGGTCCTACAAGACATAATAAACGTTATTGTTGAATAAAAAAAAGTAGGATTAAAACTAAATTTTAGCAAATGTGAAATTTTCATGGAACACGTAGACAACATATTTACAAAAGAAATATTATCAATAGTTCCCGATTTAAAATTTACACAAAAAAACCCGAATGGTGTCCTTTAGGTGCTCCCCTTACAGATAGCGCAATATCGATATGCCTAGAACATAAATTAAAATGCTTAACCAACATGTGTCCAAACTTAAAACCTGCCAGCACACGTAGCTTTATATCTATTGAAAAATTCATTAGCGATACCAAAGTTACTATATATATTTCAATGTTGCCCATTATGTATGCAGAAGCAAATCTTAAAAAAATAGACAACCAACTACATAAAACCTTGGAAGAAATCACTAACAATAAAATACACAATGACCAGTGGATACAAGCTGCACTTCCAGTCTCCAAAGGAGGTTTAGGAATACGCCAAACCACAACTCTTGCTTTCCCTTCATTTTTATCTTACATATACAGTGCTTCCAATCACTATCACTTTAAGTCCTGGGGGGATGCGCGGTTTCACTCTATTTTATTTTTTTATTTATTAGACTGATTTAAATTAATGACGTCTTTTTATTTAGGTTGTTTTATTTATTTATGATTTGATTTATTCCCGATATTCCGCGCGTTTAAGGTGAGACAGTAATTGTTTTGGTGGTGTGGGGATTTGTTGTGCATATTATGCTGTTGGTTAATTATTATTCTAATTTTTTCTTCTTTTTTTAATTTGGTTTTTATTATAAATTTTTATTTTTATATAGGTTTTGGTTATACATGCTCATGTCCATTTCTTATGCCAAGTCAAAATCCAAATATTCAATCCTCCTCCATCCCCTCCGATTTACGCGCGGTTATCACCGTCCAATCTCGCGACCCTTCCCGCAAACTCTTAGAAGGCTGTCCAGAACGTCTTCTGTCTAGCCACTTCCCCAACTTCTTCTAGGCTCTTTGGCCATGCGAGCCCTACCATTGCCAATTTCATATCAGCTAACCCTCGATTTGCCACCACGAGTGGACAATCAAAAAGCACATGCTCTGCGCTTTCTGCGCCCTCACCGCATTCGCAGCGGTCATTATCGGTTAAACCGAATCTTTGTAAATACGCTTTCAGGGCACCGTGCCCTGTTATCAGTTGCACCATTTTATGATCGAGCTTCACCTTGATCTTACCTCTAGCTTCTATACTCGGTATGAATTTGTGCGTCAACCTGCCCGTGGCATCGTTGTTCCACCTCTCCCCATTGTCTGATTGACTTTTTGCGCAGCTTTCTTTTAATTAGAGACCTCGGTATCGACGAATGTGATATCTGAAAGTCGCTCGTCGCGGCATCTTTAGCTAATTTATCAGCTCTATCGCTTCCTACGTTACCGTTGTGCGACTTCACCCAACACAACTTTAAACGTCAAAACTCCAGCGCCGTACGCGCTATCCTCCAGACGTCCGCTTGGAGGTCTGTCGAGGTGTTCATGTTTGTTAAAGCCGTCAGCGCCGATTTACTATCACTGATTATATAATACTCGTCTCTGCCCGTATGGTTTATTACGTAATCGATAGCCTCTCGTATGGCTACCAATTTGCACTGGAAGATTGTGCTCCAGTTCGCGAGTTTGGTTTAAAACCGAAACACTTCGCTTTCCTGCTTATACACGACAAACGCCGCGCCTGCTTGCCCATCGTCCATACGTGAACCGTCCGTATAAATTCTGATACCCATCGCGTCCTCATCACCTTCGACAAACTCGATTCCTCTCATATCAGCCGGGTGCCCCAACTCAGATACAACGATCTTTCTCGCAATTTCCCTATTACCAAGATTAAGATCTTTGATAATTTCGCGCCCTTTTCCTATATTTATTAATTGCCTATCTCTAATCTCCCTAACGATATATTCGATAGGGAGAGTCCTACTGATCACCAGCACCGCCTCCGTGGGGTAGTCTTGAACGCCCTCGCCGCTTTTACCGCAGTTATGCGTTATACGCTCGTCAATTGACGCACCTCCCTGACTTTACAACCTTCTGTCCATACAGAAGCTGTGTACAGCATTGCCGGCTCAATTGCTCCGGCATAAACCGTCCTCAGCGATTTGCCCCTGAAACCCCACTTTATTTTAACCGCCGCCATCATTTTATTTGATATTTCGCCGCCCTTACTTTTTACGTATTGTACGTGCGCTTTCCAATTTAATTTATCGTCGATCTTGACGCCGAGGTAGGTAATACAATCTTTAAACAGGATTTTCTCCCCTCCTAGCTCTAGCCTAGGGGTCGCTGTCCTGGTTTTGTGCCGAAATAATGTGTCTCTGACTTCGCCGTGTTAAATTTTAATTTTACCGCCTGCGACCATTTGTGTAATTTATTAAGCGCCTCGTTTGGTTTTGTGCGCATATCCATTACCAATCTCGACAATTAAAAGCGTGTCATCCGCAAACCCAACGATTGAGCATCCTGCGGGCAACTTGACCCTAAAAATGCTCTCACACAACAACTTCCAAAATGTGGGACCAGAACATGACCCCTGCGGGCATCCTCTTTCTACCTCACCCGGAATTTCAACCTGTGCAAATCACCCCGAGAAATAACTCTTGACCAAAGACATCAAATTTTGCGGACAACCCCTACGATCTAACTCGCAAACGCTTAATGGCCACCAGATAGCACAAATGCTCCTGAAATGTCCAAAGCAACAATGACACAGTACTCTTTAGCATCTCTCGCCTGTTTAATTTCCTCGACAACGAACTCTAATGCGTCGATAATCAATTTTCCCTCCATAAAACCGAACTGTCGGTTATTAAAACCGCCGCTGTCACGCACTAAGTGCTCAACACGCGTAGTCATACCGCGATCTAAAACTTTCCCCAGCACCGGTAGCAAGCTAATTGGACGATAGCTGCCCGGATCTGATGCATCCGCCTTTTTAGGTTTGGGTATAAATTTCACGTTCTGGATTTTCCAGCAACGCAGTAAAACACCCCTTTTTAAACAAAGATTAAAGAACCCGGCAAAGAGACACGGGGCTAACAGGCACGCCTCCAGAGCTGCGTCTGAGGTGATTCCATCATGCCCCGGTGCCTTCTTAAGGTTCATCCTCCTAAGAGCCCTGACGACCTAGTAAACTAGGATGGCCTTATCGGAACCTGTTCCTTACGCCTCTGCAGCTTCCCGACGTACTAAATCGTGCGACTCTTCATCCCCCTCGGGATTATCTGATAAGAAGAATTTCTGTAGTAAATATTCAGCCGTGGTTTTAAAACCTTCCGTGTATTCACCATTTGTTTTCTTTATATTACCGAGCGCGATTTTGTGTTGTTTTCCTCTAATTACGCGGTATGCGGTTCGCCGGGGTTCTTTCTCTGAGTTTCGCGTGCAAAATTCTTTAAATTTATTCGTTTGCGTTTCTTCTATTAATATTTTATATTCGCGGTAACTTTGATTATATTCTATTCTCCGTTGTTCTCTTATATCTCCCGAGACGCGTTGATAACGGCGCCTTAGGTTACGCGTTTCTGCCCGCTTGGTGGTTAGTTCCCGGGTCCACCAGAGTATGGTATCTTTAAATGTTTTCTTTTGCGGCATGGAATACGACGACGCGTCTACCACCGCATCGTTTAATTTTTTCGCGAGTCTTTCTACTTCGTCTGCCTCTCGGCAGTTAAATAACTCATTTTCGAGCACAGGGATACTTTTGCCAAATTTTTGTTTAAATCGCTCCCAATTTGCTTTTTTAGTACAGAACCGCAGAAATATAGTTAGCTGCTCGTTTGCGCTTGTTTTGGTTTCAACGTCCCATGTAATTAATTTATGATCAGAGAGCGTTAAACACGAATAACAGTAGGTTACCCAACACTTTAAGAGAAAAAATTGATCTTAAAAAGATATGTTTTTATCAAACATTTCAATTAAATGATGCTGAAGCGACAAAATATTTTAACTGTATTAATGATACTAGTACATCAAATATCGAGGAAGTCAAAAACTCACCCGAAACCAACAATTTAAATAAAAAACCCAACGACGTCTCCAAGCTAGGTATAAGTGGATTGATGAATATCGGTAATACTTGTTTTATAAACTCTGTAATTCAGTGTCTCTCAAATACAAAAATAATTTTGGAATACATTAGAAATGATCTCTTCACATAGGACATTAATACTAATATTTCTAACATAAAAGGAGAACATGGGGAACTCATTAAGGCTTTCGCACAAGTGATAAATGAACTGTGGTCTGAAAATTCATGAGGTGGAGAATCTAACATATGCAGTTTAAAATCAAAAATTGAAAGTTTTACACCCATTTTTTCAGACAACTCTCAACAAGATGCACAAGAGTTTTTACATTATTTATTATAAGGCCTACACAAAGACATTAATCAGGTCAATAAGCTTACGAAAATATTTCCAGAAATAGATGAGAAACTCAACGACTACGACAAAGCTTCTGCATCATGGCAACAATATTTAAAAATCGAAAATGTATATTACGTTGTATATATTATGGACACTGTTCTATTACTTTTGACCCATTCTGGGATTTATCGCTTTCTATACCTCAAAATATAGGCCAATTAAGGTTACAACAATGTTTAGATTATTTTACTAAAAGACGCCAATACATGAAGATGAGAAACATACTTGTTCAAAATGTAAGGAAAGAAGAAACTGCACAACATCCCTTTCTATATAAAAATTTTCTAAAATATTAGTGTTACACTTAAAACGCTTTTCGCCTATAAGAAAACTCAGAGGAAAACTGTCAACAACTATAAATTTTCCAATAAATGATTTGGACATGAAAGATTATGCTGCCCAAAACAGTTCAGAGCACTATATTTATAACTTATATGCAATGTTGAATCACATTGGTACGACATACAGTGGACATTATACAGCACACTGTTGACACCCATATTCATCTACATGGTATGAATACAATGACTCCGTAGTAAGCAAGATATCTCCCACAGCACTAGTAAGTGGAAAAGCGTATGTCCTATTCTATGAACTAACTTAAAATCAAACCCAAAATCCAAGAGTAGGCGATACTAACCTAATCCCAAAACTATTTCCCGCTCATACCAACGCTCCGACTGATAGGGCAAGACAAAAAACTAACTTCTGCGACATCCAGGTTCCACAATCATTATTACCATTGAAAGAACCTCATGCAGCAACAGAAAATAATTCAGTATCGATAAGTGATACGCTGACAGACCCTAACCAAATTATTCTCTTTAAACAGAGCAATCCTCGACTCGCTGACGCCCTAATAATTGGAAACATGCTTAAAAGACACCAGTGCTCCATTGATTTCCATGGCAACGTCCTGTGCATTGGTTCCACCGGAACTGAAGCAATAATTTATCAATAACCACAACGTTAATTCAATTAGTTTTATAAGCTAAATAGATATAATTTAAATGGCATATTATGAAATACATTTTAAGAAAAATGCGTTTTTGAAAAATTTAAATATATTTACAACTAATTCTAAGTTAATGCAATATGCAACTTAAACAAAACGTAATAAATTTCAACACCTAAATTTTCCATTTTCTTCAGTGACGATTTAAAAATACAGAAATGATCATTTCTATCATCATCGTTGAGCAAATTACCCTCAGTTGACAATGAGAGATCTGTTAGACGATTTTGAGGGTAGAAAAGGATCTTTCCTTAGTTGCGGAAAAATTAAAAATTTGTAGTACTATATAAACATTTCCATTTTGAATGGATCTGCACATTGCCGAAGTATAGATTACTAGAACAGGTGAAAAGGCTTGCGTATTCTAATGAGCTAAAGAGCCATACTACCAAAGTAGTAGGGTTGTTAGTGAGGAACCAGACTAAGACAGGCCCCCGAAAGACAGCTGCGGCTCTTTCAGACTTAGATTGGCAGAAACCAGAGGGGTCGGTATGGCAGTTTAAGACATACTACCACGATGTGGAAGGCAACGGGAAACCACCACATTACTTCCCAAGTGCACAGCATACTTAAATTGTAATAAACATGATGGCATTCTCTAAGCTAAAAAATTCCGGCGTTAAATTAGTCCCCCATTCGAATCTCCCGGAGGGGACTACTTCGGAGATATAAGAAGATATCAAATAAATTGCATTCTTGTTTGACAAGGGTTTAGGAATAAAATAAAAGACTATAGTAGCTACCCAGAGAAGCAGATATAGACACTGACCACAACATCGTAATTATGAAGGCCGCACTTAAATTTAAAAATTTGAAGAAAAAAACGGAAAAAGGAACTTT
Organism: Platerodrilus igneus; assembly: GCA_036346225.1. NCBI lineage: Eukaryota > Metazoa > Arthropoda > Insecta > Coleoptera > Lycidae > Platerodrilus > Platerodrilus igneus. The sequence continues at coordinate 2,251,612 of JARFIW010000624.1, read as the reverse complement.
GACTTTGAGAAACTAAAAGATAAAAATATTCAAAAAAGATTCGAAAAAAGTCAAATAAATTGTTGAAATATATCGGGAAAATTTCTCACACTAAGGAAGTAGAAACAGAATGGAATAACATTAAATCCAGCTTGGATATAGCGGTCAGAGATATTCTGGGGTATACACAAAAAAAAAATAAGAAACCGTGGATAACAAAGGATATCCTGAATTTAATAGAAGAAAGACGAAAATACAAAAATAAATCAGACGAAACAGGAAAACATAGATACAAAGCCATAAAATGGAAAATTATTCGCAAATGCAGGAAAGCTAAAAAACAATGGATTGATGAAAAGTGCAAAGAGATACAAATTAAGATGGAAATAGGAAAGACAGATGAAGCGTACAAACTAATTAGAATCAATTTTAGAGATATTAATCAGTAGAGCAAAAATATAAAGGACGCGGGAGGAAACGTCATTATAGAAAATGCAGAGAAAGTGGGTAGATGGCAAGAATATATAGGGAATCTATATGCAGGAGAGGAACTAACTGCATTAAAACAGGAATCAGACATTGAAAATGATGACTTTGGATATCCTATACATAGAGATGAGTTTGAACTAACATTAAAGGGTCTGAAAAACGGTAAGGCGCCGGATACAGATAAGGTGCAAGCAGAAACTCTAAAAGTCTCTGGATAAGCAGCATCAGAACATTTCTTCCAACTTGTAAGCTATATGTATGAGACAGGCGAGATACCCAAAGATTTCAAACGTAACATCATAGTAACTACACCAAAAAAAGAAAGGCGCGGATAGATGTGAAAATTTTCGAACAATAAGTTTGACAGCACACGTGTCAAAAATATTAACTAGAATTGTACAAAGACGAATGGAAAAACGAGCTGAAAAAAATACTAAAAGAAGATCAATTTGGGTTTAGGCGAAACAGGGGAACACGTAGGCTCTGAGAGTGATAATGAAGAAAACAACAAAGAAAAGAGGAAAGCGTGTATATAGAGTTTGTAGATCTAGAAAAAGCATTCGACAATGCAAAATGAAGAAAAATGTTCGAAATACTCAAAAAGATTGGAATGAGTTAGAAAGTTAGAAAGGGGGTGAGTTCGGAATGTGCCCTATTGCCATTAATTTTTAACTTGCAGATGATATAGTGGTATTAGCATCTAGCAAGGAAAAGTTCGAAACAGATCTTAATGAAATAGAAACGGTTCAAACAGAGAGTTACGGTATGAAAATTAACAAAAATAAAACTAAAGTACTAGTATGCTAAGTAGGGGAAAATAAATCAAAACAAGATTACAAATAGGTTATAACCTTCTCGAAATATTTAAACTTAGTTTAAAAAGAATTTCCGATAATTAAAAGGGAGCCCACGGCAAGTTCGGATGGAAGGTGGCTCTATGTTGAGGAAATCTCGAAGGTATAGCGGCTAGTCGAACTATATGCTCTGGGTAGAGAATGAGCTGTGGGTCGGGGTGTAATTGCGACCACTAGTAATAAGAATAAGGCGCCACCGTATTTTTTTATACTGGGGAGACCTAATACAAGTCCCTTGTACAAGGCTAATGCGGAAACCTTTCTCCTATAACCGCTATATAATTTTAAAGACCTCCTAATCTTTGAAGTATCTTACCTTATGGCTCGACTTTGACCTTAGCAATCCTCCATTGCACCTGTGAACAAATTAAACAAAGAAAAGCACTGTTTGTGCATTCAAACTCAAAATAATTAAATACAATCAGAATCGACTTTCATTCCTCTTAAATAAAAGATAGTCTTTGGTCCGAAAATAAGAATCTATTCTTTTGGTATCCAATAAAGTAATTTTCTACAAAAATATGTCTTCCTTATAAGTTAATTTAAATTAGAAAGAGTTAATTACAATGGTACTGAATATATCCGTACCAATTACTATTTAATGAGGTTTATATAACAAATTGACAAAGCATAAAATTGCTTATTTATAGAAAAAATTAATTATGGTAGATCTACCTTAATTTTACAGTAGATAATTACAGATAATTGTTCATAAAATATCAAATGTAGAAATTTAATTTCTAAAGGTTCAAAGTTATAAGAATTTACTTTATCTAATTAGTAGTGACATCTTCTGATGTTTCATTGAGTTAATAAAAATTATGTATGAACAAATTACAGATTCATATCGTATAACAACGAAAAATATAATTGAGGTCTGTCCTTGACCTGTTCAAAGTTAACACAAGTCGGTTAAAGTAAAATTTATCTCGTTTCTACGTCGACAGTTCAAACAACATACGAATATAATTTTTGTACATACCAGAACTCCATATTGCATCTAAATACTTGCTTGAAAGCTGACGTATATATTGACAACGGAATATTCCATTTTAAACAAACAGCTGCGCTGCATACTGAAAAACACGTCACTTGGCTTCCATTATCTGCGTTTCAATTTACAGATGTTCCAGGCGTAATTCACACCACAAGAAAGCAAATGTTGTTTGTAATTAACTTGAATAAATTATATATGTGATTCCATATTATACAAGAATAGAATTGTTTTCATTTAATTTCGCATGAATACCATTCAGAAAAGTTGCTTATTTATAATTTACGTTGCAATATAATTTAAATTAAATTATTCCCAAAGTTACACTGAAAATTTTAATTAATATTGTTATAGAAACAAATTCACTTACTGTTCCTAACGGTCCCTTAAAAAAACTTCATCGTTCTCCACGACTGGTTTCAACAAAAAAATGGACCATCCAAAACAATTTTTGAAGATGGCTTTACACTTGCAATCTTCCATCGTGCATGCTTCCAACACCAAAAATCAATGAAGGACATCGCTCCTAAGAACAACGTTCGACCTGCTTTAACCCCAGCTGTGTTAGAAGTGCGAGCCGAGCTTGTCGCTGCCCGGTAACAGCGTTACCTTGCGGTTCCTGAGTAGAGGGGCTATAGGAAGGATTCAAAACAAAAGCTTTTATATTGTCTCCGTAGAAATTAATTTTTAATTTAAACAAACTGCTATTACTTTATTGGACAATCGATGTTATTAAATTAAGTGGATTGGATAACATTATAATGTATTATATTATTTAATATTTAATAAAAGGATTAATTATACGGATATATATTAGGTGGAAAATAAAATTGCTACAAGGTAACAAGAACTTACAAAAGGTTAAGGAATTCTGATACCTAGGAAGATAAGATGGGAAAAGCGCAAAAAATAAAACAGAGATTAGCACTAGGTCATGCTACATTTAACAAGAAAAAGCAACTACTGTGTTCAAAGACAACAAACAGAAATAAGGAAAGGATTGCTTAAAACATATGTGTGGAGCACAGCACTGTACGGCTGTGAAGCCTGGACAGTAGTAGAAGCGGACAAGAAAAAGGTAGAAGCCTTTGAAATGTGTTGCTACAGACGTATGACTAAGATATTATGGACAGACAAGGCTAAGAACAAAGAGGTACTATAAACGGTAAAAAACAGGAGAAATAGAATGATAGGCCACATAATACGGCATGAGGGAGTAGTGCGGAATATATTATAAGCAGAGATAGGAAAAAAGAGAGGTAGGAGTATACCTAGGTTAGACCATTGCACACAGATAGTGAAAGATGTAGGCTGTAGGAATTTCAGGGAAATGTGTAGGCTAGCTCAGAATAGAAATCAATGGAGATACGCATCCAACCAGTCCCAAGATGAATAAACTGATGACGAAAAGAATAACTGTACTTAAACATGATAATTATTATAAACAACGATAGGTATTGGTTGTGCAATATTCTCGAATAATGTTAATTGTGTTAAAGCATTTACTGGAAAACTATTAATTCGGCAAATGTCAAAGTGTTGGGGGATCTTGGCAGCCACAGACTGCTTAACCCCCTTCACATACCCTACATTTGATTTTTCCAATGTTCCACCCGAAGGTACTACAATAACCAGAAAACGAGTTTTTTTTTATCTTGAAATTTTCAATTTTGTCGAACCCTTGTTGTTGCAAGCAAGGTAGGGATCTTTAACGTGCTTGGCAACACTCAGACACGTGACCTCCATTTTACCTCTTAACCGAACGAGTGCGAGTTTTTGTGAAAAATGCTCGTCTCAAGTGGAACGTGTCGGGATTTCAACCCGGCACCTTGGGCATAGTAGTCACACGCATACCGCTACACCACGGAGCCGCCTCCCCTTCAAATACCACTGAATCTCGGTGAAGTAGAGAATATAATTAGAGGTAATAGAAGGGGAACCGAGGTGTATATTGGCTGTGTGGGAATTTCAAGGAACTGTGTAGGCTAGCTCAGAATAGTAATAAGTGGAGATACATGTCTAACCAGTTTTGAGACGGAAAACCTAATGACGAAAAAATAAGCGCAGATAAATCTGATGATTATTATAAACAACTAAAGGTGTAGGTTGTGAAATATCTGCAACTAATGTTGACTGTGCGAAAACATATATTGGAAAAAATATTGAATAGGCAAATGTTCAAGGGCTGGAGAAACTTGGCAGTCACAGGCTGCTTAACCACTTTTACAACCACTGAATGTCAGAGAAATAGGGAATATAATTATAAAACAACAGAAGGTGACGGAACTGCATCGAACAAAAAAGAACAGCGCCTATGATCAAAGACAACAAAGATAGAAACAAGAAGAAAATTGTTGAAAGCATATGTGTGAAGCACAGCACAGTATGCCTATAAAATATGGGTAGTAAGAAAAGCAGACAGAAAAACGGTAGCAGCCTTTTAGAATGTTGTGCTTCAGATGTATGAGAATGATAACATGCACAGGCAAACTTAATAACAAATACGTTATAGAAATAGTAGGGGAATAAAGATATCTGAGGAAAAAAATAGGAGAAATAGAAGGGCAGAATACGTTCAAAGGTATTTTTGGGGAATAGTACGGGATATATTACAAGTCAAGATGGGAAAAAGGAGGTAAATGTAGAACTAGATCCAATAGTGATAGATGCAGACTCTGCAAATTTTAGGGAAATGTGTAAGTTAGTTCAGAATAGAATACGATGAATGTACGCGTCTGACCAATTCCAGGACTGAAGACCTAATGATGATGATGATGAATGATGTCTTCAACCAAGAATTTCTTATCAACTATTAACGTTAACCTGGAACCGAGAGAATTATTTCTGACTTTTGGATATACAAGGTGTGTTTCAAAGTAAACAGGACTTTTTTGAAATGAGAACAAATGCTTCTATTATTTGATAAAACTCATTTATTTTATTCAAAAATATTCTCCTTGAATTCCCTTACAGCAAATTGGACGGTCAGTAGCATGTCAAAATAGAGTTTTGGATCGCCTGTAGACAGGGGAGGATGGGTCATATGGCACACCAGGAAAATATCCGATACGTCGATTCTCTAACGCGCCGGCGGCGCCGATCAAGAAGCTACAAATTTATGCGTATAAAGTATTTTAAAATGTTCTACTGAAATCTCCTATAAATAGGTTCATCTGTTACCTACATCAAAATACACGCATGGAAAATAGAACAATCCGGAGGAACACTAGGAATTTTCAACTATGAAACGAACTATTCTAAACTTTGCACTTCTATTAGTTAAAGTCCTATGAGCATTCTTTTACATGCTAAAAGTAAATCCCACGTTTTCATTGGTTAAACATTTAATTAAGCTTTTTCTACATAATCAGCATGGGGAGGTATAAATATATTGCGAGTTCGGCAAAATTCATTCACTTGGAGCTCACCATAGCCCGAGGAATCCACTAGCAGTGCTGACCTATAACCTGCACCTTCTCCGGTACTAGCATGCTGCCCCATAGCCCTCTTTCGCTGACGCCTCGACGAGTGACGCGCTGCATTCCGACACCGACGCCTTCACATCAAAACCTTTGCTAAGCAGTGCTTAATCAAAAGCCTACTAATGCCGACGCCTTCACAAGGGCACGCTGCATCACGTCGTCGGCGCCTCATCAAGTGATGCGCTGCATCACGTCGCCGCAGCCTTCCACAAGCACATTTAGCCAGCAGCGGTTTACCCATAGCCTGCTAGCATCTACGTCTCCACGATTGGTGCTCTGCATCACGACGTTGACGCCTAAATGAGTGGTGCGCTGCATCACGCCGCCGCCGCCTTCTACATCAACACTTTAACCAGCAGTACTCATTTCATAGACCGTTTACGCCGCAACGAATGGTACGTTGCACCACATACCGACACCTCCTATATTCGGCAGTAAAGCACGACGCCTTCCGAAGTTCATCGAAGATTCACGAACTGCTTACGCAGTAACGAATGTTACGTTGCACCACATACCGACACCTCCTATACTCGGCCTCTGCAGTAAACTACGACGTCTTCCGAAGTTCACCGAAAATTCACAAATTGATTTAGCCTGTATATACATTGATTTTATAACTATTTAAGCTTATATATCGGTACCACACGCCGACTTCTCCTTCTCTCGGCGCCTGCAATAAACCACGACGACTTCCGAAATTTGCCGATAACTTACGAACTGATTTAACCTGTATATATGTTGATTTCATAACTGTTTAGCTTGTATATATGTATATCTATGTACTTTATGTCTGATTTAAACTGTAAATACAAATTGTTTTATACATATTAATGCATAATAGAGCCAAAACTTACACACACTGACAAAGAATTCAGGCACCGCCAACAACTCCCGAAGTCAAACGGTAGCACATCATTATCATTAGGTCTTTAATTCTACAACTTGTTGAACGCGTGCCATCATTGTTTCTTATTCTTAGCTAACCTACGCAATTCCCTGAAATTCTTACAACTTACATCTTTCACTACTTGTGTGCAATCTTCTAATCTAAGTCTACCTCTACATTTCCTTTTTACTTTCTCTACTTTCAATATATCCCGCATTATTCCTTCATGCCTTAAAGTGTCCTACCATCCTGACTCTCCTATCGTTTACTGCTTTCCAGATATTTCTTTCTTTCCCTACCGTTTCTAGTACCTTTTGTTCTTAACTTTGTCTGTCCATGATATCTTCATTATACGTCTGTAGTACCACATTTCATAACTTCTTTCCTTTTCCTGTTCATTTCTCATACTGTCCACGTTTCACAACTGTATAGTGCTGTGCTTCATACATGTGCCTTCAGCAATCTTTTTCTTGTTTCCATATTTGTTATTGTTGTGGTTTTCTATGGCAATATGGAAAACTCTTGTAGTTTTCTACAATGCTAGTATCACAGAGTGGTTTGATGCAATGAATAAGAAACGATGTAAATTACTCTATTAAATATGAAAAACATTAAATTATGACATACAAGTTTTATAATACTGCAACTGACATATATAAAAAATCAACAACATTTTTTTAGCAACTATGCAACATAACCAAAGTAGAAAAACGCACCCTGCAAAAGTTTAAATAAACAATTATTTTCAACACTTCCCCTAATTGTTTAGTTTTTATATCGTTAAAGCAATCCGAGAAGATTGTTAACTTGAACCAAACGGCAACGTTCCAACCCTTTCGTTAACCCGTCTGCGGCTTGATTTTTTGTTTCCACATATGATACTTTAAGTTGACCGTCTTGAACCTTTTTGCGGACGAAGAAATAACGAATTTCAATATGTTTTGTACTGCGGTGCAGCTCTGGGTTCTTGATAACTTGAATTGCACTTTGGTTATCGATATTAAAAACAGGAACTTCATCATAATTGACTAACTCGAAGAAAAGTCGCTTGATCCACATGGCATGTTTAGCAGCTTCACAACTTGCCACAAATTCCGCTTCCATTGTGGATAGAGCGATATCAGATTGTTTCCTGCTCATCCAGCAGATTGCTGCGTCACCATACTTAAACAAAACTCCACTTGTAGATTTCCGATCACTATCACTGGCGAAGTCTGCATTGCTGTAGATTTCAAGCTTGTCATGGCCATGGCGGTAAGTGAGTTGATAGTCCTTTGTACCTGCAAAGTATCTAAGAATCTGCTTAACACCAATCCACGTATGACTAGTTGGTTTTTCGACAAATCTTGAGCAGTAGTTCACTGCAAACATAATATCTGGGCGAGTGTAATGAGCCAAGTATATTAATCGACCAATGACTTGTCGATAAGGAACATCTACAGATACTTCACTGTCACTGTCACAAGACAAGGGTTTACTAATTGGAGTCATAACTGGCTTACAATCATCCATTCCAAACATTGTAAGAGTATTCTCAATGTAACCCTTTTGATGGACAGTAATTGAAACATCACTATTATGCTGAATACATAGTCCGAGATAATGTAAATCTTCACCAATTGTGATTTTAAACTCTCGTTTCAACTCCTCAAGAAACTTCTTTGCCGTTTGTTCGGTTGTAGACAATACTAAACCGTCATCAACATAGATGGCTATCATCAGTTTTTCACCATTGTAACAACCTATAAACAAGCACGGGTCAGACATACTTTGTTTGAGCCCATATATCAATAAAACTGATGTGAATTTTGAATTCCAGCAACGGGAAGCTTGTTTCAAACCATATAGACCCTTTTGAAGTAAACACACACGGTCAGAGCCATCATTGTAGCCATCAGGTTGCTCCATGTAAATCTCCTCCTAAAGATCTCCATAAAGGAACGCGGTTTTTACATCAAACTGACGCATTTTCATACCTTTTGCAGCTGCTATACTAATGAGTGACCTGATTGTATCCATCCGTGCTACTGGACTAAAAGTTTCTTCATAGTCAATGCCGGCTCTCTGGGTAAACCCTATTCCTACAAGTCGAGCTTTATAGCGACCAATACTTCCATCTGCATTTACCTTGACCTTATAAACCCATCGACTTTTAACTAGTTTTCGGTTTTCTGGAAGCTTAACCAGTTTCCATGTTTTGTTTTCATTTAGTGAATCCAATTCATCATCCATAGCACGATTCCATTGTGATGACAAATGTTTCGTATTAGTTAAAACAAACTATAGTGGATTTGAATTGTGCAGTGCGCTTGCGCCTCTTAAATAAAACGCGTGCGAAAGTGGTTTTGTGACGAACAGCGACGACTCTTCTTTCGACCTAGTAACGGGAAGGTTGTGCGTGACAAACTATATCCAATAAGTATAGTGCTTGCAACAGTGCATTCAACCAACTCCCCCGGGGGCATTCCAGCAACATCGAAGAGGACCGCACACCAAGGACAATTTGGTGAGTGAATTTATGCCTTTTGTTTGTTAATATTTTACATGCATACAATTTTCGTATTTAAAGCTCGCGTTTTGTCCTAATTCGCATTACAGTCCACGGTTAATAAGACGCGCCAGCACACTTTATCTAAGTTTAATTAATTGACAACACATTTGACTCTATTGCTTCACTATACTTGGTCGGTTCATCATAGGAAATGAGAACCTCATCTTCATCATCACAGCCATCATAGTAGCGAGCGGGTTTCTTCAACATATTACGATTTCGCAGTTGCCGTGTGCCTTCATGATGTTGAGACTCTATAGGTGCATTGTTGTCGTTTAACGATGTATCATCTGGTTTCACTACCACAGGAGCATTAGTTTGGAACCATGAACTAGAGAAGGGCATATTTACAATAGTTGATTGTTCGACTGTCACTTCTGTTGTAAATTTGACATCTTTTGATATGCGTACTTGATTTTTGTGTGGTACATAAGCACGATATCCGTCATAATCGCCGTAATAACCAACAAAAATACCTTTGTCTCCATTTCTATCAAATTTCTTTCGATTTTGCTTAGGAACATGTACATAGCATTCAGTTCCAAAAATCTTTAAGTGGTCAAATTTCGTCTTTCTTCCATACCACAATTCATATGGCGTTTTACCACTAACTGGTGTATTACCTGTCCGATTAAGAACGTACATGGCTGTATTTACCGCTTCAGCCCATAGCTTTTTAGATAAATTCTTTGTATGGATCATGGATCTTGCTGATTCACATAGGGTACGGTTTTCACGCTCAGCAGCACCATTTTGCTCCGGAGTATACGGAGCCGATTTCCTAAAAATGATCCCATTATCAGCAAGTAGTTTATGGTACTCAGAATTGTCATATTCTTTACCACCATCTGACAACATTGTTTTTATCACATGTCCACTTTGTTTAGCATGAGCAATAAATTCACGAGTCCGATCAATAACTTCAGATTTTTCTCTAATAAAATACACCATGCGAAATTTGGAGTAGTCATCTTTGAACTCCACATAGAGTCGCTTACCAGATAGTGAAGGTACATCCATTGGTCCACAAACATCAATACTGACAAGTTCACACACTTTAGTTGTACGATTGGGCCTAGATCTATAAGACGAACGATGTTGTTTACCGTAAACACAACCTTCGCAGAATTCGTTATCCTCATTCACATCAATACCCTCTAGGCGCAGAAACGACTTGACATGACGTTTGTTTTGATGAGCTAACCTTTCATGCCACATCTGCAATTGCACATCTTCACTTATGTTAACCTCGCAGGTAGAAGATGTGTTTGAAACGTTCGCTTTAATTGCTAGTTTGTATATTCCATTTACCTTTTTGCCTGTTACTATTGTTTGACTGGATCGTGTGATAGAGCACTTTCCACCAACATAGACACAACTACAGCCTCGAGCTGTGACGACTCCAACAGATACAATGTTTTTGAAGATTTTTGGAACATACCAAACACCACGTAGCCAGATCACTTTCCATTTATTACCTATTTTTGTTTGAACTTGAATGTCACCCTCTGCAAATGCATAGATAGCTTCTGCATTACCTACTCGAACAACTACAGGGACCTTTAGTAAGGTGAGCGATTGAAACCATTCTCGCCTATTACATAGATGACGGGACGCTCCTGAATCCAGAATCCACTCTTCAGATACAGTCGACGTTGATTCAAGTACGTAGCAGTTAGTCGAGTCAGAAAGTATACATTCAGCTAAAATTCCTTCTTGAACTGGTTTTTCACTAAATTATATTCAGCGTGTTTCTTCAAAGTTTTCTCATTGGTACAGTCTTTCATCATGTGACCGAATTTTTTACAGGCAAGACATTGGACCGATATTTTTCTATGACGTCGGCTATTGTTTTGCTTAGACTCGCCCACTTTTGGATCACTCTTCTTTGTCTTAAGATACATAGCATCTGTAACTGACTCACCGCCATCGCGATATTTTAGAGAGAGCTCCTTAAGGCATAGTCGCTCAAGCAGTTTTGCATTGTTTGCTTTTTTTTAGGCATTGCAGACCAGGTGTCCTTAAACTCAAAATACTCTTGAGGCAGTGTATTCAAAATACGATTTATAACCACTGAGTCAATTACTTCTTCCGCCGTCATAGAGCCAACTTCGTCTTTGATTTCTTTTGCAATACTTTCTATGGCATGGCAATGCGTGGCAATGTTAACGCTGGGATCTTTCACATAAGTGAACAATTTCGTATAGAGTAGATCTAACCGTTGTCCAGAGCGTTGTTCATATATGCTCAGAAGTTTGTCCCACATAGAACTTGCATTTGAACAAGTTGACAACATTGAACACAAATCCTCACTGATCGAAGTACGGATTAAGATTTGGGCATCCAAGTCTGTATCCACATATTTCAATTTTGCAGTTTCATAGGTTGAAATTATGGTTGCATCAGCATCAGGTTGTAGCGTTTTTTTTCGGGCTCCCCGTTGGGCGCCAAAAATGTTACGTTACGTAATTCGTGGCAGTCCCTGTTCGGGCGACAAAGTTAGGCTACGTTGGCTCGTAGCCGTGCGTAACACAAAGAAAATCAAAGAAGTGACCGGGCTCAATCGGAGATTAGGGGGGGTTGTAGAAAGCAAACTGACATATAATGTATGCGGCGGTAAAGAGTTAGTGACAATACCTGCAAGAAAATTAGTTAAGCAAACCTAAAAAAAAGGAAAAAAGCATAGCAGCAATGATTAGTCTAAATTATTCAGTACTTGGTAGAATGTAAAAAAAAACTGTTTGGATAATCTATATAATATAACAACGGTAAAAGCAATACAAAAAATTTTTAGTACAAAGTGAGGTAATATTGGGGAGTAGCAGAAACGTTTCCTCACACACCAATTAAACATAAATCAGACAAAATGTTAAAAGAAAATAAATAGGTAAGACACAATTGATATGAGTAATTCAGTAGTATTGATCTTTCTTTCTTTCTTTCTTTTTTTTTCTTATGTTTTAAAATATCATGCAAGTCTTTTGTAAAAGGTATCAGAACGACAAAGATATGGTAAAGCAACGGATAGATATTTAAAGTAATAACAAGTAGGAAATAGTTCAACTTACAAAAGTCCTTCAGCAACGCTTCCTTGCAACGGAAGTGTGAGATTCACGATGTCCTACGCTAACGAAGCACTTCACCCTGGACTGTGAGGGTGTTGATGGAACTTATCACACGTCACACTAATCACACCTACGCATTTCACTGGGGTTAGCAGCAGACACCATCACGCGACGGAACTATGTAGCATTGATAAATTTCTTGTTAATTCTATTTCCTGAGACAATAATTTCGAAATATTTTGTAGTTTAATTTCAACTGGGATCAAATGTATATTATTTTCATATACCTCCAAAAAGCAGTGAGAAACTTCAACCAATACCTTTGTAAACCGGTAATCTGTTATTTATTATTTATTTATTGAACATAGCAACCAACAAAATATAAGTTCCAATAACAGGCTGCTTAACATAAAGGGATCGGACGAATATTAGTTCAAACACATTAGTAACATGTTAGATTACAGCACATAAATCACTAAATAAAAAACAAATAAACTTAAGAATAATATACAAACTACAAATTGCAAATTTCAAATAAACCATATGTTTTTTAAAATAACTAACACAAAGTATTCCAATTCATTACAATTACAAAGTACATTCTGTTATATTAGGTACAAGGTTAATCTAGTACTTAAACAAGTGATTTAAATTAGGCTGGTCTTGCTCATACGATAACAGTAAGCAAACTTCATTTTTGAACTTTGCTTTTGAAACAGTCAAAAACCAATCAACTGCATAATTTGTGTTATTTAAGACTTTACAAATTTTATAATGAGGGGAATTGATCATATTATCAGTGTGTATTTTTGGAGTGTACACTAATTCAAAAGACCTACTACACAACCTCGGAACTACAAAATAAAATTTACTAATAAAGTTCAGATTAGAATCAAACTCCGAATGAAAAATTGAAAAAACAAACATTAATATTTTTAAAAATCTTCTGCGTTCTAAAGATAAGTATTTAAATCTACTCACTAATTCAGAATATTTCATAAATTGTGGATAAATTCCAGTTTCATAAAACATCAAATATTTTAGCAATCTTTTTTGAACATTTTCAATTTTCGTTATGCAATTATTGTATTTAGTGGACCAAATAATAGAAGCAAACTCTAGTTTTGACCGCACATATGCATTGTAGAGGGCTTCATAAGTTGAACGCTGTCTAAAAGATTTGGCATTCCTCATAACAAATCCCAACATTTTGTAAGATTCATTTACCATCGCATGTAAGTGAAAAGTAAATGTAAGTTTACTATCTAAAATAATCCCCAAATCATTTATTTGGGAAACTTTGTGTAGAGTATGCTGGTCTATTGAATAATTAAAGTTAGTAATTTTGATTTTCTTACTGAATGTAATTGCTCTACATTTAGTATAATTCAAATATAATTCATTTTTATTACTCCAAGCAACTAAATTTTGTAGATCATCGTTCAATTCAGTACAATCTTTAACTGAAAAAATATTTCTCCAAATTTTAAGATCATCTGCAAACAACAGTGCACTACTTTTTGTTAAAACATTGGGTAAGTCATTTATAAAGATTAAAAATAACAGTGGTCCAAGATTAGCACCCTGTGGAACACCCGAGTGTACAGAATACGGATCCGATGATTCATTTAAAAAAACAACATATTGTCTCTTCTCTTGAAGATAAGAAAGAAATAATTTGCAAAGATCTATAGACACCCCAAAACTATACAACTTGGCTAAAAGTAATGTATGAGAGACTTTGTCAAAGGCTTTTTCAAAATCAAGATACATAGCATCTGTTTGAATATTATTATCAAGCGCTTGTGCTAGCTCTTGAACGAATATATATAAATTAGTTTCTATTGATTTTTGCGGCATAAAACCATGCTGTAGCACTGAGATGTACGGTTGAACATGTAAAAAGATTTTATTGTATAGTATAATTTCAAAAAGTTTTGACACTGAATTAGATATTGATATCGGCCTGTAATTTACAACATCGTTTTTCTTGCCTTTCTTAAAGATAGGGCAAACTTTAGTAATTTTCCACTTTGATGGGTATGACTGTGTTTTAATAATACAATTAAAAATCATCAACAACGGATAACTCAAGATTTGCCAATAGGCTTTTATAATATAAGATGGAATTTGGTCTGGACCTGCGGCCCTTTTGGGCTTTAATCGCTTTACAGCCTCCTGTATATCATTCAATGTTATTTCATTTATAGCTAAAATGTCAGCCGTAAAATTCTCTTTAGGATCGAAAGTCACAGATGTATAGTTAGGTGAATTGACACTGTATACCGATTTGAAATATTTAGCAAATGCATCCACCACTTCCTTTGGCGTATTTAAATCGGAATTTAAATAAGTATACGGAAAGGAATTGCCTACGTTATTTTCGCGTTTTTGTTTTAAGTAAGACCAGAAAGAAGAAGCATTATTATTAATATTATTTTCAATTAAATCCACATGATTCCGATGACAGTGTTTGATTTCAAGCTTTATTTGTCTACGCAATTGATCGAACTTTTCATAGTCAGTATTTTTCTTGTAACGCTTCCAAAGCTTATGCAGGCGATGTTTTGCTTTGATTTTAGCAATTAATTCGGTGTAAACCAAATGGGGTAGTTATATCTATGTTGCCTTGTTTTAGGTACAGCTACATCCAATGCTAGAAATAAGAGTTGATAAAACCGATCTGTTTTTTGATCAACGTCAGAGAAGAGGTTTATAGAATTCCAATCCGTAGCATTCAACATATTATAAAGAAGATCATAATTTGCACGCTTAAAATTAAGTTGAGGACCAGCAAAGCTAAATTGTTTTGACTCAATTGTCGCGTTAATAGATATGATTAGAATAGGATGGTAATCATCCACTCTTAATAAGGGATCTTCGCATCCAGAAATGTCAATTAGTACATTACAAAAAACATAGTCAAATGTCCTTCCTAATCTATTTAGTTCAGCATTGTATTGGGTCAAATTATGGAAGTTTGCAAAATTAACTATTTCATGTTCGATGTTCGATCTAGTATTTGACAAATCATTATTTAGATAGGGCAAATTGAAATCACCTGCTATGAGCAAGACCCCAGTGATAAGTCTATATTTATTGTATAAATTATTGTAAAAGGTATTATATGTGGTTATGGCAGAAGATGGGGGAATATAAATGGCACAAATGTTGATGTATGTATTACTTGTTTTTAATTGAACCCAAATATCTTCTAATTCAGTTTCCAGTCTTTCAATTCTTGAGACACTAATTGTATTTTTAACTGCAATCAACACACCTCCGCCCTCAGAAACACCAAGCTGTGCATAATTTCTATCCTTCCTAAAAATAGTATATCTATTATCTAAAATTTCATTATCACAAATATTATTATTTAACCATGTCTCTACTATAATGATTACATCATAATTATATGCAAGAGCATTTAGTAATAGTGAATGTAATTTAGTTTTTATTCCACCAACATTCTGATAATATATGTTTAAACTAGTATTTTTAATGGACATCAATAAATTCATTTACAGATTTAATTAAATAAATTTTGCTCTCGTCTTTAGCCCGCATAAAGATCTTTCCATTTTTGCACCACAGATACTTGATGTTATTAGTTTTCTTGAATTCCCGAGCCCGCGCATATAATATCCGATTAACAGGAGTTAGTGAATCATTGATGTATATTTGACTATCATGAGATGTTTTCACTGCAAAATTAAGACCGGAGGCAATATCACTAACTTTCAAGTTACGCTTAACACTCTTAGCTTTCATAAAATTTTCTTTATCAAGTCGACGAACAAATTTGAGTATTATACCTCTATATTTCAGCTGTTCAGAAAGATTAGTGCGAAGACGATGACATGTGTCTATCATATTAGGATCAATATTGTAGCCGACTGCTTTCCCAATTTCTTGAATAATAGCAGTAACGTTTTCATTACGTACAGGCGGAACGCCAAATATTTCCACACTATTCTTTCTTGAATATTGCTGAATATCATTTAAGATAATTTTTAACTCAGAATTTTCTTGTTCTAGTTGAGAGATTTTTATTTCGTGAGCTTCAATTTTATCAAAACACTCATTAAGCTTTTTTTCTTGTTGTTTAAGTAAAGATGTACAATCATCTAATTTAGAGTGACAAAGTTCAATTGATTTTTCAAATGCAAGTTGCGTATTCCGTATGAATTTTAATTCGGTCATAACATCATGTAAAGTTATTGAATCATTACCTTTAACAACAGCTTGTTGATAATCTTGCAATTTATTAATGCAGCTGGGACAGTTCCACGATTTTAAAGTATTTGACCTTTTCATACTATCAAAAGAAGTACTAGTCACATGTTGGCAAGCTGGATGGTATATGTCATTACATGAAAGGCATATCAACGAATCCTCATGCCTGGTGCACTTTTGATTACACAATTTGCAAATTAAAGGCATACTTCGGATGTTAATTTAAGAGCTGTATTAAACACGTCCGAACCGTACGACACTCGGCACAGTTATATTTCGCAGATAACGAAATTCGCGCAAGCAATGATCTATTTTAGATTTTTTGGTGTTAGAAAAATGCAGAAACTACAGTATCCACTGTATTTAAATAATCCAAAGTATGCACTAATCTGATAAAACAAAGGGACACTAGACTAGATCGCACACACATTAATCCTAAAGAAAGAATCGGTCAGTTTAGCAAGTTCTACGACTATTATTTCACAAGACAAACAACTAAAACCACAAATTAGTAAAGTACGCGTATCACTAAGTAAGTCCGTCAACGTTCCGTAAAACGCATGTGCAGGTCGAGTAAACACGTTCGTCTATAAAGCATCTTTCCTTCCAAAGGAATTAGAACTACACACTGCTACAGTTAAAATACAATTTTTACTTCACAAGAAAAACAACTAAAAACGTGCTGTGCTTGTTCAGGAACAATACGAAAATTGTTACCGCATTAATTCTCACTATTGTCAAAGCAAAAGAAGAAGCAGTATTTTCAACGTAATTAATATATAGGAACCAAGAACAAACTACAACTCTTCATCTGTTTATTCAATTCGTTGCTATTCCAACTTCTTATCGTCTCTTATCTAGACTTGTATATCCACATAAGCAACAAAATTTATATTTACGGCAAGACAAGAACGATGCAATCTATAATTAATTACAATGCATTCGCCTAAGGAGTTAATAAATATAAAATATGGAAATAGTAGTTACAGACAGGTATTTGTTAATTGAGTATAGCGTAAAATGTTAAAACTATAAAAATGCCCGTTACAAGGTGCGGGCATGGTAGGCTCACTGTCTTTGTACGTAGGTAGTATTGCCTCGTAGACATGCTTCCGCTTTAACATCAACACGATGTTGGTTTTCCATATTGTCAAATTTTCAGCTCCACGAAGTAGATTAATTTTTACTCGATCTAATTCCATAATTACATCAAAACTTATAACGCATAGATGATACGTAACCTGGGCCCATAACCTGTTGTGGTTTTCTATGGCAATATGGAAAACTCTTGTAGTTTTCTACAATGCTAGTATCACAGAGTGGTTTGATGCAATGAATAAGAAACGATGTAAATTACTCTATTAAATATGAAAAACATTAAATTATGACATACAAGTTTTATAATACTGCAACTGACATATATAAAAAATCAACAACATTTTTTTTAGCAACTAAGCAACATAACCAAAGTAGAAAAACGCACCCTGCAAAAGTTTAAATAAACAATTATTTTCAACAGTTATTTTCGAACAATGCAGCTGCTTTTTCTGGTTAAATATAGAACGGTCTAGTGTTAACTTTTTTTTTATATGTTTTACAGCTTGCCCCTTCTACATTTTTTTAAAGATATACCTTATTTTACCCATATTCAATGCTACGTGTAAGGAGTTAAGCAACCAGACGGCTACTAAGATCCCTCCACCACTTAGGCACTTGCTGAATAAATAGTTTTCTAATTACTTCTTTTGCCTAATCAAAATTTGTTGACAATATTGCAAATCAAACACCAGTAGTTGTTTACGATAATATTAAGGTTTAAATACAATTACTTTTTTCATCATTAAGTTTTCCATCATCAAACTGGTTGGACGCATACCTCACTTGATTTCTATTTTGAGCTAACCCACATATTTTTCTGAAATTCCCACAACCTATATCTTTCATCATCTGTATACAGTAGTCTAGGAATGTATATACCTTTTTTTTCTTTCTCTGCTTCTTATATATCCCGCACTATTTCCTTATGCCTTAGTATGTGACCTTTCATCCTAGCTCTACTATTATTTACTATTTTCCACATAATTATTTCTTCCCCTACCATGTCTAGAATGCCCTCGTTCTTAATTTTGTCTGTTCATGATATCTCTATCATATCTGTAGCAACAGATTTTAAAGGTTTCCATCTTTTACCTGCCCGCTTCCGGCTGTGCTACACACATATTGTTTCTATGTTTGTTGTCTTTGAGCAAAATAGTTGCATTCTCTTGTTAAATGCGGCACGGCCTTGCACTAATCTTTGTTTTATATTTTTTCTACCCTTCCCATTTTCTGCTATTTGACTTCCTAGGTACCAGAAATCGTTAACCTCTTGTTATTTCTCGTTTTCTATCTAAATTCCTTTACATGCTAATATTTTAGTTTTATTTTTGCTAACATTTATTTCGTATACCTCTCCGTCAGAATTGTTCACATTTTGTTAAGGGTTGCTTCTAACTACTCTTTGCTAGATGCTAATAAATCTGTACCATCTGCAAATCTGAGCATATCAATTGTAGTCGCTGCATAATATGTCTTCCTACATTTGACAGTATTCATTGCTCTTCGATATATGAGTTAAAAATAAACGGCGATAAGGCACATTTCTGTCTCAGCCATTTCCTAATATTTACTTCTCTGCGTTCCTGCTCGAATTCTATGATCGCTGTTTGCTCTTTATTTAAGGTATGTACTATCCGTCTATTCCTAAAACTCATTCCAATCTTAGAGATTATTTCGAACATTTTTTTCCCATTTTACATTGTTGAACGCTTTTTCCAGATCTACAAACCCTATATACACATTTTCTTCCTTTTCTATTGCTTTCACCACTATACCGCTTAAAGGTGAAATGGCCTCTCGTGTTCCCCTGTTTCGCCTAAACTTTAATTGAACTTCTCCTAAAATTTTTTAGCCCGTTTTTCCATTCCTCTTTATACAATTTTAGATAATATTTTTGACATGTGTGTCGTCAAACATATTGTTCTAAAATTTTAGTATAGTGACTATGGTGTTACGTTTTAAATTTTTGTATATCTCGCCTACCTGATACATATAAACTACACGTTGCAAAAGATTTTCTGTTACTATCTGTCCAGTGGCTTTTAGAGTTTCTGCTTTCATCTTATCTATACCCGGGGTCTTATTATTTCTCAGACCCTTTAAAACTACTTCAAACTCATCTCTAAGTATAGGATATCCCGAGTCATCTTTTTCAATATCTGAGTCTTGTTCTGGTGTTTCTACTTCATGTCATCTAAATTTCCTATATATTCTTGCCATGCAATCACTTTTTCTACATTTTGTACAACTGTAATAATTTTTTTTGAGTAGCAAATTTCTTTGCAGTGTAACAAATCTGTATTAAAAAAGATGAAAAATTCACTTAAAATTGTTTATTTACACACCAAAGTAAATTTTTGAATTCATAATAAATCTTTGATCCCATATGGAAAACATCATACGATCTGAAACTTCCTTGTTTAATTAAATCGCAAGGTTAGACTCCACATATACTTACAATAATGATATTGAGAGAGCCTCAGGTGTTTTGAAACCTTGCTTAGAACGTTTTAAATAGCATTCTTATAATTAAGTCCGCGTGAATAATTTATTATAGATATGCATGTCAAGGTTTTCAATTTGTTTCATAAACACCGCGCCTGGCCATCAAGCATTTGTTCTGATTAGCATAAAATTCTGGGGAGATAAAAATTCCCCAGGTCGAGTTGTTTTCATGAATTGTTTTCCTAATCCGATCACTTCCACGTTGTTCTTCGAGAAAAACGGGATGGAAGTCGTTAATGTTAAACATTAGTTCTTTCAGCGTAAAAACCCTCAGGGCGACAATACCAACTTTTAAAGTTAATCTGGATTCCGTTGAATTCAATACATGGAGAAGAATACTGAACTGAAACCTGATTGTATCCAATGCAAGGGTAATAGTCGACGACCTGTGGTTTAGAAAAAAAAACCAGTTGTGTTAAACAACCCCCTTCTTTGTGAATGGTCAAATTACCTACCTTTTAAACCCCCAATCGCTTCAGTTCACGAAATCCATTTTGTTAAAAAATAGTACTTAAAATTACCAATTTTTCATAACTACAAAATTTTTTATGAAAGAAAAATCATTCATTAATTTTTTCTAATATTTAAAGCTTTCTACTTACAAAACCTAAACCAGGTTATGTTTAAAAAAAACAAATGAGAATTGCTTAAAATTCTAGTTTTTTTAAAATTAAATGTTAACATTTGTATATGGCTGCCAGATCTGACATTCATAACCATAATAAATATGTAAAGAAATTTTGTCCAAATAGTCAAAATTAAACTATCTGTGATATAATTTAATTGTTGAAAATGATCGTTATTTGATGAAATTATTTGTTACGAAATAGGCATGTTATAATGTCAATAATTCTTTGTGTAAAAACTATCGGTTAAATCTATTTCTGTATTAAAGACGTCTGATTGATTATGTTGTAAGTTACTCCAAGAATTAAAATAGAAAAATTTAAAATTAATGAATACGGGTTTTTTGTATCTATCCTTTTAAATTGATTGATATTTGCTAAATACAGTGGTGTCCAACTTTACATTAAATTGTTTTCCCTTTAACTATAAAAATTTTACAACCCATATTTCTCTCTAACTCTCCCTAGTGGTAATAGCCAAGTTAACCGTCGACATACAGTTTTTAACCTTTCTAAGCTTAATAAAATAAAAAACTGATGTATTAACGTGTAAAATTTAATTTAATAAATAGCAAAGCGCTTTCGCCGTGAGCTATCCACGGTGTATTTTCTACAAGTAATATAATATTGGACTAGATATATCACGCACGGATTTTACCATTATAATGTGGATAAGGGCCGCTATACTTGCGACCACGTCTTCCAATGCTCAACCCGAAGGTACTACATTGGGTTTAGGCGAAATTAAACCTGCTTCAAATTAAATCTAACTTCAGATTAATCGTTCCAAATAAAAATCTACAAACTGAAACGAACACCAAAAATAGGGTTTAAATAATGGTATCTCTAGCATTGATTTTGAAGTGTGTCCTGTAAACAAGACATAAGCAAAAATGAAAAGGGGAAGGGATCCGTAATACCGGATGGCAGCGACCAACTCTGCTCGTCCTAGCGACCTGAGGAGTCGTCTTAAAACTATCCAAATCTAGCTAACTAATTTTTAAAAAAATGGATTCGAATTTCTAAGCATTCGCCAAATATTTTAATAGTGAATCCAGCTATTTTGCCTGCTCTATAAATTTACAAAGTCGTGCCCCTGGTTTAAATATTTTATCCTAAGTCAATCCCTATATTCGTCCCTAACTTTCCCTAACCGATTTGTATTATAATAACAATCTTCCTTTCTATAGATACTGCAACCAAAAATAGGCCGCAGAATGTCAGACAAAACAAATCAAGCGGCCAAATAATAAAGTACATGCAAAAATATAAATATAATATAAATATAAATATAAATAAATAAATATCTAAATAAGCATAAGCATGTAACAGTACATAAATTAGTAAAAGCATCATCAAAACTAGAAACACCAAAACAAGAATCAAATATTGCAAAGGATTACTTGGGATATCCTATACTTAGAGATGAGTTTGAAGTAGTTTTAAAGGGTCTGAGAAATAATAAGACCCCGTGTATAGATAAGATGCAAGCAGAAACTCTAAAAGCCATTGGACAAGTAGTAGCAGAACATCTTTTGCAACATGTAGTTTATATGTATCAGGCAGGCGAGATATACAAAAATTTAAAACGTAACACCATAGTCACTATATTAAAATTTTAGAACAATATGTTTGACGACACACATGTCAAAAATATTATCTAAAATTGTATAAAGAGGAATGGAAAAACGGGCTGAAAAAATATTAGCAGAAGTTCAATTAAAGTTTAGGCGAAACAGGGGAACACGAGAGGCCATTTCACCTTTAAGCGGTATAGTGGCAATAGAAAAGGGAGAAAATGTGTATATAGGGTTTGTAGATCTGGAAAAAGCGTTCAACAACGTAAAATAAAAAAAAATGTATGAAATAATCTCTAAGATTGGAATGATTTTTATGAATAGACGGATAGTACATAGCTTAAACAAACAGCAAACAGCAATCATAGAATTAGAGCAGGAACGCAGAGAAGTAAATATTAGGAAATGGCTGAGACAGGAATGTGCCCTATCGCCGTTTATTTTTAACTCATATATCGAAGGGCAATGAATACTGTCAAATGTAGGAAGACATATTATGCAGCGACTACAATTGATATGCTCAGATTTGCAGATGGTACAGATTTATTAGCATCTAGCAAAGAGTAGTTAGAAGCAACCCTTAACAAAATGTGAACAATTCTGACGGAGAGATATACGAAATAAATGTTAGTAAAAATAAAACTAAAATATTAGTATGTAAAGGAATTTAGATAGAAAACGAGAAATAACAAGAGGTTAACCATATCTGGTACCTAGGAAGTCAAATAGCAGAAAATGGAAAGGGTAGAAAAGATATAAAACAAAGATTAGTACAAGGCCGAGCCGCATTTAACAAGACAATGCAACTATTTTGCTCAAAGACAACAAACATAGAAACAATATGTGTGGAGCACAGCCGGAAGCGGGCAGGTAAAAGATGGAAATCTTTAAAATCTGGTGATATAGACGCATGTATGATAGAGATATCATGAACAGACAAAAATAAAAACGAGGCCGTTCTAGAAATGGTAGAGGAAGAAAGAAATATGTGGAAAATAGTAAATAATAGTAGAGCTAGGATGAAAGGTCACATACTAAGGCATAAGGAAATAGTGCGGGATATATTAGAAGCGAAGAAAGGAAAAAAAGAAGTAGATACAGACCTAGACTACTGCATACAGATGATGAAAGATATAGTTTGTGGGAATTTCAAAGAAATGTGTGGGTTATCTCAGAATAGAAATCAAGTGAGGTATGCGTCCAACCAGTTCAAGAATGGAAAACTTAATAATGAAAAAAGTAATTGCATTTAAACCTGATGATTAACGTATACAACTACTGGTGTTTGTCTTGCAATATTCTCAACAAATTTTGATTGGACGAAAGGAGTAATTGGAAAAGTGTTTATTCGGCAAGTGGTGGTGGGATCTTGGTAGCTGTCTGGTTGCTTAACTCCTTACATGTACCATTGAATATGGGTGAAAGATGTAAAAGGGGAAAGGTGTAAAAGATGTAAAAAAAAAGTTAGCACTAGACCATTATATATTTAACCAGGAAAAGCAGCTGCTATGTTCGAAGATAACAAATACGGAAACAAGGAAAGATTGCTGAAAGCACATGTATGGAGCACAGCACTATACGGTTGTGAAGCGTGGACTGTATGAGAAATGGAGAGAAAAAGGAAAGAAGTCTATGAAATGGGGTGCTGCAGAGGTATGATGTACATATTATGGACAGACAAAGTTAAGAACAAAAAGGTAATAGAAACAGTAGGGGAAGAAAGAAATATCTGAAAAGCAGTAAAACATGGAAGAGCCAGGTATGATTGGATACATTAAGGCATGAAGGAGTAATGCGGCATATATTGGAAGTAGAGAAAGGAAAAAGGAGATGTAGAGGTAGACCTAGATTAGACTATTGCACACAAGTAGTGAAAGATGTAGGCTATGAGAATTTCAAAGAATTGTGTAGGTTAGCTAAGAATAAAGAGCAATGGTGGTACGCGTTCAACAAGTTCTAGAACTAAAGACCTAATGATGATGATATGTACCGTTTGACTTCGGGAGTTGTGGGCGGCGCCTGAATTTTTAGGCAGTGTGTAAGTTATGTCTCCATTATGGATTAATATGTATAAAGCAATTCGTATTTACGGGTTAAATCAGTCATAAAGTTCATAGATATACATATATAAAAGCTAAACAGTTATGAAATCAACATATATACAGTTTAAATCAGTCCGTAAGTTTTCGGCAAACTTCGAAGGTCGTCATGGTTTATTGCAGGCGCCGAGCGAAGGAGACGTCGGCGCGTGGTATAGATATATTAGCTTAAATAGTTATGAAATCAATGTATATACAGGCTAAATCTAATCGTAAATTTTCGGTGAACTTCGGAAGGCGTCGTAGTTTACTGCAAGCACCGAGTATAAAAGATGTTGGTATGCGGCGTAAGCAGGTTATGAAATGAACTTTGCTGGTTAAGGTGTGGATGTAGAAGGCGGCGGTGGAGTGATGCAGCGCACCACTCGCTGAGGCGTCGACGTCGTGATGCAGCGCACCACTCGTGGAGACGTAGAGGTTAGCAGGCTACGGGTAAAGCGCTGCTCTTGCTAAATGTAGATGTAGAAAGCTGTGGCGACGTGAGGCAACGCACCACACGATGAGGCGGCGACGTCGTGATGCAGCGTGCCGTCGTAGAGTGGTCAGCATTAGCAGGGTATGGATTAAGCACTGCTTAACGAAGGTTTGGATGTGAAGGCGTCGACGTGGGAATGCAACGCGTCACTCGTCGAGTCGTCGGCGAAAGAGGGTTATGGAGCAGCGCCGCTAGTACCGGAGAAGGTGGCAGGCTATGGATCAGCACTGCTAGTGAATTCCTCGGGCTATAGTGAGCTCCAAGTGAATGAATCTTGCTGAACTCGCAATATATTTATTCTTCTTTTCTCCTCATGCTGGCTATGTAGAAAAAGCTTAATTAAATGTTTAACCAATGAAAACGTGGAGTTTAGTTTTAGCATGTAAAGAATGTCCATAGGGCTTTAACTGATGGAAATGCAGGGTTTAGAATAATTCGTTTCATAGTTGAAATTCCCGGTGTTCCTTGGGATTGTTTTATTTCCCGCGCGTGTATTTTGATATAGGTAACAGATGAGCCTATTTATAGGAGATTTCAGCAGAAGATTTTTAAAAACTTTATAGGCATTAATTTGTAACTGTTTGATCGAATCCGCCGGCGCGTTAGAGAATCGACGTATCGGACATTTTTCTGGTGTGCCATATGGCCCACCCGCCCCTGCCTACAGACTATCTGACCTAGGTAAACCTCTACGTCCTTTTTCCTATTTCTGCTTGTAATATATTCCGTACTATTTCCAAAAAATACCTTAGAACGTATTCTGCCCTTCTATTGCTCCTATCTTTTTTTTTCTACAGATATTTTTATTCCCCTACTATTTCTATAACCTATTTGTTATAAACTTTGTCTGTCCATGCTACTATTCTCATACATCTGAAGCACAAAATTCCAAAGGCTGCTACCGTGTTTCTGTCTGCCTTTCCTATTGCCCGTATTTCTTTGGCATACTATGTGCTGTGCTCCACACATATGATTTCAATCACTTCTTTCTTGTTTCTGTATTTGCTGTCACTGATCATAGGCGTTGTTCTTCTTGTAAGATGCAGTTCGGTTTCTTACAATTATATATCCTATTTCCCCAATATTCAGTGGTATGTGAAGGGGGCTACGGGTTCGAATCCCGACACGGTCCGCTTGAAAAATGTTAGGCGAGCATTTTTCACAAAAATACACCCTCGATCGGATGAGAGGTAAAATGGAGATCTCGTGTGTGAGTGCTGTCACGCACGTTAAGGATCGCCACCTTACTTGGAACAGCAAGGGTCCGGCAAAATTCCAAATTTTTCAGGTAAAAAGAACTAGCTTCTTGGTCTATGTTAGTACCTTCGGGCGAAGCATTGGAAAATCACATTTAAGGTTGTGAAAGGGAGTAAGCAGCTTCTGGCCAAGTTCCCCAGCACTTGAACATTTGCCGATTTAATTATTTTTTCAATATATACTTTCGCACAATCAACATTAGTTGGAGATATTTCACATTTATGTGCGATCATTTTTTCGTCATTAGGTTTTCCGTCTCGAAACTGGTTGGACACGTACTCCCACTAATTTATATTCTGAGCTAGCCTACACAATTTCTTGATATTCTCACACAGCATATATAAAGCTCGGTTCCCCTTCTATTGTTTTCTAATTATATGCACTATTTCACCGAGGTTCAGAGGTATGTGAAGGTGGTTAAGCAGCCTGTGACTGTCAAGATCTCCCAACACTTAGTTTGCCGAATTTATAGTTTTCCCAGTAAATGCTTTAGTACAATTAACATTAGTTGAGAATATTGCACTACCAATACTTGTAGTTGCTTATAATAATCATCACGTTTAAGTACAGTTATTTTTTTCGTAATTAATTTTTCATCTTGGGACTGGTTGGCCGCATATTTCTATCAATATCTATTCTGAGCTAGTCTACAAATTTCTCTGAAATTCCCACAGTCTACCTCTTTTACTATCTGTGCGCAATAGTCTAACCTAGGTCTACCTCTACTTCTCTTTTTTCCTATCTCTGCTTCTAATATTTTCTGCACTATTCCCCCATGCCGTAGTATGTGGCCTGTCATCTTATCTCTCCTATATTTTACGGTTTTCCACATATTTCTTTCTTCCCCGACCATTTCTAGTACTTCTTTGTTCTTAACTTTGTCTGTCCATAATTCTTCGTCATACGTCTGCAGCAACACATTTCAAAGACTTCTACCTTTTTTTTGTCCGCTTCTCCTACTGTCCAGGTTTCACAGCCGTACATTTCTGGGCTCCACACATATGTTTTAAGCAATTTTTTCCTTGTGTCTATGTTTGTTGACTTGGAACACAGTAGTTCCTTTTTCTTGTTAAATATAGACTTTGTGCTAATCTTTGTTTTATATCTTACGCCTTTCCCATCTTGCGTTATTTGGCTTTCTATGTAGCAGAAATCCTTTACCTCTTGTAAGTTTTCGATACCTATTTGTATTCTTGTTTTTGATTTATTTGCCCTTCTTTGCATACTAGTACTTTAGTTCTATTTTTGTTAATTTTCATACCGTATCTCTCTCTCATTAAGGGCAGCTTCTAACTATTCCTTGCTAGCTGCTAATACCGCTATGTCATCTGCAAATCTTAGCATATCAAATCGTTTGTCCCTGCATTGTGGTTCCAAATATCTCCCTGCATTTGATAGTATTCATGCCTCTACAATGTACAAGTTAAACATTAGGGCACATCCCTGTCTCAACCGTTTCGTAATATTTACTTCTCTATGTTCCTGCTCTAATTCTATTACTGCTGTTTGTTCTTTGTATATGTACTATTCGTCTATCCCTATAACTCATTCCAATCTTTTTGAGTATTTTGAACATTTTTTTCCATTTTACATTGTCGAATGTTCTTTCCAGATCTACAAACCCTATATACACGCAGTCCTTTTTTTCTACTGTTTTCTCCATTATCACTCTCCCCATGTTCCTCCGTTTTGCCTAAACCCAAATTGATTTTCTCCTAGTATTTCTTCAGCTCGTTTTTTCATTCGTCTTTGTACAATTCTAGTTAATATTTTTGACACATGTGCTG
Organism: Platerodrilus igneus; assembly: GCA_036346225.1. Taxonomy (NCBI): domain Eukaryota; kingdom Metazoa; phylum Arthropoda; class Insecta; order Coleoptera; family Lycidae; genus Platerodrilus; species Platerodrilus igneus. Next base: position 2,223,652 of record JARFIW010000624.1, on the reverse strand, counting down.
TCAAAAAATTTCACATCTATCCGCGCCTTTTTTTTTGGTATAGTTACTATAATGTTACGTTTGAAATCTTTGGGTATCTCGCCTGTCTCATACATATAGCTTACAAGTTGGAGGAGACGTTCTATTACTGATTATCCAGCAGCTTTTAGAGTTTCTGCTTGTACCTTATCTGTACCCGGCGCCTTACCATTTTTCAGACTCTTTAATGCTAATTCAAACTCATCTCTAAGTATTGGATATTTCAAGTGATCATTTTGAATGTCAGATTCCTCTTCTAATGCAGTTAGTTCCTCTCCTGCATATAAATTCCCTATATGTTCTTGCCATCTACCCACTTTCTCTACATTTTCTATAATGATGTTTCCTCCCGCGCCCCTTATATTTTTGCTATATTGTTTTATATCCCTAAAATTCATTATAATTAGTTTGTATACTTCATCTGTCTTTCCTATTTCCATCCTAGTTTATACCATTTTGCACTTTTCATAAATCCACTGTTCTTTACCTTTCCTGCATTTGCGAATAATTTCCCATTTTATGGCTTTGTATTTCTGTTAACCTGTTTTGTCTGATCTATTTTTGTATTTTTGTCTTCCTTCTATTTAGATTCATCCTTTGTTATCCATGGTTTCTTATTTACTTTTTGTGTATACTCCAGAATATCTGTGGCCTCCATGTCTAAGTTGGAATTAATGTTATTCCATTCTGTTTCTACTTCCTTAGAATAGGAAATTTTCCCGATATCTTTCAGCAATTCATTTGACTTTTTTTCTAACCTTTCGTGAATATCTTTATCCTTTATATCCAAATCAAAGTGTCTTTTTTCGTTTCTTTTTTTCAAATTTTGAAATTTAAGTGCGTCCTTCATAATTACGATGTTGTGTCAGTGTCTATATCTGCTTCTGGGTAGCTTCTACAGTCTTTTACTTGATTCCTAAACCGTTGTCTAACAAAAATGTAATCTATTCGATATCTTTCTATATCCCCTGGCATCTTCCACGTTTATCGTCTTTTAGCATGATGTTGAAATAATGTGTTTGTGATGATTAAATGGTTTTTGTCGCAAAATTTTACCAGCCTATTTCCCCTGTCGTTTCTCGTGCCTAAACCAAATAAACCTACTACCGCTCCTTCCCTACCTTTACCTACCCCTGCATTAAAATCCCCCGTAATTATTAAATTTTCATGTCATTTTACGTATCTTAGTATGTCTTCGATATCTTTGTAGATCGCTTCTACCTCTTCGTTACTGTAGCTAGAGGTGGGCATATATACTTGAATTATTACTGTGTTTACCGGTTTAGATTCTAATCTAACCATAAGTACTCTTTCGTTCTTTTGTAAGTTTGTTTTCTACACAGTGTCCTATTTGTTTTCGCAAAACTATCCCACCACCTGAATTTCCATCCTTTGCTCCTGTATGAATTACCCTAAAGTCTCCACTCCAAAAATCTTCCGTTTCTGGCCACCGAACTTCGCTGATCCCTATTATGTATAGTGCTAACCTATTCATTTTAATTTTCAGGTTCTCTAGCTTAGCTACTTGCTTCATACTTCTAGCATTCCACGCTCCGACTCGCAAAATGTTCCTGACTCTTATTCTCAATTTTCCAATCGCATCCTCCGAAGTAGTCCCCTCCCGGAGATCCGAATGGGGAACTATTTTAACTCCGGAATCTTTTACCCCAGAGAATGCTATCATGTTTATTACAATTTAAGTACCCTGTGTACTTGGGAAGAAATGTGGTGGTTTCCCGTTGCCTTCCATATCGCGGTAGTGTCTTAGACTGCCATACCAACCCCTATGGTCTCTGCTAATCTAAGTACCGAAATAGCCGCTGCCCTCTTTCGGAGATCTGTCTTAGTCTGGTTCCTCAATAACGACCCTACTTTGGTTGAACCTGTAGTTGACTCTTTAGCTCATTAAAACACGCAAGCCATTCCGCCTTCGGCATGGTGCAGGTCCATTCGGAACAGAAAGACATCATTACTAATCAAATAATATAGAAAATGCAGAGATAATCTGCATTCAAATAGAAATGTTACTTTTGCAAATAACTTGTAAAGACAACGTTCAATTTGTTTGCTTGCGCCATTGTAGTTAATGGAAAGAACACTCATTTAATAACCACTTAATCAAGATCATACCATCATACGTATATACCTATATTCACTCAGAACAATCTATGTTTTATGAATTAAATTATTATAAAGTAATTTAATTTCTAAGAAAGTTTCTAAAAGCACGAGAACGTAGAGATACACTTTATATAAAGCGTCGTCATGACTTTCCATAAAACAACGGATGACAGAATGACAAATTTAACTTCTAATAGATTTTTAACGACCTCCTGAGATTTCTCGTGTCTGAAAGGACATTAAGTGCCTCTAACACAGTTAAACTCCATCAGTATCAATATGCATTTTAAACAAGATTTTTTGTAAAAACCAAAAGTTAGTTTGAGTAATACTTAAAAAGTTTTTGAAGTAATAGCTTTCGTAACCTACTTAGGTTATCAATATCAATAAAACTATGTAAGGTTTAATTTAAAATTTGCTTTTAATAAATATTTACAGGAACGATGTAGATACGACAGACAACGCCCACTTAAACCACCAACACGCTTATTTTCATTCAAGTCAATATTTTTCAAAATTGTTTTCCCATGCGTAGCCAAAGTTCAACCTCAATTCTTTTTATTCTCTACTCCAACTCCCGAAAAACCGAGAACCGCTTCCTAAACATGCGACACACTGTTCCACACGTTTTATTCGAGAATCTTTAATTTTCAAGAATATTCAACATCGAAACAGCCGATTTTGATTTACAACTCTTTTCTGTTTATGAGTAGTGCATCCTTGACAGACTTCCGTCGTAGGATAAGCTGTAACCCGTCGGCTTTACTTTAAGTATCAGATAGAAAAGAAAAATATTTAATTCTAAGACAATGGAGATGCACGACTTGTGTATATTTTTTACTAACAATGAACGTTAACTAATCATACTTTTTAATTCTTTTGTTTCTAGAAAATATATTTTCAAATCGCGTAGTTAATATAACTAGAAGTAATAAAATAAATTTTCTTAAAGTAAATTGGGACACTTAATACAATACCAAAATCACGCATTAGTTATTACGTGGGATATGTAATATGTCAACCGCTGAAATGAAAGATTCTGTAAAGCGTGCAATATATTATTCATCAATAAATGCATCGTTATGTATAATACAAAAATGCTAAGTATGTGAAGCTAAAAATTATGTTTAAAATAAAATGCGGGGCGTCATGCAATGTACAAAACCATAGAGTATACATTGTTTAAATAAATTAATGCGTGAGAAACGTAGAAACCGCTAATATGCAAAGTCATATCTAAGATATAGCTAGACGTTCAAGACAAATTGCAACAACAATACAATGTACGTCACGTTTGCGTAATTACCGTGACAATAACCTTTTATTCGGCATAGATATTGTAAGCTACATTATGAGAATAAAATTGGTAGAACAAGAAATAATATGTAACAACTTAGCACCACAAGTTGGAAGTTAAATTCAGAAGGCTATTTACAAAAGACAAAATGTAGTAATATGAGCGTGTAGTAGGCGAAAGAAGGGAGCCGCGTTGCTTTGGTTAGAGTTTCTGCTGCGGTTAAGGAATCAAGATAAGTTAAAAATTAGTGAACGAAACAGAGCTGCAAAATGTTACGTAGGCATCTGCGAAGGAACAAATTAAACCGTGCCCGAGCTTTTGTGTAACGTCGATCGCTAGTTTGAAAAGGAATGTTAGCCGTACGGGGGAATTGAATACTCGTATGGACACCAGAAATAAAAACTTTTAGTGCCTGCAGGTCAGCTCAACGGATGGAGTTTGTTTGTGTTAAAGAAGCTGCTGTTAGATAGAAAACAATGGAAGGCTGGTATTTCTGGACAGATAAACTGGAAATTCAACCGTGTAAAATATGAACTCCTTTTTGTTTATGATATATAAGTATGTACATTGGATTTTAAATTTAAATAGCTTATCTTTTCATGCATCCGATATATTTGTTTGTTAGCAACGCGTTTCACCTTGGTATTATTGATTTTTACACGTCACGCTTTTATGCATATTATATGTAAATAACCGTTCAATTCAACTCAATTAAATTAATAAATTAATGGCATTGTCCCCTAACATTCTTTTTTCTTTACGAACCTAACTAAATTTTATTCATTCTTTGTAAAATTTTGTTAATACCTGTTACCTAAAATGAACTAACTGGAATAAATTTCGCACGTAAATTCTGGTTGTTTCCTTTATACAGGGTGTTTTGAAATTACTTTGTTTATACGTAGATTTAGCCCTTTAAAACCACTACAATATATATATATATATATATATATATATATATATATAGTGCGAAATTAACAAACCGTGGAAATGATTATTTTGTTGGACTATGGAATAACGACGAAACCCCTTTTTTAAATTTAAGTATAATATTTTCGGAAATGAAGTTGCACATACCGGAAAATTATGAAAATGGTGTGCATTAATTTTAAAGTATTTTTAAGTGATAATTGAATGATGAAAAGGAAAAGTTGCTATTGAACTATGTTTCCTGTGTATTGTTAATTATGGTATTTTCAGAATTGGGATTTAGGCTGTCGTGTCATATTGGAAACTGGAATAATGATGTGGTAATATTATTGATTGATATAATGCTTTTTGATTCAGGATTTCTTTAATAGAATACGGTTACGCTTTCTAGATTAGACCACAAGTATTAAATTAAACTGAAAATTAAATCAAATCAAAGATTTTAAGAATATATAAATATTTACATTACTCTTATACAATTACTGGAATTGCAATTATAGATAAACGTGCTTGAGTACCAGGCATAGTTCTATAGAGGGCGCCGCATTTTTTAGTACAAGAATAAATAATAATTAAGTTTAAAAGAGCTTACCTTTATCAATATAGATTGTTACGGTAAATAAAGCTAGCTACGTCTTCTCGTATTCAAATAACGCTCCTATGAACGTATTCTGCAAATTTGCAGTGAAGTCGTTGCGAAACCTATAACACTTTTGCAACAGTGGTATTCAGATACAGGTACGGGAAAGGAGGACAAATTCACAGATACTTTACTACATTTAATTCGCACTAACTAGTAATACATCTGTTCAAGAAGATTACTCGAAAGAATCTGTCCGATAAACGCGAACCTTCACACAAACTCGTCATAACTCCCCCAGTCGTCAAATGTCCTCATTGGTTGGAACATTGACTTCACATTCTTCTAAGCGTGTGAAAATGCTTATCTGACAGGTTACATACAATAAACCATAGGTTCTTGACTTACTAGTGCATGGGAATTCAACAACAACAATTTTTATGCGTTTTAACCTAATAAAATAATAATCGGAAATAGTTGTTTCAATTTCGGTTTGAAAATCTCCTGTACCTAATTATTAAAATAAAGTTTGTAACGCCAAGAAGCGTATCAATACCTACAGCTACAATTTACATGTAAAATAGAGGTACAATAACTTGTGTCCTACCACTATTGTAATATATCCTTTTCTCTATGATCGAGTAATGTCCAATCGGTCACGTTAAATGTAGCACAAGCATCAAGTTAATACCTTCGCTCAGGAGAAACTTGCTCTAAATCCCCTACATTTGATTTTTTCTAATGTTCCATCCGAAAGTACTACATTGGTCAGGAAGCGAGTTTTTTTTCCTGAAAGTTTTGAATTTTGCCGAATTCTTGCTGTTGCAAGCAAGGTAGGGATCTTTAACGTGCGTAACAACATTCACACACGAAACCACCAATTTAACTCTCATCCCATTTTTGTGAAAAGTGCTCGCCTAACTTTTTTCAAGCGGACCGTGTCGCGATTTGAATCCAGGACCTTGAGTCTCTAAGTCCACACGATGACAAACGACACTTAATTCCTGGATTATTTTCAACATTGCCGATTGAACTTTCCTTGATCATCGAAGAAGAAGATATGAGGACTATTTTTTTTAAGATCTGATCGGTCGTAAAAAGAAAACCACAGTGAAAATAAGAATAATTTATTTAGAGCATATAGATACACATTCCAGCTACTTTTTTACACTTTCACAAGTTTCCAATACCCTCGTAAGAGAAGGCAGCCGCTAGTGTTTTCAGCTAATTTTCTACGGCATGAGGAAATCGAATAAGACAACGACCATCTTCAAATTCTCAAACTGCATTATTCTCTACAAGGAGTAAACAAGTGGACTTGTATATGTAGGAGATAAGAAATGTAGACAACGAAATTCGTGGATTTAATAAAGTACACGTATAGTTGGTTGCCTATCTACGCGGCTTGAATTATAGAAGTTCAGCAAACGTGAATTAAATGATTAGGACTGAGTGTGTTTTTTAAAGGTAATGAAGCATTAAATTGTTTTAATATGAAATAGAACGTAACGCGTTTGCCATATTCGGCAACATACCGTCGGTTGGCGGTTCTGGGGTAAAAGATTTCCGTGACGAGGAATTTAAAGATATTCTTTTTAATGGCAACATTCAATTGATGGAAAATCTGGATTCTATACAATGTGTTGAACGTAAGCCAGTGCGAAAATGAAGAAAACGACAGTGATTTATCTGAAGATAACATACTCTTGGCGCAAATTGTATGGAACAAAAGATATTTTACCGCGAACTTAGTTCAGTTCTTTGACAACGTTGGACCTACTAAACAAACGGGAGGCAAAAATCGCCGCATTGAACTTCTTCAATACTTTTTTTGATAACAAACTCCTGAATGAAATAGTTTATCAAACCAATCTCTACCAAGCCCGATTGGGCAAAAAGATTTGAGCGCGTAAAAACTATTGAACTAAAAATATTTTTAGCATTTAACATTTTAAAGGGAATAAAAGTTCTCCCAGCTATAGAGGTTACTGGTCATCTAAAATTCAACTTCACGATCCATACATTTTCTCATTTATGAACGTCAATCGATTTGGAGTTTTTCTGACTAATCTACATTTGAACGACAAATCAATTATGCCCAAAAGGGGAGAGAAAAATTTTAATGTACCTTATAAGATTTCTCCACTGCTTGATGATCTAAAGACAAAATTCAAAAATTCAAAACCATGCCATAATTGTAAAAAAAAATTAAGGATTTTTTGTATTTTGTTGTTCGGGCCTTGGGAGCGGTCTTTTTAAAAACTTCTTCCAAAAACTTCGTAACAAAATTTATTTATTAAACATATATTAATGTGGAATTTTGACAAACTTGTATAAATTACATTAAGTCGAAAAATAATTAATAATTGAATTAATATTAGGGTGAGTAGCTTAAGCAAACGGCAATGTTAAAGCTGAAATACTCAAGACTGACTGATGGTCTTGGGGCTCCCGAGATATTTATGTTATCCCTGCCCCTCACATATATGTGGGAACTTGCAGAGCTCATGTCTGCTTATTCGTAATTCTATTCATTAATTCATTGTAACAATTTTAATTTCTAAGTAATCGCGGTTTTTTAACCGTCTGTGACCTGCACCTGCAGTACCACTTACGTCTGGAATACAATGTATTATATTCGTTCTCACAACTTGCTTGTGAACTCTTAATAACCTCTCTGATTTATCCTTGAAATACAATGTTGCATTTAACTTAAGTTTCTTTAATAGTTTCTTAATAATTCCTAATAAATTCTATTTATTTGTATATCGCGGTATTCAAAACATAAGTTTTTAATTGCTCTCTCTTCTTCTTTGTTAATGTCGATATTGAAGCGAATGTTACTTAAATTTTCTCTTAACATCTTGTCGTGTTCTACAGGGTTGTAATCGTTTTTTAAATTTTTATCTATTTCCATTTCATTAAAATTAAATTCTTTTATGTTAATTGGGTTTGTTAATGATAGTTCTACGGGGTAGTTATTTGAGTTTAGAATTGTTGTAGTGGCATAATTATCTTTCATTTGTACTAGTGCTGTAGGGGTTTCTACTCCTTGTTGAAATGTTATGTAGTTTATAATTTCTTCGTCGTGTTTTGAATTTACTGGAATTTTTATTTGTTTCTTTGTACGGGGTTCTATGGTGTGTTTTTGCTCGGTTTGGGTATTTTGGAATTTAATGGGGATTTGCTTGTTTTGTTCTTAATAAACGGTTTTTTTATATCAATGTTGGCTCCTAATTTTCTCAGAAGGTCCATTTCTATTAGTCCGTTGTATTTATTGTTGAATTCGAAAATACTAAATTTGTGTGTAATTTTTACTTTGAAGATTTTTGGTAGGGGTATGTTAGCTATGAATTGGGGTAGGGTCGTTTGATGGGCTGTTTAATTTTAAAGGATTCTCTCCCTATAAAATCTAAATAATGATTTTTTACCGTTCGGGGGTTAATTAGTATTTTTGAGGATCCGGTGTCGATTAGTAATTTAAATTCTGCGTGGGGTATTTCTATATATGGCAATACTTGTTGATTGAAATTATTTAAATTGATTATGTTTATTCGTTCATAAATCGGTTTATTTGAAAATTTGAACACGCGTTATCTTCGTCATCCTCTTTGTAATTTTCGCATGGTTCGTCGCGTTCATAGTTTTATAAGTGGTTTGATTCATCGTTAGGTTCTTCTACTTCTTGGTGAAATAGCTCTTCGGAGGTAAAGTTTCGTTTTTGGTTATGGCTTTGTTGGATTTGCGATATTCTTGTGTTTTGTCTGGTGTTACCAGATGGGGTATCAATAGGGGTTGGTTTGTAATAATCGTTAGGGTTGTTATTATTATTTATCATCGGTGTATTTCTAATGGGGTTTGCGCTGGATGTTGGTCTTTGTTGGTTCATATTTTGGTTGAATCTTGGTATGAATGTGAGCTTCGTAAAATTTGAGTTGAACGTTGGTCTTGAAAATTGTTTGAATTAATTGTTAAAATTTGTGTTAAAAAAATTTGAGTTATTGCTTTGCGGTTGGTTCATTTGTGTGTTGAATGGGGTGAATTTCCGCTGGTTGGTTGTTTGCCTTGCGGCTTGTATGGTTTTTATTGGTAAATAACTTTTATTCGCTTTGGGGTTATATATTCTGTTTTGATAATACATTACGTTTTCTTCCTCTATGATCATGTTCATTGCTTCTTCTAAATTTTGGGGATGTTGAAATCTTATTTTATCTGATAGTCGTTTTTATAATGCATTTATGTAGGTGTCCAGTACCATTTCGTCATACATTTTTGTCTTTAGTTGGTGGATATCTTGGTCGGGTTCTTTGATTTTTAATTTTGTTAAAATTAAACTTCATACGTAGTGACATTTCATTCCGAATTTATAAGGGAATTGGTTACTTTCCATTCAAAAGTTTATTAAATCGCGGGTAAGGCATTTGATGTTTTTTTGTTTGCCGAAATATGCTATTAGTATGCGTTTAAAGTCTTGTTATTTTTTTAAATCGTCTCGACTGTCTATTAGCGTTAGTACCCGTCCGGTCAGTTTACTTATTATCAGGCGTAAAAATTGTACATTTCTTTTATTATCTCCTGGTTTGTAAACAGTTTTCAAAAATATTTCACACGCGGTAATAAAATTTCCTAATAAAGCTTGATCTCCGTTAAATTGGGGTATACTTTCGAGGTAAATTTTCATATCTGAACTCATGATCGTTTAGGGTTGTTCTAATAATTAATAGTTACTTTCGGTTTTAATTAATTTCAAATTTTTGTTTAAATTGAGTTTTATTTTGCAATTTGTATTGTTACTTTTTAGTTTCGTTTGGTACTTTTCAGTTTGGATTGTGTTGGGTTATTTAAAGAATTACTTTATTATTTTTATACGTAGTTGTACGGTGTTATAATTAAATTGAGGGATTTGTGTTTGGTAATGTCTGTTTAATTGCTATAGCCTGGAATTTGTATTTTTATACTTCGCGAATGTGATAGTTGTCGCGAGTTTTAATTTTCTGAGAGGTTTCTATGTGGATTAATATTTTATTGTAATAATTACGTTATACTTTGTATTTTTTGTTGCACCAGTTATGATTTTATTTTATTTCAGGCCTTCTGATTAATTGAGTCTGCTTTAATTATCTCATCTCCGTAGGTGTTGTAATTGATAAATTCATAAGAATGTTTCCTTTCAATTGTATTGTCTAGTTACCTTGAATGTCTAAATATAGAGTTGCAAGTTTTCAGTTTGCCGTTTTGTTACATTAGTTGTATCAATGTCGCTTTTATAATTTATACAATAAATTGTTTAAATTATAAGTTTTAAGTTCATGACAGGTTTTGTTTTTAGTTTCGATGATAAATGAATTGCGTCTTTTACAATTAATTACTTCTTGCTGTAGTATTTAATCATAAAATATGCCACGCTTGAATGAATCTTTTCAGTGATGTAGATATTTGCGATGGTTTCCGGTAATATATCAGAGTCGCGTTCTAAATTTGCACGCTTTGTTTTAATTTGTAATGAGTTAATTTAAAAGATGTTTCTATAATTATACACTAGGTGTTTAATTATAGACTTTGATGAAGGTTAAACTTTGAATACATCGTTTCTATAAGCTATCGGTGATAAAATGGTAAAAATTAATTGCGTTCTATTTTTGTATTTTAAATTCGTTTTCGTTTTGTTTTAATAATTCGTAATAATTGTACTGATAATTGCGTATATAAATGCGTCTTTTTGGTTCTCTTGTTTCAACAACAAGTTCTCGATTTTAGAATTAATTCTCGCGCTTTAAAAATAATTTCTCGTATTTGAAAATAATTTCTCTTAATAGATAAGTAAATTATTTTTATTAAATAACATAAATTGCAATAATAATAATTAAAATCTGTACGTACATAAAATAATAATAAAAAAAAAAGTCTTTACTAGCTAATATCACTAAATTTGTAAAAAGAATAATTGGTTTAGGAAAATAAACTTACATAATTTTCATCGTCAATTTCTTTCGTTTTCTGACTGTAGGCTCGGTCGATTTTTGTACTTCGTCCACGTTTTGTTTCTTTGGGCTCGGTCAATTCTTGTAGCTCGTCCAAATTTGTTTGGTTAGGTTCGGTCGATGCTTGCTGCTTGTCCAACTTTGTTTGGCTTCTTTCAGAATTGGGAATTGAAATTCTAGGTCACCAGTTTTCCGATTTTTGGATTCGTAGTGCCTATCTGGATCCTACCGACTACGCCAGTTACGTTTCGGGCCTTGGAAGCGGTCTTTTTAAAAACTTCTTTCAAAAACTTCATAACAAAAATTATTTATTAAACAGATACTAATGTGGAATTTTGACAAACTTGTATAAATTACATTAAGTCAAAAAATAATTAATAATTGAATTAATATTAGGGTGAGTAGCCTAAGCAAACGTCAATGTTAAAGCTAAAATACTCAAGACTGACTGATGGTCTTAGGGCTCCCGGGGTATTTATGTTGTCCCTGCCCCTCACATGTCTGTGAAAACTTGCAGAGCTCATGTCTGCTTATTTCTTGATTCTATTCATTATACAATGTAACAATCTCAATTTCTAAGTAATCGCGGTTTCTTAACCGTCTGTGACCTGCACCTGCAGTATCATTTACGTCTGGAATACAAGGTATTACATCCGTTCTCACAACTTGCTTGTAAACTCTTAATAACTTCTCTGATTTATTCTTGAAATACAATGTTGCATTTAACTTAAGTTTCTTTAATAGTTTCTTAATAGTTCCTAATAAATTCTATTTATTTGTATATATATATATATATATATATATATATATATATATATTGATTGGTGGCTACATAACTCGCGTAACTCAAAACGACTGTTCCTTTATTATTATTTGCAAAGATTAGTTCGATTTAATTCGTGCTTCAAAGGGTTAATTATGATGGATGGGTTGGACATCTTTTAGATATAGACATCTTTGATATTCTTGCGTAAGCATCTGTAATTACAAAAACTCAATCGTACTTAGATTTAGTCAGTATGGATGATCAGCATAATAATTTATGGCCACAATATCATCCCGTTGTTGGATCGCTAGGCAGATCAGAAACCTATTTATCTCTGGCTCTTACAGGTTTAGGTCAACAAAGGCAAATGACTAGGAAAAAGCTTACTAACTAGAAGATCGTCTAATAGTAAAGTCACAAGAAATGTATTTGGACAATTGTTTAGTAGCTGTACTAAGAAGGCAATTTATTATTTTATTAAAAAGTGGTCCTCCTGTAAGTGGATTTGATATTGGTATCCATGCTGAAGTTAAGCCCATGCATACATTTGCAAAATTTATTTTCTTATTCTGATTTGGCCTATGAAGGTTGTTTGAGAGCTATGAGAGTCGTTGTTAGAGGATCATGAGGATGCTGATGATCCAATGGGTGAAAATTGCATCTAGTTTGCTAGTGACGAGTAGATAATCACAATGGTTTACATTGAGGGTATATAAGAGACTCGGCGATGTATTTTAAGTACTCGGGTGCATCAAAGGATGAAGTAATGCGGCTGAGAACTGTTTAATAAGAACTTGTTTAATGTTAAGTGCAAAACCTCGTATCTAATACAACATTCTGGAAAGCGCTAGAAATGCGGAATCCACAAAACCATAATAGGAAAACTTCTATAAGACAAATGGGAATCGACGTTTATTCGTTTTGCTTTTCTGTGAATTTGAAAAAACTGTATCGCTTTGCATTGCATAGAGATTTCTATTATTTCTTGCTCCAGCTTAAGCCACTTATTTCCTAAAATCTCTTCTAACAACTTCTTAAGCTCCTTTGGTAAAAAAGTTTTTCGCCTCTTTGCTTGGTGTCTTTACTGCAAGGTCTTTAATCAAAAGAAAGCTGCGCGAAAAATCAATTCGACAATGGGAAGAGAGGTGGAACAACGCTGCCACGGGCAGGTTGACCCACAAATTCATACCGAGCATAGAAGCCAGAGGTAAGATCGAGGTTAAGCTCGATCACAAAATGGTGCAGTTGATAACAGGGCACGGCGCCCTGAAGGCGTATTTACAAAGGTTCGGTCTAACCAATAGCGACCGCTGCGAATGCGGTGAGGGCGCGGAAAGCGCAGAGCACGTGCTCTTCGACTGCCCGCTTGAGGCGGGAAATCGAGGTTGGCTGATAGCAAACTAGCTATCCTAGGTCTGGCATGGCCAAAAGCCTAGAGGAAGTCGGGAAGTGGTTAACCAGAAGGCGTTCTGGACAGCCTTAAAGAATTCGCGGGAAGGGTCGCGAGATTAGACAATCAATGACGACCGCGTGTAAAAATTCGGTGGGGTTGGTGGGAGGATTCAAAATTTTAGATTGACTTGGCGTGAGTAAGGATACGAGCATAACCAAAACCTGATATTAAAAAAAAAAAAAAAAAAAGATAATTATACCAAAATGTCCAATATGCACGAGAAACCCCACTCCATTAATACAATCACTGCCTATCTTCATAATTATGTGCGGAAAATCGGAATAAATAATACCAAATAAACAATAACAAATAAATCATAAACCCTCATTAAATTAAATCAATAAAGTAAACAAGGATAATAAAACAGAGCGCAACCGCGCATCCCCCCAGGACTTGAAAGTGAAGTGATAGTGAAGGTGATTGTGATCCCCCCAAAAACATTTAGTGCATACCCACCAGGACTTTAGCAGTGCACCCCGTCCCACCTTTAAAGTAAGTTACAGACGACCAGATCTTCGGATGCTGGAGAATTTTATTATCGAGGTAAGACTTAAAATGTGGCGGCTGTACTCGCACAAGCATTGATTTACATTAATTAGTAGTTTTTGAAATAATTTAAGAAGCACGTTTGGTGTGTAAAGGCGCTAGCCGACATAATGCTTGTGCGAGTGCACCTGATAAATAGGGTGATGCTTTCGCTATTTTGTGCACTGCTATATGCTTAACGCTTATTAAACATTTATTTATATATTTACATAATTATATTTATTTATATTTTATATTTACACTTTATATTTATTTATATATAGCATGTATTATGTGGCTTATTTGTTTTGTTTGACGTTCTGTCGCCATTTTGGTTGCAGTATATATTTGGGAAGGACGAGCAGAATTGCGAAGATTGTAATCATAATGTAAATCAGTTAGGGAACGATAGGAAAGCTAGGGATGGATTTAAATTAGTTAGCTAGATTTGGATAGTTTTAAGACGACCCTTCAGGTCGCACTGGTAAGCAGAACCGGCGTCTGCTATCCGGTATTACGGATCCCTCCCCTCTCATTTTGCTTGTTGATCGGGTACACTCGAAAGTCAGCGCTAGGGATACCATTATTTACAACCCTGTTTTTAGTTTTTGTTTTGTTTTTGTTCCAGTTTTTGTCAGATTTTTAGGTTTATTAGATTGTTAGAGTTTGTTAGGTTTGTTAGATTTTTAGGTTTGTTAGATTTTTATTTAGTTTTTATTTAGGGTGAATCAACTATGAAGTAAGAATAAATTAGGAGCACGACTATTTTTCGCGTTTAAACCCAATGTAGTACCTCCGGGTGGAGCATTGGGGACGTGGCCGCAAGTATAGCGGCCCTAATTCAAATTATAATGTCTTTACTGCAACGTAAAACTACTACATAAACCAAATAAAGTTGATCACCTTCCAAAAACATTAGACGTACAAGAGCACCCTTCTCTTCAATTTGTAGTTTTGTCAGCATACCAAAATGCCAGTTCAGCAGAAATAAATTAATAATATCTCTCAAAGCGTTGGCATTTAGAATCAGAACATTCATATAAAAGTAATATTGTCGAAAATTCAGAATACTGAAAACGCTCCCCTCGTGTGATATACTTTGATTTATATTTCTAGCAGGGGTAATTTTCTATGGTCAATGGTATTCACAATAAAATAAATTTGTTGCGACATCGGTCACTTTTATACTGCAGTCCCTCTGCTTCCACAAACGACTCAGAAGGCAAGCAAAAAGGAGAGGAAGAATAAAAGCATGAATTTCATTTAGCGGATATTTGGCGTATCTAAAGAGAAACCACCGGCAGTATTTACTATAGTCTTATTATTGGAATTCTAATCAGATCAAGACTTATCTCAATATATTGAACTTGACCCTCTCATGCACTAGCTGATATGAATGTGGATGTTTTATTGTACAAGAACCGTCTGTTTGCTGCAGGGGCTGTTATATTGTAAACGTGTAATTTTGAGGATTTATTTGAATATTGACATTAAAATCGTTAAAAAATTAAATATAGTTGCTGAATGCGCAAGCTACTCTCCAATGGGAATACACAAAATGTTTTTCAAACCATTTTTAATTTTTTCAGAGTATTTATTTCGTCCCTTTAACATTTTTTTATATTTTTAATTTATTTAACATATTCGACTAGTATCTATTTAACATATTCTTAAAAATGAGATTTGTATTTATTTCTGATTTTAATTGTTTTGCTTGGGTGTATCTAGAATTGAAATCAGTTTACGTTAATTTTGGTTTCATCTTCTGTCCGTCTGCTATTACCACTTCTAAAAACTATTAAAACTTCAATCAATGTTTTTTTGTTTGATATTTTACAAATTTTTTTAAGCTTTTTAGTTCATTGCGATTTATTGTTAGATTTGAATTTCTGGAGCTATATAGTGGCTGATGTGTTGGCCCTGTAAAATTGTTATACTTTCGGGCAATTGTTATACTGCGCAATTGTTATACTCGCGATAACTACACGTCATTGTCGTAATTCAATGCATAATTACGCGACAAATTTACCTGCCATATTGAACTTATACCGACCACGCTTTAAAAGTGATGCAACCGCTTTTTAAGTCAATTTGCAAGCACAATTTAAATCAAAACAAATTACTTACGTGGTGACATCTCGGAAATTCATCTCTGGGCACAAGGATAAATTGCAAATTAGGTTCAGTTACCCATGTTGAATCAAATTACCATCCGTCCATCCTGTAGCTTGTGTACGCGTAAGGGAATGACATGAATTAAGGTACCAGGTACAACAAAAGATAAAGTTAGAAAGAACCTACATGCCTAAAAGGAAAAGACACACCCACCACCCAAGATGGTTGTTGCTTCGTCGAGGGCACGTAACTTAATGGCGTTTTTTAACACCACGCGCGCGCTCCGCATTCTTTTGCGCAGACGCGGCTGTCAGGGACGACGGAAATTGACGTATTCATTTAAAAATACGCGGCAATTTATTTACAAATTAAATATAACGTGATACATACATAATTGGCATGTAACAATCGCAACAAAGCCATAAAAGAAAAAAAATCTTAAAAAAAGAAAAAGACTTTTAGCACGGTAGGAACTTAAAGTCTAGAGCCTTACTTACATATGAACTAACTTACATTCTACTAAATGTTTATTTTAGGCGCCACCTGGTTTTCGACCGATGACGCGTCTTGCGAGTAACCAGGAAACGGAATGTGTAGTCCCAAGATTATCAAACTACATCTATAAATGCACACACGAGTGCTAAATGTGGCGCAGTATAATCGACAGCACAAATTTGTCGAAGAGCACAAAACACTACTACAACTAAAACAAATGCGACAAGTCGCCTAACAGTTCTACAACAACCTAAAACTAACGTTACAGTTTTTTTTGGTGCACACGCACATAAGCATTGCATTTTAACTGTTTCTGATTTAGCAAAAAAAGCCCAAATTTCAAAATGCCCGAGAGAGCAAGTTACTATATATTTTACAAATTTTTATGTGTTGGTACTCTGGCTTAATAAACAATACACATCAAAACTTTTTAATGACATGGTTGTGAATTAACAAATATACCAACAGTACCATCTTACTAATTTCTTACATTTCGAACCTAACAAATTACATTGCTACCATCAGGTTAGCTTCTTCACTCAATACTCAAAAGTTTCTTACGTCTGATCATAAATCCAAAGGTTAGGACAACAAAAGAAAGTAAGACAAAGTCTCAATTTATTACTTAAGATAATAGGTATGATAGAGATATTAAGATAAAACTAGATAAAAATAGATGGATCCAAAACGTCGTAGTACGCTAAGGCATGCCACAACTATACACTTTAAAGATATAGCGTAGAATTCCCCAGCTTACCAAGCCGTTTTGTCCTCTATCGGAAAGATACAAAAGAGAGTGGCTCCTTAAAGCCGTTACACAGGAAAATATTCGTGCCCCATGGAAGAAAGCGACCTGTCAAGCAGACCTAATAGTTAAACGGTACGAGGGACCGGAAAAGGCATGTGGGTGCATTCCTGCACCCGGCATTGATTGATATCGATAAGATATACCCATTCATAACTACATACATTCACACATATAAACCCTCATACATACTTTCACTGTCAGTGGCCACGTGCGGCTGACAGCGGCACCGCATGACCTCACGAAAGATTTCCAGAGACGTGGTCCAGGTGTCCATGAAAACTCCCCGCGCGATCACACGGTGACTAAAGGAAATGAAAAGACAATAGAGATATAGGAAAGATAAAAAAAGGGAAGTAGGCACTTTGGAATATACTAGTGACTTCCAGGTAGAACAGAATAGAAGAAGGGCTTGCATTGAGCAAAAGCAATAGAAAAAAGTGGATGGAAAAGCACTACTCAACCAGCCAATGTGGTCAGTAGCTTGGAGTGAGGCAAAAATCACTCTTGTGGTAGACGGGTGCTTCGGGACGAGAACAGGTTTACCGAAGGAAGAATAAGACGGAAACGAAGACAGTGGGATAAGAAAAAAGTAAAGTTTTGAACAAGCGTCCGAGAGAAGGTAGAGAGTTGTCCCTGTTAAATGCAGATCAGTCTGAAAGACCACCTACTATGTTAATCAGACAAATTAAGACACATAATAAGTTAGAAAAATTACTAGACTCCCGATGAGAACTAGTACGACCATCTTCCTAACGAGCGCATCCACTGCGATAAGAAGATCAGGCAAAAAGTTGAAACAACCAACTTAAAATTACCACTGCAGGTTGAAACGTATTATATTTTCTTGATCGCTAACCCCAAACGGTCACATTCTTTCCTAAATTGAGCTTAACTAATGCTCTCTTCTCAATACATAAATCTGACTCTAGAAGTTGGGGGTCAGCAAAACAAAGTCTTCCGACGTAACTAGGGGTCTATTCCTTGGGTAGAGCTATGAGCAATGGGGGGGTAAGTCGAAATCTATGGAGGGTTACACTTAACAAAAAAAACAAACAGGCGCCACCAAGTCCAAATTGATTTATTTTAGGGCATAGCTATTTTTTAAGGGCGGACTTGGAGACCCAAAAAAGAGATCGCCTTCGTTGATACACAAACTTGTCTTAACAGAATAAGACGCTGTTCCTGTAAGAAAGAATAATAATTAAGTCACATAAAAATGGGAACACTATTTGCGTCCCTCAAGTATACCTAAAAGTATAGAGAATATTTTCTGCATAATGGGATCATAAAATTTTAGTTCTTATTGCTTTTTGTTTACCAAGTCTGATCAGACTAGATCAGAATAAAAAACTTTAAATGAAGAATATTAATTTACTAATAAGAATTTTCTTGGTTTCAGTAAATAAAGTATCATTGTAATTAAATAAAAATAAAAATTTGAAGTACTTGCAAAACTGGTAGTAAAGGTTATCAACTAATCCTTACTCAAATATTTTATAATTCTATGTAACTAAAAATGCTAGAGTTTCTTTATAACCCAATCAGATCTGTGTGAGTCATTTACAAATGAATATACGAAATTTTCTCTTTAGCTTAACAAACTTAAATTTAGTTTGAAGTCAAAATAATCACCAAGATATTCTCTAATGTTATCAATAGTGGTTGTACTAAAATGCTAAACATGTGTTAGCCATTGGGCAATTGTTGACAATAGTGAACAAACAAACAGGTGATGTAATAGCAGCTGTTAAATTACGTTGAAGCCACGTGTGATCACGTATTTACGAAGCTAAGTGAAAGCAAATTTAATACTGGGGAAAACCAGCTTATTTACAGGTAAACTGAATAATAATTTTGTACGTCTAACAAACAAATGAAATAATGTACTTTCAGAAGGAAAGTACTCAGGAAATCCTTAATTCTATTACGAACCCAAGAGCAGCAGTTGTCCCTTGATGTAATGGAAATTACCTCGCAGCGCGGGAACAGCAACTAATTATACTTGCTTTCCATGCTTTAACACAGGTGTAGGAGCAAAGCGGGTTCCTTACTTGGATCACGGCAGCATTACTTTGTAACGTAATCTTCCGTTGTCTAAATTTATTTACTAAAATAATTTTTCATTGCGTAGCCAACAAATTAAGCTTTCTAAATTGTAACTTCAAAGGGATCATGTTGTCTCAAATTTTACAGTTGCGATTTTCGACGTGGTGTGCGATATATACGTTATCCATGCAGTTTTCTAATCTCTCGTTGCGATTTCAGATGTGTCGTTGCGAGTTCAAATGGGTCGTTGCGCTAAATAAATTTTGTAAATTAGCTAATATGATAACGAATATACAAAATGTGGATTAGGTACTAACCGTTACTCAGGAAGTGTTTCACAAACATAGAGCGACTCGGAGGTCACTCGTCATTCTCTTAGAATGCATGTTTACGCTGCTTTTAACTATCGACGAGTGCGCTCGCTGCTTTCTTGCATGGTGGGAGGTTCCGGATTTTAGTTCTCGGACCTCTCACGCGCGCGCCAGTGGCTGTGAAATTACACCGAACTCGGAAACAACTCAACTAATAATCCTTGATATTATAACACTATAAAAGTTTGATTGTTACTCGAATATTTATTTTAATTAATAGAGGTATTTTAATATTCATTGTACGTTTAATGAATGGATTCTCCTACTGCAAAAATAAAATTGTTACACTACCTCTTTCCTAAAAGAAAAAAAATTTTTTCTTAAAAAAACTTCAAATATAACTAATACAAAAAAATTTTTTTTTACAACAATACTAGCCTTTCCTATCTTCCTAACCAACTATGCAATTTTATAAATTTACTCAAATGGGGGGGACCTTCATTTATAATTGAGAGTGTGTTGGTAACTACGTGTACCTGACGTCCATCGGGAGACAAAATCGGGGAGTCACAATCGGTAATAATCAAAATTGGGAGGGGGTCAAATTAGAGAGTCAAACACTCCACGGGACAAAAGAATTTAAATTTACAAAATTTCTTGACTTGAGATTCCTACTTCTAATAAGGCTAATATTTCTGACCTAAAATCAAACACTTACAATTTACTTCTAATTTCAAAAAACTTCACTTCCAGGAGCTCATTTAGCTCTATTTAAAAAAAAAAGGAATGCTTCCTCATCAGAACAGCATTACCATTCAAAATATCATCACTATAAGGTGAGAATCAAAAGAAATACCCTACTAATAGGTCTAAATTTAAGCATCATCACAAGGTGATAACCAAAACAAAAGTGACCTAATCAAAGGTTACTTATCAAATTCAAATACAAAGTATTATCACTTTATTACAAAGAGATAATCAAAACGAAGGTAACCTGACCATACGGTTACTTAACAAATTCAAATACAAAATATTATCACTTTATTACAAAGAGATAATCAAAACAAAGGTAACCTGACCATCAGGTTACTCATCAAATTTCAAACCCAAAATAACCCAGTTAGGGTTGTAGAATCCTACACCCTACTGATCATCCTATCACTAATTGCTAACGAACAACTGATCTCATTAGTGATGGACCAAACGGTGAAAATCACCAAGTCAACTTTGACCTTATCAAATCTAAGAACTTCTAACGGTCAAAAGGAACAAGGAAAGAACAATTCATTCTCTCCACCTTGACATGTAGAAATCAGGACCAATAGTTAAATAGCCCACCTACTTCTACATTGTAAGGATATCTGTCAAAGACATCCTCCAAACACATCTCCGAGCAACGCGCGAGCAAAACGACCAGCGTGCACCAAGGCACACCTCAACTTACAAAACTTACAAAATCTCAAACCACTTATTTCACTCCTCAAACAAAATACTCAATATTAGTGGACCGACACTAGATCAAGAATTGGAACAAAACAAAACAGACCACTACGTCATTACTTAATATCAAAGAGATGACCGGACCGGAATTAATCGTCAAAATCATCATTTTCATTTGGATCTGATACTCCAATTGGTTTCAAGTCCTTTATGTGCCATTTCCTGCTCTTGTTCCATCTTCGTTTTCTAACTCATATACTAAACTGGAATGTTTTTTCCGAATTTTACTCATAACGAACTTAGGAGCTAACTTAGCGGAAAATTTATCACTAGCACTCGAGAGGACCTTATTAGTTCTCCAAACATACTCTCCGACTCGGAATGAAATGTCTCTTCTCCGAAGATTGTAGCGTTTACACGAACGTTGATAAGCTACATGCAAATTTTCACGGACACTTCCAAAAATATTAAACAAAAGTTGACGATCCAAAACATAAGAAGGTCTACTACTGGAGACGACATCAACATCCTTATCAGGTATAAAATTATCCTTATAAGCTTTTCCACTTAAAGGTACCTGACGACCAAAAACTAAAAAATTTGGTGAATAGTTGGTGGACTCATGTCTTGCTGAGTTGATCGCGTATTGGATCTTTGATATCTCAACATCCCACGTATCATGTTCTTCTACGTATGTACGGATTGCTGTACCAACTGTCTTATTGATTCTTTCCACAAAATTGCATTGGGGAGCATAAACAGCGTTATACCAAATTTTTGAATTTCGTACCTTGCACACAAAGCTTTAAAATACGTCCAACTAATTGTGGACCATTATCACAAATAACAAATTGTGGTACTCCGTAGACAAGAAATACCTTTTCTTCCAAAACTTCTCGATCAAATGTGCGGTAGCACTACGTAAAGGTTGCAAAATCGAATACTTCGAGAACCAATCACCAACAACTAAGAGCCATTTATGTCCGCGTTTGGAACGAGGAAACGGACCCATCAAATCTAATGCAATGGTTTGGAATGGTAGTCCAACTTCTTTCTCCTTTCCCATCATTCCAAGGGGACCTCTATTGGGTGGTTTTGAGCACCACAAATCAAACATTTCCTACAAAATTTACGTACGTCAAAGATCATCTTTGGCCAATAATACAATTCTTGGACTCGAGACAAAGTTTTAAGGAACCAAAATGTCCTGCTGAAGGGGGTCATGACATGATTTAATGACATCTACGCGCTGAGACTTTGGCACCAAATATTTCCACTCTACAACATTCGCCGAATGCGGTAATAAGGAAGGTATAAACTTATAAATAAACCCATCTTCTACTTTCCATTGTGGGTAGCTTTTCGGTGACAACAAAATTTTCTTTCTCAAAGACTCATACCACAAGTCTACTGCATCAAGTTTAATCTCTACTAAGTTAACTTCTGGATTTTCTAAAGGAACACCACGACTAAGACAATCTGGAACTATATTGAACTTTCCTTTTCTATGCACCAAATCAAATGAGTGTTGCCTTAATCGAACTGACCATCTGGCGAGTTTTCCAGTTGGATTCTGAAGATTACTCAACCAAAGTAACGAAAAATGATCGGTGACAACGGTGAATCGAACTCCTTCTACCCACGGACGAAATTTCTCAATTGCAAAAATAACCGCTAAACACTCTCTTTCAGTGGTGGAATAATTGCGCTCAGTACGGCTCAGGGTTTTGCTTGCGTACGAAATTACACGCTCTTCTCCGTTTACATTCTGAATCAACACAGCTCCTAACCCAGTGTTGCTTGCGTCACACTCAACGATAAAGGGTGCCGAGTAGTCTGGCTGCGAAAGAAGAGGTGCAGAAACTAATGCTTGCTTGATTAGCACAAATGAATTTTCTGCTTCCGCACTCCAGTTTACAGTTTGACCTTTTTTCTTACTTTTAATGAGGTCATTAATAGGCGAAACTAAAGACGAAAAATTCTTTATAAAGCGCCTGTACCAGCTGCACATTCCTATAAACCTTTTAATTTCCGTTGTGGTTTTCGGACGGGAAAGTTAACCATCGCCGACACCTTATCGGGATCTGTACGAAGTGAGTTCGAACCTACTATATAACCCAAAAATTTAAGTGTTTTTTAAAAATTCACATTTACTTATATTTATGGTAAGGTTAGCTTCTTTTAAACGTTGCTTAACCTCTACTAATAACTTTAGATGATCTTCAAAAGATGACGAACATAATATTATGTCGTCCAAATAGCAAAATACATGGGGTTCAAAACGTGGACCAAAATTGCATCTACTAAACGCTGTTGCGTCTGCGCAGCATTCTTCAACCCAAATGGCATGCATGTAAATCTATATTGTCCTCGTGAGATAACACTGAAGGCAGTCTTATCCTTAGACGATTCACTAAGAGGATTTGCCAAAACGATTTTCTCAAATCCAGAGACGAAATGTAGTTCGCACCTCTCAACATATTGAGAATTCTATCTACGTTCGCAAGGGGTACGAATCATGAACAGTTAAGTCGTTCAGGGTTCTACCATCAAAACAGAAGCGATATTCTCCATCTGCCTTCTTAACCAACAAAACTGGAGAGGACCACGGACTAGTACACGGTTCTATAACTTTAAGTCTAAGCATGTCGTCCAATTCCTCATTCAATATCTTACCCATATATGGTGACATGACATATGGTTTCTTGTGGAAGGGTTTGGCATTGCCTGTGTCTATGTCCAATTCGATTAGGTGAGTTCGTCCTAATCTATCGTCGCTGCTAATCTCACTAAATGAATTTATTAACTCTTGTGCTTGCGCACTTTGAGCATCTGAGAGGTCATGTAAACCACATAAAGAATCTTCAGTGTTCAAAGGGATGGAAGACGGACCTATATACCCTATGTCGTTCTCAACATTGCTTTGGATAAACCAATTATTACTTCTAAAGTCAGCAACTACACCAAATAATTTTGCAAAGTCACTACCGAAAATAAATGTATGCGGTAGGGACGGAACCACTAATGCATTAAGGATGCGGCAATCATTACCTATACAAATTGGCAAATCTACTGAGCCTACAACAGACTTTATTGAACCATCAGCTGTAGTGATACCTGTTTTTGCTGAACTAAAATTTTCAAGTCTAATTCTCTAACAATTGAAAGTGCTAAGGATCCTACTACTGAGGTAGTGCATCCCGAATCCAGAAGACCGGTAATGTCTCTATCTATTAATTTCACCATAATGTAGGGTCGATTATCACACTGCTTCTCAATGAACAGAGTATTATTCTTAGGCTTCGAAGAGTCCTGACAAAATTTTTAACAACTGTAAGCCATCTCGACCACTCGTCTTTACTAAAGTATTTTTCTTGTTTACAAATCATAACTGTAGCCTTATGACGCGGAACAGGATACCGACCACTATGTACCTGCCGCCTTACTGGTTTTTGAACAATGTGGACATGACGTTGCCTTAACGCCTTTTCGACCACATCCAAAACAAAAATTTTTTTGTTGCTCTACAATCTCTAAACCAATGTCCACTACGGGAGCAATTCCAACAAACAAAATGATTCCTCTTATCGGGACTAAAGGAATTACAAACCGAGGACTCTAAAGAGCTCTTATCCGCTACTGTTACTTGAGGATTGACTAATTTATTCTGAAACACCCTACTCTTAACAGCATAAACTTTCTCATTCAACCCAGGATGTTTGTTCTCATATGGATGCTTAGAGGGTTGCAAATCTTATTAGGTTTATTAGAAGACGCCAAAACCGAGTTTAGTTTCATCAAAGAAGCTTCTTCTAACCTTTTACACAAATTTACTAGGGTCGACAAATCTTGAATGTCCGACAATGCAAGTGCCGAAATATATTCAGGAACCAAATTTCTTCTAATCATTTTAACTTTAGTAACTTCTGCTGGCTCGTTGGTCAGTCTACTAAAAGGGTTTGCATATGCGCGACAAATAAAATAATCCTTTCGTCTTTACCTTGACGACGATTTCTGATCTTTTCCCAAATGTCATCATCCGAAGAACCAGGTAGAAAATCTTCCTTAAACGTTCTAACAAGGAGTTCCAGTCTCGCAAAGAATTTTTCACTGTTCTAAACCAAACCAAAGCGTCACCCACAAAAGTTCACATGCTGATCCAAATAAGTCAGCTTCGGATACCTTACGAGATTGTGCTAAATCACTAACTCTATCTAAAATGAATGTAGTTGTTTGGGGTCACCTGAGAATTTTACAGGCCATGAACCTATAGGTACTGAAGGTGTTACATACGAAGTCGAATGGATAGGTGCACTAACTAAAGGAGATACTACAACGGACCGATCTAAATAGGTGGACTCTGTACTTTTATTGATTTTATCGTACAACTCAGCTTCAAGAGTTAATATCGTTGCTACGGTCTCATTTCTAAACTTAATTGCTTCATCGGGATTTATTGAAGGATTTTCATACGCTTAGCTCGTCCCGAAAGGTGGTTTATCCTTGAACAAGCTCTTCTAAAATTGAGTCTGATGAGTCGCCCTCAAACTCGGACACAATATTACGAACTGACTCGACTGAAACTGAAATTTCTTTACTTTCCGTTGCAAAATCTACTTCATAACACGAAAGGTCAACCAAACAACCAGGCTTATCTATTTCTTTAGCTAACAATCTACCTAAAATTTTCCGTTTCTCCAACACTGGCCTCTCACTTACCACTCCTCTGATTCTTAGTTCATACTCCAATTCTTCTTTAAGTAGACAAACAATTTGGAATTTTTCCGACATGGTTACTACAACCTAATGGAATCAAACCGATAAATCTAACTAATCCGAATCTTACAAAAGCTATCAAAACAAATTCGTACTACTAAAGGTAAAAATCAAAAATGTTTTGGTAAAATTATTTTGCCAAAACAATATCAAAAATTTAAGGGGTCAAAACAGAACTAAAGTCAAAAGTAAATTTGACCAAATTAACGAATTGAGTGTATGGGGATTACCGTTACAACCAATCTTTTATCAAAAGCAAACAAACAAATCTAAGTGTCAAATAAACCTTAAGCAAACAAATTTCGAGCAAAATAATTTTTGGACAAATGGACTTCAAAGGAAAATAAATTTTGAGCTAACAAACTTCGAATCAAATTAAATTTAGAACAAATAAATTTCGAAGCAAATTAATTTCTAACAAACAAATTCTAAGGCAAATCAAATTATGAACAAACAACCCTCGAGCTAAATTAAATTATGAACGAACGAATTTCAACAAATTACTCGTTGAACAAACAAATTTCGGGCCCCCAAATAAATTTTGATCAAACAAATTTCGAAGCCCCAAGCGTTGGGCGCTAGTGAAACGTATTATATTTTCTTGATCGCTAACCCCAAACGGTCACATTCTTTCCTAAATTGAGCTTAACTAATGCTCTCTTCTCAATACATAAATCTGACTCTAGAAGTTGGGGGTCAGCAAAACAAAGTCTTCCGACGTAACTAGGGGTCTATTCCTTGGGTAGAGCTATGAGCAATGGGGGGGTAAGTCGAAATCTATGGAGGTTACACTTAACAAAAAAACAAACAGGCGCCACCAAGTCCAAATTGATTTATTTTAGGGGCATAGCTATTTTTTAAGGGCGGACTTGGAGACCCAAAAAAAAGAGATCGCCTTCGTTGATACACAAACTTGTCTTAACAGAATAAGACGCTGTTCCTGTAAGAAAGAATAATAATTAAGTCACATAAAAAATGGGAACACTATTTGCGTCCCTCAAGTATACCTAAAAAGTATAGAGAATATTTTCTGCATAATGGGATCATAAAATTTTAGTTCTTATTGCTTTTTGTTTACCAAGTCTGATCAGACTAGATCAGAATAAAAACTTTAAATGAAGAATATTAATTTACTAATAAGAATTTTCTTGGTTTCAGTAAATAAAGTATCATTGTAATTAAATAAAAATAAAAATTTGAAGTACTTGCAAAACTGGTAGTAAAGGTTATCAACTAATCCTTACTCAAATATTTTATAATTCTATGTAACTAAAAATGCTAGAGTTTCTTTATAACCCAATCAGATCTGTGTGAGTCATTTACAAATGAATATACGAAATTTTCTCTTTAGGTTAACAAACTTAAATTTAGTTTGAAGTCAAAATAATCACCAAGATATTCTCTAATGTTATCAATAGTGGTTGTACTAAAATGCTAAACATGTGTTAGCCATTGGGCAATTGTTGACAATAGTGAACAAACAAACAGGTGATGTAATAGCAGCTGTTAAATTACGTTGAAGCCACGTGTGATCACGTATTTACGAAGCTAAGTGAAAGCAAATTTAATACTGGAGAAAACCAGCTTATTTACAGGTAAACTGAATAATAATTTTTGTACGTCTAACAAACAAAATGAAATAATGTACTTTCAGAAGGAAAGTACTCAGGAAATCATAATTCTATTACGAACCCAAGAGCAGCAGTTGTCCCTTGATGTAATGGAAATTACCTCGCAGCGCGGGAACAGCAACTAATTATACTTGCTTTCCATGCTTTAACACAGGTGTAGGAGCAAAGCGGGTTCCTTACTTGGATCACGGCAGCATTACTTTGTAACGTAATCTTCCGTTGTCTAAATTTATTTACTAAAATAATTTTTCATTGCGTAGCCAACAAATTAAGCTTTCTAAATTGTAACTTCAAAGGGATCATGTTGTCTCAAATTTTACAGTTGCGATTTTCGACGTGGTGTGCGATATATACGTTATCCATGCAGTTTTCTAATCTCTCGTTGCGATTTCAGATGTGTCGTTGCGAGTTCAAATGGGTCGTTGCGCTAAATAAATTTTGTAAATTAGCTAATATGATAACGAATATACAAAATGTGGATTAGGTACTAACCGTTACTCAGGAAGTGTTTCACAAACATAGAGCGACTCGGAGGTCACTCGTCATTCTCTTAGAATGCATGTTTACGCTGCTTTTAACTATCGACGAGTGCGCTCGCTGCTTTCTTGCATGGTGGGAGGTTCCGGATTTTAGTTCTCGGACCTCTCACGCGCGCGCCAGTGGCTGTGAAATTACACCGAACTCGGAAACAACTCAACTAATAATCCTTGATATTATAACACTATAAAAGTTTGATTGTTACTCGAATATTTATTTTAATTAATAGAGGTATTTTAATATTCATTGTACGTTTAATGAATGGATTCTCCTACTGCAAAAATAAAATTGTTACAAGGTACCTTCACACAAACAAACCAACTGTTCCAAGGTAATTTACAGAAACGGTAACGCCATAAACACACAGGGAAACCTAACTATAAGCAGTTAAATAAAGATACAAACATACTGTCTCAATATGCTAAAAACAACCAAGAATTCAATAAGATATCGATAAAAAGCGATAGCACCTCACCACGAAGTTAAATAAAAAACAAAAAAAAAATGTTTATATGTTCTGGTGGCTTAACAGAAGAAAAAACAGGTAATGATAGAGAATAAGGTGAGCGACTGTAATAATTTAGAAGAAGAACGCATGGAATAGGAATTCCTAGTTTTGCAACTGGGAATATGGACTGTTTCTTACAATTCCAGCAGGTAACTGAGTTTGTCCCTGGAGAAACAGGAAGATTGATAATAAATACTTCACGAGAGGGTTCTGACTGACATGCTAAGTCAGGTTCTAGTAGGCCGGATTGTTTTGCTGGGGAAGGACGATATTTATCTATACGTAACTTCACTCTTGAAGAGAGCGGCATAAATCTTTAAATTGAGGTAAGGAAGAGATATGTTGTAAAGCAAAACGTTCATAGAAATATGGATTCAAATTTCGTAGAAGTTGGTCAATAATTTCAGTTTTGGGTGGTTTTTATCTAATCTGCTATATAAAGCTTCAATTAACAAAAGAGATTACGTTATCGTTAGGCCCCTGGGTACGATTTTTTATTTCATTCCAGAGATCAGTTGTATATCCGTGCGGTAAGAAACTACGTTTTAAGCTAGTAACTAATTCTTCCCAGGTAGAAATCTGATTTCGTATATTTTTATACCATCAAAGCAGAGCCAGAAAATTATTCTCCTGCTGAGAGAAATAAATCTTGATCTGTACAGTTACTAGAAATTTTAAAATCATTTACGCGGTCTAGGAATTACATTAAAGAAATTTGGGAGTCAAAGCCCGAGAAAGAAATACCTCATTTATACACTGGTATAGGCTTCGGAGACAAGGTACTCGACTTCAAAAAGTTTATATTAGAAAAAGCAAGAGGCAAATTTACATCTGAATCTAAGTTAAGTTTTTCGAGAATGATTCCTTCAATTAAGAGAACGTCAGATAAGAAAGTTTGCTTTGTTTCATTAGCCTGCTCATCCTTAAGAAATGATAACAAGTCTAAACGTTGCTTTAAATGTATTACACGAAATCTAACACGTGTTAACTCTACGTCTGTAGCTCCTGAATTTATTTTCTGAACTATATTATTAATATCGTCTAGAAATTGTTAGATCTCAAAGGTATTTTGTGATAGATCGGAAGTTAGTATACGAGGAATTAATTGTCCGTCAGCTTCTTGTGCTAATACGGCCATTAATTGCAAACGCCTGTCGTTTTGATTTGACGAAGGTTGGATACTGCGTGATTTCAGTTCGAAGATCGTTTCAATAGACTTAAGATGTGAGGGATTCATCATATTACTTTATTTTAGGAAGTAAATATACTAAAATACAATTAAAGAAAATAAACGATAATATTTTTTTTTAAGAAAATAAATTTTTTCTAAAAAAAATCCGCAAAAAATTAGTTAAATATTTAAGTTGGGTTTACTTTAATAAATATCAGTTACAGATATAATAGTTATACTAAGATTTAGAACAGGAAAAGCAAGTTTTAGTAATCTAAAAAAAATCACATCAAGACAAGTACTTAACCAATGAGTTTTTTAAGAATTTTAGCATAATGAAAGACAAATAAAGTTCTTACAGTAATAAGTTATCTATGAATCATAATACTTACTGGGTGAACTATTTATATCCAAAGGTAACACATTTTAGTTTAATCCAAATTAGGTTAGGTAATAATTGTCCAGCACATTTCAAATATAAATACACTGTTTTTGTAAGGAACATTTAAATAACACTATTTTTGTAAAGAAAAAGTAAATTACAGTAAACTTGAAACTGCACCTTTAAGGTTAGTGAAAGTAAACAAACAAGTAACCAAGGTGACAATTTCAACCAGTTAAATTAACAAATGCTTCTTCTAATGCAGCCAACTAAAAAAAAATAAAAAAATAACTAAAATTTAAAGGTTGCCATATTAAATATCAAAAGTTACTAGAAATCAAACACTATTAATTATTAAAAATATAATTGAGTAAAAAAACCACTATTTATATTCATCTTACATAAAATAGGGTTAACTTATAAACAGATTTAATTTCAACAAACACGTGTAAAAGCGCCATTGTTACACTTTCGGGCAATTGTTATACTGCGCAATTGTTATACTCGCGATAACTACACGTCATTGTCATAATTTAATGCATAATTACGCGGTAAATTTTCCCGCCATATTGAACTTATACCGACCACGCTTTAAAAGCGATGCAACCGCTTTTTAAGTCAATTTGCAAGCTTAATTTAAATCAAAACAAATTTCTTACGTGGTGGCATCTCGGAAATTGATCTCAGGGCACAACGGTGAATTGCAGATTAGGTTCAGTTACCCATGTTGAATCAAATTACCATTCGTCCTTCCTGTAGCTTCTGTACTCGTAGGAGAATGACAAGGATTAAGGTACCAGGTACAACAAAAATAAAGTTAGAAAGAACCTACATGCCTAAAAAGAAAAGACACACCCACAACTCAAGATAGTTGTTGCTTCGTTGAGGGCTCGTAACTTAATGGCGTTTTTTAACACCACGCGCGCACTCCGCATCCTTTTGCGCAGACGCGGCTGTTAGGGACGACGGAAATTGACGTATTCATTTAAAAAAACGCGGCAATTTATTTACAAATTAAATCTAACGTGCTACGTGCCGGTTGGCATGTAACAAAATTACGCTCGGTCAGTCCATTCTTTTTATCAGTACATTAACTATATTTTCTAACCTATAAGCAATGGGTGAAAGAAGCATACCCACCCTCTGTATTGTATTTTTAAAAAAGCGTCTAATAAAGTTTTAACTCTGAGATTTTGATTAAAACCTTCATATTGTAACAGCAATAAAGGAATGTATGGAGCTTTCTCAAAAAGACATTTAGAATATACGTCGCACGGGTGTCAATATGTGGTGTAGTGAAAAGAACATTTCAAGACTTCAAGTCATGTATGGAGAAAAATTTCACGAGACGCGCAGCGAAATTAAAGGAAAATTTCACGAAATTAAATGAAAACGCAGAAAAACTTAATGAGACCGTCGTAAACCTTCAAGAATATTACAGTCAATTGTGAGAGGATTTTATAGAGAAAGCTGCAAAGACCGCACAAGCAGTCGAACAATTAAAAGAGCAGCTTTTAAAAGAAACTAAAAATTTGCGGTAAACCGGAAAGCCAAATTCTCCGACGTTTTACAGACTCTAGAAAGAAAATTCCTTAAAGATTTATTAAACGGCTCTCACGAGCTAGAAGCGAAATTTTCAAAAAAATTTGTAAAGGCTTTGCGTAAAATAGAAGAAAAGATTCTAAGGATGGAAAAACAAATTAATTTGCTACTTGTACTAGCTCTAAAGCTCTCAGCTCCGGTGAAGAAAAAGCACACCTCAAAATTTAAAAATGTCGAAGAAACCAAACCATCGCCATCAAAGTTCAAATTAAAACCGCCTACCTTCAATGGAAAATTTGCCTGGGCAACGTATTTAAAACAACTTAAAGTTGCTACGACATCTAGAGGCTGGAATGACTGTGAGAAGGCAACTGCATCGATAGCGCACTACGGGGTAAAGCTTTGAGTATTCTACAAACCATAGTGGACCATAATCAGAAAAACTACGGAAATAAGGTAAAGAGATTCTCACCAGGAACAAGTATGCCACTCTCGAGTAAAGAAAGCCAACGAAAAGTTACAAGAGTTTGAATCAGATATTGCTCGCTTGATGAGATTAGTCTATCTAACAGGACCAAATAGTTACTTGGAGCAGTCGGTAGTATGACTTTTCTCGATGGAATACGGGATGAGGAAATCCAGCAGATATTAGGATTAGTCTGGCCTAAGACTGTGGATAATGCGCTAGCTTTGAAATTCGAAGCGGCAAATCTAGCATCACATCGTAGTGGTGGCAAAGCACGATGCTTTGTTGAAAAACAAGGACAAGAAAGCAAGAAAGAAATGATTCGACGGGTTCTTAATAAACAGCAGTCAAAGGGAAAATGGGCCGAAATTATGGAATTGTGGAAAATTTGGGTATATCCAGCGGCAGTGCAAGAAACCTAAGAACAGAACAAAAGAAGTTGGAAAACTAGAAGTGCCCGACGATGAAGGGTAAAAGTGGACTTGCACGGATTCTGCTTCGGAAGACGTTTGCTTAACACAAACTTGTTGATAACAGTGCCACTAGGAAAATTGTGAACCCTACTGTAGCTCGCAACCACGATATAGTGACGTCTCTGACCACGCGTTTTCGGACAGTAGCCGGCGAAAACATTCGGACGTACTGAATTTCAAACCTAAAGATCAATATTAGTAGCAAAATCTTCGGTTATCAAGTTATAATAGCGAACATCGCCGAATTAGCTATAATAGGAATGAACATTTTAATAAAGTACGATTTTTGCTTAGTCATAAAAGAGGATGTCCTAAGAGTAGGAAACGAAGAGATAACGTTTTGTGAAGAAACTGTTTGCTTGACAGACGAGGTTTTCCTACTGTGAAGGGCAGAAAGCGTGGTGATGGGGCGATTCGATGGTGTTCTCCAGGAGAGCTTTGTGCGCGCTATTGAACTGTTCCATGATAAATCTCTTGAACGGCGTACGCGTGGAAAAAGCGTTGACAAAAGTGCTAGACACTGTACCTGTTACGATCTTAAACACCAATAACTATGATGTCGTATTTAAAAAGAATGCCACAGTTGCGCAATGCTCTTCGGTAGTTCACGCGGCGGAGGGTATCAGCATGGTTAGAGACCCGGCCACCAATGAGTGCTCTTCAATTAAACCAATTAGTAAAACCATGTGGGAATCTCGAGAAACAACTTCTGCTTGAACCTCAAAACCTGATTTGACGTTTGTGGCTCAGGTTAGCCAATAAAACAACAGCTGAGAGGGTGACCATTGGCTAAGCGTGAAGATGCCGAAAGAATGATTGGACAAATTGAACACTCCGAAAACGCTTGGGCATTGTCTATTGTACTGGCGAATGGATATGACTGATTTTACTATGGGTACTATCATTTGTCTTTCTAGGATTTTTCTACATCGTATTATCATTACAGTATATCTAAACTTTCTTTTTCTTGCAAATATTTAACATTAAATACAAGTTATTTAACTACAATTTGTAAAATCTCTTTTATATTTGAAATACTTATGATATGAACTATTCCTATTAGTCAGTTCACAGTTGCTTACCTTATAATTCTAAAGCTCTCATTAAATGACCTGATTTTGCCGTGAACTTGACTGAAATAAATACTTATTTACCTTTTGTGGTTTAAATTAATTTATGAATCAGAATTTCGCCTAATATGTATTTTACCATAAATATTCGTAGTTTGATTTTATTTCGTGACACTTGCATTTATTATGTGATTATTGCGTTCTATGATTTATTGAGAACTTTCGTTTCAGCGCAGTCACAATGTGTATCGTATTATGACTTTTGCGTTATCTTCATATTATCTTAACTTGTACCAATTTATTTTAAGAGAATTTAATTTTTGTATTGATTTAATTTATACTAACTGCCTAATTGAAGTTATATTTTATAAATCTAAAATAATTGCAATGTCATGTTCAATTAATTTTAGCTATTCGTGGAATCCATTATATAGTGTACATCAATAATAATTTTATCCGTTTAAGATTAATTTTCCTCTTTATGCATCTAATTTTTATTTCCCGTACCGCCCAAGCGTTACAAGGTTTATAGAAACATATTAATATTAGCAAGAGATTTTTGCCGACAATAAAGATAAAATATTTCAAAGTATTTACAAGCAAAAAGAAGATCTTGGCATATAAAATTAATAGTATAAATTGCAATAACTTTTACGATAGACATACTTCTTAATACTGAAACACATGCAATAATCACATGTTTACTTAATTGTAAACGAAACCAATAGCCAAAATTTTGTTAAGCTCCTACTAACCTGCCTTTATTTTTTTTTTATATTTATTTGTCTTATTTATTTGTTCCAACGTTTTAGTAGTCTGCTACCTGAAATTTACCGTGAGTAAGGTGTGTGTGTGTGCGCGCGCGCACTAGAGGGCATGTGTTATGTGTGTGTATGTGCGTGGGTGAGGTTGTGTGTGTGTGTGTGTGTGTGTCTGTGAATGTGTGTTGTGTGTGTAGTGTTGATGCTCGTGATACGTATCCCTTCTAGGACCAGGACCATCGGCAGCCGGAAATCCTGGTTTTCAAGGAAGAACTTTAAACGATTATTGCCATATCAGTCCGGACCATCAGCAGCCGGAAATCAAAGTTAAAACGGCAATGTAAGAGTGTGAATAAGCATTTGTGTTTGTACAGCGTTTGAAAAAGTTACCGTGAGTAAGGGGTGTGTGTGTGTGAGTCTGTGTGTGCGCAGGCTTGAGGGTGTGTGTTATGTTTGAGTGTGTGTGTGTGTGTATGGGTGAGGGTTGTATGTGTGTGTTGTGTATGTGATGTTGATATCCGTGTTATGTTCTCCCTCTAGGACCAGGACCAGATATCCCAGTCGTCAAGGAAAAACGCTCAACGGATATTGCCTTATCAGTCCGGACCATCGGCAGCCGAAAATCCAGATGTTGAAAAGGCAATGTAAGTGTGTGAATAGGTGTTTGTGTTTGTGCAGTGTTTGAGAGGTGTTTTGTGTGTTTGTGTATGTATATGTGTGTGTGTGTGTTTGTGTGTGTTTATAAGTGTTTGTGTGTTATTTGCATCCGCCTTGCACCCCACCCCCCTAGTCTTAGGACCATCGACAACCGGAAATCCAGTCGTCTGGTTGATGTTCTGATTTTGTTGCTTCTGGTCGTCAAGAGCGGAATTCTTGGAATTCCAGGAGATCGGTCTCCGGTCTCTTGGGCAGAGCGTCGGTCAGAGGAGAGGTGGTAGTTTTATGTCTCTGTCCAGGTAGTTTTGTTTGTGTCCTTTAGCCGTCAATATAACATTGGTGGATGTGTGCCGTGGTTTTTGTGTGAGCGCATTTAAGTGTGGAAAAAGGTTTTCGTTCCAAATTATCGCGTGTAGGGTTTTGTTTAATAATGTTTGTGTATGTGCGTAGAGGTACTACCTGCCTTCAGTCGGCACACTTTAGTTAGTAAAATTTTATACGAAACTTATAAATCCCGTTTGTGACTGATCTCGAAATCGCTAATTTAAATAATGCCACCCCTATATGGTGGATCAAGTCAATCTTGCTAATTCTACAAACCTGTACACTATATAACGCTTTTCTAAAATATTCGAAAAAATAGTCAATTTGAACACACTGTCTTAAGAATATCCACCGTAAATGATGTTTATTTCAGAAATTCAAAACTAATAAACAATATTACATCATATACATTGACGAAGGGATCTACGATACAACAGAGCGATATCGTTCGCAAGTCATTGATTACTAACGGTATGTTTTCAATTATGTCCAGCTGTATGGTTGGTTGTCTATATAGTTGTAATAATAACGTAATTCAATAATGATTTGTTTTTATTTTGATTTTATTCATGTTCTAATATCAAAAATTGACTATTTAGTATATTTACAGCGGAAAATATACAGTACGCTTTCTCGACATTCGATGCAAACATATTGCGCCCTATTCGACTCCATAATTAGTTTATTTTAGTAATTGACCTAGGGGACTTTTTCTTATAGAAATAAGTAGATGATGGCAAATTATATAAATGCGGTTTTAAGTTCCCAGCACTGCTCGAAACTTTCACAAATGGTTTAATCGTGCTCATTAT
This sequence comes from Platerodrilus igneus, assembly GCA_036346225.1. Taxonomy (NCBI): domain Eukaryota; kingdom Metazoa; phylum Arthropoda; class Insecta; order Coleoptera; family Lycidae; genus Platerodrilus; species Platerodrilus igneus. The sequence continues at coordinate 2,187,656 of JARFIW010000624.1, read as the reverse complement.
GTATTTTGTGGAAATGGAATGTTAAGTAAGATGTTTTCCTCATTTCGAAAAACGTACATTGTTGTCTTCGACTTATCAGACCGCATAACAAGCCAGTCGCCATCATGTCAGACTACACTGGGCTACCGTACCAAGAAGACGAGTAACAGGTAGTGTGTTGTAATGCAGTGAAGTTACCTTACAGTCCCTTACCTAGGATACCTTTTTGTTCCTGGTTTTAATGTAGTAGGTTTTCAACAAATTCCACTGCAATCTGATGAAAAGAAGCCGCAGAAACCCATACGGCCTAAATATACGTAATTAGAGGAACACTACGCAGTACTATTTTCCGCACGGCAATTGCCGTAATATAAGGATTCAGTAATTGGCTTTACCTTAGCTTAACTGTCTAGGTAGGTTAGTCGATTTATTCATTTTGTATTGTAAAATTTGTGAAATATTATTACACCCCTGTACAACAACGCGATGAATTATATTACATTTATACCTATCTAATTGACAAGTATTAAATTTTAAAAGTAATGAACAAACAAAATTACTTTCTTATTCCTTAAACTAATAACAAGAACTTACTGAGGGTACGTTTATAAGTACATACAGTTAAAAAACGTTCATTACGGTTGCTGTAGGCTATAGTTTCAGAAGTGTTATAATAAAATCTCGAGTAATTTGACTGTCGATACCTTTGGAAGAAGCTAAAATTAATGGTATTCTGAACTCAATTCGTGCTAATCAGATTCTACGGGACTTCTAGGACTTCGTTAAAAAGTTTTGTTCTTTCTTAATTAACATACCCTTTTTTCCAAAATAAAGTTGTCTATTTATGGTAACCAATTGCTCCTAAAATTATAAGTGACGAACCTTATAGGACATTGTTCAGAACTTTGTTAACTAATCGCATTAATCAGTTTAGTACTTTATTATTCAAAGGTTTACCGAACCTACTCAAGTTAATATGTTGCCTTTCAATGGTAATGACGAAGTGCTGAACAAAAAAATTTTTCCTCCATAGAGCGATTTAGATTATCTTCGACAGGATTCGATCAAATAGATTGAGACTGCTAAATAAAATTATTTTTATCGTTTTCTTCTATCTAACAAATTAAAAATTATCTTACTTAAACATTAGCTTGTACCTACGAAGATACTTTTTCATTCCTACATCAGCATAATTTCGCATGTAAGCCTGTATCGCTCCAGGACGATAAGGTCATAGGTGCCAGCGTCATATATTAGTAATCAAAATAAATGAATCATAAAATTACGTTACAATACACAGTATCGATTACATCATCCTTAACTTAAAAACCGGCATAAGAATTTGGCAACCTTTGAGTATTAACAATGGAAGATACAAAAATAATCTTCCTTAAACCAAGAATGCATCTAAACTAAAATCGTATTTCTTAAAAAATATAACCTCAACCCTATTGGTGAGATTTACCAATACAGGAACTATTAAAATGAAATATGTTTATTAACATTTTAAAATAATTTTACAAACCCACCTAAAAATTTAGTTAAACGGTTTCTGACTAATTTGCTTTTAGTGAGCCTACTTTATTTGCTAATGAGATATGCGAAACTTTCTAAGCTCGTTCTCGGATAATCTATAAGTAACTATGTGAAACCATACCCGTCCGTTTATAGTAGACAATTCAATGTACTTCTGCACTGTAATAGTTTTTAACAAGATTTAAGAAGATAGTCACTTGGAACATAGCTTAGCCGTAACCATTGTAAGCTACATCTATTGCAGAGTTACGAACTAACATAAAATATTTCATACGTTTAGGTTGATTACCTGTACATTTCTGCTACCTAGGAAGCCACGCAACACAAGATTGGAAAAGCGCAAAAAATATAGAACAAAAATTAGCACAAGGTCGTGCTGCATTTAACAAGAAAAAGCAATTACTGTGCTCTAGGACAACAAACATAGGAAGAAGGAAAAGATTTCTAAAAACATATGTGTGGAGCACAGCACTGTACGGCTGTGAAGCCTGGACAGTAGGAGAAGCGGACAAGAAAAAGGTAGAAGCCTTTGAAATGTGGTGCTACAGACGTATGATGAAGATATCATGGACAGACAAAGTTAAGAACGAAGATGTACTAAAAATCGTAGGGGAAAAAGGAAAAATGTGGAAACCGGTAAAAAATAGAAGAGATAGGATGATAGGCCACATACTACGGCATGAGGGCATAATGCGGAACATATTAGAAGCATAGATAGGAAAAAAGAGAAGTACAGGAAGACCTAGGTTAGACTATTGCACACAGATAGTGAAAGATGTTGGCTGTAAGAATTTCAGGGAAATGTGTAGGCTAGCTCAGAATAGAAGTCAATGGAGGTATGCATCCAACCAGTTCCAAGATGGATAAATTAATGACGAAAAAAGTAACTGTACTTAAACATGGTGATTATTATAAGCAACTACAAGTATTGATTGGGCAATATTCTCGAATAATGTTAATTGTGTGTAAGGATTTACTGGAAAACTGTTAATTCGGCAAATGTGCTGGGGAATCTTGGCTGCCACAGGCTGTTCACCCCCCTTCACTAAATCTCGGTGAAATAGAGCATAAAATTAGAAAACAATAGAAGGGGAACCAAATTGTATATAGGCTGTGTGAGAGTTTCAGGGAACTGTGTAGGCTAGTTCAGAATTTAAATAACTACAGGTACGTGACCAACCAGTTTTGAGACAGAAAACCAACCTAATGACGAAAAAGTAAGTGCAGATAAATCTGATGATTATTATAAACAACTACAGTTGTTGGTTGTCAAATACCTGCAACTAACCTTGACTATGCGAAAAGACATATTGGAAAAATATTAAATCGGCAAATGTTCAAGTGTTGGGGGAACTTGGCAGCGACAGGCTGCTTACCCCCCTTCAAAACCAATGAATGTCGGAGAAATAGGGTATATAATTGTAAAACAATAGATGGGAACTAAAGTGCATCTAACAAGAAAGAACAGCGCCTAAGATGAAAGGCAAGAAAAAAATTGTTGAAAACGGGCAGTAGGAAAAGCAAACAGAAAAACGGTAACAGCCTTTGGAATTCTGTGCTTCAGAAGTATGAGGATGATTGCATGGACAGACAAAGTTAATAACAAATAGGTTATAGAAATAGTAGGGAAGCAATGATATTTGTGGAGAAAAATATGAAAAATAGAAAGGCAGAATACTTTGTAAAGCATTTTGGGCAATAGTATGGGATATATTACAAGCAGAGATAGGAAAAAGGAGGTAAATGTATACCTAGATCAGATAGTGATAGATGCAAATTTCAGGGAAATGTGTAGGTTAGTTCAGAATAGAAAACAAACCAGTTCCAGGACTGAAGACCTAATGATGATGATATTTGTGTTTGCATTTTTAAACTACTGTGTTTCACCATTAGGTTGAGCTACTATTTTTTTACCTGTACATTTGCAACAATAACACATTTTTTTGTTGAATTACTTTCAGTGCTATTTATGGTTGTTTTGAGTGGAACTGCACCTTGAAGAAACCCTAAAATACTAGGAGGGGTAGAATGGCTTGAGTGTTTGAATGAGTTAAGCAGTCGAACTATAGGTTTAACCAAATTAGCGGTGCCTTTGGTGAGAAACCAGACTAACACTGGTCCCCGAAAGAAGACTTTCGGTAGCTATAGTGGCAGAAACTTTAAGGATCAGTATGGCGTTATGGCAGTATGGTAGTATGGCATTACCTACCAAGTACACAGCGTATCGAAAATGCGATTCGAAGCGTGAAATGTCAGAAGCAAGTAGATAAGCTAGAGGATTTGAAAATTAAAATAGATTGGTTACCATTAGTAAGTATTAACGAAGTTCGGTTATCAGAGGAGAGGGATTTTTGGAGGGAAGCACTAGAGTAATTCACACAAGATCAGAGGATGGAAATTCTGGTGTTAGAATAGTTATGCGGAAAAAAATAGGACACTGTGTATAAAACTATTTACAAAAGAAAGAAGAAGTGTTCATGGTTAGATTTAAATTTAAACCGATTGATACAGCAATAATACAAGTTTATTAGTCTACCTCTAGTCACAGTGAGAAGGACGTAGAAGCGATGAACAAAGATATCGAAGACATACTAGAATTCGTAAAACATTATGAAAATTTAATTATTACGGACGATTGTAATGCAATGGTAGGCGAGGGTAGGGAAGGAGCAGTAATAGGTTTACTAGGTTTATGCACATAAACACATTATTTCATAATCACGCTAGAAGGCGATATATGTGGAAGATTCCATGAAACACAGATATATCAAATAGATTACACACTTGTTCGACAACGGATTAGAGATCAAGTAAAAGACTGTACAAACAACCTAGAAGCAGATATAGACACTGACCGCAACATAGTAATTACGAAAGCCGCCATTAAACTTAGAAATTTGAAAAAAAAGGTACGGGAAAGAGCACTCGGATTTTGAGAAACTAAAATATAACGATGCTCACAAAAGATTTGAGAAAAAGTCAAACGAATTGCTGATACTATGGAAGTAGAAACAGAATGGAACAACATTAAATCCAACTTAGACATGACTGCCAGAGATATTCTGAGGTATAAATAAAGTAAAATAAGAAACCGAGGGTTACAAAGTTTATTCTGAATTTAATAGAAGAAAGTCGAAAATACAAAACGAGACCAGACGAAGCAGGAAAACAGAGATACAAAGACAAAATGGGAAATTATTCGCAATTGTAAGAAAACTAAAGAAAATGGATTGATGAAAAGTGCAAAGTGTTACAAACTAAGATGGAAATAAGCAAGACAGCCAAAACATTAAAACTACTTAAAATTAATTATAGGGATATAAAATCCTAAAGAAAGTGGTTAGGGGGCAAGAATATATAGGGAATTTATACGCAGTACAGGAACCAGAGGCACTAGAACATGAAATAAATATTGAAAGAATGATTTGAGATATCGTATAATTAGAGATGAATTTGAATTAGCATTAAAGATGCTGAAAAATAATAAGACACCAGGTATAGATAGAGTGCAAGCAGAATCTCTAAAAGCCGCTGAAGAAGCAGTAACAGAATGTCTCTTACAACTTTTAAGCTATATGTATGAAACAGGGAGATACCCACAAATTTCAAACGTAACACCATTGTCACTATACCAAAAAAAGAGAGGCGCAAATAAATTTGAAAATTTTTGAACAATAAGTTTGGCAGCACATGTGTCAAAATATTAACTAATATTATACAAAGAAGATTGGAAAAAGGGTTGAAAGAATATTAGGAGAAAATCAATTTGAATTTAGGCAAAATAGGGGAACACGAAAAACCATTTTAGCTTCAAGGGCAATAATGGAGAAAATAATAGAAAATGAAGAAAACGTGTATATTGAGTTTGTTGATCTGAAACAAATTTTCAACAAAGTAAAATGGAAAAAAATGTTCGAAATACTCAAAAAGATAGAAATGAGTTATAGGAATAGATGGATAGTAAAAAGCTTACACAATGAGCCAACATCTGTAATAGCATTAAAGAAGGACGTATTAAAGTAAATATTAAGAAAGATGTTAGACTGGGATGTGCCCTATCCCCGTTAATTTTTATCTTGTATATCGAAGACGCAATGAATACTGTAAATGCAGAAAGACATTAGGAATTACTTTGCAGTGAAAAACGATTGATATGCTCAGACTTTCAGATGATATAGCGGTATTAGCGTCTAGCAAGGAAGAGTTAGAAGCAGCTCATAATGAAATGAAAATAGTGCTAACATAAAGATGCGGTATTAAAATTAACAAAAATATAACTAAAGTACTAGTATGTAAAGGAGGGGTAAATAAGTTAAAAAGCAGAATACATATTGGAAACGAGAACTTACTAGAGGTTAAAGATCTCTGCTACCTAGGAAGTCGAATAACGCAAGATGGGAAAAGTAAAATGATGTAAATCAAAGATTAGCCCAAAACCGTGACGCACTTAACAAGTGTTTTGTTTATAATGTATATAATAATCGCTTTATTTATTGAAACATTTAGAACAAGTTAATAAATTGCTACCGCCAGGTATTTAAATGTCATTGCATTACCGTGTTATTACTTCAAACACCGCGCCTGAGTATTAAGTGCCGTATGTCCAAGAACCTCTTATCACCTCCTTGGAGAAGACACGAGACATTGTAGTATCGCTTTCCGTCGTAGAAGGCCGCAAAATTACTTGTGCTATGCTTCGCCATATTAAAGTCTATTTTCGTATCCCGTTCTGCACGGCCGCAATGCAATAAATGTGTTTCGCTTCGCTATTTTACAAGGGTAAGTGTTTGAAATAACTGTTTGTGTATTATTATCATTTATTTTGGTATACATGTTCCACTTTTCTCTACCTCTGTTAGCAATAAAAATTACCGCAAAATTAACAAGAAAAGGCAACAAGAAACTAGGAAATAATTGCTGAAAGCATATGTGTAGAACACAGGTCTGTACGACTGTGAAACGTGAACAGTAGAAGATCCGAACAGGAAAAAACCGAAGCCTTTGCAGTGTAGTGCTACAGATGTATGATGAAGATATCATGGACAGACAAACTTAAGAACATAGGAGTATTAGAAATGGTAGGAGAAGAAAGAGAAATGTGGAAAATAGTAAAAAAAATAGGAAAGATAGGATTATAGGACACATACTAAATGAAGTAATAGCGCGCCATATATTAGAAGTAGAAAAGGTAAAAGGAGAGGTGAAGGTAGCTCTAGATTAAACTATTAAACGCAGATGGTGAAAGATGTGGGCTTTTGAAAATTTCAGAGAAAAGTGTAAGTTAGCTTAGAATAGAAAATACGCGTCCAACCTAATGATGAAGATGATGTTATTTATAGTTTCATTCATATCGATATTTCGTCTAGAAAATTTTAGTAACTAATTGACTTCTAGATTGATATACGTGTTTTCAATCGCCTTGTAGGACTCAAAATTGAGTTGTATGCAAATGTTAAGAATAAAAATTCATAACCTCCCCATATAATAGCTTTAATTATTTTTTTAAAACTTTAAAATTAATACATCGCTACCAGTTTCAGTACTTACCTTGATACCATCATCAGGCGTAAAAGGATTAACAGTTATTACTAGAAACAACTTATATAGGTACATAAAGCTATGGAAAAATTGACTTACCATGGGGAAAATTAATTAAAAAAATTGAACATCAGCTATTTAACAACTACGAATGGGAGAGAAATATATCTCTGCCCATGATAATCAATTTATCTTGTATATATTAAATTATTCAAGTTTAATAAAAGTATTCTGGATGAGTCATCGTGGAGAATAAGTAACTATATCTAACTGTAATCGAATTTATGGATTCTTACTAATATACTTTTGTAGTTTATATTTAAGGAAGTCACGATGTGACGATTGTCATATACTAATTTTCTAACCTCCCCAATAACCTTCGGTAAAGGATCTTTGTCCTACAAGTTCAACAACTCTAACGCAGATTTTGTTTGTACTAAAGCAGATAAAGGCAGTTCCACAGTCGTCATCATCATCATTAGGTCTTTAGTCCTGGAACTAGTTAGACGCATATCCTCATTGTTTTCTATTCTGAACTAACCTACACATATCCCTGAAATTTGCATAGTCTGCATCTATCACTATCTGATCTAGGTCTATATCTATCTTTTTTCCCTATCTCTGCTTGTAATATATCCCATACTATTCCTTAAAAATGCCTTAGAACGTATTCTGCTTTCCCATTTCTCCTACTTTTTTTTCTACAGATATCTTTATTTCACTACTATTTCTATAACCTATTTGTTATTAACTTTGTCGGTCTATGTTGTCATCCTTATACATCTGAAGCACATGATTCCAAAAGGCTGCTACCGTTTTCTGTTTGCTTTTCTTACTGCCCGTATTTCATAGACATACTGTGCTGTGCTCTACACATATGCTTTAACAATTTTCTTCTTTTTTCTATGTTTGTTGTCTTTGATCGTAGTCGCTGTTCTTTCTTGTTAAATGCAGTTAGGTCCCCTTCTTTTGCTTTACAATTATATACTCTATTTCTCCGACATTCAGTGGTTGTGAAGGGGGTAAGCAGCTTGTGGCTGGCATGTTCCCCCAGCACTTGAACTATTGCCGATTTAATATTTTTTCCAATATATCTTTTCGAACAGTCAACATTTGTTGCAGACATTTCACAACCAACACGTGTAGTTGTTTATAATAATCATCCGATTTATCTGCGCGAATATTTTCGTAATTAGATTTTCCGTCTCAAAACTTGTTAGACACGTACTTCGACTTATTTATATTCTGAGCTAGCCTACACGGTTTCCTGAAATTTCCACACAGCCTATATACAACTCGGTTCCCCTTTTATTGTTTTCTAATTATATGCCCTATTACACTGAGATTCAGTAGTATGTGAAGGGGGTTAAGAGCCTGTGGCTGCCAAGGATCCTCCAAAACTTAGACATTTGCCGAATTAATAGTTTTCCAGTAAATCCTTTCACACAATTAACATTATTCGAAAATATTGCACAATCAATACCTGTAGTTGCTTATAATAATCATATTGTTTAAAAACAGTTATTTCTTTCGTCATTAGTTTATCCATTTTGGGACTGGTTGGGTGCGTACCTACATTGATTTCTATTCTGAACTAGCCTACACATTTCCCTGAAATTCCTACAGCCTACATCTTTGACTATCTGTGTGCAACAGTCTACCTTAGGTCTACCTCTACATCGCTTTTTTCCAATCTCTGCTTCTAATATATTCCGCACTATTCCCTCATGCCGTTGTATGTGGCCTATCATCCTATCCCTTCTATTTTTAGTACCTCTTTGTTCTTAACTTTGTCTGCCCATGATAGCTTCATCATACATTTCAAAGGTTTCTACCTTTTTCTTGTCCGCTTCTCCTACTGTCCAGGTTTCACAGCCATACAGTGCCGTGTTCCACACATATGTTTTAAACAATCTTTTCCTTGTTTCTATGTTTGTTGCCTTTAAACACAGTAGTTGCTTTTTCTTGTTAAATGTAACCCGACCTTGTGCTAATCTTTGTTTTATATCTTTTGCGCTTTTCCCATCTTGCGTTATTTGGCTTACTAGAAATCGTTAATCTCTTGTAAGTTCTTGTTACCAATTTGTTTTCTTGTTTTTGATTTACTTTTGCCTCCTTTGCATACTAGTACTTTAGTTTTATTTTTGTTAATTTTCATACCGTATCTCTCTGTTAGAACCGTTCCCATTTCATTAAGGGCAGCTTCTAACTCTTCCTTACTAAATGCTAATACCGCTATATCATCTGCAAATCTAAGTATATCAATTTTTTGTCCCTGCATAGTAATTTCAAATGTCTTCCTGCATTTGACAGTATTCATTGCCCCTTCAATGTACAAGTTAAAAATTAATGGGGATAGGGCAGATCTCTGTCTCACCCCTTTCCTTATGTTTACTTTTCTACGTTCCTCCTCTAATTCTATTACTTCTGTTTGCTCTTTGTATAAGCTATGTACTATTCGTCTATCCCTTCAACTTATTCCAATCTTTTTGAGTATTTCGAACTTTTTTCCATTTATATTGTCGAATGCTTTCCCCAGATCTATAAACCCTATATACACGTTTTGCCCTTTTTCTATTGTTTTCTCCATTATCACTCTCAGAGCTAAAATAGCCTCATATGTTCCCCTGTTTCGCCTAAACCCAAATTGATCTTCTCCTAGTATTTCTTCAACTCGTTTTCCCATTCGTCTTTGTACAATTCTAGTTAATATTTTTGAAACATGTGCTGTCAAACTTATTGTTAGAAAATTTTCACATCTATCCGCGCCTTTCTTTTTTGGTATAGTTACTATGATGTTACGTTTGAAATCTTTGGGAATCTCGCCTGTCTCATACATATAGCCTACAAGTTGGAATAGACGTTCTGTTACTGCTTATCCAGCGGCTTTTAGAGTTTCCGCTTGCATCTTTCTGTACCCGGCGCTTTACTATTTTTCAGACTCTTTAATGCTAATTCAAACTTCATGCAGAAGTCCCCCATACCCACAACCCAATGCCATGAGGCAACAATCTTCTAACTATTTAGCGACTTAAAACGTATAAGAAAAATAGAAGATAAGAGAGTGAGCTTGATAGCAATCAGGTAAGGGAGAAGAGGAAGGGTTCGTATGGAGCAATAGTGGTAGAAAAAACGGCGAATTGCTAAGCACTACTCAACCAACCAAAGTCTAGTCAGCAGCCCGGAGAGGAGGAGCACCACTCTTATGTGATGGTCGTTTGCCTTCGGACTAAGACAGGCCCAACGAAGTAAAAAATAAGGTTGAAAACGAACACAGAGGAATAAGAAAATGTAGTTTTTAGGATTAGCACCCTAGAGAGGGGGTAAAGAGTAGACAATGACCCTATTAAAACAAATCGGTGTCAAGGACCACCTGTGACGTTAGCGATAAGATGATCTCTATATCAGCACGTCGATAATAAAAGCAACTAGATTCTAAATGAGATTTAGATAGATCATGTTTCCAGCGAGCCCATCCACCGCGATAAGAAAAACAAATGAAAGTAATATGGCTAACCTAAATATACCTACTCACTAATTTAAAAAAATAACTGTGGGAGATATACTAAAATAATTACGCGATAGACGGCTAACCAAAGATAGCGATAGAAAGGCCAAAACAATAACGTTGAAACGACAAAGGCTACAGCCCCTTATCAATACGTTCAGCAAAAACATAAAACATAAAACATAAAAATAGTTGATAACGGAATTAGTAACAAATGATTGAAGTATATGCGAAATAAAACACATCGATTGGAAATTTTTCGTCGTCGCAAATTGTTGAAATCAACTTTTCACTGCAGATCCCATGGGTATTCAAAGAGTACGCATTAACCTGATATCAAATAGTGTAAGTCCTAAAAATTCGTTGATTTGCTCAAACAAAAGATAGATAATGATGTAGTGGGTCGTGGAATTATACCGAGGTGAAGAATTGAAATTTAAAAGGAAAACAATTATTTGTGAGTAAAGATGAATAAAAAAAAGATTGAGGAAACTATTAATTAGAAATAAACGAGTAATTCATCAAACAATAAGTATTGAAAAGATTCAAGGTTCAAGGATAACATACACTTAAGTATACGATAAGATAATTCTAAATTGCATAGATTAAATTTATGTCGAAGTTATGGAAATAAAAGTTCAATGGTAAGATATATTTATATTGAGGAATCATATCTAATACTAAAAATAAAATGTTCAATGTACGCACTGTCTTTGTGTTATACAGTGGAAAATATTCCTTATGTTTCTCGACTTTGATGCAAATAGCAGATATTAAGTTTGAAACTTTAACATTTTCAAACTTTCCATTATAAAAAAGTTAGAGATTTTCTTTTAAATACCCACTGATATTATCATGGTTTTAATTTATAATTATTAACTACAGCTAGTGATGCATAGTATCACTAAGCCACAAACTTTTAAAAAATACAAAGGCTGTAAAATAAAGAGAATAAAACTTTCAGCTTAGTTATTCCTGAACAAATTAGTCGTTAAGCACCAAAGTCTTGGATCGAACTCCCTGTTTTAAATTCTTGACATGACTTTCGCGGGTCCGGGTTAATCTAAAATTCAACCCCTGGTAAACTGGCGTCGGTATATAGCCACAGTGAAAGGAGTAGTTAGTGTAATTTATATAAATTGAGAATACTGGTTAAATTGTGTGGTGAGGAATCTGGGGATGTTTAAATGCAGGATTAAAATTAAGCTGCAAGATTATCCAGGCGTCTGTAAGATTTGCTTAAGTGACTTAGCATTGATATCTTTGCACCGAGCTTTACACTGTCTTGCATTTATAAACGTTTTAGGTTTAATTTTCGGATTCTTGAGCTTAGCTGGTGAAGCATAATTAATCCATTCTTGGTCTAGTTTAATGTCCCTGCTAGCACATCCCTATACAGGAGAATGCACGTATTTAAATAGCTTGGAAAAAATATTTTATTAATGTAATACCTCAGGCATTTGTTTATTTTGTTATTTTATGTTGGCCTTCTGCTGCTATAGGTTAACTCTAACCTCATTAGGCAAAACTCACCTGGAAGTTAGGACTTTGCTTACATCTTGAAATACGCAAACAGTATTGGGAATTGTGTTTATCCTAATACGAATTCTTGTGTAACTAAGCATTTTATCTGCAAAAAACGAGTTGTTTAATATTCAAAAAACTACGTTTTAAAGGCGTTATCAGCTTTATTAATCGAAACAACGCATTTTTCGCAGCTTACCTTAATCAGAGGGATCAAAAAAATTAATTGCATGCGTCAAAGATTTTACCTCGCATTCTTTACAGAAGAATGAAGGAACACGTAATAAACTAAAAATTTGGTTATGGAAAAAATAAGGATACAAAGGAAATAGTCCTGCGTACAAGATTACTAACAGAAAGTTGAATGAAAGAGAGTAAACCGAAATTTCGGATGAAATACAACGTTTGAGGTATTGCAAAAAATTTAAAAAATAAAAGTAGAGGAAATATACTGATCCTGGCACAGAGCCTTCGCCCCAATACCTCCAGACGTCGCAGCCGACGCCTCTCTGTTCTACCGCCACCGCTGCCGACACTGAATGTATTTTTTTACCCTAAGACTTACCTTTATCGAGTTGTAACCTCTAAATGCAAATTTTTTTACTTTTTTATTTATAAACATTTTTTTAGCGAATAAACCATTTGTAAAGTCTCATATTGCGTGGTATAGGAAACAGACTCTTTACCTGAAATAAAACAACAGTTCCATTCGGAACTCACGTTTTTTGTCTTCTTCTTAATGTTTAAAACTCGGTTATATTCACAATCTGGGTCGCATTCCCTACGAGCTATTCTACTTAATTTCTGCAAATCTAGTTTAGTTTGTTAATCTTTGCAGTTTCACAATACTTTCATAGTTGACCCTTATTACTGACCATTGCATTGTGTTCTACTTTCTATAATTAATATTTCGCCCTAATTACGCTACACCTCTTTTCTGAAAGAAAAAAAATTTGTTCACATACAAATAATTTTTTTTTACTTAAAATTAGTCCTAACTATGGTACAACTTAACTCGCTCTTTAAGTATTTCTACAAACTTATTTTCGATCTTAATAGTAACATTTGGAGATTTTCTTTTAATTACTACACATGGTCCTTTGAATATTGGATCCATTTTATTCCCTGCATTATTTCTTATCATTACCTTGTCACCTACCTTATAACTTATATAATTTTTTTTAAAGTCATAATTCTGTAGCGTTTGAGACCATTAGGTTATTTCTAGCATCATTACATGCTTCTTAAATACGATATTTTAGTTCTAATGGATAAGATTCAAAGTTATACATTGGATCTATTTGTTGAGAAAGATTCGAGGGTAGTTTGCCCGATTTTCCAAAAACTAATTTGTATGCTGCATACTTCGTCTCTGTATGTACACTATTGTTATAAGCATAACACCAAAAAGGCACCCACGTACTCCATGTACCTGGATCTTTTTCTATTTGAATGCGTAAATATGCACCTAGACATTTGTGTGAATTTTCTAGTGCGCCTGGAGTTTCATGATGATATGCAATAGAATTTAATTTGTTAATTTCTAAAATTTTGCATGTTTCGGTTAATGTAGATGCTAAAAATTCTGTACCTCTATCACTTACAATCTCCTTTGGTATTCCAAAGCGTAAAATAAAATTTTCTACAAATGCCTTAGCTACAGTCTCGGCCTTTTTGTTTTCTAAAGGGTAGCCTTCGATAAACTTGCTAAGTTCGCACTGTATCGTTAAAATATACCGTTTATTATCTGCGTCGGGTTCAAGTGGACCACCAATGTCCAAAAAATTTCTTTGAAATGCCGACGTAGCGGTCGTTGTTATCGACATTGGTTGGATGTTCGGTCTCGAATATTTATACTTTTGAAAATCGTCACATTTTTGACACAGTTTTCTACGTCTTTCCGTAGACCCTTCCATATATAACGTTTTTTAATGTTATTGTGCATTCTCACAATTCCGGCATGTCCTCCTGTAGGTAACATGTGAAAATCATTTAATATTATTTGCCTTTCTTCTACGTCTATTATACTTATTTTCATTTCTTGAATTCCGCATTGAGAAATCATTTTTATGCAAATTATGACTATTATGTAGATTTGCACTATAATTGTTACGTAAATAACCTTGTTTATAATTATTATGATACAGCAACACAGACTATAGGTAAGAAAAAAATAGAAGCGAGAAAACCGTGGGTAACAAAGGAGATATTAGATTTAATAGAGAATAGAAGAAAGCTTAAACCTTTCAGAGAAGTGGATAGTGAAAGTAAGCAAAAATATAATACAGTTAGAAATAAGATAGTACATGAGTGTAGAAAAGCTAGAAATAAATGGATGGAGGAGAATTGTAAGGGAATACAAGATGATTTGAGAGTAGGTAAGACAGACAGGGCTTACAGGGCAGTTAAAAAGTTTTTTGGGGAAGATAGGAAAAAATATAATGATATTAGAGACGAGAATAATGAGCTTCTAATAAATAAAGTTGAGGTAGCAGATAGATGAAAAAGATATTTAGAAGATTTATATAAGGGAGACGATATGGATGAGTTAGAAAACGATCAAGAAGAGGATGTAGAAATAGGGTTCTCAATATTAAGAGAGGAATTTGATAGAGCTGTTCGGAATCTTAAAATAAATAAAGCGCCAGGGATAGACGATATTCCCGCAGAATTAATAAAATATGCTAGTCAGAAAACTTTAGATAGATTATATGAACTAGTAAAATTAATATATGACACAGGTGAGGTTCCAATAGATTTCGAAAAAAATATTATTATCCCAATCCTAAAAAAGTCAGGAGCTGATAGGTGTGAGAATTTTAGAACGGTTAGTTTAATTAAAAATAGAGTAGAAGCTTTGACTGAGAATTATTTAGGCGAAGACCAATATGGTTTTCGTAAAGACAGAGGGACTAGAGAACCGATACTAATGATTAGGGTAATTATCGAAAAAAGGTTACAAAAAAATAAAAAGACTCATTTCGCGTTTGTAGATTTAGAAAAAGCATTTGATAGGGTTAATTGGATTGTTATGTTCAGGGTTCTGCAAAATATAGGAATCTCTCATAGGGATAGAAAAATTATTTACAGTCTATATAAAACCAAAGCGTAGTAATTAGATTTGATGAAATAGAAAAGGAAGCTAAGATTAGAAATGGTGTTAGACAGGGTTGTATACTGTCTCCCTTGATTTTTAATGTTTATATTGAGGAAGCTTTAAACTTAGCTAGAGAGAGAAAAGAGATAGGTATTAGTGTACAGGGACAGAAAATAGACATGTTACGTTTTGCAGATGATATAGCCATTATAGCAGAGTCTAGAAAAGAGTTAGGAGAGTTTTTAAATATTTTAGATGAGATACTACGGAGTAACTATAGTATGAGAATTAACTCAGTAAAGACAAAGATAATGACAAGTGAGTTACAGCCTAGTTCTAAACCAAAATTAAAAATAGGTAATACCGAGTTAGAGGAGGTAGATGAATTTTGCTATTTAGGTAGTAAAATTACAAAAGATGGACGTAGCAGAAGGGATATAGTAGCTAGAATAGCTCAAGCTAGAAAAATGTTTTTAAAAAAGAAAACTTACTAATAGCTAATAGTATTAGTTTAGATAATAGAAAAGTTTCTTAAAGTCGTACGTATGGAGCGTTCTACTATACGGTAGTGAGACTTGGACAATTAAAGAAGTAGATAAGAAAAGATAGAAGCTTTTGAAACTTGGTGTTATAGGAGAATGTTAAAGATTAGTTGGACAGATAGAGTAACAAACGAGGAAGTTTATAGAAGGATAGGTGAGGATCCCTGTATGTGGAAACAATTGAAGGTCAGGAGAGATAGAATGATAGGGCACCAGTTAAGACATGAGGGACTATTTAGTAAAGTCTTAGATTATAGACTACCAAATAAAAATAGAGTAGGAAGGCCTAGACAAAGCTATATTAGTCAAATTATTAGAGATGTAGGTTGTGAAGGGTATGTAGACCTTTTTAGACTAGCTCAGAATAGAAAAGAATTTAGAGCTGCGTCAAACCGACTTTAAGTAAGTTCGAAAACAAAACAAAAATAAAAATAAAAATCAGTTAACTAAATGTCACCAGGACATAACTCACAATTGGTTAGCGGTCTGGCATGTTGGTAGCGTTTCGTTGCTTAAGCCTTACCATAACATATAATTTAATAAACGTCACCATGGCATAACTCACAATTAGGTAGCGGTATGGCATGTTGGCAGCGATTCGTTGCTTAAGTCTTACCATAACATATAATTTAACACTTTTCCTTTTTGAAGTGGATAACCAGGTTATATTTCATTTTCTTATAAATGATAATCATGTAAACATGTTAGAGTTCTTTAACAACCATCAGGTTGCTAATATCTATGTAGAGCCAGCTGGATAGGAAAAAGATAGAAGGATATAGGAAGACCTAGACCAAACTATATTAGTCAAATTATTAGAAATTTAGGTTGTGAAGGGTATGTAGAGCTTTTTAGATTAGCAAGAATAGAAAAGAAGTTGGAGCTGCGTCAAACCGACCTTAAGTAAGGTGGATAACAAAATGATGATGATAATTATTATTAATTTTTCCTCGCATGTGAAATAACTGCATGTCTTCTTTTGTCGATATTTCTTCGTCCTTTGCTCCGCGTATCGCTTCATTCAACCGACCATAATTTCTCGCTTTTACGATAGTTCGTAATTCTGAATTCCGCAATCCGTTTGCAAAAGAATTAATGGCTATTTTTTTATTCGTTGCTCACAATATTTTTACAGCATGCTCATCTCCGCCTGCTTGTTCTAAAGTCAGATCTAATAGAATTTCTTCCACCGATTTGCCAAAATTTTCTACCGACCTATTCCCTTGTTTTGCATTATGTAATTGACCCGATAGAAATGGAATTGATTTTCTTGTTAAAATTTTTTAAATCGTTAACTCACGCTACATTATCTGAACATGACGTATTGAATCGAATTTTTGCACTTTGTGATAATCGAATTTTTAATACATAATTTGTTAGTAATTTTTTTCCTACAGCATCTAACAATGCATCGTATAACTCAATGGCGTCAATAAGCTGTTTAATAGAATTTTCGTTACTCCACCGTTCTTAAATCAAAATTTTCCCCCCTTTTACAGCCTCACTTACACTTAATACTATTTTTTGCGTATCGTATAACTGACTTAACAAAATATCTGAACACTCGTCACTTAGAATTTCTATTTCCTCTATATATTTCTTAACATTACTTAAAACATCTACATTGTGGGCTCCCTCGTTAAAATCTAATCGCAACTTTCACAACTCTTGATGAAATCCTCGCAATTGATCAAGTTTTCTAGTAACAATGTTGAATATTTTCACGCCGACTTAGATTATCTTTGTCTAGATTGCATTTAAAATCTTTCACTTGTTCTCTTAAATCCCTAATTTCTGGCATTTACAACTTACCTAAACTTACGTAACTATTGTACTTATTTTATTGTATTCCTTACACGTGTTCGTTGTTTCGCCTGATTTCTGCTTTTTCCAACTACTTGACGATTTCCCGTTTTATTCCTCTTCTGCATATTATAATCAGTATTACCAAGAGATTCCCATAATCAGAAATCCAATTGCCATTCCCGTTAATTGACCATTTACTGGATTCGCTGTGGTACCGTCACTATTTCCAGACTTGGCTATAATTACTTCCTCTTCTGATTGTGACTTACCCGTTTTTTTTTTTATTTCATCGGCAGGTTAGCCTCCTGGCCGACTGACAGGATCGCCATGTAATTCCAAATTTTCTTGAAAGTTTCAAAATGCCATTATTTTTAATCTAGGACCAACCCTAAACAGACTTGCAACGCCATATCCCGTGTTCTAAGTTTTCCATCGCCAGCTGAATATTTGCAACCCATCTTACCCATTTAATCTAGGGTAAATACCTCACAATACTGTTACGTTTCGGCGCACACGCTACCGCCACCTGAATATTTACAATTCATCTTGCCCTTCTAACATAGAGTAGGCAACTCACAATTCTATCACATCTTAGCACCTTACGCTACCGTCACCTGCATGTTTGAAACTCACTTTACCCATGTAACATAATAGCTTTTACAATTCATAGCAAATAGTCTGGTTTACGCTCTTGATGCTCAAATGCTATAATCGGGATCCAGATGATCATTTAAAATAATTAAATTATAATATCTGAAAATTTGGTAATTACAGGCACTCGATTCGTTTTAAATAGATTTCGTCTCTCTTGGTAATTTTAATTTTGTAAAATACATAACCCAAATCTCAAAATTGCTATATGTAGACATAAGTTCAAATTAACTAAAATCATCCACTACACTATGCTTACAAGCATACATATTTACAGTTCCGGGAATGATAAAGCGTTTTTCATCATCTTCGGATAAGCTGAACTTGTTGATAAGTTTCGTGTACAGTTCCTGCTTGTTGTCCGAGGACACCTAACCTATATTATTTTCAAATATTTCCTTAAAGCCAACTTACATTATGCCTTGCGCCACACTTCGGCCAATGTCTTCGATTTTCTTTACGTTACTTTCGGTAATACCACAATAGGATTTGACTCTAATGCCTATAAATTCTAGAACTAAATCCCCGTTAAATTTGTCCTTAAATTTATCCACCACTTGCTTATTGACTAACGGGATATTATACTTGTTGTGTATATGATAATCATTAGTGATATTACAGCATAATACAGTATAATGTAAGTAAGGGCAACTACATTTGCGACCACGTTACCAATGCTCCACCAAAAGGTACTACATCGGGTTTAAACGTGAAAAATTTCGTGTCTCGAATTAATTGAACTACAAAATTAAATATATAGTAAATAAAATTTAGAAACTAAAAACAAAAGTGGGTTAAATAATGGTACCCGTAGTGTTAACATTAGAATGTGTCTGGTTATTAAGACACTAGCAAAAACCAAAAGAGGAGGGATCCGTAACACCGGATAGCAGTCGCCAGCTTTTCTTACCGCTACGACCTGAAGGGTTCACCTACAACTATTCAAAACTAACTAAATTAGTATTTACTGATGGATTCGAAATTCTAATCATACACCAGATTTATAAACAGCGAATGTAACTATTTGTTCCGACTCCATAAATTTAACAATATCATCCGCCCTAGTATAAGTAATTTATTCTACTTCAGCTTAAATTCGTTCCTAACGTTTCCTGTCGTTCCCTAACTGACTTATTTTAATTTCATCTTCCTTCCTATAGCTACTACGACCAAAATGAACAAAACGCAAAACAAAATTAATAAATCGACAAAAATGCAAAAACATACCTATAAATAGACAAAAACAAACTTAAATTAATATAAATAGGAATATCTAAATAAAGTATTAAAGCAAATAACAGTGCATGGAATAACAAAAGCGTAACTTAAATTATCAGGTTCATTCGCATAAGCGTTGTGTCTACTAGCGCTATCACATTAAAAGTGCTCGTTTAAAATTAACTGTAAAATTTACTAATTGATACAAATCATAGCTTATGCGAGTACAGCCATCACAATATTTATAAATACCTCAAATATAAATTTTTACAAAATTCGAAGATCTGGTCGTCTGCCTACATAAATTAACTCTCTCACTGCTAAGGGAAGCGGATATGCACTGCTAATTTCCTGGGGGGGTATACACTAGATGTCTTGGGGGATTACATTCATTGTTTTAAATCCTGAGGGTTTAAGTTAATTAGTATATCTGATTTAGTTAGTTATTTATTAACCCTATTTAGAGTTTTGATATAATACCTGGTGTTTCGTTCCGCGCCTTTTAAGTGAAGCAGTGGTTGATTTAGTGTAGGAATTTATCGTTTACATTCTGACAAATATTTTGCTTTTGTTTTTACTTTTTTGTTGACTTAGATTTATCATGTGCAAATTTGATGCAACCCGTTAACTAACTCCACCTAACTCTACCTCCTACTTCAAATCTCGGACAACCCCTCACCCCCTCGGTTTACACTCGGTTCCCGGCATCGTCTTGCAACCCTTTCTGCAAAATCCTTCAAGGTAACCAGTACACCTTCTTGTTAGCCACTCCCTAGACTTCTTCCAAGCTCTTGAGTCATTCTAGTCCCTCGACTGCTAGTTTCCTGTCCGCTAACCCTCTGATAGTAGTTTTGACTTTGTAGTTGAACAGGACGTGCTCGGTGCTTTCCGCATCCGAGCCGCTTTCGCATCGGTCGTTCCAGCTCAACCCAAATCGTCACAGGTAGGCTATCAAAACCTCATGTCGGGTAACTAACTGCACAATCTTGTGATCTATCTTCACCTCTTTTTTGTCGCGTGCTTCCATACCCGTTATGGACTTGTAGGTCAACCTGCCCGTGACAGCGTTGCTCTCTTCTCAAAGCTGAATTGATCTTTCTCGCTGTTTTCTCTTTATTAGCGACCTCGGTCAAAAACCATAATAAAAAATAGGAAACGAGGATTTACAAAAAGTGAAGGATTTCTGCTACATAGGAGGCTAAGTAACACAAGAGGAGAAAGTGCAAAGGATATAAAGCAAAAATACTAACACAATGAGAAAAATCAGTTGCTATATTCAAAAACAACAAATATAAATACAAAAAAATAATTGTTGAAAGCATATGTATAGAGCACAGTACTGTACGTCTATGAAACGTGGTTAGTAGGAGAAGCGGACAGAAAAAAGATACAAACCTTTGAAATGTATTGCTACACACGTATAATGAAGGTTTCATGGACAGACAAAGTTAAAGACAAATATATATGTAGAAAACGGTAAAAAGGGAAGTATCCTACGATTGATTTTAATATGTGCCGGACTAAGTAAAAGTACGTAAAGAAAGTAAAGGAAAAAATAGAAAAATAAAAATATAGGAGAGAAAAGTGAGATAGGCGATTCATAGCAACCAGGTAAAAAAGAGAAGAAGAAGAGCCGCATTAAGCAAAAGCGATAGAGAGAAAGGTGGAAGACAAAGCACAGCTGTTTAGCCAAAATGTAGTCAGTAGCCCAAAGTGGTGGGAGGACTCGTGTGATGGACAGTTATCTAGGAACATCGATAGTCCAACGAAGAAAAAGAATAAGACTGAAACGGTAATAGAGAAATACGAAAAGTAGAGTTTTAGGATAAGCATCCTAGAGAAAGCGCACATGATAGAGAATATTGCTGTTAAAACTGATCGGTCTAGGGGACCACTTGCAACATTAGCGATAAAATAAACACTCTATACTAACACATCGATAATTAATAAATAACTAGGTTCCAGCTGAGACCTAGAATATTCATTTTCCTATCAAGCATATCCATTGCCATATAAACATCAAACAAAAGGTAAAACGATGAACTTAAATGTGCCCACACGATCATTTTAAAAACTGTAGTTAACACAAACATACAGAAATGATTATACGATAGCTAGTTATTCAAGGATAAAAGTAGAAAATATTTCAATATACCGATAAACAATAAGATATTATCACTTGAAACTACAAAAAGCGACAGCCTCTATCAATACGGTTAGGGGAAAGCAGAAACGGAATGTGCAAACGACCCTATGATATAGAAAAACGGTAGATAGTGGAATTTGTAAAAAATAGTTGAGAGATTTGTGGAAACAAACACATTTAACAGAAATTGTTTGTAGTCGCAACTGTGGAAATTGACTTTTACTATAGAGGCATAGGTTACGATCTTATGAGTATCAAGGAATAAAACACAACTCAGCATCAGCTAGTACAAGTCCTAAAGATTAGCTAGGTTGTTCTAACGAAAGATATGTCAATCACAGTAAAAAAATGTGGAGGGTTGTGTAATAATCAAAATAACAAGAAAATAAGGCATAAAATTTTAAAAAGAATTGAAATTATTTAAGTGTAGTGACAAATAAATTTTTATTTAAAAGAGTAAGCTGAAAGAACTATTAGATGTTTTAGATGAATAAGATATCTGGGAAATGAAAGGCTTTGAAATGATTCCGGGTTCAAAGGCAAGATAAATTTGTATGCAACAAAATAAAGTTAAAAGACAGAAATTCCTTTCGGAAAATGGTACAGGATATTATTAACTCAAGAAAAAATACAGATATCAGTGCTTGTTAATTGTTATAACAAAAGAAAAGGTTTTAGATTTTTAATATGACATGATTCTTGAAATTTACTTTGTAATTTACAAATTACTGCAGGAACTACTTGATGTACTTTACATAAAGTATATTAAAATGGTAGCTTTTAAGAAAAAAATTAATTGTATCAGATAATGAATGATTTGGTTTGGCTTTAATTAAAAAGCTCAAAGTTAATTTGATGTGACTTCATGGTAGTTAATTTAATATGAAAAATAAAATGAGGTATCAAAATATACAAGTAAAAGGAATGTAAGTATTTACTTATCTTAGTAAATAATAGAACCTATCTGTATTAATTTACTCTTTAAAACAAAATTAAAATTCTTTTTCATTCAAACACGATTCACCTTACTTGTTGAAGAGTAAATAATTGGTTGGTTTTCATACATTCAATTACATATTGACAGTTTATATGCTTGAAGATAAACGTACTAACTTCTTTTTATGAAAAGTACTATCAGACTTTTATTTAAAGGATTTTAAAGGATCTACGTAAAAATAAGGTTAGTATGTAATTCCGTCGAGTTTTTAATTAAATTCCTGTTTTTGAGAGTAGATTATTAACTTTTAGCCAAAACCTATAGAGTTATACAGAGTTTATTTTAAAATAATAAAAAAAAACTACTCACTAATTGATATCTATCAGATAACATCCAAAGCGTAATTTCTAAAACGATAGATAATCACAGATAGGTATATTTAAACAGAACACACAACAACAGCCAATGATTTATCACAGTACTAACGGGATTTTTTGTAAATGCGGTAGATAGTTTAATACATCAATATTAAGGTAACTAATAAATTTTGACTTAAATTATGATCATCATCGCTATCGCTATCTTTAAAGGTTAGCTTAGAAATTTATCAAATTAATTCGTTCTTTTTAATTTAATTTTTTTATCACCCTAGAAAATAAAGTATTTATAAAAATAGATAACTGAAACATTATAAAAATAAAACCACGTTTCTTAGGCGCCAAATTGTTACTCGTCAATTAGACAGGTATAAAGGTACCATAGTTCTTAACGTACTGTACAGAGGTCGTAATCGATTTTACAATAATCTACAATTAGTATTATTTTGTTTTACAAATTAACCCTGCAAAATTACTAGACTAGACTTATCTTCTGTTCTCTAATTAATTATATTACGGTAATGAATGAATCTTTGATTACGGCGTTGGTCACGCGAAATACCAATGATGTTATTCCTCCGCAGGTCCAAATACTTTACTGTATCAAAATTCAGTTGGCAGAGCCTATTGTACCTTCAACATTAAAAGGAACACGACTAAGATAAGGGGTAATGGATCAGGAAGAAATGGGCGGGCTGAACTCAACACGCTAAGGTACTACTGCACAATGTCTTGCAGATAAGATCATATATAGAATGCCATCATGACCGCAGCTGTTGTTTTACTTAACTGTGCACCACTCCTTATACGTACTGCGTACTCATTGATCGAAACAATGATGTCTATTTATTTCGAAGCATGTAAATAAGTATATGCCACAAAATACATAAGAATAATTATAACTAATTCACCGAGCAGTGCTGGGAACTCAAAACCGCATTTATTTAATAATAAA
Source organism: Platerodrilus igneus (assembly GCA_036346225.1). NCBI lineage: Eukaryota > Metazoa > Arthropoda > Insecta > Coleoptera > Lycidae > Platerodrilus > Platerodrilus igneus. Next base: position 2,163,842 of record JARFIW010000624.1, on the reverse strand, counting down.
ACTAAGTCTCGAGGTTAATTCCACGACCTATTTCTTAGCTGAACTACAGTGTGTAATAACCCCTAAATGCTAAAACGATTTTACGTTATGTGTAATATATTTTAATTTAATGATTATTAAAATAAAATGGTTATGAAACCAAACTAGGTATAACAAGCACTCCATCAGAGAGACAATATTCTGTCTTGTGAAACTATCTAAGACTTAGGGTTTATATAAAACTCATATAAAATTTAACCCTTCATATTACAACAGTCGTATAATATAAAAATTTTTGTTACACATAAGGAATAAATTTTCGTCAATTAAAGTGACAATCTCAATTTTTTACATTTTATATGGCTCACACTCACAGCTAGAAGCATCATCTTGTACTTAATCTAGGATATTTAGCATGCTATTATTTATTTTAATAAATGTAAGTAACAACACCCGCGTATGAATAATGACTACCACAGTTTTGTCAGTGGTTGGTGAAAATAGCGCGTGTCTTGCCGGAAGTATCTGAAGCAGCACGTGCAAGCACTAACGTTACTGTAGTACTTTTACAATCCTTGTAACATACTATAATCTTAGTGCGGCCTTTGAACATTTGTTAAACTTATTCATCCAAAATGCGAAAGAATTTTTAAATTAATTTAATAATTAATTTTCTGTATGTGGAGAGGTCTAGTGAGAGGAAACACTGGTGAAGGGAAAGATATAATGACTCTGACGTACGTCTTCACTGGAGCAAGAAACTGTACGTGTACAAAAATGGAACTGTAAGGCAAGATGCAGGATTTTCAAAAGTCCGAAAAATACTGTGAACTAGTAGAGTAAATAAAAATTGCAGTATAGATTTCTTTATTTGCAGAGAAATTCGAGTTAGAGAACCAAAAACTCTACGCCAGTGCATTTAAGCGTACGGAAAGTAATTTATATTTGCACGCAATAATTTTTACACCCGGTTCGTTTCTATACTGTTAGAGAAATTCATTACTGAAACTAGAAATAATATTAACAAACTAAGTTTTCGGAGCAGAACACCGAAATTCACACCCTTTTAGTAGAACTTAAACGTTTCTCGTTTACCTAGAGCATTTATGCACAAGATTGCCAAAATACCGAAAGAAATTATTATTCACCGAGAACCACAAGCTTTGCGAATTAACTGTAAATATATAGGAACAATTGTACCTTCTTAATAGCGAAAACAACGAAACAATGACGCAGATCAAAAATTTTGAATTAACTTCATGAACAATGACTTCAGAAGCTGAGAGACTGAATAAACTGAAATTACAAACTGAATTGAAACGACTAACTGAACAAATGTCTGAGAATTGAACGGTTTACATATTGCGTATCAAGTTTAATTTGCTCATAAAATAACTAGACTACGTCAATCGATAGTACAACTCTTGCAAGCGTTGAAAAAACTGACAAAAAGTTGTCCCAAATATTTTATATCTTAGATTTAAACCTACAAGGGCGATTAATTATTAAGTAAACCGCACGATATGACAGATCTTATTGTCTGTTAGTAGACCATTAAAGTGCTGACTAGAACTATAAAACTTCGCGGAGATTTTCGTTGCCCTCGACAAGAAAGTGATGACAACTATTTTATTGAAAGATTGATTCCTTCATGCTAGAAAACAAGTAGGTTGACGTTAAATTAACATATAAAACTTACCTTGTAGGTTTGTGACAACAACTGTATATGAAGAGCTTTATACTCTTTATTAGTCTTTTATACTTTATATGATCTCTATAATCCTACCAGACACCATCAGTCAAATATTGACATTTAGATGATTTACTACATCGAATGGTGTTACTTCGTAACTTTTGGCTGAGTCTTTTGAAATTTGAAAGACAATTTTATATTTATCTAAGAAAGCAAATGGGAGGTGAAAAATTATTAAAAGTTTGCTATTTTATTACGAAACCCAAAAAGTACATTTAAATTCACATCTTCCAATAACGATTACTAATTCGTAATTTTTGACAAAAATGAGCTCACAATTGTTGTAAAGCATTCGCCTTACTTTAAATAGGAACCAAACACAAAACGAAAAAATATTTTAACCGGGGAAAACAAATAAGGATGTATCTTGTATATTATGATTTCACAAATAGCAGTGTAAAATAAGCATAACATTTCAATAAATTCCAGTTCTCTAGATAGAATTCAGGCAATAAACTTAAACCACAAAACCATAGTAATTATTTTTGTGCAAAGTATAGCTGAACGTAACTCAGGTCAATAACTTATTTCAGAAACGCAAAAAAATCAAATTTCAATGTTAGGGTTACAAAACCGAATACAAAGATGCACGCATGAGTAATTACCGTGTTAGTATGTGTAAATAAACCAATTGAAACTGCAATTTTTTTAACATTATCGTGTTACTCTAAGAACACTTTTAGAGTAATTAATGAACAAAAGAACAGTGTGATTTTCAATATTCTTTTTTTATACAATAATTGCTTTATAAGTAAAAGAGCTTTGTTCACTTTTAGTAGATATAAGTAAAATAAAAAAACTACAGAGCAGTAACCCCAGACAAAATGAAAATAATATAATTACAATGTAGTTTAATCATCTAAATACAGCACATGAGTTATTAGAATTCAAAGATATATTACGAATGATTTAGCCAAACAATAATAAATACAATGTTAAATGTTACAATGTACATATGTACAGGATTGTTGAATGCATACGGTAACATTAATCACATATAAACCCTAGCAAGTCAAGTATTTTTTACGTGTTACAAGAACTGCTGAATATGAAGACCGTATGATTTGAGTAAGGCCGTTACACTTGCGGACACCTCCCCAATGTACCACCCGAAGGTACTACATTGGGTTTGCACGCGAATAATTACGTACTTCATATAAATCTGAATTCAAAATTAATTAATCGTCAGTTGCTACGTGCAGCGAAAGTAAATCATTAACTGTTCCATACTACCTGTATGAAAAATCTCCGCCTGCAGTTATACCTAAATACAAAAAAAAACAAAGGAAATAACACATTAACAAAAGAACTCTAATTGTCATAAAAAGAAAAAGAAAGATTACAACGGGCATTCACCCTGTTTAAGTAAGTGAGAACAAACCATTTATATTAATATTTGCTAGCTGGAGTATTTGTATGCCAGATTTTACAATTTCGTTTAGTAATCGTAATATTATGATACCTCACCTAGATTCTGATAATGTTAACATATAACCCATAATTACAAATACGATGGCAATAATGTCCTCCAATGTGCCAGCAGTTTTTAACCCATCCCCGCATTAGTAGATAGTAATTAAAGATACACGTAATATAATAATCCCATGGCAATAAATCCTTTTTGGTACAGAAAAGTAATTCGAGACCTGTATGAGCCCTAAACAGTAAATTTTAAGTGGGCAGGATCTCGACACCAGCAGGAAAACAAAACACTCACCCACGTCTCTAGATGTTAGATCCCTCGTTCGCTCCTAGAACCGGAGCGGGCCAGATGGACCTGAGATCACGTAACGGGTGCAGCCTTCTATACCCCAAGGAGCGGCAATTCAAGGACTATCGTATCCCCCGCAGGAAACTAGAATAATTACAAAAAGTATTAATTTATTTACGCCAACTACAGGTTTATAAAACCATAAATACTCACCTCGCTGTAAAGCGTGCGCAAAATTTCCATAAAGAAAACCAGAACACAGAATATAACAATTGCAACGAGTGGTTTTTAGCATTTTCGAAAAGAAAGTAAACATAAATTCGTTTAATTATACAACCAGAGCTCCAAGTTAAATTGTTATTGAGACGCCATTACGAAACTGGAAACAGGGTTTTATCGGATAGTAAGATCTATTATATTGACAAGTCTTTAGAGGGGAAACACAAGAAAAAGCAGTTATAAGTTATCGGAATGTTTAACACACTAACGGATACCTAAAACAAGGTATTGACTATTTAATTATAGCATAAACTTGTTGTTTCCAAGCAGGTAGATTTGAGTTAAAATTATTGTAAAGCAGGCCTAGGATTAACAATGGAAAAATATACAGGATACTGATGGAGGATTTAAGAATAGCAACGGAATCGATTTAACAAAGTTATCGTAAAGCGGGCTTATGAATTAACAAGGAAACAAAAGGGTATTTAATTTATCCCGAAAATAAACGTAACAGTGTTTAAATAATGCTACCCATCGCGTAACTTTATAGTGTGTCTGATCAGCATGACACTTGGCAAAAGTGGGGCGGAGAGGGATACGTAATAGATCTGTAATAGATAGCAGCCGCCGGTTCTACTTGCTAATGCAACCTGAAGGGTCGACTTAAAACTATCCAAATATAGCTAAATTACTATTTACTAATTGACTCGAATCAATATGAAGACCGTAATACCATTACATAGAAAGTTCACAGAAACAATTAGTTAATCATTCGCGAGCCACTGACGAGAACATAGGTAAAGGGTAACGTTGCTACTATAGTCGAGAAAACCCCTTCTGCTATGAGATTATCCCACGGGGGTTAAACGTGACGATATCCGCGGATTATTCGACAATGACGCGACAACAAAAATAAAAATTTTGGACAGACTGATTCTAATACCACATAGAAGGAAATAAATTACTTGTCGGAAAGCGAGTTTCATCCTGGTTTGATAAAAATCTTAATATACACTAAGACACAACTGTGAATTGTATTAGCTAGTTATTTTTTTTTTATTGATTTGTTGGTGACATTTATGAAAACGCTTGTTAAATTAAATATTGGGAAAATTATAAAACATCCACCATCAGTGCAGGATACAGTGTTAATTTTATTAGTTGGACAAAATCTGGACATTACAACTTTATTTGAAAGGTTGAGGACGTGCTTTAAATTACGATAATTGGATCTCTAATGTTTACAAGAATAATGTTGTAATGCTTATGTTTAAATAGATTTAGATGACACAGAAGGAAAAAAGTAGTTGTTTTCTTTGCTTAAAAATATAATTTAGCATTTTACAAAAAGAGCTCCATTCCACCAGGAGGCTGAAATAATCAGGATCCACTACGAATACTCGTCTTCGGAAAGATCATCTCTGGGCCAGACGAGCTGACGCCCATTAATTTAGTACATAAAAAGCCTTTCAAAGTAAGTACTAGTGGTAATGTAGCTTTGTAATTGCAACTAGTACGTTTTAGATTTAGAAATTTTATTAATTTTTTTATTTGTCTATGTAGGGATATACACCTACACCACTGTAATTAGCCGGTGCACCCTCAATTTGTTGTGAGACTTCCGTCCCTTTTGGGAAATTTGAAATTTAACAGTCTAACGATTCATTTGCCCGTAACATAGTGGCTCAATTAAAACTCTTCCAGACCTAACGAAATAAATACAAAAAAAGTTTTAAGAAACATCCGCCACTCTTCGTGTCTCGGATCGTTTATCTAGAATTCACATCTCAAACGACTGTTTATAAGTTTTTCTCTTGCATATATCCAACTTTTGGTTTAAATTTTTTTTAGAGGTTTCAGTTTTTAAGTAAATTTAAACGAGGAAGTATTTGTAACTCAGAAAACAAGAAACCTCTAGTTGGAAAGTTTCTACACTATCAACAGATTTTCATAAATTTACAATTTTTAGAAATTGTTATTCAGAATTACCACTTTCTGTGCTATAAACATTTTCTGCCATAAACCATGCACTCATTTTGATCTCAACCATCGCATCGCGCTTATTTGTCGACCACAGTGGTATGACAAGAATATGTCAGCTGTGTTACACTATTTATGGGGTATCTTTCACCCTATTTTTGTAATTTTTTCAAGGTAATTGATCCATTCAATACTTTTTAGGCAAAACAACTTTGCCTAACTTCCATCTTTGATTTAATTGAGACGGAAAATGCGTACATTTTTTCCCAAGAACCGATGCGTACCAGATCTTCATTTTTGTCTTCTACTATTTGCAGTATTATGTAAGTAAGGGCCGCTACACTTGCTGTCTTGTTTCCAATGCTTCACCCGAAGGCACTTCATTGGATTTAATCGCGAAAAACTTTACATGTTTCAAATAAATCTGACTTAAAAATAATTAAGCACGAATAAAATGTATAAACTGTTGGGGTTTAAATAATGGTATCCCTAGTGTTGAGTTTGGAGTGTGTTTTGGCAACAATATACTAGCAAAAAGTAAAAGGGAAGGGATCTGTAATACTGGATATCAGCCGCCAGCTGTGCATATCGGTGCGACCTAAAGGGTCGACTTAAAACTATCCAACTATAACTAACTAGTATTTAGCAAAAGATTCGAATTTCTAATCATGCGCCAAATTTATTAATAGCGAACCCAGCTGTTTATTCCTGCTCTATAAATTTACAATATTGTCCTCCCTAGTCTAAGTATTTTATTCTAACTTTAGCCTAAATTCGTCCCTAACGTTCTCTATCGTTTCCTGTCTAGTATTATAGAACCTTTTTCATCTAAAGTTGCAACCGCTTATAATAAATACCATGTTATTTATTTATACCCACTACCTGATCACAATTTTTCATCTGATTACCCAACCAGAATAATCCCGATGGAGCACCATCAGATTTACGCTCACGATTTCGTATTCTGGTAAAGTCTGCAATCTTTACCTGGGGCTGCTCCTAGAATTTTGAAATAAATTAAAATTAAGACCATTGTATCCAGACAACAGCGCTTTATTTCCCAGCAAGCACTGAGTTGGGACACAAATAGTCATATTGTTTACGGTTAAAAACAGCAGAAATTTTCGCATTATATAATTCTAGACCGAATATTTCATCGAACTTCACTGTAAAGTTTCTACCTGATTTTCGGGGCTGAAATTGTTAATACTAATTTTACCAGGATGTAAAATTCTGAATACAAAAGCGGAACAGCAGCATGGCGACACTGCTTAGCTTACCTCTAGTTGCATATGCCAGAAGGATTTTGCAATCAACTTATGTGTAATATAAAGTTTAGACATACCATTTGCATTTTGAACATTTTATGACTACTTTTTTTAAGTACACGTATTCTAGCAGCTACTTCTTGCAACAACAACAAATTGGAAGATTGCCCAAACTGACAAAGAAATAAAACTGGTGCTGTATCGTCAGACGGTCGTACATTTTACTTCTTCAAGCTCCATAGAAAGTTAATACATTGACAAGGAAGCCAGTTTAAAAATTAGTCGAACTTTGCCATACCAAGCAAGACCATGCACTTTAGCTGTGTTTCAACATGCACACACTGTATTTAACGAAGGGTTATTTTTCTAAACATTGCTTGCCCTATATTTTTAAGCGGTCCATATCAGCAAACACTTGGGATCTTGAGATTAGTACCCACACAAATACCTAGCTAATCACGCAATCACCATGTTCCTGATCCGTAACAAGGGGTGTTTTTTATCAAATTATGAACAAACGAAAACGAGATGAGCGTATGTTTGTAAAACAGTCTACAGAATTCAAAAACCATTTGCATCAGGTTTTTGTCACCAGAATAATTTGAATGCGTTGATTTTTGCTCAATCTGCAACAAAAAACAATAAGACGGAGTACGTCTTTTTTGTATTTTTAGGTTTTGAAGTACCTTGTGTTTTGTTTTAAAAAGAAACTTGAAGGGTTTTATCTATTATAAAAAATAAGGTGGACTGTGGGAATAATGCACGTACTTCTGGCTAAAGGCACAAAAATGGTGCTGATAAATACAGGATTGCTGGGCCGCTAACGACTCACCGCACTGTAAGTAAGTACTGCTTCAAAAGCCAGCATCTATGAAACCTCGGCTGTAGTGTATAATTTATTCTGTTATAAAAATTTTATGCTCAGAATCCCTATTAAAAGTGCATATCTTGTAAAGGAGACAAGTCTCCGAATTTATCAAGTCGACAAACACGAAAATAAAATATAAAAGCTTTCCCAGAAGGAACCAATTAAAACGGTTCACATGCACAAATTTATAAGCTGTGAGAGTTGTAAAGCCACACATTAAAAAATTTGCAGAAGAATTTTACAACAAGGAATAGCAACAGACTTTATGTATTTAGTTCGGAGAAGCAATTAATTTAAAAACACGCGTATTCGAAGAAGAATAGGCAAGTGTATTATTTTGCAGAAGACCACAGTTTGATTAAATTAACACATTTTAAAACGCGAGACTGATTATAATTAACAATTGTAGGTAAAATTTGGAAGACACAGATGTTTTTTATGACGTCATATCTTTTTAGATGTAAATAAAAATGAAATTAAATAAATTAAATAAATTAAATGCGGCTTGTTTCAGCCACGTCTGTATAATTTAAAGCATTGATTAGTATGAATTTAATTTTATATCGAAGAATAAATTTTAATGGCACTGGATGGTTAAAAAGTGGAAGAAAAAATTTACAAAATTAAATTAAATTAAAAAAAGCTGTAATACAAAATGTTTATTCAAACATTTTTATAAAGTATTTTACACAGGAAAAACACAAACCTTGAAAGCTAATCTGACCTTTACACTCAGGAACCTTGAATTAATTCTAGACCCAATAGTTTTTTATTGTTTTAAACTTTAAGCACAAACCCATTTTACATAGTCTAAGTTAAAAACTAATTTGCAGTGAATTTAATTGCAATAGAATTATAAAAAAAATAGATTTTAATAAAATTTGAGTAAGCCTTGAATTTGATTCAGGACTACAGGTTGGACTAATGTTTATGCTAATATTTGAAGAAATATTGGAAAAATATTGGAAGTTATTTTCGAAGCAAAATTGAAAAAATATTTAAAGTAATAATGAAAGCCCCAAAACAAGTCCATTACCTAAATTAATCTAAAATAGGTACGTCTACTCACGATGAAAATGAAACTAACTGATTGACATTTTGATAACTTTGATAATACTAGCACTTATTTTTATAGAACTTAGGTATTGTTCAATTTCTTCCTTTGTTCGTATAATAACAGGAATATTCACTTTAAGGTTACTCTAGTCCTCTACATAACGTCTAAATTAAATTATAAACAAGCATGCCTTTAAAAATTAACTACATTACTTACACATGACACTCATTACTAGTCACATAAATTAAGTCAATAGCAAACATTTTAATTTATAACAAACATTTCACTCGTTAAGCGCCTGATTAATGCAAACTCGAATTCATTTTCTATAAGTGAATTCCTATCATATCCGTTATTAAACGCTCCAAACTTGCCTCGATAAATAGGAAATTTATTTCGCTGCTATCATGCAAATATTGGCTTCTATTTAATAAATTAACTAGCGCTTACTATTTCTTTGTAGAACTTTTATATTATGAATTTATGTAAATAAATTTCAGCAAAATAAAAACTCTTTCGTATTAAAATTTCTGCCTAAATACTGCAAAAATGGGGTGACTAAAACATGCATTCATTTAGCTAATACAAAACGTAGATTTATATATACGATCGTTCTTAATAAAAGTTTACACTTTTGTAATTAATTACTGCGAATTTTAATTTTGCCTTTATCGACTAAAAGGAAATCTTTTTTTCATCATTTCCCCCTCTAAATTATTAAATGCAATTTTGAAAATAAAGAAAAATTTTATCATTTTAATTTTGGCGAACACAGAACAGCATCGTGCGTCGAAGGTTTTTCTAAGATACTCCATTCTAATATATTCTATTTTGCAACTTACTCCTTAATATTTCTGAACAAATTTTTCCCTTACAAGACGATTCGTTTCTAAACTATACCTCATCAATTAATACTTAATTTCACCGGGACAATCTGCTTCGTTGCCTGATCAGGGCAATTCATAGTATCTTGCTTTATTTATCCCACCCCCATTATCGACATAATTAACATTACGCTCTATCAGATCCGTCAACATTACAGACTCTAATTTGAGTCCTGGTACAATCAAAATTCATGTTGCTCCAGAACAGTCCCCACTCAAAATTATCATACGGTTAATTGTCGCTAACTTTTTCTTGTTCGGCGCTATTAAATTATTTTTCTTTAAAGGCATCATATTTTCTATTAACAAGTTTTATATGTTGCGATATAAAATTTTCTGCATTGAAGCTGACTTCCAACCCAGTATCAACTTAACGTTTAACTCCCCTTATTTTCCAAAAAAAGAAAACGCTTTTTATTATAAATACTTTTCCATGGCAATTTTCCGTCTCATGTTCCGTTGTTTCGTTTATCCGCTTCATACTTTTAGTGACGATCTTGTCTCAAGCGTTTTCTTTGTCCTGTATTTCAGATGTCTTTACATTTTCCTTTCAACAAGCTATCCCTAACCTTGCGCTGTTTATTATTTCGCCGTAATAGTTCAAAATGTTGTGTTCAAATGCCAAGTCCGTACATATTTTCACCTCCACTAACCTACACCAAATTTTCGCGTGTCTTTTCGCATTGATCTATCTACGTTTAATCTAAGTTGCTCAACTTTAATGGTTGTTACACTAACTTTAAATTATTTAAAAGTATTTTGGAATTAATTTCCTCATCTCCATAAAATTTTGAGAATTGTTCTGAAGGAACATTACTATCACACCCAAAGCTATCTATCTGAATTTTACCAGTTTCTTTCTTTAAATCGTCTATTTCTATCTCTGTAATTTTGGTGTTTAAATACTATTATACTTTGTTCTACTTCCCTAAATTCTACCTTTATATTTGCTCATTTTTCTTCACCGTTTTTTCAACGTCACACTTGGGTTAACTTTTTTAGAACCTCTTCTCTAAGGTCCACCCTTGTATTCAGTTCTTTTTTCTCTACAATTACTTGTAGTTTTCTTACGGTAATATCAACATTATCCAATCTTGAATTTATTTCTAATTCTACCTCCATCACATTCAAGTTAACCACCTCTTGAATCTCATGTCCCATGAGGTATGTAGAATTATCAAATCTATCGTTTATTTGTATTAATTCCTGCTTGAATTCTTCCCGATTTTGTTTTAATTCCTGGCTGAATTTTTTCCGATTTTGTTTTAGTTTATGACTGAATTTTACCTAAATTTTCTCAAATTTCTGATTGAATTCTTCTCTATTTTGCTTTGGTTTTCGATTAAACTCTTCCTGACTTTTATTAAGTTTCTGATCGAATTTTTGACTTAACGCTTCCAGATTTTGTTTTGACTTACTGATTTTTTTTAATTTCTGATTAAATTTTTAGTTACCTGTTTCTGACCCTCAATTAATTCTTCTTCACTTTTCATTATCAAGTTCATCAAGTTCCTCATAGTTGTTTCTACTTTTCATTGTTCTTCTTCCATTGTATCAAAAGCTTTTCAAAAAAATTACACTAACAATTTTTAACCTCTAAAAACCTCTAAAAAAGCTATCCCCTAATCTCTGACTTTTTTCAAAGTCAAATCAAGCCTGAATGTCAAATTGAGCTATTCCAGTTGAGTCACCAATTTAATGTTGTTGGATAAAATCGAATTACTTATAGAGAAAAATGAAAATAAGTGCAATATAAATCACATTAAAATGCAAACACTACCAAAATTTTAACTTACACTCAAGATAAGCGTTTTTAAAAATATACTTTTTAGAAAGATACGTGTAAATTGCCCTTTGTTATATAAATGAGTAAAGTTTTGAATTAATCATATCTTAATACTACAATTTCTCACAATAAAATTGTTAAATACAAAATGCTCATTTAAATATTTTCATGAAGTCTTTTACACAGAAAATAACACAAATCTTAAAAGTTAAAATGACCTTTGAACTTTGAAGTCTTAGACTAATTCCAGACCCAATGGATTCTTATTGATTTAAACTTGGAGCACAAGCTTCTTTCATTAGGATTGCTTCTTGAATAAAATTACACAAGACTTTCAGTGGGTTTAACTCAAAAACTATTTTGCAACGAATTCAATTGCAGTAGAATTAAATCAACTAAATTTTAACAGAATTTAAATAAGACAAATTTGACTGAGGATTAAAAGTTGAACTAATACTTAAGCTACTATTTGAAGGGATATTTAAAGTTGTATTGGAAGAAATATATGAAAGAATATTTAAAGTAATAATTTAACCCCTAAAACAAACCCATTACGTAAATTAATCTAAAATATGCAGGTCTACCTACGATTTTTAAAATTGGTGAAAATTAAACTAACGGAACAACACTTTTATAGCTTTCCAAATACTAGTATTTCTGTTTATTTTTTAACTGCTTTACTCGTTCGTATAGCAACCGTTACTCCAGTCCTATATATTACGTCTAAATCAGATTATAAGCAACCATTCCTTTAAAAAATTGATTATATTACCCAAATATAAAACTCTTTACTAGTCAAATAAATTAATTCAATAAGCACACGTTTCAGCCCATAACAAACATTTCACTTATCAAGCGCTTTAAATAATGTATAATCTTCTTCATTTTCTAGACGTGTGAATCTCTACCATATTCATTACTAAACGCTTCTAATGTTTCTCGATGAATAGCAAAATTGTATAGATACGTCGTCATCGTGCCAAGCGCTCTGATTAATTCATAATCTTCTTCATTTTTTAGACGTGTGAATCCCTATCGTATTCATTACTAAACGCTTTAAGCGTTTCTCTATGAATAGCAAAATTGTATAGATACGTCGTCATCGTGCACTTCTTGACTTTTATTCAATGAATTATCTAGCACATATCTGACTATTTTCTTCTAGTACTTTTATATTAAGGATTTATTCAAATTCATTTCAGCAAAATAAACAGCTCTTATTGAAATATCTACCTAAATACTGCATAAATGGTGTGAGTGAAACACGCATCAATTTAGCTGATACAAAACGTACATTTTAATAAAGTTTACGTTTTTATGAATAATTATTGCCAATTTTAATTTTGCCTTTATTGACTAAAATGGGGTCTTTTTCTCAGCAATATATACTACTAGGTCTCGCGTTGAGCGTCGCTAATTGTTGTGACCCGCCTCTGCGTTGTGAACCACAAAATTGATGTTGTGACTTGAGTACAACGAATTGTAGCAATGAGGATGCAAATATGAAATTTACTACGTTACCGTGTCCTATTCCTTATCTGGCTAACTCAACAGAAATTATGCTGTAGAATTTACCAAAATGAAATGAAACACAGAAATCTCAAAAACATATATGCATCCTTTTATACACATTATCTAAAGAATCTCTTACATTCAATAAATCTAAATAATAGAGCTTAAGCTTAAATAAAAAATCTTCTCTATTGATTGCTTAATTATTAAAATAATCCTCATCTATTCCTTGTTAACAAGTACAGAACCCAAATATCTCTTATGTGAGGCAAAAGATCCTCTTTGATTTTTACGTTTGTCAGTGTAATTGGCCCACGAAGCTGCACAAATAATTTAGTAATGGTCAAAAGGCTTTGAATTTTGATCTAAAAATTTGCTGGAAAAATTATCGTTTCACGAATAATTTTAAAATCAAAGTACAAATGTTTACAAAAAACAAATTATTGTCAAATAGAGCCTATCAGAAACTGCTTTCCATCATAATTAACGACACTAAATACTTCCTAGTTCCATTTCAAATCTCCTTTTGACGTAAAATATTAGTCTGTATGGTGCATTTATTTTTAATCGAATGAAATCAGCAGTTGCAATCTTGTACCAAGATTATTGATATTATTGTGATAAATCTTTTTTATACTTCATCAAATAATTGCGTTTGATAACTTCTATGTTACTTGTGGAACGCCGATGAAACGGTATACAAATTATTCGAAACGTATATGTTTCATTTCGTAAAATAAAAAATAAAATTTTGCTCGAATCTTATATGTTGTTTGACTTTATAAAGAATGATCAAGTGAATCCCCTTCCTTCTTAGTTACGTCCGCCTTATATACTAAAATTCTAAATACATCATTTTCCTCATTTTATTATAGATTTATTTCGAAGCATTAATCACTGGATGATGTAAAATTTAGGCCGATTTCGCATTTTAATGCACTAATTAAGTGCAGTTGTATAGTTTATAGTGATCGTAAAACGTGGTACATTCTTTGTTGATGTATCAAAGCATAGCAGTTGTACTCTGTCTATCTCTCTTTGTATTAGAGTTATTAAAACGCTTTATTTATTTTATAACTTTTTCCGATAGCTGCGCGTTTTTTATATTGGGGCGTTTATCCACTTACGGTAAATAATTAGATATTTCTAGCGTATTTACGGGTGATTTATGATTTTACCGAAAACTCTCGAAATCGTAGTTGATTAAGTCAAATAAATATGGTATTTTGATTTTGGATTAAATGATATAATTTGTTCTAAAATTAACTCAAAATGGACCTCTTTGAAAAGAAGCTATTGTTTATTAGGAAGTTTTAAAGTGGTATTTTTAACGAGAATGAATATTTTAATTTTGTTTTAAATGATATGTCTACACGTAGAAAACATCCTTTGCTTTATCCAATTCACCTTTCAGTAAATGCAGCGTATACGTTTTCGATAAATAACTCTTGTGTTATTAAGCAAAGTATGGATTTCAGCTTCGTCTATCTTAAAATCGAAGTTATTTTTAGTATTTACATAATAAGTATTTATACACCGATGAAATGAATGGCTTGTGTATTTACATTTTAAAATAAAAACTTGCTTTAAGGTATCAAGAGTAATTATTTACACACACGGCTGAAATAAATTAATTTAAAATTGTTAATCTAAGTTTATAGGGTGGAAAAATTAAATACAGGGTAATTTTACTTTTCTGCGTGTTTCTTCTCTTTGGGTGGTTTTTCCATAGAATTTGGCGTTCGATGAACTCTCGTGGCCTCATTATCATATCAATACATTGCACTAGTGCATTGTGTTATATAAATCAGGAGTAGTGATTTAGTTATCATTAACGTGGTATTAACTTATATACCTCAAGACTATCTTAATTAGGTCATAAGAGTGAATTGTTTACCTCTTAAATAAAGAACCGGTACATTGTCCACTCGTTATAATTTTACAACAACAGATAACAAATACTTCACAAACATACCTAATATAATATTTTATTCAATCATATCCATTACGTTTGAGAAACATGAAGGTTAAAATATTTCTTTGGGCAAAATTTGAAAACTAAAATACAAAATAAATCTTAACGTAGTCACTTTTTACAAAATAAAGTTAACCGTATAGAGATGTTCAATGGCTTGTCAGATTTTTAATTACCCCTACAATGTCTTTCTAATGTAACATATGACAGATTGCTCAAGCGAACAATTTAGCACAGAGTGTGTCATCGTCTCCCCTCAGCATCAACACAGGATGACCAAACTCACCCTCCGTGTAACCCTAACCGTCCGATCGCTAAAGTCAACAATTGATAGTCACCGGAAGCATAGTTAACTATGCAATCCTGCATCATCCCTAATGCATTTACATTCGGTTTGCTATTGTTCCCGACATGCGATATCACTATTATAAGATTAAAGTGAATTTTAAGCTTCAAATGGTTTCGAAATTTAATATTTAGATGAATTAGGAGTACAATCGGAAGGATGACTGTAAGAGAGATATCGCTCAAAGATGCCTCTTAATTTTTTTATGGCTTATGTACATTGAATTTATTTAAGAGATGCTAAAGAGACTATAATTTGTTCCTGAAAACTAAAGCATTCGCCGCAAACAACACCCAGTAAATTTGTATAATTAAACTTTAAAGACCCAACAACGAATTAAACAATAGTACAAACTGAGTAGCATGTCCTCTCCTGTTAGATAACTGCATTTATTTATTGATATAGAATAAGACAGAACAATAAAACAAGCTGGAACAAAAATTTTCCAAAGAATATGAATTGGTCAAATTATTTCCTCCTCGCTAACAAACCGGTTCAATCATAAATTCTTCGCCAGTGTTACGTAAAGCTAGTACTAGCACAAAAGCCATTTAAAAATATACCTATCAGTTTTGACGCTACCCCCTAGGTTCAATTTCCCCTTAAACTTAACACTTTGTAATTTGAACCTAATATCAGCGGACGTTCAACTAAAGTCATATTAACTTAAAATAAAAAAGTGCCAGTTTTTTAAAGTTGCACAATCACCATTCCTTCCCAAGCTCAAGTTACCGTAAGGATTTAAAAATTCGAACCAGATTTTACTGTTACGGTTTATAAGTATCTAGTTAAGATTTAATTTAGAGAACTAGTACCAGAGGCGTCATATTAGAGTGGAACTAACGTGACTAAACTTAACGGCGCCCACAACTAGAAATCAGGAGTGGTAGCAAGTATCCGGCTTGTTATGGTTCAATGAACCGTGAAATTATTAAATTTAGAATTGACCAAAAGGGGTGCGAATCTCGCAACAAAATTGAGGATGCATCAACTAACTAGTAGTGCAGAAGTGAATACCTATAGAAATGGAACAAAAATCCAAAAATATAACAAGTAAATAGGTGCAATTTTAAGATGGGTTACCAATAACACTTACCTAAAACGAATTTCAACCATTTCTGAAATTTATGGGCTCCAACTTATCTAGGTTGGTAATAATCCTCTGAACAACGATCATTCCTGATGATCCTAATTACGTCGGCCTCCTAGCGGAATAAAGTTCTTTTTACAAAATGCTCTACTATATTTAAACAAAGAGAACAACTAGGTTCAGATCTACGTCACCTGCACCTATTTTAATACAAAACTATATCATTATTTCTGTAAACAGGTACACATACACAATTTTAAAGTCACCCAAATTAATGTAAATATCAACAACATAATAGTGAAATTACATAAATTAGTCCATATTCAGTTATCCATAACCTTGATGATCCAGCTGTAATAATTTAAAACACGTCCACAATCTTTCAATTAAACTTTCAATGTCCAGGTTTTATACACCTAAAAAAATTAACACTCTACTTTACACTACTGGTGGACGTTGTATAATTATATCAATATTTAACTGAACAAGCGTCATTCATAGAAGCCACCAACAATAAATAAAAAATAATTTCTAATTACCTAAATTTATAGTTGAATCTTGATGTGGATTAGGAGTTCCATGGAGGTAGGATTGAATTAATGTTCCATCGCGTTCATCGTTTCCAACCTTTAGTGCTTTGGAACCAATTCATTCCAACGCTATCGGAATTGTTGGGTTTTGTCAAAAATTCGCAAATATCACCACGTTTAACTCCTGCTTGCTAATCCATAACCAAAGGGGTGTACTCGACAACTCCCTCGACAGTCACCCTCACATAAGTTCTCGATTATGGCTTACGAATTCTTTTCCGTCCACGGTTTTACGTTCGTCATTTTCACTCCCTCTTCATATGTTTGGGGAAGTGATGTCATTGTATAGTACTCCTATCAAGCTCTCGTTCATGGGAAAATTGCGTGAGGTATCCAGGTATCCAGGTATCCAGGTATCCATTGCTATTTCATATAGTAGTGTAAATGTATACAATGAGGACATTTTACATTTTATTTATTTAATATTTCTATCGAGATTATTCCTAACCTTATATTTGTGAGTTTTACTAAATAAGCGTCGGCATTATTATAATTTTATTATTATCTTTTGTGAAGGTCACTTTGTATTATAATCCCACGTGAGTTTGGTTTTGGCCTTTGGGAGCTGCATTTTTAAAAGTCTTCTTTCAAAACTCATCTAACAAATTTTATTTATACAGAAACTACAAATTGAATTTTAATTTAAAAGTACTGTATCAAAATGATTCTAAGTTGAAATTATATTTAAATGAACTAATTATGGCGAGTAGCCTGAACAACCAACAATGCTAAAGTTGTGAGGCTCAAGATTGACTGACCTCCTTGGGCTCTCCAGGGTATTTATGTTGTCCCTGCCCCTCACGTTGCTTGTGGGATCTGCAGAGCTCATGTCTGCTTATTTCTTTATTCATTAATACAAAGTAACATTTTTAATTCTAACAATAAATTTCTTACAGTTTATTGTGACCTGCATCTGCAGAGTCAGGTTGCGTCTGGAATACATTCTATTCACATCTGTTCTCATGTCTTCTGTCTGCTTCTATTAACCTTTTATTATCTATCCTTGAATTATACAGTGTTGCAAGTTAACTTGAGATTCAATAATTCTATTTAATTATACCTGTATTTGATTTGGGAGATATATAACTCGTGTATTCCTGTAACGTTATTTTTGCTTAATTCTACTAAAAACTGTAAAAATATCTCCTATTTTTGGAATAATTATGGTATGGAGGCTACGTATTAATAGTTTCCCCGATATTTCATTTTTTAATTATTTTAAAAACTTTAAAAACGTAAATAACATGACTGCAATGTGAATTTTTACTGTAATAATTATTCTGCTTATCTACTAACTCGAGCATGTAGACTCCTACAACTAATTAAATCAAAAGGAGTATATTATACTGCACCCCTCATCGTCCAAAGTTCAGAAAACGAATATGTTAGGCTTTGCCTATGTTTGACCTTGTGAGATTACATTCCTGTTTTTAACAATGGTATGTATTAAATCATACTGCATTTCCACGTTTGTTTGTACCCTATGCGCATTTTCAATCTTTTGCCATCACTGCTAGCTGAGAGCATGCAGAATGTGATTCAGTACCATGTTTGGGTGTCGTCAAGAACTTACTGAGGTCAAACATGGTAAGGCCACAAATAAGTCGTATTTCTGCATTGAGGGGGGGGGGGGGGAATGCTGTATGTTTTGGTCCTGTATCGGCGACTTGACCTTGTGAGAAGAGTTTAGAATCAGACGACATGGAAGCATACTGTGATCAAAGTATTGGCAAAAATAAAGATAGTTGAAAGTTAATGTATATTATGCAATCGTGATAAAGTAAAAGAAAAGGTATATAGAGCTATACGTATTCTATGCAAAGATAAGCTTTTAACTTCATAAGAACAAATACAGATATACATATATCTTGTGACAAAGGTCAAGGTAGCTGGCCAATTTCTTTATAATAAAACTTAAAGAAATTCTTCTTCTCTTCTCAATTGCCATTTTTTAAATATAATATCTAAAGGTATCTCATTTTAGATTCTGTTTAAGGACACTTCAGATATAACACTTCCTAATGAATAATTAATTTTTACTTACACAAAAGCTATCCTAACCCAATCCACTACACTCGCTCTTGATGCTGGGCCAACTTTTCTTTGTGTTGATATAAAAAGGTTAGTCAAATTATGACTTTCTTCACTTCCTTTTGATGCAATCTCAATTAATACTTATGTCCAATATACTGGATCTAAATCTAAATCACGGTTTTCTAAAAGTTTCCAGCCTGACTGCCTATACGAAAACCTATTTGTTTTAGAGCCAAAACGAAACCGAGTCCTGTTTTCTGCTCATCGGTTGTTTGTTTATTTTTAACAGCTTTAAGTCATGATATTAAGCTAGTAGCAATCCTCTTGACACCTGGAAAATACTACTTTGGTCCACATTGTGGGACTACATTCAGGCAATGAGTTTGTCAATCCAACTTTCCGGCAAAGAAGTATGTGCTAGTTATTTAATACGATCTAAGATTGCAGCTTCATCTGGATTGCTTGGAACAATTTCAACCAACTCCACTATTGTTTTGGCTTTAGCCATTTTCTATAACAAAAGTGAAATGGTAATTCATCATCATCATTAGGTCTTCAGTCCTAGAACTGGTTAGACGCGTACCATCATTGTTCCCTATTCTGAACTAACCTACAGATTTCCCTGAAATATGCACAGTTTGCATCTATAACTGTCTGATCTAGGTCTACATCTACCTTTTTTTTCCTATCTCTGCTTGTAATATATCACATACTATTCCCCAAAAATGCCTTAGAACGTATTCCGCCCTACTATTTCTCTTTTTCCCCAGATATCCTTGTTCCCATACTATTTCTGTAACTTATTTGTTATTATCTTTGTCTGTCCATGCTATCGTCCTCATACATCTGGAGCATTTCAAAAGACTGCTACCGTTTTTGTGTCTGCATTTCAGCCAACATTTTTTAACATGTTTCTATTTATACAATTGAGAGGATGGTTATTAAAGAAGTGTGCGATTGCATTATTGATTATGATTTAAGTTACCTCTTTGGTAGATTTTAACATGGTTCTGAGGCGACTCTATGGCGGGTTTACACTTGTCAGATACCACTGTTGTTCTATGAAGATTGTACATGGATCTGAGGCGACCCTATGGCGGGTTTACACTTGTCAGATACCAATGTTGTTCTATGAAGATTGTATATGGATCTGAGGCGACCCTATGGCGGGTTTACACTTGTCAGATACCAATGTTGTTCTATGAAGATTGTATATGGATCTGAGGCGACCCTATGGCGGGTTTACACTTGTCAGATACGGAGATTGTATATGGTTTTGAGGTAACCTTATTGTGGATTTATACTTGTCAGATACCAATGCTGTTTTACAAGGATTGTTAATATGCTTATTTTTATGTAATTAGTTATTTTATGTATAAATAGAAATCATGTATGTAGGCTGTATTTCATGTTAATATTGCAAGGCAAACCCAGGAAAAACTTGCAATGCTACCTAGATATTGTGGGCATTTGATTTTCATTTGTTATTTCTTTTAGTAATGGAATGCATTGTTTACTGAAAGTCACGGATTCGTTTGCAACGCAGTTATTTTTATGTAGGGTTATATAGGCAGCTTCTTTGATTTTGCGTTTTGGTGGTTTTCTTCTTTTCTTCTTTTCAGGAGTATGTGTATTCAGCTCGTTCCTTTCTATTGTTTTCTAATTTTATACCCTATTTTACCGAGATTCAGTGAAGGAGGTTAAGCAACCTGTAGCTACCAAGATCCCCAACACTTAGACATTTGCCGAAATAATGGTTTTCTAGTAAATCCTTTCACACACTTAACATTATTCGAGAATATTGCCCAAACCAATTCTTGTAGTTACTTATAATAATCATCATGTTTACGCACAGTTATCTTTTCGTCATTAGTTTATCCATCTTGGGATTGGTTGGATGCGTACCTCCATTGATTTCTATTCTGGGCTAGCCTACACATCTCCTGAAACCTCTACAGCCTACATCTTTTACTATCTGTGTGCAGTAGTCTAATCTAGGTCTGCCTCTTCTTCTCTTTTTTCCTATCTCTGCTTCTAAAATATTCCGCACTATTCCCTCATGCCGTAGTATGTGGCCTATCATCCTATCTCTCCTATTTTTACCGTTTTCCATATATTTCTTTCTTCCCTACCATTTTAGTACCTCTTCGTTCTTAACTTTGTCTGTCCATGATATCTTCATCATACGCCTGTAACACCACATTTCAAAGGCTTCTACCTTTTTCTTGTCCGCTTCTCCTACTGTCCAGGCTTCACAGCCGTACAGTGCTGTGCTCCACACATATGTTTTAAGCAATCTTTTCCTTGTTTCTATGTTTGTGGTCTTTGAGCACAATAGTTGCTTTTTCTTGTTAAATGTAGCACGACCTTGTGCTAATCTTTGTTTTATATCTTTTATGCTTTTCCCATCTTGCGTTATTTGGCTTCCTAGGTAGCAGAAATCCTTTACCTCTTGTAAGTTCGTGTTAAATACTTGTATTCTTGTTTTTGATTTATTTTCCCCACCTTTGCAAACTAGAACTTTAATTTTAGTTTTGTTAATTTTCATACCGTATCTCTCTGTTAGAACTGTTTCCATTTCATTAAGAGCCGCTTCTAACTCTTCCTTGCTGGTAATTAGTGAACTAAAAAGATGCAATACTAGATAAGTTATTTTGTTTAGCCATATGGCTCAAAATTAAACAATCTTAGCTGCAAAATTAAACCAGTTTAAGACATTCAGCTTAGCAATTGAAACGTACAGCTCCAGTTTGAACCTTATGGGTAAAAAGGCAGTTGCTTGCAGATGAATGTAAATCGATTTCAACTGTGGGTTGGACTGTCAGTCAACTTTTTCGAGCCACATGACTCATTCGAACAAGCTGTTCCTTATCAAGGATACAGTTCCCCAAAGTAGTCTGATGCCCTTAACTTTTTGCATTAGAAAGCATTTGATTAACAGTTATAAATTCATTGTGATCTTTATTCCTCCACTGCCATTATACATTTTATTGCTTCTTATTACTGATTTAGTGAAAAACTGATTTGTCCATTGTCCTCATATCAGTGTCTGTATTGTTTCTAACATGTTTGCTTTTACGCTGCTGATCTTGTTTGTACTTCCTTGATCAGTAAGTTTTCATCTAAATGGCTTAAATGTTCTCAGTAATGTAATCTCTAACTTTCACATTTATACTAATATTAATACTTTTAAGTGTATTTAGAACTCGTTCTTAAATATTTATTCACTTAACCTATATTAACACATAAATATCACAGCATTTGACAACAAAACAAACTTATTAAATTAACTATCCATAATTACACACATATGCTTGTACAAGAGTAAATTTATTAATTATAAGTGGTCAACCAAACTAAATGAGTACCTATAAGTTTATGTAATTACACTTGTAGTGATTTTCATGGTTACAATTCGCTTTTAATCAAGCATGCACCAATGTGCAAGTCCTCTTAATAAAAAATTGTTGTATGCAATCAAATATAAAATAACACTTTAAAATATGTAGCAAGTGGAAAAATTCAATGACCTACAGCTTGTTTTTACAAGGTTCGAGCGACTTGTTGTGCAAGACCAAGTGAGGTTATCAGTAATCCTCTGAAATCAAGAGGTGTTGAAGTAAGCACACTCTACTGGATCACTTCCACTGATAATGGCAATTATTTAATTCCGTGGTCACGTTCACATTAGGACGCTTGTTCCACTAGCAAGCCCGAATTTATAAAATTACCATCACTTTGAGTTGCCTAACTTGGTGCTCGATCAACGCTAGTTGCTTGTCAACTGAATTACAACCACTTGAAATAATTGAGTGATTGACTGATTTGATCTTCTTACGCCTATTATGATTTGACAATATTTATAAGTTAAAATGTTCTCAGGAGTTTATACGATTTTCTGGTTCACAAGGTTTGTACGACTTGAACTGTTTTAAGGTCAATGTCGATGGTGTTTTGGTGCATAGGAATAATTATTGTTATTTTCACTGTCCGTTTAATACTACGTCTGCACCAGGGTGGGTCAGCACTTCTTGAATTTTATTTATTATGGGTTTTTGTCAGTTTAAGTGATTTACATGATTTTGATTCCATTCAATGTGTGAATAGATTTACAAATGCACATTCATAGGATGATTATTCATGGCAAAATGTTGGTGTTTGTCTAATTTGATATTCCACATGCGAAGTCACTTTTATTGCTGGTTGTAAAGGAATGCACTAGGTACTTTCCGTGTTTATTTCGGTATTTTACTTAAATTATTATAATTGAATATACAATTTATAGGTCTGAGTTACATTCAAATTTGTATTACACAGAAACATATATGCTTTTGCAGTTTTAAGTTTATTGCCTGTATTTTCTTTTACAGAATAGAACTTTTTGAAATGTCAAGCTTAATGAACACCACTATTCATGAAATCAGAACATTTAAGGTGCATGAATTTTTATTTTGTCCATTTTTTCCTATTCCATTTGGTTCTATTTAACGTAACGCAAATGAGTTATACCCTTCTTTACGGGATCCAAGTTATGTATAAATAACTATTCAAACAATATAAGGGCATCAAAAATTATTAAGCTAAGCATTAGTTGAACAATTATTCGTTTGCTATAGGCATAAGCAAAATTACTGGTGTCATTATTAATAAATTATGCGCTTATAGAATGAGCATAGAAGTAAACATGGGTTTATGGTATAAACAAAAAATAAAAAAAGCGTTAGCGCAAATTTTTTCTTTAAAAAGGAGCTGCATTCTTCTTGGTATTATAGTAAATTTCTCAACATTTTCATTTACAAAACTAGAATTCTTTTTAGAAATTCTCCTATAAACATTCTACACAATCCCAAGTGTCAATCTTCACATATGGGTGTTCTTTATGCATGTTTTTCTTTGCCATGGTGTATATAAATAGACAAAAATGTCTTTTAATTGTAATTTTAAACTCACTCATAAAACAAACATAAAACAACTAAAATATTACCAACTTTATAATTAACTGAAGTCAAATACGATATCAATATTTTAGTAAACTAAATTAATTAAAACAGTGTAAACAAATGCTAAAAAATTAATTTTTTGCGTCATTTTTGTCTATTTTACAATGCAATTTCTTTAATTATTAATATAGGCTATAATTACTTTTAATTCGAAGGCGCAAGCTTTATTAATTTAAATTCCTTAAATTTCAACAGCAATCATTAAATAAAGGATATCCAGATAACAGACAACTTAAAGTCGTGAAAAAATGCATATAAAAAAGAAATAATTTTTAATTAATCTAGTTCAAATTATATGAACTGTTAAATAAAACCAAATGTATTTTTAATTAAATAATTTCGTATTAAATCATGAATTCCAGTCATGTAAATTTATCTAAATTCAAGACAGTATACCAATATGTGAAGTTTGTTCAGCTCTATTATATTTCCAAGCATAATACGACGCCGGACTTTCCGAAAACCAATTACTTAGTGTTGCTGTAGTAAATTTGTATTACATAGACGTGCTATAATTTACATAAAACTTTGAGTTGTAGGAGCTACTATTCCTACGGATCGGGTAGTTTAGTCTGAACACAAATGGCGAGGATAAACAACGATAAACGTATCAATACAGCATAGGAAGGAAATTTTCGTACAGTGAAGTGGACGATCTGCACAATCTGTTTTAGAAAAGATTAAGCAGAATATTTATAGAAAATATCAGTTCAAGGTTAGTTATTACTATTAATATTGTATGTGTCTAAATTACAAACTTTTTAAAAATTAGTGTTTGAATTAAACTTAAATAAGATAAATATTAGAACTTCTGGTAATTTTGTTAAATTTTATCACTGCATGAGATTAAGTTAATACATTTAAACAATTAGGTCATATTCGGTCAGAAAGATTGAATTCGTTATACTAAAATCAATCCAGTTGCTAAACAATTTGTATATTATAAATTCACTGTTGTAATAGTAGGCTATTAATTGGAACTCCTACTTATAACACAATTCTAAAAGAGGACTGTTTGGAAGAGAGGAAAGAATTTGAACTTTGGAAGACTTTTAAATAAGGTAATAAGGTAATCATCCCCTGCAGAATTAATTGGATTTTACGTTGTATGTGTTAGTAAAAGTAGCATTATTTATTGATAATTATATTTACACCTGAAGCAAAGTTTGATTTGTAGGTGATTATCTCTATTTATATTACAGGTATAGTTTAGTTATATGCACGGTCATATCAATCTTGTTTAAAAAGAATAACGCTTTAAGCTTAATATGCATTAAAATACATTTCACCATGAAAGCAAATATTTTCTATAAAAATGTAACTACTTTGCATTATAAAACCATTCAAGCTTTAAATTAATCATATAAATTGATTTTTGTATAACATAAATTTATTTTAAATAAAGGATTCTCAGGAATATGCGAAATTATAGAAGAAGTTTCGAGAGAATACGTCAATTTCATATAAACTCATTAAACAAATAAACATTTATTCTAAGAAACAGCAGGAACATTGAAAACCGGAACTTTGATTAAAAACATTCATTCACAAATCCGCCTCAAGCAAGCAAAATGTAAAGAAATTCATTCATAAATTCGATCGCGAAAATGTTAATTTGAAGAGATTGTTTTAAAGTATGCAATCTGCATACCGTATTTAATAATTACCATGTAACAGTAAATGAAGAACTTAGTTTTAAACGTAACTTGTATATAAATATAGAAATTAATAAATGTAATGGACATGGAAAATTCTTCAAGATAAAAGCTATTTAAAAATTAATTTAAATATTTAAGCCGAGGATGTACATTGGTTTCTAAATGAAGATAAAAATCTTGTAAGCTGATTTGGACGTCAATTTAAAATAAAAGCAAAAGATATTTAATTACGAATTGGAGAAGCAAGCGATTCATGGATTTTTACAAGTATAATTTTTTTTTAAATATTATTTGTAACTGATATTTGAGTATTTGTCATTTAAATTTAAGCTAGAATAAGTCCTAATCATATAATTACTTTTTGTAAGGATAGTTACCAGGAAAGTTTATGATCAGAGTTCGAAACACTTTGAAGTTATTTATAGGCTATCTGTCAAGGTTTTTTTGGCCAAAACAAACCTTACAAGCCTGGAAATAAAAAAGCCAGGTAAACTATCAATAAGAGAAGAGATTTTGGTTCTGTAAATTTAAATCTACCTAAGACGAGAGACATTTTGAAATTAAGTAAATAAGTTCTTGTTAGGAATTATTTTGTGCTCGAAAAAGATTATGCTGTAAATGCTCTATATTCTTTTGTATGGGAGAATATATTTTAGACTGTATAAATGCTTTGTAAAATTGCTGTGTTTGATTTCGTTTTGTAAACTCCGTCAATTCCATTGAGCTAGCCAGGCAAAATAAAGTTAGAAAAGAAGGTAAGACAACAATTTTAAATTTTACAATTTGCAGTATTTGCGTTTTTCACAGCAATATATATTCCTGTAATTATAGGGTTAATTTAGGGGTAGGTTAAGTCATTGGGGTCGTAGAATAAACAAGAGAAACGTCCAAGTAACAAAAACACGGAATTATAGATATTAGAAGAGTAAATGGGTTATTATAAATATTATTAGTTGCGAGCAAACTGTATATAGCAGTACAAACGATTAAAACACATATCCAAGAGTAGCTACTAGCAAAGATTAGAATTTAAAAATATAACGAAACGCATTGAAATTAAATCTGTGAAAAACCTGCATGAATTGGCTAGATAAACATTCAAAAAATGTGTTAAGATATCATCGTAAACACAGGCAGAAATTATGCATTATTTAAAAGCGTACGTGATCTAAAAGAATCACAGTTGTTTGAAAATCCAATTTATTAGAAAATAAACAAACACCAAATTTATTCGATTTAGATTAGAATAAGGCCAACAAACAATACTACGTGATCGATATAAACGAAAATTCCTGGGATTTCTGAAGTAGATGTAAGGTATAACATTTAAATTACGTGACTTAGAGCACCGCGTCATGCAATTAAAATACATACAATTGGTAAATTTTCCAAAATAACAAGTGATAATACGCTTGGCCTCGCCTAGCACGTAAAGCCAACGAATCACAAACAAAAGGGGGACGATCCTATAAATATCTTGAAAATTGAATATCGAGTTAGTATACTTTGAAACTGGGCAGTTACTATACTTGAAAGTGCTAAATATTTACGTGAATAATAAATTAAATTAACAGTGAAATTCTAGAGTGTATAATTGTGCAAAAACTGCCGTACTTCTGAGACGTAAGTAGATAAGATTTAGGAAATTATACCATTTCTAATAATAAATAAAACAGGGCTCTCAATTACCATCTCAATTACCATCTGAATTACAATCTCAATTACCATCTTAATTATCATCGTGATTAACATCCGAAAACTACCATTACCATCTTAAATTACAATCAAAATAATGTTACGATTCCTGTTAGAACTTTAAATTACGAGCCATTACGATCAGAAATACAATTTTGGAGAATGCTGCCTGTACAAGCAAATTGATGGTAAATATTCTATTGCGGAAATAAAAAACCTTTCATAAAATAAACGCACCAATAACGATTTGGATATCGACTTCAATTCTTAGGAGCACCTACAAAACCACTTCAGGTTAGAAATTTTATATAACTTATTTTAAAACTGTTTTATCTCAAATATTTTGGATATGATTTATTTTTTGAACTGTTTTATCTCAATAATAATTTAAAGTGTAAGAGGCGACAAATTGGGCTTTCTTGTGTAAATTTATGAAAAGCATAGACATCTTGAAACGTTTCAATAAGTTTTTAAAGGTAAATAAAAAAGCTCGTTTTTCTGGCTTGATTTTCTAAAAATTTGACAGATGTATATGATTTAAAAGGAGAAGATATTTAAAAGGGTTGTAAATATTCATTCATTATACTGTGTATTGTAGAGGTGCTTTATTTAATTGAATCAGCTAGTTGAGGAAAAAGAAAATTATAAATTAAGATTTTCACAAGTGCTTGAGTGGCATAAGAGTATAACACAGCGTTTTATGGTCTGCCCAAGCTGTGGAGCGAGAATATCACAGCATTTTATTTCACCCAATCGTAGGGGCTGCGAGTAACACAGCAATATATATATATATATATATATATATATATATATATATTCTTGTATTTAAATTTTATTTAATATAATTACTATGTTTTTTTTTGTCTCTACTATTTTTAACTTTTTTTTAAATTTTTTTATATAATATAATTACTCCTCCTTTAAACAAGATTTTATTACACGACTTTTGTCGTCGTCACAATGATTTCAAATCGAGGTGCTTTAGCAAACGTTTGGTTGGTTTTTCTTTTACTAATTACTATATTTTATATGCCTCGACTATTTGAAACTTTAATCTCAGGGTTTTCTCACCTACTCACCGTGGGTTCAATCGTGAGTAGATGTGCAATACCCAACCAAACTGCACCCTCGTTTGTTTTACCACTTTTGAAATGTACTAAATTTATTTTGATATGCCAAATCTTAATAGATCAACGATGCCTGATGTCAAATTAATTTATGTAACTTTTATGACTTTAATTTCTGACGTTCTAATATATTCACGGTACTTACCAGAAATATACTGCGCTGAAGGCCTTCCTTTGACTGCTGGCTCAAGTTCGAAATTTGCCGTACGCACTTTTACACAAGATTCTCCAAAATTGTCCTCTTGCGCACTGCCTCCAGGTGTTTGTAAAACAATTTTGATGCCCCAAACCTGAAATAATGTTACCCCAATTTAGAATTTAGTAAAAACCTTTATCTACTTTCCCTGCGTCAATTCTTCCTCGCCGTATTCCTATCTCCTGTTCCTCTGCTCCGTATCCCGCTTAATTCTTTCTTCGCACAACCAAATCAATCCCGCTGTCTTAATACAAATCACTCCTAATCCTGCTATACCAATTATCCATACGATGTCCTTCTGCCGTTATATCTTCTCAAATCAATCCAAAATTCTTTACGTCGTCGATGCCTTCTTTAACCACTCCAATATCCTGCTGCCGTAATACCCAAATCTATCCCAAAACCAACACTAATCTTCTCAAATAATATACCGTCGCTTTCCCCTTTACATCAATAACCACTTCCAAAATCTTCTTTAATATACACGCTGACTTTCCCTTAGCACTTTTAAACACTTTTATAAACTCCTTTTATACTTGAATTAAATAATACTCGATGAATACACAAATAAACTTTTATTTCAAAACTATTTTACAATTTTAACGCAGGTTTCATAAATAGGTCTGTATCTGAACAAATTTAAAAAAGAAGTCCCTTATTTATATTGCTTAGTTATTAACTAAACAAACTTAGCTTACTACAATAACATTTTTTACATATATAACATCCAATAACAAATCTCCTATCTTTCAGTGTCCAACATACCTTCGCTATAGTCTTTATAATAATTTTAAATTTCTACCATTGGTCCTAAACACTTCACTAAACTCCAATAACCTTTTACATTTTGATTCACTTTAAATTTTGATTTACAATTCGTCTAAAAGTTTGATTCTATAAAAAGGAAAAGCCAAATAATTCACACACGACCTGGACGCTTTGTTATATTGCAGATATCCATAAATGCGTCCGGCTTTCCGACGGCAAATGTACTCTCAACTGGCTCATGAAATATCAACTCAGTATAAAACCTCAAGTACCGTGCATTATATCAACGTCATAAAGTCATGTTACTACCTTTTGGCATATAAGTTTCAATCTGAAATGGTACATACTTTAACGTATGTAAAGTATAGCAAAATTTATAGTTTTGAATTATTAAATCTGAAATATTAATCCTATCGTTTGGCATACACCCTATTAATACAAATATACCTTTAGAAACCCTATAACCCCTCCCTTACACAATATTTGGCCCCACTGGTTTTAATGAAATTGAAATTTCATATGTTTTCTCTTCCCTGGTGTGCAAAAATTTCTGATTTTCATTCAAAACCATCCTTTCGATGTTACTATTTTACTTTGGCAACCCGCATTCGCCTTTCTCTCACATCTATTACACTACGCTATTTTCTAACCTATACTATACTACTATAACAAAACAAAAACAAAACACAAACTAAACTTTCCGTTGCATGAACCACATTTTAACCTATCCTATTAAACCCTCTTCCTGTACTACTCTATATGGGTACAAATTCTCCAAATGAAAACGCCCGCGATATCCCCTGTCATATTCTCCAGCTCAAACGTATTGCCTTCAGCAAAACTACGCGTGATCCTGTACGGCCCTTCATAAGGAAACAACAGCTTCGCGCAAATGTTTTTGTCGCGGTTTGAAACCCTTAATCGTTTGACGACTACCAAATCCCTATTCCAAAAATCGTTCTTTTCTTAATTTTCTACACCTTCGTTCGATGTCCCTACGCTGCATCCTTTCGATTCTGCGCCTGGCATTACTTAGCAACTCTGTTATGTCTTGTACCTCGACTTCCTCCCTCCATGGTCTAGCTGGTATAATCCTTCGCATTAATGTTACCGGACATGTTTTCGTAACCGAACTCGGTACGCTGTTCATAAAATTTTCTATTTGTGGTAGATACCTAACCCATCTGTCGTGATGCTCCTGTGTCGCTAATCGTAAATATTTTATCACCTCTCGTATGTAACGTTCGCATGGATTAGCTTTTGGATGTCGTATGCTACTAAATGATACTTTAATATTTGCCCTTTTAACCCGTTCCTGAATCTTTGATTGTTGAAATACGTTGCGTTGTCTACCAAAATTCTTTTATCTTCCCGACCTGGCTTTCAAATTCTTCAATTGACTGCAATGCATGCACCGTGTTACTCCGTCTTGCAGGAAATAATTTTACAAATTTAGAAAAACGTCGACCACCACCAAAATATGTCGATACCCTGTTCACTCGTGATCAGGTTGCTTAAATAATCAATCGCCACCAATTCCAATGGTCCATTTACGCTCACGCTCATCGGCATATTCTGCAGCACCACGTTCTTGTCTTTACCTAGAATGCAAATTTCACACCGATTTATCCTTTCCTTTATCACCGTTATATCATTTTTGCGTAAAACGCCTCTCTGAATACTAAAAATGTTTTTCTGATACCTATGTGTCCGAATTTTAAATGAATTTCGTTTATGATTTCAGCGGCAACGTCTCTTGATAGCACTACCAGCTCTGCATCCCTATTCTTTTCACCACAAACTGCCCTACGATGGTAAATCCCTGTACTCTTCCATATTTTCTCTTGTAAGTTTCTCTCGTATCGAGCTCACCTCGGTGTGCCTCTGCGCCTCTATAAGTTTGGTGTTTGTCCATCGACCAACATCCCTGAATTCCTGCAAAGCAATTAAACACCCGTTTATGTCCTGATTCGATTCCACCTGCGGTCTGCTCAGAAAATCCGCCGTCACATTCTCCTTTCCTGGCTTATGCTTAATTTCGAAGTCGTATTCCTGTAACACCAATGCCCATCTATACAACCTACTGTTTAAAACTCCTTTTTCTTCATGAACGTTACCACCGTGTTGTCGGATTCTATTAGAAATTTCTTACCTAACAAATAAAAACGCAACTTCTTCACCGCGTATACTATGGCCAACATCTCCTTCTCTGCCGTCGCATACCTGGTTTCGCAGTCTTTCAACACCCTAGAAATGAAAACAATTGGTACTTCAACTCCATCCTGTATCTGCACCAACTCAGCCCCGATTGCATATTTCGACGCATCCGTCCTCAAAATAAAATCATCTTTAAAATTTGGATATTTTAATGCTAACTCCTTGTAAATGCACCTTTTAAATCCTGGAACGCCTTCTCTCGTTCAGCAGTCCACTTCCATCTTTCCTTTTCTTTAACAAACTCACCAACGGTACGCACACTTCAGAATACCTCGGTATAAACCGTTTGTAATAATTTAGCACCCTAAAATCCTCGCAGCCCTCTCACATTCTTTGGTCGCTGAATGTTTTCAACTCGTCCAATCTTTTATTGCAAATTTTCATCCCTTGTTCGCTAATTTCAAACCCTAAGTATGTAACCTTGCTTTTAAACAACTCGCATTTCTCTACGTTCAGCTTTAAACCTCCTTCGTCCAGTCGTTGGATCACCTTTTCTAAATGCTCCAAGTGTTTTTGCTCGTCCCTTGAAAAATTAACAAATCATCGACATAATGCGAACAGAAACATTCATATTCATTAAACAACTTCTGCATCGCTCTTACAAGTGCTGCTGAAGAACTACTTAAACCAAATGGAACTACAGAAAACATATAAATCTCGCCTTCGATACTAAAACCTGTAAACTTTTTACTGTCTTCATGCAACGGAATTAACCAAAACGAATTCTTTAAATCTAATTTGCTGAAAACTTTCATTTCATATACTTTATACAATAAATTATCCAACCCTTGTGGTTGCTCATACTGCGGTTTTGTAATCGCATTCAATTTCCTAGCATCTAAACAAATCCTTATATCCTTTTTATTTGGTTTTGGTACTATAACTACTGGGTTCACATATTGAGTTCTCGCTGGTTCTATAATACCCTCTTTTAACATCCTGTCTATCTCTATTTTAACCCTTTTTCTTATGGCAAACGGAATTGGATACACCCTTGTATTAAATCCGATGTCTTCCGTGACCTCCAACTTATGTGTGTACCGCCTCGCAAACCTTGGCTCTTCATTAAATAACCCTACATATTTATTAAATAATTCTCCTAGCTTCATCTTAGTATCAATACTCACTTTCCCTATCTGTTCATCATTAATTAATCTTCCAAACATATTACATAATCGTACTTTAACCTGTCCATCATTATACTCTTTAATCATTCCTAATCCTGTACTATCTATATCATTTCCATTCCTATTTTCCTCACTAACCGTAGGCACCACCCATGACCTATCTTTATCACATATCCTAATTGACCTATCCTTTCCATCTATATTCAATCCAAAATCCTCTATAAAATCCATACCCAATATGAAGTCTAACTGTAACCCTTTCGTAATTAAAAACTCTGCATTCCCTGCTTCTTTATTTCCTATATATACGGTACACGGATAACATTATAAATCGTCGTAAGCTTTTTGTTCATCGCTGACCATAAATTAACCCCCTCAATTGTTCCTATTCTTTCCTTTAAAAATTCTCCATGTTCGACTACTACCCTATCATTTACCAGCGACAACTGTGACCCACTATCCACTAAAGCAACATAAACACGGTCCCTTAAACTAATATTTATAAATAACAAATTCTTTTTATTAAAAATGTAACTGTTTAACAACAAATCCCTTATACTATAGCAAACATCAATCTTTACTCCTAAGCAGTCGGTCGTCCAAAAATTCGCGTTTTTTTTTTTTTTTTTTTTTTTGAGGCGACTCGTGAATTTCCACCACCTCAATCCTATTCGGGTCCGTTGTAATTGCGCTCGTCGTCATATGTTGGACGTTTACGTCCCTGTCCGTCCGGCTATTTCCATTTTGTATTCCGCCTCCTGTCGTCTGGCCGTCATCCTCGCCGTTGTCGTGCCGGTATCTGTTCTGTCCATTGTAGGCGTTATCCCGGTGATCCCTATTGAAATACGGTCGTCTATGTGCCTCGTGTCCCCAATGATTCCTATGTCCGTAGTTAAAATTTTCCTGTCTATAATTTGGTCTGTTTTCGTGGTACGGTGGTCGTCGACTGTCTTCCCTGTAACCCCTGTTTTGTTCCCAATGGTGTGTCCGCGTTTTCGCTTCCTGTACTGTCGCTAGGTCAAAATTTTCTCATTACTCCCAAGAATTCCCTCAATGTCTTGACATTTTGTACCACTACAACTCTGGTAACCTCCGGTTCCATATGACCTGCCAGTAGAAGTACGATGTCGTCCTCGCTCAGTTTCGGTGTTAAGTGTTGCGCCTGATTGAACTTGTCAATCGCGTATTCTTCGCGCGTGCCGTGAGTCCTGCTATAATGTCCTGTAATTAGGTTCGTCCTTATGTCGGTCTGATGTGTAGTGTTCCAAAACTGTTCTATAAATAGTCGTTTGAAGTCCGCGTACGTGTCATACTGTTTACGAATAATGTTATGCCACTTTTCGGCGTTTCTTGTCAAACTAGCCCCAACAATCTGTAATTTTGTCCGTTCATTTTCTGTCCCTACGATCTCGTCTAGTCGGTCCAGGAATCCCATGGGCTGTTCTGTCTTACGTCCCTCAAACTTCGGTAAAGCGTCCCGGTTTAATCGAAATTGCAGTCCGTAGTCTAGTTCAATTCGCCTCCTTTCTATGTCGTCGAGTTTCTCGTGAATTTGTCTAACGTCATGTCCTACCCTAGTTTCTAATCCCGTGACTTTGTCGTCAAGTTTTTCGTCCAGTTTTGTCCTACCGTGTACGTTTTCGTTTTGTATGGTTTCTAATGTTTGTCCTAAATTTTTGTAGTTGGTTCTATGTCGTTTGTCACATGTTTCTATTTCCGTGCTTAAATTTGAAAACCCGCTAATCATTGTTTCTTCCACTGTGTCTACCCGTGTCTTAATTTCAGTTCTTAAGTCAGTCCGTGTCGCGTTCAAGTCTCCTTGCAAATGTGCCCGTGTGTGTTCTAACTTGTCGTCAACCCTGTCTATTTGTTGTTGGACCTCTGTCCGCACGTCGTCTTTGCAATCTGTATTTGCGTTAGTAAGTATTCCTGTGTGTGGTTCATTTTCGCCGTCAGGTCCGCGTGCGCTGTCCTAAACTCGTCCCTTAACTCGTTATGTGATTGCGTAATTTTGTATGTCAGTTCTGTATGTGATTCCACAATTTTATGGCTAACGCCGCATTCGCCTCTTTTGTTCCGTGTGTGCATCTTTTGTTCCTTGCGTGATTCATTAATTTTGTCCGTCAGCTCGTTCTTTAATTCTGTCTGTGATGTCTTAAATTCTAATTTTAATTCCGTTTTAGTTCTTTTGTTCCTGCGTGATTCATCCATTTTGTCCGTTAAATTTTTCTGCAAACTCATCAGAAATCTCCTAAGGTCCTGGTTTCCGTCGGCTTCTGCTGCTCTCACCTGCGGTACCGTCGCCTGGTCCAAGTCCGTGTCTATCATCTCCAACTCTGTCTGCATCGTGTCCGTCTCCTGTAGGTCGCCCCCTGCGTCTAGCTCTATGTCTTGTCTCCCTACATCCATTTCAACCCCGTATATTAGTCCCGATCTTGTGATTCTTTTTGTGTCCTCGTCCGTCATCTCTGTTTCCTTGTTTTGAACTCGTTTCCTGAAAAAATTAAAAAAAAACTTGCGGGCCCCACCTAACTCGGGCTCCCGGATTCTACTCTCTTTCGCTCTAACACCTTTTTAACCTTTTTCTCGAGCCTCACGTTGGGTTTGCCACCTTCTTGTATTTAAATTTTATTTAATATAATTACTATGTTTTTTTTTGTCTCTACTATTTTTAACTTTTTTTTAAATTTTTTTATATAATATAATTACTCCTCCTTTAAACAAGATTTTATTACACGACTTTTGTCGTCGTCACAATGATTTCAAATCGAGGTGCTTTAGCAAACGTTTGGTTGGTTTTTCTTTTACTAATTACTATATTTTATATGCCTCGACTATTTGAAACTTTAATCTCAGGGTTTTCTCACCTACTCACCGTGGGTTCAATCGTGAGTAGATGTGCAATACCCAACCAAACTGCACCCTCGTTTGTTTTACCACTTTTGAAATGTACTAAATTTATTTTGATATGCCAAATCTTAATAGATCAACGATGCCTGATGTCAAATTAATTTATGTAACTTTTATGACTTTAATTTCTGACGTTCTAATATATTCACGGTACTTACCAGAAATATACTGCGCTGAAGGCCTTCCTTTGACTGCTGGCTCAAGTTCGAAATTTGCCGTACGCACTTTTACACAAGATTCTCCAAAATTGTCCTCTTGCGCACTGCCTCCAGGTGTTTGTAAAACAATTTTGATGCCCCAAACCTGAAATAATGTTACCCCAATTTAGAATTTAGTAAAACCTTTATCTACTTTCCTGCGTCAATTCTTCCTCGCCGTATTCCTATCTCCTGTTCCTCTGCTCCGTATCCCGCTTAATTCTTTCTTCGCACAACCAAATCAATCCCGCTGTCTTAATACAAATCACTCCTAATCCTGCTATACCAATTATCCATACGATGTCCTTCTGCCGTTATATCTTCTCAAATCAATCCAAAATTCTTTACGTCGTCGATGCCTTCTTTAACCACTCCAATATCCTGCTGCCGTAATACCCAAATCTATCCCAAAACCAACACTAATCTTCTCAAATAATATACCGTCGCTTTCCCCATTACATCAATAACCACTTCCAAAATCTTCTTTAATATACACGCTGACTTTCCCTTAGCACTTTTAAACACTTTTATAAACTCCTTTTATACTTGAATTAAATAATACTCGATGAATACACAAATAAACTTTTATTTCAAAACTATTTTACAATTTTAACGCAGGTTTCATAAATAGGTCTGTATCTGAACAAATTTAAAAAAGAAGTCCCTTATTTATATTGCTTAGTTATTAACTAAACAAACTTAGCTTACTACAATAACATTTTTTACATATATAACATCCAATAACAAATCTCCTATCTTTCAGTGTCCAACATACCTTCGCTATAGTCTTTATAATAATTTTAAATTTCTACCATTGGTCCTAAACACTTCACTAAACTCCAATAACCTTTTACATTTTGATTCACTTTAAATTTTGATTTACAATTCGTCTAAAAGTTTGATTCTATAAAAGGAAAAGCCAAATAATTCATACACGACCTGGACGCTTTGTTATATTGCAGATATCCATAAATGCGTCCGGCTTTCCGACGGCAAATGTACTCTCAACTGGCTCATGAAATATCAACTCAGTATAAAACCTCAAGTACCGTGCATTATATCAACGTCATAAAGTCATGTTACTACCTTTTGGCATATAAGTTTCAATCTGAAATGGTACATACTTTAACGTATGTAAAGTATAGCAAAATTTATAGTTTTTGAATTATTAAATCTGAAATATTAATCCTATCGTTTGGCATACACCCCTATTAATACAAATATACCTTTAGAAACCCTATAACCCCCTCCCTTACACAATAATATATATATATATATATATATATATATTCTAATATCAGCCCTAATTTACTTTACTTTATATCACCCCTATTACTTTACTTTCGCTTTGGGCTAATACCTTCTTTATTTATTACTTTTTAACTTTAAACAAAATTTGTTTAACGACTTTTGTCGTCGTCCCTAATGATTTCAAATCGAGGTGCTTTAGCAAACGTTTGGTTGGTTCCTTTTTTACTAATTACTATATTTTGATATGCCTCGACTATTTGAAACTTTAATCTCAGGGTTTTCTCACCTACTCACCGTGAGTTCAATCGTGAGTAGATGTGCTCTACCCAACCAAACTGCACCCTCGTTTGTTTTACCACTTTTTTAATGTACTGAATTTACTATGTATGCCAAATTTTAATAGATCAAAGTTGCCTGATGCCAAATTAATTTATGTAACTGTTTATGACTTTAATTTTGACGTTATGATATATTTACGGTACTTACCAGAAATATACCGCGCTGAAGGCCTTCCTTTAACTGCTGGCTCAAGTTCGAAATCGCCGTACGCACTTTCACAAAAGATTCTCCAATATTGTCCGCTTGCGTACTGCCTCCAGGTGTTCTTAAAACAATTTCGATGACCCAAACCTGAAATAATGTTACCCCAATTTAGAATTTAGCAAAAAAACCGTTGTCTACTTCCCCTGCGTTAATTCTTCCTCTTCGTATATCGATCTCCTGTTCCTCTGCTTCGTATCCCACTTAATCCTCTCTTCGCACAATCCAATTCAAACCCGCTGTCCTAATACAAATCACTCCTAGTCCTGCTATTCCAATTATCCATACGATGTCCTTACTGCCTTTTAATCTTCTCAAATCAATCCAAAATTACTTATGTCGTCGATGCCTTCTTTATCCACTCCTATCCCTTACTGCCGTTATATCAAATCTATACCAAAACCAACACCAATCTTCTTAAACAAATAACCGTCGCTTTCCCCTTTGCACTAATAACCACTTCCAAAATCTTCTTTAACTACACGCTGACTTTCCCGTTGCACTTTTAAACACTTTTATTTTTTTTTATATATTCGTCGCCTTTATTACTCGATGTTTCTTATTTCTTTCACACTTGGATTAAATAATACTCGATGATACTTATATAAACTTTTATTTCAAAATATTTTACACTTTAACGCAGGTTTCATAAAATAGGTCTTTATTTGAACAAATTCGAAAAGTAAGTCCCTTATTTATTTTGCTTAGTTATTAAATCAACAAACTTAGCTTACTAGAATAACATTTTTAAACATATAACATCCAATAACAAATCATCTTTCTTTCAGTGTCCAACATACCTTCGCTACAGTCTTTATAATAATTTTAAATTTCTACTATTGGTCCAAAACACTTCACTAAACTCCAATAACCTTTTACATTTTGATTCACTTTAAATTTTGATTTACAATTCGTCCAAGAGTTTGATTCTATAAAAGGAAAAGCCAAATAATTTATACACGACCTGGACGCTTTGTTATATTGCAGATATCCATAAATGCGTTCGGCTTTCCGACGGCAAATGTACTCTCAACTGGCTCATGAAATATCAACTCAGTATAAAACCTCAAGTACCGTGCATTATATCAACGTCATAAAGTCATGTTATCTACCTTTTGGCATATAAGTTTCAATCTGAAATGGTACATACTTTAACGTATGTAAAGTATAGCAAAATTTATAGTTTTTAAATTATTAAATCTGAAATATTGATCCTATCGTTTGGCATACACTCCTATTAATACAAATATACCTTTAGAAACCTTATACCCCCCCCCCTTACATAATAATATATATATATATATATATATATATATATATATTACTCATATTTAGACCAGGGTAGAAAATTAATTAATTACATCAAATAATTTTAATCACCGTGTATAAGGAATTTTATTAGATAATACGCTTTATTAAAAAAAACCGTGGAGAATAAAAATTCATTCGTTTTATTAAAAATAAGAGATT
This sequence comes from Platerodrilus igneus, assembly GCA_036346225.1. NCBI lineage: Eukaryota > Metazoa > Arthropoda > Insecta > Coleoptera > Lycidae > Platerodrilus > Platerodrilus igneus. The sequence continues at coordinate 2,124,634 of JARFIW010000624.1, read as the reverse complement.
TAAATTATTTACAAGACGCTTTCTATAAAAAGGAAGCAGTATTAAAATGCTCAACGTGTAATTTAATTATTCCGAGTAAAGAAACAAATGGAAATTACGTGCAAAATTTATATTAATTGATTCAAGTTTGGGTAACGAGTATTAAACAAAATGTACAGATAATAATTAATATTTGATTAGGAGTCACTAAAAATTAAAGGGTATTATTTTTAATTGAAGTTAATTGAACCATTAGTAACATATAATATGTATAAAAGCTAGTAAAAACCCAATAATATTCAGATCGTAGAAGTATTATGTTTGAACACCTGCGTATTTTTAAATGTTTTATGTTCTGCGTAAAATTTGCAAATAACAAATGGTTACAGAGAATGTTGGAGAAACCGTTGCTTAATATTTACGGGAAATGCTAATAAGGTGGGTTATTTCACAAGTCCACATGGATTGAAAATAACCGATACTAAAGAATATAGATTTGTACCACTCGGAACAGGGTAGATAGAGACAGATAATATGCGCAAGACAGAGACACATATAGTAAAAGGTGTGAGTGGAGCAACGTCACTGGGTTGCGATTGGTTGAAAATAAGAGGCAAACTTGAGAGGTAAAATAACATTTCTGTATAAAATTAATTAGTTATTCCCAGACGTTGCGAGCCGTGTCGAAATTTCTGAGATTTAACTGATGCGAGTGCAAATTTAATAAGAACCGACGCACAGGCGGTCGAGATGGGAACATAGTATACGAAATTCTAGAAACTGGCCGTTTTGAGGACAAAACCGACAGACAGGCTAACCACTATATATACCCGGGTTAATATGAGTTTCGCTCTCTTAGATTTTCGATTTGATTCAATGCGTTAAACAGTGCTTTTTAGTTTTCCGATTTTGATAGAATAATTTAAACAGTTTGCTCGTATATTTTGGTGACTTAAAACAGTTTGTTCTTTACGTGCTGCAATGAATGTAATTTAGTGCACTTAGAAAAGAAGATACAAGGTAATAAAGTCTAGTATCACTGTACCAATTAGTCAAATTTGCAACGACAAATGAATACACAAAAGTAGGCAGTTTTGGCGTATATTTGTGAAAGAAGTATGAATTTCTTTGCTATTTTCGGGGTGTTAATAATTAAATGATTCGTAAACGTGTCTGGATCCACAAAACAAGCTTCAGATATACACAAATGAGTTCCGGAAAAGCACTGAAACAACTTTAGATGAATGGTGGTGTAGAAAATTTTTAAAGGCAACCAGCAATACGAGGACCTAAACATAACCCAGTTGGATTGGTGTGATTAACAGAGGACGATATACATTGGGGCCACGAGTGCATTAACCTTCAGGTAACTTATGCTTTGTTGTTCGATTTTTGATGTGTTGGTGTGTGTTGAATAACTTTATAATTGATTTACTTAAAATGGACAGTAGTGAAATTGTACTAACAACAAAATTTTAATTTTAAGGTGAAATTTTCTTGTTTAAGTAGAAAGGGGTATTTAGTATTTATGTTCTGGATTATGATGAAAATTTGGGGATGTCTTTGAGCTCAATTAGACGAACCTGGTTAATTAACGTAAAGGGGTGGGAGATGCTCCCTTTGTACTCAGACTCAGGTCTGCATATATTGTTATATTAATTAGTAGGCATCTACAAGGACTTTAATTCTGGATGCACATTAAAATGATAATAAATTTAATCTTGAAATTTTCTGATACTGAAATTTATGCTGAATTTTAATTTTAAAATTTTAATGTATTGTGAATATTGATGTAAATAGAGTTAACGTTGGTGTTTGTGATAGGAATGTGTTTGTTTTTTTTATGATTGAGGATGAAAGTTTTAACTAGGTGAGCAGGCGAGGCGGAAAAGAGTAAAGAGGTGATTAACAGAAGAAAGTCAACGGAACAGTTAAGGTAATGAATAGTTTTTTGTAGGATTCACAGCATTCTTGACGCACAATTAGTGGGCCACGATTCGAAATCCGGAGTTCCCGGATTTTGGTGGAATCACAACAATATATATATATATATATATATATATATATATATATATTGCTATTATCCTACAGGATTATTCCTGGAACTGTCATGCCCCGGCGTTGGGCCGTCATTTTAATTATGCTGTGCTCCTCTCCCAATTATGCGTGCCCCATCGTTTGGGCGGTCATATTAATTATTGCTATGAATAAACAGGAATTATCGTGGACCGACCTTGTGTCGACCAATAACAAAACTTGATGTGATAACGCCTTACTCTGTATCAATGGCGTATTCAACTTGTAACTCCTCCTCTCTTTTTAAATTATCAAATTACACTCCCATAAATTTTATCATTCGGCCTCGACTAGCTTTTATTTTGAATTATAAAATGAAGTTAGTTAATTCCATATAATAAAAACAAATATTATGTACAGGTTTTGAAAATTATTAAAATACACTTTTCAATCAATTAATATTGCAAATCTCATTTATCTCAAAAATCATATGCTTTTTAATCAATCTAAAGTCACCAAAAAACCTATTGTTTTTATTAAAAAGAAGCCTGGAACGTTCAAAACCACTGTCATATTACGTACTTTCTACGTATGCAAGTTCGTTGTTGACCCAGTTACATTCATTTATATTAATTAAGCAAATTCAATATTTAATATTTAAATTCAAATAGAAAAGAAAATGTCGTAAAACTAAAAAATCTAACCTGGTCTGTTTTCTTCGTTATTTCCTTCTCGCAACCAAAATTATCGACGCATCCATTATCAACTAGAATTTTCCATGCATTACACCATCCATTTGGATCAAAATTAAACTCCACCAATTCAGAATTATTATATACCCATTTAAAATATTATCTATCCACACGCTTAAATTATTGCATTTAAATTATTGTCATCACCCTCTGGATTATTATTATTAAACTTAGACTTATGCACCCCAAACTTGGATTTCTTATTGTCAGACTTAGATTTATCACATCTCCCTCGAATTATTGTCGTCGCACTTGGAACATTTTCATCCGCCTCCAACTTAGATTTATTCTCACCAGCTTCAGACTAGGAATTTTATACACCCTCGAATTATTGTTGTCGTAGTTAGACTTGGAATTTATTCTCACCGGCCTCAGAATATCATTTATTCTCACCAGACTCAGAATATCATCGTCAGACTTAGATTTATTCTCACCGGCCTCAGAACACTGTCATTATCCGCTTCAGACTTAGAATTATTATGCACCCCAAACTTAGATTTCTTATTGTCAGACTTAGAGCCCTATTATTATTATATTTTAGTTTAAATAAATTCTTCAAAATCTACTTACGTTTAATCGGCAATAGTAATTTTCATCTTCGTCGCACTATATGTCACTTAAACAATTTTCACTTTTAAATATTATTCTTACGCGTTACTCTTAGGTTCAAAGTGACGCACCTCGGCCTTTGTTGAGTTGAAAACTGAGCTCGTTATCATTGTCGCTGTTAATATATGATTGATATCCCACTTCGTCTGTGGGTTTGGCCTACTAATTTTAACCAATCAAGTCTTTCCATTTCCTACACTTAAAGTAGTTTTCTGATGTAACATTCTCGTCCTCTCAAGTAATTGTTGTTTGCTTGCAGCTGCTTTATTATCAGCCCATGCGGTGTTTTGAGAAATAGTATCGTTTTTCCATATTGTACACAACTATCTGATGCAATTCGACTTTCAATTTTCATATATGCTTATTTATTTACGCATTTTTAATTACCTTCACTTATCAAAATTGTTAATTATTTGTTCGCACTTGCACTACGCTTCTTTAAGCTTTATTTCTTATCTCCGTATTATCATAACTGATTGGAATTCTTTTGAATGCGTGTTTAATGACATTTATTATGCTTACTTATAAATACGCGTGCTTCCACTGAAAAATGTCGTTATTTGCATTACCTAAATTTACTAAAACTCTATATACAGGGTGTTAAATATTCGTTATCTACTTAATGCATGTATTACTTATTTTGAAATGTTACTAGTTTTTTTTTCTAATTGGTTTGTCATAAGGTGTAAAGCCCTTCTTTACTATATTCGCGGTCTAGTCTGGGAATTACCCCATGGGTGAGCAATGAGTTTGGGCGTGGGTATATGGTGGGCTCGACTACAAACGGGAACAAAAAGGTAAATGGACGCCACTGCATCTATATAGACAACAAGCAAAACTAAAGTATCCTACAGGAAGACGCAGAAACCTATAGGATATAATGATTATCAAAAACTTACAAACCACAATAAACAATACCTCTGAAACCTCTTGGACCTCTGCTCCAGCTTCCGCGATGTCGGACCTGCAAGAAGATGTCACACAAAAAATAATATATAAGACACTGTTTGTGCCTCACAATAACAAAATATTTCGATCCTTATAGATCGATTGGCCTGAATTTAAAACCTTAATAACACCTTACCTATGAGAAAATACTCTACTGGAAATTACTTATTCTGTTTCTATTACCTGGTACTGTATCAACTTTTCCACATTCAAAATTTTGCTGATCTAATTTGAGCAATGTTAAGTTCAATAAGTGAAATAAAAGACAAAGGTATCAATTCAAAGTTTAATGGAAATATGATTCTCTTTTGTTGCAAAAATTACTTGTAACTAAAATTTATTAATCAATATATAATAAGCTTTAAAACTTTCTTAGAGTGTTCTTCTATAATCAAAATTATCAACATTAAGTAAGTTATAGAAGTTTCTGAATATGCTTCTCTACATAGAGAGGTATTAACATTTATAAGTTATTTAATACAGTTTAGGTTCTAAAACATCCATAAAACAGATCTGTTCTGGCTTACAAGATTTTTATCTAAAGAACTTGTTACATAAACAGTTCATATGGTCTAAGCATGAAATTAATAAAAGTCAGACCAACATATGTTAAAAGCAGCTTAGGTATTCTACTAATCACAACAAATTGCTAGAAAACATCTTTCATCCAAAGGTGGACTTTATACATATTTTTATCACTTAACATGTGCATCCTAAATGCACTTTAAATTTTTAGGTTATACTTTCAAACTAAATTTTACGTAATATATGAGCATAAACACGTTTTGCAAACAAACTTGAAATTTACTTTATTTAACGAAAGTTTCCCATGATTTAGAAGAGAGTAAATTAAAGCTTTAACCTTAATTAGCACACGAAACTGATTTTCAGTAAAAAGTTTATAAGTACCTGATAGATTGTGTTTTAGTTCTACAACGGCGATGTTGACGAACGTAATAGATGAATTAAGACGCATAGCATTCCATCTGCTTGATATTCCGAAAGATACAAAACATGCCGGCATTAACCATAATTCCTCGGACAGCTTTAAAACAACTAATTTCACAATACTCGACCAAAATCTAATTCCATTGTTTAGCGTGTTCCTCAAACCTGCTAAAGAGATTGAACCAAGTATTAGTTTTAAACACGGCTGATTAATTACACGGTGCTTACCACTAATGGATTTCCTCACAACGTGTTGTAGCTGTTGCCTTAAGTTGACTGGGCGGCTTACACGAGAGCTCTTCGTGAAGCCTCCGCGCGACAACCAAGAAGCCCTACCACTCTCTTAGAGCTATCCTTAGCTCCCACTTACAAGCGGAGTTGACCATTTTCAAAAGCGAAGTCTACGTACCCGCGGTTGCTTGCAAGATGGCCGTGTTCCTTACTTGCCAACGCTCTTAGTCCTCGCGTCATTTTCGCGCAGGCGTTATGTTTAACAATTGCTCTAGCGGACGTCAAAACGCCTGTAGTTTATGTAACTCAAGTTACGTTCAAGGTATTCACGATATCGAGAGTATAGGAGTCTCCATTAAATACTCTTTATAGGTAAAAATAATATAAACGGAAAGAGTTGTTCTTCTTTATAGTACATTAAATTAATTAACGATTACACGCTAAATGACAGATTCGCAAAATAATAACAGTTAGAACTGTTTTTCCTTCAGAGATATGAAATGTAACAAAATTTTGTTACACTGCCTCCGATCAAAAGGAAAAAACTTTGAGGTTAATTATATCTTAATATATACATAACCGAGAAGATTTTTTTTATAGACGAAAACTATCGCCTTAACCAAAAGATAAATACAAAAAAGAAGCATCCTAACTAATTTAAGTAAGGGCAAAGTAAGTTTGCATTTTGACCTCTGAACCGAAAAAGAATTATGAGCGACCTCTTGAATTAAGAAGAGAAAATTGGGGTGCAACTAAATGAGTGTGTAGGTAACTCTGCGTACCACACATCCGTCAGGAGTCAGTATAGGTAAGTCGTAATCGGTAAAAAGTCATAATCGGTAAAATTCAAAATATTGTAGTCTAGCACTCGAGTTGCAACCAAACGGGGAACTAAAAAACTAACTTACTTTTCAAAATATAACTTGAAATTCAAACAAAAAGCTTGACATGAACTATCGCAAAATAACAACAAAAAGATTTACTTTCCTACTACTACCCTTGACACGATAACCTTACTAATATTAATAGTAAATCAAAACTCACATCTATATACATAAATATCAATAAAGTTCCAACAATGATTATGTATTTGCTGGTCTCAAAATTCCAGCTCAATACATTCAGCAAAATTTGATTATTACCTCTACCAAAATAAACTGCTCATCAAGCCAACATTCCATACTCATTGTAGCCTACTAATGAATACTTGGCTTCTACAGCTTATAGCTATTCATAGCCCAATCGCTACTCTTTTCTTTGGGACACTCCAGTCTCAAAAAATCCTCAACTCTACTGTGGCACACCAAACATCTCGAACCAAAGCTACTCAATACTACAATGGCCTCACCAACTAGCTTACTCTGACCTACAACAACAAACAGCACCTACCTTCCTCGCTTACTCTAGACATAACAACACATGACGCGATCAAAATACGTCCACCAACATGAAGCAACAAATATTTGTTTCGCTCCACTACGGGCTACAGCAACAACACGGGCAAAACAACACTTTTGTCTTTCTCGTCTACTACTACTAAATATTCCATTAGTGCACATTTAAAACAACACTAGTTGAGAAACTTTCAATCTCTACCAGCAACGATATACTGGCAAAAGCCTTCAATTCATCATCACCACTCTATCCCATAACCAAATTTATAATATATCCTTTACGACACAAATACTAAAGACGACCAATCAGTCCTCTGGTACATATTCTGGATCTACGACAGAATAGGGTTTTAGATCCTTGACATGCCACCTGCCTGCTTTTGATCCATCTAGATTAATTAGATCGTACACCACATTCGAGCACTTCTTTTTGACTACACTCAAAATAAATTTTGGAGCCAGTTTAGCAGTAAATTTATTAGCCGCGCTCGACAGCACCTTATTGGACCTCCACACTTTACTGCCAACCTCAAAGAAATGTTCCTCCTCCTTAGATTATATCGATTGCTTGACCTTCGATAAGCCACATGCAGATTCGCACGAACGTCTTCAAAGACTTTAAATATACCTTGGTGGTCTGAAACATATAATGGGCGACTACCAGGAACGATTTCAACATCAGCTTCAGGAATAAATCCACTACCGTAAAATTTACCGGATATGGGGACGTGTCGGCCAAAAACCAAAAATTCGGAGTATAACCCGTCGACTCATGCTTAGCAGAATTAATTGCAAATTGAATCTGCGCTAACTCAGTATCCCAGGTATCATGTTCTTCGAGATAGGATCGAATAGCTGTCCCTACCGTCCTATTAATCCTCTCAACAAAATTACATTGTGGCGCATAAACAGCATTATACCATATCTTTTGAATTTCAAACCTATTACATAATGACTTAAAAATTCGACCAGCTAAATTTGAACCATTATCGCAAATAATAAATTGGGGCACACCAAACATTAAAAACACTTTCTGTTTTATAAACTGTTCAATTACATGTGACTTTGCACTGCGCAGAGGATGTAGAATTGTATATTTTGAGAACCAATCTCCTACTACCAACAACCATTTAAATCCTAATTTTGAGCGAGGAATGGACCCATAAGATCTAGCGCGATAATTTGAAATGGAAACTTGGCCTCTTTCTCCTTTCCCATTAAGCCTAAAGGACCTGCATTAGAAGATTTTTGCGCACCACACACTAAACATGCGACAAAATTTCAACACATCTAAACTCATCTTGGGCCAATAATAATGTTCTTGGACTCTAGCAATTGTCTTCGAGATCCCAAAATGTCCTGCAACTGAGGGGTCATGACACGATCTAATGACTTCTTCCCTTTGAACTTTCGGTACTAAATATTTCCACTCTACTACATTTGACAACATAGGCAAATTTGATGGGATAAACTTAAAACAAAATCATTCTCAACTTTCCATTGAGGGTAATTTTCAGGCGACGCCAAAATTTTCTTACGTAACGACACATACCAATTTTCTAAATTATCAAGCTTGACCTCTATTAAATTTACAACATGTTTTCATCCGGAGTTGCACGACTTAGACAGTCAGGGACTACGTTAAACTTTTCTTTCCTGTGTACCAAATCAAACGAATGTTGTCTTAACCTTACAGCCCATCTAGCTAACTTTCCTGTAGGGTTCTGCAAATTACTCAACCAAAGCAACGAAAATGATCGGTTACGACCGTGAAACGAACTCCTTCAACCCATGGACGGAATTTTCAATGGCAAAGATTACCGCAAGGCACTCCTTCTCCGTCGTTGAATAATTTCGTTCAGCTCGATTAAGGGTTTTGCTGGCATACGATATAACACGTTCTTCTCCACTGACATTCTGAATTAATACGGCACCTAGACCCGTATTACTCGCATCACACTCAATAATAAAGGGAACAGAATAATCTGGCTGCGCCAGAAGTGGTGCAGACACTAAAGCCTCTTTAATCGACACAAAGGAAGCCTCTGCTTCTGAAGTCCACGTAACGACTTGACCTTTTTTTCTTTTCTTGACTAGATCATTGATTGGTGAAACTAAAGATGAAAAGTCTTTAATGAAACGACGGTACCAGCTACACATACCAAGAAATCTCTTAACTTCAGTGGTGGTCTTTGGGCGTGGAAAATTGACCATAGCTGACACCTTATCTGGATCCGTCCTTAAAGAATTTGACCCTACTATATAACCGAGAAACTTGAGTGACTTCTTAAAAAACTCGCACTTTTCTAAATTCAACGTTAGATTTGCCTCTCGAATGCGTTCCTTGACTTCGTACAATAACTTTAGGTGTTCTTCAAACGTCGATGAGCACAGAATTATATCATCCAAATAGCAGAAAACGTATGGTTCGAATTTCGGACCGAAAATTGCATCAACTAAACGCTGTTGAGTCTGTGCAGCATTTTTTAGACCGAACGGCATCGTCACAAATCTATACTGTCCCCGCGAAATAACGCTAAACGCTGTTTTATCTTTAGATTATTCACTAAGAGGACCTGCCAAAATTACTTTCTCAAATCAAGACTAGAAATATAATTAGCTTTACTTAACATCCCTAGGATTCTATATATATTAGGAAGAGGGTAACTGTCATGGACCGTAACATCGTTCAATGCCCTTCCGTCGAAGCAAAATCTATATTCTTTACTATCTTTTTTCTTAACTAACAACACAGGCGAATTCCATGGACTCTGACAAGGTTTTACTACTTTTAATCGAATCATTTCATCTAACTCCTTATCCAACTCTTTACTAATATAGGGAGACATAACATAGGGTCTTTTCCTGAAGGGTTTGCATCTCCTGTATCGATATCCATCTCAATCATATTAGTACGCCCTAATTTATCAGCACTAGAAATTTCTCGAAATGAATCTATGGCAGTTTGCGCCTGTGACCTCTGATTAATCGACAAATCATCCAAATTGAGTAAACAGTCACTATATTTTAGGGGAACTGATGATGGACCCACATACGGAACACTACTTTCCGCATCGCCTTGCACATGCCACGAATTATTTTTAAAATTTGCTATCAATCCAAATAGCTTAGCAAAGTCACTACCAAATATAAATGCGTGTGGTAAAGATGGCACTACGAGAGCATTAAGAACACGACATTGTTTTCCTACTGAAATGGGCAAATCTACGATTCCTTCGACTGGTTTCAAAGCTCCATCCGCTGTAAAAATACCTTGTTTCTGTAACCTGAAAATTTTTAACTCTAACCTATTGATTAAAGGAATAGGAAGAGACCCAACTACCGATGTAGTACATCCTGAATCCAAAAGACCAGTGACATCTATATTAAATAATTTAACCATCACATATGGCCGATTATCACCAGATTTTTCAACAAATAACGAATCAGTTTTGGGCTAAGGGTTAGTACGACAAAAATTTTTTACTACTTTTAACCATTCAGACCACTCTTTTCTACAAAAATAATTCTTCTGTTCACAAACCATAACTGCCGCCTTTTGAGAAGGAGTGGAATGCCGGCCGCGCAACATCCATCTCTTCACTTGTTTTTTGAACATGCTGGACACTTATCACGTGTAACTCCTTTATGACCGCAACCGTAGCAAAAAATTCTCTTTGGGAATCTACAATACCGAAATGAATGACCATGTCGCGAACAATTCCAACACCCTGAAATAATTTTTGTTGGACCTGAAGAACTAGCATGGGTAGGTACTGGAAAAGTTTTATTATTACTTATAGTCTGAACTTGTGGAGCACACGTTTTTTGATTATCAACACGAGCTTCTGATGTTGGAGAATCTTTCAAATAAATAGGGTATTTATTCTTTACTGACGAATTAGCACTATTATGAAATTTAGCGGAGCTAGTCGACTGACTGAAAACTGATTTTTGTTTCAACATCATGGCCTCTTCAATTTTGCATAATTTTATTAACGTAGCTGTGTTTTTAATATCTGAAAGAGCAAGTTGCGATATGAATACTGGTAATAAATTTTTCCTGAGTATCCTCACTTTTGTAATCTCTGCTGGGGTATGGGGTAGTCTACTAAATAAACTTTCTACATGAGCAACGAATAGAACAATTGGTTCATCCCTCTTTTGACGACGATTTTTTATTGTCTCCCAGATCTCTTCCTCTGAATGAGCGGGTAAAAAATCTTCTTTCAACCTACTCTCAAGGGCTTCCCAATCTTTTACGGAATTTCTAATACTCCTAAACCACACTAAAGCATTTCCGACGAACAATTCGACAGACGACTCAAACAAGTCTTTATATGATACCTTACGTGAATGTGCCAACTCCTTTATCCTATCCAAAAAGAAATACAGCTGCTTGGGGTCTCCTGAAAATTTAACTGACCAAGATCCAACAGGGATCGGTGGTGTAAAATATGGGAACGTATACATAGGTGCAGCTACTGCTAACGAAGTTGTGTGACTTGCATCACTTGCACTGCTTGACCCTGGGCTCGGATTCACCTTCTCGTAAAATTCAGCTTCGACAGTAAGGATGGTTGCTAACAATTCCTTTTTAGATAGTTCAGCTTCTTTCAGTTTGTCAGACGGGAGTCTCATACGTTTAACTCGACACGATACATGGACAAGCCTAGAAAGTACTCTTTTAAAGATAGAATCTCCCGAATCACCTTCAAATTCTAACACCAAATGTTTTATTGAATCGATGGTAGCATTTATCTCTCATTCTTCCTCAAATTCTACCCTGTATACTGACAGATCTACTAAACAATCAGGTTTCCCTACTTCTTTCGCCAACAATCTACCTAGAATTTTCTCTTTTCCATAACCGGCCTGGCACTTTCTATTCCACGGATTTTTAATTCATATTCCAGCTCTTCTTTAAGTAAATGAACAATTTGAAATGTTTCAGCCATTTTTAAAATTTATTTTGACAACCTAAGTTATTTTATTTCTTGACCAACTCAATATGACAAAAATTTCTTTAATGCGAATCAAACCTGTTGTGACATTCAAATAACTAATGCATAAAAGACTTGAGGTTCCAGACACGATATAAATCCTATGAAAATTTATAACCAAATTAATTTTGAGTTTACCAACTAAACCAACACATTAAGGGATATTGAAATAACTAATTTTTATAAATCAAACATCAACGAAATCGAGCCCCACGTTGGGCGCCAGTGAAATGTTACTAGTTTTTTTTTCTAATTGGTTTGTCATAAGGTGTAAAGCCCTTCTTTACCATATTCGCGGTCTAGTCTGGGAATTACCCCATGGGTGAGCAATGAGTTTGGGCGTGGGTATATGGTGGGCTCGACTACAAACGGGAACAAAAAGGTAAATGGACGCCACTGCATCTATATAGACAACCAGCAAAATTAAAGTATCCTACAGGAAGACGCAGAAACCTATAGGATATAATGATTATCAAAAAAACTTACAAACCACAATAAACAATACCTCTGGAAACCTCTTGGACCTCTGCTCCAGCTTCCGCGATGTCGGATCTGCAAGAAGATGTCACACAAAAAAATAATATATAAGACACTGTTTGTGCCTCACAATAACAAAATATTTCGATCCTTATAGATCGATTGGCCTGAATTTAAAACCTTAATAACACCTTACCTATGAGAAAATACTCTACTGAAATTACTTATTCTGTTTCTATTACCTGGTACTGTATCAACTTTTCCACATTCAAAATTTTGCTGATCTAATTTGAGCAATGTTAAGTTCAATAAGTGAAATAAAAAGACAAAGGTATCAATTCAAAGTTTAATTGAAATATGATTCTCTTTTGTTGCAAAAATTACTTGTAACTAAAATTTATTAATCAATATATAATAAGCTTTAAAACTTTCTTAGAGTGTTCTTCTATAATCAAAATTATCAACATTAAGTAAGTTATAGAAGTTTCTGAATATGCTTCTCTACATAAAGAGGTATTAACATTTATAAGTTATTTAATACAGTTTAGGTTCTAAAACATCCATAAAACAGATCTGTTCTGGCTTACAAGATTTTTATCTAAAGAACTTGTTACATAAACAGTTCATATGGTCTAAGCATGAAATTAATAAAGTCAGTTCAACATATGTTAAAAGCAGCTTAGGTATTCTACTAATCACAACAAATTGCTAGAAAACATCTTTCATCCAAAGGTGGACTTTATACATATTTTATCACTTAACATGTGCATCCTAAATGCACTTTAAATTTTAGGTTATACTTTCAAACTAAATTTTACGTAATATATGAGCATAAACACGTTTTGCAAACAAACTTGAAATTTACTTTATTTAACGAAAGTTTCCCATGATTTAGAAGAGTAAATTAAAGCTTTAACCTTAATTAGCACACGAAACTGATTTTCAGTAAAAAGTTTATAAGTACCTGATAGATTGTATTTTAGTTCTACAACGGCGATGTTGACGAACGTAATAGATGAATTAAGACGCATAGCATTCCATCTGCTTGATATTCCGAAAGATACAAAACATGCCGGCATTAACCATAATTCCTCGGACAGCTTTAAAACAACTAATTTCACAATACTCGACCAAAATCTAATTCCATTGTTTAGCGTGTTCCTCAAACCTGGTAAAGAGATTGAACCAAGTATTAGTTTTAAACACGACTGATTAATTACACGGTGCTTACCACTAATGGATTTCCTCACAACGTGTTGTAGCTGTTGCCTTAAGTTGACTGGGCGGCTTACACGAGAGCTCTTCGTGAAGCCTCCGCGCGACAACCAAAGCCTACCACTCTCTTAGAGCTATCCTTAGCTCCCACTTACAAGCAGGTTGACCATTTTCAAAGCGAAGTCTACGTACCCGCGGTTGCTTGCAAGATGGCCGTGCTTACTTGCCAACGCTCTTAGTCCTCGCGTCATTTTCGCGCAGGCGTTATGTTTAACGATTGCTCTAGCGGACGTCAAAACGCCTGTGGTTTATGTAACTCAAGTTACGTTCAAGGTATTCACGATATCGAGTATAGGGTCTCCATTAAATACTCTTTATAGGTAAAAATAATATAAACGGAAAGAGTTGTTCTTCTTTATAGTACATTAAATTAATTAACGATTACACGCTAAATGACAGATTCGCAAAATAATAACAGTTAGAACTGTTTTTCCTTCAGAGATATGAAATGTAACAAAAATTTTGTTACAATTTCTATCTAACTATGCGTCTTATTGTTACTATTTGCGTCGCTTAAAACTACTTATACTCTATATACAGGGTGTTGACTGCTTACTATTTACAAACTATCCCAATTACTCAATTTTCTTCTAAATAAATGCAGTTTTCTGCTTTCTATTATGATTTCTAATTCCTGCGACCTTTACTATAAAATACACCTTAAACAACCCCTTATCACAGCATATATATATATATATACATATAAAATACACTTAAACAACCCCTTATCACAGCATAATATATATATATATATATATATATAATATATATATATATATATATATATATATATATATATATATATATATATATTAGCTGTGATAAGGTTGATTTAATGGTGTAATGTGATTAGAAAGGTATAACTGCAGATGAATTAGATAAATCGATTGAGAACTTTAGATTAAGCAGAAAACTGCATTTATTACATAGAAGAAAATTGCATGCTAAATTGGACATTGATTCTGTAAATGTTATGAAGATAACACTTCCTGTATATATGATATAATAGTTTTAAGGAACTCGCAAATAGTGAACAATTAACGCATTAGTTAGACAGCTAGAAATTCGTTAACGACAGAACTGTTTGTACATTTCATACTTGAAGGACATAACAGCTGTCTAACTGTTATATTTTGCGAATCTGTCATTTAGCGTGAATCGTAATTTGTACTGCATCAAAGAAGAACAACGTTTCCGTTGTATGTGTTTATTTTTACCTGAGTAAAGAGTATTCCAAGATTCGTGATTTCCTTGAACGTTACTTGATGTTACATAACATAGCAGTTGCGTTTTGATCGTACTTTCGTCAGACTGCTAATCGTTATAACATAACTCTTGCTCTGCGCGTAAAATGACGCGTATGACTAAGAGTCTGACTTTGCAAGTATAGAATACACTGGCATTTGCAGATGCGGTATTCGTAGACTTGTTTGAAAATGGTCAACCTGCTTGTAAGTGGGAGCTAAGGATAGCTCTAAGAGAGTGGTAGGGCTTGGTTGTCGCGGAGGCTTCACGAAGAGCTCGTGAAGCCGCCCAGTCAACTTAAGACAACAGCTACAACACGTTGTGAGGAAATCCATTAGTGGTAAGCACCGTGAATTAATCAGTCGTGTTTAAAACTAATACTTGGTTCAATCTCTTAGCAGGTTTGAAGGAACACGCTAAACAATGGAATTAGATTTTGTTCGAGTATTGTGAAATTAGTTGTTTTAAAGCTGTCCGAGGAATTATGGTTAATGCCGGCATGTTTTGTATCTTTCGGAATATCAAGCAGATGGAATGCTATGTCTTAATTCATCTATTACGTTCGTCAACATCGCCGTTGTAGAACTAAAACACAATCTATCAGGTACTTATAAACTTTTTACTGAAAATCAGTTTCGTGTCTAATTAAGGTTAAAGCTTTAATTTACTCTTCTAAATCATGGGAAACTTTCGTTAAATAAAGTAAATTTCAAGTTTGTTTGCAAAACGTGTTTATGCTCATATATTACGTAAAATTTAGTTTGAAAGTATAACCTAAAATTTAAAGTGCATTTAGGATGCACATGTTAATGATAAAATATGTATAAAGTCCACCTTTGGATGAAAGATGTTTTCTAGCAATTTGTTGTGATTAGTAGAATACCTAAGCTGCTTTTAACATATGTTGAACTGACTTTTATTAATTTCATGCTTAGACCATATGAACTGTTTATGTAACAAGTTCTTTAGATAAAAATCTTGTAAGCCAGAACAGATCTGTTTTATGGATGTTTTAGAACCTAAACTGTATTAAATAACTTATAAATGTTAATACCTCTCTATGTAGAGAAGCATATTCAGAAACTTCTATAATTACTTAATGTTGATAATTTTGATTATAGAAGAACACTCTAAGAAAGTTTTAAAGCTTATTATATATTGATTAATAAATTTTAGTTACAAGTAATTTTTGCAACAAAAGAGAATCATATTTCCATTAAACTTTGAATTGATACCTTTGTCTTTTATTTCACTTATTGAACTTAACATTGCTCAAATTAGATCAGCAAAATTTTGAATGTGGAAAAGTTGATACAGTACCAGGTAATAGAAACAGAATAAGTAATTTCCAGTAGAGTATTTTCTCATAGGTAAGGTGTTATTAAGGTTTTAAATTCAGGCCAATCGATCTATAAGGATCGAAATATTTTGTTATTGTGAGGCACAAACAGTGTCTTATATATTATTTTTGTGTGACATCTTCTTGCAGGTCCGACATCGCGGAAGCTGGAGCAGAGGTCCAAGAGGTTTCAGAGGTATTGTTTATTGTGGTTTGTAAGTTTTTTTGATAATCATTATATCCTATAGGTTTCTGCGTCTTCCTGTAGGATACTTTAGTTTTGCTTGTTGTCTATATAGATGCAGTGGCGTCCATTTACCTTTTTGTTCCCGTTTGTAGTCGAGCCCACCATATACCCACGCCCAAACTCATTGCTCACCCATGGGGTAATTCCCAGACTATACCGCGAATATAGTAAAGAAGGGCTTTACACCTTATGACAAACCAATTAGAAACAAAAACTAGTAACATTTCACTGGCGCCCAACGTGGGGCTCGATTTCGTTGATGTTTGATTTATAAAAATTAGTTATTTCAATATCCCTTAATGTGTTGGTTTAGTTGGTAAACTCAAAATTAATTTGGTTATAAATTTTCATAGGATTTATATCGTGTCTGGAACCTCAAGTCTTTTATGCATTAGTTATTTGAATGTCACAACAGGTTTGATTCGCATTAAAGAAATTTTTTGTCATATTGAGTTGGTCAAGAAATAAAATAACTTTAGGTTGTCAAAATAAATTTTAAAAATGGCTGAAACATTTCAAATTGTTCATTTACTCAAAGAAGAGCTGAATATGAATTAAAAATCCGTGGAATAGAAAGTGCCAGGCCGGTTATGGAAAAGAGAAAAATTCTAGGTAGATTGTTGGCGAAAGAAGTAGGGAAACCTGATTGTTTAGTAGATCTGTCAGTATACAGGGTAGAATTTGAGGAAGAATGTAGAGAGATAAATGCTACCATCGATTCAATAAAACATTTGGTGTTAGAATTTGAAGGTGATTCGGGAGATTCTATCTTTAAAAGAGTACTTTCTAGGCTTGTCCATGTATCGTGTCGAGTTAAACGTATGAGACTCTGTCTGACAAACTGAAAGAAGCTGAACTATCTAAAAGGAATTGTTAGCAACCATCCTTACTGTCGAAGCTGAATTTTACGAGAAGGTGAAGTGAGCCCAGGGTCAACAGTGCAAGTGATGCAAGTCACACAACTTCGTTAGCAGTAGCTGCACCTATGTATACGTTCCCATATTTTACACCACCGATCCCTGTTGGCTCTTGGTCAGTTAAATTTTCAGGAGACCCCAAGCAGCTGTATTTCTTTTGATAGGATAAAGGAGTTGGCACATTCACGTAAGGTATCATATAAAGACTTGTTTGAGTCGTCTGTCGAATTGTTCGTCGGAAATGCTTTAGTGTGGTTTAGGAGTATTAGAAATTCCGTAAAAGATTGGGAAGCCCTTGAGAGTAGGTTGAAAGAAGATTTTTTACCCGCTCATTCAGAGGAAGAGATCTGGGAGACAATAAAAAATCGTCGTCAAAAGAGGGATGAACCAATTGTTCTATTCGTTGCTCATGTAGAAAGTTTATTTAGTAGACTACCCCATACCCCAGCAGAGATTACAAAAGTGAGGATACTCAGGAAAAATTTATTACCAGAATTCATATCGCAACTTGCTCTTTCAGATATTGAGGATACAGCTACGTTAATAAAATTATGCAAAAATTGGAAGAGGCCATTGAAAAATTCCGTCCATGGGTTGAAGGAGTTCGTTTCACGGTCGTAACCGATCATTTTTCGTTGCTTTGGTTGAGTAATTTGCAGAACCCTACAGGAAAGTTAGCTAGATGGGCTGTAAGGTTAAGACAACATTCGTTTGATTTGGTACACAGGAAAGAAAAGTTTAACGTAGTCCCTGACTGTCTAAGTCGTGCAACCCGGATGAAAACATGTTGTAAATTTAATAGAGGTCAAGCTTGATAATTTAGAAAATTGGTATGTGTCGTTACGTAAGAAAATTTTGTCGCCTGAAAATTACCCTCAATGGAAAGTTGAGAATGATTTTGTTTTTAAGTTTATCCCATCAAATTTGCCTATGTTGTCAAATGTAGTAGAGTGGAAATATTTAGTACCGAAAGTTCAAAGGGAAGAAGTCATTAGATCGTGTCATGACCCCTCAGTTGCAGGACATTTTGGGATCTCGAAGACAATTGCTAGAGTCCAAGAACATTATTATTGGCCCAAGATGAGTTTAGATGTGTTGAAATTTTGTCGTGCATGTTTAGTGTGTGGTGCGCAAAAATCTTCTAATGCAGGTCCTTTAGGCTTAATGGGAAAGGAGAAAGAGGCCAAGTTTCCATTTCAAATTATCGCGCTAGATCTTATGGGTCCATTCCCTCGCTCAAAATTAGGATTTAAATGGTTGTTGGTAGTAGGAGATTGGTTCTCAAAATATACAATTCTACATCCTCTGCGCAGTGCAAAGTCACATGTAATTGAACAGTTTATAGAACAGAAAGTGTTTTTAATGTTTGGTGTGCCCCAATTTATTATTTGCGATAATGGTTCAAATTTAGCTGGTCGAATTTTTAAGTCATTATGTAATAGGTTTGAAATTCAAAAGATATGGTATAATGCTGTTTATGCGCCACAATGTAATTTTGTTGAGAGGATTAATAGGACGGTAGGGACAGCTATTCGATCCTATCTCGAAGAACATGATACCTGGGATACTGAGTTAGCGCAGATTCAATTTGCAATTAATTCTGCTAAGCATGAGTCGACGGGTTATACTCCGAATTTTTGGTTTTTGGCCGACACGTCCCCATATCCGGTAAATTTTACGGTAGTGGATTTATTCCTGAAGCTGATGTTGAAATCGTTCCTGGTAGTCGCCCATTATATGTTTCAGACCACCAAGGTATATTTAAAGTCTTTGAAGACGTTCGTGCGAATCTGCATGTGGCTTATCGAAGGTCAAGCAATCGATATAATCTAAGGAGGAGGAACATTTCTTTTGAGGTTGGCAGTAAAGTGTGGAGGTCCAATAAGGTGCTGTCGAGCGCGGCTAATAAATTTACTGCTAAACTGGCTCCAAAATTTATTTTGAGTGTAGTCAAAAAGAAGTGCTCGAATGTGGTGTACGATCTAATTAATCTAGATGGATCAAAAGCAGGCAGGTGGCATGTCAAGGATCTAAAACCCTATTCTGTCGTAGATCCAGAATATGTACCAGAGGACTGATTGGTCGTCTTTAGTATTTGTGTCGTAAAGGATATATTATAAATTTGGTTATGGTATAGAGTGGTGATGATGAATTGAAGGCTTTTGCCAGTATATCGTTGCTGGTAGAGATTGAAAGTTTCTCAACTAGTGTTGTTTTAAATGTGCACTAATGGAATATTTAGTAGTAGTAGACGAGAAAGACAAAAGTGTTGTTTTGCCCGTGTTGTTGTTGTAGCCCGTAGTGGAGCGATACAAATATTTGTTGCTTCATGTTGGTGGACGTATTTTGATCGCGTCATGTGTTGTTATGTCTAGAGTAAGCGAGGAAGGTAGGTGCTGTTTGTTGTTGTAGGTCAGAGTAAGCTAGTTGGTGAGGCCATTGTAGTATTGAGTAGCTTTGGTTCGAGATGTTTGGTGTGGCCACAGTAGAGTTGAGGATTTTTTTTGAGACTGGAGTAAGTAAGTAAGTTATAGAAGTTTCTGAATATGCTTCTCTACATAGAGAGGTATTAACATTTATAAGTTATTTAATACAGTTTAGGTTCTAAAACTTCCATAAAACAGATCTGTTCTGGCTTACAAGTGATGCAAGTCACACAACTTCGTTAGCAGTAGCTGCACCTATGTATACGTTCCCATATTTTACACCACCGATCCCTGTTGGCTCTTGGTCAGTTAAATTTTCAGGAGACCCCAAGCAGCTGTATTTCTTTTGGATAGGATAAAGGAGTTGGCACATTCACGTAAGGTATCATATAAAGACTTGTTTGAGTCGTCTGTCGAATTGTTCGTCGGAAATGCTTTAGTGTGGTTTAGGAGTATTAGAAATTCCGAAAAGATTGGGAAGCCCTTGAGAGTAGGTTGAAAGAAGATTTTTACCCGCTCATTCAGAGGAAGAGATCTGGGAGACAATAAAAATCGTCGTCAAAAGAGGGATGAACCAATTGTTCTATTCGTTGCTCATGTAGAAAGTTTATTTAGTAGACTACCCCATACCCCAGCAGAGATTACAAAAGTGAGGATACTCAGGAAAATTTATTACCAGAATTCATATCGCAACTTGCTCTTTCAGATATTGAGGATACAGCTACGTTAATAAAATTATGCAAAAATTGGAAGAGGCCATGATGTTGAAACAAAATCAGTTTTCAGTCAGTCGACTAGCTCCGCTAAATTTCATAATAGTGCTAATTCGTCAGTAAAGAATAAATACTTATTTATTTGAAAGATTCTCCAACATCAGAAGCTCGTGTTGATAATCAAAAACGTGTGCTCCACAAGTTCAGACTATAAGTAATAATAAAACTTTTCCAGTACCTACCCATGCTAGTTCTTCAGGTCCAACAAAAATTATTTCAGGGTGTTGGAATTGTTCGCGACATGGTCATTCATTTCGGTATTGTAGATTCCCAAAGAGAATTTTTTGCTACGGTTGCGGTCATAAAGGAGTTACACGTGATAAGTGTCCAGCATGTTCAAAAAACAAGTGAAGAGATGGATGTTGCGCGGCGGCATTCCACCTTCTCAAAAGGCGGCAGTTATGGTTTGTGAACAGAAGAATTATTTTGTAGAAAAGAGTGGTCTGAATGGTTAAAAGTAGTAAAAATTTTGTCGTACTAACCCTTAGCCCAAAACTGATTCGTTATTTGTTGAAAATCTGGTGATAATCGGCCATATGTGATGGTTAAATTATTTGATATAGATGTCACTGGTCTTTGGATTCAGGATGTAATACATCGGTAGTTGGGTCTCTTGCTATTCCTTTAATCAATAGGTTAGAGTTAAAAATTTTCAGGTCACAGAAACAAGGTATTTTTACAGCGGATGGAGCTTTGAAACCAGTCGAAGGAATCGTAGATTTGCCCATTTCAGTAGGAAAACAATGTCGTGTTCTTAATGCTCGTAGTGCCATCTTTACCACACGCATTTATATTTGGTAGTGACTTTGCTAAGCTATTTGGATTGATAGCAAATTTTAAAAATAATTCGTGGCATGTGCAAGGCGATGTGGAAAGTAGTGTTCCGTATGTGGGTCCATCATCAGTTCCCCTAAAATATAGTGACTGTTTACTCAATTTGGATGATTTGTCGATTAATCAGAGGTCACAGGCGCAAACTGCCATAGATTCATTTCGAGAAATTTCTAGTGCTGATAAATTAGGGCGTACTAATATGATTGAGATGGATATCGATACAGGAGATGCAAAACCCTTCAGGAAAAGACCCTATGGTATGTCTCCCTATATTAGTAAAGAGTTGGATAAGGAGTTAGATTAAATGATTCGATTAAAAGTAGTAAAACCTTGTCAGAGTCCATGGAATTCGCCTGTGTTGTTAGTTAAGAAAAAAGATAGTAAAGAATATAGATTTTGCTTCGACGGAAGGGCATTGAACGATGTTACGGTCCATGACAGTTACCCTCTTCCTAATATAGATAGAATCCTAGGGATGTTACGTAATGCTAATTATATTTCTAGTCTTGATTTGAGAAAGTCATTTGGCAGGTCCTCTTAGTGAATCGTCGAAAGATAAAACAGCGTTTAGCGTTATTTCGCGGGGACAGTATAGATTTGTGACGATGCCGTTCGGTCTAAAAAATGCTGCACAGACTCAACAGCGTTTAGTTGATGCAATTTTCGGTCCGAAATTCGAACCATACGTTTTCTGCTATTTGGATGATATAATTCTGTGCTCATCGACGTTTGAAGAACACCTAAAGTTATTGTACGAAGTCAAGGAACGCATTCGAGAGGCAAATCTAACGTTGAATTTAGAAAAGTGCGAGTTTTTAAGAAGTCACTCAAGTTTCTCGGTTATATAGTAGGGTCAAATTCTTTAAGGACGGATCCAGATAAGGTGTCAGCTATGGTCAATTTTCCACGCCCAAAGACCACCACTGAAGTTAAGAGATTTCTTGGTATGTGTAGCTGGTACCGTCGTTTCATTAAAGACTTTTCATCTTTAGTTTCACCAATCAATGATCTAGTCAAGAAAAGAAAAAAAGGTCAAGTCGTTACGTGGACTTCAGAAGCAGAGGCTTCCTTTGTGTCGATTAAAGAGGCTTTAGTGTCTGCACCACTTCTGGCGCAGCCAGATTATTCTGTTCCCTTTATTATTGAGTGTGATGCGAGTAATACGGGTCTAGGTGCCGTATTAATTCAGAATGTCAGTGGAGAAGAACGTGTTATATCGTATGCCAGCAAAACCCTTAATCGAGCTGAACGAAATTATTCAACGACGGAGAAGGAGTGCCTTGCGGTAATCTTTGCCATTGAAAAATTCCGTCCATGGGTTGAAGGAGTTCGTTTCACGGTCGTAACCGATCATTTTTCGTTGCTTTGGTTGAGTAATTTGCAGAACCCTACAGGAAAGTTAGCTAGATGGGCTGTAAGGTTAAGACAACATTCGTTTGATTTGGTACACAGGAAAGAAAAGTTTAACGTAGTCCCTGACTGTCTAAGTCGTGCAACCCGGATGAAAACATGTTGTAAATTTAATAGAGGTCAAGCTTGATAATTTAGAAAATTGGTATGTGTCGTTACGTAAGAAAATTTTATGTCGCCTGAAAATTACCCTCAATGGAAAGTTGAGAATGATTTTGTTTTAAGTTTATCCCATCAAATTTGCCTATGTTGTCAAATGTAGTAGAGTGGAAATATTTAGTACCGAAAGTTCAAAGGGAAGAAGTCATTAGATCGTGTCATGACCCTCAGTTGCAGGACATTTTGGGATCTCGAAGACAATTGCTAGAGTCCAAGAACATTATTATTGGCCCAAGATGAGTTTAGATGTGTTGAAATTTTGTCGTGCATGTTTAGTGTGTGGTGCGCAAAAATCTTCTAATGCAGGTCCTTTAGGCTTAATGGGAAAGGAGAAAGAGGCCAAGTTTCCATTTCAAATTATCGCGCTAGATCTTATGGGTCCATTCCTCGCTCAAAATTAGGATTTAAATGGTTGTTGGTAGTAGGAGATTGGTTCTCAAAATATACAATTCTACATCCTCTGCGCAGTGCAAAGTCACATGTAATTGAACAGTTTATAGAACAGAAAGTGTTTTTAATGTTTGGTGTGCCCCAA
This sequence comes from Platerodrilus igneus, assembly GCA_036346225.1. NCBI lineage: Eukaryota > Metazoa > Arthropoda > Insecta > Coleoptera > Lycidae > Platerodrilus > Platerodrilus igneus. The sequence goes on along the minus strand of JARFIW010000624.1, from coordinate 2,101,117 downwards.
TTTATTATTTGCGATAATGGTTCAAATTTAGCTGGTCGAATTTTTAAGTCATTATGTAATAGGTTTGAAATTCAAAAGATATGGTATAATGCTGTTTATGCGCCACAATGTAATTTTGTTGAGAGGATTAATAGGACGGTAGGGACAGCTATTCGATCCTATCTCGAAGAACATGATACCTGGGATACTGAGTTAGCGCAGATTCAATTTGCAATTAATTCTGCTAAGCATGAGTCGACGGGTTATACTCCGAATTTTTGGTTTTTGGCCGACACGTCCCCATATCCGGTAAATTTTACGGTAGTGGATTTATTCCTGAAGCTGATGTTGAAATCGTTCCTGGTAGTCGCCCATTATATGTTTCAGACCACCAAGGTATATTTAAAGTCTTTGAAGACGTTCGTGCGAATCTGCATGTGGCTTATCGAAGGTCAAGCAATCGATATAATCTAAGGAGGAGGAACATTTCTTTGAGGTTGGCAGTAAAGTGTGGAGGTCCAATAAGGTGCTGTCGAGCGCGGCTAATAAATTTACTGCTAAACTGGCTCCAAAATTTATTTTGAGTGTAGTCAAAAAGAAGTGCTCGAATGTGGTGTACGATCTAATTAATCTAGATGGATCAAAAGCAGGCAGGTGGCATGTCAAGGATCTAAAACCCTATTCTGTCGTAGATCCAGAATATGTACCAGAGGACTGATTGGTCGTCTTTAGTATTTGTGTCGTAAAGGATATATTATAAATTTGGTTATGGTATAGAGTGGTGATGATGAATTGAAGGCTTTTGCCAGTATATCGTTGCTGGTAGAGATTGAAAGTTTCTCAACTAGTGTTGTTTTAAATGTGCACTAATGGAATATTTAGTAGTAGTAGACGAGAAAGACAAAAGTGTTGTTTTGCCCGTGTTGTTGTTGTAGCCCGTAGTGGAGCGATACAAATATTTGTTGCTTCATGTTGGTGGACGTATTTTGATCGCGTCATGTGTTGTTATGTCTAGAGTAAGCGAGGAAGGTAGGTGCTGTTTGTTGTTGTAGGTCAGAGTAAGCTAGTTGGTGAGGCCATTGTAGTATTGAGTAGCTTTGGTTCGAGATGTTTGGTGTGGCCACAGTAGAGTTGAGGATTTTTTTTGAGACTGGAGTAAGTAAGTAAGTTATAGAAGTTTCTGAATATGCTTCTCTACATAGAGAGGTATTAACATTTATAAGTTATTTAATACAGTTTAGGTTCTAAAACTTCCATAAAACAGATCTGTTCTGGCTTACAAGATTTTTATCTAAAGAACTTGTTACATAAACAGTTCATATGGTCTAAGCATGAAATTAATAAAAGTCAGTTCAACATATGTTAAAAGCAGCTTAGGTATTCTACTAATCACAACAAATTGCTAGAAAACATCTTTCATCCAAAGGTGGACTTTATACATATTTTTATCACTTAACATGTGCATCCTAAATGCACTTTAAATTTTTAGGTTATACTTTCAAACTAAATTTTACGTAATATATGAGCATAAACACGTTTTGCAAACAAACTTGAAATTTACTTTATTTAACGAAAGTTTACCATGATTTAGAAGAGAGTAAATTAAAGCTTTAACCTTAATTAGCACACGAAACTGATTTTCAGTAAAAAGTTTATAAGTACCTGATAGATTGTATTTTAGTTCTACAACGGCGATGTTGACGAACGTAATAGATGAATTGAGACGCATAGCATTCCATCTGCTTGATATTCCGAAAGATACAAAACATGCCGGCATTAACCATAATTCCTCGGACAGCTTTAAAACAACTAATTTCACAATACTCGACCAAAATCTAATTCCATTGTTTAGCGTGTTCCTCAAACCTGGTAAAGAGATTGAACCAAGTATTAGTTTTAAACACGACTGATTAATTACACGGTGCTTACCACTAATGGATTTCCTCACAACGTGTTGTAGCTGTTGCCTTAAGTTGACTGGGCGGCTTACACGAGCGCTCTTCGTGAAGCCTCCGCGCGACAACCAAGAAGCCCTACCACTCTCTTAGAGCTATCCTTAGCTCCCACTTACAAGCGGAGTTGACCATTTTCAAAAGCGAAGTCTACGTACCCGCGGTTGCTTGCAAGATGGCCGTGTTCCTTACTTGCCAACGCTCTTAGTCCTCGCGTCATTTTCGCGCAGGCGTTATGTTTAACGATTGCTCTAGCGGACGTCAAAACGCCTGTAGTTTATGTAACTCAAGTTACGTTCAAGGTATTCACGATATCGAGAGTATAGGAGTCTCCATTAAATACTCTTTATAGGTAAAAATAATATAAACGGAAAGAGTTGTTCTTCTTTATAGTACATTAAATTAATTAACGATTACACGCTAAATGACAGATTCGCAAAATAATAACAGTTAGAACTGTTTTTCCTTCAGAGATATGAAATGTAACAAAAATTTTGTTACAATTTCTATGCTAGCTATGCGTCTTATTGTTACTATTTGCGTCGCTTAAAACTACTTATACTCTATATACAGGGTGTTGACTGCTTACTATTTACAAACTATCCCAATTACTCAATTTTCTTCTAAATAAATGCAGTTTTCTGCTTTCTATTATGATTTCTAATTCCTGCACGACCTTTACTATAAAATACACCCTTAAACAACCCCTTATCACAGCATAATATATATATATATATATATATATATATATATATATATATATATATATATATATATAGTGAATAAGATGAAATAATAACTTAGACTTTTATGCAAAGCCCAAACGATCATTTCAAATCGAGCTAGTAATTGAAAGATGGAAAATATAAGGTCTTGGACAGGACTTGAACCTGTATCCTGGTTTTTCCGGAACCATGCGTTTACCAATTACGCCACCGAGACCAATGACATAATTGGGAAATTTACAAATTTAAATCGTGTACAAACTTACTTTGTGTAATTACCTATCTAATATATATATATATATATATATATATATATATATATATATATATATATATATAGATATAATATGAACACAGACCACTTCATCAAGATACTGAACAACTGTTGTGTAAACCTAGAACATTTGACGGTAAGCTTTGACGTGGTGTTTCTTTTCACGAACATTCTAACAGGCAAAGCTCTCAAAATAATAAGGAAAGAAATCATGAAACTAATAAGGTCTGCCTAACGAACGCATATTCCATATACAAAAAAATAAACGACACACATAGAAGAAGCATTAGTGGGGTCATCACTATCACCAGACAATCTTTTGTTTAAAAAACATACGCCCCAAAATCAAGATTATCATGAAGCTAGAGGGAAACAACAAAATACCGTTCTAATTTGTTATATTTAAGAGGCACTTTAGTGGAAGTATACCGAAGATAAACACGAACAAATGCTACCCCACTGGATTATTACATCACCACTGGGAAGAGGAAGAAAAAGACTATGATAAACCTATCGTCATGGCTTAACTTTTGTAAAGGATAATTGATAGAATCGGCAAGATCTAGAAAGACATTGGTTAAAATCCATATTCCACCCACGCAAAAAAATTAATGTGCTCCTTCTTAACCCAAAAATGTAAAAGTCTACAAACTACCATTTGTAGGGTTATATATGTCGCGCAAACAAATAGAGGATTCAAGGAATCAATGCCAAGAAGAAAGCTCATAAAAATATTGTTCAAAATCAGGAAAGAATATGATCATTAGCACAACACCTCAAAATAATCACATTATAAAAACATTAAGTCTATCACTACCATAGAAAACAATGCGAGCAAATTATCAATTTAGATTACAATTTCTACAATGTTACAAATTTCTCGGACGGCAACTGTCCAAAGCCACCCCAAGAACTTTGGCTGCATTGGCATTTTAGTTCGTGTTCTATAAATTATTACCCGACGCCAAAAAATTTAAAACTTAGGCAACAAAGAACTACAGAACGTCTCTGATTTCACTGTATTTGTTTCAGTGAAGCGTAAAATTGGCGTCTACCAAATTAAATAGCTTGTAGCCTTTTCTAGTGTTCACGTTTTGAATTTGTAGTCGTAGCTAAGAGTTGAAAATACCGTAATTTGGTGGACGAGAGAATTGGGTGTTAAACTCTTTTGCAAGTAGTCAAACTCAGAGCACATATGCAGATGAATACCTACTAATACAGGATTGAATTATCTACAAATGAGGAGCTGAAACCAGTGTTTAAACAGGGATACGACAATTTCTGGTTACAGAAACATCCCAATATTAAATCCAGCCTTATGGGTTATTGTACAGAAGCTGTTGATTGCTTTTCCATCTTTCTATTTGCTAGAACGTGGATTCAGTGCCGCCATGAGCCTCGTCACAAAAAAAGAAACCGACTAGAAATTAGTTTGGGGATTTACGGTTGTTATACTCACAAACATTGAACCGGACATAAATACACGCATAACATCTCATCAGGTTCATCCAAGTCATTATTTTTTTGTATTTTAAAACAAAAGTTATAGTTTCAATAAATACTTCTTCAACAAAATGTTTTATTTATATTTTATTTTTACGTCACCATTTACCATTCAAGACTTCAAAGTAAAATTTGTAATTTTTCTACTATGCAAGTTTGTAGTTTTTCACCCAGGGTCCGTGGGATAGTTTTGACTATGAAAGGGGGTCCGTTTATTAAGTTTTTAATTGACACCGGTGCCACTAGGGAAATTGTGAACCCTACTGTAGCTCACAACCATGATAAAGTGACGTCTCTGACCACGCGTTTTTGGACAGTAGCCGGCGAAAACATTCGGACGTACTGAATTTCAAACATACAGATCAATCTTAGTAGCAAAATCTTCGGTTATCAAGTGATAATGGCAAACATTGCCGAATTAGCTATAATGGGAATGGACATTTTGGTGTTTTGCCTAGTCATGAAAGAGGACGCCCTAATAGTAGGACACGAAGAGATGCCGTTTTGTGAAGAAACTGTTTGCTTGACGGACGACGTATTCCTACTGTGAAGAACAGAAAGGGTGGTGATGGGGCGATTGGATGGTGTTCTCAGGGAGAGCTTTGTGCGCGCTATCGAACTGTTCCATGATAAGTCTCTTGAACGGCGTACGCGTGGAAAAAGTGTTGACAAAAGTGCTAGACATTGTACCTGTAAGAATCCTAAACACCAATAACTATGATGTCGTATTTAAAAAGAATGCCACAGTTGCGCGATGTTCTTCGGTAGTTCACGTAGCGGGGAGTATCAGCATGGTTAGGGACCTGGTCACCAATGAGTGCTCTTCAATTGAACTAATTAGTAAATCCATACGGGAATCTCGAAAAGCAACTTCTGGTTGAACTTCAAAATCTGATTTGACGTTTACGATTCACGGTAGTCAGTTGGGAAATACCGCGGTAGTTGAGCACAAAAACGATACCAGGGATGCATGGCCAATAAAACAACAGTTGAGAGGGTGACGATTGGCTAAACGTGAAGAGGCTAAAAGAATGATTGGACAAATGGAACTCTCCGAAAACGCTTGGGCATTGTCAATTGTACTGGCAAATGAATATGACTGATTTTACTGTGGAAACTACCATTTGTCTTTCTGAGATTTTTCTACATTGTATTATCATTACAGTTATTTTGTCTTGCAAATATTTAACATTAAATACAAGTTATTTAACTACAATTTGTGAAATCTTTCGTATATTTGGAATATTTATAATATGAACCATTCCTATTAGTCGGTTCACAGTTGCTTACTTTATAATTCTAAAGCTTTCTTTAAATGACTTGATTTTGCTGTGAACTTGACTGAAATAAATACTTATTTACCTTTTTGTGGTTTAAATTAATTTATGAATCAGAATTTCGTTTAATATGTATTTTACCATAAATATTCGTAGTTTGAGTTTATTTCGAGACGCGTTTATTTAATACGTAATTATTGCGTTGTATGATTTATTGAGAACTTTCGTTTTAGCGCAGTTGCAATGTGTATCCTATAATGACTTTTGCGTTATCTTCATATTATCTTAACTTGTACCAATTTATTTTAAGAGAATTCAATTTTTGTATTGATTTTATTTATACTAACTGCCTAATTGAAATTATACTTTATAAAGCCAAAATAATTGCAATATCATGTTCAATTAATTTTAGCTATTCGTGGAATCCATTGTATAGAGTGCATCAATAATAATTTTATCCGTTTTAGAATAATTTTCCTTTTTTGCATTTGATTTTTATTTCTCGTAGCGCCCAAGCGTTACAAGATTTATAAAAACATGTTAATATTAGAGAAGATTTTTGCCAAAAGTAAAAATAAAATATTTAAAGGTATTTATAAGCAAAAAAACGAACTTGGTATATAACATTAATATTATAAATTGCAATAACTTTTACAATAGACATACCTCTTAATACTGAAACACACTCAACATAAAAGTGGCAAAGCAGTAAACCAAAGACATATGCACTAACCACATATACAATAGACAAATCACACTGTCCTAAAAATAGAAATTAAAACTGCAGGCGGAACACTTTTAGAAAAGTTATAAAACTCAAAATACAGTTAACAAAAGACAAATATCATTAACGTAAATGCAATAATCACATGTTTACTTAATTGTAAACAAAACCAATAGCCAAAATTTAGTTAAGCTCTTTCCAACCTGCCTTCATTTTTTTTTTATTTATTTGTTTTATTTATTTGTTCCAACGTTTCAGTAGTCTGCTACCTAAAATTTAGGCTTCTCCTCAGAAAGTAACCGTAAGTAAGGTGTGTGTGTGTGTGTGAGTGTGTGCGCGCGCACACACACACACTTAAGGGCATGTGTTATGTGTGTGTATGTGTGGGGGTTAGGTTGTGTGTGTGTGTGTGTGTGAATGTGTGTTGTGTGTGTAGTGTTGATGGCCGCAATACGTTCCCCTTCTAGGACCAGGACCATCGGCAACCGGAAATTCCAGTCGTCAAGGAAGAACGCTCAACGATTATTGCCATATTAGTCCGGACCATCGGCAGCCAGAAATCCAAATGTTGAAAAAACGTGGGTAAGATGTGTGTGTGTGTGGGTATGTGTGTGCACAGTCTTGAGGGCGTGTGTTATGTTTGTGTGTGTGCGTGTATGGGTGAGGGTTGTGTGTGTATGTGTTGAGTATGTGATGTTGATATCCGTATTACGTTCTCGCTCTAGAACCAGGACCATCGGCAGCCAGATATCCCAGTCGTCAAAGAAAAAAGCTCAACAGATATTGCTTTATCAGTCCGGACCATCGCCAGCCGGAAATCCAGATGTTGAAAAGGCAATGTAAGTGTGTGAATAGGTGTTTGTGTTTGTGCAGTGTTTGAGAGGTGTTTTGTGTGTTTGTATATGTAGGTGTTTGTGTGTGTTATTTGCATCCGTCTTGCACCTTCCCCCTAGCACTAGGACCAACGGCAGCCGGAAATCCAGTCTTCGGGTTGATGTTTTGATCTTGTTGCTTCTGGTCGTCAAGAGCGAAATTCTTAGAATTCCAGGAGATCGGTCTCCGGTCTCCAAGGCAGAGCCTCGGTCCGAGGAGAAGCGGTACTTTTTTGTCTCTGTCCGGGTAGTTTTGTTTGTGTCCTTTATCCGTCAAGATAACATTGATGGATGAGTGCCCTGGTTTTCTGTGCGAGCGCATTTAATTGTGGAAAATGGTTTTCGTTCCAAATCATCGCGTGTAGGGTTTCGTTTAATAGTGTTTATTTATGTGCGTAGAGGTACTACCTGCCTTCAGTCGGCATACTTTAGTTAGTAATAGGTTATACGATACTTATAAATCCCGTTTGTGGCTGATCTCGAAATCGCTAATTTAAATAATGCCGCCCCTATATAGTGGATCAAGTCAATCTTACTAATTCTAGAAACTTGTACACTATATAACACTTTTCTAAAATATTCGAAAAAATAGTAAATTTAAACACAGTCTTAAGTGTATTCACCGTAAGTGATAGTTATTCCAGAAATTAAAAACTAATATTACATCATATAAATTGATAAAGTGATTTACGATAAAACAGAGCGATATCGCTAGCAAGTCATTGATACTAACGGTATGTTTCAATTATGTCCAGCTGTATGGTTGATTGTCTATGTAGTTGTAATAATAAAGTATTTTAGTAAAATTTTATATTTTCTACTATGCAAGTATCCTAGTTTTTCACCCTGGGTCCGTGGGATAGTTTTGACTATGAAAGGGGGTCCGTGGACCGAAAGAGTTTGGGAACCACTGCTTTAGACCATTCACCGAATTTAATAGAACAACCTCGTATGTCTTTGTACAAATTGTATTGCTATTTTATCGAATAAACCTATGACGTAGATCTTCTTTCATGGTTTTACTGTACCTGATTTTCTGGGGCGAAATTGAAAGTAACAAGTTTACCTCTACTGCGCATTAGAGCGCGTCCTGGACGCCACAAATTACAATTATCTTTAAAATATGTGTGAATTTCATGAACCTTGCGTGTATTTGACATTCAGTACAAACTATAACCTAGCCGCTGATTTTCAATACAACAGAAAAGCAAATTAGAAGAAAGGTTATATAAATCTAAGTTTCTCAAAAGCAACGGAGCTCTATATCTAGCATATCTACACCCAACTGAAAACAAATTCATGACAAGATTATTTAATTATTTCAGCTAAACCTAATAGATTTTTTTAATAATTATTAACGACCATGAGTTGCTTTAGGTTCCTTAAGACGGCCGCGTTTTGTATCCGTGTATTGAATAGTTATGATAATGTAATGTGGGGCGGATCGGTGGTTAAAACAAATCCCAGACGGCGCCACCGTCGCTCTCAGATAAATGATCGGACACTCATTCTGCTACATAATTTCAGCGTTATTTATTAGATGTTCTACGTGAAGGAATTTGGGGTATTTTGTATATTTGCTAGCGGAATTTATGTTAGAATTTGAGGGTATGTTGTTCAGATACAAGACTGTCTTAATAATTAAGCCTTTGCATTTACTTTAAAGTTTACCCTTATGTTTTTTATAATAGTTGAATTACAAATTATTATTCATTTTAAACTAAGAGTAGATGCTAAAGCCTGATTTACCCTGCAAAAGTAACCAGAAGCGGTAAGTGCGAATTTAATTTGTGAAATAGATATTTGGAAAATGAAAAAATACTGCTTATTATAATTTAATAGTACAGGAAAGTAACATACTTTAAACTCGTATAAATGTTAAACCAAATGTATACTTAGGACCCGTTTAAGCATGTGTACAAAGCGTGCAGTGCATGCGAGCGCCATATCTGAGACGGCAAGCACACTCTTAGGTATGGTACATCTATCTATCTATTGAATTTGGAAGGGTTGCCTGCGCCCCACGCACTTAGGCCACAAGGTAGGCCCGTTGTGCTGCCTTTCTTACAGCGAAGAGTCTGAGCCCGGGACCATTTCTCAATGACGCAGTGTTACCGGTGCTACGAGTACGGCCATAGATCGATGGAGTGCAGGGAGAAGGTACAGTGGTGCGGTAACTGTGCCGAAGTCGGACATGAATTCAAGAACTGCCTTTCGGCAGTTCCCTGCTGTGTGGTTTGCGCTAGGGCAAACGACAGAACTGGCGGTGGCGCGAAGGTCGATACGCGCCACGACGCCAAATCGAGTAGATGCCCCACGATGCAGCGTCTGAAGAACGCAATCACACGTAACATCGATTATGGACTGTAAAGATAAAACAAAGTCTATAAGAAGCAAGAAGATTAAATTCGCGCAACTAAATCTCGGGAAAGGAAAAGGAGCAACAAATAACTTCGTAAAGTTATTCTTCGAAAAAAATATTGACATCGGGCTTATACAGGAACCGCACCTGTATAGCCACAAAATAACAGGTTTTGGGAGGGAGGTTACCGTCTTAAACGCGAATAGCGAACGACCGCGCAGCGGAATAATAATAAATAATGGTACGTGTGCCGGAATTATATTAAATAATCTGTCAAACGAATTTTTAACGACGGCCGAAATCAAATCGGGGGGAAATACGTTCTACGTATTAAGTGCGAACCTCCCGCCGGTCGATTCCAGTCGGGAAAATCCCCAAACCGAGGACTTAATAAATCAAATAGAAGGCGTCTTTCGGAAAATTGGTAAGAATAAAAAACTAATAATTGGGGGGAGACTTTAATGCTAAGTCGCCGTTATGGGGTAGCCTTATCGAAGACGATAGGGTCTCGCGGGTTGCTGATCTTTTTACGGAATGGGGCCTTAGTGTGATAAACACTAATGATTCACCTACGTTTGAGGGGCATAGAGCAGTTTTATAGATATTACTGCAGCCTCGAACGAGATGTTACAGTTCATTTGTAATTGGGAATTGAAGTCGGACAAGGTAACACTCTCCGATTATAAATTAATTACCTGAGATATTGAAACCAAAGCAAGCGTAATCGAGCAGCTAACTATATTTCCGCGGTTTTGTAATAAAAAGGCTAATTGGGAGCGGTTTAAAGAAAAATTTGGCGAGACCGAGAGGCCGTTCAAATAAAAACACTCGCGAAAAAATGAAACGACGCGGTAGTAAACGCGTCGTCGTACACCACGCCGCGAAATAAAACATTTAAAGACAGCGTACACTGGTGGACCCGGGAACTAACCACCAAGCGGGCAGAAACGCGTAACCTAAGGCGCTGCTATCAACGCGCCTCGGGAGAACTAAGAGAACAACGAAGAATTGAATATAATCAAAGCTACCGCGAATATAAAATATTAATAGAAGAAACGCGAACGAATAAATTTAAAGAATTTTGTTCGCGAAACTCCGAGAAGGAACCATGGGGAACCGCATACCGCATATTAAGAGATAAACAACAAAAAATCACGCTCGGTAACATAAGAAAAACAAATGACGAATACACGGAAGGTTTTAAAACCACAGCAGAATATCTGCTACAGAAATTCTTCCCATCGGATAATCCCGAGGAGGATGAGGGGTCGCACGATTTAGTACGTCAGAAAGCTACAGAGGCGCAAGAGACAGGTGCAGATAAGGCAATCTTAGTTCACGAGTTTAAAATTTAACACGTTGAAATCAGAAGCGCTTTATTTCGAGAGGAAACCTGGGCAGCGACCCCCTAGACTAGAGTTATGAGGGGAGAAAATTCCGTTTAAAGATGCTATCACATACCTCGGTGTCAAGATCGACAATAAATTAAATTGATAAGTGCACGTACGGTACATAAAAAGTAAGGGCAGCGAAATATCAAATAAAATTATGGCGGTGGAGAAAATTAATTAGGGTTTCAAGGGTGAATCGCTTAGGACAGTGTACGCCGGAGCAATAGAGCCGGCGATGCTGTACGCAGCATCCGTTTGGGCGGAGGGTTGTAAAGTAATGGAAACTTGACAGCTCACGAGCGGGCAACGCATAACCGCGGTCAAGGCGGCAAGGGCGTGCAGGACCACCTCCACAGAGACGGTCCTAGTGATCAGTAAAACTCCCCCTATCAAATATGTTGTTAGGGAGATCAGAGATAGGAGGTTAGTTAATACAGGGAAAGGACAGGAAATTATAAAGAGTATGAATTTTGCAAATAGGGAAGCTGAGAGGAAAATCGTCGTATTAGAGTTAGGGCACCCGGCCGACGTTAGAGGTATCAACTTTGTCGAAGGTGATGGGGACGCGGTAGGGATCAGGATTTACACGGACGGTTCGCGTATGGGTAATGGTCAAGAAGGCGCGGCGTTGTCATATATAATGAGCAAAGGTTTCAGACCAAATTCGGCGAACTGCAACAGTGTCTTCCAGTGTGAATTGGTAGCCCTACGAGAGGCTATCGATTACGTAATAAATCATACGAGCAGAGACGAGTATTATATAATCAGTTGTTACGTTAATCTGCGGACGCCACGTTGGGCGCCAAAGTTATGTTACGTTGGCTCGTAGCCGTGCGTAACAAAAAGAAAAGCAAAGAGAAAACAAGAAAGTGACCGGGCTCAATCGGAGAGTAGGGGGGGTTGTAGAAAGCAGACCAACCTATAAGGGACGCGGCTGTCAGGAATTAGTAACAGTACCTGCAATAGAAAAATTAGAATAGTAAACCTGAAAAGAAAACAAATTAGTCCTGCAAACTTGACACAAAGAAAAAGCATAGCATACGGATCAAGTATAAATTGTTCAGTACTTTGTAGAATAAAAAAAAAACTGTTGGGATAATCTATATTATATAACAACGTTAAAAGCAATATAACAAATCTTTAGTACAAAGTGAGGTAATATTGGGGAGTAGCAGAAACGTTTCCTCACACACAAATTAAACATAAATCAGACAAAATGTAAAAAAAAATAAATAGGTAAGACACAATTGATATAAGTAATTCAGTAAAATTTTAACAAAGAAATAGATAAATAGATAAGCACAATTGTTATGAGTCATTCAGTATGGTTGATTGTTCTCTTTTTTCCCCCCTTTTTTTGGTTTTAAACCAGCCTGCAAGTCTATGTAAAAAGGTATCAGAACGACAAAGAATATTGCAAAACAACGTATAGATATTTAAAGTAACAACAAGTAGGAAATAGTTCAACTTACACAAGGTCCTTCAGTACCGCTTCCTTGCCATTGAAGTGTGGGATTCACGATGTCTGGCACTAACGAAGCACTTCACCCTAGACTGTGAGGGTGTTGATGGAACTTATCACAAATTACCCTAATCACACCGACTTATTTCACTGGGGTTAGCAGCGGGCCTTATCACGCGAAGGAACTATGTATATTATTTTTAATAACATACAAAAAGCAGCGAGGAACTTCAACCACTACCTTTGTAAGCCAGTAGTCTGTTATGTTTTGCCAATAACGAAAGTTGCGCAGGCAATGTTCTATTTTAGATTCGTTGGGGTTAGCAAATTCGGCAACTACAGTATCAACTGTATTTGGAATCACCCAAAAGTAGGCACTACTCTGATACAATAACAAAGGAACCGCGAAACGAGATCGCGCACACCGTTTAACTATCAGAAGACAAAATCATCAAACAAAACAAACACCATAAGTAAAGCACGTGTATCGCTAAAGTAAGTTCGTCTAATCTGTTCCGTAAAACACTTTTGTACAGTTAATATACAATTTTTCTTTCATAAGAAAACAACTAAAACAAGTAGTAAGACACGCGTAAGCAATAAAACCGTACCTCAAATGTTCTTAAAACACACGTCCGTCGAGTTTAACTAGCTCTACTCCTTTTAGTTCCAACAGAAAATCAACTCCAAAACATGCCGTGTTTGTTCAGGAACAATACGAAAATTAAGCGCGCATTAATTTTCACTATTTTTAAAAGCAAAAAAGCAGTATTTGTATTTTAAAAAACATATCGCAGGCAAGAACAAAACACGACTTCTATTTCACAAGACAAACAACTAAAACCACAAATTAGTAAGCAAATAAAACCGTATTTTCAACGTAATTAATATATAAGAACGAAGAGCTGTTTATTCACCTCGTTGCTATACCCATAACATCTGAGCGTCTGTTATCTCGACTTCGATAATACCTAAGCAACAAAATTTATATTTACGGCAAGACCAGGACGATGCAATCTATACATTATAATACAAGCTGTTTTATAATTTTCAATTTATCTATCTTTAAATTACTACAAACGAGTTAATAAATATAAAATATAGAACTAGCAATTTGCAGAAATGCATTTATAAATTGGGAAACAGCGGAAAAGTTTAAAATTATAAAAATGCCCGTTACACAGTGATAGTAAATCGGCGCTGACGGTTTTAACGAATATGAACACCTCGACAGACCTCTAAGCGGACGTCTGGAGAATAGCGCATACGGCGCTCAAGTTCCGACGTTTAAAGTTCTTTTGGGTTAGGTCGCACGATGGTAACATAGGAAACGATAGGGCCGCGACGGGCGACTTTCGGATATCACATTCGTCGATACCGAGGTCTCTAATTAAAAGAAAGCTGCGCGAAAAGTCAATCCGACAATGGGAAGAGAGGTGGAACAACTCTGCTACGGCAGGTTGACCCACAAATTCGTACCGAATATAGAAGCTAGAGGTAAGATCGAGGTAAAGCTCGATCATAAAATGGTGCAATTGTTAACAGAGCATGGCACCCTGAAAGCATATTTACAAAGGTTTGGTTTAACCGATAAAGACCGCTGCAAATGCGGGGAGGGCGCAGAAAGCGCAGAGCACGTGCTCTTCGACTGCCCACTCGAGGCGGCAAATCGAGGGTTAGCTGATATGAAATTAGCTGTCGCAGGGCTAGCATGGCCCAAGAGCCTAGAGGAAGTCAGGGAAGTGGCTAACCAGCAGGCGTTCTGGACAGCCTTCAAAGAATTTTCAGGAAGGGTCGCGAGATTGGACGATGAAAACCGCGCGTAAATAAGAGGGTTAGGAGTGGGGGAGGATTGAAAATTTTAGATTTGACTTGGCATGAGAAATGTATAAAAAAATTTTAAAAAAATCAAAATTAAAAAATTAATAAAGATTAATTAATTATGATTATAACCAAAATTTAATATGCACGCCAAACCCACACACCACTAAAACAATCACTGATATACCTTAAACGCGCGGAATATCGGGTATAATTCAAAACAAGTAAATAATAACAAACTAAATCAAAAACCCTCGTTAATTTAAATCAGTAGATAAATAAAGAAAATAAAATAGAGTGAAACCGCGCATCCCCCCTGGAGTTTAAAGTGATAGTGGTTGTAATCCCCCCAAAACATTTAGTGCATACCCACCAGGACTTTAGCAGTGCACACCCATCTCCCCTTAGCTGTAAGATATTAATAGACATAAGAAGACAACCAGATCTTCGGATACTGAAGAAATTATTATCAAGGTAAGCAGAAAAATTGTGGCGGCTGCACTCGCATAAGCATTGATTTGTATTAATAAGTAGATTTGAAATAATTTAATGAGCAGGTTTTTGTGAGTAATGGCATTAGCCGACATAATGCTTATGCGAGTGCACCTGATAAATTGAGCAATGCTTTTTGCTTTTTTTGTACACTGCTATATACTTAATGCTTATTAGATATCTCTTTACATAAATATATTTATTTATACTTATATTTACATTTTATATTTATCTATATTTATTGTGCATTTATTTTTGGAGCTTAATTTGTTTTGTCTGACGTTCTGCCTCCATTTTTGGTGGCAACATTTTTATAGAAACGGGGATTGTAATTGTGAAGAATATAATTATAATATAAGTCAGTTAGGGAATGGTAGGGAAAGCTAGGGATGGATTTAGGCTAAAGATAGAATCAATTACTTAGATCAAGGAGGACGAATTTGCAAATGTATAGAGCAGGCAAAATAGCTGGATTCACTATTAAAATATTTGGCAAATGCTTAGAAATTTGAATCCATTATTAACATTAGTTAGCTAGATTTGGATAGTTTTAAAACGACCCTTCAGGTCGCACCGGTAACCAGAGCTGGCGACTGCTATCCGGTATTACGGATCCCTCCCCTTTTACTTTCGCGTGTGTCTTGTTGAACGGACACACTCCAAATTAACGCTAGGAATACCATTATTCAAACCTTATTTTTAGTTTTTGTCTTAGTTTGTTAGATTTTGATTTAGGATCGATTAATTTTGTGTAGGTTGTGTAGGTTATTCTTGAAATTACAATGCCCTGTCAGGATTCCCATGCTAAAAAATAAACTTCCTCTTTCTAGCTCCCCACCCACCACGGAGCTCAAATGGGATGCGAGAACCGACATCAGGGCTACCAGAAAATTGTATTCCCCTTAGGATGGGTTATGTGCGAGCTCGCATACCACTTTGTGACGGCACACACGCAGGATGTGCCACACAATCGTAGTACCGGCTGCCCGCTCTCCAACCACAAGAACTTACCCAGTCGACGTTCTGACCCGACTACACAGCCGATTTATTGAGATGGGTTTGTCTCAACCCCTCGTCTAGGTGAAATCTCGGCCAAAGAAGTGTGTTGCCAAACTCGAAAGAACTAATTCCGCCTCAGGTATGACTCAACCACCAGGCCGCTTAACGCTCTGGATCCACACGCGTGCTACGCTTGTTCTGCACATAGTCCGATGGTAGCGCCGATTGCTCGACTGGTGACACTGCCCCTCCCCTATTCGTCCTCTGAGGACGCGTCCGATGGGTAACCACCAATCACACGGAGCCATGGTACATGTTCACTTTCATAATTTAATTTAATCAAAATTGTAATAATTATTTACATATTTATGTTTACGCATCAGAAAATATTATATTCTCTTAAAACTTTTAAACAATATTATTGCCTTTTGATTTAATACTTCGAGACAACTTGTTTAACTTGCGCCATATCGTATCAGTGTCCCATCCTGTCAATTTATGTTGGTTTTCCTGTCGATTCTTGTAAAACTTCGCTAAAATTACTTATTTGTAATCTTAAAATAAGTTTTCATATTCATAATAAATTTTTAGTGCCATATGGAAAACAATAAATGATCCGTTATTTCTTATTATTTTTATCGCATGCTTAAACTCCCTACTTCGTGGTAATAACCAAATTAAGTACTTCAGGTGTTTGAAATCATATTGTGAACGTCAAGGTAATTGTGTAAAATATCATTTTATCATTCGGAATTATAAATAAATAAGTTGTTGTTCTCAAATATGTCAAGGTGATCCAAATTGCTTCATAAACACGACTCATGACTTGTTTTAGTTTATTAAGCATCTGCCTTCATCTGTATAAAATCCGTTTAGATAGGATTATCTGGATCGAGTCGTTCTTATAAACCGTCATTTTCATTCCATTCTCCGGTGAGTTCAAAATGAAGTCGTTGAAGACAAAACTTTGTTTCATAAGTAAGACAGTGTTTTAAGCACAAAATTTAAGAACAATAATAGTCAAGTGAGCCGAATGCGTACAGTTTTAGCCTTTCCATCTTCTAATTATAAAACTATACATTTTTAAAGTGTGACACTGAGTAGCCATTGTAAAACTGCAGCAACGCGTATATTGAAATTTTTACATTATATTAACGGATACTGACCGCAATTACTAGAATTTTATAGAAGGAAAAATGTGATGTAGCACTACATTTGATTTTCCAATGCTTCATCCGAAGGTACTACATACGCCAGGAAGCGAATCTTTTTACCTGGACATTTTGAATTTTGCCGAACACTTGCTATTCCAAGCAAGGTAATGATCTTTAATATACGTGATAACACACACACAGAACCTCCATTTTACCTCTCATCCGAATGAAGGCGTATTTTTGTGAAAAATGCTCGCCTAACGTTTTCTAAGCAGACCTTAGATGGCGTGCCAAAAGCACGTACGGGTATCATTTTTTGCGCATGCAAGAGACGATGCGTTACACGAAACTGTAGATACAACAAAAATGTACTGCTTTGCAATAGTATGTGTTCATGCAGAGCATCATGCGCAAACCCCAGTAACAAAGGACATTAAAATTTGCTAGCAAATGAAAGGTAAAAATACAATAATCGTTACTTTTGCTAATACATTCTGCTTACGTTTTTTGCTGTTTGTAGTTATGAATATTTTGCTAAAGAAGATTACTACAGAAAATTTTACTAATTCCGGTTCATGATACTCAAAACCAAACTTTCCGCTATTCGACCGGTTTCAAAAACAATTCTGTCGCGTTCCCCGAATTCGAAAACGTTACTTTAGCCACTTTGTTAATGAAGTTTGCCTATATATGGTAATTCCCATTTCCATTTTCTTCGTCGAGGATTTGAAACATACGATCTTTAATTTCAGAAAGTGTGTACTGGTATTCCTCGCCGCTTTCGATCTCAATACAAAGCTGCTGAAACGCATATTTCTTTATATCCACTATAGGTTTATTACATCCACCGGTATCTTTTAAAAAATTTGCATAACAAACTTTGTGGTAACGGCGGCCTTCAGCTGCCACTAAATCAAATACACCTAATAATTTTTTTAACTTCTCTTCCCCAGTTATCCTTACGTTTCATAACAACAAACTTTATATTGTCTATTAAGCCTATAGTGGTTATTTTACAAATAGTCCGTCTGTAATTCTGAGGAAACTTTTTGTCTTTTAATTCATCTCCTTTATCTCTGCAAAAAATGCACGAATTTTTAAAGTCGAGAATAGGTACACTTGAGCGCGTTGATACAGTGTTTAAGTCGAAATTAACACTACTGCATTTTGTGCTTGACTTTATGGACGTAGGTCGAGTGTACTCTTTTCTGCACTGCTCGTGTACACAAAATGGACGGGTTTGTTTAAACGCCTCTTCCAGGTTGTCTTCACGAGCTACACTAGCCTTTATTAGGGTATCAATACCCCAATTTACCGTTATGCTTTCCCACTTTCCCACTCTCAAGTGAAAGATTACACAATAAACAGTCATCCATTGTTATTGAAAGCAAACAAAATACTACACGACCACTTCGGGTATCGGGTTGCGCAGGAGATAAACGGTCACACGTTATACATAAAACAATGCCAACGGCCGATTAAATGCGCTGCGTGCGGAATTAATTGGTTGGAGCGGCGAAAGCGGGGGGCTGAATTTGATTTCTATTAGATCATATGCACTGTATCCCTTAACATCAGGCGGATTGGAATCGTATCATGTCGTACAACATACAAAACATATAAAATAGGTATTTTTGCCCCACTACCCAGGATAAATTTCCTAGTAACAAACTATCCCCTTCTATTTGACCATTTCCTTAACGAAATCCTAATCACTAAACCTTCCATACAATAAAACAGCTCAAACCCCTTCAAAATCCATCTCTAAAACTATTACCCTCTACACCATCATCACCACCCCCACAACATTACACTACACCACAGATTCTCCACCACCAGCTACACCTCAGATCGAATCAGCGATAAGGGCAAAATTTCCATCAGCAAGACCGACCAACATAAGAAAATTGTATATATTGTAAACTGGTTTATGATTTTGTAAATAAGAATTTATGCATCGATTCACTAGGATAGGCCTTTGGCCTAGGTATAGTGTTAAACAATAAACGAACAAACAAAAGAAACACTGATTTATCACAGCTTCGACCGTATATCTACAAACTTAGTGTAAAAGCTAAAGTTTTCACAAAAAACAATTTTTTTGAAGTTTGGGTAAGTATATTTTGGAAACTGTCAGTCTTATCAAAACTAACCAAACACCCATATTGCAGAAATTTAATCGAGATATTTTTTGCTATTGACAAGTTCCTTCTAACTCTAACAGTTTTTGTAGGAATTAGAAAAAAACGCCGTCTGGGGGACATCTGAAGGGTGTTGGGCAACGCAAGCGACGGAGGGGCGAGGAGTTTTCAGTAATAATTCAATACATCATCTAGAATATGTGTACAAAAATTCAGCTGGTTGCCACATTCTTTATCTTCGCCCAATTTTGAGCTAAAAATCCTGGGCTACTGTTAATAGTTGGTTGTTATGGAGACGATGCATGGCACAGAAGAGCGTTAGTACTTATATACCTTTGTTGGACTTCAAATTAAGCTTGACGGAAATCTTGATGCAACAAGATGTCACCCTTAATATGCGCAAAAGGGGACGTCTACTAAACCCCGATGCTGATAAGTCGAAGTTGTGGAAGATGGTTTCAATCATTTGCCCAAGTGTAAGTCAGATCGTCAAAGATGTACATTGGGATGTGGTCAAAATCTCAAATAATGTGCAGAAAGTGTAAATGCAATGTGTGCCTAAATAAAGACCACAATTGTTATTCTTCATTTCATACTCTTGTACAAATAAACATGAATAAATAAATATAGATAAATAATAAACTTATGGCTTGTAGACACAGATAGATGCATGCTGTTCCAATTCTGACAACTAGCTATTTAAAACCTAAATGCACGTTGTTCCAAATATGAAAATAAAAATATTTTTCTTGTATTACATTTGTATCTTTTTTTATTTTTCCTAGGTTTTATTTGATGTTTTCGATGGCATACATTTAATTCATACAAATAAAAAAATTCATGCAGTAACGGGTTAAAGAGGTGTGTTCCAATTTCTTGCAAATACAAAGGCAAAAAATCACGAATAAATTGTGAATCCTTTAATTTTCACATACAACGATATGGGTTGCAACGTGTCTTTGAAGATTCATTTTTTCCACTCGCTTTGAAATTTTTCCCTGCAAATCTGGGGTCTGTGAGTGACGAACCCGGCGAAATGTTTCACCAAGACATGTATTGTGAAAACCGATACCGAACGAAATGAAGCACCACAATGCTCACAGATATTTTTGAAATCTAACTAAGGATGCTCTAGAGGTACCCTACAAACGAAAATCAAATGCAAGAAAATTTTGAGATTTAATAGTGCCTGAATGTATAATTTGTATTATAACAAATGAAACATTAAATAATAAAACGTTCTACTATAAAAATATGAATAACTTTTGACTAGAGGATACTAGAAAAATTATGTTAACATATTCGTAATCAGCGACAAAATCCTATAAGAAACGCCCATCTCACATTAGGAAACAAATATGTTCGGTGTTATTTCAGTGTAAAATTTAAATAAAAGCTCTAAACTTTTTTATTGCTAATGATCTTTGTCTAACTTAAAATAACATAATTTCTACAACCTTTTTTTAAAATAATTATTAGATTAGCATTTAACTCATGGAATCAATGGCGTTTGTTTGGGTAGATAAAGTATTCAGGGTATTTTTTTCTGTAGGTAGTTAAGTATACCTACAACAAATGAGAAACATCCGGCTAAGCAGGTGCTAATTTTAGGAGATAATGTGGGTTTTGATGATCATAGTCATTATGGAAGGTGCCTCACTACCTTACTGCCCTATAACTAATTTATTTGCCTTAGGTTTACCTCTAGGCATAAAAAATTGCGTCAGTCCTGGTGTTTACGTTAACACCCTTGTTTCAGTCAAGTTTGTATTTCCGCATCTGTCTGTAAATTACTTTATGTTTGGTAACCTGTGCATTTAAAAATAGATATTAAACTTTTTACTAGTTCATAGAGGAATTATTAGACATTTTTAGAAATATTACAGCTCTTGAAGCATGTTTCTGTTTCTCTCTAGCTCTTGATGTAGTTAATTTTTTTGAAACCATTTACATGTGTTTAGCATTTTTTTTAAAATTAGATTTATCCAGTGGCGGTTTCTACTAAAGAGCAGTTAAGCAATTTACCACCTAAATTAAAGTAAACAATCTTGTTTCTATCAAAGTACTTTAGATGACAGATTACACCAACGAAGAATTCAGAGCTGCCATTGAGTCATTTGCTACACGTGACATGAACGCGCCAAGACGAATAGAACGAAATCAGTAACGGATGGCTGACGTGATTTAGGGTAACAGAAAAGGCAAGAAACGAAAACGAATGCCACGCTAACACAGTCGAAGATTGGGGTGCTAACGAACGAAACAAAAGATCATAAAACCCAAGTTACCCTGAAAAAGATAATTAGTATATATACAACATATTCATGCGGACAGCACACTAGTCCGTCCAATACAATAAAATACAACACTCCACTAATAACTCAAAAAAATAAACAGAATAATCTTGAGGTTTATTTCAGTATACTTATACATATTAAAACCCGTAACATATATGAATAAAAAATATAAAATATAAATATATGTTCAGAATGGACGTGTACCTTGAAGAAGTTCTAGAATACTAGAGCGGGTAGAATGGCTTCTCTGTTTCAGTCGGCTAAAAAGCCGAACTATACGTTTAACAAAATTAGTGGATTATTTAGCGAGGAACCAGACTAAGACAGGTCCTTGAAAGAGGGCAGCTTCTCTTTCGGTATTTAGAGTGGCAACGACCGTAAGTGTCGATATGGCATTCTAAGACACATTACTGCGATGTGGAAAACGACGGAAACTACCTCATGACCTCCCAAGAACACAACGAACATACATTGCTTTTAAAATCATGGCATTCTCTGGGTTAAATAAAAAGTCCCCCATTCGGATCTTTGTGAGGGGCATACTTCGGAGGATGTGATTGACAAGTTTAAAAGAAAAGCCGGAAACATTTTGCGAGTCGGAGCGTGGAATGTCAAAAGCATGAAATAAATAGGTAAACAATAGAATTTGAAAATTGAAATGTATGAGACATAGCGAAGTCTAGTGGCCAGTGGGGTGGATTTTTGGAGCGGAGACTTTAGGGTAATTCATAGAGAATCAGAGAAAAGAAATTTTGGTGTGGGGACAGTTATGCAAAAAAAGATAGGATACTGTACAGAAAATTACTTACAAAAGAACGAAATAATATTCATGGTTAGATTAAAATCTAAACCGACATTGTCTGAAACAAAATAATAAACAAGTAGGTACATGAGAGTATGTATCTAGGTAGCAACTGCATAGGATTTCGAATACGACCGTATATAAATAATCACCCCATTGCATGGTATTTCAAATTTAGATTTAAAAAATGACAATAATGGATATAGTTCCAAATTACAAGCAATTTTTGTCGAATAGAATTAGTATGGTGTGATATTATTTATTTGGTACCTAGACGTAGCCGGAACAAACGTAAATACCAGACTAACTACCAAACGCCGAGAGTGGGGGAATTCACCTACATACCAAAAAAGCAAAAAAGCTCGTCGCCCACGATTATGCATTAACAATAAAAATTAATTAAAATTTCTTATTTCTCTTGAACAAAGAAAAGTATTAAATTTAAGTTATATTGTAAAGGACAAATTTCATAATGGGTCCACGAAGTACGCATTTCGCAGCTAACATGTAATAAAACTCATTGGAAAAAATAATGCTTAAATTTTCTCAATAGCAAGTGTGTTAAATTAAAGTATTAAATGTAGAACAAGTTGTAGTAAGAATTAAAGAAATATAACCAGAAGCACTAACAAAGCTAGCTTTTAAACATGTATGGTGAACTGGTTTCACAACATCAGCCTTACATGTGATTTTCCAAAGCTCCACCCGAAGGTACTACATTGGCCAGGAAGCGAGTTTTTTTTACCTGAAAAATTTGGTATTTTGCCGAACCCTTGCTGTTCCAAACAAGGTAGGGATCTTTAACGCGCGTGACAACACTCACACACAGTACCTCTCATCCGAACGAGGGTGTATTTTGTGAAAAATGCTCGCCTAACATTATTCAAGCGGACCGTGTCGGAATTCAAACCCGGGACCTTAGGCGTAGTAGTCACATACATACCACTACGCCACGGAGCCGCCTTCACATCAGCCGCTGATTAATAATAATCTTCGATGCGAACAAGGGAAAACGAGTTTCATGTCTCTATGCGTCGGGATGCTTATCTTGCAATTCGTCGGGGTGAGTCAGCAC
Source organism: Platerodrilus igneus (assembly GCA_036346225.1). NCBI lineage: Eukaryota > Metazoa > Arthropoda > Insecta > Coleoptera > Lycidae > Platerodrilus > Platerodrilus igneus. The sequence goes on along the minus strand of JARFIW010000624.1, from coordinate 2,077,815 downwards.
AGCAACGCCACGGTAGGTCAGGATCCATCGACGGAAGAAGCTACAATAATTACGAAAAGATTAATTTATTTACGCTAAAAAGTACAGGTTTATAAAACCATCATTACGCACCACGCTGTAGCGCGTGCGCGAAATTTTCATAAAGAAAACGGAAACAACCAAAAATTCAACAAGTGCTTTCGTGTAAATCGTAAAAGAAAGTGAGTATTCATCTCGTTTAACTAATGATCAGAGCTTAAAGTAATATTGTTATCAAGACGAGATTAAGAAACTGGAAAACACGGTTTGGTGGGATTGTGCGCGATCTTTGTTCGACGAGTCTGTAAACTGGAACAATAGAGAAAACCATTATACGTTATCGGAATGTTTAACAAATTAAAGGATACCTAAAACAAGGTATTTAAAATTTATCATAAACTTATCGTTTCTAAGCAAATAGATTTGCTTTAAAAATTATTCTAAAACGAGTTTACTCTGAACAGGTAAACTATATAGGATGTTGATGAAGGATTTAAGAATAACAACAGAATTAATTCGAACGGGTAATGAATTAACCAAGGGCAAAACGGGTATCTAATTTATCCCGAAAATAATCGTAACAAATTTCCCCCAGCAAAATTAGCAGGTTCGGGTAGGGACGCAAAAGTACGGGAGTAGGCAGTATCAAACAAAACCAAAAAAACCCAATCAAACTAAAAGAAAATCACTTTAAAAGTAAAAGAAAATTCGTTACGAAAACAAAAAAAACAAAAAGAAAGAAAGACACACCCAAAAAAAAGAACCCTTATCCGGCTCGAAGAAACAATATATACTAATAGAAAGAGAATGGGGAAATTCGCTTAACGAAATAAAAAATTTTTTTAAAAACCCAAAAGAAAACGCTACGAAATAAAAAAAAACATTCTCATCTGGCTCGACGAACCAAGGTACCAAATAAATCAAGAAGTTTAAAGGACAAAGGAAAAGCAAAGGTAGAAGGTAGCAATCATCGAGGACAAAGATGAAATGGCGTCAGTACTGGCAAAGTCATCAAAGGACGGATGTTTCTTCAGAAGAAACAGTAAAGTCTTCAACCTCAAGAGAAAAAATTGGTTTCTCGCGAAAAAAACCAAAGTAGGAAAAGGAACGAGGAAGGAAACTAACAGTAAAAGCCAAAACAGAACCCAAGGGTCAAGTCTCAAGTATGCAAAGGAACAACAAAGGAGAACGAGAGGAAGAGAGGGAAAACGCTAGTAAAAGAAACCATGTACTATAAACTGTCGTAACCAGGAATCGCAACAACCGTAGAACCAAAGAAAAGAAATGTTAACTAGTTCTAAAGTCGACTAAGTCGTAGTTTCCGAAGAAAAGAAAGACGGACTAGAAAGCACCTACCAAAGGAAGTGGATCGAAAAAAATAGTGTTAGCACAAAGACCGACAGAACGTAAAACCAACCACAAGAAAAAGGCGAGGAATGTGGAACGAAAGGAACGAGGAAAAAAAGGAAAAACCAAACAGCATAATACCAAGCACCAGGTACAAAAACCACACAAAAAAACCCTAAGAATCGCACAAAAGAAAATAAAACATAATCCCAGTGTAATTATGTATGAGTATGTGTGTGCGAGTGCGTGCGTGCGTGTGTGCGTGTATGTGTGTGTGTGTGTGGGTGTACGTGTGTGTGTATGTGTTATACGTGTATAAAGTGTGCGTGTGTGTATGTGTTGGACCGCTGTAGTCGCCTCTTACGACAAGCAGGTCGTACCGTGGGGCTATTCTATTCCCGGAACCACACGGGGCAAGAAAAAACAAAAAAACAAAAGAAAACCTAGCAAAACAGGAAAGTAAAACGAAATCGTAACGTCCAAAAATCAAGCCTGAAGGAAAGCATTTAAAAATAGATATTAAGCTTCTTAGTAATTTATAAAAAATTATTAGACATTTTTAGAAATATTACAGCTCTTGAACCATATTTCTGTTTCTCTCAAGCTCTTGATATAGTTAATTTTTTAAAAACCATTTACATATGTTTAGTATTTTTTTAAATTAGATTTATTCAATGGCGGTTTCTACTAAGGAGCTGTTAAGCAATTTACCACCTAATTTAAAGTAAACAATTTTGTTTCTATCAAAATACTCTAAATGAAAGATTACACCAACAATGGATTCAGAACTGCTATTGATTCATTTGTTACCCGTGACATAAGCGCACAAATGCCACGCTTACACAGTGAAAGATTGGGGGTGCTAACGAACAAAACAAAAGATGACACAACTTAATTTACCCTGAAAAAGATAATTAGTATATATACAACATATACATGCGGACATCACACCAGTCCGCCAAATAGGTTTTGGGTCTTTGGAAGCTTCTTTCCAAAAACACTTCTATCAAATTTATTTTTATACAGTAATTACATAAATGGTTTGTCAACTTGTACGTTATATTCATTAACGTCCTAATTTTAATTAACAATTAATCAAAGTTATGTTTTAATAATTACCAATGAGTAGCTGAACTACCAACAATGTTAAAGTTATGAAGTTCGAGACTGACTGGCCATCAGGGACTTCTCAGGATATTTATGTAATCCCTGCTCTTGTATTATCTTGTGGGAAGTGCAGATCTCATGTCTGCTACTTCTTGATAATATGCAATGTATTACTTCTTAGTAATCTTAATTCTTACAATTGCTTTCTTATAGTTCATTGTGACATGCACCTGCAGTATCATGTTGCGTCTGGAATACAAAGTAGTTGTTTCCGTTCTCACGTCTGATTATGAACTTTCATTTACCTTTTAAAATGTGTCCTTCAATTATACAATATAAGATTCTATTTCTTAAAACTTAATAATCATATTTTAATTCATATACATATTAATTGGGGGATATGCAACTCGCCCAATATAATAAAATACAACACCACTAATAACTCAAAAAATAGACAGAATAATCTTGAGGTTTATTTCAGCATACTTATACATATTAAAACCCGTAACATATATGAATAAAAAAATATAAAATATAAATATAAATACTGTTCTGAATGGACGTGCAAACTACTGGGTTAAAACTCTAAATTTAATACTTCAAATTATTCAGCAAACGACTCCGAGTTGCTGCTGAATATTTCAAAGTACTGGATCAACACGCTAAGTTGACGACACCAAGCTACTGAACAAGCGACCGATTTTGGTCAAGAAGCTCCAGCAAGAAAAACAGGAGAAATATGTCAGAGCTTTTTTTTATTTATAGTATGTGAATTCAGAAGTGAGCTTAAAAGTTGCATGTATTTTAAATATTTTGTGTAAAAGAACAACAAAAATGTAGTTAGTACGTAAAAGTATGTTTGAAAAGAAGAGGGTTATTTCTTTGAACGTTCAACGAAACTATTTGAGGTAAAACACAATATTTTTTTGCTGTCTTTAATTGCTATAAAAGGTGTATAAGCTATAATATTCGTATAGAGCTAATTTGATAAGAATATTTATTTAAAATTTAATCTAAAAGTTCTATACAAAGTAAATGATATTAAAAAGGGCGCAGATTTGTAAATAGTAATTTTATTTAATTCATTATACAATTTTTGGTGAACTTAGTTTGTATTAAGCGAAGGTATTAAGTGTTGGAGAGGAGTAAGTGAAAATTCTCTGTTATCATATCGTCACTCACTCTGTGTGTGGTGTCATTAAGCTAGTTGAGGCATAAAATTTAATTGTGTTAATTTTAAATTATTTTAAAGGCACAGAGAAGTGGCGATCAGCAAGCAATTGATCGTTCTACATCTGGCGAATGACGATATCGTGGCAGAAGAAAATTGGCGCCCAACGGAGGGCTTGAAACCAAAACCTTGAGATTGCTCTACCGACTGAGCTAGCCGGGAATAAAACTTAATTGTGTTAATTTTAAATTATTTCAAAGGCACAGAGAAGAGGCGATCAGCAGGCAGTTGATCGTTCTACATCTGGCAAAGTACGATATCGTAGCAATATATATATATATATATATATATATATATATATATATATAATTAAGCCATGAACACTCAGAAAATTGAAGTCTATTATAAAAGCGATTTTAAATACAAAGAAGGTCGGAATGTGTTAAATATAGAAAGAATTGCACTCAAACAATAACGTAGAATGACAGTGAATTAGGAATGGTTAGTGCTATGAAAGTACAACAGTAAAATGTCAAATAGTTAGAATATCCAGAAAGAATACTTAAAGGAATAATTCATGCAGGAATTTTATTAGAATGAGTTTTATGGGGCAAATTGAGTTATTTAATTATAATACGTGATCAGGAGCGTCTCCTATAATAGGTAGTTATACAAGATATCGAAGTGGAAGTGTGGGAATATTTGAAAAAGTCGTAAATGGAACGATAATATTTTGAAGTGTAAAATTGAATTTAACAAGCTTTAGTTCGAGGTGCAAGGTTCGAATATGCCACCTTGGGGCATTGTCTCGACCTCTGAAGTAATGATCTCTCTTTTCTACGAAAAATATCGGTAGGATGTAAGTTGGGACGGCTTACAGGTCGTCTCGTTGACGGGCCCAGTATTTGCTGTAGTTGTCATCTGCGCCTTCGCCATTGTGGGGAGCTGTACCTCGAAATTTGAGGCTTGATTATGCCATCTTGAGGCACTTTCTCGACCTCTGTAGCGATGAGCTCCTTTCCCTGAAGAGAACATTGGTAGGGCGGCAGTCAAAACAACGTGTATGATGCAGTCTTATTTACGGGTTTAGTGCTAGTTATGATTGACGGCTTGAGAAGCCCATTAACGACCTCGTTGCATTCGGTGGCCAAGTCCTCGGGTGTGGGCACCAGCTAACTGGTGTTTCATCTAGATGCGTCCGTCGTCCAAAGCTGTTGGTTGCCATGGCCAATTCCAGTGTAGCATACTGCATTCATCCGTTCCAAAGTGAAGAAAACCTCTACTGTAGTCCATGAATTGTGGTCGGAGCACGTAGGACGCGCCGGGGCGGTGTCGTTGTGGAGTGCGCAGGTCGCGACGACGCCAAGAAGCTGCAGTTGAAGGTCGGCGGTAACTGCAAAGAACTCGTGGCGAAGACCATCGAGAAGAAACGTCCACGGGTCGTTCTTCCGGGGGTCGAAGCGGGGATGAAGACTGAAGAGCTCGTGCGGTTGATTGCGAGCCAGAATCCCCGCTTCGGCGATTTGAAGCTAGAAGACCACCTGAGAGAGAAGTTCAAGTTTGGCGGAAAGGGCCCTAGGGATCCCTTCGCCAACGTAGTCTTCGAAGTGACCCCCACACTTCGAAGGCGTATATTAGCCGATGCTATTAACCTCAGGTGGCGAAGAGTATGGGCCCGGGACTACTTCTCGATGACCCAGTGTTACCGGTGCTACGAGTACGGCCATCGATCGATGGAATGCAGGGAGAAGGTACAGTTGTGCGGTAACTGTGCCGAGGTCGGGCATGAATTCAAGAATTGCCGGAAGGCAGTCCCCTGCTGAGTGGTTTGCGCTAGGGCAAACGACAGAACTGGCGGTGGCGCGAAGGTCGATACGCGCCACGACGCCAAGTCGAGCAGATGCCCCACGATGCAGCGTCTGAAGAACGCAATCACACGAAACATCGATTATGGACTGTGAAGATAAAACAAAGTCCATAAGAAGCAAGAAGATTAAATTCGCGCAACTAAATCTCGGGAAAAATAGAGGGGCAACAAATAACTTCGTAAAGTTATTCATCGAAAATAATATCGACATCGGGTTTATACAGGAACCGCACCTGTATAGCCACAAAATAACAGGTTTTGGGAAAGGGGTTACCGTATTAAATGCGAATGGTGAACGACCGCGTAGCGGGATAATAATAAATAATGAGACGTGCGCCGGAATTATATTAAATAATTTATCGAACGAATTTTTAACGACGGCCGAAATCAAATCAGGAAGAAATGCGTTCTACGTAATAAGCGCGTACCTCCCGGCGGGAAAATCCCCAAACCGAAGACTTGATAATTCAAGTAGATAATATTATTCGTAAAATCGGCAGAAATAAAAATCTAATCATCGAGGGAGATTTTAATGCCAAGTCGCCACTATGGGGCAGCCCTATCGAAGACGATAGAGGCTCGCAGGTTGCTGATCTTTTTACCGAATGGGACCTTAGTGTGATAAACACTAATGATTCACCTACGTTTGAGGGGCATAGAGGCAGCAGTTTTATAGATATTACTGCAGTCTCGCACGAAATGTTATAAACGATTTGTAATTGGAAATTAAGGTCGGACGAGGAAACGCTCTCTGACCATAAATTAATAACATATGACGTTGAAATCAAAACAAGCGCAAACGAGTAGCTAACTATATTTCCGCGGTTCTGTAATAAAAAAGCAAATTGGGAGCGATTTAAACAAAAATTTGGCGAAAGTATCCCTGTGCTCGAAAATGAGCTATTTAACTGCTGAGAGGCAGACGAAGTGGAAACACTCGCGAAAAAGTTAAACGACGCGGTGGTAGACGCGTCGTCGTACTCCATGCCGCGAAAGAAGACATTTAAAGACAGCGTACCCTGGTGGACCCTGGAACTAACCACTAAGCGGGCAGAAACGCGTAACCGTAGGCGCCGCTATCAACGCGCCTCGGGAGATATAAGAGAACAACGGAGAATAGAATATAATCAAAGTTACCGCGAATATAAAATATTAATAGAAGAAACGCGAACGAATAAATTTAAAGAATTCTGCACGCAAAACTCGGAGAAAGAACCCTGGGGAACCGCATACCGCGTAATTAGAGGAAAACAACAAAAAATCGCGCTCAGTGATATAAAGAAAAGAAATGGCGAATACACGGAAGGTTTTAAAACCACAGCGGAATATTTACTAGAGAAATTTTTCCCATCTGATAATCCCGAGGAGGATGAAGGGTCGCACGATTTAGTACGTCGGGAAGCTGCAGAGGCGCAAGGAACAGGTGCCGATAAGGCAATCCTAGTTCACGAGGTCATCAGGGCTCTTAGAAGGATGAACCCGAAGAAGGCACCGGGGCATGATGGAATCACTTCAGACGCAGCTCTGGAGGCGTGCCTGTTAGTGTGTCTTTGTCGGGTTGTTTAATTTTTGTTTAGAAAGGGGAGTTTTTCCGCGTTGCTGGAAAATCCAGAACGTGAAATTTATACCTAAACCTAAAAAGGCGGATGCGTCAGATCCGGGCAGCTATCGTCCAATTAGCTTGCTACCGGTGCTGGGAAAAGTTTTAGATCGCGTTATGACTACGCGTGTTGAGCACCTAGTGCGAGGCAGCGGCGGTTTTAATAACCGACAGTTTGGTTTCGTGGATGGCAAGTCGACTATCGACGCGTTAGAGTTCGTTGTCGGGGAAATTAAACAGGCGAGAGATGCTAAAGAGTACTGTGTCGTTATTGCTTTGGATATTTCAGGAGCATTTGATGCTGCCTGGTGGCCATTAATCGTTTGCGAGTTAGATCGTAGGGGTTGTCCGCGAAACTTGATGTCTTTGGTCAAGAGTTATTTCTCGGAGCGATTGGCACAGGTTGAAATTCCTGGTGAAGTTCTGTCGCGTAAGGTGGAAAGGGGATGCCCGCAGGGGTCATGTTCTGGTCCCACATTTTGGAAGTTGTTGTATGAGAGCATCTTTAGGGTCAAGTTGCCCGCAGGATGCTCAATCGTTGGGTTTGCGGATGACACACTTTTAATTGTAAGATCAAGATTGTTAATGGATATGCGCACAAAACCGAACGAGGCGCTTAAAAAATTACACGAATGGTCGCAGGCGGTAAAATTAAAATTTAACACGGCAAAGTCAGAGGCGCTTTATTTCGGCACGAACCCAGGACAGAGACCTCCTAGGCTAGAGCTAGGAGTGGAGAAAATCCCGTTTAAAGATTGTATTACCTACCTCGGCGTCAAGATCGACGATAAATTAAATTGGAAAGCGCACGTACAATACGTTAAAAGTAAGGGCGGCGAAATATCAAATAGAATGATGGCGGCGGCTAAAATAAAGTGGGGTTTCAGGGGCGAATCGCTGAGGACGGTCTATGCCGGAGCAATTGGACCGGCAATGCTGTACGCAGCATCTGTATGGGCGGAAGGTTGTAAAGTCCGGGAGATGCGTCAATTAACAAGCGTGCAACGTATAACCGCGGTAAAGGCGGCGAGGGCATATAGGACCACCTCCACGGAGGCTGTCCTGGTGATCAGTAGGACTCTCCCTATCAAATATGTCGTTAGGGAGATTAGAGATAGGAGACTTATAGATATAGGGAAAGGGCGCGAAATTATCGAAGATATTAATCTTTGTAATAGAGACGTAGCAAAAAAGATCGTGGTATCAGAGTTGGGGCACCCGGCCGATATTAAAGGAATCGAGTTTGTTGAAGGAGATCGGGACGCGACGGGTATCAGAATTTACACGGACGGTTCACGTATGGATGACGGGCAAGCAGGCGCGGCGTTTGTCGTGTTTAAGCAGGAAAGGGAGGTGTTTCGGTTTCAAACCAAACTCGCGAACTGGAGCACTATCTTCCAGTGCGAATTGGTAGCCATACGAGAGGCTATCGATTACGTAATAAATCACACGGGCAGAGACGATTATTATATAATCAGCGACAGTAAATCAGCGCTAACGGCATTAACTAATATCAACACCTCGACAGACCTCCAGGCGGACGTCTAGAGAATAGCGCATACAGCGCTCGAGTTTCGACGTTTAAAGTTCTGTTGGGTTAGGTCGCACGATGGTAACGTAGGAAATGATAGGGCTGACGAATTAGCTAAAGAGGCCGCGACGGGAGACTTTCGAATATCACATTCGTCGATACCGAGGTCTTTAATCAAAAGAAAGCTGCGCGAAAAATCAATTCGACATTGGGAAGAGAGGTGGAACAACGCTGCCACGGGCAGGTTGACCCACAAATTCATACCGAGCATAGAAGCTAGAGGTAGGATCGAGGTTAAGCTCGATCACAAAATGGTGCAGTTGATAACAGGGCACGGCGCCCTGAAGGCGTATTTACAAAGGTTCGGTCTAACCAACAGCGACCGCTGCGAATGCGGTGAGGGTTCGGAAAGCGCAGAGCACGTGCTCTTCGACTGCCCGTTTGAGGCGGGAAATCGAGGGTTGGCTGATAGCAAACTAGCTATCTTAGGTCTGGCATGGCCAAAGAACCTAGAGGAAGTCGGGGAAGTGGTTAACCAGAAGGCGTTCTGGACAGCCTTAAAAGAATTCGCGGGAAGGGTCGCGAGATTGGACAATGACAACCGCGTGTAAAATTCGGTGGGGTTGGTGGGAGGATTGGAAAATTTTAGATTGACTTGGCGTGAGTAAGGATACGAGCATAGATATAACCAAAACCTGATATAAAAAAAAATAAAAAAAAAATTAAAAAAAAAAAATTAAAAAAAAATATCATGATAATTATATATACCCAAATGTCCAATATGCACGAGAAACCCCCCACACCATTAATACAGTCACTGCCTATCTTCATAATTATGTGCGGATATTCGGGAAATCGGGAATAAATAATAACATATAAACAATAACAAATAAATCAGACACCCTCATTAAATTAAATCAAAAAAATAAACAAAGATAACAAAATAGAGTGAAACCGTTCATTTATATTTCCAATGCTCCACCAGAAGGTACTACATTGGCCAGGAGGCGAGTTTTTTGTTGCCTGGAAATTTAGAATTTTGCCGAACCCTTGCCGTTCCAGGCAAGGTAGGGATCTTTAACGTGCGTGACAACACTCACACACGGGACCTCCATTTAACCTCTCATCCGAACGAGGGCGTAATTTTTGTGAAAAATGCTCATCTGTCATTTTTCAAGCAGTCGGCCGTGTCGGGATTTGAACCCAGGACCTTGGGATCCGTAGTCTTACGCTTACTACATTGATCCACGGCGACGCCAATAGAGTGAAACCGCGCATCCCCCCAGGACTTGAAAGTGAAGTGATAGTGATAGTGATTGTAATTCCCCCTCAAGAACATTTAGTGCATACCCACCAGGACTTTAACAGTGCACCCCCATCTTCTCCTTAGAAGTAAGTTACAGTTAGATATAGGCAGACGACCAGATCTTCGGATGCTGGAGAATTTTATTATCGAGGTAAGACTTAAATTGTGGCGGCTGTACTCGCACAAGCATTGATTTACATTAATTAGTAGTTTTTGAAATAATTTAACAAGCACGTTTTGTGCGTAATGGCGCTAGCCGACATAATGCTTGTCCGAGTGCACCTGATAAATAGGGTGATGCTTTTGCTATTTTGTGCACTGCTATATGCTTAACGCTTATTAGACATTTATTTATATATTTATATAATTATATTTATTTATATTTTATATTTACATTTTATATTTATTTATTTATTTATTAGCATGTATTGTAGTATTATGTGGCTTATTTGTTTTGTTTGACGTTCTGTCGCCATTTTGGTTGCAGTATATATTTGGGAGGGAAGAGTGAAATTGCGAAGATTGTGATCATAATATAAATCAGTTAGGGAATGATAGGGAAAGCTAAGGATAAATTTAAATTAGTTAGCTAGATTTGGATAGTTTTAAGACGACCCTTCAGGTCGGACTGGTAAGCAGAGCCGGCGTCTGCTATCCGGTATTACGGATCCCTCCCCCTCTCATTTTTTTTTGCTTGTGTCTTGTTGATCGGGTACACTCCAAAGTCAGCGCTAAGAATACCATTATTGACAACCCTGTTTTTAGTTTTAGTTTTTAGTTTTTGTTTCAGTTAGTCAGATTTTTAGGTTTGTTAGATTGTTAGAGTTTGTTAGGTTTGTTAGATTTTTATTTAGTTTTTTGTTTAAGGTGGATTAACTATGAAGTTAGAATGAATTAGAAGCACGATTATTTTTCGCGTTTAAACCCAATGTAGTACCTCCGGCTGGAGCATTGGGGACGTGGCCGCAAGTATAGCGGCCGTCATTCAAATTATAATGTAGTCCATGAGTGCCTTGTGACAGCTTAGCCAAGTTTGACTAAGGATGTCTTCTGTTAGGCCAAGGACGACCAGGAAGGTTTCTCGATCTTTGACGTGCCCAATGCTAAAGTCAATATCGGCTTCGTCTTTGATGTTGACCCCAACTTTTGTCAGCCATTTGAATGAGAGTGTCCTTTGGTCGAATTGTAACCCTGGCGGGGAGCAATTTTTGTTTGAATAGGCAGCAGAAAGCTTATGTGTCCAGGTGAGCCGTATGTGCTCTTCCATCTAGGTTTACTGTGATGCGAGGTAAATCTAGACTTCCAATGGTGGTATTTAGTTGCGGCATTGTCAGTTTTCTACCAGTCTATCTGGATTCTAACGTGGTCTGGGTAGTTGTTCGTTTCCCTGGTTGCGGGTAGCGGAACAACTGCGATAAAAATGCCTATGGGAAACAAAAGTGACACCTTGGCAGGTCCGTGGCTCGGCGTTTACCTTCTGGTGGCTTCGGAATAGTAATTGCCTCCTTAGCGGCCTCTCGCAGGTACTGTTCGACTCCGAATGCTTTCATCATGAGGTCTATCAATGCTGCTGGGTGCGTACGTCCTCATGTTCATTTTTGCTGTATGTGATAGCAGACTTTCTAGTTGCCGCTTGAAGCGAGCGGACGTGTTTCTGCCGAGCTCCCGCTTCAGCAATAACAGTAAGTGTTTATCTAGGGTTTTATTATTTATTGTTGAATTATTTTATTTGAAGCTTTGCTTTTTATTGTGTTTTATTTTTATAATTGTGTGCCATCAAAATTTAAATACAGGGCAGTAAAATAAAATTTTAAAACAGAATTTAAACTAAATAAAAACTAAATAAATCGCGTTTTCTTTGTAATTTAAACTAAATCCGCGTTTTAAAATAAAATAAATAAATTACGGGCCAATAAAACAAAAATCTACTAAACTAATACTCAAAATAATTTCGAATAACTTAAAAGGCATTTTAATAATAAATTTAAAATAAAAACCGCGTAAATCGAGTAAAAACCGGGTAAAACAACCAAAAGTGTGTGAAATTTTATAGTGCGCGTATAATAAAATAATAACCAAAAACAAAAATCTAAGCCTTTTTAAATCAAATAAATATCTCAAAAACTGTAAATTTTAAACAATTTTAATATAAATTTTCCGTAAATTAAGTACACGCGTACTTATAAGTTCTTTTAAAATTGATTTTGGTGTAATTAAGCGGTGTAACAGTTACGGGTTGTGCTAGTTACCAAGCGATAAAGTGAAAGGTCATTTCCGGTTACCACATTCCGATTGCGCTCGACCTTATTTTGTTAATTACACATTTAAAAATAAAGTGTTGTTATTTATAAATTAGATATTTTAATATTTTGAAGTAATTAGTATATTTAAATTTGATTTGGCGGTTTTAAAAATTTAAAATAAATAAATAGTGTTCTTCGCGGTACATTTTGAAACGAATTGCGTTAGGAATTTATTTGGTTCTAGTTGTTATTTTGACGCTTAGTGCTTGCTGTATTTTTGTTAAAAATTTAATATTTAATTGGGCGGTTCGAAGTTTAAATAAATACAAGGTTGCTTACGGTTCACCATTAAACAAAACATTTTTATTGGACCAACGTTTTGCGTTCTTCTAGCGTCGTTCTTTAGCGTCGTAACGGTCAAGTGGTTTTGAGCTGCGTTTTAGGTGTCATTTTTTGTCGTTTGTTTTGTCAGCATGGTGGTCCACCGCGACGAGGAACCATTGCCCAGGAAGAAGAGGGGAGATAGGTCGGAGTCTAATAGGTCGGAGGCTGAGGGCGCTGTTGGGGAGAAACAGCTAAAGGTAATTTTAAAAGACGTTAGGTTAGGGATTCAGGAGGAGGTAGAGGAGCCTGTGTCTGCGGCGGTCGTGTCGGGGGAGTCGGGGCCCCCTGGGGTGGCTGCGGCGCCTGAATCGCCCTCAACTTCGGGAGCCCAGCGAAAGATGTCGACTAGCAGCGACGTTAGCGTTGCAGCTAGCGACCTCGATGAGCTGGACCTCCTGAGATTGAGGGTGAGAAAGGCGCACTGGGCCATCTCCGGGAGGGTGCCGACGACCTCCGCCACTATCGTCGTGGAGGACAGAAAAAAGATTCGCTACGCCCTGGATGATTTCCTCGACGCGGCGAATCAACTTATAGGCATGGTTAGGGCGCTGCGGCTTGTGGCTAGTGATTCTGGGAGAGCTAATGTTGTCGGGGGAAGTCCAGCGGTGGTTGCTTGTGTTTCAGGGCAGCAGTGTTCTGGGAGCCAGGAGGTGCCGATGCAGCGGAAGGCGTCGTATGCTGCAGCTGCTGCAGGTGCGACGCCCACCTTTGCAGTTAGGGTCGACGCCAGGCCAGGGGAGAAAGAAGACGTTATGTCGACCCTGAAGAAGAAGGTCGATCCCGCTCGTGATGGTTTTGTCGTAGTCGGAGCTCGTAGGACCCGTAGGGGCGGTGTGGTAGTTGAGTGCGCGGGTCGAGAAGACGCTAAGAAATTGCAGTCGAAGGTCGGCGGTCACTGCAAAGAGCTCGTGGCGAAGACGATCGAGAAAAAGCGCCCACCGGTCGTTCTTCCGGGGGTCGAAGCGGGGATGAAGGCGGAAGAGCTGGTGCGGTTGATCGCGTGCCAGAATCGCCGCTTCGGCGATTTGAAGATTGAAGACCACCTGAGGGAGAAATTTAGGTTTGGCGGAAAGGGCCCTAGGGATCCCTTCGTCAACGTAGTCTTTGAAGTGACCCCCACACTTCGGAGACGTATATTAGCTGACGCTATAAACCTCAGGTGGCGAAGAGTCTGGGCCCGGGACCACTTCTCGATGACCCAGTGCTACAGGTGCTACGAGTACGGCCATAGATCGATGGAGTGCAGGAGAAGGTACAGTGGTGCGGTAACTGTGCCGAAGTCGGTCACGAGTTCAAGAATTGCCGGAGGGCAGTCCCTGCTGTGTGGTTTGCGCTAGGGCAAACGACAGAACTGGCGGTGGCGCGAAGGTCGATACGCGCCACGACGCCAAGTCGAGTAGATGCCCCACGATGCTGAGATTGAAGAACGCAATCACACGCAACATCGATTATGGACCGTGAAGAAAAGAACGATTTAAAGAAGCAAGAAGATTAAATTCGCGCAATTAAATCTCGAAAGGAAAAGGGCTACAAATAACTTCGTAAAGTTATTTAGCGAAAATAGTATCGACATCGGGCTTGTACAGGAACCGCACCTGTACAGCCACAAAATAACAGGTTTTGGGAAGGGGGTCACCGTTTTAAACGCAAACAGCGAACGACCGCGTAGCGGTATAATAATAAATAATGGGACGTGCGCCGGAATAATACTAAATAATTTATCCAACGAATTTTTAACAACGGTCGAAATTAAATCAGGGCTAAATACATTTTACGTGATCAGCGCGTAACTTCCGCCGGTTGATTCCCGGCGGGAAAATCCTCAAACCGAGGACTTAGTAAACCAAGTTGAAAACATTTTGCGCAAAATCGGTAGGAATAAAAATTTAATCATCGGGGGAGATTTTAATGCTAAATCGCCACTATGGGGTAGCCCTATCGAAGACGATAGAGGCTCGCAGGTTACTGATCTTTTTACGGGATGGGACCTTAGTGTGATAAACACTAATGATTCACCTACGTTTGAGACGCATAGAGGCAGCAGTTTTATAGATATTACTGCAGTCTCGCACGAAATGTTAGAAACGATTTGTAATTGGAAACTAAGGTCGGACGAGGAAACGCTCTCTGACCATAAATTAATAACATGGGACGTTGAAACCAAAACAAGCGCAAACGAGCAGCTAACTATATTTCCGCGGTTCTGTAATAAAAAAGCAAATTGGGAGCGGTTTAAAGAAAAATTTGGCGAAAGTATCCTGCGCTCGAAAATGAGCTATTTAACTGCCGAGAAGCAGACGAAGTAGAAACACTCGCGAAAAATTGAACGACGCGGTGGTAGACGCGTCGTCGTATTCCATGCCGCAAAAGAAAACATTTAAAGACAGCGTACCCTGGTGGACCCGGGAACTAACCACCAAGCGGGCAGAAACGCGTAACCTAAGGCGCCGCTATCAACGCGCCTCGGGAGAAATAAGAGAACAACGGAGAATAGAATATAATCAAAGTTACCGCGAATATAAAATATTAATAGAAGAAACGCGAACGAATAAATTTAAAGAATTCTGCACGCAAAACTCAGAGAAAGAACCCTGGGGAACCGCATACCGCGTAATTAGAGGAAAACAACAAAAATCGCGCTCAGTAATATAAAGAAAACAAATGGCGAATACACGGAAGGTTTTAAAACCACAGCGGAATATTTACTAGAGAAATTTTTCCCATCGGATAATCCCGAGGGGGATGAAGGGTCGCACGATGTAATACGTCGGGAAGCTGCAAAGGCGCAAGGAACAGGTGCCGATAAGGCAATCCTAGTTCACGAGGTCGTCAGGGCTCTTAGGAGGATGAACCCTAAGAAGGCACCGGGGCATGATGGAATCACTTCAGACGCAGCTCTGCAGGCGTGCCTGTTAGCCCCGTGTGTCTTTGTTGGGTTGTTTAATCTTTGTTTAGAAAGGGCGTTTTTCCGCGTTGCTGGAAAATCCAGAATGTGAAATTTATACCCAAACCTAAAAAGGCGGATGCGTCAGATCCGGGCAGCTATCGTCCAATTAGCTTGCTACCGGTGCTGGGGAAAGTTTTAGATCGCGTGTTGAACACCTAGTGCGAGACAGCGGCGGTTTTAATAACCGACAGTTTGGTTTCGTGGAGGGCAAGTCGACTATCGACGCGTTAGAGTTTGTTGTCGGGGAAATTAAGCAGGCAAGAGATGCCAAAGAGTACTGTGTCGTTGTTGCTTTGGACATTTCAGGAGCATTTGATGCTGCCTGGTGGTCATTAATCGTTTCCGAGTTAGATCGTAGGGGTTGTCCGCGAAACTTGATGTCTTTGGTCAAGAGCTATTTCTCGGGGCGATTAGCACAGGTTGAAATTCCGGGTGAAGTTCTGTCGCGTGAGGTGGAAAGGGATGCCCGCAAGGGTCATGTTCTGGTCCCACATTTTGAAGTTGTTGTATGAGAGCATCTTTAGGGTCAAGTTGCCCGCAGGATGCTCAATCGTTGGGTTTGCAGATGGCACACTTTTAATTGTAAGATCGAGTTTGTTAATGGATATGCGCACAAAACCGAATGAGGCGCTTAATAAATTACACGAATGGTCGCAGGCGGTAAAATTAAAATTTAACACGGCGAAGTCAGAGGCGCTTTATTTCGGCACGAAACCAGGACAGAGACCTCCTAGGTTAGAGCTAGGAGGAGAAAATCCGTTTAAAGACTGTATTACCTACCTCGGCGTCAAGATCGACAATAAATTAAATTGGAAAGCGCACGTACAATACGTAAAAAGTAAGGGCGGCGAAATATCAAATAAAATGATGGCGGCGGCTAAAATAAAGTGGGGTTTCAGAGGCGAATCGCTGAGGACGGTTTATGCCGGAGAAATTGAGCCGGCAATACTGTACGCAGCTTCTGTATGGGCAGAAGGTTGTAAAGTCCGGGAGATGCGTCAATTGACGAGCGTACAACGCATAACCGCGGTAAAAGCGGCGAGGGCGTACAGGACCACCTCCACGGAGGCTGTCCTGGTGATCAGTAGGACTCTCCCTATCGAATATGTCGTTAGGGAGATTAGGAAAAGGGCGCGAAATTATCGAAGATCTTAATCTTGGTAATAGGGAAATTGCAAGAAAGATTGTTGTATCTGAGCTAGGGCACCCGGCTGATATTAGAGGGATCGAGTTTGTCGAAGGTGATGAGGACGCGATGGGTATCAGAATTTATACGGACGGTTCACGTATGGACGATGGGCAAGCAGGCGCGGCGTTTGTCGTGTATAAGCAGGAAAGGGAGGTGTTTCGGTTTCAAACCAAACTCGCGAACTGGTGCACTATCTTCCAGTGCGAATTGGTAGCCATACAAGAGGCTATCGATTACGTAATAAACCATACGGGCAGAGACGAGTATTATATAATCAGTGATAGTAAATCGGCGCTAACGGCTTTAACAAACATGAACACCTCGACAGATCTCCAAGCGGACGTCTGGAGGATAGCGCGTACGGCGCTAGAGTTTCGACGTTTAAAGTTCTGTTGGGTCAGGTCGCACAATGGTAACGTAGGAAACGATAGGGCTGACGAATTAGCTAAAGAGGCCGCGACGGGCGACTTTCGAATATCACATTCGTCGATACCGAGGTCTTTAATCAAAAGAAAGCTGCGCGAAAATCAATTCGACAATGGAAGAGAGGTGGAACAACGCTGCCACGGGCAGGTTGACCCACAAATTCATACCGAGCATAGAAGCCAGAGGTAAGATCGAGGTTAAGCTCGATCACAAAATGGTGCAGTTGATAACAGGGCACGGCGCCCTGAAGGCGTATTTACAAAGGTTCGGTCTAACCAACAGCGACCGCTGCGAATGCGGTGAGGGCGCGGAAAGCGCAGAGCACGTGCTCTTCGACTGCCCGCTTGAGGCGGGAAATCGAGGGTTGGCTGATAGCAAACTAGCTATCCTAGGTCTGGCATGGCCAAAGAGCCTAGAGGAAGTCGGGGAAGTGGTAAACCAGAAGGCGTTCTGGACAGCCTTAAAAGAATTCGCGGGAAGGGTCGCGAGATTAGACAATCAATGACGACCGCGTGTAAAAATTCGGTGGGGTTGGTGGGAGGATTGAAAATTTTAGATTGACTTGGCGTGAGTAAGGATACGAGCATAACCAAAACCTGATATTAAATTAAAAAAAAAAAGATAATTATACCAAAATGTCCAATATGCACGAGAAACCCCACTCCATTAATACAATCACTGCCTATCTTCATAATTATGTGCGGAAAATCGGGAATAAATAATACCAAATAAACAATAACAAATAAATCATAAACCCTCATTAAATTAAATCAATAAAGTAAACAAGGATAATAAAACAGAGCGCAACCGCGCATCCCCCCAGGACTTGAAAGTGAAGTGATAGTGATAGTGATTGTGATCCCCCCAAGAACATTTAGTGCATAACCACCAGGACTTTAGCAGTGCACCCCGTCCCACCTTTAGAAGTAAGTTACAGACGACCAGATCTTCGGATGCTGGAGAATTTTATTATCGAGGTAAGACTTAAATTGTGGCGGCTGTACTCGCACAAGCATTGATTTACATTAATTAGTAGTTTTTGAAATAATTTATGAAGCACGTTTGGTGTGTAAAAGCGCTAGCCGACATAATGCTTGTGCGAGTGCACCTGATAAATAGGGTGATGCTTTCGCTATTTTGTGCACTGCTATATGCTTAACGCTTATTAAACATTTATTTATATATTTACATAATTATATTTTATATTTACACTTTATATTTATTTATATATAGCATGTATTATGTGGCTTATTTGTTTTGTTTGACGTTCTGTCGCCATTTTGGTTGCAGTATATATTTTTGGGAAGGACGAGCAGAATTGCGAAGATTGTAATCATAATGTAAATCAGTTAGGGAACGATAGGGAAAGCTAGGGATGGATTTAAATTAGTTAGCTAGATTTGGATAGTTTTAAGACGACCCTTCAGGTCGCACTGGTAAGCAGAACCGGCGTCTGCTATCCGGTATTACGGATCCCTCCCCCTCTCATTTTTGCTTGTTGATTGGGTACACTCGAAAGTCAGCGCTAGGGATTATTATTACAACCCTGTTTTTAGTTTTTGTTTTGTTTTTGTTCCAGTTTTTGTCAGATTTTTAGGTTTGTTAGATTTTTAGGTTTGTTAGATTTTTATTTAGTTTTTATTTAGGGTGAACCAACTATGAAGTAAGAATAAATTAGGAGCACGACTATTTTTCGCGTTTAAACCCAGTGTAGTACCTCCGGGTGGAGCATTGGGGACGTGGCCGCAAGTATAGCGGCCCTAATTCAAATTATAATGTATGTGATAGCAAGCTGATAATTAAGCGAATGTCAACTTCCATCAGTAGTATTAGCCGGACTGCCCGTTGTATTTTTTTTGTAGAAAATTGATTACCGTTTCTTCTGATGATTGTTTCTTGTCTACGTACTGCGATTGTATTTGTGCTAGCATCGCTGGTTTATTGTATCCCTCCAGGAGTTGTGCTATGAATACGGCCTTATTTACTTTCGGGAGATGAAAGATTGCCACGAGGTTAGTGCTTCCCCGGGAAATTGCTTCTCGATTTGCGGCAAGCTTAGCCTGGACAGCTGTGAAGAAATCCTCCAGATCCTTCATCGATTCCCTGAGAATGTAAACAGCTCAGGTTCCTTATAGTTGATGAGTTTTCGCAAGTCCTCTGTGAATGTTTTGATTGATTGTTGGGGGCCATCTGGTTATGACTTCAGTCCAAAAACTGAAATATTTGGAAGATGTCCGACAAGCTAATGGAGGAAGATTGTCTCTTTCTCCTCGACATTGCGTGTTCGATCCTGAACAATCCTTGTTCGCAAAATTCTTTCACAGACCCCTTGTTCTTAGCGCCAATTAATACTCGGGTGGATGGTGGTATCTTGCAGGACACACTACTGTAACAAATAAATCAATATATACACAAGCAAAAGAGTATTTATTTACAATACTGGCAATTAATATATGACACTATATCTAATTATTTACAGGAATAACACGTATGCGTGTTTATAAAATCACAACGCGAACAAACGGGCAATATAGACCCGGAGTCTACTTCCAAATATATATGCTAACTTAACCTAAGAAAATGCTATTATGGATTAGTAAAGGATTATTATTAACCCGAAAGAGGATACGGGCACTCGGGAAGTAACTGTAACGATGGCAGAGCTAGTGCTTCCACTGCTCATTGTAGTACGACGTGAATCTGCTGACACATCTAGTTGGCTGACGGAGTAATTAATTACTGACCGTGTAAAAGAATCGAATGATTTTGTGCCACCAGGATACAAAATCACATGATAAGTACAGCTGGGATAAAAATCACCAGCGTGTAATAGAAAGTAATGTGAATAAAACAGGATAAAAATCACTGATTGTGTATAGTGTGATTTAATTAGAGTAGCTTGTACGTAGCGTAATGCTAAGTGCTCGGATAACCGTTACGAGCGTGTTAGTAGGTTTTTCCTTGGATAAAAATCGACAGGGACTACATTTCTGTTTGATTCTAAACTGTTTATGTATTCTTCCTTCTGATTGAATGTGTGGTTATTGTGCTAGGGGCAAAATAGATTACTTTCGTCTGAGCTTTTATGTTTGACAAACAAGTTTCTATATCCAATAACAAGATGCTGTCATATTAAAATTCTACACCCTTTTTATTGTGTCATGTTACAGAACTGAACCGTTACGACGAATATTGAAGTGTCGGCGGAAACAACTACGAACACACGATGCTCCCTTGTCTAGATAGCCATTGTGACTAAAGATCTGTGAGCACTCTTAGATCGAACGACGTTAGGGGCAACGCTATATCCCCTTCCTTTCGAGTGTTCCAAACACGCCTTTACATTCCGTCCCACATTATACAAGGAAGCACTGACGAATCAAGAAGAATTTTGATTCATCAGATCGTTTGTGCTTCTATACCAAAGAGGTTGTAGCTAACTGTTACTGGTAAAATGAGCGTTAAGTTCTAAATTTTTATTTACTTTTTAGGGACGGGAACTCCGAAACAATTTAAAGGTGACTCGGCTAACTACAGTGGTGCGAAAATTGAGTTCCTGTGGAAGAAATTATAATAGATAGTAAAAATAGAGAAATAAAAATAATGAGATAGCTGAAATCCAACTACTACCTTATATTATTCACTTACCATGAAACGCTCTTTCTCTTGTCATAATGTGTGCCAAACCTTCTGTCACAGCAATCTCTGCGATATTATTCCTACACATAAAACGATTGTTCAGCATAGTTTTCTTGCTTTGGATTCTTAAGTTTGATTGCACTGTACATTACCTTTCTCAATAATATCTTAAAACACTTATTAAGTGTTGTCATAATTACATAAACGTATAGAATAAAATGCCTCTTCCAAATCCATCACTGAGGTGACCAGATATCCCTTAAGAATTAGCCGATTTTACCCAGTTTCTAAATACATTCAAATTAAACTCTGCCTACATTTAACCTAAATTGACATTAAATAATTTAAATAAAGTACAAATATACATTCAAAGGAAAATTATTTTCTTAACCTCGCTCCGGCCAAATGTAAATAAAACAAAAAATTCAAAAAAAAATTATTGAACTAAATCTATCAATCTATCAATCTATCTTCACTCCAAATTTTTCTGTTTTCCATATTAAATTACATTGCACTTTAAATCTCAATTTCGAGAAATATATTTGATAACCAATATAGAAAACAGAATATCAACTTTCTCGTTAACTATTTCTGTGTTCATCCATAATGCTAAAGTTTCATACTTTCCATTCCAACTTATATTTAAATATTTGTTAATTTCCTACTATATAAATACTAATTTGTTTACATTTAAACATTCATATTTATATAATTATAAAGCTTCAATATAAATCATATTTCCTCACTGTTTAAGTTTCAAATATATCTTTATTTTTCAGGATCCAGTATTTCAATTTCTTGTTTGCTTTCCAACAAACACTGCTCCCTTAACACAAACAACCCACTTATTTGAGCTATTCTCTCAGGTAGTATTTTTATTACGGGATACGCAAGTTTTCAAAATACTGCGCAATGAAAAAATATTCCTTACCCGAACTGCAAGCAAAGTTCCACAAAAGCTCGCGCGTCGTTTAAAATTTTCCTGTGAAGAAGGCCATGTTACATACTTGAGTTTGGTTTCGTTCAACGTTTCTTTTAACCGCCTTATTATATCCTCGTACGATCACATTTCGGCTTTTTTTCATTGCCTCTTCGCGAAGAATTTTTTCGTCTTATTTTGTCGGGTCTAACTATACTTAGTTTCTCCCAGTATAAAAATTCGTCCAAATGCGCTCAGCATCCGATAGTGCAATGTAATCATTTTTATCTATATTTAATAATAGTATCATTGGCCCGTTTATTACCTAGCAGTTACGTACTGGTGCAATCTACCCTTGATCGTCTAGCCATGTTTCAGATATGATTCTGCATTTCTGACGTATTAATTTATTTTATTAATATATACTCTGTGTTCTGTTTATTTTTTGACGCCCTACACTCGTTACATATTTATTATATTGTGTGATTTATGAAATCTTCTATTTCATCGGTTTTACAATCACGACGTTTATTCCATTTAATGACAAATGCGTTATCTTAGTATTGTATTAAATTTTTTATATCGCTTTAGTTATACTAACTGCCCTAATTCAAATGATATTTACTAAAAACAAAAGAATTAGAATATCATGCTTAATTAATATTAGCTGTTCATCGTGTCTACTGTACAGGGCGCTCAATATAAATTGTACGTTTAAGATTGATATTCCTCTTTTGTACCTCCGGTTTCTGTTTGACGTAACACCAAGATGTTACATAACTTTTTCAAAATTTGAAGTGCGTTTGAGTTGGTGTTTAAAGTACAATGAAGCACTAAAGTTTTAGTATATCCGATCATTTGTACTTCTATCAAAAAGTTGTAGCCAAATTCCATTCTTGTATATCAGAATCTAACGTTAAAGAATACAAATGGAGCTGGGTTGGGGTTGAAGCGCAGCGAAGCACTAACGAAATACTAAGATTTTGTTGTATGCATTTTTGTGTTTTACTTGATTGGCCAATTTTAAGGACCTCCTAACAGTATTGCATCTTATAAATAATTTAATAAAGCATTCTTGCTGTGCAGACAAAATGATTCAAGTATACAAATATTTATTTTATTACAAAAGATTCTGCTTTTTTCACCAAGGAATTGGACATTGGCATACCTCAGTTTAGCCAGGTAGAAGTTTGTTATAAGTTATTATACTCCATAAAATCTTGTTATAAATGACATGTGGGTGGGTTTAGTTTGTTTTACGATTCTTACCCTATTATTACAATGATTTAGCATATAAACTGTGTGCTAATGACATTTGTATTGATATATAATACCCATTCACGTATATGAATGATCCCATGCTTTGGACCTAATAATTTGGGGTTAGGAAGTCATATTAGTCGGCAGCTGTTATTCGACAAAATAAGATACCTTTCTAACGCGTCGCTGTCTCCCTTAAAAACTTCAATTTATAAGTAGTTAAAAAATTATTTCGCGCTAATTTAGTCTTCATTGACAAACTTGAGTAATGCGGTTTAAATTGAAATACATTAAATTATTGGTAGTTTGAACTAGTGCTGCCTTTATTACACTTTAGTATGCACCCCATTAAAATTTTAACACCAGATTGATTTGTAAAAGGTCGGCGATATATTGCTCTTTCATCAGGTAGGTAACAAGTTAGAAAAATAAATTGTACAGAAGAATCATGTAAACATTATCTAAAATTACTAAGTCTCTTCTTGTTTACAACCAACTTATATCAATTCAGAAAGAAATGTAACGAAAAAACTCATTTTTGTACCTACAACAGTTCATTATAGTCAAATGAATACACAAGTCTTTTCAACAACTCGTAGCTACAATGGAAATCTAAAGAGCTGACGACAATTTATTTCCAGCTAATTGCTAACAGTACAAATATTAACTTCTTAAAGCTACAGTGCTATCTTCTTAACTACTATCGAAGCACGATAATTAATTTATATCGAAGCACTGTAATAAATTTATATTAATCACAACCATAATTTATATCAATAATATGTATCACTAATTTATATCACCACTTTATAACCCGAATAAGCACGTTATGTTATAATCGCTGCTTTAAATTAGACGTGAACTTAAAAACCCGTTAAGGATAATTTATACTTTATTCAATTGTTCTAGACTATTTCGAGAATGTACAAGAAATATGCACGTTTAATGTAGCTTTTAAATGCAAACTCTTGTAGCCTGTCAATCAAGTTCATCTTAAGATGTCACACAACAGAATGGCTCTTACTCGTCCTTAGTGTAAAATGCTTCGTTTACGTTCTGATGTATTCTTATGACTAAAGGTTAAGCGACGCGACGTTGCAATAATAATGATGCTTGTAACGATGCAGTGAACTTGGATAGTTTGTGACAGCAAGATGTGTGATCTTACACTAATCTTTAAAATTTTCAAACTCATTGAAAATCTTTTCCAAAAATTTCACCAAGCATAAACTTTAAGACATTGTACTTGAAAACAGACTACAAGCTAAAGAAACATTAATTTCCAAGTGAATGATTAATGTGGAGCACATTGAGAACATTTCACTGTTTACCGTTCAGCATTTTCAAATCAAATGTAAGTCAACCGACAAAGGGTATATTTCCTCAACAAATTCTCTACAGGAAACTCTTCAAACACTTATTGTTACTTAACAATGGCTTTGAATACCAGAGACACTACTTTAGAGCGTTCTTAGAAGGACTTGGTTTTGACAGCAATCTGCGACAACTAACTGGAAAGATATATTACAAAAGCAGCTAGGTACAGCTGTAAGTTATACGCGTTAAAAAGCGCTGCACAAATTATTCCTAGTAAATAATTATTATTGTAGAGATTTTTCTGTATAATTAATTAGGGCGTTTTGCTTTATAAATGTGGTATAGTTTTCCCTGGCAAAGTATAGGTGAAATAGCCTTTGATTATTATATAATTTTGTTGTGTAGACCGTTCACATAGTCGTGACACGGACATGTATTTCCCGACCAATCAGAACGCGCAGCGTAGAAAGGATTGTGCTGAGAAGTATTGAAAGCGCGCCATGAGATTCATTCTTTACATGAGCATCTGATTGTGCGACAGTAAGTGCTTTATAAATAACGTAGTGGAGTTTTTCCGTCGATCCCTTACCTGATTCATTACCTTTATCTTTGTCTTCTTCTCGATTAATGTAATGGGAACAACAACAAATTTCCCAAAAAATCTGCTCTAGAAGAAGTTTTGATTACCCGCACTTAAAACAACCATGGGATCAACAATAATAAGATTTGATGAACCAGCATGCAAAGATGATGTAATTTAAAGGTAAGCCGTGAATTAATTAAATTACATGGTCAATTTGGAAAGTAAATTATTGACTTCAATTGTGCCATTATATTACGCCATATGCGGCTAGCGATTAACTAACACTTCAACTATCCCCTTTCTATATATAACAAATTTTGGCCTTCCAGGAGCGAACTATTCCAATTAGTTTGGGAATATTTGGGGATAACGATGACGTAATTCTCAAACATTTGGCCAAAGTAAAAGAGAACCGATTGAAACACAAACGTGGGAAGGCCAAGCGCATTATATAGTATATATTTCAAAATCAATTTTTGTTTACATATGCGGTAAAAACCTTTTGGAACTATTTTAAACCAACCGAATAACGATGCTAAACGCTCCTCGTCAAAGACAAAATGTTGTTATTCTATCTTACGTTTTTTAAATTAGAACCAAGAAATTGTAACGCGTCGCGCTATGCTAGTTATAAATTAGATGAAAAAGGAATAATTTAATTTTTTCTGTGACGGGAAAAGAATTTGACATTTAATGTTTTTTGACAGGTAACAAAATGTCACTTTTTATAGATTTACTTTTGTCCCCGGGAAAAAAATGAGTACTTCTTTCCCGGGTATGTGCAAATAAGCAAGAGCATGAAGGTATTTAATTTAAAGCCGGGTCCACAATTGCAACATTTGGGTATTAAATAACCGGGAGCGGGAGTGGGAGTGGGAGCGGTAGCGGAAGCGAGAGCGAGAGCGAGAACGAAAGCGAGAGCGAGAGCGAGAGCGGGAGCGGACGCGGGAGCGGAGCGGGAGTGGGAGCGGGAGCATGACAGAGAGGGAGCGGGAACGGGTGCGGGAGTGGGAGAGGGAGCGGGAGCGAGAGCAGGAGAGGAAGACACGATAGAGAAAGAGAATGATTTAGTGTACTTTGGTAGAAAGTTTTTGAGCAATGGAAAGCTGGATGGTGAAATCGAAAGAAGGGAAAATGCTGGAAGAAAAGTATCAGGAAGTATGTGGACAACGAACAGGAATGAAAGAGTGAGTAAAAATGCAAAGCTGGTCATTTACAACAGTGTATTTGTGCTAACTGTTCTGTATGGAAGCGAAACTTGGGTCTGGCAGAGGAAGCATGTTAGTCGTATAAATGCTGCAGGAATGAGGTTCTTAAGAAGTGTGTGCGGAAAAATGTCAAGAGACAAAGTGCCAAACGAATAGATCAAAGCAGAGTGTTGGGTGAAAGTGACCCTTAATGAGTTAAGCGAGCAAAGTACGCTTAGATGATTTGGACATATGGAAAGAATGAACGAGAATAGACTTACCAAACGTATGTATGCAAGCAAGATGACTGTTAGAACTGCAAGGGGCAAACCCAGGTATTCCTCTCGAAAACGACATCGTTAAACTTCGCGCAGTCGCAGCCGATAGCGATTAACAGTCTAGCTGGTCACAGTCAGGCACACCGCTTTTTTGAAGATCTTAGAGAAACATCGCTCGAGTCCAGCAAATCAATTCACACGGGTCGTTTGACAGGTAGGTAATCAATCGGTCGTGAATTCACAAGAGACTCGGCATCACACAAAACGGTGGAAAATTCTTCAAACGATGACAAAGCCTAGCCAAGAACTTTTCTTAACAACTGCTTTAAAAGTCCAATCAACCATTTCCACCAACCGCTTCACCAAACGACTGTAGCAGGATTAAATTTCCATTGTATCCTCTGTTGCTTACAAAACCCTGCTATAACATCCCACTTCAGTTTATTAAAGGCGTTCGCACAACCTACAGAATTTGCTCCCCTATCGTTGTACAGAATCTTGGGCCGACCACGATGTGCTACAAACCGTCTCAAACCTTGAACGAAACTGTCTGTAGATAGGGACGTTATGCACTCTAAATGTACGGCTCTATACATCGCGCACGTGAATAGACAAATCCACACTTTCGATGTATCGTTCAGAAGTACAGGACCCGCTAAATCTACTCCTGTTATCTCAAACGCACATGTGTCTCGTACCCTATTTAAAGGTAACGGCGATGGTTCGGCTTCAAAATGTTTTACGCGGTAACGCTTTCAAAGTGTGCATTTTGATATTATACTTCTAAGCGGCGGTCTACCTCCCAGAAACCAGTAATGTTCTCGCACACCGACATGGCTATGTGATACGTGGTAGTCGTGGATCAATCATTCCACTACCGGATGGTTACCTGACAAAACTATTGGATAACAAAAATCTTTAAAATCGTCTCTTTTTACAACACGACTCCGTAGTCGAAGTAGATAAGTTTCGTCTAAGAACGGTTGTAATGTCATTATCTTGATATCGTTTATTCTCTTAAACGATTTATTTTGAATTAGTCGCAATAGTCGTATCTCTGCGTTTTCAAATTCTTCGACTGATTGTTCTTTGGTAGACAGCAACTCAATTTTAACCAAACGTCTTTTTTGACAGTTACGTATAAAACGGTAGATCCACCCAATCATCTTTAAAATTTGTCGATATTTTGTAAAATTGCGCTGATACCATAAATAAACCTCTGCTGACACTTGGGAAATTACAAGTTTTTGTTTCTCGCTACCTATCTCTTTTTCGTCATAATACGGATGTTCATCAAGCACAACATTGGGAAATTGGTAGAGCCACTTGAAGCCCTCCCATCATTTAGATTCCAATAAACATTTTGGTGAACAACCTCGCGACGAAGGATAGGCGGGATTCAATGAACCTTAAATGTGTCGCCACGAATTAGCAGGGGTGAATGCTTTAATTTCCTTCACCCGATTCCATACAAAAGTAGTCCAATTTTCTTCTTATTGTAGCCATAAAAGTACTGTTGTAGAATCGCTCCAGAAATAGCATTCTGCCTCTATCTCATAATTTTCTCAAATGCTTTTCCATAAACGTGCCGCATTCGTTGCCGCTACAATTCTAATTCCTTTTAAACGGTGCTATTCTTGATTTAGTAGATACCATTTGAACAGAAACTTTGCCATGCATTTCAAATGTAATAAACACTACAACCACATAGGCATCACTGCTGGCATTACCAAATGCATGAAAACTTATATTTTCGGCTTCCTATCGTGTGGCGTGACGGCATCTAGATGTCTCAATACATTTAAGAAATAAAAGTATATCTATCGAGCGATAAAACTTGGTTCTGTCAGATTTCACCGGAACACCCCAACCTATTTGCTTTTTGCAGATGCAACGAAGTAAAATTTTTCGAAGCAATGTAGCTGGACATGTAAATCCAATGGGATCAAACGTGCTTTGTGCAATGGAAAGAATTTGACTCTTGGCACAGCCTCTACTAAAATCTATATGCGATTCTATAAATTGGCCACTAACTTTAAAAAATCCCTATAAGTATTCCAGGTTAATCCAACCACAGGCACTTTTGCTAATTTATCTTCTACAAAACACGTGCTTTCTCAGCCTCGCAACTCAAACTTTGCTTTGGCTATAATTTGGGTTGATTCTCTAATAAACACGTAGAGTTCTTCCTCGATAGATACACTGGTCATACAATTATCGGCGTAGAAACTGTTTTTCAATCTCTTTACTACATCCCTAGAGTATATAGAACGCACCAGTATCTTTTCCAAGTGATATTGAAAAGTCACTCCCAATAAAAACGGGGCTGCAACAAACTCCAAAAACTACTCTTCTATGTCGGTAAACATACAGTTAACCATGTTTGTCGACCCACAAAAAACGCAAAAAATCTCGATAGTCCTTATGTAGGCTAATTTGTAAAAACCCCTTCTTTATATCTGCGACTACTCTTAATTGTGCAGTTCTAAAGCACATTAAACTTGATTCTATACGAGTTGGTTTTTCTTTTATAATAGGTTTTTCTAATTAGAGGGTTTGTAAATATTCTTTTTGTATTATGGTTCTAATTGGAGTTTTGTAACTATTATCTTTGTAGTATGGTTTTAACTACAGGATTGTAAATAAAATTTTTTGCTTGAGGTTTTCTTTTTCTTTCTATGTGATCTACCCCTCGCTATGACGCGTTTAGTTAGCACGGCATTAATTTTTTCGATTCTTCTTTATTTTTGTTGCGATACTCGATGCGGGCTTGCTGTTGCTTTGCGCACCGTGCTTTACTTTTTTCGTGTCCGCGCAGATTACCGTCACAAACCTGGATTACAAAAGTCGAGTTTTAACGTAGCTAATAATTTGAACTGTTTCATTAAGAGTTTTCTGCAACATTTCAGGCAATCTTTTGACTACTAAAACCTTTCGGTGAATACAACAGTGTGTCCATTTCATTTTAGGAGCTACTGCTTTGTACCCAGTCATGGATTTTGCTCCATCTGTAGCCAAACCCACACACTTCCTCCAGGCAATCTCATGTTTACGAAAAAGTAATTCAATGCCGTGAAAATATCACCTGCTGTTGTGTGGAGTAGTTCACATGAAGAAAGAAAATCTTCAAATAACTGATCTTCCCATAAATAACGTACAAAAACCAACATAACTACTTTTTTTGCTATGTCTGCGTTCTCATACAATTGAAGAGCAAACATGTCACACATGACATCAAAAACTTGATTTAGGGAAGGGGGGTGAAGCTTCTTGTGGTCCGATGCAGTATTAACTTGTTGTTTTCGTGTTTAATCGCAGGTTACAGGGGCTAAGGTGGGGATATAGGAGGTTTAGTGTCTAAAATTTCTTGTAAAAGGACATGTAAAGGAAGGGGAAAGTTAGTGATTAGGAATTTAAAATCGGGTAGTAAGAAAATAGGTCCAGTTGAATGATTTATTTGAAAGTATTTAGGATGGGAGTGAGGGCGGGGCAATGGCATAGTAAATGTTCTAGGGTTTTGAGGGAATCAAGATTGCATGGACATAGAGGAGAGGATATTAGGTGGAAGGAGTGTAGCTTGGATCGCAATTTTCCATGAGCAGTTAGGAATTGGATAGTTGTACGGCTGGAATTTTGTATGTGAGTAAGGATGTCTGTAATGGTAGGAAATATTTGGTGGATGTATCTGCCGGTGTCGAAGTAGGACCATGGTTCTTGCCAGGAGTAAAAGAGGGAGTTGTAGATACGGGTCTTAAGATCGGAAGTAAGGAGTGTGCGGTACGTTTCTGGGGATAGTGTTTCATTATGTAGGTAGATCGGACGAAGGAATTTTAGATTACGGGTTTGCACGAAATGATGTAGTTGAATTTCTCAGGGGGGAGTTTTTAATATTGTGTATAGAGAGGTAGTGGAGGTGGTTCGAAAGGCTCAAGAGACGTATAACAGGCAAGGACGTGTGATTGGGTTTAGGATTCTGCGGGAATGTGGGGTTGTGAGAGGATACCAAGAGTCAACACCGTAGCGGACGAAGGGGATGATGATGTTGTTCAGAATTAGTCTTCTGGTAGGTGGGGCTGGTTGGATTGATTTTGGTAAGGATTGCTGAATGTTGTGCAGGATTAACTTGGTGTTTGAACGGATTTTTGACAGGTGGGTGTGCATCTTCAGACGGGTTTCTAAATAGATACCAAGGTAGGAGACGGATTCAGAGAAGGATAAGGGTGTTGCTAGGATATGGATAGTAGGACTGCAGCGGAGGTCAAGGAAGCTTTTTAGAAGTAACATTCTGGATTGAGTAAAGGAGATGGGTTTGCTTATTTAGGATTGACCACTCTTCGATATGTTGGATTAGGATATTTGCAGTGGATTGTAGTTGGAGGCGGGAGTTTTCGTAAATGAGGAACGTAAGGTCGTCTGCATAGGCGAAGGCATCTGTGTTTGGAATATTACGGTTAAAGAGAGGGTTAATGAATAGGTTCCAAAGGGTAGGTGAAAGAATAGATCCTTGAGAACAACCTTGTGTTGACATGGTAGTGGTAGAGTAGTTTGTACGGAGGCTTGCTGTTCGAGAAGATAGGTATGATTGGATGATTTTATATATATTGGAGGGTAAAATTCTGTATCTTGAGTTGGTTCAGGACATTGGCCCACCAGAGGAGATCAAAGGCGTAGTGGAAATCAAGGAAAATTGCTATGACGTATTTGAATTGTGATGATCGGACTTTGGGGATTAACGCAAAAGATTATTTGTTCTGCGCTGTGACCTTGGCGGAAATCGTGTTGGTTGTGAGAAATCAGGGAGTAATTTTCGATATGTGATTAGAGTTTTTGTAGGATCAGTTTTTCAAGGAGTTTACAGATGGATAAAAGAAGGGCAATTGGACGGTAGGAACGTGGATTTTCAGAGGGTTTTGCAGGTTTCAGCAGTAAGGTGATGTTAGCATGTTTAAAGGTGTCAGGAAAGATACCGGTGGTTAGGCATTTTTGGAATAGTTGGATGATGGGTTGACGGATTACTGACCATGATTTTTGGATGATGGTGTTTGTGATGTTATCAGGACCTGGAGATTTATGTGGGTTTAATTTGGAAACAATGGAGTCAAGAAAGTTGGTGTCAAGGATATCATCTGGAGGTGTGTTAGGAGGGGTTTCGCTATTGGAGATGATTTGATCTTGTTGGAAGGAACGGACATCCATAGAAGTAGGAGCGATTACAGTGTTTAATAGGAGGGCTAAAGTATTTTGGATGGTGGGGTTTTAGAGTGATATGTGCGTAATTAGGATTTGATTTGGAGGCGATTTTACTAACCTGAGATAAGTTTTCCAGAGATCGGCATTGGAGTCGTCGACAATATTTCGTAGATGGTTCTTCTTAGCCTCGTAGATGGAACTTTTAAAACTTGATCGCAATTGTCGATATTGTGTGCTCAATAGTGCTGTGTGGTCATTTGGAACGGCGAGTCTGCGTAGTCGTTGTATTTTGTGTCGTAGGGCGTTTAGGCGTCATCTTGTGTCTTGTAGTGTAGTACTCCATCAGGGTGTCGTGCGAGTAGTGTAGTATCTTATCGAGATGGTAGTGGATGCGACACGATGGATATTTTGGACAATGGAGTTTGCGAGTAGAGTTGGATGGGAACTTTGTGGTAGGACAGGTTGAGGGTTAAAGATGTGGTTTCTCAGGGATTTCAGGAAATGGGGCCAATCTACTTTATTTGTGTTATAGAATGGCAATTTGTAGAATTGGCGTGATGGGAGGTTGGGAAGGATGTTGAATGTTATTGGATTGTGGTCACTAGAGATATATTCCAAGAGTCAATTAAATTACGGGCTGATGGGGTGGCGAGAAAATATTGGAGCTGTGGTTTAAGGATTTCCAGGTTGGAGTGTTTGATGGAG
Organism: Platerodrilus igneus; assembly: GCA_036346225.1. Classification (NCBI taxonomy): domain Eukaryota; kingdom Metazoa; phylum Arthropoda; class Insecta; order Coleoptera; family Lycidae; genus Platerodrilus; species Platerodrilus igneus. The sequence goes on along the minus strand of JARFIW010000624.1, from coordinate 2,045,601 downwards.
TATTTAGGATGGATAAGTTGTGTTGTAGGATAAAATCTTCAAAATGAGTGCCTTTGTCGTCAGCAATGTCATCGTACCATAACGTACAATGTGCGTTAGCGTCTGCACATATAAGTGTCCGTTTGTGTGTAAGGGTTTGTAAACTGTTGTCCAGTTGTTGTAAGTATGTCTGAATGTTTTTGTTATATTGAAAGTAAGCTGAGATAATATAGATAGTGCCAGTCTTCCAGTGTAGTTCAGCAGTCAGTACTTGTGGAGAAGAGTGCGAGAGGATAATGGATGCATCTAATTCGGGGTTGTTGATGATAATAGCTGCTGGTAGATTTAGGTCTACTGGATGTAGGTGGATAAGGGATCTAGTATACGGTGGTAGGTTCTTGAAAGACAGCTAAGGATATTTTTCGTTCGGTAAGGAGATGGGCAAGTTCAAATGTTGAGGAGCGGGAGTGTTGGAGGTTAGCTTGAATAACTGATATGTAGGAGGGTGTTAGGTGGGGATTATAAGTGGGCGTAGGAAATTGAGTTATGGGATTAGTAGCCATAGTCAGTACGTAATTTAGATATTTCTAAGGATTGTTTGTACACGGGACAATCAGGGCTGGTTACAGAGTGGTTATGGGGGCGATTAATGGGTTGGCAGCTGGAACAGATGGGTTGTGAGGATTGGTTAAGACACGATTTTAAGGTGTGTTCTTGAGCACAGTGACCATAGATGGTTGTTAACCGACAGACCTTGGCTGAGTGTTCAAAGCATTAGCAGTTGTAACATCTTGTGATTGAAACAAGGTTTCGAATTCTGCATGACTTATAACCGATGTACACGTGGGATCTTAAAGTTAAGATCGTTGGCAGCCTGGGAGAAACGTTAAGGATGAAGTTCTCATTGGAGTCTGATCTGGGGCTGCGTATGGTTATGGATGCTTTGGAACGAAATTCATTTTCGGGGATGAGGTGTTGAAGGGAGTTTTACTGGTAGAGGAGTAAAAGGGTGTCTGGAGTGGGTATGTCTCGGTCTATGTCAAATATTATCAGTTGGGGTTGTTTGGGTTTTGGAACGTGGACAGAACAGATTTGTTGATTTAGGTTAGAAAGTATATTGGCGTCAGAAGGTTTATCAGTGCGGATGGTTACGGTGGTTCTGGAAGGGCGAATACTACGTATTGGCAGGTCTGATAAGGATGGTCGCAGGTTTCGTTTCACAATATTAAGGAGCTGGGATGGGGTTGTATCGGAGGATGTCGGTTTGAGAGTGATGACTTTGGGAGATATTTTAGTAGGTAGTGCTTGTTGGGAAGTAGTGGCTGAAACGTGAGCGTATGTAGGTGGTATTTTTGTGGGTGGTTGTTGTACTGTTACCTGTTGTGTTGAAATTGTTTTAATGTTCTTTTCTAGCAGGTAGAGTCTGACTTTGTATATCTCGCAGTCCTGAGAGGCGGCAGAGGCTATTAAGGCGATGTCTTCCATTCTCTGCAGGATATATTGAGCACTATTCCGGTTGATTTTGTTGCCGTCCCTGAAAACATATTCGGTTAAATCTTTTTTAATGACTGTTATATTTTCTAAGTTGATAGTTGAAACCGTGACATCATCATCTCTAGCTCGTTTGGACTTTTGGGTGTCGGAAAGGACAGAACTGGCCCTGGATCGTGATGGCGGTGGTGAGTGGGACATTTTGGTTAACTTCTGAAAAAGCATAAGCGAGTATGTAGATGCTGGAGGCGGTGGATATGTGCAGGTAGTAGAAGTGCTAGTCGTTGGTGTTGTCCTTGGTATATCGCGTTTGCTTTTATCGGCCATGGCACTTGTTGATGTGAAAATTCTGCAAATGTATCAGCACGTGCTGATAATGGTGCTTGTTTGTTAGAAAGTTTGTGTGCAGCTGTCTGGTAAATTTCCAAAGTTGTTGTATTACAATGACGACAATACCCGTGCAAATACTAATAAAACATGGTTTTCACGGTGTCAACGGAAATTGCAGTAATCAGCGGTGATTTTTCCACGCCGAATTCTAAAAAAGTTCCTAAATCTAAATTAATAAACCTATACTTTAAAGCTTTACACAATAAAGCGTAACATGCTATTAAATTCAGTCCCAATCTGCTCCCAGCAAAGGGTTTTCTTTTTTGCTGTTTATTTTAGACTACTTGCATTCTATAATGAATTTGTAGCGTATAACAAGTGTTATTAATTTTTGCTCATCTTCCTGATCAAAATGGCCTGTCTCTTTTTAGAGTTGGTTTCAGACCTTTTCAGTTAACCGCAAAACATGCTATTGAAGCACAAAGGACAAGCGGGAAAGCAGTAAGTAAAACCTGTTATTATTTGATTGTCAAATTGTCAAAAAGTCCAAACAACATGTCTTATGCGCTTGCGTTGTATTACCAATTGTTGAAAAAATTATCTACTCTAAAGCTTAGCTAAGCTCGCAGTGATTTTAAATTGTACAACGGTTACTTAAACTAGGGCTGAAGCCTTTGAAAATGGTAAAAAGTGGAAAAAAATAATAGTAGGATGAAATCTATTGGAAAAGGAAAAGAATATAACAAAAATGAAAGGAAAAATAATTTACGGGCGATTTAAGGTCGGGAAGTGGAAGGGGGTGAGTTTTTAAGAGTGGAAAACGGTCTATCTCGATTTCCGGAAAAACTACAAGTCCTATGGAAAAAAGTAAAATGACTAAGTTGTCGGTAATAAAAAGATCTACAACTTTTGTATTTACACTTTTTTCACATAACCTCAAAATTTATATGTAAAATTCAAATAACCAAGTTTTTGGTTTTTAATTTTTATCTTTTACAAAAAAATTTCTTTTTTCACGAAATTTGTTGAAAACGTACCTTTTTATATCCCAAACTCACTGTAACTTTTTTGATTTAAAATATTTATTTTTTCACTTTATTTTGACTTATTATCGGAAAACCACCCTAATTTTCAATCGAAAATTCTCACGTCAAAATATCTGCTTTTCTAAAAAAGTCGGTGGGCTTTTCGTTCGTTGAAATCTCTACTTTCTGATGGTATAAAAAAATATACATTACTATGGTAAATATTCGCAAAAAAATGCAAAGAAACGAAAAAAACTCGAATCCGAAAATATTTTTTTTATCATTATGTACAATTTTGAGCTATTTATTATAATTTATACTTTAATTACTCGATAAACGTAAGATTCTATGTTACATTGATAAAGAAAAAATTACAAGTCGAAATGTACTACTATAAAATCAACAACAAATAAGTTAAGAAAGTTATTATTTAATAAGACATCTACAATATTTTGAGAAATATACGCGTAGATACCTATTTATTGCTATTTTAAGATAACTTATACATCTGTTTGAAGGCCATCAAAAGGTATTTCATAGAGAAGTGGGGAAGGGGCTAAGATGATCTGGGCCTTACTACCTGTTATTTCGTAGCAGCTATAAACATCGTTAGCCAGAATTCGAGATACAGAGCAGTAAATAACATCGTTCATTAAAATACACGTGCAGGCTGAGTGACTTTACGAGAATTGTGACAAATTTACTTTACAAAAAACTTTTGGAATCTACTTTTTGGAGTACTACTAGCAAGGTAAATATTACCTGCATTTTAATTTGTATCAATCAGCTCTAAAAAAAAATATTTTCCTTCATAAATAGTATGTTTAACGTAACATAACCTACAAAATTTAAATTGAATGATATTTTAGTACAATTTGATTTTGTCTTTTCAGATTATCAGTAAGGATGAATCTGTTTGTATAATCTGCAATAAGGCTGATGATAAGCAAGTGTATGAAATAAAAAAAGCAGCTTTGAATCGTTTAGCGGGGTCTAGCAAGAAAAGAATCGACAATAAATAAAAAAATTTGAGACTTTCACATCAGCTTTTATTCATCGAACTTGTCAAAGTCAATATAATGATGAGACTGCAATAGCTACATTCTAGAGTTCCAGACATAGAAAATCAAGCGAAGGAAAAGAAATAAATAAAGATGCTCTTAGATTTAATTTTGAATCTCATTGCTTTCTCTGCGGTGGATTTGTCGGTAATATTTCAAAAGAAAAAATTTCATCTGTTAAAAGTAACGATACAAGAGAGAATATATTACAGTATATTCAAAAACAAAACACATTAAATGATTTTGATAAAAACATTTCAGCTCGTTAGAGAAATGTGCCTGATTTAGTCGCAGTTAAAGCGCATTATCACACTGCTTGTATGTCGACTTTTTATATCAAAAGAACTGAAAGAAAAAAGTTTCGCTCAGCATGTGAAAACACTAAGAATTTCATTAACTAACTTATTAATTATATCGTTGACAACGAAACAGAATGTCAATTTTCTGTCAATGAAATAAAAGAGTGATTTTCAGGAGATCTTCCAGACTACACAACTATTAAGAAAAAATTGAAAGAGCATTTTCAGAACGATATCGAGTGTCATTTATTGAAAAGAGACATGATAATTTTATACAAAAATGGTACTGCAAGTAAGAAACTCGGCAAAGACTGGTACGAAAAAAGATTACAAAGTAAAGAAGGCGAACGAAGTAGAATTGTTCAAATGGCTGCTGAAATTGTTTTAGAAGATATACGTTCTAAAATATACGATATGAAGTACTACGAAATTCCAGATTTTAACGAAGGCAATCTTTTTAAGGGTGTTCCTGAAACTTTGCAAGTTTTTTTTTAATATTGTGTGTAAAAGTTATAAAGAAAATAGTACAAGTAATGTTCGTAGAATGGATAAAAAAGTGCCCAAAATATCGCACTGCATCATTATATCTGTAAGGCCACGTTTTTTTTTTATCTCCAATTTTACTTGGTTTATAGTCAATGATTCACAAAAAATATGCCTCTAAAGGAATGGTCGCCTCATTATCTAATTTAGGTTTGTGTTCCTCATATAAAGAAACTTTGCGCTTTGAAGCATCGATTATCAAAGACCTTGCTAATCATACGTTTTCTCCGGATTCATTCGTTCAATTTATTTATGACAATGTGGATCATAATACATGCACGATTGATGGCAAGAATACTTTCCATGCAATGAGTGGAATAATGGTTGTTACTCCGGCGTCTAGTGTTACCTCAAAGAAAACCATTTCTAGATTAAAACAGATTCCATCTTCTGAAGAGATAGCCGAAATTGGATTTGTGAAATTTAAACGTTTTGAAAACAAAAATTCCGATGGATTGAAAACAGATCAGATAGAAGACATTTTAGATGTTACGGACAACTATGAAATTTCTTCACTAGATTTTACATGGTCTTATTCAAAATTTGCAAACAACAAATCCGATGGTTGGAATGGGTTCATGCAGAAGTTACATCCTAATTTGACTTATCTTACTTCAAAAATTATTTCTATGCCGTTTATTAAAAATCCAGCAAGTGAGTATGATACCATTTTTGCATCGTTGGTACAAGCGGCTAAACAATGCCAAAAACAAGAGCAAAAGATTGTGTTCGTAACGTTTGACCAACGGCTGTACCATAAAGCTCGTGAAATCTAAGCCAGTATTGATTTAGATAATGATTCCTACAATTTGTCGCCAATCCAAGTAAGACTTGGGGGATTTCATTTATTGATGTCATTTCTCGGAGCAATTGGATTCATCATGGATGGTAGTGGACTTAAGGAGGCTTTTTGTGAGTTATATGCAGAAAATTCGTCCGATAAAGCTCTTTCCTGGCACGCATATACACGAGCTATCGGAGGATATTTTTTAGTACAGCTCGCTTTGTCTGAATTAATTTTTTAATCGATGGAGTTGTCGGACACAGAAAATGGGCTAATGGATACATTTTTGCTGGATTTAGGAACAGACAATTTTAAAGACAATTTGCATCACTAAGATTTTAAGATCATAAAAGACAAATTTATCGAGTATCTAAAATTAGTACAAAAAAGAGGTCCTACCGCAAAACTTTGGATGCAATACTGGCAAATGGTGTCATTAGTTAAAGATTTCATACAGGCAATGCGTGGAAAGAATGTTTTCCTATTTTCATGCAAGTGGGTACTTTTTATACGCAAAATCTGCTCATCTTGATCTCCAAGATATTCGTAATCTTAAAGACACAATAAATGATGATTATGAATTTACGTGATTCGCCGAAGGATTATTTACGATTAGACGTGCTCATAAGTTTTGGTCGGGAGTTTTGACGAACGAATATGACGATCGAGCAAGTTTTGATAAGATCTATGAAAACTCAGGTTGGATTTACACATAGTCGTGGTTTGTCTGAAAGTGTTTTAACAAAATTAGTATTAACAATGATCATACTTGTCGAAGTTTGCAATGAAGTTGAAGATTTTTGTAATGTTTCCTTTACAACTACAGAGCAACACATTGATTCCAGGGAATATCGAATAAAAAGAGATGTAGCTGATTTACAAATCTACACAAAAATTTTTTAACAGGTATGATCCCTTTCCAGAGACTGATAACATGATGTCAATATTTTCTGGAATTATTGGCAGTAACTCTGTAAATTGCTACGAAGCGTATAAAGAATGAAAGAAATCTTTGCAAGCTATTGTTGGAGTAAATTTTGGCAGTGTCGAATTTAAAAGAAAAAACAGTCTTATATCTAGAAGCGGTTCAATCTTCCGTTAAAGCAAACGATCCATTATTGCTATTTCAAAGAATATCGTTAACGATCGACAGTAAAAAGGAGATGGAAACTTATTTGCAATACAAGCTTGCACCTTTTCCATCGTCACTTTTTACAGAAAATGGCCTCAGGAAAAATGTTAAATCTCAACTTTACGAATTATTTGTGAGTGCGAATAAACCAACGCATTCTGACGGCATTATGCATGTCGTCGACGGTGAATTTTTACTGCACAAGTAATTTAGCAGAAAAAACGGTGGAAGAGATCATGAATTAATATTTGCGCTATGTAGAAAGACGTTACGCAGCAAGCAGCTATATCGTTTTTGATGGATACCCCGAAATTGAAAAATCAGTTACTGTGACAACAGTACCAGCAACTAATTCAACTAGAGGAGAACGTAGTCCTAGAAAACCTCACACAATATTCTAGAGTTCAATTATCAAAATCATACAAAAATACCATTTTTGCAAAAAACATTTTTATCTAACGAGAAAAACATGGACAAAATAATAAAAACTTCAATGAAAAGATTACAGTCACAAGAAGTTACCTATAAACAAGCAAAAGAAGATGCTGATGCTGACATAATTAAGACCTCGATAGAATTGCCAGATATACTAATAAAACTGTCATTGTTGTGGATCAAGAGATTGATCTCTTGGTCCTTTTGAATCAATTAAATTCAAATAATCATGACATTTATTTTCTGAAGCCAGGTTCTGGAAATGTAAAAGATCTATTTTTCACGTCTAATAGTTTCAAATATGAATCGTTCAAAAACGTCGTTGCATTTCTGCATTGTTTTTCTGGCTACGATACAACATCTGGATTTGCCGGAAAAGGAAAGAAAAGTATTGTTCGGTCTCTTTGTTGCACATTTGCGTGGTTAACTTTAAGTTATTTTAAATTTGTAGTTGTAAATCAAATAATAAAGCAATCATCCCTTATCCCGTTATATCCTGCCGTAATACCTCCTTTGTGCATGTGAAAATTAAGTTGAAAAAGGGGTAGTGACAGATACACTCTCTCATCGATATCGGAGCGAAACGGTTGTTCGTTCGGCATAGTATTTGCACGTTTGCGTCGTTCATTTTAAGTTGTTTCAAATTCTTAGTTGTAAATCAAATAGTAAAGCAGGCATCCCTTGTCCCGTTACATCCTGCCGTAATACCTCCTTTGTGCATGTGAAAATTAAATTGAAAAAAGGGTAGTCATCGATATCGGAGCGAAACGGTTGTTCGTTCGGTAAGTGAGTTAGTCATTAGTGCCGCCGAATGTGACTTTATCGATATACCCCTAAAAAACACAGTGAAAGTGCAAACGTAATACGTACTGTAATTCGCATACAGTCCACTTAGTTGAAGAGTAGGAACTACTCCTTAGAACAATAACACAACGCGGAGGTAAGTCAATATACAAATTTATAAGATCCCCGTGCATTAAACATGGCCGTCGTAACTCAACTAATTAATTAGTTCCTATTCCTTTCGCTCCTTATTTATACTTTAACTTAATAATTGTCGTAGTTTTGATTATGTTTGAGCGTGTTACAAAGAAACTAACATCGTACTTGCACATTTAATAGTAGAAACATTTGGTCGTAACGGTAGATTAGTTGCATTTGTCCATTAATAATTTAATTTCGTAGATTAATTTTGAACTTTGAAAGTTATCATGCAGTTTATAAGCGATTGATTCATGATAATGTCAGTTTGTCACCCGTTGAAAAATTTTGCTATCTCGTATATGCACTAGATGAGTCGTCGCGTGCGTTAATAAAACATTTGCCATTAAACGATTGTGCATACGATAAAGCATATAAAATTATTACTAATCGTTTTCAGTCCAAGTGGTTATTACTTTCAACATATTTAAATCCTCCCGGAAAATGCCCTAAGGTCAGTTCCTCAGACTCGCACACGGAACTCCGGCAATTAATTAGTTGTTATGATGAAAATATATTCGCGTTAAAGCAGATGGAAATAGATTTATTAGATTTCATGTTGTTTAATCTGTTAGGCGTCGCCGTGGATAAATGTAGTAAGCGTAAGACTACGGATCCCAAGGTCCTGGGTTCAAATCCTGACACGGCCGACTGCTTGAAAAATAGCAGGTGAGCATTTTTCACAAAAATTACGCCCTCGTTCGGATGAGAGGTTAAATGGAGGTCCCGTGTGTGAGTGTTGTCACGCACGTTAAAGATCCCTACCTTGACTGGAACGGCAAGGGTTCGGCAAAATTTTAAATTTCCAGACAACAAAAAACTTGCCTCCTGGCCAATGTAGTACCTTCGGGTGAAGCATTGGAAATGTAAATGCAATGTTTAATCTGTTATCTAAAAAATTAGATACAAACATTTTAAAGCGTTTCGAATTAGAAAATAATGACGAGATTTCCTCGTTCAAAGATTTAAGGTCGTACATTGAAAAACAATGTAAAGTGTTGGAAATAAATGGCATTGCTTTAGGAACATGCTTAAAATCTGGAAATTACGTGAAACAAATGGAAAAAGAAAAGTTCATTAGCACTTCGGCTAGAACTTCTTTAGTTGGTACCACCAGTGATGGTAAAAATTGTAGTTTATGTCAAGCTGTGCATCCTATTTATAGATGTATGCAGTTTCTCTATAAAAACTCCTCAAAAAAGATTTTAGGTGGTCAAGGCCAAAAACCTGTGTATTAAATGTTTAAATACTTCACATTCGGTGATAAATTGTAAGTTAGATTGGTCGTGTAGAAAATGTCATCAGTCACACAATTCGTTAGCTCACTTCGATAAACGAGAAAAATCGATGTCTCCACGCACACAAACTCATCGTCAAAGGTCAGCGTCTCCTCGGAGAGCGGAGCCTAGACTTACTTTTACTAGTAGACCTAGTGAAAACAATCTATCGTCGGCGGTTGTGCATGAACAACCTGCCACCAGTTCGTTAATTTTGACGTCATTAGAACATACAACCACGATGTTAGCTACGGCAATGGTGTCGGTGCTTGATTATTCAGGAAAATTGCAACCTGTTCGTATAATTTTAGATAACGGATCAATGGAAAGTTTTATGACTAAAAGGTGCCGTCAGAAATTAGGTTTAAAGAAACGGAGAGCCAATGTCACTGACCAAGGACTTGACTTGAATTCGTCGTTGGTGTCTGGTACACTATTGTGTGTAGTCACCCCCTCGGGATCAACGTCTCCAGCATATGAAATTGATTGTTATATTTTACCTAACATTCGTAATCAATTACCTTCGTCGTTTATAGGGGTCAAGGAATGGTCGCATACTCGAGGTTTGGCCTTGGGTGATCCTAATTTTAATATTCCTGGTAAGATTGACATGCTACTCGGAGCGGAAATCTTTGCTCAAGTTTTGTTGAACGAGTTTCGTTGGGGTGTCGCTAACGAGCCAGTTGCTATAAAAACAACCTTTAGTTGGATGTTAACGGGAAAGGTCGTTTTCCCGAATAATTCTATTACGTCGTTGTGTGCTTTCGTTGAGTCCTTAGACTGACATTCGTCGATTTTGGAAATTAAAAAATATTCCCTTCAAGAAACACATTTCTCCTGAAGACGAAAAGTGTGAAAAGGAATTTATGCAAAATTATAGACATAACAAGGACGGTCGTTTTGTAGTGTCCTTGCCCTTTAAAATCTCTGAACCCTCTTTCGTGGCTACGAGTTCATTTTCTATTAAAAGACTTTTGTCATTAGAACGCCGTTTGCTAAAAAATCCTGAATTGTATTCGGATTATAAAAAATTTATGGAGGATTATTTGAAAAGCGGCCACATGGTTCAACTGGAATCGCTTGAAAATTCGTCTGTTTATGAGAGAATGTATTACATCCCCCATCATGCTGTACATAAGTGTGATAGTACTTCCACCAAATTGGGTGTGGTTTTCGATGCTTCGTGTCCGGATCAATCTAGAAATTCGTTAAATAATAGCTTAGCTATTGGCCCTGCTCTGCAAAAAGACATTGCAGTTTTGTTATTGCACTTTCGTGTACATCCTGTAGTAATTACAGCTCATATTAAACAAATGTATCGGCAGATTTTGGTTAAAGATACTCATCGTGATTATCAACGTATCGTCTGAAGATTTTCTCCGTCAGATCCTATTATAGACTTTAAATTAAATAATGCGACTTATGGAGTTTCGCCGTCGCCTTTTTTGGCCTTGGGTACTGTTCAAGAATTGGCAAGGTTAGAATCGATTAATTTTCCTTTCGCGTCATCGGTATTGGCGAGCGATACCTATGTTGATGACTTAGTCACTGGATGCAATTCGATTGAAGCTGCTAATCAATTAATGTTCTTCTGGCTACGATACAACATCTGGATTTGCCGGAAAAGGAAAGAAAAGTATTGTTCGGTTTCTTTGTTGCACGTTTGCGTGGTTAGTTTTAAGTTATTTTAAATTCTTAGTTGTAAATCAAATAGTAAAGCTGTCATCCCTTGTCCCGTTATATACTGCCGTAATACCTCCTTTGTGTATGTGTAAATTAAGTTGAAAAAGGGGTTGTGACAGAAACACTCTCTCATCGATATCGGAGCGAAACGGTTGTTCGTTCGGTAAGTGAGTTAGTCATTAGTGCCGCCGAATGTGACTTTATCGATAAACCCCTAAAAAACCTAGTGAAAGTGCAAACGTAACACGTACTGTAATTTGCATACAGTCCACTTAGTTGAAGAGTAGGAACTACTTTTTAGAACAATAACACAACGCGGAGGTAAGTCGATATACAAATTTATAAGATCTCCCGCGCATTAAACAAGTATCGTAAATTCATTATTAGACCATAAAAATTTGTCAAATTTGCAAGATTTTTTTTTAAAAAAGATGCATACAAAGAAGATATCGAAAAAAATGAATTACAATTAATCAAATCTATTTATAAATGTCAAAATGGTAATATAACACTGAATCAATTAAGATTTCGAAAATATTAATTGGCAAAAATTAAATCATTTTCCATATTGGCAAATCTTCCAGCCACAGAAGGTGCAGCAGAACAACATTGATACAGGGCATATCATCAGCTTCAAACTTTGCTGGGTAACGAACTAACAGCAACAGATTGGAGCTGGAAGCAACATCGACGGGGCATTATGCCCAAATTTAAAGAAAATGAATTAATTCCGCAAATATTGCTCAAAACTATTTGCTGCAGGTGTGAAACTGGATGTAACAGTTTAAAATGTGGCTGCCGAAAACATGGTTTAAAATGCACAAATTTATGCTCAAATTGTCATGGTTCTGAAATATGCTTCAATGTTGAAAAAAAAGCTACGAGAAAGTTAATGATTCAGATGAAATTGTGGATGAAGAACCAATGCAGACTGGAAATAATATTGAAGACGAAGACGGTGATGGTCTTGAAGATATCGAAGATCTACTAGAATCGGGAAGGTTTGTCGAATCTAACAATAAAGAAATGCCATCAACGAGACAAAAACTAATGGATAAGTGATTAGAATTCAAGATAAGGTATTTATAAGTAACAAGATTAATGTATTCGAAAATATTATAACGAATAACATAATCAGTATCAAGCACGGCCGTGCTGGCCGGGGGCAGAGGGACGTGTTACCCTGCGCTCTTTACCTGAATTGTTATGCGCCCCGCACCGGTGTTTATAACCGTAACAAAATCATAAAATTTATAACAAGCTTACAAAAAATGATCAATATTTTTTAAATATATCAAACAAAATACAAAATAAATTAGGTGTTTTACTCGCAAAATGAATAATTATTAGAAATTAGAACTTTTCGTTCAGTACTACGCCGCGTCATAAACCAAAGCTGGCAGCCTCGGCTCTGTTCGAGGATTCGAGGACGGTTATTGTAGTTTGATCTTGTGTTAGTTCAATGAAATTGCAAAGTCAACACACTTGATAGTTATTGTATCATGCAAGAATAGTGGCGTTTGACGTAGCTTCTTTCCATTGCGCCCCCCGCCATTCGGTAGCGGTACCCTATACAATATAATCCCCACACTAAAACTAATTATTTAATAAATAATTACTTAATAAACAATATCTAACTCAAACAGTCAAATGCGGTTTGTATAAAATGAAATGTAAAGTACCAAGTACCACACAGACAAAGATGGTATGTGGACAAAACACTAAATAAGACGGACACCTTATAATGGTTGCTTTGTTTGTTCTATTTCTATGTCTGACAAGTTATATTTTGTTTACATATTATGACGCTTTTTGGCAGGGATGTTATGAGAAGTGTTTTGTGTTTAATTTCTTTGTTGAACTAAGAGAAAAAGCAATAATCAACAATTTCATTTTCAAAATATTTTCTTTTATGTAGGTCTTAGTAGGTAACATGTTTGGTGCACAGTTGGTAGAAATTAGTGTGGCAAATAATATTTAAGACTTTAGACGCCAGAAGTAATAATTAGGTATACTGATGGGCACTATCGATTGTTTTTTCTATCGATAGTTGCAATCGATAGTTAGGCAACAATCGATTGTAGTGATGGAACCATCGACTGTTTTTCCTATCGATAGTTATGTAACAATCCATACTTACTGAACTATCAATGGTACTATCAATAATCTGCAAACAAAACCTTAGTATATGTACTGCCAGATGGGCACAATCGATAGTCTATCGATTGGGCCATTGATAGTTTGTACTATCGATAGTCTCATGAATTATCGATAGTTTAAACTATATCATTACAATACTTCTATCAAATGATCTTTTAAACAAGTGAATTTTACTATCTATAATTATTTGCATTATCGATAGCTTGAGGAGAGAAACATTGTTATTAGCGAATGATTTTTAAACGAACGACATTTATGGTTAGGTTCACTTTCACTCACAGCTTATTATAATATGAAATGTAAAGATTATTAGATTTAAGGTAGAGCACTAGTGCTATTCTAGTGATGTAATGAGTTATTGAAGAGGACAGATAAAAGTAACACAGTTAAAAGGATTGATTGAAATTGTATATAAAAGTGGCAGAACTAGTTTATTATGCATAGAAAAAAAGGTGGCAGTTACCATGGCAGTTACCATGGAAAAATAATGAGAGTTAGAAAATGAATTGAAGGACATTTCTAGAAATATTTAAAAGAAAATTTTATATTTAATAAAAAATAACTAGAGACAAATAAAGCTACAAGAATAGTTATAGAAAAGATGTTGAATTGACTATGATTGTTGTATTTAGGAAGAAGTTTAAAAAATCTTGATATAAAAATAATTTTTGACGTTATAATGGAAGCGAATATATTTTCATCTCTAAACAGCTCAGTTATTTAATTAAAATTTGGAAAATAAGTTGTAAAACAAAAAAAGTGAGAAGCCCAGAAAATTTAGAAGCACCTAGAGAACAAATACATCAAATTAAGGTCGTGTCGGGCAGTGTACTGCTCACTCATCACTAGAGGAAATATTGTAACGAATTAAAAAAAAGGTTGACGATATAGACAATTAAAGAAGAAAATAAGTGATGGATCCAACGTAGGATTCCAGTCACTGTATAAAGACGTTTTTAGGTTTAAGGCGATTTCTGCGATCCTTTGTTATTGACGTCGCCGTGGATCATTGTAGTAAGCGTAAGACTACGGATCCCAAGGTCCTGGGTTCGAATCCAGACACGACCGACTGTTTGAAAAATGGCAGGTGAGCATTTTTCACAAAAATTCCGTCCTCGTTCGGATGAGAGGTTAAATGGAGGTCCCGTGTGTAAGTGTTGTCACGCACGTTAAAGATTCTTACCTTGCCTGGAAGGCAAGGGTTCGGCAAAATTCTAAATTTCTAGGCAACACAAAATTCGCTTCCTGGTCAATGTGGTACCTTCGGGTGGAGCATTGGAAAATTACATGTAAGGTCCTTTGTCATTGGCGTCGCCGTGGATCAATGTAGTAAGCGTAAGACTACGGATCCCAAGGTCCTGGGTTCGAATCCCGACACGGCCGACTGCTTGAAAAATGGCGGGTCAGCGTTTTTCACAAAAAATATGTGAGTGTTGTCACGCACGCTAAAGATCGCTACCTTGCCTGGAACGGCAAGGGTTCGGTAAAATTCTATATTTTCAGGCAACAAAAAACTCGCCACCTGGCCAATGTAGTACTTTCAAGTGAAGTATTGGAAATGTAAATACACGGTCCTTTGTTATTAGGGCGGCTCCGTGACGTAGTTGGTATGCGTGTGACCACTACGTCCACGGTCCCGGGTTCGAATCCTGACACGGTCCGCTTGAAAAATGTTGTCACGCACGTTAAAGATCCCTACCTCGCTTGGAACAGCAATGGTTCGGCAAAATTCAAAATTTTTCAGGTAAAAAAAACTCGCTTCCTGGGCAATATAGTACCTTCGGGTGGAGCATTGGAATATCACACGTAAGGTTTTTTGTTATTAAACCAGCTTGAGAAAATACTCTTTTCGAAGGTACAGAGGTAGCCGGCATGCTCAGAAATTTTATTGCCAGTTTATATAAATTTGGAAATGCACTTTGTTGTTCGTTCGTTCTTTTCGGTTTAAATAAGGCAAATCCTTGTAATTTTTTAATAATAGTAAAGTATTTGCCTCTGAGTTAACAGAAGCTACTACTCTTTTTAGTTTTTCATCAAATCCTGCCACAAACTAAACTTCATGGCCTTGCTGGTGCTAAGTATTGACTCTATTAAACTGGATTTTAATAAACTTCCAATTTCAGTTGTAGAGTTGAGTCGTACGATATTATATTGCAATCCACCTATTAAAGGTATTATTAATGAAGCAGATTGATCCCCTGATAGCTCTGCGGTAACGAATTCAAATTGCTTCAATAGAGGCACACAATCATCAAGAACTTTCCACTGCTCACAGTTTAAGCATTCTGGACCTTTTGGAAGTGCCACTAATGCTACCGTTAACGGTTCCTTTAGTTTTACTAATCTCTCCATCATTATTAACGAAGAATTCCAGTGAATTGAAATATCTTGTTTTAGTTGAAGTTGGGGTATGCCCATTTGGTTTTGCGTAACTCGTAATTCATCAGCTGCAACTACAGACTGTTTAAAATGCGTTACAATTTTTCGACATTTTGTCAATATATTCTGAAAATCCCCACACAGTTCCAACGCGTCTGATATTACTAAATTAAAGTGTGTGCGACACATGGTAAATGATTAAGATTCAAAAGTTACACTGCATTTTTAATATTTGCTGCATTATCAGTGACTACAACTGTAATTTTATTTATAATAGACCACTCATAAAATACACATTCAGCAGTATCACTTTCTTCGATAATACTGTTGCGAGCTACTATTAGGCAACCCATCAAACACAATTTTCCAGGGTTCGAGAATTCTTCTAGCAATTACTGGAGGATGTCATCCTTTTTAATTCAGAGTATATATATAAGACCGCTAATGAATGCAAGAGTTAGTCTATATCAGAATGTCGAACTTAAATTATTACGTGTAAAGTTATATAGTAGTTGAGCTTTTGGAAGTCCAAGAGTATACATAAATGTCATATGATGTGTCTAATGTACATGCAGCTTGTAGTATACATAAATAGATGGAAGTGTAATAAATAATAGTTGTGTTAGTGTTATTAATAGACCTATGGTAAAGAAGTTAGTGTAATAGTGCTTCATTGTTAAGTGGACTGAAAACATCTACAAATAAGGCATATACTGTTAATTAGACTTGTGAACAGTGAGTAATAAAGACGCTTGTTATTACTTGTTTTAAATTAGAGAAATGCGGTAGTAGTAGCCCGCTTCAATACTCTGTTTTAAGGACCACTGTCTATAACTGACTTTTATGAAAAAAATATTAAGTAAGATTCGGTGTTAAAGGATGTCCAAATATCAGTTATAATCGATATCGAGTTTGATTGTTGCACAGCTTTTTGCACTGACTGTACAATATAAGTTTGGAAAATGCTCTCGATACTGTCCTTCTGCTCGGTAATCTGTACCGAGGTTCGAGTGCCTTCATGAGGTTCTTCTACTATGGATAGTGATTGCAAATCCTTGACGATCGTTTTAAGCACAAGCTTTGTGATTTTATGTTTTAATGATCCGTTTAAAGGAACTACTTGGCGCGTCATTGTTGGCTGTAGCTTCCGTTTTCTTGTAGGAACTACAACCACAGGAAGCACACTACTGATCGAAGATGCTGGATTTGATACTGAAGTAGCTGAATCCGATAACGTTGTTGTTGCACTGGATAACCGTGGTGCTACGCTGGCACTTTTCGCCATGGAAGCAGTATTGCTGTTAACGATTTCACTAATGTTACTGGCGCTATCTCTTGATGACAGTCAATTGCTTCTGCTACATCAACTAATTGCACGGGTTTGGTACGTGTTGGGTGCCGTCGACGTAAATAATCACTTAAATTGGACGTATTACGACAAAATTTCAACTCTTTTACAAATTTGACACATAACTTTGTTGTCGTGTTTTGTAAAAAATTCCCACACTGGTAATTTTTTCACACACCAACAGTGCACGTGCATTTAGTTGGGGTCCCGGCATTTCCCTTTAGTGGTCAACTTAACGGTCAATATAACTATTTAAAAAGTATTGAGTATTGACATTGACAGTGCTGTACTAAGATTTTGTTTAGCAAATTGTTGGTAGCACCATAGATAGTTCATTAACTATCGATTGTTGCATAACTATCGATAGGAAAAGCAGTCAATAATTCCACCAGTACTATCGATAGTTTATGAGACTATCAATAGTACGCTTTACAATCGCAAGTTATCGATAGTAGAAATTCATTCATTAAAAAAATAATTCGATAGTAACTATCGATAGTACAAACTATCGATAGTCCAATCGATAGACTATCGATTGTGCCCATCACTAATTAGGTATAGTAGAATTTATTTAAGAAGAGCCTGTACGTCATTTGACATATGCGCAAACCTTGAAAGTTAGTGACGAAGCGGATTTAATGATTTTTTTAGGGTTTTGATAACACTCCCATAGAGTAAATATTCTAAAATCAAGTTTTATTTGGTGGTGGTTTAAATTCACATGGCGAATACGCGAATAAGCAAGACATAAAACACAAAAAAACAGAAAGAAAACTATGAAAGCGTAAGAAATAAATGTAAAATGTCAAAGTCACAAATACCAATTGACATTTAACAAGAAATTATCGACGCCCCTGAAATGCTGAACGAACATACCTATTTATAAACAATGGACTAATCTGACACCATTTTAGCCACGTGCGCATGATGGCGTACAGGCTCTTCTTAAATAAATTCTACTCTACTACACCAACTAACCAACTTGTACTTCTGATTATGGTCCATTCTTTATATAGTGATACTAGTGATTTAAATAGCAACTCACCCAATTTCGCCATGCACGTTTCTTCCAATAACAATAACTGTAGCAAATTAATTATTACAATATAGAATATTTCATCATTAAAGGGGCTTTTCGAGATCGTTCTTTTTTAAATTTCGACTAGCATAATGATTTTTTTTTAATTTTAATGCGTATAATAATACGTTTTCTTTTTGTTGGATTTGAAATGTACAAAATTAGACATATTTGGCGAGAAACATGCTAAAACAGTATTTATATCATTCATCAGCAGCAACACCTATTTATAAATATTAAAGGTAATAGACTTACATTTTTATTGCAATTTGCTGAGAGTTGTGTTTTTAACTTTATGTAAGCTTACCTTATTCTTAGAAATCATAATGGTCATGCAGGCATGAAATTTTTACCACATCGTTTACAATATATGTCCTTTAACTTTGTAAATTAGAATGAGGATTTCTTGATTTTGTCATATAGTTTTGAAAGCAAAATATAACCAAGGGAAAAATATGAGGAAAATATTATTATTTACATAAAAAAATCAACAAACAATATTAAATTTTCCTAAAAGCGTGTTTTATAGTCTTAATCAGATTGGTACCATCACCATATTCAAAATTTTAGATTTGTTTCAAGGTTTCTGATAAAAAGCACATAAAAACAAGAATACTTAAATTAACATAGCTAAGATAGGTGTTACGCATTATGTCTTCAAAATTGATTTCAAAGAGCTGACGCAGCTGCAGCGTACAGTAAGGTTGAGTGAGCTATATCTTTGCACTACGTTTAAAAATTATTGTTTTTTCTTTTGCTCTTCCAGAGTTGCATAGAAAATGGATAGTAAAAAGAGAAAGAAAAGTGGTAATGAGTTTAGAAGAGACAAAAGAGTCAAGGAATTGCAAGAATCGTCAAAAACTTGTTTTAAAATAACGACCTACTGTGTAAAACCACTCTCAAGCAGTAATAGTCTTTAAAATGGGAGTCGTGCTAGTGTCAAACAAAAATTAGATTTGGTAGAAACAACAGTGGACGTAGTTTATACATTTGATGGTTGTGGAACAGAAAATTCTCAACCCAACGTTTCTGACACTTCAACCATTGATCATGAGTCCAAAACTGAAGGTCTATTGATAACTGATCCAATGCGAACGTTGGAAGCGTCCCACGAGCAGAAATCTACACTGCCGCCGCCGCCGCCACCATTACCAGTATCACGACCGTTGTCGCCACTTGCCCTCAACTTCATTTTTATTAGAAGAGCGAACTATGAAGGTTGATGTCTTCTCAGAAGAGGAAAACGATTTTTTTTATTTCATCCTTATCAAGTTGAAAAAGTATTGCCATTTATTGGAAAAAGATCTATATTTTTTGCCGAACAAAGTGATGGTCAGTCATTCAACAGAGAATGGTTTTCATACTACAAAGTTGTCAAAAAGTTGTATTGTTTTTTGTGTGTGGTCTACAGTAATGGAAATTCTACTTTTTGCTCAGGATTTGACGAATGGAAGCACGTCCATGCCATAATAGACCAACATAAACTTCCAAGGCTCGGATGACATTGGTACATTTATTTATTGCAGCAAAACGGAAGAAATCTACTTATGACTTACTTTTTGAAAGTCAAAATCAAAAAAGGAAATAAGAGGTAAGGGAAAGAAGACATATTGTGGCCACTATTGTTAATGTTTTCAAAGTTATCGGAAAGCAAGGTCTTTTTTCCGAGCATCAATAGAGCAAGCACACACTTTAGATAACAATACAATTAATCATGGTAATTTTTTAGAAATTTTATTACTGCTCAGCAAGTATGATTTAACTTTAAAAAACATTTGGATGCTGTAACGGTAAAAAGTAAACAACTTCATCAGGCAAGAAAACGTAAAGAAAATGAAACTGGGAGAAAAAGGAAAGTAATAGGAAGAGGAAATTTCGTGACGTTTCTAAGCAATAATACAGTTATGAAGATAGTTTCAATTATTTACCACAAATGAAAGAAATCATATCAGACAGTGTAAAAGAATCGGTGAAGTTCTCGGTGTTAATGGACACAACAAAAGACATTTCGGGGAATGATCAATGTGCCTATGTGTTTCGCTATGTACACAGACACAAAGTTTATGAAAGACTTCTATCATTAAAATGTATCACAACTGCTACATTATAATTTGAGTAAGGGCCGATATGCCTGCGGCCACGTCCCCAATGCTCTGCCCGAAGTTACTACATTGGGTTTAAACCCGAAAAGTAAACGTGCTCCAAATTTAATCTAACTTCAGGTTAATCAATACTAAATAAAAATCTAACAAACTGCCGTTCCCTATCAATCCCCAACTGACATATTATAAGTACAATCTTCTTTCCTATATATACTGCCACCAAAAATTGGCGGCAAAACGTCTAGCAAATAGAATCAAGCCACAGAACAAAAATACAGGCAAAAATATAAATATAAATATAAATAAGTATAAATATAATGTAAGTATATAAATAAACATAAAATAAATATATAAATAAATTAATAAATATTTAAATAAGCAAAAGCATGCAACAGTGCATAAATTAGCCAAAACGTCGCCCAAATTATCAGTTGCACTCGCATAAGTATTATGATGGCTAGCGCCATTACGCACAAAAACATGCTCGTTAAATTATGTCAAAATCTCATTATTAATACAAGTCAATGTTTATGCGAGTACAACCGCCACAATTTTAATTCTACCTCGTATATAAATTTCCCAAGCATTCAAAGATTTGGTCGTCTTCTTACGTTTATTGGTATCTTACTGTTAAGGGGAGATGATGCACTGTTAAAGTTCTGGTGGGTATGCACTAAACGTTCTAGGGGGGATCACAATCACTATCACTTTTGAGTCCTGGTGGGGGATGCGCTGTTTCACTCTATTTTATTTTCTTTATTTATTTACTAATGTAAGTTAATTACGGTTTACTAATTTATTTTGTTGTTGTTTGTTTGTTTTAGTTTATTCCCGATTCCGATTCTTCCACGTGTATAAGGTAGGAAAGTGATTGTTTTAGTGGTGTGGGGTTTGTCGTGCATATTAGATTTTGGTTAATAATTTTTGCTTTTGTTTTTGCTTTTCATTTTTATTTTTACTTTTTAATTTTTTTTTAACTTTTATACAGGTTATGGTCATATCATACTCATATCCGTTTCTCAAAATCAAAAATTTTCAATCCTCCCCTACTCCCTCAGATTTACGCGCGGTTATCACCGTCTAATCTCGCGACCCTTCCGGAAAATTCTTTTAAGACTGTCCAGAACGCCTTCTGGTTAGCCACTTTCCGACTTTTTCTATGCCCTTTGGCCATGCTAGTACTGCGATAGCTAATTTCATATCAGCTCACAACTACTACATTTTAATTTGAATAAGGGCCGCTATGCTTGCGGCCACGTCCCCAATGCTCCACCCGAAGGTACTACATTGGGTTTAAACGCGAAAAAAATTAACGTGCTTCTAATTTATTCTACCACCCTAAATAGAAATCTAACAAACTGAAACAAAAACTAAAAAAACAGGGTTTAAATAATGGTATCCCTAGCGTTGACTTTGGAGCGTCCCCGATCAACAAGACACAGGCAAAATTGAGAGGGGGAGGGATCCGTAATACCGGATAGCAGTCGCCAGCTCTGCTTACCAGTGCGACCGGAAGGGTCGACTTAAAACCATTCAAATCTAGCTAGCTAATTTAAAATGGATTCAAATTTTCTAAGCAATTGCCAAATGTATTAATAGTGAATCCAGCTATTTGCCTGCTTTATAAATTTACAAATTCGTCCTCCCTGATCTAAGTATTTTATCCTAAGTTTGTCCCTAACGTTCCCTATCATTCCCTAACTGACATATTATATATACAATCTTCTTTTCTATATAGTGTAAAAATAAATATAAATATAATATAAATATATAAATAAACATATAATAAATATATAAATAAATATCTGAATAAGCAAAAGCATGTAACAGTGCATATATTAGCAAAAGCAAATACATTATCAGGTGCACTCGCATGAGCATTATATCGACTAACGCCATGACACAAAAACGTGCTTGTTAGATTATTTCAAAATCTGTTTAAAATCACAAATCAATGCTCGTGCGAGTACAACGCCACAATTTTATTCTTACCTTCAATATAAACTTCTCCAGCATCCGAAGATCTGGTCGTCTACCTACATCTATTGGTTTTCTACTTTTATGGGGAAGTTGAATATGCACTGTTAAAGTCCTGGTGGATATGCACTAAACATTCTGGGGGGATCACAATCACTATCACTTCACTTTTAAGTCCTGGGGGGATGCGCGGTTTCACTTTATTCTATTTTTTTTATTTATTATACTTATTTAAATTAATGAGGTTTCCTGATTTAGTTTGTTGTTATTCATTTGTTTCGTTTATTCCCGATTTTCCGCGGGTAGAAGGTGGAACAGTGATTGTTTTAGTGGTGTGTTCGTCGTGCATATTAGAATTTTGGGTATACATTTCACAATTATGTCAAGTTCACGTAGTGTTCACAACTACTACATTACATTTGATTTTTCCAATGCTCCACCCGAAGGTACTACAGTGGCCAGGAAGCGAGTTTTTTTTACCTGGAAAATTTGAAATTTTGCCGAACCCTTGTTATTCCAAGCAAGGTAGGGATTTTTAACGTGCGTAACAACACTCACACACGGGACCTCCATTTTACCTCTCATCCGAACCAGGGTGTATTTTTGTGAAAAATGCTCGCCTAACATTTTTCGAGCGGACCGTGTCGGGATTCAAACCCGGGACCTTGGGCGTAGTAGTCACACACATACCACTACGCCACGGAGCCGCCTCACAACTACTACACCTGACGGGGTTTTGGAATCCCTAAGACAAACCCTGGAAGAAGTATAAATACCTATCGAAGACTGTGTGGCAGACGCCTTTGACGGAGCATCTAACGTGAGTGGGCCCTACAATGTACTTACTGCCAAAGCCAAGTTAGCTATCATACCAAATCACATTCATACATGGTGCTATGCCCATGTACTGAATCTTGCACTCTCTGATACTGCACAGGTTCTTCCTATCACTATTTCCTTTTTCGGACTGCTTGAAAATACACATGTATACTTGAAGGAATCACTAAAAAGGCAACAAAAGTACATGGAAAAAGATCCAGTCTATAAGCTAGCAGCCATTGGTACTACACGTTGGCGAAGCCGAAATGATGCCTGTACTAAGATTTTTGGAAGAATTGGTGCCTGGACGTAAAAAGGAACCCCAGTCTCAACCAGTCAAGTATGTCCTTTTTAAACTGACACTGGCATTGCAAAGAATAGCTTCATGTACAGATTTCAATGGCAAAGGAAGGAACAATGCTGCAACCCTTCTTAAGAAGTTTGTTAGTTTTGAAACTGTTGTGACGGCCATAATTTTCCTTCAGTTCTTCAAGATAACAACACCATTGTCTGATTATTTACAAACACGAAACTTGGACTATGCTCAGGCATGGAGATTAGTCGAATCAGCTGTTTCAAGACTCAATGCTCTTAGAAGCAAGTTTGGTGAAACTGTGCATGCAGCAAAGACTTTTATGTTAGTTTACAGACAAAATCGAACATTCCTGACAGAGATGCATTTAGCGATATATCAATAGAAACTGAATTTTAAAGACAACGGCAAAGAACAATCAAAACGATGGCAGGAGAAATATGTGCCGACGAAAAAGTTCAAGGTTCCTCTGAAGATGTATTCAGAGTTGAAATATTCAATTGCATTATTGATAGAGTTCCCAAGACGATTTACAACAGATTTATCAAACACAAAAATCTGTATTTGAATATGGCTTTGTTTGATCCAAAAAGATTTTATCAGTATCAACACAGCGAACTCCCAGTGAATGCGCTGCAGAAGGTGTGCGAACTAATTCCTACAGCTGACAGAGACAAACTTAAACAAGAGTTTTTCATTCACGAATGTTTGGCCAAGAATTTGTCAAAAATCATTGGATGCAGATACAAAAGTGATGTGTTTGAAAAGGTTGGAAACGTATAAGATGAAAATGTGGACGAAGACTATGATATTGAAGAGGACAAATTTGTGCCTTGTAGTTCAAATAATCAGTGCAACTCTTGTATTAAATGTGCTTTTAAAGTCATAGTGGAGTTTAACATGTATAGCCTACAGTACACTGAACTTTACAAGGTTTACAAGTATTTATTAACAATCCCAGTGACGCAGGTCAGCTGCTAGAGAGTGTTTTCAAAGTTGAAGCTTATTAAAAGTAGACTGCGGTCATCAATGACAAATGAAACACTTGAAACTTTTCTTTTAATGCAGACTGAAAGGGACATTCTAAATTCAATAGAAACAAATTTTGTAATATCGAAACTGCGAAACAAGGTCAGAAATGAGGCGTTTGTTGCTTTTGTAGATTCTGCGTACCAGTTGACAGAATTTGAATAATATGTTGATGTTAGATGTAGCAAACAAGTAACTTGTGTAGCCTAAGGTTGTAAAGAATAAAGTTTTTTCAACAAGACGTATTTAATAAACACGAAAATTTTTTTTTCAATTCTTAATTGTCAAATACTGCTTTAAGTTTACTTTATAATACAGAGTTTTGTAAAAATAAACTTGTCAACTTCTTTCTAGTTTTTAAGAGCCAGATTAATGTGTAAGGTGTAATTTCCAATGGTTTAATTTTTAGAAACCCCCGTTTGACTGGGATGTGCTTCAGTTCCCGCGGTTAGGTGCCCTCATTATCACTTGTCCCCCCGCCCTTTATAGGTACCCAGCACGGGCCTGGTATCAAGTATCAAAATTTAGTAGTGCATTTTACATGTATATTTATATATGATGAGATTTTGTATGATATAAATGTGATTAGCATTTAATAAACCAACTTTTTTACTGGAAAAAATAGCAGTAGTCACATTTTTTACATGAAATCCGCTTTAAATCCTATCTTTAATTATATTTAGAACAACTATTTTTTCAGGTTTTTTGCAATCTTTATGTTTTATGGATTTGTAAGTTTTTGTTTGTCATTGTAACATGGAATCTTGCGTTTTTCGAGTAATTAAACTATAAATTTTAATAAATAGCTCAAAATTTATACATAATGATAAAAAAAAATTGGATTCGAGTTTTTTTCGTTTCTTTGCATTTTTTGCGAACATTTACCATAGTAATGTATATTTCTTTACTCCATCAGAAAGTAGAGGTTTCAACGAACAAAAAGCCCACCGACTTTTTTAAACAAGCAGATATTTTGACGTGAGAATTTTCAATTGACAATTAGGGTGGTTTTTCGATATTAAGTCAAAATAAGGTGAAAAAATAAATATTTTAAATAAAAAAATTACAGTGTGTTTGGGATATAAAAGGGTAAGTTTTCACCAAATTTCATGAAAAAAAAACATTTTTTGTAAAATTAGTGTGGTTTTTCGATATTTAGTCAAAATAAGTTAAAAAAATAAATATTTTAAATCAAAAAAATTACAGTGATTTGGGATATAAAAGGGTAAGTTTTCACCAAATTTCGTGAAAAAAGAAATTTTTTTGAAAAAAACTAGGTTATTTGAATTTTTTACATAAATTTTGAGGTTATGAAAAGAAGTGTAAACACAAAAGTTGTAGATCTTTTTATTGCCTACAACTTTGCTATTTAACTTTTTTCCATAAAACTTGTAGTTTTGCCGAAAATCGAGATAAACCGTTTTCTACCCTTAAAAACTCTTTCCCTACCACTTCCCGACCACAGATCGCCCGTAAATTATTTTTCCTTTCAATTTTATTGTATTCTCTTCCTTTTTCAAAGAGTTTCATCCTACTATTGTTTTTTTTCGTTTCAAAAATTTTTGACCCAGGTCAACTGATCTAAGCTGGAGTTTAAATTTAGCAGGATCTTAGTTAAGCTCGAGTTCAACTTACGATTGTACAACCGGCCAATAGTATTAGTATTATATGTATTTGAACTAATATAGACCAATGGGTTATCAAGATCATACATGTTAGTTATTAATATTTACTTATCTATTGTCGGATCTTTGCATTTCTGCTTTAAAGCAGAGTTATTTCCAAATTTTCTTAATACGCATCAAAATTTGCCGCTCTCAAAAGTTTGCCTCCTTGAACAATCGCCCATGAATGCTCATTTATAAATTTGGCAGAACTTAGGGCCTATTAACTTGTATGTTCAGAGCAAACAGACATCTTAAAGTAGCTCTGTGTCTAGGAAATGTTTAAAATTATTTTCACCTTGTCGTAAAGTCGTATAAAACATAATAAAAATATTTGTAGCAACCGAGAGTATGTAAATCACATACACAATTTGTAAGTGCCGCCATTTTTAATCTTCCTCCACCTGGGATCGAGTACTAGCATTATTTGAAACGTTATACTTACAAATGATTCGTACGCTAGTGCTAGAAAGAACTTCGGCTTTGTAATAACCAAATGCACCTACATCACCCAGTTTTTGATAAATTAAGTAGCCACACAAAATCCTGGACATCAACCTTTATAATCGCTCTGTTGGTATTCTGGAGCATTTAAATTACTCATCAACATAGAAGCTGCTTAATCAAGTGTTCACCAAAATGTAAATGTAGTGTAACAAATAACCAAAAAGCGTGAAGCCTTTATAAAAAAAGCTTTGATGTATATTGTCAATTGTATGTACTCACAGTGCTTCATACCGCTTTAAAAAACGATGATTTGTATTACTTTGTCGGTGGTCTAAATTGGCGCCATGTTATGATCCACTTTTGAGATAGTCCGCGAGATCGTTCGAGATTTATAACGGACCGCGTTGTAAACGTACCATGCCATATAGATCTATATAATGATTAGGCTCAAACTATACTACGCTTCTGCATTTGAATATTTTTATCGCTTTGTTTGTTTTAGGTTTTAGCTACAACGGAACTGGTTTTGTAACTGAAATTTAAGCGACGATGTTAAATGAAGTCTTTGCAATTTAGGCCCGCAGTACATGCAATTTTAATTAAACAGAAAACTACTGTGAATGGTAATAGACGCCAATTAAGATTGATTCTTCTATACAGGGTAACCCCCGAACAAAGTTTCGTTTAGAATACATAACTATAGGCCGGTTCTTTTTGGCTACAGCCCGTTTATTAATCTCTAGTAAGTCGGATAATTTCCAGACAAAATTTATCTTTATGGTAACATATTTATCGATATCGATACTTGCGTTTCGCGAAAGAATAAAACAATGAAAAGCATAGGGAATAAAAATCATTCATTTAATTGGTTGAAACATGAGACAGATTTACACTGCGTAAATTATATAATTTTTGGAACAGGTTGTGACCAATATAGGGTAAACCCGGGGTGCTATTCTCGATACTTCAAATTTATGCGTCTACTCGTATAATAACGTCATTCGAAGAAAAATATTCAAATCCCAATTCTCGACACTTCGAATACCGTACGCATTCGAAAATTCTTATACGAATACATTCGGTCGGATTTTTGGTAATCGCTTCTTGTTCGAACGACTTAACCTTTGACGTAACCTTTATTCTATACATAACCTATAACCTATATATAATATATTTGCGCCGGCGATATATTTGTGAAATGGAAGAATTAATGTATCTGGAGTTAATAAATGATTTGGAAAATGCCGAAAAAGGTGGTGGAGATGATTATGACGAACCAGTGGATGAAATTGTTCGAGATGCATTTATTGAGTTATCTGAGAAAAACTTTATTAAATTTTTTCGTTTATCTAAAGAATTATTTAAATATTTAGTAACTAAATTGGAACCATTTATGAAGCCACAAAACATACCTTCAGACTTGGATATTCCATTAAAGGTATTACCATATAAAAAAATGTCATATTTATAAATTAGCACCAGATATACACAGTTGTTATAATATTTATAGGTTCTAACAGCTCTTAGAGTTTTTGCAAGTGGAAGTTACCAGGTGGATATTGCTTGCAATAAATATTTATCTTTATCGCAGTCATCAGTGTCACGATGTGTACGGGAAGTAGTGGAAGCTCTAAATCGTCCTGAAGTTTTTCAGCAATTTGTGGCATTTCCACAAAATATTGAGGAGCTAAATGTTGTAAGGAGGAGGTATATTAATGTGCTGCATTCTCCATTGTTATATGGAATTGAATTTTTAGATTTTATGAGAAGCACCATTTTCCTGGGATAGTAGGATGTATCGATTGTACTCATGTGGCAATTTTTCCTCCAAATATAGAGGCTGAAGATTATCCTGAGCATATATATGTAAATCGGAAAGGATATCATTCGATAAATGTGCAATTGGTAATTATAGATTCCTACAATTGATACTGCACTAATTCGAAAGCAAAATTTATATATAAGTATTGTAGGTGTGTGATGTCAATTTAAAATCTTGCATGTCAATGCAAGATATCCAGGAAGCAGCAATGATACATTTATTTGAAACAATTCCAATCTACAACAAATGTTACGACATATGCATAACAATGGGGCTTCAGACTATTTCTTGCTTGGTAATATTTATTGATATACCTATGTAGCGAAAATAATAATAGATTGTTCATTTAGGCGATTCTGGATATCCATTGAGATCTTGGGTATTGACTCCACTGGAAAATGAACCAATGCCTAATTCGCCAGAGCATCATTATAAAGCAGCCCATAAAAGAATACGAAGCACAATTGAAAGATGCAGATGCAATGGAGTGCTTAAAACAAGATTTCGATGCTTACTGAAACCTCTAGTATTACACTATTCACCAGAAGTGGCTTCCAAAATTATTAATGCCTGTGTTGCATTGCATAATCTATGTATTGAGCATAACATTGAAGAACCCGAAGCAGAGGAAGATTTAGATGAAGATGATTTTGGTAAATTGGTTTATCAACAGCTAATTGTGCTATTAATAATTACACAGCTTTTTATATTATTTAAATTGTCTAATCAAAAATTTGAAAGCTGAATATTTGTATCACTTCATTTATGATAAGATTAAAATTTGGGTGACATTTGTTAAATTGTTAAATGCACAAACAACAAAAATATTTTACACAGTAATCACTAATGTTTTATAAATATATTCTTCTCTTTGCAGGTATTATTGATCAGATTGATGAAAATCCTGACGCAATTGGAAGAATTAATCCTGAACTTGCAGCAGGTAGACAAGTCCGTCGAAAACTGATACAACACTTGTTCGGAAACAACAATTAACCACTAGCATACATATATAATTGTATTATGAATAAAAAACACATATTATCAAACCTGTATAATACCAATATATTTAATTCTAACCTAAATTACAATTCCTATATTTCTGCAAAATTTTCAACAGCATTAGCAATTCTCTCTAGCGCTTCTACACTACGTTTTTTAAGAGTACACACGTCACTCAGTAGCTCCAATTTTTTACTGTAGTAATTTTCCTTAATTGCTGATTTTTTACGCAAATATTCTTTATAGTCCCCAGCTGCTGCTAATGTGTGTTTAAACTTAGTTGCTCTTCTTTTTGAAATTTTTCTACGTACAGTTGCCCTAGAAATGGGAGTGTCTATTGGATCGGAGGGTCCTGCTACAACTTCGCCCTCTGTTTGGTACGCCGTTTCAAATGTTTCTTTCGGAGCAGGCTCCTTAATAATTTCCATTCTATCTATAACATTTTAAAAACCTAATCAAAACTTTTAGTCAACTAATCGTGGGCAATCATACCATCAGCACAAATAACATCCAGTGTAGAAATATTTACATTTATTTTAGACTCTTGGATATTATGGCCTTCAATGGCAATGGTACCAATAATACTGTGAATATCCTCTTCTACTTTGGACAATCCATCATCTATAAATGGCCGACCACCAGTTCCTCTACGATGATTAATTCTTTTACTAACTTTTGTTTTAGTTCGAGACTTCAAGTCCTGCCAAGACTAAAAATTAAGAAAATAAATGATTGTCTATACTACAGGATTGAATAATGCGCCATACTTTCCTCCACTGCTTTCATTCCTTTTGTGCTCCATTGGGGATACTATTTAAAATAATGGCAACTTCTTTCCAAAGATTGTCAGAGTCTTTAAAGGTAAAATCGTTTGAAAATTTCCCACTATTTAAATTTGGATGCTTCTTTAAAAATTCTATCAGTGCCATTTTTTGACGTTCTGAGGGGTTGCAACCTTTTTTACTACTCGGCTTGCTCATCTTACTAACTCACTTTAATATTAGACTTATAATCTGCTAGAAATACTAACTTCCAATTTTTAAATATACTGTGTATTGGATGCAAATAACGATCAAAATTTTTAGGGTGTTTATGGTTACGTTATCTAGGTAGTAGAAAGAAATGGAAGTATATGTTAACATAGTACTGACAATTCGAAAGCCATGTTGTCAAATGTGAATAGTGCGTTCGAACAGTATGGTTTACGAAGGGTAGTAGAGAATACCAACTAATGATACTGTTCGTATATCAGTCATTCGAATACATTCGAATTCGAATGTTTACGAATAAAGTCGAGAATAGCACCCCCGGGATAGATGGCCATACGGGAGAGATGACCAACGCCTATAGTTTCCATACGATACGTTGTACGGCGCTGCCGGTCAGGTGGTAGTTAGTTAAGAACGTCAGTGATTGTCGCTGTTACACATGTCTTTGTATTTCAACGAAAAGTAAGTAATTTTCATGATTTTAGTTTTCAATATCCCTTGAAATTATGTAGCATGTCATAAC
Organism: Platerodrilus igneus; assembly: GCA_036346225.1. Classification (NCBI taxonomy): domain Eukaryota; kingdom Metazoa; phylum Arthropoda; class Insecta; order Coleoptera; family Lycidae; genus Platerodrilus; species Platerodrilus igneus. Next base: position 2,014,929 of record JARFIW010000624.1, on the reverse strand, counting down.
CTTTCAATTTAAATATGTGCCTGACGGTGAGTAGTGTGATAAACTTTATTTTCGTAGTAGTATAGGCCTAACTGCATACCGGTACGTACGTTATGTTTCATTTGGCGTCCACCATGTTTAATGCCGCACTATGGTCATCTATCCCGGCCGATCGGGAAAGACGACCACCAAATCATCGGGATAGATGGCCATCTCAAACAGATGTTATATACACTATGTAGCCGTTACTGACCGGATACTTTCGGTTTTAGACAATTTGTCGAATATCTAGAAATCAATCGTTTTTTTCTGAGCAAGTTTTTGGTCTGTATTTCAGCCCCCTCCAAAATGACAAGTCTAGATACGCCACTGTTCTTAACGGATCATCCTGAAACGTCAATATTCTAAAGAGCATGTTTGTTTGTTTGGGTTAAATATTTACATCAATTTTTGACTCACTTCATTGTTTTTTTACAGATGCCAAATAAGTACATTCGAAAGGCCGGATCATGGAAAGAAGAAGACCTTAAAAATGTTATTAAAAAAAGTAAACAATGATGGTTATTCTGTGAGAAAGGCTTCCGCAGAGTTTAATATTCCAAGAAAAGCTATTGAGAGAAAATTGAAGACTGCATGTGATTCAAAAATTCCAATAAAGCCTAGTTCTTGTTTGGGTACAGCTAGTGAGTTACAACTTGTCCGTCGCGTAATAAAAATGCAGGCTCATGAGTTTCCATTAACGAAGGACTGTCTACAAAGTCTAGCTTATAATTTTGCTGCGCAGCTTGACCTAAAACATAAATTTAATAACGAAAAGGGAAAAGCAGGTTACGATTGGTTACAACTGTTCTTATTCCGACATCCTGATCTGAGTGTGCGAAAATCTGAAGATGTATCTTTGGCCAACCTAATGGAAGAAAACTATTTGCTCAAAAAACCGGAAAACATTGTAACAGTTTTTTTGAACACTGCAGAGCACCAATAAATTATTAGTTGTATACACCTTTTGTCTAGTCCATTATACCAGTAAACATCTTTAATAAAATAAATATCTGTATTGGAATCATGTGGTCTAACCGCAATACAGAGATGCTAATTTGGTTGCTAACATCAGGCGTTAATTATTAGTATAAATATATCAAGGCCAAACAGCTTTCCCATGTCGTGCACAATGTGCCAGCGGTCACTTTAGCTAGAACACTTGTCACGAAGTTAACATGGGGAACCTGAAGGTTTTACCAAGTAATTTTCGTGTGGCTTTACGCCGTAGTAGAAGAACTCAAGTGTAATGAACATCTGAATTAGTGATTTTTAATAATGGTAAGCAATTAAAAATAATTTACTAAACAAACTAAATAATTTTGTTGTAGCGCTCTTTTACACTACGATAAAATATTCATTTAAATATTTCTTTTATACACTTTTAAAATTTTCATTTGAATATTTCTTTTACAAATTCCTATGAATACCTTTTAAATAATCGTTTCGTAAATTCATTTGAAGACTCCTTCGTATATTTCTTTGTTAGAATAATTTCGTTTTATCTGGTTTTATAAAAATTAGGCCGTTTAAATGTTGTGTTTCAAGATGATATTGATCCTTTATTTGCATCTACGAGTATCGAGTTATAGTTCAATCATGTCAATGTTGCGATAAGAAAATATTGGTCTAGCATGACCGTCCTTCAACTTTACTATAATAGTTGGATTTAATGAAAAGTTCTGCGATGAAACTGTATGTTTAAATTCTAAAGAAATGTTCTGCAAAGTAGATAGAAATTTTGTGGTTGAATCTAACGTCCGATAATTAATAATAATGGTCTTTTTGAAATTGCAAGTATGAATTTACAAGTAACTATGTGGACAATTACACGAAGATAATTATTTTGGTAACAATCTACATATAGTAGTACATCGAAGTTTGGCATATTTGTAATAACCGTTGTTATGGATTTTGGTTTGTCCCCTTGGTGCGTATAGGAAATACGCTTTAAGCTCATATGGTCGGGTACAAAGATCACGCAGCTGATTATTTGCAGTACAACATGTGGAGGCGACGTCAATTGTTTGCCCAAGAACCGTATGTATAAACATCCGTTTAAACATGATGTAGTACCATCACACAAACAACCCCTGTTGAAACGAGGTAAGAAATTTGTATTATTCTTACATCACGTCTACACTTGGCGAACTTTGATACAAGGCTGCACCAGAAAATAACTTTACGATGACCTATTAGTACTATTATTCTGTTCAACAAACTAGAAAGGACTTTGATAAACGAAACTCGTCACCCTTGCCACAATTCACAACTAGATCCACAGACTTTACTTCAGCAAACAAATGTGGCCACAAATCTTATGAAAGAAGGACAACGTCACCTGTACCTGGACCTTCTACAAGACCAGACGAAGTTTGTCCTGTGATTTCAAATGAAACTACCCAAGCGACCCCTTCGCAAATTCTGAGCACTATTTCACCTATTCCAGCTGGGCCCAAAACTAAAACAAACAAACGTAGAAAACTTAAAGCTAGAAATTTAACGTCAGAAGAAAATATTAACAGGTTAAAATTGAAATTTGATGAAAAAAGAAAAGAAAAACTAGGCCTATTGGGAAAAAATGCGTGAAAAAGGTTCGGATCAAGAAGCGTAAAGAAACTTTAGACAGTTTAGACTCGTCAAATGAAGTTCCGTACAAGGATGACTCAAGCAATGAACTTCTTGAAAAACAGAAAGAGTGCGTTGGATGCGGAGAGGACTACTCAAAAACAGATAAAACCTGTGATTGGATTAAGTGTGTCAGATGTCACCGTTGGTTACGCGAATCCTGCACATCATATGTTGATGTGTGCCATCGATGTGGTAATGCTATTTTAAAAAAAATAAAATAAAATAAAATTATAAGGTTAGTTTTCAATTCAATAATTCAGGTGTAAAATGCTTTTTACAAATAAGGTTCTGTTTAAGTTATAATTTAACTACAATTAATATCTTTATAAATATTTTTTACATCAAAAGATTCAATAAAGCATGTTTAAAATGATAAACGTTTCTTTATGATATTCTCTTTGATATTAAAGTGTTTTGTCCGATGGCCATCTATCCCTTAGATGTCTGGCCATCTAACCCAGATACTTGGGTAAGATAGCCAAGTGTAACATATTTTTTATGAATTTTTAATTAGTGTGAAATTTAGTGTACCTTTGTAAATAAAATCGAATTTTATATTTTATGAATTGAAAAGGAAATTAATGTTAAAATTTCAGGTTATTTTTGTATACTAGGTTGTGAAACTGGCTTTCAAAAAAATCATGGCCATCTATCCCGGGTTTACTATATCACCGACGGGTATTCATTATTTTAACTTTCCATAAATTTTAATTTCGATTAATATTGTTTAGGGTTCTTGGCTACTCATCATCATTAGGTCTTCAATCCTGGAATTGGTTAGACGTGCGTACCTCAGAACTAACCTACAAATTTCACTGAAATTTCCTCAGTCTGCATCTTTAACTATCTGCGTGCAATAGTCTGATCTAGTTGTACCCTACCCTTTTTTCCTATCTCTGCTTGTAATATATCCCGCACTATTCCCCCAAAAATGCCTTAGAACGTATTCTGCCCTTTTATTTTTTTTAATTTTCTACAGATATATTTATTCCTCTACTTTTTCTATAACGTCTTTGTTATTAATTTTGTTTGTCCATGCTATCATCATCATACATCTGAAGCACAACATTCAAAAAGGTTTCTACCATTTTTCTGCCTGCTTCTCCTATTGTTTCTATTTCATAGACGTACTGTGCTGTGCTTCACACATATGCTTTCAACAACCTTTTCCTTGTTTCTATGTTTGTTGTCTTAAAACATAGCCGGTGCTTTTTCTTGTTAGATGCAGTACGGTTCCCCTTCTATTGTTTTACAAAAATATACTTTATTTCTTCAATATTCCCTGGTATGTGAAGGGGGTTAAGCAGCCTGCGGCTACCAAAATCCCCCAACACTTGAACATTTGTTGAATTAATAGTTTTCCAGTAAATCCTTTCGCACAATCAACATTAGTTGAAAATGTTTCAAAATTGACACCCGTAGTTGTTTATAATAATCATCAGATTTAAGTACAATTATTTTTTCGTCATTAGATTTTCCGTCTTGAAATTAGTTGAACGCGTACCTGCACTTATTAATGTTCGGAACTAGCCACACAGTTCCCTGAAATTCCCACAACAGCCTATATACAGCTCGGTTCTTCTTCTATTCAGTGGTATGTTGTTAAGGTAACCCGTAAACCCAATTAAAATAAAGACTCGCTCAAAATTACGTAGCCAAAGGAAGAGAGCCGGTCTAACGTCAATCGAAGATTAAGCGTGAGAAAGTAATAGAAAACAAAACCCAAGAAGAAAAAAACCGAGTCGTCTCTGTGAAATAAAAATTAGTTGATTAGTACAAACAAAGACAGAACATTAGTCTGTCAAAGAAAAATAAGAATACATATTGTTGTGGATTCAAAGGGTTAAATCAGTGGTAAACAATAAAATTTCAACCACCCTGTATATAGGAAGAACGATTTATTTACGCACAAAATTAATTTGAGTCATTTAAGGAAAACGGACATGTATTGACGTATATTTATAATTAATAATGGTATGTTAGAAATTACATAAAGAAAAAATAGTGTTAAAGCAAATAGAAATTCATAATTAATTTTAATTTATTTTAATCCAACACGTATAAGCATAAGAGAACGTGCTTGCGTAACAAATTCAAACAATTCCAAGGCAAATGTAGCTTGTTTTATACAAATACGACAAAATACAAAGTCTAGGAATTGTTGTGCTAAACATTCGATAATTAATGAACACCTGCGTTTTAAAAGGTTACTTTTGAAGAAGTCGAGCATGTGTTAAGATAGGATATTATAGAAATATTTTCAACCGTCAGTTGGTATAAACCACAAGGCTAACAAACTTCGTAAAGAGTGAGGGAAATGCACGATCGGTTATATGCAACAGATAGAGACAGGTAGAGAAGCGTTGAATTTAAAAACGCACGTACCATATACACGTGGAGTGGATATGAGCTGTAATCAATATCGATTTTCTGTAACTCAAGTGGGGTTTTAAACGCGACAGCAGACATGCATAAGACAGAGATGAATATAGTTCAGGCGGGGTTTATGATGACAGAGAATTTTATCATTAATTAAAAACAGACAGTTTTCCAAACGTAGGCACACGCGAAGGTTGGGAGCGCTTTTTCGGATACGGCACGTAGACCGGAGTAAATTTTGGGAATTTTAAGACGGTTGTATGCAAAATTTTTAGAATTTAGATTTGAAAACAAGCTGTTCACTTGTTTGATAAACATTTGTGAAATTTTGGTGCTATGTGATTGACTTGTTGGGGTTTATTTAGGGTTGTAGAAACGTATTGGAAAATATACATGTACTGGACAATTTATTGAGGTTAGATATTGAAAGAGGGTGTATTTAAAACTTACAAAATTTTATTCTGGATATAAATTGGGTTGTAAAGGATAAGTGGGTCTATAAATTTTGTTTTAATTTATGCAAGGTGTAAAAGGCATATATAAACTAAACTGGGTTATTATGAGCTCACCATACTCCAGTGTACAGTCAATTTAGGGTAATAAGTAGGCCCATCTACTCATATCTTATTTAATTTGTTTGAAAATAATTAGAAAATCAAAGACCTTAAAATTATACCATATTTGAGTTTTGTAATGAGTGTATCAAACTGTTGTTTTTATACATGTGAATAATCTATCTGTAAAGAGCTGTAAATAAAAGGTTGTATGATTGTTGTATTATTTGGCGATTTTATTGAATGGTATGCGAGTGTGAAGGAGAAATGGTTGTAAATTTAGGTATCCGAAAAGAGGCACAGCTGAGCTAGCCAAGGAAGCTGCAGAAGGTTTTTGAAGCATAAATAAAATGGTATAGAATTTTTTAAAAATTTTGCATTTTTGAAAATCTTATGTTAACCCTGGTGGGGCACGATAAATTATTAGTTGTATACACCTTTTGTCTAGTCCATTATACCAGTAAACATCTTTAATAAAATAAATATCTGTATTGGAATCATGTGGTCTAACCGCAATACAGAGATGCTAATTTGGTTGCTAACATCAGGCGTTAATTATTAGTATAAATATATCAAGGCCAAACAGCTTTCCCATGTCGTGCACAATGTGCCAGCGGTCACTTTAGCTAGAACACTTGTCACGAAGTTAACATGGGGAACCTGAAGGTTTTACCAAGTAATTTGCGTGTGGCTTTACGCCGTAGTAGAAGAACTCAAGTGTAATGAACATCTGAATTAGTGATTTTTAATAATGGTAAGCAATTAAAATAATTTACTAAACAAACTAAATAATTTTGTTGTAGCGCTCTTTTACACTACGATAAAATATTCATTTAAATATTTCTTTTATACACTTTTAAAATTTTCATTTGAATATTTCTTTTACAAATTCCTATGAATACCTTTTAAATAATCGTTTCGTAAATTCATTTGAAGACTCCTTCGTATATTTCTTTGTTAGAATAATTTCGTTTTATCTGGTTTTATAAAAATTAGGCCGTTTAAATGTTGTGTTTCAAGATGATATTGATCCTTTATTTGCATCTACGAGTATCGAGTTATAGTTCAATCATGTCAATGTTGCGATAAGAAAATATTGGTCTAGCATGACCGTCCTTCAACTTTACTATAATAGTTGGATTTAATGAAAAGTTCTGCGATGAAACTGTATGTTTAAATTCTAAAGAAATGTTCTGCAAAGTAGATAGAAATTTTGTGGTTGAATCTAACGTCCGATAATTAATAATAATGGTCTTTTTGAAATTGCAAGTATGAATTTACAAGTAACTATGTGGACAATTACACGAAGATAATTATTTTGGTAACAATCTACATATAGTAGTACATCGAAGTTTGGCATATTTGTAATAACCGTTGTTATGGATTTTGGTTTGTCCCCTTGGTGCGTATAGGAAATACGCTTTAAGCTCATATGGTCGGGTACAAAGATCACGCAGCTGATTATTTGCAGTACAACATGTGGAGGCGACGTCAATTGTTTGCCCAAGAACCGTATGTATAAACATCCGTTTAAACATGATGTAGTACCATCACACAAACAACCCCTGTTGAAACGAGGTAAGAAATTTGTATTATTCTTACATCACGTCTACACTTGGCGAACTTTGATACAAGGCTGCACCAGAAAATAACTTTACGATGACCTATTAGTACTATTATTCTGTTCAACAAACTAGAAAGGACTTTGATAAACGAAACTCGTCACCCTTGCCACAATTCACAACTAGATCCACAGACTTTACTTCAGCAAACAAATGTGGCCACAAATCTTATGAAAGAAGGACAACGTCACCTGTACCTGGACCTTCTACAAGACCAGACGAAGTTTGTCCTGTGATTTCAAATGAAACTACCCAAGCGACCCCTTCGCAAATTCTGAGCACTATTTCACCTATTCCAGCTGGGCCCAAAACTGAAACAAACAAACGTAGAAAACTTAAAGCTAGAAATTTAACGTCAGAAGAAAATATTAACAGGTTAAAATTGAAATTTGATGAAAAAAGAAAAGAAAAACTAGGCCTATTGGGAAAAATGCGTGAAAAGGTTCGGATCAAGAAGCGTAAAGAAACTTTAGACAGTTTAGACTCGTCAAATGAAGTTCCGTACAAGGATGACTCAAGCAATGACCTTCTTGAAAAACAGAAAGAGTGCGTTGGATGCGGAGAGGACTACTCAAAAACAGATAAAACTTGTAATTGGATTGAGTGTGTCAGATGTCACCGTTGGTTACACGAATCCTGCACATCATATGTTGATGTGTGCCACCAATGCGGTAATGCTATTTTAAAAAAAATAAAATAAAATAAAATTATAAGGTTAGTTTTCAATTCAATAATTCAGGTGTAAAATGCTTTTTACAAATAAGGTTCTGTTTAAGTTATAATTTAACTACAATTAATATCTTTATAAATATTTTTTACATCAAAAGATTCAATAAAGTATGTTTAAAATGATAAACGTTTCTTTATGATATTCTCTTTGATATTAAAGTGTTTTGTCCGATGGCCATCTATCCCTTAGATGTCTGGCCATCTAACCCAGATACTTGGGTAAGATAGCCAAGTGTAACATATTTTTAATGAATTTTTAATTAGTGTGAAATTTAGTGTACCTTTGTAAATAAAATCGAATTTTATATTTTATGAATTGAAAAGGAAATTAATGTTAAAATTTCAGGTTATTTTTGTATACTAGGTTGTGAAACTGGCTTTCAAAAAAATCATGGCCATCTATCCCGGGTTTACTATATCACCGACGGGTATTCATTATTTTAACTTTCCATAAATTTTAATTTCGATTAATATTGTTTAGGGTTCTTGGCTACTCATCATCATTAGGTCTTCAATCCTGGAATTGGTTAGACGTGCGTACCTCAGAACTAACCTACAAATTTCACTGAAATTTCCTCAGTCTGCATCTTTAACTATCTGCGTGCAATAGTCTGATCTAGTTGTACCCCTACCACTTTTTTTCCTATCTCTGCTTGTAATATATCCCGCACTATTCCCCCAAAAATGCCTTAGAACGTATTCTGCCCTTTTATTTTTTTTAATTTTCTACAGATATATTTATTCCTCTACTTTTTCTATAACGTCTTTGTTATTAATTTTGTTTGTCCATGCTATCATCATCATACATCTGAAGCACAACATTCAAAAAGGTTTCTACCATTTTTCTGCCTGCTTCTCCTATTGTTTCTATTTCATAGACGTACTGTGCTGTGCTTCACACATATGCTTTCAACAACCTTTTCCTTGTTTCTATGTTTGTTGTCTTAAAACATAGCCGGTGCTTTTTCTTGTTAGATGCAGTACGGTTCCCCTTCTATTGTTTTACAAAAATATACTTTATTTCTTCAATATTCCCTGGTATGTGAAGGGGGTTAAGCAGCCTGCGGCTACCAAAATCCCCCAACACTTGAACATTTGTTGAATTAATAGTTTTCCAGTAAATCCTTTCGCACAATCAACATTAGTTGAAAATGTTTCAAAATTGACACCCGTAGTTGTTTATAATAATCATCAGATTTAAGTACAATTATTTTTTCGTCATTAGATTTTCCGTCTTGAAATTAGTTGAACGCGTACCTGCACTTATTAATGTTCGGAACTAGCCACACAGTTCCCTGAAATTCCCACAACAGCCTATATACAGCTCGGTTCTTCTTCTATTCAGTGGTATGTTGTTAAGGTAACCCGTAAACCCAATTAAAATAAAGACTCGCTCAAAATTACGTAGCCAAAGGAAGAGAGCCGGTCTAACGTCAATCGAAGATTAAGCGTGAGAAAGTAATAGAAAACAAAACCCAAGAAGAAAAAAACCGAGTCGTCTCTGTGAAATAAAAATTAGTTGATTAGTACAAACAAAGACAGAACATTAGTCTGTCAAAGAAAAATAAGAATACATATTGTTGTGGATTCAAAGGGTTAAATCAGTGGTAAACAATAAAATTTCAACCACCCTGTATATAGGAAGAACGATTTATTTACGCACAAAATTAATTTGAGTCATTTAAGGAAAACGGACATGTATTGACGTATATTTATAATTAATAATGGTATGTTAGAAATTACATAAAGAAAAAATAGTGTTAAAGCAAATAGAAATTCATAATTAATTTTAATTTATTTTAATCCAACACGTATAAGCATAAGAGAACGTGCTTGCGTAACAAATTCAAACAATTCCAAGGCAAATGTAGCTTGTTTTATACAAATACGACAAAATACAAAGTCTAGGAATTGTTGTGCTAAACATTCGATAATTAATGAACACCTGCGTTTTAAAAGGTTACTTTTGAAGAAGTCGAGCATGTGTTAAGATAGGATTTTATAGAAATATTTTCAACCGTCAGTTGGTATAAACCACAAGGCTAACAAACTTCGTAAAGAGTGAGGGAAATGCACGATCGGTTATATGCAACAGATAGAGACAGGTAGAGAAGCGTTGAATTTAAAAACGCACGTACCATATACACGTGGAGTGGAGATGAGCTGTAATCAATATCGATTTTCTGTAACTCAAGTGGGGTTTTAAACGCGACAGCAGACATGCATAAGACAGAGATGAATATAGTTCAGGCGGGGTTTATGATGACAGAGAATTTTATCATTAATTAAAAACAGACAGTTTTCCAAACGTAGGCACACGCGAAGGTTGGGAGCGCTTTTTCGGATACGGCACGTAGACCGGAGTACATTTTGGGAATTTTAAGACGGTTGTATGCAAAATTTTTAGAATTTAGATTTGAAAACAAGCTGTTCACTTGTTTGATAAACATTTGTGAAATTTTGGTGCTATGTGATTGACTTGTTGGGGTTTATTTAGGGTTGTAGAAACGTATTGGAAAATATACATGTACTGGACAATTTATTGAGGTTAGATATTGAAAGAGGGTGTATTTAAAACTTACAAAATTTTATTCTGGATATAAATTGGGTTGTAAAGGATAAGTGGGTCTATAAATTTTGTTCTAATTTATGCAAGGTGTAAAAGGCATATATAAACTAAACTGGGTTATTATGAGCTCACCATACTCCAGTGTACAGTCAATTTAGGGTAATAAGTAGGGCCCATCTACTCATATCTTATTTAATTTGTTTGAAAATAATTAGAAAATCAAAGACCTTAAAATTATACCATATTTGAGTTTTGTAATGAGTGTATCAAACTGTTGTTTTTATACATGTGAATAATCTATCTGTAAAGAGCTGTAAATAAAAGGTTGTATGATTGTTGTATTATTTGGCGATTTTATTGAATGGTATGCGAGTGTGAAGGAGAAATGGTTGTAAATTTAGGTATCCGAAAAGAGGCACAGCTGAGCTAGCCAAGGAAGCTGCAGAAGGTTTTTGAAGCAGAAATAAAATGGTATAGAATTTTTTTTAAAAATTTTGCATTTTTGAAAATCTTATGTTAACCCTGGTGGGGCACGAATTTTTCTGAGGTTCCACGGCAATCTTATGACGGCCCAACGCTGGGGCTCGATGTTAAAAGCTTAATCCCCAATTCCACGGCAATATATATATATATATATATATATATATATATATATAAAATACTCATATTTAGACCAGGGTAGAAAATTAAATAATCACATCAAATAATTTTAATCACCGTGTAGAAGCTTTGGGAAAAGGTACGCGTTAGTAAAAAACCGTGAAGCATAAAAATTCATTCGTTTCATTAAAAATAAGGGAGTTGAATTATGTACAAGACGCTTGCTATAAAAAAGGAAGCAGTATTAAAAGCTCTACGTGTAAATAAATTATTCCTAGTAAAGAAACAAATAGAAATTACGTGCAAAATTTATATTAATTAACTCAATTTTAAGTAACCGGTATTAAACAAAATGTACAGATAATAATTAATATTTGATTAGGAGTCACTAAAAATTAAAGGGTATTATTTTAATTGGAGTTAATTGAACCATTAGTAACATATAATATCTATAAAAACTTGTAAAAACCCAATAAAATGCAAATCGTAGAAGTGTTATTTAGAAGTATTATGTTTGAACACCTGCGTATTTTTAAAAGGCTCATTCTGCGTAAATTTGGCAGAAAACAAATGGTTACAGAGAATCTTGGGGAAACCGTAGCTTAACAGTTACGGGAAATGCTAAAGGTGGGTTATTTCACAGTCCACATGGACTGAAATAATCGATAATAAAGAATATCAATTTGCACCAATAAGAACAGGGTAGATAGAGACAGATAATACGCGCAAGACCGAGACACATATAGTAAAAGGCGTGAGTGGAGCAACGTCACTGGGTTGCGATTGGTTGAAAATAAGAGGCAAACTTGAGAGGCAAAAATAACATTTCTGTATAAAAATTAATTAGTTATTTCCAGACGTTGCGAGCCGTGTCGAAATTTCTGAGATTTAACTGGTGCTAGTGCAAATTTCGTAAAAATCGCATGCCGGGCTGCGGAATGGGAACCTAGCATGCGAAATTCTGAAGAATTGTCCGTTTTGGGGACAAGACCGACAGACGGGCTAACTTCTATATATACCCAGGTTAATATGAACAAGCTCTCTTAGATTTTCGACTTGATTCAATGCGTTAAACAGTGCTTTTTAGTTTTCCGAGTTTGATTGAATAATTTAAACAGTTTGCTCGTATATTTTGGTGATTTAAAACAGTTTGTTCTTTACGTGCTACAATGAGTGTACTTTAGTGCACTTAGACAAGAAGATACAAGGTAATAAAGTCAGTATCACTGTACTAATTAGTCAAAATTTGCAACGACAAATGAATACACAAAAGTAGGCAGTTTTGGCGTATATTGGTGAAAGAAGCATGAATTTCTTTGCTAGTTTTCGGGGGTGTTAATAATTAAATGGTTCATAAACGTGTCTGGATCCACAAAACAAGGGTCAGATATACACAGATGAGTTCCGGAAAAGCCCTGAAACAACTTTAGATGAATGGTGGTGGAGAAATTTTAAAAGCGTTGAGAATCAGAAGCCGTAAATATAACCCAGTTGGAATGGTGTGATTAACAAAAGGGACGAGGTACATTGAAGCTACGAGTGCAGTAACCTTCAGGTAAATTATACTATTTTGTTTGAACTTTGATGTTTTCGTGTGTGTTGAATAACTTTATAATTTATTTACTTAAAATGGACAGTAATGAAGTTGTACTAACAACAAAATTTTAATTTTAAGGTGAAATTTTCTTGTTTAAGTCGAAAGGAGTATTTAGTATTTATGTTCTTGATGAAAATTTGGGTATGTCTTTGAGCTCAATTAGACGAACCTGGTTAATTAACGTAAAGGGGTGGTAGATGCTCCCTTTGTACTCAGACTCAGGTCTGCATATATTGTTACATTAATTAGTAGGCATCCTACAAAGACTTTAATTCTGGATGCACATTAAAATGATAATAAATTTAAACTTGAAATTTTCTGATACTGAAATTTATGCTGAATTTTTAATTTTGAAATTTTAATGTATTGTGAATATTGATGTAAATAGAGTTAACGTTGATGTTTGTGATAGGAATGTGTTTGTTTTTTTTATGATTGAGGATGAAGGTTTATCTAGGGGAGCAGCCGAGGCGATGAACAGAAGAAAGTCAACGGAACAGTTGAGTTAATGAATAGCTTTTTGTAGGATTCACAGCATTCTTGATGCCCAATTCGTGAGGCTCGATTCTAATTAAAAAGGTTTCACAGCATTCTTGGCGCCCAATCTGTGGGACTCGATTTGAAAACCTTAGTTTAAGATTAATAGAGGGCTTTTGTCATTTCACAGCAACTATATATATATATATATATATATAACAATTACTTGATCATTTGTGGAAAAACATCCATTGACCAGGTTTCGACCTCTTGGGTCTCGTCAGAATGGACTAGTCTTAACCTAACAAAATATCAAGAAACCTCAAATAGGCACGAAGAAACCTCTGTACGTTGGCGAAAGGTAGATAGAGCGGATGGCGCTCATCTTCCTTTCGCCAACGTACAGAGGTTTCTTCGTGCCTATACTTTAAGGTTTCTTGATATTTTGTTAGGTTAAGACTAGTCCATTCTGACGAGACCCAAGAGGTCGAAACCTGGTCAATGGATGTTTTTCCCACAAAATGATCAAGTAATTGTTTTGTAATGGCTATGCAAATACCAGTTCGATTTGTATAGGTAAATACAATGTGTATTTACAGATACATCTCATGCAATTGGTTTAATTGTAACTGCAGATTGCAGAGAAAGTTTTGCTTTATATATATATATATATATATATATATATATATATATATATATATATATATCGATATAAATAAGAAGAAAATACCTTTCTGGTATAAATAATTGCTTTTCTATATTATTATTTCAAAATATGATTACAAATGGGACAAAGATTAAACTAAATAGTGTTCGTATGCAGCACACAACCACGTATCCGTAGACTGAACACATACAACAAACATCACTTAATAGTAAATGAGAATCTAGATGAATGATTGTAAATCTGTACTAATAATTAAACATTCTACACTTTTAGTTAGTATCAGTCACATGACAAAAAAAACACGATCTCATGCCGGTATCGGTCCGCATACAAGTGAGTAGGAAATCTCAGGAATAACGAGGACATCTAGGGTATTGGCAGAATTTTGGAGAGAAGGGAAACGGAACCCAAAATGACACATGTCGAATTATCGGCCAGGGTACAAAAAGAAGACGAGACGGTAAGGAGAGGTAGGTTAAAAGAACCTAAGCGATGCCAACCGGGACTGCCAGGGATGGTACGGGTAGCACCGAAGTCTAGGAGGCCAGTGAAAGTAATCCCAAAAATTTGAACAGACAATTGAGGGCGCTCGTCGCCACGAACACTAGTACACATATAGTTTAACGAAAAACGGGATTGGTCGTCAAGACCAGAAAAAAGGAGAATCCGAGGTCAGGAAAAGAGTAGGACCTTTGCCTTGGTCCGAGGACGCTATCGACGATTTAAAGAGCTTTCACATAGATTAGAACAATTTCGACGAGTAACTCCCTTCAGACCGCAACCATAAGAATGCAGTATTTGCGGCCTAGTACAGTGGGGAGAAATATGTCCCGTTTGATCACAATTGAAACACGTTATCGGGTTAGTAAACGTAAATGACAAAGTAGGAGTAACAAGGGAAGAAAGGTTGGGTCGATTGACCGGTGTTGAACGACTAGAGACAGGATTAGACCTGCGGAACTAAACCGACAGAAATGCCGTAGCATCTGATTTATAAGCAAGGTCTGGTTCCAACAATCGCGAAGTAGCGCTGGAAGGTGGTGATCGAAAAGTGTCTACGGAGTACTTACTAAATTCTAATGTGAAATAGAAGTCAGGTCGATTAGTGCTATTGCAGACTGACAGTACGGGACTAGATTGCGTCGCATGATCTCCAATTGTTGGATTTCCGATAAAGGAGTGGATAGGCGTAAAAATAAGCTTTGCTTCCGAACATTTGAGGAACGCTGATGTACTCGGAAGAGAAGTAAAGCCTTTCCGGTAAGTAATTCCGGAATAAGAAGAAAAAGTTGCTGAGCAGAAATATACGCGAAACACTAGTTTCTTAATACGAATTAAGAATTCCGGTAGAAAACCTTGACCTGAAAAAGAGACATTCAGTATAGCGAGCGAGTATCCTTTAGTAGGAGTCATAGTATTGACAGTAGTAGATGTATCCAATTCTTCCTCGGAATCAGAAGAAAGATAAAAAACGTCTCCGGTAACGGTGGCGGCTACATTAAAAGTTTGTGGGCTGGAAGAAGGCTGTTGAATAAAAACCGCAAGAGTAACACGCTTGAATTTCCTAACTGTCGCCTCAACATCAGAAGAAATGGTCTGTAAAGCGAATAATAATTTATTTTTCGTAAGGGTTTCCACCTCAGAGCTAGCCACCATCAACTCACAACGTCGCTGAATGCGTAAACGAGCATACTTATTATCAGTAACAACCCCAGTGAAGTCGTCAGAAGACGGTCCAAGTTCAGTAAGCGCGCGTTTAATAGCCTCATAATCCTCTGTAAACGTAATCGTATAAGGGCTAGAAGTAAAAGACTGATTCATTTCCACTTGAATCGCATTGCGGACGGCTGTACGCAACCCCTTGACTTTAATGTCAGAGTCAAATCCTCGAGAAGATAATTCATATTAGAGTTCGGGCTTTAACAGCCTATTTACATCCAACCCCCCATATAACCATTGTGACAAAAGAAATACACACTGTATATCAGAGTAATGCAAGAAACCTCAGCCGAATAAACTATAAAATACCAAAAGTGAATTGCAACCAAACGATTTTATTCAATACGAAAGTAACAAAAGGACTAAATTTCAAAAAGTGTACTAAACGTAAAAGCATAAAGTCAATAAAATCGGAAATAGGGCGCCAGAGTTTTCAAAGGGTCTAAAATTATTAGCGAAAACACAAGTCCAATAATCTGAAATTAGCCAACCAATGATATTGAGCGATTAAGAAGAGAAACAAAACTATAATTTAAGAAGATCAAACCCACACAAAAAATTAAAAAAAAAAATACCAGTTCGAGCCTACGGGAAGAAAACCTAAATAGCATCAGACCGAGAAATGTGAGTAATGTAGGAATTTGGCACTAACAACAAACAAATCCGAGCACCCGTTATCTCAAAACAAAATTGAAGCCAAAAATTAACCAAAACAAACTCGAAGCCTCACGTTGGGCGCCAAAATTTATATTACGGTTAACCGTGCGGGTCAGGAAAAACAGAAAAAACCCAATTATAGTAAAGACTCGCACGAAATTACGTAGCCAAAGGAAGAGAGCCGGGCTAACGTCAATTGGAGATTGGGCGTGGGAAAGTAATTGAAAACAACACCCAAGAAGAAAAAACCGAGTCGTCTCTGTGAAATAAAAATTAGTTGATTAGTACAAACACAGACAGAACATTAGTCTGTTAAGGAAAAATAAGAATACATATATATATATATATATATATATATATATATATATATATATATATATATTCATATATATATATATATATATATTGTAGTGTCAGAGAGCTACCAAGGGTTCTAAGGGTTGTTTAGTAGAAGGTAGTGTATGCCAAGTAAAATGATCCATATATCTGATCCCATAATTTAAAATGTATGTTTGCCGTACTTTACATATGCTAAAGTATTCAAAATGGTTGTTGAAATGTAAGTGCCAAGAGGTAAATTAAAATGACTTGATGACGTGATAAAATACACAGTGCTCAAGGGTTTATACTGAGTTAGAATTTAATAGGCCATTGAAAGTACATTTGCCATCCGAAAACCGGATGCGTCTATGGATGTCCACTATCAACCACGCCGATCCAGGGTCATGTGTGATTTATTTTGGCTTTTGTTTAATTAGAATCAACTTTTGGACGAATATGTAATCTCAAAATTATAAGTAATAACAATGTCAAATGTGATTGAAGGATTGTAAAATATTTAGAACCAATACTAGAATATTATGTGAAAACTATAAAAGTGTAAAAGGACACAATTTATGGTATGTGCGACACAAACTTAGTGTTTAAATATTATTGGACGGTTTTAGTTTATGTAATTTGTAACGTAGTAGGAAAGTAATATTGTAATTATCACCTTGGAAAGTAAACAAGGGGAGTTTATTTTGAATTTTTTGGTATAAAGACGTATTTTAAAGAACTGCGCTAATTTGTGTAAAGATTTTGAAGATTAATAAACGTGTTTGATTTTAAATAGTTTGATTATTAAAGAAGGGTAAAGAGCAGCATCGATACTTAATAAGTAATAGCGACGACAAGGAAGAGTAAAGATTTGTATTAGTGCGACGGCGAAGCGACAAATAGTAAGATAGATTTGGAACGATATTGATAAAGGCAGAAGGCATCGGAACTAATTTAATTGTAGAATATTTGGGATCGATATGCTGACATTGTCAAGTTTTGACTTATGTAGTATAGAAATAACGTAAAATTAAGCATAAGAATAATAAAATTTAAATTTTTGGTTTAAATTGAAAGTAATTATAAATAAATTTGTAGGAAAGAAAATTAAAGATAGTTTCTGAAAGCCAATAATTCAGTTTTTAATCAACTTCACTTGCATTACAGTATATCTAGGTAAGAAATTTAATCTTTGTACTATAAGTTAAATTTTTGTTTTATTAATTATTTAGCACAACCATAATTTGGTTATCTTTATAATATTCATACTAGTCTAAAAAAGTTTGCATTTATTAGGCATACATTTTCTTCTTGAGAGACAAATGTTTTATCTCAATTATGAACAGTTAAAAGTAGATAAAACAAGTGTTCAAAATAACCAACAATCAAGAAAGGAATGGATATGCTACCTGACACATCCCTAAATTTATTTCCAGTTCCTGACAATAATTAGCGTGTTGACAAACTATACTATGTTATACATATAAATCGGTTGTCAATACCCATCGTAAGAAGTAGAAATTAAAAATGGACGCACGTCGAGGAAAATACTTTAAAAATTTCATTGGATTAGAACCATTTGCGGTACTCCTCACAAGAAATCATACGAATGAGTTCTTACACATGGAAATTCTAAACTTAGATCATTTCAAAATTAATCGGAAAAAAATTTACCTTTTGAGTTCCGTTGAAAAGGTTGTCAATTACCGGTTTTGATCTCTGAATCTATTGACTTTAACTTATGAAGTATCTTACGACTTTAAAAACTGTTAAAAAACCATGACCTTCCAAAATTTAGTTTGGGAAGTTAAAAGTTTCTAGACACCTTCAATTTTTAGTTGAATACCGATAAGTGGTTATAAAAGGGACGAAGATTGATTTTGATATGGATGTATATGTAGCGGGGCATTGAGTGATTTTGAACAGGACGACGATAGATTTGGATTGAGTGCGGATTAAAGGCGGACGTATTAATTTGGAACAAGAGGAGCGAAATTGGGAGAACACGAAAGAGCAGCAATTGGAAGTGGAAGAGTCAACGCAGAAACTACAACGGAAGAATTAGCGCAGGGGAAGTAAAATAAACGGGTATTCTAAATTCTAAAATTCGGGTCATTTATTTCAGATATCGGGAGCAACTAAAATTTACAGAAAGGTACCTGGAGGCGAGACGGAATTTCAACAGGATAGTACAACCGTGTAAAGGCGCATACGGCGACGAGGATTTTGAGCCAGCAGTAAGAGAGGCCGGAAACAAAGTATAATCCAGGTGAGTGCTGTGAAATATCTTATAACGTCAAAAGTCATAAATTTGTGGTATTAAATTAATTTGGCACAAGGCAACGTTGATCATAAAAATTTGGCATATACAAAACTAGACTCAAAAATTAGTACTAAAACAAAAGAGAGTGCAGTTTGGTTGGGCATTGCACATCTACTTACTACTGAACCCACGGTAAGTAGGTGGACACCCAGAGAATAAAGAGTTCAAATAGTCGAGGCATTTTAATAACAATTTTGATTAAATAACCAACCAAACGTTGCAAAAGTACGGGGCGTGCAATAGGTGTTTGCACATTATACAAAAAAGCATTGAAATTTAGAAGAAGAGGCGCGCGACGACGAAAATAAAGTAATAAAAGAGGTGGTGGAACACAAAAATATATATGAATATAGATATCCAAGAGGAGGTCCAAATGAGCTAGCCGGAAGCAGTTGAAGAAGGTCATTCAACCGAGGAAGAGTCAAAAACGGGTAAGAATATTTTGTTATATAATTTAATTTTAATTATATATATATTGCCGTGGTACTCGAGTAACATCCACACCAACGAAAATATATTCGAAAATATTTATAAAATTTTCAAATTCGAAAATAGAAAATTTTCCAAAAATTAAATTATACAACAAAAATATTCTTACCCGTTTTTGACTCTTCCTCGGTTGAATGGCCTTCTTCAACTGCTTCCGGCTAGCTCATTTGGACCTCCTCTGATATCTATACTCATTCATAAATCCTATCTTTCACGCACACTAAAAAAAACTAAAAAAAACAAAGCCATGTACTCTTCACAAAATTTCACGTTCTGAGGGAACGTTTAAAAGCTTTCTAGACACCTTCAATTTTTAGTTGAATACCGTAATAAAGTTATTTACACATATTCTATTCAATACGTAAATAATTCACACTACCTTGAAAAACACTCTCATACACCACCCCAATATTTACAGTTTATAGAAATCACAATTTTAAATTGTTACTTGGAATTTCTAGAAGATCTTCGCACTGTAGATGATGCCATGAAAATTTCTATCCCGCAGAAGGTCGATTCTCGCAATTATTAGACGACTTCCATTTCAGTTGATCCGCCAACGCCTTCTTCTCGGTGTAACCAAATTCCAAACTTCATTTCACAGTAATCTACGTTACTTAATGTACCCGACACGAGTTGATTAAAAATTATAGGTGGTACCTCAATTAAAATAATAATAATCTCGGCACATTAACCGCGTTTTAATTTAATTTAGAGGCTACCACTAAGCAATACGCTTAAAAATGATTTGTCAATACTTACAACTTCGTGTCAACTTTTATACGTGCCTTTGGGACGATCGAAATAATAAGGCGCGAAGTTAAAAGACAAGAGAGCGAGTCCTAGTTCTCTAGAGTATTTATGTCTTTCGACTGTAACCTCTCCAGGCCCCCAGTTATCCGAAATCCTGCTCACAACAACACATTCTCACAATTTTGCACTCAACCCCAATTTCAAATCTGTGAATTTCCGTACCTCGTTATAAAATTTTAAGAAACGCTACACTATCCTCGTGTCTATGTCAAGCCAAACTAACCTATCGACCAATCGTAGATCCAATGACGTTTCTTAAATCCCTCCTCTACTATTGTGGTCTCATGCTTATACGTTTTCTACATCTCTGTCTAACCTTGCTTGAGTGGTAGAAAAATCAATATTCTTGTTTGTTCACTGTTTACACACGTGGACTGTCTATGTGAGTTAAATAACCCCCTCATTAGCATTTCCCGTGAATATAAACAACGGTTTATCCGACATTCTCTGTAACCATTTGTTATCTACACAATTTAAGCAGAACTTAACTTTTATAAAAATACGCAGGTGTTCAATCGTAACATTTTAAATAACACTTCTACAAGTTGGATATTCCACGTATTTTAACCCTCTTGATATATTTGTACGTTAGTAACACGTCTCATCTTGGTATTACCGGGTTTTTAAACGCTTTTATGCTTATTATACCTCAATAATCGTTCAATTAAATTCAAATTAATTAATAAATTAATGGCATTGGCTTCTACTATTTAATTTCTTTGCAAACTTTTTAAATTTCATTAATTATTTATAAAATTTCGTTAGTACCAGATACTAAAAAAGGAATTAACTAATATAATTTCCGCACGTAATTTCTGGTTGTTCCTTTATACAGGGTGTTTTGAAATTGTTTCGTTTATATTTATTTTTGATCTTTTAAAACCACTATAATATATATATATATATATATATATATATATATATATCGATATAAATAATAAACACAACACCTTTCTGGTATAAGTAATTGCTTTTCTATATTATAATTTCAAAATATAGTTGTAAATGGGACAAAGATTAAACTAAATAGTGTTCGTATGCAGCACACAACCATGTTACCGTATTCTTAACACATATAACAAACACATCACCTAAAAGTAAATGAGAACTAGATGAATGATTGTAAATCAGTACTAATAATTAAATATCCTACACTTTTAGGTAGTAAAGTCGCGTGACGGGAAAGACACGATCTCGGGCCGGTATCGGATCACATACATTGTAGTTATTTAAAACCTGCGTAGTTAAATTATATCAGGCTGAAGGCTAGATGATAAAACGTATCAACACCACTGGGATGTTCTTAACATTAATCAGTATTAGTAATGTTGGTTAGTAACAATATACAACGTGACAGCCGTAAAAAGTTTAGGAAGTTACGGGATTAGTAAAGTGTGAGATTTTCAAAACTTACGGTTTCCTTCACGATGATTAAATGTCCAGTAGCAATACACAGCAACCAAAAATTTTAGCTAAGCGGAACCGGAGAAGTCGGCGTCACTAAACTTGTTTCTTAGTCAGCAGTCTTGGTTGCAAACCCAGTGTACGAGAAGTGAGTCGCCTTACTTAGCGTCGAGGAGCGAGAATGTAGGCGGAAAACCAACCAACCAATCTAGAAAATTTTTTCTGAAACGAGCTAAAAGCGCAGATTTTAAATTAGTTTTACCTCCAACCGTTAACGAATACCTACCCGATACACACAAGAGAAAGTAATTTGAAGGGAGGATGCTTGTACCAGCTCGTATAATTTCTTGTAAAAGCCCCACGGTAATTGTACAAAGGACAGAATCAGTACTCCAACGAAAACCGTTAGTATTAGAAAACAGAATCAATAATGTATAAATAAAATCCAATGTAACGAGTGTTGATAGCCTATCTGTGCAACAAACGTTCAACGAAAGTACTCGCGAAACCCGTACAAATTGATAGTATAATCCGGTATGAACAGGGACCGCTTAAAATAAATGATTTAAATGCGCCTAACTACAGTTAGGAGACCGAAGATTAATGTTCAAACACTAGGCTCGCCAGAACAAAATATGAACTAAGGCAATGATTTTATTCGGAATATAGACGAGATAATAATTAATGGCTTATCTTAGTCAAGTAAATTTTAAAAGCAAAACTGGAACCAGCCTGTGGCTGCTAGGGATCCCCCAACACTTAGATATTTACCTATCCTATTTTTTACTGTTTTCCACATATTTACCTCTTACCCTACTATTTCCAGAACTTCTCTGTTCTTAAGTGGTTCGTCCATGATATCTTTATCACACGTCTGTAGCACCATATTTAAAAGATAGATTTTCCTGCCCGTTTCTTTTACTGTCCACGTTTCACAGCTGTACTGTGCTACGTTCCACACATATGCTTTCAAATTTTTTTTCTAGGTTTGTTACCTTCAAACATAGCAGCTGCTTTTTCTTGTTAAATGCAGCACAACCTTGTGCTAATCTTTTTTCTATACTTTTTCACTGTCTCCTCTTTAATTACATGATTTTCTAGATAGCAGAACTCCTTAATCTCTTGCAAATTTTCGCTTCCTATTTTTTATTCTGATTTTGAATTATTTTTCACTGCTACATACTAGAACTTTAGTTTTATTTTTATTGATTTTCATACCATATCTCTCTGTTAGTACTATTTCCATTTCATTAAGAGCAGACTCTACCTCTTTCTTGCTAGATGTAATACTGTTGTATTATCTGCAGATCTTAACAATTCGATCGTTTGTACCTGCATAATAATTCAGAATGTCTTCCTGCAAATAATAATATTCATTGCCTCTTCAATATACAAGTTAAAAGTTAATAGGGATGATGCACATTCCTGTCTCACCTTCTCCTAATATTTATTTCTCTACGTTCCTACTCTAATTCTATTACCGCTGTTTGCTATTTGTATAAACTATGTACTATCGGTCTATTCATATAAATCCAGTTGGTGAACTTTTCCCCTTTCCTTAAGTAAAATAGCCACAATTAATAAATTGACTACACAAGAATGCATGTTGAAGTAAAAAACTCGAGACCGAAAACCTCGAGTTGGTGCCGAGACCGAAACCACTTGGTCTCGGACTCGGTCTCGACTAAGAAATTGTGCTCTCGTCTCGAGTCTCCTTCACCACTATGGACACTTTGCTAAATCTTCAGTGCATTAACTAACACTTAAATTTTGAATTTGAATAACTATTATTTGCATGTTGTTACATAAGTTGCATGCAACTTGAAATCAATGCTTTTGTATTCGTTTTATCTTATATTAGGATTTTTAACTTATTGGAGGTTATAGTTACATATTGTTACAGAGTAAAATAAGCCTTACGGTAATACATTTTGAGTTGCCGTAAAGGGACGGGAATCCCATAACAATATAAATGTACGTCTGCTAATGCAGTGGTGCAGGAAGTAAGTTTCTAAGAAAAACTTTAAAAGAAAATAGAAAAATTCTAAATAAAAATAATAAATAGAATTGCTGAAATACGACCGTTACGTTACATTAATCACTTACGCTAAAAGAATTTTTTCCTTTCTAATAATTAAGGGCGCCACACCGTCTGTCACAGCAATCCCTACGATTTTATCCATACACAAAAAGAGGGTTATTCTGCATAGGTTTTCTTAATTCGGCCTCCTAAATTTTTTTCGTTATACTTTAATGTTCTCTAAAGTACCTTCTTAACGTTCTTATTAAAATTTTTGGCGGAATTAAATAAAATTCATAAACGTGTTTGTTAACCAAGTTGTTAAATAAAGTCAAATAAAATTTATCCTAAACTTAAGCTCTATTAACATTTGATAATTTCTTAAACAAAGAACCTAACTTTCTACCTCACTCTAGCCAGATATTGCTAAAGGAAATCGTAAAAAGACATTAAATCTAATCCATCACTAATACTATTACTTCAAATTTTTCGGTTTTTCTATTAAATTACATGTTAATTATAAATCCCAATTTCTGGAAATGTCGTTAACAACAAACAGAAAACAGTTAAATACCAATTTTTATTCATCATTTTATTGCACATTCCAAAATGCTCATGTTTTATGTTTTAACTAATCGTAAATGCAAGCAATAAAACTATGATTTAAATTTCCGTAAGTGTATATCTACTTTAAAAGCATTATGCTTAAATACAACCAACGTTCTATCGCGAATTCATCGTTCAACAAAATAGTCACTTCAATGTTTAGATTAATTTCCTATAGCACAAATACCAATCATTTGATTTTACAATATACACGTACATAATTAATAAGTATAAACACGACTTAATTCATCTGTTAAAAAAATTAGAATATGCAGAAAACACCAACTTTTCGATTTTTCAGTTTTTCCATTATTCGTTCTTCAAACAATAGCTTGCTTGATCAACAACGCACAAAATTCCAAATTAATCGAGGGTGAACTTTCCAGTTTTAGCCCTTTAACCGGTCATAACAACGATAATTCCACAAACATGTGGATGGAAAGCCTTATCCGTTAAGGGTAAATTTAAAATTAATCGCACGCTGCGTTTGTTATTCCTGCGGAGCATCTATATCTATTTTTTTTCTAAAGCTGTTTCGTTCAACTTTCTATTAATCGCAAGTATGACTACATTTTTACGTTATAAATTAACTTTTCAGAATTTTACTTACCGAGTTTTTTATTTCACAATTTAACTTCCCGTCATACCGACCACGTACCGTGCGGGTATACCGCTGTATAACGCGCTTAAATGAACATTTTAACCTGTTTTATTTACCTGCTTTATCATCATCATCATTAGATTTTCAATTCTGGAACAGGTTAAACAGGTACCGCCATTTCTTCCTATCTGAAGTTAACATTCCAGCTTACGAAAAATTAATTTGTTTTCCATCGGATACAATTATTGTCATTTAAATTCCCCTTTTACATTCAATCAAAAGATTTATCATAAAATAGTCTTCCTATTGCGTTTACGGAATTGATCCCTGGAAAGGACCTATAGTATCGTGTGATTTACTTAGATTAATGTTCGTGTTTCTTTCTGTCTTCGGCAATATAAATAAATACATTATATAATATTGAAATGACTAAATGATCTGCAATATGATATTCGTAAATCCTACCAACGAAACGTCTTGTTTATACATTGCATAAACATGCCTCAATCGTGCCTGGGGTTTTCTTTGTACTGCAACTATGTAACATTAATTCTAATTTATCTTACTAATATTTGGAATAATTATGATATGGAACATACCTATTCATAGTTTCGCGGTTACTTACTTCTTTATTTTAAAAGCTTCCTTTTGAAAATTTACTGAAATAAATATTTTGTTTGCACTTTTGTGGTTTAAAATAGTTTATTATCTTGAGTTCAGTTCTAATATGTATTTTACCATAACTAAAACCATGCTTTCTGTGGTTTTGAGTTTATGATTTTAATAAAGCTAACAATTCATAGAAATCTTTTACTTACTGAACCCTACCATTCATGAAATCGGAATTATGTACATCAATACTAATTGTCCGTTTTAGATTAATTTTCCTCTTTTTCAACTGGTTTCTGTTTAATGTAATACCAAAACGTCACAGTATATATCTACTTATGTACTTATTTACTTGCAAATATACTGGTTTGAATTCCTTGCGATTTCAAGATGGCTGGCATGTTACAATTCATATTTCTGCACCTAGAATTCTATGTTCTAAGATTCAGATATTAGCGTGCGCTATCTAATGGTAAGTTGACTGTTATCAAAAAAACCAAAAAAAACTTTGTTTTTGAACTGTTAGCAAAATTCTGTAAAAAAAGTATTAATAGTGCCTAGGTGTTTCTGATTAACCGCTTTGACTAACTAAAAAATAGCAAACTCCTGCCAAGTGCGCACTTCGCACCTTGTTATGGGTAAAACAATCGTTAGGTTGTTAAATTTTAAATTGCCAAGAAAAGACGAGAATAAGCGTACAAATTAAGGGTGCATATGCTAAATACATTGGTGCTAAGTAGGTTTCTATATAAACAAATTAATAAATTGTTAAAAAAGTAATGGGAACTTTATCAAGCTCTGGTACTATAAACACTTACACTGAAATACTTTTGGTGCTGTCCTTAAATTATGGGCACCAACTGATCTGGTCTAGAGTACGATCCTTTGGAATACGACTTTTACCGAGAGGATCCTGCTTGTGTCGGTTTGCTCGTGGAATGGAGTTCCTTTTACAACAAGTCTACACTCTAAAGGAAGAAAGCAAACAGCTTCGATTTTTGTTGTTAGGCCATTGTCACATAATCGCAAATATCACCACGTTGGCTGCCTTTCATAACTCAAGGGTTTCTTCGACTAAATCAACGTTACCCTCTATATACGTTTTCGTCAGTGGCGCGCTAGTATATGATCTATTGTTTCCGTTCACTGCCTAGCTCTCTTCCTTTTCTTACTTTCTATACTTTTAAGAGGTGTGTCACTGTAATCATATTAGATCACGTTAAAAATTACCTGATTTATATGGTTTCTTACGTGATTCTGATGTTAGCAATCTTGAATGGGTATATTGTAACATTTAAGTTTATATTTTATTTTATGTCTGGTTAGATCAACTGTAACATAATATTTGTGAATTCTACTAAATCAACGTCTGTTTCTAAGTGATTAAACTGCATTGTAATAATATTACTGTTACCTTAGCTCTAGTTGTTATGTTCTGACTGAGCAGTTTAAAAAGATTTCTTGTTTGTGGAGTAATTTATGGAACATGAACATTCACAATTCTGTTTATTACTCATTAATAATCTAGAAGCTTTCTTAAAATAACATGATTACGTAAAAAAATTATTATTGTAATTAGTCTGTTTACACAAACGAACTATTGTAGTTAGCCATACTTTCAGCATTATAGTCGGATTCGTAACGTATAATATTAAAAACTCTTTTCCTTTTTGCGGTTTTACAATAAGCTATTGACCTGGGTTACGTTCAGCTATACATTGTACAAAAAAATATAGTTATGGTATTGTGGTTTAAATTTCTTGCCTAAATTTTTTTTATCATCATCATTAGGTCTTCGGTCCTAGAACTAGTTGGACGCATATTTTCATTGTTTCATTTTATAGAACTAAAAAAAATAAATTGCCATACTTAACGAACACTAATATTCGTGAAATCACAATACACAAGGTACGCCCTTATTTATTCTGCCCGTTTAGAATAATTTCTTTCCTTTTCTATTCCGTTTTTATCTAAAGTAACACCAAGGCATTACAGTCTGATGTAGAACGTTACATTCGAAGCACGTTTATTTTCGCGTGCTTAACCCAATGTAGTACCTTTGAGTGGAGCATTGGAGACGCCGCAAGTGTAACGGTCCTTACTTACATTATACTGTAGAAGATTACAACTTGTACATGCATTCCTCAACTTGTCCCATAACATCGCTTTAAACACAGTTTCAAGCCAAAGTAAACAATGCTTAATTTTAATGAAAATAAAATGCAAAGGAAATACAATGAAAATGTCTTTGTTTTAATACAATGTTGCCGGCGCTCTCTTTGTAATAGAAGATGTCGACGTGGTTATTTTATGTGGGCCTCTAGGCGTATGCAACTAACCATACTCCTAACTATCCGACCAAAAAGCTCACAGCATGAAAATAAATAACATGCGCGTTTAAAGCACGCCTCACACAATAATTTACTCCTCCGACACCCCTCGAAATAATAGTAGAATCGTCTAAACGTACAATACAAACAAACCCAGGATATAAAAGGAGCTCGAAACGCAAGAGTAAATTACTTCTTAATTGCTCTCTTTCCTGCGAGAAATTTACCACTTGCCGCAGTCTACTTCCAATGTACTGCTCTACTGTCACAAGAACGACGGAGGATTAGGCTTTCCGAAGCTAGAAACGATCGTCGTCTCGAGTACTCTAAAAGCAGGACATAAGTTCCTGCAGAGCGACGATCCAGTAATGAAAACCCTAGCAGCAGGCACCAATGTGGAAACACGGCTGAAAAGAATGTCTGCTACGTGCAAGCTTGTATGGCCCGTCTCCCAACCAGAGATCGACCTATAGAAAAGAAAAGCACGGTGGACCGCCCAAGGTTCTCAGGGCAAGTCGGTCGCGGCGCTCACCGACGATAAAATTGCCAATTCATGGCTTCGCAACCCAAGGCTCATGAAGCCATGCAGACATATAACAGCGCTAGGAATGAGAACTAATTCATGTGCAGATAGGGTCGCCATGAATAGGGCGTTCCCCCAGGCGGACTTCAACTGTCGCAGGTGTGGTTCCTAGCTGGAGACACTGGGACACATCCTGGGACAGTGCACACATACGAAAAGCATTAGGATCCGCCGCCACAACGAGATTTGCAACCTCGTTGTTGGTGAAGTGCAAAAGCAGTAACCTGCTGTATCACTAACGAGATAACCTACGTTACGGCTACAATCGGGCGGGAATCTGAAACCCTATCTGGATGATACAGAACCAGAGTGGGGTCTTCGTCATCGACGTAACAGTCCGCCACGAAAACAATGATTACCTAGCTCAGGGACGACAATCGAAACTCGACAAATATAGCCAACTGATGCCGCCCCTCCTGGTGGATCTGGAAGCAGCCACGGGAGAAGTCCTACCGATTGTGGTAGAAACGAAAGGAGCGATGCCCAAGGAGATGGGCAAAGCCCTAGCTCAGCTGGGCATCACAGACAGAAAGACGCTATTGACCATGTCGTTAATAGCGCATCGAAACTCCATAGAACTATATCGCGAGTATATGAAGTACGACGCTCGTCTCAGGCGAAGGGGTCCAGGTCGGGAATATCGGCTACCGTGCAGAGCCTAAAAACTCCAAGACACTAGCTCTCCAACATTTACGTATTTTAATTGTGACGTCGTGTTAATTTATTTTTAGGTTGTGGTTTTATTTATATGTGGGAGCACCACTGTCTCTTTTTGGCGTGGTCTTATCCCTTTGGCATGACTTTATTCATTTTTAATGTACAGTCTTGTTCACATGGATACCACAACCCCTATTGGCGAGTACTATGGGGCTGGAATATCTATCTGTGATATTAGTATTAAGTTTTTAGCCAGTTTAACTGGAATGTTGGAGATGCAAGTCGTAAGGCGCCCATTGGGGCTGATACGGCGGCGGACGGGGACATGAAGCCCTCGGTGGCAACCTCCACGTGGTTTTTCCTGGTAACCGGCGCTCACCGCATCCGGCCGATAGCCATTCCCTTCGGGGACTCGTTCTGTGCTGATTTTCCAAGTCCAAGTCGCACATCACTTAGTTCCAAGGTTGCATGTCTGAATTGCTATTAGTGGGGAAATGAGCTAGGCATGCGCGAGGATACGGCAAGGACAGCCGATCCTTGATAAAATAAAAACGTATAGGCCACGGGGCCAAACTTCCCGAAAATTCAACGAGAGCGTTGTGGTTTTAGTCACCAAAGTTGGAAAGAACTTAAGAATAGTGCAAGACTGAAGTCCCAAGCTCCTCGTACACTAAGGGTTTTTTAGATTACCTCGTTGTGACCATCATATCTAACGAGATAAAATGAAGTAAACTTTTATAACCACACTACGGACGGCGGAGTTTGGACTCACTCCCCCTCTGAAGCCGTCAGCACCACATCCTAGAACATGTAACGCCAACACGCACGCTAGAATTGGAAACACCGCCATCCCCTCGTTTCAATTTCTACTAACCCAGGACGTCTCGTGTAAACCAGCATATCCGCGAACCAGCTGCAGGGTACCGAAGCAAGGAAATCATATCCCCGTCACTCTCGCTAGGCACTGCATTGTTTTTAGCTTAACGATGGATATCATTCTCTAAGTCGTGAAGCCACGAGATTCAATTCTTTAACATAAAAACGTATGCTGCAACTTTACAAACTAAAGTGCTTCCAGTGTTAATGAAATTTGTAATAATTACGTACACAAAAACGTTTTAAATGTTTTCTTTGTGCGTTATGAGTTTAATGTATAATTAGTTCGTGTTTTTAAATTTGTAAATAAATGTTATCTCTGTTGTTAAGAAACTTTAGCAAGGTGGCCCCAGACAAACCAGAATGCCACAGACCAATTCGTCAAAAATTTAGTTCCAAAGTTGCATCCCCTCTAACTACTGGCAGAATTCTACGGCAGGCATGGATATTATTCATCATTCCCTGGTCTTCGATGCTCAGGTTTATAATTAATGCGAGTTATGTTTTCCCCAATTTACCTATATATATTGAATATATTGAATCTAATAGGAATTATTCGAAATTGTTAAATAAAGTATAAGTTCATTGCAACAATGTAATACAAGGATAACCCACAGAGGTTATTAACAGTTTATGAGATTGGATATGCAACTTTGTATCCGAGAGGGCAGTGATACTGCAGGTGGCAGGTCACAGACGGCTAACATACCGTAATTACCTAGAAATAAGATTGTTACAATGTAATAAAGTGTAGAATTAAGAGAAAAGCAGACATGAGATCTGCAAGTTCCCACAGCCATGTGAAGGGCAGGTTATTATAAAAAGCCCGGTAGCTCAAGACCCGGCAGTCAGTCTTCGAACTCCATACTTCGTTGTTCAAGCTACTCAACTTATTACAATTAACTAAATGTTTTCGAATTACGAGTTTGGAAACGTTTTTTAAAAACACCGCTCCAAAGGCCCGAACCTTAACTTGCGTTAACTGATACTCGGTGTTTTTCAACTTCAATTTTAAAATTATAGCGCACTAATCCATTTCGAATGGACTTGCACCTTGCCGAAGTTCTAGATTACTAGAACAGGTGAAATGACTTGCGTGTTCTAATGAGTTAAAGAGCCAACTATAGGTCCAACCAAAGTAGTAGGGTCGTTAGTGAGGAACCAGACTAAGACAGGTCCCAAAAGAGGGCAGCGGCTCTTTTGGTACTTAGATTAGCAGAGACCATGGGGGTCGGTATGGCAGTCTAAAACACACTACCGCGATGTGGAAGACAACGAGAA
Organism: Platerodrilus igneus; assembly: GCA_036346225.1. Classification (NCBI taxonomy): domain Eukaryota; kingdom Metazoa; phylum Arthropoda; class Insecta; order Coleoptera; family Lycidae; genus Platerodrilus; species Platerodrilus igneus. Next base: position 1,983,800 of record JARFIW010000624.1, on the reverse strand, counting down.
ACCACCACATTACCCCCAAGTACACAGCGTACTTCAATTGTAATAAACATGATGGCATTCTCTGGGGTAAAAGATTCCGGCGTTAAAATAGTCCCCCATTCGGATTTCCGGGAGGGGACTACTTCGGAGGATGCGATCGGAAAGTTCAGAATAAGAGTCGGGAACATTTTGCGAGTCAGAACGTTGAATGTTAGAAGTATGAAGCAAGTAGGTAAGCTAAAGAACCTGAAAATTGAAATGAATAGGTTAGCACTTCTTACACTTTAAAAATGCGATAATTCTTACAATTAAAAGTCGATAATTACAGTTAAAAAGTTCATAAATACATCGCGCAAGCGTAAAATAAGCGACGTCACGGGCGGGTGGTAGCTCCAGCTTACACAAGCTTTAGCGCGGCCATCTGCCAATGACGTCACCAATGCACAATTTATATTGCGCAATAATCGGAAATTTATATAAATATACGACAATAGATAATACAGCAAACAAATTAGATAATGGGCTACTTACATCAGAAATCCGAACGTCCTGCGGGGTTGAGCTAAAGTAGGCCTCTATTAAGGTCCATCAGGGCTCCATCCCGGAGGGATTAAAGATGGTACGCCCGACGCTCTTCCAAAGCGTTCGGACCAGCTCCGGCAATCATGGGGCTCTTTCATCCAGGGACGTGCAGTACGGTTCGCCTACGGCTCAAATTGTCACCTACCTATGCAGGGAATGACAGGAACATGGTATAAGGGGCGGCAAACAAAGACAAGCAAGCAAGGAAATCTACATAGGTAAAGATAAGGCACGATACGATACCTGACACGACCACACTCCTTGAAGATCAAAGGCAAACAGCCACGTTATAGAGAGCACAGGAAACTTGTCCCCACTTTTTGTCTTTTTCACGTCGGCGCGAGGTTATTCGTCCAACCCACTATTGACGTGACGGAAATACGCGCACCGCGTCTTTTGAATTTATGGCGCGAACTTCCGCACATCAAAATTAACCTAAAACATGTTTAAGGGCCACTTTGGCACGTAACACACTAGACATAATAGGGATCAGCAAAGTTCGGTGGCCAGAGGCGGGGGATTTTTGGAGTGGAGACTTCAGAGTAATTCATACAGTAGCAGAGGAAGAAAATTCGGGTGTGAAGATAGTTATGCAAAAACGATAGGACAATGTTAGAAAATTACTTACAAAGGAACGAAAGAGTACTCATGGTTAGATTAGAATCTAAACCGGTAAACGCGGTAATAATACAAGTATACATACCCACCTCTAGCTACAGTGACGAAGAGGTAGAAACAATCTACAAAGATATCGAAGACATACTAAGATACGTAAAAGAGTATGAAAATTTAACAATTACTGGGGATTTTAATGCATTGGTAGGCGAGGGTAGGGAAGGAGCGGTAGTAGGTTTATTTAGTTTAGGCAAGAGAAACGACAGGGGAAATAGGCTGATAGAATTTTGCGACAAGAACAATTTGGTCATCACAAACACATTATTTCAACATCATGCTAGAAGACGATATACGTGGAAGATACCAGGAGATATAGGAAGATATCAAATAGATTACATTCTTGTTAGACAACGGTTTAGCAATCAAGTAAAGGACTGTAGAAGCTACCCAGAAGCTGATATAGACACTGACCATAACATCGTAATTATGAAGGCCGCACTTAACTTTAAAAATTTGAAAAAAGGAACGAAAAAAGGCACTTTGACTTTGAGAAACTAAAAGATAAAGATATTCAAGAAAGATTCGAAAAAAAAGTCAAATGAATTGCTGAAAAATATCGGGAAAATATCTGATACTAAGGAAGTAGAAACAGAATGGAATAACATTAAATCCAGCTTAGACATGGCGGACCGGGATATTCTGGGGTATAGACAAAAAGAAAATAACAAACCATAGATTACTAAGGATATCCTGAATTTAATAGAAGAAAGACGAAAATACAAAAATAAATCAGACGAAACAGAAAAACAGAGTTACAAAACCATAGAATGGGAAAATATTCGCAAATGCAGGAAAGCTAAAGAACAATGGATTGATGAAAAGTGCAAAGCAGTACAAACTAAGATGAAAATAGGAAAGACAGATGAAGCATAAAAATTAATTAGAATGAATTTTAGAGATATAAAACCATATAGCAAAAATATAAAGGACGCTGGAGGAATCGTTATTTTTGAAAATGTAGAGAAAGTAGGTAGATGGCAAGAATATATAGGGAATTTATATTCAGGAGATGAACTAGCAGCATTAGAACAGGAATCAGACATTGAAAATGATGACTTGGGATATCCTATACTTAGAGATAAGTTTGAATTAGCATTAAAGCATTTGAAAAATGGTAAGACGCCGGGTACAAATAAGGTGTAAGCAGAAACTCTAAAAGCCGCTGGACAGGCAGTAACAGAACGTTTCTTCCGACTTGTAAGCTATATGTATGAGAAAAACGAGATACCCAAATATTTCAAACGTAACATCATAGTAACTATACCAAAAAAGAAAGGCCTGGATAGATATGAAAATTTTCGAATAATAAGTTTGACAGCACACGTGTCAAAAATATTAACTAGAATTGCGCAAAGACGAATGAAACAACGAGCTGAAGAAATACTAGGAGAAGGTCAATTTGGGTTTAGGCAAAACAGGAGAACACAGGAGACTATTTTAGCTCTGAAGGTGATAATAGAGAAAACAATAGAAGAAAGGGAGAGCGTGTAAAGTATATGGAAAAAGCATTCGACAATGAAAAATGGAAAAGAATGTTCGAAGTACACAAAAAGATTAGAATGAGTTATTGGGATAGACGAATAGTACATAGCTTATACAAAGAGCAAACAGCAGCAATAGAATTAGAGCAGGAACGCAGAGAAGTAGACATAGATTAGCACAAGGTCGTGCTACATTTAACAAGAAAATGCAACTACTGTGTCCAAAGACAACAAACATAGAAACAAGGAAAAGATTGCTTAAAACATATGTGTGGAGCACAGCACTGTATGGCTGTGAAGCCTGAACAGTCGGAGAAGCAAACAAGAAATGTGGTGCTACAGACGTATGAAGAAGATATCATGGACAGACAAAGTTAAGAACAAAGAGGTACTACAAATGGTAGGTGAAGAAAGAAATATGTGGAAAACGGTAAAAAATAGGAGAGATATGATGATAGGCCACATACTACGACATGAAGAAAAAAGAGTTGTAGAGGTAGACCTAGGTTAGACTATTGCACACAGATAGTGAAGGATGTAGTCTGTAGGAATTTCAGAGAAATGTGTAGCCTAGCTCAGAATAGAAATCGATGGAGGTACGCATCCAACCAGTCCCAAGATGAATAAACTAATGAGGAAAAAATAACTGTACTTAAACATGATGATTATTATAAGCAACTGCAGGTATTGGTTACGCAATATTCTTGAATACTGTTAATTGTGAGAAAGGATCTACTGGAAAACTATTAATTCGGCAAATGTCTAGGTGTTGGGGGATCTTGGCAGCCACATGCTGCTTAACCCCCTTCATATACCACTGAATCTCAATGAAATAGGGCTTATTATTAGAAAACAATAGAACGGGAACCGAGCTGTGTATAGGCTGTGTGGGAAATTCAGCGAACTGTGTAGGCTAGCTCAGAATATAGCTAAGTGGAAGTAGGTGTCCAACCAGTTTTGAGACGGAAAAGCTAATGACGAAAAAATAAGTGCATATAAATATGATGATTATTATAAACCAGTACAGGTGTTGGTTGTGAAATATCTGTAACTAATGTTGACTGTGCGAAAAGATATGTTGGAAAAAATATTAAATCGGCAAATGTTTAAGTGCTGGGGAAACATGACAGCCACAGGCTGCTTACCCCCTTCACAACCTTACATGTGATGTTTCAATGCTCCACCCGAAGGTACTACATTGGCCAGGAAGCGAGTTTTTTTTACCTGGAAAATTTGAAATTTTGCCGAACCCTTGCTGCTCCACGTGTGTGACAACACTCACACACGGGACCTCTATTTTATCTCTGATCCGAACGAGGGTGTATTTTTGTGAAAAATGCTCACCTAACATTTTTCAAGCGGACCGTGTCGGGATTCGAACCCGGGACCTTGGGCGTAGTAGTCACACACATACCAACTACGCCACGGGACCGCCTCCCCCCCCCCATTACTGAATGTCGGAGAAATAGAGTATATAATTGTAATACAATAGAAGGGGACCAAACTGCATCTAACAAGAAAGAACATCGCCTATTTATCAAAGACAACAAACATAGAAACAAGGAGAAAATTGTTGAAAGCATATGTGTGGAGCACACCGCAGTATGCCTATGAAATACGGGCAGTAGGAAAAGCAGACCAAAAAAACCGGTAGTAGCCATTTGGAATGTTGTGCTTCAGATGTATGAGGATGATAGCATGGACAGACAAAGTTAATAAGAAAGGGGTTATAGAAATAGTAGGGGAATAAAGATATCTGTGGAAAAAAAATAGTAGAAATAGAAGGGCAGAATACGTTCTAAGGCATTTTTGGGGAATAGTATGGGCTATATTACAAGCAAAGATAGGAAAAAGGAGATAGATGTAGACCTAGATCAGATAGTGATAGATGCAGACTGTGCAAATTTCAGGGAAATGTGTAGGTTAGTTCAGAATAGGAAACAATAAGGGTACGCGTCTAACCAGTTCCCGGACTGAAGACCTAATAATGAACGCACTGATACCAATTGATGGCAACTACTTCGCTTTTCTTCACTTCTTATTTGGAAATAGGAAAAAATCTTCTAGTAGAAGTAGTATTAACACCCGTTAATCGTTCTTAACTTTGAATACAGAAACCGATATTTAGCATTGACTCCTAATTATGATAACCATTACAGAATTGTCAGGAGAAACATTTCTAACGAATTGCAAACGATAATTATCAACCCCTCATTTACTCCTACAAAGCAACCAAATTCATTACGATTTCCAGGAACGTCTCTCTCACGAATATTACTTTTATATTCTTGAACTTACGTTCGGCAATGATCTCGACTCGTACAAAAACGTGAGATGTCTTATCAACGAATGTAAGCAATAATGCACCTAAGGCACAGCAGAAACAAGAAATACAATACTCTAAGCATATGAAAATGTGCTTCCATTCATAAAAATTATTTGAGACGTGAAACTCAACGCTGTAAATATAACATTTGCATAAACAAGTTTGTTGACAAATGTTACTGTGTTATATACGACTGCAAATGCAAATTCGCATGTAGGTGTAGGCGCTTAGACTTGTGCAGAATTTGCACGTTTCAACAAACCACTAACTTCCTTAGGTAGCTACTTAATTAAGTTTGATGTTAAATTGGAATTAAAGTATAAGTGAGCTGATTTAGGAAATGATTACAGCTTTACGGAAATGTTTTAATATTTCTTTTTCGTAGGAAATCAGCAAGAGAAGAACGTGATAATTCTATTATTTACCAATTTTACCAATTATTTTACATTGAATGTACATTTTATTAATGGACAAGGAACTGAAATTTTAGTTTTTCAGATAGATTTCCGCATTCATTTCGGCAACCTCCTATACTAAGTTGTAGCGAGATTTGCAGGACTGAATAGTTCTACTCTATTGTTTTAATTATTCAATTTTATGAATTTTAAAGTGCTTTACTTCGTGATTGAAGTATTGAGAGGATAAATACCGATCAGCATACAATTCGTACAACTAAAAAGTTATCCATTAATGGCTAACGTTAAGCAGTCTGGCGACCAGAACTGTAACTACGAATTCCCTTATATTTGAAAGGATAAAAATACAAAGCTTTTCAGTTTAACCATTAGATGTCACTTTGGTAGCTCTGATATCAACCCAAGCGAATATACTTTATATGCAAGATGTTTGTGTCGTCCTCCAGCGGCTTGTAGCACCAGTAACCAACACAGTCACAAGAACTCGACCTAATATCAAAGAATATTAACTATAGAATTCTATAGTTAATATTCTTTGCTAATATATTTTACAATAAGTTGAAGACCTATTGCCTATTTACAGAAATTTTTCCAATAACATCCTCAACAGAGAGTATTTTCCTGAAAAAATATTATTAAACACAAAAATATTCTGTTTTTTGACTTTATTACTAATATATTTTGTTTGTGAGACATTTATTTCTAATCGAAATTAATGTACAAATTTCTGTTTAGAATATTTGTGTGTTTAGAATCGGTTTAGTTTTCGTTAGTGTATTAAATTCATTTAATCATTATATATACTAATACGTTATTGTGCACTGTGTTATGTTTTATAGCGCCAAAGGGTGCACCAGGTGAGATATACTGCAGGTTTTAAATATATAAAAATCAGTTCTAAATTTCTCATTTTAGTCCTTTGCACAAAATCTCCCAAGTATCGCAAGTGTGCAGTTTTAAACTGTGAATCACATAACACCTACCAAGTAAGTGTTATGTGCTGTGAATACAGGAATATGCTTTAGACATGAGTTTCCTAACAAAAAAAAATTTTATATGGATATAAGCTGCACATGTATGCATAAAAAAATTGTCGTTCCAATTCACAAATTACTCCAACAGAATGTCTGCCACCAATAAGGGACAATCGAATAACTCGCCTGCAGACAAATAAGTTCTTCTAAACTGTAAAGTTCTGTCATCATCATCATCATTAGGTCTTCAGTCCTAGAACTAGTTGGACGTGTACCCTCACTGTTTCCTACTCTGAACCAACCTACATATTTCACTGAAATTTGCTCAGTCAGCTTTTACATTTACGCGGTAGTTACATTTAAAGAGTCGATAAAACAGTTTACGAAGTACGTCGATAAATACAGTTACCAAGTCGGTAATACAGTTTAAGAGTTCATAAATACATCGCGCAAGCGCAATGAGAAAAGCGGGCTACGCCTCTGGCGGATGGCAACGATAACCTTATTACAGATTCCGCGTTGCCAACTACCAATGACGTCACCAATGCAAACTGTATATTGCGCAATACTTCGGAAATTTACATATTTAAACAATGAAAGATAAAAGCGAATAATTTTAACAGAAAGAATACTCACATGACGGAGTTGCGCTAAGGTAGGCCTCCATTTAAGTCCATCAGGCTACCCAAAGCCCTTTTGCGGTAACTAAAGATGGTGACTCCGGTGCTTCAGCGGAACATGGACATCCGACTCGTCTAGGGTCGTGCAGTACGTTTCGCCCAGGTGGTTCTCAAATTGTCACCTACCTATGCAGGGAATGACGGGAAAAAACCAGGTAAAGGTCGACAAACAAAAGATAAGCAAGCAAGGAAACTACATAGGTAAAGCTAAGACACGATACGATACCTGACCGACCACACTCCTCGAAGATCAAAGGCAAACAGCCACGTTTAAGAGCGTCACGGAAACCTTTCACCACTTTGTCCCCACTCTTTTCGTCTTTTACACCAGCGCGAACTTATTCGTCCAACCCTCCCGCGTCGTGCGATCTGCGCAAACTCACTATGACGTAACGGAAGTACGCGCCTAGTCTTTTAAAATTCCGCGCACCGCGTCTTTTAAAATTATGACGCAAAACCTCCGTACATCAGACTTAACCTAAAACAATGTTTAAGTGCCGATTGGCACGTAACACAGCATCTATCCCTATCTGTGGGCGAAAGTTTGATCTCGGTCTACCCCTACCTATCTTTTCCTATCTCTGCTTGTAATATATTTCGTACTATTCCCCAGAAATGCCTTAGAATGTAATCTGTCCTTCTATTTCTTCTATTTTTTTGTTTTCCACGGATACCTTTATTCCTCTACTATTTCTACAACCAATTTGTTATTAACTTTGTCTGTCCATGCTACCATCCTCATACATCTGAAGCACAACATTCAAGAAGGCTTCTATCTCTTTCTGTCTGTTTTTCCTACTGCCCCTATTTCATAGATGTACTGTGCTGTGCTAGACACTATGCTTTGAACTGTTTTCTTCTTGTATCTATGTTTGTTGTCTCTGAACATAGCTGCTGTTCTTTCTTGTTTGATGCAGTTCGGTCACCTTCTATTATTTTACCGTGTATACCCTATTTCCCTGATATTCAGTTGTATGTGAGGAGGGGGGGAAGCAGCCTTTGGCTGCCAAGTTCCCCCAACACTTGAACCTTTGTCGAATTAATAGTTATTCTAATTTATCCTTTCTCACAATCAACATTAGCTGAAAATATTTCGCAACCAACATCTGTAGTTATAATAGCCATCAGATTTAAGAGCATCTATTCTTTCGTCATTGGGTTTTACGTCTTGAAACTGGTTGGAGTTGTACCTCAGCTTATTTATGTTCTGAGCTAGCCTACCCAGTTCCCTGCAATCCTCACAACAGCCTATATACAGCTCGATTCCCTTCTATTGTTTTCTAATTATATGCCCTATTTTACCGAGATTCAGTGACTGTGAAGGGGGTTAAGCAGCTTGTGGCTGCCAAAGATCCCCCAACACGTAGACATTAGCCATATTAATAGTTTTCCAGTAAATACTTTTGCACAATTAACATTAGTCGAGAGTATTGCAAAACCAATATCTGTATTTGTTTATAGTAATCACCATGTTTAAGTACAGTTATTATTTTTGTCATTAATTTTTCCATCTTGCAACTGGTTGGAAGCGTGCCTTCATTGGTTTCTATTCTGAGCTAGCCTACACATTTCCCCGAAATTCTCACAGCCTACATCTTTCACTATCTGTGTGCAGTAGTATAACCTAAGTCTACCTCTACTTCTCTTTTCTCCTATCTCTGCTTCTAATATATTCCGTACTATTCCCACATGTCTTAGTATGTGGCCTATCATCCTATCGCTCCTATTTTTTACTGTTTTCCACATACTTCTTTCTTTTCTCCTACCATTTCTAGTACCTCTTTGTTCTTAACTTTGTCTGTCCATGATATCTTCATCATACGTCTGTAGCACCACATTTCAGAGGCTTCTTTTTCTTATCTGCTTCTCCTACTGTCTAGGCTTCACAGCCGTACAGTACTGTGCTCCACACATATGTTTTAAGCAATCTTTTCCTTGTTTCTATGTTTGTGGTCTTTGAGCACAGTAGTTGCTTTTTCTTGTTAAATGTAGCACGACCTTGTGCTAATCTTTGTTTTATATCTTTTGTGCTTTTTCCATCTTGCGTTATTTGACTTCCTAGGCAGCAGAAATTCTTAACCTCTTGTACTTTTTCATTGCCTATTTGTATTCTTGTTTTCGATTTATCTTCCCCTCTTTTACATACTAGATCTTTAGTTTTATTTCTGTTAATTTTCATACCATATCTCTCCGTTAGAACTGTTTCCATTTCATTAAGAGCATCATCTAACTCTTCTTTGCTAGATGCTAATACCGCTATATCATCTACAAATCTAAGCATATCAATCTTTTGTCCCTGCATATTAATTCCAAATGTCTACCTGCATTTGACAGTATTCATTGCCTCTTCTATGTACAAGTTAAAAATTAATGGGGATAAGGCACATCCCTGTCTCACCCCTTTCCTAATATTTACTTCTCTACTTTCTTGCTCTAATCCTATTACCGCCGTTTGCTCTTTGTATAAGCTATGTACTATCCATCTGTACTTAAAACTCATTCCAATCTTTTTGAGTATTTTGAACATTTTTTTCCATTTTACATTATCGAATGCTTTTTCCAGATCTAAAAACCCTATATATACGCTTTCCCCCTTTTCGATTGTTTTCTCCATTATCATTCTCAGAGCTAAAATAGCCTCCCGTGTTCCACTGTTGTGTCTAAACCCAAATTGATCTTCTCCTAGTATTTCTTCAGCTTGTTTTTCCATTCGTCTTTGTACAATTCTAGTTCATATTTTTGAAACGTGTGCTGTCAAACTCATTGTTCGAAAATTTTCACATCTATCCGCACCTATTTTTTATGTATAATTACTATGACATTACGTTTGAAATCTTTGGGTATCTTGCCTGCCTCATCAATATAGCTTACAAGTCGGAAGAGACGTTCTGTTACTGCTTGTCCAATGGCCAACTTTTAGAGTTTCTGCTTGCACCTTATCTGTACCCGGCGCCTTACCATTTTTCAGACTATTAATGCTAATTCAGACTCATCTCTAAGTATAGGATATCCCAGGTCATCATTTTCAATGTCGGATTCCTGTTCTAATGCTGTTAGTTTTTCCCCTGAATATGAATTCCCTATATATTCCTGCCATCTAACTACTTTCTCTGCATTTTCTATAATGACGTTTCCTTCCGCGTTCTTATATTTTTGCTATATGGTTTTATATCCCTAAAATTTATTCTAATTAATTTGTATGCTTTATTTGTCTTTCTTATTTCCATCATAGTTTGTACCTCTTTGCACTTTTCATCAGTCCATTGTTCTTTAGCTTTCCTGCATTTGCAAATAATTTCTCATTTTATGGCTTTGTATCTCTGTTTTCCTGTTTCGTCTGATCTATTTTTGTATCTTCGTCTTTCTTCTATTAAATTTAGGATATCCTTTGTTATCCAAGGCCGCCATGTCTAGGCTGGATTTAATGTTATTCCATTCTGTTTCTATTTCTTTAGTATCAGAAATTTTCTCGATATCTTTCATCAATTCATTTGACTTTTTTTCAAATCTTTCATGGATACCTTTATCTTTTAGCTTCTCGACGTCAATGTGCCTTTTTCCGTTTTTTTTTCAGATTTTTAAATTTAAATGCGGCCTTCATAATTACGATGTTGTGGTCAGTGTCTATATCTGCTTCCGGGTAGCTTCTACAGTTTTTTACTTGATTTCTAAACTGTTGTCTAACAATAATGTAATTATATTTGACATCTTCCTATATCTCCTGGCATCTTCCATGTGTGTCGTCTTCTAGCATGATGTTGAGATAATGTATTTGTTATGGTTAAGTTGTTCTACCAGCCTATTTCCCCTGTCGTATCTCGTGCTTAAACCAAATAAACCTACTACCGTACCTTCCCTACCCTCACCTACCACTGCATTAAAATCCCCCATAATTATTATATTTTCATGTTCTTTTACGTATCTTAGTATGTCTTCGATATCTTTGTAGATCGCCTCTACCTCTTCCTCAATGTAGCTAGAGGTGGGCATGTATACTTGTACTATTACTGTATTTACTGGTTTAGATTCAAATCTAACCATGAGTACTATTTCGTTCGTTTGTACGTAGTTTTCTAGACGTCGTCCTATCTTTTTTTGCATAACTATCTCCACACTTGAATTTCCTTCCTCTGATCCTGTATGAATTACCCTAAGGTCTCCACTCAAAAAATCCCTTGCCTCTGACCAACGGACTTCCGTGATTCCTACTATGTCTAGTGCTAACCTATCCATTTCGAGTTTCAGGTTCTCTAGCTTACCTACTTGTTTCATACTTCTGACATTCCATGCTCCGACTCACAGAATGTTCACGGATCTTTTTGTATACTTTCAGATCACATCCCCCAAAGTAGTCCTCTCCCGGAGATCCAAATGAGGGACTATTTTACCTCCGGAATTTTTTACCCCAGAGGATGCCATCATCATTAATATCAATTTGAGTACGCTGTGTCTTAGAATGCCATACCAACCCCTATGGTCTCTGCCACTCTAAGTAACGAAAAAGTTGCTGCCCTTTTTCGGGGGCCTGTCTTAGTCTGGTTCCTCACTGAAGACCCCACTAATTTGGTTAAACCTGTAGTTCGGCTCTTTAGCTCATTGAAACACGCAAGCCATTCTACCTGTTCTAGTATTTTAGAACGTCGTCAAGGTGCAGGTCCGCTCAGAATGGGTAAAATTCTGTATTCTAAATAAACTACTGGCGTAAATACGGGGGGAATTAATACTTCAATCAACGGTCAAATGTTAGGACTTGTAATCAAAACTACAAAAAACATTATATTGTAGAGTAGAATTATTATAGGATGGCAGTGTGTTCAAATAAACTTCAAACGTGAAGATTCTAAACAATCAATCAATCATGTATTTATTTCCATTATACAATTAAATGTGTTGGATGTGTCAATATAATTATTAAATTAAAAATAATAATATATAAACTAATTTTAGACTCTAGAAAAGGTTACTGGAGATTTACTGCTTCATTAAGATAATCATTAAAAGAATAGAAGGCATTTTTAACTTGAAATTTTTTTGGCATAGCTTTAAATTGAGTAAGTGGCAATTCTCTAATACAGGGACGTAGTGCATTGTAAAATATACAACCATAGCAATTGGTTCCAAACCTACTACGAGACAGCCTATGACAAGATGGCACCAAGTCAAACTTGCCACGTGTGTTAAAGTTGTGTGTGTTTATATGTTTACTATACTATACTATACTATACTTACTATACTTATAGGTTTTTCCGGACATAAATGGAACATTGCAGAATATAAATACATGGAAGCATTAAAATGTTAAGTTCAACAAAATTATTACGACAGTCATCGCGAAAACCTAGATGTGATATTGCACGTATTGCACAGCGTTGTAATTGAAATATACGTTTACTGGATGAGCAATGGCCCCAGACTTCAATCGCGTAAGACATGACAATAGAACATGGAAAAATAGCAAGTTTTTAGGATATCTAATGATACTGAGTTTTTTAGTGAATTAATGAAATATAGTGTTTTACAAAGTTTATCACTTAAACTGTGACAATGTTTATCCCAACTTAAAACTGCATCAATTGTAACCCCCAGAAAATTAGCAATCTGGTCATGGCTTGATGCTCCAGATTTCAGTGAGAAGACAAGTTGAACCTTCTTATTATTGTTTAAACAATGTTTATTGTGAGTAGACCAATTTTGAGCTAGGGTTAAGGATTTGGTACTTTTTTGTAAAAGCTGTGATAAATTATCCCCCTGATAATGCAAAGTCGTATCATCTGCATAAAGAATAAGGTTAGAATCGCATAAGAATGCTGGTAAATCATTGATGCCACATAGGAACAGAAGAAGTCCCAATATAGGACCTTGGGGTACACCTGTTGGGACATTGACTAGAGAAGAAAAATTATCTTTGTAATGCACTAATTGAGACCTATTGTTTAAATACGATTTAATAAGCATGATACAACTTTCATCACAGTTCAGGACATACCACTTATTAATCAGTATATGGTGGTCAACACAATCAAACGCTTTGCTAAAATCTATGAAATCGGCCAAAAGGTATTGACCTTTTTCAAATGACTGAGAAATTTTTTCGACAAGATTAATAATTCCATGAGTAGTAGAGAGATTTTTCCAAAAACCAAACTGGCGGGTAGTTAGAAGTTGATGTTCCTCAAGAAAAGATACCCAATTGATCATTTAACACAGTTTCCTAAATTTTTGAAATAATAGGTAACACTGAAATCGGTCTGTAGTTTTCAATCATTGAGGTGGTACCTTTTTTATGAACTGGGACAACCTTTGCTTGTTTCAGAACATCTGGAAATATGGAATCCTTAATGCAGACGTTTATGAGCTTTGTTAACGGTATAACTATGGTATTAGATATAATCTTTATGAGCACACTATTCAAGTCAAAGAGATCTCTGGAGTTTGTATTCTTTAAAGTTGTAATTAGATCTCTGACATAATTGTACGAAACTTCTTTGAATTGAAATTTATTTTTGTCATTAACAGATACAACTGAAGGAGAAACTGGTACACCCCTACCACAAATATTTAAAATTTGTACAACTTTGTTTACAGATTCAATAAAATAGTTATTAAATTCAGTAGCGGTAAAGTTTGTATCAACATCATTTGTATATAATTTTCTGTGTGAATTAATTAATTTCCATTTTAGTCGATTATTATTCCCAGCTTTACGTAGAAAATTGTCGTATGTTTGACGTTTAGCTTCCTTCAAAGCAAATCTACAATTGTATCTTAATTTCTTTAAATATGATTTCAGATTATTACTAGGTTGTGCCTTGTGCTTTCAAGAAAGAATATATAATTTTCCCGCATTACCGCCAAATCATTAGTGAACCATTTAATTTTTTTAGAGTGAGAACCTGTCATAACTTTAGCAATTTTTTTAGGAAAACAAATTATAACTGCACTCAGTAGACTAGTTAACAAAATATTAAACTTTTCATGAACATTTAAATTGTCGTCATCAACAAAGTTCCAATTCAGTGATTTCACCTGTTTGTAAAATTTAAATTTACCATAGCTAGTAAAAGGTTGAGAAAGCTTGGCCTGTTTCTTCAAGTTGTAATTATCAGAGAACTTGCATTGCATGTACAACCCAAAATGATCTGAAAGCCTCGTATTTAGAACCTGGCATGTAGAATTAGATAGGTTAGTAAAAATATTGTCAATACAATTTTTATAACGTGTAGGAGCCATATTTAAAGGAATGGAGCCCATGAGCAGCAAAAACGTCAATTAGACCATGAGCATCGCTATCATTTGAACCAAAGTGAACGTTAAAGTCTCCACAGACAATTATATTACTTTGATGACAGATTTCATTAAAAACCCTATCAAAAATTTGGTAAAAAGTGGTTAAGGACCCCTTATTAGGAGATCCATAAAAAGTGATTATATTTAAATTAAAACTTTTGAGATAAACAGATGCCAATTCAGCATGTAATTCAAATGCGTACATTTTGACCCTATCAAGTTTTTTGGCTTGTATTTCCCATTGACTTGACCCAAAATCGCAACTCCACCCCACACATGTTTAGTTCTAGAGAAGGCTGAAATAGGAACTAAGTCATCAACTTTCAAATACTGTAGTCGAGCCTCATTTATGTATACTTCATTTAAGCATAAAAAGTTACACAGTATATTTTCCGCAATTAAAAGTGCCTCCAATTTATTTACTTTTTTGTTAATAAAATGAATATTTAAAACAAAAATATTAAGAGATTTACCTTTTCCAGGTGTGTTATAACAGATATCATTAGGTGTATTATCTGATTTGTCATTATTATTTAAAAATCCCTATTTTTAACTTTAAAACTAGGTTGTACAGTTTTTAAATGCTTGAGATGAGATGGAATATTCACTTCACTGGAATTTTTTTCACATAAATTTACGTGCTCTGATTTCATCCCCAGTACAGAAGAAAAAATATTAAATAATTTTAATTTACCCTTTCTATTCAGATGCAGAACCATGGCATGTGTAGTCATTTCTATTTAAGGAAATTGTTAAATCAATTAATTTTCGTTTTCCAAGAGCTGACCTATTCATGTCCAGTACAGTACATAAAGATGAATTAACTTTGAAGATTACTTTGTTATAATTACTATTATCAAAGCGATAAGGAATTAAACATATATGCACATTTGTGTAATTGCAAACTTCTGAAAGCTTATCCAGAACACATGTTGTATATGGTGATTGTGCATAAAAATCAATATCATTACTACCTCCAAGAATTATTACATGATCTAGTTTTGTAAAGCCATTAGAGATGTTAGAAATATCACAAATTAAATCAACTAATTTTGCACCTGGTTTAACTATACTAAGAATTTCAGGCTTTTGGGCAAAGTTATTATTCAGAAGACGACAATCCTCTTCCGTGGCTATCCGATAATATTAATGCTTTAGATGATTTTAAATATATTACATTGCCATAAGGATTTGTACATTTTTAGGAATTTTGAGGAGTAAAACACGTTTGTACAGTTACCTTATAATTTACATTGGTCGAAAAAACATTCTCAGGCAGAGCAGCTGGTTTAGACAGATTGCATTGCACAGGTTTGTCAAAAAAATCAATTTTGGAACCACTATTTTTAAAAAGTGGCGGGTGGCCGAACATGATTTCAAACCTTTGGTCTGTAAATTGTTACGTGCCAAAAATGACTCATCCAGAG
The DNA here is from genome assembly GCA_036346225.1 of Platerodrilus igneus. Taxonomy (NCBI): domain Eukaryota; kingdom Metazoa; phylum Arthropoda; class Insecta; order Coleoptera; family Lycidae; genus Platerodrilus; species Platerodrilus igneus. Next base: position 1,967,973 of record JARFIW010000624.1, on the reverse strand, counting down.
TAGTTTTACTGTCAACATTACATGAATTTTGAATAGAATGATTTACTGCTAAAGGCTCGGTCTGTGTTTCTTTTATAGCCAATTCTATGTCAGTAAATTTCTTAAGGTGATTTTCCAGACTTTTAATTTTATTGTTAGCAGCTTCTAACATGCCATGTAAAGATTTTTCATTAGCAGTAGCTGCAGTAAGAAGCAATTTATAATCATCCTTGAGTTTGGCAATATGATTATCTTTAAGTTTATTATCTTGAACTATATTATCTAGCCGACCTTCTAAATAAGCAATTGTTTCATCTTGACCATTATCTGCTTGAAAACACATGTCACTATCACAACTTTTACAAATAACCTTATTATTCTTTAATAAAATAAAATCACTCTTCTTTCTTAATAGACAACTAACATGATAACTTTCACAACATTTTACACAAATGTAATGGCTTAACTTCTTCTTACAACATTTAAAATTGAAGGAGCTTACATCACAGTGTGTTAACTGGTCAGCCATTTTGAAAACTATAGTACTACCTACAATATCAGGTTAGCATTATAGTTTTAAACGTCGTAAAGAATTTATAGTGTAAAACAAAATATTGTTTAGGAGGTCCCCATTTACGCTGACAATATCTAGAAATGCATCAATTAACGACATAAATCTAGACCACCAAATAACATCGCAGCTTTTACTTGTTTTCATCGATAAATAATTGTAGGTTTGCAATTTTTTGTTTGGTAAAATTTGCTATCGCAACAGTATACATATTAACTGATTGTAATAGTGTATGCAAATGACATTGCCATTCTGGCTTTCGTCAACGTCTTATTCAATTTCCAGTTTTTATTTTAATAGTTTTTATCAAGTCCTAGTCATCAAAACAGTTTTTTTCAAAACTAACTGATTGTTAATTTATTCAGCAATGTAAGTACTTGAAAAGAATGCGCGTTTAATGGTTGATTAATTTTGATACTTTTTTAGAGTGATAAAACTACGAGAAAGGTCATTAATAGTCAAGCACGACAGATTGTTTTTAACGTATTTCAATTTTTGAAACGCGAAAATGATTCAGGAGCTCTTAACCTGAGCAATTTGCAAGAGCACGTGGTTGAAGCCTCAGGCATTTCATTGCGGACGGAACAAAGAATTGTAAAGGAAGACGTGAATAAACCTGATTACAGCAAATTGGGTTCATCAGGAAAAAACACAACAAAACCAAGTCCAAAGTCGACTGTGAATAAATTTGAGGAAGAGGTCCTAAGAATCATTATGTAAAAATTTGCAGTAATACATAAACGCAGACCAACTTCAAATGCAGTGTTTGACGAATTTAAAAACGATTGCTTCCATTACACGGAAAAATAGGGTCCTTCAGAAAAATAATTCTAAGAACAGGATTTCGTTGAAAGAGATCTGTGGATAACAGAAAAATTATTGTTGAACAATGCAATAAAGGGAAATTTCGTACTATATTTTTAAAAATCTTGATAAATATAAAGAAGAAGACAGAAACATTGTGTACAACGATGAATCATATCTGCACAGTTCTCCCACTATATCAAAGTGTTGGGACGATGGCACTACAAATGGTTTAAGGAAATTTTTGATAATTGTTCACGCAGGTGGGAAAAATGGGTTTGTTTTAAATGCAACATTGATGTTTAAGTCTGGTTTGAAGATTGGGGATTATCGTGATGAAATGAATCAACGCAATTATAAAATGTGTCTACAGAAAAGTTACTACCAAATTTGGGACCAAGTTTAGTGTTGGTGGTAGACAATGCGTTATATCATAATGTGCTTGTGAACCCTAACTCCACTTCAAGTTGGAAGAAAATAGATATGCAGAAGTGGTTGAAGGAACGAAATATCGTCTTTGAATGTATTGATACCAAGCCAGAATTGTATTCCATAATTAAGGTAAATAAACCTGTCCATCAGGTGTTTGTAATTGATCAACTACTAACACAATATGGTCATGCAGTATTGGATTTACCTTCATTTCATCCCGAATTAAATCCTACCAAAAAGATATGGACGTTACTTAACTATGTTGCTGCATGTAATATAACCTTTAAAATAGATTATGTATGGAAATTGACAGAGGAACATATAAAAATATTGGAATTAAAGAATGGAGCAAAGTATGTTTGCATGTTGACGAAAACAGAAAAGGAAAATGTTGAACGCGAAACTTTTACAGACGAGGTTCAAGATCTATTTATATGGGTTGATGATAATAGTGACGATTCAGATGCTGACCTCTAGTCATTTGATGAGTCGGATGATAATGATGGAAGTTTAGGATGTGAACCCATTTAATCACATTAGTGTATCATACCTCTGCAAAATAGTTGAATGATAGACCTAACTAAGCACTTGTAGAAAATAGGTCTAATAAACATATTAATTATTTTATTATATAGATTGGAAGTTATTTAACAACGAGAAAGCACGAGGCAAAGAGAAACAAAACATAATTATTACATTTTGTTTTGTAGGCTTAGATATTCATCGCCATATCAGGTTATACTGATGCCGAGGTGCAGAAAAATGTTGTCACCCTCCAAAACAATTCATATTTTAATAGTAAAATAAGAAACATTTATTTGTAAAGATATATTTTATTAGAAACACGGTATATTACAAAAAAATATTAAATCGTGTATTCTTTCTTGTGTCGTTGTTGATGGTAAATATTTTTTATTAATTTTAATTTAGAAAACAATTGTTCACGTTTAGCAGCTGTTACTAGTAGGTTAATATTTTTCCCAAAACTATCGTTAAATTGGGAAATGTCTGAACTAAATGATGTTTTACTACGTGTTCTAAAATTTCCAAAGGATTGCCATTATCGTAAACATAAGATCTAATCATTTTCAGGTCATCGGCCAAACCAAGTGTGTCTATATCTTTTTCATTGTTTGCATCGTCATATAATTTGATCTACAAAACTCCAAAGCGTTCCCTAACTTTGACTTTTTGCTTAGATAATCTCTTTCTTTATGTTTCCTCCTATAATTGGTAATATTTCATTTTGTATTTTATTAATGGGGCAAGCAGTTACTATCTATTTGAATACGTGAGATATATTCGGCTATAACTGGATCAAATTTTGTAATGGTTTTAATCACTTGTAAAAATTACTGGTATTTTTTGAGAAGCGTTTATGTTCCGTTCCCTAAAAAGCTAAATTTTGCTGGACTTGATATTGATTACTATAATTCTTTCTAGAACCACTGGCCAAAGTTTTTTTCTTGGGCAATAATATTTCGTTCAAATGATTTCCAAAAAATTTATTTTTGATTAAATTCTGCAACTGCAACAAATCATTACAAAGCTTTACATCAGTTTTACCTTTATCGTGCCTGATTGAGTGTTGAAATTAATAAAACCAGTGTTGTCTCTTAAAGGAGTAGATTGTTTTGAAAAATTTTGCAGCAAAAGCAAAATACTGCATTCCTGTTTGATGAATATAGTAACAAGTTATTGTTGACAACCTCTCCAATAAGTAAATATTTTTACAAAATTTTCTGATAAACTTCTAGTATGAGTATCCTTGGGATATTTAAAATTAGTCATTTGTTTCAAGTCACAATCAACCAGAATCAGTTCTGTCTTTTCGTCAATAACATCAGACCACGTTCTAGGATCATGAGAAACCACACAATTTGTCTGAACTCTTGGAAACGGCTCACAAGTTAAACTTTTTAACGTACTTTCAGCATCTTCTTGATGATTTGGCGGAAATTCTAAAGATGATTTGTTAAGAACTTTGGCTTCGGTTGTTGCAGAACTAAATAGCACTACATTTTATATGAAAAGATGAATATGTCTTTAGATGTTGAAGATACCGTTTCTTCGTGCTGTCTTTGGAAAAAAAACCCTGTACATGTGTAGTTGATTCTTTAACAACTTTCTGTTTCTTGTCTTTGATACCGGTTCCCAGATAAACATTTGAGACCACCTGACAACTGTGGAATATTAAATCAATAAAAGTCAAAAGATAGATTATGATATATATTAGATATTACTTTTGGTATTATGGTTATACTTTAAATTTTAAAAAAGAAAATTTTATACATTAATACTTACATCGTAAGACAACTATTATGAAAACAACCTTAGCCATACATTGTAATTATAAGGTACAAGTACAATATACTAATATGAATTTTTTCTACTTATTACAGATCGTATCACACCTAACAGTGAGCTTGTATCACTTTTATTTATAGAGAAGCCAAAAAAAGGCACCAAAAATATTCCTTGCTGCTGGAACTGTTTTTGATCTGGCAACTACGGTCGTGCAAGCAGTAGATGTTTTCTAGTTTCACTGTTTTATTTTGGTTATTAATATAATTTTGCCTCGCTCAGGTTTCATCAAGATCACCTGCCTTCCGATAATAATACTGCTATGCCCTTTATCCGTTCTCAACCTCTAACAAAGGATTCTTCTTAATCTTCTTTGGGAATGAAACCACTCATAGTTTTTAAAATCTATTTTATTTACGTTTCGATCCATGACCTAGGATCGTTGTCAAAATAATTGAACTTTTTATCAACTGTTGCTCGTCAATTAGACTTACAGGTGAAGTTGTGGTTACAACAGAAAGGAAAACATATTGCGCCTCAAATGACATCAATACAAAGACCATAAACACCATTTCTATATAAAATACTAATTTAGAGTTTGATATCTTTTATTATTTAATAGCTAGTTAATTAAATATGATCAGCCTTGATTTACAGAAGGCCTCGTTCAAATATCCATTCTTTGAGAGAGACGATACTTGCTGAATGCATGTTATTTACTGACATGTAGTTGACTATCCTAAGAAATAATCTTTCAACAGACTAGCTAGGGCTCGGGTAGAGTGTTGCTTAAAACAGGAAGTTATTTGAAATTAGCTACTATAATTTGTTCTTCTGTACCACTGTTTTTCTGCGTTTTAAATAAAAAAGAATTCAAAGCCTTTATTACTTAAATTTTATGTAATATTTTCTAATTGAAATAATAACCAAAAGCATTATATTCGACTTTTAAGAATGAACATCCAATATGTAAGATTATATAGCTCCCAATGTGATGTGCAGCATGAGCATTTAGCTACAAGATAATTATCACGTACATATTAAATATGCCATAGCACTTTGTAGATGCTTATTTTTAAACTCAGCTTGTTAGTTACGGCTATAAAATGATGTTATTCTAGGAACTACAAGGAGCCTCTACGCTGAGTTAGGTATAATTTTATTAGGTATGCATTTTGTAAATAACAACCTAGACAACCATCTATGACCCTACTGCTACCTTGATACTTTCAATCTAGGAGTATATTCAGGCAGGTCAGCGATGACTTATTCAGACAAAAAAGCAACAGCAAAATATGAATTTCACCGATATTAATAATAACAAAATTAATCAATTTTAATAAGTTAGAAAGCTGATTTAATGCGATGTAACCTGTACATATAACGTAAACAATGCTATGTGTTAAATTTGTGCAGTTACAAATTATAGTTTTGAGTTTTAATGTTTCTTAATTTACATTTTAATTGCCTTGTTAACCTTATATTTTAACATTTCATTACATTTTAATTTTTAGTAATTTAGCAATTTCTAAATTAAAAATACCTATATCAAATTACAAGATACAAAATGAGTACAAATCTCTTAGTAGAGCGCAAAAGCATAAAAGGTTGAAGGAATCAAAATTACAATTTAATAAACTACCAAAAATGACAGTATTTTTCAAAATCAATGGAAACTGAGATCCTTCATGTTCTAGTGATGTTTTAAATTTAACTTCCCTGTCCCAGAAATCTTCAGAAGTGGAGGTGGTGAATGTGGTGGAAAATATTATGGTTCAGCTTGAAGCAGAAGGAGAAACACAACGTAAGTAAATAATCATCTTTCCATATTTTATTAAGACAAACCTATAGCTAGCTAGCAAGACAATAATAGCTCTGTCGATAAACTTGAAATGATCTAATTAGAGAATGTTACTGAACGATACTTGACTGTTTTTTCCAATCAGGAAAAGCTTACACTCAGTACCAAGATAAACATTTTATTTTGAAGCAGGGACCATGTCAGCGAAATCGCATTTTTCAGAGAAATGCTAGATTGATGATTCAAAGACCTTGGCTATGTTACTCTGCAATCCATCACACATGCTATTGTCAACCACACTGACTTTTTGGTGCTAAGAATTTTAAAACCAAGAATGGTCGTTGTCAAAAATGAGGTTTCGTGTCTGGAAACATACCGGGAGTGGTATTGAAAGGCATGAAAACTCCGAACCTCATAAAAATGTATATTTATCTTTTAAAGTGTTTGAGGAACATAAACCCGTAAATGAAGAGTTAGAAAGGCATATTAGACAAGAGGAATCAGATTGAATACAAGTGTTGAATCATATTGTTAATATAGCCTTAACATTAGCTACAGAGGATATTCCATTAAGGGGTCATAGAGAAGATGATGAAAGCGAAAGTAAAGGAAAATTTATGGCGTTTTACACTGCTCAGTAAATATGATCTTGTACTTGCGGAACTGTTACGTAAGCCTAAAGGTTCTATAAAATATCTGAGTCCCCAAATTTAAAATGAAATTATTGCAGTTTTAGCAGAAAATGTAAAATTTAGCATATTATAAGACGTCCCGAAAGCACCATTCTTCAGCTACATAGCAGAATCAACTTAGGATATATCTAAAGTGGATCGACAAAATCACGTTTACCAATACGTTACTATAGAGTATGAGAGAGCTGATATTTCAAAAAATACAGTCATTCACCAAAGTTTTGTTGGATTTGAAGAAATGATTGGCCAAACCAGTAAAGAAAGGGAAGAACAAGTATTTAAAAACTTTGAAACCAATAAATTAGATATTGGAAAGCCACGAGGCATTGGATTTGACCGAGTCTGCAAACGGAGTGGAGTATATATTGGGTTTTAAAGGCTCATAACAAATATTAAACCACTACCTTTGTATGTACACTGTGCTGCTCACAATCTAAATTCAGTTATCAATGACTCGGTGAAGAATATTACAAAAATTCGCAACTTTTATGTATGTGTATTTTGGATATAGCATTAAACGATGGGCATATTTAAAATCTGTAGTTTTGTTTCCATATCACTAAAAAAAATTCTGTTCCGTCCATTACTCATCTCGCAATGATTGTCTTAAGGCACTGCTAATATTGTTTTCAGATTTATTGAAATTATTGGCCTACATTGCCTTAATGGGGAGAAAAGGATGAAAATGCTGCGCTTCAGGCGTACTTTCAAAATTTTGACGTAATTGGTGTACTCCTGGTTGAAACAAAAATGTTTAATTCTTTAAATACCGCATCGCTACTGCTGCAATACCCCAGGTGTGAGTTTAGCAAACCCGCAGAGCTACATGGTAGGGCTATAATCACGTTACAAAAAATGCGACACAACTTTAAGTAGGTCTTGGAAATTGCAAAAAATGTGGCATCATCTTGGGGTGTGCGGTCTGTATATGCAAAAAAGTGGAAAGTTTGAGTTTCTAGATTCTTGGGTGAGCTGTGTTGTGATGAACGAACAACGATTCGGAAACATATTTTAAAACACAACTTTTTTATAGAACTCTTTACATAGCTATTGCATGAGTTTAGGGCGTGCTTTGCAAGGCATGACCGACATTGCAAATTTGTTTACTCCAATAATGCCACAAAATATTTGTTCCATGGATGAGGATCAACTTCAAAAGTCAGCTCTAACTCTCGTGGAACAGTATAAGGTTGATCTATTGATAGATCTGGCTAACCAGACTTTACAATTGAAGCTGACTTTTGGCGGTAAATTATCCAATTTGAAATCGGTGTATGATGTCGCTAAATTCTTAATTGTTGAAAATTATCTGTTGGCGTCTTATTTTCCTGACATTTTTGCTTCCTGTGTACTGTTCTTGACCATTCCTGAAATGGTGGCGCAGCAGTTCATTTTTGAAACTGAAATTGATCAACGCATATCTGCACAGCACTATGCCCTAACATTGATTATCAAATTTAGCAATGATATCCATTGAAAAACTCAGATCCCAAAATATTGATACAGAAGACATTATCAGTATGTTTGCTAATCACAAACTTAGAAGGAAGTTTCTTTAAACAGTGTAGCAATAATGATGTTGTTTCTGTTTGTTGTTTTAAATTTTTTTATAAGTATTGCAAATAGCTAATAAATATTTTTGTGTTTCAATTTAGACATAATTTCAATTATATCCAATAATTATTTTTGCATGCACATAAAGATTAGATTTTATACCTCTGTCATAATTCAGAGGCCTTATTAAGTTCTTGCTCTTGGGATCAAAATTTGAAGTTACGCAACTGACAGGGCCACAATGTAAACCTTACACCACGCCCGACATGACGTTAAATAATTTTGAGATATCCCCTTGGAAAATCATACATTGAGTTCTGCTCTCATGAAGACCAATTTTGCCAAGTTTTTCAATCAAAATGCTAACTTCAACCTTATCAAATGCTTTTGCAAAGTCCGTCATGACATTTGTTAAGATTAGTTAAGTTTTATGTACAGTGTAACACTTCGCCCTCCTTCCCTGATCTTTGTAGCAGTCAAAGAAATAAGGAACGAGTTACCTAATACATATATAATCGAATGCTAACTCTATATCACTTTTTGTGGTTCAAAATTGCAATACAGGGGTCCACTTACCTATTCCCTATGGTTGTCAACTACTTCTGATCCAATGGTCTTCACTTTACTTTCCTCAAACGCCTCGGCCACTCTGCAGTGGAGAGTACATGAATATGTCCCAGGGTGGTTAGGCCTAGAATTCTGAAACCGATACTGGTGAGTTAACTTATCCAAAAGTTTACAAAATATTTGTACCTAAATGTATTTCGACAAACCCCTTTTAATTGTGACATATATCTCAACATTCGTATCAAGTACTGAATTTAATAATCTCTAATATGGTGATATAACTATTTACATTTACTATATCGACATACTTGAATGCAATAAAAGCAATATCTCTTACTTAACTAAAGTTACTTTAAGCCGGGTAGTTATATATTGTACTAAGCACTGCAAATTCTACAGTTAAAACAAATTGGCTCCAACTTAAACATAGCCAATAACTCTTGATATTTTACACAAAATTCATAATAATGAGCGGCAACGTTAATAATAATGTCCAAAAATTCCAACCTTAATCTAGCAACTTAACATATTCATGTAAAAGCATAGGTATAACTATATAAAAGTACATACTTACAACCCCACGTGTATGCATGCATATACACGTCCGTTCTCTCGAACCATTTATTCAAAGATTCACCAATACCTGTTGTTCCACTCTCTACAATACTTTCAAGGTAACTTATCCTCACCAGGGTTGATAATGCTTAACACGGGTTTTGATAAATTTTGTGCTCGAAACTCTTGATATCTCTCTACTCCTGTACCAACTTGGCTTGGAATCGAACTTCCACAATCAATCAATAATGTACCATATAGGTGTGGTTAAGTATCATTTTCTTTGCAGTTAATAAACCTGCACTTTCTACCATTAACCGCCTTACAGCTGAACCATTTCGTTTTTTGATTACACTTAAATATATTACGATTTACTTTTCCTTTACGAGCCGGACTTATCTGTGTTTTCTTATATTTATTCACTAAACATTACTATAGTTTACACGGGCATATAACCAATACTGCTACGCGATCTTGCAGCGTAACCCGTACTAACTCCGAGCTAGTTATAGTCACTTTTACGTGCCTTCTTTCATATCTTTTTGTTTTTGTATCTTGGTGAGTCTTTGCGTGTCGTGTGTTAATTTTTCCACTTCCCATATTTATATACCTTTGATCACGTGACTGTTCTAGCCAATCAAAAATCTTACATATTTCACAATCGTACATCATCCCTACATGTGCTTTTACGTTAATGGTTTAAATCGACTTTTATTATTGCCATTGCTAATTGAAACTACCCTATATTTAAATTTAAATTATTCTGCAATATTCTACAGTATTTCCTGTTAATATTTTTATAGATATCACAAAAAATAACATTTTATTACGCACTTCCGATTACGAATTCTCTAGAACAAACTAGCATTTCCTTTGGCGCCTTAATTTAAAATCTTCTAAATTTCAGGGGATGTTAGATATCAGTTGATAGGTTATGTTCATTTAAAGTGTCAATTGTCACCCAAAATCAATCTAGGATTGGGTAACTATATTAGTTCTGGTCAGTGATGGGTTACATTTTAGATAAAATTATTTGTGATTGGCCGAAAATATCATTTGAAATTTAGATTAATTAAAAATGTTCTTGGGTGTTACAACAGTTAATTTCTACATACGCTATATACATTCAACATTCAAATAACTTGATGTAAAACAGTATCAAGTAGTCATTTGAAAAATGTCAATTCAAAAAATATATAAAAAGTTTTTCTCTTCAATTCACCAATGCAAAGCGTATGCAGTTATTTCTTATACAATAAACTTTAATATAATAAACAAATGGTTTTTACATTAACAAAAGAAAATGGGTGTCGAGCCGGATACAGTCAAAAACCTTACAACACTATAGAGTTTTTACAAACATCCACTTATTAACGTATTGCACTGCCATTTCGCAACTAACAGCAGAGGTCAAAGTTACAAGCTCATACAACGATTCAACCTGAATGTTTGCAATCGGTAAAATGTGAAGAATATACATACCTGTGAGTTTGTTGCAATTACTAATACACTCATTTCGCCGCACATTGATTTTCATTTTAGCACCACATTTTAGTACTGCTACAGTATTCAGCAGTATTTGAAAATAAAATACATTTTATTGATTGTAGCATTAGGCTATATGTTCATTATTATAAAATTTCATACATTAAAAGAAAGAAATATGGTATCACCTTCAGATAATTTGCATATTTCATGCTAGATTCATTCAGATAGAGCATGCGCTTTGCGATTTCATTTCTTATTCGATTTTAATACAGAATTTGTATCTTATAAAACATGATAGAATTAGCAGCATTAGTTTCAAAACTAGGTACCTTTAAAGCTCAACTTACAAGGTTTAGTGAGGTAGTAGAAGCCCTTGATATTGAAGAATGAGTGTCATTGAATTAAAAAAATGTTGCACAAAATATAACAGTCGTGCTTTTCGGTTTTTGATGATATTCAAACACAAATAGAACTTATAGATTCAGAACAAGAGAAAGAGCGTACCTTGTTTGAAGATAACTATTTCAAAATTGTTTCACAAGCAGAGCTATTGATTAATTTACATTCCGATTCTGGAGGAACTGCCAACAAAATTAGTAATCCGTCAGATTCATTTGCATTGTCTCAAGCATAAGGTTTCAACAATTCGGCTACTGCACTTTTCATTTGGTTACGAAAATTGGATAGAGTTCTGTGATACCTTTGATTCATTAATCAATAAAAATCCTCAAATAGATCCTATCCAGCATTTCCACTATCTCAAATCGGTCATCTCTGGGGAAATAGGGCATATTATAGATTCTTTATAAATTTCCAACTCAAACACATTATCACGTAGAATTTGGTCAAAAGTAGAAATGGTAATAAACGATTTCTTATTCATAATGACATAAAGACTTTGTTCAACCTCCAAAGGGTTACTAAAGAATCGTAATCTCAACTGTGTAATCTCTTCAACAGTATTAAAAAAATTTACGGTCTCTTGAAACACTTGAGCAATCAACAAGAGATTGGAATCCCTTATTCATGGTATCAAACAGGTTAGATTTAGTAACTGCTTGCAATTGGACGGGAGAGACATATAAATCAATAAATTTGCCAACACTAGAAAAATTTTCAAATTCCTAAAAAATAAAGAAGAATTACTCAAAGCGACTGAGTTAAACACTAGTGGTTCAGGTACATATAAACTACATTTACTAGGTAAAGTTCAAGCTAACAAAGTAGTTCATCAGGGTCTGCTGTTCATATTGCAAACAAATGCATAAAATTTACAATTGCGCTATATTTCACAATCTACCTATTTACTTACATATTGTGCATGTCAAAAATACATATTTATACATGAATTGTCTAAATTCAGGACTGCACTAAATGATTGCAGATTTTGGTCATGTAAAAAGGGTTCACAAAAACGCAACACATTACTTCATTCAGAAGTCACTGTGGAAAACAAAGAAAATGGATCTGTTGTGCTTCAAGCTCACAAATTCAAAGAATTAGACTGTTATCAACTACAATATTAAAGGTGTTTGATAATCAAGGAGGAACTCACGATCGCAGATTACTATTCAACAGTGTATCAGAATCTAGCTTCATTACACAAACACTGTACAACTCAATATTTCAATTGCACGTATAGGTCAAATATCTCTTTGCATTAGATACAACTGCGATGTATAAATAAAATCGAATCGCGGCATAACAATTTCTCATCAGCATTGCAAACATTTGTGACCGCATGCCCGCTCGACATGTTAATCCGTCTTCATTAAACATTTCTAAAAATATTCCGCTTGCTGATCCATCTTTTCAAAGCCTATTTCCAATCGACTTACTACTCAGAGTTGATTTGTTTTGGTCATTGCTTTGCATCGGACAGATCAAACTTGGTCATGGGCTACCGATTTTTCAAAAAACTAATTTGAACTGGATCTTTTCAGACTTTTTTCACAACCTTTTATGTAACTTAGAGCGTTCTTATTGCAATTTCACTAAACATATGGACGTTCAGGATAAAGTTGCTCATTTTTGGGATGTTGACAAAATAGAAACTTCAAAGAAATATGTTTTTAAGGAAGAATCAGATTTCGAAAATCATTTTGTTTCTATTATAAATTTATTGGACTATTCTGAACAAATGGCTAAAAGTCACTTTTAAAATCTTGAGCATAAACTTCAAGCTGATGAATGCGGAAATAAGTGAGAGATACTTCAAATTCATGAATGAATATCTGGTTTTGAATCACATGTCTCAAGTGACAGATTCTAGTCCAGCTTTTAATGTCACTAATTTCCTTCCTCATCATGGGGTGTTGAAGGAAGACTGTTTAACCGCAAAAGTCAGCTGTATTTGACAGTTCTTGTCCAACAAGCAGTGGGATATCTTTAAATCAAATTCAGATGGCAGGTGCTATCATACAAAACGATGTTTTTTCAATCCTCATATGGTTTAAACAATTTGCTACGAGCATTGACGTAGCCTACAAAAAATCCAAAAAAAAAGAAGAAAGAAGTATGACCGGACTTGATCGGCGAGTGGGCGGGGTTTTATACCTATAAACACACTAAAGGAAAACCTAAAATAAAATAAAGAGAAATTTATATTCACACTCAGAACAAAACATATAAAAAAAGAGAACCTATAATTAAACAAAATATGTACAACAATTAATAATGAACAAAAGCACAAAAAAGTTAAGTAATTAGCAAACCTGGCGAGCTGCCGTTTTTTTAAGTACCTACCCCCATATTAATTAGCAAAAAAAACAAGAAATTCCAACTCTAAAAACAGCAGTTCTAAATCATCGTAAAAATAAACTTAACCTATAGCTACAAATAAAATGGCAACAACGTTTTCAACTATGCCCGCAGGTCTCTAAACCATTTTCCTATCATTAAGTAGTATATTTTTAGTTGTTTCCAAACAAATATTAATGCATCAACACAATCGCAATAAATACTAGAACCGTTCCATAATTTACATGTATACCAGAATTAAATTTGGGAATTGTATGATCTTATACAGGAAAACCTCAAATCGATAGGGCCCCAAACGCAAGTAGGAACGAGAAAACCCACCCCCTTAGTTGCTGACATCGGGGTTGAGGTACTGGTTGGTCCACAACAGCGAATATGCAGGCCTACACCCAGAAAGATATTACGTTTTTTTTTCGTGGCAGCCACGTTGTGCGCCAAAATTTCTGTTACGTAACACAAAGAAAGTCAAAGAAATGACCGGGCTCAATCGGAGAGTAGGGGGGGTTGTAGAAAGCAGACTGGCATATAATGTATGCGGCGGTAAGGAGTTAGTAACAGTACCTGCAATAAAAGAAATTAGAATAGCAAACCTGCAATAAAAAAGATTAGTCCTGCAAACCTGAAATAAAGAAAAAGCATAGCAGCAATGCATAGTCTAAGTTATTCAGTACTTGGTAGAATGTAAAAAAAAACTGTTTAGATAAACTATATTATATAACAACGGTAAAAGCAATACAAAAATATTTGGTACAAAGTGAGGTAATATTGGGGAGTAGCAGAAACGTTTCCTCGCACACCAATTAAACATAAATCAGATAAAATGTTGACAAAAGATAAATAGATAAGACACAATTGGTATGAGTAATTCAGTAGTATTGATTTTTCTTTCTTTCTTTTTTTTCTATGTTTTAAAATAGCATGCAAGTCTATTGTAAAAGGTATCAGAACGACAAAGATATGGTAAAGCAACGAATCGATATTTAAAGTAATAACCAGTAGGAAATAGTTCAACTTACAAAAGTCCTTCAGCAACGCTTCCTTGCAACGGAAGTGTGGGATTCAACGATGTCCTGCACTAACAAAGCACTTCCCCCTTGACTGTGAGGGTGTTGATGGAACTTATCACACGTTACACTAATCACACCTACGTATTTCACTGGGGTTAGCAGCAGACATTATCATGCGTCGGAACTATGTAGCCTTGATAAATTCTATTTCCTAAGACAATAATTTCGAAATATTCCGCAGCACTAGTTCAATTCCAACAGGGACCAGATGTATATTATGTTCATAAACATCCCAACAAGCAGTGAGAAACTTCAAACAATACCTTTGTAAGCCGGCAATCTGCCATATTTCGCAAATAACGAAATTTGCACAAGTAATGATCCCTTTCAGATTCTTTGTTGTTAGAAAATTCAGAAACTACAGTATCACTGTATTTAAATAATCCAAAGTATGCGCTACGCTGAACAGAAAGGACCGCGAAACTAGATCGCACACACAGTTTAAAAAATCAAAAGACAAAACAACTAAAAAGAACCATAACGGGTAAAGCACGTGTATCACTAAAGTAAGTCCGTCAAATGTTCTTTAAAACATTTATCTCACAAGAAAAACAACTAAAAACAATTAGGAAGACACGCGTATCACTAAAATAATGTTCCGTAAAACAAGCACGTGCGGTCGAGTCAACAAGTTCGATCATTTTTTTTTTCAACAGAAAAGCAACAAAAAGAACAATTAGTAAAGCTACGCGAGTTAAGGTTCGTGGCTTCGAGCGGTCCTTTTTAAAAAGACTTCTTTGAACTTTAACAAATTTATTTGGTTTTATACAGAATTTAATTATTGAATTTTAACAAACTTGAATAATAAGTCTAAGTCGAAATACATTAATTAATTGTACAGTGAGTTACCAGTGAACTGCAAGGTAAAAGCTGAACGTCTGATGAACTGACTAGGAGTGGAACTCCTGGTCCTTATATAAATTTCTCCCCCTTACAATTCTGTGGGAACCTGCGGACGTAATGTCCGCTTACACTTCATAATACATAGTTGCTATCTTAAAAGCTATTCATAATTACAATGTTGCAGGCTTATTCTGCGTAATCTCGGTACGTGACATCCGACGACCGTCTGTGACCTGACTTTTGCAGTGTCACTTATCCTTGTGCTACTTTGTAGCGTTTCCACTCGTGGGAACTGAAATCATCATAATAATATGTAATAAAATGTTGCAACGACATTGTTGCACTGTCCTAACATTTCCTAATGTTTCCTAATATTTCCTAATACAGATATTAGTTTTATATATATATATATATATATATATATATATATATATATATATAATAGATGGGGGTTCCTATAACTCGCGTATCACTAAAACAATCCGACCCTTTTCAAAGCGAACAGCACACACTATGTTTTACGTAATTCATTTGTAGGATCGAAGAGCAAACCCAAACTGTTTATATAAACTTGTTGTTACCATAAACTCTTATCGACTATTATCTAAGCTTGTATATCCACATCAGGAACTAAATTTATACGACCGCCAGACAAGAACGATGCAATCTATAATCAATTACAAGCTGTTTAACCTTTACTCCTTGGAATTTATTTATTAATGAGAAATTCATCTTCAAATTATCTACTTTTAAAGTAATATGCACGAGTTAAATTGCATACAAATCTGAATTATTTTGAAGTATTTACTTTATACAAACAGCGATCTCAAAGAAACGATGTATTTTTAAGTACGTTAACAGAAAGGAAGCGAAAAATGTTAAACTACAAAAATGCCCGTTACAAAGAGTGCCTCTGGCCTTCCATTCCAACAAAGGACGACCATTCATCTTGACTTTAAGGCCACCGGACGGAATCTAGAATAATTTACACAGAAAATTAATTAATTGTAGTCGGAAAGTATGTTGCTATAAAAACCCTAAAGACTCACCACGCCGCAAGGCGTGCACACAATTGTCACAAAGCAAAACGAAACGACGAAAACCAACTAGATGTTTTCTTCTTGCTAGTTGAAAAGAAAGTGAATATTCATTTCGTTTAACTAAGAAACAGAGCTCACAGTAATATCGTTGTTAAGGCTTCAAAACTGAAAAACCCGAGTATATTGAAAAAATACGCAGCTCTAATTCGAAGAATTCTTTTAAAGGGAAAACACGTTGGAATTAATTATTGGATACTGGGAGCAACGTTATTGCCTATCTAATTATGGCACAAATTTTACGGTAATAAATTCTGAGAAATAGTATTTATAATTAAGTAGCGGAAGGGTTTAACAATACCAATCGAATTTATACAACAGATATATGAATTACCAAGGGACAGGGTTATTTTAAATTTACAGAATTAATTTTCGTTGTATATGTTACCGATAATGTGCGAAAATCAGTTAATCTTCAAATCAAGTAGGTAATCTGCAGATTACCTGAGCAGATACGTTAGAGTGCAAAACCGTTGCCTTGTTTCCACATTACCTAGGCAATCTGTAGATTACCTAGGTAGTTTACAGATTACCCGCCGATCTCCCATTAATGTGCAAAAAAGTAATAGAATATGCAATAGTGGTTCAGATAGAGTGAGGCCCATAATAATAGGAATATTTTCTTGGACAACATGGCGTGCTTAAACAAAACATATATATTCTACATTTGATATTTATATACAATTTTAGACAGCTGGTCATAACAAACATCTGAAAAAGAATTACCTCCAAATTGACGTAACATAAGAAATAGGTAATTAGTTTGTATTATTTGTAGTGTACTGTATTAATGCAATCTATAAGCACTGATAACACTTCGAGTTACAAAGAATGTAGCATCTAATTGCAACATACGTAAGGCAGATTGTTTTGTAACATATCGGAACAAGAGAAAAAATGTTACATAATTAGTTGGGTAAAATGTTTTAGACAGCTAATTACAATAAAGTTTAAAACCCTAAAATAGAAATTATTTATTTGTACAATCTAAGAACTGATGACACTTTGAATTACAGTAGTTTGTTATTACGACATATGCACTTCTTTGTAGCGTATTTGGCTTTACGCCCATATTTCTTAAAACCTTGGCCAGAACCAAGAGACTGGCTTGTTGCAGTAGTGCGCAAAAACACTCCGACGTTAGGAACGTCATCTTTTGAAATAAATTGTTCTTTACAAACACTGAATTGGGATCTAGTGTACAACTGTTGTAGAACACCAGTTCTAGTGCCAAATTTGTAGAATCCGTCGTTTGTTTTACTAAAAACTGCAGTTAGAACTGAACGGGCATCAGTTTTTGCTCGATCCACAACTGGAACCTTTACTCTTACGGTGTCACCATCCTTAGCAGCTAGGTGATTGGCATCAGACACTGCTAGCATTTTTTTCGCTTGTATTTCCAAGCCTCCTTTGGCTTTTACTCGTTGTATGTTTTGATCAAGATGATTTTTACAGATTCTACACAGTAAGTTCTTGCTTAAACCTTTTTCTAAGCAATCGGTTTCACTACAGATGGCATGCAGAAAATTACGTTTAATTCGAGAATGGTAAACCCGATTCTTCATGAATTGTACAAATTTTATTCTCTCTTTCCACTTATCAGTCTTGTTGTCAGTCATCTAGGTAGTGATCATATTCTCGATATCTTGATTTTCTCGTTCGACACTGCCCTGGCTTTTTTGGCTATGTCTCGGCTTGCCATGAATTATTTTTAGTTCTGGCCACCTTTCTTTTAGGCTTTCCAATACCTGATTGCAAAACTCGCGACCATTGTCAGATTGTAAAATACATGGAGCACAAGGAGAAGAAAATGCCTAGTACATTATATGCTACTTCGTCGGCATGCTTAGATGTCAAGGGTTTCAAAACCACAGATTTTGTCAAGTGGTCTTGGTATACAAGGACAAATTTAAATTTCAGTCTGGCTGGGATTGATAGTCTATTAGATCGATTTGACATCTGCTGTTAAAATGAGGGGATATCATTGGTTTTAAAACAATTCTTTTTTTTCGCTTTCATGTTTTTTTTTGACAAGCCTCGCATAAATTTAGATATAATTTTATATGGGCTTGGGTTATATTTTTGTAACGCTTATATATCTTTACCATCCTGTCCATTCCTACACGACCGATTGATAAATGTGTTGAATAAAATATGTCAAACAACTCATCTGTATGGACAAACAGTTTAACGTCATTTTGATTTTCAGTTAACGGTTCGATAAGTTTATCACAACCTTGTAAAGTCAGTACATCGTTCCGTTCGATGATCCGGTAATCCCGGGACGATTCTTTCTTTTTTGTAGTTTTAAAACGCTTTACATCTTCTATTATTGCGCAATAGCTATGCTTCGTTAGTAAAACACTGTTATATTTTGAATCTTTATTCAGAAGTAACACGTTGAATTTGTCTCTTATGCTTACCTGCTCTCGACTAGTTGCTTGCATTGTGACTGTATTGTTTTAGCGCACCGATAACAAACAGGAATGCCAAACTAATAGTCAAAAGAAAAAGGAACCGAGCGCTACGCCAACGCGATGTACTCGAGTGCAATGCAAACAAATACTGAGGACCTACATGAGCACACCGCAGGACTGACGACACAAAGCTGTACGTAAAGGTGAGAAATGTGATGCAAGGGCGAATAAGAAGCTCCATTTTGAATCTCGTTTTAACTAAATAATTATGATTTTGCAGTTTATCTGGTGGCATGCCGCTATTGTACACATTACCTAGGTAATATGTAGAAGAGTGTGATTATGTAGGAGATTTCGCACTTTAGCTGAGTGGTCTATGTAATATGCACACTACCTACGTAAAGTGAGCACTAACAGTTTCCACACATTATCGTTGACATATAAGAAAAAGGGGTTTGCGTTAAGGAATTTATAGATAGCGTATTTGTTAGTAATTATGTCTTAGCGATTCTATTTAACAGTAGAGATAAACTTTAGAGGACCGGATAATTAATCAGGTAGGCAAATATGGTAATTAATTTATGCGGCAACTAAACGTAACAAATTTTATTATATCGTATACTCATAGAGAAAATGTATAGATGCATATGGATTACTCCAGAACAAAGTATCCTACAACAAATCTTTTGGCAAAAGTATCAGAAAGTCTGCTAGAAATTTATCAATTAAATACAGTAACATATGGTACTACAAGTACTTTTGTTCCGTGCAATAAGGCTCCTGCATCAATTATCCATTGAAAATGATGAGTCATTTTCATCAGCCTCCCATGTATCGATAATTCATTCTACATGTACGATTTCTTGTATAGTTCAGATTCATTAAAGGAACTTATACAAAAGGTGTTGAGAAGTTTCAGATATTCTGCAGCAAGCAGGTTTTAATTTATGCAAGTAGGTATCCAAAGAGGCTTCAATCCTCAGGGATATACAACATCAATTTAAAAATTTTGATTTGCCTATTAATATATTACAGCTTGAAATTTTCAAAAATTCTATGATGTTAGGTATCTTCAGCTCTTCGACAGAAATTGTATCTTACAAAATTATAGCGAATACTTCAAGACGAAACACTAAGAGATCGATTTTAGCAGGTGTTTCACAAATATATGATCCACTAGGTCTCTTGGCAGCTTGTGTTATAATTGTATAAATTTTGCTTCAGAAATTGTGGTCCGAAGAATTAATTGCGATATTTTATTTTCATACTAAATGGGTTTCTTTCACACGAGAAATTCTTCATTTAAATTATATTCAAATACCAAGATACATCAGATACGAAAATAGCAATTGTACAGAATTGCGTTGTTCTTGTGATGCATCTCAAGATGCATATGCAGCATGCATTTACATTAAAAGTACACATAATTAACAGGGAAATTAGCAAGTGCATTTATTATGCACAAAGGCGAGGGTTTCTCCATTGAGGCTTCTAATTATTCCAAGACTTGGGCTTCAAGGAGCACTAATTTTATCATGATTAGCAAACAAGGTAAAGAAAGCTATCACAATTAATTTCCATGAGATATTTCATTGGAGCGACTCAACTATGGTGCTTGGTTTGTTATGCACTCCTTTAAATCTCCTCAAACCATTCGTTGCAAATCGCATATGTGAAATTCAAATGAATTCAATTCAAATAAAAACATAGCAAGTTGGCATCATGTTTGTTCCTCCGATAATCCGGCTGACTTAGCAAGTCATGGAGTAAATCTAACTTCATTAATTTCTTGTGATCTGTAGTGACAGGGCTCTAATTGATTCGCCAAAGATTCGCATGAATGGCCAATATCAAGCATTTTGACCACTCAAGAGCTATAGAAATTGAAGTGCTCACAGGTTTAATTATTTGTAAAGCACGAATATTACTTTCCATTTAACTATTTCTGGAATTTTAATAGATTAATTCGTTGTGTTGCATATTGTTTTTGTTTTATAATTATATTAAGAACAAAGGGTGCTTCCAAAAACACAAAAGGTCTTCATACAGAAGAAATTCATAAGGTAACTGCAGCTGTAGTTGGGATAGTGCTACAATAATGTTTCAGCTCAGATTATACATTGTTGTCTCTAGGGAAAAGCTTGCATCCTAAGAGGCAATTATTAAGGTTTAATCCATTCATAACAAAGAATGGAGTCATTCGGGTGGGTGGAATACTTATGGCTTTCACTTTTCGAATTCAATAAGCAGCATCCTGCACTGCTTCCTAAAAATCATCATTGCACTAAATTATTGCTACGAGATGACATAAAAATTATATCATGCTAGTCCACAGCAAGTATTAACATCAATTATGAATAGCTTTTAGCCAATTGGTTGAAAAAGTACTGTGAAACTAGTAGTGAATGCATTATGTGTTTTTGTGGCAAGCCTATCGGTCATGCTCAATTGATGGGTGATCTTCCTGAATTGCTCATTCACCTTCATTTTACGTAACAGAAGTTGATTGTACAGGTCTGTTTATTTTTCAAGATAAAAGTGTGTGGTAGTAAAACGATAAAGGGATATATGCGTGGTTTATATGTTTCAGTACTAAAGCACGGCCGGAGTTATGTACAGAGTATTTCATCGCAGCACTACGTAGTTTTATATCTCTTAGTGGCAAACCACTACGAATCTTCTCAGATTATGACACCAGTTTCATTGCTGCAAAAAAGGAATTAAATAATTTAGTCAGGTCTTACAGAATTGCAACAATAATATCTTTGATTTTAATGCACTACAAGACATAATTCGGGATTTCATACCACTTTATTCACCTCACTTTGCAGGTCTTTGGGAATTCGGGGTGAAAAAGGTAAAGTTGCATTTAACGAAAGTTTTGAGTAAAGCACAATTAGTCTATGAATACTTTTTAACAGTTTTAGTTCAGATAGAAGGAATATTGAATTCGAGACTTATATCACCATTTTACACAAAGCCGAACAACCTTTCACCTTTAACACCTGGACATTTTATCATTAGTTGTCATACTAATTCAATCGCTGAGCCCAACTTACCAGGCATAAACGAAAACAGCTTTTCAAAATATCAATGCATATAACAGTTGATCCAATATTTTTGGACACGTTGGTTCTCCGTATATATTTTCATGGTTTAAACTCGTTTGAAGTGGAAAACGAAAACATACAAATTGGAAGTTTGCTCTTAATCAAAGAAAGAGGCCTACCTCCTTTAGGTTGGGCTTTTGGAGGAGTCCAGATTTTTCATCCTGAAGCTGACGACATCACAAGAGGAGTATCGATGATGATGACAAAGGGAACACTTCGGCGATTTATTTCCAACTTATGTCCCCTTCCTAGTGTGCGACATGTACATGAGATGTATCGTTAATTTAAAATGTTTAAGAATTTTAGTATTTAAATTTCTTATAACGTAACAATTGGTTATAGGTTGCATGGACTCAATGCACACAGTTTACTTTCACTGTTCAGTAACCATTTTGCAAAGTACTCTTTCAGGGTGGGGTGTATGTTAAGATTAGTTAAGCTTTATTTACAGTTAACTTATACATACACTGCATAAGTAAAAGTATCAAGTAGTCATTTTAAAAAAGTCAATCGCAATATCAAATTAATATATGCAAAAAAATATATAAATAGTTTTTCTTTAATACACAATTTCTTATACAATGAACTTCAGTGTGATAAACAAATGATTTTTAACACATTCACTGCTAAAATAAAATGTTATATATGCAAGCGCAATGCTGCTGAGGTATTTTGCATAATTCCGAAGAAAATCCTTATATGTGAATATTGTATTTATTGTTTATAGCTTTAGAGTGGATTTTTCCAAAATTTTGACCGTGACGCACATATGTGTCATTAGCACATTTTATATAATTTTACCGTTTGTGCGTATGACGCACTTATTCCAATTACCATTTAGATATAAATAGTACACTAAATAATAGAACTACAAATTGTATGTAATTATATTATATACATCAAAAAATAAGCACATATAAAAACGTTATTTAGATAAAGACATTAAAACTTATGCTATGAGATAAAAATCGATAAAAATGTATAAGAAAACATAATCACCAAATCTTTTTCTGATTATTGTTTGTGATAATTAGAAAAACATTGTTCTAAACATAAACCGGACTTATCGGGGCATTCCGCACAGTGATAAACAGTGTCCTTTCTAATTTTATTTTTGTGGCACATGCGGCATCTCTTTCGGAGCGTTTTTCTTTGCCATCTGCTTTGTCTATTTCTGTAGGCATGTGTTCAAATACTTTTGGTGTAGATTTGGCAATCTTCTTATCTTCTCCTGGCAAAAGCTTTTCGAGCACCGATAACCTATATTCATACAGTGTCATCTTTTTACTGGAAAACTTGTGATGTCATAAAGGAGTTATGTAGAAGCATTTGTAACACATGAACACAAAGCTTTTTATACCATCTTAATGTTTTCCGTGTAGATGGATAATATGCCATAAGTTGGTCTTGTCGATCTATACCTTACATGTGATTTTCTAATGCTCCACCCAAAGGTACTACAATGGCCAGGAAGCGAGTTCTTTTACCTGGAAAATTTGAAATTGTGCCGAACCCTTGCTGTTCCAACAAGGTGGGGATCTTTAACGTGCGTGACAACACTCACACACGGGACCTCCATTATACCTCTCATCCGAACGAGGGCGTATTTTTATGAAAAATGCTCGCCTAACATTTTTCAAGCGGATCGTGTTGGGATTCAAACCCGGGACCTTGGGCGTAGTAGTCACACACATACCACTACGCCACGGAGGTGCCTGCCGCTTTCCTATTCATGATCTCGTCTATTACGTGGTGTTACCATTTCGTTTTCGAACTCAGTGGAAATATAGGTCACGTCTCTTTTGTCTGTCCACTTGCCAATCATAACACCTTGTTTATGTTTGGCTTTAGTATCTACTACATAACAAAGAAAATTTACGAATATATTTATAATGTCTAATCGAAACATACCTCTTTGAAGTTCTACATTTGCTACATCCTTTGGAGAATCTTTTCTATCACCCCGTAATGTTCCTATGCAATATGTTTTATGTTGAAGCAACGTTGCGGCTAATTGATAGCTATTATAATAGCTATCCATGTATAATGAATGACCATTATTTAATTTTCTGAAGCCAAATGCATGACCTTTACCGTCAATTTCGTCAAGCTGACCTGTATAAACCACAAAATTTAAAATCAGTCTGTCAGGTTCTGTCAGCATGTATAATTTTAAACCATATTTATGTCTTTTATTTTTTATATATTGTTTGAATAACAACCTGCCTTTCCATAGAACCATCGATTTGTCTAGGGTTAATTTTTTCCAGGATAATATAATTCATCCATTTTATTATTGAAATAATTTATTAGAAGCCTAATTTTGTACAACCTATCTGCTGGTAATGGTTCTCCATCTTCTGGATTTTGAACAAAATGTAAACACCGCATGATTTCTAAATAGCGATCTGTACTCATGAATTTTGAAAAGCAAGTTAAACTAAATAGACGATGTGTTTTCCAGTAGTCCTAAATGCGACTAAGTTTTATAATGCCCATGTGGTATGTAAACTCCATAAAAATTAATAATTCGGGTACTGTAACGTCTTTTCCATGCAGAAATTCTTGATTTTTCAGAAACACCTTAAGAACAATGCATTTCTTTTGCATACAAATTTGTTTGAGTAACAATTAAGTCTAACAAATTGTCAGCCACAAATAATCTAAAGTAATCATATGGCTCAACAGATTCTGGTAAATCCATCAATATCTTATGTTCCTTTGTAAACAAAAATTCTCACATTCCAGTTGGAATTTCAGACCAAGATTCTGCATCTCCACTTGCATTGTCGTTTTCAATAGCAGCTGGTTCAACTACAAATAATTTATTTCAAACCATATGTATAGGTAGGTACATAAATCTAACTAACCTTCAGCGTCGTCATCGCTATCACTAAACGCCACAAATTCATCCAAATCTTCCATATCTTCTTCAGGTTCTGATTCAGAACTATATAAAAATTGTAACATTTCATCTTCTGTCAATCTATCAGGATTTTTGATGGTAATTTTTCTTTGCTTTGCGCCAGAGGTACCAGCCACATTAAAATTATCTAACTCCATAATATATTATGATAGTTACGAACAAATTATATTTTTACGTTTACAGTGGCCACAAGAATGTGTGTTTACAAATACATATACTTCTGGTCAGTACTAAGCGTAGACTAACACTAAATAAGCGGATACTAGCAAGACGCATAAGCACGTCATCCGCATATAGTGAAGAGGTAAAATGACACGCATGTACGTCATCCGCATTGAACGTGTTAATAACAATCAACCTGAAGATTGTTCTCCTGTGCCTCTATTATATCAGTCTGAAAAGTCAATTTCGTTAATGTGATTCTACCATTTATACACCCATGCTGTTGTGGCATGATTCACTGCTTGCAGTTCCATGATCATAATTTAGCCATAATCATATCAAATATTTTAGTTATAGTGGATTGAATACACACTGCTCACTAGTTGGCAATATTTTGTTTATCTGCTGCTTTCAGATTAGGCTTTATGGAAAAATACTTTCAATAGTGTGGGAAATAACCAGGTTGTAATTGGTGCACTACGCTATACCCATGTTAGAATACAATCGCCTGGTGGAAAAGGCCAAGATATTTAGAAACCAAAAAATTTCTTTTCGTTAAATGTGCAGAATATTAGTAGCTCCGACTTGAAAATTAATAATATTGTAGTTCGATGGTGTAGTTCATTCGTGACTCTACAATATTTAACAATTCAACATATGCCCAAAGTTTGTGGTGGGTAAAATGGGCGATGGTTTACTTGTTGCTGATAGTAGATACCTAATAAAAGACTATTTAATTAGTCCACTATCTAATTAGCAACTTCGGCACAACAACTGTACAAATTGCAGATCAGAACCAGTAACCCTGTTGTAGGAAGTTATGGTGTATGAACGTTACGATTCCGTGTACTTGTTTTTGTAATTTGTCAAAAGCCACAACCATTACTACTGCTGTGTTGCATAAAGTTACATGTGATGTGAATGACCCACATCTTCCACAAGATGCAGCAATCAAAGTAACAGTAGAATTTGTTAACAACTTTTTTAGGAATATCTTGCCCAATAATCAACACGTGAATATAATAGTATATTATACAACGAGGCTGTAATGAAGGTTATTATTCCCAAGGATGAAAGTTGCTACATGACCGAGCGAAGAGAGCAAGTGTAGTAATCATCTGAGGAATAATAGCCATTATAGCGAGTTGTACACTATACTTTATCTACAACTAAGTATCAATATAAGAGAGCATAATTTATATAACTTGACTTTCCAAATTATCGAAATTCTACAATAAATTAGCAAAAACCAACACGGCTAGTTGTTTGTGTTATTGTATTGAGTCATAGTATTTGATATTTGGCATTTGACGTTTGTTTTAAATTTCAAAGGTATTGGGATTTAATAATATTATTTTCCAGTTGTTCTGTAAGAGGGAATAAAGAGCCATTATTCCCTCTGCTCTTCATTATTACCTAACATGATTAATATATAGCATTATACTGCAAAAACCACAGGTGTAATACGTATATTATATATTAGTTGTAGATCAACAATTTTACATGCAATAATTTAGTTAACAACTCGTTTAAAGATATACCTTTTTTTGAATACTCATTAATCTGAACTGTATAAATCTTTATTTTCTAGTTTTTGAAATAAACCTATTGTATAACTAAGTATTACTATTAAGTTGATCCTTTAACAACTACAATTTTACCTCTTGTTTCTGCTTTAAAAACACCATGCGATGGTCATGCCTTCACGTTTCTTTTCAGATTCCTACTAAAAATTTTTAAAGGGTCATTAGCTCCAACTTTGCCTCACCTATTCTTGCTCAAAGGATCCTTTAAGGCTCTTTTGAATCTTAACAAAAAATGTAAAATAGTTCTTTTAATATTGTTCTACTTACCACGGTCAAAAGAATCTTCACGATTTGTTGCTTTACAGCAACAAATTTCTTTTGAGCAAGAATCACGTGATTCTTGCTCAAAAGAAATTTGTTCTCACATAGAAATGCATATTGTGTTAAAATATTGACTATGATAAATTAAATAGAGTAAAAAGGCCGATCTAGTAATGTTAAGTGCTTACCTTAGGCAACACTTTTGAAGGACATACCAAAGTTGTTAAATTTAATGCAAAATATGCTTAACCAATATAGTAACGTTTTTTAGACGTATACAACAAATCCGAAAAAACTTACTGACATGGAAAAGCAAGATGTTGAAATTATAAAAGACTTATATGGTAAGAGTCATTACTATCATCTCGTTTTCTGGGTTTTAATGGTGTAATTTTAGTATAAATAATATAGTCTTCTCTTAATGAGTAATTTTGCCTGACGACAATTAAAATTGTTGGTTATTTGCAAAAATTATGTATTTATATGCTATACCTATTTTGTAATCAGGGTTGCCTGTAAAATAGTGTATCTGAATAAATAAAAAATCGTAAATAGGATTGTAAGTCTACCCCTTAGAACCTAACTGCGTTCTGTCCCTTAGAAAAGTGAGACAAGAGAAAACTAAAAATGAAAATAAAGTAAAGTGAGTTTGTATGCTGTCATGGATTGGTAATTTGGAAGCAAGACGCTTGGCGAATACTGGGGTTATCATCTATGAATATGTGGAGTATCAGAGCGCATAGTCACGAAGCCAAAGGATTCTGGTGAGCATCGTCGGAGGGATGGAGGCTTGAAGCATTCTCCAGGTAACTTATTTGAATTTTCTGTTATCTGATAAACTTTTGGAATTATTTGGTGATGTGTGAGTGAACATCGGGGTTATTTATGATTATATAACATATCGGAAAAGATACATGTACTTGACAATTATTAGGGTTATTTAAAATATTGAAAAAGGGTGTATGTAAAACTTACTAAATTTCATTATGAATTTAAAATGGATTGTTAAGGGTACATGGGTTTATTAATTTTGTAGTAATTTTATGCAAGGTAAAAGGCATACATTAATAAACTGGGTTATTATGAGCTCACCATACTCCAGAGTACAATAAATATAGGGTATTATTTGGGGCTCATCTACTCATATTGTATTAAATGTGTTTGAAAATAATAATTTAAAACAAAGACTTTAAAACATATCACTTATTGAGTTGTAATTAGTGTACCAAGCTGTTTATACCTGTGAATAATTTGTTTGTAAATAGCGGTAAATAAAAGATTGTTTGAATGTTGTATTATTTGGTGATTTTATTGAATGATGTGCGAGTGGGAAGGAAGAATGATTGTAAATATAGGTATCTGAGAAGAAGCACAGCTGAGCTAGCCAGGGAAGCTGCTGAAGATTCTTGAAGCAGAAATGAACAGGGTAAGAATATTTTATAAATTTTTTTATTTTTTTTTTTTGAAAATCGGTTGTTGACACTGGCGATGTCAAACCCATAAGTGCACGATCCACAGCAATCTTATGACGGCCAACGTGGGGTTTGAATGGTTTTTAGGGAGATCCAGAGACTGTCCCCCGATCCACAGCACTCTTAAGGCGCTTAATTCGTGAGGCTCGAATGAGTAGAGGTAAAGACCAATGTTAAAAGTGTAAGTCTCCGATCCACAGCTATCTATATATATATATATATATATATATATATATATATATATATATATATATAAAATGGTATTCTTTTTGTAGGTTTCAGGTCTTCTTAAATAATCAGTACTCTTTTTTTTTATAAATCTAAGCTTTCGGATATATTCAATCCTTTGTCAAAGATACTAAAATATACAGAAATAATAATACTGTAAAATTATAAAGGTATGCTGTTACTTACTAAAGCGAGGCTACAGATATAAATTAAAAATACATTTGTTTAGCAATACAAACATTAAAGATATAAACTTGTTGGAAGTTTGGTAAAGTTTGACATTTGACAGGTGTTTTATTTTGACTGAAAGCTCCCTCTGTTTTTATATGTTTATTTAAATTTTAAATAGCATGTTGTGTGTGTGTGTGTGTGTGTGTGTGTGTGTGTGTGTATGTTAGCAGCTGTTGTGTAGATTACTGAATATTTTTAATTTATGTGTTAGTGGTTTGAAAATTTAGAAGATAAGTATATATAGAGCTCAAACTATCAAAATCAGTTTTTGTTCATACTGTTAGAATTTTGAAAAATGTAGCACATTTCAAGAAATTCTCTTTTCTTTTTATGACTTTCAATGTCTAAAATTTTTGGTGTGTTGAAATTTATCTCATGATGAGTGCTATTAACGTGAGTAGTTAAAGCACATGCATTGGGTTTGACTCGTATTTTATATTGAAATTAAGGTCGTTATCTTTATAAAGAAGTTTATATATATATATATATATATATATATATATATATATATATATATATATTATGATAATAATTTTACAACAGGGTTAAGAATGTTTAGAACTGGAGGTTAAAGAGATTGGTTTTGAATGTATTCATTGATCAAAATCAAGGGGCATGTTCATGTACCTATGTATAAGCCAATAATTGAAACAAAATATATGGTATTAAACCATATTGTATTAGAGTTAAGTTAAGTAAAGTTCAAAAATGAAAATGAACCCTAAACGGCACCAAGAAGTAATATTACTCAAAAGAACACTTTTGTAGATTTATTGAACTTTAAGTATGTTTATTTGACAGATAGCCAGATATAATTAAGAAGTAAGCATGTGTTGATGTAATAAAAAACTGTATAGTAGGTTGAGGATCATGTAGACTGATATGAACTGTAACAGCAACAATAAAATGTAGTAGGCAGACATCAGAAAGAGAGGTTGCCTGGGGAAAACAAGAGAATTAATTAATTAATTAATGAAGGAAAATAAGTTCTATGTGAGGGTCAAAAAGATTGTATTTTAGAAGATATATATTATTTAAAAATGTACCAGGAGTCTAATTAGTTATTCAAAGTTATAAAATTTAGACAAAAACTGGTATTTGTGAATATTCAAACTGAGAATTAAACCTGTATGTATAGCCAAATTGTTCCAAAAATCAGAAAATAGAATCAACCAAGAATTTTGGTGTTTTATTTACCCTGTGGAAAGCGCAGCTAATAGGAGCAAGTAGAGGATCAATTTACCAGAGTTAATTGACGGAGTAAAGAAAGAGCGGCTGAAGAAAAGAATATAAGCAGAGAGGATTTCAAGATCGGAGGGCCCTAACAAACAAGGAAAGTAGAATTTGATTTATTATTGTAAGAAGTTCGGTTGTGAATGATTGTAGTTAAGGACAAATTAATATTTAAAAGGATTGGAGTGTGTATGTGCAACTAGTATTTTGAGAAAGGGATACATTCATTATAGGAAGGAAAATTAAAGGGGTTAGATTTTGGTTGTTCGTTTTATTTGCAAGGTAATTAGGAAATTAACTGCACAATAATTTGTAAGATTGGTAAGGCAGTGAAGCGGTCACAACAACGCAAGTTGCAGATCGGAGATTGAACAGTACGTGCCAGCAGTCAAGGACTCTCCTGGAACGGTGGTAACGTATAAAATATAAATATTTTGATTTATTTTGTGAAACTGGAGCTTGATGTTACGGGATTGAACCGACTGATAGCACAATTAATGTAGAATAAAAGAGTCGAAAATCAGACTTATCTCTACAAAAGGGGGAACCGCCTGTGAGTCGTAGTGCTGAGGATAAGGCTACCGGAGCATTATTAAAATAAAACAGAAAGGGGAGAGTGTAGCGTAAGAAAGAAAATAAGTAGATCAGATTAGGAAACATACAGAGGGTAATATGATATATATATATATATATATATATATATATATATATATGATAAATAAATATGTTACATTTCACCGAACAAGGACATCTTATGGATATTGAATGGGCTAAGTGAGTTTGCTAAGTTCAGGAGTAACTCTTCTTTTACACTATTAACTTGACTGCTTAATAGTTGTCATTCTTATTTTATTTTATTTTATTACTTATTTCTGTACTTGTCCTGATGAAGCCCCTTAAAAAGTGGGCGAAACGTCAACCTTAATGTATAAAATGACACGGTTTCAACCCGGAACCATAAATATTTAGGTTGACTATTGTTTACAACCATGGAGTATACTAAAGTTTTGCGGTAGGTAAAAATCAATAATTTGAATACAGTAACGTAAGACAAGGTTGACATAATTCAGAGTACAAACATAGATTCAATATTAAAGCTTCGCAGGTATATAAAATCAATAATTGATGCAACGGATATTTGTTAGCATCTAAAAAGTACGTTAATTTAATTCATAAGAGACTACAAAATAACATAACCAAACGGGTTCAGAGAATGAAAGCTTCATGTAAATAAATATTTCTTTGAAGGCTAGAAGACGATGCGATAACGTTTCGGGGTATTATACAACGGGAAAGCCAGGTTAACGAACAAGTATGTTATTTTTAAGCAAAAATCAATAATTTTAAGGGACAGAGAATCGTTAGAAGGCAACCAAGGGAGACAGAGAATACATCAGCTGGTAGAAGTACAAGCAGTTTTCAAGCGCGTGACAGACGAATATATTTTAAAAAACAAATGGGTGAAACAAAGATGCAAGATGTTTGTCGACTATATCGATTTTTAAGGCGCATATTTAGCGAGGAACGGTAACCGTAGACAGCACAGCGATAGTGGAGGCTCGATGAAAGTAGGAAAACGCGAGTGAGATAGAAAATAGTGGTTATGAACGCATGACTACAAGGAGAATAGAGCTGCGGGCACTATGGGCGTGTTTTGCAGGTGGTTAGAGATATGGAGAGGATTGATTTTCTGGGTACGCGTCGACGGTTGCAACTGGTAGATAGTTTTCGTGGTAAAGCCGTGGTGGAACGAGTGAAATTCTCAGTTTTAAAACTTCGTTGTGTTTTGAGTGGAGAAATTTGGAGAATTGTTTTGTGACGAGTGCAATAGTTCAGTGAAAACTGTGAAAATACGTGACTAGAGAAGGGGTTTGAAGATTATAAAAGCTCTTGCCAGGGGTGGAGGAGCTCTCTTAATTTTCCGATTCGATTCAAGTACACTAAGTAGCATTGAGAAGACATCCTAATTTAAAATTAAAAGCCGCGACATAATGCAGTGGATGGATGGTAGGTAGTATGGAAAGCATCCACTAATAATTGGGTGAACTGGATGAACGAGATGAGATGGAGTGGCTGTCCATTTAGGAGTGAGAAATTGGGGGAAATCCAAGTATGAGTTTGGTGGAGGTCATCTAAGGAGGTGGTGCGTCCGAAAAACACACCAGATAACGAATTTTGTTTTATTGTTGAACTGTGGTGCTGGCATTGTATTATAAAACTAGGTGTGCTTAAAATTATGTGATGAAAATTTATGAACTAAAAGACAATTTATTATTATTATTTGAGTAGATAAAACAGGAATAAAAATTTTGATGTAAAGAGTAAACGGG
This sequence comes from Platerodrilus igneus, assembly GCA_036346225.1. Taxonomy (NCBI): domain Eukaryota; kingdom Metazoa; phylum Arthropoda; class Insecta; order Coleoptera; family Lycidae; genus Platerodrilus; species Platerodrilus igneus. The sequence continues at coordinate 1,935,503 of JARFIW010000624.1, read as the reverse complement.
TTTTTAGAGTAATTTGGCCATGCAATATTTTATGCATATCAGGGAAAACGGTTTATACTGAGCTCAGCATAGACCAAGAAAAGATAAAATTAGGGTTTCACGATAGGCCCATCTACTTTGATATAAAATGTTGAAGTATAATAACTCACAAACAATTTAGATTGAAGTAAAGGGTGAAATGTTTTATTGTAAATATAACAGTGTAAATATTGAGTGTGTGAATAATCATTTATGTCATATGAATAAAAGGGGGTATGTTTGTCCAAGGAGTTTATTTATTTTTGTATTTTGTTGTGTGTAATATAAAGGTGTTGAAAAAATGTGTAGTTGGGGTAAGTATATCATAGGAGGAATGCACAGAGCTAGCCGAGGAAGAGCAAATTGGGAAAGCAATTTGAAGCAATTTGCTGGAGTTGCTTTGGAGTCCAGACAGGTTTGTAGAAACAGTGGGGCACGATTTTGAGGGTTTCCTTTCAGATTTAATCACAGAAATAATAGATCTTAGCTGAAGGACTCGAAATCATCCAGAATAAGCAGAATAATAATGACGCCCAAAGTATGAGGCACGAATTAGCGAGCCGATCCAAAGTTAATCATATAGAAATATATATAATGTATATGGGGAAAATTCTAGAATTTTCAGCAAATTTGTGTATTATTTTGAAAGACGTGCTTGTCCAAGTGGTTTTTATAATATTTTAGTTTAATATGAAATTTTTTTGAAAACTTACTTAACCTCTATCTTAGAATAGTTAACGCCTTCTCTTTATGATTGTTCCATTTAAAACCATTGAAATAGCTTTAATATGGTTAAACTAAAAGTACCCACAATTCATACTCGTTACTACATTAAAAACGTTTAATATTAAGATACTTAGGCAATGACTACATTTAATGAGAGTACTATGCGATTTAGGAATGTTACAACATTATAAGACTAAAATACAAGCAAAATACAACTCAAAAATAAATATTGCTTATAGATAATCATTCGCTTAAGCCCTTTTTTCTTTAAAACAAATACAAACTTAACTATTTTGCAGCAATAAGTGCTGGAATGATTTAAAAGGGTGATAGATATTAAAGCAGGGCAACCAACTTTTAATAAATTATTCTATTAGTACATAATTAAAAATTTGGTTTATATTAATGGTGATACAATATTGAAGACTTCCAGAAAAAGCCATTTAAAACCATTTAGCCTGCGTCCCTTTCCACGTACATGACTAAAGGTTAACATAGACATTGTACATGAAAAACTTTGCCACCCCTATGTGAAGACAGCCATTTTTGTGTTCTTTTGTTAGAAAGTGTGGTAGTATTGATTTTTATATTGTAGAGAATTTAAAAGATGGATGTCGAACCCCTCACAGCTTCGAACCTGTTTTAAATTAAAGCAAGTTAACGTTAGTAGAGATAGGAAATTGTATTACCTGTACAGAACACTCCAATACCTTTAATTTTTAATCATTGGCACTTGCTGCATTACAAAACAATCCAAGTTAGAAACCGCACAATTTTGATTACTTTTACACTTATTGAAAATAAACATATCGTAACGGCTATTACAGGAGGGATAACTACATCGACATGAAATGATGGACAAAAATTATAAATAGAAACATACTTTATCTATTCCGTTAGCCAGCAAATACAACGAAGAGAACAGCACACACACTCCCATACCGAGGGCTACCAAACAAACTTGTATTAATTTACTATTTTTAATAATTTGTATTATTTCGGCAGAAACACTGTGCTCATCATCAGAGCTATCCATTTTCACACAGTGACAAACCCTTCAACCCTCTTTCTTTCCGCTTATTGATTTTATCTGGCCGTTTCCATTAGCAACGTGGAGAATCTAATCTGTCACTGAACAACCCTCAGATAAGAAGCTGTTTAAATTGCTTTAAATCTTCGACAGTTTCGAAATTTACTTTATCTTGAGTGAAGTCTTTTTACCATTTAATTAAATACAATATTGAGTGAAATGTGTAAATGTTTTAGGCGTTTGAAATTATACTAAGAAAGTGTCATTCAAATTGAGCGGGTTTCTTTTAATTCCTGGATACAAAACAGATGGCGCCACAAATTTGCCTTGGGCTTGTTATATTTAAAAAATATGAAGTGTGACATTTATAAAAATGGATCCTATAGAGAACAACAACGTATTCAAATTATCGAGAATTATTTTATAAAAATATCCGTTCTCTAAAAATTGTTTTCAGAAAATTTATAGTTAGTATAATTGCTCTTCTAGGGACACCTTTCATACAATTTTTCAAAAATTTTAAGTTTGATTCTGTGGTAGATTAACACACGCGTCTCGGCGACACAATTATTTTGACTGTTTCAAGGTCAACTTTGACGTTTCAGTTTAAACTCATATTTAAATTATCCGTTAAAACTGAACTATCTATAATAGTATCTTTTAATCTGAACGGTAACGGAATCTAACTGCTAAAACGCTTCTTCCACTCATATTTTATAGATCTATACATAAAATAAAACATACTTTTCGTATTAATATTATAATTATAAAACATCACCGCACCGCTCCATATAAGTTTTGAATTTCATTTTTATTTGTTATAACTTTGCATAGAATTATTAGAATTAGGATTAGATAATAAGTTTTGTTAATAAGTATTATGGAAGAGGAATATATTTGTGAAGAGTGTAAAAGTTGATATTTTTACGTCAAACAGCCAAAAATAATTGTGTCCCGAAACGCGTGTGATTAACGAGAAAGATTTAATCGTAGTGGTCGTTCAGAAGGGTATAATGCTTTGATTCGTGCAAGTCACAGAAGCTGCTCTGTGGTGTAAGTGTTTGCTGCGTGTCAACTAGAGGTTGCGTTACTATTTTAGTTTGCACAGAAGGGACGGCAGGACTTAACCGTAACAGTTATAGTGCACCGGCTAGCTACAGTAGGTCGGGATGTGTTCCAAAAATAAGAACGAAAGCTCTGACGAGTATTGTTACATGCCAAAAATTGGCATTGCACACTTTTTAATTTGTAAGTGAATTCGCGCCAATATTTTTAAAAAATAGAATCGTGCATTTCCGTCACTTCAGACAGTTGCGTCGGTGCAAGAGAATGCGCAGACGTGGAGTGAGGATGTAAGTGGCGGTTTCCGACACGTTCGTTAGCCAACAAAACGTCGAACAGTGAGGTTTATCAGTGTCGTCCCTTTTGTCTTTTCTCTTAGAATGTAGGTTCCTTTATCGTATCTCTACCTTGTATCGTTCCCTACCTTTATTGCTCCGTCCTACCTACGATCACAAAGAGGAAAGACAGAAAATCTGGTTTCAAGATGGCCTAATGACACCCGCGCCCAAAATGGAAATAAATATGGCTCCTGCCGCAAGAATAACCGCAAGGTCGTGAAGAGCTCCACATTATTTTGTGAGTACATTTTCTCTTTTTTTTAAAGGCGTCTCTGGTATCACTGTAAACATTTTTGGTATGTGATACAATTTGAGACGCAGTTATGACGTAATATCCTGTTGCGCAATATTATGTACGTTTTACTATGTATTGTCAACTATCGTAGTAGCTCTGAACACGCGCACGCGGGACTTTAACGGTTATACCTTAGACTATAACAGTCGCGCATGCACTATAACAGTATACAGTTTGCAACATCCCTTAAACAATTAACCTAACTAAGAAATTCACCTGTCTGAACGGATTTTCAACGGTTTCTTGTCTTACGTCAAAAATTTTAGAAGACGTCACCTCGTTGAGTCATCAGAAGCCGTTATCCATTCAAAACTTGCTACGTATAGTTTTGGCCCCAGAAAATCTAGCCGGTAATCCACAGAAAAACTCGATGAAGTACCCCGTTAAACATTCTGTGTCGAGAAAGTACCGAAAACTTCGACTGTACTACCAAGAATGGTTACCGACTAACTCAGTAGGAAAAGTAGTGTAAGTGTTTGAAGAGGGTTCTAGAGGTCACCAACCTTGTCTCGTGACAATGTACATCTTTATAAAAGGGGCGCACGGTCACAACATCTGCATATATACCTTAACACGTCTCGCCCCTTTTGCGATGATCAAAACCCCAACACAAAAATTGCGCACGCCGATTGGCTGCGGGTCGCCCCACTATCCTTAAGAATAAGTATAAAACAAGCTGCATTTCGACCAGATCGTCACTGGACTCGATCATCTAGCGCTTCTCGTAGCCTAGTATAGAAACAGTCGAGACCTTAGCACTTTCCATAGCCTGAGGAACCACCGGAAGACCCTGGCGCTTCTCCTAACCCGGGGAATCATTGAAGAAGACATCGGCTCTTCTCTGAGCCCGGGACATTATAATTTGAATAAGGGCCGCTATACTTGCGGCCACGTCCCCAATGCTCCACCCGGAGGTACTACATTGGGTTTAAAGATTAAGATCTTCGATAATTTCGCGCCCTTTTCCTATATTTATTAATCGCCTATCTCTAATCTCCCTAACGACATATTCGATAGGGAGAGTCCTACTGATCACCAGGACAGCCTCCGTGGAGGTGGTCCTGTACGTTCTCGCCGCTTTTACCGCGGTTATGCGTTGTACGCTCGTTAATTGACGCATCTCCCGGACTTTACAACCTTCTGCCCATACAGAAGCTGCGTACAGTATTGCCGGCTCAATTGCTCCGGTATAAACCGTCCTCAGCGATTCGCCCCTGAAACCCTACTTTATTTTAGCCGCCGCCATCATTTTATTTGATATTTCGCCGCCCTTACTTTTTACGTATTGTACGTGCGCTTTCCAATTTAATTTATTGTCGATCTTGACGCCGAGGTAGGTAATACAATCTTTAAACGGGATTTTCTCCCCTCCTAGCTCTAGCTTAGGAAGTCTCTGTCCTGGTTTCGTGCTGAAATAAAGCGCCTCTGACTTTGCCGTGTTAAATTTTAATTTTACCGCCTGCGACCATTCGTGTAATTTCTTAAGCGCCTCGTTCGGTTTTGTGCGCATATCCATTAACAATCTCGATCTTACAATTAAAAGCGTGTCATCCGCAAACCCAACGATTGAGCATCCTGCGGGCAACTTGACCCTAAAGATGCTCTCATACAACAACTTCCAAAATGTGGGACCAGAACATGACCCTTGCGGGCATCCCCTTTCCACCTCACGCGACAGAACTTCGCCCGGAATTTCAACCTGTGCCAATCGCCCCGAGAAATAGCTCTTGACCAAAGACATCAAGTTTCGCGGACAACCTCTACGATCTAACTCGCAAACGATTAATGGCCACCAGGCAGCATCAAATGCTCCTGAAATGTCCAAAGCAACAACGACACAGTACTCTTTAGCATCTCTTGCCTGCTTAATTTCCCCGACAACAAACTCTAACGCGTCGATAGTCGACTTGCCCTCCACGAAACCAAACTGTCGGTTATTAAAACCGCCGCTGTCTCGCACTAGGTGCTCAACACGCGTAGTCATAACGCGATCTAAAGCTTTCCCCAGCACCGGTAGCAAGCTAATTGGACGATAGCTGCCCGGATCTGACGCATCCGCCTTTTTAGTTTGGGTATAAATTTCACATTCTGGATTTTCCAGCAACGCGGAAAACGCCCTTTCTAAACAAAGATTAAACAACCCAACAAAGACACACGGGGCTAACAGGCACGCCTGCAGAGCTGCGTCTGAAGTGATTCCATCATGCACCGGTGCCTTCTTAGGGTTCATCCTTCTAAGAGCCCTGACGACCTCGTGAACTAGGATTTCCTTATCGGCACCTGTTCCTTGCGCCTCTGCAGCTTCCCGACGTACTAAATCGTGCGACCCTTCATCCCCCTCGGGATTATCCGATGGGAAAAATTTCTCTAGTAAATATTCCGCTGTGGTTTTAAAACCTTCCGTGTATTCGCCATTTGTTTTCTTTATATTACTGAGCGCGATTTTTTGTTGTTGTCCTCTAATTACGCGGTATGCGGTTCCCCAGGGTTCTATTCCCTGAGTTTTGCGTGCAGAATTCTTTAAATTTATTCGTTCGCGTTTCTTCTATTAATATTTTATATTCGCGGTAACTTTGATTATATTCTATTCTCCGTTGTTCTCTTATATCACCCGAGGCGCGTTGATAGCGGCGCCTTAGGTTACGCGTTTCTGCCCGCTTGGTGGTTAGTTCCCGGGTCCACCAGGGTACGCTGTCTTTAAATGTTTTCTTTTGCGGCATGGAATACGACGACGCGTCTAACACCGCGTCGTTGAATTTTTTCGCGAGTGTTTCTACTTCGTCTGCCTCTCGGCAGTTAAATAGCTCATTTTCGAGCGCAGGGATACTTTAGCCAAATTTTTCTTTAAACCGCTCCCAATTTGCTTTTTTATTACAGAACCGCGGAAATATAGTTAGCTGCTGGTTTGCTCTTGTTTTGGTTTCAACGTCCCATGTTATTAATTTATGGTCAGAGAGCGTTTCCTCGTCCGATCTTAGTTTCCAATTACAAATCGTTTCTAAAATTTCGTGCGAGACTGCAGTAATATCTATAAAACTGCTGCCTCTATGCGTCTCAAACGTAGGTGAATCATTAGTGTTTATCACACTAAGGTCCCATCCCGTAAAAAGATCAGCAACCTGCGAGCCTCTATCGTCTTCGATAGGGCTGTCCCATAATGGCGACTTAGCATTAAAGTCTCCCGCGATAATTAAATTTCTATTTCTACCGATTTTACGAAGGATTCCTTCAATTTGATTTATTAAGTCCTCTGTTTGAGGATTCTCCCGCCGGGAATCGATCGGCGGAAGGTAAGTGCTTATCACGTAAAACTTATGCAATCCCGTTTTTATTTCTGCGGTGGTTATGAACTCATTCGACAGATTGTTTAGGATTATTCCGGCGCACGTCCCATTATTTATTATTATTCCGCTACGCGGTCGTTCGCTGTTTGCGTTTAAAACGGTAACCCCCTTCCCAAAACCTGTTATTTTGTGGCTATACAGGTGCGGTTCCTGTATAAGCCCGATGTCGATATTATTTTCGGAGAATAACTTTACGAAGTTAGTTGTTGCCCCTTTACCTTTCCCGAGATTTAGTTGCGCGAATTTAATCTTCTTGCTTCTTATGGACTTTGTTTTATCTTCACAGTCCATAATCGATGTTTCGTGTGATTGCGTTCTTCAGACGCTGCATCGTGGGGCATCTACTCGACTTGGCGTCGTGGCGCGTATCGACCTTCGCACCACCGCCAGTTCTGTCGTCTGCCCTAGCGCAAACCACACAGCAGGGGATTGCCCTCCGGCAATTCTTGAACTCGTGTCCGACGTCGGCACAGTTACCGCACCACTGTACCTTCTCCTGCACTCCATCGATCGATGGCCGTACTCGTAGCACCTGTAGCACTGGGTCATCGAGAAGTGGTCCCGGGCCCAGACTCTTCGCCACCCAAAGTTTATAGCGTCAGCTAATATGCGTCTCCGAAGTGTGGGGGTCACTTCGAAGACTACGTTGACGAAGGGATCCCTAGGGCCCTTTCCGCCAAACCTAAATTTCTCCCTCAGGTGGTCTTCGATCTTCAAATCGCCGAAGCGGGGATTCTGGCTCGCGATCAACCGAACCAGTTCTTCTGCCTTCATCCCCGCTTCGACCCCCGGAAGAACGACCCGTGGACGCTTCTTCTCGATGGTCTTCGCCACGAGCTCTTTGCAGTGACCGCCGACCTTCGACTGCAATTTCTTCGCGTCTTCTCGTCCTGCGCACTCAACTACTACACCACCTCTACGAGTCCTACGAGCTCCGACCACGACAAACCCATCACGAGCGGGATCGACCTTTTTCTTCAGGGTCGACATGACGTCCTCTTTCTCCCCTGGCCTGGCGTCGACCCTAACAGCAAAAGTAGGCGTTACACCTGCAGCAGCTGCAGCATACGACACCTTCCGCGGCATCGGCACCTCCTGGCCCCGGGAACTCTGCTGCCCTGAAACAGAAGCAAGCACCGCTGGATTTCCCCCGACAACACCAGCTCTCCCAGGACTATCTAAGCAAAGTCGAAGCGCCCTAACCATGCCTATAAGTTGGTTCGTTACGTCGCGGATATCATCCACGGCGTGCCGAACCATCTTTCTGTCTTCCACGACGATAGTGGCGGAGGTCGTCGGCACCTTCCCATAGACGGCAGCGTGCGCCTTCCTCACCCTGAACTTCAAGAGCTCCAGCTCATCGAGGTCGCTAGCATCAACGCTAACGTTGCTACTAGTCGACATCGTGCGCTGGACTCTCGAAGTAGAGGGCACTTCTGGCGCCGCAACCACCACGGGAGGTCCCGACTCCCCAGACACGACCGCCGCAGAGACAGGCTCCTTTACCTCCTCCTGAATCCCTTGCATAACGTCCTTTAGGACTACCTTCAGCTGTTTCCCCCAACAGCGCCCTCAGCCTCCGACCTATCAGACTCCAACCGATCTCCCCTCTTCTTCCTGGACAACGGCTCCTCGTCGCGGTGGACCACCATGCTGACAAAACTAACAAAAGATGACGCCTAAAACGCAGCTCAAAGACGACTTGACCGTTACGACGCTAAAAGAACGACGCTAGAAGAGCGCAAAAACGTTGGTCCAATAAAAATGTTTTGTTAAAGGTAAACCGTAAAAAACCTTGTATTTATTAAAACTTCAAACCGCCCAATTTAATATCAAATTTTAACAAAAATACAACAAGCACTAAGCGTCAAAATAACAACAAAAACCAAATAAATTCCCTAACGCAATTCGATTCAAAATGTACCGCGAAAAACACTATTTATTTATTTTAAATTTTTAATCCGCCAAATCAAATTTAAATAAACTAATTACTTCAAAATATTAAAATATCTAATTTATAAATAACAACACTTTATTTTTAAATGTGTAATTAACAAAATAAGGTCGAGCGCAATCGGAATGTCGTAACCGGAAATGACCTTTCACTTAATCACTTGGTAACTGTAACTGTTACACCGCTTAATTACACCAAAATCGATTTTAAAGGAACTTATAAGTAGGCGTGTACTTAAATTACGAAAAATTTATATTAAGATTGTTTTAAAATTTACAGTTTTTGAGTTATGCATTTGATTTAAAAAAGTTTAGATTTTTGTTTTTTGGTTATTATTTGATTATACGCGCACTATAAAAAATTCACACACTTTTTGGTTGTTTTACCCGGTTTTTTACTTGATTTACGCGGTTTTTATTTTAAATTTATTATTAAAAATGCCTTTTTAAGTTATTTCTAAATTATTTTTGAATATTAGTTTAGTAGACCTTTGTTTTATTAACCCGAAATTTATTTATTTTATTTTAAAACGCGGATTTATTTAAATTACAAAGAAAACGCGATTTATTTAGTTTTTATTTAGTTTAAATTCTGTTTTAAAATTTTTATTTTACTGCCCTGTATTTAAAATTTGATGGCACACAATTATAAAAATAAAACACAATAAAAAACAAAGCTTCAAATAAAATAAATTAAAAATAAATAATAAAAACCCTAGATAAAAACTTACTTCTTAGTTGCTGAAGCGGAGCTCTTCTAAACACGTCCGCTCGCTTCAAGCGGTAACTAGAAAGTTGAGCCCGGGACATTATAATTTGAAATAAGGGCCGCTATATTTGCGGCCACGTCCCCAATGCTCCACCCGGAGGTACTACATTGGGTTTAAACGCGAAAAATAACGTGCTTCTAATTTATACTAACTTCATATTTGATCCACCCTAAATAAAAACTAAATAAAAATCTAACAAACCTAAAAATCTAACAAACCTAACAAGCTCTAACAATCTAACAAACATAAAAATCTGACCAACTGAAACAAACTAAAAACAAAAACTAAAAACATGGTTGTAAATAATGGTATCCCTAGCGCTGACTTTGAAGTGTACCCGATCAACAAGACACAAGCAAAAATGAGAGGGAGAGGGATCCGTAATACCGGATAGCAGACGCCGGTTCCGCTTACCAGTGCGACCTGAAAGGTCGTCTTAAAACTATCCAAATCTAGCTAACTAATTTAAATTTATCCTTAGCTTTCCCTATCATTCCCTAACTGATTTATAATATGATTATAATCTTCGCAATTATACTCTTACTTCCCAAATATATACTGCAACCAAAATGGCGACAGAACGTCAAACAAAACAAATATGCCACATAATACTACAATACATGCTAATAAATAAATAAATATAGTGTAAATATAAAATATAAATAAATATGATTATGTAAATATATAAATAAATGTTTAATGAGCGTTAAGCGTTAAGCATATAGCAGTGCACAAAATAGCAAAAGCATCACCCTATTTATCAGGTGCACTCGCGCAAGCATTATGTCGGCTAGCGCCTTTACACACCAAACGTGCTTGTTAAATTATTTCGAAAACTACTAATTAATGTAAATCAATGCTTGTGCGAGTACAGCCGCCACAATTTAAATCTTACCTCGATAATAAAATTTTCCAGCATCCGAAGATCTGGTCGTCTGCCTACATCTAACTGTAACTTACTTCTAAGGGGGGGATAGGGTGCACTGCTAAAGTCCTGGTGGGTATGCACTAAATGTTTTTGGGGGGATCACAATCACTGTCACTATCACTTCACTTTCAAGTCCTGGGGGGATGCGCGGTTGCACTCTGTTTTATTGTATTTGTTTATTTTATTGATTTAATTTAATGAGGGTTTCTGATTTATTTGTTATTGTTTATTTGTTATTATTTATTCCCGATTTCCCGATTTTCCGCGCATAATTATGAAGATAGGCAGTGACTGTATTAATGGTGCGGGGGTTTTATGTGCATATTGGACATTTGGGTATAATTATCATTTTTTTTTTTTTTAATATCAGGTTTTGGTTAATCTATACTCGTATCCTTACTCACGCTAAGTCAATTTAAATTTTTTCCAATCCTCCCACCAACCCCACCGATTTACACGCGGTTGTCATTGTCTAATCTCGCGACCCTTCCCGCGAATTCTTTTAAGTGAGCCCGGGACATTATAATTTGAATTAGGGCCGCTATACTTGCGGCCACGTCCCCAATGCTCCACCCGGAGGTACTACATTGGGTTTAAACGCGAAAAATAGTCGTGCTCCTAATTTATTCTTACTTCATAGTTGATTCACCCTAAATAAAAACTAAATAAAAATCTTAACAAACCTAAAAATCTAACAAACCTAACAAACTCTAACAATCTAACAAACCTAAAAATCTGACAAAAACTGGAACAAAACAAAACAAAACTAAAAACAGGGTTGTAAATAATGGTATCCCTAGCGCTGACTTTCGAGTGTACCCGATCAACAAGCAAAATGAGAGGGGAGGGATCCGTAATACCGGATAGCAGACGCCGGTTCTGCTTACCAGTGCGACCTGAAGGGTCGTCTTAAAACTATCCAAATCTAGCTAACTAAATTAAATCCATCCCTAGCTTTCCTATCGTTCCTAACTGATTTACATTATGATTACAATCTTCGCAATTCTGCTCGTCCTTCCCAAATATATACTGCAACCAAAATGGCGACAGAACGTCAAACAAAACAAATAAGCCACATAATACATGCTATATATAAATAAATATAAAGTGTAAATATAAAATATAAATAAATATAATTATGTAAATATATAAATAAATGTTTAATAAGCGTTAAGCATATAGCAGTGCACAAAATAGCGAAAGCATCACCCTATTTATCAGGTGCACTCGCACAAGCATTATGTCGGCTAGCGCCTTTACACACCAAACGTGCTTCTTAAATTATTTCAAAACTACTAATTAATGTAAATCAATGCTTGTGCGAGTACAGCCGCCACAATTTAAGTCCTACCTCGATAATAAAATTCTCCAGCATCCGAAGATCTGGTCGTCTGTAACTTACTTCTAAAGGTGGGACGGGGTGCACTGCTAAAGTCCTGGTGGGTATGCACTAAATGTTCTTGGGGGGATCACAATCACTATCACTATCACTTCACTTTCAAGTCCTGGGGGGATGCGCGGTTGCGCTCTGTTTTATTATCCTTGTTTACTTTATTGATTTAATTTAATGAGGGTTTATGATTTATTTGTTATTGTTTATTTGGTATTATTTATTCCCGATATTCCGCACATAATTATGAAGATAGGCAGTGATTGTATTAATGGAGTGGGGTTTCTCGTGCATATTGGACATTTTGGTATAATTATCTTTTTTTTTTTTTTTTTATTTAATATCAGGTTTTGGTTATGCTCGTATCCTTACTCACGCCAAGTCAATCTAAAAATTTTTCAATCCTCCCACCGACCCCACCGAACTTTACACGCGGTTGTCATTGTCCAATCTCGCGACCCTTCCCGCGAATTCTTTTAAGGCTGTCCAGAACGCCTTCTGGTTAACCACTTCCCCAACTTCCTCTAGGTTCTTTGGCCATGCCAGACCTAGAATAGCTAGTTTGCTATCAGCCAACCCTCGATTTCCCGCTTCAAACGGGCAGTCGAAGAGCACGTGCTCTGCGCTTTCAGCGCCCTCACCGCATTCGCTGCGGTCGCTGTTGGTTAGACCGAACCTTTGTAAATACGCCTTCAGGGCGCCGTGCCCTGTTATCAACTGCACCATTTTGTGATCGAGCTTAACCTCGATCTTACCTCTGGCTTCTATGCTCGGTATGAATTTGTGGGTCAACCTGCCCGTGGCAGCGTTGTTCCACCTCTCTTCCCATTGTCGAATTGATTTTTCGCGCAGCTTTCTTTTGATTAAAGACCTCGGTATCGACGAATGTGATATTCGAAAGTCGCCCGTCGCGGCCTCTTTAGCTAATTCGTCAGCCCTATCGTTTCCTACGTTACCATTGTGCGACCTGACCCAACAGAACTTTAAACGTCGAAACTCTAGCGCCGTACGCGCTATCCTCCAGACGTCCGCTTGGAGATCTGTCGAGGTGTTCATGTTTGTTAAAGCCGTTAGCGCCGATTTACTATCACTGATTATATAATACTCTGAGCCCGGGACAGCACGACGGCGGCCACGCTTTGACGCTTTCCCTTTCCCAAAACCACAGTACTGCATGGGCGACGCCACGACAGAGAAGAACAGACGACGACGCCGACAACAGCATTGCGGCGACAGCAAGGAGGGAACGAACAACGACGACAGCGATTACGAGACCAACAGCTACTCTCCCAGTTCCTACAGCGACCGCCTTTCCCACTACGACCAGTGTTCCCGCTACCGCCATCAGCCGTAGAGTGGCAAAGCCGTCGCTTTGGACACCGAGAAGATCCCGTACAATGACGTAGAACCAACACTTGTCCACCCGGACTACCCTAAGAGGTTCGCTGTGAGGAAGGCGTACCGAGACGCCGCGGACCGACGCAGAACGAACAACATCTTGTAAACCTGTGTATATATTTCACCCTTGTATATATGTTATTTCTTAAATTGTAATGACTGTATACATGTTCTAATGCATACGAAACTGACGAATAAAAATCAAACATAATTGTTTTACTAAATATTGTTGTCCAATATTTTGATCGCGGAAAACCCAGTCGGATAACAAATGTCGTCCAACGTCAGGGGTCTTCAGAAGAAGACGATTACGGGCAGGAGCTTGTAACGGACCCATGACAACATGCCTGAGACACGGAGCCAGACCAACAACACAAACTCGCCTGCCGAGATGCAACACGTCACCGAACAACTATCCACATGCTCAGGGGACCAGCACAACACCACCGACAGTTCTGGAACGAAAACAATCCAGTGGCGCCAGATAGGTTTTGAGTCTCTTGGAGCGTCTGTTTAAAAAGGCTTTTTTCCAAAAACTCTTCTATCAATTTTATTTAAACAGAAATTAGAATATGGATTTAATAACAGGTACGTATTGTTCAGTAAGGTATTGAAATCAAAATATATTGAACAAGCAACAATGTTAAAGTTGTGAAGCTCGATACTGACTGACCCTCCCGGGGTTTTCAGGGTATTTATGCTATCCCTGCTCTTACATCACTTGCGGGAAACGCAGATCTCATGTCTACTGTTTCTTTATTCAATACAAAGTATTACGTTTTAGTAATCTTAATTCTAACAATAAGTTTCCTATAATCTGTTGTGACCTGCATCTGCGGTGTTATGATACGTCTGGAATACAAAGTAGTTGCATACGTTCTCATGTCTGGTTTACGAACTTCCATTAACCTTTTGTAATATGTCCTTCAATTATACATTGTAACAATCTATTCTTTAAATTCAATAGTTCCATTTGATTATACCTATACACTAATTTGGGGGATGTGTAACTTGCCCAACCTCAAATAACGACTACCGTTAAGATGCTAGTGGAGAACCTGCATCACATCACCACAGAAGACACCGAAAAACCAACTTTCTCGGGTACACCACTAGAGGACCCGTCCTAGTTCCTCCAGAAGATGGAAAGAATCGAGGCCGACCTACCTACCATGACAGCGCAGCTACGGAGATCTGCAGCTACATGGTGGCCCACCTACGATGCATTTCAACCACCAGTTTAGGAAGCTGTTCATAGACGAGTACGACAGCCCAGCCATCAAGGCCAAACTAACCGCCTAATATTTCGGCACAAAACAAACAACTACACAGGCAGTCTTGGCGTTCTTGAGCACCAAGGCACTCCAGGCCCGTCGCTTAAAAATAGATTTTGACGAAAACCTGGAGCTACTCACTGACCTGCTGCTTCCAGCACTGCAAACCCGATCCAGTGCCACATTCTTACTAGTATACTAGAAATGGCGACCCGCCTAACCAGAATCGAAGCGAATATCAAAGAGATGACACGCGCAGCAGTCACCAACAGAGCAATGAATTCTAAACCGCCAAACAACCGGAAGATCGAGGATCCACTTCCACAATGCCACTTTTATCCTCAGCGACACTGGCACCGAGATTGCCCCGCCAGGAGGTCGGGAAACGGACCAGCGGTCGAACCACTCCACAACGCCGTTCGGCCGCAACAGACATAATAAACGCAACCTACGCCAAGGTCTACCTGCCCAAAATTCAGCTACAGGTAGACAAGAAATTCACCACAAGCATTGCTCGATACCGGGGCCTTTTGCTGCCTGATCAAGAGGGATCAAGTGCCCAAAGGGGCACATCCAGAAAATCCGAACAGCCGCACAACTAACAGGGAATGGACAACAGATGGACCTGCTAGGCAGTGTAACCATTTCATTCCACATTGCACAAACCATCGACACCGAGGCATTCATGGTAATGACCGACCTCATAGAAGAAGTCATTCTGAGACGGCCATGGCTCGTAGGGCACAAGATCATGTTGGATTATAATTGAGGATGTATCAATTTTGGGATTCACCAACGACGCACGATGCACTGGGAACGAGCCAATTGCAATATCACCCACAACCAACCAATCGTCACACCAAAACATCAATTTCCACAACCCCTAATACCCGAATTCCAAGACATCCTGCAAGAATTCCAATCCATCCTTAGTGAACGCAGTCACAATACCACCACCGCCAGTACCCAACACATTATCCGAACGACAACCCACACTCCATTCCGCACACCGCCGTATAGAAATTCTCCTGCCTATGTATAGGTGCGAACGAGGTATTTTCTATTTCTTTTTTTATACTATAGAAGACTTTTAAAGCTTCAGGGGATAGCGGGAATTTGCTATGAAAGAGGATAATTATTTTGTGTGAAAAACGAGGAATATAATTTGAAAAATGTGCAAACATTCCAACTACTCTTTTTGATGAAGCTGTTTTATTTGGAGGTGGAATTTCATGCAACGCTCTGAGTCTATCAGGACCAGGCCTAATAGAATAGCAGGATATCAAATATCTTAAGAGGTGACTCGAACGAAGAGAGAATTTGCTTTTCTCATTATTTATGGTTAGGTTGAATTTTTGAATAGCTTCTATAAAACGTCGAAGATTCTCATCATGTTCATTCTGATATCTACCACAAATGTGATATCATTCAGGTAAGTATATGTATCTGATAATTTTTCATTGCGAATAACGTGGTTTAAGCCTCTTTGAAACGCAGCTACTCCATTCGTTACTTCAAAGGGGATCCGAGTTTTTCATATGCATCGCTTAGGGTCAATAGAAGACTTTCCAAAGTCTCTGCCTAATATTGGTATCAGATAAACCACCTAAAAGCATCCTGAGTGAAATCTTCTCGATGCTTTTCAGCGGTAACAGCTTTAAATTTACAATCGTCTGCTAGAAGATTTAAAACTTGTAAAAATTGGTCAACATTTTCTTCAGATAGTTGAGTACAAGCGGTTAACTTATGCCGATTATAGACTTCATTAACTGGCTTCACATATATATCATTTAGGATTGAAATAGGATCTTGATATGTCCCAGCAGCACTAATATACTGGTAGACTTTGGCAGAGATGTAATTATAACGGATTTTCAATGTATCAGGGGCTTCTATTTTAGATGAGAAATTAAGAAATTTTGTATACCAGTGTTCCCATTCCAGAGTCGCATTTATAGAGTTTGAGTCGATGTCGAATTGTTTCGGAGCCAGAAACTAATTAACTGTTTATTAAATTGAAATGAAATGGAGAACCTCTTTCAAGGTTTTAATAAACAGTTAACTAGAGTAAAAACATTAAACACATTAAAACTAATGACGGATAGGAAAGTGAATGTCTATAAACAAAATCAGGCAACTAGATTATAATTTTATCACACCTAGTTAATCCAAAAGCAATCTAACTGAATGGGAGTGTGTTCGGTTTCAAATAATATTGCTTCCGTTACTTAACATTCAAACACAAGTTAAGGTTCGGGCCTTGGGAGCTGCGTTTTTAAAAAACGTTTCCAAAACTTAACAAATTTATTTTTATTTGTTACAGAAATTGATGTGAAATTTTGACAAACTGTTCTTAACTTTAAACCAAAATAAATTAATTAATTGAACTTATGTTGTGAGTCCCCTAAGCAAACTGCAATGCTAAAGCTGAATACCTTGACTGACTGTCAGGTCCTTGAGTTCCCGGGCTTTTTATAATAATCCTACCTCCTCACATGGCTGTGGGAACTTGCAGATCTCATGTCTGCTTTACTCTTAATTCTACACTTTGCTACATTGTTTCAATCTTATTTCTAGGTAATTGCGATATCTTAACCGTCTGTGACCTGCCACCTGCAGTGTCACTGTCGTCTCAGATACAAAGTTGCATATCCGTTCTCATGAACTGTTAATAATCTGTCTGGTTTATCCTTGTATTACATTGTTGCAATTGACTTATGATTTATTTAACAACTTCTAATAATTCCTATTAGATTTTATTATTTAATATATAGGTAAATTGGGGCATATATAAATCCTCCCGCCGTAAATGAAAAATTAAGGTTTTGCTTAATTTTTAAATTTATAAAATTCATTATTTAAAATTCATTGTTGTTAAGGGTACATTTATTGTTTCTTTATTTCTCTTTGTTTCCTTAAATCTAAAACTATTTCCTTTATTCTTATATCTAAGATACATTTTGTAATATATATATATATATATATATATATATATATATATATATATATATATAATTGCAATACGTTAGTATTCATTAACTTACCTTGTGTAAAAACTACTTATTATATATATTGCTGTGATATACTCCTTTGAATGCGGGAACTGGGTCCTTTCAACAAAAAAATTCTAGTCCCACAGATTGGGCGTCATAAACGGCTGTGATCCTCTTTTCGCCTCGGCTGCTCACCTAATGTTATAAACCTCCTCATTCATAAAAAAAAACAACACATTCCTACCAAAAACATCAACGTTAACTCTATTTACATCAATATTCAGAATACATTAAAATTTCAAAATTAAAACTCAGCATAAATTTCAGTTTTAAAAAAGAATTTCAAGATTAATTTTATTATCATTTTAATGTGCATCCAAAATTAAAGTCCTTGTTGGATGCCTACTAATTAATATAACAATATAAGCAGACCGGAGTCTGAGTATAAAGGGAGCATCTACCACCCCTTTACGTTAATTAACCAGGTTCGTCTAATTGAGCTCAAAGACATACCCAAATTTTCATCATATTACCGAACATCAAAAATAAATACCCCTTTCTACTTAAACAAGCAAATTTCATCTTAAAATTAAAATTTTATGGTTAGTACAATTTCACTAATGTCCATTTAAAGTAAATCAATTATAAAGTTATTCAACACACACAAAATGTCAAACAAAATAGTATAATTTACCTGAAGGTTACGGTCCTCGTAGCTTCAAAGTACATCGTCCCTTTAGTTAATCACACCATTCCAACAGGATTATATTTACGGCTTCTAATTCTCAACGCTTTTAAAATTTTCTCCATCACCATTTATTTAAAGTTGTTTCTGGGCTTTTCCGGAACTCATCTATGTATATCTGACCCTTGTTTCGTGGATCCAGACACGTATTTGAACCATTTAATTATTAACACCCCGAAAAATAGCAAATAACTTCATACTTCTTTCACCAATATACGCCAAAACTGCCTACTTTTGTGTATACATTTGTCGTTGTAAATTTTGCTAATTGGTACAGTGAAACTAAATTTTATTACCTTGTATCTAAGTGCACTGAAGTACATTCATGTTAGCACGTAAATAACCAACTATTTTGAATCACTTAAATATACGAGCAAAATTTTAAATTATTTTATCAAACTAAAATGCACTGTTTAACATCTTCAATCAAGTCGCGGATGTAAGAGCTTTTAACGCATCGAATAGTTAAAAGTCTAAGAGTCTAAGAGGGCTTGTTTATATTCATCTCGGTATATATAGCAAAAGCCGGCACGTCGCTTTTGTCCTCAAAACGGGTAATTCTAAAGAATTCCTCATTCTATGTTCCCAGTCTGTCGCTCGCGCGTCGATTTTTACGAATTTTCACTCGTCCCATTTAAATCTCAGAAATTTCAACACACGGCACGCAAGCATGTCCGAGAAAAACTAATTAATTTTGTACAGAAATTGTTGTTTCTACCTCTGATATTTGCATCCTATTTTCAACCAATTGTGACCCTCGTGACGTTGCTTAAATCCCGCCTTTTACTATATGTGTCTTTGCTTGACGCATTTTCTCTTTCCTTTTCTAACCTGTTCGTATTGGTGCAAATTGATATTCTTTATTATCGATTATATTTTAGTCCATGTGGACTGTTATCTGGGTTTAATAACCCCGTATCGCACATTCTCGTGAATATTAAGCCCCGGTTTCTCCAAGATTCTTTGAAACCATTTGTTATCTGCAAACTTTTCGCCGTATGTGACATTTAAACTACGCAGGTGTTCAACATAATATTAATTCTCAGAGCTTTATTTTCTGGTATTATAATCTTGGGTTTTTACAAGTTTCTATAGATATTATCTGTTACTAACGGTTCAATTAACTTCAATTAAAATTAATACTCTTTAATTTTTAGTGAATCCTAATTAAATATTCAATTATTATTTGTACATTTCGTTTAATACTCGTTGCCCAAACTTGAATCAATTAATATAAATCTTGCACGTAATTTCCATTTGATTCTTTACTTTGGAATAATTAAATTACGCGTTGGGCATTTTAAAACTGCTTATTTTTATATAAAGCGTCTTGTAAATAATTTTAATCTCTTATTTTAATAAAACGAATGAATTTTTATTCTCCACGGGTTTTTAATAAAGCGTATTATCTAATAAACTTCCGTATACACGGTGATTAAAATTATTTGATGTAATCCATTAATTTTCTACCCTGGTCTAAATATGAGTATTTTCCCCCTATTTGAATACAAATAATCCCACTTATTTGAATTCAAATATAAAACATTTAGACAAAAAAAATTACAAAAAAAACTGCCTATCTCTCTCTACCCTTATCTATCTAACTTACCTACTTTGTCTCCAATTCAAAAAAAAATATTTACAGCTACCCTATCCTATTCCTAACTCACACCTAATTCTATAAACTGAAATTATCCCTAACTTCATCCTACTCATCCATCTAATCCTATATACATCCTATATACCTATCCTATTCCTAACTTTTAACTAATCTTCACTATACTTTACTTCCCCCTACCTAATCCTATACACCTATCCTATTTCTAACTTTATTCCTAACTCTCCACTAATCTTATATGAAATATCTATACTTAACCTATCTTATTTTCTTCCTACCTTTACTCTTTATTCTCATCCTAAACCTATTCCTACTTATCTCCCATATTTATCCTATACCTAGCTTTATTTTCTATAAACACTTACTTCTACTTTTCTATATACACCTATTCTATCCCTTGTTCTATATCTATACTAAAGTTCACCTATCTCTATCCTTTGTTCATTAAGTTATTTAAATCTAACTCTCTTCTTGACCCTCCAAGTCTTCCTTCTTACCATCCTAATACTCTTCATCCCTATCTCTCCCCCTTCTATATCTATACTTAACATCTCTATTATCTCACATACAATAAACTTATCATCCCTCTTATCCTGACTCTTAAATATTACTTCTTCTTCAGTCCCTACACTTGTCTGTTTCTCATTTATTCTTGTTTCCTTTCTGCCGACAAACCAAACGATACTACTTTACAATTATCGATTTTTCCTCTATGGAAAACCCTACGTACCTTCTAGAATTTTTGTGTAATGGAATTCGCCAGAATGAATCCCTTAAATCTACTTTATTAAAACAAACTTGCCATCTTTACTTAATTTCGCCTTCACCTGCTCCTGATATGCTGCTTCTACCCCCACTACTTCTGCATGTTTTTGTAATAAAGCTTGAACCTCTACTTTCCTATCCTCTGGACATCTTATTGTGTTGATCTGTTTTACTTCATCATCCTCTACCTCTACTACATTAATACTAAACCCCGTGTCATCCTCTGTGACTTCATAACTGCCCTTCCATGGCACTACCCTATCCTTAATCCTTATTACCTTCCTTTCCATATCTATCAAAACCCCTAACTTCATCATACAGTCAACACCTAAAATGCTCTGAAACTTCAGTCCAGGTACAATTACAAACTCCTGTTCACAGCTTAAACCTCCTATATCTATCCTAAGCACCACAACACTATTTACTACAGCAAACTTCTTTTTATTTGGAGCTACTAAATGGCTACGCTTTATAGGCATAATTCTATCACAAACCTTATCCCTAATTTTGCTGACGAATTCCTCCGATATTAAACTCGCCTCTGCCCCTGTATCAAGTAATACTTCTACATTATTCTCAAAAATTTCTAAATTAATAATTGGCAAACATAATTTTCTACAGTTTCTGGCTCTACTTCCTCCTCAATTTTGAAAAATTCACGTGGATGTTCATATACATTTACACAGAAATCTAGTGGTCTGTCGCGTTCTAAAAATCCTGTCCCATCCTGTTTTCCGTGCTTGGTCCTGGTTGTCCTTCTACAACCTGTGCGTACGTCCTCCTCGTGTTAATATCCGTGTCCCTGTCTCTATTCAGGCGTGCTGGTCACAGTCCTGTTTACCTCCGGTAAACTGTTCTGTCGCGTGTAACTAGGTCTTGGCGTCGGTCCCCTAGTCGCACTATTGCTCCTGTATTCCTGTCCTCGTCGTTCCCAATTCGGTCGAAAATTTCTGTTGTAGTCAGGCCGTCTCGGATAATTCGGTGTCCTGTTGTCAAACCTAACTGTGTTAACGTTTCGTTCTCGTATCTCTCTTGTCCGTCCAACACATACATCGTCATATCTCTGTAAGTATTCCAAAACGTCTCCCGTTCTGTGATGTTTTGTAAGGCCACGTGTTGTCTAATTTCCAGTTCAAAATGTCGTGATAGGTACTTGATTATCTGTCTGTCCGTCAATGGTGGATTCAGTTGTTTGGCCACACTGTATTTGCGGATGGCATATTGCTCCCTAGAACCTGCAAACTCTCCCTTAAATTTTCCTGTAATCAAGTCGTCCCTAATCTGATCCTGTTTGTGATCACTCCAGTAATGTTGTAAAATTTGTTTTCAAAGTCCTGATACGTGTCTATGTCCTGTCCTACTAAATTGTACCATGCCTCCGCATTGTCCTTTAATAAAGCCTTTATCGTATTTAGTTTAGTCTGTTCGTCAAATAAATTTCCCACTAGATTTCTTACACTATTAATAAAAATTTGTGGATTTACCCTGTTATCGCCATAAAACTTCATGTGTTGGTCCAATGATACTCCACCTGTAGAAAATCTGGGACCATCCCCCGTTAAATTTGACATGTTGTATTTGATACTACTAACTTCGCGTTCTACCCTGCCTAACTGATCCCTACATGAGTCCGTTACTTCAGTCATTTTATATTAATCTCTTCTTCACAAAAATGCGTACTTCGGACCTTAAATGTCCCATTTCCTGTCGAAGACCTGTAATATCACGCTCATTTTTATCAACCCTATTTTCAACTTCCCCCATCTTTACGGTAAGACTATTTTTAAATTCTGAAACTTCTTGATTCGTCTTATCTATTTTCTGACTAATCTCCTCTAACTTCCTGTTCGATTCTTCACTCATTCGGTCAAATTTTCGATTTGAGTCCTCTCTCGCTCTATTCGATTCATCGCTTAGCAGTTCTAATTTTCTGTTAGACTCCTCCATCGCTCTATTCGATTCTTCCCTAGCTAATCGCATTTCCTCTAACATTCTCATCATTAACTCATTTCCTGTTTCTCCTGATTCCGTCCTCGACTGATCTCTACTGCCTCCAGCTTCTTCCATTTTCGAAATTTTCTCACACAATGCACTATCGTCACTTCCAATTTCCACTCCTTGACTCCTTAACCACTCTTTTCTCTGCATACGTTCTAATCACTCACACACACTCTAAAAATACTCTTAAATTTATACACAAACAGAAACTCTCTTTCTCAGATCGCCAGTTTCTGGAATAAAATAACAAAAATTTTATTTGGAGCTCGAGCCCTCACGTTGTGGTCGCCAAAATTTGCTGTGATATACTCCTTTGAATGCGGGAACTGGGTCCTTTCAACAAAAAAATTCTAGTCCCACAGATTGGGCGTCATAAACGGCTGTGATCCTCTTTTCGCCTCGGCTGCTCACCTAATGTTATAAACCTCCTCATTCATAAAAAAAAACACATTCCTACCAAAAACATCAACGTTAACTCTATTTACATCAATATTCAGAATACATTAAAATTTCAAAATTAAAACTCAGCATAAATTTCAGTTTTAAAAAGAATTTCAAGATTAATTTTATTATCATTTTAATGTGCATCCAAAATTAAAGTCCTTGTTGGATGCCTACTAATTAATATAACAATATAAGCAGACCGGAGTCTGAGTATAAAGGAGCATCTACCACCCTTTACGTTAATTAACCAGGTTCGTCTAATTGAGCTCAAAGACATACCCAAATTTTCATCATATTACCGAACATCAAAAATAAATACCCTTTCTACTTAAACAAGCAAATTTCATCTTAAAATTAAAATTTTATGGTTAGTACAATTTCACTAATGTCCATTTAAAGTAAATCAATTATAAAGTTATTCAACACACACAAAAATGTCAAACAAAATAGTATAATTTACCTGAAGGTTACTGTCCTCGTAGCTTCAAAGTACATCGTCCCTATAGTTAATCACACCATTCCAACAGGATTATATTTACGGCTTCTAATTCTCATCATCATCATCATCATTTTGTTTTCGACCTTACTTAAGGTCGGTTTGACGCAGCTCTAACTTCTTTTCTATTCTGTGCTAATCTAAAAAGCTCTACATACCCTTCACAACCTAAATTTCTAATAATTTGACTAATATAGTTTGGTCTAGGTCTTCCTATATCCTTCTATCTTTTTCCTATCCTGCTGGCTCTACATAGATATTAGCAACCTGATGGTTGTTAAAGAACTCTAACATGTTTACATGATTACCATTTATAGGAAAATGAAATATAACCTGGTTATCCGCTTCAAAAAGGAAAAGTGTTAAATTATATGTTATGGTAAGGCTTAAGCAACGAATCGCTGCCAACATGCCAGACCGCTACCTAATTGTGAGTTATGTCATGGTGACGTTTATTAAATTATATGTTATGGTAAGGCTTAAGCAACGAAACGCTACCAACATGCCAGACCGCTAACCTAATTGTGAGTTATGTCATGATGACGTTTATTAAATTATATGTTATGGTAAGGCTTAACAAGAAACGCTACCAACATGCCAGACCGCTAACTAATTGTGAGTTATGTCCTGGTGACATTTAGTTAACTGATTTTTTTTTTTGTTTTGTTTTCGAACTTACTTAAAGTCGGTTTGACGCAGCTCTAAATTCTTTTCTATTCTGAGCTAGTCTAAAAAGGTCTACATACCCTTCACAACCTAAATCTCTAATAATTTGACTAATATAGCTTTGTCTAGGCCTTCCTACTCTATTTTTATTTGGTAGTCTATAATCTAAGACTTTACTAAATAGTCCCTCATGTCTTAACTGGTGCCCTATCATTCTATCTCTCCTGACTATCAATTGTTTCCATATACAAGGATCCTCACCTATCCTTCTATAAACTTCCTCGTTTGTTACTCTATCTGTCCAACTAATCTTTAACATTCTCCTATAACACCAAGTTTCAAAAGCTTCTATCTTTTTCTTATCAACTTCTTTAATTGTCCAAGTCTCACTACCGTACAGTAGAACGCTCCATACGTACGACTTTAAGAAACTTTTTCTATTATCTAAACTAATACTATTAGCTATTAGTAAGTTTTTCTTTTTTAAAAACATTTTTCTAGCTTGAGCTATTCTAGCTACTATATTCTTACGATGACGAGCCCCAAGTACCCCCTCCCGGAGATCCGAATTTTACTTGTGAGCTCTCCATCATATGTATTTCGTGTTTTAGGCCACGCACACCTGGGAAATATTGTGGTAGGCTCCCATAGGCGTCGCCGTGGATCAATGTAGTAAGCGTAAGACTACGGATCCCAAGGTCCCGGGTTCATATCCCGATACGGTCGACTGCTTGAAAAATGGCAGGTGAGCATTTTTCACAAATATTACGCCCTCGTTCGGATGAGAGGTTAAATGGAGGTCCCGTGTGTGAGTGTTGTCACGCACGTTAAAGATCCCTACCTTGCCTGGAACGGCAAGGGTTCGGCAAAATTCTAATTCCAGGCAACAAAAAACTCGCCTCCTGGTCAATGTAGTACCTTCGGGTGGAGCATTGGAAATGTAAATGAACGGTAGGCTCCCATATCTTTCCACAACGCAGTTTTTAAAGATTTTAGCAAAAAGCCGTATCCGTCATGGCCAACCCCCAACAAGCTTGTAAATTATTGAGGATCGCCCGAGACCAACCGACCCTCCTCCAATATCTTTTAGCCAGCAAGGCTGCTGCCCCTTGTTGCGCCTTTTAATCGCCTTTTACGATAAGCAGGCTTACTATAGTAGTATTCTTTATCCCCTACTAATTCTCAACGCTTTTAAAATTTTCTCCATCACCATTTATTTAAAGTTGTTTCTGGGCTTTTCCGGAACTCATCTATGTATATCTGACCCTTGTTTCGTGGATCCAGACACGTATTTGAACCATTTAATTATTAACACCCCAGAAAAATAGCAAATAACTTCATACTTCTTTCACCAATATACGCCAAAACTGCCTACTTTTGTGTATACATTTGTCGTTGTAAATTTTGCTAATTGGTACAGTGAAACTAAATTTTATTACCTTGTATCTAAGTGCACTGAAGTACATTCATGTTAGCACGTAAATAACCAACTATTTTGAATCACTAAAATATACGAGCAAAATTTTAAATTATTTTATCAAACTAAAATGCACTGTTTAACATCTTCAATCAAGTCGCGGATGTAAGAGCTTTTAACGCATCGAATAGTTAAAAGTCTAAGAGTCTAAGAGGGCTTGTTTATATTCATCTCGGTATATATAGCAAAAAGCCGGCACGTCGCTTTTGTCCTCAAAACGGGTAATTCTAAAGAATTCCTCATTCTATGTTCCCAGTCTGTCGCTCGCGCGTCGATTTTACGAATTTTCACTCGTCCCATTTAAATCTCAGAAATTTCAACACACGGCACGCAAGCATGTCCGAGAAAAACTAATTAATTTTGTACAGAAATTGTTGTTTCTACCTCTGTTATTTGCATCCTATTTTTAACCAATTGTGACCCTCGTGACGTTGCTTAAATCCCGCCTTTTACTATATGTGTCTTTGCTTGACGCATTTTCTCTTTCCTTTTCTAACCTGTTCGTATTGGTGCAAATTGATATTCTTTATTATCGATTATATTTTAGTCCATGTGGTCTGTTATCTGGGTTTAATAACCCCGTATCGCACATTCTCGTGAATATTAAGCCCCGGTTTCTCCAAGATTCTTTGAAACCATTTGTTATCTGCAAACTTTTCGCCGTATGTGACATTTAAACTACGCAGGTGTTCAACATAATATTAATTCTCAGAGCTTTATTTTCTGGTATTATAATCTTGGGTTTTACAAGTTTCTATAGATATTATCTGTTACTAACGGTTCAATTAACTTCAATTAAAATTAATACTCTTTAATTTTAGTGAATCCTAATTAAATATTCAATTATTATTTGTACATTTCGTTTAATACTCGTTGCCCAAACTTGAATCAATTAATATAAATCTTGCACGTAATTTCCATTTGATTCTTTACTTTGGAATAATTAAATTACGCGTTGGGCATTTTAAAACTGCTTATTTTATATAAAGCGTCTTGTAAATAATTTTAATCTCTTATTTTTAATAAAACGAATGAATTTTTATTCTCCACGGGTTTTTAATAAAGCGTATTATCTAATAAACTTCCTTATACACGGTGATTAAAATTATTTGATGTAATCCATTAATTTTCTACCCTGGTCTAAATATGAGTATTATATATATATATATATATATATATATATATATATATATATATAATTAGAAAAATTATTAGAATGATTAACACAATTGTCCAAACGCTAATATTGTCATAATGTAACTTGGACACTTTGAGTTCACTTAAATGTTCTTTCTAACTTTCCATTAATTTCATGGCGTGGTTGAGGTCGTCTATATCTAGATGCTCTAACTTCATGGGTTTCTTGACTATTTCTTCGTCTTTTTGTTGCTCTATCTTGAACTGTAGTTCCGGTAGGTTTGCAAATTTCTTTGTTGCTATGGGGTCTTGATAAACTCTGATTACTTCATCTTTCAATTTTACATAACAGTCTTCTTTAAGAGTAATTAATTTGCTTCCGGTTAATGCTAGGTTATTTTCATCTTGATTGCAGTGGTTGGTTTCTATTACTTCAGTTGGAAAAATGTTTATCCATTTGTTTTTTGTAACTTTTTGAATTTTCATGTTGGTTATTTGCACGGGTTCGGCTTCACAGCTTTCGTAATGGTTTGAAAATTTTAATAGTTGTACTTCGCAAGGGCTGTCTTCTTGAATGGTTGTTGTCGTCAACGATTGGAATAAGTATTGGTTTGGTGTTACTTCGGTACACTTTTCGTTTGTATAACCATATCTCAGTTCATTTAAGGATAGGCATTTGGTTTTGGGTATGATAACTTGGTATGTGCTAGTAACTTTCGTTGGAAAAGCAAATAAATGATAATAATTTTAGTTGTTCTCTTCTACTATTGGGATCTCTATTAAAAATATTATTTCATTGTTCTTAATGTAGCCTTTAACTATAGCTATTTTTTCAAATATTAAAATGTTTGATTCTGTTAGGTCGAATTTTTGTGCGAATGTCCAATAGTCTATGGTATTTTGCATACTGGCTAATTTTATTGGTAGTATACCGGGTTGTTTTTATATCTTCTATTATTATTTGGTTGTCCGTTCTACCTGGGCGGAGGTTGACGGTAAGGGTGATGATTGTCCATTTAAAATTACAGGGTGTCTTAAATTTTTCAAGTGAATGTACTTCGTTATTTTGCCGTTGTCTACTACTGCTATATTTTTGTCTGATATTCTCTTAATTTTAAATGGGCCTAAATTTCTGAGTGCCGTTTTATGTCACTTACTTTGGAAATTTTTCTCATACACGGTTTGTCCTATTGAAAATTTATTTGTGTCAGTATTTTTATTACGGGTTGTGGTGATACGTTTCTTATCGTTATCTAATTTATTTTTTACTTTGTCATAAGTTATTTTTAGTTTTTCTTTGTGATCTTTCGCATATTGTTGATATACTTCTTTGAGGTAGCGTATGTCATAGGGATTGCGTGAATCTGAATGTCCTAGAGTTAATTCTAAGGGTGTAAAATTTGTCGATGAGTGAATTGTATTATTGTTTGCGATTAATGCATATGACATTAAATTGGTTATGTGTTCCTTTTCATAAGTTATTCTTAATAAGTGAATTTGTTCTAACAGGTTGAATGTAGTCGTGTAATGAGTCCATTTGATTCAGGGTGGTTTTCCGTTATGAAATGAATTTTTATTTTGTGGAGTTCTAAAGTGTTTTGTATTGTCTCATTGGGTTACGTCCATGCTATTTTTAGAAGTGATGGGTATTGCTTGACCTATTTTTGTGAATGCGTCTACAATTGTTAAATAGTTTTCTGCTTCTACTACTAGAGTGTCGGCATGCAATTTTTGAAATGGTTTGTCGGGTGTTTTGGTTAACATTAAGGGTATCTTTGGGGGTTTTCTGTCGTATTTCGCTTTGTCACATTGTTCACATTGGTTAATGAAATCTGCGGTCAATTCTTTCACGTCTTTAAAATAATATTGTCTTATAAGTTGTTTTATGGTTTCATTAATTCCACGATGGTGGTTTTTCCTTCGTGTTGGTTTCTAACTACATCATTTATTTCGTCAGGGTCGTCTAGTGTTATTAATTTTCTCGTACATCTGATAAGTTCAGGGCCAGAGTTATTGAATAATTTAACGTATAATTCTGAAAATCTTTGGTATAAGTGTTCCGTATTTTGTCTTTAATAAACGATTTTTTATGTCAATGTTGGCTCCTAATTTTTTTAGAAGGTTCATTCTGATTAGTCCGTCATATTTGTCGTTAAATTCGAAAATACAAAATTTATGTTTCATTTTTACATTAAATGTTCTCGGTACGGGTATATTGGCTACGAATTGGTGTAGTGTTGTTTGATGAGCTGTTTTAATTTTAAATGGTTCTCTTTCTACATATTCTAAATAATGTTCCTTCACGGTTCTGGGGCTAATTAATGTTTTCGAGGATCCGGTATCGATTAATAGTTTAAATTCGGCGTGGGGGTATTTTAGTACTAGGTGATTTATGTTATTTAGGTTTATTAAGTTTGGTCGTTTATGAATCGGTCTATCTGAAAATTTGAGCACGAGTTTTCTTCGTCGTCCTCTTCGTAAGTTTTATCTGGTTCGTCACATTCATAGGTTTTCCATGGTTTTAATCATCGTTCGTACTGGGCTGAATGTAATTATTCTGGTCATTATCAAATTTTTCCACTTTTTAGTGAAATAGTTCTTCCGATGTAAAATTGCGTTTTTGATAAAGGTTTGGTCGGATATGTGTTATTTTTGTATTTTGTCTGGTGCTACCAGATGAGGTATCGATTGGCGTTGGTTTATAATAATTATTAGGGTTGTTATTATTATTATTCATTGGTGTATTTCTACTAGGGTTGGCGCTGAATGCTGGTCTTTGTTGGTTTATGTTTTGATTGAATCTTGGTTGAAATGCGGGTTTCGTAAAATTTGGGTTAAACGTTGGTTTTCAAAAATGTTTATATTGATTATTAAAATTCGTATTGTTGAAACTTGGGTTATTAATTCCCGTTGATTTGTTTGTGCATTGAAGGGTGTAAATTTTTGTTGAGGAATTGTTTGTCTCGCGGCTTGTATAGTTTTATTGGTGAATAACTTTTATTTGCGTTGGGGTTGTATAGACTGTTGCGGTAATACATTACATTTTCTTCTTCTATTACCAGGTTCATGGCTTCTAGGTTTTGGGGACGTTGGAATCTGATCTTATCTGATAGTCGTTCTGGTAAAGCGTTTATATATGTGTCCAGTGCCATTTCGTCATACATTTTTGTTTTTAAATGTCGAATATTTTGATCGGGTTCTTCGATTTTTAATTTTGTTAGGATTAGACTTTGCACGTCTTGGCACTTCATTCCGAATTGATACGGGGATTGGTTGTTTTTTATTCTGATGTTTATTAGGTCTCGTACAAGGCATTTTAGGTTACGTTGATCGCCAAAATATGCGATTAGTAGGCGTTTAAAGTCCTGCCTTTCTTCAAGGTTATCTCTACTGGCAATTAAGGTTAGTGCCCGTCTGGTCAGTTTGCTTATTATCAGGTGTAAAAATAATGAATTTCTTTCGTTATGTCCGGGTTTGTAGAAGGTTTTCAAAAACATTTTGCATGCTCCAATGAAGTTCACGAGGTGAGCTTGCTCGCTATTAAAAAATTAAATTGTTTCCAGGTAAAGTTTTATATCTGCATTCATTTTGGTTAATGGTAGCTTTCGCTTTTGAGTAATTTTAAATTTTGTAAAAATTGGGTTTTATTTCGCTCTTGGTATCGTTACTTTTGGTTGGATTTGTTAATTTTCAGTTCAGATTGCGTCGGGTTATTTATAGAATTGTAATTACTATTATTTGTACTTGGTTACACGGTGCGGTAATTAATTTGTCAGATTTATACTTGATAATGTTGGATTAATTGCTGTAGTCTTGAATTTGTTTGTTTTTATTACGCGGGCGTTAATTTGTCATGAATTCTATTTGAGTTTTGCTTTCTGAAAGATTCTGATGTGAATAAATAATTTCTCGCAGTAGCTACTTTACTTTGTATATTTTGCGTCAGTTATGGCTTTATCTTCGTTTAGTTGTGTTGGTTTTTTCAGGTCTATTGTAATTATATCTTATCCGTGAGTGTTAATTGAATTTCATCAAACGTGTAACTCGTTTATCTCGTCACCTTGAGCTTTAAATATAAGGTTTGCAGGTTTTTAATTAATTATTTTGCTATACTATTGCTTTTGTAATTTAATCACAAGTTATGTTTACTTGAAGATGTAGTTTAGTTTCTTGATAATTTTAATTGCGTAAATGCTGTATAATATTGCGATTATACTTATTGGAGTTATTAATACTTTTCTGAAAGGTGTTGCTTTCAGTTGGTGTGGGAATTAAATAATTCGCTTCTTTACTTCGTTAATTACTTGCATAAATGTTGCGTCTGATGATTATTTTTAGATATCTCCGTATAAAGAATATTCAATTATGCTGCACGTCTTTAAGTTAATTATAGCATTCAGTAATGTAATTTATTTATAGATTTGCGATGATGAATAGTTTCGTTCAATGTTGGTCGTAATTTTATGCGCTTTATTTTACTTCGTGATGGATTAATTATTAGTAGATCGTAATGCAAAATGCGTTTCTTTAATTTATAGAAATGTTCTAGAAGTTAATTCTCTAAATAGTCGTTTCTCTAATGAAGTTTTAAGTTTGGAATAGATCGTTTCTGTTGCGTTTGTTTATAGGAATTGCGTTTAGCTTTTGGTATTAAACGATGGAGTTAATTTTCGTTCTGTTTTTAGTTTGCTGGATTAAACCGTTGCGTTTCCGTATTAGCTTAATAATTGTGGGTCAGTTAATTTGGTATTAATAAATTTTCGTACTTCGGTTACGTTTGGTATTAGTTTAATGAATGTGCGCCAGTTATTTAGGTTGTTTTTGGTTTGTTTTAATAATTGCAATAAAAAAATCTCTTAAAAAGTCAAGTTTCTTTTGCTTTAAAAATCTCTTTAAAATTCAGGTCTCATAAAACAGTTCTCGTTTGCTTTAAAATAAACTTTCTCAAAATAGATTCTCGTTTGAAAATAATTTATCTTCGTAAACTATTTTCAAAAAAAATATTGGCATAAAATAAAATTCTGTACATATAATAAAAAAAATTCTCTTATATTAGCATATATCAATTATAGTTTGTAAAATCAATTTGGTTTTAAGGAAATGAACTTACATTAATTTTTTGATAGTTCCATGGACTCGTCGATGCTTGTACGTTGTCCATGTTGGTTTGGTTTGTTGGAGCTGATCGATTTATGTATCTTGTCCAACTTCTGTTTGGTTCTACCAAAATTGCAAATTGAAATTCTTGGTCACCAGTCTTCCAATTTTTGGATTCTTAGTGCCATTTTGACATCCGTACGACTGCGCCAGTTAAGGTTCGGGCCTTGGAAGCTGTATTTATAAAAAATGTTTCCAAAACTTAACAAATTTATTTTTAATTGTTACAGAAATTAATGTGAAATTTTAACAAACTGTTCTTAACTTTAAATCAAAATAAATTAACGTCTAAGCAAACTGCAGTGCTGTAGCTAAATATTTTGACTGACTGCCGGGTTCTTGAGCTCCCGGGTTTTTTATAAAAATCCTACCCCCTCACATGGCTGTGGGAACTTGCAGATCTAATGTCTGCTTTACTCTTAATTCTACACTTTGCTACATTGTAACAATCTTATTTCTAGGTAATTGCGATATCTTAACCGTCTGTGACCTGCCACCTGCAGTATCACTGTCGTCTCAGATACAAAGTTGCATATCCGTTCTCATGAACTGTTAATAACCTGTCTGGTTTATCTTTGTATTACATTGTTGCAATTGACTTATGATTTATTTAACAATTTCTAATAATTCCTATTAGATTCTATTATTTAAATATATGTAAATTGGGGGTTACATAACTCACATTAACGTGGAATACTAAGATGGAATTAAAATGGTTGATTTCCATTTATAACAACAAATAAATTAAAATGTTGTATAAACTACAAATGTATATCTCGCAACTCATCATACTAACCCTCAATAGCTCTTCAAAGAAAATTTATAAAGTTTATGTACAAATATATCGCTTTATTTACTGCTAAAAGCTCATCATATAAATTCAAATAATAGCTAGCAAAGTTTAGCATACCTTATACACATCTTAAATATTTAACAATAACCACTATACAACCTGTTAAACAAATTCTTTCATGATTACAATTTTTGATGAGGCTATCGACCAATCTTGTTATTCTATTCCCATATATCGAATTGTATAATTTTCAACTAAAAATTTTCCAAATTTCAAAACATTTAAAATTCGAAATCTCGAAAATTAACTTAGATAGAATCATTTGGATTACAAATAAGCATGCACCTGACCTTTTTGAACCATATATCAAATTACAGAAATTTCGTTAAAAAATTTTTTCAAGTCCGAACGCTTAAGGCACATTAGCATTTTTATTTTTCGACACACGACGATAAAATTCTGTGTATTAATAAAGGACATCAAATACCGACAGGGGTGTGGTTTCGGTTGAAGTGGATTTTTTAAATTTATTTCCATGACATCTCGTTCTGCTTTCGTGATAATCACCTTTCATAAATTTTAAAATATAGGAAAAAGAATCCTAAAACTCGGTAATTTTTTATTATGCAATCGATTGTTTAGATAAGTGATTACATAACAGCACTAAAATGAATGAAATTTGGGAAGCACGACCAATTCCAAGAAGTCCTCGAGCAGAAAGTAGATTACTTACATCTACACTAAAGTTCAAGAGACCCCGAATATATAAATAAGTACAAACAATAAAGACTTGCCAGTCTGACGTAATGTTTACCACTAGAAAACATGTTTTAAATATTTAATGCACTCGCTAAAAGAGAAACACAAAACTATCTTATATAGGCGCTATATTTACTTTTATACACTTAATATTTTTAGAGGTAATCACTGCAATCAACGGAAACTACTCTGCAATCAAATCAATTGAATTTGAAAACTGAAAAACTTCTTGCGGGATTAAAAACAGATCAAATTAGACATTCTAAGCTTCCAGGCACATATTCGATGCACACTATTAATTTAAATGCGAGCTCGTCGACGGTCACGGTAAAACTGTACAGTATGAATAATTACATTAATTTTATGTACACTTTAGACGTGAAAGTGCCTTAGGATAAATCTCGTGCAACCAGTATTAAAAAACGCAGTTTAAAATATATTCCTCTCCATGATTATTAAGGTAGCCTAATATTGCATCAACTATTAACCCTGTCAATCTCCAATTCCTGCCGGTTTATCATTATCAACTGTAATATTAGTCTCTTCGTATTTCTCCTTTAGCAAAAGTTATTGTTTGTAGTTAAATAATATTGCATAACACCATCATGCTTAAAATGCAAGCAAATCCTGTGTTATATCCATGTCATATAGATAATAAAGTCGCAAAGTAGCTGAAATTTCAACTATTTTCCAAAGTGACAATATAAGTATAACTCTGTTTAACTTGTCAGGAACTATATATTAGAGTTACGAGCTACTATTAGGCAACCCGTCAAACACAGAAGCGCCGCAAACAACATATATACTACAGAAGCCTAGAATTTTCTAGCATATACTGGACTATGAATCAGCCTTTTAATTCGGGCTATATATAAGACTGCTGATAAATGTAAGAGTTAGTCTATATCAGAATGTCGTGTATAAATCATCTCGTATATAGTTAGTGGTTCATTACGTTCTGAAAGTCTTTTAGTAAATATAAATTTATATTATGTGAACGTGTCTATTGTACGGACAGCTTGTAGAATGCATAAATAGACAAAAGTGTAATAAATAAATAATAGTGTTAGTGTTGTTAATAGACCTATGGTTAAGAATTTAGTTTAAGAAGATATTAGTGCTTGTAAATAGCAATAGTGTGATAGTGCTTCATTGTAATTGGACAGAAAACATCTATAAATAAGGTATATACTGTTAATTAGGCTTGTGAATCGTGAATAATAAAGACTTTTATTACTACTTGTTTTAAATTAGTGAAACGCGTTAGTAGTAGCCCACTACATTACATTTCTTTTCTCAAGAACTTAGATATCCATTTCAATTACTTGGACATTTAAACAACTAATCAATACCAATGTATACTTCACATTTTATAACATAATCAAAATAACATGTATAAAAATAATTTCAAAATTTACATCATTTATTTCTTACGATTGTAGTTGCAGCGGTCCTGATCGTTTCCTATTTAGATGTTTACTATAAACACGGCGTAAAATCACAGAATTTGCACCATTTTCCCTGTTGTTGGGGTACACTTCAACGAAATATCTCGCCACTAAACAACTCCCTCGAATACACACATCTTTTTTTGCTACAGTTGAACTCATTATCATAACAATTGAAGCATACGCGCCGATTGTTTCCGTTTAAGAAATGTTGATACAATACCTGATACGAATAGTATTTAACGAACGGTAAAAATTAAAATATATAAAAGAAAAACAAACTCTCCATTGGCTTATTTTCCCCAAGGTATTGATACTATCACAGTCGGATTTCACAAACAGGTATCGACACCGCATCCTTGGAATAAAATTTTTAACGAAATTTCTGAAATTTGATATATGGTTCAAAAAGGTCAGGTTCGTGCTTATTTGTAATCCAAATGATTCTATCTAACTTAGTTTTCGAGATTTCCAATTTTAAATACTTTGGAATTTGAAAATTTGTAGTTGAAAATTATACAATTTGATATATGGGAATAGAATAACAAGATTAGTAGATGGCCTCGTTCAATATCGTAATCATGGAAGAATTTGTTTAAGAGGTTGCATAGTGGTTAATGTTAAATATTTAGGATGTGTGTATAAGGTATGCTAAACTTTGCTAGTTAGGATTTGAATTTATACGATGAGCCTTTAGCGACAACTGAAGAAATATATTTGTACATAAACTTTATAAATTTTCTTTGAGGGCTGTTGAGAGTTAGTATGATGAGTTACGAGATATACATTTGTAGTTTATACAACGTTTTAATTTATTTGTTGGTTTAGGTGGAAATCAACCGTTTCAATTCCATCTTCGTGCTTCACGTTATTGTGTTAAGTATTGGAAGCGACAGTATTTAACACCGAACACACTCCCATTCAGTTAGATTGCTTTTGGATTAAACCAGGTAAATAAAATCTTAAGTAGAAGGGATGAAATGGGTGCATTAGACTACTTTTTATGCAACTACGCAGGTTCGATGGCTCGAGGATAAATCAACCTAGCTGGGTTACTTCCCACGAAGTCGGACAACGAATTTGTGGCTTACTACGACTCGTTGGTCAGGCAGGCCCAACCCCACCGGCTGGGAGTCGGAGTTACACCATTTCACATCAATTTTGTCCTCGCCATTGCCTTCTTTGCACTATTTCTCGATTCAAACAATCATAGTGCCACTGTAACGATGCAACTTAGTCATAACATCCATTTAAATTCCGACGATTATTTATATACAAGAGGCTGTGGTTGTGTCTAGCTTTGGGAGTATTTGCTTATAATATTAAGCTATTCTCTGATTTGCGTTGTCAGATTAGTATCTTGCTGCGGGTGCTCTAATGGGAAAGTTTCCCTGACGCCAGATACTCTGTAGGTGTTGACAAACTGGAAATAGATTATTATTATTATAAAAAAAATCTAAGCCGCATGTACGGCTCACAACCAAACTTAGACATTAAGTTCAACAAATATTACTTACCTTTGTGTTAAATATTTGAAATTTAATTGTACGCGATATATAAAAAAATTAAATAATAAATAGTAATGTGTAAAAATTCGTATTTAAAGTCGAATATCTTGATTAATAATTGAAATATCAAAAAGTGAATAGCGTATTCGTATTCAGCGTAAAAAACTGTATAAGAATCATATATTATATGTCTTGTAACATCACGGGAACCGTGCAACGGACAGACAGACAGACCGAGCGACAGACTAGACCATCTCATTAACCAAACGAAGTTTGGTTGAAAATGCTCATATGATTACATTAAACTGTATGATTTGTTTATATTAATAGTCATGATTCACTTACGTATTAAATGATATTTACTACGTTGTTTTGGCCATTGTGAGCCTCTGACGAATGCTGGGTCCATGGCGATCGCGGCATAGTTCCATCTTGACGTCTAAAGTCTAGCAAGTAGGCTATGAAGTAAACGTTAATGCACTGTACTATCTTGTACTCAAATACCATCACAATAATTTTTATTTATAAAATTTATAGAGATTTATGGTAAACACAATATTTTTATAAACTTATTTTACTCTGCCAGGTGGAAGGTCTTTTATGATGATCACTCAAATATGTTGAGCAGTCTTTACGACTGTGGAACTCGGTCCATAACGACATTCGATGCCTAAATGTTTCCTTGGAAACCCATCAACACTGGGGATCTTAGTTTTAATACCAATCATTGTAAAATTCATCTACCTAGGGTCATATGAATTGTGCTTTTGTCTTCCAGGGGGTTAAAACTTTGTAGAGTTGGAATTTATTTACGCACATAAAGAAAACAGTGCCTATTTGACTATCGGTGTTAACATGACGCCTAGTTATCCCAAAACACTATCTTACACAAAAATAACATACTAATAATATATAAATGGCACATGATCTAAAAAAATTCCTTTAGGTAATATACTAATTATTCTATATTGATTGGTAATAGTCGGAAAGAGCTCCTACTGTATATTGAATTTCTAATGTTCACGACCACTCCATCACTTGGTCGCGCGCTAGGCCACGTCCGGGGCGCATCGG
Organism: Platerodrilus igneus; assembly: GCA_036346225.1. Classification (NCBI taxonomy): domain Eukaryota; kingdom Metazoa; phylum Arthropoda; class Insecta; order Coleoptera; family Lycidae; genus Platerodrilus; species Platerodrilus igneus. Next base: position 1,897,899 of record JARFIW010000624.1, on the reverse strand, counting down.
GTTGCGTCTGGTCACATCGCGTAGGGGCACGGAGCTTCTCATACACACCATCATATACCACCTACAACTCCATACACAAACCTTACTTACACAACCTCACCTCCCCCCCCCCCCAATCACCTACACGCACCATCGCACCTCCTGCCCTTTGCAGGGAATTCCAGTTTACATTCATTAATTAAGCAACATATGTATCTAGGATCGCCCGGGATGAATGTTCCTCTGTATCTGGAATTAAATGACCAGAACGGACCTTAGAATTTCCCATGTTAAATCCCATAAGAAAACTGTTTTTTGATCTCGTGGTAACCTTGCTTATCTACTCACAGTAATAATATGATTATTATAATCGACAAACATTCATTCGCTTCAGTAACTATAAGCATGTCCTTTGTGGTAAAATACAACTATGTATTATCGTTTAAATTTATCGCCGACTTTGAGATCTAACATGACAGATCGGTCTGCTTGTATCATCTAGTGCTTCAGATTATCCCATATTTTATACTTGATCCGGCGAATCAAGGCTATGATGTCATGTGTCAGCTGTCGACTACATTGCCAAATGTTGAAAATGTTTTTCATTTGAATACACTACTAATTATTGCTACGGTGTATATGAACGATTTTAGAGGCTCCGATCATGTACTAAACACGCCCTAGGTTGTTTTGTAGCAAGGCATATCAAGTAAACATGCATTTCACGGTTCAACAACGATTAGTTTGTGAAGAAATACATTACAAAGGATGAGCCATCAGCTATAGTTACATTAAAAAAAGTTTGTACAATATTAGGACGACTTGAAAGCATCTACAAAGTTAACAGATCTGAATTTAGCTAAAGCTATTAAAAAACTGGTTCTGTTTTTAGCAATACAGCAACACTAATATATCCTCACGGTGGTTGGTCAAATAAAAATATTACTGCAGTTAATGTAAATATATGAGATAATTAGACTAGACTTGGCAACAGTGCATTGTAATACCAATCGTAAAAACCAGAATGCTCTAAAATGTAATGTCAACGTACTATATCTTTTCATACGAATTGGCATTTAGAATTTGTCTGCCTGGATTACTATTTTTGACGTCATAGCCTTGATTGGACGGATGGTCTATAGGTGGGTATTATATTAAATGCATAATTACGGTTTTCAAGTCTGGACGTCTTTGTATTACACAGTTGACTCATTGTAAAGACAATAATCTTTTACTTTGGGTTATAATTGGAATTTATATTATTTACTTCAATTCAAAAGCTAATCGTTCCTAAAAGGAATTTATAGAATGATCTCAACTGGTCGTTAAATGTTGCCATATTCTTTTCTAAAAATGCCCTTGTATAAAAAGAAATATGACAATCTCACACTAATTATTCTAAAACTCTCTAACTCTAACTCACTAATATTTCTGACTACAATTTCTAAACTAATAATTACATTCTTATCCTTTGTGGTTGCTAAAATAACGCGTTAGCATTACAATATCTCTACATTTGTTGAATGTACTTACTAATTAAGCTGGAGATAGCTAAACAAAATAAACATGAAGATGTCATTGTACCAAAACCAAAAAAACTCATCATTTATATATATAATTACCAAATGAAAGTTATTTCTCATTTTGTACTTTAATGCCGCCATTATGAGTCTTTTTCCTTCCCTTGACCATATGACGAAGTTTCTTCAAACCTTGCATTTTTAATAGTGGATTATAAGTAGATTTTGTGTAATAAATACATTATTTTGATGCTTTATTTGGGGAATAATGCACATAACTACAAGCTTATAGTTTCATTTCAGCGTTTAAGCAGAATATTAACATATACAAAAGCGACTTAAAAATTAAGTATGTGCTTAAGAATTCGCTAAATTTAAGTGTAAACTTATTTTAGATATTATACAATAATTATAAATTCAAATCTAGTTTTAAAACAAAATGGTTTCAGAAACACGTCAGTTGTTCATCCATAGTTAAAAATCAATCAATAGAACTCGACCAATCGTTAGTAAAGGTTTCTTTCACACACCGCCATATTAGAATAAATCCATGGTGGTGTGTACTGATATATACGTTTTCTGAAACAAGAAAATTAAATTAATGTTTAATCATAATAAATTTACTGCAGATTATTAATACCATCTAGTTACTAGTTGTTTTTCAATTAGAAAATATAGACGTTCGTTACTTGAAGTCGTAGGCGAATCCAGAAAATCTAAACACAATTATTCCATATTCATGTTAATACTAACAACTCCACTCACCTATCCTTAAAAGCAAACACGTAAGACGATTCAAAATAGTTAAATATCAAAGCAGTCACAAGTTGCTAAAGAAAATGCAGTTGCAATTTTAGCAGCAGGTACAACACACGTCACAAAGGGCAGGTTAAATTTTGCTATTGTAGGGATTTAGGTATAAGGAATTGGATTTATGGAAGAGTAGATAACATTAGAACAGTTCAATCATTAATAACATTAACAAAATGTAATATGATGATCAAAACTGCAAGCAGAAGAATAAGTGCAACACCGAAAATGATTATCTTATCGTTTTTTATTTTTACCCATGCTTCTGAAATTTTAGAATAAAACCTCCATTTTAAAATGCGCGATATAGGAAACAGATACTAACTCAAAGGTGTTTCAAAATGCACTAGTTTAAGATCTCCCTAGATGCACTGTTGCTAGGTATTTATTCCTGGTGTCATGTGATTAATGAGGTCAACAGAGTATTGATTTTCGTTAGATATGGGAAAGCAGTGCAAATTCGTTCTTTCGCTGCAACTTCAACCTGTATTAATTAATTGATCCAGGCATACGGTGCCTCCTGAATATGTATGATAAAAGGACCTCCAAAAAGAACTTCAGTTTTAACATTGTTTTGACCAATTTGACTGGTGTATTATTATGCAAATATTGTAAAATACCAGGACATTGATTACTACATACAATAAATTCATTATCTTTGTATATAATTTACTATAAAATGAAATTGAATTAAATTAAGCAAACAAAACGCATTCGATAACATCCAAACAACTTTTGTCTCATTGTTGCATTTTTTAAGACATCATTTTGTTTTTATTCTCATAAGCTTACGTTGAGTAACTACTTGATACTTTAGGGATTTCTTATTCATGCACGAGTTACCATTTTGCATGTCACGTATAGTTTACATTAAGTTTCCCCTAAAAGGTTATTATATGTTTATGTATGGAATAAATCTCAGTAGTGCCGGTTGCATCCCTTTAAGGTTAAGAATTTATAAATAATTGCATATAATTGCATATCGGCTGAGACAAACTGAGTGCCATTATCGGAAATGATTTTTCTTGGAATTCCATAATGCAGGAATATCTCATCTACGAGTGTAGCAGTACACTCTTCAGCTCTTGCTTCAACTAGAGTAAATAATTCCACCCACTTCGTGTCTGGCTACAATTAAATCCATTTTTTCCCTTTCGCTCCTTCAGGTAACGGCCCAAAGAAGTCTATGGAAAGTACTTCAAACCCTTGTGCGTAAGCTGGAGTTTGCAAAGTACCTGGCGGTTTTTGGTTTGTTGCTTTATATCTCTGACAATCCGGATACTGGTTAACATACCCGGTGATATATTTCCGCATACCAGTAAAATTGCCCTATAGTAGGGGACAAAGAATACTACTATAGTAAGCATGCTTATTGTAAAAGGCTATTAAAAGGCGCAGCAAAGGGTAGCAGCCTTGCTGGCTAAAAGATATTGGAGGAGAGTCGGTTGGTCTCGGGCGATCCTCAATAATCTATAAGGTTGTTGGGGGTTGGCGGTGACAGATACGGCTTTTGCTAAAATCTTTAAAAACTGCATTGTGGAAAAATATGGGAACCTACCACAATATTTCCCAGGTACCCGAGTTATGTAATCCCTCAATTGATATATGTACAAAGAAATAGAATAATTAAGAAATTATTAGAAATGTTAGGAATGCGCTAAGTGAAGTGCAACATTGTAAATCAAGGACGATTTATACAATTTATTAACGTTCATTGGAACGGAAGCGCTACTTTGTAGCACCGACAATAATGACACTGTAGATGTCAGGTCACAGGCGGTCACCGACGGTCAGGTACCGAGATTACTTAGAAAGTAAGATTGCAACAATGTATTTATGAATAGAGTTAAGAATAAGCAGACATGAGATCTGCAAGTTCCCACAGCCATGTGAGGAGGTAGGGATATTATAAAAAGCCCGGGAGCCCCAGTCGAAATCAGTTAGTCAAGTAAACAGCTTTTACATTGCAGTTGCTTACCACTCACAAAATAGTACATTTATTATTAAGACTCCATGAAACCAACAAAACAATTAGTGTAAGTTCATTTTCCTTAAACCAATTGAATTTTTATTTTATTTTACAAACATATTTGATATTTGCTAGTTTATGTTTTATGTATGTATATTGATTATTAATACCATTATTTTATGCAATTTGATGAAAATAATCCACTGAGCTATTGCAAGGAATTATCTTCAAGCTATTTTTAAAAAATTTTTATTCTTTGTATAGAAGAGACATATAAAAACTTGAGAAAATAAAAAAGTCGCATTTTAAGCGCACTTGAGACCATAATTACGAAATTAACTGGCGCAAGAATTTTTAGAGACAAAACAAAAACAAATTTCTAATTCAACAACACGGTATTAACTGACGCAATACCCCGAAAATAAAAAAGCAAAAATTAAATCACAAAATTGAAACCGAAATCTTTATAATAATGCAACAAAATAACAAAATTAATTACCCAGACGCAAACTCATCCTATTCCGTAAAATAATAGACACAACTTGCAATCTATTATTAAAACTACATCTTTATTACAAGAATTAACAAGCGCGAATTCAAACGCAAAGTCTCATTTTTAACCAAATCATTCACCTTTAACGCAACGAATACATCTAATTATAACTACTGAACAATACCATCCAAGAACGTCTTAAACTCTACAAGCTATTTAAAACATTGCGGATCTAAATATAACCATACGAAAACTTTTCAGAATAAAAGATTCAATCAAGCATTATTAATTAAAGCAAAGCGTAGAAATTACCACCTGAAACTTTTATAAAATATCATCTTAAATACGAAAAATTACGTTAATTATAAAACCAACTTAGGAAACCTATAAATAATTAAATACTGCAGCAATTAACAGAATATAAATTTTATTCCAAACACGACATTGTATAATTAAGTATTTCAAAACGAGATAATTAATTATATAAAAGACGCAATCTATTTAAACAAAAGCTTTCAGGAAAGATCAAATAAAGTATATATTATATTAAATCACAGCATTCACTAAACAACACCTACAGTATATTAAAAATAACCTTGCAACAGAGACACTGACGCAAACAATTGACGGAAAAGTAACATCCTACAGTAGATTACAACATTGTAATAAAACGAGACTATTGTATGCAACTTTGAACAACGCAAAAGACGACATCTTGCAAACTTATAATTAACACTTAAGTTTACGAGACGAGAAGCATTGCAGACACCTTATAAATTACATAAACCCACGGGAAGAGATAATTATTACAGACAGAATTAAAATCAGCGGAATTAAAATAGAAAAGTTTTAACTGACGCAAAGCAAACGAAGTGAAATAAATTATCATATAAATCATTCAGTCACATTTAACTTTAGAAATCAAACCTACAATAAAATTAACATCAGCAAATTAAAAATAAACGTAACCAAGACAAATCAAGCGTAAAACCCATGAAATAATTACAACACCGTGCAATTAAATATAAAATAAGCAACTCAATTCTTTAAATAGTCCGAAACGACCCAAGCTAAAAATAGCAAGTAACCCGACGCAATCTAAACGAAAAATTAATAAATCCAAGAAAGGAATAACGATACAAACCACGAAATAAACCCAATTTTTACAAAATTTGAAAATAATCAAAGTCAAATAAAAAATTAATTATTAGAACATTCCCCCAGCCGATATGAGTGGAGATATGAAAATCTACTTGGAGATGATTCCAAATTTTAATGGAGACCAATGTCTTCTCATGAATTTTATAACAGCTTGTGAAATATTTTTAAAAACATTCTATAAGCCCGAAGATAACGAAAGGAACGTATTACTCCTACGTCTTATAATCAGTAAACTAACCGGAAGGGCACTACACATTAATTGCGAGTCGAGATGACTTAGACCATTGAGATGACTTCCGACGAGTATTGATTGCATATTTCGGCGATCAAAGGAACTTAAAATGCCTAGTACGCGATTTAATAAACCCTAGAATGGAAAACGACCAATCCTTGTACCAATTTGGAATGAAATACCAAGATGTAAGAAGTTTAATCTTGACAGAACTAAAAATTGAGGAAACCGATCCAAATATCAGACTTTTAAAAACAAAAATGTATGACGAAATGGCATTAGACACATATCTAAATGCACTACCCGAACGACTATCAGACAAAATCAGATTTTAACATCCCCAAGACTTAGAAGAAGCTATGAACATTATAATCGAAGTAGAAAACGTAATGTACTACAGAAACAGACTATACAACCCCAACGCGAATAAAGATTATACACCAATAAAAACCATACAATCCGCGAGACAAACAAATCCACAACAAAAATTCACCCCATTCAATACACAAACAAACCAAACGCGAACCAATAATCCACAGTTTAATAACTCAAACTTTAATAACCAATATAAACATTTTTCAAAACCAACATTTAACCCAAATTTTACGAAGCCCGCATTTCAACCAAGATTCCACCAAAACGTAAATCAGTAAAGACTAGCACTTAACGCGAATCCTATTAGAAACTCACCAATGACAAATAATTATAACAATCCTAATAACTACTATAAACCCACACCAATGGATACCTCATCTGATAACACCAGACCAAATACAAACATACCACACATTCGACCGAACCCTAACCAAAAACGCACTTTTACATCGGAAAAACTATTTTACCAAGAAATAGAGGAATATGAAGATGACCAGAATAATTGCATTCGACCAAGTACAGACAATGAAGAAAACCAATCCAACAATTATGAACGCGAAGAGTCATGCGAAACTTATGACGAGGACGACAAAGAAAACGCGTGCTTAAATTTTCAGATAGACCGATTTATAAACGACCAAACGTAATAAACTTAAATAATATGAATCACCTAGTACTACCCTATATAGAAATATCTCATGCCGAATTCAAACTACTAATCGATACCGGATCTTCAAAAACATTAATTAGCCCGCGAACCGTAAAAGAACATTATTTAAACTATGTGGAAAGAGAACTGTTTAAAATTAAAACAGCCCATCAAACAACCCTACACCAATTTGTAACAAACATACCCTTACCCAAAACATTTAACGTAAAAATGAAGCATAAATTCTGCATATTCAAATTCAATGACAAATATGACGGACTATTAGGAATGGACCTTCTATAAAAATTAGGAGCCAACATCGACATAAAAAACCGTTTACTACGAACCAAATATGGACAAATCCCTATTAAATTTCAAAATATCCAAGTAAGATTATAAAGAACACCTAAACGAACTTAAAATGCCCAAAGTGCACTGCGATAACATTAGTGTATGGACAATTGTATTAATTATTTTGACTATTTTATTGATCATTTATGTAATTTACAAAATGTATATTAGATATAAAAATAAAGAAAACAGTTTTAGATTTAAGGCAACCAAGGTTAATAAAGAAACAAATGTACCCTTAGAATCTATGAATTTTAAGAAATGAGATTAAATGAATTTTAAATTAAAAATCAAGAAAAAGAAAATTCTTAATTTTTAATGTACGTCGGGAAAAGTTATGTATTCCCCAATTGATATATGTACATAGAAATAGAATAATTAAGAAATTATTAGAAATGTTTAGGAATGCGCTAAGTGAAGTGCAACATTGTAAATCAAAGACAATTTATACAGTTTATTAACGTTCATGGGAACGGAAGCGCTACTTTGTAGCACAGACGATAGTGACACTGCAGATGTCAGGTCAGAGGCGGTCGCCGACGGTCAGGTACATAGATTACTTAGAAAGTAAGATCGCAACAATGTATTTAGAAATAGAGTTAAGAATAAGCAGACATGAGATCTGAGATCTGCAAGTTCCCACAGCCATGTGAGGGGGTAGGGATATTATAAAAAGCCCGGGAGCCCCAGTCGAAATCAGTTAGTCAAGTGAATAGCTTTTACATTGCAGTTGCTTACTACTCACAAAATAGTACATTTATTATTAAATTTCGGACTTAGAATAATTTAAATCAAGATTTGTAAAATTCTATCATTAATTTCTGTGTAATTAAAATAAATTGTTAAGAAGTTTGGAAATGGTTTTTTAAAAAGGCCGCACCCAAGCCACGAACCTTAACTCGCGTGGCCTAAAACACGAACTATGTATTATAGAGAGCTCACTAGTAAAATTCTTGTCCGGAGGTAAAATACCTCCTCGTTCGGATCTCCGGGAGAGGGTACTTGGGGCTAGTCATCGTAGGAATTTAAAACAATGGTTCGATTTAGTGATAGGGACTTGGAATGTAAGGTCATTACTTAGAGTAGATAAGTTAACGAATTTATTAGTCAAAATGAGAAAAGGGAAGCTGGACATTTTAGGTATTACTGAGGTGAGATGACCAGATAGTAATGACTTTTGGAAAGATAGTTATAGGGCAGGGGTAGGAATAGTGTTAGGTATAAGATTAGGACCTAAAGTTAAAGAGTACTTACAATTTAGTGATAGAATAATTATGGTTAGATTAAGTACGAAACCCACAAACACTGTTTTAGTACAGGTTTACATGCCAACAACTTAGTACGAGGATGAGGAAGTAGAAAAGGTATACGGGAATATAAATGGTATAGTGAGAAAAGTAAAGGAAGATGAGAATGTAATAGTTATGTGCGAGTTTAATGCGTCAGTGGGAGACAGTAGTGAGGTACAAATGGTAGGAAAATTTAGCTATGGTAGACGAAATGATAGAGGAGAAAGATTAGTTGAGTTTTGTCAGAAGCATAGATTAGTAACTTAAACACCCTATTTGAACAACATGTTAAAGAAGATATACCTGGAAAGCGCCAGGTGATAGGGCTAGATACTAAATAGATTATATTTTAGTTAAACAAAGATTTAGAAACCAAGTTAAAAACTGTCCTAGTTATCCAGGGGCTGACGTAGATAGCGATCATAACTTAGTTAAAATGAACTGTAATCTAAAATTCAAAAATTGAGGAAGGCTAAGAAAAGGGATGGGATCTAGGTAAGCTTAATGATAGTGAGGTTAAAGAGGAATATAAACAAGTATTAGATAATAAGATCAAAGAGATAGCTGTAAGAGGGAACGTAGAAAATAGATGGAAAGAAATAAAAAGGGCTGTACATGATACAGCAACAGAGACTATGGATAAGAAAAAGTAGAAGCGAGAAAACCCTCGGTGACAAAAGAGATATTAGATTTAATAAAGAATAGAAGAAAGCTAAAACCATTAAGAGAATTGGATAGTGAAAGTAAGCAAAATCATAATAGAGATAGAAATAAGACAGTACATGAGTGCAAAAAAGCTAAAACTTAATGGATGGAGAATTGTAAGGGAATACAAAATCATTTGAGAGTAGGTAAGACAGACAGGGCTTACAGGGCAGTTAGAAAATTTTTCAGGGAAGATAGGAAAAAATATAATGGTATTAAAGATGAGAATAATGAATTTCTAATAAATAAAGTTAAGGTAGCAGATAGATGGAAGAGATATTTAGAAGATTTATATAAAGGAGGCGATATGGATGAGTTAGAGGACTACCAAAAAGACGATGTAGAAATAGGGTTCTCAATATTATGAGAGGAATTTGATAGAGCTGTTAAGGATTTTAAACTAAATAAAGCGCCGGGAATAGACGATATACCCATAGAATTAATAAAATATGCAAGTTCTTACGGTTTAAAACCAATTTTTACAGTTTAAAAAAACGACAGTTCTTACGTTTTAAAGTTCATAAATACTTCGCGCAAGCGCGGAAAGAGCGACGTCACGGGCGGTTGGTAACGCTAACCTTTGTACAGATTTTGCGCGCCCATCTGTCAATGACGTCAGCAATGCACAAATTATATTACGCAATAATCGGAAAATATAAATTTAAGACAATAGTTTATATCAGCGAACAAATTAAACAATGGAGTACTTACATCAGAAAACGCTCTTCCCAAGCGCTCGGACCAGCTCCGGCAGTCATGGGCTCGTTCATCCAGGGTCGTGCAGTACGGTTCGGCCAACGGCTGCAAATTGTCTCCTACCTATGTAGGGAATGGACAGGAAACCAGGTATAAAGGCGACAAACAGATAAGCAAGCAAGGAAATCTACATAGATAAAGATAAGGCACGATACGATACCTACACGTCCACACTCCTTGAAGGTTCAGGCAAAAAAGCCACGTTACAAAGAGCACAGGAAAAACCCCCACTTTTCTGTCCTTTTACGCGTCGGCGCAAAATTATTCGTTCAACCCACTTTTGACGTAACGGAAATACGCGCACCGCGTCTTTTGAATTTGTGGCGCGAAACTTCCGCACATCAAAATTAACCTAAAAACAATGTTTAAGTGCCAATTTATTGGCACGTAACAATCGCGACAAAGCCACAAAAGAAAAAACTTAAAAAAAGAAAAAGTCTGTTAGCACAGTAACAGCTTAAAATCTAAGTCCTAACTACCCTATATAAAACCTAACTTAAAACCTACAAAATGTTTATATAAGGCGCCACCTGGTTTTTTGACCGATAACACGTCTACCGAATTACCAGGAAACGGAAAATGTAGCCCCATTGTTTTTGACTACACTAATCATCGACAGCACAAATTTGTCGGGGAGCATGAAACACTACTTAACTTGAAACGGATGCGACAAGTCGCCTAACCTATATACTAAAACTAAAGCTAACATTAAAGTTCTTACGTGCAAACACACATGAGCGTTGCATCAAAACTGTTCTTTGTTGGCACAAAGTGCCCAAATTTAAAAATGTTCATAGAGTGCGTCACTCTACACTCTAGCAAATTTTTATTACTGGTACCTTGGTTTTCTAACGATACACATTAAAACTTGTCCATGACATGGTCGTGAATCAACAAATTTACCAAAAGTACCACCTTACTAAATCCTTATGTTGCTAACTTAACAAATTACATTTCTACATCAGGTTAGCTTTTTCACTGAAAATTCAAGAAAAATAATTCCCACGTCTGGTCATAAATACCAAACGTTAGGAAGATAAAAAGATAAGACAAGATCTCAAATTGTTGTTAAAGATAGTAGATAAGATAACGATATTAAGCTTAAATTGTTATCCTCAAAGGTAATAGATAAGATAACGGTATCAAGCTTTAGTTATTATTTGAGATACCAGGTAAGATAACGCTATATTAAGCTAAAGTATTATTAGAGATAGTAGGTAAGGTAACGCGATATTAAACAAAAGTTATTACTAAAGATAACAGGTAAGATAACGCGAAATTAAACCAAAGTTATTACTAACGGTAGTCGGTAAGATAACGATACTAAAACTAAGGGTATTATCTAAGATAATAAATAAGATAAAGATATTAACTTAATTATTATCAAAGATAATAGATAAAGGTAACGATAGAGTGTCTCCGTGGAGCCGTTAAATAGGTACGATAAGACATATAAATTAAAAAAAAAATTATAGGCTCTAACGACTGCATCCACTACGATAAGAAAATCAGACAAAAGTTGACACAACAACTTAAAAGTATCAATACAGATACATTCACACAAAAACAAACTGTTTTAAGGTAGTTTTTTAAAATGGTAGCACCCTAACCACACAAAAATGCCCAATATAAGCAGTTAAATACAGGTACACTGTCCCCATATGCTAAAACAACCGGGAATTTAATAAGATATCAATAAGAAGCAATAGCGTCTCACCACGAAGCTCAACAAAAAACAATGAAAAAAAAAATGTTTATAAGTTATGGTGATTTAGTAGAAAAAGAAAGAAATAATGATATAGTATAATGTGGGCGACTGTAATAATTCAGAGGAAAAACACATGGAATAGAAAATCCTAGTTTTTTGCAACTGCAAACATGGACTATTTCTTTCAATGGCATAGGCCGCGGCTCCTATGTGAGCCCAAAGAAGAAAGCATCCACTCTAACATCAGCTCAAACCAATCATAAAAATTCAATGAGTTATTTCAACCAGTTACGACAATTACCACACAAAATTAAATGGCGTAAGAAAAATACTAAAAACCATATAATATGCTGTAGGAATAGTTCGAGGGTTAATTAAATGAAACAACAGAGTTATATTGGGGGGTGTAGAGAATGAAGTGATATATATCTAACGGTATGGTCAAGGAAAAGTCGACCAAGAGAAAAAAGATAGCTAATTTAAGGTAAGTAAAGTTAAACGTGTAAGAAATATACACAGTACAAGAGAGGAAATAAGCAATTAAAGTTAACTAATTGATAGTGAGAACAAAAAAATATTAGGTAAATCGTAAGGGGAATGGAACGTGAAAAACTTAGGTAGCATTTGGGTCAGCAGAGAATGGCTTAAGGTCTTTAATATGCCACCTGCCTTGGCGTTTTCATTCAGCATCCTGAAGTTCGTAGATAAGGGGACTAATGACACGAATGACCTTACAAAGAATGAATTTAGGGGCTAATTTTGAAGAAAATTTCTTAGATGCATCCGATAAGACATAATTCCTTTTCCAAACTTGTTCGCCCAAGGCGAAGGAAATATTTCGTTTACGTAAGTTATAGTGGTCCTTACTCTTTTCGTAAGCTTTTAACAAATTTTTTCTAACGTCGTTAAAGATAGAAGATAATGATTGTTGGTCTTTGTCCCAGCGTACTTTATCGTCAAATTCAATTACGTTAGTATCGTCAGGCACTAAACCATAGTAACTCCCATCGATTGGGGTATATCTTCCAAAAACAAGAAATGACGGAGTGAATTGGGTTGCTTCGTGTTTAGATGTACGCAAAGCTTGAGCAATTTTAAAACTATGTTCATCCCATGTAGTATGGTCTGAATCAATATAGGAAGAAATAGCGGTAACTAAAACTCTATTTACTCTTTCGGTAGGGTTCACTTGGGGATGGTATTTTGCGTTAAACCAAATTTTTTGTACTTTGTAACTTTTAACGAAATTCTGAAAATCTTAGAGATAAATTGTGCCCCATTGTCCAAAGGATAATCTGAGGGACACCAAACATAAGAAATACATTTTGTTCTAGGAATTTAATTATAGCTGCAGATGTAGCTTTACGTAAGGGTTGCACCATAACAAATTTAGAAAACCAATCGGCGACAACTAAAAGATATTGGTTACCTCTTTTCGATCGGGGGAGAGGTCCTAATAAGTCAAGCGATATTAATTGAAAGGGATAAGATACACGCTTAAAGTTACCCATTAAGCCAGGACGAGCGTCTTGTGAACTCTTATGAGAACCACAAATTTTACAGCTCTTAATATAACGACGAACAGATTGCTTTAGTGTGGGCCAGTAATATTATTCAGAAATTTTAGCGAGAGTTTTTGTAACACCAAGGTGCGCAGCTATGGGATCATCGTGACATAATTTGAGCACCTCACTGCGGTTAGCAGTAGGCACGACAAGTTTCCATTCAGGAATATTAGATATTTTATGTGGAGAAGAAGCTACAAATTTATATAGTCTATTATTAGTTACGCGAAAGGTAGGGAATTTATCGGGATTGTCAGAAACTTTTTTAATCATATTAAGATACCAGGTATCAGGAATTAAATTTGGAATGTTAAGAGAGACAACATCACGAGATAAGGCATCAGGTGCGATATTTAATTTGCCAGGCCTTTGCCTAACATCAAAAGTGAATTGAGAGATACGCAAGTTCCATCTTGCCAAACGACCTGCGGGTTGTTTTAAGTTATTAAGCCAAGTGAGGGCTGCACAATCAGTAAATACGGTAAAGTGTGTACTTTCAACATATCCTCTAAATTTCTCGATGCCAAAGATAACGCCCAATAATTCTCGTTCGGTAGCAGAGTATTTTTGTTCGGCAGAAGTTAAGGCGCGACTCGCATAATCGATTGGATGTTCTAAACCATTGCTTACCTGGAACGACATTGCACCTAAACCAGTAAGCGAGGCATCGGTTTGTATATAAAATTTTTCATCGAAATTGGGTGAAATTAAGATAGGTGCTGAAGTGATTAACGTTTTAATTTGTTCGAAAGCTTGTTGAGATTCTGAATTCCACTCGATAGTTTGGGATTTATTTTTATTTTTAATTAAAGCGGTAATGGGTGCAGATATAGTTGAAAGGTTGGGTAGAAAGATGCGATAGTAGCTAATCATTCCAATTAAACGTTTGATTTCGGTAACGTTTTAGGTGTTTTGAATTTAGTAATAGCGTCGACTTTAGCAGGATCTGCTCGTAGGCCAGTTCCATCGATAATAAAACCAAGAAATGTAAAGGATGAACAACAAAATTGACACTTTTCCCAGTTTATCTTAAAACCTGCTGCGTTTAAGCGTTCTGCAACCTCATTTAATGTAGCGATATGTTCATCAAAGGAACTTGAGATAACTAAAATATCATCCAAAAATACAAAGGCATGTTCCTGGTGTAAGATAAGACCTAACGTTTGATCCATAGTACGTTGTAGGGTTTGTGGTGCGTTACAGAGACCAAATGGCAAAAAATTATATTCGAAAAAACCTCGGCCTGGGACACAAAAAGCAGTTTTTTGACGAGAAGATAGGTCGAGAGGTATCTGATAAAAAGCTTGTCTAAGATCGATAGATGAGATAAATTTTGCGTTTCGAAGCCGGCTTAAAATAGTCAGTTCTTGGTAAGGGGTAAGCGTCAGAAACAGTCACGGAATTCAACTTTCTGCCATCAAAACAAACACGCCATTCGTCATTCTTTTTACGAACTAATAATACGAGAGACGTCCAGGGTGAATTTGAGGGAGAGATAACACCAGATTCTAACATTTTATCTATTTCGGCATGCAAATGCTTTTGTAATGCAGGCGATAACGGATATTGACGTTGCTTAAAAGGAAGGGCATCACCTGTGGAGATAACATGTGTTGCAGTAGTAACGCAACCAAGTTCAGAGTTATTAAGTTTACGAAATTTGTCGATTGTAGCATTAAGGGTTACATTTTGGGAATCAGTAACAGAAATCTTGTTAGATATTCCTGCAGCTGCACAGGAATTAGTTTTAAGAGAGGTTTGCCATGAAAAATCCTGAAAATAAAGCGACAGATTAAAAAGTTTACAAAAATCCACACCTAGTAGAAAAGGATAAGCTAATGCAGGGACAATCAAAAATGAAACGTCACGTTCAAGTGATTCTACTCGAATTTTTAATTTAAGGGAATCCGTTACATATATTTGATTATCGTCAGCTAAATTTATGGAAGTTTTTTCGGGAATAATTTGAATTTTAATATTTTGTTTAGATAATTGATGTAAACCTTCGTTATTTATAAGGGAGCATGAGGAACCTGTGTCCAATAAAGCAATTACATTTATGGAACCAATCGAAATGGGCAAGTGTGGACGATTATCAAAGGGTTTCTTAACAAGTTGTAGAGCGGCAGACTTTTTATGATAAAAGGAATTGACGATTTGTAACCAATTAGACCAATCTGATGGAGTAGTATAACATTATTCTTCTAATGACGGTAAGGCATTTTGAACATTGACAGTAGCGGTATTATTGTTAGATAAATTTAATAACGGTACAGCGTTAGAGGTAGTTTTATGGTTTAAATTTATTGACGTCTGGGTCCGTTGAATGATTTTTTGTTGTGGACGATTTTGATTTCTTGAGATATTCACGCCCTGAGTTGGAATATCTCGACGAGAGTTTCCCGATATGTTAGGATTACAGTTCGTGCAGTTAGATTTATAGATATTTGCGCGACCACAACCATAACAAAAAATATTTTTGGGGTATGTGCAGACATTATAGTTATGTCCACTTCTCTTACAGTTCCAACAGGTAAGCGAGTTATTTGTTGCGGTAGAAGGAACATTAAGGGTAGATACTTTATGGGAAGCTCGAACTTGACAAGCTAAATCGGGTTCTAAAAGACCAGATTGTTTTTCTGGGGGAGGACGGTATTTATCAATTCTTAACTTCACTTCCTGAAGAGAACGACATAGATCTTTAAAGTGGGCTAAATAGGAGATGTCTTGTAAGGCCAGACGTTCAGAGAAATAAGGATTTAAATTTTTAAGTAACTGATCGATAATTTCAGATTCTGAAGGTTTATTATCGAGTCTACTATATAAGGCTTCTAATGAGGTAATGAAGGAAACAACATTTTCGTCAGGTCCTTGGGTTCGATTTCGTATCTCGTTCCAAAGGTCGGTAATATAACCATACGGAAGGAAATCTCGTTTCAAACACGCAACTAACTCCCCCCAGGTGGAAATTTGATCCCGAATGTTTCGGTACCAGATTAACGCGGAGTCGGAAAACAAGTCACCTGCTGAAACAAATAAATCCTGATCGGTACACTTGCGAGAAATTATGAAATCATTAATTCGGTCAAGGAAGGACGAATAAGAGACTTGCGGTCAAACCCTTGAAAAGTTAGACCCCATTTGTAAACAGGTATGGATTTTCCTACTGGTTGAGGTTGAGCAAGTACGAAATTTGAAAACGGTAACGATATATCTGCGTCTGCGTTTGGATTGAGTCTCTCAAGAACAATCCCTTCAAGTAATAATATTTCTGACAATAAATTTTGTTTAGCTTGGTTCGCTTGTTCATCGTCATATAAGGACAATAATTCTATACGCTGTTTGACATGCGTTATTCTCGAAACCAAGCGCCTTAGCTCGATATCGCTGGGGCCAGGATCTAATCTATTTATTATACCAGTTATGTCGTCCAAAGACAATTTAATTTCAGATACGTTGTGAGGCCAATCGGAAACGATTTTCTTTAAGATAGGGCCGCCTTTCATTTCCTGAGCTAAAATGGTTCTAAGTTGTGATCGTCTATCATTTTGGTTAGGAGCAGGAGTAATATTTCTACACTCAATCTCGTAGATGAGCTCGAGAGACTTAAGGTGTGCTATATTCATTTTGAATTAATATTTCAGACAAAATATATCAGGTATACAATACTGAGGTAAATCAGAAGGTAAAAAAAGGTAAAGCTACTTCAAGTCAATACGGTAAAGATGTTTAAAGATAGAAACTTCCTATACAAGCATTCGTAAGGAATAATATTCAAATTTTATCACGCTAAGTAACCAAAACACTGAAGAAACACATTTAGAACAATACGAGGGCAAGATTAGTGTTTAATAAGGGAATATATCATTGATAAACTACAAAAAGACACTCCAAATTATAAAAAAACGTAGGTACTGTGTTATTTAACAAAAGCAACACCCCGTAATTTAACGTTTCTTAAAAAGATATTAAAAAAAACCATTTATTCCGTTAAGTGCTTTTAAACACAAGGTTTTCTTGTAAAGGAAATTCGAAATATCATAAATTAAATAGGTAAATCACTAAGGCACTTTTTTTAAAATGTAACACACAAGACAGTATATTCACGGTTTCAAAAACGGTTTTTTAAAGTCGAAAAAACAAACAAGGGTTATATTTTAATTTAATATAAAGTAGATAATTTCATAGTAAACCGTGTTTAAAGCATGCAATTACTTAAAATGCTTATGTATTAGTATTTATTCATATAAAAATGATGCACTCACCTGTATAATTTAAAAGCAGGGTAAAGATATAAATTCTAAAAACTTGCAGTTCTGTTTAGAACAACTAAACACATATCAGATAATTTCAGTTAACAAAAGCACACCATATTTAAATTGGGAAAACATTAAAACAGCCAACCATTTTAAACACACCAGCTGTATATTTCAATGTCAAAATGGCCGCCTAAGTTCAAATTACCATAGCAACTGATTTTGACATCTAAAGGAATGTGGCGTGTTCCAAAACACGAATATAAGATTCAAGGTTAACAGATATTAGATAATTAATTTTTTTTTAGTGAAAAAGCTATAAATTACATTAGGGAATACATTATATAGTCATAAAAACAAAGGAAAATTCTTAAGTTCACCATTTCCACGTTGAGGGCGCCATTTTCTAACGATTTAAAACCAATTTTTACTGTTTAAAAAAACGACAGTTCTTACGTTTTAAAGTTCATAACTCGCGCAAGCGCGGAAAGAGCGACGTCACGGGCGGTTGGTAACGCTAACCTTTGTATTACGCAATAATCGGAAAATATAAATTTAAGACAATAGTTTATATCAGCGAACAAATTAAACAATGGAGTACTTACATCAGAAATTCGGCGTCCTGCGGAGTTGAGTTAAAGTTGGCTTCTATTGAAGTCCATCAGGTCTACGGAGCAGTTAAAGATGGTACGCCCAACGCTCTTCTCAAGCGCTCGGACCAGCTCCGGCAGTCATGGGCTCGTTCATCCAGGTTCGTGCAGTACGGTTCGGCCAACGTCTGCAAATTGTCTTCTACCTATGTAGGGAATGGACAGGAAACCAGGTATAAGGGCGACAAACAGATAATCAAGCAAGGAAATCTACATAGATAAAGATAAGGCACGATACGATACCTACACGTCCACACTCCTTGAAGGTTCAGGCAAAAAAGCCACGTTACAGAGAGCACACGAAAAAACCCCACTTCTCTGTCCTTTTACGCGTCGGCGCAAAATTATTCGTCCAACCCACTTTTGACGAAACTGAAATACGCGCACCGCGTCTTTTGAATTTGTGGCGCGAAACTTCCGCACATCAAAATTAACCTAAGAACAATGTTTAAGTGCCAATTTATTGGCACGTAACAAAGTCAGAGAACTTTAGACAGATTATCTGAATTAATAAACGTAATATATGACACAGGTGAGGTCCCAATATATTTCGAAAAAAATATTATTATCCCAATCCCAAAAAAGTCAGGAGCTAATAGGTGTGAAAATTTTCGAACGGTTAATTTAACTTCCCGCGCTTCCAAAATACTAACAATAATAATTAAAAATAGAGTAGAAGCTTTGACTGAGAATTATTTAGGCGAAGACCAATATGGTTTTCGTAAAGATAGAGGGACTAGAGAACCGATACTAATGATTAGGGCAATTATCGAAAAAATAAAAAAATAAAAAGACTCATTTCACGTTTGTAGATTTAGGAAAGCATTTGATATAATTAATTGCATTGTTATGTTCAGGGTTTTACGAAAAATAGAAATCTCTCATAGGGATAGAAAAATTATTTACAGTCTATATAAAAACCAAAGCGTAATAATTAGATTTGATGAAATAGAAAAGGAAGCTAAGATTAGAAACGGTGTTAGGCAGGGCTGTATACTATCTCTTTTGATTTTTAATTTTTATATTGAGGAAACTTTAAACTTTGCTAGATAGAGGAAAGAGATAGGTATTAGTGTACAGGGACAGAAAGTAGACATGTTACGTTTTGCAGATGATATACCCATTATAGCAGAGTCTAGAAAAGAATTAGGAGAGTTTTTAAAATATTTTAGATGTGATACTACAGAGTAACTATAGTATGAGAATTAACTCAGGAAAGATAATGACAAGTGAGGTATAGCCTAGTTCTAAACCAAAATTAAAAATAGTTCATACCGAGTTAGAAGAGGTAGATGAATGTTGCTATTTAGGTAGTATAATTACAAAAGACGGACGTAGCAGAAAGGATATAGTAGCTAGAATAGCTCAAGCTAGAAAAATGCTTTTAAAAAAGAAAGACTTACTAATAGCTAATGGTATTAGTTTAGATAATAGAAAAAGTTTCTTAAAGTATTACGTATGGAGCGTTTTATTATACGGTGGTGAGACTTGGACATTTAAAGAGGTAGATAAGAAAAAGATAGAAGCTTTTGAAACTTGGTGTTGTAGGAGAATGTTAAAGATTAGTTGGACAGATAGAGCCACAAATAAGGAAGTTTATAGAAGGATAGGTGAGGAACCTTTATGTGGAAACAATTAAATGTGAGAAGAGATAGAATGATAGGGCACCAGTTTAGACATGAGGGACTATTTAGTAAGGTCTTAGATTATAGACTACCAAATAAAAATAGAGTAGGAAGACCTAGACAAAGTTATATTAGTCAGATTATTAGAGATTTAGGTTGTGAAGGGTATGTAGACCTTTTTAGACTAGCTCAGATTAGAAAAGAATTTAGACTTGTGTCAAACCGACCATAAGTAAGCTCAAAAACAAAATAAAAAAAATTAATAAATAAAAATCAGTTAACTAAATGTCACCTTGACATAACTCACAATTAGTTAGCGGTCTGGCATGTTGGCAGCGATTTGCTACCTAAGCCTTACCATAACATATAACTTAATAAACGTCTCCATGATATAAGTCACAATTAGTTAATGGTCTGGCATGCTGGTAGCGATTCGTTGCTTAAGCCTTACCATAACATAATTTAATAAACGTCACCATGACATAATTCACCATTAGTTACCGGTCTTGCATGTGGGCAACGATTCGCTGCTTAAGCTTTATCATAATATATAACTTAATCATCGTCTCCATGACATTACTCACAATTAGTTAATGGTCTGGCATGTTGGTAGCGATTCGTTGTTTAAGCTTTACCATAACATATAATTTAATAAATGTCACTATGACGTAACTCACAATTAGTTAACTGTCTGGCATGTTGGCAGCGATTCGCTGCCTAAGCCTTACCATAACATATAACTTAATTAACGTCTCTATGATATAACTCACAATTAGTTAGTGGTCTGGCATGTTGGCAGCGATTCGCTGCTTAAACCTTAGGTTACGTGCCAAAATTTGGCACTAGATATCTTTAGTTTACTTTTGATGTGCGGGAGTTTCGCGCCTTAAATTTGAAAGACTTGGCGCGTGTATTTCCGTCACGTCAGAAGTGGGTTGGCCGAACTTCGCGCCGACGCGTGTGGGGGAAAAAAGAGTGGGGAAGTTTCCGGAGGACGCTGAGGAAACGTGGCTTTTTGCCTTTGAACTTCGAGTAGAGTGGTAGTGTCTGGTATCGTATCTTTATTTTACTATGTAGATTTCCTTGCTTTTTGATTATTCGTTCCTATAAACCTGATCCTGCCGTTCTCTACATACAAGTAATAGAAGATTAATCTGGATACAACCTGGGAGCAGCCCACACCCCGCAGTCGCTATCCGGAGCAATCCCGAAAGGCGCTATGCGCACCATCAGTAAATAATCCGGAAAGGGGCCCCTAGCAACCCTGAAGGAAGCTATCCTGTGAGACGCTTATATATTCATGTGAGTACTTGATTTTTATAAACTGTTGTATGAAATTGATATATTTCGTCATTACGTGTAATAATTTGTATATTGTGTGACGTCAGTAACAGATGGGCGCGCTAACTTTTGTATTATAGATTAGCGTTACCAACTGCCGTGGTGTCTCTTGTAATTCGTTTGCGGTGTTGTAAGAAACACCGTTAAATGTAAGAATTGCCGCCTCAACGTGGTTTTTTAGGTTGTACTATTTCTTTTATGACTATACAACGTATTAATTATCGTTATTTTTATAGCTTTTTTACTTAAAAAAATAAATTATCTAGTATTCTAATGTCTATTGACCCTAAAAATTTATGTTGGTATTTTGGAACTCACTAAATTCCTAAGATGTCAGAAACAGTTGTTATAGGAACCAAATGAAAACCGCCATTTTGGGATTATTGTAATACATAGCTTTTGTCTTTAAAAAAGTTTTGTTAAATTAATTTTCTTCCAATTTTAAATGTAGTATACCTTTTTTAACTTGATTTGTGTTAAATATTTGTATAGTTGTTTTTTGAAATGGAATTAATGTGTTTTCCATTAGCAGTGTTTACAGGATAATATAACTTTACATACATGTTTACACCATATAATTTTGAATGTAAGTATTTCTAAATATAAGTAAATACCTTATTTTCTACCCATTAACAAAAAGAACAAATTAAAAAAAAAATGCTATAAAATGCAGTTAAATAATCACTTTATTTTTGAAATTTTTCTAACTTATCTCAATTAACTTGTTTTGGATTATTTTTTTAAGCTACCATTTAAATAACACATATAATGTACCTTTCTATAATTTGGAGTGTCTTTTTGTAACCTAACCGTGATATATTTCTTTTCTTAAACATTATCTTTCTTTGATATAGTTTTAAATATGTATCCTTGGTAAGTTGATCAGCTGTAAACTATAAATGCCTTTTTAAAGAAGATTTTGCCTTCAAATATAATTAACGAAATTATCTAATCATATCTTTTACCTTTCAAAACGTTGTAATAAACTAAATCTCTCTATATCTGCTCCTTTAAACACTGTAATATTGAAATTATCGTTAACGTTTTATATTTAAACGCATTTACGATAGTTGTTGCTAATTTCCGCAATATCGAAAGAATATTTAAACAATTTGGAATACTGTTTTCTTTATACATGTATCGTAAAATATTTCTTTTGTGTAGCGAGTATGATTTTGTCTTGATTGCATATTTTTTTAGATATATATCAATATTTCAACGCATTTTAGGATCTATTAAGCGAGATTTGCCATTCGAATTGGTCGCCCAGCTTTGTAAGTCTAGAACGAGACCCAAAAGACAGGTCGCTAAGCATTATAAGTCCAGACGAGGTTTGATGGTAAGTTTGTCGTTTTAGCAATTTGTAAATCATTTTCTTTAAGAATGATGTTAAAATTTTGCTTTATTAGTTTGGGTGGAACTCAAATGAGAGCTTTCCATCCTAGTAAATATATGTTTTACAAGATATCTTTCTGTTATTCAACAACTGCATCAGTGAATCGAGTCTTGATTACTCTTATCTCTTCACATATCGATTTAAACATCATTAAATGGCAAAAAACTATCTTTAAAATCGTTCAACCCTACGTACATCTAAAAGATTTTCACGTTTTACTTCTTTGACAATGTATCTAATGTTTTTAGCCCCCTCTATCAATTAGTTAACTTTAATTACTTATTCCCTTTTTCGTACAGTATATACCTCTTGCACGTTTAACTTACTTACCTTAAATTAGCTATCTTTTTCCTTTTGGTTGACTTTTCCTTGAACTTACCGTTAGTTATATATTATATTATATTAGCATATATTTGGTTTTTAGTATTTTTCTTACATCGTTTAATTGTTTGGTAATTGTAGTAACTTTGGTTGTAATAACTCATTGAATTTTTATGATTGGTTTTAGCTGATGTTTAGCGTGGATGCTTTCTTCTTTGGGCTCACATAGGAGACGCGGCCTATGCCATTGTAAGAAATAGTTCATATTCGCAGTTGCAAAAAACTAGGATTTTCTATTCCATGTGTTTTTCCTCTGAATTATTACAGTCGCCCTTATTATACTACATCATTATTTGTTTCTTTTCCTACTAAATCACCATAACTTATAAACATTTTTTTTCATTATTTATTGTTGAACTTCGTGGTCAGGCGCAATCGCTTCTTATGGATATCTTATTAAATTCTCGGTCGTTTTAGCATATTGGGACAGTGTATCTGTATTTAACTGCTTATAATTAGGCATCTTTGTGTGTTTAGGGCGTTACCGTTTTAAAAAATTACCTTGAAACAGTTGGGTTTTCGTGTGATTATATCTGTAAAGATACCTTTAAGTTGTTGTGTCGACTTTTGTCTGATTTTCTTATCGTAGTGGATGCACTCGTTAGGAAAATGATGGTACTAGTTCTCTTAAGAGTCTAGTGAATTTTGTTAACGTATGATATACCTTATTTTGTCGGATTAATATCGCAGGTGGTCCTTCAGACCGATCTGTGTTTTAATAGGGACAATTCTCTACTTTCTCTCAGACGCTTGTCCAAAAACTCTACTTTTTTTTATCCTACTGTCTCCGTTTCTGCCTTATCTTTCCTTCGGTGGACCTGTTCTCGTCCCGGAACACCCGACTTCCACATAAAAGTGATGTTCCCTCACTCCGGGCTACTGACTACATTGGCTGGTTGAGTAGCGCTTTGCTATCCACCTTTTCTATTCCTTTAGCTTAATACGAGCCCTTCCTCTATTTTTTTCTACCTGGGAGTGCCTCTTATGCATTCCAAATACCCACCTCCCTCTTTCTACCGTTCCTATTTCTACCGCCTTTTCATTTCCGTCAGTCACCGTGTGGTTGCGCGGAGGGTTTCCACAGACACCCGGACCACGTCTCTGAGAATCTTTCGTGAGATCATGCGGTGCCGCTGTCAGCGCATAGGGGTGCTGACAGTGAAGGTATGTATGAGTGCATGAGTATATCTATGTACCGATATATCGTGTGGATGTCGTGTGATTATATCACCGATATCAATTAAAGCCGGGTGCAGGGATGCACCCAAATGCCTTTGCCGGTCCCTCGTACCGATTATTGCAAACGGGCCTGCTTCACAGTTCGCTCTTTTTAGACGGTACGAGAAATTCCTATTTAATGGCTCCACGGAGCCACTCTATCGTTATCATATCTATTGTCTTTGATAATAACTTAAGTTAATATCTTTATCTTATTTATTATCTTTGATAATAACCTTAGTTTAATATCGTTATCTTACCGATTACCTATAATAATAATTTTAGAGAATATCGTTATCTTACCGATTATCTTTAGTAATAACTTTAGTTTAATATCGCGTTACCTTACCTACTATCTCTAATAATAACTTTAGCTTAATATCGCGTTATGTTACCTAGTATCTCAAATAATAACTAAAGCTTAATATCGTTATCTTACCGACTGCCGTTGATAATAACTTAAGCTCAATATCGTTATCTTATCTATTATCTTCAACAACAATTTGAGATCTTGTTTTATCTTTTATCTTCTTAACGTTTGGTATTTATGACCAGACGCGGGACTTATTTTTCTTGAAATTAAGTGAAAAAGCTAACCTGATATAGAAATGTAATTTGTTAGGTTAGCAATGTAAGGATTCAGTAAGGTGGTACGTTTGGTAAATTTGTTGATTCACAAGCATGTCTTGGACAAGTTTTGATGTGTATCGTTGTTAAACCAAAGTACCAGTGACAAAAATTTGCTAGAGTGTAGAGTGACTCACTCTTTTGAACATTTTTAAAATTTGGGCACTTTTTGCCAACAAAGAACAGTTTTGATGCAACGCTCATGTGCGTTGCATGCAAGAAACTCTAATGTTAGCTTTAAGTTAGTATATAGGTTAGGCGACTTGTCGCATTTGTTTTAATTTAAGTAGTGTTTCATGCTCTCTGACAAATTAGTGCTGTCGATTATTAATGTAGTCAAGGACAATGGGGCTACATGTTCCGTTTCCTGGTACTTCGGAAGACGTGTTATCGTTCGAAAAAACCAGGTGGCGCCTTAAATAAACATTTTGTAGGTTTTAAGTTAGGATTTACGTAGGGTAGCTAGGATTTAGATTTTAAGATGTTACTGTGCTAACAGCCTTTTTCTTTTTTTAAGTTTTTTTTTATGGCTTTGTCGCGATTATTACGTGCTAAAATTTGGCACTAGACATCTTTAGTTTACTTTTGATGTGCGGGAGTTTCGCGCCTTAAATTTGAAAGACTTGGCGCGTGTATTTCCGTCACGTCAGAAGTGGGTTGGACGAACTTGACGCCGACGCGTGTGGAGGAAAAAAGAGTGGGGAAGTTTCCGGAGGACGCTGAGGAAACGTGGCTTTTTGCCTTTGAACTTCGAGTAGAGTGGTCGTGTCTGGTTTCGTATCTTTATCTTACTATGTAGATTTCCTTGCTTTTTGATTATTCGTTCCTATAAACCTGATCCTGCCGTTCTCTACATATAAGTAATAGAAGATTAATCTGGATACAACCTGGGAGCAGCCCACGCCCCGCAGTCGCTATCCGGAGCAATACCGAAAGGCGCTATGCGCACCATCTGTAAATAATCCGGAAAGGGGCCCCTAGCAACCCTGAAGGAAGTTATCCTGTGAGACGCTTATATATTCATGTGAGTACTTGATTTTTATAAACTGTTGTATGAAATTGATATATTTCGTCATTACGTGTAATAATTTGCATATTGTGTGACGTCATTGACAGATGGGCGCGCTAACTTTTGTATTATAGATTAGCGTTACCAACTGCCGTGGTGTCTTTTGTACCTCGTTTGCGGTGTTGTAAGAAACACCGTTAAATGTAAGACTTACCATAACATATAACTTAGTAAACGTCCCCATGACATAACCCACAATTAGTTAATGGTCTGGCATGTTGGTAGCGATTCGTTGTTTAAGCCTTACCATAACATATAATTTAATAAACGTCACCATGACATAACTCACAATTAGTTAGCTGTCTGGCATGTTGGCAGCGATTCGCTGCATAAGCCTTACCATAACATATAACTTAATAAACGTTACCATGATATAACTCACAATTAGTTAATGTTATGGCATGCTGGTAGCGATTTGTTGCTTAAGCCTTACCATAACATAATTTAATAAACGTCACCATGACATAATTCACAATTAGTTACCGGTCCTGCATGTGAACAACGATTCGCTGCTTAAGCCTTACCATAATATATAACTTTATCTACTCCTATTTAGTTATAATACCATTATTCATATACTTTTGAACAAGTAATAGTGTTCATAATTAAACACCGTGAGTTATGAGCGTGAGTTATAATAACTCACGCTTCCAGCTTATATTTCTATTTAATTACCTACCAAAAATATCAAAGTAGCCATGCTCATTGACATTTACGTAATGTCAAACAAATTTGTACTATAATTTTTTTTAAATAATCTTGATTACATGTGTTTATTAAAACTTGTTACTGTGCTTATAGTCGTAGATAAAGTATAGTATTCAACATACGGTAATGGCAATAACTCACTTGATGAATTACGGCACTCGCCTTCGGCTCGTGCCGCAAACTTCATCTGCGTGAGTTATTGCCTACATTACCATATGTTGAATAATATACTATAACTAACGTCTCTATGATATAACTCACAATTAGTTAGTGGTCTGGCATGTTGGCAGCGATTTGTTGCTTAAACTTTACCATAACATATAACTTAGTAAACGTCTCCATGACATAACTCACAATTAGTTAGTGGTATGGCATGTTGGCAGCGATTCGTTACTTTACGTTTCGAAATAAATAAGTTTAAAATAAAAAAATTAGTAGGAATCGTACTTATTGTAAACAGGATGTTGTCGACGTATGAAAGAGTAGAAACGGAATCGATGTAAATGAAATAACCAAATACCGCCGAAAATGAACGTAGCAAATCATAACAGTTGGAGATTTATGGCAGAATAACTTATACTAGGTATTAGAGTGAAATCTTGGAAAATAAAATCAACTTTAAACCGCATGCGCAAGTCTTCTGCTACATTCATTTATAATTAGAAAATGAATCGACTTCTGTAGTAGTTTAGCTACGGAGAAGCTGAGACACCCCCTATCATAAAGATGTTGATATCTTCTAAATGAGCGGTGTTTTTCTCAAAATAAAAGTATGTATGTGTATAAGGTATATATGTGCAGGTGTGCGTGTTTTGATTTGTTTAGTAGGTGTTATAATAAGGGATTTGTAGGTGTATATAGAGTATAGTAACGGAGAAGCTAGGGCATTCCTTATCATAAAAGTATGTATTATTATGTATATATGAGTGTGGGTGTTGTTTGAGTCGTAAGTAAATACTATAAAGATGGCGCGAATTGTGAGGTGTTTTTTTTTAAGAACGCGTTTTGTCGTTGTGTAATTAGTTTAAGAATAAAAACGTGTAAGTATTAAAAATTAAATTATTCGGTGTATGATTTGTTTGCAAAAATGGTTTAGGGTGTTTTTGCTGAAAAGAAATTGAAATTCTTTTATGAATAACTGTATGTATTAGATTTAAGGAAATAACTTCTTTTGCATGCGTTAAAATAACTGTTAGATATTATAGGGGTCAAAAATTACCCGACAAATAAAGCGCGCTCCATGAAATAATCTTAATGGTCCCATTAATTTGTACATTGTATGAGCAATATATATTATGATGAAAACCTGTATTTGTAACAAAATCATTAATTTTAAAGTCAAGATATTGTTTAAGGTTAAGCATGTGTGCAGGCGATTAGTTTAATATGTGAAAGAGGCATCTCTTTGAGCTTACTTTGTATGTGCCTATGATTGTGCGATTCTATGTCCTTGAGTGCGTTATCAAAGTTTATTGGTATTTAGAGATAGGACGGTTGACATTAACAGCAAGCATAATAAAGATTAATGTTATAATACGTGATGTATTTTTTAGTTGTGATAGACTATATATGTAAATGCGTGTAGTAGATTTTAATTGCTTGACAGCATTTAGAATATTAACTTTATAGAGATCCATTACTTTAATGAATATGGTTTTATACACCCCGGAATATTAGAGCGTATCATGAATATTTATAAGCGCTTTATGTATAAACTGCGTGAGAATATATCTAGACCACATTTTGTATACATTTAAATTAAGTTTTTTTTTATAATATAACAGGTTTCAGGCTGTATGAAAAATATTACAGTAACCCACTATTAAAGAAATCGTTTAATTTAATGATTTCCTTGCCGACGAGGTCAATGTTATTCAATTCTAATTAATTTCCATTTTTATTGCCGGCATCGTTTATGCATCTGGGAGCTAATCAAATGTGTAATAAATTTTATGGCTTTAGTTTGATATAAATACAAGGATCGTTTGTAAGGCTTTCATCTTGCAAAATAAGAAAGAGCATAAAGGTTATATAAGAGCGGCGGCAAAAAAAGGTAAGTATTTTTTAAAAATATATTTTAAATGTATTTAATTATATTTCTGTATGTATTTGTAATTAGAAACAACATGGAATTACTAAAACGAATTAATTCAGTGATCAGAATAGAAAAAAGGAAGACGATTAAGCTGAACGATCTCGAATTGCAGCATCCATATAAGGTAATAAATATCAAAAGCATTTTATCGAAAAAAAGTTAGCGGTTTATAATCGTAGAACTGGAACAATGGGTTGTTTTTTTGCCGCAGAGGATTGTTGATGTAATAAGCGATAGTGATGTGATTCAACTAAACAGGCAGACGGGGATATGCTTGCACTATTTGGGTGCATTCAAAGTTGGTTAGTATTTAATTTTGACTTTTTTATTTAAAAACTAATATGGAATTTGTTTATTTTAAAAGTAAACCTAATCCAGCTGCAAGCCTAGCATTTTGCTGCATGGCTGCAAAAAAGGAGCCCGTCCACACGGATCAACAACAACAACAATAATCGCAGTAGAACTCATTACCGCAACTTATGTAAATGGTAATAATTTTTATAATTTTATTATTTCTCTCTTTCGTCATTTGCTATCATCTTAATATTTTAAATCAATATGAGTGTTTAATTTCCAAACCAAATTTCCATTCGGCTACAATATTTAATAAAAATTTGGTTGCAGTCAAATTACCTAAAACAGAGATAAAGTTTAATAAACCTATCTACATAGGCATGACCGTATTAGAATTATTAAAAATTGAATTATATAATTTCCATTATAAATTTATGAAGGCAAAATTTGCAAATAATTGCGAATTATGCTACATGGAAACCGACAGCCTTTTGTATAGTGTGACGTGCAACGATTTCTATGAAGATTGTATAAAGGCGAATCTAGAAAAATTTGATACGAGTGCTTATGACTCCGACAACATCTATAAAATTCCTTTCCTTAATAAAAAGTCACTAGAGGTCGTATTTTAACGCACTTTGTAGGCCTTCGATCGAAAATATACTTTTTAAAAATAGAAACTTCTGAGATAATAAAGAAGGCTAAGGGTTTTAAAAAGTACATTATCAATCAACAAATCGAGTTCGATCACTACCTCGATACATTACGCCATACGCCAGACGAAAATTGCTTTAAGTTATGAAGATCATAAAAGACACATTTTATCTAACGGCATTGATACTTTACCTCATGGTCATTACCTAATAAAGGTCCTTTGAATAAAACCACATTTCATTTTGTTATTTTTATATTCATTATAAAAATTGTAATCAAGGAAAGCTCATCGTATTTTGTTATGTTTTATATTTATTATAAAAATTATTTAAAATATTGTAACAAGAAAAAACTGCATTGTATTCTTTTATTTTTATATTATGTATAAAATTAATTTAAAAAAAACATTTAAGTGCTGCATGCCCAAGATATTGTATTGCTGTTGTAGTATCTATTTCCTATTTTGTAATTTCAAATACGTAACTGTATAATAGAAAAATTTTTTTTTTAAATTTTTTATTTTTAAAATATAGCACATTTATATAATAAAAATATCAAAAACAAATCTTTTATTTTTAAATGTAACACATCTATATAATATTAGCTTTTTGAATCCAGGAAGGCTGTTGGAAGCCCAACCGTTTGACTAGAATTTTGGATCCTTTTCGCCAGTATTTTCTCAATAAGGTAAATATTTGGAACGCTGGTTTTCTGCAGCTTAGTTACATAAAACTGCCCCAATATTAGATCGCCATGTATGTCCACGAGTAAATAAGTAGTTGGATTTGCTCGAAACGTTTCCTCGCTCCAGTTTGCATTGTAGCCCTTAGAAAAATACTTCTTTCTATATTTTGATATGCGTACAAAGTCGCCCACAGCATAACGAGGTTTTCTGGTTGCCAGTTTTAATTTATTGTAAACTTTCAGAAGCGTTTTCGCTGTCACATTTCTGGGCTTTCTTTTCGTGGGGGAATGCACCGTATTGTTGTATTTCAATACAATCGAATCAATTATGTCAATCCACTTCCATTTGCCTCTCAGACTAAAAGCTTTATATAGTTTGTTTTTTATTGTTCTGATTGTACGTTCTATGATAGCGGCCTTGATCGTACTGCATGTAGAATAATGCTTAATATCGCCATATTTTTTCATCAGCTGTGCAAATTGGACGTTATAAAATTCTGTATCATTATCGGTTTGCAAGTTTTTCGGTAAATGCGGTCGTATTCTTTTAATTTCATCTAAAATTTCGAGCATAGCAATTGTGATTTCATAGCCATTCTTGGGTTTAAATGGTCTCGTCCATAAATATTTCGAACAACAATTGATCACGAGTAGAATATACTTATGACCTTTATTATATTTCGAATATGGAATAAATTCAGCAATATCGGCTTGGAATTAGTCGTGGTAAGATTTGATAATCGCCCTTCGATGTGGAAGGTTTATTCTAACTTCTCTGTGCAATTCATCCACTAGTATTTCCTTATCATTATATTTCTTATGCATTTTTGAGGTTTGACGTAAGGATGAGAGTTAGACGGTAAAGTTTTATCTTGTTCCAATAGCACGTACAAGTGTCTTATAATGTCCATATTAATTTTGTGAAATTGTAAATCGTCTCCAGCAGACGTCTTGACCCCGCCTAATTTTAAGTAGTTAAAATTCAGAAAGTTCGTGTTTAAAATAACTTTGTTCAAGACTTGAACGACCAATTGCAATACATCTCGAATGATCACGTTGTTACGGTGAATGGCGGCACCTTCGATAAGATTTTGTATTTTCGCATTCACGTAGAACTTAGAAACGGCATCGTGCTTACCTTCGGCTTCGCCTATTTTGACAATTCTCAAGCCTCGAGAGTCGAAGATCTTGGATTTACCATGGAGAGTTACATAAAATTTTGAGATTTTTGGCTAACGTCGAGTCCACGTATCTTTTGTTAACGGCATCTCTGAGCTCTGCAGGGTCGTGCAAATTTACAATGGCTCGCGACTTTGCGTCAAATTTAATTTTCTTATTAGCACGTTTTCCTGAAGATGTGGCTGTCAAACATATTTTCAATACTTTTCTTATACGCAGATTGAGTTCTACGGTGCAAAATTTTAAGTTTACGCCATCGTTTGATTTTTTCGGATCGGCCAAATTCACTATTCTAAAATATTTCAAGTTAACTATTTTCTCGTCCTTATTTAATACCAAGGCGCTTCGTTTATTTACCGCATCCGTTTCGTCCACGAACTTGCCTACATTGCAAAGTTTTCTATTTTCTATGTTGAAATCGCCTTCTGGAGTTAGTTTAAGGCATACACCAGAAGGACGGCGCGCAGCGGTATTACCAAAACAGCCGCCTCCAGAGTCTCTAGCAACACACCCTCTTCCAAATTTATCGACGACATTTGATTTATGAGACGATTCTGTAAGACGTGTATATTTTATTAGGCGATTAATTTCGCTTCCTTTAATTCGGATATAATAGAAAGAAATTCGTGTTGATTCTGGAAGCTATTGTTGCCCGTCGAACGCTCCGCCAACAACAAACGAAGCCGACTCACCAGCTCGGCCGGCGAGTCCCAATGAACGTATTCTATCTTATTAGAATTATCGAACTTTTTGTATCGCCAATGCCTGTTTATATTACTCAATGTTTGTCTTTTTTCGTTAAATTAGCCATACCGAGGCCTTTCTTTTTCTCCGTTTTCTTGGATCGTAATTTCATGGGAATCATAAAAGTCGCCGATTCTGTACTCATCTCTTTTGCCGACAACAATGTAGAGAACGACGATGAGGCATGCTGCGACGAGGGCGGAGGTGTAGATATTGCAGTCACCACGGGCGACCGCGTTAAGTTTGGAGCAATATAATTTTTATATTTAAGCAAATCCTTGTGAAACAGTTTATTATATGCATTGGTTTTCTTCAAAATATCGATGTAATTTTTTACATCTAACTCGGAAGGATCGCCAGCAGGCGTTTTCTTGTTCAAAGGGATTTTCTTATAAGTTAACAATCGAAATAAGCCCTCCGTAATAGGATATTTTTTATTTCTAATATTAATCGTAGATCCGTCGTTTGAAATTGTTAACTCTGAATTGCCCATAGACCATTTATTCGAAAGGTCGTCGTATTTAATGCCGATTTCCCGGCATCGTCTATATTGGGATCCTCGCTTTTGGACAGAATGTCGGCATATTTTTTAAGTAAGACATCTGAACCCTCGTTGATATTTTCAGACTCGTGCTTCGCATAGTGCTGTCAAATATAATTAGGATTTTTATTTGCAGAGAGTTTAGATAGCAATTTTAACGGTAATTGCGCGTATTTTATTTGAGCTCGATTTTGATCTCGTTTAAAATCTAAAAACTTTTTCTTATTGTTTTAGTAGCCTGCACTACGACACGATTTAAATTCGTAAAGTGACGTCGTCGTCTCATCACCGCTGCAGACATTGCGTTGATGAAAGTTTGCTCGAACGTCATGATTTTAAATACATATGTAATTATCAAACCCTCTACGGTAGCGGTCTTCGTTTATAGCTTTTTCTTTGTCTACCATTAAGAATTCGTATCCGGCTTTATCGCCATCACCGTCTTTTTTCCACGTTAAACGACGCATCTTTTTGAAATCTTTGAAGCTCATGTCGGTATTAATAATGTGCTTCGAATAGATATGTCTTAAGTTCATTTCGTCTTGCGCAAAAAATATAATTAAATTTGTATTGTCGCGAATAAGATGCTTCGGTATTCTCGAATACGATTGGCGCACGTAAAACGCGTCTATATTCTTATCACGGTTCATTGAAAAATATTGACGAATTGCGATTTGCTCGTGACATTGAACGTCGTAGAAAATTGAAATTGAATTACTCTTAACATCTTGCGGTGCAGTTATTTCGGAATTTTCGCTAAATTCGTAGTAACCTAGTCCTTTGATCGGTTTCAAGACTCGACTCACAAAATCGTATTTGGGCTGAAATAACGACTTGGAATAAATGTAAACGTTTTCAAATTCCAGTCCATTGGGTGCCAGTAATAAACTCAAAATCAGGTTTGTTTTATCCGCATACGATACATCTTATGCTGGCCGGTAGAAGTGCTCCGTGCTTTTGGCGTGTTTGAAAATAAGAATAAGGAGCATCCTGTTCGACTGTTAAATCCATATTTGTAATCGGTAGAGATTGTTTCCGTTTAATAGCCTTCATGTCTATTATTCGCTAATATGGCGCGTGACGATTTCAATAAACAGATCGTATTAGAATATAGAATCGTGCAAAATTAATCAGTACGCTTTAGTGGTTTGATTAATAATGTTGCTGGATTCGATTTCGAGACGTATATCAACGACGAAATTTTTAATAGATCCTTCTTAACGACTGTAATTGTTTACGAACACGGGGCCATTGCCAAACTGCTGATAGTCGTTCAAACAACGCAAAGCGTAGTTGAAATTGTTTGCTCCTGCAGAATAGTTTTCAGAAATTTCGAATAGCGCATGAACGGGGTCGAATAGTCGTTATTGGCAAAGTCCGAATTCATATCTTGAAGTGGAAATTCGTGAGAATTAAGGTATAGTTTTAAATTTGTTAGATTGCAGTGATCGAATTGGGCTGCCGATTCCTTCGCATTATCATACTTGCCATGCTGAAGAGTAAATAGAATCCAACGAGGTTTTTCTAATTCGTTCGAATTCTTAATACGCCAAAGCTGAATTTTCCGAGACCGAAAGGACGGCAACTCGTGAAGCTCTCAGGGACTAAAGTAAACCACAATTCTAGGATTTTTATGCAAATGATGGAATAAATTAAATTTTAATTCATCGCTAAGCTTTAAATGCGAAACCTCCCACGTTATTTTAGTAACTTTAAATGTTAGTTCGTTCTCGTCGCTCTTGTAACAATTGACGTCGCTCATAGATCCAATTAAAACAAACTCTTGAGGCATATAGACGACGACTCGCTTATAATCTTTGCAAAATCCAAAAATATGCTTTACAGGCACGTTACACGAGAAGCGGACATTCTTAAAAATTTCGGCGTTTGTATCCCCACGGGGATCCCAGGTGCTATTGCTCAAACCGTTGTATTTTTTGTGAGACGAAGCGAGGTCCTTCATTGTGCACGTTATACCAGGCTGCTTACAAACGTCAATCACATGCATGCTCTCCTTTTTGTACTGTATTTCGTCGAACAAAAATAATATTGCATTGTTCGATATCGTATACGGTTTACCTTCGGTTTTCACCGAAAACATGCCCTTAATATTAATGTAACTGTCGTAGGTTGCAGTTACAGCATCGGAATTTTGAATTTCTATAATCACTCTGTCGCTGTGGTCTGTGTTTCCTGTGAAGGGTAAATACGAATAATAATCTTCCTTCGAAATCGTTTCTTCGTAGCGAGGTCTTTTAAATATGTCTAATTTGATAACCTTTCGAATCGTAGTTTGTTCAAAAGAAAACTAATCACCGACGAGATGCGGATCTGCGACCACTTTCATGCTGCTAAAATCACCACGTATTTTACCACCACGTTTAGCCATTTCTAGTACTGTTTAACCCCCTTTACATACCACTGAATATCGGTGGAGGTACATGTCCAAGACGGAAAACCTAAACACGAAAAAATAATCCCACTTGAACCTGATGATTACTATAAACACATACAAGTGTTGGTTTTGCAATATTTTTAACTAATCTTGATTGCGCAAAAGGATTTATTGGAATACTATTAATTCTGCAAATGTTCAAGTGTTGGAGGATCTCGGTAGCCACAGGCTGCTTAACCTCCTTCACATATCACTGAATATCGGTGAAATATGGTATATATTTACAAAAAATGGAAGGGGAACCGAGGTGTATCCTGGCAGTGAGAATTTCGAGGAACTGTGTAGGTCAGTTCAGAATAGAAATCAGTAGAGGTACGCGTCCAACCAGTTCGGAAACATAAAACCTAACGACAAAAAATAATTGCGCTTAAACCTGATTGTTATTATAAACAACTACAGTTGTTGGTTTTGCAATATTCTCAACCAATGCTGACTGTGCGAAAAGATTTATTGGAAAACTATTAATTCGTCAAATGTTCAAGTGTTGGGGAATCTTGGGGCCATAGGTTGCTTAACCCCCTTCACGTATCACTGAATATCGGTTAAATAGGGTATATATTTACAAAACAATAGAAAGGCAACCAAATTGTATCTAACAAGAAACAGCAGCGGCTATATTTGAAGACAACAAACAAAGAAACAAGTACAAAAGTATTGGAAGCATATGTGTGGAGCACAGCACTTTACGCCTATGAAATAGGAACAGCAGGAAAAGTAGACAGGAAAAGGTCAAGCTTTTTGATATGTTATGCTTCAACATGGACAGATAAAGTTAATAACAAAGAGGTTATAAAAATAATAGAGAATAAAGATATCTGTCTGAAACAAAAAAATAGGAGAAATAGAGATGCAGGATACGTTTGAAGACACTTTTGGGAAATAATGCGGGTTATATTACGAGCAGAGGTAAATGTAGACTAGATCAGAATATTGTACACAGATAGTGAAAGATGCAGAATGTGGGAATTTTAGGGAAATGTGTAGGTTAACTCACAATAGAACACAATAGAGGTACGCGTCTATCCAGTTCCAGGACTGACGACTTAATGATGATAATTCATATCTGCAACTTGACGCTCCACAAAATTTATCTGAAGAATGTTTCATTTTCTTAATAAAAACTAATTTACAAGAACAACGTACTTATTTCTAATTCTTTTATGTTAACCCTCACACTCCCATTCTAAACAATTCAATTGCCCAATGGACACGCCCCATTCAGCATCTTCTGGCGACCCCGCGGAGCGTTTTTTTTCTCATCACACACACACAAAATGGTTCATGGAAGGTGCCCTAGCGCTGTGCCCCCGAAATAAAAGTTATATTTGGCGATTCCGTCAATGACTCATCTTAGTTTTTCACCTTAATACATGCGCGTTTATTTAAATTGTTGAAAGTTAATCATTACGATGCCAGTAACTTCCTGCACCTTATCCACATCCGGAAACCAAATTTTACAATAATGATAGAAATATGTAAATTACGTATGTTAGTGATTAACCAAATAATATAAAAAGAGAGAAGGTCAAATTTGCGTAAGCGATCTTGCTTATTTCTAATTCTTTCACACTAACCCTTCTTACTTCCATTTTCAGCTATTCAATTGACCAATGGGATACCGCCCCATTCTGCACCCTTACATTTGATATTCCAATGCTCCACCCGAAGGTACTACATTAGCCAGGAAGGGAGTTTTTTTTACCTAGAAAATTTGAAATTTTGCCGAACCCTTGTTCTTCCAAGCAAGGTTGGGATCTTTAACGTGCATGACAACACTTACACACGGAACTTCCATTTTACCTCTCATCCGAACGAAAGTGTATTTTTGTGAAAAATGCTCGCCTAACATTTTTCAAGCAGACCGTGTCGAGATTTGAACCAGGACCTTGGGCATAGTAGTCACGCGCATACCAGGTACGCCACGGAGCCGCCTCCCATTCAGCACCCGCCGACAGAGCGTTGTTCTTCACGTTACACCACGCCGACGACGACAAACCTCGCATCCACACGAACAAAGATTACATTTGGAACGAGGCTTTCGGGGCAAAACCCTAGCGCTGCTGAGGCCCACGAGCTAAAAGTTATATGTGATGGTTACGTCAACGACTCATCTCAATTTTTCACATTAATACATGCACGTTTATTTGAAATTCGGGACAAAGCGCTAGCGCTGCCGGAGCCCCCGAACTAAAGGTTATGTATAATGATTACGCCAATAATTCATCTGAAACTTTTACATTAATACATGCACGTTTATTTGAAATTCGAGACAAAACGCTAGCGCTGCGGGGGCCGCCGAGCTATAAGTTATATATGATGATTACGTCAATGGCTCATCTGAATTTTTTACATTAATACAAGCACGTTTGTTTAAAATTCGGGGTGGAGCTTTAGCGCTGCGGGGGCCCCGTGCTAAAAGTTATATATGATAATTATGTCGGTGACATGAAATTTTTACATTGATACATAAACGTTAATTTGAAATTCGGAATGAGCCCTAGCGTTGCGGGGCATTTGAAGTAAACGCATCAAAGACCATTCCGTTCCATTGAAACAAATGGCCTTCCAACGGGCTTCGGACCGAAGTTCTAGCGCTGCGCAACTCTGAGGCCCCTAGCTAAAAAACTTTTGTTTCAATTGCCCAATGGGGCGGTGCCTTACAGAGCATTCCATCACATTTCACACCACATACTCTATCGCCGCTGACGAAACTCACATTCTGGACCAATAACTAAACACACACCCACAAACACGCACAATTGCCTTTGAAACAGGGACTTTCGGACCGAATCTCTAGCGTTGCGATCGCTTACTGTTCTAGGACCCGCCTTGCCTCAACCATCGTAAGGTTTACATATGAAAGATTGCGTCACTTTCTATTCTAGAACTCGCCTTGTTATGC
Organism: Platerodrilus igneus; assembly: GCA_036346225.1. Taxonomy (NCBI): domain Eukaryota; kingdom Metazoa; phylum Arthropoda; class Insecta; order Coleoptera; family Lycidae; genus Platerodrilus; species Platerodrilus igneus. The sequence goes on along the minus strand of JARFIW010000624.1, from coordinate 1,859,518 downwards.
TACTTACCCTTTACCTTTGTACTTAACCAGTAACAAAGTATTAACATAAATGTTACAGTATATCATAACTGCAGCGACAGTGTGATACTTTAGATTGAAAAAATGAAAATGGTAGCAACTTCACGTTTGCAATTTTTATGTAATATTAAAACAATTTATTTAGAAAATATACTAAACTAATGTATTAATACAAGATATTAAGTTTAAAATGTTTGTGTTAATGTAAACAAATATGCGTTTTATTGTTGCTATATTTATTTATATATGTATATAAAAACGCTGTTCTAACTCATTCGCTGACATGCAAATTTTAAAAAAAAATCTAAACATAATTTTCTTAAGAATCCAACATTGTAGTATTTTTGCATTCTCTAAAAAAATGGTCGTTTTACTACAACATTTCGTAAGTAAATATGTTTCCTTCTTTGAGCAATATACTAACTCTTAAATTTCTAATAGATTATAGACCAATTATTAGGGGCACATTCATGGGCGAATGACCAATTAAATTAAATATGCCTATACAACAGAATAATTTCTAATTATTTAAATACTTAAAACATTCTATTGTTCAATTAGATTGGTTTATGGATACTTCAATTAAAATGTGTTTTTATTAATATAATTAAAAATTAAATAGGAAGAGTTCATTAACTTCAGTTTGTTTGGATTTGGTTTTTGATTGAATTTTGTAAATGAATTCACCTAACCTAATCTTAAACTCATAGTGCAAGTTAACATCCAAAACAGCTGCTGTTTTGTTGCACGGAATCATTACAAAGTGCTCTTTGTTTCTATTGGCAAACTCCCAGTACGATTTAATGTCTTATTATCTAATATTTATTATTAGTCAATTGACATATATCTCAACAACGTAGAAGGTTGTTTAGTCACTAAAAATGATATGCCCTTGTGCATTGTTTTTACAATTTAATATTTTTGTTAAATAAAGTTAAATGCATAATGTACTGTGATAGTGTACAATAGTTTATCACACTATGAAAAATTAAGGATTTAAGAAATGAAAGCATCGAGGTATGTAGTGAACTTTGTTTAGTTCGTGAAATTAAATAAACATCATTGCAACCCATTGTTTTAGGTGTTCTTTTGTTTAAACTAATCTTGCAAAACAAATTGGGAATAAATAGAAATCAGTGTCCTTGTTTGTAAATTATTTAGTTCATTAGTGCAATACAGCTATTGCAACATCTAGATACTAACTAGGTAAACCAGAAATCTCTTTAAAAAATTAATTTTACATGTTCTGGTGGAGTTAATTTGTGTAATAGTTTGACCACAGGGACATGTTCTGATAGAACGGAATTTGAGTCCGCTATTTCGGTTATAATCGATATAGAATCATATAATGAATTCTGATTCAGTTGTGTTGTAATTTGGAGAATTTATACAGTGTGGTGACTAAAAGTAAAGTTTTATGTTTGTGTTGTTTCGCTTTTGTTTTGGATAGATAGAAAAATTGAATGTTGATATAAGGTACCACTTACATTATATTAAGTATCAAGGAAATTATATTTTAGTGGAATTAGTGGCATGGTTTGTCTGCATAATATACATACCATATCTTCCACTTTCAAAATGCATTATAGATAATTTGCAAGTAAAATTGTAAATGTCGATATCTAATCTTTATTGACTAAATATTAGGTGCAAGTTAACATCGTCCAGTTATTTGTAAAAATGGTTGTTATCGATAACAACTTGCCTGAATAAAGCACCGAATTAAATGTTAAGATTATTTCTGTATTACTCCTAACTCCAAACACTTAGGGAACTGCCTAGATGAACGCTTGGCATTGTTTCTGAAGAAAATGTTCAAGCAACTACCTGATGTTAGGTAAACAATAACATAATTAAAATGTTGATTTATTTTTACAATTTTTAGGATAAACTTTTGCAAATGCATACTACATAATGTGGTAGTGTCTTCAACTGGTGGAGGACCTTAACCCTACACTGCCCAATTTTAAATATTAAGAAAATAATTTGTTTTCTAAGTTATTACATGAGGAGAACAATGGGAAAAATAATAAAAATAATCCTTTGTTGTTTTTTGAATATATATATTTTGAAAAAATTAGATGTATCTAATTAGATACATTGGGCTTGTGCAATAAAATTATTAATAATACATTTTATGTATGGAATGTCATAAAGCAGTTGCTGTTTTTGTTTAAACATAAATATATACCGCATTTACCACATTTGATCCATGAAAATGAGGTGCATTTAGGCATTTTGCATCTTTGACGCTTTTCGTCATGGATTGGCCAGTGTGCAGTTGCATCGGTCCTGACATCAACAGGAGGTACATACGCAGTTGTAGCAGACCTTTGCTTTTTTCCTGAATTAAATTATGGACAGAGGAGGTAGATAGTCTACCCCTTTTGTTCGCGTTATTTTTTATATTGAAGTGGCATAAACAATAGGCAACCTCGGCATGAAAGTCAGCTAGGCGAATCGCTGTTTGGTTTTTTAACTTTTTTACTCGTTTGTAGATTAGCCAACTGTTGATGAGTGCCATATCTAGGAGATGGTAGAATAACAGAATATACCATTTTTTGGATCGTATTTGAATTTTATAGCGACCAATTTAGGCTGTTAAGAAGATCCACGCCACCCATATGCTTATTATATTGAGTAATAACATAAGGGCATTCAACATTAGCCTCGCATTTTTGTTTGCGGTCATATCTTGAAGCATTAGACGTCGGTAATTTTCCTGCAAAGGACGATAACAATGTGTCCTTCCACAAGACTGCGGACACCTCAACTCCTTCAATGTCTGTCACATTTTCAAATGACGCTGTTAGTGTAATAACCATTTGTTTATGACACTAAAGTTCATTGTATAAAAAGAAACGGCTCAAGCTTTGCATTGGTGTAATGAATTGAAATTAGTTACAATATTTTTTTTTTTAAAAGACTTTGACATTACATTTTTATTATTTCTAATGACTCCTTGATCCACATTTTGGAGCCAAGTTACTTGAAGTATGAAATGTACAGTGCATGTATAAATGAATGTATATAAGTTTAATAAATCTTAACATACGCCCCACCTTGAAAGGACGAACTTTCAATAAATGTTAACGAACAATGAATAAGTCATGAATGTAAATTCTGCAAACGTATGCAAACAATAAAACAATTATATAAATAAACTTGAAACCAAAAACCATAGTCATCATATTAAGCACAACTATAATGTACATGTCACGCACTAGGAAGGGGGCATAAGTTGGTGATAACTCGTTGAATTGTTCCCTTTGCCGTCTTCACCGATGCAACTCTTGCGACGTCGTCAGCTCCAGGATGAAGTATTTGGACTCTGCCTAGAGCCCAGCATAGAGGTAAGCCATGTTCTTTGATTAAAACTAAACCTCCAACTTGTAAGTTGTTTTGGTTGGTTTTCCACTTCAAACGGGTTTGAAGCTTGCAAATATATTCAGAAGACCAACGTGTCCAAAAGTGTTGTGTTAGTTGTTGTATTTGTTGATATTTTGAAAGGCGGTTTTCGTTTACGTCTTGTAAGTTTGGATCAGCTATTGAATTAATAGAGCGACCGATGATAAAATGTCCGGGTGTTAACGGTGAAAAGTCATTTGGATTTGTGGAAAGTGATGATAGCGGCCTCGAATTCAAAATTCCCTCTACCTGAACTAAAATTGTTAAAAAATCTTCATAGACTAATTGCGCTTTACCTAAAACTCTCTTTAAATGAAACTTTGCTGATTTCACCCCTGATTCCCAAAGACCTCCGAAGTGAGGTGAATAAGGTGGTATGAAATCCCAAGTTATGCCTTGTAGTGCATTGTAATCAATAATTTTACTGCTGTAATCCTGCAAGAACTGACCTAAGTTATTTAGTTCATTTTTTGCACCCGTGAAGTTAGACCCGTTATCGGAAAGGATGCGTAGTGGTTTGCCTCTACGAGATATAAATCTGCGCAGAGCTGCTATGAAACACTCTGTGGATAACTCCGTTACAAGCTCTAAATGGATGGCTTTAGTACTGAAACATATAAACAATGAAATGTATCCCTTTAACGTTTTACTACCACGACCTCTTTTATCTTGTAAAACAAACGGACCTGCATAATCGACCCCTGTTACGTAAAATGGAGGTGAAGGAGTAACCCTTGCAGAGGAAGGTCACCCATCAATGGAACATGACTGATAGGTTTAGCACGAAAACATGTAACGCATTCACGTACTATTTGTTTGGCTGTACTTTTTCCACCAATAGGCCAAAAAATATTCCTAATTGAAGCTAATACTTGCTGTGGACCAGCATGATATAATTTCTCATGCTCATTTCGAAGCAATAATTTAGTGAAATGGTGATTTTTAGGAAGCAATATAGGATGCTGTTTATCGAAGTCAAACTGTGAATGTCTGAGTCTTCCGCCCACCCTAATGATACCATCATTTGTTACGAATGGACTGAAACTTAATAATTGGTTCTTAGGATGCAAGCATTTCCTTGAGACAGCAATTTGTACTCAACTGAAACAATCTTGTTGCACCATCTTAACCACTGTTTTGGTGGTCTTGTCAATTTCTTCAGTATGAAGACATTCTGTATTATTAGAAGAACCCTTTGTTCTTAAAATGCTTATAAAACGAAGGCAATATGCCACGCAACGAATTAATCTATTAGAATTGGAAAAACGGTCAAATGGAAAATAAAATTCAAGCTGTACGAATAATGAAACCTTTGCGCATTTCAATTCTGGTAGATCCTGAGTACTCGAAATGCTTGATATTGGCCACTCGTGCGAATCTTTGACGAGCCAATTGGGCCCATGCCACCACAGATCACAGGAAATCAATGAAGTTGGATTTATTCCACGACTTGCTAAGTCAGCTGGATTGTCGTAGGAACGAACATGACGCCATTTTGATATGTCGGTGTTGGTTTGAATTTCACGTACACGATTTGCAACGAATGTTTTGAGAAAATTTAAAGGAGTGCATAGCCAACCAAGTACTATAGTTGAATCTCTCCAATAAACTATCTCATCAAAATTAATTGTAAGAGATTTCTGTACCTTGTTAGCTAGTCGCGATACGATTAGCGCTCCTTGAAGCTCAAGCTTTGGAATGGTTAAAAGCTTCAATGGAGAAACCCTAGCCTTTGTGCATAATAAATGAACTTGTGAATCGCCCTGTTCATTTGTTCTCTTAATGTAAATGCATCCTGCGTATGCATCTTGAGATGCATCACAGAAACAATGCAATTCCGTACGAATGCTGTATTTGTATCTGACATGTCTTGGAATTTGAATGTGATTTAAATGAAGTATTTCCCGTATGAAGGAAACCCATTTAGTATGAAGATCAATTGATACTACCTAACGTCTTAGAATTTTCAGAAATTCCAAATTGCAATATATTAATAGGCGAATCAAAATTCTTAAATGTAGGTTTAATATCCTTAAGAATTGAAGCCGTATTGGATACCCACTTGCGTAGATTAACACCTGTTGGTGCAGAATATCTGAAACTTCTACACACGTTTGTGTAAGTTCCTGTAATGAGTCTGAACCATGCAAGAAATCGTCTACGTAGAATGAATTAGCGATTGCATGAGAAGCTGATGGGAATGACTCAGCATTTTCAATGGATAATTGATGCAGACATCTTAGTGCAAGAAATGAAGCACTCGTAGTACCATATGTTATTGTATTTAATTGGTAAACCTCTAGCGGACCTTTAGGATCTTTTTGCCACAAGATTTGTTGCAAGAATCTTTGTTCTGGAATAATCCATATGCATCTATACATTTTCTCAATGTCTGAGGATACGACGTAAGAAAATTGTCTGAAACGTAAGAGAATTGAAAAAAGATCGTTTTGTATGGTAGCACCTGCCATCTGAATTTGATTTAAGGATACCCCACTGCTTGTTGGACAAGAACCATCAAATACGACTCTGAGCTTTGTGGTTAGACTGTCTTCCTTTAATACCCCATGATGAGGAATGAAATACGTGACATTAGAGACTGAACTAGAGTCTGTCACTTGAGACATGTGATTCAAAACCCGATATTCATCCATGAATTGAAGTGTCTGTCACGCAATTCTGAATTTGCTTGAAGTTTGCGTTCAAGATTGTAAAAACGTTTTTTAGCTATTTGCTCGGAATCACCTAATAAGTTTACGGATTCCTTAAATGGAATAGTAACCATAAATCTTCCATCACCATGCCTCTTGAAAGTAGAAACAAAATGATTCTCGAAATCTGCTTCCTCTTTGGAAATATAATTTTTGGAGGTTTCTATTTCTTCGACCTCCTAAAACTGAACAAGTTGATCCTGAACTTTCATCTGCCTAGCGAAATTGCAATGAGAATGCTCAGAGTTACGTGAAACATTATGAATAGGACCCGAAATGATCCACCCCAACTTAGTTTTTTGAAGAATTGGCAACCCCTGGCCAAGCTTGATTTGTCTGACGCAAAGCAACGACCAAAACAAATCAACTACAATCAGTAAGTCGATAGAAGACGCAGCATGAAAAGATGGATCAGCAAGCCTAATATTTTTTGGAATGCTTAACAAAGATGTATTATATTTTGAGTGGGCATGCGTTTACAAATATTTGGAATAACCAAGCATGAAAGTTTTGATGTGAAATCGTTATGCGGCGATTTTATTTGAATATCGCATTTGTACCTAACACAAGAAGATACTTGACCTATACCTACAATTGAAATATTGTAGGTGGTTTTCTGTAGACCTAATAAGTCGCACAGTGTTTGTGTAATGAAACTAGATTCTGATGCACTGTCGAGTAGTTCTCTGCAATCATGAGTTCTACCTTGATTATCAAAGACCTTTATTACTGCAGTCGATAACAAAGTTAGATTCTTTGAATTGGTGTAGTTTGAAAGTACAACAGACGCATTTTCTTTGTTTTCCACATCGACTTTTGAATGAAGCAATGTGTTGTGTCTCTGTGGACACTTTTTACACGACCCAAATCTGCAATCATTTAGTCAATGTCCCGAATTTAGACAATTCATGCATAAATGTGCATTTTGAACATGTTCAATACGTGAATGAATCGTTGAATTTTGAAATTTAGGGCAATTGTAAATTTTATGCGTTTGTTTGCAATATGAACAGGCTTCCTTAGCAGTCACAAATGTCTTTTGATGACCTGCTTTGTTAGCTTGAACTTTACCTGGTGAATGTAGTTTAAATTCAACTGAACCACTAGTGTTTAACTCAGTCGCTTCGAGTAGGTCTGCCTTATTTTTCAAAAAATTGAGAAACTGTTCTAGTGTTGGCGAATTTGTGGATTTATATGCTTCTCCCTCCCAATCGCGAGATGTTACTGAGTCTAACTTGTTTAATACCATGAATATTAATAAGGGATCCCAATCTCTTGTTGATTGGCCAAGTGTTTCCAGAGATCGTAAGTTTTTGTTAATGCTGTCTAAGAGATTACGCAACTGAGATGAAGATTCTTTACTTACCCTTTGTAGGTTGAACAATGCTTTTATGTGGTTGTGAATAAGTATTCGTTTGTTGCCATATCTACTGTTGAGTAGCTCCCACGCGATACTATAATTTGAGCTGGAAATTGGTAAGGATTCTATGATACGCTGTGTTTCCCCAGTGATGGCCGATTTAAGATAGTGGAAACGCTGAATAGGATCTATTTGAGGATTTTTATTGATTAATGAATCAAAGGTATCGCAGAACTCAATCCAGTCTTCGTGACCAGATGAAAAATGCGGTAACCGAATTGTTGGAAGCTTTATATTACTTGTACTTTGTGCTTGAGACAATACTAATGATTCCGGCGGACTACTTGTACTTGCAGTTCCTGCAGAATCGCAGTGTAAATTAATTAATACTTCTGCTTGTGAAACAATTTTGAAATACTTATCTTCAAATAAGATACGCTCTTTTTCTTGATCGGAATCCAGAAGCTCAATTTGCGTCTGAATATCATCAAAAACTGAAAAACACAACTGCTCTATTTTGTGTAACCGTTTTCGTAATTCAATAACACTCATTTGCTTAATATCAAAGGATTGCACCACCTTACTAAACCTAGTAAGTTGAGCTTTAAGCGTGCCTCGTTTTGACACTAATGCTGCTAATTCTGTCATTTTATAATGTACAAATACTGTATTGAAATGAAATAAGAAATGAAATCGCAAAGCTTGTGCTGTATTAATAAATCTAGTACGAGATCTGCAAAATATCTGAATGTGATATCGTATTTCGTCTTCTTAATGTATGCAACTTTATTGTAATATCCATACAACTTATTGCTGTAGAAGAAATATTGAAATGTAGTATTAAAATGTGAGATCAATGTGTAGTGAAAAGAGTGTATTAGTAATTGGAACAAACTCACAGATAGAAATATGCTTTGCCTTTTGCTGAATGGCAAATGTGCAAGTTGAATTCTTGTAGGTATGAGTTCGTTCTATCTTGAACACTGCTGTTGGTTGCTAAACTGACATTTATTCGACGACAAAAAGGACCATAATTGTTAGTGTAATAACCGTTTGTTTATGACACTAAAGTTCATTGTATAAAAAGAAACTGCACAAGCTTTGCATTGGTGTAATGAATGAAATTAGTTACAACATTTTTTTTTTAAAGACTTTGACATTACATTTTTATTATTTCTAATGACTCCTTGATCCACATTTTAGAGCCAAGTTACTTGAAGTATGAAATGTACAGTGCATGTATAAATGAATGTATATAAGTTTAATAAATCTTAACAGACGCTCCTCTTGCTTTATTCTTTATTTCATTTTCTTTGGGCAACTTGCAATTTGGTATCCTTGGTCGGCAAACTGTACCCAAGCTATGAATACCATTCTGTGCAAGATACGCTACTAATGGGAGTGAAGTGTAGAAATTATCAAAATACTCTCTATATCTTTTATTTTTTGGAACAATTCTGCAAAGACGTACAACAGTATTTGCAGAAGCCCCTAAATCTGGTTCATCTGCTGTTCGGAAACTTGGATCATTTTCCTTGCCGGTATACATTTCAAATTTGTATGCAAATCCGTCGCTATCACATAATAAAAAGAATTTATAACCCCATTTATGAGGTTTTGCTGGCATATATTGCTTTAAATGGTGCCGGGCCTTCGTAGCACATAATTGCTCATCGACAGCTAGGCACTGTTTTAATGGTACAGAACCATATTTTGCATTCAGCTCGTCAATAATTGGGCGTAATTTATACAATTTGTCAAAGGTGGGACTGTTATTGTCAGGCATGGAATTATTGTCAGCAAAATGTTTGTTTGCGAATTCTTTCAAATTCGGATCGCCCCATGATATTTTGTATTTGAGGGTAACCTAGATTATTGGACCAGTATACTCTAATATTAGGTAGATATACTAGTGACTTATAAACACAAATACCCAAATATTTCTTGATATCTTCAGATGTTAAAAGGGCAGGTTTGTTTATTTATTTATTTATTTACCAGATTATAGCCCAACAGTACAATGTGCCAATTATAGGACAAAGCAGTAACACACAATATACAAGAAGTAGTCAAAATTTACAATTGTACTTACATATTTCTAGAGTAATGCAAATAAGCACAATTTAAAATATTTGCTAAACTGTCCATAAAAATATCTGTATGTTCACATAAGTCATTATACTCTGCGCATATAGTTTCTATAGGAGACTTAAATAAAAGATTGGTATTAAAAGAATTAATATAAAAACAATACTTGTTTCTACTAGATGTTCGTGGTATACAAAAATTCAATTTTCCTACCAAGTACTCGCAATCAATTAAGTAATGTACTAACTTTCTGTGTAGAATAAAGATTTGATTCGTATACAATTTTATCTATCAAATTGTTTCCAAAAAATATTGAAAAAAACTGTATGGAGAATCCATATTCAAGAATTCTTGGGATAGATTGTCATCTCCCAAAAACTGCAAATTTTCTTCATTCAATTTTGATGTTTATGAAACCATCGAGCGTTAGATGCTTTTTCTTTTAAATTATTTGTTCTTTGTATTTCTTCCTGTACGTCTTCTCTTTGTATTTCTTCTTCTCCGTCATAAACGGGATCATTATGTACTAAAATTTATGTTTCCGGGTCGTCAAAAAGAATTGGCATAGATTCTATGTCAAATAGTCCATCTTCTTCATTATCTGAATTGTCCAGGTCATCCTCACTCTCCCAAAGACGTGGAAACTATCTCTTCTAATTCTTTTTCACTAAATGCTCTTTCCATGTCACGCGACATAGCTTCAGTCTGAAAATAAACAATAAAAAAGAAGAATCAATAAAATCGGCTAAACCATCTGCGAGTTTTAGTTGGTCACACCGAGGGGTAACCCGCAGCGTGTAATCTGGTGTACAAACTCTGTGAAGTCTTGTGTAATCTGTGAAATCATATGTGTAGTTTGTGTACTTTGTGTAATCAGCGTGAAATCTGTGTATTCATTGTGTAATTTGTGTATTCTTTGTGTAATCCCGTGTAATCTGTGCATTTTTTGTGTAAACTGTGTAGTCTCTGTGAAATCATGATGTATTCCTTGTTTAGACAAAGGTCACAAAGGTTCAAAGCCGACCAAAGTTACTGAGTGAGGAAGCAAAAAGCGCAATTAGGAAACAAAATTACTGCTCGATGTTGTGTATTATGTGTGTATTACGAACGTTTTTATGAGAACACATTCGTGACCTATTGTTTTATAAAGATACAGTAAGAATGATTTAAAAGATATGTAAACATAAATTGATTAGAATAATATTGCCTTCTTCGTTTTATACATTTATAGTTGTAAACGGTTTTAAAATAATGATGATAGCATAGTGCATTAAAAATATACTACAATATTATGATGACGGTACCAGCTCTGAAACATATTCGTCGATTCCATATGCCCACTTGTTGTAACCCCGGCGACCGCGCGTTCAAAGCCACTTCTGCAGTTGGCAACACTGATATTATCCACGTTCACATTATTGCACAACAAAGATATTACGCCATAATTTCGTGCCAAATTGTATCATATGCCAAATATGTTTACAGTGATACAAGATGCACCCTAAAAAAGATAAAAAGCACTCATCCAAAAATGTGGAACTCTTCACGATTTCGCGATCATCCTTGCGCAGGGGTCATGTTGATTTTCATGTATCTCGTTTGGGCGTGGGTTACGTTATGCTATCGTTGAATCCAGATTTAATGTCTTCCCTCTTCTTCTGTTTCTAGGCAGGGCAAAGGAATAAGGTGAAGGCCACGATAGAAGGTAGAGATAAAGGGAAACCTACATTCTGAAAGAGAAAAGACAAAGGAACGACACAGGTAAACGTCACTGTTCGATGTCTCGTTGGCTAATAATGTCATGTCACACACCGCGCACTTACTCATCACTTCGCGTCTGCGCATTCCTTTTGTGCAAACACAACTGACCGAAATGACGGAAATGCACAAGTCCATTTTAAAAATAATGGCGGGAATTCATTAACATATTTAAAATTGTATAATGCCAATTTTGGCATGTAACAATCGCGACAAAGCCATAAAAGAAAAAAATCTTAAAAAAAGAAAATGACTATTAGCACAGTAAAAGCTTAAAATTTAAATCCTAACTAACATATACTCTAACTTAAATTCTAGAAAATTAGAAATTTATATACAGAAATAGAAATTTATTTACAAATTAAATCTAACATGATACATGCTGGTTGGCATGTAACAATCGCAATAAAGCCATAAAAGAAAAAATCTTAAAAAAAGAAAAAGACTTTTATCACGGCAAGAACTTAAAGTCTAGAGCCTAACTTACATATGAACTAACTTACATTCTACTAAATGTTTATTTTAGGCGCCACCTGGTTTTTTCAACCGATAACACGTCTTACGATTAACCAGGAAGCGGAATGTGTAGCCTCATTGTTTATGAACTACATTTATAAATGCACACACGAGTCTTTAATGTGGCGCAGTTATAATCGACAGCACAAATTTGTTGGAGAGCACGAAACACTACTAAAACTAAAACAAATGCGACAAGTCGTCTAGCATATATACTATAACTAAAGCTAACATTAAAGTTTTTAAGTGCATATGCACATAAGCATTGCATCTAAACTGTTTTTCCTTTGGCAAGAAAATGCCCAAATTTCAAAATGTCCAAAAGAGCAAGTTACTCTGCACTTTAGCAAATTTTTATGTAGTGGTACTTTGGCTTAATAAACAATACACATCAAAACTTGTTCATGACATGGTTGTGAATTAACAAATTTGCCAACAGTACCATCTTACTAATTTTTTACATTACTAACCTAACAAATTACATTGCTACCATCAGGTTAGCTTCTACACACAATATTCAAAAAATAATTCCTACGTCTGATCATAAATACCAAACGTTAGGAAGACAAAAAAGATAAGGCAAAATCTCAAGTTATTATCAAAGATAATAGGTAAGCTAACCATATTAAGCTCAAGTTATTATCAAAGATAATAGGTAAGATAAAGATATTAAGATAAAACTAGATAACAATAGGTGCATCCGAAACGTCCCAGCACGCTAAGGCACGCTATGACTACATACATTAAAGATATAGCGTAGCATTCCCCAGCTCACCAAGCCGTTTATCATCCATCACAAAGATACAAGATAGAGTGGCTCCTTGAAGCCGTTATATAGGTAAGTTAGGACATATAAGTTAAAAAAAAAATTTCTAGACTAACGAGTGCATCCACTAAGATAAGAAAATCAGACAAGAGTTGAAACAACAACTTAAAAGTAACACTACAGATACCTTCACACAAAAACCAACAGTTTCAAGGTAATTTTTAGAAACGGTAACGCCATAAACACACGAGAATGTCTAAGCAGTTAAATACAAATATACTGTCCCAATATGCTAAAAACAACAGAATTCGATAAGATATCAATAAAAAGCGATAACACCTCACCACGAAGTTCAATAAAAAACAACAAAAAAAATGTTTATATGTTCTGATAACTTAATAGAAAAAGAAAACAAATAATGATAAAGGATAAGGTGGGGGACTGTAATAATTCAGAAGAAAAACGCATGGAATAGAAACTCCTAGTTTTTTGCAACTGCGAATATGGACTATTTCTTACAATGGCATAGGCCGCGGCTCCTATGGGAGTCCAAAGAAAAAAATATCTACTCTAAACATCAGCTAAAATCAATCATAAAAATTCAATCAGTTATTGCAACCAAAGTTACGACAATCACCACAAAATAAAACAACGTAAGATAAATGCTGAAAACAAAAAATCTGGTGTAGAAAAGGTGCGAGGATTAATTAAATGAAGCAACAAAGTTATATTAGGGAGTCTAGATAATAAACCGATATGTGACTAGCAATAAATTTAAGGAAAAGTTAACGGGTAGCAAAAAGATAGCTAATTTAAGGTGAATAATTTAAAAGTGTAGAAGGTAAGTGCTGTATAAAAAAAGAAATGGCTGAATAAAGTTAACTAATTCATAGTAGGGGCAAAAACATTAGGTAAACCGTTAAAGAAATGAAACGTGAAAAATTTTGGGTGTACACAAAGTGTTACGTGCCAATCAAATTGGCCCTTAAACATTGTTTTAGGTTAATTTTTATGTGCAGAGGTTTCGCGCCACAATTTCAAAAGACTCGGGGCGCGTATTTGCGTTACGTCACAGTGCGTCTGCGCTAGATCGCGCGACGCGAGAGGGTTGGACGAATAACTTCGCGCCGACGTGCATAAGACAAAAAGTGGGGACAAGTTTCCTGTGCTCTCTTTAACGTGGCTTTTTTGCCTGAACTATCGAGTGGAGTGGACGCTTTGAGGTATCGTATCGTGCTTATCTTATCTATGTAGATTTTCTTTGCCTAATTGTCTTTGTTTGTTGCCTTATACCTGGTATTCCTGCCCATTCCCTGCATAGGTAGGTGATAATTTGAGCCGTAGGCGAACCGTACTGCACGACCTGGGATGACGAGCTCATGATTACCGGAGCTGGTCCGAACGCTTTGGAAGAGCGTCGGGCGTTTCATCTTTAATCCCTCTGGGATGGAGCCCTGATGGACTTGGAATAGAAGCCAACTTTAACCCAGAGACATATTCATGTAAGTAATTGCATTAGGCTATATTGCCTCCACTTTATATATTTTTCCGATAATTGCGTCGTAATTTGTGCATTGGTGACGTCATTGGAGTTGGTTACGCGGAATCTGTAATAAGGTTAGCGTTGTAGGTAGAGATAAAGGGAAACCTACATTCTGAAAGAGAAATCACAAAGGAACGACACTGTTCGATGTTTCGTTGGCTAATAATGTCGTGTCACACACCGCGCACTTACTCATCACTCCACGTTTGCGCATTCCTTTTGCACAAACACAACTGTCCGAAATGACGGAAATGCACAAGTCTATTTTAAAAATAATGGCGGGAATTCAGTCACATATTTAAAACTGTAAAATGCCAATTTTGGCATGTAACACACTAATCGAGGAAGAAATATCTGATTTAATTATTGGAGATTGTGTGGCATCTGATTAAAGGAGGCAGAAAAACTTGAATTAAGTGCCAAGAAAAGTTAATGGACTAATACAGATATATCACAAAAGTTGGTCAAACAATCGGAAATTTCAGAAGATGAGGAGGCAAATATGAAAAACATCAGAGAAGATTCAGAACAACCACACTCTTTCAGCATTATTTGCAACGAAGAGGTAAATTTAGAATCTTTATATCTAAAATATTTTTCAGAAGAGATTAAAGAGCAAATCACTGAAGATTCGCCATATGTCAGAATTAAAATTCAAAATAAGTACGCTGTCATAAAGAAATATTTGTACTGCTAGTTGATGAACGAAGCTTCGGGTAGGTTAAGTACTGATAGGCTGATGCGATTTCTAACAAACGCCGAATATTATAAAAAGCAACAAAACAAAAGATATTCTGACAGAAGTTTAAAGAAACCTACTAAAAAGAAATTTAAAAACAAGACACAAAACTTGAAAGTAGTACATCTGAGAGTACATCCTATGAACAAGAACATCAAGTTGTGTTAAACGATTCATCAGATGCCGAATCATTTTCTGATTCAAATACTGACAATATGTCTTAGGATGAAACACTTCTGGTTCCTGAGGTATGCATAGAAAAATATTATGCTGTTCTCTATGACTGTTAGTGGTACATAGGTAGCATCATAGAAGAAGCAAAAAAAATTACTTTAAACTAAAACTTTTAAAATCTGAACTGGGTTCTCATATTTGGCCAAAACTCGAGGATGTTGAAATAGTAAATTCTAAGTACGTGTTTTATGGGTCTATAGACTTAGTAGGAAATAGTCCATTCACTTTATCTAGAGGTGATGTGATTAACATTCAAAAACAGTATAAACGAGCAAAACAACTATTATTAAGCGTCGACTGAATATAGGAAACTATTTATTACTCGATTTATTATAAGTTCTTCGTATTCGTGTATTATAGAATGCATATGCATGAATGATAAAAGTGTAATACAGTGCGATTGTGAAGTCTGGAGCGTCCCAAATAAATCGAACAATAGTGCTTTTTAGAGAAACAGGGTAGGCCGATTTTGAAATAATTCGCTGTGCTCCAGACTCAACGACGTACTGTATATAAATCAACAGATGTGTGATTCTGACCACATAATGCTTTGTGGTTTTGACTGTTTCATTTTTTCTGTTTATAACCGTTTTATTTTGCTTGTGTGCTTCAGAAATTTCAATTAAAACTATATATAAGGCAAAATTATTATTTTTTAAAGAACTACAATCAATATTAAATGTTTATTCTGGCTATATAAAATCATTAATGTGACCATGATGAGTCATTAAATGTGAAATCAGTGTAAGCCCATGCATATTCGTGCAATCTATCTAACCAATGTATTTCGTAAAATTTGTGTAATCCCATGTGTAGTCCATGAAGTCTGTGTAATCCCATGTGTAGTCTGTGAAATCTGTGTAATCCTATGTGTATTTCGTGAAATCTGTGTAATCTTAGTATTTTGTGTAGTCTGGTGTACAAAATTTGGTCTGCGGTTTACTCCTCGTCACTTTACCTTCGTATCTTTAAATCTGATTTATTGTATATTTTATATTGTATTAACGTGTCATCTACAAATTGTTTTTAAATCATTTTTATGTTTGATGCTCTATTTAAATATTTCGTTCGCCAATGAAGACAATTTTAATTGTTGAATGCTCTGGCCTATAAATATATTAATCATTATATTTCTTGCATGTGCGCATGACTTCAAATCATTTTGATAAATCACAATCACTATAACATTTGTTTTTTATATATAAATTAGAAGAGGCAGTTTGTTGTGTGTAAAGGCCAAGAATAATGAGTGATTAAACTAGTTAAAAGTGGATCAAAAATAGTGAAATTACATACATAAAAAGGTACTTTCAAGAGCTATTATTTGATATAATTTTCAAGAAGCTACCTACTGCCAAACTAACATAAAAACCATATTGGATTTTTATTTAATGAACTAAACATATCCATCAAATATTCTACATCTGGCAGATAACAACAAAGCAAGTTATAAATATCATTAGGAATAAAAGACAGATGATGATTAACTTCAAATGTTGTAAAGAAAAGCAATTTAATTATTACATATGTGTCTTATGCCATGGTTCTTATCATAGAAGCTGTTTTGAAAGAATTAAAAATAAATGTATCATTATACAAGGAAATCAAATTAAATGTTGCATTACAACACCACAGCATGGTAGGGACATTATATCTGAATTAAAAGAGCAAATCCAACTTTTAGAAATTAAAAAAAGAGAACTTCAAGAGGAAAATATTTACTTACACAAAAATATACAAAAAAAGGAAGCAAACTTAGAGCACATCACCGAGGAAGCAACATAATGGAGGAATCATTAACAGCTATAATTATGAAATATAACTTAACTATAACAGAACAACAAAATAAACTCCAAATGCTAAAAGAAGGATCTTGCAAGAAATGCATTGACCACAACACCCACATACAAGACCTTATATCACAATGTGACTAACTAAAAAACACTAATAATAAATACAAACAAAAATTGAAAAGTTTGAGTGTAACCAAAACTACACAGTTGAGACACGCTCATGAAGAACTTGGAAATCTTAATACTTATCATCTAAATAAAGATAAGCTACCAGAGATAAATATCTACGAAAAGAATGCAGGGGTAACTAAAAATAGTATAATATTGGCATCATCGCCCATAAATCGTTCACTTCTTGAAGAATTAAACGAGGCTGAACGAGAAGTAAATACTCTCGGAAAGAACGAAGAGAAAACTGAAAATAGTATTGTAACAGTTTTTTTGACCACTGCAGAACATCAACGAATTTTTAGTTTTACAAACTCTTGTATAGTCATTGATATTATGCAAACCATTTTTAAATAAATAAATACCAGTATTGGTATTATGCGTGCTAACCGCCAAACAGAAATGTTAGTTTGGTTGCTAACATCAGGCGCCGAATGTTAGAATAAACATAATCAAGGCCAAGCAGATTTCCAGTTTCGTGCATATCACATCTGTACTCACATTAGCTAGAGCTGTCGTCGAGAACCATCATGGAAATAATAAGGGTTCTGGCATGTAACTTGCATCTGGCCTTGTGCGGTAGTAGAGCCCTAGTGCACTGAACACTAGGCTTTGTGGTTTTAACGATGGTAAGAATTAAAAAAATAAGTTATTAGACAAACTGAATAATTTTGTTGTAGCGCTCTTCTTATTTTTTATATAACGTTTTTTTTAACGACGTCTTTAAATAACTTTTAATAAATAACTTCGTTTGGATAATTCTTTTGATAAATTTATTTAATAATTCTTTGGACATTTGTTTAAATAGCACTTAAAATATTCCTTTAATAATTTAGTAAAAGTTACGATAAAACATGTTTTTCAACGCTTCGTTAGAAAATCTTTAGATTTTTATTTAATAATTCTCAAGTTTTAAGAAGTCGTTTTGTATATCAATTGTAAGGCTCCGCCGCATATTCATTTGTTAGAATGAACACGCTTTATCTGGTTTTATAAAAATAAGGCAGTCTGTATGCTGTATTTAAAGAGGATATAAATTCTACTTTTGCACCTGCGAGTATCAACTTATAGTTCATTCACGTCAACTTTGCGATAAAATATCAATCCAAGATGAACGTCCTTCAACTGTGCGATGAATAGTTGGATTTTATGTAATGTTATGCGAGAAAACAATAAGTTTGAATTTTAAGGAAACGTTCTACAAAGTACGTAGAAATTTTATGGTTTGGAAATTAAGTCCGATGATGAATTGAAATGGTACTTTTGAAGTTTTTGGTCAAGATCTACACACAGTAGAACATCTAAGTTTGGTATTGGAGTTTGGTTGGTCCAGATTGTGCGTATAAGAAAAACGCATGCAAGTTCGTATGGTCCGGTCCAAGGATCACGCAGCTGTTCGAGTCCTGTAGAACATGTGGATTTTACGTCACTTGTTTTTCTGAAAAACGTATGTATTAACACCTGCCCTGACATGCTGCAACGCCAACATGTAAACAACACCTGCTGAACCAAGGTAAGAGATAAGAATTATTCTTACACCACGTCTACATTTGGTGATCTTTGATACGAGGCTGTTTCGAAAAATATCTTTGTAACCGTCTATTATCATTTATTCGTTTAACAAATTAAGAAGGACCCTAGTAAATTTTTATTGTCAATACTAGTACAGTGTAATCGCAGTTACTAAATTTTATGAAGTTAGGCAAACCTAAAAAGTTCTGATTGATGTTTCACATATGCATGTTTTCACTTACAATTTCTGAATGATGAATTAATAGACAATTTAATTAAAGTTTTATAAATATGTAAACAGAAAAAACTGATATGATATTTCTGGTATAAGTTCAAGTTAAACTTTTGTAACGAATGCAACATTTAAAGTTTTTAATATTTTTTGAATATATAATCCTACCTTATGAGTAGATGAAACTTGTATTATATTTTCTTAAACATGAATTTTATATTTATAATTTTTATGAAGGAACAATTTTATTTAAAGAAGCAACATTTAATTTTCTTAATTAATTGTTTTATTTTGAACAAGTACGTTCAGAAATAGGGTAACAACGTATAAGATCAAATAGCGTAAAGTGGTAAACCCAATTTAACAAGAAGCTTTGATAGCCTTTTCAGAATTTGAAGCATAAAATCTGTGTTCATATTATTGTTGCCTGATTAATCTTTGTTGTTTTTTTATATGAGGTAACAAGAGAATACTTCTTGTGTCCTCATTTTTGTAAATTTAATTAAATTTTCTTTACAGCTTCTGTGTTAGAAGTTAATACGGTATTCCTCCCTAAAGATGTCCAAGTCCCCCTTAGGGAAATCCTGTGTTTAAAGTTAATGACTTGGTGGCGCCCTATTTAAACCCCTGTTTTGTTAAGAATCTAGCCCTAGTAAGAAAATAATGCTTTGTAAAAAGAACCACGACCAATCCTCATAAGCTCTGCCCAAGGAATAGACCCCTAGCATACTCGGAAGATATTTGCGTTCCACCATTTTAAGGAAATCCTTCCTTAAAGGTCACTGGTTTCATTAGAGGATAAAAAGAACCCGTAACATGTTACTGATCAATGTATAAAATAAAATTATAGTATTACCTCTGCACCATCGTCCGTAAACTACTCACTTCTTTAAAAAATGGGCATTGCTGAACATCCTGCAAGTATTGACTTAAATAAAACCAATTTAAAAATTCTTCTTTTAGGAGATAGTCATGTAAGAAATTTAAATACTATTTTATCCACTCACAAACAATTTGAAAGTATTCTAACATTTATTAAACCAAATGCATCAATTCAGCAAATAGCAGATGGTGTCGTTGACACAATCAAGGAGTACACACTTTATGATTATATACTCTTCATTGGCGGAACAAATGACTTACACAAACACGACAATAGGCACATCATGGAATCATTTAGATATGTAATTGACTTGTGTAGAAATACTAACTTAATTATAATGACAATACCTTACAGGGTAGATAAAGGCATATATAATAAAAAAATCAAAAGCATCAATGACTGGCTAACTTCCTTAAATAAAAATAACCTAAACTTTAATGTACTTGATGTTAATACGTTTTTAAATCAGTATGACTATACAAGTTTTGGAATACATTTAAATCTAAAAGGTAAAAAAAAGATAGTAAGTTTGATAATCAAAAATTTTAAATTAGTCATAAACAAGCAGTCAGAAATAACAGTAAGGATTACAACTACAAACAGAAATTTTTTAATTATTTTGACAGAGAAGGTAATCCTTCGGTATGTAGTATAAGTAGTAATTTTATATATATCAGTAATAGCAATAAGTTGTCACCAAAAATTAACCTAGTTTTAGATCAAGAAAGTACTAAACCAAACTTATGCATTTTTTATCAAAATGTACAATCAATTAGAAATAAGGTCAATGAATTAGAGTCTATTTTACAAGGCAAAAATTACCATATCTTATGTTATGTGGAACATTGGTTGAGGGACATTGAAGTACCATACTTTTGTTTAGATGGCTACTTCATAGCCTCCTATTTTACAAGAGCCAGAAAAGCACATGGTGGTTTTATAATAATGCTACACAACAAATTTAATAATGCATATAAGAAATTAAACAAAATAAGTAGCTTATCTCAAGAGGTCCATTGTGAAATATCAGCAATTTTGTTAATACCAGTTAACACAACAATAATTAATGTTTACAGATCCCCATTAGGAGATATAAAAATCTTTCTAGATATTATAAATAAAGCTCTCAATCTTGTTGACCCTTCAAAACATGTAGTACTCTGTGTTGATTTTAACGTTAGGTTCAATGTAAATGACAAAAATACCACAAAATTAATAGACCTCTGTCAATCATTTAAATTGAAACACACAGTTACTTTTGAAACCCGAAAAAAAAATTGTTTAGATAATATATTTACAAATCTTAACATTTTCAGTATAAAGGAGCAAAAAAACTTAATATCTGATCATTCAGGTGTCGAGTTTAAAGCTGTTGTCCAGTATGAGAAATTAAGTTTTTCCACAAAAATGTTTCGTCCAAAATCGCAGAAAAATAAATACAACTTTTATAAATGTCTTGAAGAGGTTGATTGGAATTTAATAATACATAACATTGACATGTCAAAAATTTTGAAAGTTTCCTTGCGATTATTATAAAAGCTTTTATAGTTTCCTTCCCGCGTAGAGTGTTTCGTAAATCAACTGATATCCAGGGCTCATGGTTTGATAATAGTTTACGCAAAATGCGTCGTACACTGGAAATATTCTATGAGATAAAAAATACTTACCCTACTAAACAAAATCAAATAAATTTTAACAATCTCAGAGCTAAGTATCGCCAGGCCATAGAGACAGCTAAGTTAAAAAGTACTTCTGACAAAATAAAACAATCAAAAAATCTGATAAAGACTATGTGCCACATTATAAATGCAAGAAGACCGTCCTGTAACGAAAATATATCCTCTACATTAACTCCAAATGATTTCAATAATTTCTTTGTCCATGTAGTTGAAAGTGCTACGACACTCATAGAAAAAAACAGCTCTGCACAAAATATAAATTCATATTTCATAAACTGTAATTGTGAAAATTTCTCCTTTAACGCAGTATCAGAAAATGAGGTCAGAAATGCTATAAACTCTTTAAAGAACAAAACTAGCGCAGATGCTTATGAATTAAATACGGAAGTAATTAAATGCTGTAAAAACATTTTGATTAGCCCTCTAACTAAACTAATAAATTCATGTATTAGCAGTAACATATTTCCGGACTCCTTAAAACTAGCTAAGGTTATTCCTTTATTCAAAAAAGGTGACCCAAATACTACATCAAATTATCGCCCTATATCCTTACTACCTATCGTATCAAAAAATTTTCAAGAAATTCTCAGTAATCAAATACAAACGCATTTTGAAAAAAACAATATTTTCTCATCTAATCAATATGGTTTTAGACCAAATAAATCCACAACTGACGCTATCCTATCTTTTATACAGAAAATAACAGACTGTTTTAGGAGAATTCTGTATGACCTCTTTTCTTGATCTCAGTAAAGCATTTGATTGTGTATCTCATGACATTCTTTTAAATAAATTAAAATATTATAAATTTGACCGAAACAGTTGCCTGCTGATACAATCTTATTTAAAATACAGGCAACAGTTTGTATACTACAACAGCAGTAAATCTGAGCTGAGGACTATAAAAATGGTGTACCCCAAGGTTCTATTCTGGGACCAATCTTGTTCTTAATCTATATAAACGACTTACCATCCTACATCACATAGTCCAAACCTGTTATTTTTGTTGATGATACTACTTTAATAACCAGTTCTTTATCTTGTGTAGACTTGTTCAATAAAAACGTGATTAGTCACTTTTCAGCAAGTACATGGTTTGCATCAAACAAATTAAGCTTAAACTCCAAAAAAAGTGCACAGATGTTGTTCTCACTAAAACAGTATTTATACTCAAATCCTGAGTCTGTCAAGTTCCTGGGCTTATACCTGGCTGTGATTTAAAATGGGATCAGCAAGTGAAAGATATTGCGGTTAAATTAAATAAATCAATATACTGCATTCGCTTCTTAAAAAATTGGGTTTCAGATAATATTATCATGCTAAAATATTTTTCTTTATTTCACTCGCATTTATCATATGCAATACTGGCATGAGGTCATTCCACACATATAAAACGTTTATTCTCGTTACAACGTAAAATAATCAGAATAATAGCGGGAATTGGATATAGAGAAAACTGTAAAGCATACTTCTTAATAAAATGAGCATTTTACTCTTTTAATGAATATTATGGTTACCATTTCACGATTGACCTTAAATAATATTTTACATATTTTTTACTGTATTCGTTACTTGTTTAAATAATATTTAAAATTTTGTTAGACTATACCCATAACATTGTACTATCACAACATCTTGTGTAAATAATTTATCATTTTTCTTTTAACCTAAACTAAACTATATGTATATGTTTATATGTATGTATCCACTTTTATATATAATATTGTATTATTACTGTTGACTTATGCAAAAAATGTATACCTTTCTAATGCATCAATATAGCTATCTATCTATTATACAGAATTTTATTTTCAGGGCATATCTTTAAATACATTAAAAGTGTATTAGCAAATATTTGCGTTTTTTAAATATTGGACATCAGCCAGGACTACTAATATGACTGCTTCAATAGAAAACTTGTACCCAGCATTAACTGAATGTTTTGTTATTATTATCTGTGGGTAGGTAAACTGATGTTTATATGTTTAATAATTATGTGGCTGCTTTGACTATTTTATTTCTAGTATAGAACTGAATATTGCTAACTTACTATGGGGGCAACTTGTAACGTGCATTTTTGGTAGTTTAACATTTTACACTTTACCAAATACGTAAAATACATCGTTTCTTTGGGATCGCTATTTGTATCAAGTAAATACTTCAGAATAATTCAGAATTGTATGCGATTTAACTCGTGTGTATTAATTAAAGATAGATAAATTGAAGATTGATTCTCATTAATAAATAAATTCCAAGGAATGAATGTTAAACAGCTTGTAATTAATTATAGATTGCATCGTTCTTGTCTTGCCGTAAATATAAATTTTGTTCCTTATGTGGATATACAAGTCTAGATAAGAGACGATAAGCGGTTGTAATAGCGACGAATTGATATAAACAGACGAGGAGTGTAGTTTTGTTCTTTGTTCCGATATATTAAGTACGTTGAAAATACTGCTTCTTTCTGCTTTTGACAATAGTGAGAATTAATGCGGGATTAAATTTCGTATTGTTCATGAACAAGCACGGCATGTTTTTAGTTGATTTTCTGTTGGAAATAAAAGCGGTAAAGCTTGTTAAACTCGAGGCACGTGTGTTTTATGGAACATTTGACGGACGGTTTTATTGCTTACGCGTGCCTTACTAATTGTTTTTAGTTGTTTTTCTTGTGAGATAAATGCTTTAAGGAACATTTGCCGGACTTACTTTAGTGATACGCGTACTTTACTAATTTGTGGTTTTAGTTGTTTGTCTTGTGAAATAATAGTCGTAGAACTTGCTAAACTGACCGATTCTTTCTTTAGGATTAATGTGTGTGCGATCTAGTCTAGTGTCCCTTTGTTTTATCAGATTAGTGCATACATTGGATTATTTAAATACAGTGGATACTGTAGTTTCTGCATTTTTCTAACACCAAATAATCTAAAATAGATCATTGCTTGTGCGAATTTCGTTATTTGCGAAATATAACAGATTACCGGTTTACAAAGGTATTGGTTGAAGTTTCTCACTGCTTTTTGGAGGTTTATGAAAATAATATACATTTGATCCCAGTTGAAATTAAACTAGTGCTACAAAATATTTCGAAATTATTGTGTCAGGAAATAGAATTAACAAGAAATTTATCAATGCTACATAGTTCCGTCGCGTGATGGTGTCTGCTGCTAACCCCAGTGAAACGCGTAGGTGTGATTAGTGTGACGTGTCATAAGTTCCATCAACACCCTCACAGTCCAGGCTGAAGTGCTTCGTTAGTGCAGGACATCGTGAATCTCCCACTTCCGTTGCAAGGAAGCGTTGCTGAAGGACTTTTGTAAGTTGAACTATTTCCTACTTGTTATTACTTTAAATATCTATCTGTTGCTTTACCATATCTTTGTCGTTCTGATACCTTTTACAAAAGACTTGCATGATATTTTAAAACATAAGAAAAAAAAAGAAAGAAAGAAAGATCAATACTACTGAATTACTCATATCAATCGTGTCTTACCTATTTATTTTTTTTTAACATTTTGTCTGATTTATGTTTAATTGGTGTGTGAGGAAACGTTTCTGCTACTCCCCAATATTACCTCACTTTGTACTAAAAATTTTTGTACTGCTTTTACCGTTGTTATATTATATAGATTATCCAAACAGTTTTTTTTACATTCTACAAAGTACTGAATAATTTAGACTTATCATTGCTGCTATGCTTTTTCCTTTTTTTTTCAGGTTTGCTTGACTATTTTTCTTGCAGGTATTATCACTAACTCCTTACAGCCGCGTACATTGTATGTTGGTCTGCTTTCTACAACCCCCCCTAATCTCTGATTGAGCCCGGTCATTTCTTTGATTTTCTTTGTGTTACGCACGGCTACGAGCCAACGTAGCATAACTTTGGCGCCCGAACAGGGACTGCCACGTAACATAAATTTTGGCGCCCAACGTGGCTGCCTCGATTAACGTAACAAACTTTTAATAATATTTATTTATTTACACATTCTATGTAAATATACATAATTGTGTACATCAATTTATTATACAATTTAATTAAAATATACCTTATAACTCTAGGGGAGCGTGGGATAATATCGACCGAGGGGTATTGTCGATCACATTCCGTTCTAAGAATTTTGGTGCCATATCTCCCCACTACTAAATTCTACCGACAAGCAGTTTCAAATTGTTGGGATAGGCACGTTTAGTTGAGTTTAAAAGCTTGAATTGTGTGTTGTATGACGTTTTTAAGGTGTGCTTTAGATTTCGTATAATAATTTCACTGTCGATAGTAAGGTAAGACACAGTTATTATTATTAGAAATATGAATTTTATAGCTTTAATGTCTGTAGTAGGGTGTTGTGTACAATACCTATATCTTGAATTTTAACAATTATATAGATGTTTTATGCAGATAATAAATTTAAAATTTGGATAAATATTTTGGTGTAAAGTCGACCAACACAGTCGATATTACCCCCAAGTAGTCGATATTTCCCTATTGACATTCTGTAATTAAAAATTAATATACTTTTTTTAAAAGCTGTTTTTAGTACTAAACATTGACATTTCTTTTACGCGGGGTGATGTTTATTTATCATTGTTTTTCTGTTCAGATGCCAAGAAGCTATATTCGAAAAACTACATGCTGCTCTTGGAGCGAAAAATCCATGAAAAGAGCAATTCAAGAGTTTAAAGAGAAAAGAATTTCTATTAGATCCGCAGCAACTATGTTTCAAGTACCATATACTACATTATAGGACAAACTAAAAGGACGATTTGAAGAAAAAAAAATTGTATTGGGTAGAAAACCAGTCTTTTCTGTCGACCAGGAAGCAGAATTTGCTTCTACAATTTTATCGATGTCAAAACTGTTTTATGGCTTGACCGCCGAAAAGATACGTTCTTTAGTATTTCAGTTTGCAGAAGCAAACCAGACACCAAACCGTTTCTACAGAGAAAAAAGGTATGTGGTAGGGAAAGAAAGAAATATGTGGAAATTGGTAAAAAAAATAGGAGAGATAGGATGATAGGCCACATACAACAGCATCGGGGAATAGTGCGGAATATATTAGAAGTAGAGATAGGAAAAAGAAGGAGAAGAGGTGGACCTAGGTTAGACTACTGTACACAGGTTGTGAAATATGTAGGCTGTAGGAGTTTCAGGAAAATGTGTAGGCTTGCTCAGAATAGAAATCAATGGAGGTACGCATCCAACCAGTCCCAAGATGGATAAATTAATGACGAAGAAAGTATCTGCACTTACACATGATGATTATTATAAGCAACCACAGGTATTGGTTGTGCAATATTCTCCAATAATGTTAATTGTGTGAAAGGATTTACTGGAAAACTATTATTTCGGCAAATGTCTAAGTGTTGGGGGATCTTGGCAGCCGCAGGCTGCTTAACCCCCTTCACTGAATCTCGGTGATATAGGGCCTTAAATTAGAAAACAATAGAAGGGAACCAAGCTGTATACATGGTGTATGAGAATTTCAGGGAACTGTGTAAGCTAGCTCAGAATATAAATAAGTGCAGGTACATGTCCAATCAGTTTTGAGACGGAAAACCTAATGACGAAAAAATAAGCGCAGATAAATCTGATGATTGTTATAAATAACTACAGGTGTTGATTCTGAAATATCTGCAACTAATGTTGACTGTGCAAAAAGCTATATTGGAAAAATATTAAATCGGTAAATGTTTAAGTGCTGGGGGAACTTAGCAGCCACAGGCTGCTTACCCCGCTTCACAACCATTGAATGTTGGAGAAATAGGGTATATAATTGTAAACCAATAGAAGGGGTCTGCATCTTACAAGAAAGAACAGCGCCTATGATGAAAGACAACAAACATAGAACAAGAAGAAAATTGTTGAAAGCATATGTGGGGAGCACAGCACAGTATGCCTATAAAATACGGGCAGTCTGAAAAGCAGACAGAAAAACGGTAGCAGCCTTTTGAAATGCTGTACTTCAGATGTATGAGGATGGACAGACAAAGTTAATAACAAATAGGTTATAGAAATAGTAGGGGAACAAGGATAGCTGTGGAAAAAAAATAGGAGAAATAGAAGGACAGAAAATGTTCTAAGGCATTTTTGGGGAATAGTATGGGATATATTACAAACAGAAATAGGAAAAAAGAGGTAGATGTAGACCTAGATCAGATAGTGATAGATGCAGACTGTGTAAATTTCAGGGAAATCTGTAGGTTAGTTCAGAATAGGAAGCAATGATGGTGCGCGTCTAACCAGTTCCAGGACTGAAAACATAATGATGATGACAAGGACTGGATAGGCAGCTCCGTGGCGTAGTTGGTATGCGTGTGACTACTACGCCCAAGGTCCCGGGTTTGAATCCTGACACGGTCCGCTTGAAAAATGTTAGACCAGCATTTTTCACAATAACATGCCCTCGTTCGGATGAGAGGTAAAATGGAGGTCCCGTGTGTGTGTGTGTTTGTGTGTTGTCATGCGCGTTGAAGTTCCCTACCTTGCTTGGAACAGCAAGGGTTTGGCAAAATTCAAAATTTTTCAGGTAAAAAACTCGCTTCCTGGCCAATGTAGTACCTTCAGGTGGAGCATTGGAAAATCCCATGTAAGGTAAGGACTGAATGTATTCTTTTATGGCTCGACATCCTGAGCTATCATTCAGGAAACCCAAAGTCACAAGTATTAGTCGAGTTACTGGGTTGAATAAACAAAAAACAGACATTTTTCAATAACCTAGATACACTCTGCAATAAATACAACTTTGAAAGTCACAGAATATACAATGTGGATGAAACTGGTGTCACTAATGTCCACAATCCAGGTTGCATCGTTGCAAAGAAAGGCCAGAAACAAGTTGGAGCTATTACTAGTGGAGAAAGAGGTCAAACTACCACCATTGTTTGCTGTTTTAATGCTTAAAGTCAATACATTGCTGATCTTTAAAAGACAGAGGATGAAAGAGGGGCTGGATAAAAATGAACCGGTTGGAGCTGTGTACAAATGTTCAGATTCGGGATGGATTACAGAAGAGCTGTTTACAGAATGGTTACAGCACTTCTCCAGATTTAGTCATCCCTCTCCAGAACAGCCGGTCTTTCTGCTGCTGGATAACCATTCTACACATTTCAGTTTGTCTTCCTATAGTTTTTGTAAAGCTTCAGGTATATACTTGTTATCAATCCCACCCCATATGTTACATCGTATGCAACCCCTGGATATCACATTCTATAAGCCTATTATAATCCCGTAAACGCGGTACTCAAGCCACTAATGACAGTTGGTATAGTCGAAATCAGGAAAGAATGAATGCACGTAATAGGTTTCTGAATTAAAAAACGACATACTTTTAAAGGATCTATTGGAATATACTTAATGCATAAGATTTGAAAGTATGTCGTTTTTTAATTCAGAAACCTATGACGTGCATTCATTCTTTCCTGATTTTGACTATAGCGATATTACATAATGTGAAAATTGACGCGCAAATTATCGATGACGTCACACAATATGCAAATTAGGGCGACACAACTTACCAATTACACAAATTATATAGAAAACCCCCACTGGGTACTCACATGAACATGTAGGGCTTCCTTCAGAATCTCCATGATGGTGGGCGGCGGCTGCTCTTTCTCGGGCGTGGGAATTCTTGAGCTGGTTGAATCCAAATTCGATATCTTCTTTCTATGTAGAGGGAACGGCAGAAAAGGGTATAAGGAACGATAATCAAAAGACGACAAAAAGGGGCCTACATAACAAAAAGATATGGTAAGACACGAAAGACCACCTACTTCACATCTCGGAGGCTAGTAACGCGTCTCTCGGAAAATCCACCACTATCCTCCTTCGTCCACACGCGTCGGCACGAATCTCGCACAACGCACTATCTGAAGTGACGGAAATACGCACACGTCCTTTTAAATTTATGGCGCGAAATTCTCACATATTAAAACTTAATTAAGAATGTCTAGTGCCGAAATTTTTGGCACGTAACAATCCATTAAAAACTGCATATCGTCAGGAATGTGACACCTACATAGGATCAAAGAATTATGAAAAATCAACCGTACCGATATAGCTGAACTTTTTGCAAATGCTTATAATAGGGCTGCTAGTATTAAGCATGGCGTAAACGGGTTTAAAGTGACTGAAATATTTTCTATAAATTGACATGTCTTTAGCGAGGACTATGCGCCAATATTGAATAATATCGATGAAAAAGAAAATATTCAGCAACTCAAACCACAACACCAAACGTCCTCGCCATTGAAACAGAATGCATCAGATGCAAAGAATATAATAAATTCACTTTATTGTTGGAAGAAATCCTAATTTTCAGTAATACAAATAAACAATATTTTCATTACATATCATATACATTACTTTTTGTATTAATTAAATAATACTAAGATTAATTAAATAAGACTAAAACTATTGCTAGCCCGTATAACAATTTTGAAATTTAATGTAACATAATAACATTTTTTTGAATAAATGTATGTTTGACATTTTTTAATTCACTCGGTAATTTATTATATTTATTTAATCCTTTTAAAAAACAATGAGTTCATTGTACTCTTATAATTTGTTTTGTTTATATAAAAGTTTTCTCTTGATCTTGTATTGTAAGTGTGAATTTCATTGTTACTAATAACATATTTATCAAGGTATGTGGGATGTAAACCCTGCACTGTTTTAAAAATAAAAATCATAGCTAAATAATAAAATTTATCTTTAACTGACAACCACTGCAGGATACTTAGCATGAGTGCAATTGGCGTATATCGATTACATCTCAAAATAATCATCATTGATCTATTTTGTAATTTTTGTAATTTATGTATTTGAGTTTGGTTAAAAAGATAATTTATTGTTGCACAATAATCAAAATGTGGTTTTATAATACTGTTATATACCAATATTCTACTATATTTAAATAGTGATTTGGATATTCGTGAAAAAAGAACAATTTTCTTGATATCTTTTTAACCATGTAATCTAACTGTTTGCCAAATATTAGATGATTATCAATTATAAAACTCAAGTATTTAATATCAGTCACTATTTCTATTTTACTATTATTCATTTCAATGTTAAGTAAACTTGTGTTAAGTCGTTCATATTTTTTGTTTGTTGTTACAATCATAGCCTTGGTTTTTAGTACATTTAGTTTAAGTTTATTGACCTTTAAAAACATTCAATATTTTTTAATGCTAAATTAATTTTTTGTACGGCAGAATCTAAATGGTAGTCCGAGACATAAACAAGTGTATCATCGGCAAAAAGATTCATAGAGTGTGATCCATGAACATAATTAATATCATTCATATAAATAATAAATAATAAAGGTCCTAACACACTTCCTTGTGGAATGCCTATGTTATTAATGATATTATTCGATATTATATCACATATTTTAGTTCTTTGACTTCTATTTGTAAGATAGCTTTTAAACCATTGCAGTACTTTCCCACTTATCCCATAGTATTGTAGTTTTTGTATTAATGTTTCTCTATTAATAGTTTCAAATGCTCGTTGAAAATCAAGAAAAACTGCCACAATATATTCACTATTATCCACAGCACTTTTCCATTCTGTTATTATTAACTGTAATGCAGTTTCACACGAATGATTTTTCCTGAATCCAGATTGACATCCCAAAAACAAATTATTGTGATTAAAATACTTGATAAGTTGTTCATAAACTACCATTTCAAGAACTTTCTCTAATGCAGGAAGAGTATTTATTGGACGAAAGTTTATTGCTTCATTGGTATTAGATACTTTTGGTATTGGTATTATTGTACTGATTTTAAAAAGTTCAGGAAAAACGGCCTTTGTTAAAGACATATTAACAAGGTTTAATATAAAATGCCCTAATGCTTCAAAGGTTTGTTTTAAAAATTTACTGTTTAATACATCATGTTTATTCACCTTTTTTAATGAAAAAATTATTTTACGTAACTGTGTCATACTTATTTCTTCAAATTTCTCTATTTTACTAGTTATTAATGGGATATTCTACAGGAGACCATTTTCCTGTTATACCTATGTTGTTTGCTATTTCAGATATACTATTCGCAAAATAATTATTAAAATTGTCTGCGATATCAACATAGTTGTTGTAAACTTTTGTTTGATCTTGCACATAGAAAATAATTTTATTGAAATTTGTATTTTTTGAAGGTTTTAAAAGTTGCTTGAAATATTTCCACATCATATTTGAATTACACTGATTATCATCAATTTTCTTTTCATAATATATTCTTTTCTTTGCTTTTAACATATTAACATACTTATTTCGTGCTACTTTATACAGATTCCATTTTTGCTCTCGTGTATAAGTAACACTGTTTTTAAAATTTTTATATGCTAGGTCTTTTTCTTTAGATAGGTTCTTTAATTGATCATCATAATATGGAGCTTGGTTTGATTTAATGGTTATAGTTTTAAATGGCACAATATTATTTACTACTGAAGTACAATTATTAAAGATTTTTTGCAATATGATATTTACATTATCCATATTTAAGTGTTTTAAGTTCTCCATTGCTATTAAAAGTTGCTCATTTATCTTTTCGTATATATCATGATTAAAAATTTGAGTTCTTATACATTTTGCAGTAGGTTGCTTATTATTACATTTGAAAATGTTTATTGATATTATAGAATGGTCAGTAATTTTTGGTGTATCATTCACACTAACACTAACACCTTCATAATTAGTAATAACATAATCAATTATTGTTTTGCTACTATTAGTGATTCTAGTAAAATCATTTACAAGTTGATCTATTCCAAAAATATTAAACGAATTTTTTATCTTCTTTGTATAATAGTAATTTAAGTTTGTGTAATCAATATTAAAATCTCCTATTACAATACACTTTCTTTTAGAAAAATATTTTTCAACATCTTCCAGAAAATCTAAAAATACTGAATGATTTGTATTTGGTGAATGATATAGACCACCTATTAACCACTTATTGCTACACATCTTTACTTCAACAAATTGCAACCAATAATTCAACTCTAAAACAAAAGAATTGTTGATTTTGTAATCAGTATTGTTTTTGATATAAATTAAGACACCACCAGTATGCCGGCTACTGCTATCACAACGAATTACATTATAATTGTCTATAAGGAGCTGAAACCTAATTCTCCTCGCCACTGGCCTGTTCTGACATCGTCTCCTAAACCAGGACCTAGTGGATTCGGTTCCAAAGGAATAAAGCAGCTTGAGTTTCAGTCTGGTGGAAGTTTTTCATGACAACATAACTGATGATGAAGACAAAACTATAAAAGTTAAACAACATTCTCTCAAGTTTAAAGATTTGTGCTCTATACCAGTTTTGCAACCAAGAACTTCACATAGGAAAAAGAACATTCTGAGGTGTTAACAGCTACACCGCTAAAAGAGGAACTGCAGAAAAAAGAAGAAAAGAAAAACAGACAAAATAAATGATGATAAATTGAAAAAAGTAAAGAAGCATCTTAATACTTCTGCTAAAACAAACGCTTAACACGATAGAGATGTTAAACAAGACTAAGACGTTTGTTTTGTTTGCGGCGAATTTGGATTGAATAACGAGATATGGTGGCAATGCCGTTCATGCGGTATATGGGTTCATTTGCAGTGTACTGTTGCAGATAATATTTCCCAATATGTATGTGAAAACTGCGACAACCGATTACATTTTTTTTTCATAATAACAATGCTTAAAAAAGACTTATTTTGTTTGATCGACATTACTGTACACGTCAGTTGATTTTACCCCACCGATCGATTTTATCTAATTTTTTTATATTGTATAAATTTGAATAAAATCATTTAATATTTACCATCTTTTTGTTGAAAAATGTTTAACGCAGTTTATGAACAAGTTTCTAAATCAATATTTACAATTTTTTAGCAATAGCTTTCTCTACATTTAGAAGAAGTGCTTAGGTAGTCGATATTCCCCTATATATCATAATATGATACTAAATTGAAGACAGTCTAGACAGTCCAACAGACATTTGCAAAACATCTTTAAATATAGTGAAATTAATAAAATACAATCTACATTAAATCTGCAAAGTTGTGCTCTAAATATTCATTAATAGAATTAAAAGTTTTCATTATTAATATGCTTTTATGTTTTAAACTTAACTCAATTCACAAACTTTTCCTGAAAGAAATACATATTTTATAAAATAAATTCATGGTATACTTGAGTATGCAAAATCAAATATTTGTAGAGCATAAAAGAAAATATACGATAAAGTTATGTTCGGAAAATTTAAATACTATTATTAAATCAAGGTTGGTAAATTCCTATGATAATTTCGCGCTGGCCAGACCTACTAACAGATAGGCGAGCTTATGTTTACATTTAATCGTGAATGCCCCATGCAGGCGATCGTTATAGCAACAAATTTACAATAAACGTAATTTACTTGAATCACTATGGTACTGTTACAGTTTTGGGAAATAATGTTTTTAGTAAACAACTAACATTAAAAATTCATAAAACACAAAGTGGTATGATTAGACCCAATGTTTGTACTTTCAAATAATGACAAATAAAATTTTAACGCACAGCGACCGCACTTGGACGTGATGGTATCACAGTAAAGTCTATTTACAAAAGTTTACCTTGTGAGATGGGCCTTACCACTAAACAAAGCAAAGGGTCCTGAGCTTAATTAAACTGCTTCCATGCGCATATGTAATTATTGTGGCTTCTATTCTAAGTAATGGCAATAGACAATCTGGACAGGTACTGATAATTTCTATACATAATGCAAGGAAATTTGAAAGCAGCATACTATATATGGGACCCAAATTATACAACCACCTTCCAAACAGATATAAGAACCAGACACTAAATGCCTTTAAGTTAGCTTTGAAAACAATATTACTAGAGAAAGCATACTATTCAGTACTTGAATTTATTACAGATAAAGATATTTAAGTCAGTTTCCTCTTTAAATATGTAAAGCTTTTTTTAAAACTGTTAAACTTTAAAGATTTGTTTAAAACTTTAACTACGAGTAGTATATAATTGTGTTATACGTTAAACTTAATGTTGCCATGTACTTAAACTAATTTAGAGATTATTATATTATATTAGAGATTATTATATTATCTGCTGTATTTTTTAGTACAATATGATTTATGTTCAACACATGTAAATGTTTGGAATAAATGCTACTACTACTACTACATACTAACGGCAAATGTACTTTTTAAGTTTTCTTTTTTTCCAACCTGTGTAAATCCAAAACCAATTGATATACGTAAACAGGGGTGGCGTGTACAATAACCTACAACAAACCAATTAAGCACACATGAAACGACTTGCAAAAATTCTTCCGATACACGGACCGATAAAATAATTACTAATTCATCACAAGTATTATTGAAATACATTTTGTAAAATTCTCTAGAACAACTCAAGATTCATAAACGGTATAAATCAGAATCACATAATACAAATCCGCTAGTTAGCGATAACTAAAGAACGTCAACAACTTGATTCTAAGAGCTACATCACGAAGAAGGCCAACGTGCTTCTACAAATTTCTCCAAAAGTCCAATGAACAAAAAGGGAAGAGAGAGTGCACTGTGCCACAAGGACGTTTAAGCATTATTCATCTAAATTTAAATATTATGGAGTGTTTGGCAAACCGTGAAATTTGAATGTTTATTAAATTCTTAAATATTTACATGGGCTGGCTTAGGAAAACTTATACCTACTAAATGAATTAATTAGAATAACATAAACGGAACGTTACACCTCCCCCACTAGAAGATGAAAAATCCCATTTTTGGCTTAAGAAAACAAAACCTAAAATTAAAGAAAACGGAATGAATAAATGACCAAAACAAAAAAACAACCACAACACCTAACTACAACTAATTGGGATGGTGTTTAAGATCCTTGGCGTGCCATACACCTTTAGACAAGCCAGTCAAATTAGAAAGTTCATAAGTTGAATTAAGAGACCTTTTTACGAATAATAAAGGAACCAATAAATTTAGGGGCTAACTTTGCGGTAAAGTGTTTCGACGCATCAGACAGGACATAATTCCTTCTCTACACACTGAATCACCAACTTCAAAATCTGCAGGACGTCAACGCAAATCATACTGAATTTTTGCACGACCATACGCCACTTTAAGTCGTTTGACCATATCATCATAAATTTTCTACATCGCGGTGGAATTATAATAAAATAAACGGAACGTGACACTATTTAATATGGCTGACCAGATGATTCAATTCGTTTAATTTGTTTTTGAATAAGAAAGCTTGAATGCTTCTGTTGGAGAGTAAGTGAAGGAGAGACACCAAAACCGTTGGCAGATGAGACTCAGCATGTCAGTTTTAATATTATGTAAGGTTTTATACAGTTATAACCTAAAAAGAGTAGCATTTTATTACAATTATTTATTTAAGCTAAAATAATTGTACATTGCCTCTTTAAATCTGCTGGTTCAGTAATTTGTTTGAGTAACATTTATTACTGGATCATAATTTTTTAAGCAACATTCAGTGAATTCAGGGCATAGCTTTTATAAATTTGTTATGATACTTATTTGGTACATTATTTATTAATAGTCAAAGCAGACATAAATACTTTATTTTAATTACAATTAAATATTTTTAGTTATTTTGCTGGTCGAATGAATTTAATATCTGAAACTGAAACCAAAGGATTAAACACATTTGTTGGAACATTTTCTTTGCCATCTCTTATTTTTATGTCGTTAGCTAAACTAGATTTAACATCTGTTAATTGGTTGTTTCTTGCATCAGTATTGATTGCCAAAAGTGTTGTATTTTTTACTGTGATAATAATTACTTTATTAGTTGGTAGGCCTATAAATCTTGGAAGAGCTGGAATTTTTGCTATATTTTGTACACAAAGTAACGACTTTGCGATTGGTTATCCTATTGGTTTGTATTTAATACTTTGAGTAACAAATACTAATAAAATCTTTTAGTGGCTGCATTGTATAAGGATACACATCCTGAATTTGCTTCGTACTTGTATTTGGTCGCACCTGTAAATTTAGCTATTTTGAATCCAATTGGATTTGTGTTAATGGAGATAGGAAGACATAAACGGAACAAGATGCTTGTCATTAATGATAGCATGGAATCTGAAACTGCAGATCTGCTAACATCAACATCAGCTCATAAGAAATGTAAAATGGTTGTGATTATTGTTAAAAGCGTTTTTATGAACCCCATTGTTGCTATGACTATTTTGGGTATTATTGGAAACTTGATTTTTAAGCATAATGTACCATCATTATTAAGTTCTATTCTAGAGGTTTGTAATAAATGAATTCATCTTTTCTTCTTTATTATATCTTATTAATAGGTGCTAGGTGCTGCATTTACTGCAACTGCCTTATTTGTATTAGGTTTAAGAATGGTTGGTAAAGTACAAACCTTACAAGGTGCTGCGTTAATTGTGCCTGGAATTCTTATTATAATGAAACTGTTAGTGCTGTTACATATGTTTATAAATTTTATTTTTAAACTACTTTCAGATTGGTGCTACCTGTAGTGACACGTGAGGTAGTTAGCTTATTGTCAGTTGGTGGTAATTCTACTGATACCCTTGATTGGAGTACTTATGGGTTTTTGTACGGTACCATTCCTGCTGCTCCGAGCGTTTTTGTTTTTGCTACACAATATGGTTTTGATATTGACCTGGTAAATATTAACATTTTATAATTTTTATTTTTATTGTGATTTATAATAATGTAGTGGCCAGTAATCAATCAAAAGTTTGCAGAATATAGTTTTAAAACATGAGGTTAATCAATTGACCATGTTCATTTTTTGGTATATACATAATATTTTGCGAATGTAGCTTGACCAAAATTGGCTCTTGTTTTATAACAGTGTTTGAAAGAGGATGCAACCCTAATAGGAAGAAAATAGACTTTTTGCATAGATAAATTCTTATTTCTGATACATGTCTGACAACACTGGTCTTATATTTTTACATACACGTAACACATCGTTAACAGTGGAGATTCTTCCGATTTGAAGTGCACGTACAAAAAGGTCAATCTTTTCTCGCATTGTTATATTTTGTGTTACAATAAATTATTAGTTCAATCTCGTGATGTCAATTACAAAATACACAACAGATTGACGACAAGGTTCTTGAATTCATGGGGAATACAAATCCAGCATGCTAACCTCAAAACCACGAGGTGGGTAACTGCATGCAATCGATAAATTACCAATATGTTCATACAATATTGGAGATCGGAGAGGCGACAAAACGCCTACAACTGCAGGAAGTGATAATGCAGCTTCTAATGCTACAAATGCATACAGTGTTCTCAATTGAAACATACAATACAACATAGAAGTTTGATAGATGGCTGATGAGATTGGAAAGTGCATTTAGTTTTCAGTATTACCGCAAACAATCATGCAGCATACTTATTACACTACATGGGATCTGAGGCATACGACGTATTATGCGATAAATTATCTCCACAGACCCCAGGTTCCTACGATTACAATGAACTTATTACAATTATGAAACGGCATTATAATCTAGAACCATGGGAAATAGCAGAAATATTTAAATTTATGCAAAGGAAACCGATTGAAGGAGAAACTGCGAAAGAATATTTAATGGCATTACAGAAATCATTACAGTGATGCAGCAAGACTTCATAATTCAAGTGCGGTTCATAATCTGAATACTACTGGTCATCCTAGTGGTACTAAAAAAATAAATTTTAGCCCAGAAAATACATTTGATAGAAATAAGTTATTTACTTCTACTAATAATTCTTGTTATAGATGTTGCTCTACAACCTATTGGGCAAATAAGTGTAGAATTAAAACATACTGTGAATTGTGTAAGATAATAGGGCACATGCAGAAGGTCTGTAAAAAGGCCATTGCACAGGCCAATCAAATACAGGAAATACTTACAGTAAGTGCAGAGGATGTGGATTACAGAGAGAAATTTAAGGTAACACTATTAATAAATACAAAAAAAGTGACTTTGGACGTGAATAGTGGCGCAGCAGTGAGCATTATGAGTAAAAATTAATTTAATCGATTATTTCCTAATACATACATTGAACGCACAGATTTAAAATTAAATTACTGTAAGCAATATGGTTTGCAAGAGTTCTAGTTGAATACAAAAATATACCAAAGTAGTGGTAATACAACCCCGATATCGGACGAAATGTAATAATTTTTTCTTCGATAGCGTAGTGGACCACCGATAACGGGCGGTATTAATGTAAATTTAACAAAGTCACAGGTAAAAAAAACGTCACTTACCAAACTGATGCAACACATGTGCAATTGATTCGATCTTCCGAAATGTTGTGGGAAATAGGAAAGACCGAACAGGAATATTTACACTAACACATAATTTTAACAGCGAAACTCAAACATAGATTTGTGATAACTGCACGTAATAATGTCGAACACAAGCACGACTTGGCTCCACGAAAACTCAAAAGCCACTCTCGTTTTACATATGCGCACAGTTAATTGTTTATCGGTATCAACCGGAAAACGACGATTATAGTAATACACGATTGCGCCTGAAACGTAATTGAAATACGATTTTTAATATTTCTCACGCGAACAGGCACTTAAATATTTACATAGGGCAATTGGACAAAGATCCATTATTAGGGTGAGAGTGGATATGTCACTTAAATATTGCCTTGGATGTTTTACACATTGTTCCCAAATTAAATAATACAGAGGTAACTCATATCCTTAAAAAGTATCCAAATATTTTCTAAGAAAATATAGGGAAAATTGCAAGTACGTGAGGGTACAAAACCTGTTTATTAAAGCTATGAAATTTCCATTTTCATTATTAGCTAAAGTAGATGCAGAAATAAATGGTTTAGAAAAGGAAGGTGTTCTAATAAAAGTTTCAAATTCAGATTGGGCAACCCCAATTGTACCAATTGCAAAACAAAATGGGTGTTAGGCTGTGCGGAAAATTTAAAATTACATTAAATCCATACTTAATTGTGGATGAAGATCCACTACCAACAATTGAAAGTTTGTTTTTCCAGATGACAGGAGGAGATAAATTTACAAAAATTGATTTGAGCTAAGTCTATTTGCTATTAGGGCAGAAGATCAGCATTATTTAACTTTAAGCACCCATAAGGAACTATACAAAAGTACCAGATTAATGTATGATGTAGCAAGTGGCCCAGCAAGTCGGCTAAAGGAAATAGAAAATATTTTAAAAGATATTCCAGATGTCTCACGGTCTTTTTAGATGACATCAAACTTACAGCCTCAAATGATGAAATACATTTACAAAGATTAAATACAATTTTACAACAGTTAAATGACCATAATATTAAAGTAAACCTTGATAAGTGTGAATTTATGGAAAATGAAATTGAATATTGCAGATACATCATAAATAAAAACGGTATTCATAAAGCAAAAACGAAAATACAAGCAATTCACAATGCAAAAGTACCTGAAAATAAGACTGGGGTCGGGGCTTTTGTAGGATTAGTGAACTATTACCGTAAATTCATTCATGTGCAATTTTACAGCCACTTTATAATTTATTAGAGGATGATGTTCCCCTTAAACGGAATAAAGAATGCCAAAATTCTTTTAATGTAATTAAATAAAATATTCAATCAGATCCAGTATTAGCACACTTTGATCCAACACAAAGGCTAATTTTTGCAGTGGATGCAAGTCCGTATGCTGTGGGGGCGGGCAGTGTTGTCTCATATACGGGGAAGGTTCAGAACGTCCCATTCAATTTTGTTCATAGACTTAAAGCGAAGTTCAAAAAAAGTTTGCACAAATAGATAAAAAAGCGTATGCTATTGTTTACGGCATAAAGCAGTTTTATTATTATCTATTTGGTCATCCATTTATTTTGTATACGGATCATAAACCATTACTTCAAATTTTTGGGAATAGTAAACGTCTACCAACTGCTACTAGAATGGAACATTACTCACAATTCTTACAACAATTTCAATAGGAAATTAAATACAAGAATACAAAATTAAATTCATACACGGATGCAATGTCTCGTTTACCAAGCACCTCAAAGGAGTTAAGTTCATATGACGAACCTGATCTGTTTGAAATTAAACAACTAGAAACATTACCAGTTACTTTAAAAGAGCTATCACACGAAAGAAAAAACGATACAACTTTAAAACGTTTATTATTAGCATTACAAACAGGAGAAGAACTACATAAAAAATACAGATTCAATATAAAGCAACATCAATTTTCGTTACAAAATGGTTGTGTTATTAAGGGGCAATAAGTAGTTATTCCAAATATTTTAAACAAGAAACTTATTGATGAGTTACACAGTGCATATTTTGGAGTAGTCAAAATGAAGCTGTTGACACATTGTAACGGGCATTTTTTGTAATTGAACATTTTACGCTATACGCAATTCATAAATACATTGCTACAAATTACTAGTTCTATATTTTATATTTATTAACTCGTGTGTAGTAATTTAAAGATAGATAAATTGAAAATTATAAACTGCTTGTAATTGATTATAAATTGCAGCGTCCTTGTCTTGCGGGTATAAATTTTGTTGCTTATGTGAATATACGGGTCTAGATAAGAGACGATAAGAAGTTGTAATGGAACGAGTTGAATAAACAGATGAAAAGTTGTAGTTTTGTTCTTGGTTCCTATATAATACTTACGTTAAAAATACTGTTGCTTTGCTTTGACAAGAGTCGTGTTTTGTTCTTTGTTCCGATATACTAAGTACGTTAAAAAATACTGTTTCCTCTTTGCTTTGACACTAGTGAGAATAAATGCGGGATTTTAATTTTCGTATTGTTCATGTACGAGCACGGCACGATTTTTTAGTTGTTTTCTTGTGAAATAAAAATTGTATATTAACTATACAAAGTGTAGTTCTAATTCTTTTTTGAAGGAAGTATGCTTGATAGGCGAACGTGTTGACTCGACCTGCACGTGTGTTTTACGGAACATTTGACGGGCGGTTTTTATTGCTTACGCGTGCCTACTAATTGTTTTGAGTTGTTTTTCTTGTGAGATAAATGTTTTGCGGAACATTGACTTACTTTAGTGATACGCGTACTTTACTAATTTGTGGTTTTAGTTGTTTGTCTTGTGAAATAGGAGTCGTAGAACTTGCTAAACTGGCCGATTCTTTCTTTCGGATTAATGTGTGTGCGATCTAGTCTAGTGTCCCTTTGTTTTATCTGGATTATTTAAATACAGTGGATACTGTAGTTTCTGCATTTTGCTAACACCAAAGAATCTAAAATAGATCATCGCTTGGGCGAATTTTGTTATTCAAAAGCATTAGATTTTTCTTTGTTACCATAGGTAGCAAATAAAACACCTCGCGTTACTGCTAGTTTAATGCATTACATCGTGCCTTGAAAGCGTGATTCTAAATTGTTATTACCATTCTTTTTTCCGATTTGTGTTACAAAAGATTTCGAAATTGTTGTCTCAGGAAATAGAGTTAACAAGAAATTTATCAAGGCTACATAGTTCCGACGCGTGATAATGTCTGCTGCTAACACCAGTGAAATACGTAGGTGTGATTAGTGTAACGTGCGATAAGTTCCATCAACACCCTCACAGTCAAGGGTGAAGTGCTTCGTTAGTGCAGGACATCGTGAATCCCACACTTCAGTTGCAAGGAAGCGTTGCTGAAGGACTTTTGTAAGTTGAACTATTTCCTACTTGTTATTACTTTAAATATCTATCCGTTGCTTTACCATATCTTTGTCGTTCTGATACCTTTTACAATAGACTTGCATGCTATTTTAAAACATAGAAAAAAAAGAAAGAAAGAAAAATCAATACTACTAAATTACTCATACCAATTGTGTCTTACCTATTTATTTACTGAATTACTCATATCAATTGTGTCTTACCTATTTATTTACTGAATTACTCATATCAATTGTGTCTTACCTATTTTTTTTGTTTACATTTTGTTTGATTTATGTTTAATTGGTGTGTGAGGAAACGTTTCTGCTACTCCCCAATATTACCTCACTTTGTACTAAACATTTTTCTGTATTGCTTTTACCGTTGTTATATTATATAGTTTATCTAAACAGTTTCTTTTTTACATTCTACAAAGTACTGAATAACTTAGACTTTTCATTGCTGCTATGCTTATTCTCTTTTTTTTTCAGGTTTGCTTAACTAATTTTCTTGCAGGTATTGTCACTAACTCCTTACCGCCGCATACAATATATGTTGGTCTGCTTTCTACACCCCCCCCACTCTCCGATTGAGCCCGGTCATTTCTCCGATTTTCTTGGTGTTACGCACGGCTATGAGCCAACGTAGCATAAATTTGGCGCCCAACGTGGCTACCTCGAAGAAAAAAAACGTAATAACATAGCTGTTGTTGGTGGGAAGGAATGTCTACGGACATAGAAAACCTAGTTAAAAATTGTGCAGAGTGTAATATAATTTAAAATGATCTACCAAAAGTACCTTTACACTCATGGGAATCTACAAATACACCCTTCGAAAGAGCTTTTAAGTTTTCTTATCTTTTATATAATGGACTTTTTTAAAAACAAGTGAACATGTGTTAACATTACACATTCAATTTTTAGTCTATTAAATTTTCTTCACAAAAGATTTCTAGCTTACCGGTTTTAGAAGAACAGAAGTTACCGCAATTTATCACCATACATTTTAAGTTAACTATATGAGTTTTCTACGTTATCGCAAAGTAGAACTTCCATTAGGCCTTTCTAATATCAAGATATCTACAAACTCATGCCATGCAAATAATTTATACAAGTCAAATATATATATATGTGTACATTACATATTCAAAGAATTAAAACCTAACCATCTTGTTTTCGGTTGCCTCGTGTTACTAACGGCCTAAAATGTTATTACATCATCTTATCTTAAGTTATTTTATTTGTTATTCCGTGTTTTGCGCTAGAATTTAAAACTTTATATAAATGAAAATCAGCTATTATATTCATATCATTGATAAATTGAACTTCCAACTTAGAGACTTGCCGTCTTCATCCTTAAGGTATGCGAATATCACCTCTCGACACTTTTTTAAACATCTTTTCGGCTTCGGTGTCTGATGTGAATGCCTGTTAAACAAGTGAACGACCTTGTTTAGTGAATGACAAGGCGCAAAAACTCTCATTTCATATATATTGATGCGTTTCGAAAACAGGATGTAATTATCAAATACACTCAATAATTATTTTAAAATATAACAATGATTTATAAAAGTATTTTCATAGTAATAGAAAATACGCTAGTTTTCCTTTATGCTATTATAAATGGGACACACACTTTAATTTATTATGTGGCATAAAAATATGCTACAACACTCTTATATTACAAATAATTTGTGTCAACGAAATATTAACCACATTTAAGTTTTAAAGTATATATTTGCTCTACTGTACCAATTGCAAGTTGTATTTGTGATTGAAAATTTTTTGGAATACAAATTTTTTTAATAATATGACATAATTCGTTGCAAAAGATTAAACAATATTTCCTCTATATAGTATTTTTAATTACATAAAGGCAATTAAATGTTTGATTGATTTTTAAGACTGAGAGTGTAATAATTTTGTATGATTGTAAAATAGTTGTTAAATACTTTTCTGATAATTTTACATCTGAAGTCTTGTTGTACCTGTAAATACCAATTTTTTGTTAACCTCAATATCACATTGTTTAAGCATCGTAACACTTTATAGGTCTAATTTTGATTAATCATATTATAATTTGTAGATTGCTAGTGCAATGGTGGCATGCACATTTATTAGTGCACCAGTTATGTACGTTTCTGCTCAAATGATTACAATAACCAATACTGATCCATCAAAATATATCAGCCAGTTAAATACTTTCACATTTGATGTTAGTGTTGTTGGAATTATTGCATCTCTTTGGGTGCTCTTAATTTGTATTTTGACTAAGAAAATTAATAGAGTTCCTCATCGCATTACTTCATACTTGGCTTTTGCACAGGTAATATTTTTTAATATTTATGCTTGCATATATTTTTAAAAATGTAAACATGTAGTCTGCAAGATTTTGGTGGTTGCGTAATTTCAAAATTTTATAACATCTTTGAAAGACAACGCACTTATGCTACTAAAAACTTTGTGTAGGTAAATTATTTTCATTTGTTGGAAATATGATTAAGTAGACGGTTTTCAAACAACTTTATGCGAAAATTAAATGTATTGTTTTTAATGAAATGCTACACTTTTTAGGTTGCAATTGCGTA
Organism: Platerodrilus igneus; assembly: GCA_036346225.1. Classification (NCBI taxonomy): domain Eukaryota; kingdom Metazoa; phylum Arthropoda; class Insecta; order Coleoptera; family Lycidae; genus Platerodrilus; species Platerodrilus igneus. The sequence goes on along the minus strand of JARFIW010000624.1, from coordinate 1,814,832 downwards.
TAAGTTTACATAATATGAGAACTCACAGGATAATAAATAACAGTAACCCATGTAATTACTGACTACTAATAAAGTAAATTTATTAGAACCTTTTTATTCCCATTAAAATAAAATTATAAGGGTTTAAAGTATATAGTCCTTTGAACTCGGTTTCTTCTTGAAACGTGTTCATTGACGGATTTGTTCTGTCAGCATCGATTGGATTCCAGCAACCTCCAATTAGGATGTGTTTTCATTATCTATTTTGGTGTTAGAGTTACCACAACCACTTTCTAATCTATTCTCGTCTGTCTGAGTAGGTGTCAAATGTGAATATGAAATATCACTGTCAGGCTTACTTACTACAGTATTTCAATTTAAAACATCGTCACAGTTTGTATACATATCCTTCTTGCTTTCAGTGTCCATGGGAGCTAAATGTTTTAAGGATACGACAACTTCTTGTATCTAATGGTAGTGTATTTGAAACTTGTATATATAAGTATAACTTCTTCCACAAGAAGTTAGTACTTGCTATTCCTGATTAAACCTTTTTAACAGATCAGAACCAGTAGATAAAAGCCAAGACGACACAGTTTTCCCATTAGAAATATTTCTAGGATGATTAAATATCCTCTCACAGAGATTTGTATTTGTAGGCGTGCAAAGCAATGATCTTATAGAGGGGAATGAATTTTCTAGAATCAGTTTCCACTGCGAAATGTGTAAATTCTTCGAACCAAGGGCAAATGCAGCTGCGTTTCATTGTTAAGTTTTTTCTCAGTTTAACTGACAAAACCAGCCCCTTGGTCAAAGCGAGTGTATGCTGTTACACTAAATATTGAGCATAAGCTATGGAAACATTTAATTACTGTGCCGGCTGATATTTTTGCATAAGGATATGCTGAAGCAAAATGGGAATATTCGTTGATTATGGTTAGAATAAATTTGTTGCGAGATTAACCTTTAATAGGTTACTTTAAGTGTACATTTAGTCTTTGAAAAGGAGCAATTGCTTTAATCCTTCTTAACAAATCTCGGATTCAGTTCAGTACATACGGAACCTAAAGAAGTCATCTTTGGTATTTCTTTCATCGGGAAGGTAATTTTTCTCGATCGCAATCAGTGAGTCATCCTAGTAACACCCATGTCACATAATATTCTGTGTAATTCCAAAATATTCAGTTCGCTATTTGAAGAGCCGCATATCCTTCTAAGTGCATTAGCTACTGTATTAACCTTGCTTGGCGGTACATTATGTCACAATTGTAAGGTAACATTAGTCTCTATCTTGCAATTTTTTCGTTCTTAATTTGGCAGGTATATTTCTGGTTAAGCATAAGCATCAACAAATCGATTTTTGATCAGTAATTAGGTTGAAGCTGATGAATTGTCAGGTACAGGAAAGTTCGGGATTGCCTCTAGTCTTGCAGGATCAGATTTATAATTGTTGTTTTCCATTAACTTATATCTAATAACTTAATAGATTTTACTGAAAAACTGCTCTTATTTTCCTTAAAACTAATGTTGAATTTAGAGAAAGCTGCAAAAAGATGATAAGGGTTTCGTTGTGCTTGGCTTGATTGTTCCAACATACTACTGTATTGTCAAGGTAGGCATAAACTCTATTTAATTTTTCAGCTGCAATAGTAATATCCATCACTCTTTTAAAGCAGATCACTTCGTTGGGCACTCCGAACGGAATTCTAAAAAAAAAATTGATAATGTTTACAGCCCGTCTCAAAAGCTATATACGTTTTTCATCTTCTCTTATTGGAATTTGATGATAAGCACTTTGTATATCCATGGTACTAACAATCTTAAATCTTGAAACTTCTGAAACTAGTTTTTTGATATTTGGCATCTGCTAGGCATCGACATATGTAAAACGATTTATAGTTTGTGAGTAATCTATCACCATTCTCTTTCTGTACTCGTTTTCAAATACTAGGAATTGTGCTTACTTGGTTCGATCACTCTTTTGTAGAAACTTTTAACTTCTTGATCAATAAACTTAGCATCGTTAAAAGAATATCGACATAGTTTGGTGATTATAAATGTTTAAAGTAGGTTTCATTACACCAAAACGCATTTCCACAGAAGTATGTTGTTTAAGAATGTCTTGATCGATTATAACATCAACACATTATTTGGAAAACATAACCAATTGTTCTTTCGTAGACAGACAAAGCAAAAGCCCTTTGTTTCGGATCATAGTTACGTTGATGCCATAGATATACAACCTAAATTGGGGCACATCTGAAGTGTGAGGGATGAGCTATATTTTCCATCAGCATACAATTCTGAACTTCCAGTGCTAACTCCAACCTAAAATAAACATTAACAATAAGGACACTAATATACCTACTTAAAAACTGTTAGCGTAAAAGGTTTCGCATATCAAATATTAAATTACCTGAATATTAATCTCGCCTCTAAGCAATTACACTATATTTGTCTCCCATTACTGACCAATTTTTGCCTTTACTGTAGTAAAAAGGTTGTGAATAAATTGTAAAGTGTTGCAAGTGTATCAATAAAATTTTTGTATCATGTAGTGAAAGATTAGGAACTTATCGTCAAGCAAGTAGTGATAAATTAATATATCTATGCAAGGTATGCTCTAGTTTATCTGTGGTCAACTCCAGTGCAATTACTGTTGATGATGTCTCTATTAACAAAGCAAATGAGTTGAGAATCCTAATAGTAATGATCTATCCATTGAGAGGGGCATGAATACAAATGTTCTTGGTGTGTATGTGATCAATTTTTTAGGTGTTAAATTTAGCAACATCATTAAACAATTAATTACTGGCGAAACTGCCAAATTAAGTAATCAAATCCAAGAACTGAAATAACAAATTTAAAAGAAAGCCATATTGAGTTAGTAGGGTTGTTAACCAAAAACTACAGACCTACCAAAGTGGCATGTTGATGATTTAGATGTTACGTACGAAGTTTTCTAAAAAATGGATCTTTTCTTCATAACATAATTCGAGGCATATTTGCAAACTTTTGGACGGATGAATTAAGAGTATAAACTGGAGATACCTTGTGTCGTTTTTTCTATCTAATGTGTATGTAAAACAACTTAGGTATAGCTTAAAATTATAAGAAACTGAGATTCCCATTTATTTGAGTTACCATAAAACTGTGTATGATCGGTCTTTGTGCTCAGACGAGGAGATTATCTGGCACCAACATAATGCCATAATCAAAACAACTGAATCACGACTGTACTAATTACAATGATGACATCATCTCTAACCTTTAAAAACTGGCAGAATGAATTTGACAACATTTGAATATGAATCGTATGTGATAAAATAATTTTACCTTCGATCAAAAATATAGTAACCTAAATTATATATTTCTTAACACTTTCACAATGCCTCGTACTGCTGGGGGTACATGTCATCATTAAAAGTTTGCCTACAAATTTTCTATATAATTCCTAACTTACAAATCGTATGATTCAGCTATTTTACGATAGATCGCAGCCTCATAAATAGCATTGTGTTCCATAGCATGCAGGGAACTGCATACAAAAGTATCTGACTTCGAGATCCCGGCGTCTCGAATCGTATTAGAGTGGTCATTTTTGTTTATTATATGGTGCGAGTCGTCAACGTCCCGTAACTTTTATGTTGAAAGTAAGTTGAATTCATTTGTTTATTGTTAGAATAAATAATACTTTATTCTTTTTTCAGTCTCAAAATATTGTAATGGGTGAACAAAGCAAAAAAATATTAAAATTAGCTCTAGAGCAGCTAATAGTGACAGTTTTCAACCTCCTAAAGTAACGGATGTACTGAACGTAGTTGATTATCAAGATTCATTATCATCGGTTTATCAAAAAAGTCTAAGTTGCTTGGAGTCTGAGGGCGCTAGACAACTGGTGACTTTGAAAATTCATTGTCAACAGTTTCTGATATTTCACCTGCACCAAGTAGAGCACCACTTCAAGAATTGGATGGTAATCATTTAGGATCTTCAACAATAAATAATGATTTTTAAGATGAGATCTTGTTTGCTCGCAGCTGTCTGGAAACTCTGCCATCGGAATATAATAATGAAAATATACCGCCTCCAAATAAGACTGCAAGAAATGTCAGATTACGTAGATAATGATCCAGATCATGTTAATGATCACAGTTTTGACGCAAATTAAGAACAAGGTATATGGCGGACAATCTATTCTAAACCAATTGATTTTGAATTTAGTGATGCACAGATAATCAATATTGATCAAGAAGAAATTAATGAACCCTTGGATGTCTACAAACTTTTTGTGTCTGACGATGTTCTAGAACTAATTGTAATGGAAACTAATAAAGATACAAGACAACATCTAGAAATTTCTAATAGGTCTAAGAAAAGCATACAGGGGGAAGATATTGATAAAAAAGAGGTTTTATCTTTCTTTGCAATCGTGATTACTACGGGTCTGGGTCCATAACCATCTATTACTGATTGCTGGAGTAAGGAAGATATTTCACAATGAATTCATTAGCTCCATAATGTGAAGAGATAGATTTCTGTTATTATTGAAATATCTACATTTTACCGATAATACTGCGTTTGATAGAGATAGGTTGCATAAAATCAAGCCACTACTGGACATATTATTGAATAATTTTCAAAAAATATTGATACCTAGTCGAGAAGTGGTAATTGACAAGAGCATGATACCATGACAGGGGAGACTACTCTTTAAACAATACATCCCTAACAAGACATAAATATGGGATAAAATTATATAAATTGTGCACCACTGATGGATATATGTACAACTTGATAGTTTATGCAGGTAAAAATTCTATACGTCAATGTTACAGGTTGTAGTCACTCAGAAAGTATTGTTATCAAATTACTTGACTGTCTTGATAAAAAAAAGAGGGCAGAATATTGTATGCTGATAATTTCTACTGTAGTATACCGTTGGTAAAAAAGTTATATAAAGAAAAAATTAAATATTGTGGTACACTGCGCACCAATAGGAAAGGAATTCCAAAATCTTTTACTAATAAAATGAAAAAATCTGAAGTATATGGAGAAGAAAACGGCAATCTAAGAATAATAAAGTGGGTAGATAAAAGACCTGTTCTTATGATTACATCTGACAGTTCACATGAAGCAACACATAAAAACTGGGAAAAGAGATAGGAAAGAAAACGAAATTGAGAAACCGAAATGCATTTTAGATTATAATAAAGTAAAAGAAGGTGTAGATCTAAGCAACCAAATGTCTTCTTATTTTTTGGTGCTATGGAAACTATTAAATTGGTACAGAAAATTGGGCTTTGAGTTGTTGTTTGGGACAAGTGTTGTAAATGCATAGATAGCCTCTAACACAGTAAAAAGAATGAACATGTCAATAGTGCAGTTCAGAAAACAGCTAGCAAAAATCAATGGTCGTTATTCTCAATTCAGAAAATAAGAAACCACCATAAAAGAGCATGCATACCTTTGCAAAACCAGAGGGACAGGGACGCAAACCTAGAAAGAAATGTATTGGATGTTATAAGAAATTACGTCAAACACTTTCAAGTCGCAAATCAGACAAAAAAACAAGAAAAGTAATAAGTTTTTGTGTTGAATGTGATAACCAGCCGGGATATTGTTTAGCTTGCTTTAACGAGCATCACCAAAAAAGACAAAGGACAGTGAGATTTATTTATATTTGAATTTTTCTATTGCATTTTGTAAAAGTTTTATATTATACTTTCATATTTTGTAGCTAAACTGAAATAAAATATTATAAGTAGGTAGTACGTGTATCTAAACACCCCTCGACACTATCAATTTTTCTGGCTCACTAAGAAAATTAATATCAAGTGAAACCTAATCTATAGCATGAAAATGTTTTTTCAATAAAAATATATTTTTTTTATGTACGAAAAATGATTGTTGTCAGTGAGTGACTTTCGGGTCGCCAGGGTCCCCAATCGTAGCAAAATAATTATAGCCTACGGCTCTCCGGCGTCCCGAATCGTACCTCGGTCTATCAACTAAACATTTTGCCGGTCGTGAAAGTGTTAAAGGGAATAACCTAATCGCATCGGTGTAATTTACTAATACAAAAACTATTAAAATGAAAGCTTTAAATTCGTCATAGACTCTGTTAATAAAACAAAGACTGATATTTAAAATTAACTTGTCATATACTCATGTGTATACATCTGTCATATATGTGACTGTAATTGCTATGATTTATTTCCGTCACACGATCTTTTACTTTTTGTTTACTGTTTATATCAACCATCATTGCAACTACCAACTTGCATACGCCATATCACTTATGTTTCAATATTTTTGGTATTCATAAAAGCTATAAAGTTTTTTTTTTGTATATAGTGTTTAAAACAAAATTTACATATGTATTTAGTTTCTTAGCTGTGTTGGAGCAATACTGTGGAATACAGTGAAATACAAAGAAGGATGGGTTGGTTATTTACAGTTTGCATTGTTTACAACTGGAGTTTATAGTGCAAGGATTTGGACTTCTTTTCTAGCAATGTCACTGTTGCTTTTGCAGTGCCGAAGCTTGTGTTATGTTTTAAAATTGCAGCCTATTTTTCTGTTTTGTGGATGGGGGTAAGTAAAATTCAATAAATTAATGCTTGATTATGTTAAGGAAATTTTAAATTACTTGTGTGTGGATTATCCCATATCGACGGTAGAAAAGCAAATTAAGTTAAGCGACATATACACCTGAAACGAGTTATTTACACACATTGGTTCGGATTTTTTTTTTCCTATAGAAGGACTCTGCCTTGTTCGATTACTTGATACATTATGGCGCTTAAGTGGTCCGGTTATTTACTATAATTTTTAGGGGGTCTTGGTCTAAGCAACACTTATTCTTCGTTTTGCGAAGAAAGTGTCTCTTAAAGTATTTGCACACCGAGTTTGTGAACGCTTAAGGTAAATACTCCCTGTATGTTTGTTGTGGTTTGTTTAGCATTCTTCTTAATCTTCTTTGGGAATAAAACCACTCATATTTTTAAATGATCTTTATTTCGTTTGATCCATGACCTAGGATCGTTGTAAGCGATCCTAGGTCATGGATCAGACGTAAATAAAGATCATTTTAAAAATATGAGTGGTTTTATTCCCAAAGAAGATTAAGAAGAACGCTTAAGGTATTTTTCAAGTTTGCTCGTGGGTGAACAACGCTAAATAGGTTGTTTTACCTCGCCTAAATACAACAAAATGGTGACTTAAACCGTTTTGTTTTACAATTAAAATGATCTACTTTGGCGCTTAAGTTATATTTTACTACACTTCAATTATATTTACACTGTATTATCAGAACGATTAATGTACTTTAAAATTTTGGTTAGCGTGTTTCTGAACAAGCTATTTAGATTTACTATTTCCATTTTTGTGATTATACCTTCATTGTATCATGTTCCAATGATTTAATTAAAATTTGATTTTCTTTAAAAATAAGACATACCTAACCAGCTTTTACTAACCTTTATGTAGTCTCTTAACGTAGAGAAGTAAACATTAGGAAAGGGGTGAGACAGGGATGTGCCCTATCCCCATTAATTTTTAACTGCTACATAGAAGAGGCAATGAATACTGTCAAATGCAGGAAGACATTTGGAATTACTATGCAGGGATAAAAAATTGATATGCTTAGATTTGCAGATGATATAGCAGTATTAGCGTCTAGCAAGGAAGAGTTACAAGCTGCTCTTAATGAAATGGAAACGGTTCTAACAGAGAGATACGGTATGAAAATTAACAAAACTAAAACTAAAGTACTATAGTGCGTTTAACGAACAGATTCAGTAAATGCTCCGCCCATAAATCAGCGCCAAGTTTAAATAAAGATTTTGTATTGGTTGGCAGGATTCACACAACCACACATTTCAATTTGTAAGATTAACCTACAAATGCATTTGTAGTTACAGTAAGGTGTTAAATTTGATCGCTGTAAATCAAGATTATGCTCAGTTTGTACTGCGCAACTAAGCCCATCCTATTATTGTAATTACTGAATCTGTTCGTTAAACGCACTATAGTATACAAAGGAGGGGAAAATAAATCAAAAACAAGAATACAAGTATGTAACATGAACTTACAAGAGGTTAAGGATTTCTGTTACCTAGGAAGCCAAATAACGCAAGATGGGAAAAGCACAAAAGATATAAAACAAAGATTAGCACAAGGTCGTGCTACATTTAACAAGAAAAAGCAAGTACTGTGTGCAAAGACAACAAACCTAGAAACAAGGAAGATATTGCTTAAAACATATGTGTGGAGCACAGCACTGTACGGTTGTGAACCCTGGACAGTAGGAAAAGCGGACAAGAAAAAGGTAGAAGCCTTTGAAATGTGGTGCTACAGACGTATGACAGATATCATGGACAGACAAAGTTAAGAACGAAGAGGTACTAAAAATGGTAGGGGAAGAAAGAAATATGTGGAAAACGGTAAAAATAGGAGAGATAGGATGATAGGCCACATACTACGGCATGAGGGAATAGTGCGGAACATATTAGAAGCAGAGATAGGAAAAAAGGAAGAGGAGGTAGACCTAGGTTAGAATACTGCACACAGATAGTAAAAGATGTAGGCTGTAGGAGTTTCAGGGAGATGTGTAGGCTAGCCCAGAATAGAAATCAATGGAGGCACGCTTCCAACCAGTCCCAAGAGGGATAAACTAGTGACGAAAAAGTAACTACTTAAATATGATGATTATTATAAGCAACTACAAGAATTGGTTAGGCAATATTCTCGAATAATGTTAATTGTGTGAAAGGATTTACTGGAAAACCATTATTTCGGCAATTGTCTACGTGTTGGGGTATCTTGGTAGCCACAGGTTGCTTAACCCCCTTCACTGAACCTCGGTGAAATAGGGCATAAAATTGGAAAACAATAGAAGGGAAATGAGCTGTATACATGCTGTGTGAGAATTTCAGGGAACTGTGTAGGTTAGCTCAGAATATAAATAAGTGCTGGTACGTGTCCAACCAGTTTTGAGATGGAAAACCTAATGATAAAAAAATAAGCGCAGATAAATCTGATGATTAGTATAAACAACTGCAGGTATGGGTTGTGAAATATCTGCAACTAATGGTGACTGTGCGAAAAGATATATTGGAAAAAATATTAAATGGGTGAACGTGTAAGTGTTGGGGGAACTTGGCAAGCACAGGCTGCTTACCCCCCTTCACAACCACTGAATGTCGGCGAAATAGGATATATAATTGTAAAACAATAGGTGACCGAACTGCATCTAACAAAAAAACAACGCCTATGATGAAAGACAACAAACATGGAAAAAGAAGAAAATTGTTGAAAGCATATGTGTGGAGCACAGCACAGTATGCCTATGAAATACGAACAGTCTGAAAAGCAGACAGAAAAACGGTAGCAGCATTTTGAAATGCTGTCCTTCAGATGTATGAGGACGATAGCATGGACAGACAAAGATAATAACAAATACGTTATAGAAATAGTAGGGGAACAAGGATATCTGGGGAAAAAGATTAGAGAAATAGAAGGGCAGAATACGTTCTAAGGCATTTTTGGGGAATAGTATGGATTATATTACAAGCAGAGATAGGAAAAAAGAGGTAGATGTAGACCTAGATCAGATAGTGATAGATGCAGACTGTGCAAATTTCAGGAAATCTGTAGGTTAGTTCAGAATAGGAAACAATGATGGTACGCGTCTAACCAGTTCCAGGACTGAAGATCTAATGATGATTATGATGATGTAGTCTCTTGGAAATAAAAGTTCGTTTCTCAATTAAATACTTTTTTCCCTCTGTTTTTTAAGTATCGTAGTAAGCTAGCCCTTCTTATACTTTTATTTGGGTGAAGGTTATTAAATTACAGAATTATATTCTGCATCAAAGGACAAGTAGTTAAAGCTATTTGTCAATAAGGTACACAGGATAACGTACATTATCGCACAACTGTATGTTTACTTAATGTATTTTACTCCATTCAAAGGAAATATTATCAATTGCTTCAATTACTTATGCAATCACATTTTTGAAATACAAATTCGTTTAATTTACTTTCCCACACTGCAAAAGACTTCAATGGATTTGCCTTTCCAGTGTCGATATGTTGTTTATTTGTGCTGGGTTTAAATGTGTTTTGTAGGAGTGCTTAAAATTATACCAGCTGGGGTTGGTTTTAGGTGATGTTTTTCTGTTAAAATATGTGGAGGGAAGAAATATAAATCTGTGACATAATATTTATCTGTTAAATAAACTTAGGATAAATACCCTGGGGATATGTGCTATTTATCTCAAAATGAGTATGGTTCTACATTATGAGTGTTGATCAGATCACAACGCATTCATCATCATTAGCTCTTCAGTCCTAGAACTGGTTGGATGCATACCCTCATTGTTTTCTAGTCTGAACCAACCTACACGTTTCCCTGAAATTTGCACAGTCTGCATCTATCACTATCTGTGTGCGAAAGTCTGATCTTGATCTACCTCTACCTCTCTTTTTCTATCACTGCTTGTAATATATCCCGTACTATTCCCCAGAAATGCCTCTGAACGTATCCTGTCCTTCTATTTCTCCTATTTTTTTTTCGTTTTCCACAGATATCTTTATTCTTCTACTATTTCTACAACCTATTTGTTATTAGCTTTGTCTGCCCATGCTACAATACTCATACATCTGAAACACAACATTCCAGTAGGCTTCTATCTCTTTCTGTCGGCTTTTCCTACTGCCCCTATTTCATAGACATACTGTGCTGTGCTCCACACTATGCTTTGAACAGTTTTCCTCTTGTATCTATGTTCGCTGTCTTTGAACATAGCCGATGTTCTTTCTGGTTTGATGCAGTTCGGTCACCTTTTATATACCTTATTTCACCGATATTCAGTGTCATGAGAAAGGAGGTAAGCAGCCTGTGGCTACCAAGTTCCCCCAGCACTTGAACCTTTGTCGAAATAATAGTTTTCCCAATTTATCCTTTCGCACAGTCAACATTAGTTGCAAATATTTCACAACCAACACCTGTAGTTGTTTATAATAATCATCAGATTTACGAGCACTTATTTTTTTGTCATTGGGTTTTACGTCTTGAAACTGGTTGGACTTGTACCTCAGCTTATTTATGTTCTGAGCTAGCCTACACAGTTCCCTGCAATTATCACTCCAGCCTATATACATTACATGTGATTTTCCAATGCTCCACCCGAAAGTACTACATTGGCCAGGAAGCGATTTTTTTTTACTTGGAAAATTTGGAATTTTACCGAACCCTTGCTGTTCCAAGCAAGGTAGGGATCTTTAACGTGCATGACAACACTCACACACGGGACCTCCATTTTACCTCTCATCCGAGCGAGGGTGTATTTTGTGAAAAATGCTCGCCTAACATTTTCAAGCGGACCGTGTCGGGATTCGAACCTGGGACCTTGGGCGTAGTAGTCACACACATACCACTATGCTCCAGCCTATATACAGCTTGATTCCCTTCTATTGTTTTCTAATTATATGCCTCATTTCACCGAAATTCAGTGGTATGTGAAGGGAAAGGCGGCTCCGTGGTGTAGTGGTATGTGTGTGACTACTACGTCCAAGGTCCCGGGTTCGAATTCTGCCAGGTCCGCTTGAAAATTGTTAGGCGAGCATTTTTCACAAAAATACACCCTCGTTCAGATGAGAGGTAAAATGGAGGTCCCATGTGTGAGTGTTGTCATGCACGTTAAATATCCCTACCTTGCTTGGAACAGCAAGGGTTCGGCAAAATTCAAAATTTTTCAGGTAAAAAAACTCGCTTCCTGGCCAATGTAGTACTTTCAGGTGGAGCATTGGAAATCACATGTAAGATATGCGAAGGGGGTTGAACAGTCTGTGGCTGCCAAGGATCCCCCAACACTTACACATTTGCCGTATTAATGTTTTCTAGTAAATCCTTTCGCACAATTAACATTAGTTGAGAGTATTGCTAAACCAATATCTGTAGTTGTTTATAATAATCAGCGTGTTTAAGTACAGTTATTGTTTTTGTCATTAATTTTTACATCTTGCGACTGGTTGTAAGTGTACCTCCATTGATTTCTATTCTGAGCTAGCCTACATATTTCCCTGAAATTCTCAGCCTACATCTTTCACTATCTGTGTGCAGTAGTCTAACCTAGGTCTACCTATGTAGTACGACCTTGTGCCAATCTTTGATTTGTATCTTTTGTGCTTTTCCCATCTTGCGTTATTTGGCTTCCTAGGTAGCAGAAATCCTTAACCTCTTGTAAGTTCTCATTACCTATTTGTATTCTTGTTTTTGATTTATTTTCGTCTCTTTTGCATACTAGAACTTTAGTTTTATTTTTGTTAATTTTTATACCATATCTGTTAGAACTGTTTCCATTTCATTAAGAGCAGCTTCTAACTCTTCTTTGCTATATGCTAATATCGCTATATCATCTGCAAATCTAAGCATATCGATCTTTTGTCCTTGCATATTAATTCCAAATGTCTTTCTGCATTTGACAGTATTCATTGCCTCTTCTATGTACAAGTTAAAAATTAATGGGGATAAGGCACATCCCTGTCTCACCCTTGCCTAATATTTACTTCTCTACTTTCTTGCTCTAATTCTATTACCACTGTTTGCTCGTTGTACAAGCAATGCACTATCCGTCTATTCCTAAAACTCATTCCAATCTTTTTGAATATTTCGAACATTTGTTTCCATTTTACATTGTCGAATGCTTTTTCCAGATCTGCACACCCTATATAACGCTTTCCTCCTTGTCTGTTGTTTTCTCCATTATCATCCTCAGAGCTAAAATAGTCTCCCGTGTTCCCCTGTTTCACCTAAACTCAAATTGATCTTCTTCCAGTATTTCTTCAGCTCGTTTTTCCATTCGTTTTTGTACTTTTCTAATTAATATTTTTGAAACGTGCGCTGTCAAACTTATTGTTCGAAAATTTTCACATCTATCCATGCCTCTTTTTTTTTATAGTTACTATGATGTTATGTTTGTACTTTGGGTATCTCACCTGTCTCATAGATATAGCTTACAAGTCGGAAAAGACGTTCTGTTACTGCTTGCCCAGTGGATTTTAGAGTTTCTACTTGCACCTTATCTATAACTGGCGCCTTACCATTTTTCAGACCCTTTAATGCTAATTCAAACTCATCTCTAAGTATAGGATATCCGAGGTTATCATTTTCAATGTCTGATTCTTGTTCTAATGCTGTTAGTTCCTCTCCTGAATATAAATTCTGTATATATTCCTGCCATCTAACTACTTTCTCTACATTTTCTATAATGATGTTGCTTCCCGCGTCCCTTAAATTTTTGCTATATGGTTTTATATCCCTAAAATTCATTCTAATTAATTTGTTTGCTTTGTCTGTCTTTCCTATTTCCATCTTAGTTTGTATCTCTTTGCACTTTTCATCAATCCATTGTTCTTTAGCTTTCCTGCATTTGCGAATAATTCCCCATTTTATGGCTTTGTATCTCTGTTTTTCTGTTTCGTCTGATCTATTTTTGTATTTTTGTTTTTTTCTATTAAATTCAGGATATCTTTGGTATCCGTGGTTTCTTATTTTCTTTTTGTGTATACCCCAGAATATCTCTGGTTGCTATGTCCAAGCTGGATTTAATATTATTCCATTCTGTTTCTACTTCCTTAGTATCAGAAATGTTCTCGATAGCTTTCAGCAATTCATTTGACTTTTTTCAAATCACAACGCATTAATATTACAAAATAACTAAGGCCATGATACATTGATTAAGGCAGGAAATGTAAAATCTAAGACAAATCTCTGAATTTTTCTTAATGTTAAATGGTATCTTTAATTAAACAACATACATCTAAACTAAATTTTTCTCGTTAGCCTTCCAGGCATACTAGATGTTATCAGACTAACAATGTTTATAGTTCTATTTGAAACTGCCTTTACTATCAGATTTTGCCTCTTCAGACCAAGTAATGTCCCCCAAAATCTAGATTTTTCTAGAGTTTAGAAAAATAACATCTCATTTGTAATCATCGACTCGTAAAATCTGAAATTTGTCATTTTGAACCATGCCTTTGGTGGATTGACGGAATTTTCTCATAACGGAAACCACTGCAAATAAGTTGTTTAACTACATATCACTCATTTTCTATCTGATTGCATAGTTAATTCAAAAAATATCCCAAAAGAAAAGTGGAAGATTGTACGTGAATTAATTGACAGGACGTGCTCTCAGAAGCAGAAAACCTTTCTGGAAAATTTCTCTGAAGATTAAGTTTAAATATTTATTTTGCTGGTGCAACCAATGACAATATCAAGTAGCAATACTTCATATTCTGAGTCAATTGATTATCTACATTAAAGGAAGCACATTAATCAACATAACTTTATGTTCTTTCCTACGGATCATCATGAAATCATAAATACTTTAAAAGCTTTCAAAAATAAAAATTATGTGGTAACGATAGTATTACTGTTAAAATAGTACTGTTTCTGTCATTGGACTTTATTAAATACCTTTCAAATCTTACAAACTAATTTTTAAATCTGAAATATTTCCATATTGTCTAAAGCATGCTAATGTAGGCCCACTTCACAAATGTGGATCATTTACTGTTAATAATTTTAGACTTATTTCTTTGTTGTCCATTTTCACTAAATTAATAGAAACTTTGTTCAAATCTCGTATTTTAAAGTTTGCTGCAAAGTATGAAATTTTTATTCAGCTCAAATATAGATTTCTTAAGCAAAAATCCATCACGAATGCTATATATAATTTCTTATTACCTGTTTACTCTTCACTTTATAAGAAAGATTTTTATCTGCAGTTTTATTTGTGGGTGGATTTTAGAAATGCTTTTGATTGTGTTAATCAAACTATTCACTTTTATTAATTGCATTGCAAGGCTTTCGAAAAGTTTCACACTACTGATTATAACAGACAGAACTCAAGCTGTTATACAACTTCTGTAAATAATTAAGCCATTTTCTCATACAATAATAGTTCTCTAGGTGTCCCATAAGGTGCTGTACTCAGCTCTATACTGTTCTTTTTTTACATAAACAATTTGTTTTGCAAATTACGTTGTTTGCGGATGACATTATAGTGTTCATTAGGAAGCTACTTTTCTTATATTATTAAAAAACTAATCAGGGTGGTCTACAAACTGTAAAAAACTGGTTTAAAATAAATAAATTTGTTTTAAAAACCGATGAAACTTGTTGTCTAACCTTTAAACCATGCAGTATTTCAGATCCATAGATGAACTACCGCTAAATCGGGTGACCACCACAAAAACTTTAGGCATAATTCTTGATCAGAACCTAAATTTTTCTGAACACATTTCTAAGCTATCCAGCAAACTATCTTCTGTATGCTATATTCTTAAAACCATAACCACTGAACTGTCTGAAGAATGTGTATTGAAAATATATTATGCAGAAAATTAAAAATTCCTACAATCCACATCACTTACAACGATTCTTTACAACTAGAGGAAATCTACATGGTTAAAAAACAGATTGTGTCATTCTACATTGCATATATTTCTTATTTTTGAGTTATGCAAGACTCTTTATTGCATAATTGTCTGAAATGACCATATGCATAACGTTACATCAAAACTATATTTAATATCTGGCAATCGGTTCTTCAACAGTACCTGCCATACCACAAACGTCTTTTATGACCAACTCTGGAATTTGATCTCACCTCACTACTACCATGTTCTCTGCAGGATGGGGGCGGGGGGAGGTACCGGTGCTGTCTCTACATATGGCTGTAAACTATCATCTTGGCATACCTGAAAGAATTAAGAATTATTTCTAATTTATACAATGTCAGAATAATACTACTACATATGCTGTATTGATACTCACATATTAAGCTTTATAATGATATTATACCCGCTGGCACATCTGTGAGTTCAGTAAGTGTATTCTTCAAATACGTTATGTGTATTATGTATTTGTTTGTAACTGTCAGATATTCTACAAAAGAATTTTTGTAGTTACTCATGGAATAGGTGTTACTTTTAGCATTACTCTTGAAAGTGAACTACATATACTGATCTCAATTTTTTTGCACCGGTTTTAGGAATTGATGTTTTTAAATCAAAGTAATTTTTGTCCTATTTTTAGGTTACCAATCGTCTTGTCAGCTGTATTTTTACTGTTTGATCAAAAAAATGCTTTGGCATATGATGAAAAAAATCCAAATTTTATATATGGAGCTGTTCAAGCTGTGGTGTCTGTATCACTTCTTACATCGTGTTTTATCGGTAAGTTGTAAAATTGGCACCCCTGTAACAAGAGCAATAAAAGTGTTATGTATCTTTTGTTTGAAACCAGTCGTTCTTTTGCTTGTGCCTGTTCTGAAGTTCACATTTAAAAAATGTACAACATAACCTGCACATACTGCCTCAAGTTCTAAATATGTGAATAAAAGCAATAAGATAGTATAGGTGAGTGTTGGGCTTGCAAGGTTTTTTAAATGTTGGTATGTTGTAATAGTTCTTCTTGGCATGAAAAAGTAGAAAGTACTTCAGTTAAAGAATCAATAAATAAATAAACCCTAACAAATTAGAAATTCTGAATATTTGTATGTTGTCATGAAACCTTGTTTTTCACATGTTTATGGTAACATTTGTTACAGCTAAAATGAATGTTACTTTAATAAATGTTTTGTCGCAAAGGGACGGGTCCCTGTAAAATATAAAGGTGCATCGGCTAACTGCAATGATGCAGAAAGTGGTTTCTATGGAAGAAATTATAAAGAAAAATAGAAAAATTCAAAATAATAATACACAAAAAAAATTTAAAAAAAAATGGATGAAATACAACTACATTACAAAATCGCTTATCCTGAAAGGCTTTTTCCTCATTTGTCATGACTATGGGACACCAAACCACTGTCACAGCAATTCCTTCCATATTATCCCTGCAAGAAAGATTATTATTCTGCATAGATCTCCTTTGCTACAGTTTCCTTTCTATTACGTTATACGTTACCTTTCTCTAAAATATTTGGAAATACTTAATTATTTTTGTCATAATTAAAGAAATTTTCAAAATAAAACGCTTCTTCCAAATATAACTCCATCACCGCAGTGACTGGATATTCCTTTAACAATTAGTTGATTTTATCGAGTTTCTAAATAGATTCAAATAAACTTAAACTTAAGCTCTTTTAACAATAAATAACTTCAATAAAAATACAAATATGCATTCATTAAAAAACAAATTCCTTAACCTCACTCTAGCCATGTATTGCTAAAAGATATATTTAAAATGCCTCAAACCCAGTCCATCAATACCATCATTTCAAATTTTTCTGTCTCCCATATTAAATTATATGACATTGATAAATCCCAATTTCTGGAAATGTCGTTAATCAACATTTCACTTCAATAGTTTCTGTTCACCAATAGGATTGTTATTCTTTTTAAGAAATATATTTTTTATATTTTTATTATAATTTTGATCTAAGGTGTATCAGTGGCCATGATAGTACTGTTTTTATCTGTGAGTAAGTTCTTGTGAATTAATTGTTACAAGTTTGTGAATTATTTAAAAACTTAAATATTGTTGTAGTTCTATTATTGACAAATTATTTGTGGTTGCACAAAAAAATTTTTACGTGCCACACTCGGAAAGTGTCTTTACAGCAATTAAAGTACCACTTCCCGAGCTTGACACGTAAATAACTATTGTATCATATATGATCTATATTCAAAGATTGTCAAATTCGTATGTCAGTTTTTAAAGGTTAGAGATGATGTTTTCTTTGTACAGTCCTGATTCAGTTGTTTTGATTATTAAGGAATTATGCTGGCACCAGATGATCTCATAGTCTGAGCACAAAAACAGGTCATATACAGTTTTGTGCTGACTCAATAATTAGAAACTTCCTCTTTCTGATTCTAGGTCCATGATACATAAATTTAGGTAGATATGTAGGTTAGATAGGAGAAAATGACATGAATTATGTTCATTTTATATGCTTAATTCATCCGTTCGAAGTTTGCGAGGATGCTACGAATGATTTAGAACGGGTAGATCCAATTTTGGTAGAGCACTTCGTACATAACATCTAAACCATCAACATGTCATTTTGGTAGATCAGTTACCTTGACTAGACGTTATCAAACAAGGGTGGGTAGTTTAAGTATGTTCGGATAATTCCCTGCCAAGTGGGTCAGTTTCACTTTTAGGTCACATTGGTTTTCAAAACAACAACCCTTGTGTTGGAAGTAACTATGTTGTGGATGAAGTCAATAGCAGCAATAATAAGTCAATCACCTGCCAGGCACTAAAATAAAAGAAAAACTCCTTAAACTCTGCCAGAGTGAAGATTTGTAACAAAATAAACCATCATAAGTTAGTGCATGGAACGTACCTACGATACATTTGTGTTTAGATTAAGCTTTGAGTTAAGTAGATTTGTGATATATTTGATTTTTAGTACTTGTTTAAGACTATTATGTATTTGTAATGAAAACATGTGTGCCATATAGTTAGAAACAAATCGTATATAATTGCATAAAACATGTATATGTTTGATATTTTTCCATTATTGTAACGGTATAGTTACAGTTTTGCTGTAGTAAATTGTTTTGTTATTACACAAACGAACTTTGCTATTTCAATCCTTTAAAATTTATATTCATGGAATGTTTCTGTTTCCAGTATGTTCTTATGTAGTTATTTATATTGAAGTCATATTTAAACACTGATGAAAAACCAATTTTTGCAATCAGTAATCAACAATCTCTTTGTAATTGTCTCAGCTCTGGAATGATTGTGGTTGAATATGTTGCATCGGAAATGTAAAAAATTTTAATTATGTGAATTCTATGTGTAAATATTTATAAGGCTCAATTGGACGAGCTTAGATGTATCTCCTGAACAAACGTTAACCTCTACATGCTTTCTTACAAAGATACACGTACTGAAACAGGTTATTTATTTTATAAGATAATAAAATCAAACTACCCAATAGCTTATTTAATTATAGAGAACTTGATACAATAATAGTAAGTAGGTCAAATTGTAACCATTTTTTTGCTATATAACAAAATTTCTTTGAACGACTTAGAAAAAAGTGAAAAAATTCGCCAAGTATATTTGTCTGCAAATTTAGGTGGATTGTCAAATTCTTAACAAGTCTTTCGTCTTATATGGAAAACAACATGCGATCTGTTATTTCTTAGTCTGGTTAAATTCTAAGGCTAAGTTCAACATTTGGTATGCACAACCATATATAGAACAATTCAGGTGTTTTGAAACCTGGTTTGGAAAGTCGTAAATAGCAATACAATCTTTCAAAATGTGTGAACACCTTATTGTTTACATTATACCTCAAGATTTTCAACTTGTTTTATAGACACGGCACATGTGCACCAAGCATTTGTTCTGATAAGATTTCTCCCGGTTGAATTGTTTTTGTAAGTCGATTTCTCAATCCACTCACTATTATGTCATCTTCGAGTCAATCAGAATGGGAAGTTTTTGATGGTAGAGAATTAGTGGTGAAAAAATTAAGTGCCTTAATTTGTTTTTATTTAAGTGAAAATTCTTTCGATGCAGCAAATACCTTAGAGCCAACAAAATATTTTCAAGCCAGCAAATTCTTCCGAGCCAACAAAGTTTTGAACCTACAATCACCTTCGAGCTCGCCCGTTATGTACTTTGAGATCAGTTTGGGACCATTGCCTTCTTCACCGTAAGCAACTAGCTGGAACCTATACCCAACCAATCTAATGGTAGCGGTCAGTTGTTAAGGGTGAGTTATTTTTGCTGAATTGCAGAACCGATTTGTTTCACAACTCCGTTTCCCACAAACCGCTAAGTTTTCAGCTGCAAAAACCTCAATCGTTCCAGTGTGTAAAACCCGGTTCTCAAATGAATCGACTTTTTGTTGATTAATTTTTTTTTACTACGAATGTAATATCTTTGTTCAAACTTTGGTATATTTGTAACTCTCACTCATAACTATTTTAAGATTACTTGAATTACTGTTTTTGATTAAATTTGTATGTGATTATCAGATCTGATGTTCATCTAAATATTAAGTAACGACATTTTTTTCAACTAATAATTTTTTTTATATAACTGAATTATGTGAAATTATTTAAATTGTTATTAGATACAAATTATTTATTATAGAATAGAAGCATTCTGATTCTAGTCGGATCAATTTTTCAAAAAGTTAAATTGAAAATTATAAAATACCTACTCTAAAAGGGTTTATGTATCTATCCTAAAATTATGTTTTTTTAATACTTGCTAGATACAGTGGCATCCAAGTTCACTATATTTTGTTTTCAGTTTAGCAAAGAATATTTCAACGTAGCCCATCTCGAACTCTCCCTTGGGTAATAGCCAAGTTAGCCGCCAGCATAGCAGTTTTTAATTTTTCCATCTTGTTCGTGTAAAAGTTTTAAGTCCCTTTGAAATTCAGATTACCGCATCTCACTTGCATTAATAATAATCAAGTCCGCCGCAATTATTTTAACGTGTTCATTATTATAATTAAGAAAATTTTAGAACTGTTACAATGGCGCTATCATCGTGAGGCCCGAATTGTTGCTCTATCTCTTCCCTTGTGACAAGGTCTTGAAAAACGTTCTACATAAATTAAATATAAAAAATTGTTACAAAATTAAGTTTTGGCGCATGTACCATTTATGTTAAAATGTGAAAACTTGATTTCGCATTTAACAACACTATGTTCGTCTCACGGAAAGAAGCTTGTCAGATTTTATTGGTTTCTGCTTTGTTTGCAGATGGTTTGTCACGTATGGCGAGACGTTGCGTAGCAATACCTGAATGTCATGCGTTCGCATAACTTGGTGAAATATTTTTTACTTGAGGTAGATATATCCTGCATATATAGAAATATTTTTTGACATAAAGTTTGTACTTAAAGATTAACTAACCACGGATTGCTCTATTCTGTTAAAGATTTATAATGTTTTATTTACAGTTACTGTTGGTTGTTTAATATTCCATCAACGTTATACAAAACGGTATAATCGATATTTGGATCTTGCACAAGATATAAACACAACTTTTGATAACTCACAGATTGAACCTTCAGTCGTTAATATTAATCCCGTATCAAGAAGAGAATGTGAAAGACTAAATGGTTCTTGCTCTTCGAGTTGTCAGGACAGTGGCAGAACTTGCGGCACTTTACCAACAATAAAGGAAGCTTGCAGTGGAGATCAGAGTCCTGTATTGGACATAGAAGATTTGGCTTTGAATAGAGGCAGCCCAAATAATCAATCTGAGGAAATGCCGTAAGTATAGAATCTTAGCTTTTTTATATTTATTTTACAATATTTGTTGTAAATAATTTGAAAGTGTTTAAAATAATGTTTGTACATTCTTAGGTTTTTACTTTTAAATAAATTATTGTTTAGATTATGTAATGGTTTGACAGCATAGTTAAATAAACCTTTTTAATCTACGAATCAAGATCTTTCGTTAACTGTAGTTATACATTATTGTTCTAAGAAACAATACATTCTCACAATTTTTTGTATAGATTCTCTGGTTCCCATAGTCTATGTCCCACACGGTATGGTTGTCATGGTCCACAGCGTCAACATTGTCAAGATATTTTAGAGCAATATGAAGGACAAATAAATGATGATGTAGAATTAATTGAAGAAGAGCCCGATAGTCATGATGCACAGATTTTACGACACGTTGTGCTAATTATTTTGCTTCTTTGTTCAATGTTTGTCGTAAGTATTAATATTTTAAATTTTATATACAGGAGGGGAGGGAGCATGCTGACATATCAGACTGTGCTAGGCAAAGTACTGTGAACACTATTATTAATTCTTACGACGCTTCTAAAGAACGGAAGTTGAAAACTTGAAGTTGCATTTACCCTATTTCACAACAATTTGCTAATTTCCAGTTTTATTATGAAAACCCTTGAATTAATTAAAAATATTAATATCTGAGAGAAAATTCTTGTTAAAAACAAATGTGCTTCATATCATAGGATATTTAGGACAAACAATCCTAATTACAAATAAATTTGATATCAAGTCATTAAACGTATTTGGCAATAGATTAGACTGTGTGCGATTTGGGATATCAGTTGAACTTCTTATCTCGATATCCACTAAGACGATGCAATTTGATAGCACATTGGTTCGGTAAAGCGAAGGATGTGGGTTCAAATCTTAATATCGCCATGTTTTTTATTGTTTTTTCAAAATTATTTTTGTTTGAAAGCAAGAATAATACAAACACTGGTTTTTATATTTTTTTGTGAGATTTAATATTTATAGTTGCAAATTGTCAAGCCTCAACCATTACTCATCAACGTTGGGTGATTTTTATTTTTTTTGTAAATATAAAACAGTTATTAACATAAATATGAAGGGGGTGGGGGGGTGTATAACACTTCTGTCATACCAATTTCCAGTCTTATTTAGTTTTTGAATAGGGACTAGCTCTATCAATTTGGACTTTGATTATGGAGGAAATATCTGGAATTTTTATCGAATTATCGTTTTTGGATGCAGCCTTAAACTTTGGTCAGGGCATTATTACATTTGCCATATTTGGCACAAATCCTAAAGAAGTCTGGCTACCTATGTTAGGTTATTGGAAAAAATTATGGTATGGTGCTAACAAATTAAACCTACCTGCATGGCATGAGCTGAGCAACGAAACTAAACATATCTGTGAACAATTTTTAACGCATCATTTAGAAAAATGCAAGGAAGCTATTGCTTGTGAAAAGAGGTTAGTTTTTGTAAATATTTATTTGTGAGTTAATATTTTTAAAATTATAGGTGGCGTATTAAAGTGTACAAAGATGTCTTTCCTGGCACAAAATTTATTGATTGGTTGATTGAGGTTGGATTGGCAAGAGATAGAATAGAAGCTATACACTATGCTCGACATCTTATTGAAGGAAAGGTTTTGCGACATATAAATTCTGTTTATCACTTTTATGATCTTAATTTACTTTATACATTTAATTAGTTTTTGTGCAACGCACAAATTTTAACCTTGGAGTGACTGAAAAGTTAATTTATTCTAGTCTAATTTTATCTATGGAAAATGCACAATACTGGCAACGAATCGTTTTAATCTGAAATTATCTCGAAACAGTATATGTGAATTAGCCATTCCAAATATATAAGGTATTATAATGTTATCTAGTCAAGCTATGGTATATCTCTATTAAATGTTTCATATTCTGCAAAAATGAAAGTGATCATATACTATGTAATTATATTGGTAGGTAGCTGATTATTGCCTTATGTCAGTTTTTTTAATGAAATCATGCTTTTGAATTAGCCACAGATTGCCACTTTTGAATAACGTTTTGAATTGTAGTCATATTTTTTAACTAGCTTTAATGTAGTTATTTATTTAGCTACAAAAACCGTTAAATCAAAACTGTGCTGAAAGTATGCAATGACTTGTTGAACAACAGCCAAGTACTAAAAAATCTGTTACTTTGACTTAAATTACATTCGTGTAGTAAAATGTTTCTCTCTGATTCTATATAAGTATTTTTTGTAATTGTCTTAGTAATTTGTACGAAAAGTAATTTGCTTTTGGCATTGCTACTTAGCTTTTGTTTCACATGTTTACTTCAATATCTTAATTATTGACTACAACTTGTAAGTTGCCTTTGAGCAATATGAAGTTTATTGATTCGTTACTACTCTAAAAAATTTAAATTTGACCTTTGAGCATAAGTATAACAATTATTGATTGGCAACTTACATTTTACCATCTCAGTTCCTATATCCAGATCTGTGGTATGGTAACTTTTACTTTATAATCCTAGAATGTGTAACCGTAAAACGCACAGATCAGATAGAAACAGAAAGGACAACAAAGGAAGCACCCACACGAATCACGATAACGTATATATAGATAAACAAAGCTTAAAGGTAACACGCTAACTTCAAAAGCAGAGAGTGGGATAGTTAGTATAGACAAAGAAAGGACATCGTCATCGAATTTTTATTGACAACAAAAATAATAAGTGAACCCAGTTTAGGAAATGATAAGATAACCAATTGAAATATTAGCATACAACATGCCAGATAACACTTTTAGAGTTTTTGTAATGCATAAATAGATAAAGAAAATCGGTAAATTCGAATTCAAACACCTTCGTTAATTATGCATGTAGGAAATCTATTCTATTCAAACTTATATTACTATTATTAAATAGAGCGAACATATCTTTTCAGAAAGCAACGATTGTTGATAACCAAATACATTTGCGCTGTTATATCAAACCATAGAGATATATTGAGATGCTTTGAACTAAATATTCTAATAACATTCTACAGGTTGAACAAGCACTTGTTTCACTTGTATTAGAATGAGTTTTATAGGAGCAAATCGAGTTATTAAATTATAATGCATGATCAGGGGCGTCTTCTATATACAAAATATCGAAGTGGATGTGTGAGAATATTTGAGAACATCGTAAATCGAATGAAAATATTTAGGAATGTAAAATTGAATATAATATCCCCACCACCAAGCAAAGGTAGGCAACAGAAGCAACGAATCAAACACCGTACCAACAGGACAAATCCGATGAAAATTTCTTTCCGAAAACAAAAAGAAGAGAAAAAATTACTATATGCTTAATAGAATGATTGAGAAGAAAAAAATCTTCAGAAAACCCACAAAAATAAAAAGATTTTTTCAACCGGCTCGAAGAGCCACTATATACTAATAGGATTATTGAGGAAAAAAATTCTTCAGAAAACTCAAAACAAAAAAAAATCATCCAGCTTGAAGATCAGTATACTGAACCAAATCAACAAATGTAAAGGGACATAAGAAAAAAAGAAAGATATATGGTAGCAATCACCGAGTACAAAGATGGAATAGCCTAACACTGCAAAAATCGTCGCAGGATGGATATCTCTAAAAAAGAAATAAAGTTTCCAACCTCAAGAAAAGACGGTTTCTGCAGAAAATCAAAGGTAAGAAAAGTAGACGAGGGAGAAAACTGGCAATAACCAAAACAAAACAATATTGTCTAGCTTCAAGCATGTTAAGGAACGAAAAGAGAGCTGGAGTAATAATATATATAAATACTTCACGCTGTGGTAACAGGAAATCATCATAGACGGATAATGCAGAAAATAAAAAATAATGCTAATAAACCAAAAAATCGACTAAGTCTCAGTTTCCGAAGACAAGCAAAAAAAGGTCAAAAAAGCACTTGCCCCAGGAAGAGGATTGAGAATCAAACTAAGTCAGCACGAAAAGTGACAGAAAGCAAGACCAGCCACGGGAAAAAGAGAGAAATGTGAAACGAGGAAAAAACCAAAAACAACAAGTACAAGAACGGAGAGAAAATACCCGAACAAAGCAGGGTCATCGTAAGAAATTGGAAACGGGCGGATCAAGAAGGTGGTTTACGAATCTTGCATCGCCAGAAAGAGAGCAGAGCAATATCGGGGATATTAGGATTGTCATAAAATATTTCCAAGTCAGTACCTTTCCATAAGGCACCTTTTATGTTTATTTTCCTCATATTATTTCTCCTGTTATTCTGTTTTGTGGGCCGAGTTACCGTAACAGGTAGGGGTATTGATTGGGTAGTTTTCCATAAAACAAGAATAACTGGGGGTGTAGTAGTTGTAACAAGTGGTTAAGAAAGTGATTGCGAAGGTAGGGGTAGTAGTGGTTGTGATACTTTAAGAAACTCGTTACACGTTATGGAAGAAGCCAGTTTGCTTTTGGTATTGCTTGTAAAAGAATCAATGTTAGAAAAGGGAGCAGAATTAGATAAGGCTTCAGTCATCTGAGATAAAAGAAAAAAATCAAGTAACTTTTCATCAATGTTAGATAAAGGAACTTCTTCAACATTAGATAAAGGAACAACATCAGGTAGAACTTCAGCCACAATAGGAATTGCTTTCTCGACAACAACAGATAAAGAAACAGAGCAGGTAAAACTTCCACAACAACAGCAACAGACATTATACATACAGATTCGCTAACTTCAACAGGTTCTCTGTCTGTATTATAAGTTATCGTTACTTGAGCTACATCTGTTATTGCACACGCGACAAAAATTTCTTTGGTATAGTCATTTAAGTCTGGAGGAACAAATTCTTGAGTTGCAACTTGCAAGTTACTAGTTAGATCTCAATTCGTGGAGGCGAATACATAAGATACGTTCGATCATCATTTGAACAGCTAAGGATAGAAGAAATTTGGTTCCTATTCGGGGGTGAGTAGGGGTGTGATAGCCATAGAAATGAATATGTAGTTTGAAGGCTCATATGACTGAAAAGGGTATGCTGTGATAGTAATAGGACAACTTGGAGGAGGTACAGAAGAAAACGTAGAACTAGAAACAGAAGGAATTTGGTTCTTAGTAGTAGAGGGTTTTGGTGTAAGTGAAAGGTGAGCAGCAACAGGAAGTAAATTGGTCCGAGAAGCGGGCTTGGTTGAAGTAGGATTAGTAAAATTAACCGCAGGATTGGTAATTGTAGCCGAAGAAGGCATGTACGCTATAAAAGGTTCTAACAAATTATTAGGCAGTACTAGAAGGCGGTGGTCTGAAAGTGTCTATAGAATACTTACTAAATTCTAATCTTTTTCCCAGAGATAGTAATTGTGTAATAGAAGTAATTTCTACCAGTGCTAAAGAAGATTAATAATATGGGGCTAGATTGTGTCGCAGAATCTCCAATAGTTGCAGTTCTGAAAAGGGAACAGACAGTCGTAAGAATAAACTTTGCATTGTCGCTACGTATAAGCCAACGGTCTCACTAGGGTCCATACTTCAGGAATTTATTTCATCCAGTAGACGTTTATTGTAATCAACAGGTAAAAATTCGGCCTTTATTAAATTGACCCCTTTCCAACATGTGAGTGAACTTTGATGTGCTCAAAAGATTAGTATATCCTCCCTGTAAGTACTTCAGAAGTAAAAAGAAAAAGTTGTGGAGTAGAAATATTACTAGAAATGTTGAGTTCATATATACATATTAAAAATTCAGGTAGAGAACCCTCACCAGAGAATGAGATATTTAATTTAGTAATCAGGTACCGTTTAGTAGAAGTCTTAGGATTGGTAACAACAGAAGAATCCATTTCTGGTTGAGAATCCGAAGAAAGATCAGGAACTTCCTCAGTAGTTGTAGCGGATTCATTAAAAGTTTGTGGGCTGAAAGTAGGTTGCTGAGAAAATCGGAAAGTTGACGCGCTTTTGTTTTTTAACGGTCGTATCGACATCTGAACGGATGGTTGGTAAAGTAAACAGTAACTTATTTTTATAAGGGCTTCCTCATCAGACTTGGACTCCATCACTTCACAGCGTTGCTGAGTATGTACCCATAATGACAGTAAACGTTCAAACTTATTATCAATGATATCCCAAGCGAATTCCCTAAGCGCACGTTTAATAGCTTCATGATAGTATTCAAAAGCGATGGTATACGCCCTTTAAGTGAATGATTGGTTCGTTTCTACTTTAATAGCGTTTCAGGTGGCTTTACGCAACCCATGTACTTTAATATCCGGATCGAACCCATGAGAAGATAGTTCATACTGCAGTTCCCGTTTAGTAGTCTGTTTACATCCAATGCCCATGTATCCATCGTGACAAAAAAAAAACAAAAAAAAATAGAAAAACTAGAGGATCAACAGACCAGGAATAGCAGAATAAATTATAATACACCTAAATTATATCTAAAAACAAAGCTATTAAATTCAGTAAAGACGTCACAAAAGGTTTGTCTCAAAAGCATATTAAAATTAACGGGAGAAAGTAAATAGTAGTAGGGCATCAGCGGTTTCGACTGTAATTAGGATTACCAGCGAAAACGCAAGTCTGATAATCCACAGGAAAATAATAAAAAGAATTAAATCCCTAACGAAATGCTACACTGAAAATAAACAGAAATCTAAAACTGGTTTAAATCGGAGCGAAAAGTAAGTAAAAAAAAAATTGGAAGGTTAGATAAGCAAATCTGGATACACGTTGGGCGCCAAATTTTGTAACTGTAAAACGCACTGGCCAGGCTGAAACAGAAAGGACAGCAAAGTAAGGACCTGCACGAATAACGATAACGTATAAACAGATAAACGAAACTTAAAGGTGGCGCGTGCTAACTTCAAAAGCGGAGAGTGGGGCAGTTCACATAGACAAAGAAAGGACATTGCCATCACATTTTTATTGACAATAAAACCAAAAAAGATTTCTATTTAAAAAGGAGTTTATTATTATTCTACGGACAATTCTTAATAATGGAGATATGAAGTGTGCATTTCGTATTGTAACATGTAAAAAAACTATTCAGTAGTAAAATTAAATAATGCTTTAGTTTTCTTATAACCAAATGTGCTAAATTGAAAGTATTAAATTCAAAACCATTTCTAGTAAATATTTTAAAATGTAACAGGAAACACTAGCGAAGCTAATTACGAAGCAGGTATGTAAACTTGTTCCGTCTGTCGGAGCACTGTGATGAGTTATCCGTAGTTCATTTGTTAAGCACAAACATCAAAAGTTGATAAACAAGATTCTCTCGATATAAAAAGAAACATTTTAGCATACCTGCATATGCTGAGATACTTATCGTGCACCTTCATCAGCGGAGGTGAAACACCAAACATGTTGATTCTCGCTCACAGAGAGATCGTCACCACGGTATTCAGGATCATTCACGCTGTGACCATAACTGCAACAGCGTGCCTACCCACAATAGTGATGTACCGAGGATAGAAACTTCTCGCAGAAGGGTGCATCGTTCTTGAAATAATAGAATTGGTCACGCAGAAGATGTCCGAACGAAAAGCAAGATCAAAGTGAACCCAGTGTAGCAAACGATCTGATAATCGATTAAAATGTTAGGATACCACATGCCAAATAACACTTCTAGAGTCTTTGTAATGCATAAATAGGTTTATTGCTCGTTATTGACATCCTGTCTCGAATATTGTTGTCCTGTGCGGTCACCATATTATAAAGTTTACAGTACTAATATTGAAAAGTGCCAAAAGAGTTTCTAAGATAAGTTGCCTATAAATTGAAATTCCAGTCGAAACTATTCATTATAAGGAACTGTCATTCATACTACAACTACCCTCATTAGAAATGAGACGAGTAATACATGATATAATGTTATTTTATAAACTGTTAACAATATGATGGACAGTCGAGAATTGTTACTGAACATTTTTTGAAGTCCCTGAGAAAAGTACAAGAATGCATTACTTGTTTCATATAGAATTCCACAACACTAACTATGGTATAAATAAACCGATTCGGAGATGTTCTAAAAATTACAATTCCGTTTATGATTGTGACTTCTTCTCATGCAGTATAACATTACTTAAGAGTAAAATAACTAATCAAATCTTAACGAACACTTGATCACCATAAGTTATGGCACATGTCTACGGAATTAGATATTTGTAGAAAGTAGCTGTATTAGATCGTAAGAACAATGAGTCTGCCCATACATATGTAATGTTGAATTGTTGTGTTGTAAATGGTATTTTATTGCCGGCAATAAATTTATTTATTTATTATCTATACTCGTGAATAGTAGTCCATATTTTCGAATCACCTCTAAGCACTGGACTGGTAACTTCAATTTATTTTCAGGCCTTGTTCCTTTTAATCCTCTAATGATTTTAAAAATTCGACCGGGTGTCACCTGTTGTCAAACGTTAGTAATTTCTTTTCGACTTTACCCAAGTTCGCTAGGTTTTGGCGGATTTGCAATAACCCTTCTCCTACTCTATCCTCTGTTTGTATACTATTCCCGGTCATGCCAAATTGCTTAGTCACCGCTTCATCTTTTCTTCAAGCCTCTTCTTCATTTGTTCCAAAAAGCTAAAAACATTCACAATGTGTTCGTTTTCTCCTATTTTTTAGATAAATTTATCTTGGCAATTCAAAAATTATTTTTTTCAATTAATGTTTTATTTAAAATTTTTCTATTCAATAACAAGTTTTGAAAAATAACGCCTACCTCAACTACAATTATTAGAAAATAAGATTAACTTGAAACATACGGTTTATTTGAACACGACGTAGGACACCCTTTACGTGATAAGTAATTTAATTATAAAATTGCATACTTAACCACTGAATAAGTTTTGCCCTGCATCTGATTTGCAGTTACCATCATATTTACAACAATTATAATAAAAATAACTTTCAGGACAAAATTTAACTTATCAAATCCTATAAGTAGCATTATTCGATAAAATACACAATATCTGTTGCTTTTAAACATACTTGGCATGTTTACTTAAAATTGTTCTACTCAGATATATAGAATGTCGATGATCCAATCGACTATGTCATTGATACTGCTGGCATTGGAGATTCTTCAACTTATACCTGTGCTCTTGAAAGAGTTAAAGTACCGCTATTTCTTTCCTTATCTTGTCAATAGCCCAGGATCTAGCACTTTTATTTCTGTTACAATTATAACATTTACGCTCGGTCCGTAGCTCATACAAAGACTACCGTTATTTAAACTTGTACAATTTATAAGCAGCCCAACACGATTGAATGATCGGTTCTCCTTTTAACACGGCACATAAAGGATCCCTGTTGTGCTTTGTCAAGTATAAAGATTATTTTTATAGTAGTAGCTTTGCACATGTATAACCATAATTAATCAGTGGATATCAATATTTATTTCGATATATACCAGAAGCATCAGTCTGATCTCTATACAAATTATAATGGATTCTGTATATGAAGTGCAAGTAATGTATTTCGCCTGACAAAGAAATAGTGTGGAGAACCTATGAGTTCCGCACACTATTGCGATTGAATATCTTGATCAAAATCTCCCTGAACCTTGGAATTAGTTGTGTATATAACTTTTGAATACCTTTGTGTACTCGCAGATAAGTTTAATGACTTAGAACTGCAGTTAGCACCTTACTGCATATAATTTAATAAGGAAAATAACCCTTAAGGGTTTGCAAAGTCTATTTCTGCTTTGAGCAATGAGTAATATCTACCCATATACAATGAGAAGTGCTTTTCATAACCCATTTGTTGTGTAATTCGTTATGTTTTATGATCTGTTCATGATGTTTTATTTAATTAAATCTAATTTATATGAATTTCTATTATTACCGAAATGCATCTAAAATCATTTCAGATTAAACTTATCAACACGATTTCCAAATAATTGCTTCATTAGGTTAGAAATCAAATTTTTATATAAAATAAAAAGATGAACACTGTTATTCACATCTGGTGTAGGTGCCCAATACACGATGATTTGCATATTCCTTTGTGATTTCAATCCATAGGCGTGCACATTTAATAACTTGCCTTTGGGTGGATAAAATTTTAAGAACTTTAATCCCGTAATTTACTTATTGTAGAATTTAAGGGGAATGTTACGACATTAATTAACAATGTTATTAATTTTGAATCAGGAAATGTAATAATGAAACAAGACCAACCTATTAATTACATCGAGAATTATAACTGTTAAGGTTAATTTTTATGTAGGTGATATTTTACATAGTTTTGGATCATTTTCGTTTTTGTTATTTTTCTCTAGTTTCTAGTCCAACTAGTTATATTAGAATTGCATGTATTGAATTATATTTTTTGATTTCTATTATTAATTTTAAACAAAAGTATGACAGTACAAATACACGTTTGTAATAATAAAATGTCTCGAGGTGTACTAATGTTACAAATGTTAATTTTGAAGACCTAAGTTGTTGCTAGTCGATTTATAAATTTTTATAAATCGGTAGTAAATTTCCAGAAACACTACTACATATGTATGTAGTTTTTCTTTAAGGATGTTTATTTTTAACTTTGAAAATAAACGTCTCCAAAGTTACAAATGCAAAAATAACTGTTTCGTTGAATGCCTGTACCAAATGCACAAACAAGAAGACAGCCTTAAGTGAATATTTTATTTATAACTTTCTAGATCTATATTATGCTACAAAACTTTAGTACATTTTTAAAAAACATCTAGAATGTTATTCACATTGAAAATCAAAATCCTGAACGATGTAAACTATTACATAGATCATTGTTTTTGTGAAGTATCTAGATATACAATATATACATATTGAATAGGTTTTTGAAAAAATGAATAGGTTGTTAAGTGTTGAGTGAATTAATTCGTAACATGCCTTTTCGTTTACATATTCTTATATTTATTAAATCTATTATTTTTGCGTTAAAAATAAAGTAATTCTTTTTGTTTCTTGAATCCGGTCCTGTATATGTTATAAAGTATTAGTTCCATTGTAGGCATAAAATGATTTACTATGTATGTATGTATGTGTATATATATATATATATATATATAATATATGTTAAGATACTCTTGGCGATTTTTTATTATTCTCGGGAATGTACTGTGAACACGCTATCAAATGGGGCAATCCCAACATGAATAAATAAGTGTTGAAATGTTGGGGTGGTGTACATAAACCAAAAAATATCACCTTAGCACTGGGAATCAACTGAAACAGGTTTTTTTGTTGGGTGCCGTTCTTGCTTGTGTAGTGTCCATAGTTTGCCGTTTCTTCCTTCTGACCTTGCCACAGGGGACAACTAATATCGACCAGCACCATGTGAATAATCTATAGGAAACTGAACCTCACTGAAACCCCTGAGATGAGATTGTCACCGAGGTATAAACGGTGCATTTTGTAATTTAAAAATTTGTATGTAACAATTTGCAGTATTTGAACCTTTATATTTAATTAAGTAAGGGGATACGTAGTAGTAATTGGTGCCCACACCTAGGATTTAATAAGTGGCGGCCATGTGGAGTGCAATTATTATACACCTTACTAAATTAAATATTAAGGTTCGAATAATACAAATTTCTATCTTGCTACGTTATGAAGCATACGGGTCAGACAGAAATAGAAAGGATACTTAAAGTGAGGACCCACTCGAATCACGATTACAAAACAGAACACAAGAAACGTAGAAATACCAGGCTAACTACCAATGCGGAGATGGGAATTCCCAGCAACACAAAAAGCGTCATCATCGATTTTCTAATTACAATAAAAATTAATTAAAAAAAGAATTCGGTTTAAATCAACAAAAAAAATAGTTATATTACAAAGAGCAAATTTTAAGAATTGACGTACGAAGTGCGCATTTCGGTTAACATGTAGAATTCATTAGTAAAAGAAAGAAAGAAAAAAATTACTGTTGATGCTTTCTCATAACACCAGGGGTGTTAAAGTAAAAATATTAATGGTAGAACAATTTGTAGTAATCATTTAATAAAGTACTATGGAGCACCAGCAATGCACTAACAACAAAAGTAGAAAAAAGAGGTGCTCCTGATATATGGGAAGACCATCACAACATACCTCTATGTGCCAAGATACTATTGTGTGCCCATTGCATCCACGGAGGTAAATCAGCTAAGAGTCAGAGTGCTTGCGTCCAGATGCAGCATCACCACGGTCGCTAGATGTTGAGAGCTGTGATAATCACTGCTACAGCAGAACACATACCAACGCAGTTGGTTCTACATGAAAAGAATAATCGGGCCTACATAAAACAATTTGGCCTCCAGCTCAGAGCTACAAAGAGAGTCTTACGAGTATTAATAACGCAAGAGCACCGATGCAGCCAAGATCTACACTTCTTATCCAAAAAAAAACCTGCATCGCTCTTGAAGTAATAGGATGAATAATGTAGAAAGTACATATAAGGACGAACTGCAGAATCAAATTAAAAATTTGTTCAAATAACAAGAATCCTCACGTTATCAAATGTGATTAGAAACTTGAAACAAAACTTAACAAATAAGTACGATTCATTATTTCACAGAGTCTTTGTGATTGAGTATAATAAGAAGTAATGATGCGCTATAGTATTGTGTATCAAGTCAGCGGATACCTCAAACAAGGTACGGACTATTTAATTTAGAAAGGAAACTTTCTAAATTCGCAGAAAATTGGTTTAAATGAAAATCGTTAGGAAGCGTTCTTATTGTAAAACGGTAAGATATACAGGATGTTGTTGGAGTAGTAACAGAATCTACGTTAATGAATCGCAAATCAAAAAGGGTGTGGTTTTTAACTTATCGTCGAAATTGAAAGTAACAACCTACAAATTTTAAAATTATAACGCTCAGCATTCAATTCTCAGCGATGAGCTCACCTCAGGGTTTTCAGTGGAGTTCAGTTTTCTCTAGATTTTTGATGTGGTGCTTGCCTTTGCTAAAAGGTAATGCCCTAAAGGAAAGGTATAGGTTGGATTAGTTAAAGAAACACTATGTCGAACGCACTTAAGAATGGCACTCTGAAAAGTAAAACTGTGTTTCGTCAAAGCCAGAACTGAAGTGATCAATTTATATTTGTGTAATTCACCTCCATCGTTTGTTTTCACTGTCAGAATTGGCTCATTCAAATTAGCTATGTCCTACAATCAGTTGGAATTTAGAACTTTGACACTTCAGGTATATTCCAGAGAATAATAAAAAATCGTGGAGAGTATCTTAACATATTTATAGTTATTAAAGCATTCGAAGACTACACTGTAATTAATAATTTATAACATACACCGGATCGGATTCAGGAAGCAATAAAAAAAATAATAGATTTATTAAAAATAAGAAATGGGACCTGGCTATCCAATAATTGAAAAGTCATGTTGCGAGTAAATTTACTTAACACATAACAAGTTGTGCCGCTCCATTGATGATTAGAATTCCAGTAACACTTGAATTATTAGGTGAAATTAAATTGGACTAAGTTAGATACTGATTTTAATTAAATTTTTTCCACAAAGTAAATAATAGTTTAAAATTCGTCCAATACATTATTTATTAAATGAAATTCAACTTTGACTGTAACACATCTAAGGGATTGTTACAAAGATTAAAAGGTCACTCGAAAAGATGAAAGTAAACGTATCAGTGGATACTCCCTGTATGTTTGTTGTGCTTTGTTTAGCATTTTTCTTTGTGCATTAAACCACTCACAGTTGTTAAAATCAGCTTTATTTACGTTTTGATGCATGACCCAGGATCGTTGTCAAAATATAAAAATTTCAAGTTTGAAATTTATGTCATAAATTGAAGGTGACTTTGATTTATTAATGTTTGATTTGAATACATTAAGTGAAAATTTTAAAGTTTAGAAGAATGAGTGCTTTCAATTTGTGTTGCGTCCTGGTAACGACTTTGAGATAGCCAATGCGCTTAACGTGAAATCAGCTGATTAATTTTGATTGTTAAATTTCATATAAATTAATCAGCTGATTTCACATTAAGTGAAATATTAATCTGTATCAAATCCAAACTTTACCCAATATTGATATTAACATTTTTTGTAAATATCAACAAATTTTACGTTAAATAATTTTAATTCAGTGTAATCCCAGTGAGTGTGAGACATGCATGGGTAAAATAAATATGAATTACTTTTTGGACTAGAACTTGAGTAATGTGTAGATCTTATTAAATATATATGTATGCTTATATGTCGCCTTACTAGCTTCCTATATTTTGTTAAATTATTTACAAGTGTGATATTGTTGCCATTTGAATATGTTTATACAGAAAATGTTACAATAAATATATGTCTACATCTTTTATTGGTTCTTAAGATTTAGTTTGTGGTAGTACTTTCTGAAAACGAAGATAGTATTATCAGGTTGATTTTACACTGATATAGTATGAAGAAGTTGCTAGTTAGGTAAGCCAATTTGATTGCGCGTATATTATATTATTGTTAACACAGCTATAAATCACGACTAATCAGAGAATCTTTCAAAATATTCTTGAATTAATGATGAAAACAATTTATTGGAATTTATATACAGTTGAAATAGCAGATGTGGTCAGGTGATTTTTATTTTAAGGAAGTAATAGACAAATAATTCTGCATGAACAATTTTTTATGAAGTATAAAGAAACAAGCAACATTGGCTGCTTTTGCAGGTTAAGAAATATCACTTGTTACGATCTATTTCATATTAAAAAAAATCCTGCCTCGTTAATTTAATTTAAAAACCATTTAGTCACAATCAAATTTGTTTGCTATGATTTCAAGCCACCTAGACAGACAATCACTATACATGTCCTTCATTAAATCCACGAGTTCGGTTGTCCATATTCTTATCTTTTACCTATGCAAGTCCACATGTTTATACTCTGTTGCGTTTTTTAAATGGCTTCATTTTTTATTGTATTATTTAGGTTCAGGGGATTTTTAAACCGATCATGGGAAAATTCTCTATTATTAATGTTTAATAAAAGGGTTACGTGAAGACCACACAAGGATTAGGTTCTCACGTAAGTCCAGACATTGATTTGTGGTTTGGGAAACCACTAACACATCATTTCCCATGCTTTAAAATGCAACTGCGCCTAGCTGTTTGCATGAGAACATCAACCTATTCTGGAAGGGGACGATGCTTCATGGGATCCGATGTGCCGAAACGAGCAGAGTTTATTACTGGTCTTCCTCAAGTGTGAACTTGCTAGGTAGAGTTCCGACAGTCGGTGACGTGTTCTCTTCCCCATTACCTCTTCCTTTATCTAGCTTCGTCGATAGAAGAGCTATGCCAGCTAAACCATGGACATATACACACCCCCCTGAGATGAAAGACACCAGGATTAGGATAACCACGGGGTAAGTTTTTGCTTTATAATTTGGGAGGCTTTGATGCCCCGGGAGAAATTTAGCCCCGTATAAATTTGAATCTTATATTATTTTATATAGCGTTAGTGTTACAACTCTAGATGTTTTTCTTACATGCATGATTCGAGTGTGAAATGGTTTTTCCTGACATTCATAGAGTGTTGGATTTTAAAAACAGTTCGTGGATAAAATGTAATTTTGGT
This sequence comes from Platerodrilus igneus, assembly GCA_036346225.1. Lineage (NCBI taxonomy): Eukaryota > Metazoa > Arthropoda > Insecta > Coleoptera > Lycidae > Platerodrilus > Platerodrilus igneus. The sequence goes on along the minus strand of JARFIW010000624.1, from coordinate 1,778,022 downwards.
TTTGATGTAATTTCAAAATGTACTAGTTTGGTGTTGTTAGAAGTTTTATTGGACCAGTATAGAATGTCTGCGCTTGAGTTATGTCGTTCGCTGTGAAAAACAAAAGTATTTTTTCAACTTTTTATCTTTTGTGGCACCGACAATTTTAGTGATCTTTCCATAAACAACTGTTCGTTTGCTGTTTTAAACATAAAAACAATTTTAAGTGAGATATGACATTATGGCCAGTGTTACCAAGCAGTTTTATTCTAAACAGACGAAACATGAAGTGAAGGACAACGTTTAAAATGGTGGATTGCAATTTTTTTTTTGTTATATAAAAAAAATTTCTTTTCGAAACAACATAAGAGGTATTAAGGCGATAGCAAAATTTCGCCAAGTATATCTATGTGCAAATTTAGATGGATTTTCAAATTCTTAATAATCCTTGGTCCCATATGGAAAACAACATGCGATTTGTTATTTTCTAGTTTGGTTCAATTGTAAGGCTAAATTCAACATTTTGTACCCAGAATCATATAGAAAACAATTCAGGGGTTTTGAAACCTGGTTTGTAAAGTCGTAAATAGCAATATAATCTTTCAAAAGTCCAGGTAAACACCTTTGTTCACATACTCCCTGTATGTTTGTTGTGGTTTGTTTAGCATTCTTCTTAATTTTCTTTGGAAAATTAAGAAAAACCTTTGTTCACAACATATCTCGACTTTCAACTTTGTTTCATATATATGCCGCATGGGCATTAAACATTTGTTCTGATAATATTTCCCCCAGTTGAACGTCTTTCGTAGCCGTATTCTCAATCCGCTCACTTCCACATCTTCGAATCAAGCAAGATGGGGAGTTATTGATAGTGAGATTTAGTGGGGAAAATTTAAGTGCTTTAATCTGTCTTTATTTCAATGCAATTTCTATAGTCTACAAATTCTATAGTCAACAAAATTCTTTAGAGTTTACAAAATCATGTAGGGCGAACAAAATTCAGCAGAGGCAACAAAATTCGTTAAAGTAAATAAATACCATGGAGTCGACAAAAGCCAACATGTACCCTCAAGCTCGCTAGCATCGTTGATGTCCAAGCATCCTTGAGCCGACAATCACCCTCGAGCTCACCCGTCATGACTACGAGAGGCCATTACTTGTTTTTGATTAAATTTGTACGTGGTTATAAGATTCGATGCTCATCTAAATATCAAGTAATGAAATTTTGTTCAACTAATAATTTTTTTATATGACTGAAATGTGTGAAATCATTTATTTCTTTGGTTAAACATTGTTGTTGGATACAAACTATTTATTATAGAATAGAAGCATTCTGATTTTTGTTTGGTCAATTTTCCAAAAGGTTAGATTAAAATTTTTTAAATTTATCTACTCCGGAAGGTTTCTATATATACCATAAAATTATAATTTCTTTAATACTTATTAGATACAGCGGCGTCCAACTTCTCTTTATTTTGTTTTCAGTTTAGCAAAGAATATTTCAATCCTACCGTTCTCATACTCTCCCCTTGGTGAGTTTTTTTATTGTTCCATCTTGTACCCGTAAAACTTTAAGTCCCTCAGAAATTCCGAATTCCCATGTCTTATGTGCACTATTATTTAAAAGGGGTTCATTATTATAATTAAATATTTCGAACCATTTCAACTCTAAAATTTGATATTCTTTTGGGAAACTGTTACAGTTGCGCTCGCATTGTGAGGTCCGAATTGTTGTTCTATCTCCTCCCTTGAGGCGAGAGCTCGAAACGCGATTTAAATTAATAAAGAATATATAGCTGTTACAGGGTTATTATGGTAAGGAAGTGATTATTTTGTTTACTTGTATCTACAAGTGATACTTGGTTTATAACAGCGGATGAAGGTGTTGTGACTTTTTTTTATCGGGTGACTATATAAGAATAAATCAACCAAAATACTATAATTAAAAAGTTAAGCATCAAGGTGAATATTCGCAGATGAAAAATGACAATCTTCAACTTTGAACTACTGTGTAAAAACCTCTGGGGCGAGTCGGTTTTGAGGTTTTCTTTTGTATGACGATGACGACCTCTCCACCCCCAAGATTGTTAGTTAGCGCGACATTCTTCCTTTCTTTTGTTTTGATGATACAACATTCTGGAAACGGATAAAATCGTGTATACAGTGTGTACAGTATAAAATGCAGTACATGGGGATCTTGGAAACTGTAGGAGATACGATCTTGGTTAAATGGGACAAAAGTTGCAGAATCATGTGGGTATCTCAGATCGGTTTTCAAATTTCAAAAATTTTTCATAGGTTACTAGATAGAGGCAAAAACACAAAATTGACGATTTCTTTATTTGCTCGTAGTTAGTCTACTAATTGAAATAGAATGTTCAAATTTGGTACATCATGGTAATTCCCCATTGCGCTTCACATTTTCAACTTAGATTTTGTCTAGGGCATCTAGATTGTGCGTGACAATGTTCAACTTTTTATTTTTAAATAGCCGCCATATTGGATTTTTACATTTTTGAAATGCTGACAAAAAACCCTTTCCAAAGAGGTATAACATGGCTATGTTTGATTGAATTAAAACACTAAAAATCACATAATTATGTTTTGGTCGTAGTAGGCTTTAATTTCCATTATGACAAAGAGAAACAATTGTTCTAAAAATTTTAAACTCAATTTTCAGTGGTAATAAAAACAGTAAAAAACGTAGAAAATTGAAAATACATCTGTATTAATCAGAACTTACATAACTATGCATTAACAAAGAGTAAATACAAACTATCATCTATTCAATACAAAATATTATTTAAGCTATTTTTAGTTGTCATTCATGTTCAGACAATTGCAAATTAACAACCCAGGAAAAAAAATATAACAATAGTCAGTCACATGAATTCATTATTTATTTTAAATGTTCAAATAACCCCCCATTTTGTTGAACACACAACCGACACCTTTTATAAACATCTTTACAAGATCGTCTTATCATAGTTGGAGTTATTTTATTTACTCTTGGACTGCTTGTTGTAATTGGCCTACATTATCATACGTTTTTGAGTACACACGACTTTCTAAATGGCCCCATATAAATAAATCTAGAGGAGTTAAATCCGGTGATCTCGCCGGCCACTTAATTGGTCCCCGATTTCCAATCCAGTTTTCATTATGCTCAGAATTAAAAAAATTTCTAATAATCCTCAGAGCATTGTGGGGTGGAGCGCCATCATTTTGAAAAATCATATTATGCAAAGTAGCGTGTGGAAGCTCCATTAGTCTATCTGCCACATTTCCCTGCAATAAATCTAAGTATCTCGCAGAGTTTAAATTTGCATCATAAAAAAACGGACCCATAATGTACCTTCCAATAATACCAATCCAGACGTTGAATCCCCATTTAACTTGATGTCTAACTTGGCGGTTCAAATGTGACCAAAAAATTGTATTTTTGCGGTTGAACATACCACAATTCGTAAATCGACTTTCGTCAGACCACAAAATTGTATATGCAAAATTTGAATTTTCGTTGCACTTTCTGATATACCAAGCACAAAATTCCATTCTTCGAATTTGATCTTCAGTACGCAATCCCTGACATGGTCGTTCATGATATGGATGGTACTTGAAACGTTTTTTAAAATAGCTCTTGCCGTAGAGCAACACCTGTTATATTCTGAATTTGTCTAAGAGAAGTACGAGGATTTTCGACAACTGTTTGTAAAACGCAGTTTTCATTATCTTTTTTAATTGGCCTATTTCTCTTAGACAAGCCAAAACTACCATAATTTATTAAATTATTTTGTAATCTCCGAAACATACATCTGTTTGGTTGATGTTTTTCTGGGTATTTATTTAAATACAATTCAGAGGCTTTAACATCATTCCTTCCAGAAAGAATAAAACATTCTAACATTTGATATTTATCACGGTTAGTAAAGCGATCCATTTCAAGCGCAAATGCTTTGCTTAAATTTCTATGTAAATTAATTAACTGTTTTTTAAACTGCACTACTTGAAACATAAAATAAAGGACAAACTTTGTCGTTTCTCAGATGTTGAGCAATTGTTTCTCTTTGTCATAATGGAAATTAAAGCCTACTACGACCAAAACATAATTATGTGATTTTTAGTGTTTTGATTCAATCAAACATAGCCATGTTATACCTCTTTGGAAAGGATTTTTTGTCAGCATTTCAAAAATGTAAAAATCCAATATGGCGGCTATTTAAAAATAAAAAGTTGAACATCGTCATGCAAAATTTAGCTGCCCTAGACAAAATCTAAGTTGAAAATGTGAAGCGCAATGGGGAATTACCATGATGTACCAAATTTGAACATTCTATTTCAATTAGTAGACTAACTACGAGCAAATAAAGAAATCATCAATTTTGTGTTTTTTGCCTCTATCTAGTAACCTATGAAAAATTTTTGAAATTTGAAAACCGATCTGAGATACCCTCATGATTATGCAACTTTTGCCCCATTTAACCAAGATCGTATCTCCTACAGTTTCCAAGATCCCCATGTACTGCATTTTATACTGTACACACTGTATAAGGAGGCGTTTATTAAAAACGGGGATTCATTCATAAGATTGATTCAATTCATTCGATTCAAATTATTTTGATAGAAGTCGTGAGCTTTTGCTTTGCGTAGATAACATTTGAAGTATGCAGTAAGCATAACTTAATTTAATAATTATCATGTTACAATGTATATAGAAGTGATGTTTTTAAAGGCAAATTACATTTAAAAAATGGAATTATTAATTATGATGAAGAGGAAAAGTTCTTCAAGATGACGCTATTTTAAAAATTTTATTACATAATTGAAAGCAAGATTTAAGCAAAATGTACTTTTATAACTGCTGTTTGAAACGAGAATTTTAAATATGGAAAATCTTGTAAGCTGATTGGGACATCAATTTGAAATAAGAATATATTCAATTAGGATAAGCGTTTTTTGTGGATTCTGTAAGTATTACGTTTAGATTTATTTTTAACTATATTGGAGTATTTATATTTAGTTTAAGATAGTCCTAATAATTTTTTCTAAGAGATTTTTACTAGTAAAATTTGTGATCGAAGTTCGAAAAACTTTTTTTTAATAGATTATCTGTAAATGATTTTTTGGCCAAACAAACCTTACAAGCATGACAATAAACATAGTCAGGTAAACCATCCATAAAGAAAGGAAATTTAGTTATGTAAATTTAAAATAAGGTAAGGAACAATTTTTTTTTAAATAATAAGTACTTCTTAGAAATTATTTATTAGTTGGCGGTCTGGCATGTTGGTAGCGATTCGTTGCTTAAGCCTTACCATAACATAATTTAATAAACGTCACCATCACATAACGCACAATTAGGTAGCGGTCTGGCATGTTGGCAGCGATTCGTTGCTTAAGCCTTACCATAACATATAATTTAATAAACGTCACCATGACATAACTCACAATTAGGTAGCGGTCTGGCATGTTGGCAGCGATTCGTTGCTTAATTATTTTGTGTATGAAAGAAACGATGTTGTAAATGTTTTTGTACAAGAAAAAATATTTCATATTGTATAAATGCTTTGTGATATTGCTGTTTTATTTCATTTTGAAAACTCTGTCAATTCTGTTGAGCTAGTCGGGCAAAGTTAGTGATCCTCACAACGCGGGCCTTACCATATTGCACTTTTAGTAACGCCCCAATGTGAAGCGTTGTCCCATCACTCTTTTAGAGACGCTCAACACGGGCCTTTTCATATCACTCTTTTAGTGGCACCTCAACGAGCGACATTTTCATATCACCTTTTTAGCAACACAACGCGGGTCTTACCACATCACTCTAAGAGGCACATCGAAGTGCGGCAATTTTCACAGCAATATATATATATATATATATATATATATAGCTGTGATAAGGGGTTGTTTAGGGGTGTATTGAATAGCAAGGGTCGTGTAGTAACCACAAATTGCAATAGGAAGCAGAAAACTGCATTTATTTAGCAGAAAATTAAGTAAGTCATATTATGTAAATAGTAAGCATTTAACACCCTGTATATAGATCATAGTTAGCTTTAAACAATGCGAATAAGCATATTTTACAACAATAGTACTAGTATTTAGCAGGAAAATAGGTAATTCATACATTAGGTAAATAACACGTATTCAACACTCTGTATATAGATCTTTATTAATTTTAAGTAATGTAAAGTAAGAATATCTTTCAGTAAAAGAACGCTCATTCTAAAATGATAGTAAATGTAATTAAACACGCATTGAGAAGTATTCTAATTAGTTATAATATAATACGAAGATAAGAGATAAAACCCAACAAAGCTTTATGCAATTACGCAGAAATAAAACATTTTGATAAGAAAACGCAGTTTCAAAAATAAATAAACGAAAGTAAAATTGAAGTTACATCATGTATTTTTGTATAATATGGAAAAGACGATATCTAAACAAAACAACGTATGGTCAAGATAGGGAATAATAAGGTATCAAATAAACCATTACATGGGAAAGCGATATATTACATCAGAAACCACTTCAAGATGCAGGAAATACAGAAACCTTATTGGTTAAGATATCTACGAGACTTGTTGAAAAGCCAGCCCACATGCAAGGGGGAAGAGCCTATATTTAACAGCGAGCAATGATAAGAGAGTTCAGTTTAAAACTCAAGCAGGACGAAGCTGTGTTACTGTGAATCAAAAGTCACGCGTAATTTTAAATATTTCATAAAATATATCAAGTGATAACAGTGCTACAATTATGAAGAGTTCTTTTGCCGTTTAACGTGAGTAGAATTTGGGGTAATTTATTTAAACTAATATAATAATAGGGCTTCGAATGTGATGACAATAATCCTAATCCTAGTTGGTTGATAATAAATCCGAATGTGGATAGATATAATAATTCTAATGTGGGGATATTTTAAATGGATTAATATATTTCAAATCAGCGTCGACGATTTTGGTACAATTCTGGTATAATTTTGAGTTGCGAGAATCAATAAAGAAGCACGAAGTAATTTATGGAAAACGAGGGGTTCAACTAAACAGAGCAGTGATAGATGAATGAGGACAACAAAGGGCTGTTGATTCACAATCCGAAGAACAACCTGTAGCAGGTCAGATCTAATTAGTTTTAAGATATTTTTTTAATTTAAATTTCAAAATGTATTCGATTGATATAAAAAGTGTAACAAAGTCAGCAACAAAAATTGCATATATTAAAAGTACGTAATATAATAAAGGGATCTAGAACTTTCGAGGTTTCTTTGGTAAAAAGGGTAGTTTTGGTGACTTTAGATTGATTTCAAAGCATATAGATTTTGGGGTAAATAATACTTATGATATTGATTGATTGATGAGCGTATTTTAATATTTTTCAAAACTTGTAAATATTTCTTTTCATTATATGGAATTAATTGACTTCGTTTTATATTTCAAACAAAGAGGTAATCATAAAGGTATGGAGAAGAAAAAATTGATCATCGTAACGTTGTGCACTCTGTGTAGTTTAATAAAAGCTAGCCGTGGCATAATAATAAAATTAGTGAGATTTAAATTTGATTAGAAAACACAGAGGTGGAGTTATAGAAAACGTCATAACACCGAGTATGGCGTTATCATATGTGCGTGTGCGTGTGTGTGTGCGTGCATGTGTATATATATATATATATATATATATATGTATATATATACATATATGTATATTAATTACAGTGAATAAGATGAAATAATAACTTAGACCTTTATGCAAAGCCCAAATGATCATTTCAAATCGAGCTAGTAATTGAAAGATGGAAAATAGAAGGTCTTGGACAGGACTTGAACTTGTATGCCGGAACCATGCGTTTACCAATTACGCCACCGAGACCGATGACGACAATTGGGAAATTTACAAATTTAAATCATGTACACAACTATATATAAACCTAACTTTCGATTACGTTTTTATCATCTTATTTACTGTAATACGATAGTATTTGTCAACTTACCTAAAATATTCATATATATACACACACTGTAGTGAAAGTTATTGTAAAGCTAAGATCGTATTTAAAATTTAAGGCAGGAGTAGGAAAAAAGATGACAGACTACAGTGTCAAGTGTGCTAGGTAAGTTTTCATTAAATAATTTATAACCTGACACATATTTGTGTAAAATGCCTGAAATCTTTTATTTATGTGCACCTACAGTTTTATCAGGTGTGCAAATAACAGGTATTTGCAAGTAATTGAATTGTGAAATATGGAAGATTGTTAAGGTATTGACATGTGTCAAACTTTATTGTGAAAGCGTTTTCGAATTTCGTGATATTGTGTATATAACTTCGGAAGAGCATTTTGAATAGTTTTTCGCACAAGCAATAAGAGCTGAAACTAGGAACGCGAATAAAAGCCATGAAAATGTACACCATGTGAATACTGCTAATCTTATCGCAGAAGGAGCTGCAAGCTGTCCTACTTATAATAATGAACAAAATGTCTGAATGCAAATTCAAAGAGCATTTGTAGATAAGTAAATGCATTATTACAACAGGATAGTCAAATACTGCAACTTTTAATTCAAAGTCAGCGAATACGAAATCAACAGCAATTCAAAAGTGAAAGTGCAAATTTTCATGTTACACCTAACATCAAAATCTATTGGACTATTTGATGGTGAACAAGGGCCAAATGTTGCAAAATTGTGACACAGTTTGAGAATATTTCTGTTTTAAATGGGTAGCCAGATGCATTTGCATATCAAACAGCCATTTGTAATTTGAAGGGTGCTGCAAAGCGTTTGTTGAACAATCGTTGTGAGAAAATTAATAATCGGAAAGATATTTAAATTGCATATAAGTGTACCACGATATTATTGCTTATGAAAGAATATGCCAGGCAAAACGAAATAAAAGGAATGACAAGAGAGAGGTGCCAATATTAGCAGCTATACCTTCAAATCCGGTGTTAAGGCAGTCTTGAATTAATGCAGAAAACACAACCATACAGCTCAATGAAGATCCAGTGCCACTGAAGTGTTTTAATTGTTATGACTTGGGGCATTATGTTGATAATTGTCCCAAACGTAAAAGGTCATGAGGTCGTTGTTTCAATTGTACATCACCAGAACACAAAGCCAACGATTGTCCTCAGAAGTCTGGTCATCTACAATGCTGATCCAGGAACCACTTGTTTTAGATCTACCTAACCTTTTGTGCATACTTTTTCAAAAAATTGGTGTATCATTTGATTCAGTAGTAGATTCTGGTAGCCCAATTTCGATCTTAGAAACTCGTAGTAGCTGAATTTATACAATCATGTAATGATAAAGTTATATTTTTGACAGGTATTAATAATTCTAAGTTGCAAATTTTAGGATCTTATACTGATAAGGTTGGGATAGATGGGAATTTTTATATGACATTTTATGTTGTTAGTAAGAATACTGTTATGCTCTTGTTAGGTGGAGATTTTATCAGTAATACAAATGTTACTCTAAAATTATGATGTTTCGTTGGAACCTCCAACCGATTACTCTGAGTTTTGAAGTAATGAAGTACTTTTTATTAATCATGTTAATGTGTGTGACAGGAAGGATTTAGCTAATAATAGTGATTTATCATTATAATTTTTATAGTTCATGATGTTTTTGATGGTTATTATTTTAATGCAATTAAGCCGGATAGTCCAAAAACTAAATTTCTAATGAACCTTTTAGTCAGAAGATTGTCTTATTATGAAAAGACTTAGCTGATATTTTAGACGATTTTCAGGCTAAAGGTGTTATACGCATGAGTCAATCCTCCTTATTGTTTGTCTATTGTGCTGGTAAATAAGTGAACGGGAGATTATAGAATGTGTCGACCATAGGACACTTAATAAGTACCTTGTTAGAGATAAATTCCCATTATCGTTGATTGACGATCATTTACATAATCTAAGGGACTAGAAGTACTTTACCAAATTAGATGCAAAAAGTGCAGTTTACCATGTTACTTTAGAAGAGGAATCACTCCGTAGTGGTTCTAAGTCGATTTCTCATTGGCTAATGATTATTACAAATATTATAGTGTACATTTCGATATTTGGAGGTATTTGTTAGAATAGCTCAGTAACTACTTGCAGGTTTCTGAATGCATACCGTTATGTCAGAATTTATGTCATAAGGGGCACATGTGTACGGATGATCGATCTAATCGACAGGGTTAAACGACTTTGTTATTAGATTCAAGATGGCAGGTTGAAGGATGGCACTTGGCAGTTTTTTATAAAAGGTAATGTTTTATGTTGATAATGTAGTGTCTATTTAAGGTAATCTGATTACATCTTATAATTCCAGCTTTGTTTTGAATGTGATGTTGGTACTTATGGTAAAACCATTAGTTATTTAATCATTGAAGGAAATATTTATGTGTTACCTGTTGCTTTTGGCTTAGAATTTGATGTCGGTTACTTTACGTATGTTTAATGTAGGTGATTTACGATTTTATTGCACGTTTTGTGTATAAATGGGTGTTGCTTAGTTTAACAACCGAAAACTAATATTTATTTATCAAATTGTTTATTTAGTATCTAAATCAGAGTAAAACTAATATTTGTTTATCTGCAATGATGTTTATTTAGTATTTAATACAGAGTTCGAACTTCAGTTGCATTGCACTTATTGCAGAACCAATAGTAAATGTACCCTTACTGTGATTTTATGAGCACTTAGTACCAACATCATCCCTTTGGTATATTGAATCAAATTATTAGGCAAGTTTGAATATGAACAGTATTCTATTTCTATGTTATATGTGTTTGAGTTTTAATAGAGTAATTGAATTAACCACAACATTGTTGTGTATATTTTTGTTTGTAATTTGTAATGCCGTGATGTGTTTAATTTTTAAAAAGTACGTTTTTACCGATGCAATCATAATGAATAATTTTTACCATTTGCTTACTAGAGTTAATATATTTAACTAACATACATTTATATAAAGATTTAGCACCTGAATTTGGGCTTGTATTGATGCTGTAGAATTTTTGGGTATGTATTTGCTACCAACATATTTATTAATGTTTGATATTTTTGTTTCATTTGACATTTTTATAATGTGTAATGCTTTAAATGTAATTATATATTTTGTTGTGTGTTTATCCTATTATCTAGTTGATGTTCCTATATAATTAACTAGTATTTAACGTTTGTGATAATTGTTGTGATGTAATTAAATTGAACCTCTGGTATGACCGACCATCTTTGTGACTTTCGCGTTTGCATTTTTGACTATGTTGAAGATAGTCTATTCAATAAGAAGTACCTTTTTAACTATGCGCAATCAAACCATAAGTTCATTTCAGTGATTCGTGTTGTCTTGTGAACGTACTTGTAGTGGTACTCTTTTGCAAATAATAGGAAGTCGGCTAGCCTTTGTGAAATATTTTTGTAACACTGGCTGGAAACTGTTAATGTATGTATGTGGGCGCATGTGTTCGAGCCCTGTTGAATATTACTAACATTTTATGTCCGTGCGGGGAGGAACATTGGTAGTCAAGATGCAGGTCATTTTCCTGGTGTCCCCCCTCTTCAACTTTAACTGGGTAGTATTGGCCTAGCCGACCTCAGTAAATGCCAGAAAAGATTAGCCGGTTTACACTAACATTTCTTCAGTTGTCATGTGTGGTATGTTTGAGTAACAGTTGACATTCCGTCAAATTCAATGTTGGTGATCTGGGGTGTTTGTACGTCACCTGTTCTTGTCGAAATGTGTCAAATGCAGTTGTAAGTGTGAGGGCAGTTTGGGGTTTTCTCTGTCGTGCTCTTTCCCCAATCGCCTAGGTTGATTACGGCACTGTTTGCTGTGAATGTCATTTTTCTGCTTTCATGCCAATGACCTATTTAGTAGTTATTGTTTTGATTAAAAGTCAAGTTAGGTCGATGCTGTAGTTCTATTTCAAACCTTAACGCCATCTTCCCAGTGTGAATTTGGGTTACATTATAACAACACAACATAGCAGTCGTCAGATCACGGAGTCCGGTATACCGTTTTATAGAGGGCGTTTGGCTCAGCCTTCAGGTCAGTTACACTACAATGCAAACATACATCTTTTGTTAGGTCCCAGGGGCAATTTGATTTTCTACAATGCTATTTGGGTTAAGTTCAAGCTCATCCACATTTGTGCACTTTATTAATGAAATTTTTAGTGATGTGATCTGTGCTAAGAAGGTCCTGATATTTTTAGATGATCTAATGATAGGTACAACAACTATTGATGAAAATTAGAATTTTGAAAGTTTTACTTACGTTAAATGAAAATCTATTGGAGTAAGACTGGGCAAATATTCATTTGTAAAAGAGAAGATTAATTTCTTGGGATACAACCTTAGGAGAAATGGAATTAGTCCAAATAAAGAAAATCCAGTAATTATTCAAAATTATTCAATTTCTACTAATATTAAAGAAATTACATAATTTTATTGGGATAGTGAGTTATTTTAGACGGTTTGTAAATAATTTTGCTATTATAGCCAAACCACTATACAATTTATTAAAAAAATATTAATACTAAAACCGAATTACACTGCGATGGAAGTTCAATTGGATACGGATCAATTTTGATGCAAAAACAAGATGATAGGAAATTCCATCGCATATTCTATTTTAATAAATGCATTATGGAACAGGCAAAATATCAGTTACGAGATCGAGTGTCTGGCGACAGTTTATTCTTTGAAACGATTACGTATTTACTTGCAGGGTATTCCTTTTAAAATTGTTTTGGATTGAGACAGTTTTAGACTTACCTTATCAAAACGTGATATAATCGCCAGAATTATGCGCTGGTGTTTATTACTTCAAAAATATGATTTTGTAATTAAGCATAGACCAAATAACAGAATGAGACATGTTGATGCTCTTAGTAAAGCAGAATCTACACCCGGCAGTTGTTGCTATTCGCCCAGAGCTAGAAAATCTGAACATATCGCAAGTCTGGTAACAAAATTTTATTTTTTGTTCCCAAAGATAAGGAAGCGAATGTGTTACACACATCACAATAATATGGGTCATGTGGATATTAGCAAAACAGGAATTATTACTCGTTCGTACGGTTTCCTACCTAAAGAACAAAGTTGAAAAACATATTCGAAATTGCTTGAAGTGAATCGAATTTAACCCTAAGCCAGGAAGGGTCGAGGATTTTTGCCCAATTAACCCGAACAGAATATACCCATTGATTGCTTACATATTGACCATTAGAGACTACAAAGTCAAAAAACATATTTTTGTCATTGTTGACGGGTTTACGAAGTTCATAAAATTTTACCTTTGTAAAACCAAGGAGGTGATTTTACAACTTACGTTCTTATTTTTGCCGTTACAGTCGTCCACAACGAACTACATCGGATCATTTCACATGTTTCATTTCCAAAGCTTTCAAAACCTTCCTCAGTAAACAACATATACTATTGTCACTGGAGCACCTAAGGCCAATGGTCAAATAGAGAGAACGAATCAGACTCTAACCTCAATGCTAGCCAAAATGGTAGATGAACAGAAATTAGGTTGGGATAAAATTTTGAATGAAGTCTAGTTTTGCTTCAATAATACAGTGTCACTCTATTGGTCAATCGTCCTCAACGCTGCTATATGGTAGACATCAATTAGGAAACTTTCAGAATTATTGTGATTTTTTAGAATTGTGTGAGGAATCAGTGAACGATTTAATAGGCATGCGCAAAAAAACTGCTGCATCGATAGAAGCGGTACAAGCCAAAAACAATAAGTATTATTATGATAGACATAAAAAAATAGACATAAAAAAGGTACATAAAGTTCTTCCAAACGATAGATATATAATAACCGACATTAAGTGATTCCAAGAAACTCAGATCGCTTATGATGGCATTTTACATGCCTCAAGACTGAAATCATATTGTAAACCTGAGAAAATAATTCTGAGAGTTAAAATGTGTTGTGTTTATTTATCTTTCATGCCTGTATAAGTTATTCAGTTCTGTTATGAAGCTTAGTTGAAGCTGAAGTAAATTTAGTGTCATTATGGTTTACTTAATTGCTTTTATGTTAAGAATGTTGTTTTTTTAATGCTCCTTCGTAACTACCTTAGGAAAATCTCTTGTGGTTGTAATTAAGCTACATTATGAAAGTTACGCTTATTATGTTGTGAACTGTTGAATAATTTATGTCTTTTATACACAAATAATTTGTGTTATGTTATGTGTCTCTGGCAAATGATCAGGACGATCAAGTGACAGGTTTGGCCGAGGTGTAGTGAAAACTTATTGTAAGGTTAATATCATATTTAAAATTTAGGCGGGAGTAGGACAAAAGATGACAGATTATGTTATTAGTAAAGTGTGCTTGTTAAGTTTTCATTAAATAATTTATAATTTGACATGTATTTGTGTAAAATGCCTGAAACCTTTTATTTATGTGCTCCTACAACGCAAATAATATAAAAGAATATACTTTTAAAAAACTGTTTTAATTCAAATTTACAATAAAAAATTCAAAAGTTTGTACAAGTCAGTGATCATGCAACCATATAGTGACAATAATAACAATATTCAGTTAAGTGTTTACTTTGAACCACAAAAATTGGTTTGGCAACAGTGTAATAATCTTCTAAGGAAACCTGCTATAGTCGGGACCGGTTAAGCTGGTGTATGAATCACCACGTTAGATGGTTTGAATTATATGCAGTGAAGATATTTGTAACATTCTAAATTAGTTCATGTTATTTACCTTTTAATGTGTTTAGCAAATCTTAGTTTTTAAAAAATTTTATGTTTACAATAAATTAAAAACCGTACAAGCAAACAACAATAAAGCAAGAATTGTCTAAAATATAAAGATATAGTCCATAGTAAAATGTTCGTTATATAAACATTAAACATCACGTCTGTACATTGGTCTATATTATAAACAGATGTACTTTTTTCTATCCATCTTGTTCTAGTGAGAAGTCGTTACATACATAGATAATGACATGAATTTTATCTGAGATTTCTCATAATGTACTGCAGTGAAACATATGCCAACTTAACCAGTCTGGACTATATTCTCAAAAATGTAATAGTAATGGGATAGTTCACTTTTTGGAAGTTTATTTACCACTCTTTCCTGTTCTTCAAAGTAATTATAACAAACAATAACTAGAGTGTTAATTCTGTCCGTGACTATAGCGGCTAGACTTGATTCTATTCACCAACAGCATGGCACGGACTCTGAAGACATTGTTAGTCTGTAAGGTCTTACACATTGGGACATCCTATATTTTGCAAAATCGGTCGATAATAGTTCAGCATCAGTAAATATCAAATTAATACTAAACTGAGCTTAAAAAGCTAATTAATAAATATATACTATTCCAACTTGCTTGTATTGAGTCCAAGTGTGTAGCTGCTTTATTAAATATGCTAAAAACTAATTTTATCATTGTAAATTAATCATCACTTTAATTTTAAAACCTCATAACTTCGCTTTTTAAGTAAATTACTTTTATGGCACAATTTATTTTATAGGCAAGGAATGACTATGTGCACAAAAGCGACTTTTTTTTAAAAATAGCAATGTCTGTAGTTATTTAATAAAAAGGGGGTCCAATTTCTCAATATAAAAACCATTCATATCATTATATCAAAGATAACTTTAGATTTTGAGATACAGAACAAAATCCAAAGGTAGAGAAAGTACCACCTTGAAGTGGTCCGTAGTGTTTCTAACTCGATTTCTCATTGGTTGATAATTATTACAAATATTATAGTGTACATTTCGATATTCGAAGGTATTTGTTAGAATATTTCAGTAACCACTTGCAGGTTTCTGAACGCATTCCGGGACGTCAGAATTTAGAGTAGAAGGGGCACATGCGTATGAGTGATCAAGCTAGTTGACAGGTTTGAAAAGCACTTTGTCTTGTTTTCAAAATGGTAGGTCGAAAAAGCTTCCACTTGGCTGGTTTTTATTAAAGGTAATGTTTGATAAATTGATAATGTAGTGATTATTTAAGGTAATCTGATTACATCTTTGTAATCAGAGCGTTGTTTTGAATGTGATGTTGATGTTTATTGTAAAACTGTTAGTTATTTACATTAGAAATTGATGTGGGTGGTTTTTATATGTAAATGAGTGTGGTTTGGTTTAACAACTGAAAACTAATATTTATTTATCTGAATCGTTTATTTAGTATCTAAATCCGAGTAAAACTAATATTTATTTATTTGAAATAATGTTTGAATATGAACAGTTATATTTCTATGTTATATTTGTTTTGGTTTTAAGGTAGAAATTGATTTAACCATGAAGTTTGTGTATATTTTTTGTTAGTAACTTGTAATGCCACGTGTTAAATTTTTCAAAAGTTATGTTTTAACCGATGCAATCATAATGACTAACTTTTAAAATTTGCTTACTAGATTTAATATATTTGAACTAACATGCTTTTATATATAAACATTTAACGCCTGAATCTGGGCTTGTTTTTATGCTGTAAACTTTTGATATGTTTTGCTGCCTACATGTTTTATAATGTTTGATATTTGTGATGCATTTGACATTTTTATTTTGTGTAATTGTTTTATTTTCAGCATATTCACCACATATACCACTGCATCTCTCATAGCTCGGTTTAAACGTAATTATATAATTTGTTGTTTTGTTTATCCTATTATCTAGCCGATGTTCCTATATAATTAACTTGAACTCTGGTATCACTGACCTTCACGTGCCTTACGCATTTGCATTTATGACTATGTGGAGATAGTCTATTCAATAATGAGTGCCTTCTTAACTATGCACAATCATACCATAAGTTCACTTCAGCGATTCATGTCGTCTTGTCAATATACTTGTAGTTGTACTCTTGCAAATAATAGGAAGTCGGCTAGCCTTTGTGATATATTTTTATAACACGGTCTGGAAACTGTTAATGTATCTATGTGGGCGCGTGTGATCGAGCCTTGTTGAATATTACTAACATTTTATGCCCGTGCAGGAAGGAACATTGGTAGTCAAGGCACAGGTCATCTTCCTGGTGTCTACCCTCTTCAACTTTAGCTGGGTAGTATTGGCCTCGCCGACCTCAGTACCTACCAGAAAAGACTAGCTTCAGTTGTCACATGAGATATGTCTGGGTAACAGTTGACAACCCGTTATGTTCAATGTTGGTGATCTGAGTACTTGTACGTTACCCGTCCTTGTTGAGATGTGCCAAATGCAGTTGGAAGTGTGAGGGCAATTTGGGGTTTTCTCTGCCGTGCTCTTTCCCCAATCGCCCAGGTTGAGTACGGCACTGTTTACTTTGAATGGCATTTTCCTATTTCTGTCATGCGTATGACCAATTTAGTTGTTATTTTTTTGATTAAAATTAAGTTAGGTAAATACTATAGTTTTATTTTAAACCTTAACGCCATCTTCCCAGTGTAAATTTGGGTTACATTATAAAAACACAACGTAGGTGTCATCGAGCCACTACCACTAGATGTTAGATCATGGAGCCCAGTGTGCCATTCATAGAGGACATTTGGTCAGCCTTCAGGTCGGTTATACTTCAACCTTATAAGGAAAGATAAAAAGAGGGTACGGCGGCATTATAACATCAACAAAACAACCTCTTCAAAGTTAGACGAAACTGTCATTTGACTAAAAGTGTCAGACCAATACCAGAAATCGTCAGATATAAGGCAAATCAATGGTTTTGAGCATTTCTTAGACTAAACCCCAAAAGAAAACTGAAGCTGCAAATGTTACAAGGAAATACAGCTATAAATGAAAATCAAGGCAAGTAAATAATGAAATCAATACAACTATAAGCCTTCGAGCTTTGTTTTATCTCCATTATCAATGGAATTTTAATTCTGTACTCGATAGAAGTGTCTTCTGAATAATTATAGAAATCATAATTGTTGGGGTTTCTCACACATTCCTTATTTCAGAAAATAATTTATAGATGCGTTGTAACAGTTTTTGGTTCAAATTAAAATGTTATTCGTTCAATTTCTAGAATTTCAATACAAGCGAAACGAAATCTGAGCTTTAACATACCCGGTTCAAAAAATACAGTTCGCTATGCTCCACGGAGGAGAAATGAACCTCTGAGCCAACTTTTCCCACAGAGTTGGATCCTTTCTTCTCCAGAACAAAGTTTTATGAATTTTACGCAAATGACTGGTTCAATAAAGAAAATGAAAAACAACTCCGTAACAAAATGTTTATTATGCACCAAAAAGATTGTAAATTTTTATACAATTTACGGAAGTTAAATACCATTGCATCAACAAAAACGGAAGTTGACAAAAAAAAGATCGCTTTTAACAATTGCGGTTAATTCCTTTACGATTAAAATCCAATATTGCCCTTATGGTGCTAGAAAATGAAATCGGCAGTTCACAAGTTTACAACATATAATCATCCAGATAATAAATGCGATATTGAATGTCAAATAACAATTTTAGAACTAGAAGTTACAAGCCGATTTCCAAAATACAGAAATTCTATATTAATCAATGCACTTCTCAATATTCTTTAACTAATGACACAATAATTATGCACAAACCTCTTGAGATGTTTATATTTGAATGGCAGCCGATTATATAAATTCTATATGTTGTTTGTACTCATAAATAACAAAATCAACATTGCTTTAGAATATGTAAATGTTGGTTATGTTACAGCAACACTGTCTAGAATAGAACGACTCGGCATTGTCATCTGAACGCTGCCAACTACTTGCGAATATACGTAAACATGGACTACATCAACACTGTCTAGAATAGAACGACCCGGCATGATCATCTGAATGCTGCCAACTACTTGCGAAGATACGTGAACATGGGCTAACAGGTGAACACAAAATAATTGGATGTGAAAATTATAACAAAACATGTAGATTATGGTCATCTGAATGCTGTCAACTACTTGCGAAGATACGTAAACATGGACTACAT
Source organism: Platerodrilus igneus (assembly GCA_036346225.1). Taxonomy (NCBI): domain Eukaryota; kingdom Metazoa; phylum Arthropoda; class Insecta; order Coleoptera; family Lycidae; genus Platerodrilus; species Platerodrilus igneus. The sequence continues at coordinate 1,759,114 of JARFIW010000624.1, read as the reverse complement.
CAACACTGTCTAGAATAGAACGACCCGGCATGGTCATCTGAACGCTGCCAACTACTTGTGAAGATACGTAAACTTGGACTAACAGGTAGACACAAAATAATTTGATGTGAAAATTATAAAACATGTAGATTTTAGGTTAGGTGTAGATTCTACCCCATTAAAATTGCACCAACGGATGTCTCGTCTAATTGGTACATAGACTTGCCCTAGATAGTCATCGGTCCAACGTAATAAAATATTTAAGAATTGTGCCCAAATCCAATTTTATACAATTGTTGACTGGGAAAAACAATTGGAGGTTCAGTGGTTACTGACAAAGAGACTTCATTTATATTTTAATTATACAGAAGTTTTAACCTTCTTTTATAGTATCTTTTAGATCCAGTAAAATAAATAAATAAGTATGACAACTAAAAAAAATTGAACATCCTATATATTTTTCTAACCCAAGGTCTCCCATTCCAATTCAGAAAACATAGTTTGTTGCTGTTTCATTCAACTATTTCTATTATATTTGCGATTAAATCGAAATTAATTGATGAAGTAAAAAACACGATAAAAAATCAACTTTTCTGTTTAAAATATAATTATAGATTGGTAACGTTTTACTGGTAGAGATTTAACAGTATGATACCGCAGTTATTTATTGTATCTGATGTAGAATTGTTTGATTAAATTCTATTTACTGATGATTCGACCATCACTACAGCTGGAATGTTTAATAGAAAAATCAAACATTGCTAGGCCACAGAAAGTCCTTATAAATTTCAAGCAGTTACAGTAGAAGAGTGAATTACACACAATGCTGCTTTTGGATAATAAAATTATTGGGATAATACTTTATATGGGAGAATATTTAAAATACACAATATAATAAAAATATTTGAAACTAAGGCAATACACCACTGTTATAGTTATAAATTATTTAAATAACAAAAACAATTGTTGGAAATAAAAAACCCGGTGCACCATGAAAACGCAAATTCGTAGAACTATACGAATTTACAGATTAAGACAAAGAATTGAACATGAAATATTTTTACTTAATAAAGAGCATGATATTTCAAATGTGATTGATAATAAAATGAAGAACCGTATAACTATATGAACAGTTGCCAAAGATATTCTGAATTTGTAGTGATTTTAATTTTGGCATATTTTAATTAAATATCCCATACGTAAAAAAATAGTAAATACAATTAGGAAAGAAAAATAATCCACAATATTTTTTTTCTTAACTTGCAATTTTTCAACCAGCATGTTTTTTCCCCCATTAAATAACTTACTGAAATACGTCAGAAATAGTTTTACCGATCATTGAGACTACATATTTTTGAAATTGAAACAAAATATTCTTTAACATTAAAAAATATATGTAGAGTATTGGAAAAAAAGTTATGCTTCAATTTTTTTATTTTACTTAGTTTATATTTTTAAGGTTACGATTTAATAACAAACAGGTTAAGCTACCTTTAACAAAAAACAAGGGCACGATATCAATTACATTTTGCAATTTATCTTTAGACTTAAGACTAAATATCCACAAACTTTCGAGTATTCTTTAGGTTTTGATTTTTTCCGCTATTGCAATAGGTCGAATCTAAGTGTTGGTATTTATACTATTTGCATCTTTACACTAAACAGTAGATCTGTCTATTCGACTATTACTAGTTTGTTATTTAAAATTATCATTGTTAAGAGGTCGAACCTACCTGTTATGGTTCTCTTATAGCTAGCAACATTAATTCGCACCTCAAAAACGAAATATCCCACAATAAAATTATTTGTAAGATACAGCAAGGCATAAGAAAATTTAAAAAACAATCCTAGTTTAAGGGAGAACAAAATTAATTTTTGTTTCTCCAGAAAAAATTTATATTTTGCATGAGGTTTTATAATTCAGGTGACGATATGTTAGTACTAAACTGGGTTTTTCTATAAGGAGAGAACTAACTCTAACAATATAAGTAAATAAAAAAAGGTTAGTACAAATTAAAGGCCCTAACAATGTAAATAATCTAAACATCACTTAACTGTTTATCTTTTTCACGCACGTGAGGCAAATTCACATCAAGAGGATCTTGCACTTCAGATTTCGAATGTGGTTTATCCACAAGCACTATATCGACTGCATTCACATTATTACTAATTGTTTCTGGCAATGTTTCTGAATTTTTAGCAAACGCGCTTGCTATTTCACTATCAAGAGTATCATCCTTTAACAACGCGGATGAATTGGTCTTCACAGAAATACTAGAAAAACTTTTAATCTTTATTTTATAAGGTACTGGCGATTTTCCGACTGCTTTTGATAATATTGGAGGGATTGGTTGAATATCGATTGATTTATCTAAACTTTGAAGCTTGCTTGCAATATCATTTATATCAGTATATTCATTCATCCCATCCGAACATGGGGTTTTGTTTGAATTTTGAGAATCGTTTTCTTCAAGTTCAAGAGGTTCACTCTTAATATCTACGGGTGAGAAAGTTTGAACAACTTGCGGGCTTTCTATACTAATTGGTTTAACTATATCTTCGTAATCATAATACTTGGGAACTTTAACATATGGTCTTGATCGTGTACCTCTTCTTACAGGAAATAGTGGAGGTGACTGAAACAAAGAAATTCAGTAATAATCATCATTATTCTTGAAATAAAATAAAAATAACATAACACTTGCGCAATAATTTTGCATACATTGGTATATAGGAAAATATTTTTAAACTTTAGTTAATTTAGGAACCGTAGTAGGAAACTACACGAACAATTTTATAGAAGCTCAAGTAGTGTACTGTTTAAAATAGGATTATGACATCATATTATTAAAGTAAAGTACTTAGTATAATTTTCCACAACCAGCAACTACAAATCGGCTCTTCACGATAAACACACCAAATTCGACAAACATCAACATATTTTCCACGACTAATCATTCTATGAACATAAATGTGACAATATTGTAATCTAATCATGGGTTAGCAGAATAACGGACATATTTCCTAAATATATATTTTATTTAACATAAGAATTTCTTATTTTCACAAACATAATGGTCGGGTTGACTTTCTTAAACGGAAACCATAATGCGAATGCCTCGACCAATCACATCAGTGCTCTGTATAACCAATAGGAATGCAAATAGGTAATGCTTAGGTGGCGAGAAATACAAAAATATTACATTTGGAGGTAAATTTAAAATATACATATATCAAACATAACCTAAAGATACAATTTTAAACCTACAATATTATCAAGTATTAAAAAGAACTGAAATCGTAATTATTTAAACAGATTTAAATGCGTAGACACCAAATCAGATGCGCAGGTGTCAATTATAAATAGATAGTGTGAACATTTCATTACACATATTTTCCCATGCACTTCGAAAGCGCTTGACCTTAACCACAATTTTAGTGCATTGCCAACTCTATGAAACACTATATCATGTAAACACCTATGGACATTTTAATTTAAATATACCATCGAAATGTATTAGTAGACAAACACCACCATCAAGTGACAACTAGGTGACAAGTAATCGAAAGTATGGTAGCTTCATAAATTCGAATGTGCTTAGTGAAAATCTCTCGAATGCGGATTTGCAAGCACAAAATTACATAAGTTATGAGTATGAAGTGACAGTGATTTTGTGACGTTATTATCGGGGCAGCCACGTTGGTTCGTCAAATTTATGCTACGTTGGCTCGTGGCCGTACGTAACACAAAGAAAAACAAAGAAATGACCCGGCTCAATCGGAGAGTAGGGGGGGTTGTAGAAAGCAGACCAACATATAAGGCACGCGGCTGCAAGGAATTAGTAACAGTACCTGCAATAGAAAAATTAGAATAGTAAACCTGGAAAAAAACAAATTAGTCCTGCAAACCTGAAACAAAGAAAAGCATAGCATACGGATCAAGTATAATTGTTCAGTACTTTGTAGAATAAAAAAACTGTTGGGATAATCTATATAATATAACAACGTTAAAAGCAATATAACAAATCTTTAGTACAAAGTGAGGTAATATTGGGGAGTAGCAGAAACGTTTCCTCACACACCAATTAGACATAAAGCAGATAAAATTTTAACAAAATATAAATAGGTAAACACAATTAATATGAGTAGTCCAGTAGTATTGATTTTCTTTTTTTTCTTTTATTTAAAATAGCATGCAAGTATATGGTAAAAGGTATCAGAACGCCAAAGGTATGGCAAAGCAACGGACAGGTATTAAAAGTAAAAGCAAGTAGGAAATAGTTCAACTTACAAACAGTCCTTCAGCAACGCTTCCTCGCAATTGAATGTGGGATTCCGTTGTCCTGCACTAACGAAGCACTGCACCCTTGACTGTGAGGGTGTGGATGGAATTTCTCACACTTTACACTAATCGCACCTACGTATTTCACTAGTGTTAGCAGCAGACATTATCATGCTGATGGAACTATGTAGCATTGATAAATTTCTTGTTAATTCTATTTCCTGAGACAATAATTTGAAATATTTTGTAACACAAATCGAAAAAAAATGGTAATAAAATTTAGAATCACGGGCCTCCAAGACACGATGTAATGTATTAAACTAAAAGTACCGTGAGGTGTTTTATTTGCTACCTATGGTAACAAAGAAAATCTAATGCTTTTGAATAACGAAAGTTCGCGCACACAATGATCTATTTCAGATTCTTTGGTGTTAGAAAATGCAGAAACTACAGTATCCACTGTATTTAAATAAGCCAAAGTATGCACTAATCTGATAAAACAAAGGGACACTAGACTAGATCGCACACACATTAATCCTAAAGAAAGAATCGGTCAGTTTAGCAAGTTCTACGACTCCTATTTCACAAGACAAACAACTAAAACCACAAATTAGTAAAGTACGCGTATCACTAAAGTAGGTCCGTCAAATGTTCCTTAAAGCATTTGTCTCACAAGAAAACAACTAAAAATAATTAGTAGGCACGCGTAAGCAATAAAAACTGTCCGTCAAATGTTCCGTAAAACACACGTGCAGGTCGAGTAAACACGTTCGCCTATCAAGCTTACTTCCTTCAAAAGGAATTAGAACTACACTTTGTACAGTTAATATACAATTTTTATTTCACAAGAAAACAACTAAAAATCGTGCCGTGCTCGTACATGAACAATACGAAAATTCCGCATCAATTCTCACTATTGTCAAAAGCAGAACGAAGCAGTATTTTCAACGTACTTAGTGTATCGGAACCAAGAACAAACTCCGACTGTTCTCTGTTTATTCAACTCGTCGCTATTACAACCGCTTATTTCCTATTATCTAGACTTGTATATTCACATAAGGAACTAAATTTATATTTACGGCAAGACAAGAACGATGCCATCTATTCATTATAACATGACGCATTCGTCAACGAGTCAATAAATATCAAACACAGAAACAGTAATTTGCAGAAATGTACCTATAAATTGAGAAACAGCGTGAAATGTCAAAACTACAAAAAACTGCCGGTACAATTTGATCATAAATGCTTTCAGGAACACTTCGTTGGAACCAAAAGATTACTTCATTATCAACCCATTGTCAATGGAGCCTTGGAGAAAATAAAACCTGTTAGTATACAACCAATTTTCATTAAACGAACTTATACTTGAGTGTACACTTGCATGAGAGCGATTTTAAATGAGGAAAAGCACCACCATTCTAATTTCAAAAACCGAGAAATTACATAGTTCGCTTGGTTTGATACTCATAATTAATTTTTTTAACGTAGATTTGGTCAAATAAGGATAAGTTAAGCAATAGTTTCGTTACAATGTTAATTATGTGTAAATATATGTTAAAAAAAGCAGCTTAAAAATTTTTAAGTTAGCAATTTCAGGACAAAGGAAAGTGTAAACAAGGCTCTGCCAACCCAAATTGCAAGGGTTTAATTACAATTATTCTAGTATCATCTCGGAGATCATCTACCGTCTGGTAAGATAAACAATAAATAATAGGTGAGGTTGACGCCCAGCATTTTATTGAACAGAGAGTTCAAAGACCTCTTTCCAGGTAGGTTGCACGTGTTAAAATTCTATACCCTTAAAAGAATTTCATTTGTTTTTATCGAATCTACCTTTTTGCCACTATATATATGTGGCAAAATCCTTTGTTACGTTCCAAGGTAAAGAAAATTCCAAGGTCACTAGCGTCAAATTAGTACATAACCAACCATGTAACACAGAAATAGAAATTTGATTACAACATGAATATACGGTAATATAATTTAGCAGAATGATGAATGTCTGAGCATCAGCATGTACTTGTGAAAATTGCTATGTGAATATGTGTGGAGTACTGTTGTGCAAATTGCTCTAGCAAGTATCGTAATAATACTAAGAACTGTCAGCCAAATTGATTAGTGAGATGCTGTATTGACACGCTGCTACATCGAAAATATTGCACATTCCTTTTTAATAAATCAGGATCCTTATTTTAAGTAAAACTAGAATGGGTTTGTAGTCCCTGTGGGACTACTTTGAGCGCCCCGCCCTCTATGCCTTCTTTGCGCCCTGCCCTCTTTGCGGTCCGCCCTCTTTGTGATCCGCCCACTTCGCACTTCACCTCTTCGCACCCCACCCTCTTTGCGCCCCGTCCTCTTTGCTGGAGAAACATCGGGACCCACTGGGAACCACTGGTAGAAGGATCAAGATCACTTCGCCCTAGTACACTTTGTCGAAATCACTTAAGGGGAGTCGATCGGATCAAGACCGCTTCACCCTAGTAGACTGTCGAAATCACCTCGAGGAGTTGATTGGATCAAGATCACTTTGCCTTAGTAGACTATGTCGAAATTACTTCGGGGAGTCGATCAGATCAAGATCTCTTCGCCCTAGTAGACTTTGTCGAAATCACTTTGGGGAGTGTATCGGATTAAGATCACTTCGCCCTAGTAGACTTTATCAAAATAACTACGGAGAGTAGACCGGATCAAGACCACTTCGCCCTAGTAGACTGTCAAAATCACTTTGTGGAGTCGATCGAATCAAGATCACTTCGCCCTAGTAGACTTTGTCGAAATCATTTCGGCAAGTCGTTCGGATCAAGATCACTTCGCTCTAGTCGACTTTGTCGAAATCACTTCGGGGAGTGGATCGGATCAAGATTACTTCGTTCTAGCAGACTTTGTCGAAATCATTAGGGGGAGTCAATCGGATTAAGACCGCTTCGCCCTAGTAGACTATGTCGAAATCACCTCGGGGAGTCGATCGGATCAAGACCACTTCGCCCTAGTAGACTGTCGAAATCACTTTGTGGAGTCGATCGGATCAAGATCACTTCGCCCTAGTAGACTTTGTCGAAATCATCTCGGAGGAGTCGATTGGATCAAGACCACGTTGCCCTAGTAAACTCAAAAAAAAGAAAGCTCTATGCAATGTTTTTGAAATCACCTCGATCGTCTGTTCATCAATGCAAATGTACCTGTTGTTGGCTCTTTCGCTCTGTGAGTTCGAGTTTTTAGATCGTAAAGTATTAAAGGTTTTTTAGTTTTTATACACATATAAGGGAATACGTTTCTGCAAGTTGGACAATACCAGAAAAGTAAAGCATTGCAAATGGTTATTGAGTAAATATAACTTACAATTTAGAGATCGTAGACCGCACCAAAGCATATGAAAAAATGTGCTGATTTATTTTATGCATATTGTTAAATAAATGCTATCGCCTGTTTAAAAAAGTAACATAAAATAAAAAAAATAAATAAAATTTTACTGGGCATCGAACCACCAAAGTTTGGAATGGTAGCCAGAGATGTTAAGATAAGATAAGATAAGATATTTATTCATGCTTTAAAATAAAAACAATTTTTTGCATAGGTCAATATTACAATACAAATATGTGTCATGTGTTAATACAACTATAAACTATAAACAAGAAATGACATGTTTCAAAGCCTTGCGGACACAAAAAATAACATGGTTATAATGTAATTTAAGTTAAGTGAACATTAAAATCACAATTCATGTATTCTTCAAATGAGTAGTACTTTTGATGTAGCAAAAAGGTTTTGATTTTGTTTTTGAACTCATTCCTTGACAATGATTTAGTGACATGTGGTAGACAATTAAAGAACTTGTATGAATAATAATTAAAAGAATGTCTTGAGACTTGTAATCTAGAAAATGGAACACGAAAAAGATTATTGTTTCTTGTATCATGTTGGTGAGATGTAAGAAAGGCCACAGGTTGTGAATTATACGATTTGTGCATAAATAGCAGGCATTCTAAGATGTATAAACATGGAAATGTAAGAATCCCAAACTGGAGAAAATACGACCTACAATCGGCTCTATAGCTAAGTTCGGCCATAATTCTAACTACTTTGCGCTGTAGTTCAAATAGTCTTTTTGTATAAGAGGAATGCCCCCAGACTAAAATAGCATATAGAAGGTGGCTTTGAAAAAGCGAATAATATGCAACCAAAACGATATTCGTGGAGGCATAGTGTTTTAAATTACGAATACAAAAAATTGCGCTATTTAGTTTAGAAGCAATAACATTTATATGTTGATCCCATTTCAAGGAACTATCAACATATACATCTAGAAATTTAACAGATTTAGGGTTTATATAAGAATGGTTTTTTAAAGCAAATAACATTTGTTGGCATTTGTTTTCATTAATACTTAATTTATTAGAAGTGAACCAAGAGGTAGCCGAGAAATGGGTGATAACTAGTTTATTGAAAAGGTCATTAAGTGAATTAGAGCAATTGACTAAAGTGGTGTCGTCAGCAAATAAAATTGAGTTAGTTAATGTTACAGATGATGGTAAATCATTGATATATATCAAAAACAAAACGGGTCCCAATATCGATCCTTGTGGTACACCATATTTTATATTTTTAATCTCAGAATTATTATTGTTAAAAGTTACAAATTGTTGTCGATTGCTCAGATAGGATTTAATCAGTGAACAGCTATTATGATCAAATTTGTAGTATTCTAATTTTTTTAAAAGAATATCATGAATAACACAATCAAAGGCCTTGCTTAAATCGAAAAAGGTAGCCATACAAAAATCTCCTCTTTCAAAACTAGCTGTTACTTCATTTACAAGTTCTAAAATAGCTAGAGTTGTAGATTTATTTAATCTAAAGCCAAATTGTTCAATGCAGAAAATATTATTTAATTCGAAGTGTACTGTGATTTGATTGCAGAGAACTTTTTCGTAAATTTTAGAGATAACGGGCAGTAATGAAATTGGACGATAATTCGACAATGAATTTGGGTCACCAGCTTTAAATAAGGGTATTACCTTTGCCAATTTTAAACAGTCTGCGAAAATGTGGTTTTCAATGGAAGAGTTTATTACATTAGTTATAGGTGAGATAAAAATATTTTTAGAGAATTTAATTATTTCAGAGGATAACTCGTAAGCATCGCTACATTTACTAGTTTTAAGAGAATCTATTATTTTCCTAACATCCAAATATGACACTGGTTTGAAAGAGAAAGTATTATAAGTCTGATGCCCTTTATTAGTTAGATTAAGCATGGGATCATGACCATTAAAATTATTCAGTGCAATAATATTTTCTGCTACAGAGGTAAAGAAATTGTTAAAATCATCAACAGTCAAATTAGGGACAGTATTGATTTTGTTGTTTGGTCTCTTTAGGTTAATGATTTGCCATATGGCTTTAGCTGGATTTTTGGACTTTTTTATTTTTTCAGAATTAAATTTAATTTTTGACATGTTTATGGACTGACGATATTGTGTTCTAAAATTATTCACTAATAATTTATTCTCAGTAGTAGAACACTGGATCCAGGTATCATACAAATCTTGTAATTTCTTGCGCATATCATAAAGTTTTTTGGTAAACCAGGGATTCTGACAAGTTTTAGAATTTTTGATAACTTGTAATGGAAAACATTTCTTAAAGATGTTATTAATTGTGGAGAGGAATTTATTGAAATCTGGTACATTATTTTCACTAATGACATTCCATTCTACTTGTTCTAACTGCCTATAAAAAATAAACTTATTTTTTTCAGATATATTACGAAACAGTTTAGCAGGTAGTGTGCAACTATTGTTTCTTATAATGGTTTGGAAGTGAATTCCCAAATGGTCAGAAAAAACACTGTTGTGGGTATACAGCATATAGGAACTACAGTTTGTAAATAAATTATCGAGACAGTTATTGAGCCTTGTTTTGAAAGTAACAGTTAAGTTTAGTCGAAAAGATTGACATAGGTCAGTTAATAATTTAGCGTTTTTATCATTCAAATTAAACCGAACATTAAAATCTCCACAAATCACAATAGACTTAGAATAATCAACTCGATTGAGAATTTTGTTTAAGGTGGCCAGGAATATTTTGAAGTCCCCAAGTGGGGACCGGTAAATGTTAACTATGATAGTGTTTAAAGATTTAATCAGTACTGCTGAAATTTCACAGTGAATTTCCAGGGATAAAGTAGTTAATTTATTCAGTACACAATAATGATCCTTGAGAATATTTTGTAATAGGATACAAGAGCCACCATGTATTTTTGTAGTTCTTGAGAAATTGGAAGCTATGAAATATCCCTCGAGGTAGAATGTCGATATTTCAATATCACAAAGCCAGTGTTCCACAAAGCTGAGAACATGAAATTTCTTATCAGCTAAAAAAGATTCCAATTCCCCTATTTTGTTTCTAATACATTGTATATTTTGATAATAGATAGATAGGTTAGACCCAGCCAAGTCATATATATGGTTTGGCTGCCAGTTTTTAAATTGCTTATTAATACTAACATATACTAGATTAGCATTTAAACCTGTAGCGGAAGTAAAAACTTCATTGTCAACATACCTTAAAAATGATTATGCATTCTGGGTGTAACCTTTACAGATATTTTACAATGATTAGAAAACAATGAAAGAACATTTTTATCAAACAATGTAACTAGTTTATTTTTACCATTCCTATTTAAGTGAATACCAAATTTTGTATAGTCCGAATAATTTAAGTATTGGTTAACATTAAAGACAGTAAAATTAAAATTATTTTTGTTTAATATATTTATATACCTGTTGACTCTCTCAATTTTCTTGTTGTATTTAGTATTGTCAAACCTTGTGATATCAAGGTGATGTTTATTGTAGTGGTGTTAGTTGTATACTTGTTTTGCTTAATGCTACAAAAGAAATACATCGTTTTAGGAACAAACCACGCTTTATTGTAATCTCGCAGCTATCTTCGGAAAGAAACATCAAATGTAATATTTAATTATTTATGAAATAAATAGCCCGTGTATATTAAAAGGCAATGCTTTCATATAATAATAATCAATTATCGGTATTGTTAAGACATATTACATGATTTATAAGTTTAAATTTCATAAATTTGAAAAAAAGTGTGGAATCATAGATTTTGAAGGTACATATTCGTTCGTTTCCGTCGGCGCTTTCGTTATCTGTGTTTGATGTTTGTCGAATTAATTGTACAAATTTTAATAAATGTTTTAAGAAAATACCATAGTATCAGCTTGCAAACTGTTAATAATTCAGGTTTTAGGATACAGATAGTGTTTTTTGGTATTTATTAGATTTTTTGAGGGCCGAAACGAATTTTGGAAACTAACTTGATCTTCCTTCTCTCTCGCACCAACACTAACCGACCCGTTTCGGCTCTGTCGCACGGCTCGTTCGGCTTTCGAGATCGGAAAATTTCGCGGGATCATAGCTTTTTTAACACGTTAGCGAATACGTCGCCGCAAATTAATCTTTTCTGGGAAAACCCTTATTTATGGTTTTTTCGCGATAAAAACCGGCCTATGCAACGCACACAAAAATTCTCCACCAGACCTTGACCAGCCTACGCCCCCAACTCCGAATCCCTCGGATGCAAATCCCGAAAAGCAATCGATCTGCGCCTCTCAACTTTAGCACGGAGACGGGCTATCAAAACTTATAGGTTTTTGACATATTTCGCAAATTTGTAGCAATTAAAGTTAAACATCTCCTAGTCATTGTTACTGCTATTCGCTGAACTCTGCTTTATATTTAAATATCAAATCATCAAAATATTAATTCAACCAATAAGGGGCTGTATTTCCATAATCAATAAATAACAATAATTATTAATATAACTTACCGAATTCCACCTTGGAAGCAAAATCAGCGTCCTCGACTCACCTTTGGACAAGTAAGGAAGGGTTGTAGGATAAGGATCTAAGATGAATCGTTACCTGCCATCAAACACCAAGGTTCTGTGCATATATATAGTTACAAATTTTAGCAACTTGAACACAACACTTATACAGTTTAAAACATTCGAGATCGAAAACTTAAGCAAGACTGACTACTAATTAAACAAAACACCGATAACGACCTCCAATCCAAAATCGTATTCGGCACAAATTAAACAAGACACATGCAATGGCCAAATGATGGTGTTACCATTCCCCCACCCTGAAGCATCTTCAGAATGACCAAAAATAAAACAAAAAAGTAAAATAAAATTATTTCTAGAGGATAACTTGTCTAAATCAAGCTAAACCGAAATCAAATCTATATCATTGTGTGGGAAGAGGACATAAGCGTACAACTGTTCGTTTATGCTACCCTAATAATTCTATCTCTTCCTGGGAAGATTTTGTCAACAATTCCTAAAGGCCAATGAAGGGATGGCACGTTATCTTGTTTGATTATGACCAATGTACCTATATTAATGACAGTACCAGGAACATTCCATTTTTGGCGCAGTTGCAATTGCGTTAAATAAATAAATAAAAGCTGCCCATAAGTTATTTAAGATGACTGGTTCTTTGAATCAATACAACCATTTCATTGATCTTAGAAAAGAATGCAAACAATTAAATAAAAAATGTCATGAAAAATATATAAATCTCATTGAACGTAGTATCCCGCACAAAATTAAAACCTTCTGGAATTTTGTGAATTCCAAAAGAACTGAATCGGGGATTCCTGAAACAATGTATGTAGATGAAGTTGAGGTTGCTGGTGGTCGTAATATAGTTAATAGCTTCTCAAAGTACTTTGCAAGTACCTATCAAAAGGATAAATTGTCCAACTTTAATATGAAATTTATACATAGTGTTCATATTTCAAACGTTGACATTAAACCTGAGTTAGTACAGGAAAAACTTCCGACTTTGAACATATCTAAAGTTCTGGACCAGATGGTATCCCACCGAAATTATTAAAATATTGTTCAACAACACTATATTATCCTCTCTCCTTACTTCTTACTAAATCTCTGAATACTGGCTATATGCTCAATTACTGGAAACTTTCATTTATAACACCTGTTCATAAATCTGGAAAAAATCTGATTAGTAATTACAGTCCAATATCAGTACTCAGCTGCATTCCAAAAATATTTGAATGTTTGATCACCTAAAAATTAGCTTCAGTCATCAGACCAGTAATCACGGGTTTGCTGCTGGTAGATTTACCTTGAGTAATTTGTTTTACTATAAGGGAGGGATACCAAGTTGATTCCATCCATACCGACTTCTCAAAAGCCTTTGATAGTGTAAGTCATGCAATCTTGATTGCAAAACTTGAAGCACTAGGAATTGATGGCTGCTTATTAAAATGGTTGAGTAGCTATTTTCTTGATAGAAAACAAATAAATTCTGATTAGCAGGTCATGCATATGAAGAGGTCAATGTTCCTTCTGGTATCCCAAAGGTCACCACCTTGGACCCTTACTCTTTGTAGTCTTTATAAATGACCTTAGTCCAAAGATTATCAATTCTAAACACCTATTGTATGCTGACGATTTAAAACCCTTTTGTCATATAAGAACAGTTGATGACTGTGTGAAACTACAAGAAGACATTGATGCAATCTCGCTGTGGTGTGAAGAAAATAGAATGAGTTTGAATATAAAAAAATGCTTTAGAATTACCTTCAGCAAATCTCATCAACCTTTCATGTTCGATTACAACATCAATAAAACTAATTTGAGTGTTGATTATAACATCAAAGATTTGGGCATTATTTTTGATTTGTATATGAATTTTCATGAACATGTCAATATAATCACTAATAAATCCTATTAAGATGTTAGGGTTCATAAAAAGGCATTGCAGAGATTTCAATAACATAGCAGCCATGATGACACTTTATACTAGTTTGGTCCGTACCATTATTGAATATAACTGTCAAATTTGGAACCCTTACTACCAAAATCAAACTAGTCAGATAGAGAGGGTTCAAAAAAACTTTGTCAAATTTTTAAGTCCTACTGATACATTGAATTACGAAGAATCATTGAACTACAATGAAAACTCTAAAAATTAGAAGACTCACCTATGACCTATTATTACTTTTTAAGATGCCACTCACACGTTGATTGAAGTGAAATTCTTCAGCAGATTAACTTTCGAGTACCTGCTCGTTTTATATGTCATCCAACTCCTTTTCATATTCCCCAACATAGAACTAATGTTTAAATTCTACGATCACCAGATTGTGCATTGCAGCAAATGAACTCTCTTCTAAAATGAACTTTTTGGAATTACCACCAGGATGTTTCTCAAGCAACTGTAAAAAGTTTGAAATAGTTTTAAGTAAGCTGGCATTAATTTGTATTAATTCATTACAGTATTGTAAAAAAAAGAGATTTCTTCCCGTATAAAATAAATAAATAAATAAATAGTCAATATGCCATCTTTTCCAAAACGCTTCAACTAAATGATCCAACAATTTCTTCCTAGCGAATAGGTTGGGGGGGGGGGCTGAAACCACGGATGCTGGCAACGAAGATAATGGAGTTAAGGTAAGAAAATGAGCTGCAGTTAATGGAACAGGATCTGAAGGATCGGTACTTGCTACCCTATGGTCTTACGCAGATGGGTTTTAACTACTTTAATTTGTGATTCCCAAACCCCTGAAAAATGTGGGCTTAAAAGTGATTGAAATTTCCAAACAATTTTTTTAGTTAATAATTCAGTTCCAACCCCCCTTTTATATTCGTCGGAATTTACTAATAAGTACAAGTCTTCTAATTCATTCTTGGCTCCGATAAAAATTGTTGCACAATCAGAATATATTGTAGAAACTGCTCCCCAGCAAGACAAAAATCTTTTAAGCGCAGCTAAAAACATCTGTGGACAAGTCGGAAACTAATTTCAAATGTAACTGTAACGCATTAATACATAAACAAATAAAAAGACATAAGTATGCTTTATGACTTCGAATATCACGTCCTCGAATACGAGTAACAAAAAACGAACCTCCGTAATCGACACCACAGTGTAAAAAAGGTTTCACCTCTGTAACTCTTGCAGAAGACAAATTGGCCATTTTTCGAAATACACCTTTGGAAGCAAATCTAAAACAATGATTGCATTTGCTTAGTTCATAACGAAAAACATTTCGGGCCCCAAGTATCCAAAACCCTTGGCGCAAAATCGCCGAAACTGGGCCCGGATCAGTGTGTAAATTTTGCCGATGACACTGATCGATTAATAATTTAACAAAATTGTCCTTACCGGGCAATAGAAAGGGATGATGATCAAATCTTAATTTAGAATTACTTAGCCTCCCACCCACTCTAATCAATCCATCTTGAAGAAATGGACTAATTGCATGAAAACGGATCGAACACGAATTTTCCTTTTCTAACAACAAAATTTCCGAATAGAAATGTCGAAATTGCACAATTCTGATCAATACTAATTCTGCCATTTTTAATCGGAAACTAGAATGGTCCCTGAGGATTGTAAAATTTTTAAAAATCTGATTACGTATACTGTTGCTCGCAATAGTCAATTCCAAGACGAACAGCATACTATTAAGTCAAATAAAAGATACGAATCAGGCTTAGTTGCCAAGAGTGCAACAGTTTTTTTTCGGGTAGATCTTCGTCATATACAGGAATACGATTAATTGGCCACAATGAAGACGACAATTTTAGCCAATCGGGACCACATAACCAAGCGTTCATAGCCATAAACTGCGAGGGTTTAATACCACGAGAGAAACTATCACTGATATTTTGTTCGCCTTCCATATACTAGGACTCTAGAGGGACTAATTCTTGTATTTGAGCTACCCGGTTAGCTACAAATATTTGCCACCGATAAGGTAGTGTTGATAACCAGTTCAGGGCGACAGTGGAATCGGAGAAAGCGAAAATGTGTGCAATTTGCACACGAGATTTTAGAGTAGTCTTTACAAATTTCAATAATTTAGCTAATAAAAGAGCCGCACAAAGTTCCAGCCTTGGGATGGACTGAACCTTTATGGGTGCTACCTTGCTTTTAGCACAAACCAGATTGATATAAACATCTCCACTAGGATGCATGGTTTTCATGTAAACGACCGCTCCGTACGCGTCTAAGCACACATCGCAAAACCCACCAATAAGATAGTTCCATCAGGATTATCAATTAACATTCAAGTTATTTTAAAACCAGAAAGAAGATACAGTTCCGCTTGTAAACGTTGCCAATGCACGGACAAATCTCCTTCCATAACTTCATCCCAATCCAAATGAAAAGTCCACATTTTTTTAATAAATATCTTAATTAACAATGTTACAGGAGCGATAAATCCACAAGGGTCAAACAATCTACCAACAGTAGATAACAAATTCCGTGTAGTACAAGATTTTAGTTTAATATTAATGCTAAATTTAAAAACATCATGGTGGGGATGCCACTGTAGATCTAGTATCTTAAGGTCATCGTCGTCAAAATTCACTATTTTAGAACAACGATCTGTATTGGGAATTATATGCAGTAATTCCTCCGAGTTACTAGCCCACTTTGTCAAATGAAATTGTCCAAGTTTAAAAGTATCAGTTAGTTGCCAATATAACGTTCTAGCTTCTTCCAAACTAGCAAGACGATAACAAATCATCTATGTAAAAATATTGTTGAATTATTATATGTGCCAGCGGATATTTGTCTCCTTCATCCATCACTAGCTACTGCAACGTTTCAATGCTAAAAATGGAGAACATTTCAAACCAAAAATGAGACAGTATTTAAACAAATACACATCAACTGGATCGTTTCTTGAAAAACGCCATAGAACTTGTGGATATTTCCTTTGCAAAGGGTCTACTTGAATTCTCAAGTACATCTGACAAATGTCAGCAGTAAATTCTATAGAGAATAATTGAAAATTCAAAAATATGTCAACCACATTACTTTGTAATTTCGGGCCTGTATATAACAAATCATTAAGATAAACTTGGGTCGAAGTTTTCGCACTTCCGTCAAAAACACATCACAACGGTGTTGTAGAACTATTCTAAAACACGGCATGATTAGGTAAGAAATAATTCGGAAGCATATATTTCTGGATTTGGCACCAACAACATATATCCTTCTTTTAAATAATCTTTAATAACCTTTGAATATTGAACCTCAAATAGCGGCGATCTATCAAATTTTCTTTCTAAAGAATAAAAACGGTTAAGTGCCGTACAATAAAAATTTCCTAATTTCGAAGAACTATACTTAAATGGCAGCGTTACCATATAACGACCACTTAAGTCTCGGTGCATCGTCGATGCGTAAATTTTTTCACAATCCCGATCATCGAGATGATCAAAACTTTGTTTCGAAAAGTCTTCGACTTCCCAAAATTTTCTAACTAAAGAATCCAATGTAGGTTCGACAACTGAATGAAATGTCGGAAACTTTCCTGCTTGCGGACAAAGTGTTGGTGCGGATCCTGTAACTACATATCCTAGCTTAGTTTCAATAGCAATAAGCGAATGTAAGGACCCAGATACTTTTTGAGAACCTAACAAAGTTGGAAACAATTCCGTCCCAATTATTCCATCAATAGTACCCGGCATATCAAACTTATCGTCAGCTAAAGATAAATCACTTAAATATTCCAATAAATCGTGGCGAACCTTGCAATCTGGTAATCTATCTGTAATTTCATCAACCAACAAAACCTTTATTTTACAATATATGTCTGAATAAAATCGAGACGAAATTGCTGTTGTAGTAACACCCTTTATTACATTACCACAACTACCAATGCCTTTAACGATTGAGCTACGAGGATCAATATCCAATTGAAGCAACTTAGCACAATTTTAGGTAAGAAAATTGGCTCAACTGCCCGAATCGAGTAAAAGTGTAACCTTAGATTGCTTGCCATTTTTACCAAAAATATTTACCATAACCATCGACAAAATCACAGTGCAATTGTCTGTGACATTATCCAAAATTGAGCAAAACGATGCTGTGTTCGGGTTTCCCTGCATAGACTCTGCCACTGGTACATCGTATGATGTCGCAGGAACAGTGCAGGCTACCTTAGAATGGTCCTCTTTTACCTCAACGACACGATAATTTTCTTGGGGATTAATTTTGTCCCCCGTATAATAAGATTGAGGTTTACCAAAATGTAAGAGGGAATTATGTTTACATTTGCAAAAATCACAAGAAACACGACTTTTGCATTCAGCTACCCGGTGTTGTCCAAAACAACAAATACATAAATTTTTATCTTTAACAACCTTGAATCTTTCAGGTGGCGATTTAGCAAAAAATGCGCTATACTGGGATATATTATGGTGTAACTGACAAATAGCGCATTTACTACCACTTATTTTATCCTTAACAAAAAACGACTTCCTTTTACTATAATTAGATGCTGTTCCCGCTTTATTCTGAGCTGAGGTTATAGCAAAAATCTGAGCTTGTTCATTTATAAATTCTATTACTTCCTTATAAGTCAAGAGAGTTGATTTTCTCCGATTATTTTCAAAAAGATTTCTAGTCTGCACATCTAACTTAGACCATATTAAGTAGGCATAAATAAAATCTAACAAAACATCAATATTCAATTTGTGTAACGCTCTATATGCTGAATCGCACCTTTCAAAAATATTGTTTAATCCATTTAACGAGGTAGTTACTGCAGGTTTCAACTCTAAAATTTATTCTAAATAACTGGAAGCTAAAGCTCGCAAATTATGATATCTTTCGATAAAAGACTGCCAAAGAATTTCATAATTTGCTGATGTTGGAGGTGGTTATCTAATGAAAGGTATTAAAGTGGTGATACCAACACTCCTACAAAAGTATGAGCTTGATTTAATTCATGACGATCATATAGGCATTGTACGGGCAAAAATGTTTGCGAGATCTGTAGTTTGGTGGTCGACTCTTCAGAGGATTCCATAGTGTAGTTGGTATGCATGTGACTACTATGCCCAAGATCCCGGGTTTGAATCCCAACAAGGTCCGCTTCAAAAATGTTAGGCAAGCATTTTTCACAAAAATATACTCTCGTTTGGGTGAGAGGTAAAATGGGGGTCCTGCACGTGAGTGTTATCACACACATTAAGGATCCTTACTTTGCTTCGAAGAGCAAGGGTTCGGCAAAATAAAAAATTTTCCAGGTAAAACACTCGCTTCCTGGCCGATATAGTACCTTTGGTGCAGCACTGGAAAATCAAATGTAAAGCCTTGCAACCAGTGATCAGTGAGACTCCAATAGCACGAGAGATTGTCGTTCCTATAACACCCTGTGAGACACCAACCGTTCTGGGGAAAATTAATTCGTCTGAAAGTAACAGAAATCCTAACATTCTGTCTCAAAATGGTGGTGTGCTCAATAGTACAAACTACCAATCCAAACCCTTCGAATACTGTCCCGTCTTCGCCTGCATTAATGGATGAGGAAGGGTGTCGTATTACGTGTGTTTGAAGAGAACCATTAAGATTGAATCTATAACTTTATTGTTAAGGAATCTATTTGTTCCCTTTTAGAAGGGACGAAAATGTTATATATAATTGTACGGTTGAGGTGGTTCGCAGTTACGGTAGAGTTCATTAGGCCTGCTCTGATATATTGGTTTTGAATTGAGGATCTTAGGGTGCACCAAAAATATCTGACAGAGATCATCAGCAGTAGAATTGTATTTTAAACTAACAGGAGTAATAATACTCGTGAACGTTTTGTGTTTATGTTTACTGAGCTACAAAGAACATAACAAAAAGCAATATAGAAATCTAGTACAATGGAATAGTAGTGTTAATTAAAGATTAATATTTTTTACGAGTTCTGTTAATAATTACCTGAACAGTGAAGGTTGTTGAGGTTTTTTAAGGTTAATGTACGTGCAATTATATTATCGAGAATTATTGTTTAACCTTATATGGAATTTTATTTTGAGTTGGTTATGAGGTGGGTAAGGTGATCTTTGTGACAGGATATCTAATTATCCCAATGATGAAGTCATATTTGGGAGACTGTTATTTTGAAAAATGTTCGAATTTGATAGAAAATCAAGAAGTGTTTATTTTAAAATGTGATTACAAAAGATAAAAGATGATAGGATGACATTTCGGAAAACCTACAGCAAGGAGACTTATTCGGAATAACCATCTTCCAGATAGCAAGAATAGTAAAGGAATTGCTAGGATATGGTGTTTCGTCACCCTTTAATTTGGACAATTATTTATTTACAGAATAAACTCTGAAACTAGTTTAATACTCTTGCCTACTATCACCACTTTTACATTAAGACATTTCTCAGCTGGTTGTTAAATTTACTTAAAGTAACACCAAAAAAGTCCACTTAAGAGTATCATACATTACCAGTACTGCTCAATCTTGTAATTGTGGAATTTAGTCTGCAGTTTGTTCTATGCTGAAGAACATGCAAAAGAGTTTGATATCTCGTGGAATGAGGAGGCACATGAAGGCATACCTGTTGAAGAATCTCACTAGAGTCAATATATGAGGTAATTTTTTGAACCATAATAATAAATCATTTATTTTCCTTCTAATTTGTAAAGTACTCATGTTTAAAACTTTTATGGCGTTGTCATATGTCAAAGCATCCACAGGTATATTCAACTTAAAGAGTAAATATTTTACAAAATTTTTTTGAATCTTCTCAATCTGGGATATTTAATTTTGATAATAAGGATACCAGACTGGTAAATCGAATACAGCATTTTTATAGCTAATACATTTTTGAGATCAACACAATTTCTTTTTATGAATCCAATCATTTTATAAGATTTATTAGTTTTTCTGTTAACATGCTACAGTGACGAAGAGGTAGAAGCGATCTACAAAGATATCGAAGACATATTAAGACACATAAAAGGACATGAAAATTTAATAATTACGGCGGATTTTAATGCAGTGGTAGGTGAGGGTAGGGAAGGAGCGGTAGTAGGTTTATTTGGTTTACGCACTAGAAACGACAGAGGAAGTAGACTGGTAGAATTTTGCGACAAGAACAATTTAATCATTACAAACACATTTTTTCAACATCATGCTAGAAGACGATATACGTGGAAGATGCCAGGAGATATAGGAAAATATCAAATAGATTACATTCTTGTTAGACAACGGTTTAGGAATCAAGTAAAAGACTGTAGAAGCTACCCAGAAGCAGATATAGACACTGACCACAACATCGTAATTATGAAGGCCGCACTTAAATTTAAAAATTTGAAAAAAAGAAACGGAAAAAGGCACTTGGACCTACAGAAACTAAAAGAGAAAGATATTCAAGAAAGATTCGAAACAAGGTCAAATGAATTGCTCAAAGATATCGGGAAAATATCTGATACTAAGGAAGTAGAAACAGAATGGAATAACATTAAATCCAGCCTCGACATGGCGGCCAGAAATATTCTGGGGTATACACAAAAAGAAAATAAAAAACCATGGATAACAAAGGATATCCAGAATTTAATAGAAGAAAGACGAAAATACAAAAATAAATCAGACGAAACAGGAAAACAGAGATACAAAGCCATAAAATGGGAAATTATTCGCAAATGCAGGAAAGTTAAAGAACAATGGATTGATGAAAAGTGCAAAGAGGTACAAACTAAGATGGAAGTAGGAAAGACAGATGAAGCATACAAACTAATTAGAATCAATTTTAGGGATATAAAACCGTATAGCAAAAATATAAGGGAAAATATAGAAAATGTAGAGAAAGTGGATAGATGGCAAGAATATATAGGAAATTTATATGCAGGAGAAGAACTAACTGCATTAGAAAAGGAATCAGACATTGAAAATGATGACTTGGGATATCCTATACTTAGAGATGAATTTGAATTAGCATTAAAGGATCTGAAAAATGGTAAGGCGCCAGGTACAGATAAGGTGCAAGCGGAGACTCTAAAAGCCGCTGGTCAAGCAGTAACAGAACGTCTCTTCCAACTTGTAAGCTATATGTATGAAACAGGCGAGATACCTAAAGATTTCAAACATAACATCATAGTAACTATACCAAAAAAGAAAGGCGCAGATAGATGTGAAAATTTTCGAACAATAAGTTTGGCAGCACACGTATCAAAAATATTAACTAGAATTGTACAAAGACGAATGGAAAAACGGACTAAAGAAATACTAGGAGAAGACCAATTTGGGTTTAGGCGAAACAGGGGAACACGGGAGGCTATCTTAGCTCTGAGGGTGATAATGGAGAAAACAATAGAAAAATGGGAAAGCGTGTATATAGGGTTTGTAGATCTGGAAAAAGCATTTGACAATGTAAAATGGAAAAAAATGCTCGAAATACTCAAAAAGATTGGAATGAGTTATAGGGATAGACGGAGAGTACATAGCTTATACAAAGAGCAAACACGAGTAATAGAATTAGAGCAGGAACGTAGAGAAATAAACATCAGGAAAGGGGTGAGACAGGGATGTTCCCTATCCCCATTAATTTTTAACTTGTACATTGAAGAGGCAATGAATACTGTCAAATGCTGGAAGACATTTGGAATTACTATGCAGGGACAAAAAATTGATATGCTTAGATTTGCAGATGATATAGCGGTATTAGCATCTAGCAAGGAAGAGTTAGAAGCTGCTCTCAATGAAATGGAAACGGTTCTAACAGAGAGATACGGTATGAAAATTAACAAAACTAAAACTAAAGTTTTAGTATGCAAAGGTGGGGAAAATAAATCAAAAACAAGAATACAAGTATGTAACACGAACTTACAAGAGGTTAAGGATTTCTGCTACCTAGGAAGCCAAATAACGCAAGATGGGAAAAGCACAAAAGATATAAAATTAAAAATATAAAATCTGTAGGTTAGTTCAGAATAGGAAACAATGATGGTACGCGTCTAACCAGTTTCAGGACTGAAGACCCAATAATGATGTTAACATGTTCAATAAATCTCAAAGAAAAATCAAAAATTACTCCCAAGTCTGTTATTGACCGAACCACAACCATATTCACATTATTTATTTTATAATCAAATCTTACTGGCTGACAAGATCTACTGAACGTGAAGCAATTACACTTTTTTATATTTAAGTACATTCCATTTTCTTTGCCCCAGTATAAGATTGCATCAATATCTTCTTGTAAATATAAACTATCTTTTATTATATTAATATTTCGATAAAGCTTTAAAGCGTCAGCATACAATAGGTAACTTGAATTTCTAATCATTTGTCCAATATCATTAATAAAAATAACAAAAACAAGGGTCCAAGATGTGATCCTTGTGGAACACCTGAGGGCACATGAATTTCTCCAGAAGTATATCCATTTATTCTAACTACTTGCTTCTCAACCATTCAAGTAAACTTCTTTCTATCCCTAGTAGAATAAGTTTGCAATTAAAATGTCATAATTTACGCTATCAAATGCTTTGGAAAAGTCCATATAAATGGAGTTTACTGGAAACCCGTCATCTAATGCTGATTAGATAAAGTCCTTATATATAAGTAGATTGCTCATAGCTGATCTGCCAGCTATAAATCCATGTTGCTGATTTGCTATTAACGGACTTAGTGTTGAAGATAATATTTCTGTAATCAGACTTTCAAATATCTTAGGTATACAACTAAGTACAGATATTGACGTGTAATTATTGATTAAATTTTTCTTTCCTGATTTATGCACCGGAGCTACATAACTAAGTTTCCAGAAATAGGGTATGTGGCATTTTTCCAATGATAACGTAAAGAGTAACCAAAGAGGATAGTATAGACTACCCGAGCACAGTTTAAGCAGTTTTGATGGAATGCCATCAGGTCCAGCATTTTTCCTTGTATCCAATTTCATGAGTTTTTCCTGTACTGCTTCTAGATTAATTAGTAAAGCCTTTCAAAGTAAATAGTACGTGTAAAGTAGTTTTATATTTCAGCCATTTTACTCTTTTTTTTTTCATTTTTCATAAGAACCCACTGCCGTACTACTGAAAGTCTTCCGGTGCATCCTAGAATTGTTACAAGGCTCTCTCTCGTCCCTTCTGGGCAAATCAAAATTGGTAACGTAATGTCATTTTTATCCGTAACATGTAAATAAAGTTATTAAACAATGATAGCATGCAAAAGATAATGTGAATAATACCAATCCAAAATCTATTGATAAAAGTCGGAATACGCAAATGTCTGCAAATATTGTAATATTAAGGGATAATTTTCTATTAGATTGTCCAAAACAATAATCGACCACGCATGATGTAATTTTATACTTAATATGGTATATGCAACTGTAGCTTATAAACGATCATTAGGCATGAGAAAACCACTAAGAATGAGAAGTACTTCATAGAAATAGATTAATAAATAAATATAAAGCTAAATAAATTTTAAATGAGCTTATTGAATCCGCAAAGTAAAAGATACCTTAAAATACCCAATTTCACAATATAAAACTAAAAAATATGCCTCAAGGAGAATTTAAGTTCTGAATTTGTTCTGTTGCAAATATTGTTAGTCACACAGCCACAGAAGTTAATGCAGAAAATAATATAAAAGAAGTACATATTTTGATTATATTTAAACTACATTTATTACATTATCTCATCTCATCTTCCATAGAGAAATAGCATTATCAAGATTTGTAATATTCAATTCTTAGCATAACTAATAAAATGTTAAACAATTTGGTCAATTCAAATTTTGATGATAAATCTTAAGATGTTTATGCATATTCTGCCCATTGAAAGAACTAATTATTCTATGTTTAATATTAGCAGAAATGGTAGGGTTTCCTCAAGGATGTCCTGACCAAATTTCGAAAATGAGATGTTTTGTATTAAAAATTTAATATTATATAAACTATTTGTTAATCCTCTTACATATCTCAAGATAAAGCCTGATTAAATAAGCAATGGACCTCCCCTAATGAAACAAAACACTCTTATTAAATAAAACATTCTACAGTTATGAGATATGTGCTTGTTACACATATCACAAAGTTTACAGCGACTATATTGACTATATTCACTTCATTTTCTTAACGTTAGCCTATATTTGGCACCTAGAATTAATAAACTGATCTATGCTATACTTACAGGTGTGGATTCTTCATCAGATGATTTTCGCTTTCTGAGCTTTTTGTTGATTATCTTTTTTGTGTAAGTCTTAAAGTCTCTCGGTTTTGACAATGGCATTTCTACGAATTTAGTTTCTAACAGCTGAAGTGGGTCAGTCATTGGAGAAGCTTCTAATTTAGATGGCATCCGTGTTTTCGAAGAATAAAAATTTGGAAGTTGTTTGTTGATATTGTTCTTTTCTACAGATTTACTTTCTGTATCTACTTCTTGTTTTATTTTATCATTCTCTGTAGAACTTATTTTGCTGGCTAACCCTTTCACCTGCGAAACAAGTAAATTAATAAACTTATATTAAATACTATACAATTTTTAACTAACCTTTAATTTTTCTGCAACATCTAAAAGCTCGGGTACCTTGGTTTGATCTATGTTAATTTCTCCAGCATACATAAAATCTGCCAATAGTTTTAATATCCAAAATGGCACACCACTCAAAATTATAACAGGATGCTGAAATGGACTTATCCCACTTAATATTTCTTCAAAATAAGGACTACATGCTGAAAGTATCATCTGAAAATTTAGCAAATGTTAGTTAAATATGTAAACGTTAATAAAACTACAGAATGTATAACATATTTATGTTATCGTGGCAAAATAATAAAGAAGCGATATAACATATTAAGACGGGAAATTATCTCTGTATTCTTCTGGCACAATCTTAATGTCTACTTTTTTTTTTAATTGTGAAAATGGTTTTGGTTTTAAATAGAATAAAAGAAGATGATAGAGAAATGAAATATTTTGAGTTAATTTTGAATATTTTTTTGTCAAATTTTTCTATGTAAGATTGAGCCCAAAGTATTTCTCCATAAGTACTATGTAAATTTAAATCTACCAGTATTCACGGACATTCCTAATAGTTCTGTAAGTTTTAATCAAGTGTCGCTACACTATTTTCATTCCAAGGGATCTGGGAATAATGAATTACTATTAATCATACTGCAACAAACGTATTCTACTTCCTGTTCCGTCTTTTTGCAGCATCAAATTTTATTTTAATATTAGGATTAGGAGAATTTTGAATCCAGTACAGGATTATTAAATTCCTAAACACCGTACAATGACATGCAAATTATTTAAATATACAAAGTTTATTTTCATAAATTTTCTTATAATAAAATCTGGATCATGAGGCACAAAGCTTAACTGCTACCCTAACTTGTGTTTGGAAAGAACTCCTAGTTCACACCCACTCCAGTAATTCAAACCCCTGACAACACAAACAACCAAAATTCTAATATTAATGATCCATAAATGAGCATCGCTCATATAAATTAATAATGAAACTTAAGTAAAGACGCGCTTGTATAACATTAATAGAATTAGACTAGAACTAAAACCAAAAGCCCTAAAAATAATACCAAATTACTTAAACTATTTCAAAAGTGTTAGGTCTCCATACAATTTTACAAAATGACAAAAATTAATATTCCTACCCGTAACGTGAATATCTCAAAGAATCAAAATCGTCCCAACACCAGCCATTCAACGCACCCAGACGTCGATAGATTTAAACATTTGAAGACACTTTAAAACAATAATTGTAGATGTCTTATAATCTGTGCACTGAGTTTTGCAAAGCACTGTCCCGCTTTTAGTATCGTCGTTTGTCTTCAGAACATCAGAAATACATCTCCCTTAACACCGCACGTCCTATTTATAACTTGACCCTTGACCTCCCAAATTAAAACAACCCAACATGGTTCAAGAGTATTACAATTCTCAATCATGTTACAAATCACGTAGACTGTTTAAACATATTCAACAATGCGAAAATCAGGTTCATTGACAATATGTAAAATCCCACAATTTAAACCTATGATCTCTCACATAAGCACTTAAAAATTACAAATGTTTTCACATAAATACAATATTTACCTTGATATTTCGGCTTATCACAGCAAATGCTAATTTTATTGAATGGAATAATAAACTCTTTAAGTTAAAATTACCTGCCTACATGCATGTAGCAGTTGAGAATAATAATGAATGCAATTTTCAAAAAAATTGACAATTAATTTCTTTTAAAAAGTTTCACTTGATAATAAACGAACAATACCAGTAAAATATCCATCCATTTGAATAAAATAAAACGTAATTCCATATACGTGTTCTCAAAAAAGAAATTCCAGCTTTTATTGTGAATTATAAATTAAAATTATGCTATAATCTACAAAAATCTCCAACAAAGTATTTTTTATTTAAATTAATTATGTTGCTCAAAGCTTTGTGATTTCCTTAATGTTCAAATTAATTACGACCAGTTTCAAATATACCCACCCTGTGACATTTAAGTATCTTTTCTTCTGCAATTAAAGTCACATCTACATATTTCTCCATTTCTAATAAATGTGGAAAAGACATTTGCATATTGGAATGATGACTGTTCCATCGTAAGCAGACCTCTTCCCTGGTGGTGGTGGTGGTATTTCAATCACTTTTGGTGTAGATGTTCGTATTTTAGTAGCATGTCGTGTTACCTTTAATTTGGTAGGTGACAGTGGTTGACTTTGTAGTGGCGAATTAACAGATGGTATTTGAATTTTTGGAGTAAGCTGCATTCGGTGCTGAAAAGGCATAGCATCTGAAAATATACATTAAATATTTAGACTAGGTGATCAAATCTTGTTTGATATTAAAATATTCACCTAAAGTTAGGTGTTACTTATTATTTTTCAATGTAATTCCTTATGCTTATGTTCGCTCTTCAAACAAATGTACAGTAAGACCCTGCTTAACGCGAAGGATACGTTCCATCAAAGTAGAGCGTAATGCAAAACAGCGCTAAACGAGGCTATCTTAACATGTAAATAATGGGGTTAGGAAATTGGGTAGGTATTAAATTTAATAATTATGTTTTTTTAATAAAAATAAAACCAAACATCTATTTCTTACAAAAATACTTATAAAAACAAAAAAAAATCTAAGTCAGATCATTCAGTCTATTCTGTGTTTCCAATTTTCTGCCTTTTTGTCAAGAAGGCATCTAATGTAGCTTGCGTTTTCGTTTTGCGTTCTGTTAGAAATTGTTGATAAGTGAATAAAGCATCTATAACATCCCTTCTTCTTTTGAACTCCTGTCAAAATTTGGATCATTTTCAACAAATTGGTCCATAATTTCAGTTATAGAGGTCAAACTCCTTTTTACAAACGTCATCAAAAGTTCTTTTTGCTCTTCTTCGAAATCACTACTATCAATATTTTTGTTTTCTTCTTGCTCAGTTAATTCCTTGAGCTCATCATTAGAAAGACTAGCTGCTGTTTCTTGAACTATTTCTTCGACGTCTTCCACATTTACCCCATCTAAACCGGTTTGTTTCGCTAATTCCACTATTTGTTCCACCCCATCTAAACCGGTTTGTTTCGCTAATTTCATCCATATCGACAGAGTGTCCAATGTCTTCGTTCTTACTTAAATCTGGCCAAATGTTCTTCCATACTCCTTTCAAAGATCTTTCTGTCATTTCATTCCACGAAAGGCTTATATTTGCTACAGCATTCATGATATTGTAGTTTTTCCAAAATTCTCTTATTGATTGCTTCTCTTCTCCGTCCGTTTTTTCAAACATCTGCTTAAATGTCCACCGCAAGTACTAAGCCTTAAAATTAGATATAATGTCTTGGTCCATCGGTTGGATTAAGGCTGTTGTGTTAGGCGGCAAAAAAATTACTTCGACTGGAATGCATGTTGTTAAGTCTGATAAATTTGTTAGGTGGCTTGGAGCATTATCAATTAATAGTAGTTCTCTTTGTTCAAGTTTTTTAGTTTCGCAATTACGTTTAACAGACGGGCAGAAATGTTCAGTGAACCAATCCTGGAAAATTTTCATAGTTATCCATGATTTTTTATTAGTCTCCCAAATTACAGGTAAAGTTGATTTAGATATGCCTTTCGTCGCTCTTGGGTTTTTGGAGTGGTAAACTAGTAGTGATTTTAATTTGAAATCTCCGCTTGTGTTACCAACCAGTAGAAGTGTTAAGCGATCTTTTGCAGGTTTAAATCCCGGTGCTCGTTTCTCTTCACGAGATTGAAATGTTCGTTTTGGAATTCTTTTCCAAAACAGGACTGTTTCATCAACATTAAAAACGATTTTTAAATAATTAAATTTTTATTTTTATACTTATTCATTTTACTTTTTAAATTAGTATAAATTTAATGTGTTTTCTGCCTTTTAAATGCATTTTCAACTAAAATAAATATTGAGCACTTCGGCTACAACAAAATTTCTACAAGAAGTAGAAAATAAAATGCACGTTTTTCTCTTAATTTTTATTGAAATTTTAAGGTATATATTAAGACCATTGACATAAAAATATTAAATATATGTAATAGATAAATCACGATACATTCATTTTCAACTTTTTACTATTAACATGCTGTGCTAACTAACTAGTCGTAGAGTGGGAAGATCGTAGAAAATGAAAAAAAAAGAGAAAACAGCAAGACCGATTCGACCCAGAGGATTTTACATATTTTTCTTCTAACAGAGGTATACGTATGAACATTAACATAGATAAATCTAATAGTATCTAAAGGAGGGGTAAATAAGTCAAAAACCATAATACAAATAGGAAACAAAAACTTACAAGAGGTTAAAGATTTCTGCTACCCAGAAAGTCAAATAACGCAAGATTGGAAAAGCGCAAAAGATATAAAACAAGATTAGCACAAGGTCGTGCTGCATTTAACAAGAAAAAGCAACTACTATGCTCGAAGACAATAAACATAGAAACAAGGAAAAGATTGCTGAAAACATATGTGTGGAGCACAGCACTGTACGGATGTGAAACGTGAACAGTGGGAGAAGCGGACAGGAAAAAGGTGGAAGCCTCATATGCATGATGAAGATATCATTAACAGACAAAGTTAAGAACAAAGAGGTTCTCGAAATGGTAAGGGAAGAAGGAAATGTGTGGAAAACAGTAAAAACAGGAAATAGAATGATAGTACACATACTAAGACATGAGGGAATAGTGCGTGATATATTACAAGCAGAGAAAAGAAAAAGAATTGTAGAGGTAGACCTAGATTATACTATTGCACGCAGATAGTGAAAAATGTAGGCTGTGGGAATTTAAGGGAAATGTGTAGGTTATTTCAGAATAGAAAACAATGGAGGTACGCATCTAACCAGTTTTAGAACTGAAAACCTAACGCTAATCATATAAACATAAACAAAACAATCACTTTCGTACCACAGTAATCCACCATTTTAAACATTGTCGTTCACTTTATGTTCCATCTCTTATTGTAGGATTAAAGCTGCATGGTAACACTGGTCATCATGTCACATCTCGCTTAAAGTTGTTTTTATGTTTAAAACAGCAAACAAATACATGTTTAGGAAACATCACTAAAATTATCGGTGTTGCATACGATAAACAAACGATGGAGAAAAATACAATTTTTGTTTTTCAAAGTAAAACCTTAACTAAAATACACGAATTCTATATCGTCCAACAAACTTCTTACAACCCTCAAATATCTACTTCAAACGTATGCATGTATTGATAAGGAACCAGAAAAGATAAACATAAACATGTAGAAATGTAGCAAACGTAAATTTTAATATGTAGGAACAGAAACCGTTTTTATGGTAACGAGGCATTAAAGTGTTTTTTTTTCTAATATCAAATAGGACGTAACAATCAAAACAAATATAAATCTGTTTATTATTGTAAAGAGATAGGTAAAAGAAAAAAAATTCTAAGAATAAACATAATGCAGAAAACGCATATTTTGTAAGAAACTAAATTTTTAATCGTCATTTTTATTATAATACTTAAACAGAAATACTAGCATACTAACTTTTTTTACAATTAGTTCATTTCTTAGTTTTGAATGTGTGAGTCCAAACGATGAAAATGTTCGTTCCACAGATGCAGAAGAAGCTACTGCACACAGGAATTATTTTACAATACGAAAATTCTTTGATATATCAGTGTTAATTATTGCGGCGGTATTTCGATAACTAAGTGGTAGAGCAAAGTGGATATTAAATAGGCAAATAATGATAATAAATAACGATTACTTCAAAGCACTTACCTTTGTAAATATAGCGAAGCGTAGCACATTTATTTTATTGCGGCCATTCAGAACGGAAAACGATAGGAGACTCGTTCGTCCTCTTCATGGCAGGTGATAAGACAGTTCTTGCACATGCAAAAAGACACAACATAGTCATCGATATCGCACCACTTACAATACGCAGGCACGTATTAGGTCGAAACCGAAACGAACGTAAGGTAAGGACCCTCATGAATCACGATAACGTATAAAAATATAAAAGAAACTTAGAGGTGCCGTGCTAACTACAAAAGTAGAGAGTGGGGCAGTCCACATAAACAAAAAAAGGACATCGCCATCAAATTTTCATTGACAATAAACACAACATATTTCTATTTAAAAAACAATTATATTTTACGGACAAATTTTTGATAATTGATGTACAAAGTGACGTACGTATTGCAACAAGTAAAAAGGATCGGTAATAAACAAAAAAGGGAATGCTTATGATTTCTTTTAAATGAACATTTTCAGATAAACACAGTACATTAAGAGCAATTTCTAACAAAAGAGTTAAAGTAACAAGAGACATTCATGAAGCTAGTTTCGAAGCAGGTTTTTGTATACTTGCTCTGCCCGTCACAGTAATGTGATTTGAGTTTCTTTGTGGTGCATGGGTTACGCATCAAAATACTGATAAGCAATAATCTCTTGATATAAAAAACAAGGTAACATAATTCCATGTGCCGAGAAACTTATCTTGCACCTAAATCATTTGAGGTGAACCGGCAAAACATCTTGATCTCGCTCACTGAGGAATTGTCACCACGGTAGCCAGTAGCGTTAATGCAGCAACCATAACTGTACCAGCGAGCCTATGCAAAAGAGCTAAAACGAAATTCCTTTAAGCCATTAACAACTATGTAAGAAACCTACCAATGCACAGAGGATATAAGCTTATCCAAGGAAGTGTAAGCATGCATCGCTCTCAAATTAACAGCATTAGGAACGCAGACAATACATATTAGGACAAAATGCAGAATAGAAGTAAACCCAGTTTAAGAAATGATATGATAATCGATTAAAATATTAGGATACCACATATCAAGGAACACTTCTAGAGTATTTCTAATGCATATATCGATAAAGAAACCAGCAAATTCGAATTCAATCGCCTTCAGTAATAACACGTGAAAAATTTATTCTATACAAACTTTTGATACTACTTTTAATAAAGCGAGCGTATTTTTTCATAAAGCAAAGATTATTGAAAACCAAATACATTTTCGCTGTTATATCAAACAATAGAGATAGTGCGAGGTACTTCGACTTAACCTAAATATACTACTAACATTCTGCAGGGAGTTGACCAACCACTTATTTCAATTGTATTAGAATAAGTTTTATGGTAACACAACGAGTTATTAAATTTTAATACGTGATTAGAGGCATCTCCTATAACAGGTAGTTATACAAAATATCGAACTGGAAGTGCGGGAATATTTGAAAAAGTCATAAATCGAACGAAAAATTTAGAAATGTAAAACTGAACGTAACACCTTTTGTTATCGTCAGTTTATGTTTGGGTTTTACAATAAAAACATGTATCTTGTAAGCATAATTATTATTATTAGTCACCTACCTCCGGTTACCAGTGGCGACGAAGAAAAAACAATTAACTCTGATACCCTGTACTTTTGCATAATATAAACTTATAAAGAGGAAAATTTAAAATGAATAAGAAAAGCGCTTCAAACGTAGCTGAATTAATTGGTCATTTACGAGAATTTAATTCAGTACATTCTTAATGGTCTTTATATAAACCGCGTTTAGAAAACTAGTTTATCACTAACAATATCACGGATAATCCGCTGAAACGTGCTATTTTATTAAACATCTTAAGTGAAAATGATTATAAACTAATTTACAATTTGTGTTTACCAAATTTACCAAAGGATGCAAATTATGATGATTTAATCAAATTATTAAATGAGCATTTTAAACCCCAACAATCATTTTTTGTTGCAAAGTACAAGTTTTACAAATCGCAAATGAATTCTTGTGAAACGTTGTGGGAATGGTGTGCAACAATAAGAGGCTTAGCGTCTCAATGTGAGTTTACGGCAGAAGAATTAGGATGGGTCCTACAGGATCAGTTCGTAGTAGGGCATGGTGTAAGATCGCTTGTTTGAAGAGAAGGTGACATTTAGCCTAGAGGAAATATGGGATCTTGCGACAACTAAAATTGCAGCACAGCAATCATCTTTAGAAATTAAGCAAGAACCAGCGCCAAATCAGGTGCAATCATGTAAAGTGACAACGTTTAAAAATGGAAGGTTGCCTTCAAGATGCAACGGTGGTAAGAATGTTCCTCAGGGCAATAATGGTGATAAATTTAAATGTTAATGCTGCTGACATAATAATAATAGTGTAATAAATTGTTTTTACAGAAGTTGTACATGCAATAAATGTAAAAAACCAGGGACACCTGGCTCCCATGTGTAAAACATATATGTCAAACAGTTGCAGATCACATTTTTTGAAATTGAACGACATGCTTTGTTTTCAATTGAAAATAAGGATGATATGGCTCCTATATATTTAGAAGTAGTAATCAATAATCATCCTATTCAATTTCAATTGGATACAAGTATATCTGTGATTCCTGACACTTTGGATAAACAACTGTTTAGAAGCTATAAAATGTACACTTCTTGTAGAACTTTATATAGTTATAATGGTGGTGCATTTGCACCCCTAGGATTTTGTTTGTTTAATGTAACATACAAAACGAAACTAAACAATTAGTTATTTACATTATAGAAAATGTTAATACGCTGATTCTCGGTAGAAATCTTTGTAAGATCTTTGAATTGGGCTTTTTCGGAAATCTTACCAATGTCAATAACGATAACGCAGGTGAAAAATGTTATTATAGTTTGAGACAAAGAAAAAGAAACATAAACTTTATTTATACAAATACCAGAACATAATATTACATGTGTTCAACACAATACTTAACAGAGTACCGCGTTGCTATGACCATTGACGTAAAAAGTAAAGTAACTAACTTCACCACTTAAAATATAAAATTACCAAAGGCCGTGTCTAACATAACATACAACGTATAAAATTAGGTTTGTTAAAGGTAGGTAAACAAAACATTCTAACATTAACACCCTCCCTCAAACCTACATTTAACTTACATACTAGAGAGGCCAAGCAGTTTTACAAAACCAATAAATTTTTCGAACCCAAAGATTTTGTAAAAATGTCCGCCAACTGCTCATTACTAGGAATATATTTAACAGTAATAATCCCTTTAGTCATTAAGTCAACTACAAAAAGAAACTTAACATCTATGTGTTTACAACGTCTATTGTTTTCAAAGTTTTCTAACAACTTAATTGTACTTTGATTATCTTCGTACACACAAAAAGGTAATTTATATTCTATATGCATATCAGTTAACAAATTTTTTATGTACAGTAATTCGCATGAAGCTGAGCATAATGATACGAACTCCGATTCTGTAGTTGATAAAGCAATAACAGACTGTTTTTTGCAACTCCACGAAATCAAGTTGCCAAAAACTTTAAAGCAATGTCCACTATTAGATTTTCGATCATCATCATTTGCCCAATCTGCATCCGAATAGCCTACTAAAACTTCATTTGAACAATAATAATGCAATTTATAATCAATAGTTGATTTTAGATATTTTAGGACCCTTAATAAATGTTTGAAATGTTCATCAGTGGCATTATCCTGATATTTACTAAAATAACTGATACTATAACATATATCAGGTCTTGAACCTATCATAATGTACATTAATGATCCTAATAATTCTTTATAGGGTAGTTCAGTTTTTAATTTGTCCTTACAATTTCTTTGTAGATTTAGGTTTCTTTCAATTGGGGTCTTAAACATTTTACTATCATTAACGTTAAACCGTTTAATTAAATTTTCAATCAAAAGTGTTTGATCAATTGTTATTTCACCTTTTTCGAGATTTCTTATAATCCGTATGCCTAGAAATTTATTAACATTAGGTAGTTCTTTCATTTTATAATGTTGACATAGTTTAGTTTTAACCATTACAATAAAATTCATATCATTACTAGCAATTAAAATGTCATCGACATATACTAATAAATAGCAATGAATATTTTTATTTAGAAAAGTAAATAGACAGTAATCTGACTGAGACTGTTTAAAATTTAGGCTTGTCATTAAATCGTTAAGACAGTTGTTCCATATTTTAGGAGATTCTTTCAAACCATAAAGTGCCCTTTTTAATAAACAAACTTTATTCCTGTTACAATCTTCAACTTTTAATCCTCAGGAATTTTTATAAAACTTTTTCCTTAAGTGAACCGTTTAAAAAGGCATTTTTTACATCTAACTGCACCATAAACAGATTTTCTTTGTTACAAACAGATAGCAAAATTCTGAATGTAGAAAGTTTTGCTACGGGTGCATGTATTGAAAATGAATTTAGATCTTTTTGTTCAAAACCTCTGACAACTAGTCTTGCTTTGAATAATTTTTGTCCTTTGTCATCCTCTTTATACGAAACACCCATCGATTGCTCAATATTTCTTTATTTTCGGGTACATCAACCAGTTTCCAAGTTTCATTTTCTTTTAATGCGTTTAATTCGTCATCTATAGCTATTTTCCATTTATTCCAATTTACCGATCTTGCTGCTTCATTGTAAGAGTTTGGTGTGTCCACACAATCACTTAACAATGCCAAATAACTTATATCCAATTCGTAATCATTTAACTTCGATGGCAATTTAACATTTCGTTTTGGTCTGCTGGTTCCTGTAGCCAATTCGTTTTCATTACTTTCATTTTCGGACTCTTCTGCATCACTTACATTTTGTCTGCAGCCTTGTACCCTATCGTAGTTATCCTTTTCAAAATTTGTTTCATCAAACAATACATTTCTACTGTGAAGAATTTTATTACTACTTTCTTCCCATAACCGATAACCATCTTTCGTATAACCTATAAATTTACATTTCACACCTTTATCGTCCAATTTTGTTCTAAGAGCATCTGGTATTCTTGCATAAGCTACACAACCAAAAACACGCATGTTTGATACATTTGGTTTTTTGCATGTCCATAATTCAAACGGTGTTTTATTATTTATTAAACATGATTGGCACCTATTATTTATATAAGCGGCAGTGAGTACTGCTTCCGTCCAAAACTTTTTGTCTAAACTTGCCTGCATTATCATTGATCTTGCTCTGTCCATCAAAGTCTGGTTCATGCGCTCAGCGACACCATTTAATTGAGGGGTATATGGAGGTACATAGTTGATCTCTATTCCCATTTCTGCACAAAAACTGATTAATTCTTTAGAACAATATTCCCCGCCATTATCACATTTTAATTTTGCAACATTTCTATTCATTAACGAGGTTACTTTTGCAACATATTCTTTAAAACATTTAGTTACTTCACTCTTTTGACTAATTATATTGACCATGACAAAGCGCAAGTAATCGTCTACAAAAGTAAGAAAATAGCGTTT
The DNA here is from genome assembly GCA_036346225.1 of Platerodrilus igneus. NCBI lineage: Eukaryota > Metazoa > Arthropoda > Insecta > Coleoptera > Lycidae > Platerodrilus > Platerodrilus igneus. The sequence goes on along the minus strand of JARFIW010000624.1, from coordinate 1,722,244 downwards.
GCTATCATGTGAAGTGGGTATTATGGGACCACACAGGTCACTATGGATTAATTCAAGCACATTTTGCGATCTAGTCGTTTTGAATAATATGGCAAACATTTTAGTTTTGACTTTATACAAATTTCACACAATTTATTTTCATGCTCGTCACAAAATCTAACCCATTAACTAGACTTAAATTTTTGATTTTATCAATGAGCTATAATTTAAGTGCCCATATCTTTTATGCCAAAGATCTACATGCGATTCTTGTGCTAAATTTCCACTTTCTACGTTACAAATTTTAAATACAATCTTATAAAGATTTCCTACTCGGTTACCTCTAGCATAAACACACCCATCTTTTCTATAGACACAATTCCATTATAGCAAATTATCTTAAAACCTGCCTTTTCAATTGCTGATATTGACAATAAATTTACTCTAAGTGCAGGAATGCACATTACATTTTTAAGTCTAATTGTTACCTGCTTATCTTTTATTTCAGAAATAACCTCTATATCACCAGTGCATGTTGCCTTCATACTCTTTCCTTGCTCTGCCAAGTGTATCAACTTCGCTTCTTCAAAATTTTGTTTGTTTATTAGCATACCTTCATCGTTAGTGTAATGATGCGTTGCTACCGAGTCTGCAAACCATTCCATTTCACCCATTTCTTCTGAGACAGTACAAAAAGCTACGGCATTTTTATAATTCGATTCATCGCTTGATGACTTCTTGCTTTCAGCCAGGTTTGCTGTGTTATGTGTATTTTTACTCACATTTTTAACAGTACATTGTGACGAGCGGTGACCAAACTTATTACATGTATAACACTTAATACCACACACCTTTTTTAAGTGTCCTAACTTTCCGCATTTAAAGCATTTCATGGGCCTCTGTGCAGTAAATGACGATGCTACATCCCTTACACCTTTTCAGCACTTTTGTTTACATTAAACTCTAGAAGTCTGCTTTTTACAAATTCCATTTGTAAGTCATCTTTCGATAACGTTCGAATTGCAGTGACTATACTTTCATACGCAACAGGCATCGACAGGAGTAAAAAGCAAGCCATGTCTGATTCGTCAAAATTGCTTCCGATATCCTTTAACTCTCTGAATATTTTATCTACCTTTGAAAAGTGATTTTGCAAATCAGTGTTAGCATCATACTTCAATCGAGTGAGTTCTTCCAACAAATAAAATTTCGAACAAGTGCCCTTTTTCATAAAAATACCTTCTAATTTCGACATCATTTCAAATGCGTTTTCAATTCCTTTGATATATTCCAAATGGGAATCTGCAATGCTTTGCACAATTATCATTACCGCCTTGTTATTTTTCTTATGCCACACCTCGTTTCTGCTTTGAACAGGAGTCCAACAAGAACATCACTTACTTCAGCAGCTTTCATTACCGATTGCAATCTAAACTTCCAATTATCGAAGCTATTTCCCGCGAAGGGAACAATTCCATGCTTATTTTCAAGGCTTTGTTGAGAACGGGTCTCCATTTTTATTAACACTGTGCAATTTACAAAAACCGAACCGATACTATCGCGAGCACGTTTTTACCAATGATCATAACCTTATTCTTTTTAATCTTTTTCTTTTGTCTACAGATCTGGGCCCATAACCATTGTTATTATAGTTTGAGACAAAGAAAAAGAAACATAAACTTTATTTATACAAATACCAGAACATAATATTACATGTGTTCAACACAATACTTAACAGAGTACCCGTTGCTATGACCATTGACGTAAAAGTAAAGTAACTAACTTCACCACTTAAAATATAAAATTACCAAAGGCCGTGTCTAACATAACATACAACGTATAAAATTAGGTTTGTTAAAGGTAGGTAAACAAAACATTCTAACATTAACAAAAAACAATTATTCATAAAATTTAACAAATTTTCTCCCCTGGGCTATGTTCATTTAATAGATGTACTGTTAGTTTAAGTTTAAAAGAGGGTACAATACTAAAATTCCTTAGGCCTCAGCCCTTGCCCTATTCCTTACCGAGGAAGGTAGATTCAGAATTAGATTGATTATTAGAAATAAACATTATAAAATCAGTCAATTTCAGTAAATGGGGGCATCTATTGTGCCTGTACTAAAAAAGGATGGCGCAATAAGGTTGTGTGCAGATTATAAAATAATGATCGATCAACCCTTATTTAAAGATTGACCAATATCCACTACCGAAAATAGAGGACTTGCTTTCCAAATTTCAAGGTTCTGTGGTATTTCCAAAATTAGACCTTTCTAGTGCATACTTGCAAATTAATTTAGATGAAGCTTCTAAAAATTTATTGACGATATAATCCACTTCCTTTCGGAGTTGTATCAGCACCAGCAAGATACCAACAATTATTGGAAGGGTTGTTGCAAGATATTCCAGGATGTGTAATATTTTTAAACGACAGCCTTTTAGGGAGTCAGACCCTAAAAGAACACAAAACTAAGTTGAATTTAATTTTTACCCATTTACAGATTCAGGATTAGAACTAGCAGAAACAAAATGTAGGCTTTTTAAAGATGAAATCACATATTAAGGCTATAACTCAGATAAAGAGAGATTACACACAACCCCAGATAAAGTCAAAGCTATTATGAAAGCGCCGACGCCTTAAAATGTTACACAACTAAAGGTTTTTGGGACTTATTACGTATTATGCAAAATTTATACCTTTTATGTTTTACTTAAGAAAAATGCCAAATGGAATTGGTCCAAAGAATGCTAAACTGCATGCACTAAAGTAAAAAATTTACTATTTGAGGCTCCTGTCTTTATACATATCGACCCAAAATTGCCATTAAGATTAACTACGGATGATAATGATTATGGCAGCGCTGCCCATAATTAGTCATATTATGCTGAATAATAGTGAAAGGCATATAGCTTATGCATCCTGCACCTTAATTGATGCAAAAAGAATTATTCTGCAATCGAAAAGGAGGGGCTAGCAATTAAAATTTGGTTAATGTAAATTCTATTCACATTTATATGGTAAGAATTTTACGTTGGTGTTCGACAACAAACCTTTGTTATCCATCTTTAGTCCGACAAAAAGAATTTCCCAATATTCGACGAACCAGGTAAGGTAAGGTAAGATGGGCTACAATACTCAGTGAATTTTTGTATGAGATAGAATACATTAAATCTTATAGTAACCCGGCAGATGGCCTGTCTAGGTTATCACTTCAGATAGACAGTTCCTCGTGGAACTGCGTAGAAATGAATTATATTTGTTATTTCGATGATAGTAAGATACCAGTGGATTTTATACAAATTCATCAGATGACGAATGAAGATACAATTCTTAAAAAGGTGCTCCATTATACATTAAATGGTTGGCCTTCAAAAAACAAAGAGATTGCATTGCAACCGTGCTACAAAAATAAAAATAACTTCACAATGGAAAGTGGTTGTTTGTTGTGGAAGAATCATATAGTTATTCCCGATATACTACGCTGAAATATTGTTGGAGCTTGCATAAAACGCAGATGGGAATTTCCCATATGAAAACTAGTTCACTTGTACTTTTGGTGAACAGGATTGTCAAAGGACATAGTTATTAGAGGCTAATCCTGCAATATTAGTATGAAATGTAAAGACATAACACCCAAAACGCCTTTACATAAATGGCAATGACCTTCACAGCCTTGGAAACACTTGCATATTGATTATGCGGAATCGTTACTAAACAAATATTTTTTAGTGGTTACTGACACCCATTCAAAATGGTTGGAAGTATTTCCTACTACGCTAAAGTAATGGTAAATTGATTATGCAGTTTATTTATTAGATTTGGAATTCCAAAATATGTAGTTTCAGATAATGCATCTGTATTTCATTCAGCAAAGTATATTATTTTATTCAACTCGTGTGGCATTAAATCAGTTACATCGGTTCCTTATAGTCCATCCAATGGAGCTGCTAAAAATAGTGTGCGGATCATTAAAATGACTTTAAAAAAATTAATAATAGATAACCTCGCAAGTGATTTTAATAAATTGCCACCATTTTTAATGTTTGGTAGAGAAATTCACAATAGATTTTCTTTACTTGAGGATACAAAAATTAAAACTAATTACAAGAAATGTCAAACAAAGCATGATTTACAAATAAGACTTTTACTGCAGATCTTCCCTCGATCCATATGTACGCTGATGACACACAGTTGTATATGTCAAGTAATCCTTATAGTGCTAATTGGATTGTTAATGAGGTTAACATTAATTTAAATGCAGTGCATCAATGGTCAATATCCATTGGACTACTCATAAATCCTGGGAAAACTGTTTGTCAGTGCATAGGATCTTCCTACAACTGTACAATATTCAAGCAGTTTAAAAGTGAAAATATCGTCCTTGAGAATTGTGTATTAGATTTTAGTGAGGAAACTAAAAATTCATGACTCAAATTTAAATTTTGAAAGCCATGTAAAGAAAATTTGCAGTGTAGGATACTTCAGCTCTACAGATATAAAATGTCACTTCCGCCACAAACAAAGTGGACATTATGTCAATGTCTCATACTTTAGTTATCTTTCAGTACACTATAAAAATAAGTTACAAATCTTACAGAACAGTTGTTTAAGATTTTCATATAATGTGCCATATAGGGAACATGTGACCCCTGTATATAATAATTTGGACATTCCTAAGTTAAAATTTCAATGTGAGCTGTTTTTGCCATTTTTCTGTTCAATATTTATACGAGTAAACAGCCTAGCTATTTATATAACATTTTAAATGTACGATGCTCTAATCACAACCTTAATCTTCGTAGCAACAGTACATTAACAATTCCAATCCATAAAACAACCAAGTTCAAGTGTTCATTTGAATATCATTGCAATAATATTTAATAAATATTTTGATTTATATTTAAGAGAAAGTTCAGTTCAAACTTCAAAAATGCATTGTTAACTAGAATTATTGAACGGCAGAACCACATATAATTGGTGTACAGAGGTACTTTGTGAAAAATCAGCTTTGCTGACAATGAACCTTTTAAATAATTATTATGTTTACAATTTATTATTTAATAAACTATTTTATTCTATTCTATTCTATCCTTTCATGGCAACAGGAAAATTGAGTTTCATTCAAAAGTAAAAGATTGGGCATGTGATTTTAAAAATAAAACGTGGGTATTAGAAGACGCTTTTAAGAAAGTTGGGTCTTGCATGTTCTTAGCGAATGTTGTAAAATGTCACAAAAATTGAATTTTAAAATTTGTGAAAAGTGTCAGGTATTCCTCTCGTAACAAACGATAAAGAAATAGACTCTAACAAACGTATTTTAGAAGAAACCAGTGAAATTGAAAGAAAAACTGATATTTAATAACACAATTTTCTACGCCTTACAAATTGAGACCAAGATATCAATTAAAGAAACCAAAAGAATAGTGTTACAACAAATAGCGTTATTTAAGTTATTTAAATGTAAAATTTTTTAAATTTTTTTCCAGGGAAAGTAGTGTAGTATCTTGTTATGTTGTAGGCATATGCATGTGTTCGATACCACATTACTTGCTGTTGCTATCATATATTAATTGTAGCAATTAAGAGTTGACCTTTTGTTACCATCAGTTTACGTTTGGGTTTCACAATAAACACGTATCTCGTTAGCATAATAATAATAATAATATTATTAGTCACCTACTCTCAATTACCACAAATTTAATATAATAATTTTAGGGGGTTTTTGCTTTCGGAGGGTTTTATTTCCATCTAATTACAAAACGCCAAAAAAAATATCAAAAAATCGTGTTTTTTTTTAAAAATCAGTGATTTGAATTATTTTAAAAAATCGATTTTTTCCAATCCTTATTTGAATGTAATAACATATGGCTGCACGGCACATATTCTAAATTTACTGTCACAAGATTTTGAATATGAAATGAAAAATATTACAGAATATGTTGTTTATGTTGTAAAATATTTCCATAACAATCACTTGGCTTCTGCTAAATACAAACCAACTGACATAAAGGTGCTTGTCCTTCCTCGGGTATGTCAGGAGGAATACTTTAACAGCTGAATCTTTGATTCGGTAGTATTTCAAGAAGTATTTAACATTGGCTTGAAACTATCTGCTGAAGATTTTTGAAAATTTTAAAACCAATACCAATTGCTCTAGAAGCAGTACTAAAAACAGATGCACCTGTATCTGATACAGTTGAGATTTGAAAACATCTTGAAATGGTTTTTGAGGAAGTATTGGTTTGTCAACAGCAAATAAATGTTTTCAAAAAACGTTACAGTCAAGCTTTAAAGCCATATCACTTTATCACTTATTTGTTAGATACCACAAAAACAATTTATATATTACCTGCTGCTGATATATTACCATTAATTGTAAAACTACGTGCCCAATCCAAACCCCTTAAAAAATTTATGTTCACCGATGAAGTATTGACCAACATAACTCCATGCAGTGGTGGTTATCACAAAAGCACATGCCTGATATATCAAAGAAATTACATATTGTAAAACAATTCGTATGCAATAGCTTCTTTCGCATCTGTGGAACGAATATTTTCATCGTGTGGACTAGTACATTCAAAACTAAGAAATAAACTAGGTGTAGAAAAGATAGTAAGCTTGTACTTCTGTTTAAGTATTATAATCAAACTGGCGATTAAAAATTTAGCTTTTACAAAATATGTTTCCTGCATTATGTTTATTCTTAGAATTTGTCTTCCTTTATGTGTCTTTTAACAACAATAAACAGAATTTATATTAGTTTTGATTTCATCATGATCATCATTAGGTCTTCAGTCCTGGAACTGGTTAGACGCGCACCTCCATTGTTTCATATTCTGAGCTAACCTACACATTTCCTTGAAAATCCTACAGCCTAAATACAGCTCGGTTCCTCTTCTGTTTTCCAAATATATACCCTATTTCACCGATATTCAGTGGTATGTTAAGAGGGCGGCTCTGTGGCGTAGTTGGTATGCGTGTGACTCCTACGTGCAAGGCCCCAGGTACGAATCCCAACACGGCCAGCTTGAAAAATGTTAGGCGAGCAGTTTTCACAAAAATATGCTCTCGTTCGGATGAGAGGTAAAATGGAGGTCCCATGTGTATGTTGTCACGCATGTTAAAGATCCTTACCTTGCTTGGAAAAGCAAGAGTTCAGCAAAATTCAAAATTTTTCGGATAAAAAACTCGCTTTCTGGCCAATGTAGTACCTTCGGGTGGAGCATTGGAAAATCACATGTAGGGATATGTGAAGGGGGTTAGGCAATCTGTGGCTACCAAGATCCTCAACACTTAGACATTTGCCAAATTAACTGTTTTCCAATAAATCCTTTCGCACAATCAACATAACTTGAGAATACTGAAAACCAACACCCGCAGTTGCTTATAATAATCATCACGTTTAAGTACAATGAACAGTACCTGTACGCAGGTATTTCAAGTATATCCATTGATGTAATCTTTAGAGTACCCTCCAGGGCTAAAAGTGTCATATCTCATTAACAATATACATTTGGCATAGTCACAAAGCTGGATTAAGAATAGCGAATAACCGTGAGCAGTTATGTGAGTTCAAAATCACACCCACGGAATCCACAATATTCAATTAAGTGCAGATATTTCAATGCCATAAACCCCGGGAATTTTGCAATTTGAAATTAATGAAAGTCAATGTGACCATACTCGTATGTGGATGCGTATTTCACATTTAATGCAATATGTTGATACTCGCTTGGGTTACTTTCTTTATTAGTCATCATTAGATCTTCCGTCCTGGAGCTGGTTAGGCATACCTCTGTTGTTTCTTATTCTGAGCTAACCTACACGTTTCCCTGAAACTCCCACAGCCCACAACTTTCACTATCTGTGTGCAATTGTTTCGATTTATCTATTATTCATATTTACTATTTTTATTTCTACAGTATTAATCTATACTTTAAATTTTAAATAACAATAAGAATAAAAATGCCGAGGGGTGGCTCACTAGATCAAAAATGTGACAGTATTGCAAAAATATGGGATTTCTATCAGTCTGCCAGCGATTTCTGGCAGACTGTCAAGAGATTTCTGAATTTCCAAAGACTGCCGAGAGATTTCCGCGATTTTGTACAGTCTGCCAAGGATTTCATATAGACTACCAGTGATTTCTTAGGTCTGCGGGATTATTCCAGAGTCTGCAAAAGATTTGTATAGACTGCCGCGAATTTATATAAGTTTCGCATGTCCTTAAAGTGATTTATTGATCTATACAAGGTGATTCACGGTGGATGGCCTATTAGACGTTTAAGAACTACTTAACATAGCGTTTTGAATTTTTTGTCACTTATGTAAGCGAACATGCTCTCTCGATTTAAAATATTTTCAACTACAGTGTTCCCAATTCTATTAAAACGTAGTAGCAACTTTGTTATTTTAAATGAAATACTCTATACCTAATGCCAGTTTTTGATTTCATGTTTATTTTTGATTATTTTTTCTTCTTTTTTTATTTCCGTATTTCTTAAAAAAGTGCAAAAAGGGAATAACAGCATCATCTTTTCTAATTTTACGTTAATAAACACTAAATTTGGGAGAGCTAGAACATGCAAAGCAATAATAGTAAGAATAGACAGAATTACCTTTATATTATATTCTTCAAACGTACTTTTAATAATGTAAAATAACCAAATATAACTAAACGCTCGACTAAACGAAACTAATTGATGATTTTTCAACCGGTATAACTTTCTAAGTGATAAATTAAATACTAAGATGCACCCTCGGATGCGCCCAAAAAAATCCCTTCCATGAAGAAATTGCGATAGCTAATTAGTGGAGGTTGAGGTGGAGGTGTATAAACAGCAATTATTGGTTATTGTTTAATTCGTTGATACAGATTTGCGGGGGTCCTAAAAATAGAGGGAGAAAGGATTATCTTGAATTGCAGATGTTCAGTGTGCAGAGAACTAGAAACTTTTTTCTCCTTTTATTACTTGTTTTGCTGCTTTAAAGTAAAGGATGTAATTTTGAACCTTATGCTCGCTAATTGTATGGGTGTTTGTATAAATTGAAAAGCTGCAATCACGCAGCATTTTAACAAAAACCGTTAAGTAAATGTTATTAAAATGTTTAAATTGTTGATACAGATTTGCGGGGTCCTAATTGAAAGGGCGAAGGGGATCATTTCGGAATTTACAGGTGTTTTGTTTGCAGGTCTCGTTGCAAGTGTTCAGAGTTACAAGAAAATGATTATCTTTTCTTATTTTAACCACTTGGTTTTGCTGCTTTCAAGTAAAAGATGCTATTTTGAACCTTGTGCTCGGTTTATATTGGTGTTTTTATAAGTTGACAAGCTGTTGCCATGCATAGGATTTCATTGAACTTATTCTAGGGAATTATGGAATTATATTGTAATATTGATGTTTTATTTTATTTGAAAAGGTTTTATTGAAACCGTTACATCTTAATGAAATCGCAGGGAATATTTCGGAAAATTGAAAAATTAAGCATTTTTGGAAATGATATTATTAATTTGGTATCATTAAATGCATTGATGTTTTAAAGATTTTTCATTTAAAATTTGCAACCCCTATTGTAATTTATATAATATTAATTATAGGAAGATGAAGGAATATGTATTTAAAACATGTCATAGGCATCTTGTTTGATACCTTTTAATAGAAGGAATCTGTTATCGTGTTATCACTTTATAAAAGAGGTTTCCTATCAATCAATTACAATAGTCCTAAATTGACGAGACCGAGGACGAGACGTTAAAGGTAGATATTTCCGAGGCGTCATTTTTTATTTATGGCTTGGATGTTTAAATATAAGCTTTGTTTTTAGTTGTAATTTGGTTTACGAATATTGTTATAGCTGCAGGGTCTAATAATACTGCTTTGGTTTGTTTTTATTTTTGTTAGTAGTAAAACATTCCTAACAGTAATCCGAGAATCTATAGCCTCCACACGATAACAAAGAACTGACGTCACGGAAATATCTACTATAACGCTTCGTCTAAATTGGGGCTTTTATTCGGAACATTTCTTTTATTTTTAATCTACCTGTAGTCCTTTGAAAAGGGTTTATTCCAAAGTTGTTATATAGTTCTTAAAAGCTTTGTGGTAAGAATTTAAGGGTAGTCTCATTTGATTGATGGTTTTGAAATATTAACTAATTCCGGCGGAAAGACATCAAGCATAATTTGCATTTTCTTGTCGCATTTCACCAATTTGACTCTGTAAAATTGTCATAAAAGAAGATTGGAAGTTGAAATTAGCTTTCAGCGATTTCTAAAGATTGCAGACGATTTCTGGAGGCTGCGGGTGATTTCTAGAATCTGCAAAGAATTTCTGAAGTCTGCAGGCGATTTCTAAAGACTGTGGGGCAATTTCTGTGCGATTTTGGGCAATTTTAATGTGACTGAGAAGGATTTCTATGAGTCTGCCAGAGATTTCGGGCCAAAATGTGACAGTATTGCGGAAGTGAGCCACCCCTCGAAAAATGCATTTTATTTTCTACTTCTTGCAGAACATTTATTGTGGTCGAAGTGTCCAATATTTATTTTACTTGAAAATGCATTTAAAAGGCAGAAAACACGAATTAAATTTATACTAATTTAAAAAATAGAATGAATAAATATAAAAATAAAAATAATTTAAGTAAATCAATGATTTTTAAAAAAATCATCTGATTTAAATCATGTCATGATTTAAATCAAATGATTTAAATGGAGCCAACCCTGTCGAGAACCGATATAAAAATGTTTGAGAATTCGGCAGGATGACCAAGAACCAGAGATATTGAAGTTTTTCACTTTTTTATTGAGATTTCAATAGATGAATGCAAAGAAATGTTTAAAAGATAATCACAAATTATTTTAAACTTACTACAGAATAGGTAAACACCAAGTTTAATAAAATTTGATAAGTTTTTGCATACATTTATCATTTTCAAAGTTGATAAGTCGAGAACCAGAACATTACCCTACAAATCCTTTATTCCATATATTAAACGATTTTGCAATTTATGCAAATTGTACTGAATGGGAGATTGTTAAATTGCTATAACATGTCTTAAAAATGCTTTCTACTTAAATTCAAAAATTATTTTTGAAAAAAAAACAGTAGATAAAGGATTTTTACCACTTTCCTGTAATTCGCAGGGATAATCCTCTGTAGAAGTCTTTTACTTTCCAAGCAATTTATTCAATGTTGAACTGTGATCTTTATAATGTAACACAATATTTGATTTGTTTCTGTCTAACTTACAAAAGGAATTTTTAGTGATAACTGTTTGTAGCACATTTTCAAAAAATAATACTGTGCTTACTAAAATGCTTAACAAGGAAGCTGTAGATAGATCTCTAGAAAACAATTTAAGATTTACTTAAAAGATAATTGTTGATTTATTACCTTCTACTTAGCAATTCAATTAGCATATGTAATAAAATAAAAATACCTAATTGATATCAATGGCTGGATATTCCTGATCGGTTGTTCCAATAGAACTCACAAGAAAGACTTTCCATTTCTTATCATCCTGTATATGGGAACGCGGTTTCACTCCTCACAACGAACTTCTTTGTTTACTATCGCCAATCGTTCACTAACATAAAAATAAAAGATAGTGGTAGTGACGTCTTCGGCTACCGGCAAAACAAAACACTTGCTACAATTGTTAAAAATCAACGTTGATTGTTATTGCTTTAAAACGCACGTAATACCATTCGATCGCCAAAGATATAAACAGCACACTCCTCGATTCTTATATTAAACTAAGTATAAAATATAAAACAAGAACAAGTATATTCTATTCTACTTTATGAATTGATAGCTATTGTATAAATACGTGCAGTGCGCAAGCGCCGCAAATACCTAAAATTTTTATTGGAATAGAAAATTTATTCAATTCCAAATTTCTATGATATTAAGATTTAAATGCTTTTAGTAATAAGACGTAGTTTAATTGAGACTTCCAAAATTCCAACAAAGGTCAAAACTAAATTAGTCCAATTTAAAAATAGGATATTGGAATAAACGCAGAAGAACAATCCGCCTACAAGCTGTATACCAGTGCTTCTAAACGGTTTAGGTTTGAAGCTTCTCTAAAGCTCAAGTTGCTGTTTATGAAATTTTAATAATCCAATGTTGAGTGACACCAAACGTATTTAAAAGTGTTGCATGACATGGTAAGTTAGGCGTATCTTATTTAAACGTTTAATGCAAAAAAGCTTTGGTATAATTAAAATTACAAAACAATAAAATTGTCTTACACTAAACGAAGAATCTGAGCAACATACCTTTAATGTCATCATATTCCGTTTCAAGTAAAGGTGTTATATCTGGAAATTCTTCTTCAATTTGTCTACATCTTGCTAAAGCAACTGAATGTGGATCCGGGACATGATTATGAGGCATATTTACATTAGGAGGACCACTACCCGTTGATATACTTCCCTATAATAAAGTTATTAAAACAGGAAAGTAAGTCGCGATTGTGTTATGTATACATGTCCTTAAAAAATCTAAATCTCACTTTGCAATGCAAGCTTCGTTGCGTACACCTCCAACGAATACCACCTCCTTGTCGCTTTTTATGAACGGTGTACATATACCCCCTGTGAATAATTTTCATTCCACCTTTATTAGAACGTATTATTTCAACTTCATCGTTCATATTGTTTATCTAAAAGCAAAGTTTAGAAAATATGCGCGAAATGTTTAGTACTGCTGGCATTAAGTAAAGGTCCTAAATATAGCGATTTTGTCGGATCGATACGTTACCTTTTTCGCTTATTCTAATTATTTGTGTCCTTGCTTAACATTTAAAGCTAAAGTTAACTAAAATAATAAAAGCATGTGCATTTATAAATAGAAATGTACCTGATTATCGTATTAAGCTATTAACCGCAATAAACTCGTTTAGAATTCGAAAATAGGACCGTCGTCTAACACGCTGCTAAAACGGAACTGAAATTATACTATGACTCTTTTAAAAACGTAGTCCCGAACTCCCAAGTCCCCTCGACGTATTGGGACCCTCCTGCTTCTCTATGCACTGCGTTTACCCTTTTATCATGCACGCTTTGTATTCCCTATTAAAGTACGCATTCATTTAATTAAATAGCTCTTAAAATGTTCTAAATGATTTACATTTTTATAGATTTTATCAACTTAAAAATGGCAACTTGATTTAATATTTGAAAATATTTTCCTATCAAATTGTAACAAATTAAAAAAATGTTATTGCTTAGTTAATTAGTTAGCTTTAGTAAGAGACTTCTTTAATTGATTTACAATTTTAGGAAGTGTTGTTTATATTTCAGGAGGATTAAACTATAATTCTATTTAGATTCTATACAATTTGATTAAATAACCCAAATTTTCTAAATTCCTTGCTTTTTGACGATGTAATTGTTAGAATTTAATTTATGTCCTTCCGTCACAGATGTTAAAGTATAGCGGAGCCCACAAATTAACTTTTTAATAGTTAATACGGGTGTCCCAGAATGTTTTACTGTTTTTCAATAGCGTTGGTTCGACAACGGTGTATAGTAGAGTCGCGGCTCGTTCTGCTCAGGTGATGGAAAGGTTGCGGATTAGTTGGTAAGAATGAAAAAGTGAACGGGTGAACATCGCGCGTATTGAGTTCTATCTGATAAACCAAGATTTGTAAGTTGCGGTACACCGCCTTTTTTGCAATCGTTTGAATATTCACAGAGTGCGCTATGCTTCGAACCGTAGTTTAGTGGAATCGTGGTTACGTAGTTTCAAAATAACAGGCGCTTGTGTAAGCAAGAAGCCATTTGGTAGTCGTCGGTCTTTGAACACAGGTCCCGGGTTCAAATCCCGACACGGCCCGCTTGAAAAATGTTAGGCGAGCATTTTTCACAAAAATTCGCTCTCGTTCGGATGAGAGGTAAAATGGAGCTCCCGTCTGTGAGTGTTGTCACGCACGTTAAAGGTCTCTACCTTGCTTGGAACAGAAGGGTTCGGCAAAATTCAAAATTTTCCTGGCCGCAGTAATTTTTTTCTTAACCATCCTCCCGAGTCTTTACGTTCGAACGAGTCCTCGGTTAGGTTACTGTTAAAAATAAATATTATTACTAAAAAACACAAATCACTTAACACGCATATCAGAACAGTCTGCAATAATTTTAGCAACAAAAAAAACAAGACTGTTCTGATATGCGTGTTAAGTGATTTATGTTTTCAACGAACTTCGTTCGTTTATGAAATCTATTTGTCTGTGTGTCTGTCTGTCTGTGTGTCCGAGGCCTTTTTAATGGTCGGACACCAATGTGTGATACATCAATCGATTCAGCTCGGTGTCCAGAGCTTAAGTTTTGATGTCAGTTAAAATCGGGCCACGGGGACGCCGAGCCCCCGGGAAAATCCACAGGGATAATTAAAATTTTAAATAAGTTTAAAATCAATATGCGACACATATTTAAACAATTTATGGCATTTCATGCCAATTATTCCAATATTATAGACATTGTTTAAACTTAAATTTTGATTACCGAAAATAATTAGATTCATATAAAAAAAAAATTTCTTATCTTATTGATGAGAACTAATATATAGCTTTTAAAATATTTATTCAATAAAATAAAATATATTAAAATGTCTCTTTTGTTGTTTATAAATTTTTGTTTTTATCTGAATACTTATAATTATTACAACATAATAATTTTAATTTCTTTAATTTGTTTTAAAGTAAGTCTACATTTGGAAGTTCGTTGCGACAATGCCTTGCATTTTCAACTTGTTTAATAATAATATCTATTTCTAATAGTAACCTAACCTCAAAAAGCCTATCGCGGGACTCGTTCGAACGTAAAAACTCGGCAGGATGGTTAAGAACAAATTTTTTGCTTCGGAAGCCAATGTAGTACCTTCGGGTGGAGCATTGGGAAATCACATGTAGGGGTCTGTAAACACAGAGCGACTCTGTGGCGTAGTTGATATGCGTGTAACTAATATGCTCAACGTCTCGGGATTCGAATCCCGCCACGGTCCGCTAGAAAAATTTGTGCGAGCATCTTTTACAAAAATACGCTCTCGGTCGGATGCGAGGTAAAATGCAGGTACCTCGTGGGTGTGTATGTGTGTTACACGCGTTAAAGATTCCTACCTTGCTTGAAACATCAAGGGTTCGGCGGCAAAATTCAAAATTTTCAAGCAAAAAGCTCGCTTCCTGGCCAATGTAGTACCTACGGGTGTGTTGGATCTGATCCCTGAGATTAAACCCCCAATCGAATAACTGCTAACCAGAATAAACTTTATTTTAATATCGGACACACTTTTTTGGTTTTTTTTATTAACAATGGCATAGCATCCTTTGCTACGTACACTGACGTAGCCGGACGAAAACGTAGACTAACTATCAACCGCGGAGAGGGGTGGGGGTTACCTAAATACAAATAAAACAAAAGAAAACCTAAAGCACATCGCCCACGATTATCTATTAACAAATAAAAAAAATTTAATACATAATTTGGTACAAACAAGAGAACGCAATAAAATAAGCGTTATCATTTCAACGCCAACAATTATACTGTAGCGGGCTACTACTAACGCGTTTCACTAATTTAAAACAAGTAGTAATAAAAGTCTTTATTACTCACTGTTCACAAGTCTAATTAACAGTATATGCCTTATTTATAGATTTTTCAGTCCAATTGACAATGAAGCACTATCACGTTAATGAATTTACAAGTACTAATATCTTCTTAAACTAAATTCTTAACCATAGGTTTATTAACAACACTAACACTACTATAATTTATTTATTACACTTTCGTCTATTTATGTACAGCTGTCGAAACAATATATACTTTCACATAATACAAATTAATGTTTACTCTTGAACTTCCAAGAGCTTGACTATTTAACTTTACACGATATAATTTATATTCGACATTTTGATATAGACTAACTCTTACATTTATCACCGATTTTATATATACCCTACAATTAAATAGATGACTCATATTCTACTGTTTGCTAGAACGTTCGGGAGTTCTGTATGATATACCATCGGTTATGCAGCTGCGTGTCTGTGTGTCTGTCGGGTTGCCTAACAGTAGTTCGTAACACTGCCCCCTCTTTAAAACCGTTACGTCCCGTAACTGTAAAAACACTTTGATGCCAATTTGATGACTGATGACGGTATCGACAGCTATCTCCTCTGGTGCATCCACCACGTCGTTGGAAATAATAGCCAACACTCTTTTCTTGGTCTTGGTAGGTAACCGGTTGATAGCAACAAACAAGGACCTGGATGTTGGTTCCTGGAGAATTACTTCTAGCATATTTCGGATTATTCTCCAATCTAAGCGGTCCAGTCCACAGCCTAGCTTGGGCACCACTAGTCTCGTTTCTCCATTCTCCATCATCTGAGCCTTAAGATTCAGCAAAGCCTCCGATAGATATCCATAACTAGGTCTCTGCCATGAAGCACTTTTGGTGACCAGATAGTAAACGATTTTTATCCTGAAGAACCATAGCTTTTCTTACAGTTGGCTGCTGTTGTACTAATTAATCCACACATCCAAACTTTTTCTTGAAAACAACAGATTTCCCTTGACATTTCCAAATCTTGAGCTACGCAATGTGCAAGGGAATACTCTTCTGGTGCTCTAAACAGATCTTGCTGTTTTTCAACAACAACGCCAAATCTCGCCTTAGCGGAACCACCATACGCCGTCATAAAACTTTCGAAATCTACATTTGCCTCATGATTAATAACTTGTCGAACACAATTCTGATTATTCGAGCCTTCCTGGTTGTTGCCAGCGTAGGATGTTAAACGGTCAAAGTGTACCACTTTCGGTTTACCACGGGGAGATCTTCTGATCCGGTACACTACATCATTAATTCTTTTCAACACTTCGTATGGGCCTTACCATTGTTTTTGTAATTTTGGCAACAATCCACGCTTTCTTTGTGGATCGTACAACCACACCAAATCCTCGGGTTGGTAACCTCCTTCTTAAGCTCTCGTGTCATATTGTGATTTCATTCGTTCGCTTGCTGCCTGGATATTCTTTCGGACGTTTTCGTGAATGCTATTTGATTTTTCACGAAGCTTACTAACGTAATCTACACCTGCGATCTCCTCTGCAGGTTTAATCCAAACTGAAGATCACATGGTAGCCGCCATTCACGTCCTAACATCACGCAAGTGGGAGAGTGTCCTGTGCTGTCATGTACCGAAAATCGGTACGCCAGTAAGAACAAATGTAAATATTGGTATTTGGCTAGGTACTTTCCTAACGTCCTGTTCATTCTTTCAACCATTCCATCCGATTGAGGATGAAGTGACGTGGTTCTAGTCTTCCTGATTCCAAGATGCTTGCAAACGTTTTGAAACAACGCTGATTCCAAGTTCCGACCTTGATCGGAGTGTAATTCCAACGGAACTCCAAAGCGATAAAACAACTCCCTGTACTAGGTACATCTGCAACCGTCTCGGCTTCCTGTTTAGGTATAGGATATCCCTCCGGTAAACCGTACATTGCAAGCAAGACGAGAATAATCTGGCATCAATCGGAAGCAAATTGATCACCGTCAAAGAAGACTGCTATTTAAAATTAAACAACGGTATAATCAGAGTCTATAAAGACACTACAGTAACCAAGAAATTCGCAAATTTACCAGAATTACAATTCAAGATACAACAACCAGAAGATGAAGAAATAATCAACAAACCCATGCAGCTAGAACACCTAGACTTAGACGACCTCAACCACGCCATGAAAATAATGGACAATTATAAGAATCACTTAAGTGAACTAAAAGTGCCAAAGTTACACTACGATAATATAAACGTTTGGACAATTTTATTAATCACTTTAATTATTTTTCTAATTATATATGTATCTTACGAAATGCATCTTAGATATAAGAATAAAGAATACAGTTTTAGATTTAAGGAAACAAAGGTAAATAAAGAAACAATAAGTGTACCCTTAGAAACAATGAATTTTAAAAAACGAATGCTACGAATTTTTAAAAATTAAGCAAGAAAAACGTTAATTTTTTATTTACGTCGGAAGGAGTTATGTATCCCCCAATTTATATATGTATTATGTAATAGAATCTATTAGGAAATATTAGAAATCATTAAGTCAAGTACAACAATGTAATTCAAGGATAAATATAAAAAGGTTATTAACAGTTATGAGAACGGATGCAATACAACGTATTCCAGACGATAGTGATACTGCAGGTGGCAGGTCACAGGCGGTTAAGATACCGCAATTACCTAGAAAGTAACATTGTTACAATGTATTAATGAATAGAATTAAAAAAAACAGACATGAGCTTTGCAATTTCCCACAGAATTGTGAGGGGCAGGGACAACATAAATACCCCGGGTGCCCCAAGACCAGTCAGTCGGTCTGAGTATTTCAGCATTGTTGTTTACCTAGGCTACTCGCTCTAATATTAGTTCAATTAATTATTTTATTTCGACTTAGTTTAATTTACAACAGTTTGACCAAATTCCATAATTAATGTCTGTTTAAATAAATAAATTGTTACGAAGAATTGGAAGTAGTTTTTAAAAATACCGTTCCCAAGGCCCGAAACGTAACTCACGTAAAGCTCGATTTATAGTGCTTCGATAATCCCCACAAATGCGCACTTCATCATTGTTTTTTGAAACCACAACAATTGGAGTGCCCCATTTGGGATACGCCACTGGCTCAAGCACTCCCTGTTCGACAAGACTGTCCAGTTTGTCTTTTAACGCAAAAGATACTTTCCTAGTTTTTAATGCTACTGGTTTTACCAATGGATCCAAATCAAAAGTTACTGAAGGTCCTTTGTATGATCCTAGCGAGGTTTCAAATACTTCCGGGTATTTGCAAATGTAATTTGGCAAATTTGTAATTTGACTTAGCCCTGCAATTAACAGCCCCAATGCATTAAACCAATTTCGACCTAAGAAATTTGCTCTGTTGGCTCCGACAACAACGAGTGATAAAACTGCATCTTTGTTCCCGATTGCACTAGTACTTGACATTCACTCACAATTGAAATTAAGGAATTTTGATAATCACGTAACCATGTGTTTGATTCAATTAGTACGGGAAATTCATGACCAAAAACGTTCTTGAAACTGATTTTCAGATCCACTAAAATTTTTCTTGGGATCGTATTTCCTTGCACATTATTTAAAGCAAGGTCGAAGGTATTCGAGTCACTGTCGTCTTCACCTCTTACTGTCTTAACCTCTTTTACTACCTGCAATTCTTCCCGGTTATGCAGTTTCTTTGATCTTAATTTCTTTTTCGTAAAACAAGCTCTTTCAATATGCTCATCCTTTCCGTAGAAACGACACTTGGCATGAATGAATGTTTAGCATTACACCTGAAACACTGTTTAATATTCAGCCCCGATTAATCAGCTGTTTGTTTTGAGGTCCAACAACTTGATCTACTCTCAATGTGTTTGTTGCTTGCTTGCATGTTAATTGTACTCATGTTTGCTGTATTTGCAGTGTCACGCAAAGTTGCTAGGCTAGACATTGCTACTTCCTGTGCAAGGCATAAGTCCTGCACTTTCTGAAACGTTATTTTATCTTCCGCTAAGAGCCCTTTCTGTAAAGCATCATCTTGTATACCGCATACAATGTGATCTCGTCACATAGTCTGTAATGAAGCATCAAAACCACACTTTTCAGCTAATTGCCGTCAGGGAAACTTTCATCGGGTTGCTGATCCCGTCTGTAAAATCGAAATCAGTTAGTGGGGCGAAGTGATTAGCCAATGTTTGTGTGATTTGAATATATTCCTTGTCTTTTACCTTCGCTGGTGCTAAAAGTAAACGTAAAATTTCGCACTTGTCAGATCCGCAAATACTAAGAAAAACTGCTTTCTTCTTATTAGCGTCTGGAATTCCATTTGTCGCCAAGAAGAAATCGATTTGTTCTTAGTACGACTCCCATCCCGCAGGTTTGTTTACATTAAACTGTTCAATGTTACCCAGCATAACCATTTCTTTGTTTGTTACATGCCAACCGGTATATATCACATTAGATTTTATTTGTAAATAAATTCCCGCGTATATTTTTAAATGAATACGCCAACTTCCGTCGTCCCTGACAGTCGCGTCTGCGCAAAAGTAAGGGGTGTTTGCGCTTGGTGTAAAAGGACGCCATTACGTTACGAATCGTCGACGAAGCAATAACTATCTTGGTGTGGTGTGTCTTTTCTTCTTAAGTATGTAGGTTCCTTCTACCTTTACCTATTATTGTGCCTGGTACCTTAATTCCTGTCATTCCCCTACGAGGACAGAAGTTACAGGAAGGAAGGATGGTAATTTGATTCAACATGGGTAACTGAACCCAACTTGCAATTCACCGTTGTACCCTGAGATTCAGCTCAGAGATGCCACGACGTAAGTAATTTGTTTTGATTTAAATAGTGCTTGCAAATTGACTTAAAAAGCGGTTGCATCATCCTAAAAACGTGGTCGGTATCAGTTACAATATGGCGGGAATTATACCGCGTAAAACTATATCCATTGCGCAATAGTATAACAAACGCCCGATAGTATAACATGTTGTACTATCAGCTTGATGTCAACAATGTACTTTATTACGTTTGGATAGCTAATAACATTCGCATCCCATCATCGTCGCCAGAATGTTGGATCTGATCCCTAGGATTAAACCCCAATTGAATAACTATTAACTAGAATAAACTTTATTTTAATATCGGACACACCTTTTTGTTATTTTTGATTAGCAATGACATGGCATCCTTACTTTTAGGTTAGGTACAAAAACATACTAAAATTTGGTGTTGTCATTCCTGCCATCCC
Organism: Platerodrilus igneus; assembly: GCA_036346225.1. Lineage (NCBI taxonomy): Eukaryota > Metazoa > Arthropoda > Insecta > Coleoptera > Lycidae > Platerodrilus > Platerodrilus igneus. Next base: position 1,701,445 of record JARFIW010000624.1, on the reverse strand, counting down.
TGTAGACACACTGACGTTTTCCAATGAATACACAACAGGGTGGAGCATTGGAAATCAAATGTGGGAGTCTGAAAACACACCTACGAACGTTGCTGCTGTGCGGGTTACCACCCGACAAAATTCACTGATATCTGTAAGAAAACAGACACAAGCACTGGGTCTCTCCAAATCATTTGAGTGTCACCTTGTTAATGCTTCGTAACAACAAAGGTAAAATATATTTACAAGTTTATAACACAAACTAATTATACATTAAAAACATAACGAACAAACAAGATATTTACAAAAGTATTTGTGTGCATAATTATTCCAAGCACTTTAAATTGTAAAGTTGCTCGATGTGATTCCGTGTTGAAGAATTGAACGTTGCAGCTTCATGACGATGACCTGGATCTGGTGTTGTGTGTGGATGAGGTCCATGTAAAGCTGAATGCAATACGCATCTGGCGACGGTGACTGGCTAGGATTTCCATGTTTCGGTACCCTGCGGCCGGTACGTGGAGATGCTTGCCTGGCGTGCATGTTTACGTCACGTGCTCTAGGAGGTGTTGCTGATGACTTCGGAGGTGGAGCGGGTCCAAGCTGTGTTATGGCGAGTTCTTGCGTCCGCAGTGTGGTTATAAAGGGTTTACATAATCTTATCCCGTTAGATTTGGAGGTCTCACAACGATGTAATCTGAAAGAAATCCCTTAGTGCTCGAGGAGCTTGGTTACTTCCGTCTTGCACCATTCTTAAGTTCTCTTCAAGAAGTTTGGTGACTATTTAAAAAAAGAACAAATGAAGTGATTTGCTCTAGCGTTTAGAGCTCCTTTTATATTTTGGACATATTTGTTTTGTACGTTCGGACGGTTCTGTATAACGTATTTCGTGCGGTGTCCGACGAGTCCATTATTATTTGAGGTGTGTTTTAAGCATAATGCTGGGTGCTTATTGGTCAGTAAGTTAGGAGTACGATTGGTTGCATACTCCTACATACCCCCTTTCCTAGTGACTGCGTTAATCACGATAAAAAGTGATATAATTTTTTGGGAAATATACTCTTCTACCGTTTTTATAACCGTCGTTGAAGTAGTACAAGTTTTTTTTCTGGACTCGTGTTGGCTGTTTCAGAGGGTTCGTTCTCCACGTATGCCGATTTGATCCTGTCGCTTGAAACAGTTGCTTTCTTGCGCTGTTTGTCGATGGTGACCATTTTGTCGCCCATATGGATTACTTTGTATGGTCCATCGTATGTACTTTATAAAGCATTTTTGTTGCCTCCGAAGGTAACAAAAATGTCGCTTGAATTTGTCAACCCTTTGAATTTGAATATTTGTTTGCTGCTATGTTTGGTGCCTTGGAGTGGTTGTATTCGTTGGAAATGGTAACGTAGCTAGTTTGCAAGTGCCTCGGTATGTTTGTTCCGTTGTTTTGTTTGGATTTGTGAGAATTCTCCTGGTAGACGTAGCGTTTCGCCAAATGTAAGCTTTGCAGCTGTAGCGTTTAATTTTTCTTTCCAAGCATTTCTGATTCCGATTAGGACTAAAAGCAATGCTTCTGTTCAAGTCTCGTTTTCGTGGCAGGTCAATGCAGTTTTTAGTGGTCGGTGAAATAGTTCCACCATGCCATTGGACTGCGGGTGATATGCTGTTGTGCGGATTCTCGTGAATCCGATCAAAGTTTATAATTGTTTGAATAGTTACGATTTAAACTGACGGCCTTCATCTGTTGTGAATCTAAGCGGTACACCAAAGCATGCAATCCATTGTTCTATAAATGCTCGGGCTACCGTTTCAGCTTCAATGTTTTGCAGAGGTATTACCTTTGACCATCTCGTAAAGCGACCGATGCATGTGAATATGTATCGGTATCACTCTGATACGGGTAGTGGTCTGACAATGTCTGTGTGAACCTTGAAGATGGTGGTTTGAAATTTTGTATTTCTCTAATCACGTGTCTTGTGACTTTGGCTCTTTGGCATTGTGTACAACTTCGTGTCCAGGTGCGGCAGTCTGACTTGATACCAGGTTCTTACTAGCCTTTATTTTCGGATGTGTTAAGTTACGAATGCTTGCGAAAGCTTCTTTTGTTACCAATGGGCGATCTATCGTTGTTGAAATGTCACAAAAAATTGTTTGATCAGAGTTCGAAATTTGTATCAGTCTGTAGACCAAACTTGAGTTGTTGTTTTTCCTGAGGCTTTTGAACTCTTCGTCGTTTTGCTGTGAATTGGATAGTATTTGAAGTCAATGCCATTCATTTTCGGGAGTGTATCTGCAACAATACTTTTTTTTCCCGAAGTGTGTTTGATGTGTGTCGCATATTGGCTTATGTAATCCTGATATCTAAATTGCCTGGTAATACATTTTTCCAATTTCTATTGGAAAACGAAGGTTAGAGGTTTGTGGTCTCCGTAGATCGCGAAATATCGACTCTGTAACATGTGTTTAAACTGTTTGGCAGTTAGGTAAATTCTGAGCAGTTCTCTGTCGTAAGCTAAATATTTTGTTTGGGAATTAGTTAGTTTTTTGGAATAAAAGCTACTCTTTCCACGGTGGTGCAAAAGCGGCAGTTGCACGACACTCTCGCACAGCTAACATCAACCTTCACAGGTCGCTTTGAGAAGCAAAAGGAAGGTAAAGCACCCACTTTTAAACCCATCTAGAAAAATTAAGAAAACACAAAAATGTAATAAAACACACAGGCAATACTACAAAAATTTTTCGATATATTGTTCCAAAGTAAAAAAATTATCGGTAGTAAAATTTCAGTAATAACAAGAGAAACTTTAAATAGAAGCTAATAAATCTTTTGATATTCTTCTGTTCATAAATTTTTGCTGAAAGCGTAAAAAACCTGACTTCTTATTAAGTAAAAACACAACAGTGTCCGTTTTATAAAGTTAACACAGATATAGGAATGACCTTAACCTCAAAATTTTATGAAATTTATAGGTTTTACATTTCTTTTTCCTTTAATAAAATAATATACAAAATTACATATGGTGGCTTTGTCAAAGATCTTAAATATTTCAAATACGCAGAATACTTTAGTAATTTAAAGAAGTATTATAAACAAAAAATTTTTGAATGCGATTTAGGAAATTTTGTTACTTCATTTTCATCATAGGTAATTCATTCATAAAGCAAATAACACCAAGAAAAACTCAAAATTAAACATTCCTAGATTTAAAGTAACAAAAAAAAAATAACAACCGATACCTTGTTTTGAGGTTCTCAGAGCGTCACATCTTTAATGGAGAAATATCCGAACCATAACAAAAACGACAAAATGGTTTGGATATGTAACATTCTAGGTAAAAATGAAAATTCAGGAACACATGTAGAAGTCTAACACAGCAAAAAATTGTGTTAGTAGATATGCTATGCCGTTTTGAGGACAAAATTTCCTTTATATACAAACTTTCTTATAGAATCTCGTGTATATCCGCTTAAAATAAAATGCGGGCGAAGCGCTGGGGCTCCGGTGCCTTTGTTGGTTGATAGTTTGCTTAATGATGAATGAGTAATGGGGATCTTTGGGTCTTTGCCCTCGTCACCGTAGGGGTGCAGCGCCGGGTGTCTTTGTTGTAGGATAGTATTGTAAATGGGGCTTCGCTCTCGTGGGAGAGGGGGCTTGTGTCTTTGCTTAATGAGAAACAGGGTTCCATAGAGCTTCGCCCCTCGTTTTTATTCTCGTCGCATCAGATAATTGAAGAGCGATTTTTAGGTTAAGCAAAAATAAAAAACGTGGTGGATGGCGTAATCATTCTCAAAATAATGAATGAAGAATGGGGCTCTCTAGCATGTTCTGAACAAGGCTGTGCCCCATTAGGTAATTGAATACTTCGGAGATTTTTAAGTTAAGCAAAAATTAAACGTGGTAAAGAATTTTTAGGTTATGCAAAAACGTGCATGTGCTAAAAAAGAAATGTGGACGACGTCATCATTCTGAAAATGATGAATGCGAAATGGAACTCCCTAGCGTGTTCTGAACGGGACAGTGCTCCAATTATTTTTGTATTAAATATCAAAGAATAGCAGAATTATACGGTTCGTAATATAATGGTTTTAATTTAAAATAAAGTATGTATGCAAAATCATGTTAAGACAGGTATCTCGTTATTTTTGTTCATGGTTGCATCATCAAAATAATGTATACAATTACGCTGAACTTGCGGCCGGATCTAGCATATAACCTTGTCTTTTTTATTCTAATTATAGTCGTTTAAATTTAAAATATATGCAAATCATGTCGTTATTTAAAACGTGCTGAAGAATTTGGATGGTAATCATTCTCAAATGCTAAATGGAGCTCTATAGGGTGTTCCGAACGGGGCTTTGCACCCATTAGGTGATTGAATACTTCGGAGATTTTAGGTTAAGCAAAAACGTGCATGTGGTGAAGACTCCCCCGAGAGCCTCAAGAATTATTTTTGTATTAAATATATAATGTTAAAAAGAAAACACACACAAACTTTTAATGTTTTATTTACAAAAAATTACATTCTTTAATTGTTCTTATCTTTTTATGGAGTGGCGGTAGTAGATTCTTGTTTATTCAATTTTCTTGTTTTAGCATTGTTATCACCGCTAGAGTTCTTTTAATTTCAGAAAAATGTGTTAGTAATAAATATTATATATTATTTTCACTTACCGGCATATTCTAATTACATGGTAATGAGTTCATATTTTCATGCAGTTTGATCGATTCACTGCAGAAACAAAACATTTTTTACACAGCTGACAATACTGTGTGCCGTTCATTTCAATATAATATGAGTAACTATCTACACCACAGCTGAGTACTGAATGTGATCTCGGCTTTTCTAATTATGGTTTGAATAAATATATATATATATATATATATATATATATATATATATATATATATAATATATTTTAAAGATAATGACCTTCTAGTAATATTAAATGCTTTAATGGGTTTGAGGTCAGCTGGTAAAAAGAAAACTCTTTTATAATGCCTAAATTTTCGGATATATTTAATCCTTGATCACAGGCTTCTAAAAATGTTACAAACAACTAGGCTAAATTATATAAATATTAATTGAACTTACAAGATGAGTTGTTAAAAAATTAACATCGAAGTATTAAACATAACTTTTTAGTTTTTCACTTTTAAATGTAAGAAGGATATATAATTTGTATAAGAAAAAATGTAAAATTAAAAATTATGTCAGATTTTGAAATAATTCAAATTTTATGTTTTAATAGGATACCTGATACCTTTGTTTAATGTATAAGTTATGTTGTATGTGATAGTTGTTGTTTGTATGCGTGTGTATATTGTGTATATTGGACAAACATGTCAATCATTAAATCAACGTATAACACAACACAGAAGTGACATAAAAGTTAAACCAAATTCCTGTGCTTTAGCGAGTCATTCAGCTAATTTAGATCACAAAATAGATTTCAAAAATCCAAAAATTTTAGAATTAGAGAAAGATAAACAAAAAAGACTATTTCTTGAAATGTATCACATTTTTATTTCAAAAGATAGTATAAATAAAAAAACTGATATTAGTGGTTTGAGCTCGATTTACACATATTTACTTAATTTTAAAACATAGCTACATAGCTAATGTAATATTTGTTAATATGTTTAACGTTATAAATACATAGACACATACACACTATACAACCTAATGCATACGCATACACACACACAAACAAACACACACACACACACACACACACACACACACAAACGCACACGCATACAAACAACAACTATCACATACAACATAACTTATACATTAAACAAAGATATCAGGTATCCTATTAAAACAGAAAATTTGAAATATTTCAAAATCTGACATAATTTTTAATTTTACATTTTTCTTATACAAATTATATATCCTTCTTACATTTAAAAGTGAAAACTAAAAGTTATGTTTAATACTTCGATGTTAATTTTTTAACAACTCATCTTGTAAGTTCAATTAATATTTATATAATTTAGCCTAGTTGTTTGTAACATTTTTAGAAGCCTGTGATCAAGGATTAAATATATCCGAAAATTTAGGCATTATAAAAGAGTTTTCTTTTTACCAGCTGACCTCAAACCCATTAAAGCATTTAATATATATATATATATATATATATATATATATATATATATATATATTGCTATGATCTACCGGAATTCTCGAGCCCCTTCGTTGGGCGACCATATTTATTTTGCTATGAACTCTCTAAATTATCCTAGCCCTTACGTTGTGCTGTTAATTTAATTTTGCTATGTACTCTAAATTATTCGCGCTCCATCATTTGGACGACCATTTTAATATTTACTATGAATAAACAAGATTGTAATTATCTCCTCCGACGTTGGGCTGTCTTATTAATATTGTTATCAATTCCCTCCAGAACCTTAACTGGATTTTATCTTGAAGCAACCTTGTCTGCCAATAGCAAAATTCGATACGTTACCGCCTTCTTTAGTCAACAATTTCCTATTCAACTCGTAGCTCCTCCTTGAAGTATTTAAATCTTACGACCTCGGCTAGCATTTATTTGGACTTATAAAATTCAGTTAATTTCGACTTTATATAATGAAACCAATATATTATGTACAGCTTTTGTAAATTATTTGATATACACTTTTCAATTAGTTAATGTTGTAAATTTCATTTATTAAACATCATATCCTATTTACTCAAAACCCAAAGTCACCAAAAAAAAACCTATTATCCTTATCAACGAAGCGTAGAACGTTCTAAACTTGTTATCCTATTACTCATTTTATACTTATGCAACTTCTTTTGTTGACTTTTTTACAATCATATTATATTAAGCAAATTCAATATTCAAAATAAAAATATATAGAAAAACAAAATGTCTTATAACTAAAAAATCTGACCTGGTCTATTTCTTCACATCGACGCTTCCATTTGCATAAAAATTATCTTCCCCAATTCAGGATTACATTTAAATTATTGCCATTACACTATGGACTGCCATTATTCATTTATGCACCCCAATTTATTGTCGTTTCATATCTGACTTATTACTTCTTATCAATCAATTTCCTCAAACTTAAAATTGTATTATTTTTCCCCCAGACGTAGAAATTGTAGTTTGTTTCACCCCCGTACTTCAAAATTGTAGTTTATTTTCCCCAGACTTCGAATTTGTATTACTGTTCCCCAGACTTCAAATTGTAGTTTGTTTTCCACGGACATAGAATTGTAGTTTATTTTCGCCCCGTACATAGAAGCCATATTATTTTTATGTTTTAGTTTAAAATAAATTCACCAAAAATGTACTTACGTTTAATCGGCAATTATAGTTTTCATCTTGGCACTTATTTTCTCTCTCACTTTTAAAATTTACGTGTTATTTTATTTCATAACGGCGCACTTCGGCCTTTGTTGAGTTCAAAACTGACTTCGTTATCACGGTGCCTGCTAATATAGTATTCTGTTCCCACTCCGTCAGTGGGTATGGTCTAGAACTCGCCGCTTATTTGTGACCAATCAAATAATTACATTTAAAGCAGTTTCTGATGTAATGCTCCACGATTCCCAATAATCGTAACCTGCTTGCAGCTGTCTTTCGTTATCAACATGCTGTGTTTTGATAGATCTAATTGCTTTTCCATAAACAACTGATGCAACTCGACTTTTAATTTTCATATTTACATGTTGTTCACGCAATTTTTAATCTTTTTTCTTATCAAAAATGGTTAGCTATTTGCACGCATTTACCTATGCTACCTGAAGCTCTATTTCTATCTCCGTATTAATCTAATTGTTTGGAACTCTTTTTGAATGCGTGTCTAATTACACTTTATCGTTTATTTATAAATATACGCGTGCTTCCATTGAAAAATATCATTACTTGCTTCACCTAAATTAAATAAAACTTTATCTACAGGGTTTTTAATATTTTCTATTTACCTAATGAATGTCTTCCTGGTTTCTACGCTAACTATGCGTCTTCCTATGTTTATCTGTGTCGCTTAAATCTATTTATACTTTATATACAGGGTGTTGGCTGCTTATTATTTACAAACTATGTCCATTTCTCAATTCTTCACTAAATAAATGCCGTTTTCTGCTGCCTATGGTAATTTCCCATTTCTAAATGACCTTTCCTATAAAGTACACCCTTAAACAACTCCTTATCACAGCATAATATATATATATATATATATATATATTGCTGTGAAACCTCTTGAATTACCTGGTCTGTTGATTTTCTTCTGTTAATCGCCTCGGCTGCTCCTCTAGATAGCTTTCATCCTCATACATAAAAAAAACAAACACATTCCTACCACAAACATCAACGTTAACTCTATTTACATCAATATTCAGAATACATTAAATTTTCAAATTAAATTTCAGCATAAAATTCTGTTTTAAAAAGAATTTCAAGATTAATTTTATTATCATTTTAATGTGCATCCAAAATTAAAGTCCTTGTTGGATGCCTACTAATTAATATAACAATATATGCAGAGTAAAAAGGGAGCATCTACCACCCCTTTACGTTAATTAACCAGGTTCGTCTAATTGAGCTCAAAGACATACCTAAAATTTCATCATAATCCAGAACATCAATACTAAATACCCTTTCTACTTAAACAAGCAAATTTCATCTTAACATTAAAATTTTATGGTTAGTACAATTTCACTAATGTCCATTTAAAGTAAATCAATTATAAAGTAATTCAACACACACAAAATGTCAAACAAAATAGTATAATTTACCTGAAGGTTACTGTCCTCGTAGCTTCAATGTACATCGTCCCTTTAGTTAATCACACCATTCCAACAGGATTATATTTACGGCTTCTAATTCTCAACGCTTTTAAAATTTTCTCCATCACCATTTATTTAAAGTTGTTTCTGGGCTTTTCCGGAACTCATCTGTTATATCTGACCCTTGTTTCGTGGATCCAGACACGTATTTGAACCATTTAATTATTAACACCCCGAAAAATAGCAAAGAAATTCATGCGTCTTTCACCAATATACGCCAAAACTGCCTACTTTTGTGTATACATTTGTCGTTGTAAATTTTGCTAATTGGTACAGTGATACTAAATTTTATTACCTTGTATCTAAGTGCACTGAAGTACATTCATGTTAGCACGTAAATAACAAACTATTTTGAATCACTAAAATATACGAGCAAACTTTAAATTATTTTATCAAACTAAAATGCACTGTTTAACATCTTCAATCAAGTCGCGGATGTAAGAGCTTTTAACGCATCGAAGAGTCAAAAGTCTAAGAGGCCGAAACTCATATTACCACCGGTATATATAGCAAAGCCTGTCTGTCGGTCTGTTCCCCAAAACAGACAATTCTTAAGAATTTCTCATTTATGTTCCCAGTCCGTCGCCTGTGCGTCGGTTTTTACGAATTTTGTACTCGCCCCATTTAAATATCAGAAATTCTCACACGGCACGCAAACATGTCCGAGAAAAACTAATTAATTTTGTACAGAAATTGTTGTTTCTACCTCTGATATTTGCATCCTATTTTCAACCAATTGTGACCCTCGTGACGTTGCTTAAATCACGCCTTTTACTATATGTGTCTTTGCTTGACGCATTTTCTCTTTCCTTTTCTAACCTGTTCGTATTGGTGCAAATTGATATTCTTTATTATCGATTATTTTCCAGTCCATGTGGACTATCTGGGTTAAATAACCCCGTATCGCACCTTCCCGTCTATTAAGCCCCGGTTTCTCCAAGATTCTTTGTAAACCATTTGTTATCTACACAATTTTCGCCGTACGTGATATTTAAACTACGCAGGTGTTCAAAATAATATTAATTCTCAGAGCTTTATTTTCTGGTATTATAATCTTGGATTTTCACAGACTTTTATGCTTATTATTAATAATGGTTTAATTAACTCCAATTAAAATTGACTTCTATCCTTTCATTTTAGTGAATCCTAACTAAATATTAATTATTATCTGTACGCTTTGTCTACTACTTGTTACTTAAAATAGGGTTAATTAATATAAATTTTGCACGTAATTTCCATTTGTTTCTTTATTAGGAATAATTAAATTACACGCAGAGCTTTTAATACTGTTTTTTTGATATAAAGCGTCTTGTACATAATTTAAATTTCTTATTTTACTGAAACGACCGCATTTATTTATGCTTCAAGGTTTTAATAAAGCGTATTATTTAATAAAATTCCTTATACACGGTGATTAAAATTATTTGATGTGATTATTTAATTTTCTACCCTGGTCTAAATATGAGTATTTTCCCCCTATTTGAATACAAATAATCCCACTTATTTGAATGCTAATATAAAGCATTTAGACCAAAAAAAATTACAAAAAAAATTGCCTATCACTCTCTACCCTTATCTATCTGACTTACCTACTTTGTCTCCAATCCAAAAAAAATATTTACACCTACCCTATATCCCTATCCTATTCCTAACTCTCACCTAATTTTATAAACTGAAATTATCCCTAACTTCATCCTACTTATCCATCTAATCCTATATACATCCTATATACCTATCCTATTTCTAACTTTTAACTAATCTTCACTATACTTTACTTCCCCCTACCTAATCCTATATGCCTATCCTACTCTTACTCTATTCCTAACTCTCCACTAATCTTCTATGAAATATCTACACTTAACCTATCTTATTTTCTTCCTACATTTACTCTTTATTCTCATCCTAAACCTATTTCTAATTATCTCCCATATTTATCCTATACCTAGCTTTATTTTCTATAAACACTTACTTCTACTCTTCTATATACACCTATTCTATCCCTATCCTATTTAAATTTTACTCTATTATACACCTATTTCTCCTGTGGTGCTGGTTCTCCGGTATAAGGGAATAGTAGGTTAACGTGAAACCGTCCCTCTCATTTCCCGTACCTACTTCCCTTAATAAATATGTGCACTCCCTACTACTTCACCTATCTCAAAAGGTCCCTCATATGGCAAGTGTAGTTTAGCACATGTCATCCTATCTCTCTTCCCTACTCTCAAGCTTTTACTACTACCTGGTCTCCCACTTTAAATTTTACCCTCTTTCTAATTCTTGCGTTCATCTTCCTTGTATATTTTTCAGCTCTCTTCCTTAACCTCTCCCTCACATCTACCAAAAGTTGTTGGAATTCATCGTCCCTAGGCACAATTTGTCATGGTCTTTCGGGATACTGTTGCTTGATCAGCATGATGGGACTGGTTTCTGTCACGGTACTAGGGGTTTCATTGATAAAAGATTCAACCTTGGACAAATTGTCCTCCCATAAACGATGATTTCTATGTGAAGCTAAACGCAAAAACTTAACCGTCTCTTGAATATATCGCTCAGCTGGATTCGCTTGAGGATGCCTTATGCTACAAAACACCACTTTAATGTTTTGCCTCTCCCAATAATCTCTAAATCTTTGATTATTAAAATAAGTAGCATTGTCTGCTAATACCCGTTTAAAAGTTCCTACTTCCTACAAAATTGTTCCAATTTCTTGTTTGTTCCGACTGTGTTACAATCCCGAGTGGGATATAATTTGGTAAATTTCGAAAACACATCAGTCACAATCAGCACATGTTTGTGTCCCTTTGTACTTCTGACTAGATTACTCAAATAGTCAATAGCAACTAAGTCCAGGGGATTTTGTACGTGTATACTTTGTACCACATCTTGACTCGTACTATTTTTGTACTTTCCTAAAGTACATAAGTGACAAGTGTTGATGACTGACTTTACTAACCCTAAGTCTTTAGTTGAAAAAACGTTTCCTAAAATTAACCATGTCTTTCGGATCCCTATGTGACCATATCTTAAGTGCAGATCTTTGATAATTAATTTTGCTTGTACCCTATCCACTACATACACTTCCAATTCTTGAATTTTTACACAAAAGCCGTTTATCATATGGAAGTTTTAAATCCCGGTTCGTTTTCTAACTTCGTTCTAACAATCTGTAGCTCCTCACTCTGCCTCTGGTTCCTCAAGATCTCCTCTTCTCCATATACTGAATCATTTTGTAGTAGACTGTTCATGGCAATCATGATGTCACACGGTCTTTTGTTATCCATGTCCCTGTTTCTACTAAACGCGTCTGCTATAAAATTATTTTCTCCCTTAATATATTTAATCTCAAAGTCAAACTCCTGTAGTAACAACCCCCATCGATATACTCGATTGTTAGAAAATCTCGTATTCATCAACGCACACAACGCTGAATGATCCGTTTCGATTACAAAATGTCTTCCTATCAAAAAAAATTTTAACTTCGTAACACCAAACACCACTGCAGCCATCTCCTTTTCACTAATCGTGTAATTTACTTCATGCGGCTTCAGTGTGCGTGAAACAAAAGATATGGGCACCTCTTCCCCCTCTTGTACTTGGTACAACTCTGCTGCTAATGCACTATCCGATGCATCCGTCCTCAGTACGAAACCAACATCAAATCTGGGATGCCTCAAAATTAGTTGGTCGTGAAATTGTTCCAACAGTGTTAGATATGCTGCCTCTTGACTTTCCGTCCAACTCCATCTTACTCCCTTCTTCAGAAGTTTAAACAATGGACCCGTTTTTCAGCAAATCCCGGTACAAACTTTTATAAAAGTTAAGTACCCCAAAAAGCTCTTAATTTCCTAATGTTATTAGGTCTCGGATATGTCAAAAGTTCGGACAATCTTTCTTTATCGATACACATACCTTGAGTGTTCACCACATACCCCAGAAATTTAACGGTTTTTGAAAAAATTCACATTTTTCTATATTCAGCCTCAATCCTGCTAACTTAAGCTCTAATAATATCCGTTCTAAATGAGAGTAATGTTGTTCCTCAGTTTCACTAAAATTAAAATATCATCCACATAGTGTATGCAGAATTGCTCATATGCTCCTAAAATTGCTTGCATTGCCTTAATTAATGCTGCAATTGACGTTGACAAACCATACGGTACTACCTTAAAATTATAGATTTTTCCTCTACGGAAAATCCTGTGTACCTTCTAGAATCTTTGTGTAATGGAATCAGCCAGAATGAATTCCTTAAATCTAATTTACTAAAATAAACTTGCCACTTAATCTCGTCAAAAGCGTGTCCATGGATGGTGGACAATGGAATTGCGGTTTGGTCCGTTGATTAATTTTTCGTGCATCTAAACATAAACGAATGCTATCATCCTTTTCTTAACTACCACCAACGGATTTATGAAATGAGTGTTTGATACCTCTATTATGCCATCTTCCAACATTTTATTTAATTCTGCCTTCACCTGCTCCCGATATGCTGCTGGAATTGGATAAACCTTTGCGTTGAACGGTTCTGAATTATCCACTTCCAATCTGTGCTCATAGCCTAACGCTGTGCTTGCTTCTACCCCACTAATTCTGCATGTTTTTGTAATAAAGCTTGAACCTCTACTCTCCTATCCTCTGGACATCTTATTGTGTTGATCTGTTTACCTTCATCATCCTCTACCTCTACTACATTAATACTAAACCCCGTGTCATCCTCTGTGACTTCATAACTGCCCTTCCATGGCACTACCCTATCCTTAATCCTTACTACCTTCCTTTCCATATCTATCAAAACCCCTAACTTCATCATACAGTCAACACCTAAAATGCTCTGAAACTTCAGTCCAGGTACAATTACAAACTCCTGTTCACAGCTTAAACCTCTATATCTATCCTAAGCACCACAACACTATTTACTACAGCAAACTTCTTTTTATTTGGAGCTACTAAATGGCTACGCTTTATAGGCATAATTCTATCACAAACCTTATCCCTAATTTTGCTGACGAATTCCTCCGATATTAAACTCGCCTCTGCCCCTGTATCAAGTAATACTTCTACATTATTCTCAAAAATTTCTAAATTAATAATTGGCAAACATAATTTTTCCTTAGTTTCTGGCTCTACTTCCTCCTCAATTTTGAAAAATTCACGTGGATGTTCATATACATTTACACTGAAATCTAGTGGTCTGTCGCGTTCTAAAATCCTGTCCAGGTCTGTTTTCCCTACTCGGTCCTGGTCTAGCCGTCACCTCAGCGTATGTCCTAGGCGTTTCCACTCGTTCCGTGTTTGTATTAGCAGTCCCGCTCATGTCTGGTGAACTATTCATTCTGGTAGGTCCCGGTCTCGGTGCAGGTCCCCTTCCTAAACTATTACTTCGAACGTATGGTCGTCGCTGTTCCCAATTCTGTCGCTGGTATCCGTAACTATTCCCCCGTCTAGCGTAGTTGTCCCTTCTATTGTCAAACCTAACTGTGTTGATCTGTCTTTCCCTATTATCCCGAGGTCGTCCACTACTTACGTCGTCGTACCTCTGCAGGTATTCCAAAAACATTTCTCTGTCCACTATGTTCTGTAGTGCTACGTGTTGTCTTATTTCTACCTCGAAGTGTCGTGATAAATACTTAATAATTTGTCGGTCCGTCAGTGGTGGTTTCAGTTGCCTAGCTATGCTATACTTGCGTATAGCATATTGCTCCCTACTTCCTGAAAATTCTCCCTTAAATTTCCCTGTGATTAAGTCGTCTCGTACCTGGTCTTGTCTGTGATCACTCCAGTAGTGCTTTAAAAATTTGTTTTCAAAGTCCTGATACGTGTCTATGTCCTGTCCTACTAAATTGTACCACGCTTCCGCATTGTCCTTTAATAAAGCCTTTATCGTATTTAGTTTAGTCTGTTCGTCAAATAAATTTCCCACTAGATTTCTTACACTATTAATAAAAATTTGTGGATTTACCCTGTTATCGCCATAAAACTTCATGTGTTGGTCCAATGATACTCCACCTGTATAAAATCTGGGACCATCCCCCGTTAAACTTGACACGTTGTATTTAATACTACTAACTTCGCGTTCTACCCTGCCTAACTGATCCCTACATGAGTCCGTTACTTCAGTCATTTTATATTAATCTCTTCTTCACAAAAATGCGTACTTCGGACCTTAAATGTCCCATTTCCTGTCGAAGACCTGTAATATCACGCTCATTTTTTCAACCCTATTTTCAACTTCCCCATCTTTACGGTAAGACTATTTTTAAATTCTGAAACTTCTTGATTCGTCTTATCTATTTTCTGACTAATCTCCTCTAACTTCCTGTTCGATTCTTCACTCATTCGGTCAAATTTTCGATTTGAGTCCTCTCGCTCTATTCGATTCATCCCTAGCTAATCGCATTTCCTCTAACATTCTCATCATTAACTCATTTCCTGTTTCTCCTGATTCCGTCCTCGACTGATCTCTACTGCCTCCAGCTTCTTCCATTTTCGAAATTTTCTCACACAATGCACTATCGTCACTTCCAATTTCCACTCCTTGACTCCTTAACCACTCCTTTCTCTGCATACGTTCAAATCACTCACACACTCTAAAATACTCTTAAATTTATACACACACAAAACTCTCTCTCTCAGATCGCCAGTTTCCTGGAATAAAATCACAAAAATTTTATTTGGAACTCGAGCCTCACTTTTGGGTCGCCAAGAATGCTGTGAAACCTCTTGAATTACCTGGTCTGTTGATTTTCTTCTGTTAATCGCCTCGGCTGCTCCTCTAGATAGCTTTCATCCTCATACATAAAAAACAAACACATTCCTACCACAAACATCAACGTTAACTCTATTTACATCAATATTCAGAATACATTAAATTTTCAAATTAAATTTCAGCATAAAATTCAGTTTTAAAAGAATTTCAAGATTAATTTTATTATCATTTTAATGTGCATCCAAAATTAAAGTCCTTGTTGGATGCCTACTAATTAATATAACAATATATGCAGAGTAAAAGGAGCATCTACCACCCTTTACGTTAATTAACCAGGTTCGTCTAATTGAGCTCAAAGACATACCTAAAATTTCATCATAATCCAGAACATCAATACTAAATACCCTTTCTACTTAAACAAGCAAATTTCATCTTAACATTAAAATTTTATGGTTAGTACAATTTCACTAATGTCCATTTAAAGTAAATCAATTATAAAGTAATTCAACACACACAAAATGTCAAACAAAATAGTATAATTTACCTGAAGGTTACTGTCCTCGTAGCTTCAATGTACATCGTCCCTTTAGTTAATCACACCATTCCAACAGGATTATATTTACGGCTTCTAATTCTCAACGCTTTTAAAATTTTCTCCATCACCATTTATTTAAAGTTGTTTCTGGGCTTTTCCGGAACTCATCTGTGTATATCTGACCCTTGTTTCGTGGATCCAGACACGTATTTGAACCATTTAATTATTAACACCCCGAAAAATAGCAAAGAAATTCATGCGTCTTTCACCAATATACGCCAAAACTGCCTACTTTTGTGTATACATTTGTCGTTGTAAATTTTGCTAATTGGTACAGTGATACTAAATTTTATTACCTTGTATCTAAGTGCACTGAAGTACATTCATGTTAGCACGTAAATAACAAACTATTTTGAATCACTAAAATATACGAGCAAACTTTAAATTATTTTATCAAACTAAAATGCACTGTTTAACATCTTCAATCAAGTCGCGGATGTAAGAGCTTTTAACGCATCGAAGAGTCAAAAGTCTAAGAGGCCGAAACTCATATTACCACCGGTATATATAGCAAAAAGCCTGTCTGTCGGTCTGTTCCCCAAAACAGACAATTCTTAAGAATTTCTCATTTTATGTTCCCAGTCCGTCGCCTGTGCGTCGGTTTTTACGAATTTTGTACTCGCCCCATTTAAATATCAGAAATTCTCACACGGCACGCAAACATGTCCGAGAAAAACTAATTAATTTTGTACAGAAATTGTTGTTTCTACCTCTGATATTTGCATCCTATTTTCAACCAATTGTGACCCTCGTGACGTTGCTTAAATCACGCCTTTTACTATATGTGTCTTTGCTTGACGCATTTTCTCTTTCCTTTTCTAACCTGTTCGTATTGGTGCAAATTGATATTCTTTATTATCGATTATTTTCCAGTCCATGTGGACTATCTGGGTTAAATAACCCCGTATCGCACCTTCCGTCTATTAAGCCCCGGTTTCTCCAAGATTCTTTGTAAACCATTTGTTATCTACACAATTTTCGCCGTACGTGATATTTAAACTACGCAGGTGTACAAAATAATATTAATTCTCAGAGCTTTATTTTCTGGTATTATAATCTTGGATTTTCACAGACTTTTATGCTTATTATTAATAATGGTTTAATTAACTCCAATTAAAATTGACTTCTATCCTTTCATTTTAGTGAATCCTAACTAAATATTAATTATTATCTGTACGCTTTGTCTACTACTTGTTACTTAAAATAGGGTTAATTAATATAAATTTTGCACGTAATTTCCATTTGTTTCTTTATTAGGAATAATTAAATTACACGCAGAGCTTTTTAATACTGTTTCTTTTGATATAAAGCGTCTTGTACATAATTTAAATTTCTTATTTTTACTGAAACGACCGCATTTATTTATGCTTCATGGTTTTAATAAAGCGTATTATTTAATAAAATTCCTTATACACGGTGATTAAAATTATTTGATGTGATTATTTAATTTTCTACCCTGGTCTAAATATGAGTAATATATATATATATATATATATATATATATATATATATATATTTGTGCAATTCGCGCAAAAACAGATATGTTTATGAGGAAAAAACCAAGGTTGTTTGCAGGTATTAACTTTAATAGCATTAAGTTTTATGAAATAATAACAATTTTCAGTAATAAATGAAATTAGTTTTAGAAATAAATATTTTTGCAAATATTGTGCAATATCACCTACTCTAGGATAATGTCTTAAAACACGTTAATAAAAATACCCCCTTCCCCCCGAGGTTTGTGAGAAATTTAAGTTGGATTAATGTTGGAAAAGAACCAGACAATGTAGCATAAAAAGCAATAAACGGGCGTGTACTAAAACTTAATCAAATCCTAAAATATATATGCATATCTATGGCAGGTATACCAACGTGCATAAATTATGACTTGTTAGGGATAAAGTGATTAGTAAGGTGACAAACTACCTATTCGAAATTAACAGTTGTTAATTATACAATCGCCAACCCAGCATACACTAATTATGTCTTCTTAGAGTATAGTTTTATTGTTAGGTGGATAACCTAAATAGCAGCCGTTTATTATGTAATATTTATTGCTATATGCTTGGTAATAAAGACATATATATTGCTGTGATAAGGGGTTATTTAAGGGTGTACTTTATAGGAAAGGTCGTTTAAGAATGAGAAATTACCATAGGCAGCAGAAAACGGCATTTATTTAGGAAAGAATTAAGAAATGGAGATAGTTTGTAAATAGTAAGCAGTCAACACCCTGTATATAAAGTATAAATAGTTTTAAGCGACGCAGATAAACATAGGAAGACGCATAGTTAGCGTAGAAACCAGGAAGACATTTATTAGGTAAATAGAAAATATTAAATACCCTGTAGATAAAATTTTAGTTAATTTAGGTAAAGCAAGTAATGATATTTTTCAGTGGAAGCACGCGTATATTTATAAGTAAACGATAAAGTGTAATTAGACACGCATTCAAAAGAGTTCCAAACAATTAGATTAATACGGAGAGAGAAATAGAGCTTCAGGTAGCTAATATAAATGCGTACAAACATCTAACCATTTTTGATAAGAAAAAAGATTAAAATTGCGTGAACAACATGTAAATATGAAAATTAAAAGTCGAGTTGCATCAGTTGTTTATGGAAAAGCAATTAGATCTATCAAAACACAGCATGTTGATAACGAAAGACAGCTGGAACCAGCTTACAATTATTGGGAATCGTGGAGCATTACATCAGAAACTACTTTGAATGTAATTATTTGATTGGTCACAAATAAGCGACGAGTTCTAGACCATACCCACTGACGGAGTGGGAACGTAATAATATATTAGCAGGCACAGTGATAACGAAGAGAGTTTTGAACTCAACAAAGGCCGAAGTGCGTCGCTATGAAGTAAAGTAATACGTATTAATTTTAAAAGTGAAAGATAAAAATAAGTGCCAAGATGAAAATTATAATTGCAGATTAAACATTTTGGTGAATTTGTTTTAAACTAAAACATAAAAATAATAGGGCTTCTATGTACGGGGAAAATAAACTACAATTCTATGTCCGGGGGAAACAAACTACAATTTGATGTCTGGGGAACAGTAATACAATTTCGAAGTCTGGAGAAAATAAGCGACAATTTTGAAGTACGTCTGGGGGAGGAATAATACAATTTTAAGTTTGAGGAAATTGATTGATAAGAAGTAATAAGTCAAATATGAAACGACAATAAATTGGGGTGCATAAATGAATATTGGTAGTCCATAGTGTAATGGCAATAATTTAAATGTAATCTTGAATTGGGGAAGATAATTTTTATGCAAATGGAAGCGTCGATGTGAAGAAATAGACCAGGTCAGATTTTTTAGTTATAAGACATTCTATTTTTCTATATATTTTTATTTTGAATATTGAATTTGCTTAATATAATATGATTGTGAAAAAGTCAACAAAAGAAGTTGCATAAGTATAAAATGAGTAATAGGATAACAAGTTTAGAACGTTCTACGCTTCGTTGATAAGGATGATAGGTTTTTTTTTGGTGACTTTGGGTTTTGAGTAAATAGGATATGATGTTTAATAAATGAAATTTACAACATTAACTAATTGAAAAGTGTATTTCAAATAATTTACAAAAGCTGTACATAATATATTAGTTTCATTATATAAAATCGAAATTAACTGAATTTTATAATTCCAAATAAATGCTAGCCGAGGTCATAAGATAAAGTCAATGGGAGTAATTTGTTAATTTATATAGTTCAAGGAGGAACTACGAGTTGAATAGAAAATTGATAACAAGTAAGGCGGTAACGTATCGAATTTTGCTATTGGCAGACAAGGTTGCTTCAAGATAAAATCCAGTTAAGTTTCTGGAGGGAATTGATAAGAATATTAATAAGACAGCCCAACGTCGTAGGAGATAATTACAATCTTGTTTATTCATAGTAAATATTAAAATGGTCGTCCAAATGATGGAGCGTGAATAATTTAGAGTTCATAGCAAAATTAACAGCACAACGCAAGAGGCGTCGATAATTTCCAGTAGCATAGCAAATTAATATGTCGCACCAACGTTAGGGCACGAATTAAAGCACGATTTTACCACAGTAAAATATAACCTGAGATTAAGAGGCACCAATTAAATTTAAAAATACGACCGTAAGATTTCAAATAAATTAATTAAACTAAACCGGAGATTTAAAGAGTTTCAATTAGCGGAAAAACAAGAAATTTGTACAGTAATTAAAGTTAGATAGATTTATTTAGTATTTAAAAGTTTAGCGTAAATAGAATAATGGATAAAAGAATACAGGAAACCAGTTCCATTGAAGAAAGGCGAACTTCACAAGAAACCAAAATGATGGAGATCTTAATGGCATTAAATAATAAAATGGATAGAAGTGAAGAAGCCATAAAAATAGTTACAACAAAAATTGATGAAAACAGCGAGAAATTGGGGAATGAAATCAAGATTCTTAGCAATAGTCTGAAAGAAACGAACCACACTATCGCTGAAATCAAGGCACAGA
Organism: Platerodrilus igneus; assembly: GCA_036346225.1. Lineage (NCBI taxonomy): Eukaryota > Metazoa > Arthropoda > Insecta > Coleoptera > Lycidae > Platerodrilus > Platerodrilus igneus. The sequence continues at coordinate 1,680,874 of JARFIW010000624.1, read as the reverse complement.
TGAATGAAAGAATTGGGAAAGTTTCTTAGGAAATAGAATGCGTATGGGACCATATTACTTTAGTTAAAACGAAACAAGAAGACTACGAAAGCGAGTCCAACGATAAAATTACGAATTTAAATATTAAATTAGGTAAAATTGAAGAAAATTGCTAAACGGAGTTCAGATCAATAAATCAAGAAATAAATAATTTAAAAAGTAATCCAATAAATTTTAATAGAGAACCAATTAAGCTAATTCAAACGAACCTATCGATTGAACAGTTTACTAAATTTTACGGGAATGGAAAATCAAATCCGAAGATATTTCTGAAAAATTTTAAAATGTTGATACAAGGATCTACAGATGAATTATACAAATTAAATTTAATCAAGGTCATATTGAGGGGAAATGCTGAAAGATGGTACAATTTAGTTGAGAGTGAAATAGAAACATTTGAACAGTTTGAAAGCAAATTTTTACGTCAATTCTGGAGTGACAATCAGCAAAATAGAATTCGGGATAACCTAAGTATGGGAAGATACGATTCGGCGAAAGGAATAACGCGAGAATTATATGGGATTGAGAAATTTACTGTAGCAAAGCAATTGGATCCTCCTTTAGAAGATAAAAATATTATAAGATATTTAGCAGGTCATTTTAACGCTGAAGTAAAGCGATACATAATGACGCAGAATATAGTAGATAGAGATACGTTTATTGATTATTTGCAGAGATATGATGATTTGGAATTTGGTTATGAAATGGAAAATAATGTTAGGGATCGACGCACGAATTTTATAAGGAATAATAACACTCTGAATAATTATCGAAGGAACAATTATAATTATGATCGTGGAAGAAATTTTAATAGGGGGAACTATGGCAACTTTAATAATGATTTTAGGCAAAACAGGAATACTGGTCAGATACCAATGCAACGAATGGAGAGAACGAATCATGAAGGAAATTATAATGGTAGAGGAATAAATAGGCAAGAAAATGATGATCGACGGACGCTAGCAAGGGATATTAATAGTATGGAAATAAGGAATACGAATTGCACAGATACAGGAATAATGAGTCAGGCAGGACCTTCGACGCGAAATCAGGATTTTTGAGTGCGGACGAACCAAGAAAAATTCTACGAATTAACGGATACAGAAATCAGCGCGAGTTTATTAAATATGAAATGTATTATGGATTAGGAAGATTTGAAAGGAACTTATTACCAATAATTAATTTAAAGGTGGAAGATAAAATAGTTAAAGTGTTAATTGATACTGGAGCAGAAGCATCACTTGTTGCGGAAGAATTTGTTAAAAGAGAGAAATTGGGGGATAAAGCGATACCTATAGCGAGGTGTAATTTGGTGGCACCAAATAATAAGAGATTTAGTGTGATAAATGAAATGGTAATTCTGAGATGTGAAATTGGGGATATGATATGGGAAAATGATTTTATGGTAGTACCTGGACTGAAAATAGATCTTATATTTGGGATGAATATGATAGATAAGTTGGGGTTGAAAATAAATGCGGAATGCAAAAAGATTGAGTGTAATGAGAAATATATTAAATGGTATGAAGAGGGGAATATTGAAATAGAAGACGACTGCGTGAATATTAATCAGTTTAGTGATGAAATAAATAATGGCGGTAATGAAAATGAAGATATTAAGTGTCCAGATGATTTAAGAAATAGGGTGAATATATTATTGAATAAGCATTCAGAATTGATTGGGTCGAGGTCGAGAATTGCCACGGGTTATGTGCACAAGTTGGAAGTAATAAATAAGGAACCGTTTAACAGTAAAATATATCCTATTCCAGTAGTATATGGAAATAGAGTGAAGGAAAAAATTGAAGAAATGTTACGTGAAGGTATTATTGAGAGCTCCAGTACGAATTTTGCGAATTCATTAGTAGTCGTCGTGAAGAAAAGTGATAATAGTATTAAGTTGTGTATAAATACAAGTGAAATTAATAAGCGAATGAAGCCGCAATATAATTGTCCACCAAAGATAAATAGAATATTAGAGAGAATAGGTAATAGGAAAATTTATAGCAGGTTATGTTTAAAAAGTTCATTTTGTTTGATTCCATTAGCGCGAGAATCAAGGAAGTATACGGGTTTTTCGGTAGAAGGAAAATTATACCAATTTAGGGTGGTCCCGGTTGGTTTGTCCTCGAGTACGGATGCATTAGAGAATGTAATGAAGAATATTTTGGGACCGTATGAGGAATTTAGTATCCACTATATGGATGAAATATTGATATTTAGTAAGAGTGTAGAGAGGAACACTACGTACATTTAGATAGGATTTTGTTAGAGCTGAATATAGCTGGTTTGATTTTGAATTTAGGAAAGTGTAAATTTTTTCAAAGTAGGGTTAGATTTTTAGGGTATAGGATATATAATAAGGATAGAATTAGGAAATACGAATTAAAAGGACCCCGATTTAAAAGGATGATTAAGAAATATAAATTAAAAGGACCCAGATTCAAAAGTGATAAGGGGGAAGTTAGAAATAAATTGAATTGACGCATGCATGAATAGATGAAAGAAAATGTAAAATAAATTGATGAATAGGTATACATAGAATAATAGAATAGGATTTGAATATAAGAATAGGTATAGGTATGAATAGTATAGCATAATAGGACATAAGTATGAGATTAGATTAATGTAAATACGGGTTTAATAAAGGAAAAGATAAATTTTAAAATGGAAATAAAAATATAATAATTTCATACCAATGTGAGTTTAAGTTCACGTTGGGCGCCAAAAAGGGCATTGTTATAAAACTTTATATTTTAATTTAGGGGAATTATGCTGTGATAAGGGGTTGTCTAAGGGTGCACGTTATAGTAAAGGTGATTTGGAAAGGAGAAATTACCATAGGCAGCAGAAAACGGCATTTATTTAGGAAAGAATTAAGAAATGGAGATAGTTTGTAAATAGTAAGCAGTCAACACCCTGTATATAAAGTATAAATAGTTTTAAGCGACGCAGATAAACATAGGAAGACGCATAGTTAGCGTAGAAACCAGGAAGACATTCATTAGGTAAATAGAAAATATTAAATACCCTGTAGATAAAATTTTAGTTAATTTAGGTAAAGCAAGTAATGATATTTTTCAGTGGAAGCACGCGTATATTTATAAGTAAACGATAAAGTGTAATTAGACACGCATTCAAAAGAGTTCCAAACAATTAGATTAATACGGAGAGAGAAATAGAGCTTCAGGTAGCTAATATAAATGCGTACAAACATCTAACCATTTTTGATAAGAAAAAAAGATTAAAAATTGCGTGAACAACATGTAAATATGAAAATTAAAAGTCGAGTTGCATCAGTTGTTTATGGAAAAGCAATTAGATCTATCAAAACACAGCATGTTGATAACGAAAGACAGCTGGAACCAGCTTACAATTATTGGGAATCGTGGAGCATTACATCAGAAACTACTTTGAATGTAATTATTTGATTGGTCACAAATAAGCGACGAGTTCTAGACCATACCCACTGACGGAGTGGGAACGTAATAATATATTAGCAGGCACAGTGATAACGAAGAGAGTTTTGAACTCAACAAAGGCCGAAGTGCGTCGCTATGAAGTAAAGTAATACGTATTAATTTTAAAGGTGAAAGATAAAAATAAGTGCCAAGATGAAAATTATAATTGCAGATTAAACATTTTGGTGAATTTGTTTTAAACTAAAACATAAAAATAATAGGGCTTCTATGTACGGGGAAAATAAACTACAATTCTATGTCCGGGGGAAACAAACTACAATTTGATGTCTGGGGAACAGTAATACAATTTCGAAGTCTGGAGAAAATAAGCGACAATTTTGAAGTACGTCTGGGGGAGGAATAATACAATTTTAAGTTTGAGGAAATTGATTGATAAGAAGTAATAAGTCAAATATGAAACGGCAATAAATTGGGGTGCATAAATGAATATTGGTAGTCCATAGTGTAATGGCAATAATTTAAATGTAATCTTGAATTGGGGAAGATAATTTTTATGCAAATGGAAGCGTCGATGTGAAGAAATAGACCAGGTCAGATTTTTTAGTTATAAGACATTTTATTTTTATATATATTTTTATTTTGAATATTGAATTTGCTTAATATAATATGATTGTGAAAAAGTCAACAAAAGAAGTTGCATAAGTATAAAATGAGTAATAGGATAACAAGTTTAGAACGTTCTACGCTTCGTTGATAAGGATAATAGGTTTTTTTTTGGTGACTTTGGGTTTTAAGTAAATAGGATATGATGTTTAATAAATGAAATTTACAACATTAACTAATTGAAAAGTGTATTTCAAATAATTTACAAAAGCTGTACATAATATATTAGTTTCATTATATAAAATCGAAATTAACTGAATTTTATAATTCCAAATAAATGCTAGCCAAGGTCATAAGATAAAGTCAATGGGAGTAATTTGTTAATTTATATAGTTCAAAAAGGAGCTACGAGTTGAATAGAAAATTGATAACAAGTAAGGCGGTAACGTATCGAATTTTGCTATTGGCAGACAAGGTTGCTTCAAGATAAAATCCAGTTAAGTTTCTGGAGGGAATTGATAACAATATTAATAAGACAGCCCAACGTCGGAGGAGATAATTACAATCTTGTTTATTCACAGTAAATATTAAAATGGTCGTCCAAATGATGGAGCGCGAATAATTTAGAGTTCATAGCAAAATTAACAGCACAACGTAAGGGCTAGGATAATTTAGAGAGTAGCATAGCAATATATATATATATATATATATATATATATATTGCTATGATAATAGGGTAGTTTAAGGGTAGATTAAGTCATATAGTTCATACAATAAATATAATCAACTTCAACTTTAGGAAAAGCAAATAATTTCAGAAATTATAAGAGTAAATCGGTCATTCTACATAATGTCAATTAAAACACTGTATATAAAATACACGGAATTAAATGCATGGGAACATAAATATGTCTAAATATAGTTTACAAGTAAAGATAAGATTTTCAAATTCAACAAATAGCATCAAAATTAAATTACCGGGAAACATAGATCAATTGGCATTGCAAATATTTAACAATTGCGTCGAAAATATCAACGTAAACGCATCCTAAATAATTCATTATTAGAAAATCATTACATGACTAGAGAAGAACATATTTGTTCAGAAAACCAATACTCTGTGGAAAACAAATAAATACCAGGCGGTTCAATTATATGATAAATTAACAAACATCGAATACGTGAGTTAATGAAAAGCCAAAAGTTGGAAATCCTCAAATGATACTGCAATATGCTGAGCAGAGCATTTGTCGAAGATGTAAACTAGGTAATTTGTAAAAATTCCGAGTTCTGACAGATACGGCAAAAGTATCAGCCTAGATTGTAAACACGCCAATAAAAACAATTGGAGGAGGGGCTTATATATACGATAGAAACTGAACGACATTTTAGCCTATATTTAACTGAGCAACAACTATGTTCGATGGTGTTAAAAACTCACGCAATTAGTGAAATAAAAATTAAAACAAATGAAATTTAAAAGTGCGAGAATTGGTGCAACGAAATATAAGCCGATCTATAGATAGACGTAAGTTAAACAACTTAATTAAATTCATTTCTAATATTTACAAAACAGGGCTTTTCATTTGGGACTTCTAATTTTGGTGATATTCCAATTTGGACACATTCCGATTTGCGACGTTTAATTTTGGTGATATTCTAATTTGGACACATTCCAATTTGGGATGTTTGATATTTTAATTTGGACATATTCTAATTTGGGACGTTTAATTTTGGATGTACTGTAATTTGGTACGATTTTAATTGGAAGCGATTTATGGGAGGCGATTCTTATATGGGGCCGGCATACCAATAAGCAAAGCGGACACAGCAAGGGGATGCAGATCATAGACTAGGATGGAACTCCAGAACCCATTCCAGGTTAGCAATTTTTAATACTGTATTATTGAAAGACTGTTTTCAATTTAATATTTGCTATGCATTGTATATTTGCAAGAGTCATCAAAAAGGTCACTTAAATAATATGAAAACTGAGGAACGTATCTTGGAACGTTCGAAGTTATCTGAATATAATTAAAAGATATTTTGCTGGCATTCAGAAAAGCATAAATCTGGTATATGTAGATATTTTGTACAAAACGAAAAGTTTTGAGTGTAAATATTATCAATTATTATATTGTGTGTTCTAGAATTGCTTTATTTGATTTAATAAAATTTATTCAGTAAGCTAGTCGGGGTAAAAACCTTAAACTTAATATTTCATATAATAAAGGGAATAGCACGGCAAAAATAGGGCATATAACAGCAATTTTATAGTACGCCCAATTGTGGGGCGAATATCACAGCAATTTTTATGGTACGATCAATCGTGGGGCGAATATCACAGCAATATATATATATATATATATATATATATATATTGCTGTAATTATAAGGTTAATTTAAGGGTAGGTTAAGTTATTGGGGTCGTAGAATAAACAAAGGAAACTCTCAAGTAACAGAAACATATAATTATAGATATTAGAAGAGTAAATGGGTTATTATAAATAATATTAGCTGCGAGCACACTGTATATAGCAGTACAAACGATTGAAACACATATGCAAGAGTAGCTACTAACAAAGATTAGAATTTAAAAATGTAACGAAACGCATTAAAATTAAATCAGTGAAAAACCTGCATAAATTGGCTAGATAAACATTCAAAAAGTGTGTGAAGATATTATCGTAAACGCACGCAGAAATTATGCATTATTTAAAAACGTACGTGATCTAAAAAAGTATCACATTTGCTTAAAAATCCAATTTATTAGGAAATCAAACAACACTAAATTTATTCGATTCAAATTAGAATAAGGCAACAACAATAACATTACGTGATCGATTGAACGAAAATTTCTGGGATTTCTGAAGTAGATGTAAGGTATAACATTTAAATTACGTGACTTGAAGCACCGCGTCAAGCAATTAAAATACATACAATTGGTAAACTTTCCAAAATAACAAGTGATAATATGCTTGGCTTCGCCTAGCACGTGAAACCAACGAATCACAAACAAAAGGTGGACGATTCTATAAATATCTTGAAAATTGAATATCGAGTTAGTATACTTTGAAACTGGGCAGTTACTATACTTGAAAGTGCTAAATATTTACGTGAATAATAAATTAAATTAACAGTGAAATTCTAAAGTGTATAATTGTGCAAAAAGTGCCGTACTTCTGAGACGGCTCTCATTACCATATCAATTACCATCATAATTACCATCTGAATTACAATCTCAATTGCCATCTTAAATTACAATCAAAATAATGTTACGATTCCTGTTAGAACTTTAAATTACGAGCCATTACGGTCAGAAATACAGTTTTGGAGAATGCTACCTGTACAAGCAAATTGATAGTAAATATTCTATTGCGAAATGAAAAACCTTTCATTGAAAAAAACGTACCAATGACGATTTAGATATCGACTTCAAAACCACTTCAGGTTAGAGATTTTGATAGAACTTATTTTAAAACTGTTTTATCTCAAATATTTTGGATATGATTTATTTTTGAACTGTTTTATCTCAATAATAATTTAAAGTGTAAGAGCCGACAAATTGGGGTTTCTTGTGTAAATTTATGAAAAGCATAGACATCTTGAAACGTTTCAATAGGTCTTTAAAGGAAAATAAATTAAACCGGTTTGCTGGCTTGATTTTCTAAAAATTTGACAGATGTATATGATTTAAAAAGAGAGAAGATATTTAAAAGGGTTGTAAATATTCAATCATTATACTGTGTATTGTAGAAGTGCTTTATTTAATTGAATCAGCTAGTCAAGGCAAAAGAAAATTATAAATTAACATTTTCACAAGTGCTTGAGTGGTATAAGAGTATAACTCAGCATTTTATTGCACCCAATCGTAGGGGCTGAGCCAGTAACACAGCATAAATTATGTACGCCCAAGCCGTGGGGCGAATATCACAGTAAATTATGGTCTACCCAAATCGTGGGGCTAACAGGGTGTATCACAGCAATATATATATATATATATATATATATATATATATATATATATATATCTCACCTCTATCAACTTTGTTCAAAATTGAGGAAATCCAATGACCAGCTGTGTGCCAGGCAGGTGAAAATGACAATGAGATAAAAGAGCACTTAACATAGTTATGTTCATGCAGTGAAATGTGCATATAATAGAAACAAAACTTGTGCACAAAGCTAAATATGATGAAACCAACACATTAGACTTAAAAGCACATAAATTAAGGAAATTAAATAAGATGTGTAGTGAAATGAAATCATTGTAAGGAGGAAATAAATTTAGAGAATCCGAAAAATTTATTTAGCTATAACATAGCATTGCCATGGCAAAATGTCTTGCTACAAGTTTGCTATTGTTGATTGCTCCTCCGACAGCAGTCTGAAGCGCCTGTTACTATAGATAGTTTTATGTCGTCGATGTGTGAGTCACACGCTTGTGCTAACTGTTATTTATACTCTTGAAAGCTACGTTCGCTTCGCTTGTCCAATTGATAGACGCGTTACCTTTTATCTTGCTTTTTAGTAAGTCGTTGAGCGTAGCTTGTGAGTCAGCTGCTCGTGATATGAAACGTCGGTAATAATTCAACATGTCTAAGAATCGTCTGAGGTTTTGACTGTCTCAGATTTTGTATAATTCTGTATAATGTTGACTTTTTCTGGTAGTGATTTGTTATCATCTTTGTTGATGAGGTAGCCAAGAAATTTGACTTCATTTTATCCAAAGATGTATTTAGTAGAGTTTATGACCACAGCGTAATCTTTTAATTTGTTGAAGAAAATTCCTAAATGTTTATTGTGTTCTTCTTCAGATTGAGATGCTGCCAAACGTAGTCGTTGTAGCTGTAACAGAATTGTAGTCCGCTTAAAACTTCATCCATTGATCGTTGAAAAGTTCGTGTAGCGTTTCGTAATCCGTAAGTCATGTATAGGAATTCAAATAAACCAAAAGGCGTTGTTATAACTGTCTTGTATACGTATTTTCAGCTACGGGGACGTGGTGATTGGCTCTGGCAATATCAATTGTAAAAAAAATTTTTCTTGCCTTGCAGTTTCTGTGCAAAATCTTCCACAAATGGAATAGGATTCCCACAGGGTCGCCACTTCTTGTTGTGTTTGGCCACTAAATGTAAGGATGAAGTCGATGATGATTTGGACGTTCTTGCTATTCCTAACTGAACCATTGTACTGAATTCGTTTTTGGCGATTTTAAGTTTGTCAGGTACCAATTTGCTTAGACCACTGTATACTGGAGATTCTTGTGTCATTAAGATCTGATGTTTGATGCCATGCTTTATTAGCGTAGAAAGGCCTCTCGGACGAGTTGTATCTGGATATTTGGTTAGGAATTTGAAGTATTTTGAACTGAATACCGTGGTTGATATCGCACTATGTTTATTACTGGCGGGTTGACCTTTGATTAAAAGCTTCGTCTCTGAATCGATAAGTTTCTCGTTTTTTGCTTCAACCAGTAATTCATGGTGGGCTAGGAAATTCATGCCAATAATGAGTTTATTGGTCGTTTTAGTCCCAAATCTAATGTTAATGTGATAGTGCCATATGTGTTGATGATCGTCTCATTTGCTGCGAACAATTGATAGTTCGTCAGTTTGAGTAGTTTGCGAAGCTTGCTTCTTGGGTAGAGGTCTGCGCCAATGTCGATTAATGAAATGGAATGCAGGGAGTTATCCGCCTCCTTACGCGTTCGGCGTTTTCCTGGGCCGTGGAATTGCAAATCTGTGTGTATTTGCGTGCTGTGGCTCCGAATTTGTAGTGGAACCTGCATGAATCCTTGGGTTGCTGCTGCCTTCGTTAGCTTTGGCTACGTTGCCGTATTCAGAACAATGTTTAGAAGAGCTTTTGCTGCGCTGTTTAATTGTAACGCTTTGTGTTTGCTAAAGTTGAACTTTAAGTGCTGCTATTTCTTTTGTAAGCTTTCTCAGAAGTGTAGAGCTTATATCCGCAATTGTATTAGCGTGATGTGCAGATTTTACTTCGTAGACGGCATCTGCTAAACGTGCTGTGTCCTCCAGGGAAGCTTGTGATTGAGTAGCTAAGATTGCTTGCATTTGTAGTGGCAAGCGGCCTAACCAAATAGATTTTAATAGTGTATATGGCACGATTGTTCCACTCAGTTACTGTAAGCTCCTCAAGAATTGCGAGGATTTTCTGTAGCCTAATGTTTTGAGTGCTTCAATAGCGTTCTAGTTCGTTGTTCTTGAAATGTGCTTAGCCATTTAATTAATTCGACTTTGATTTTGTGTACTTGTCGGTCTCGGGCATTTAATTATGATGTCCTGGACCTCTTCTGCCAATCTAGTTTGGAGGTTAGATATTATGTATGCGTATTTTGTAGCGTCTTGTGTAATATCGCTTATTTCGAAGCTGTGTTCGACTTATCGAAATCATAATTCTGGATCCGCTGGTAGAAAGATTTAATTTGTATTGCAACCATGGTTTAAATTGTCTTTAAGCACTTAAATAAACCGGCGTATTAACTTTGTCGCATTAATTTTGTGAACGATGACGACGTCGGTCAGCAATGTTGTGTTTTGGATTATCTGGGGTTACCTTGTTATTGCTTCGTAGCAACAGAGATAACATTTATTTACAAATTTAAAACACAAACTAATTATACATCAAAAGCATGATTCACAAAATAAAATATTTACAAAAGTTTTTGTGTGCGTTATTATATGATTCCGTGTTAAAAAATTGAATCTTGCAACTTTATGACGAAGACTTGAATCTAGTGTTGTGTGTAGATGAGGTCCATCGTTAAGCTGAATGCGATGTGACACCTAGTGGCTGTGACTGGTTAGGATTTACTTGCTTCTGCACACTGCGACTGGTAGATGGAGATGCTTGCACACGGGTGACATTTTTGGTTGGTAGAAATTGGAGATAGCTCGTGGCTGAATGTCTCCAATCCTGGCGTACATGTTGACATCACGTGCTCTACGAAGTTGTGTTGACAACTTCGGAGGTGGAGCGGGTCCAAGCTGTGTCATAGAGGGCTCCTGCGTCCATAGTGTGGTTATAAACAGTCTACTTCATTTTACCCCGTTAGATTTAGTGATTACAACGAGATAATCTGAAAAAAAAACTTGGTTACTTACATCTTACACTATTCTTAAGTTCTCCAAGAAGTTTGGTGACTACTCAAAAAGAGAACAATTAAGAATTGATTTACTTTAGGGTTTGGATATCGTTTTATATCCTGAGTGTTTGTATTGTACGTTCTGTTCTATTATGTATTTCGACGGGTGTCGGACGAGTCCATTATTGTTTGAGGTGTGTTTTAAGCGAGCATACTATTTATTTGTATACTGCGTGCTTTTTGGTCAGCTAGGAGTATGCACATCGAATATTGTTAAAAGACCTTAAGCTGTATCCCTACAAAATTCAAATAGTTCACAATTTAAAGCCAGAGGACTACGAAATTCGTCATCATTTTGCGCAAACATTAATCGATGATTTTTTTGATATGACGACTGATAATGTCGTGTTTAGCGATGTCCCATTTTCATTTAAATGGGACCCTAAATAAACCAAACTGCCGTTATTGAGACGAGGAAAATCCTAACGAGAAGGATCAATAACCGCTACGTAGTCCCAAAGCCACGGTGTTCTGCGCAATGTCTGCGTGGGGAATAACTGTCCTTTCCTTTTATGAGAACGACCAGGATCAAAATATAATAATGTACAGCGGCCGTTATGTTAGTACGTTAAACGATTTTCTCCGATCAAGACCTCAAAGATTCGATGAATTTGATACCAATACCTGGTTTTAACAAGAAGGGCCATAGTTCACACAGGCAGAATATCTGTTACGTACAATTTTGGCCCCCGGAATATCTAGCCGGTAATTTACAGAAAACTCGGTGAAATACTCCGCTAAAAATCCTGTTTCGGTAAAATACCGAAAACCTCGACTGTACTAACAAAAATGGTTGTCGACTAACTCAGTGGAACTGGTGGTGTAAGTGTTTGAAAAGGGTTTCAAAATACTATCGGGAATGAGGTATGTCTTAATGGGAAATATGTTGGGTTAATGGGGAAAAGTCATAAAAAGAATAAAAAGAGGGTGCCAAAATCTGAGATCAAGAGAGTGATTCTGTCTTTCAAATTTCTCTGAAAAATCATTAATAACACTATTATCTAAACAAAATAAACATGAACCCTAATAACACATAAACCTATTTAAAACTGCTAGCTGAAAAGAATTTTTCTAAAACAAATGCTAATTGACCTGAATATTCAATCACGCTTTCAGGTAATTACAAAATAATTTATTACAGCAAAACTGTAACTATACAAAATTAATTACTGTTTGCTCTACAAACTATCCGTTCATGTGTTGAGACGACTTTTAAAAAATTAAAGCGTGTCAGTTCTTTTATTTTTCTCAGTAGCCTGCTTCTAGCCCACAAACTTTTCATGAATCCGCTACAGCTACTGAGTAAGTTCCTCGTCTTTTTTCGGATTCCGAACCAGAAATGGATACTTTCGTTATTACAAATACTATGACTTCTACTAAATGGTACCCGATTACTAAATTAAATATTTAATTTCTGGTAAAGGGTCTTTACTTGAATTTTTGATACGTATTAGTAAACTCAGTATCTCGCGCAATATTTTCTGAACTACTTACAGGTAGAGAAGGTTCTACTAATCTTTCGAGCACTTCAAAGTTCTCTCACATGTTGGAAAGATGTTGTTGATTTATTAAAGGCCGAATTTTTACCTGTCGATTATAATGAATGCCTACTTGACGAAATAAATTGCAGAACTATGTCCGTTCCCTTATCGGTACTGCAACAATTGGAGATTCTACGACACAATTTAGCCCCGTACTAGCAATTTTCTTTAGCACTAGTAGAAATTACTATTTCTAGGGAAAATATTAGAATTTAGTAAGTACTCTATGGATACTTTCAGACCACCACTACCTCTAATTAATTGGAACCTTCTTTAGCGTGCATACCCTCTTCGGTTACGAATACCAATTCGGCAGTTACTTTTACTAATCCTACCTCAACCAAACCCGCTCCTCGAACCAATTCACATCCTGTTTCTTCTTCCCTTTCAGTTACCCCAAAACCCCCTACTACTAAAATTTCGAATGCTACTTGTAGAACTTTGACTTCGAAAATTAACTGCTGGAATTGTGGTCAAGCCGGACACAAGTCTCCTGTCTGTTCCCATCCCCAACGTCCACATCGCTATGGTTGCGGTAAACCTAATGTCACCCGCCGCAACTGTGGCTATTGTAAAACGTCTTTAAACTACAGGGAAGTCGTTAAGCGAAGGTTGCGACTCATTGTCCTCTAAGTTGACCCTATTAAATTCGTCGACGATGAATATTGCGGATAGCAGCACATTAACTCTGGATGAGCGATCTAAATATTTTGTAAATTTTATCTTGGCCAATGCTCGAGACGATGAAAGATCGTATCCCGCTGTTAGTATTTTTGAAATTAAATTAAAAAGATTGTTATATTCTGGTTCTTCCCGCACAATTATTGGTAGGCCTGAATGGAAAATTCTCTATACTCTTTCTTTACCTCTTAATCTATCTGGAACCCTCAACTGTACCGTGGTCAACGGACAATCTTGTGAAATCTTGGGATCCCTTAGCGTACCCATCTCTGTAGAAGCAAAATACATTGTAATGGATGCTTTAGTTGTCTGTTCTGTAGCATAGACACTGATACTTGGAATTGATCTTTGGAAAGCCATGGGTGTCGTTCCTGAATTGCGTACTGGACAATGGTCTTTTGGTATCACTTGCGACCTGTCCATGGATTTAATTAATACTTTTGACTATCTTAACGCTACTCAACGGCCGAAATTATCTAAAGTAATTGAGCAGGCCTTTCTTTCTGATGAAACTACTCCTTTAGGTTGTACGAGTTAGTTTCCGCCCCAATTCTTAGCTGTCCCACTGTTTCGCTACCTTTTACTACACAGATCGACGCCTCTGATTTTGGACTCGGCGCTGTTTTAACTCAACATGATGAGACTCAAAAAAAGTCATTAGCTATATTAGCTGCTCTCTGAAGAAAGCCGAACGTCACTATAGTGTAACCGAGAAGGAATGTCTAGCTGTTCTTTGGGCAATCGAAAAGTTTCGACCTTTATGTTGAAAGCAGTCATTTTACGGTCATTACCGATCACTATCCTCTAGTTTGGATAAATAATCTTCAGAGTTCAACTGGTCATTTAGCTCACTGGTTCGTTAGACTTCGACAATACAATTTCACTATTCTCCACCGTAAAGGTAAAGACCATGTCACCCCTGATGCTCTTTCCAGATCCGTTTCTTTACTTGAATCTATTCCTATTTTCGCCATTACCTCCCTTTTTACCCTTCTTGGTTCCTCTTTCAACATATGAACTTACCGATTCTTCCGGTGCCAAAGGCATTTGCCACGTCAAAGACCTTAAACCCGCACATCCTGACAATCCTAATGTCCCCAATATTGCTTTGCTCTTTTTCTGGCGACGCATGCATTGTAAACCACATTCTTGATCCTCCAGTTTCTTATGAAGACTGCGCTTTGTTCTGGTATTTTCTCTCGGTTCTTGTACTTATTGCTTAATGTTTTCGTTTTCGGTTTTTTCCTCGTTTCTTTCGTTCCACATTCCTTTCCTATTCCTGTGACTGGTCTTGATTTCTGTCAGTCTTTGTATTGATGTAATTTGATTCTCGATCCGCTTCCTGTGGTATGTGCTTTTTAGACCTTTTTCTCTTTTCTTCGGAAACTGCGACTTAGTCAACTTTCCGGTCTATTAGCGTTCTTTTTTTTTCGAGTTATCCATCTACGATTTCCTGTTACTACAGCATGAAGTATTTATATATATTTTTTTACTTCAGTTGTCTTTTAGTTCCTTTACCTACTTGAGGTTAGACAATATCGTCCTGTTTTGGTTTCTGCTAGTTTTCTTTCTCGTTTACTTTTCTTAACTAGTCTTTATTGATATTATATTACTTTAATACTTAAAATGTCCTATATTTAATGTAATAGTTCGATGAAATATTAATTTTTAAGTTGACATGGCACTGAAGATGGTAACGCCGAAAGCGCTCTGCTGTAATTTTATAAAACTTTTTAAATATTATATTATTTCTACACGAGAATACTCTCTTTTGGATTTTATTTTATAGATAAAATGGAGGAATTAATGTTATTACGAGAATTTTTTGGATGTCAAATGGAGTACTTGATGTATCGAAAATAAGTATTGTCTGCATTTTTCACTTGATTTGTAAGCTGAACTTCATTAATTGTATAAAGCGCGTTCGTACGTATAAAATCGTATAAAATCTGGTCTAGTTAATTATAACTTGGACAGCATTGAGGGATGCAAACCTGTTGATTCCTGTCTGTGAAAAAAGTGTAACTAGAGCGCGTCTTGCTGCCAAAATCTCGAACATGTGCTTAGCTTACGGATAAGTACAAAGCCGTTCAATATTTTCGTGTTTTTTTTAAATAAACTCGTATAATGTGGTTGTTATTTTTTTAAACTATATAAGATTATGTATTTACAGTTAGTCGAAAGCGTTCGAGTGTCAGTCCGACATGCCGGCGTAAAAATTAACAAAAATAAACAATAAGTCGATCACAATAATTTTTTATTTTAAACATTTTCTTAGCCTGTAAAGCATTGGATAGACCCAAATTTCCTTAGAAGTTCGAATCTTCAATTAATTTAATCATGGACTAACCCATAGCCACGACTTAAAAATTTACGGAAAGGGTGCTCCGCCATACAACGCCAATTACTCGTAATTATTTGAATATGGGATAATTGTATATTTTGTAATAACCTCATAAATATAGTTGCTCGTCCATGCATAAAATGTAAAGTCACACTGCAGATTTTAAAAAATAAAAGAGTGACAGTCGTGGTAGATTCTGTTAGTCGGGCCTTACACAAAACATAGAACATGGGTATACTTTTCGTTAATATTTTCCAACCCTTCTATCCAATAACCTGTCTACATCTTGATCCTAAATATTAATTAATCTTGAATATTGTTTGATCTTTGTACGTTCTATTGATTTTTTTTTATGACATGGGTTGTCAGCACTGGAAAGATATAAACGCAAATTAGAGGTGGGATGCGTTTCTTAGGGTGAAGATAAACAGGTTTCGACGCATTCGACTAAAGACATAAAAACTTTAAATTCTTTGTTCGCATAGCTTGGATATAACACTAAATGTAATTTTGATTTACGTGATGATTCATGTACCTCCAAATAGAGAGTTAATATAAAACCCATTTTGTTATAAAAAGTGTCTAATTGGAATATACAGGATGAATTATAACAATATTTTTAATTGATTTTGAGTAAATGCTAGATTTAAAGCTATGTAATTTTCGTCAGAACAACGAAATATAGAGTCTAAATTAAGATTATCGTGTTAAAACATACGGTTACCAGTGATCAAAATGTAATAAGTTATACAAATTTTCTCTATAATTGGTCTTATATTGTTAGTATTGTACATTGTATTAAAATTGTTTAGTTGTTTATGTCTCTCTGTAATTAGAAGATTGTTATGCAGAAAATAAACACTGTTTTAAAAGTAAGTGCAATTACGTTAAACATAATTACGTTTAAAATATTCTAATCATCTAAAAAAAAAGATTGTTAAAATCATCGATATTGTAGATAGTATGCAATTGAATGTTCAATTCTACCCTTATAAATATGTTCATTTAATTTAGGATTCGTTTTAAATATTCCCACGCTTCCGTTGCTATATTTTGTGTAAGTACCTGTCATGAGAAACGCGCCTGATTACGCTTCATAATTAAATAAATCTATTGGTTCCTGTAAAACACATTCTGATACACTCTGTAAAACGTTATTATCGCATTTAGTTTAAGTTAAAAGTACCTCAATTTATCCTTATTGTTTGAGATAATGCAGCAACTATACTCGTTATCTACAATCCCTGTTTTCTGAAAAGAATATATTTTCTTTATTTATAAGTAATAATGCAAGTTTGTATAGCGTAAGTTTCTATAATTGTATTCGTATTTGCCTGTTTTCGTTATCTATTCATCCATAACAACGACTTTAGAAGTGTTCCATTGACATGTGTTACTCAAATATTGGAATCGCTTATCATCTCGTTTCCTAATTTGACTTTCACTCTGATTTTGCTTTCTGCGTTAACATGCACGCTATGGTTACAAATGGTTACTTTAAAAGCAATGCACCCTTCCTTGGATAGGCTGTATCTCTGTGCATTGGTAAATTTGTACGCGCTAATTAGTACTAATAACATTTTTTTAAATTTTTTACGTGGGCCGTGCTTTTCTGCATAGGCCGTGCTTTTCTGCACAGGCCGTGCTTTCTACGTAGACCAAATTACTTTTTTTTGTTACGCAGCCCTAAATGCTCTTTCGCATCGGGCCGCTGTTGTGAGTATGGTCACAGCATTAATGGATCTTGACTCCCGTGGCGATGTTTAACTGATTCACCTCCGATGATTTGGCTACAAAATGATTATCCCGGCACGTAAAAGTGTGCAACCTGTTCTTTTCCTTTTTTACATACCAAAGGATAAACTTAAGTTGCAATGCGCCAACGGGCAAAATACTTGTACCGAACCTGTTCAAACACTAGCTTCACTGTTGTTACTTATTAGTTTAAATTGCTATTAAAATCGCTCTAAATATACTATGTTCAACTTTAAATTGCTTTTTTCTTACATGTTAGCTACGATATACGCACTTCGTAGATCAACTGTTACAATTTGTCCGTAGAGTATAATTACTTTGTAACAGTAACTTCTTATTTATTTATTCTTTTACTTGTTTAAATATAAATTTTTATTTTTTTATTGTAAATAGAAAATCAATGGCGATGTACTTTTTGTCTGTGTGAATCGCCCTACTCTCCGCATTTGTAGTTAGCCCCGTATTTCTGCGTTTCTTAATCTTACAAATTTTACCGTTACAAAGTAAATTAATATAAAAATGGTTAATTGTTTGTTAAGAAAGAGAAATGCGTAGGATCTACAATAGTAATCTGCATCGGACGTTTTCGAAAATGTGTACCTTGTAGACAAAACATATGGGTGTAAACAGGTTATTGGATAGAAAGGTTAAAAAATAATAACGAGAAATATACCCAGGTTATTAGATAGAAGGGTTAAAAAATATTAATGAGAAATATACCCATTCCATATGTGTTTCGTGTAAGACCTTGCTACGTACCTAGACGTAGCCGGAAGAAACGTAAATACTAGGCCAACTACCAGACGCAGAGAGTGGGGGATTCACCAACATACCAAAAAAACAAAAAAAACACCTTGCCCACGACTATCTATTTACAATAAAAATAAATTAAAATTTCTTGATTCACATAGACAAAGAAAAGTATTAAATTTAAGTTATATTGTAAAGGACAAATTTTATATAATAAAACTCATTGGAAAAAAAGTAATGCTTAGATTTTCTCAATAGCAAGTGTGTTAAACTAAAGTATTAAATGTAGATTTTCTGAATAGCACGTGTGTTAAATTAAAGTGTTAAATGTAGGTTTTCTCAATAGCAAGTGTGTTAAATTAAAGTATTAAATGTAGACCAAGTTGTCGTAAGAATTAAAGAAATATAATCAGTAGCACTAGCGAAGCTAGCTTTTAAACATGTATGGTGAACTGATTTCACAACATCAACCGCTGATAAATAATAATCCTCGATGTGCATAAAACAAAACGAGTCACATACCTCTATGTGTCGGGATGCTTATCTTGCAATTCGTTGGGGGTGAGTCAGCACACCAACACCACGGTAGTCAGGATCCATTCGCCCTGTCACCGTAACTGCAGCAGCGGTCTACAGGCAAAAGCAGTTGGTCTACGTCAACGAACAGTTGGGCCTACATAAAGAAAGAACCAATTTAGTCTCCAGCTAAGAGCTCCTACTTGTCGAACAAAAAAACATGCATAGCTGTAGAAAATATTTCAACGCACAAGCGGCAAAATCAAATTAAAGATTGGTTCAAATAATACGAGTTCGAACTGCAATCCTCGTGTTATCAAAGCGCGATTAGCAAACTGGAAAACACGCTATCAACTAATAGTAGGATCCATTATTTTGGCAAATCTTTAGGTGGGAAACACAAGAGAAAGCAATAATACGTTATCGGAATGTTTAACGGATACCTAAAACAAGGTATTGACTATTTAATTTATTGAATAAATTTTCGTTTTAGAATGAATAGATTTGAAAGAAATGTTATGATTGCGCTTACTATTGTAACGAGGTAAAAATACAGGACGAGGTTTTAAATAGAAACAAAAGCTAGGTGAATGAAAAACGAATTACCACAAAAAAGGACGTATTTGAATCTATTGTCGAAAATAAACGTAACTAATCCGCCCCCCCCCCCAGCAAAATTAACAGGTCGGGTAGGAAAGTCAAAATCCGGGAATTGGCAGGACCCAAAAAAACCTAAACAAAACGAAAAAAGAAAGAAAATTCGCTTCAAACTAAGTGAAGATTCGTTACGGAAACAACAAAAACACAGAAAAAGAAAAAAGAAAACCCCCAAAATAACAACTAGACCGACCACAACAGATTCCGGATAGAAAAAAAACAGACACCAAACAAAATCCAGCTCGAAGCACCAATAATAGAAAGAGAGAAAAAAAGAAAGGAAGGAAGGGAAGGCGAGTAATAAGCAATCAAGCAGGACTAAGGTGGAACGGCCTCAACAATGTGGAGTCGTCAAAGGACGGATGTTCCTTAGAAGAAACAGTAAGGTTATCAACCTCAAGAGAAGAAAAGGAACGAGCAAGAAAACGAACAGTGCCAACCAAAACAGGACCCAAAGATCAAGCTTTAAGTAAACAAAAGGACGACAAGGGAGAACGAGAGGAAGAGAGGGAGAGCGCTGGTAAAAGGAAACGATGTATTACTAACTGTGGTAACCAAAACCAAAGAACCAAAGAAAAGAAATGCTAACTAGTCCTAAAGTCGACTAGGTCGTGGTTTCCGAAGAAAGGAAAGTGGACTAGAAAGCACTTACCACAGGAGCGGATGGACGAAATACAATCGGACTAGAAACCGACAGCAAAGAAGACCAGCAACAGAAAAAAGGAGAGGACTGTGGTACGAAAGGAACGAGAAAAAAGAAAAATCAAAAAGAATAACACCAAGCACCAAGTACAAAACAAAAAAAAACTAAGAATCGTACAAAAAAAAAAAACATAATCCCAGTGTAGTTATGTATAAGTAGGTGTGTGCGTGTGCGTGCGTGTGTGTATATGTGTGTGTAGGGAGGGGGGGGGTGTGTAAAAAGTGTGTGTGTAGGTGTTGTGCGTGTATAAAGTGTGAGTTTGTGTGTGGGTGTGTAAAAAGTGTGTGTGTATGTGTTGTGCGTGTATAAAGTGTACGTGTGTTGTGTTGAACTGCTGTAGTCGCCTCTTACGACAGACAGATCGTACCATGGAGATATTCTATTCACGGACCCACAAGGGTTCGAGGAGTACAAGAAGAAAACGAAAGAAAGGAGAACCAAGTAGAACTGTGTGTTTATGAATGTGTGGGTGTATGTGTGTATAAAGTGTGTGTGCTGGTGTAGTGTGCGTGTATAAAGTGTGCTTGTGTGTATGTGTTGGACCGCTGTAGTCGCCTCTTACGACAGGTAGGTCGTATCGTGGGACTATTTTATTTCCGGACCCACCGGGTTCAGAAAAAGCAAGGAAACGAAATAATCTGGGGTGAGAGTGAATAAGTAGGGCGAGCAGAAGGAGGAGTAGAATAGGTTGTAGAACTAGAAACGGAGGAAATTTTGTTCTAAGCTGTATTCGCTGAAGAAGGGTAGGTTTTTATAGTAGTAGCAGGATGACCTGGATGAAGGACAGAAGAGAACGTAGAGTGAGAAGCAGAAGAAATTAGGCAACTAGAGGCGATGACAGTATTTGCAGTATGATTCGAAGACCTATTAGTAGTAGGATGACAGTGTGGACAGTTGCGGCGAGAAACTCCCTTATATCCGCAACCATAACAATAAAGTACTTGAGGAAGAGTAGAACGTGTCGAAACATGACCAGGTTTGTAGCAATTAAAGCAGATAACCTGACGAGTAGAAGCAGAACTAGGAAGAAGAACATTAGAACATACGGAAGAAGTATCGGATCTACCCGTAGGCCTAGGAGAAATCTTAACAACTTTTTCATGTGAAGTAAAAGTATTTTCCTCAATAGTAGCAAACTTATAAGCAAAATCCGGGGTTCAAAATGTTGAATCAGTAAATTGAATAACGACTTCCAGTCAGAAAATCTATGCCGGCAACCACGATACCAAAGTAACGATATAGCCTAGTACAAGTCCACTGCAGACTCAAATAACTGCAATTCTGACACATGTTGAGTTCGTCGGAGTTCATCCACCCGTCCCAAAAAATCATGTACGGTAAGAGTGTTTGCGTTTCCAGAAAATTTCAAATTCCACTCCCACGCAGGAAGACCTTGGCGAGAAGCCGAAAAAGAAGTCATTTTGAATATAAACAAGAAAAAAATTGGTAGAAAGTAACTAAATAAAGGCTAACCGTAACTCGATAGAAGCCAAAAGAAAATTA
The DNA here is from genome assembly GCA_036346225.1 of Platerodrilus igneus. Classification (NCBI taxonomy): domain Eukaryota; kingdom Metazoa; phylum Arthropoda; class Insecta; order Coleoptera; family Lycidae; genus Platerodrilus; species Platerodrilus igneus. The sequence goes on along the minus strand of JARFIW010000624.1, from coordinate 1,659,195 downwards.
TTGCAAATACAGGGCAATTTAAAACATACCCGGAGGATAAACTTCAGGAACACTAATGAAAGCGAAACAACAAAATAGACATTAGAATAAGGCTGTAGAGTAAAAGAAAAATCGGAGAAAGGAACCAACTCTAGACTTGAGACCTACTTTAAAAGTGGTTTTGGTATGAATAAATATTCTTGTATCAATTATACTAGTTCCCGAAACTTGACACAGTTCCAATTTAACGTACATATACTTTTTGAGTGAGCTGGGGATCGAAACAAATTATTCAACTAACTATAACGATATATATATATATATATATATATATATATATATATATGCATCGTACGTGTTGTTCGTATTGAGTATTATTAATATGATGATAAATATCTAAAAGTTTTTAACATTTAATTCTTTGACTTTGTAATCAAAGCATATGGCGCTAAACAAAATAAAACCTTGTTTTAATTAATTCATCTTCTGCAAGAATTTAAAAAGTTTATTTGTTTAAACACATGTTTATCATTTATTACTGCTTCTCTTGCCCACTATAAATTATAGTAAATAAGTGCAAGTATTAAAAACGTCTTAAGTTTTATTTTAATAGTTCTGTGTGTCTTCTAAATTGCAATTAATTATCTAATATTAGTCTTAAAGAAAATTGTAAATAATTTAGTTTTAAAGATGAAGACCTATTTTTTGCCACAAAAGGTTTTTAAATTGTTTTAGTTTGTGGTGTTTTTGTGATCCGGGGTCCCTTTGTCAATGCTTCGTAATAACAGAAACAATCATTTATTTACATATTAAAATATTGATATGAACTATATTAACACTAAAGGCAAGACTTGCACAAAGAAAATGCTGACAAATGTTTTTGTAAGAGTAATTAAATTGCAAATGTCTTTAACACTAGGACTGGAAATATTGAGCACTTTAGTTTGTAAAGTTGCAAAATGATTCTCTATGTTGCAGGATTGGATGCTGCGACTTCACGACGTAGATTTGGGTCTGGTATCGTGTAGTTGTAGTGGACCTCGTAGCGATGATTGTAGTCGAATTTTCAGAGCTTCAAAATGACTAGTAGGCTGCCGCTGGCATACAGTGGCTTGCTTGGTTTGTAGAAATTGGAGCAGACTGATGGCGGAACTGTCTCAATCCTCACGTTCTTGTTAGCGTCACGTGCTCTATGAGGTGGTCCTGGTGAGCGTGACTGTGAAAATGGAGCGGATTCAAGCGGTGTTATGACGAATCCTGTTCATAGTGGTGTGCAAGTTCACTTCATTTTATCCCGTTGGGCTTGGTGGACACAATAGGATAATCTAAAAGAAAAAGTCGTAGTGCAGAAGGAACTTGATACTTTCGTATTGCAGTATTTTTAAGTTCCGTCCAAGAAGCTAGGTGGCTTTCTTAAAGGGAGAACAATAAGAAGTGATTTACTCTAGCGTTTAGAGCTCCTTTTGTACCAAGGTTTGTTTGGATTGTACATTTGCACGGTTCTATTTGTATATTGAGGGATGTTGGACGTGTCCATGATTGACTGAAGGGTGTTTTGTGCATGCATTCTATTTATTTGTATGCTGGGTGCTTATTGGTTAGTTATACAGGAGTATGGTTGGTTGCATACTACTACAGTTTTTATTTTTGAAACTAGTTTTATTGACAATTTTATGCATATGGCTTGTACTTAAGGTTGTTTTGATGTCACGTTAAAAACATCACTGCCCATTTTCCTCAATCTCGTTACAAAATACGGATTATAGCATACTATTCACTATTGCCATAATCACCAGTATTCAATAAGTTTTTTATTTCTAAAAATTTACCTAATTACAAAAAATTTAATAAATTATATTTTTTTGATAGTTATAAGCGATATTTGGGTTTTGACACTAAATGTCCTTGTAAAACTTCATGCTACCCATTTATAATGCTTGTATAAACAATTTTTGCTTGAAAGTAATTTATCAACGAATCATTTCATTTTTATAATGTAATATCTTCGAAGTTCTAAATATTAAAGCTTTTAAATTTACCCACTAAAATTAATTAACATTTCTCTGATTTAAATAATATAATATCGATTATATTGTCTATCAAGTTATTTATTTAATAATCGAGTGTTTTTATGTGTACATTTTTAGAAAAATGTTAACAAATAATTAAAATTATTGAATTTTCATACTATATTTTAAAAATTCGATAGTTAATTATATCAGAATAAAATAATGTTACGCACACTGTATTTTTGTAAAATATTATTTAAAAAATCTAAGGAATATGGCATGGTGAACAAACATATGACAGGCGTATTTCCTCTTATTTGTTTGAGATTATTTAAAACCACAGAAGTGCTAATCGATTAAACAAATTTAAAAATACATACTTAATGTAACCAGCATTACCTTAACTAAACTTTCAATAATCATAATCAGTAGCATATTTGTTAGCTATTAATCCATTGGTTAACTCCATAAAAATTATGTGGAAGTAATTCTTAATATTGATCAAGTATTTTACCGTTTGTGGAACGCATCTAAATAAATATATTTAGAACGTGTCGTCCTTGAGGTTTCCATGCGTCAAATGAAATCAAATGGGTTAACCTAACATAATAACTTCCAAAATTGAGTTTTGTTTTTTATAATTTAATTTTGAAATGGATGAAAATTTATCAGCTGCTTTAAAAAAGGAGCTGCTGGGAATAAAATACTTGCTGTGGGGTTCTGAGGTTAGAGAAGACATATTTAGAAGATGGTCTCAGGGTAGGTGATTTGCTGTTTGCGAATGTATTTGGGGATTCTTTTTTTGCATATAAACTTTTGTTTCAGGTTTTTATTTTAGTACGAATGAAAGAAGTGCACTTGTACAACTAGAAGGAGGACCTTGTGCCATTATAGCACCAATTCAAGCTTTTATAGTAAAAAAACTTTTAACTGATTATAATGATAATTTATCCTTTAGAAACAATGTGCGGTTTGTTTACATAATTTGTAAAGTTTAAATATATGTGCCCTATATTTTAGCTTACAGAAGAACTTCAGTATAAAGTATTAGTGCACGTTCTGTGTGAAATTTTGTTGCAATGTAGCTCTGATAAATTCTGTATAGTTTATTTAAAAAATGGTAATTTAGTGAGTGATAGCAGTTGTTCCATAATTAATGGAAATGAAGACAGCTCAGAACTATTAGATAAACAATTAGATGCATTGAATGAAGAACTGGAGATAGAAATTTGTTCAAAATCATTTCATGATCGGCTAATGGTTCACATGTATCCAGTTATAGCAGATGTAGAAAGATATTATAAAGAAAATATTAGGTCACTTCAGCATAAATACAGTGTTTTATTGCTCTTATATTCTGTGATAGCTACAAAGGTAGGTGAAATGTTTTCATAATTTGGGAATGAGGATAAGCATTCTAGATTTGTTTTTATTTTACACTTTCCAATGTGATTAATTTTGTATGCATGATCAAACGTTTTGTTGAAGGTTGTATGAGTATTAGGTTAGATTATACTACGGTAGATTAAGTAAAAATACTACAAATACAAAATTTTTATATAGTTTTTCAAAGTTAGGTTATGTACATGATTTTAGGTTAGGTTTATTTAAAATAGTATAGTCACAGGTTAGTCTTTTTGTGTAACTCGGGTCTTTAGAGTACTTTAGGGGGATCCGGTGCATGCCTGACCTGTTAAAAATTATTAGAAACCATACAGAATCACATGCATTTTCAATACTAATTAAAAAGTTGAGGGTTTTTCAGTAAATGTGGTTTAATTAAATTCCAAAATCTGGGACTACTTACTGAAATGTCACAGGACCATAGATCGTGGATGAATATACATCGCGGTCTCAATACTATTAGAAGAATAACTTTCTGTGATCTTTGAGTTGGAAGAATTTTTAACACAATACGGTAACATGTTCCTTATAGTATAAAATAGTAATTTAAATATCAAAATTTGCCACAACATAGAAGGCACTCAAGGAGTGATAAACACAGATTGTAAGTATTCGTACAGTTCATTGGCGTGCCATAATTTGTGAAAAAATAATGGCTGCATTCGGGTCAATCTTTCGTTTCGACATTGTCAATCTTTTTTTCACTATTAATAATATGAGAGAAGTTTTGTGGGTTGCCGAGTGGAAACACGCACAACATTACAAGTCGAAAACAAATACAGTTGACCATAAAATGAAATGAAATCTAAAAACAAACAGTTTTTGCACATTTTGTACATTTGGTACGGATTTTTCTTTAAAATAAATCAGTATTATCAAGCAATAGTGTCAATATTGTAACGTCAAATCTTCCCACTTACAACAACCATACACATATGACAAACTTCACAGTAATTAAATGTCAAATGTGTGAATTCGCACTGCTTCCAATTGTGTTGTAGTAATTGTTCTGTTATAGTGATGTATTTTTCGCAATTGCTTGTTTGTGTTTTCATTTAATATTCACTTATCTGATTAAGTAATCCGACCTCTTTTACAAAACATAAATTACTGAACGTTATTTTTGTGTGTGCATTCATTGTGCAAGTTCTCAACATGAGTATTTTTATCGACGCGACAAAGCTGTTATTGTAGGGGACTTGCAACGAGATGACTACGCAGCTAGGATGTGCTGCAGTCCCATACAATTAGTGTTACACCCATCTTTGATTATTTATTCTTATTAGTAAAACATTTTGCCTAGTAACCTAGATTGAAATCTCAACACTATTTTCACACGTGTACTTAATCGATTATTTTGTCCTAGTAGTAAAGCCTCGCGTCTACTAACCTTAGTAGAAACCTCAACATTATTTTGGCACATGTACCCAATCGATTATTTTATCTTAGTTGTAAACATTTCAACTACTAGCTTAAGTCTTAGTAAAGCATTTCGACTACTAACCTAAGTTGATACCTCAATACTATTTTTGCCTCAGCAGTATTTATGCTTTAACACTATTTCCAAGGACTAGTTTGATTATTATTGTCTTACTAGTAAAACATTTCGACTATTAACTTAAGTAGAATCCTCAACACAATTTTCGTACATGTGCCCAATCGATTCTTTTGTCTTAGTACTAAAACGTTATTACTTACATAAGTAGAAACATCTTCACTATTTTTGGACATATGAACAATCGGTTATTTTGTCTTGGTAGTAAAACATTACGACCACTAACCTAAGTAGAAACCTCAACACTCTTTTCGCCTCAACACTATTTTTGCACACGTACCGATCGATTAGTTTGTCTTACTTGTAAAACATTTCAACTATTAACCTGTCTTACAAAACATTCGACTACTAACCTAAGTTGATACCTCAACACTATTTTCGCTCTCAACACTCTGTTTCTGCTTATGGACCCATTCGATAATTTTTGTCTTAGTAGTAATGAAACTAATAAACCTATTTACCCCTCAATAGGAAAAATTCTTTATCTGTAGCTCTATTCGTAGATCTTAATAAAGCTTTTGACTGTGTTAATCACACCATTCTCTTGAATACGTTGCATTTCTATGTTTTTCGAGGAATATCAAACTGCTGGTTGAAATCATATTTAACAGATAGAACTCAAATTGTTAAAATTTCTGTAAGTAATCAAGCCATTTTCACCAATAATAGTAATTTAACTCAAGGTATCCCACAAAGTACTGTACTGGGACCTAGTCTGTTCCTTTTATACATACACGATTTCACATCTACAATTAGTTTTGCAAATTCCATGTTGTTTGCGGATGACATTAGTCTTCATTGGGAAGCTACTTCTCTAACATTAATAAGTAACTGTATTCAGTCTGATCTAACAGCTGCAAAAAACTGGTTTCAGATAAAATTTGTTGTAAACGCCAATAAAACTTGTTTTACCTTTAAAGCATGCAGTATTCCAGATGAACTATTGCTAAATAGGGTGACCAAAACAAAATTTTTAGGAATAATTCTTGATCAGAAACTAAATTTTTCAGAACACATTACTAAACTAGCTAGCAAACTATTCTCTGTATGCTACGCTCTTAGAACCACAACCACCGAATTGTCTCAAGAGAGTGCGCTGAAAATATATTATGCATTGTTTGAAACTAGAGTGCATTATGGAATCACTTTTTGGGGTTATTCTACCCTTGACAATATTGCTGTAATTTTTAAATTACAAAAACGTGCAATTAGAATAATCAGCCATTCTGACAATGACGTGCACTGTAGGCCATTGTTTAAAAAACTTAAGGTGTTCACACCTATGCTTCATTATTCTTATATGAAACACTAAAACTCTTCCATGCAAATAGAAAAAGTTATACTTGCTCAAATTCCATACACTACCATGACACTCGTAATGCAAGTAATTTTCATATATGTCCAAATTTGTCATTAATTAAAAAGTGTTTTTTGTATGTGGCACCAACACTTTACAACAAATTACCAATGAGAATCAAAAAAATTACAAAATCTACAAACTTTCAATCCTCCCTGTTGCCTTAGCTGCGTGAACGTTGTTACTATTCAATATAAGAATTTTTAGACGACACTTTTTGAAGCCTCTTAATGACATGCAAGTATTTTGCCTTATTCAAAGTGTACATGTATTTTATTGGTATTTACTAGTGCACATTTGTTTGTTTCATACTTGTTTTGTCTTTTTAGTTATCTTTTAGTTATTTATTTTAATGTTTGTTAATATTATTTTATCTTTATACCACGTTTTCATAGGTGCAAATATATCTATATCTATATAAAACATTTTGACTACTAACCTAAGTAGAAACCTCAACACTATTTTCGCCTCAACACTATTTTTGCATCGATTGCGATCGATTATTTTGTTTTCGTAGTAAAATGTTACGACTATTAAGCTATGTAGAAACCGCAACACTATTTTCGCACATGTACCCAATCGATTATTTTGTCTTAATAGTAAAACGTTACTACCCACCTAACCTCAACACTGTTTTTGTCTCAACACTATTTTTGGACATGTATCTAATCGACTATTTTGTGTTAGTAGTAAAACGTTACGACTGCTAACCCAAGTAGAAACCTTAACACTCTTTTCGCTTTAAGACTATTTTCGCACACGTACTGATGGATTATTTTGTCTTAATTGTAAAACATTTCAACTATTAACCTGTCTTAGAAGTAAAACATTTCGGCTACTAACCTAAGTTGATACCTCATAACTATTTTCGCCTCAGCACTTTATGCCTCAACACTGTTTCTGCTCATGGATCCGTTTGATAATTTTTGTCTTAGTAGTAAAACATTTCGGCTACTAACCTAAGTAGAAACCTTAACACTCTCTTCACCTCATGACTATTTTTGCACACGTACTGATCAATTATTTTGTCTTAGTTGTAAAACATTTCAACTATTAACCTGTCTTAGAAGTAAAATATTTCAACTACTAATCTAATTTGACACCTCAAAACTATTTTTGCTTAGTACTGTTTATGCCAACACTGTTTCTGTTGATAGACCCGTTCGATAATTTTTTTGTTGGTAGTGAAACATTTCGACTACTAACCTAAGTAGAAACTTCAAACTATTTTCGCCTTAACACTATTTTTGCACATGTCCTGATCGATTATTTTGTTTTAGTAGTAAAATGTTACGACTATTAAGCTAAGTGGAAATCTCAACACTATTTTTCCTTAACATCATTTTTGCACATGTATCTAATCGATTATTTTGTCTTAGTATTAAACCGTCACTATTAACCTAAGTAGAAACTTCAACACTATTTTCACCTCAACACTATTTTTAGACATGTACCCAATCGTCTTAATAAATATTACGACTACTAACCTAAGTAGAAACCTCAACTTCACTATTTCGCCTCGCCATTATTTTTACACACGTACCAACCGATTATTTTGTCTTAGTAGTAAAACGTTACGACTACTAACCTAAGTAGAAACCTTAACACTATTTTTGCCTCAACACTATTTTCTCACATGTACCCAATCGATTATTTTGTCTTAGTAATGAAACATTTCGACTACTAACTGAAGTTAAAACCTCAATACTATTTTCGCCTCAGCACTATTAAGTTTTAACATGTGTTGGTTGTATTTAAAGCAGATTATCACAAATAACTATTCAGAAAATGTGTTTCGTGCTTTTATTATATCACAATGAATGTCCTAAACACAATTAAAGCAAAATTAAAATAACATGTAATCGGGTTACATAACCTCCAAATAGGGTACTGGGCAAGAAATGGTGGAGAGTGCACCGACCATGTGGATGGGGGACGGCACAGACGTACCAGAACTCTCCAAGAGCAGTGAACTGTAATGGTAGGGGATGCAAAGACACTAGTGAGAAATTTGAAGAATCAGGAGAGAAAGATAGCACTGGTGAACACAATAACATTGCTTAATTGGTAGTGTTACACTTTAATGAATAGCTAATTGAACATACACCATACAATAACAATTAATAATATCTCTGGTGGTCGTATTGTAGTTTGCTAAGAATGTACAAATTTATAGCACCCGCTGTGTATCGGAACACTATTCAAATGTACAGTAATATTTTAATTACAATAACTTTTAGACTATTTAAAGTTCACTAACATATTGATACACCAATGGAGAAAGTTCATTCTATTAGCACTATAAACACACCAAAGGAAACACATGTGGTTATGGTTTGAGATATTAACGGCAAGATTATAATTATTTAATGGTTTTAAGAATTATTATTGCACGATACTTATTGTACCACGAGAGACTTGTTATTATATATTTCCAGAAACGTATTTGCGATAAGTATGCAAATTCATTTTGTTTTCGTGATTTAAATCTTTTAACAATTTGTCCACTAAAATGTGTAGGTGACTAATGATGCTGTATAGCCCCCCCCCATTGGCAATACTATTAACGGGTTAATAAAATGATTCAGTAATTTAGTAGTAATATGGACAGCGTCTTGGGTGTAACAAACTAGGTTACCATCTGAATCACTATCATGGTTCATTTTATTCCATGTCCAAGTGCTTATTGTTGATTTATGATCAGGAGCTGGAAGTCTATATTTGTTACATGGACTTTAAAAGCCGCGAATCTCCATCTGGATTTTATATCCTTATACGTAAATTTATTGTCGGTGCCAAAAGGCACTAAGCAATTTGCATATGCATTGTCAGATAATGGTTGTGCCATTATAATGTGAGCATAGTTTGATTTAAATGATTTGGTGAAATACTCCCGAATGACTTTAACTGAACTAGCAATGCAAATGTTTCTTTCTGGTATGTCATTCGCCAAACGGAGCATAAAGCCTACAATATTATTTATTCTTGAATCGTATTTGTTTTTTCCCGTAATACAAGTGCTACCTGCACTAACCCATATGTATTTAGGCAGGCTCCTTTCGTCTAAGAAAATTAACAAACCTTTGAAATCAAAATCGCATTTTTCAATTGTTCGACTAGTCTTTTCAACGTAGCGATTTAATGTTGAAATTGAGGGTATGATGTTCTTTAAATTTGCTTGTCTTTCTCCTACGTAATACATATAAACACAAAATTGTTTGATAGCTTTTCGCATGCTTATTATGACAGTTACGAACAGATAGGTTATGCATCATTCTAAGAAATTCTTTCCTTTCAAAGTTTCTTTCGTATCTTTCTTTATCAGTTACTTCCGTGGATCATCTGCTCATAAATAATTGGGACTTTACTGTATTATCAAACTAGCCAAAAATACATATTACACACTCGAATATTAAATAAAAAGAATGGTTTAATGAAACATACTTTATTGTAAAAATCGGAGAAAAAAGCAAAACCCAGCTTTCAGTCCAGATGATTTTAATAACTATTTTGCAAACGTAGAAAAAACATTCTTTCTAATATAAACTCAAATCAGTTTTGCTTATCTACCTTTCAAATAGTAACATAAACATTAGAGTTTCTTTTCTATTCCCGTCAACAGTTGCAGTTGGGTAAACAAATTTGGTATATCACATAATAACATAAAACAAAATGGGCAAGATGCTCATATGTAACCACTTCAATCACCCAATATTGAACCAAATGTGTTTTATTTTGGGATATTTAATGTTCAGCTTGTGACATGGGAATTCTTGTATAGATGTTATATGCTTGAAAATTCTGGTTAGACATAATACAAAGTTGTGAATGTGATGGTAATCTTCTGTGTATTTTGCAATCACCTATGCATATGATACTTTGTTTTATTTGGATATACATCAAGATTTGCTTGTTTTTCAATAATAAATTTTGAAAACAATGTTTACTGAAATAATTAAATCTTGTTACTAGGTCCTTATGTATTAAGTAAATGTAAAATATGTACGAATTACAAGAGGTTAAGGATTTCTGCTGCCTAGAAAGCCAAATAATGCAAGATGGGAAAAGCACAAAAGATATAAAACAAAGATTAGCACAAGGTCATGTTACATTTAACAAGAAAAAGCAACTATTATGTTCAAAGACAACAAACATAGAAGCAAGGAAAAGATTACTTAAAACATATGTGAAGCACAGCACTGTACGGTTGTGAAACTTGGGCAGTAGGAGAAGCAGACAGGAAAAAGAAAGAAGCTTTTGAAATGTGGTGCTACAGATGTATGATGCATATCATGAACAGACAAAGTTAAGAACAAAGAGGTACTAGAAATGGTAGGTGAAGAAAGAAATATGTGGAATATGGTAAAAAAATAGGAGAGATACGACGTTAGGCCATATACTAAGACATGAGGGAATAGTGCGGAATGTATTAGAAGCAGAAATAGGAAAAAAGAGAGCTAGATGTAGACCTAGGTTAGACTATTGCACATAAATAGTGAAAGATGTATGATGTGGAAATTTCAGGGAAAAATGTAAGATCGCTCAAAATAGAAATCAATGGAGGTATGCGTCCAACCAGTTCTAAGATGGAAAACCTAATGATGAAAAAAATAACTGTACTTAAACCTGATGATTATTATAAGTAACTACAGGTATTGGTTTTGCAATATTCACAATTAGTGTTAACTGCGCGAAAGGATTTACTGGAAAACTATTAATTCTGCAAATGTCTAAGTGTTGTGGATCTTGGTAGCAACAGGCTGCCTAACCCCCTTCACATACCCCTACATGTGATTTTCCAATGCTCCACCCGATGATACTACATTGGCCAGGAAGCGAGTTTTATTTACTTGGAAATTTTGGATTTTGCCGTACCCTTGCTGTTGCAAGCAAGGTAGGGATCTTTAAACCTGCATGACAACACACATACAGGACCTCCTTTTTACCTCTCATCCAAACGAGGGCATATTTTTGTGGAAAATGCTTACTTACCATTTTTCAAGCAGACCGTGTTGGAATTTGAACCCGGACTTGAGCATAATCGTTACATCCCTTCGCATGCCCTTTACATGTGATTTTCCAATGCTCCACCCGAAGGTACTACATTGGCCAGGAGGCGAGTTTTTTGTTGCCTGGAAATTTAGAATTTTGCCGAACCCTTGCCGTTCCAGGCAAGGTATGGATCTTTAACGTGCGTGACAACACACACACGGGACCTCCATTTTATCTCTCACCTGAACGAGGGCGTATTTTTGTGAAAAATGCCCGCCTAACATTTTTCAAGCGGACCGTGTTGTGATTGGAACCCTGGATCTTGGGCATAGTAGTCACACGCATACCAACTACACCACGGAACCCCCCCCCCCACGTACCACCGAATCTCGGTGAAATAGGGCATATAATTAGAAGACAGTGGAAGGGGAACTGTGTAGGCTAGCTCAGAATAGAAATAATTGGAGGTATGCGTCCAACCAGTTTCAAGACTGAAACCTAATGACGAAAAAAATTATTGCACTTGTATATAATTGTAAAACAATAGAAGGGGAAACGAACTGCATCTAACAAGAAAGAGCAGCGGTTATGTTTCAAGACAACAAACATAGAAACAGGGAGAAGATTGTGGAAAGCATATGTGTAGAGCACAGCACAGTACGTATATGAAATAGGGGCAGTAGGAAAAGCAGACAGAAAAACGGTAGAGCACAGTACGTCTATAAAATAGGGACAGTAGGAGGAGCAGACAGAAAAATGGTAGAAGCCTTTTGGAATGCTGTGCTTCAGATGTATTATGGTGATAGCATGGACAGATAAAGTTAATAACAAAGATGTTACAGAAATAGTAGAGGAATAAAGATATATGTGGAAAACAAAAAAGATTAGAGATATAGAAGGGCAGAATAGTTCTAAGGCATTTTTGGGGAATAGTGCGGGATATATTACAAGCAGAGGTGGGGAAACAAAGAGGTAGGGGTAGAACTAGATCAGACTATTGCACGCAGATGGTGAAAGATACAGACTGAAAATTTCAGGGAAATGTGTAGATTAGCTCAAAATAGGAAGCAATGAGGGTACGCGTCTAATCAGTTCCAGGACTGAAAACCTAATGATGATGTATGAATGTATGTTAGTATTAATTTTAGATATTAAGGTTGTGCATGATGTTAATTTCATGTCATTACACTGTTTTGTGCTTAATAAGTGAATGCAATATCGCTCACTTTCCTACTTTAATATCTTTTTTTAGTTACGATTTTCTTATTGCAAATTTGTTTTCAGGGATTAGAAATTGTTAAGTCTGAATCAGATACTTGTGATCCACTCATAGATCAAACCTATGGATATGGAAGCCAGAGTCTTATTAATTTAATGATAACGGGAAATGCAATAACTTATGTTTGGGATAATTACCAGGATGTTGGTGGTCTAAGTAAGTATAAAACTGTAAACGAAAACGAAGCATCAATATATATTTTTATCATTTTAAAACGATTTTCAAAATCTTTATCAAATATTTATGTTATCCTATGGAATTTGGTCTGGTACTTAATATTACGTTATCTATGGTAATATTAATATACAAGGGAAGTATTGATATATTCTTAGTCTTCTATTGAAACAATTAAAAATTGGAACTTCGAAAATGTTATTATTAGTAAACTTTATTGTGGAACAAGAACTATGTAATGTAAATAAGTTTCACATGCATTACTTAATTTGACCAACAAAGATTAAGGTATATCGCTAGCGGCGATTTTTGTCTACTCGTCGTTGGCAACGTAGTGTAATCTACCACTCCATCAACAATTTTAATTGAAGTAAAAAAAAATTACACTGCACAGTAGAAATACATAACCTAACTATTGAATCATTGGGGTGCAACAAACTATTGCATTAATGATTTATTTGTAGTATATAGTTTCCACTTATCATCATTCAAAGCAATAAAGGAATCGGAAAGGTAAAGACGATAAATCAAAGACGTTTAATTGAACTTGCTTTTGCCCGAGAAACATTAGTAACGAAACAGAAAAATAAGTCAATACCTACGTTGTGTGCTGCCGAATATAAAATTGTTTAGCCTTATGTTTGAAAGAGCATAATGTTAAACAAGTGGGCACTTTGGCAGGTATTTGGTTTCACCAACGTGAAGCTTGTGTTGTAAAAGATTTAGTCCGATATGTGGGAATAGATAATTTTTGTCCATTCTCTGACCTTGTTACAAACCAGTGCCCAGAAAGAAATTAAAAAGAGGCATACTAGTATGTTGATTGACTGCTTTTTAGGATTTTATGTAGTAACGTTACTCCATGAATTGTTTTGCGATTTTCCACCGCGAACCTAAGTAATTTATTATGATATGGTGAGACATGATCAAATCTACATAATTTATATATGTATCTAATACAGCTGTTTTGCAGTCGCTATAGTTTATTAATTTCCTCTGTTGTAATATCCAACTACACTACATCTGCATAATCTAAAATTGGTACAACAGGAGAATTGATTAATCTAATCCTACTGTATAATGGCAAAAAGTTTCTAAGCAAATACACTGAATGTAAAATGATAAATACTTTCCTCCGACTTCATTTAATCGAGGCTGCTGTGTCAGTGTGCTATCAATAGTTAGATCTAGGTTTACGGCTTTATTTGCATAAGGAATGGATGTACCATTAGTCACAAATCTTTTGATATTATTCATCATCATTAGGTCTTCAGTCCTGGAATGGTTAGATGCGTACCCTCATTGTTTCCTATTCTGAGCTAACCTACACATTTCCCTGAAATTTCCAGTTTGCATTTTTCACTATCTGCGTGCAATAGTCTGATGTAGGTCTACCTCTACCTCTTTTTTTCCTATTTCTGCTTGTAATTATTCCTGCACTATTCCCCAAAAGTACCTTAGAACATATTCTGGCCTTCTATTTCTTCTTTTTTTTTGTAATCCACAAATGTTCATGCTATCACCCTCATACATTTGAAGCACAGCATCCCATATTATTATCAACTACTATCAACTATTAAATGCCTGTGATATATATCTAGAAGAAATTATAATTGCTTGTGTTTTATTTACATTAATGCTGAGCCCATAATTTGTTTCCCATTCAGAGACACCCACCAGATTCTTCTGCATCATCATCCCTGTATTGGCTATATCTGTCAAGTGACAACTGCAATACATTTGGAGGTCTTCAGCATACAAGCGATAGTTGCACTTTAACTCCGATGTTATAGATGACGTAAAAATACTAAAGAATAGTATATCTAGACCATTCCATTGAAGTTTTTCATTTGTAATGGAATCCCACTCTGATTCACTTGTATCAAACTTAATCTGTTGAGTTTCTTTAAGTGCTTATCAATATCTATAATTATTATAAATGACATTTCAAAGGGACATAAAACATGGAAAATAAAAAAATCACTTTTCAAAGTTGTGAGTTGCAATTTTTATGTCACGTGGATGATGTCTCAATAAAAAGTAAGTAAGTAAGTATTTAGACAACAATACAATATTAATAATAAATATCATCTCGCATAAAGGTAATCTTTGTTTAGCTACAGTTAAAATTAAGGGATCAAAAATTCTCGTAAATATCTTGTTTTGACTATTACAATTACGTTGACTCGCAGTTACCAGTCAGATCCCCAGATAGGAACTAATTTAAACCAAGGTGTGGCTCTAGATTGATCTACATTGTCTAAAGTACGTTTGGAGATTAGTGATAACCTTCTCCAAACAATACAAGCTATCACCAACAAGTAGCTATAGATGTCAAAGGAACTTTGCGATCAGACGTTAATCATCTATTCCAGGTTGAAGATGCCAATAGGAAAGCGAGTAGCATAGTAATTTGCCTTCCAGATTCGATTAGCGGTACACTGTGAACATTGAAAGACAAGAAAGTCATTCCAGGGATCTTTTTTAAGAAATAGTACAAATAAGGACACTTCTAATTGATAAAAAATAGCTATAACAGTACTTCCTGCGTTTTAAGTTACGAGCAAAAGTATCAAGTCAGAAAACAACAAACACAATAGTAATATCCAAAACTAATGACCTCATATTTGTCACATTTAGATGATAATGATAAAGCCAGATTGCCATATCTGATATCAATGTAAATTTCAAAAGCGAGAACTAAATTTTGGTTTTAAGCAGGTTTGTCGAATAATGCTAGAAATGTATTACGCTTTATGCATATAAGACTCTAGAAAGATACAAAAACATGAATAAAATTGAAACAGACATTACTGTACAATTTTAAGATAGTTGTTGGAAAAATATATAATGCAATATAAGCTTTTCTAATGCATAATGTTTGCTGCTTTGAATTGTAGACAATAGTTTAATAAGTTTAAAGGCTGGAAAGTTTATATTTAAATTTGAAATTAATATTTTCTGGGCACATACGTCCATAGCTGTAGAAGAATCTGTTATGTGTGAAATAAATGCTAATGACCTTTTGAAATTTATGCTATCATAGATACGTAACAGAAAAATGCAACAGCTAGCTATAGTGGTGAGGGGAGCGTTTTAGATATATAAAAAGCAATTCTTTTAGGGTATACAACTCCAACACTTGCACTCACCTGGAAAGGTCTCTGAACTTGCAATCCAATAAAAAAACTGGATACCAACCCACCTGGAATTTACCACATCTCGCAAGATGGTGGGTGGTTTCGGAGAGGATGCTGAAATAGTAATTAAATTCTTGGCAATACACGTTGGTAGAGCCTCGCGTACACTTGTTTTCACCCTGCAACTACTAACTTGAAATATACACAAATAAAAACGGCAAGCTGATCACTTAATCTATTTTAAAATATGAATATCATCGTAACAAAACAAATTAATTTAATTATCCGTATTTGACCAAATATATTTGAAAAAGGGTAAATTTCTAAATTATAAATATCCAAACAAACTAAATATGTATCTATCAGCATCGTTAATTACAATTGTGGTGCTATTCCTGGTTATAAATCGCTTTCAATCAGGTGTGCACCAATGCAAAAGTTCGTTTAATAATGAAAATTAGTTGTATTCATTTAAATATTAAACAACAGTTGGAAAATATAGCAATTGGAATAAATTAAGGTTTGGGCGAACTCGTGCAAGACGATAGTGGAGTGCCAGTCAAGTAATCCTTTGAATCCAACTGAGGGTGATGAAAGCATCCACTACCAGATCACTTTCACTAGGTAATACTAATTTATTGAATTCTACGGTCACGAACGCTATTACACTTCTATTGGTGATAGTTTATATGGTCGATAAAACAGTTCACAAAGTATTACACTTTAGATGGTGATACATTTATATGGTGATAGATAGTTCTTAAAAGTCGGTAATACAGTTACCAAAGTTCATAAGATACATCGCGCAAGCGCAATGTATACGGAAGCAGACTACGCCTCCAGCGGATGAAAGCGCGAACCTTATTACAAATTTGGGCGCGGTCATCTACCATGACGTCACCACTGCCAAATTACATTGCGTAATAACCGGAAATATAAAAAGTTAAATAAACAGGTAACACATAATTTACTCACCCCGGAAATCCGAACCAAAGTTGGCCTCTATCAGGGTTCCTCAGGGCTCCATGTCGGAGGGATTAAAGATGGCGATTCCTCCGGAGCGGCTACCGGAGCATGTACCTCAGGGTCGTGGAGTCCAGTTTGCCGAAGGTTGCTGTAAATTTACCTACGCAGGGAATGACGGAAAAAAGGTAGAAGGTACGACAAACAAAGGATAAGCAAGCAGGGAAACTACATAGGTAAGCTTCGATACGTCACCACAAAACGACCACTTAACTCCACGAACAAAGGCAAAAAGCCACCATTCAGAGCGTCACCAAAACCTCTCACCACTTTTGTCCCCACACTTTGTCTAGTATTCGTCGACCCCTCTAGGGATATGCACACTGCGCAAACTCACTACTATGACGTACGGAAGTACCGCCTAGTCTATTTAAAATTCCCGCGCACCGCGTATTTGAAATTATAGCGCGAAACTCCCGTACATCAAAAACTAACCTAAAAACATGTTTAAGTGCAAATTGCACGTAACAATCGCGACAAAGTCACAAAAGAAAAAACTTAAAAAAAGAAAAAGTCTGTTAGCACAGTAACAGCTTAAAATCTAAGTCCTAACTACCCTATATAAAACCTAACTTAAAACCTACAAAATGTTTATATAAGGCGCCACCTGGTTTTTTGACCGATAACACGTCTATCGAAGTACCAGGAAACGGAATAGGTAGCCCCATAGTCTTCGACTACACTAATCATCGACAGCACAAATTTGTCGGGGAGCATGAAACACTACTTAAACTAAACGGGTGCGACAAGTCGTCTAAACTATCTAAACCTATCTAACTAAAGCTAACGTAAAAGTTCTTATGTGCAAACACACATGAGTGTTGCATCAAACTATTCTTCTTTTGGCAAGAAGTGCCCAAATTTAAAAATGTTCATGGAGTGCGTCACTCTGCACTCTAGCAAATTTTGTTACTGATACTTTGGTTTCCTAATGATGCACATTTAAAACTTGTCCATGACATAGTTGTGAATCAACAAATTTACCAAAAGTACCACCTACTAAATCCTTATATGCTAACCTGACAAATTACATTTCTAAATCGGGTTAGCTTTTTCACTTAAATATCCACAAAAAAAAAATTCCCACGTCTGGTCATAGAAACCACACGTTAGGACGATAAAAAGATAAGACAAGATCTCAAATTGTTGTTAAAGATAATAGATAAGATAATGATATTAAGCTTAAGTTGTTATCCTCAAAGGTAATGAATAAGACAACGGTATTAAGCTGTAGTTGTTATTTGAGATACTAGATAAGATAACGCGATATTAAGCTAAAGTGATTATAAGAGATAGTAGGTAAGGTAACATGAATTTAAAAAAAAGTTATTACTAAAGATAACCGGTAAGATAACGCGAAATAACTCGAACTTATTCCTAACGGTAGTCGGTAAGATAACGAGAAATTAAACCGAAATTATTACTAACGGTAGTCGGTAAGATGAGACTAAGATAATGTTATTATTAAAGGTAATCAGTAAGATAACGATATTAAAACTAAGGGTATTATCAAGGATAATAAAGAAGACAAAGATATTGGCCTAGTTATTACCCAAGACAATGAATAACAACAATAGAGTGGCTCCAGTAGAGCCGTTTAAATGGGGATTAACTCGTGCCCTCTAAAAAGAGAAACCCGTGGAGCAGGTCCGTTTACACGAAACAGCACGAGGGAGCGGCAAAGACATTTGGGTGCATCCCTGCACCCGGCGTTAATCGATATCGGTGATACGCTCACCCGATACCCACACGGTATATAAGATATACACATCCACTCACACATTCACACACTCATACATACCTTCACTGCCAGTGCCCATGCACTGACAGCGGCACCGCATGACCCCACGAAAGATTCGCAGAGACATGGTCCAGGTGTCTGTGAAAACCTCCCGCGCAACCACACGGTGACTAACAGAAATGAAAAGGCAGTAGAAATAGGAAAGGTAAAAAGAAGGAGGTTGGTTTTTTGGAGTGCATAAGAGACACTTCCAGGTAGAAGAAAGTAGAGGAAGAGCTCGCATTGAGCAAAAGCGACAGAGAAAAAGGTGGATAGCAAAGCGCTACTCAACCAACCAGTGTGGTCAGTAGCTCGGAATGAGGGAACATCACTCTTATGTGGCAGACGGGTGTTCCGGGAAAAGAACAGGTCCACCGAAAGAAGAATAAGGCATAGCGGAGATAGCGGGTTAAGAAAAAAGTTTAGTTTTGGGACAAGCGTCCGAGAGAAGGTAGAGAGTTGTCCCTGTTAAACACAGCGCAGTCTGAAGGACCACCTGCGATATTAATCCGACAAGATAAGGTATACACATTTTTAAAATTCACTAGACTCCTAAGAGAACTAGTACGATCATTTTCCTAACGAGTGCTTCGACTACAATAAGAAAATCAGGCAAAGGTGGACACAACAACTTAAACGTATCATTACAGATACAAACACACAAAAACAAACTGTTTTAAGGTAGTATTTCAAAACGGTAGCACCCTAAACACACAAATGCCCAATTATAAGCAGTTAAATACAGGTACACTGTTCCAATATGCTAAAACAACCGAGAATTTAATAAGATAACAATAAGACGCAATAGCACCTCACCACAAAGTTCAATAAAAAACAATGAAAAAAAATGTTTATAAGTTATGTTGATTTAGTAGAAAAAGAAAGAAATAATGATGTAGTATAATGTGGGCAACTGCAATAATTCAGAAGAAAAACACATGGAATAGGCAATCCTAGTTTTTTGCAACTGCGAATATGAACTATTTCTTACAATGGCATAGGCCGCGTCTCCTATGTGAGTCCAAGGAAGAAAGCATTCACTCTAACATCAGCTAAAACCAATCATAAAAATTCAATGAGTTATTGCAACCAAAGTTACGACAATTACCACACAAAATTAAATGACGTAAGAAAAATACTAAAAACCAAATAATATGCAATAGGAAAAGTTCGAGGGTTGATTAAATGAAACAACAAGGTTATATTGGGGGGTGTAGAGAATGAAGTGATATATATCTAACGGTATGGTCAAGAAAAAGTCAACCAAAAGAAAAACATAGCTAAATTAAGATAAGTAAAGTTAAACGTGTAAGAAATTATATACTATATGAGAGAAGGAATAAGTAATTAAAGTTAACTAATTAGTGGTGAGAACAAAAAAATATTAGGTAAATCGTAAGGGGAATAGAACTTGAAAAACTTAACTAGCATTTGGGTCAGCAGAGAATGGCTTAAGGTCTTTGATATGCCACCTGCCTTGGCGTTTTCCTTCAGCATCCTGAAGTTCGTAGATAAGGGGACTAATAACACGAGTGACCTTACAAAGAATGAATTTAGGGGCTAATTTTGAAGAGAATTTCTTAGATGCATCCGATAAGACATAGTTCTTTTTCCAAACTTGTTCGCCCAAGGCGAAGGAAATATTTCGTTTACGTAGATTATAGTGGTCCTTACTCTTTTCGTAAGCTTTTAACAAACTTTTCCTAACGTCGTTAAAGATAGAAGGTAATGATTGTTGGTCTTTGTCCCAACGTACTTTATCGTCAAATTCAATTACGTTAGTATCGTCAGGCACTAAACCATAGTAACTCCCATCGATTGGGGTATATCTTCCAACAAGAAAAGACGGAGTGAAATGGGTTGCTTCGTGTTTAGATGTACGCAAAGCTTGAGCAATTTTAAAGATATGTTCATCCCATGTAGTATGGTCTGAATCAATATAGGACGAAATAGCGGTAATTAAGACTCGATTTACTCTTTCGGTAGGGTTTACTTGGGGGTGGTATTTTGCGTTAAACCAAATTTTTTGTACTTTATAACTTTTAACGAAATTCTGAAAATCTTTAGAGATAAATTGTGCTCCATTGTCGCAAAGAATAATCTGTGGGACACCAAAGATAAGAAAGACATTTTGTTCTAGGAATTTAATTATAGCTGCGGAAGTAGCTTTACGTAAGGGTTGCACCATAACAAATTTAGAAAACCAATCGGTGACAACTAAAAGATATTGGTTACCTCTTTTCGATCGGGGGAGAGGTCCTAATAAGTCAAGCGATATTAATTGAAAGGGATAAGATACACGTTTAAAGTTACCCATTAACCCAGGACGAGCATCTTGTGAACTCTTATGGGAACCACAAATTTTACAGCTCTTAATGTAGCGACAAACAGATTGCTTAAGTGTGGGCCAGTAATAAAATTCAGATATTTTCGCGAGAGTTTTTGTAACACCAAGGTGTGCAGCAATGGGATCATCGTGACATAATTTGAGCACCTCCCTGCGGTTTGCAGTGGGCACGACCAGTTTCCATTCAGGGATATTCGATATTTTATGCGGGGACGAAGATACAAATTTATATAGTCTATTATTAGTTACACGAAGGTAGGAATTTGTCGGGGTTATCGGAAACTTTTAATCATATTGAGGTACCAGGTATCAAGAATTAAATTTGGAAGGTTAAGAGAAACAACATCACGAGATAAGGCATCAGGTACGATATTTAATTTGCCAGGCCTATGCCTAACGTCAAAAGTAAATTGAGATATACGCAAGTTCCATCTTGCCAAACGACCTGCGGGCTGTTTCAAGTTATTAAGCCACGCGAGGGCTGCACAATCAGTGATTACGGTAAAGTGTGTACCTTCGACATATCCTCTAAATTTCTCGATGCCAAAGATAACGCCCAATAGTTCTCGTTCGGTAGCAGAGTATTTTTGTTCGGCAGAAGTTAAGGCACGACTCGCATAAGCGATTGGATGTTCTAAACCATTGTTTACCTGGAATAACATTGCACCTAACCCAGTAAGTGAGGCATCAGTTTGTATATAAAACTTTTCATCGAAATTAGGTGAAATTAAGATAGGTGCTGAAGTGATTAACGTTTTAATTTGTTCGAAAGCCTGTTGGGATTCTAAATTCCACTCGATAGTTTGGGATTTATTTTTATTTTTAATTAAAGCGGTAATGGGTGCAGATATAGTTGAAAGGTTGGGTAGAAAGATGCGATAATAGCTAATCATTCCAATTAAACGTTTGATTTTGGTAACGGTTTTAGGTGTTTTGAATTTAGTAATGCACCTTACTCTTTTCTCGATGTTATAAAAAGAGTAAACGCACGACGAAGTATGAGAAATACTTCGGCACAGCTTGCATCGACCTTTATGGTTCCGGAGGCTGCATGAGACTTGAAATCATCAGGGTAAGGGGAATGTTTAGAGAATATCTGAAAGTTAGAATTTAAATACCAAGACACTTGTTTACACAACTGTAAGATAACTTAGAGAAACAAAAGTTAAAACACGATAAGAGAAATTTGACTAAATATGTATATTAATACTCAAGTTATTACAATTCCAAAGGCATGTATAAGATATATGCTTGTGTCATTAACATAGTAGACATCGCTATATATTTTAACATGGTATAAGTCATATATTTAATAAAAGAACACAAGAAATTTCTATAGAGAAATCAAAATAAATAATCTCTGTTTAGAAACTCAAAATTTATACTTAATGCAGTAGTAAATCAAAAAGTGATCATAATTGTAATAACATCATGTAACAAAATGCACATGAAAATGAAAGTTCAAGTAATAAACCTTTTCACCATATGAAGCTTCAAATGTTTACATATTTTTAGGTTATATATTAGATAATTATATTTGAAATCATTTAAGATAAGATTATATTTTAGAAAATTCTATTTGAAATCAATTAAGGTAAGTAAAAGGTAATTAATAATCAATACAAAATATTTGTAGTGACAAAGACAAATTTAAATAGAGGTTAGGCCTCTTTATTTTAACAGAGAAACGGTAAGGTAAAAGTTAGTTCATACTACCTGTTGTACCAGTAACTAAACTAATACAAAGTTACTTAAGTTACAGGAATCCTTCAATATCCAGGAAACTAAAACATCCTGCGTCGGAGGAACTCCTAGTGTAGGTACAAAACAACCATGTGGTCAAAACTTCGAATCAGTTGTCCTTAACAGACATAACAGACATAAAATTAAACTTGTAGAAATTTTTCAATAAGGTAATAACTTAGCATTCATTATGTAACGTAGAAAGAAACGAAATATAAAATACTTGTGATGATTATTTATTTTACATCATCTGGTTGTGCTGTAAACAACTTTTCCATGTGGAAAATCCAAATGAGAGAAAACACGTCGACGTGAATATTTTACTGGAACATACATCACTGGAACGCATGAATCCGCTGGGGCATATGGTACAGGGACATACATTACAGGAACACATATTACAGGGACATATCAATCCACTGAAGCCAGAGGTAACAGAAGAACACACAACTCCGCCGGAGCCAGAGGTAACAAAGGATAAACCGGAGGACCCTAGAAAATTCAGTTGTGTTACAAAAGTGACAATGTACCACGAGGTGTAAAGGAAAGTTATATCGGTTTATATCTTACCATCATCATAACTAGTTGATGGGATTAATGAAGAAATAACTCCTTCATCTATTAGATAACACATCTACAAATATATTTAAATGTTAATTTATGATCTATAACTAGAAAATTTACATACCAGGTAACCATGAAGCAAGGTAAAAGTTAAATGAGAAATGGAGTGCCAGATAAGCAATCAGATATGCGAAAATGAAAATTTGACACTTCTAATCAATTGTTTTCGCCATCTTCGGATGGACGATCACTAGCTATAATTCCCAATAATACAACATTAGAACTACTCCAGTTGTGACTTTGAAATAAGCACTTCAAAAATAACCAATAGGAAAATTTCATATAATTATATTACAGAATTAGAACCACACCAGTTGTGTTTCTAGAATAAACACTTCAGAAATGACCAATAGGAAAATTAGAAATGACCAATAGGAAAATTACATATAGATATATTTATTTGTACTATGTAAACAAATTAATAACTTGTGGATTAAAACTAATAATCCAGGATTGTACGAGATAAATTCTTATAGAAAATATATTATATAATAAAGAGAGTAATTTTATATTTAAATGTAGGTATAAGCATTTATATGCTAATAGTGCCAAGCACAGATGTAACATGCTGAAATATAGGCAAAAAGGCATGTTACAGTAATAGCGTCGACTTTAGCAGGATCTGCTCGTAGGCCAGTCCCATCGATAATAAAACCAAGAAATGTGAGGGATGAACAACAAAATTGAGACTTTTCCCAGTTTATCTTAAAACCTGCTGCGCTTAAACGTTCTGCAACTTCATTTAATGTGGCGATATGTTCATCGAAAGAACTTGAGATAACTAAGATATCATCTAAAAATACAAAGGCACGTTCTTGATGTAAGATAGGACCTAACGTTTGATCCATAGTACGTTGTAAAGTTTGTGGAGCGTTACAGAGACCAAATGGCAAAAAATTATATTCGAAAAGACCTCGGCCTGGAACACAAAAAGCAGTTTTTTGACGAGAAGATAGGTCGAGAGGTACCTGATAAATAGCTTGTCTAAGATCGATAGATGAGATAAATTTTGCGTTTCAAAGGCGGCTTAAAATTGAGTCAGTTCTAGGTAGAGGGTAAGCGTCCGAAACAGTCACAGAATTCAACTTTCTGCCATCGAAACAGACACGCCATTCGTCATTCTTTTTCCGAACTAGTAATACGGGAGACGTCCACGGTGAATTTGAAGGAGAGATAACACCAGATTCTAACATTTTGTCTATTTCAGCATGTAAATGCTTTTGTAATGCAGGCAATAAGGGATATTGACGTTGCTTAAAAGGAAGGGCATCACCTGTAGAGAACGTGTGTCGCAGTCGTAACGCAACCAAGTTCGGAGGTATTAAGTTTGCGAAATTTGTCAATTGTAGCGTTAAGAGTTACATTTTGGGAGTCAGTAAGAGAAATTTTGTTAGATATTCCTGTAGATGCACAAGAATTCGTTTTAATAGAGGTTTGCCATGAAAAATCCTGGAAATAAAGTGACAGATTAAAAAGTTTACAGAAATCAACGCCTAGTAGAAAGGGATAAGCTAATGCAGGCACAATCAAAAATAAAACGTCACGTTCAAGAGATTCTACTCGAATTTTTAACTTAAGGGAACCGGTTACATGTATTTGATTATCGTCAGCTAAATTTATGGAAGTTTTTTCAGGAATAATTTGAATTTTAATATTTTGTTTAGATAATTGATGTAAACCTTCGTTATTTATAAGGGAACATGAGGAACCTGTATCCAATAAAGCAATTACATTTAAGGAACCTATTGAAATAGATAAGTGTGGACGGTTATCGAAGGGTTTCTTAACAAGTTTTATGGTAAAAGGAATTGACGGTTTGTAACCACTTAGACCACTCGGATGGGGTAGTATAGCATAATTCCTCTAATGAAGGTAAGGCATTTTGTACATTAACAATAGCGGTATTATTGTTAGATAAATTTAATGACGGTACAACGTTAGAAGTAATTTTTTGATTTGAATTTATTGGCGTCTGGGTCCATTGAATGATTGGTGATGAGGAGGATTTTGGTTTCTTGAGATATTCACGCCCTGATTTGAAACATCTCGACGGGAGTTTCCCGATACATTAGGATTACAGTTCGTGCAGTTTGATTTGTAAATATTTGAGCGACCACAACCATAACAAAAAATATTTCTAGGGTATGTGCAAGCATTATAGTTATGTCCACTTCTCTTACAGTTCCAACAGGTAAGTGAGTTATTAGTTACGGTAGAAGGAACGTTAAGGGTAGATACTTTATGGGAAGCTCGAACTTGGCAAGCTAAATCTGGTTCTAAAAGGCCAGACTGTTTCTCTGGGGGCGGACGATATTTGTCAATCCTTAACTTCACTTCCTGGAGAGAACGACATAGGTCTTTAAAGTGGGCTAACGAAGAGATTTGCTGTAATGCCAAACGTTCTGAGAAATAGGGGTTTAAATTTCTAAGTAACCGATCGATAATTTCGGATTCTGAAGGTTTTTTGTCGAGTCTGCTATATAAAGCTTCTAATGAGGTAATAAAAGAAACAACATTTTCGTCAGGACCATGGGTTCGATTACGTATTTCGTTCCAAAGGTCGGTAATATAACCATGAGGTAGGAAGTCTCGTTTCAAACATGCAACTAACTCCTCCCAGGTAGAAATTTGGTCTCGTATGTTCCTGTACCATATCAACGCAGAGTCCGAAAACAAGTCACCTGCTGAGACAAATAGGTCCTGGTCTGTACACCCGCGAGAGATTTTGAAATCATTAATCCGGTCAAGAAAAGACGATAAAGAGACCTGCGAATCAAACCCTTGAAAAGTGAGACCCTATTTGTATACAGGTATAGATTTTCCTACAGGTTTGGGTGAAGCAAGTACGAGATTTGAAAAGCGTAACGATATATCTACGTCTACATTTGGATTAAGTTTGTCAAGAACAATCCCTTCAAGTAATAATACATCAGACAATAAACTTTGTCTAGCTTGGTTTGCTTGTTCGTCGTCATATAAGAATAATAGTTCTGTACGTTGTTTGACGTGCGTTATTCTCGAAGCCAATCTCCCTAACTCTACATCACTGGGACGGGGATCTGTTCTATTTATTATACCAGATATGTCGCCCAAAGAAAGTTTGATTTCAGATACGTTATGAGGCCAATCGCCAACGGGTTTCTTTAAGATAGCAACGCCCTTCATTTCCTGGGCTAAAATTGCTCTGAGCTGAGATCTTCTATCGTTTTGATTAGACGCAGGAATACTACTCCTACATTCAAGCTCGTAAATTAGTTCGAGGGATTTTAAATGAGAAATATTT
Organism: Platerodrilus igneus; assembly: GCA_036346225.1. Taxonomy (NCBI): domain Eukaryota; kingdom Metazoa; phylum Arthropoda; class Insecta; order Coleoptera; family Lycidae; genus Platerodrilus; species Platerodrilus igneus. The sequence goes on along the minus strand of JARFIW010000624.1, from coordinate 1,632,506 downwards.
ATTTTGAATTCTATTTGAGACACGATATATATATATATATAAGATATGCTATACTGACGCAAATCAGCAAGTTTAACCACAAGGTTTTTTTGTAAAGGTAATTAAGATATTATTAATTGAATAGGTAAAACAGTAATGCAGTTTTTAAAATGTAACATAGAAGACAGTGCATTTAAGTTTCAAAAAACGGTCTTTTAAGGTTAAGAAAACAAACAAAAGTTATATTTTAATAGATAATTTTGTAATAAACTGTGTTTAAAGGTATCTAATCAAGATAAATGCTTATTTGTATACTTACATGAATAAAAGTACGGTTCTTTAAGTGAGAAAGCTGTTTAAATAACATCTGTTAATACAATGTACCTTAACCTCACACATTTAAGGGCGCCATTCTTGTTACACTTCTATTGGTGATAGTTTATGTGGTCGATAAAACAGTTCACAAAGTATTACACTTTAGATGGTGATACATTTATATGGTGATAGATAGTTCTTAAAAGTCGGTAATACAATTACCAAAGTTCATAAGATACATCGTGCAAGCGCAATGTATACGGAAGCAGACTACGCCTCTAGCGGATGAAAGCGCGAACCTTATTACAGATTTGGGCGCGGTCATCTACCATGACGTCACCACTGCCAAATTACATTGCGTAATAACCGGAAATATAAAAAGTTAAATAAACAGGTAACACTTAATTTACTCTCCCCGGAAATCCGAACCAAAGTTGGCCTCTATCAGGGTTCCTCAGAGCTCCATGTCGGAGGGATTCAAGATGGCGATTCCTCCGGAGCGGCTAGCGGAGCATGTACCTCAGGGTCGTGGAGTCCAGTTTGCCGAAGGTTGCTGTAAATTTACCTACGCAGGGAATGACGGAAAAAAGGTAGAAGGTACGACAAACAAAGGATAAGCAAGTAGGGAAACTACATAGGTAAGCTACGATACGTCACCACAAAACGACCACTTAACTCCACGAACAAAGGCAAAAAGCCACCATTCAGAGCGTCACCAAAACCTCTCACCACTTTTGTCCCCACACTTTGTCTAGTATTCGTCGACCCCTCTAGGGATACGCACACTGCGCAAACTCACTACTATGACGTACGGAAGTACCGCCTAGTCTATTTAAAATTCCCGCGCACCGCGTATTTGAAATTATGGCGCGAAACTCCCGTACATCAAAAACTAACCTAAAAACATGTTTAAGTGCAAATTGCACGTAACAACGCGTCCAGGAGTTTCTTCACTAGCAAATCTGAATTTATAAATTTATCATACGCAAATTACTTAAAACTTGTCAACACTCGGCGCTGGTTGTTGGTTGATGAAATTATAACCACTTGAAAAACATGACTGATTGACTGTTTCAATTGGTTCTTCTATTATGATTTGATGGTATATATAAGTTAAAATGTCCCTGGGGAATTCATAGTCATCGTGCGAATTTAACTGTTTGCAGCTGAGGCCAAGGGTTTTTCTGTGCATGAGAGTATATGTATTGGTATATTCACACTCTCCATTTACTACCACAACTGCACCAGGATCAGTCTCTATGTATTTAATTTTATTATGTATATGGACTCTGTCTATTTGAGAATGTTTTTGCTACCACATTTGTAGGATGATTAGTCATGGAAAATGTTCCCAGTTTTAATTGTTTGGTGTAAAGAATGCACTACGTACTTTACTATTTATTTTGATATTTTACTTTAATAATATAATTGAATAGTCCCATTACAAACTGTATGCTATCCAACTTCTACAAAATTTTATGGACCTTTTATCTTACTAAATCTTCTGAAGTAGTTAAAATTGATAAATGTTTTTCCTATATCCAAAACATGCGCATTTAATGCATGAGTGTTACAAATCTACAAAAAAGTTTACGATATCTTTAAAATCCATAATATCCAAATAGAAATTTCTTTAACGTTCAAAATATTTAAAATTTATTTGAAAAGATTTTCTCAAAACAAGCAAATTCTAACAAGTGTAATATAATGTATTCATGTAACATTTATTGTTCCAGAGCTTCAGGGATTAGTCAATCAAAGTAAAATAGGATTTATCACATTAATGGAACATTTAAGGTACTGCACTGTTGGATCGTTTTTTAAAAATCCAGTACATCCCATTTGGGTAATAGGATCAGAAACACACTTAACAGGTACTCGTTACAAAGTTATAGATTTAAACTATAGTGAAATATAAGTTTATATATGTTTTAGTTTTATTCAGTGATGAAAGAAAGCTAGTGAATCCTGAAACAAAAAGTGAAGAAGCAAGAAGGGTGTTTAAAAGTTTTGATCCCGATGGCAATAATTTTATTAATTCGTCAAGCCTTGAAAGCGTTTTGGCTGCCTTAGGACTTGTTAGTGATCAAGAATAGTAATTTCATATTGCATGATGAAGAATAAATTACTAATGAATTTATTTCCAGTGTTGATATTATGAAAAAGAAATTAGATTCAGAAAATTTAGGTATTATTTTATTAAATGCATTCATGGATGAATTTTTTCCCACAGAAGAATCTTCAATACCTGATATGTTTAGACTTATACATTATAATGGTTTAGCCCGTAGCAATATTAATAAAGAAGTAAGTATAGAAACTTTACAGCATCATAGAGAAATGCAAATTATACTTTCCTTGATGTTTAGTCATCTAATCCTTTGCATTTACACAGCTGATATTTTATTTATTATTTTGACTTTAGAACATTCAAATGATAAGTACTTTGAAATTGTTTTACGTTGATCATACGTTGCTATGGTTGTATTTGTTTGCATCTTCAAATTAATTATAGTAAGCAATAATTATGTTACAGTGATCTGATGGACATGAAATGATTTCATGAGTATATCATCAGAGGTCTCGCTACTGACACACCGGATACATGGGTAACCAATTCTTGCAACAGTAAGTTCAACTTCCCCCTTAGATGAGAGACTCATCGAAAAGTACTGTTACGGGATAAGGACATTATGGTTCGAACGGTAATCCAACAGGTCGATACTTAATAACACTGCATCATCCAGTATGGCCAATAGCAACCCCTCTGCGAGTAGACCATTATTGTAAGTAGCGTCTTTTATATATTGTGCTTGAATGCTTTTTAAATAAACATAACGCAGCTATGGGTTAGAGGCGTTGATCTATACTTTATTACATTTCGTAATCCTTTCAGTCAGTCACATGTAGTTCGTACAATTAATTATCTAATCCCAGTGTATTAGATTCTGGATTATCGCTTTAAGGGCCTTTGCGAGGGGTTTACATAACATGGTATCTGAATCAGATACACCAGGATTAGATAATTAATCGAGCGAACTACATGTGACTGTGACCAAAAGGATTACGAAATGTAGTAAAGTATAGATCAACACCTCTAATTCACAGCTGCGTTATGTTTATTTAAAAAGCATTCAAGCACAATATATAAAAGATGTTACTTACAATAATGGTCAACTTGCAGAGAGGTTGCTATTGGCCATACTGGATGATGTAGTGTTATTAAGTATTGAGCTGTTGGATTGCCGTTTGAACCACTAATGTCCGTATCCCGTAACAGTACCTTTTGATGAGTTTCTCATCTAAGGGGGAAGTTGAGCACACTGTTGCAGGAATTGGTTACCCATGTATCTGATGTGTGTCAATAGCGAAACTTCTGATGATCTCATGCTTATGAAATCTTTTCATATCCATCAGATCATTGTAACATAATTATTGCTAACTATAATTAATTTGAAAATGCAATCAAATACAACACAATTATTACAAATAGCATCACACTTTTATCTATATTTTGTTTTAAAATACATAAAATAGATATAGATCTTCTCTAGAAGATGTATTAGTTACCTAATATAGCCTTAACTTTATTTATTTATTTTATTTTCACTTCTTTGTTTACAAGAAACTGCAGTAGAACAAAAACACACAATTACATTACTGTGCTGTAGCAGAAATAAACCGGACTGTATTTTGTGGAAAAGGGTTAAAAGCAGATTTGAAAGATCTTTCCATGGCTTGAATCCTATCCTGATGAATGAATTACAAGGAACACTGTGTATGTACAGTGGATGTCTAATCTTAAAAAGATGAGCATGTCTAGAAAGATAACTTGTCGGTTTTAGTCTTTTGCTAAGTTTGAATAGAACATATCTTGCCAGCAAAACCTTCAATACTTATATTGAACTATACATATCTTGTGATACTCCAGCAGCATTTTGTAAGAGACTTAAAAACATTCTGCTGTGTCAACAAATCCTGTGAATTATTATATCTTATGCTTAATAGGGTGTTGTTGAAAATCAGTTTACTGAACTACATCCTTTTAGTTAGGGCTTGTACATCTTGTATGGCTTTACCTAATAAAGATTATATAAATATAAAAATGTTTACTTGATATTGCTTCATACACCATCACATGGGTACACTTATTATGCCTACTCATAAAAGAATCTCATTTTAACTACCGCAATTCAGTTACACTAATTTGCTGCCCTGCATTGCTTGAACACGTCGATGTTGAACCAAGTCTATTTTGTGTATTAGATACTTAATTTGGGAGATTCATGCTGTAGCACAGTATTCTAAAATTGGACGGATTAGTGTCAATGCATCTTGTCCGAAGTGGAAACGTAATGCAGACAGAACATGACTAGATATAAACCCTTTAGGGCTTTGAAGACCACTCAGAGAACGTATTCGGTCCACCTTAGATCACTGTTTATGGTGATGCTAAAATATTTGTTACCGTTTGAAGCATTAGTCATACTATTGACATGAACCCAGTGGGCAATTTTTGGCAGATCACTTTGTAAAGCCATATTCACTTGACTTATAATGAGCCTATAAACAACAATGTCGTCGGTACATAGTCTAAAAGTGGGCATTTTTCCAACTGTGAGCGATTGATGAAGATCAGCGCTGAGCCTAGCACATTTCCTAGGGGAACACCCGAAGGAACTACAACAGGTCCTCACTAATACCGGTTGTGTTCTATTTGATAGGCATGCAACTATCCAGTTAAGAACACGATTGTCTAATTCTGTTTTGTTTAGTTATCTAATTAGTAGCTTGTGTCAAAGGCCTTTGGTATATCTAAGAAGATGGCATCAACCTTAATTCTGTTGTCGATGCTTTCAGCAATATCTTAAAAGAGCAGTTAACAGTATATTCACATAACTGTTACGGTTGAATATGCGTTAAATTATTAATTTGGAATTGCCCAAAAGGGGCAAGAATCCCGTAACAAACAAGGATGCATCAGCTAACTACAGTGGTGCGGGAGTGGGCCCCTATAGAATTAAATAGAAGAAAACGGAACAAAATTGAACAATCAAAAGTTTACATAGGTGTAATTTTAAGCTACATTGCTAATAACACATCTTGTAAGATTTGTAATAAATTAAGTTTATTGGTGCCAACTCATCTAATCTAGTGAGAATCTCTTTAACATGACAAGCAATCCAGGGGGATTTTAATTACTGCGCTCTCTAGATGAAATGGATTTCCTTTAAAACAAGCCACCTGTATGTTTGCACAAATAAAACTACCAATCTGAACTTTATATCACTTACATCTATTTTTATGCTAACATTATTTCATCATTCCTGCAAACAGATATACATACAACAATTTTTTAATATACGTACATTAATATTAACGTCAGTGACCTAAGGATGGATATTCCTATAACAAAATACCTACAAAACAGTGTAAAACTGCATAATCAGTTATCTGCAATTCATCGTACTTTAATCCTTTACTAGAATAATAATTTACAATATGCCTCTACTTTGCTTTCAATTTGCAATGTCTAAATTTAATGTCACTAATGATGTACCACTATACATTTAGCAATACTTTATACAACAACCATCATTCATAAATGTCATCAAACAACATCTAATTCTACTAAAAGTTAACTTACAGTTTCATCTTCAAGTGACTACAAAAATTCATTGGAGCCCACAATAATTTGTCTAATCATTCAGGTATTTTTATTCGAAACCGACTTTGCTGAAAACTAAAACGTTCCAATATATTTTAGTGTGTGTAGCTTATGTCGATAATCTGTCGTTCACCACATGGACTTGTATTTATCATTCCATAATTAAAGAGGTGTTTAACTATAAACCAAATTTTCACTGCTTACCCACACACCTGTCTGTGTTTATGGTTTGCAACTTATTATTTAATTTCTTTTTTTCCTTCGGGTCTAATTATTGTCGTATATTTCTACTTCTGCTTGTGTTTAAGGGGAAGTGTGTCTGATCTTTCCTAACACATGAACTAACATGATCCTATCATGCAAAAACCAATTGATTGTGGTTATTCTATTATACCATCATTCAAATCTTACCACTTTGTATTTAATGGCTGTAATTAATTATCAGAACTTAATACGGGCGAATTTCGCTATTAAGCGAACCAAAAGAATTGAATACCATGTTGAATTGCTATTCGCCATTCGTGAAATTCGTTATACAAGGTGCATCGATAATAAATTTAGTCTTTTTAGATTAATTTTCCTTCTTTTGTATCTGATTTTTATTTTGTGTAATGCCCAAGTGTTACGTAACCTGACCAAAATTTTGTAAGGGATATAGGTAATTAGAATATTTATTCACTATGAACTCAAATAAGTGACGAATGGCACATGTTAAGCTTATTGGCCTGTAGTTTTCAGGGTTAATTGTTGAGCCATTTTAAGTATAGATATGACATGAGCTCTTAGACAATCATCTGGATATCAGTATTATTAATACACATGTTACAAATAAGACTCAAGTACAGTAAAATTGTATAATCTCATAACACTAAAGCGTAATTTTTTTGTTACTTGCACTAGTTGGATATAAATGAAGCTTTAATTATTCGCGGCTAAGTCTGGGAATTACCCCAAGGGTGAGCAATGAGAAAGGGTGTGGGGATGGTCTAAACTCTACAATAAACTAACAAAAGGAAAATGGGTTGAGCGCCACTGTATCTGTATGAACGGTTACACTAAAGATTCTTTACTCCTATGAGAAGATACAGAAACTCACGGGATATAAATGCAATAAAAAAACTTACAACTTACTGAACTGATGTATCTGGAAACCTCTGGAACATACTTATGACCTCTCCGATCTCGATGATCCTGAAAAAAAAATACACAACAAGTTCTCTAAAAGAAAGACACAGTTTGTGCTTTCCAATAAAAATACATGCCAATAATTACAGGTGGATAATATTGAGATTACCACACCAAAGATAATTAAATCAAAAATGAATACCTAAAACAAACCAGTTGCAGCATATGTCTGCTTTTTAAATTACTTCAGCATTCGTATAATTTCATTGTTCAACAAACTTATTTACTTTAAAAATTTAGTAAATTTAATTATGCATGGAATAAAAGACTTGATTCTAAAAATGAAATTTAATATAGTTTCTCGTTCTTGAATTTTTTCTTTAAATATGTTTACAAAATGAACAAATAAAATCGAGTTTTCAATACATCTGTCTTTGACATAACAGAACCTTAAGTTAATAATAATATATCAAAACAAGTTTTGGCACCAAGCATTCAGATCTGAGTATTGGTTCACATATGTGTCTCAAACATTATTTCTAAAAAAAATCGAATCACATGTAGTTAACTTAGACAAACAACTTTTCATTTATATCTGGTTTTAGAGGCTTATTAAAATTTTAATATGAGTAAATAAATTTTTTAAAAGTAAGAAATGGATTTTGAAATATCATATTGTTAGCAAGTGAATTTATGCAAATTTTACAAAATTATTACTGTAGCAATTCTTAACTATTTTCTCTTACGCTGTTCTATACATACAAAATTTAACTTGACCAAACGATCTTCGAAAATTATTTATGTAAGCATTCACGAATCCTCACAAACAAAACAAAAAAGAAGGTTTGATACCTGTAGGAGTTGATGTTTTCATATCTAATTATTAAACGTCGACGCACATGCTCCAAAATCTGCTCCTTAAGCTGTCGCAACGAAACACCAAACAACAGCTGCAGTTGTCCTGATGAACGAACAGCTTTCCAATACTTTATTCAAATATATCAACGTTCGACCATATCTTTATATTATTGCAGCATTTAAATATACTTTTCCAACATTCTAATTCGTCGTTCTAATTCTCCATTCTACTCTGTCATACGCTAAAGGGATAGAAATATTTTCTAAGTTATTTAGTTTAAAGCGAGCTTACCGTTAACAAATCTTAACACAACAATTCAAGAGGCGGCGCGTTTCATTGCCTTGCCGGTGTCACAGGAGCCTGGCGCTTCGTACCGTGTCCCAAGGCAACTCGTCCCCCTATTATAACCATCCGACGCCGATCCGAAGGCCCCACTTCTCTAAAGAATGGAGATCCATCCTTCTTAAGAAAACACACTGCCAACTCGACTACATTTAGAAGAAGCAATGGCCGTCCTCGTTAGTACGACACCTTATTTGCGTGGCGTATCCCGTGACCAGTATGCACATGCGCTATCCTAATTATAACGAATGAAGAGGAAGGATTCGCCTGTAAAGTAGACAACACAAACGACTCGACTCCATATAAACACATTCCTTGAATCTATAATATTGTTAAATATCTCCGTGCAAAGCATTTAAGTTATTTAAATGAACATGATTTCCTGTTTTCATATAGAATTGTTTCTTTTAGATATTATAACATCAAATACGAGAATTAAATACCACAGAATAAATTTATGCTGAAGCGATTCTTACAAACATGGTGCTTTAGATTATATATTCGTTACAACACAATTAGTTGACTAGAGTTACCATCTTGGTCCTGATGTGTTTATTCATTTTACTGAGAGACAAATGAATATATTTATTGCTGAGCTGACAAGTATTTACAGATTTATTGTTTATAACAGCTCTATCGGCAAGTCGTGGGATCATAAAACTGTTAATTTGAATTGAATAGATTTTTTTTCTTACGCCAAATGTTATTGCAATTTTGCAGCTATGAAATTCAGTGTCTCTAAATATTTTATATAGAAATGCTATTAATAAAAATAATTTTTGTTACTCACAACAATGTAAAATTTTCTGTATGCAACCTTGATGGCAAACATGACGTAGAGAAAAGTTTCGTAGCTAATAATTGTTATACAGTGAAATCTCTCTATAGTGGACACGTATAGGACCAAAAATTTTGTCCGCTATAGAGAAGTGTCCGCTTTATAGAAAATGTATTTAACTCGACCGAATATTTTTATTTAAAGTACATACATATATACATATTACATTACAAATGCATAAATCTGTTTAAGTACAATTTATTTGAAAAAATCAGTAATTGTTGTTTGACGAATTTGTGATTTCATCCTTTAAGGAATTCAGCAAAATAAACACTGCCACTTCTCCCATATGATCGGCTAGATCCTATCATATGTTTCAAAACCATGATTGACGATGTGTACAAGGCCAACCGTTCTTCCATGAAGTGGAATGTAAACAATAATGAACTTATCAATTTTATTGATTAAACGCGTTTGCAGAAACGAAGCTAATATAAGTAATCAGTTGAAAAACTACAATGCATCTACAACATTTACCAACAGAACGAATATCACCCTCTATCATTTTAACAAACGAAACTACAACGCTATATCGCATAACAAGACTTTGAAACAACACTCATTTTTATAAGAGAAAGCAATGCTATTCAGTTCAACCAAACCAATTGCTTGCTTTTAGATTCGTATACCTAGAATAACAGTCCGACAACAATAACCCGAATAGTCACATTAGAAATCCAAGAGTGAACTTGAAACAATCCGGGAAAACCCCGTTAACGTTCTCAACTACAAAGAATATACACCAATGTGTTTAAATACGAGATAAGAAATACAGGGTTGGGATAAAGTATGGAACCTAGTAAATATCTTTAAAACAAAAGGACAATATTTCTGAAACTTTGCAGAGAAGTGCAACGAGGCGCAAGATGCATCTGATGTGACTTTTTTTGTTATTATGTACTGCCAGTTTAACTGAAAATACCCTCAACTTTTTTAATTTAAATGGACACCCTGTATAGACTAATAATAATAATAATTTAAACAAAATTATTTCAAATGTTTCAAATGCTCGCCATCTATCGCCTGACAATATGCAAACCTATAAACAAATTCCTGAGTTACTCTTTCTAAGACTTCTCTACGGATTAGTTCACATTCATCGATAATTCTTTGTCTCAATTCCTGGTCGTCTAACGTAAACGATGTGATTTCAGGTAACCCCAAAGAAAAAAAATCTTACGGGCTAAGGTCTGGAGAACGAATAGGCCATTCTATGAATCCTCTATGTCCAATCCATCGATTTGGAAAATTCGCATCCAAAAAATTCCTAATCGGTCTATCATAGTGGGGAGGCGCTCCATCTTGTTGAAACCAAACATTTTGTGGTAAGTGACCATTTTGTTTAAGTACAGGAATAATCTTGTTATTCAGTAAATCTAAATACTTGTTACCATTCAAGCTTCTGTCTATAAAAAAATTGACCTACAAGCCTGTTTTCCGCAATTCCCATCCAATCCTTCAACTTTTGTGGATGTTGGGTATGGGTTTCATGAAGATTCTTATTTGACCAATACCTTGAGTTATGGAGATTAACTGTTCCATTTAAACAAAAAGATGCCTCATTTGGAAACACTACATGACTTGCAAAATGTTCGTCGACATTACAGATGTCCATCATTTGTTCGCAAAACTTCAGTCACCGCTCAAAATCATTATATGACAATCCTTGAACCAATTTTATATTATACGGATGGTACTTTTTCAGTATTTTCCCCACAGAACGTCGACTTATACGATGGTTTAGTGCCAAATCTGTGGTAGAAGTTTGAAGTGGTAATTTATAGTAATGTTTTGTCTAATAGCTTCGTGCATTGCGGTCTACGGTCTTCCAGTTTTTGGCAAATATTTAACCATCCCAGTTGCATTAAAACGTTGTAACGTTGAACATAGGATTTCTTTCAGGATGCAAATCATTAAAAAGCACAAACAGTGTCTTTTCAATAGAAAATTTGTTGTGTACTTTTTCTTTCAGAATCATTGACATTGAAGAGGTTGTAAGTATGTTCCAGAGGTTTCCAGATGTGTTAGTTTATTAAGTTGTAAGTTTTTTATGGTGCTTAAATTCAATGAGTTTCTGTATCTTCTCATAGGAGTATTGAATTTCTTGTGTTGTCCATATAGATACAGTGGCGCTCAATTTCCCTTTTTCTTTTTATGTTAGCTTATTGTTGAGTTTATACCATCCCCACGCCCATTCTCATTGCTCACCCTTGGGGTAATTTCCAGACTTAGCCGAGAACAAATAAAAAAGGATAAAGCTTCACTTGTATCCAACGAGTGGAGGCCAAAAATTTGTTTCAACGTAGTCCTTTTTAAATACGTTTTCAAAGTGTTTACTGCTATTAAATATTTCCTAGTAATGCATTTAAAGCTAATTAAATGATAATAACGTCCTGTTCTAGTGTGAAATTGTTTTCTTCAGATATTACTATATTGAATAAAAAGATCAAATATCACAGATCTGCAACGATTAGATACGATCTCTGTAAAGCCAGTGCCACAGAATATATATTCCTTACAATGCATTGGGATTAAATCATATCACAGAAGGTGAAAAAGAAGTCAACCCATAAATTTTATGAGGACACGAAGAAGTGTAGAGATGGAAAGATCTAATTATCGACGAAATAGTTATAATTATGGGGGAAATTTCTATAGGGGTAATTATAATAATTACAACAATAATTTTAGGCGTAATAGGAATTCGGGTCACATGCCAAGGCGAGAAATGGAGCGGATGAACCATGAAGGGAACAATATCCAGGAAAGACATAGACAAGAACATGAGTAACAACGAACAGAACCAAGGAGAATTAACCGCACATACGCTTAGATCACGAGTCAGGCAGGACCTTCCACACAAAACCAAAATTTTTAGATACAAACAAACCAAGCAAGTCCTTACGGATAAACCGGCTACTAACATCAGCGCGAATTTATCAAACATAAGATGGAAAATGAATTAGACAGGAACTTATTACCTATAGTTAATTTAAGGGTGGAAAATAATATAGTTAAAATACTGATTGATACTGAAGCGGAAGCATCGCCTGTTGCTGAAGATTTTGTTAAACGGGGAAAATTAATGGAGAAGGCGATACCTATAACAAAGTGTACTTTGGTGGCACCAAACAATAAGAAGTGTGCAAGCACAAGTAACATGGTAATTCTGAAATGTAAAATAGGAAATGTAAAATTGGAGAATGAATTCATGGTTGTACCTGAACTGAAGATGGACATTATATTTGGAATGGACCTTATAGACAAGCTGGGGTTGAGAATAAATGCGGAAAGCAAGGAAATAGAATGCAATGAAGAATATATTAAATGGTACGAAAAGGGGATGTAGAAGTCGAGGGTGACTGGTTAAATATAAACCAATTTGAGGGTGAAATAGATAATATTGAGAATATAAATAAAGAAACTAAGTGTCCATAGGAATATGAAAGTTAGGATTAATTTATTATTAGAGAAACATTCAGAATAGACAGGGTCGGTTATGAGCACAAGTTAGAGGTAGTAAACACAGAACCGTTTAACACAAAACTATATCCCATTCCATCAGCATACAGTAATAGATTGAAAGAAGAAATAGAACAAATGTTATGTGAAGGTATCATTGAAAACTCAAGTACGCACTTTATGAATCCATTGGTCGTTGTTAAGAAAGTTGATGATAGCATCAGGTTATGTTTAGATGCAAGAAAGATAAACAAGCGAACTAAACCGCAATACAATTGTCCACCAACTATGGATAGCATATTGACAAGGATAGGTGGTAAGAAAATCTTTACAAAGATATGACACTCTTCTTCATGAGTTTTAACACGATCTCCAAAACCGATCATCATTAATATTTCAATTTGATTTTTTTTCATTTAAATGTGCTATTTTTAATCGTACAATTTATTTCCGTAAATTACAATTAACTTGACAGTTTATCTTGATAGTATGTTGACAATTATCTACTAAACAGTACACGTTTAATACAAAGTAAATTTCAATCTGCTTATTAAATGGTGTTTACTCTAATACATAAAAACTTAAAAGTGGTTGTACTAAAATGCTTAAGTGTCACGTTTTTACAGATTATTTCCATTAACCCTGGTATGTATGAAGTCGAAATAACAAGATTTATCAAAATCTGCAAAAATATAGGGTATTCCATTTAAATTAAAAAAGTTGAGGGTATTTCCAGTTAAACCAGAAGTTCATTATTAACAAAAAAATCACATCAGATGCATTTCGCCTCATTGCACTTACCTGAAACGTTTCATAAATATCATCCTTTTCTTTTTAAAGATATTTACTTGGCTCCATATTTTATCCCAACCCAGTATATACAACTAACCTTGTGGAAATTATGAAGGGTTTGTGGGATGGTTTGCCTAACTTCCCACATTGAAACTATGGAAACATACCATAAACCAATTAATAATTTAAATTAATAAGCGAACCAGACTCTTTCAATGGATCGGAATTCACGATTGAAAATAACCTGGATGAAACACGTACTCATTATTATATATAGAAAAGCGAACATCGTTCATAACATAAAACGACATTGTTAATGCCATAACAAAATAGGATAGATGAAGTGTTTTAAACTATAATTAAATACTCTAATAGAATCATACAGGGTGTTTGATCCTTTTTGTTAATATTAAAAATAGTTAAAGCCGACTTTGCTTTTCTCTTCCTATTAAAACCACCTTGATGAAAGATGCTTGTTTAAAAGGGCACGCAACCGCCACGATCCTGGCACGTGTTAAAGGTGCAGGCTAAAACTGGTTTATTCCATGCTCAACCCTTAAGAAAATGCAAGGACAGTTCTCTGAGAACCGTCGATTTGTAATGATGCATTAGACTTTGCATCAATAGTTTGCTAGTAATGTTAATAAATAATAATGTTAAGTAACGCGGACATAAGTGTGCACTTCGCGTGTGTTGTGTTCTAATCAAATCACATATTTTAAGTGATACTTGTGGATTATTGTGAAATTCGAATTGTTAACAAGCAGAGTAACTCGATAATAGTTTTTGATTCAACTACAGTCCACATAATATCTCGTCGTTGGAACCAGTTCGTAGCTATCAAATACTAACAGGTATGTTAATTTATGCTATAAAATTAGCGACAACCTCAATAGTATACCCACAGGGTGATGGATATACAAACGTTTAAAATTCATAAGGCAGTCGAAATAGTTAAAAAATACTCAAATGACTGAATAAAGTAGGGAATGTGAAAATTTAAGTAAGAACGGAAATATTCTAATGCAGGAACTGCATGTAACAGTATATATTGCTAGGATAATAGGGTTATTTAAGGTCATATAATGTAAATACATAAAAACCACGAAAACCAAACATTTAAATCAAAATGTACATAATTCGTGCATTATGCAAAAGCGAATACAAATCACCATGTATAAAATCAATAAAAAGTCGCAATTAATCAAAGGAAGCTTATTTAATAATAACTTCGCCACATTCATTAAAATAAATAATTGCGGAAGCAATCCAATTATTTTTAGATCATTTAATTTTAAGCTTAAAATCAAATTAAAAACTCAACATATTTGAAGAAAAATAAACGTGAAATGAAATTCTTTCAATAGTGTAAAGAAGTCAATAAGCACATGGAAATAAAGTATAGATGTTGAGTCGATGAAGTACGTGCGGTTTGGAACGTATATAAATTGCCATACTTAATAAAACAAGCATATGCAATTAAAGTATGGATATTAAAATTCTAAATACGTGTAGTTTGAAATGTACATGATAAACCATTTGTTAATGAATCCCATTACAAAGTTCTGATGTATGTGCAAATTCGAATGTATATAAAATGCAATATTTAATAAAACCCTACAGGTTGCAGATATAATACATCACATATGAACATAGAAATGTCTTTTCTATAGATAAACAACCGATAGCGGGCTGTCAACCAATGAGAACGCGTGGAACATTTGGGAACTAACTGATGCAGATTAAACATTCATTCCATAATCGACGCGCCTACTGTAATAGTTGAGAGAAGATTATTATGTAAATAAAATTTAGTGAAAGTAACAAGTTGAATAAATTGAAAGTAACAAATTAATAATTGCAAGTGATAAAACAGTAAATTACCCCCTGTATGTTTTTTGTGGTTTGTTAACTATTTTTTTAAATCTTCCTTGGGAATAAAACCACTTATATTTGTTAAAATGATCTTTATTTACGTTTCGGTCCATGACCTAGGATCGTTGTCAAAATAATAAAAAAATTTAAGTTTGACATTTATGACAGAAATTGAAGGTGATTTGATTTATTAATTTTTGATTTGAATACATATTAGGTGAAAATTTTAAGGTTTAGAAGATTGAGCACTTTCAATTTGTGTTACGTCCTGGGAACGACTTTTTTAAGGTAGCCAATATGCTTAATGTGAAATCAGGTGATTAATTTTCATATAGTCAAATTTCATATAAATTCAATCGTTTAGTTATTGCTTCGACGTTTCAGTCGATATAATCTCATTCCTGTTTGAATTGGATTTTATAATAAGCTCAAGTCTGTGATGTAATTCATTTCTGGGCGTCTTTGGCAGATTCGGAAACGTTTGTCATTAACTTGGTATGCATGTTATTAATGTTCCAGTCTTTTCTAGAACTGGGTCATTAACCACTCTTTTTGTGCCTGAATGATATCTGATTTAATGGTTTAAATTTAAATTAATACATTTTTCAATTGAAAACATCCTTTTGTTGTTAACTGAAAATCTTTTCCAGAATATTTATAAATGCGAATTTACATAAAATTAACCTTCTTTAAGAGTATTTTATGAATTTAACGTAAATTGATACTTGCATGGATGAAACTCTTCTAATAACCACTCGTTTATGCATCAAACATAAGTAAGTGTGTAGGTATCAATCCAAGTTGCACCTAACAAACTTCATAAATGTCATAGAAACGCAGACGTGAACGCCCCTTAATAATAGACTCGTCTATCAATACACCTTAAAATCGAACAAACTCGCCTGGAATCTCCGATTATTAGAATACAAACATTATTTATAAGGAGGCGACCGTTAAAATCTTAAGATGAATACTTCAGTTTGTTTCTGGGTATATGATGACATGCAATAGCTAGGAGCAAGCAATAACTTTTGATTTTCTGAGTTTAATCTTTTATCACGGTGCACCAAAACCTGGAGGTTAACCAGAAGGTTGTGCTTCATGCCCTGCCTGCAAGGTGCTCCAAATCCTACCACCAGAGTCTGGACTTCCACCAAAGGAAGTTACTTCGTAGAACCATTTTTTTTTCAGCATCTACTGCTGAACCCAAGCCAAATATGGCCCACCGAGACGGGATATCTGAGGCGTCTGTGACGCCCTCGTCTGCCACTCACCATTACTGAAGCGGATATAGCGGCCTGGACGTGTGAATACCACACCCCGCACCAGTTCCGACACCATCTACAAAGAATCCGCTATCGTTATGCCCGTTCCACGTCTCATATCGCTGATAAGGAAATCTGCACAATACATGGCACCTGCATTGATTGACCTGCCACATCTAGCACCATATGCAGGCTTCGATCCAACGAAACGTATTACCAACTCCTGCGCTAATCCACTTTAGCATATGCTTCTTTTTGAGTCGTGTTTCTTCAGAGAAATGCGCGTATAAGTTCAAAATTAATCCAGTGTGCATTTTTTGTGTGCAAACGTTACATTCATTCAAAGCCGCACTATAAATTTTCTAATGCTAAAGAACATTTGCATTTCTAGCGTAGATAAAAATTTGTTCACTTTAGTAGCTCTATTCGCATGCATTAATTCAATGACATTTGTATATTGCATATGCATGTAGAATCTTATGTAATTGTTATTTTCAATTTCATGTTATTGTATGTATTTCTTACAACCAATGTTTAATTCGAAATCTAAATAAATTGTACATATTTGTTGTCTCTAT
Source organism: Platerodrilus igneus (assembly GCA_036346225.1). Lineage (NCBI taxonomy): Eukaryota > Metazoa > Arthropoda > Insecta > Coleoptera > Lycidae > Platerodrilus > Platerodrilus igneus. The sequence goes on along the minus strand of JARFIW010000624.1, from coordinate 1,615,408 downwards.
ACATTAACGGAACAAAAGGTGACCCCACAAAACACAAAATTCGTGAACTGAACATCCACAAGTGTATTTCACAAACACGTTTCTTATACAAATAAATGTCTAACAAATTGATTTTTTCTTGAATCTATGAAGTAAGATTTTTATCCTATGCTGTAATATGACCTTGAATCATTACAAAAATGTCTGGTGTGGACAGACTTGATCAAATGATTGCTTACTATTCATGCTCCAGAAAGGTACGAAAAAGTTATTTTCCATTTTATTGGATATTGGTGTGTATAACGCATACTATCTATATAAGAAAATATCAAATCAATATGCACTCTTATAATTTAGGGACTTGCTTATAAAGTTTCTTATTAGAATTTCTACAGAGATCCATGACAGAACAATATTTGTCAAATCGGGATCCACGCGTTGAGAAAGACTTAACAAAATTAAAATTTAAGAGGACATACTAAAAGTTATTTTCAGGAAAAAAACTCCTAATCACAACTTCCAAAGAAAAATGCACAAGAGTGTACACAGTGCAGTTCCAAAAAAAATGAGCATGGAAGCATTTTGGAAGTGCAAAGATTGTCAAACTAAGCCAGCTTTATGCCCAAGATTGTGCTTTGAAAAGTAACACCTAATTTAGGCTAGGAATTTTTTTAAATAATTTGTTATTTTGTCCATCTGTTTATAATTTTTAAATAAAAATTAAATAGTACATTACATTCCTTTTTTAAAGCACCTAAATAAATTATGTATATGTGAACGTTTTTTGAAGAGAAAAAACTGGAGGGTTGTAGGTGTCTTATCCTAATTTGCAGAACAGAGTGCATGTTGGATGTAAGCGTCCTAAAAAAACAGGCATATTGATGGTAAAAACACCCATTGAGTTTAAAGTGTTACTTGGTTTAGTGAAAGTGTGCATTTTTAGAAACGACCATTCATTGGTAAGTGTCCGCAAACGTATTAAAGATGAAAATCCCGTTTGTTTACATTCAGAACGGATATATTAATTCGTTCACCTCGTAATTTATTTAATTGTTAATTAACCCTAATCAATTTTCTAAGAATTTAAGAAAACTCTTAAAACCATTTTAAGAAAATATTTTGTCTTACTTAAAGTCCAGGTCTATATGTTACGACTTGTTTTTATACGTCAATAAGGTCTTGAGTATAGTATTATTGCAAAATTGTTTTTTACCATGCCGAACTATTTTATATTGAAAATTTTATGCAGTATAACCCATTTAACCTGTTTTGATATTGCTTACAAATATATAGTAGTTCGCGCTTTTTATATTTCTTTTTTCAGGTGCAGTATCATTTTGGATCAGCTATACTACTTGAATCAGATTTAAAATCTATAAATGACTCGGACCCTATGTTAACATGTTTGCAGACCAAATGGCCAAATATTGAAGTACAATGGTGTGATAATGTAACACCTTCTTTAAATTAAATTGTCTATTATGTATTAAAAATAATATTTTTTAAAGTGTATTTTTTTATTCGTTTCTACTTTGAATATTTTGTGAAAACGTTGTTTTCGCCAATGATTTCACATCGTTTATATATGAACATTATTGTAATTTATCATTTAGTATGTTGCTGTTGGTATTCTTATTACAATATATTAAAATGAAGAAAAAATGGAAGTGTTTAACGGATATATGGCAAATGGTAGTATAAACTGATGGATTTATATGAAATAAGAAGAATCCCCATTAACCCTGCAAAACATTCACTACAAGTACACCTTAGTACATGTATTCTAGTTGAATATGTCAATAAATAATAAATAAGTTTGAGATCAACCCAAGTCTGATGAAGTACAACACAACAATAAGTAAAAAGTAAGATAGCCGCTAGCAAATAGATGTGATGTAAATCACCTCTGCTTAAATCTAATATTAACTGTGGTAGCTTATTTTATTAATTATTAAATTTGTTGCAGCTGTTAGTGATAATACCTTCCAAGTGAACTCATCTTGTAAGTACTGGTAAGAACTGTTCAAGCTAGCGGATTATTGAGTAATGAATTTCAAAGTTATTCAACAACTGGTAGATGCGTTTAAAGGTACGATGGACAGTTTTAAATCTGCTTTAACAACTACGTTAGATACACCAGGTGATAATTTAAATAAATTAAGCACCTTACTGTTGGTGTTGCTAAGTTTAAATCGCATATGGAGGAGACGATAAAACAATTATGCGAACGTTTATCTGCAATTGAAATTAAAGTTGCTGAGCTTGAAAATTATTCCTGGCGAAATTGTGTGTTACTCCACAGTGTTGGAGACCTACGACCTAATATGTTTTGACAAAGTTCATTGAATAGGTCATTTAATCAACTAAAGCTTCGTCTTATCTTAATTAAGTTTATATCATACCAGTATCATCAGCAAATTTGGAATGTAAAAAAACGGCGGAAGGGAACAAAATTTTTATTGACAATCCCTTTGCCAACAACGTTTTAACCTGTCAAAATGTGCACAATCTAAATTTAGAATTCACAATACTTGGACATCAAATTCTAAAATAATTATACTCCTACTCAATGGTGAAAAACGAGCTATCACCCAACAACTGGAACTAGATAATATTAAAGTTGCGATAGAAGTAGTATACCAACTTCGCAGTACACAAAGAAGTAAATAATAGTTTATTTGTAAAATCCTTTTTTGTGCAATCGTACGCGAAGTAGGCATTTCACAGTACTTACACAGTACACGAAATACATTTTCTCGACCACTACCCTTAGTAACGGCCGACAAAACTATTGCCATTTTTATAAGATAGTCATTTCAAACTTCTGCATTTCTAAAGTATGATAACACAGTGTTTTTATTAACTTTCATTATTATATAATTTTTTGATTAAACAAACTTAGGTAATAGTTGTTTCCAAATTCAAAAGAAGAAGGCATAACTTACTTAGGATAAATATTAATTGAACAGAGCATTATTACTGACATTGATTCCTGAAGTTGATACGACTAAATCTAGTGTTTCGAAATAATTATTAATACTTGTCTGATAAGTAATTACACTTGAACTAGATGTAATGCCAGAAATAGAATTGAAAATTGTTTTCGATAGAGTCCTCTACATATCCTTCCACAACGGTAGTAGACTTCCATCCACCCTGAAGTTTAGGAACAGACATTTGCACCAGTATTAGCAAGCAATACAGCAGAACTTCTCCTGAAACAGTGGCCCATGTATAGTTTACTATTTGGCAATCTAAGATACTTCACAATCATAATGGGTATTTTTGCAATCGTATGCACTTCAACAACTTATGTAGTGCACTTTCCATTTTCATATCTCAAAAATATCCGTCAATTAGCAATGTGTTTCAGTCGAAGAGCTACATATTTTCGGGAAATTTTTAAGTAGTCCGTATTATTAACAATAAACGTGCGTTTGTTGCCAATCTGTTTCAAGAACCGTTATTACTAAAACAGTGTCTACTTGAATACCGTCGAGGGTAATTTTTACTAATTTATCTCGTAATATCCCTGATATTCCCATTACTAAAACTACCTATATATAACAACAATATTACAATCAATAGATCTGTTGTGTAATATTTATCTTCCATATTACATAATTTGTACACTAGCTTCTTTCAAGAATAAGTTAATTTGCTTACGCTTCAGAACTTTTGATTTTTTTTGTTGATAAGCTACTGCTTTTCTTTTCAAAAAGGGTACCTACTTTATAAACTTTCTCACATTGATTCCATCTTGTACGTCGAGCACACACTTCAACATAGAATAGATGTTCCATAAAGTTGAACTTCTTCGCAACTTTTGACTTCTCCACCAAATAAGCGAACAAAATGTTCTCAGACACTGTCTTTACATTTTGCATGCAACCCCAATCTTTAAAATCTCTGTAGCACTTTTTGTAGTGCCGTTCGGATTTTTCAGACATCAAATCTAAAAGGGCCACATTAACAATATTTTTGTTCTGGTGTAGTTCAACAAATAGAACTTTCCCTATCGCTGCCTGGCATTTTTATGAATGTTTAAGAACTGTCAAAATTAAGTTAGTAAATTTTTAATATATCATATCCATAGCAACGTTATGATTTAAGCCTACTACAAATTAATATTGTTACGAACTATTAGGAAACCTGTCAAACATGCAAGCTGCATAATCGAAGTATATTCTACAGAGGTCATGAACGTTCCAGCAAACACTAGAATATGAGCCATTTATTTAATTATAGGGTATAAATAAGATCGGTGGTGAGGGTACATAAGTTAGTGTATATCTAAATGTCATATAAATCATATCGTGTAAAGTTAGCTATGCTTTTGAAATTCCTGTAGTAAATATAAATTAGTGTTCTGTGAACGTGTATATTGTACTGCCAGCTTGTACATAGACAAAAGTGTAATAAATAAATAGTTGTGTTAGTGTTGTTAATAAACCTATGGTTAAGCATTTAGTTTAAGAAGATATTAGTGCTTGTAAATTCATTAGTGTGATAGTGCTCATTGTTAATTGGACTGAAAACATCTATTAATAAGGCATATACCGTTAATTAGACTTGTGAATAGTGAGTAATAAATACTTTTGTTATTACTTGTTCTAAATTAGCGAAACGCTTCAGCAGTAGTCCGCTACACTGGTGTCATGCTGTGTTGGGTGTATAGTGATTAATTTAAAAAAACCCAAGTCTAAAGACATTTGAGTAGTTTGTATATGCCAGTTACAAGGAGCCAAAGTAAAATGGGTGTAAAAACTTTAATGAATTTTCTTAAGGATTTTAAATCCGGTATGGAAGAGAGGTCGGCTAAACTAGAAGTGACACAGTGAAAATACTGCGAAAATGGAAGAAAAGTTAAGTGAAAATGCTGAGAAAATGGAAACGTTAAGTGAAAATACAGCCACGTTAGAACAAAGATTAATGGAAAGCTACATTGCAGTGAAAGAAGATTTCACTGGACAGGTAAAAACAGTTGAGCAAAAGTTGGACAGTAAATTGGTAAAAATGGAAGTAGATGTGATGCTATGCTCCGTCCAACCCTGTATATATTCATTTAGTTTATATTATTACTATAAAATTTAAGTTTATTTTGTTAATCGTAATATCTACTCTTTATTTAAAGTAATTTGATGAACCTGGTCGTGTTATCACCTTCAATGTTCTATCTTGTTTGCCATATATGTTGGGTGACTGCGCAGCCTAGCACAGTTCATTGTCACCACTTGAGCAATAAGTTTCTGTTTCGGAGGTCAGTCCCCGTATAGGACTACCTCACTGCTTTATATTATTTTACGAGTGCATTAAGTGTTCTGGATTCAAGAATCTTCACCGCTCTAACTGGATATCAAGTAAGAATATTGAAGACCACATTTGTTTAATATCTGTTTGGTGATACACCCGCTTTTCTTTCCTGTGTAACCTTTTTATGTACTCAACATTAAATTTTGATCCTTGACGAGTCTGATATTACCAGTAGCAGATATAAGCATTATAATTTAAAACATAATTTTTAATCATTTACCTGAGGTCAAGTTTGTGTTAACAAACATATTGTATTGATAATACAAATGTTATATTACTTGAATTGCATTCATTCTCATTAGTTATCGTGTTTGATACAAAGTTCATTTTGTATAAAATTTTTAAGAAAATGGGTGCTTTAGTTATCATTTAAAATGACAAAGAAACTCAAAAGGTTGAACTTTTTACGATACACACAGATTCAAAGTTTACAAGAGATTCTAGAAATCGCGCAATCGACCGTTTCTAATGTCGAATATCATAATTTATTTAAGCGCACCTTGAACATGTTAAATTAGAAGAAGCCTTCTATCAGTCACAATAACATAATTTCCTTGTCACGAATGAAAACGGAAGATTTGTTTGAGGTTGAAGATAAAATCAAAAAAGCATTTGATCGTTCCTTTTATTTAATCAAGTCGATAATCAAAATGAAACTTTATGAAGCTAAACCGCCTGAACCTAGCGCTGTTGTTTCTGCCGCTCTCCCCAAAATCAAAAATAAATTTATCTTCGTAGCTAGTCCCCTTCTGTGGGGGCGATTTCTGCATGTTCCGAGGTTTCATTAATTTATACGACTCCCTCATACATAATAACCCGGAATTGTCACCAATAGATAAATTCACGTATTTAAAATCACCTGCAAGGTCCGGCTTTACTCGCCAATAAAATTTAGATTTAACTGAAAATCATACACTCGGGTACAATAAACCGCGCAGTAAATTTGGAACTATCCGCCAAATTACGAGTGCGTATTGGGCAAATTTGTACAATTTTCCCAAACTGCACTCTGGTAACTCCTCTGGTTTACAAAAATTAGTTGTTTTTACCGATAATTTGGAAGCCTTAAAAAGTTTGATCTTCTGGTTGAAGAGTGAAGCTTTATTTTAGCTCAGATGCTCTTAAATCGACTGGACGTACACACAGCTCAAAGTTTTGAGTTGCAGCACGATCCCACCACCATTCCTACTTATACTGAAATCATTACATTTCTAGACAAAACATGTAAATTCCTGAGCAACTTATCTTTAAATCACAAATCAGACATGAACAAAATTGTTCACATGCAGAGTCGAACAGGTTCACATCCCAGTGTTTCAATGTTAGTCCTCACTACCAATCGTATTGTTAAGTGCCCGCAATGCAAAGTTGACCATCCGCTATATAAATGCTTCTCCATTTTAGAATTAACCCTTAATGACCGCTATAATTTTCGAAAAGAATGCAAACTTTGCATTAACAGTTTAAGCAGTTTGCATACTTTTTCCAAGTGTAAATCGATTACGACTTGTCGTACTTGTCGCCAGCAGCATCATACCTCGTTACACTTTAACCCCCCATTAGAATCTTTTTCAGAAAGTATTGTTTCTACTAGAGTTTATACCGCCTCGTCTGATAACGCCGAACAAGATATTTGCAAGTCAACTCTTCCCCCCGCTTTGAGTACTGCAAATTTCCACCAGTAAGTCGTTTCTCCTCTGCTTCCAATAATTCCAATGTTGTATTATTTAACACGAATCTCCAAAAACGGGGTGGTTTTGGTGTCTACTGTGCAAATTGAAGTTTGTGATCGTTTGGGTAATTTTAAAGTTTCGCTGCTTATTAGATATGCATGACTTCATTTATTACTCAACAATGTGCTAAGCGCTTAGGTTTAAAACCTACCCCGTTACCTCTTACCCTTAACGGGCTTGACTTTATGCAGACCGTGGCTACTCACAGCACTGTTTCTGTCTATTAAACCAGTGAACAAAATGAATCATTTTTTTAACATTGACGCAATAGTCCTACCAAAGATTTGTGAAAACCTGCTTACTACTTGTATCGACGTCAACCAGTTACCTCCATTACATAACATTCAGTTAGCCGATCCACAGTTTTCAAAACCCAGTCCTATAGATTTATTAGTAGGGGCCAATGTGTTTCCACAAATTCTAATAAATGATCATGTTACTGTTGAACACCATACTCCCATAGGCATGAATACTGTTTTCTGATATATTTTAATGGGATCGATTCCCGCATCAAGCACCTCACATGTTACCACTTTACTCTGCTATATGGACCAATTACCCTGCCTGGAAAAACATTTTTCCAAATTTTGGGAGGTCGAATCACTTCCCGACGTCGAAACCTTTTCAGTAACGGAAAAGGAAGCTGACATTATTTTTAAGGAAACTCATACGCGGACAGTTCAGGGCCGTTATGTAGTTTCTTTGCCTTTTAAAGATGCTGCTCCCATGTTTACCGGAAGCCGCGAATTAGCAATACGAGTTTTTTCTTAGAACGACGCCTTTTCAAACAGCCCCTTGTATATCGACAATATAAGAATTTTCTTCAAGAATACATTGATCTTCAACACATGCAGCCTATCACTAATAAGGGTCGGTCACTTTGATCATTCTTATTATATACCTCATCATTGTGTTATAAAACCTAACAGTGTTAATACTAAGCTTCATGTGGTTTTTAATGCCTCCGCTCAATGTATTTCCGGAGGTTCACGACATGATCATTTATTAATTTGTCCGGAATTGCAAAGAAACCTCACTACACTGTTACTACAATTTCGTCTGCATCTTTACGACCTCACTGCAGATATTCGTCAAATGTATTGGCTAATTCTTATTGCACTCTATCAGTGTGATTATCAACGGATTGTGTGGCATTTCTCTCCTGATAATCCTATCGAGGATTTTCATCTTAATACCGTTACTTAAGGGGTCAACTGTGCTCCGTTTCTTGCCATATGTACTCTTTTTGCAACTTGCCGATGATGAAGGTGGACCCTATCCTCTAGCCACTTTCGCTCATCATCATCATACCTATATTGATGACATAGTGACAGGTCGAGATACCTTTCAATCTGCCTTGGATTTAACAGAGCAACTTGTAGCCCTTTTAAAACGAGGTGGCTTCGACCTGCACAGGTGATCTAGTAATGATCCCAATTTGCTTAACGGCATTCTCGCCCTTTATAGGTGTTTACAACCGCATTGCTTTGAGGATCCTTCTGATTCTATCGTGAAAGTTTTCGGTCTCTAGTGGAACCCCTCTTCAGATAATTTCCTTGTCGTGGTCAACCCTATACATACTCCTTGTACAAAACGTAATATTCTTTCTAATCTAACCCGCATTTTTGCCCCGTTAGGAATTATTCCATCTCTATCCTTTTTAATAAAGCATTTCCTCCAACGTCTTTAGACTCTCAAACTAGATTGGGATGCCCGTCCACCACCGGAGTTTTGTCGTTTATGGGGAAGATATGTTGAGAGCCTTCCTTTTCTTGCAGATTTCTTCTTACTGCACCTTCTAGTCCCTTCTCACTACGATTCATGTGAGGTACATTGTTTTGGGGACGCTTTGGAACGCGGCTACTGCGCCGTCGTTTATTTTCGTTTCCTTAACGGTTTTAAAGAACCCATAGTTCGTTTGGTATGTGCAAAATCTAAAGTAGCTCCATTGTGGCCCCTTTCCCTGCCAAGGCTAGAATTGCTAGCCGCTGCCTTATCTGCTACATTACTAAGTTTTGTTCTGAATATGTTTTCTTCTCATCTCACCTTTAATAGAATATATTGTTGGTCCGATTTGATGATTGTACATTCATGGATTTCCGCTCTGCCCCAACGATAGAAGACTTTCGTGGCCAAGAGAGTAGCCTATATCCAAGATAAAACTTTTAACACCATGTGGCTTTACGTGCCTTCTAATGATAATCCCGCTGACGTTGGGTCACGTGGTTTGTTGCCCGCCGAGTTACTTCAATGTTTGTTATGGTGGGCGGTTTCATCCATTTTAATACATTTTCAAGAAATAAATCATGTTCTACGTTCTTGTTCTCTGGAACCGCAACAGATACTAAGTGAAGAACGGTCCGTTACACTCACTACTACTTTGTCCTGTAATGTATTGGATGCCCTACTTAAAAATTAGTCTTCTTTTCTTTCTGTGGTTCGTACAAAGGCTTATATCTTCCTCTTTATTAATAATGTCAGGCATCCTTTAACTAAGCTTCCTGGATCTGTATCCGCTCATGAGTTCGAGCTCGCTTTGGAATGTCTTGTTAAACACACCCAACAAGCATCTTCTACAGTTGAAATCAGGATCATTTAATCCGGGACCCCACTTGCTAAAAGGTTCCAAAAATTAACGCTCTTTCTTTTAAATGACGTGCTTCGTGTTATTCCCAGTAAGAGCCGTTTTACGGATCTCTATATTCAGTACATTCATCACAAATATTATCACGCAGGTATTCAAACAACACAATTCCTTATACGCTAAAGATTTTGGATAGTTTCTGCGAGAAAATCTATTCGCTGAGTACTTTGCTCTTGTATTCTTTGTTGGAAAATACATCCCAAGTCTTTTCAGCCCTCCATGGGCAGTCTTTCATCTGCTAGAATACACAAGTTAAACCATTTTTGCATACCGGCGTGGAGTTTTGCGGCCCGTTTACAATAACCATTAGTCGAATCCCCGGCGCCAAAACTTTAAAAGCCTACCTCTGCATTTTTATTTGTGTGTGTATAGAGGTTTTTTACCTGGAGCTAGTTTTCTATTTAACCGCTGACACTTTTTTGGCCGCGTTTCGTCGGTTTCTTGCTCGTCGTGGTCGGTATGAACATTCGTACAGCAACTGTGGTACAAACTTTGTCAGTGCCCATCGCCAACTAGTCTCCTTTGCTAAAGCGGCAGCTTCCCAAAAACTAATTACTTAGCATTTAAATCCAACTTGTTACATGCCGAAAATCGGCATTTAAACATTTCTGTAAGTTTCTAATTTGCAAGTGAATTCGCGCCAATAATTTAAAAGACTTGTGCGTGCATTTCCGTCACTTTAGATAGTTGCGTCGGCGTCTGGGATTGGGCAGACGCGGTGTAGATCAAAGGTGGTGATTTCCGTCACGTCGGGACTAGTCAACTAAACTTCGACGAGTGTGGTTATCTCTGTGCCTTTTATCTTGTCTTTTCTCTTTTAGGATGTAGGTTTCCTTTTATCTCTGCCCTGTATCGTTCCTCACCTTATTCCTTTTACCGTACCGCTACAGAAGAGAGAAGACAAATTAATTTGGATTCTACAAGCGGGCAAAAGGACGACCCACGCCCGAACGCTCAACCACGCCCATACGCTCTACTGCCGCGAGAATAGCTGCCATGCTGTGAGGAGTCCTACAGTTTACGTGAGTACAGTTATCTTTTTTGCATGTGATAATAATTTGAGCAAAGGTATGACGTAACCGCTTAATGCCCAACATTTTGCAAATATCTTTTGTGTTACCAGCTGTCGTAGTGGCTCTCCTACATTACCCGCCGGGACTTTAAAAAGTATACCTTAGAGTAGAGACGTAAAGTACAACAAACTTCCGCCCCTCCCCCCCCAATTTTGGGGGTCTTTGGGAAGCTGGCGTCAAATCCATCAAGACCCTGCTACTTCGTGTTGTAGGAGAGCAGGTTCTAACCTTTGAAGAGTTGTCAACCGTTTTTATCCACATTGAAGCTGTCTTCAATTCGTGCCCTCTAACCCCAGTTAGTAATGATCCTAACGACCTTAGTTGTTTAACGCCAGGTCATTTTTTGACCTTTTCCGCCCCGCCTGGTCCCGCACTGATGGCACTGCCTTTAAATTGTTTGTCACGATGGCAATTATTGCAGCGTATCTACCAGAACTTCTGGGCACGCTGGTCCCGAGAATACTCGCATATCCTTCAAGTAAAATCCAAATCGCATGTAGCCAAAAATAATATTCAACCGGGAGACTTAGTTCTAATTAAAACCGATTCCCTTCCTCCTCTTCAGTGGTCACTTGGGCGTATTATCTACGTGCATCCTGACGCCGACGGGATTGTCCGCGTTGCCACCATTAGAACAGCGCGTGGTGAGTTTAGGCGTCCTGTGGTTAAACTCTGCCCCCTCCCTCTAGATGAAAATTTAGATGTTTCCATTTTGGTGGGCGGTATGTTCCGTCCAACTCCATATATATTCATTTAGTTGTATATTATTACTATAAAATTTAAGTTTATTTTGTTAATGGTAATATCTGCTCTATGTTTAAATTAATTTGGTAAACGCGGTGGCGTTTCACCTTCAATGTTCTATCTTGTTTGCCATATATGTTGAGTGACTGCGCAGCTTAGCTCAGTCCATTGTCACCCAAAGAATGGCATAGTTGTGATGGACAGTTTATGGTCGTAAGTCTTGTAAAAAGTGAAGGCCATCAAAGGTTATTAAATGCGCTGTGGTTCCGCATTCGTTACATAATAGTTTTTCATACGTTTTTCCTAGCGTGTTCAAATGGCATATGGGTCGGTAAGAGCCTGGTTGTTTGAGGTCTTTACTTTTCCCTTTGGGGATAATTACGACATTCGCCTGTTTCCAGATGTTCGGAAAAACAGCTTGTCGTATGCATTCATTGGCCATATACAGAGACGCTGTACTCAACCAAAAAAACAACCGGTTGAATAGCAGGAATATGACTTTAACACAGAACATTGTGTAGGAACTAGCCATCGGAGTACAGACGCTCCTTCAAGAAGACCTTGTCCGATAGACTGCTGTAATTGCTCCAAGATGGAAGAGAAAAAAGTGTCATCCATAGAATGACGGTAACTGATGATACTTGGCAACCCGAAAGAATACGAGAAGACCAGGAGAATGACGCCGAATTGGGACGTATTATTGAGTGGAAGAGTAGAGGACGACGACCAGCTTGGGAAGAAATTAGTATTTCAAGTAGGAACCTGAAGGCATACTGGGCACAGTGGGACTCCTTGGTGACTGAAAATAGAATTTTGAAACGACGTCTGGAGTGTGAACATGGTACTGAGAGACGACTTCAAGTGATAGTGCCAAGAAGCAGAGTGCTGGAAGTGTTGCAGCACTTGCACGATGGTATCTCCGGAGGGCACTTTGGCGTGAAAAAAACGCTTGAACGAGTGATGGAAAGGTATAAAAAAATCATTATTCTGTTGCAGATGCCAGGTGGCAAATTTTACAACGTAGCTATTTGCCGAGGTAATTCGAAAAAGCTCAAGGAGAGTGGAGGAGGGGTACTTTTCTTTTTCTTTCCAAATAATTCAGAAATCTGTAGATTGGAATAGGAAGTGTTATAAGAAGGACAAGCTTAGTACAGAAAATAAGCGTGTATGTACTAAGTACTTTTACTATCATGATTGAGGATGAATTAAATCGTTGCATAATTGTTAATTTGTTTTAGCAGTACCATTACTATTACTTTTTCCTTAACCGAAGAAAATTTTGTTGTCATTTGATAATCTAATATTTATTATTCAATAAACATTAGTCTAAAAATTAGTTTCAAATTTTAGCGGTAGCAGAAGTATATATTACAAAACACATTCCTATATCACTGATTAACACAAGTTTCTCAATTTAAAAGTTTTAGATTAAATCCTAGTGGCATAGCTTCCGTGACGCTGATTGGCTGAAAGTTTGTAGACCACCTATAGTACTTTATACATCTTGGATGATATAGAAACAAAAATAAACCTGGAGAATTATAATACAATAACCAAACTTACATTTTACGAGGTGATGTGTTACGGTAATCCATGCAGACAAGAAAGAAAAAGTAAAACAATTAAATTCTAAAAAAAGTCCCTAACTTTTAATTAATGGATCGAATTTATAAAAGCTTTAAAATAAAATGTAACAAGCTGTAGAAAAACCTCACTTAAATCATAATGGATCCTAAATTTTATATAGATAGAAAATTGTATTTTATAATTAATATCCAAACAAGAAAAGCTGTCTTCAGAAGCAAATTCTGACAGCTTGAGTGAATTAAGTTTAATTTCACCAACGTAATACCCGTAGTTGTACGATGAGCAATCCTGAAAAACTTAACAAAAAACCAACAATTCTTTCTGATGGAGGTCATAAAAGCGACGCAGAAAAGAACTAGTAATTCTTACAGCTGGCCGGACGTTCCGTTGCAGACCAACAATTGGTTATAGTCAACATCTGCCAGATCACATGCACACCATACCAAATTCCAAATTCTTTTCCTGTAAAACCAAGTTCATCAAATTCATAAGAAGTAAAGGTGAACAGAATAACTCTTCACTTTCCTTGACCCATAGCTAGTAGTAAATCATTAGCTGATCTAGGATATATGTCTATGTATGTTACATAGCTATGGGTTGAATTAGTTGAAAGTAAATTAGTACCAATTGCAGTAGATAATTGTTGTTGGAAGAATTCTGTCTTTCAAAGAAACAACTTTGTACAAACTAATTTCAGAACCCCATGTTATACATTCATTAACTAAGAGTAGGAGCCCACTTGTTTATTTTGCCGACTAGAACGTATTTTTGTCTTATTACTAGATCCATGTTAAATATATGGGCGAATTACCATAGGAATATCTCATAATTTGGACCGTTCCAAGTCATTAGATGGATCTAAACCAACATTCGAATATCTCATATTAGAAAACTTAGAGCCGACAACTACTGATAATGGGAAACCCAATTTATTCCATTGCAATACATGTTATTTTTCAAGTAATATGCATATATAGATAAAGAAACCGGCAAATTCGAATTGAATCGAACTCGCTAATCACATATTAGAAATTTTTTTATATAAAACTTGTGGTACTACTTTTAAATAATGCGAGCATATCATTTCGGTAAGCAAATGCTGCTGATGACGGAATACAATTTTAATGCTATATCAACAATAGAGATAGAATGAGGTACTTTACATTATACTAAATATACCAATAAAATTCTACAGGATGATGAATAAGTAATCATTCAATTTAGAGGGAAGTCGGAAACGCTTAACAAATTTGCAAATGACCTTGAATACAGTAGGGAATATGAAATTTGATTACATAAGGACGAAAATATGTACCCACAGGGACGGCACGTAATATATGCTTTTGTATTAAGATAGGGTAGGTTTTCCTTATTAATAGTACATAACGCGAGAGAATTTAATTTGTTCGGTATAACAAGTTTATTAATATTTGCTGATATAAAATATGCAACTTCATGGGTTTTCATTTTGACAATTGTAACTTTATAATATGTTGAATCTGTGCTGTTGTCAAGTTAAATTTAACAAAATTAAAATAACAATACAATTTTGGTGTTTTTAAAGATTTACAATTTCTTTACACATTTTTATTAATATAAGTATGTATTTTGTTAGAACAAAACTTGAGTTATAGGCATGTTATATATTGTAATTTTATAATTTTAGAGCGACTAATTAAATAAAAGCATGTTAATTATGAGTACTAAATACTACAATAATCGATATTTAGAATTAAAATAAAATTGGTAATGTTGTTTTTCCTATAGCACTTCTCAATAAATGTAAGTGGACGGTCATTTGACTTTAGAAATTCATATTGATTTAGACGAATACAAATGATCACGCGATAATCTTCTTTCTTGGTCCCGGCTTATACTTACTTCGATTGTAATTACCACGGATATAGTTGTTCATATACTCTCCATCAAGGACATTATAAGAATGAATCCAGTAATAATTACATAAATGCAGGCTACATAGTTCGGGCGTGCGTTTATTATTACTTGCTTTTCCAACATTCTAAAAAGATATCTTCAACCTTTTTTCTGGTCCTCACCAGTAGGAATATTGCTTAAAAATAAAGGTAATTATGAAATCACTAGATCAACTTATTCATGAAAGTCGTAATCCAACTTCACTTTTTTTTTTGCTAAAGGCGTAGTGTCTGATAATAAAACACACGCCCATAGTGGACCCAAACAAACGAGTTTATATACAGACACACCTTATGTTTAACAATAATAAAGCAAATGCACGTGTTAAATATACCATTCGATGATGGCACACATATGTTATACCAATTACGTATATTGTAGCTTGATCGATTCTTATAACGTCTGTTACATGCAGTTTCTACATTTGAATACGATTTCGATCGCCTTCTCAATGTCAACGATTGCCTATTCATCACACTGTAGGATCTTATTAAAGTATTTAGTTGTAATTTAAAAATGCTTCAATTCATTTTATGTTGACATCGTTTAAATGTGGTATTTGAATATAAAGAACATTTGTTTTCGGGAATTTTACAAGTAACTTATGTACGTGTTTTATACAAGGTTATTTCTGGCTTGCTTATTGTTATTCCGTCTCTAATATAAATTACACATTGGGTTATGCACCATTTTCTATAATTTTATGCTGAAAGTTAGGCAACACATCCTATGGTTACTTAATAGGTCCTTGAATTTGAAGTATATTCTTGGTCGCGTATTTTAGAAACGTGTTGTTTTGAAGCGTTGTGACTGTTCTATAGACAGGCGTTAACTGGATTTTCCATTTTTCGATTATAGTTTCGCTTGTTAGAATAAAACCATAAGTTGATTATACGGCTTATGTCTCAGATGATTCCTTTTTAAGAAACAGTTGGTTTCGTTTGTGTAAAATTAGAAATATGCTACTTCCCTTAAGAGGGTAAAAATGCAATTTGTGGAATGTTTTTAGTGAAACAGTGACCTAAGATCGTAAAAATTATGAGACTATTGGATTTGTTTTCCAACTTACGTCCACAGATAGCAATTCTAATACTTAGAATTGAACTTTACACATTTTGGTTGAAGATAAATAAATTCGTGTGATGGTATTTCATATTCAATCAAGCGATGTCGATTACAAAAAGTTGTGCCCGTCGTAAATTATCAGAATCATCAAAACCACGCTTTAATAAGCTTAAAACAAGAACGTCGTACTAAACTGTAAGGCTTGCTGTTTCTTCTGTACATCGTTTTGATGATTTCCGTCATGGGAAATTGGGCATGCATTTTCTTTTTTAAGTTTTTTAAGGTTACTCATTGCATAATTCGGGATGTTCCGGTGTGGAAATTGAACTTACTTTGCTCAAATTGCAGGAATATGCTAATGCAACAGCTGTTATTGGTTGAATATGAATTATAAAATAAGAACAACGATTATTGTCCATAAAATTTTCTATTTAAAATTTTAGAGTTACCATATTGTTTAGGTATGACGTTATTATCTATTAATTTTTTGTTACAGTTGCTGCAAAATGCATTTCGGTCGGTAGATTTTTTTGGCACTAATTTAGAGCTTGTGTGAACATTATGTAAGTATGTATATTATGTTTTATTAATATTTAAGATTGTATGATACCAATGACGGAATAATCCATGACATATATTTGCTTTTTTTTTATTTTTTATGTAAATATTAGGATTGAAGTTAAAAATTAGTTTGAGGTAATTAACGAAGCCATTCTGAACGGACCTGCACCTTGAAGGCGTTCTATAATACTAGAACGGGTAGGAAGGCTTGCGCGTTTCAATGAGCTAAAGAGCCAAACTATAGGTTTACCCAAATTGGTCTTTAGTGAGGAACCAGACTAAGAATGGTACCTGAAAGGGGGCAGCAGCTTTTTCGGTACTTAGGGTGGAAGAGACCATAGGGGTCGGTATGACATTCTAAGACACACTACTGCGATGTGGAGGGCAACGGGAAACTACCACATTATCTACCAAGTACACAGCGTACTCAAATTGTTACAAAAATAGATCAGATGAAACAGGAAAACAGAGATACAAAGCCATAAAATGGGAAATTATTCGCAAATGCAGGAAAGCTAAAGAACAATGGATTGATGAAAAGTGCAAAGAGGTACAAACTAAGATGGAAATAGGAAAGACAGACAAAGCATACAAATTAATTAGAATGAATTTTAGGGATATAAAACCATATAGCAAAAATATAAGGGACGCGGGAGGAAACGTCATTATAGAAAATGTAGAGAAAGTAGCTAGATGGCAGGAATAGATAGGGAATTTATATTCAGGAGAGGAACTAACAGCATTAGAACAGGAATCAGACATTGAAAATGTAGACCTGGGATATCCTATACTTAGAGATGAGTTTGAATTAGCATTAAAGAGCCTGAAAAATGGTAAGGCGCCGGGTACAGATAAGGTGCAAGCAGAAACTCTAAAAGCAACTGGACAAGCAGTAGCCGAACGTCTCTTCCGACTTGTAAGCTATATGTATGAGAAAGGCGAGATACCCAAAGATTTCAAACGTAACATCATAGTAACTATACCAAAAAAGAAAGGTTTGGATAAATGTGAAAATTTTCGAACAATACGTTTGACTGCACACGTTTCAAAAATATTAACTAGAATTGTAGAAAGAAGAATGGAAAAACGAGCTGAAGAAACACTGGGGGAAGATCAATTTGGGTTTAGGCGAAACAGGGGAACACGAGATGCTATTTTAGCTCTGAGGGTGAAAATGGATAAAACAATAGAGAAGGGGGAAAGCGTATATATAGGGGAGTGTAGATTTGGAAAAAGCATTTAACAATGTGAAATGGAAAAAAATGTTTGA
The DNA here is from genome assembly GCA_036346225.1 of Platerodrilus igneus. Taxonomy (NCBI): domain Eukaryota; kingdom Metazoa; phylum Arthropoda; class Insecta; order Coleoptera; family Lycidae; genus Platerodrilus; species Platerodrilus igneus. The sequence continues at coordinate 1,597,504 of JARFIW010000624.1, read as the reverse complement.
CATACTCAAAAAGATTGGAATGAGTTTTAGGGATAGACGGATAGTACATTGCTTATAGAAAAAGCAAACAGCGGTAATAGAATTAGAGCAAGAAAGTAGAGAAGTAAACATTAGGAAAGGGGTGAGACAGGGATGTGCCTTATCCCCATTAATTTTTAACTTGTACATAGAAGAGGCAATGAATACTGTCAAATGCAGGAAGACATTCGGAATTAATATGCAAGGACAAAAGATTGATATGCTTACATTTGCAGATGATATAGCAGTATTAACATCTAGCAAAGAAGAGTTAGAAGCTGCTCTTAATGAAATGGAAACAGTTCTAACGGAGAGATATGGTATGAAAATTAACAAAAATAAAACTAAAGTTCTAGTATGCAAAAGAGGGAATAATAAATCAAAAACAAGAATACAAATAGGTAACAAGAACTTACAAGAGGTTAAGGAATTCTGCTACCTAGGAAGTCAAATAACGCAAGATGGGAAAAGTACAAAAGATATAAAACAAAGATTAGCACAAGGTCGTGCTACATAACAAGAAAACGCAGCTACTGTGTTCAAAGACCACAAACTTAGAAACAAGGAAAAGATTGCTTAAAACATATCTGTGGAGCACAGTACTGTATGGCTGTGAAGCCTGAACAGTAGGAAAAGCAGACAAGAAAAAGGTAGAAGCCTTTGAAATGTGGTGCTACAGACGTATGATAAAGATATCGTGGACAGACAAAGTTAAGAACAAAGAGGTACTAGAAATGGTAGGGGAAGAAAGAAATATGTGGAAAACAGTAAAAAATAGGAGAGATAGGATGATACGCCACATACTAAGACATTAGGGAATAGTACGGAGTATATTAGAAGCAAAGATAGGAAAAAAGAGAAGTAGAGGTAGACCTAGGCTAGACTACTGCACACAGATAGTGAAAGATGTAGGCTGCAAGAATTTCAGGGAAATGTGTAGGCTAGCACAGAAAAGAAATCAATGGAGGTACGCTTTCAGCCAGTCGCAAGATGGAAAAACTAATGACAATAATAATTACTGTACTTAAACATGGTGATTATTATAAACAACTACAGATATTGGTTTTGCAATATTCTCAACTAATGTTAATTGTGCGAAAGAATTTACTGGAAAACTATTAATACGGCAAATGTCTAAGTGTTGGGGGATCCTTGGCAGCCACAGGCTGCTTAACCCCCTTCACATACTACTGAATCTCGGTGAAATAGGGCATATAATTATAAAACAATAGAAGGGAATCGAGTTGTATATAGGCTGTTGGGGGAATTGCAGGAAATTGTCTGGGCTAGCTCAGAACATAAATAAGCTGAGGTACAAGTCTAACCAGTTTTAAGACGTAAAATCCAATGACGAAAAAAAAAGTGCTCTTAAATCTGATGGTTATTATAAACAACTACAGGTGTTGGTTGTGAAATATTTTCAACTAATGTTGATTGTACAAAAGGATAAATTGGAAAAACTATTAATTCGACAAAGGTTCAAGTGCTGGGGAAACTTGGCAGCCAAAGGCTGCTTACCCTCTTCACATACAACTGAATTTCAGAGAAGTAGGATATATAGCTGTATAACAATAGAAGGTGACCGAACTGCATCAAACAAAAAAGAACAGCAGCTATGTTCAAAAACAACGAACATAGATACAAGGAGAAAACTATTTCAGAGCATAGTGCGAAGCACAGCACAGTACATCTATGAAATAGGGGCAGTAGGAAAAGCAGCCAGAAAGAGATTGAAGTCTTCTGGAATGTTGTGCTTCAGATGTATGAGGATGGCAGCATGGACAAAGTTAATAACAAATAGGTTGTTGAAATAGTAGAGGAATAAAGATATCAGTGGAAAACAAAAAAAAAAGGAGAAACAGGACAGGATACGTTCAAAGGCATTTCTGGGGAATAGTACGGGATATATTACAAACAGAGATAGGAAAAAATAGGTAGAGTTAAACTGAGATAAGACTTTCGCACACAAATAGTGATATATGCAGACTGTGCAAATTTCAAGGAAATTTGTAGGTTGGTTCAGACTAGGACACAATGAGGGTACGCGTCCAACCAGTTGTAGGACTGAAGACTTGATGATGATGATCAATTAACGAATGCATTTTTTGCGAAGATTTGTTGTATGTCCACCGGAATATGTTGTAAAAATATTGTTTTGTTCGCGGGTTGGTTTCCTTTTTTTGTAGCATGTTTTTTTAATGCATTAGAGGTGTGTAAGTAAAATTCCTTTCTTGAGGTTTTCTTTTTCTTTCTTTGTAACTAACCACATTCTGTGACTTTTTAGCTAGTACGGCACTCTTTGAATTCCTTTTTTTGTTGCTGTACTGGGTGCAGGTTATCTTCTTTGTTTACTTTTCTTTCTTGTCCGCACGGAATACCGTAACACGTCTTTGATCGCTATTTTTTGGTGCCAACTTTGCCCATTTTTTACGTAGCCATTTGATTTTCACCCTATGTTTAATACGATGAATTTATAAATGATAGGAATTTGACACAGAAAGTAATTCAAAGTAAGTCGTGAACTATGCAAACAAAATAATAAATTTCTCCAATGTTGCATAGATAAAAATCATTGCTTAAAATTCTACATTTTATTTATTTTTGTAGTTACATTTGGTTATGTGTTGAGAAGATTAGTAGGTTTATATAATAAAATGTATGTTTTATTAAACACAATTCAGACTACCAATTAAAACTCACTATTGAAAGTGAAAATGTGTAGTTTAAAAAATATATAGAATTCTTTTTTGGATTTTATTTGTTAGAAATAGAAAAGAAGCCAAACATTATATAGTTTGGAAAACATAGGTACAGAAAGTTTTTTGGTTCTTAATTTGTTAGAAGTAAAGTAGGGCAAAATATAGATAGGGCTTATTTACTGATAGGAACAGGTAATTAACGCAAAATTTAAATAATACATAGTCATTGAAAGCATATTATATACGATATTTTAACCAATAATATTGTAAAAGTTTGAAGATTCTTATTCAAACAAATTTATCAAAACATAAATGAAAAGATTGTATATAAAAATGTTATCTATTTTAACAAACACATTGTACATATTTATTAATGTTTAAAAATGTAAATATATACCTTTGTGTAACTAGTACATTCCTCGTAATTCCAGTACAATTAAGGTTAAAATGAAATATTACTTTTAGTGCCACCTTAGCTAAACAAGACAATGTTGATTAATAAAAATGTAGTTCAAGGTTTATATTTTCAAGTAGGTTGATTTGGTCATTATTGATCAAGATGTATAAAGTAGTAAGGTGACATTGCTTAAAGCAATATATAAATAAATAGATAAATGATCTTATGGCAATATTCGACTATGGAAATTTGTTGACAAAGAGATAGGGCTTTGCATCCGACTTGTTCTCTCGCAGAGAACGCTTCAAAATTGGTGAAAGGTTTATTTAACAAAATAGGTTTTAAACTAATAAATTTCGTAATTGCAGCGATGTCACATTTTAATAAAATAAGAAAAAGTAATGAATATCATAATTTGAGGTAATATTATTCTTATCCTAAACACTCATTGGTCACGAATATTCATATAATAAAACGCAAGAATAACTGTATTATACACAAAAATATACTGTATTATACATGAAAGAACACAAATGCAGTATTTATATATAGCAAATGGTTTATAATACAGAACCATTTGTGCAAAATCATATTTTTTAAAATAATCGGTATCATTTCAGCATAGGTTATATAACATAATATTAAATAACCGATGAACTTATTAGGTATAGCTAAGGCCACCCTACATATCTGGAAATATATTGTAGGTAAATTAATATGTGATCCCATTTGAAAATCAAATTCACTAAAGACATTTACGTAGTTGAACTATGTTTAATGAAGTTCATTTGTTGCTTTTCACAATAAATAAATATTTTCAATACATAAGCTAACATTAAACTTTATCCATTAAGTTTTAACGTCGATTACAGGATAGTGTGACCTTTTATTTAAGATTGAATCTCAGCTTGATACTCTCCATATTGAGATGGCCTGGGTCAAAATTAGATATTAGGACAATTGCTGCACATAAAATTCGGACAATTAAATGATTGCTTTCTTGTATGTTTGTACTTTAAGAAAATACTTATACCAACCAAAGTAAAATATGATGTATGTCCGTGATCAATTCTTTAAAAAATGGGGATTCACGGAGACCATTGTTACATATTTGGGGACCGTACATACTTTCAGAGGAACCACTGTTACTGTATTAAGGGACTGTTGTTATTCACACTGGTACATGCAATTACACACCCACACACAGATACCTAACATTTCAAGTATAACAATAAATAAATAGTCAAAAACAAAAAACATTTATTTATAAAAACTATGTAATATTATAGCCTATTCCATCTTAAAAAATAAATCGTTTATTAATTCGGATTCCTTTATTGAAAAGTTCCTTTTTGAATATTGTCGTGGTTTTGAACATTTGGATAAGATACTTGTCTCATCTATTTTATGCCTATCAATTTTTGCTGGCCAAGTAAAATATCTTTCGTTTCTTTCCATGAATTTAATCATTAATATTGAACCGTTTTTATTCTCAACTTCCCCTACATCAAAAGGGATACATAAATAATTTTAGATTCAATTGATATTTACCTGGATACCAATTGTTATCCCAAGCCACAGCAACAAAATCACCAATCTTTACTACATCGGCAGAGATTTCCATAATATGCTTGTTTGGTGGTTTGACGAACTTAAAAGCTATTATTTCTGTTAAGGAATGAAGTGGAAAAAATAAATAAAAAATTAAAAAAAAAGATACAGTTGGCATCAATACATCCACTTCCAACAAGATAATGTTTGCAAAATTCTAAGCAGCTGAAGCAACTTAAATTTCTCAAGAATACGCTCGAATTATAACTTCTGTTCCATACTATTTGGTGCATGGCAAACACACTTTTGACTGGAGGAAGCTGCTTTAGAAGACGTGGCTTTGAATTGTCAATCTCTTCTTCACCTACATTTAGTAGATAAACACTAGGACAAGCTTTGGTAAATTTTTCCACAAACTGCTCTGCATTTAAAAGCTCATTTCCTTCAGCTACTAATATATCTGCAGTTCCCTTCAATATACCACCTACACCATCTGCAGCACCTTTCCCGTGACTAGCTATTGAATAGTTCACGTTACCAATTTTACATTAATATTAATTGTAGGAAAATACTTAGCATGGTAATAAATATTGTATCTATATGTATATTGGGAAGAAGGTCCTTCATATTGGAAATGGTAAGTATCTACTAAAGGATTATTGTCATTAATATATTGTAAAATTGGTAACAAATGCCCCCCATATAGCATGAGCACCATGGTTTAGGTTGTTAGAAACCGAGCAAAATGAATGAGGAGTTACTCCAGTTTCAGAGCTTTTACGAGTACAGAATACATCGGTGTGCAGAGTTATTTATTTCTGCAATGCCCCGAAATGGATTTGCTGTACTTATTCATTGAGATACTTGCATAAGTAGTTTTCAGAAAAATCAATCAAAATTAATATTTCGTTTGAGGACATATTTTGTTTTAGTACTTTTATGTTTCTAAATTGATGACTGATATTAAAAACATGCTATTTAAAATCTGGTAATAAAAGTTCAAATTTTTCAATTGAGGAATTGATACGTTTATTTGTTTACCTTGCATTATCTTCACTATTACAGATTTCTCTTTGATTGATCTATTTTCGATTTCGGTAGACCATTGCGAGCATTGAATTTGCAACATTTTTATATTGTGTGGTATACTGTATTCGATCTTTTTTGTCTTACACTGTTCACATTGCTTCAACATACATTTTATATCATACGAATCACAAACTGTTGAATAAATTATACTAGTATAATTTTTATATGGAACAATTTTATAATAAACCAGTTTGTATAAGATGTACTTTAAATTGGCATGCCTAATACACATGCACGTGTTTCTATCTGAAAGCTTGGGGGCACAATGTAAAAAGGTCTACATTTTAGAAAGACTGTGTAATATATTTTTTTATGATGAGTTTCGTTGTATTTTTGATGTAATTCTTTAAAGCTGTGAAGAAGGATCCATTTTTGGACTTGCTGCTGTTTAGCCGTTTTTGTATCTTTTTTGCCCGCACAAAGGCGGCTGTTTACATCTTCTTCTAAAAAGGATTTTATAGATATTGATGCCTCACCTAATATATAGTTTTTATTTTCTTCCTATTTAAATTTACAGAAGTTGCCTTTCTGAACGTTTTATAAGATAACAGCGACTCAGCTTCATTTATTAATCTCAACTTTTTAACTTGGGAGCAGCAACCAGTTTTGCATATTCTGAATGCTGTATTTCACCAGAATCAACCTTTTACTTTGCTCTTTTAAATGTGAAATAACTTCTTCTGCAAACAAAAATCTTCTTTTAATAGGAGGAGTAAGCTTTAACATAGGACTTCCAAACGATTTTATTAGTTTGGTGTTGGGCAATGGACTTTTAGTTTTATTTTTTAAACTGCTGAGTCTGCATTTATACCTCTCTACTCTACGTTTTGCCAATACTAACTGTTGCTGCAATTTCTTTAGGTCTCTATGTTTTACTTCTATTTCTATTTTTCTTTTTGCATCCACATAATATTTTTCTAGATGAAGACGAAATTGGTAAATGTGGCTCCGCTTATTCCTCAGAATCCATTGTTGGGAAGTGGCTTCCATTAACTATTGTTGTATTAAAAGCTTTTTCATTTACCTAAATTGTTGTACTCTTTGTTTTCCCTGCCTTCTCACTCTTCTCTTTTCTCTCTCTGTCATATCCTGTATTTTCTTCCGCTTTGTCTGGTTATATTCTCGGTCCCTTGATCTTTTTTCTTTCTTTTCGTCATGAGACATTTTAGCCCTCTGTCGTCGCTTTTTCTCTCTCTCATATTGTTGCCGTTTGGCAATTACAGCGGTGCTTAATGTGGAAGTTTTGTTTTTCTGTTATTTTCACAATTGATAGAATTATTACTTTTCTTTACATTATCACTAGTTGTAATCCTTTTCTTATTCGAGAAACCTTTCAGTTTTACGTTAATAACCGAGGGTGCAACCATATTTCGTATTCAATATAAAACTTTGATTAGATAAAGGTCCTTTGACTAAATATTATGTTTTACAAAAGATGCATTATATTAATTTTACATAAAAAATACAATTAACTAACTATGTACTTTAGAACATTAGAACATCAGAAACGTAACTTCGGTCCCCCATATGTATAACAATGGTCCCGAATATTTGGGACAGTTGTTACAGGGACTGACGTTACTGAAATACTTTTACATCACAAATTGAAAAGAACCTGTACTGCATAACCTAAAAAAATAGTAGTCACTCAGTGCTAAGTTACTGCAAAATCGGATGAAGTATTAATTATCATGTGCTTTGTTAGTATACGGGACAGTTGTTATATGGTAAAAACATACGTTTCCATAAATATAATTAGATAATTATTTAAAACTTATTTAGCAAAATAAATACATACCTTAAAATATTGTATCAACTGCGTCGTGATACTAGTACAACACGACTTCACTACTATTAATGCGCAAGCCAACTTTTGTAATATCCAAAGCTGCTCGTTATAATTCGTTTTAGTGCGGACTTTAAAATCCGGGAGCAGGTTAAACAGCGATGGTATTTAAATGATCTATTGGAAAATGACAATATTCCGAATAATCCTTGAGAAGTGCACTATAAATTTAACACAAATTGAACTTTGGGTTCGTGTATTAAGCTGTACTTCTGTGTTGGTGACACGGGACCGTCGTTATTTTTTATAGGCGATTTGTACTACATTTCAAATTTATTTTACTGTAATACGTTTTCTTTTTTATTCTTGAACAATGCAATCTACGATCTAACTTTTTGCTCTTTGCAAAGTGAACTGAATGCTTATTTTACTATAGTAGGAAAACATAATTTGTCCCAATATCTAATTTTGATCTGCCTATTAACTTAAAGATGACGGTGTCACGCACATGTAGTAGTAACTAAAAAATATGAAATGCGGAGTGTTGAAATTTGTTTTAATTTGAATCTAAAATTCTTAACTTTCTCTGTGCTTGCGGCTGGTCGGATTTTCTTTTAGACACTTGAGACTGTTGAGAAGTATAACTTTGTACTTCTTATTTAAGTTCCTTATATCTTTTCATTTTAAGAAACACTTTTAGGATGAACTGGAAATGTGGCCAGCAATCTTCATCTGGTGAAAAAAATTTGAATAACTTTCCTTCTTCAGATGTTCGCATTAACATTGCTTCTTTAAATTATATCCAACCTTTAACCGCTAAATATGTTCGGCAAAGTAAAAAGCTTCAGAAAATCTTCTGATGACATGTTTAAAAATTCTACATTGTCTGTTTGTCCATAGTCTCGAAAAAAAATTAATAAATCGTTTGGAGAAAAACATTCGTTGTCTTCCTTTAAAAATCTTAGTTTACATGCAACACATAAATGTATTTTAAACAGCTTGAAGAGAATATAACTAGCAACATAGTTAATGGAACAGCTCTCCAATGTAGTGGTTCTATCACTTCCTAACAATGGTCGCTTTGATGCCAGATTATCTGAAACTAAAATATATTATTAACACAAAACATAGTTTTTAACATTTTTAATGAAGGATAAACTTATAAACCGCTACAAATTTTAGCATACTCTTTATATAACGACAAATCTTTGAACACCATAACATTTCTGGTATTTCTAGATATGTGTATCAATATCACCAAAAAGTATATAATACAAAGAAGAAAAGTACCTTCAGTAATTGTTGACCCACTCGTATTGGGCACGCAATTAAAAGTAGAGACTTCTAAAAATGAATCAGTATCCTGTTGTTTATGTTTTCCATCTGAAATGATGATAAAATGCGATACCTGAAAGAAAGCCATTTTTAGTCTAGTATAAAACAGAATCTTTTTGTTACCTCATTTTGTGCAGGAGTTAAGGGATCATCAAATAAAGGCTCATCTGTGTCAACTTCACAATTAGTAGCTTCACTTAAAGTTTGCAAACGAATATAAATGTTATTGTTTAGAATTAATCTGGTATATATTGTAAATTTGTGGGTGTAAACTTTGTTTGCGGATAGACGAGTATTTTAATTTAGTGAAACCACCACGCTCGACCACCTGCTGTGGTTTGTTACCTGATGCATGGAAAACGGACATTCCGGGCTGTTTGCCGCCATCCTTAGAGACGAAAGGACGTGGTGTGTTGTGTCGAAAGTACAGTTGGAACGGGATGTGTTTTGTTCAGGTGAGTGTGTTGAATTTGCATATAAATTGAAATACTTGTCACGTGTGTGTGTACATATGTATTTATGTACTGGTCCTTCGAAAATTTAGTCTTGATTAATTTAATTAAAGTACATTTGATCCTTCGAGCTGAATTTTGAATTAATCTAGTGGATTTATAGTTCATAAAAACACGTAATTTGGCTTTGCGTGTTTTTTATCCTGTGTTGACGCGTTAATTTACGGCGATCATTAGCGTAAGATATTTGCATAAATATCTGCGTAAATGACGACGAATTTCGTTAGAAATTAGTAAAAAAAGCTCAATTAAAATTGACATTACCGCTCACATAATAATATGGCTGTACAAATAGTATTATATATAGCTTAGAGACTTCAAAAATATTTAAGGTATTTTTAGTACAATTATATAAAGTTCAACCATCCAATAGTCTTTAAAATAGAGGGGTTGACATTCCTGTCTGTTGCTACCCCTTTAAACATCTTGAAACCTGCTTGAGGGTGGCACACCAGATGTATCTAACTGCATTCCATGGAATTAGGGTTCAGCCTTTAAAATCTTCTTGGTATTTTAAGAGGTGAATAACTTGATGTGGCTACCTACATTTGAGAGATTACTATTATGTTAGGGTGAGCGGTTCCTATTATAGCATTTACAAACAGGTAGAATTGTCATTATAGTGTTTGATAATTTATTCAGAGGATCTATTAAATGTATTTGTTGATAGTTTTGTATTCTGAGATTCGCATGTTGATAGCTGTGCAATTTTTTGTTAGATAAACATTTTTATCAAGTAGATAACTGTTACTGAGGTTCATAACTGTGATTTACTTTCTGATTGTTTTCCATTATTTGTGACAATGGAAATTGAAAAATTGTCAAATAAACGTAACATGTTAATGCATAAAGCACAAGCCTTATTAAAATGTGCCGAAGCAGCTCAAATGGATCCTGAGAATAATTTTGTTGCCTTTGATGTTCGATTTACCGATTTATCAAACATAGTAGATAAATTTGAACAAGTTCATTACGAAATAGTTGCTTCTGTAGAGGTTGCTCATTTAGATCAACAACAGGTGATCCAAGATAGTTTTGATGAAATTCAATATTCAATCAAAATTGTGCACCGAGAATTAGCAGCTAAGAGGTCGCAGCCGCATACCCGTTCTAGTATTGAAACACAACACTCGGGTGCCCCTAATAAAGTTAAGTTGCCAAGAATTGTAATTCCCACCTACGATGGTAATTATAAAAATTGGAGCTCTTTCTACGATTTGTTCCGTACACTAATTCATGAAAATGAAACTTTATCCAATATTGAACGATTTCAATATTTAACCTCATCATTGGTTAAGGAGCCTTTGGCAATTATTAAAGGGCTTCCATTAACTTCTGATAATTATACGATTGCGTATCAACAATTAATAGATAGGTACGAAAACAAACGATTGTTGCTCACTAGCTATTGGCAGGCCATTTGTAATGCCTCGAAAGTTAGTTCAGATTCTGCGTCCTCGTTACGCACATTATTGTCTACATTTTCTGAAAATTCTTCGGCAATTGCACAATTTAATCATGATATGTGGGATTTTACTCGTTTTAATCTATTATTGCAAAAATTGGATAACTCCACTAGGAAACGCTTTGAAATTGAACTTCATGATGTTGAAATTCCTAGCTATGAAAATTTGTACTCGTTTGTTTCTAAACATTGCAAGGCATTGGAGACAAACCAGGTTATTGTAGGACAGCCAGACCCTGTTAGTGTTCAGAAGCCAACAGTATCACGACAGTATCCTGTTGCGTTCAAGCCGAAAGAATCATTAAGTTTTGTTATCACCGCTAAGAAAACCCATAGTACTAGTTATATTTATTGCAAAGCTAATCATTCTGTTTTTAAATGTGATAAATTCTTAGTATTAGAACCTTCTGAGCGACATAGAGTTGCAAAAACTTCAAACTGGTGTTATAATTGTTTAGGAACCAACCACTCTGTTGTTAAGTGTCCATCAAAACTTAGTTGTCGTGTTTGTGATAAAAAACATCACATATTGTTGCATTTTCCCACTTCTGCTGTGACGCCAGACAAAGAAGGTGAAGCGTACTTGACAGAAGTGCCCTCAAAACCAGAGTCTTCAAATAAAGTCGCCGTGATGACTAGCACAGTGGCTAGTCAGTCTGTTGTTTTGTTGTCTACTGTCTTGTTACAAGTACAGGATGCACGTGGAAACTATCAAACTTGTCGAGCATTACTTGACAATGGTAGTCAAGCCAGTTTTATGTCCCAATCGTGTATGAAAAGTCTTGGATTAAAATCGTCATCATCGTCCATATCGATTAGCGGTTTAAATCAAATGAGCACCTCTAGCTATGGTCTCGTTACATGTTCGTTGCGGCCATATCAAAAGGCCAATCCTACATTCGTTGTAGATACAATTGTTATTCCTGCAATTGCCGGCTCTATGCCGTCGGCTTCCGTTTCAAATCGTTATGACTTCCTTGAAGGTCTAACATTAGCAGATCCGTACTTTGGGACGCCCTCGCGAGGTCGATTTGTTGTTAGGTGCAGATATTTATTCTACTGTGGTTCAGCCTGGCATTAGACGTGGTAAAATTGGAGAGCCTACTGCCCTTAATACAGTGTTTGGTTGGGTACTGGTCGGTAAAACAGACTGTCAGTCAACTAATCGTGTGAGTTCGTTTTGTACATCGGTTATGAATACCCCATTGGACATTGTGTTAAAAAAATTCTGGGAGGTTGAACATGTTCCAGCAACTCCTACATTTTCGCCTGAAGATATTCAATGTGAAACTCTCTTTCTAGAAACACATCAAAGAAAGGAGGACGGTAGATATGTAGTTAATTTGCCGTTTAAAGAGTCTCGTATAGAACTAGGCGATTCTTATTCCACAGCACTGCGTCGTTTTGAATTATTAGAAAATCGTTTGTTGAAAATCCTGACCTACATACGGAATATTCAAATTTCATGAAAGACTATTTAGAATCTGGACATATGTCCACAGTTCATGAACCTCTTACACATTTGTCTTCGGGATACTACATTCCTCACCATTGTGTTCAGAAACCAGATAGTAGCACCACTAAATTGAGGGTTGTTTTTGATGCGTCAGCAAAATCATCTAACGGCAAGTCATTAAATGATGGTTTACTGATCGGCCCTAAACTTCAACAGGATTTATCGAGTATTTTGTTAGGGTTTAGACTACACAAATTTGTTGTAACCGCTGATATTAAGCAAATGTACCGGCAAATTGAGGTGACAGATCAGCATCGATCGTACCAACGTATTCTTTGGCGATTTTCAAAAGCTGACCCTATTCAAGAGTATCAATTAAACACTGTAACGTATGGGGTATCTTCGTCTCCATACTTGGCTATTCGCGTTCTTCAACAATTAGCAAGGGATAATCTTCAAAACTATCCATTAGCAGCAAAGGTTCTTATATCTGATACGTATGTTGATGATATAGTAACAGGTTGTGCATCCTTGGAAGAAACCTTAGAAATCCAACGTCAACTTATTTCGTTATTGTCGAGTGCATGTTTTGTCCTTAGGAAATGGGCAAGTAATCGTCCTGAATTATTGTCATTCCCCCCTGAAGAACTTCAGCCATTTTCTTTTAATGATGCTGACTCACTTTCCTTAAAGGTCTTAGGGTTACAGTGGTGTCCCACAAAAGACTGCTTCCAGTTCAAAGTGGATAGTACTGCACGTCCGTGCACAAAACGGGTTATACTCTCAGACATAGCAAAGGTTTTCGACCCGCTTGGTTTGTTGACCCTGTGACCTTCCTTCTGAAAATTTAATGCAACGGTTATGGAGTTTAGGGTTGGATTGGGATGAGGTGCCACCTTCAGATATTGTGGAGTGTTGGTCCACATATAAACGGCAGCTATTTTGTTTAGCGACCTTATCCTTGTCACGTTGTGTTTTAGTTGACGATATTGTGTCATTGCAACTTCATGGGTTTTGTGATGCCTCTGAAGCTGGATATGCTGCAGCTATTTATATTCGCTGTGTTTCGAAAGCGGGAATAATTTCAGTAAATTTAGTGTATGCGAAATCCAAGGTAGCACCTTTAAAACGTATTTCTGTGCCACGTTTAGAATTGTGTGCAGCTGTACTATTATCTGACTTAATAGAATTTGTAAATAAGGTTTATAAACCGTTCATCACGATTGATGCAATTCATGCCTGGTCTGACTCTACAGTTACTTTATCATGGATCAAATCCTCTCCACACCGATGGAAAACTTTTGTTAGTAACCGTATTACTCACATTCAAGATAGAGTTCCTCCTAACTTATGGCATCATGTAAGTGGCAAAGATAATCCTGTTGATTGTGGGTCTAGAGGTTTATTGCCTTCAGATCTTGTATCCCACGCCCATTGGTGGTCAGGTCCAAAGTTTCTTTATTCAACTAACTGTATATATCAACCATTTAATCAATCAGACTCAGATTCCACTGCTGAGTGCGAAGAGCGAAAAGTTGTCTTAGTATATACAGTGCCAGATAATTTGATTAATAGTTTGCTAGCTCGTTTCTCCTCACTTCGTAAACTGCAAGGTGTAGTGGCTTATTGTTTCCGATTCATTAGAAATACAAAATTGAAAAGGCATGAAAGGCAAGGTGGTTCGTTAACAGCGGATGAGTTGTACAACGCCTTAATTTGTATTGTAAAGGTAGTTCAACATGATGTATTTTCTGACGAACTTGTTTGTATTCAAAGTGGCAAAGTATGCAAAAAACCTATCCAAAAATTAGCTCCGTTTCTGGATTCCAATAGTGTAATTCGGGTTGGTGGTCGTTTACGTCATTCTCAACTATCTTATGATGCAAAGCATCCCATGCTACTTCCCCGAAAGCATCGACTAACCGAATTAATAATTGAAAGTATGCATCGTAAGCTATTTCACCCTGGACCCCAATCATTAGCCTTCTTCATCGCGCAACAATTTTGGATTCTGGGAGTTAAGCGCGCTATTAACCATGTTGTAGCCAAATGCATTCGTTGTTTTAAAGTTAATCCCCCTTCGGTTGCTCCTTTAATGGGAGATTTGCCCTCTTCCCGAATATCTCAGCTCAAAGCGTTTAGTCATGCTGGAGTAGACTTTGCAGGCCCGTTCACCATCACGTCGGGCGTATTCGAGGTACAAAACGCACCAAAGCCTATGTGTGTTTATTTGTATGTATGTCCACCAAAGCACTTCATATTGAACTAGTGTCGGATCTCACTGCTGAAGCGTTTCTAGCAGCATTTCGTCGTTTTGTTGCCCGTCGTGGTCGCTGCAGTGACCTATACAGCGATCAAGGCACCAATTTTGTAGGCGCATCTCGTTTACTTGTATCATATGCGGAACAAGCTGCCGGGTCGTTAATGATACGTTGGCATTTTAATCCTCCTTCATCACCTCATTTCGGTGGATTATGGGAGCGAGGAGTTCGTTCTGTTAAATCTCATTTAAGCAGAGTGATTGGTGAACAAGTGCTTACGTATGAGGAACTTCTCACTTTTCTGATTCAAATTGAGGCCATTCTGAATTCCCGTCCCTTGTATAGCATGAGTTCAGATCCTAATGACCTATCGGTTCTTACACCCGGCCACTTCCTGACCTTGGAGCCGTTAACCTCCCCACCAGATCCAGACACCACCTCTCTAAAACTCAATCGCTTAACCAGATGGCAACTTGTCCAAAGATTGCACCAGGACTTTTGGCAGCGTTGGTCCACAGAATATCTCCACTCCCTGCAGCAGCGCAACAAGTGGTCTGTCTCTCCTGCAACTCCTTGTGTAGGTGAACTCGTTCTTATTAAGGATAAGAACCTCCCCCCCCTTGCAATGGAAACTTGGCCGCATAATTGCCCAATTTCCTGGTCGTGATGGCATCGCAAGAGTTGCCAGAGTTAAAGCTGGTCATGGAGAATTGGACCGTCCCATGATAAATTTATGTCGCCTTCCAATTGCAGAGTAATTGTACATACTTCACACACTCAAGTCGTTTTCAAGTATAGTTTAATTGTTCAATATATCTGTATATATATATAGTAGTTTTGTTTGTTTGTACCTTTAGTTTTAAATAAGCAGAGCTTATTGGTGAGCGGTATGTTTAGAATTAATCTGGTATATATTGTAAATTTGTGGGTGTAAACTTTGTTCGCGGATATACGAGTATTTTAATTTAGTGAAACCACCACGCTCGACCACCTGCTGTGGTTTGTTACCTGATGCATGGAAAACGGACATTCCGGGCTGTTTGCCGCCATCCTTAGAGACGAAAGGACGTGGTGTGTTGTGTCGAAAGTACAGTTGGAACGGGATGTGTTTTGTTCAGGTGAGTGTGTTGAATTTGCATATAAATTGAAATACTTGTCACGTGTGTGTGTACATATGTATTTATGTACTGGTCCTTCGAAAATTTAGTCTTGATTAATTTAATTAAAGTACAGTTATGTTACAGAACTATTCATAAATCACGAACTGTGGGATATGGGTTATAGCCACCCCTATTTCGATCAACGGAAAAAAGTTTTCATGTGGGTTTTGGTTTAATCTTGAGGTAAGAAGAAACTTAAAATTTTCAATTCGCAAATCATCCCACAACAATAGTATACTTTTGATTAAAAAAATGAAGCCTTCAACACAATAGATATTATATCGTTCTTTCTGGGTGGCCGTATCTATAATCCGTATGTTTTTAAATAAGTCAATAGCATTTCTTAAAGTATCTTCAGCAGTACTACTATACACAGAAACACTTGATTTGAAAGGAGTAATATTCTTGATTACTTTAGCAGAACTTAGAGTTAAAAATATTATTTATTTGTTTTAAGGAACCAGCGGTGTGCATTGCAGTTTCACTGTTTAATTGACCTATGATATATGCAGTTTTTGTAGCTGTTGTCACTGCATTGTTAAATATTTGGGTAGCATACTTCCACGCATCTTTTGAAATGAGTTTGGATATACATGCTTATCCGTTACTTTTATTAATGATCTTGTGGACATACTTTGTTTATCAATCTGATAAATAGTTATTATATCTGTCCAAGACACCAATTAATCGTAAACAAATACACTTAATTTGGAATTCATAAAATTTTTCTTAGATGTGGTGGATCATATATTAAATATATTTTATGACTATCAACTATAATGAAGTTACTATTTTGTTTTTCACAAAGTTCTTGCCGAAGTAGATCAAAAGAATTCCTATTATTACCACCCTAATCACACACTATACTTCTTGGTTTAAATTTTATATCTATTATACTTGGAAGAAATTCTTTCAGTACCAATGCTAAATGCCTCCTAGACATAGGACCACATGTAAGATAATACCCATAAGGCATCTTCCAAGCGCATAGCAATCCCTGCTGAGATACAATACTAAGGCATAGTCTTTTACCCTCTGCATTTTAACAGTATTAGGAAGTTCTTCATAGCCTTCGATGCAGTCTAAAGAGGCATTGCATATCAAATTTTTTTTTACTTTAATATCATCCAACAATACTGCACATTGGCACTCACTAACATCCATTGTTTTAACTTTTTGCTTAAATCTGCTGATCAAGTTACTGTTTAATCCAGGTTTTAAATTGCATACCTAGTCCAAGACCGAATTGTAGCGACTGACGAAAGAAGAATCCTAAAGTGTTTCTCATATACCTGTAGTTACCTAGAGATTTATTATACAATCACAATGATCTTTGCTCAGAAGTCCATCCCTGGCTTTTCTTATGAAATATTTGCATCATTATAATGACAGGAACATTTATGCTTCTAAATTTCAATACTTTGTTTAATTTGCTTTTAAATCAAATTTATCATAACACTTCATTCTCAACCTGTAAATTTTGCAAGATTTTCTATTTAACTGCCCCTTTAAATGCTGTATCTTTCTTAGTAGCTTCACCTATCGAGAAGAAAAACTTGGATCACGCATGCTAACCAACTTGTCAATGAGAGATGAACTACTTCTGTACTACTCTGCGGTAATACATTTTCAATAGATTTATGTGAAGGGGTAGCAAAATAGTGGAAATAGGTGATGCTGCATGGGTAGGAACATCTATAAAACAACAAGTTATTACAGATGGATTGATTTATTTAATGTTAAAAAGTATGTTACGTTTGGAATCTCAAGGCTTCATGTAATGTTCAGAAACCCAAACAAAAATATAGTTATAGCAATTTTTATAAAAAAAAATTGACTGAGCTAATATAGACAACACAGATTTTTGTATGAAAGCCATAAAAAAACCCACTAGCTTTGTTTATCATAATTTTAAGGGAAATATCCCATTTGTTGTTAATTACCTTAGTATTTGTTTGGAACAGCATTCCAATTCAAGGATTTTCTTTTGACATTAGAATCTTTACGTCCACTTTCCGACAGTGTACTTAACCTTACACCATTTTAGTTAATTATTCATTCGCATAGATTCTGCTTCCTATACTTAAACACCATCCTGTATATTAGACATTCCTACAATAAGTACGCTTTACTAACATTTCATTTAAATCTATTTATTGCAAAAACAAAGTGATGTTGGCGAAATCCTAACGTTCTTGACCTCACTTCGTTTTCTGCTGGCGACGCAAATGTTTTAAGCCCCATTACTAGTCCTCTACGTCCACAATTTCTATGCTCACTCCGTTCTTTCTTAGGACCTTTGCACTTTATGATTTCTTGTTTTCTAATGATTTTATTGTTTTGATTGGTTTTATTTCTCTTCTTTTGTTTTTGCCCTCATACTTACCCCAACCCCGTGTGGGCCGGGATTAAAATAGCTCCATGGTACGACCTGCCTGTCATAAGAGACGACTAAAGCGGTTCAACACACACACACACACACACACTTCATAAACACGCATTTCTGTTTGGTTCTCCTTTCTTTCATTCTCTCCTTGTACCCCAACTCCGTGTGGGTCCGGGAATACAATAGTCCCACAGTACAACCTGCCTGTCGTAAGAGGCGACTAAAGCGGCCTAACATACATACACACACACACACGCTTCGTACACCCACACATTTTTGCTTGGTTCTCTTTTCTTTCATTCTTTCCTTGTGTCCCAACCCGTGTGGGTTCGGGAATAGAATAGTTCCACGGTACGACCTGCCTGTCATAAGAGGCGACTAAAGCGATCTAACACATACACACACACACACACACACACTTTATACGCTCACACACACACACACACACTTCATACAAACACACACATTTCTGTTTGGTTTTCTTTGTACCACAACCCTGTGTGGATCCGGAATTAGAATAGCCCCATGGTAAGATTTGCCTCTCATAAGAGGCGACTAAAGCGGTCCAACACATGCACACACACACACACACACACACACACACACACACACACACACACACACACGCCCACTCACACATTTTCTTTTGTTCTTGCTTTTCTTTGTTTGTTCTTTTCTTGCAGTTTTGGTTCTGCTCTCTTATGGTTTTAGTTTTAGTTTACTTCTCTGTTCCTTTTGATCCACTTTCTTTTTCCTATTCTTTTGCTGGTTTTCTTATTGTTAGTTCTCATACGGGCTTTATAAAAATTTTTGATCGACTTCCTGTGGTAGGTGCTTTCTAGGCGTCGCCGTGGATCAACGTAGTAAGCGTAAGACTACGGATCCCAAGGTCCCGGGTTCAAATCCCGACACGGCCGACTGCTTGAAAAATGGCAGGTGAGCATTTTTCACAAAAATTACGCCCTCGTTCGGATGAGAGGTTAAATGGAGGTTCCGTGTGTGAGTGTTGTCACGCACGTTAAAGATCCCTACCTTGCCTGGAACGGCAAGGGTTCGGCAAAATTCTAAATTTCCAGGCAACAAAAAACTCACCTCCTGGCCAATGTAGTACCTACTGGTGGAGCATTGGAAATGTAAATGAACGGTAGGTGCTTTCTAGTCCTTTTTCTTTTCTTCAGAAACCACGACTTATTCGACTTTAGGTCTTGTTAGCAATTTGTTTCTTCGGTTCCTCGTTTGATGTGATTCTTTGGTATCACAGCTTAAAGTAATTTAACTTTCTTTTATCCAGCATTCTTGTTGTTCCCTGGCTTACTTTGAGGCTTGACAGTTATTGTCTTGTTTTGGCTTGCTGTTGATTTTCTTCTTCGTTTCTTTTCTTTACTTTTGGTTTTTCTCCAGGAAACCAATCGTTTTTGAGGTTGAAGACTGCACTGTTTCTTTTTGGAAGAAGCATCCGTCCTTTGACGACTTTGGCAGTGTTGACGCCGTTCTTTGCTCTCACTCATTACTACTACCTATCTTTCCCTGTAGTTCTCTTCAATTTTGAGCTTTGTCCGGTGTCTTGGTTCTTCAAGCCGTATGAAAATTCTTTTGTTGATTTTTGAGTGTTTCTTGTAGTTTTCTTAAGCGAATTCTTTTTTGTTCATCCAATTAGTGATATTGGTCTTTCGAATCCGATATAAGTTAATTTTGTTGTTTTTTTGCCTTTCTTTGAGTTTTCTCCAACGATTTTTTTTTTATTTTTGCTTTTAGTAAGTACTGTATTGCCTGCTTTGAAACGTTTGTTTTTATATCCCGACCTTTTAATTTTCCTGGGGGGGATTTGTTACGACCACTTTCCAACGGTGTACTAAACCTTACGTCATTTTAGTTAATTATTTATTCGCATAGATTCTGCTTCCAATATTCAAACATCATCATGTATATTAGACATTCTTACAATAAGTACGCTTTACTACAATTTCATTTAAATCTATTTGCTGCGAAATGGAAAGTTGTTTACAACTTAAATAATCGGTACCTCGTTTCAAGTATCCGTTGGCTTGTTACATATTACTATAGCGTATAATTACTTCTTATAATACCCAAACCTAAAGACTCGTTGAAATAATGGATCACACTTCTTTGATAAAGTTTGTTTGAGTTTCTATTAACACCTGTGTGTTTGATAATGCTGTGATTGAATTTTAATTCTATATATAAAAAAAGTTCATTACTTGATTCATTCTGCAGCTATACGACAACGAATACTTGTTGTTACATTTTTCGTTATCTACAGAATTTCGTGCACGCCGTTGTGTGGTAAGTACTTTTAGTTTAAAAAATGTACTTTTCTTCGTAAAGGGTCTAATTTTTTACTCGTACCCTTTACAGCTTCCTCCGGTGGACATGACCGCCCTTGCGTTGACCCCTGACTGACGTGTCGGTCCTGAAAGTGAATTGCATCCTTGGTATTGAACTTTGAAAGTGGAGCATCTAAAACATACAAAGGTTTAAAAATTACTTTTACTGTTGTGTAAAGAGATGTGTGGGTCGCGTGGCCGCGGTCGAGACTTCACTGGCAGTAGCTTGGTGACGGATATTTTGTGCTTTTTCGAGTTTTTGGTATGGGAAAAGGATTCCACTTCGCTTCAGACCGCCGAAATACAATAAGGCAACTGTTGTGATTAGTCTTGTTATAACACTTCAATTTAACCCTTACTACCTATGAACTTTTTTTATATGATCTGTTTTAGAGATAGCTTATGATTTAGGTATAATGTTGTTACCTAGCCCTGGTGTACGAATGCATTCTAACAGCGACATGCCTGTAATTACGATAAATATGTAAGTAGACCAATTATTTTCTTTTACTCATTAACCATTAAACTATCTTGATAACAAAGATTTAATCATTGTAACTGTAACAGGACTGAAAGCAGTTCCTTCTAGACTTTGTTTAAATTTTTCTTATTTAATGTACATATGAGACGTTTTTCATTTAAATTACTTTACAGGAAATTTAGGAAGGTAATTATTTGCTTCAATTTTTTTCTTAATACTGTGAGAATCTTTCAGGATAATTTAAAAAACAAGAAAAAATGCTCAGCAATGTATTTATTGATTTTGTGAAAAATTTTGTACTGAAAATCCTCTAGGATATTTTGTAACAAAAAAAATAGTTTCTCACAGGTTGGTTTTCCTTTTCTTTTATAACATGTTTGCTAAATAGAGTTTTTTAAATGTTTTTTTTTGTATTATAGTATGCTCTGTAGTCCTTGTAAGACCCCGCCTACTCGCCGATTGAGCCCGGTCCATAGATAAATAACTGTATGTTCTCTATGGCCCGGTCATTCTTTCATTGTCCTTCCGGTTACGTCGATGTACGTAGCAATCTATCAAAATAAACTTCGCAAATATATTTCCTAGCCAATTCTTCAAGATTTAAATCTAAAAGATCTGCAGTGCCACTGTTTAGAATCCACTGTTGGCACCTATCTTTATCTTTTACGGGAAAAGGGTACATGATATTCCGACACTATTATTCTTATTGTTGCATTTAAAATAAACGCAACTGGCTATTTTCTACAAACTACCTATAGAATTAATCCACTAAACTGCTTTTTACCTTCATCCTTAAATTTGAAAGGTTAAGCAATCGATAGCTTTAATCAATGTTAATAGTAATTGTGAATTGTTAACCACTTGCTAGATGAACCATTGATTTAGGGAATTATTTAATCAATGGATGAATATAAAACATGACAACGTTGCAGTGACTCACGTTCGCAACTTCGCTCAAAATTGTAATAGATATCGCAATTTACGAGGTGGCAGCACTTGACAAACAAGTATTTTGACTGAAGGGAGCATCAACACAGCTCCCTTCACTCCTCACAGCTAGATCCTGTTCTAAGATAATGTAGTCGCCGAACTGCATTACCATTGTTAATCTATGTATGTATTATTTAATCAATGAAAGTGATCTACAAACTCTTAGCCAATCAGCGGTCGCACGGAAATAACGTCAACCTGCCTGCCAATTTAAAATTTTCTTTATAAATCCCATATAAGCAATGAATAGGAATTGATTTAAAACTTTTAAATTGAAAAACTTGAGTTAGTCAAGGATGTAGGAATAATGTGAATTTTAGTTGCTGTTAAAATTTGACACTGATTTTCAGGCTAATGTTTACTGAATATAAATATTTGTATATGTATAATATCAATATGATAACTTTATGTTAGCATCAAATCTAGGTGTCGTTAGATTATCAAATGTGTAAAAAATTTTTTGGTCAACGAGAACGAAATAGTCATGGTACCGCTAAAATAAATTAACAATTACGTAAAGATATAATTTCATGAATTTTAATTCATCTTCACAATCTCGAAGATGAAAGTGCATAACACATACACGTTTATTTTCCGTATTAAATTTCCCTTTCCTATAATACTTCCTATTCTATTCTGTACAGATTTCTGAATTTTTTAGAACGGAAAAGAAAAGCATCCTCATTGAGCTTTTTCGAATAACTTCTGCAAATAACTACATTGTAAATTTTGAGACCTGGCATCTGCAACAGAATAGTGACTTTTTTTATACCTCAATAGTAAATATATGTAATTTGTTTTATATCTGAAAATTCAATTGCAAAATATTAGTGTTTAAATCACACTTTGGTAAGAATAATGCACTAAACGAATGGAATTCACTTCAATAATATATTAAAAATTATGTGTGATGTTTGCAAATATTATATTTATCACACAAGAAAAAGATCATAACAACTTAAGATGTATAAAATAGTCGTTCTGGTAATAATCCGCAAGAAACACTTTAATAATTAATAATAACTTCATAGCACAAATGTAAACATTAACAAAGGGCAGGCACTTTGACGCGCAATATGGTAGTCGAAGTTGACCTAGAATTTTTGTAGACCAATTTACTACGTTATACATCTTAATAATTGATTCATCCTGTATGATAAAGCAACTCCATCTCTATGAGAGGACATGGGCGCAAGAGAGATATGTCCTAGAGCAGAGTTACACAAACATTCTAGGTATTTTTTATAAAAATATGACCTCGTTCGGACGAGAGGTAAAATGGGTCACGTGTGCGTGTGTGTGTGTGTGAGTGAGTGAGTGTGTGCGTGCGTGCGTGCGTGCGTGCGTGTGTGTCTGTGTTTGTTGTTACGCGAGTTACAGATCATCAGTACCTTGCCAGTAAGTGTTCGGTAAAATTCAAAATTTCTAAGTAAAACAGTGTTACGTTCCAATTTTGCTTTTAAAAATTTTCTTGGTTAACTCAAATCCCTTTTACTTTTAAAACGAAAATTTTTATTCGATAAATTAAATAGTCTATGCCTTGTTTTAGGTATCTAGTAATCTCTTAAATTCTTCAACAACATCCTGTTTACAATAAGTACACTTGTTACAAATTTTCATTTTGAACTTATTTATTTCGAAACGATAAGTTTATGCTACAATTAAATAGTTTATATCTTGTTTAGGTGCCCGTTATCTTGGTATACATTACGACCGCGTATACTGGTTTTCTCTATTATTCCAATGTAAAGCCTTGTTGAAATAAGGTCGCACACTATCCGATAAATCCCGGGTTTCCAGTTTCAATCGCGCTTCGATAAGCGAGGATTTGTAGTTTGAATTGGTGTTATTTGAAGCATTGTTGAATTTGATTCTACATTACATGTGATTTTCCAATGCTCCACCCGAAGGTACTACATTGGCCAGGAAGCGAGTTTTATTTTACCTGAAGAATTTTGAATTTTGCCGAACCCTTGCTGTTTCAAGCAAGGTAGGGATCTTTAACGTGCGTGACAACACTCACACACGGGACCTCCATTTTACCTCTCATCCGAACGAGGGTGTATTTTTGTGAAAAATGCTCGCCTAACATTTTTCAAGCGGACCGTGTCGGGATTCGAACCCGGGACCTTGGGCCTAGCAGTCACACACATACCACTACGCCACGGAGCCGCCGATTTATTTGATTCTACAGCTTGTACATCGAAATATTTTCTACATTATTCGTCATCGAATTTCAAAAGCAATGCACGTTTGTTCCTTTCTGTTCGACAACTAGGAGGTGTCGCGTAGATTGGCGAGTCTCCTCGGACTTATACATTCTAATCAGATTCTCTTTCTAGCTTTTTCTAGCTGGAGGCCAAATGGGTTCTTTCTTTCTGTAGACCAACTGCTTTTGTTTGTAGACCAACTGTCTTTGTCCGCAGACCGCTGCTGCAGTTATGGTAGCAGGGTAAATGTATCCTGACGACCATGGCGTTTCTGTGTTGACTAACCCCCGACGGTTTGCAAGCTAAATATCCGGACACCTACAGGTATGCAACTCGTTTTCTTTGGTGTGTGTCAATTCCGTATCAACGTTTGGTGGGGTTACGTGACATTGTAGAACTGTTGTTCGTTGCTGCTATCCGATATTATCGCTCTACAGGTGTGAGGCACCTTTGTTAAAAATGTTGGACAGACATACGCTTACTCCTTTATATTGATTGGTTTATTTTTCAAACGGTACTATGTACGATTTAAAAGATGTCTGACAAAAGCTCTTACGCGTTAATTCTCTCCTAATAATTAGTTATTTTATAAAAAGTATTAGGTGAAATTTTAAAAACTCTGGACAAAAGCTCTCATAGTTTTTTTTACTACTGATTAATTTTATTTTGTGTGAAATACGAGATACGCACTTCGTATCTTAATTCCTAAATTGTCCGTACAATATAATTGTTTGCTGTGAAATAATAACACTTAATTTTTGTTGTGGTTTGTTTAGCAGTTTTCTTAATCTTTTTTTTGTGAATTAAATCACTCATAGTTTTTAAAATCATCTTTATTTATGTAAATTAAGATGATTTTAAAAACTATGAGTGGTTTAATTTCCAAAGAAGATTAAGAAAAAAACACTTAATTTATTTTCTTTTTGCTTGTTTGTACTGAATCCTTTATTTATTTTTATGTGTTAATAGATAATCGTGGGCGATATGTTTTTTTTATTTATTTTTGGTATGTAGGTGAATCCCCTCACTCTCCGCGTTTGGTAGTTAGCCTGGTATTTATTTTTCTTCCGGCTACATCTAGGTACGTAGCAAAAGCTTGCTTCCTGGTCAATGTAGTAACTTCAGGTGAAGCATTAGAAAGTCATATGAAGGGCATGTGCAGATAAAACGTCTCGTGGATCAGGCAGGTTAGCGTGTGACTGCTGATCCCTAAGCTCCCGGATTCAATTTTCGTCACTGACCGCTTGAAAAATGTTAGACGTGCATTTTTCACAAAAATACGTCCTCGTTCGGATGAGAGATAAAATGGAGGTCCCGTGTATGGGTGTTGTCACGCACATTAAAGACTACTACCTGCTTGGAACAATAAGGGTTTGTCAAAATAAAAAATTTACAGGTAAAGAAGACTTGCTTCCTGGTCAATGTAGTAACTTTGGGTGGAACATTCGAAAGTAAAATGTAGAGTGTGTGCAGATCAGGCGGCTTCGTGGATAATAAAGGTTCGCGTGTGACTGCTGATCCCCAAGGTCCCGGGTTCGATTTTCAAACGGACCGCTTAAAAAATTTTAGGCGTGTATCTTTTTACAAAAATACGCCCTAGTTCTGAGGAAGAGGTAATATGTAGGTCCCATGTGTGGGTGTTGTCACGCACATTAAAGATTACTACCGTGCTTGGTAAGGGTTCGGCAACCCATGCGGTTGGTTACCCATTGGGTGCATCTCCAGGTGGCGGATAGGAGAAATCCCATAATATATGACCAAGGAATTGGCTATGTACTCTGGGAAGGATCATGATAAGCTTATCTCTTTCAGTGACCCAGTGTCTGAGTGGTATAAGTCCCACAACATGGTGGAGAGTAAGAGACCGTGCTAGAGCGGGATAAAATCCGCCCCCTAGCCTAGTGAAAACGATCCCGCAGACCAAACCCCTCAGCCCAAGCTGTAGTTTCGTGGCTAATGGGTCTGCAGCGAGGTAAACGAAGCCGGTGGGGCAATTCTGCAACACCGACGCGGCGCGCCTTCCCTGCTGTCGTGGTCATGTCTCACGGGCAAGAGGGTGTGGGGGTCTTGGCTTAACCGCCTGGACCAAGAGGAGACAACCTCGCTAAAAATCCTAAATCCTGTGGCGAAGGACCGAGCTCAAGGGATGCGTGGCTGGATAATTGACCAGTCTTAATCAGTCCAAAACTCAGGGAACAGGGTGGCACCCCGTTTTATTCACGCCTTCCATGCCAACAGGGGGCACCTGGCATGGTGACCATTAATGCTACAAACGCTAGAATAGTAACTAATATTAAGGAATCAATCGCTGAATCAAACAATTAGTAAACGAAGTACAGCAAAACAAGAAATTCACGTACTCACAAATCTCAATAAAAAATCATGTTACACAATACCTAACGATTGCTGACAAAATTGTCTTGCATGCAATTGCTAACAGTTAACACTACATCATAATTAGCGATACTGAAACGATAGCAACTAACAAATTGTATAATCTTGCTGATTTTGAACAGAAAGACGGCTTTGTGGCTTAGTTGGTTTGCGTATTACTACTAAGTCCAATGTCCCGGGTTCGAATCCCACACGGACCACTTGAAAAATGCTAGGGGAACACTTTTCACAAAAATACGCCCTCGTTCAATTGAGAGTTAAGATTCCGTGTGAGTGGTGTCACGCACTTTAAAGATCCCTACGTTGCCTGCAACGACAAAGGTTTGACAAAATTATATATTTCCAGGTAAAAACTGTCTTTCTGTAAGTATAGTACCTTCGGGTGGAGCATTGAAAAATCAAATGTAGTGATTTTTAATAGTATTTCTAACTGTTTCTGTAACAACAAATCGAAAAACTTTATTTTGTCCAAATTGCAATTATTTTCGTTCTTTTCGGTAACTTGTATTTTCTATTGAATTCGAGGTCTCTGCTCGGTATATGCAACATTCTAACAATACGCAAATATTATAAATAACTTATATTCTGTTTTTACAAGGAAACTTTTATTTGTATAAGAACACTTTGTCAATATTAAAAAGTAAATTTAAGTAACACATGCAAAATCTTCGTGCGATTTTTTAAAGTAAACTTTTCCTAGTTCTCATTTTTAATGTTTTGCTACTTAACTGTGTCATGGCTTAACCGTTGACATTGTTTTGGTACAACTTAATCTTTTAATATTTATGTGTAACATTAAAATTTCCCACCGATAAAAATTTGAAGGGCTGTTTTAATCACAGAGAGGTATAAAATGCCTGCGAAGATTGCTTGAAGCTGTAGTTAAATTAACAATGTCTAGATTTGCAGTACTTCTTTTAGTTGTAGTTGCTTGCGGAGTTAAGGGTAAGTACAGAATTTTATATTCTTAAATAAGTCTTTTAAATATATAACAATATAAGTTATTGAAGATTAGGCGTCCCATTGGCTGTAATTTGATCTATGAAAGTAAAGAATTATAAATTTTTTCTAATAAGCAAAGGAGTATCTGAAAAAGCGTTCTTAAAGATCATAAAGTGCTTTAAAAATTGTTACAGAACCCTCTCATTGGTTAAATTCATTCTCTAAATATACTTGAAGTAAGTAAAATTTGGTGCCAGTTATGCAACACGTTCGATAATTTAGACGAAGTGTACACGAAGGACCAAGTGTGGCAACTGTATAGCAGCTTCTTGAAAAGATTATATAAATTTATTATAAATCATCAGCTTCAACATTCTTCTAGTTCTATTTTAATTAATATTTTCTCTATTGAGAAAACTTTAAAAATTCATTCTTAATTATTGCGGAAAACGTATTTAGCGTTAAAGGTTTCATTTAACTATAAACAAAGAGATTCCACTAAAACAATTATTTAACATTCGGTATATTAACATTCCTTCACGGTTATTTTTTCATTTCAAGTTTAGTACTTTAGTACATGTAGAAAAAATTATTAAATTGTAATCCCCTTGATAAATATTTCACTAATTGTTCAGTTCTACGAAATAGTGCCTGCTATTGGCATTGATAACAGTCGCACGTTGGGCGTCAACAAACAGCAAATTGTAAATTTGAAATTACTAAATTACCTTCCTTTCTAAATTTTCTGTACCTGACTAGTTCAACGGAAGTAATGGAATTTACAAAATGAAATCAAACACAATAATACCAAAAATCATTTATACATTCAAAGCAATTTTCTCTCATACAAAAGAATATAGAACATTTACTGTACCATCTTTTTAACAGAAAATTATTCCTGACAAGTACATATTTACTTAATTATTAAACCGTTCCTCGCCTAATCTTGGTTTAAATTTACAGAACTCGAATCTCTTCTCTTGTGGATAATTTACCTGTCTTTTACTTCCACGTAAGGTTGTTTGACCAAAAACCCATGACAGATAGTCTATTTAAAAGTCAAAGTGTTTTGAACTCTGACCACAAACTTTCTAATAAATACCCTTACAAAAAAATATTATATGATTAAGACTTATTTTACCTTAAATTCAAATTACAAATACTCAAATATCCGCTACAAACGAAAAACTCTAAAAATTATACTTGCAAAATCTAAAAGCATTTTCCAATTTGTATTACTAAATACTTCCTGCTTCCATTTTAAATTGATGTCAAAATTTAGCTTACAAAATCGCCAATATTATTTAAAATCTCCATTTAGAACATCAGTTACCAACGTATCTTTCTTTTAATTAATTAATTTAAAGTAGCTCTTGTATCAGTACTATCTATGTTGAAGATTATTCAATTCTCGTAATGTTTTAAAATAATTAAGTTCCATATTTATGCAGAGTGACGTTTTCAGAATGCCGCTTACTTAATAAAACAATTTTTCCCAAAGTAACATGTTCGCAGCTTTATGAATGAATCGAATCGAATTAAATGAATCTGTGCATATATAAAATTATCCCTATTCTAGAGTTTTCTGTTCCGTTTAGAACATAATACACCGTAATAATGTCACCTTTTTGAGAATTCCACAGTTTTAATGGCCTAAGTAGTGTCAAATCGCTGCTGCCGATTTTATTTATGAGCATCGCAATCAATGTTTATCTTTATCCAACGCAACGAGTTGATTGTGTCTTCGCAATTCCTTTCTACAGTAATCTATCGGTTTAATGGATAATGTTCATGTGGCTTTTTAGAATTAACGTTTGTTTATTGAATTAGTTTATACGACATTTCTTATTAATTGACGTATTCCTTTTCTTAATCCCGCAAATTCGAAAGTATTTTTTTAATGAATTTATGTTATACACACACGGGAGTCAATTTAAATGATTAATTAAAGCTTTAATTGCTTTTCCAACTGGTTTTGCACATGCAAACATCCGCATATTTATAATTATAAATAAAACATGTTCTACTGCATGTGAAGTAAATGGTTTTTCATTTTACATCTTACAATCAAGTTCGTATCTTTAAAAACATATGTAATGCGTTTTAAGGTATCTCAAGAGTAATTATTTTTACATATACGGCTTAAATTTGTACACACGGCGGTATTATTGATTTAAAATTGGGGCTTTTAAAAACACGGGAAGTGTGTTTTGCTTTGCACTTTAATCACTAAAAAGTACGCTTGTATTTATATACAGGATGGAACAATGAATCTTCGGAAATTTCTATTCTTTTCGGTTTCTTTTATATTTTGGTAGACTTTATTTATAGGCTTTGAGTTTCAATAATCGTGACCTCTTTATCATGTCGATGTATATATATATATATATATATATATATATATATAAAACTACTGTTATATATATATATATATGAGTGCATAAGGTGGTTTTATAAATTTTAGGCTCTTAAATGCAACTGCTAAACTTTTTTCTGTGCGCCTATGTATAATTAAAAGCAATATCTCTTCTCTTCACTGAGCTGGAACTGTGTATACATTAAGAAATTGTTTTTCGGTAGGATTTAATTATAATTTCAATCATTGGCAGAAGTTTTATTGTCAAGATATTCGGGTTTTCACAAATGATAAATTTAGATATATTTATTTTAGAGAACTTGTAGTTTGTTGAATCAAAACAACGCTTTTATCTTGATCCTGAAGAGAACCAAAGACCTAAATGTGAACGTCATGGGAGGCTAAAAGTTTATTTAATTCATTTCAAAAATATGTTTGTTATCAGTAGGTTTAATTGGTCCAAACAGTGAATTGAATTTTGTTTCGCGCCAAAACCGCTTCACAAAGGATTCTAATAAATAATTATTTTAGGAAATTTTTTAAAATTAATTTAGGTATATTGTAGATAGTTGTGTAATATAGTTTTTAAAAATAAATGTGATATGCAACTCCCCGGCATCGCTTTAGGCGAAATAACCCTTTATTATCATGTATCTCGTGGTGAGGATGGTTCTCACGTATTGTGGGGTGGACATATTGTTTTTCTGACCAAGCAAAACACACAACTTAAGAAGCGGTTGTGGTGAACACGTGCAAGGGCGGCTGCCAGGATTCATTCCTGTTTTGACTGCTAAGTCGTTAACGGCTTCTACTGATGTAGTTCGTTATAAACTACGTAGTGGAGTGTTTACCTGTCGTTTCTCTAACCCAAATCCACAATTGTTTCCGTTTTCTGTTGTAGAAATTAACAACTTACTTCATTCCATTACAAAAATATGGACTAGAAATGGCGTTGAGCAAACTCACGCCGTAAAACTGAGCAAAAGTGGACAGTGATTTTTTAAGTTTTGTTGGAAATCTTTGACGAGTGGAGCGCAAAAGCTTCGAATGCAGCTGGAAAAGAGCAGGATGTTAAATTTTGGTGTCAAACTATTGCATTATATCTTAAGGTTCATTTCTTCGTTCCCAGTTGGGTCAAAAGTGGCTTCTTGTTGTTGACGATTGGTTTTATAAATATACCATATTACAGCCATTGCGCAGTGCAAAAGCGCCCGTTATAGAGCGTTTTTAGAAGAAAAAGTTTTTCTCGTTTATGGAATATATCAGTTTATTATATGTGGTAATAGACGTCAGTTGTCTGGTACTATTTTTAAAAATATATGTAGTAGATATGAGATACAGAAGATCTGGTACACTGCTGTTTATTCACCACAATGTATTTTTGTAGAAAGGATCAATAGAACCGTCGGTACTGCAATTTCTTCTTATGTTAGTAAACATGAAACTTGAGATATAAGGTATATAATTTGCTATCAAATCAGCCAAACATCAAGATACAAATATTTTAGTCTTTGAACGTCATGTTCCCCTAAGTAGAAAATATTATGGTTCTGGTTTTGAGTCTTTGAGAGATGTTAGGGTCATTTCTGGTAGACCATTATATGTTTCTGATCGTCAGAGTTTTTAAAAATATTGAAGTGTGTGAAAATTTACATTCAGCATATGAACGGTCGTGTCACCAGTACAATCTAAGAAGAAGAAACATTGTGCTTATGATTGGTGATAAAGTATAGACAGCTAAGAAAGTGCTCGCTCATGCAGCTAAAAAATTTACCGCTAAGTTTGCGCCAAAATTTGTTTTAAGTAAAACGTTCAACCAACAAAGAAAAAAACGAGACGTCAAAGTGAGTTTTCTAAAATTCAGGAACCGATGCGTAACTTACGTACAAACTTGTTTACTTATCCTACAATAAACTTTTCGTTATAGTAGCGATAACTGAAGATTAATGCCCAAAATCACACACTATATACGAAATCTGAATATATCAATAACAAAACTTCATCATAAATTTCATTGCCCATCAACCATTAAATTTATAAATATTTGAATAAAGAATCAAGAGCAAATATCTGCAGTCAATATCTTTTTTAAAACCAATCATTAGGTTATTGATTAGTTTTCAAAATGAGGCATATAGTATAATTTAAAAATCTAACAATTAAAAATTTCCCTTTGATAGAATCTCCACTAAAACCAGTTGATTATTTATTCTATATTGTAGTAATTGAATAAACTTTAACCCTTCGAAAAAATTTTCACCTGAAAATAACATATAATGAGCAAATACCCTTCATTCAAATTCATAATTCAAAAATAACTCTGAGCTTCAGCAGATTATGGAATTACCTGACTACCTGACTGTCTCCGCAGTCTTTTCTGCTATACATTTTTTACCAATGGGATCGTACAATCATTGAACTTGTATCAACTGTTTTTCCTTTCAGGTATCTACTAAAGTTTGCCGGTGTTCTCCAACTGTTTAAATACCTAATGCAATTAAAAATTCTTGTTAAATATTCTCATTCACTAAAGTCCA
Organism: Platerodrilus igneus; assembly: GCA_036346225.1. Lineage (NCBI taxonomy): Eukaryota > Metazoa > Arthropoda > Insecta > Coleoptera > Lycidae > Platerodrilus > Platerodrilus igneus. Next base: position 1,565,134 of record JARFIW010000624.1, on the reverse strand, counting down.
TACAGAAATAATACACTATTAGTATTTTATTTTGTAAACGCTCTGTTTCATATATGATATAAATTTTTAAAAAGCTTCCCGGATATAATTAATAAACGGCTTATATTTTAATTAAACACTTATTCAACTATAGTTAAATTTAAAAGCAATAGAGCTTAAGGAGCCAAAAGGGTACGGTTTTATAAATTTGCTGCTATTTATAAGTATAAATATCGACGTTATAAACTAACGCTTCTTGTTTTTGCAAATATTCACAAAATTCTTGAACGTGTGAAATGTCAAAAATAAATTATTCTAGAAAAGTTTCGATAATCAGTTATATTCCGATAAATAGTGTCTATTTTTGTGCAATTACGTCAAAATTGCGTTTAAATCATACGAATATTTACCCTCTGCTGAAGTATACACCATTTTTGTAAGTCATACAATCAAAACTAGCATATACGTGATTTAATTTTGACAGATACCAGAAAAGATTTAATTAGATGATTGGGTTTATTTACTCGTTTTTAGTTCGGTGACATTTCGAAGGTTAACAAGGTTAAGATTAGTTTCGTCTGACAGAGGTGATTTCGTCTCACTTCATCTAGATTGCGAAGTCATTTACATGTAATATGGCATAGATTCAGAATTATTGAGGGGTATAGCTACTTATCTGTTGGACAAATGAATACTGACTGGTCTCCGATAATTATGTCGGAATGAAATATAAATAAACGTCTAGGAATTTTCATTTTATATTAATCCTTATTCCTGAGTATATAGGATGGCTTTATATATTGAGAACTCTTAATCAATGCAACTTTCAAGTTTATTCTACGTGCAACCATATATAATTAATAGAAATTTCTCTTCCTTTCACGTATTGTTGCATATAAAATTGAGATATTTTAAAGTTAAAGGAATGTCTACTTATAATTTTAACCATGTGTTTTCACGACACTCTTTAGAGCAATTCGTGGTTATTCATCTCCCACAGAAGAGACCCCAAATCAAAATAAATACAGAAGAATAAGGGGTAAAGAAAAGGGTCCGCTTCTGCTCACCTCACACTTTAAGGTATTGTTAAAAAGTGTCCAGTTCATTCTCGTGACAGAAACACAGACCCACTTGTGCTAAACAGTCAATTCTCATCGGCCGACGATTATAAGACGATACTTGATAGTTAACCGCTCATTTCCCAACAGGAAGTCTTGTAAATGTCTAGAAAAATGCGCTTAATTTAAACTTGTAATGTATTCTGGTCTTGGCACCAAAGTCTGCAATGTAACCGACCTGCGAACGCAGCTACAAATCTGTACTCTAACCTACCTGTGGATGAACGAATACCCTCTCTTGACAATATCTGGCCTCGTGATCTAGTCGTCTATGGCTGTGGCTAGTGACACCTACGTTGTGTGACCGTAACTTAACCCAAATATACACACTGAGATGGCATTAAAGCGGGAAGGTTTGAAATAAAACTACAATAGTTAATGACCCTACTTTAATTATTATATGATAACCTCACAATTAGGTTACCATCAATTAAACATGAATTACAAGAGCAAACAGGGTCGGACTCCCTGGGTTAACTCTGAGGAAAGAGCATCCGCAGAAAAACCTCAACAACTCTGCGCTTCTAACTGCATAAATACACCTCTCCAATGATGGGGCGGCGAATAAGCACCTTGTGCACTTTTAATAATACGGGATTTCAACTGTTACTTAGATATTCCACATATGAGACTAAAGAAATGTTAGTGTAGTCTAGCTAATCTTTTCTAGAAAGTACCGAGGACGGCTGAACCATTACTACCCGGCTAAAGTTGAAGAGGAATAACACTGGGAAGATAAGGACCTTGACTACCAATGTTCCACCCCACAGGGCCATGAAATGTTAGTAAATTCAACAAAGGCTCAAAAATACACGTTTATCGTACATACCGTTAACAGTTTCCAGACCGTTTAGCAATATGGTTCATAATGGCTAACCTACATTCTATCGTTGCATAAACATTACTACAAATACATTGACAAAAACAAATATTTATAAACAAACATGAACGTATGCCATGATAGTACCAAACAAAGGGCACAAATTGAATCGTCCATCTCCTACATAGTCATAATGCAAACACGTTAATACGGGGTCATAGCAGAGGTTCGCTATGATCACATCATAACAAAAATAATAATCTCAATATTAGTTAACGATAGAGTTGTAAGTTATAATACGTCAGACCCTTCAAACTAACTTATGGTTAGATTTTAAAGACGAGACATAAATTATGCAGTTATAAACGCACAGCTAAAACTGAAATAAACATTTAAACAATCTTTACAAGTTATTAGAATATTGAAAACAAATGATAAGATATGCGTGTAACAAATACTTATCAAAATTCTACAAAAACAATCAAGACCAGATTCGGGCGCAAAATCTTTGTATAAATTCATGTTAATTGAATACATTCGATCTAGTAAGCACACGTTAAGAATTATTCATTATGATTGCATCGGCTAAAACGTGCTTTTAAAAATTAAACACATCGTGACATTAAATTTACAAACAAAAAATATACATAACAACTTTGTGGTTAATTAAATTACTATCTTAAAGCACACCCAACTAACATTAAATAATGGATCAAGCTGCGATGCAATCAGATAACTTCAACAAAATAATTAAAAACATTACCTTTAATAATACCACCAGTAAAGCTTTTTCAACCATCCATTTTAAAATCTGAAGCAAGTTTAAAGACGCAGGTTACGACTTGTAAAAACGATATTCATCGCCCCAACGACGATAAATTTTGATGTCACAGAGTGCGTCCAGAAACCTGGAAGTGGTTACCGTGGTGTTCAAAATACTCTCAAATATCGAAATATACACTATAATATATGCAATAATTATCAACCAATGAGAATTGACTAAAAGAACTAGTATGGATCAGTACAAACTTAAAATTATAATGAAGGTATATATAAAAATTCAGTATTAAAAGCAATTTGATATGCGTCAAAATAATACGTAACAGTGTATACCTCAAAACGTAGATTATAATTCTAACTATTGACAAGTGTTCGCAAAACTATTGCAAACATGTGAAACATGAAGTAACTAGGCATTATTGTAATAAGGAAATTATTTATTTATTTATTTATTTATTTATTGTATGTTGGAAATATATTATGTGTAATGCAGAACGCAAAACTGAATATGTTTGGATAAACTTTCCTAGTTTTTTGGGTATAAAAAGTAAGGCTTAGAAATAGGAAGTCAGTACTTATTTGAAGCTGTTTCACCATCCACTGCAAGAACTGTAAATAGTACTCACAGATGTGGAATTGTAATAATTTATGACTTTATCAGTTATTGTAACGCAGTTAACATCAGAATTCAGCATTTGGACTTAGCGTCAAAACTACAGCATCGACGCCCAGATCTTCATATCGATTATCGATAACAAATGCGTTAGGTTCTGCCAACAAAACAAAATTAAATACTTTTATTGTTAAAGGAAACCAATAATCTAAATATAAACGTCAAAGAAAATTAAGATTTGTATTTATGGTTTTATTATCATGAGATATTTTATAAAGTAAGATTCTAGATTGAGTTTCTTAGAATAGTATTCTACGATTTATTCTAGCAATGTTGGATTCTGTATATAAATTAATTATTTACGATTATCCCCTCAAACCTGGCGGAACACAGCTAGATCTACTTTCTTCATTCCGTGTTCTCGTAACCTCTGCATTTTTTCAAAAGTCCCAAACCTGTCAAAATCAGGTGGCGTCCAACCTAATCACCAATCAAGACAGACGATTCCCAATGATGGCACTTCAACTCCCTGCAAGCCTTCCTCCTGAGTTATTTGGTAATATTTTCCATTGCGCTTATTGTTGAGACCAGCGATAACTCTTCTTATTACAAAATATTTGATAGGGTACTACACCACGGCTCTGTGCAATATCTATCAAATTTTCTGGATCACAGATAGACATAAGATTTAGAATCGGAGTTTGTCTGTATAATTATTAGTCAAGACCAGGAAACAGTTATTATTTATTTTTGTTACTGTTATGTTAATTTCAACTTAAAGCTGAAGATTACAGGTGTTCACTTCAGCAATTTTAAAGAAAATAAGATCAAATATGGTTGATTATTCGAATAACACTCTAGTCACATTATTATCATTTATTATTAGTGAGTAATACTGTTACATTTAACCTTCTATGGTTAAAGGCGACCCACATATAGGTAAGGTAGGATACCTGGAGGGGTTCAGCAGATCCCTTAAAAACTGAAAAAGCCTTACACTTGAGCTTTTAAAGTAACGGAATCGCTGACTGTACTTTCGAACTAGCTTCATTTTTACGTCACGCTGGAGCATAATAGTGGTCGTGGGATGAGATTATCAAAAAAATAAGGGAGGGGGCGCTACTGCATCAAACGATACTTACAAACAAAATACAGATAAATGGTAAGATACAGAAATCTTTAGATTATGGCGAACTTCAAAAGCAATAACTATCTTAGTTAAATGTAAAACAAAAATACATATAAGAAAAAACCTTAGGTCACTGTTTGTGCCCCATAAAGTACATTAAACAATATCCAAGTATTTGAACTATTCGAATAAACTTACTTTTTGTAAGAAATTCCTATGGGTCTTATAGTTGATATTTTCAAAAAACAATAACTAAATTTAAGGAAATGCAATGTTCACATATCCTAAACAAAGGAAAGTGTTTGTCTTAATGAATCCAACACTGAAATTAGATACATCTTATCTGAGTATTTTCTTCAAGACAAAGCACTGCATGACTTCAGACAATTAACAGATGTTGACCCATTCAGCAAATATCGCGTGTTTCCATTACCAATTTAATCGAACTTCATTATTACATTCTAACGCTCTATCGTCAAAAATTAATTATTATGCGGGCTGACTAACCAAACAAGTTTTTCAGCACGTCGTGAATCGATGTCTATCAAACTAAAGGCGGGCAACCATTCTTCAACCATTAATAATTAGGAATGAATACTTCTAATTATTGGGAACGTCGTGGCGTGTTTGATTGGGACCTAAAAACTAATTGCAATCTTAGGCCACCCGGATTCAAGTCATTTTAATTGAGTTATTATCACCGCAACATCATAAGAAAGAATGAACGAGATAAAACCTGTCCATCCGTCTACGATAACTTACAATCTCATCTGCGCACGCTCTATCTGTTACTTTACCAGAACAACCAATACACCAAGCAGCACGCATTAACCTCAAATACATTATAGAAGAGCGAGCGTATAGTAGAATTTAAAGGTACGTCTACATTATCGATAATTCACTTTCTCAAACAAAATTTAGGTATTCGTGATTGGTTTATAAGGGAAAGGGGAACATTACATACAATATATACAAAAATCTTGCTTGTAAATAGTATTGGAAAGTTGAAATGCTGCAATACGTTGTAGCATATTTACAAAAAGCAACTTGTTGGTTTTCGTTATAAATATTCAGACGTATATGAATATAAAAATGTCACAAAACGTTGCTTTCTTTTACTTATGCTTTTCCACATATGTAAATCTTCGTTTGACAACTTCGATAAGTCTATGCCCAATCAATGTCAGTAAAAACGACGTAGCTGCTAGGGAATTTATAAAACTAAGGTAACCAAATTTGGTAAAATAAAAAAAAACAAAATAACGTAACATGTAGTAAAATGGTTTATACTGATTACGTCAGAAAAGTAATACATTTGAAAATATTTGCTCAATTTATGTGATATATATTACCATGTTATAGGTTTACCATCTGCCAATGAGAAACTTGAACCAGAAGAAAGAGTTGTTGGAGGTCATATTGCACCAGATGGAAAGTTCCCATATCAAATTTCTCTAAGGAATGGCAATAATCGTCACTTTTGCGGTGGTTCCATTATCGACGCCAAATGGGTTCTGACGGCAGCACATTGTGTATTTGGGTATGTTCTAGTTAGCAGTTTAATTTAATTTTAAGAACAAATACATAAAATAAAACTAAATTTTCTTGAGTATGAGGTTATTGCAATCTTTTGATGCTATACACAAAACAAATACTGATCAATAAACTTACGTAACATACACGCGCATACGCATCTACACACGCGCGCGCGCGTACATCCACACGCACATTCTATAAAACCGTTGACCCTCGATCAGTTAGCAAAATAAGTCTAAATATGTATGAACAATATTGATACTGGATATCTTTACCGTATTTCTAGAAAAAGCTTTATTTTTTCTAGATATTGGTTTACTGGTCATTACTCTTAGAGCATTAACTAGTTTGTTACCGATGAATTTTTATACTGTTGCGGGTGAAACAATTTGCTCTACATTGACTGAGCGGGGACTCCGTTACAATAAAAGGGGTGCATCTGTTAACTATATTGGTCGGGAGTGGGTTTCTATGGGTAAAAGCAAAAAGAAAATAGAGAAACAATAAAAACTACATAACTGATAAATAACAAGGTTTCTAACTAAAAATTCTGCATTACATTATCTCTTACCCTGAAAGATCCTACCTCTGTCACTATCGAGAGGCGCCAAACAGTTTGTCGTTGCCAGCTTGGTGATGTTCTTGTTTATGTGGAGGACTGTTATTCCGCACAAACCCGGCTTTGATTATTCTATATTCGATTGTCACGTTTCTTTGTTTAAGTAAACTACTCCTTTCAGATCTGCCTTACACTGGGGTAGCTGGAGATCCTTTACGAATTACTACCTATTTGCTAAATAAGTTAAATAAAAATCCATCTATTGACATACAAAAATAATTCCTATAAATTACCTACCTGTAATCTGGCCAGGTGATTGATTATGAATAAATAAAATTAAATAAAAACCCTTAACCACAAAAAATATTTAAATTACTAGATACGTATTTCGACCACTATGTGGTCATCATCAGTAGGAAACCTCTTTAAAAAAAAAAAAAAAAACAACAACAATAATAATAATTAGCTGACACTTTAATGTCGGACTCGAGATCCCTTGTCATAGACTTTATGGGGATCCCGTGAATAGCGTACCTGGACTAGGTCCTTCACCGCCGTCAGGAATTGGAAAAAACATGGCGTTACGCGCAGTTTTATTTCTTTCGGACATCTGATGGAATCGCAGCAAAGATCATTGCTGGAGCATCGCCATGGGGTGTCTATGTCGTTGCTATAGGACATCGTTATACGCTCCCAGGGCTTGTATGAACTGGTTTTTGTGATCTTCTAGAGGTTCGTAAAACCTCTCTGCGTTCGACCTGAGCCATTCCTTGATGGTTTGCAGGTTATCTCTCTGTGAAGCTGGGCGTTATAAATGAACCAGGGAGCTCTGAAGACTTCTCTTAGGCCTTGTTATGAATCATCTGGAGCCTACGCATGTGCGTTTCCGCTGCGTTGCCCCACACCGCTGATGCGTATGCAAACGCCGGTCTAGTTAACGCCTTATAGAGCTTAAGCTTGTTCGAAGCGTTTAGCCTACTTTGGCGATTGGTCAAGGGGTATAGCAGATCCATAACTCCCTTGGCCTTGTTTGCCGCATACTCGATAAGAGCTTTCCAAGTGAGCTTCAAATCAAGGATCGCTCTAGATATTTGACGTGTACACGCCAAGGTATCGGTTCATCGAATGCTCTGACGTTGTCTCCAAGTCTCTATTCTGGGACCTCGACTCGCCAGAGTCTTAGGCACTCTTCGAGAGCATCCATCGCCGTTTGCAGCTCTGCATGATGAGGTGCGGAGCACGGGACCTGGCTAGAATGGCTGTGCCGTCGGCGTATAGTACTATCCTGGTGTCTGCCGTTTTCGGTAGGTCGCCTATGAAGGTGCTGAAGAGTGCCGGCGAGAGGAGAGAGCCTTAGGGGACCCTAGCCCTGATTCTTCGCCTCGTCAACCGCACTCCGTCCAGCCTGATGCAAAACCATCTATCGTGAAGGTAGGATTTTGTCAGTCGGACGAGAGCGCGTAGTAACACCCTCTCCACCATCTTGTAGAGTAGGCCATAATGCCAAACCTTGTCAAAAACTTTAGACACGTCCAGGAAAAGAGCCTAGGTGACAGAAGGTATAAGTGTTATCATGGCGTAGCGTGGGAATACCCGTTACAGTAGGCACGAAAGTGGTCTAAGGTTTGTTTATTTGATCAAATAACAAGTGGGAGGGAACTAGGAAATAAAAAAAGATGGAACAACGCACAAGGGGAAATGCAGAAGCCCTTATGTTTTGAGTACTAAAATTAACACCCTGAGGACATTCGATAGCGGTTCCCGCTAGACGGGACGGTGCCTGAACAGGAAAGTTATAGCTAATACATACAATGGGATCAATATTTGTGATTCAAGATAAACAATCATGATATCAGAGGAATTAGGATTTTCAATATTTTGTGCAAGACTATCAAAAATAATAAGAGCGTTAAATAAAGTATTTCTATTTCTCAAATTAAATAAATTTTAATTTTTAATTATAAATCTTAGTAAAATATTTACAACAATAATTTTTAATGTTGCAGCGTAGATTCAAAATACCGGCTGAGTTTATTCATTTAATTTAATTTGTAACATTAATGAGGCCCGTAACAATTGTACGAGTCTTACCAGCTTTTAGATCTAAATACTTTATAAAAGGTTAATAAAATTTTAAAATACTTAAGATCAACCTAAAAACACTAATAAATTGTTTGTGTTAACATTTCAACATATGCATGCCTAAATAATCTTCCATATTTTTAACTCAAATAAGTATTTAACGTAACAAAGCAATTTAACTATCAAAAAACATCTTTTTCAACAGAACAGTTGGTTCTACGTAATATAATAATTTCTTTAAAAAAAAATTTGTAGGGATTCTAAATCTAATTCATTAACAACTAATAAGTAGCGGTATAAAATTTCAAAGCATTGAAAATATAATTTTGTACATAGATTTATGAGCGATCAAACCTGCACAAACATATTTGTAACATTTAAGATCATAAACAAAAAAGACACTAGCAGTCATAAAAACCTTGGCTTACTTTATTAATTGGAATAAACAATAAGCGTTGCAGCTATTTTACCAAACAGTAATGAGGCGAGATCAAATTTAAATCCTGTATAATGGATAATGTTCACAACCAATATCTTCAGGTACATGACAATGCACCTGCACACAAATCGCCCACAAGCATTTATTCAATTCAGAATCTATGATTTGAATTACCGGAACACCCTCTGACTAATACCTGTTCGATTGACTGAAAAAAGTTTACAATGACGTCCATTTTTGTGTAACGAAGAGGTATTAGAAGCACTAATTTAATAATAAAACATTTATATAAAGTCTATGCAAAATGTAATTGAATTTTTTTATAGGCAAGATGAAAACTCAATGTTTGTAGCAGTTGGAACCAATTATCTAAACCAAGGAGGACAAGGTTACTTTATAAAAGAAATAATATGCCATCCCAGTTACAGTGAAAAAGGCAACCAAAATGATATAGCTCTGCTAGAAATAGCTGGCACAATTGCCTTTAATGCGAAAGTTCAACCTGTTCCACTTGCCAACACATATGCTGCTTCAGGTGTTTCCTGCGTGTTATCTGGGTGGGGTTTGACGAGTTACCCTTCTCAGCAAATTCCTAATCAACTTCAATATATTAATCTGCCAACAATTTCTAATGCTCAATGTAAGAGTAAATTGGCTGGATATCCAGTAACAACAACAAACCTATGTACTTATTTGGCAGCTGGAAAAGGTGCATGTAAGGGAGATTCAGGTGGTCCATTGTGTTGTAATGGATCTTTACACGGAGTTGTTTCTTGGGGTATACCCTGTGCTTCGGGAAATCCCGACGTATTCACTAGCGTTTCCATGTATAGATCGTGGATAGCTTCCAAAACTGGATTTTAGGTGATCAACTTCGATGAATGATATGCACTGAAAATATTATTTAAAGTGTTAATGTTTATCAAAATAAGAATAATAATTCTACAGATTAATACCTGTAAAAATATATGTTTCTATTTTGTATAATGTTGAATCATTAATTATATTAAAAAATTGTAGTAATTTTTGAAAATATATTTTCTTACGTTATGTTGTATTTCTTATACAAAACTTGTCAATATACAATATCATTGAATGATATAAATATGCCCTTCTACTCTTCGTCATACAAAGAACACTATTTAATTCTATACTTAAACTCTAATTTCAAAAATAGTATAAAAATTGGTGCAAACGTATTGATATTATCTTTCTTCCACGTAAGTTGCTGCTTAGAAAACTTTATAAAATGTACTACCCTTAAATGTTTATTAAATCATTGAAATTATGAAATGTTCAAATACCTTCAGCAGCATGTGTGAAAATTATAACATCCCTTTGAAAATGTTGGAATCGAAGTTTAAGTTTAATTAATAGTTCCAGGATTGGGAAATCCAAAAAACTGGTTAATATGACTTAATTTGGAAAGAATTAATCGCTATTAAAGCGTCTAAACTAGCCTAATTTCGAGTAAATGTTGTTCTGTCCTTGAACTGTTCTTGAACTCGTGTGAACATGTACAAATAACTAACGGAAATGAAATATATCTGGATCGGGAAATACCTTGGATGCTACCTAATCGCGCGGGTTGATAGGGAAACGCCCTAGAAAGAATAACAAAAAGGTGCCAAAATCTGAGATCAGGAGAGTAACTCTGGCTTAAAAACGTATCTGAAAGATCATTAAAGACGCTATTATTTAAACATAAAATGAACATAAACAACCCTAAGAACACAGACCTTATTAAAACTGCTAGCTGAAAGAAGGTTTCTAAAAGCAAACAATTTATTACAGCAAAACTGTAACTATACCGTTACATTAATAGAAAAAAAAACAAATATAAATGTCTTAACACTATTATACACCACTTGTTTCTAACGTTTTCATTACAAATACATAATACAATCTTAAGCAAGTATTAAATATAACGCAAATTTACTTAACTAGAATCTTAATCTGAACACACAGACGTACTATAGGTACGTTTCCTCAGTTCATGTAATAAATTTTAAATGTTTATTTAGTACAAACTCTCTCTCCCTCTCACTCTTTCTGGTATAGTTTCAGATGGATTTGTAAATATCTTATGAGTGACCGACTGTCGTTCAGGTGGATACCATAAGATACCTACAGTGACTTCGTCATCCTCAACATGTTTATCTCCAAGACAAAGTTGTTGGTCTGGGAATCAACATGCCCCTAAAATTGAAAATAACCCATTTGGTAAAGTATTATTCGAACATGATTGGACTGCTTTACAGCTTTGTTCGATAACTCCTAGTTCAGTCCACATAACTGACTTACAAAAGTGGCATGTTGATGGTTTGGGTGTTAAGTACAAAGTGTTTTAAAAAATGAATCTTTCCTTCAAAACATAATTCGAGACATAGTCAGCAAACTTCTGACGGATGAAAGAGTGCAAAAAGAAAATACCTCGTGTTGTTTTTGTGCCTAATATGTATGTATAATACTGATAGCAGAACTAGCACCTTCAAGCGGGATTTATTTGAGTCCACACAAATCTACCTATGAAGTCTTTATGCTCAGCCGGCGCGGTCTCCTTCAAAATCACTTGTGATCTAATATAGCCCTCTAAATACATACCATATGAAACGACATGTAAGTCTACAAACGTTTAAAATGTCTAATGTATCTATAGTTTTATGCTTCATAGAGATCTTCTATAAAGCACGAATAATTCTGAGCTAATACAGCTCGTGAGACAGGTCTTCGCAAGAAGAGACGAACAACTGTACAAACAACTGGTAATTACGCATGGACGGATCAAAAAATGAGCACAATGCGCAATCCACGATTTCATGCAAATCGCTGACGAAACATTACGAATTAGACAGATCAACATCTTAGGTAGCGCAACGGTCATGCACGAATTACAGAAACTCTCAGAACAATACAGACTGGACATATTACTAATACAATAACCTTACACAGATAACAGCTAAATTTATGGCATCTCATGTAATTCGATGATAATTAAAAGGAAGACAACCCGACGACTACCACTATAATTTTCCACAAGAACCTCACAGTGACAAAAATAGACAAAACACCAACGAACACAGCATGTGCTTAGAAATTAATTCCAGAATCGCTGGATCATGGATTATCACGACCACATACTTCTAATTCCAACACAATCCCAGATAATACTGGAACAATTTTGCGGGCATTTCTGCTGCCTTTGTGAACAAATTGATACTAATCGCGACAGACACAAATGGCAAATCTGCCCTGTGGCACAACGGACGAGAAAGAGAAATGAATACTTTAACTGATATACGCACACTGTAAAATGTTTGCGGTGAATTTCGAATAGCTAATTAGGAGAGAAAAATGGACTGTATATAAAATTTTAAATGTTATTGAACAAACAACAATAATTAATGTTTTTTCTAACCAAAGCAAAGCGTTTACTTTAAAGCATTCACCTGGATGAATTATGCAGCCGTGCCGAGGAAAAAACGATGGAACAAATACACTCTTTTTGCGGGTGAAGCAAAGCACATTTATAACGATAGCGGTTCTGTAGCAAAGCGGTTCATCTAATTTGTTCTATGTAGAACGTGTGTGTAAAGGCGATGCGGCTCGTTCGAATGACAAATCGATTCTCTCTTGTTGCTTCGTGGATATTCCTGTTAATACAGTTTGCACATGCGGAATAACACAGAGTTTTATCCTTCGCGGCACATGTTAGCGCGTGCTTCAGTAAACCAAAAAAATTCCACTCTAAATTTTTAATTTTTAATAAAATTGGCAGTAAAATTTACAATAAAAATGGAACACACACTAACTAAACATTCTGAACAAACCTTACAACCCATCAACGTACAGTAACGGCTGGAACCAAGACAAACATCGACATAACACTGACCAACGACAAATTACACGGATAAATACATAACTGATGGGTGACCGACAACGAATCGACCAGTGATCACATCTGGATTCTGTACCAAATAGGACCTAACTGCACCGAAATACACGCATGCACCAGCACAACACATTAAAAAATACAACCATAGAAAGTCAACTGGCAAAAATCTAAGGATACTTTTCAAACACCAACATACACGAACATGCCAGAAAACTGAACAATCCGGTAAAAATCGCAATCAATTCCCTGACAAAAACTCAACACAACACTAAAAAAAGTACCATGGATGCTGTAAGTAACCGCACTTAAACAATAATGTTGAATGACGAGAACAAAGTACTAAATATCCGCGACAAGGCAAGAACGACAGAACCATTTGACCGTATCGTAAAATAAAGGACAACTATACAAAATGGAACGACATATTTGGAAGGTATTTGTAGAAAGATACTTACGAATTGATACATGGGGAATGCCGCTTAAAGCAGTAATTCAGAAATGGAAAATACTAACGGCATACGCGACCTTAAAAAAACCTGTGGCGCGGAGATAAGAAACTGGAAAGCGACAGGAGACACGCTCATAACAGCACTGCTACCCGACGACAAACTGTAATACAAAACACTCGAACAAACTGCCATATGTAAACAAGTGACTAAAAAAATGTATACAGCATGTAACATCTCCTTTTAATTTAAATTAAAAGTAGCTAATATAAGTACATGTGGCCCGACCACATGGTACCGCACGGCAATGTGGTGCTTATGATTTATAGTCACCGCCAATAAATATGCTGAGGCATCACCAGATTGGAATAGCCCGCCATCTTTTTATCAAAACATAGGGGTTTTACCGCTTAATTAAATAACTAATCAAAATTCTATTCAGGAAGTTTTGTAAATCACGATTTTTAGAGTAATTTGATAACAAGTCCGCGCGAGGGGAAGTTAAATTACGTTAGTTAATAGTAATAAATATTTGCATAAATTTATGGCCAGCATGTTTAAGTAGGTCAAGTTTAAACGTAGTTTGTAAATAAGGAAGAAATAGTAGGATATTATGTAGGAAACTGGACCTTAACCCATCAATAAGGGTGCATTCGAAAGGAAATTGATAGGTTAAGAGTACCCCGAAGTTCTTTATGAACACGCTAAAGCTCCAGAAAGCCTAACAAAGAATCGGAAATTGATAAATACCAGCGTATTCAGTTTACGATGATTATTATTTTTTGAGTCTAAGATAGAGTAGTGCGAAACCATTCGCTAGTAATCGTTGATTACTAGAATATTAGAAAGAAAAAAAAGCTTTTATCTCGAGGGGAGCCTCGAGTAAATACAAACTGTGAGTAATATTTCGTGAACCGCATCGAAAGCGGTTCATTTCCATTTTTAAGTGATTTATCATCCCAAGTGTAACTGATTAAATAAATTGTGGGCGCGATTAGCGGTCCAGATAAACTGATTTCACTTAATTCGATTGGGAAGCGGACACGGATTGTAAAACACCCAGGTGCCCCGACCTTTTCACTTTCAATGTACGAAAGTGAAAGTATTTATAAACTCAACTAAATACCGTTAGCCCGACAAAGCAACCCTGTGGTGCAACCTTTAGCAAGTAGTTGTTGGTATAGCCATTATATGCATTAATAGAATAGACAGTGGAAGTGTTTCGTGCGAGGACAATAAACTACCCAAATACCGCTAGTATATTACCAACAACGGCGATACAAGTCATCCAGGACACTGACCCAAGCTCTGGAATTTGCACCTGATCGTATACGTAACTCTGGTAGAAGAAAGCGGCGCATGTAATGTAAGTAATTTTAATGTTAAAGTGGACCTTAAGGCGATTTATGACATACGTGTCTGTAGTATACAAAATAACTAGGTTAAGAGTATTTAGTTAGGGAATTAAGTATGCATAAAAATAGATCCGTGGTGTATTTTGTTTTTACATCCTAGTAAAGAAGTTGTTTGTAAAGGCTTATTTTTTATTTAAATAAGGTTGAATACAGTTAGGTAAAAGCTTGTAAGTGGCTCACGAACAAGTACTGGAAGTCAGGGTAAAGCTTTTTAAAAATTGAAATTCCAAAAAATTTTAAGGTGTTAGAAGTATCCCCTACCGTGTTTAATAAGGGATAATGATTATCTTTTAGAAATACTCTGTTGCAGGATTGTTATAAAAGAAAAAGTAAAAATAGGCTCAAGAGCTTATTTTTATATTGAAACTGTAGGTATTCGTTATAGGTGTTTTATTTGTCACAAAGACAAACAAAACAAACCAATATTAAACAAAGGGAGACGTTACAAGCAATAGACCTCGGAGCGGGGTAGGTAAGACTATTCGACCCTACATCGACATCCTCTCCATCTTAAATTACATCCCTTGTACGTGAACTGTATTGTTTTTTATAACACACATTCGTGTATATCGGTCGATCTAACATTTTGTTACGGTATATCGTGTAGACAAGGTGTTACGTTCTATTTCATAGTTAAAAATGTACTGCCTCGTTACTTTAAAAACACCTTTCAGTCCCAATCGTTTAATTCATCTTTGCCATACTTCTATAAATTCAAGTCGCATAGATAGACAACGAACTACACGCATCCTTCATTTAATCCACGAGTTCGGTTGTGTACATTTATTATAACGTACCCGTACGCGTTTATGTTACACTTGCTAGTTCCTTATCTGACATGTAAACTTGACGAATATGCATGGTCCGAAATGGCTTTTCCTGGCATTCATATAGTATTGGATTTTAAAAACAGTATGTGGCATAAAATGAAATTCTGTTTGAGATGTAATTTAAAAATATACTATTTTTGTGTCGTTAAAGGTTTGCTGGGCGAAGTAGAATTCATGTATTTTAGTAAAAGTTGTCGTTTACTTTTAAAAATAAAAGTCGTGCTTTTTTCCATCATTTGTTTGTCTTATGTTAGACCGACAATTTTAGTGATATTTCCTTAAACAAATGTTTGTTTGGTATTTTAAACATAAAAACAACTTCAAGTGAGATATGACACGATGGCCAATGTTGCCAAGCAGTTTCTGATCCTACAATAACAGGCAGAATATTAAGTAAAAAACGTTTAAAATGGTGGATTATTACGGTAAGCAAGTGATTGTTTTGTTTCCGTTTATATACATGACATTTATTTTATAACAATGAATGAAGGTTTTTGTATAAAATTTTTTTAATGGGAGACTGCATTGAAGACAATCAACTGCAACGTACTATAATTAAATAGGTTGAGCATTAAGATGAATGTTTGACGATGGAAAATATGACAAACTGCAACTTGAACTTGTTATAACCCCGCGTCGCGTGTTCAGAGGCACTACAACAGTTGGCAACACTGATACTATCCACGTTCACATTATTGCACAACAAAGATATTATGACATAATTGCGGGTCAAATTGTATCACGTACCAAATACGTTTACAGTGATATAAGTTGTACCTTAAAAAGATAAAAATGTGGAACGCTTCACGATTTTGCGTGTCATCCTTGCGCAGGGCCCATGCTAATCTCCGGGTATCTCGTTTGTTGAGAGTGGGTTGCGTTATGCCATCGTTGAAACCAGATTTAACGTCTTCCCTATTCTTCGTTCGTAGGTAGGGCGAAGGAATAAAGGTGAAGGCAACATAAGGAAAAAACCTACATTCTAAAAGAGAAAAGACAAAAAGACACCGGCAAACGTCACCGTTCGACGTCTCGTTGGCTAATAATGTCGTGTCACACACCGCGCACTTGCGCCATTACTCTGCTTCCGCACATTCTTAATTATTAAAAATTTATTTAATAATTTCTAAGTTATAGTGTAGGCATACTATCGGTTTTAATTTACTTACCCAGAAAATTGTCATATCTGCAAGTCATTCCTTGTTCTATAAAATTTCATATTCCTAGTATCCAGTCAGGCACGCTGCATTCGCATGATCACCGTTGTTCAGTGAACTTTACGGAATGTAGTCGGTCAATTCCCACCAATAGTAAAAAATAAGGTATAAGGCTATTGCGTCATTATTATTATGGTCAACAGTGGTAGTTTATTCAAGAATGAGACCGACCTCTTTTACAAATTGTAATAAATAATTTAAAAGAATATAATAATAACCCACTCCATAAGGCAAACATCAAGGCTGTTACTGCCCCTAATTTGGGGTCTTGGCAATCTGCTTTTCCTATTTCGTCATTAGGCATTCTTCTAGACAACCAATCTTTCAGAATAGCTATTGGTTTAAGGTTTGGTTGTCGGTTATATACACCTCACACTTGCATCTATGGAACAGAAGGCATCCATGATAAAAGTTGTAAATTCAGCACTGGACGTATTTCTAGGCATAGAGAAATAAACGACTCAATCAATCGTGAATTAACATCCAGCGATGAGCCGTCTGTACTTGAACACAACAGTTTTAGAGATGGTAAAGACCTGACGGAATAAGCTTAATCCAAAGGAAGTTTGAAAAAGCAAGTATGTGGGACTTTACTTGCAACGACACATGTAAATGAATGTGCTATTACTGTGGAGCGGCTGCTTTATTGGGAGAAAAATTAAAAATAAACAAAGATTCCAAATTGTCTGACCAATACATATTCATTCCTGTAGCAATTGATACTCTAGTAAACAAGGCATTTCTTTTCTTAAAGAAATCGGCAAAAGAATATTCAATAAGACTCTGACAACAGAGCCCGCAATGAATCAGCATTTCAGAACAAAGAGGTAATGCAACATCTATTCTATTAACTATTCCACATAACAAAAGCCTCGAATATGTTAATGTACTCACTTCAAAACTGCATGTTTTAAAAAATAACAAATATTCATTACAATATAATAATAATGCCATACATAGTTCAATTCAACACAAATTCAAAAACGGTAGCCAAGATCATTCTACATTCACAAATAATTTAAACTCTTTTCCCTTTTATTCAGACTCAGTCAACCACGATCAACAACAAATCTCAAATAATTCACACATTGTCGCCCAAAGATCTTTCATTAGCGTAAATTCTTATTTTTCGAATAATAGTCGTAAAATAAATTTAAAAGTCCAACAATATTAAACTTAAATAAGAACATAAACGACAGACAAGAAACATCTTTTAATATTCCTACAAAATTACCAATAAAACTTTGTTTATCTAAAAAGTTTCAAATATCAAAACCATTTACACTTCAACTACACCAAAAAAAACACCGCATTTGTTGGATATTCCAGACGACAATGTATGGAAAATATACCTGAAAATCGACTTAAAATATTATTACAAACAATACAAAGCACTAATACAGAGGATCCTTCCCAAAATAATATTGTCGCAGAGTGCTGTGAACACATAGTTTACATTTTGGGAACATTTAAAATACTTTCTAGAACAGAAGATTATGTCAATTGTATGACAGACATAAAGAATATTACAGATGTCTTAGTTCAAGTTTGTTCAAAGGATAATGTATTATCCTCAACGTTAAGGGCATTGTACAATTCTATATCAGACCGTACAAAACAGCAGCAACCTACAATGTCTATTATTTTACAACTTACTGATACTATTACACTATCTGATACATTACAATGGATCATAGATTCTGATCG
Source organism: Platerodrilus igneus (assembly GCA_036346225.1). NCBI lineage: Eukaryota > Metazoa > Arthropoda > Insecta > Coleoptera > Lycidae > Platerodrilus > Platerodrilus igneus. The sequence continues at coordinate 1,546,569 of JARFIW010000624.1, read as the reverse complement.
GGTAACTCAGGGAAGGTGGAGCGAAGTAGGCACCCCTAAAGTTCCACCTCCCGGAGCAGTGAACTGTAATCGTCGAGGGGGATACACTAGGGGAAGAAATGCGAAGATACGAAGGACCGAATAGTAGGAAATGAACACTATTGCAATATAACAACTCACAATGACAATATAGCGAAATTTATGGAGTGAGTAAATTAATTAATTAATCGTACACCGTGCAGTAAGAGGATCAAATATTATAACGTCAATAAGAATTAAAAATACAGCGAAAAGCACAATTTACAGTATATTATATTTCTGAATTATCCGAACTTGTATAAGCGCACTAATCACACTATTAATAATTTAAGTACATATGCCGTTGTATCAAGTACACTAACGTATTTTTTTATGATACGTCAATGGAAAGGGTCATTGCATTAATACCACACAAGCACGAGATAACTTGTTGTGATACCAGATTAAGAAAATGGTTATTAATTACGATTATAACCGGAAGGATCAATAATGTTTGGACGATTTGTAAGATATTTACATACATCCGGAAGAACACGCACCTGTGTTGAGAGAATACAAATTACTACGAATAATGATCGCTTCGTATTTAAGTTAATCAATAACTATTACGATAGGAACGAATTCATTACAATTTTGCACACTAGAAATAATTTATAGAACAGCGTTTTAGCATAAAGATAATTACAGCCCGCGCGAATACGTCTGTAACTTAGGAAAGTTGAAGCAAAACTCTGTTGTTTGTTTATCAGAACGAAGGCAGGTGAGCGCTGCACGTGCCTCAAGGTTATCTTCCTGCCTGTAGGACAGGCAATTAAATGGAATTGAATATTGATATACTCTAATGAAATAAGAATAGAGCATTTTGAACGTAATTAATCTTATAGAAAATAAAGAGGATTTTATGAATAAGAAAATAATTTAGGAAACTCCAACAGATTCTAAAAACTCGATAGGTAATATAGAACTAGAACTTCAAACGCTATGTAACTGGTTATCACATTGGACATGGACAAGTAACTTAGGACTACTGGTTCCTTATTTTATGCACGGTTTAGAGGCTGCACAACATTACATTGTAATAGAAACCTCACTATCTCATATTGAGCAATTATTGATATTAGAACTCATACCAGAAAATCGTAAATCAGTGGAACCTGTAGTTCTATATATGTGTTCCAAAATACTTGATAGGCCCAAGACAATACTCAAAATTAAACCTCATATGGCTAAAGTTCTTAGTTTCTTATATAAGGAAAATACTGAATCTAGTCGTTTATATTCAGAATAACGTTAAGCTATGTATTTCTCTAACCAATCATTTTCCTGGGGAAATAGAGATGTATGAGAATTTGTTACCTGCATTACACGCTTGCAGTTCAGCATTAAATCTTAAAAAACCGAAATTAATAACATGGGCTCCGTTACAGAATAATATACGAAAAGTTAGTTTAACCAATTTAGGGAATATTTGTTATATGAATAGTATTTTACAAACACTATTTATGACAAAACTTTTTTGTAACGTTATCTTTTTAAATGCAAAAAATATATCACCATTATTTTCAACATTAAAAATTCTATTTGCATTTCTACAATATTCTCCAAGAACTTCACTACCGCCACATGAAATATTAAACCTTGCAAGACCACCTGGATTTCAATATCGTTATGAATATCTAGGTTTTTTGTTAGATGCTCTATATGAACAACAGATAATAAACGAAACTGAACTTCTTGGAGATGATACTACAACAAGGTCATCTCTCATACGACCAACAATCATTCAACGATAATTTATTGGCAAGTATGTGAGCATATATAAATGTGACGATTGTAATAATCAGAAAACACATACAGATCACTGTCGTGAATTACAGCTATCCTTCTCAAAAATCGCTTGCAATCAGTCCTTGTCGGTACAAAAACAATCTTTAACCAGAAAAACTAAATTGGGATAATAAATATGATTGTGATACTTGTCGCATCTTAACGAAGGCTGAAAAAGTTATTAAAGCTGTAGAACCTCTTAAGAGGTTAATATTACCTTTTTTTATATTTAATGTTAATAAGTTATTATCCAACCATTGTATTATTTGGTCTAAGCAGTTAGATGCTTTACTTTTTACACGTTCCCAGTCGGTATCATCCACAATTAAGACTGTATCATCTGCAAAAGATATGATATCATCGTTAATATTTAAACTTAATAGATCATTAATATAGATAAGAAAGAATATCGGACCAAGTACTGTACCTTGTGGTACTCCATATTTTACCAATTCACAATTACTCTTGATGTTATTTAATATTACATATTGTTTACGATTTGTTAGATAACTCCTAAGAAGGTGCAGACAAGTACCACGAAAACCGACACACTTGAGTTTATATAAGAGGAGTTTATGACATACTGTGTCAAATGCTTTCTGCAGATCCAGGAAAACTGCAATGACAGGTTTTGATAATTCCATGGAATCATATATTTTTTCAGTAACAGCAGTAAGAGCATTATTTACCTCCATGGATGCCCTAAAACCATACTGATTTTTGGATAGTATGTTATGTTTATTCAAAAAATCTGTCATTCTGCTTTGTATTGCTTTTTCAAATATTTTTGCTAAATTTGAAACTAAAGAAATAGGTCTATAATTTGTTGTTTCATTTTTGTTACCAGACTTGTGTATTGGTTTAATGATAGCAATTTTAAAATGATCAGGGCAGGTTCCTTCACTGAAAAACTTATTGATTAATATAACTACAGGTTGTATGATATAGTCTGCAGTTTTTTTTTAGAAAAGCAGTACTAATATAATCAGAACCAGAAGCTTTATGGTTTCCAAATTTTAGTATATATTTCCTAATTTCTGATTCAGTTACTGGTTTTAAAAAACATGAATACTGGTTTAAGTGAATATTGCTAGGCAAAGTACGAGATTGAATTGCAATGTCTTTTATTTTTGCTGCCATTTTTTCACCAATGGTTGCAAAAAATTTGTTGAACTCATCTACCGTTTCTTTATCATTATTTGTCTGCGTGCTATTTTGTTTGAGTAACTGTAGGTCATTATCTTGTTGTTTATATTTTTTTTAAGTACAGTATTTGTTACATTCCATAGTGCTTTTGAATCTTTATTTTTTAGTTTATTGTTAAAGTAATTTTGTTTAGATACTCTAATAAGTGTAACTATTTTATTTCTATAGAATTTATACAATTGGTTGAGGTACTGATTGTCTATGTCATTTTTTAATTTTTTGTATATATTGTCCCGTACATCAATAGATTTTGCTATTCTGTTTGTAATACATTCACTCCTTTTCTTTATTACCTTATTATTAACTTTTATACTAGATAGGTTAATATACGATTGTAATTTAGAAATAAAAGCGTTACATGCAGTGTTAACATTCATATTCACAAGTTCACTCCAGGATTCCTTTTTTAAATTTTCAATGACTTTATTATACAAGATTATATTATGTTTACGATACTGTTTAATAGTTGAAACAGGTACCCGGGTTTTAAAATCAAAACTACAACCAAGGATAATGGGGTAGTGATCTGTAATTTTACTATTTAGGATTATAGGCACAAGCTTGTGGTTTGATAACTTAGTTTTAACAAAAATATGATCAATACATGACTTTGTTTGCTTTTCACATCTAGTAAAATCGTTGATGGAAGACGAAAGCCAAATTCAAGCATTAAATGTAATAGTTATGCCTGTGTTGTACTTGCTAGTATATCAATATTTGAGTCACCAATTATGATTTCATTTGTTTCCAAACAAATATGCTCTATATATTCATTTCAACCAATAAATTCATGATAATCTATAGTTGGAGGCCTATACAATGCATTTATGACTACTTTAGTATTATTGCAAAACAATTCTGCCCTTGCAAGATTTATTTTATTTGTGCATATTACATGTACTTTGTGTTTTATTGAATTTTTAATATATACAATAACCCCATCATTTTTACAACTTTTTGCTTCATTATAGTAATGAGTATATCTATTTAAATCAAAAAGTGCTGGAGATTCGCACTGAAAAGTTTCACCTAAAACTATCACATCGAAAAGATTATTATAAATTTGCATTAATATTTGTAACTCATCATAGTGTTTCCTGATACTTTTGATGTTTGTATGAAAAATATTAAAGTTCGCACCCTTACAGTTTAAGATATCTATGCAGTCCTTGTTTGTATGAGCAGTGTTTGTTTTTAATTTTTTATTATATATATCATGTAAAAGATTTTTTAGCATAAAAGTCGTAAAATAAATTTAAAGGTCCAACAATATTAAACTTAAATAAGAACATAAACAACAGACAAGAAACATCTTTTAATATTCCTTCAAAATTACCAATAAAACTCCGTTCTTCTAAAAAAGTTTCAATTATCGAAACCATTTACACTTCAACTACACCAAAAAAAACACCACAATTGTTGGATATTCCAGACGACAATGTATGGAAATATACCTGAAGATTGATTTGAAATATTTATTTATTTATTTGATCAGCAGTAATACAGAGTATAAACCCCAATTACATAGTGCTGAATATCAGTATATAGAAAAATAAATATCTCATTAAAATAATAAATTACATAATATAGCAATTTCGTTAGAACAAGTATTAAAAATATCATAAATTATTCTTAAACTTAAGCATTAAACTAATTACTTTTAAAACTTTATATATACTGGAGATTCAGAAGTAGTAACAAATAATAAAAAATTGGGTCTCAATTTAATTAAGGGAACATTAAAGCAAATAAGCGATAATAAGGATGGCATAATTATCTTATTTAATAGTTTATATATAAAGACAACACTCAAGTAGTGCTTTCTATTCATTAATTTTGATAAGCTTACATCAATTTCCCTATGAATCAATTGCCTTTGATTATTATATGAGATGCATATCGGATAAAATGGGTATATATGAGTAATTCTAAAATATAAATAATGACAAAATCTTTTTTGAATCATTTCTAATATATTAGAGGTGGTAACAGCTTGAGGAGACCAAATAATAGAAGCATACTCTAGTTGGAATCGAACTAAGCATCTATAAAGAAGGGTTATAACCGACAGATTTTGCAAATGGTAAGAGTTTCTAATAATGAAAGAGAGACTCCTAGCACCTGAATTAGCAATACTCTGAATATGTTCTTTTAAACTAAAATTTGAAGTAAATAATATCCCCAGATCCTTCAATTTAAATATACCAGCGATACTATTTTTATTGATTTTATATTCAAAACTAATGGGTTTGCGATTTTTGGTGAAAGTTATCGACTTGCATTTATTTATGCTGAACGACAAACCATTAGAATGGTCCAGTTGGCAATTCTATCTACATCTTGTTGTAACAAGAAACATTCTTTGATTTATACGTTTGAAAACTTTCACATCATCAGCATATAAGAGGCACTGTGAAAACTTTACACATTTTGGAAGATCATTAATGAATATAAGAAACAATAGAATCTTGAGGAACACCAGATTTGGGTGTAAATGATTTAGATACACAGTTATCAATTTTTACCTTATAAATTCTTACCGTTAAATAAGGTTTCCAAAAATGAATGATATGTTGATCAAAATTAAATGCTTCAAGTTTATTCAACAGAATGTCATGTGACACCTTATCAAAAGCTTTAGTAATATCAGTTAATCTAACTGGGAATTACATTCCACAGCCAGAGCAATCTGATGTGAAAACAGTAGTAAGTTAGTAACAAGTTTATTTCATTCTAACAAAACCATGTTGTTGAGGCACTAAATAGTTCTTAACATGCTCATATGCTCATAAATTTGATCAAACAGTAGAAGTTCAAACACTTTAGCAAAAGACGACATACACGCTATTGGTCTATAGTTGATTGTTTTCTTTGTTTCCCTCTTTAAAAACAGAAAAGATGCGAACAGCCTTCCACTGGTCAGGAAAGGTGGGCGTTTGTATACAACGATTTAAGATGTTCGTTAGAGGCAAGCCAAGTAGGTCAGCACAACCTATAATGACATTATTACAAATATTACAAAGCACTAATACACAGGATCCTTCTAAGATAATATTGTTGTTGAGCGCTGTGAACACAGTTTACACTTTGGGAACATTTAAAGTACATTCTAGAACAGAAGATTATGCCAATTTTATGACAGACATAAAGAATATTAAAGATGTCTTAGTTCAAATTTGTTCAAAGAATAATGTATTAGCCACAACATTGAGGGCATTGTACAATTCTATATCAGACCGTACAAAACAGCAGCAACCTACAATGTCTATTATTTTACAACTTACTGATGCTATTACAATTATCTGATATAATAAAATGGATCATACATTCTGAAAACTCGATAGGTAATATAGAACTAGAACTTCAAACACTATGTAACTGACTATCACACTGGAAATTGAGAAGTAACTTATGACCACTGGTTCTTTATTTTATGCAAGGTTTAGAGGCTGCACAACAACATTACATTGTAATAGAAACCTCACTATCTCATATTGAGCAATTATTAATATTAGTACTCATACCAGAAAATCGTGAATAAGTGGGACCTGTAGTTCTATATATGTGTTCCAAAATACATGATAGGCCCAATACTCAAAATTAAACCTCATATGGCTAAAGTTGTTAGTTTCTAGTTTCTTACAGAAGGAAAATACTGAATCTATTCGTTTATATTCAGAAGAACTTGTTAAGCTATGCATTTCTGTAATCAATCATTTTCCTGGTGAAATAGAGATGTATGAGAATTTGTTACTCTTGCAGCTACATTAAATCATAAAAAACCGAAATTAATAACATGAGCTCCGTTACAGAATAATATACAAAAAGTTGGTTCAACCAATTTAGGAAATATTTGTCGTATGAATAGTATTCTACAAACACTATTTATGACAAAACTTTTTTGTAACGATATCCTTGTAAATGCAAGGAAACATATCACCATTATTTTCAACATTAAAAATTTTATTTGCATTTCTACAATATTCTCCAAGAACTTCACTCCCGCCACATGAAATATTAAACCTTGCAAGAACACCTGGATTTCAATATGGGCAACAATACGATAGTTATGAATTTCTAGGTTTTTTTGTTAGATGCTCTACATGAACAACAGATAATAAACGAAACTGAACTTTTTGGAGATGATACTACAACAAGGTCATCTCTCATAGTACCAGCAATCATTCAACGATAATTTAATGGCAAGTATGTGACCATATCTAAATGTGACGATTGTAACAATGAGAAAAACATACAGCTCATTGTCGTGAATTACAGCTATCCTTCTCAAAAACTGCTTGCAATCAGTCCCAGTCGGTACAAAAATTATTAAACTACAATCTTCAAGAAGAAAAACCAAATAAAGATAATAAATATGATTGTGATACTTGTCACATCTTAACGAAGGCAGAAAGAGTTATTAGAATTGTAGAACTTCCTAAGAGATTAATATTAATCCTCAAGAACTTTCTATATGATACAGACTCACATAAAAGAACTAAATTACTACAGCGTTGAATTTATTTGTAAAACTCAAAAAGATTTAGTATGAATTATATGCTACAGTGATACATGTTGGATAGATTTAAATTTGGGTCATTACTATACATATGTACGTGATGGTAACATCTGGTATAAATTCAATGACATTATTATTACCCGAGCTGCTTTTGAATACTTATCTGATGAAAGAACACCTGCAACACCATACATACTAGTTTATCGCAAACAAGATTGTCGAGACCCGATAGTCTACTACAGTCGGCTCTATCATCTGAATCAAAAGATCTCTTATTAAAAGACTATTCACAATTCGATATAAAAAATATAAACAATTTACTCCAACACTAATATTAAATTAAATTAAATATTGTAAAGTAATTAAAATGGAGCATATACAAGCATATTTGTTCTTAGGTGTTCCAGTTGTGTTTTAGTTTGTCACTCAAGTTTGTTGTTAACGTGTACGCACAATGATTCTCAATAATTTTAAGTATGACATATGTACCTTGATTCTGTTGTATATACATATAATGTACTGTATCATTTTGTATATGGTGGCAAATATGCTACTACTACTATTATACAAAAGTTGTATATAAATATCATTTCTGTTATAATGCCAATTGAATAACAAAATACACATGATAGGGAACCCAAAACTACATTAAACTAATAAGAAACATATGCTGCAATGAGCAAATACCCTAAATACGCAATGTTCTCTTTATACAAACAAAAGAAATATTTGTATAAGGGCTTTAAAAATGCATAAAAAGTAGTTTTAGGTAGCTTTTATGATTTATTAACTAGTGCTTGGTTACTTAACCATGTTGTAACTTTTAACTAATAAAGTCTTATGGTGTTAGTTCTATTTTGTAATTTTAAGTATATGCGGTAGTACTAAACTTTCCAGTAATTGAAATTAGGACTCTGATAGCAGAAAGGTATAAATTACCCACAATTGTTCTTTTTAGCAGTAGTTGTATTAATAATGGCTAAGTTAATTCTTGTTTTAACTCTAATTATTTGTAATTTGTATGGTAAGTATTGTTACATTTACATATCATTTTTTTAATATACAAGCGTTGCACTTGAAAATATTTTTCTTGCTTTTAGAGCACGTACATAAAATTTCCCATTTTTGGTTGTGTAAACTTAAACCAAATTAATATACTAAATATGTATTAATTTTTGTTGAATTAGGACAACCAAACAAAGCAACTTTACTTAGCTTTGAAATTGAAAACTAAATTTTACCATGAACCGAGAATAAGTTTTTCGTTAATGTCTTGCATTTAGCCATATTGTCCAATTTGCTAAAAGTTTTTGAGTTAGTCTTATTTCAACATATCTACAGTCATGGCAAGACTTACATTTCACCTAGTTAGCATGGCTTTATTAAAAAGCAGTTCCTTACAAACTTATGTGGTTTCACTCAATTCGCTGCAGAGGTATTAAATGGTCATGGTCAAGTGGATGTTGTCCACACTGATTTCACCAAGGATTTTGCAAGATTATTTTTTTGTATGCTATTGGAGAAGTTAAGATGCTTTGGTTTTAGCAGTAAGTATATAGCTCCACTCCGATTTTGTCTAGAAAACAGACCACATCAAATTGTATACAGTGGTTATGTCTGATATTTATCACTATGTCCGGTGTTTCCCAGGAATCGAACTTAGGACCTTTACTATTTCTACTATTCAATAAAGACATATGTGTCAATCTAAATCGAACGTATTAATGTTTGCAGATAATTAACAATTTTTTCAGCAAATGAAGTTAGTTGAGAACTGTAATATCATGCAATTAGATTTAGACATGTTGCCGAAGGGGTGTAGAAATAGGGGGTTATACTGAATATTAATAAATTTAAGGTGCTCACATTTACGCAAAAAGTAAATTCGATTGTCTTTGATTCAATTAAATTAATTCAAAATTTTAAAACCAATGATTTGGATGTAAGGATACACTATCAGTTGACTTTTGTTACCCATATTAAACTAGTTGTAGCTGCTGCTTACAAAATCTAGGGATTGCACAACTGTAACCATTTCACAAACCTCTCTTCTCTGAGTGTTTTGTTTCACTTTTGTACGTTCAAAACTTAAATATTGCAGTGTTACGAGGGGTGCTTGATATGTATCGGGAATAACTAACAAAAACAAAACTTAAGGTGTGAAAACTTATTTACTATTTTTCAAAATATTTTTCACGATTATTGATACACTTTTGCATGCTTTGAAACCAATTTTCAAAGCATTTTTTGATTCCGATTGAGAAATCTCCAAAACATGGGTTTTGAACGCATCAATCATCTCTTCTAGTGTCGAAAATTATTGTCCCCGCAGTTTGTTCTTCACGTGATTCAGCATTGTCGGTTTATTTTTCTTATTTCTCCGAAAACTTCTAACAAACAAAGGTTGTATACCAAGCAGAATTAACTATTCTACAATCCTCTAAAACAACGATCGTAACATGTCCATTTATTCCGAAAAAACAGTCAAACATTTTCTTCAAAGTGCTTTGAGTGCGGACAACTTTTGTTGGATCTCGTTCATCATGGAATACCCATACAGTGGACTGCTGTTTTTTTTCGGGTTCATACGAATAAATCCAAGGATTGTCACCTGCGTTTGATGCACCGCAATCGTATGTTTTGAGCTATTGTCAAATTATGTGGAATCCAACGTGGACATTGCTTTTTCACAGTTAAATGTTTATGTAATATGGAGTGTATACTTGTCATACTAATGCCTAGGGATGCCTGAATCTCACGATAAGTAACATGACAATCTAGCATTATCAATTCGCACACAGCATCGATATTTTTTGGCACAACAGCCAATTTTGGACGACCTTTAAATTCATCCGCAAGCGAACTACGACCATGATTGAATTCACTATACCAACGATATACATTGGTTTTAGTTAAAGCTTTTTTTCTAAAAGTCGAAATAAATTTATTCCGGCACTGTTGTAAAGATAATCCACGTCGGAAATCGTAAAAAAACATCGCACGAAAATGTTCACGAGTTAATTTCATTTTTTGGCCGAGACGAAATTTTCAACTCAATCAAAAGAAAATAAATAGTGTTCATATGGCAAAATGTTATAAGTATTGTTACAATGCAAAATTGGCATTGTACACTTTTAAATTTGTGAGTGAATTCCCGCCATTATTTTTAAAATAGACTTGTTCATTTCCGTCATTACGGACAGTTGCGTTTGCATAAAAAGAATGCGCGGGCGCGGAGTGATGGCGCAAGTGCGCGGTGTGTGACACCACATTATTAGCCAACGAGACGTCGAACGGTGACGTTTGCCTGTGTCTTTTGTTTGTCTTTTCTCTTTGAGAATGTAGGTTTTTTCCTTATCGTTCCTTACCTGGTTTTCCTTCGTCCTGCCTACGAACGAAGAAGAGGGAAGACGTGAAATCTGGTTTCAACGATGGCATAACGCAACCCACAACCCAAACGAGATACCCGGAAATCTGCATGGCCCCTGGGCAAGGATGACCGCCAAATCGTGAAGCGTTTCACATTTTTAAGTGAGTACTTTTTATCTTTTTAAGGAGCAACTTGTATCATTGTAAACATATTTGGCATGTGATACAATTTGACACGTAGTTATGCCGTAATATCTTTGTTGTGCAATAATGTGAACGTGGATAGTACCAGTGTTGCCAACTGTGGTAGTGGCTATGATACGCGCGACGCGGGGTATAACAGTATGTATACTGTCAAAAATTTCAAACTATAGGTTAAACGTCAGATCGCACCTAGCAACACTAGTGTTGTCAGTTCCTGATACATATCAAGCACCCCTCGTATCTGGAACTCCTTCTACAATAATTACAAGATCTTACTAGGAGTTTATAGGAAGTTTTTTAAATATATAAGGTACAAAATGCATGGCATCATCTTATCAGAAATTTTTACCTTGAAATACTGTTGAGCACTATTCAATTTGTCATGTGAATCCAGATAATTTCTTCAAGCATTACCCTTTTCTATACGATCTTGCACAACAATATAGACTGACTATATACTACGGATAAACTTTTTTTTTGTTCCTAGGCACAATAGTAGAGTTAATAAAGTATTTCGTCTATCAGCCTGTAAACCAACACGTTTCTGAAATCTCCTTTATATTTCATGTGTAATAATTTTAGTCAAATATGTAGCAACGCAAATATAAATATCAATAGCTTAGACAAAATTCTGAAAGCACTTTCTGCTAATTGACGTTTACATTATATTGGTTATAAACTGTACACTGTAGTTACTAACATCATCGGTTGGCAGTCTTATAATGTGGCTTAGGCTGTTTGACAGTAAATGAATTATTATTCTGATTAACAAATTGTTTTTTTTCTTCTCAGATTGTTTTATCTGGTTTTAGTAGATAAGCACTTGGACTGTTATTAAACATGCTTTCTCTTTATCTATAAGTTATATTATGCATTTAAAAATTTTCCAGTGATTGTACATGTGTCGAGTATGATGTGTCAACGTGTTTAGATGTGGCTGTAGTTTTGGATGTATTGGTGTAGGTTGTTTGGAATGACTACTGTACTTGATAATATGATCGGTATTATTTTTACTTTATCTTGGTACCACATGTCCTTGATTTCTTCAGGTTGTTTGTATGTATTTTTCTATTTTTTCTTCTGCCTTCTGTATTTTGGGTGTGTTTGGAATAAATATTTCTGTTAGATGTGTGATTTTTTTGTTTATGGATGAGTGAAATGGCTGATTTGTTGTGTGGTGGTTGTTTTGTTGGTTATTACGCCTTTGTTCCAGTATAGCTTGGTTTCTGTGTTTTCAAGTACGTTTAGCTGTGTGTATTTGTATATTGGTGAATGTTCTTTTGTAAGGTTGTGTTGTAGGCCTAGTTATTGGTGTATTATTTTTGCATCATTAATGTATTCTGTGTTTGCTAGTATTGGGCATGCACTTGTGATGTGTTCTTGTTTCTATTTATTGTTTACATAGTCTACATTGTCTGTTGTTGTGTTGGGGTCTTTTATGATATGTTTACTGCAATAGTGTGCGTTGTTTCACTGTTTCACCTAATATGTTGCCTTTTTTTGAGCCGTGTGTTTGATGCTTCTTGATCAATATGTGGTTGTGCAAGATAGTCGGGATGTTTCCCGTGTAGTGGTTTTTCTTTCAGTTTTCTTGCTTTGTGGGTGTTGTGATTTCTGCTATGGGATTGAAGGTAACGTTGTTAAGTTGTAGTGATGTGACCGATGTGCTTGTGTATGATGGCTTTGTGTATGTTACTCGTTTCTGATCCTTTTATGAAGTAGTTTTTTAGATTATCTATTTGTTTGATGCACATGTTTCTTATATCAATGAATCCTCTTCCTCCATTATTGGGTGTGAATCTTTCTATAGCTAAAAGCTGAGTGGATGTGGTGTATTCTGTATTCATGTCTTTGTGATCATATGAATGTGTTGATTGCTTTTAGGTCAGTATTACTCCATCTTATTATGCTGAAATATAGGCTAGCATGGGTATTGTATGTGTGTTTATTGCTATTGTTTTGTGTCTTGCTGTGAGTCTATTTTGAGTATTTTAGCAAATCGTTGTTTGTATTTCTGTTTCAGTTCTTCGTTCATTTGTGAGTTTGTATTACTAGTTTTTGTTTGTAGTCTAGATATGTGTATGTGTCTGTTGTGACCATTGTTTTTATATGATCATTGTTGTAGTAGTATTAACTTTTTTATGCTGAACATAAATTGTTATACATTTTGGGGCCCCAAGCCGTTGGGCGTCAGTGTAAGAGTTTTAATTATTTAGAGAACGCGTTTTGTGATCTTGCCTCTAGGGAGAAGGTAGAACAACGATTCGGAGCTTTAAAGGGGATTTAAAATATTTACACGTACAGAATGGAATTATGAAAACCTGCTGTGCAAGCGGCTAGCTTGGCCATTATCCTATGGGAGATCATGAAAAGAGCAGGGTTGAAATATTCTTTGTAAAACGGAAAAAAAAAATAAAGTGAAGTTGGACGTCACTGTATCTAACAAGTATTAAAAAGATATGATTTTAGGGTGGATACGTAAACCTCATTGAAGTAGATTATTTTAAAATTTTTAATTTACTCTTTTTAGAAAATTGAATATAATAAAATCAAAAGATATATATTATATAACAAATAATTTTTATCCAATAATAATTATAAAAAGCAATAAATAATTACACATGTTTTAGTCATGTAAAAATTATTAGTTAAACAAAATTTTATTTCTTAGGATCTACATGAGCATCAGATCTGATAATCGCATACAAATTTAATCCAAAACTGTAATTGAAATAGTCTTAAAATAGTTATCAGTTAAAGTTTCAAATATACCGAATTTAGTGTAAATATTACTTTTAAGAAAATATATATTCTAAGTAAAAATATTATAAAATCAACAAAAAATTATAATGTCGACTCAGTTGGGTGCCGGGTCCTACAGACTGGAACGGTGAAGATTTTAAGGACTCGAAACTTAACCATTATGGAAAAGTCAGTTGGCTGTTACCCCTAGATTGGTTATGCACAGGTTCCAGGTGGTTGACTACAGTGACAAAGGCAATGGTTCCAGACTGATATTGTATGTGATGATAAGCTTGAGGATGTAACGATTATGGTTGGTTAGAGGGTATATGTGGGTTAATGGGTGGTTCTTGATTGTACAGTAGTTTAGCAGCTTTTTATATTATTGTTAACCCTACAGGGTTTTATTGTTGGCCATACTGGGTTTTTGCGCATTAACAACTACCTAACCTGCTTGCCTCGAAGATGACGTGAAAGGCAGTGGATTCAGAAAATTACTTGCAAAGACAGTTCAACTGGGGAAATCTTATCAGAACATAGGTTTAATGTCCACGTGTTTACACGGACTTTTAAACAATTAAATTGCTATTTATGACTTTACAAACCAGGTTTTAAAACTGCTGAATGGTTTTTTAGATGACTCTGAGTACAAAATGTTGAACTTAGCCTTGTAATTGAACCAAACTAGAAAATAACAAATCGCATGTTGTTTTCTATATGGGGACAAGGACTTATTAAAAATTTGAAAATTTATCTAAATTTCCAAATAAATATTCTTAGCGAATTTTTTTATTTTTTTTCTCTTGCATTAATACTTCCAAGTTGTTTCAAAAAGCAATTTTTTTACAAAGCAAAAAAAAATTGTTACACAGCACAGCTCTCTTCAAAAACAAATAGAAAAATTCTGAGTTTTAGACTCAAAAAACAGACAAACGACAGTATTAAAGTTGAATAGAAAAAAACTAAAGCAATTAGTGCTAAACTCTTAAAGATTTAGTTACAAAAAAAATTATTCCCCACTAAAAATTTTGTTATATTATTATTATTCCTTGGATTATAGGAAGACTCAAGAAAATAAAAAGATCAATACAATAATAATTAATCTAACAAATAAAAATTAATAAATGTTTCAATTAATAATCGAATAAAGGAATAAATTAGTAAATTGATAAACGAGTAAATAAATAAATGAATAAACGAGCGTGAGAGTAGCTTCGCGTACCACACGTTCAAAAAGAAACAAAAAAGATATATCACAATCGGTAGATATCACAATCAGTAGAAGTCACAATCAGTATGTCCACACTCGTACGGGGGTTTATAAGGAACTAACAAAAACTTTTTACAACTTTAAAAGGGGTTTATACATTTATACATTTTTGTTGTGACAAAAAGGTAACGAGAGGTAATTGAACACCCAAATTCTATGAAATATTACCACCCAAAAGGAAGAAAACGGGAAAAATAAAAAATTTCCCAATATTTAATTTAGCTACCCTGTATAAATATAATGTATTTCATTGACATTGAAATGCAAAACCATTTATTTTACTTGCGTCATTACAAAACATAAAAAGAAGTTCTTTGTTAATTATGTAATTAAAAATCCCATGTATAGCATTCATTGCAGAGATTGTGAAATGAATTTAAACTTAAAAGCCCCATTTTTAAATCAATTCTTTTCAGTCGAATGAGATACCTTGTGCGATTTAATTGTTCACAATCATTCTATACTTAAAACTAACTTATGCATCCGTACACTGTTAAAATACAAATTAATACAAATGTTATTGCACTTGCAATGTATAAAGAAGCTCTTATTAATTACATATTTGATTTCCGTGTGTAGATAATATCAAAAACAAAACATTTTAATTCTAGAATCTTCGTTGTTAATAGACAAGTATGTCTCTTTGAAAAACACACAGAATGTACCATTATTCTTTTCTAAAAACACTTTCTTCGTCATTAAGAATGAAAACTCTCTTGATTACAGGTTTTTATGCATTTATCCATGTACCAAGCGTTTTAACAAATGCGCTTCTCCGCGAAAATAAATATTTACATAATTTGAGTTTTTCTTAATTTTTTTCTAATTTGTTCAGGCTTGTGGCGTCGTAGTTTATGTAATGACGCCATACTTTCAACAAATAGGTATCTTGATCTTGTAGACTGAATGCAGGTTCAAAACTGCAATTTAGACATTAAAAAACAGTCAATATTGTTGTTCAGTAATTTAAATAGAAACATTTGCATTACTTGATGCCTTCACACCACTAACTGCTAAAACCCTATCAGTTGCCGTCTAATTAATACACAAATATTATTGGTAAGTATAGAATATTCTTAAAGTAAAATCATGAGAAATTTAGTTTGAACTTTTTAATTTTTTTTCTATATGACGTATATATGTAGGATCCCATACGATGCAGTTAGTTATATTCTAAAATGCTTCTGATTAAGCTGTTATGTTCCAAGTGCTCTTATGTCGTTTATGTTTTAGTATGCTTGTTTGAGAAAGCTTAATATCCTAAAGGCCTGTAGTACTATTTGATTAACATTCTCTGTAAAGCTTAATTCACTATCAAAAACTATTCCTACATTGCAAACTGTTTGTGGAGATTGCAAAGATATGTTGTTAATACTATAATTATAGTGCAGTGGTTAACGGTATCTGTGAAATTTCATAACTTTACACTTTTGTACATTCAGACTAAGTAAATTATCTTTACAGCAGATTATTAAGTTATTTAGGTCATTCTGAATACTGGCGCAATCATTGAGATTTCTCATCACCAAATACAATTTGATATCGTTTGCATATAATAGGACTTTGCAGCACTTGAAAATCAGAACTATAACATTGACAAATAGTATATATAAAAAACCTAAGTGCGAGCCTTGGGGGACCCCAGAGTGAACCCTGGATATATTAGAAGTAGCACTGCCAATCTTTACACATTGTGTTCTATTGTGTAAGCAGGATTTAATCCACTTTAACAAGTAACTATCAAAAGCTAGTTTTTGTAATTCGACGGGGAGCCATTGATGACAGACACTATCAAAAGTCTTTGCCGTGTCAGTGTATATAGCATCAATTTGATAACCTCTTTCAATATTATTTAGTATAAACTCGAGGTATATTGCAAGGTTTGTGGTACTAGAAACTAGAATGACCCTTGTTGAAATCATACTGTTCTTTGGTAATAATGTGTTTATGAGTAGAAAACAGCTCATCTGTGATAATGACTTCTATTACTTTTGCAATTGCTAACAACATGTACACACTACGGTAGTTTTTATGTCAGTTTTATTATCTGTTTTGTAAATTGGAAGGGAATAGAAATACACGTTTTCTAGGTTTGTGGAAATATATTCGATGAAAGACCAAGATTAACACGTTCACTGCCAATCACGCGCTAGCACGTGATGATGGTATTTAAGCCCATGCCAATCATGCACAAGCAAGTGCTTTACTCTATGTGTTTTATATTGCATTTGATTTAGTGTGACGTTGGAATTGAACACGGTATGTTGTGTAGGCATTGACCTAAGGTATTTAACAAAGTTTTAATGCACATGGTTTCTAGTTTTAGGATCAAAGAAAGGTTAATTATGGGGGATAGTAGAGATTGGCAAGCTGTCCCCTTTAAATCTAAAAGAATAAAATGGGACTGTATTCGGCCATTATCCACACAAAAACTTGAAAAGTTTGCAGATCAAGGTTTATCGGATTTTTCAGATGATAAACCGGTTTTTTGTGGTAGTGATACTGAAAACGAGTATTTGCCATCAGGTAACATTTCAGTTTCAGAAAATGAAGCGAAAATGAAGGCGAAAACGAGGATGAAAATGAATAAAATTTCTAATACAGCATATCAACATACTGTTCTTGTACAAAATCCAGTAAAAGCTCAGTCTACTCGAGAAATTATTATGTGGGGACGTGATACAAGCGTGATGAAACATTTTCCTTTTACCAAAAAGGATATTATGCTAAAGGAAAACGAAAAGATACCATCCATGTTTACAACTTTCGTAAAGGTGCACCTGGTCATTGTTTAGATTGTGCAACTATGTGTTTTAAGTTTTGTGTATAAAGACTAATGGAGTGACATGTGGCGATGAGTGCATTGTGGGACAGACTAGAAGTGTGGAAGTAAAGAGTGTGGCAGCAAAAACGTGCCTGGTTTGTTTTGGGCTCCATTAGAGCATGCTTATTTCGCACTTTCTCGCGTTTTTGTACATTTATAGGATAAAAACAATTCTTTACTCTTTTATGATGCTTTTATTTTTTGTATTTGTATTTGTTAAGTATACTAGTTTTTGAACCAATGTTAATACTATAATCTTCACGCACAGGCACGTCATCGAGGTCCCAGAATGAAATTTAATGTCCAATCTCAATAGCATGCTTAGTACGTAAAATTTTGAAATGTCCAAAACAAGCCAAACCTTAATTAGTAATTCATAACAAAGTGGATTAGAAACTATTTAACAATTTTTTAAACACTAATTGAGAAAAACATAATTTGGTTTCTGGTGAAACTTGCTTTTTAATGTTGGCAGCAAATGTGTTCAACAGTTTAGTACTAAAGTGACTCAGCATGGAACAACAGTTTTTCCAAAAAATAACAGGAATTCCACCAGAGCCTGCATTATGTTTAATATCCAATGACATAATTATCTGTTCTACTTCATTACTAGTAAAAATATTATTCAAAAAATCTACAAAAGGCCATATTGTTGGTAGGTTTACAATGTTGCTGACATCCAATTGTATGGTGTAACATAATTGAAAATGATAAGTAAACACATTTGCTATCCTTACATTACTTTCTAGCTGTTCCCCATTATAATAAATCAATTTAGGTACTTTATGTACAAGTTTTAACGACTTAATATGTGACCAGACATACTTCACATTGGATGGAGTCATCAACTCTGTGTTGGTTACATATAGCAAGTAACACAAATCAATATGATATTTTACTTCCGTGCGCATCCTTGAATACATACTATAATCTTGTATAGAATGTGATCTCTGGTATTTCGCATATAGACTGTTTTTTGACTAATAAGTTTTTACATACCAACTGTACCACTTCGGGTATTTATCTGTTTTTACTCTCAACTTACGAACAAACCTTTCTACACCTTCAAATATTATTGAATAAAATAGTGCTATTGTTGCATCTATATTCTTAGTTGCTCCAATTGAATGTGTCATAGAAATTATTTAATTGTTTGTAATTTGCTTTTTAAAAACAGTTGTGATTTTCCTTAGAAATGCTTATAGTCATATTTCATTTTAATAGTTTCTTTATTAGTAAATTCCACTAATAGGATTAGCCATTTTCCTTTATGAAACATAATTTTTAGATTACATGCATTTTGATCTAAGGTAAAATTATTTCTATATGATATATTGTTCATACTCAAAGGTTGTCAAATTCATTATGGCAGTTTTTAAGAACCGATAATTTTGTTCTAAACTATTACAGTTCTATGATTCATTTGTTTTGATTAATAATGCATTATGCTGACGCGCTGATAACCTTAATATCTGAGCGCAAAGACATGTCATATGCAAAATGTCCTGACTCAAATAAATAAAAAGTTCTAGTTTTTGAGCTTAGTCAAGCTATCCGTAAGTTAATTACACACACACGCACGCACACACGCACACACGCGCACACATCCGCGCACACACACGCACGCACGCGCGCACACACGCACACACACGCACACACCCGCGCACACACGCACGCGCGCACACACACACACGCACGCACACACATATTAAATAGAAGTTTGCCAAAAATGTCTCAAAGTATTATATAAAGGAAAGATCAATTTTTTAAAGCACCGTGTACTAAACATCAAAACAATCAACATGTAACTTTAGTAGGTTGGCTACCTTTGACAAAATGATTATCAAACAGACAAATGTTCGGAGAATATCCTACAAAGTTGGTTATTTTCAATTTTAGGGATACATTGGTTTCCAGATTGACAACTTTATATTGAACATAAACGTGTTGAGAGCTTTGAAGTCAACCTAAATTGAGACATTTAATGGTGTCCACTTTAGGTACAGTCAACAGTCACTCATCAGATATTTAAGAAAACCATTTGAAATTATTCTCGTAAAAATTTATGAATAACTGAACATTTTTCATTCACTGCATAAACTGATAAAACACACCTAATAGTACATCTGTGTGATCGGGTTAAAAAGTTAGTTAAGTAAATTTATAATATGTTTGATTTTTAATATTTGCTTAAGGATGTCTATCATGTGACTGTAAGTAACACGTGTGTGTGTGTGTGTGTGTGTGTGTGTGTGTGTGTGTGTGTGTGTGTAATATGGTTAAAAACACAATAGTGTATAATAGTGTATTACATGTATATATTTGTTTTGTTAATGTGAAGGTATAGTTACAGTTTTGTTGTAATAAATTATTTTGCAATTACCTGGAGGCGTGATAGAAAACTCAGGTCATTTAGAATTTGATTTTGGAAACCTTCCTTTCTGCTAACAGTTTTAAATAGGTATTTTAGTGTACTTAACTATTTCCCAGATAAATTTTAAGCCAAATTCACTCTAATGATCTTAGGTTTTGGCACCCTTTTGTTATTCGTTTTAGGGCTTTTCCCTAGAAACCCTACGAAATTAGGTGACATTCAAGATACTTCCCGATTAAGACATATTTTGCAACCTGATAACCTTGCGAGACCTTATTCAAACACACCACCTGTTCCACTGAGTTAGTCAGCAACCATTTTTATTAGTTCAGCCGGTTTTCGGTATTTCAGTGTAACAGGATTTTTCGCAGAGTACTTCACAAAGTTTCTCTGTCAAATACCGGCTAGATTTTCTGTGGCCAATATTGTACGTAACAATCTCCACCTCATGTAACGTGTTTATTACAGTTGACCTGTCCGGTAAGAACTTCACGATGATACGCGACACATGGTAAGTCTGGGATTACCAAAACTTTGTTCTGCTTTAGTTGCATCATTTGACTTGAACGAATGGTCTCCAAACACTTCCAAGTTCTCGGAAGTGTAATTTGCATATAGCCTAGTGGCAAATTTTTTCTTATGTTTTGTGTGTGTGTGTGTGTGTGTGCATGTGTGTGTGCATGTATGTGTGCACATGTGTGCGTGCCATTTCTTGTAGAACAAAAAGATGGTTTATAAAATATGTGGAAGAAGTAAACATATGTAAATAAATAACCTAAAAATGCTCAGGCCAAAGTTACCCCAAAAAGTACATAATGTCACCCCAAAACAAATTTTAATTTCCATGTTGAACTACAATAAAGAAAGTAAAATATCTTGTTATAAATCATTATCTAAAAGAATGATACAATAACAATTAATATTTACCAATATTTAAATGGATTCCATCACACTTGTGAAAATAAAAATTGGAACTACACGACTTAATAGAATCAGGTGTTCTGTGACTGATCAACAATTAATTTTTCTATTGTAATAGTCTGTTGTGAACTACCTATAAAACGCATGAATACTGAAACTAGTACTGCTACCTTTTGTTTAAAACAAAAAGCACGAAAATAAGACCCAAAGTTATATGCAAAAGATCAATGTTACCTCAGTTGACGGTATATGAAAAGCTATTTCAAAACTGCCCAAGTCCAACATTATACTTGGGAGATATTCAGAAAAATTTACAGCAATTATTATACTACTTTAATATAATATAAGATCAGAAATAACAACATTAGTTGTTATGTAGAATTAACTTAGTTATTATTGTGTTATAAATAAAATTGCTAAATTAGGTTAAGCTCATGGGCATGTCATTTATTAAAAATATAAATACAAATAAATAGTACATTTTACAGAAATAGTTTCTTATTATTAACTCCTTCTTCATTCTCATTGGTAATATTATGAGCACCAAAAAGGCCATTCCGTCTCTGTTAATAGTGTGTATTTGAGAAGATGTGTTACATTTGACGTCTTTGCTTGCTAATTTTATAATTGCTCACGACGGCTTTGCCGTCTTTAAAAGATTTGTAATATTAACATTATTTTCTTAGAACATGTGAACATGCAAGTCCTTTGTATGTATTTTTAACTGAAACGGTTTTTTCCCTTTATATAATTGTATGCTGCTCATTTATTTTGAAGAGAAGTTTACTTTTCAACGTACTGTTTGATAAATCCAATCTCTATTATTTTTCTGAACCGTCTAGCTGTTAATAAATACATTATAATACCCCTATGAACTGGCAATTGGTCCTTTTTTCTTGACCATTTTCTCAAAACGACAAAAAACTATCAGGAGGCATAAAAATGTGCCCCCTAATAAGAAAAAAGTAGTGCATTTCTTTAAACCTACATGTTTGAATATAGCAAAATAACGCTGATAGTACGATGGAATTTGTTTGGCCGGGCATGTATAGGAGAACAGCGATTTATCTTCTAGACCCTCATATTGAAAAAGTTTATCGATCCAGAGCAAACTTTATTTAAGTCTTTTGCATTTTCATTTTCAAACCAGGTTTGCGAAAATGTAAGCTGATAAAACTTTTTTGCTAGTAGCTTATGTAGTTTGAGTTCTGTGCAAATTCTGCCACTAATTTGAACATTTATAGCAGCAGCAATTTCTACTTTCTTATATTCAGGAAAATAGTAAATATTAGTATGCAGATGACCAAGGTCCAAGTTAAATGTTCTAGTAAATATTTCGTAATACTTAGAGCAGGACACGAAGCATTCATGGTGTTCTTAATGCTGCCTCACATGCTATACAATCTTTAGAAGTAAGTAATTACAAACATTTTTTGTTTCTGATATAATGGCTGCTGATGTTCAATAATAGACTCTGTCATTTACTTATTTTTAAGAGTAGTTCTAGAACCGCCTTGTTTCTGGCCTCGATTAACCTTCTTTGAAGAAAATTGGAGTGGTGATTTAATTCTAAATTTGGATATATCTGTAATGGACTGAAAGGTAGAAGCACAGGTGCATGCTAAACAACCATTAGTTTTTCGAATAAAATAGTTATTACATAATCGTTTATTTGAATGCTCAGTCCTTGAACAATGTCTTTCCAGAACTTGAGGTTTAATGAACTTCACTGCAATACTTGTTTAAACTGCCGCGATTTTATGAACATGTATCTTCTTAAAGAATTCTAAAAATATAATAGCTGTAACCAAAATAATAAGTTATAACTCGACCAAGTTTATTAACTTTCTGGCTCAGTTGATTTGCTGTTCATATTTTATTATTATGCACGTAACAAATACTAGAAGTTTTATTTAATGTACTATTACATTTGTTAGCTTTTATTGACTTTTTCCACAAATTTTTGTCTCGCACCTTATGTCTTTCCCTAGATGAACTCGATAAAGGCTCTTGATAGTCTTCATCCATAATAATACTTAATTCACTGTCCTTTTAAATGAAAGGAAAAATATACATAAAACCATGCAAAATACATTGATGCTCTGGGGTTAAATGCTGTTATATTATCAGCCGATACCTTATAACTCATGTGCAAAGGATTTAGTTAATTTTGGAATAAAATATTTTTGTACATAAGCCTTTTTCTATGGCGTTGAGCTAAGATGGATTAATTTTAATCGATGTTACCCGAGAATTACTTACAATTTAAAACTTAAAAATTGCACAAACATTGAACACTTAAAATATTAAAAACTGTAGGTGGGAGCAGGGGTGGGGGTTTTGTATCCATTATACTTAAACACTATTTGACGTACAATGTAACCGTCAAAATTAAAAATATGATGTAGCTTTTAATTTACTGTGGAGTACAAAATGTACCTTTTTAGGTTTTTTAATATTTTAAGTGTTTAAATGTTTGCGTAATGTATGTTCTAAATTGTGAATAATTACCAAAAACAACATTGATTAAAATAATAATCTATCTTAGCTTAACACCATAGAGAAAGAGCTGAGGGATTTGGCTAAAACGTCTGTTAAGAAAATGTTTTAAATAAACAAGAGAAAATATATATGCATATATGTATGATGTATATTTAACATACTATTATTTGGTATGTATATAATTTAAATTCAGCTCTACTATGTTACAGGTATCAATTCTAGTGGTAAAGACGTTGATTCAAATGAAAGGATTGTTGGAGGTTATATTGCACCAGATGGACAGTTTCCTTACCAAGTTTCTTTAAGAACTTTTGATAACCGTCACTTTTGTGGTGGTTCTATTATTGATGCCACATGGATTCTTACAGCAGCACACTGCGTAGATGGGTATGTACAATTTCAAACTTTAGAAGTAATAGCAACTATTGATTACAAGATATAATAAAACATTCGTTAGCATTCCTTTCAGCAGTAGAAAATGAATACAAAACTCCGCTTAAAGTATTTTTAAAACATTCTATCAGTACAGGTAACATCTACGTTTGAGCTGTAATAAAAACCATGTTAATAGCCACCAGTCAACTTCAATAGTAAAGTGACCTCATTTTACCACATTATATGAATTTCTATTGAAAACCGAGTATCTCTACAAAATTTTGCGAAGATTTGCCCGTCAAAAAATTTAAGTACACTTGTAGCTGGTTTGTGAAGGCACTTTGGTAATTAACAAAACAGCCTCATGTAGCAAATTTTTTAATACAAGATGTTTACATACCTACTTTCAGGCACAAAAATCTTTTGAAACCATTCTTGGGAAATATGCTGGTTTATCCAACACTTTTTTTGGTTGATATAATCAATTGGTGAATTTTCTGCTCTAGTCATCTTAAAAAACCTCAGTTTCTTAGATTTACCAATTACAAGAAGCTTAAGTTAGTGACTACCCGCAGTGTTGCTGCATGACAAGAATGTAATTATTGTTTTGCTACTTTTGTAACCTGCCGCTTGATGTTCACTTTCAAATGCTAAAGCACGAGTGCAAAACACTTTCAAAGAAGGTCTGATTCGTCAGCGTTATAAATTTGTTCACATAGATCCTTAGACAATACAAACTCTTCAAAATCATGTTGAAAATCATGAGCTGCTTGTTGATCATCACTCAGCTTCTCCCCGTGTAGTAAACCAATCTCTCTAATTCCATAACGTTTCCTAAAATGATGTAACTAACCAAACAACACGTCAAAACTTCCTTCCAGGCCTAACAAATCAAAAAAAAAATTTGCTTTAGCTGCAATGGTAGGACTAGACATGAAGTACTTTCACCTGAGCTAGCCACTCTGCTAATACCTAGTCAAGTTCATTATAGATGACGTTGTTCATTGTTTTTCATTTTTTCATACCAGAAGCACATTTAGCACCTAATGCAAAGACCAACAGTTTATCTTTTTGCTTTAAAAAGTCTCGCGTGGTTGTTATACAGATCCCATAATACAAACACATCTGCTTCCTTGAAGTGTCATTTTACATTTTAGAAATCGTTTCATGTTTCTGTACAATCATTAACGCAATCTTCTTTTGTTTTTAAGTCATTGTTAAATAATTTCAGGATCTAACAAAATATGTATACTAAACTTGAGCATGATAAAGAAACATAAAGCTCGACTGATCACTAAGCTCACGCATCTCAGACTACTAGCAGCCCGAAAGATACGTAGAGGAAAGGGGAAGATTAGTGAACTTCACAGAGTGGACTCATCCGCTCAGGCTGTCAAGGTCAGTGATCAGAGAATATACAACAAAATTTTTATTTTGCGGCACTCATGAATAAATCCGCACCGTGGGTAATCTGTGGATAATCGGGACAATGCTATATTTATACCATATTTGCCCTCTCATATCGAAGAATTAGAATGCTAACTGAAATTATGTTACGAATTAAAAAAAAACGGCAACTATTTACTGTAAAACTTTCATTTGCTTTGTCAATGGCCAAAAGTGCAAAATAATACTTTTAACATTCATAATCGTTTTCGTCTATTTCACTTAAAAAAAGAGAATGTCAAAGTTAAATCTTAAGTAGCACTTCGTCTTTTGTATGAAATCGGCTTTTGCACAAGAAATCATAACTAAATGATATAGGTGGCAACTGGAACTTTATATATTATATACAGCACAACGTCTTTATTAGTATTTGTCAACTATGGTTATATATAAAGGTTGAAGAAAAATAATATTACAGTTGCTTACAATTATTGGCGGTTGTTTTTCTTCTGCATTTAAAATCTCCGAATGCATATCAATATACATAGATTTGATTGAGGATTTCGTGTTTATATAATACATAGATACCTCTTTTAGTTTCAATGAAAATGAAAACTTCAACTAAATTCATACACAAGTTGTGATATCACCTACCTATGGTTATTATATATATATATATATATATATATATATATATATATATATATATATATATATATTATGGTAATTTATGGGAGGTTCAGCCGCCCTGACCAATATAAGGATGCAAACGATGCTTAGTTAATAAAAAAAATGGAAATGTGTACCATTTTTCCTCTTTGGCTAGCTCAGCGACAAATATGCTTGGATTTTGCGAAAATGAAATGAAACAAAGAAATTTCAAGAAATATTTATAAAAAATCCTCTATACTGTAGTAGAAAATAATTGTAAAGCTAAGATCATATTTAAAGGTTAAGTTAAGTTTGAATTTAGGCGGGGAGTAGAAAGGAAGATGGCGGATTATGTTGTTATCTGAAAACAAGTGGCTGATTATCACAGAGCAATCCGACGTTGCCAAATGTTTGTTGACATTTGGACTAGCTAGTATTGTACATTGTATTCAGTATTCACAGGTTAGATAAATTGTATTCTTGCCGCTGTATGAAAGGGTTCCTTTATCAATTAAATTCTTTGTTTTATTTAAGAACTATGCCTGTGTGTTGTGTTAAATGCGATCACATGTTTTCCAACCAAAGTAATTTAAATCGCCATTTACACGAAAAGCACAAACTTGAAGGCAAGAACATAATATCATATGAAAAAACAACACAATTTTAAGTGCAATGAATGCGATGTTTCTTTTGTAAACAATAGTGATTTAAGGCAGCACCTGCATGATACACATAATTTGGACAATAATTTGATGGAAGCTTTAACATTTGCATGCTATAAAGGTAAGTAGACATGGACATACATTCTTTATTATAGAGTAGAACGTGATTGAATTGGCATTAAAATTGAATGGTAGGAATCGAATTGTAAGGTGGTCTGTTTATACCATAATTTTTATTCATGGTTTTTAAAATCTTTCCTATCTTACTTTTTATAGTTATACGCATAAACCCATTATTTTAATATACTTTTGTTTTTCCAGAATTTTTAACCTGGCTTATGCATGAAGAAAGTACTAAAGCAGTACAATATTTTAAAGCATCAACTTTCTACAACAAGAAATTAAAACAATTTACTTCAATTGTAATCGTTCTGGTAAATAAAATCTAATTTGAAATCTTAAACTAGCTAATCAAAACTTTACAGGAAGAATTATAGACCGAAAATTAAAACTAAGATTACAAGAATTAGTGGTTCCTGTAAACTTAATCAATGTTGTACAAGTCAAATAGTTGTACAAAATGATGTAGGAACTGGTTCCATACTAGCAAAATATTATTATATACATTATGGACATACTATTTCAATGCAACATATTCGCATACCAAAACTCACCAAAGAAATGGTTGCAGAAAAGCTCTTGGCTGGTGTTCCACCATCGAGGTAATTTTTTATAAATAGTTTTGACTCCTTATAGTATATATTGAGGTTTCGTATATATACATTATTGCGATTAGTGATTATTTTGTTAATATGTACCTATAAATTGATTATTTTAATTTTAGAATTCTAATGGGTGAACGAAAACATATTGGTGCTGAAAACAATCATGTCCAACGGAAAGATTTGTTAACTCGGAAGGATATAAATAATATTAAAACTGCATATAAAATTCATGTAAATGATGGTGTTAGGCATAAAGATGATGCCACAAGTGTTGAATTATGGGTTAATGAATTTTCCAGAGATGCAGATTTAAACCCTATTGTTTTATATAAGAAGCAAGGCCAAGATTTAGAGGGCTATAATCTTAACAAAGATGATTTTGTTTAATAATCATAACTCCAGCTCAGCAACAAATTTTGGAAAATATTCCTGAATATATAATATGTGTTGATAGTACACATGGCTTAAACGCTACGATTTTGAAATGACTACGTTATTGGTAGTAGACGAATATGGTGAAGGCTTCCCAGGTGCCTGCATGTATTCTAATAGAAAAGATATTTATATTTTGAAATATTCTTTAAACAAATTAAAGAAAAATGCGGGAATATAAATTGTAAAGTTTTTATGAGTGACATGGCTCCTGCATTTTATAATGCTTGGCGAAATATTATGGGCTATGCGGAGTTTCAACTTTTCTGTTCATGGCATGTGGATAGGTGTTGGCAAAAAATTTAAGTAAGGTGGCTGATAAGGTAAAGAGAAAATTTTATATAAACATTTAAAGTTGGTTCAGTATACATTGGATGAAGATGATTTTGAGAAAGAATTACAAACGCTTTTGAAATGTTTAACAGATTTTGCCCTGAATGATTTTAAGAAGTATTTTTAGAGAATTATGTTTCTATGAAAAGCAGTGGGCATATGCTTACAGGAAGGAGTGTAAAATAAATACTAACATGCATCTAGAAAATATGCATCGAAATTTAAAATATTTGTATTTTGATGGTAAAAAAATTAAGCGCATGGACAAGAGTCTTCACATGCTCTTAAGTTTTGTGCATGACAAATGTGTAGAACGCTTAATTAAATTAGTTAAAGGAAAAACGTCTCATCACATGACAAAGATTCACGCATGTCATCGTTCTGCTGTTACATTGACAAATTATAATATAGTTTACAATTCTGAAAATGTAATCCTTCTAAAGGATATGAGCAACGAAAAGAATATCAAATATTTAAAAAGAATTGCAGGAAAATTGCTGTCATATTAAATGCAATTTCTGTGATATTTGCTTACATCGTTATAAATGCAGTTGCATGGATTTCTTGATAAGATCTGTTATATGCAAGCATATTCATTTTTGATTTTAAATGGTGCTACTGCCACCAACAAGAATCTACTACATACAGAACTTTATAACATTGACGAAAGTTCTGCCATTGATAATTCTCAAAAACTAATTAAGTCATTTAAACAAGGTAAAGCACCTACAGAATGGAAACAGCAACAAATTAAAAATGACGCTACTGCAATTATTAACAATATAGACAATACAAACCTTTCTTCAGAGAAAATTAAAATAATTTCCCAACATATAAAAATTGCTAGAGGTATGTTAGAAATGGATGAAAATATAAATTCCAGTAAATTTTTCCATTACCCTCAACAATTAATGAACCAGATCATAAAAAATTGACAAACAAGTTAGATTCTTTTCAACCAAAAAGAAAAGGAAAAGAGACACAAGTTATTTTAAAAAACCTACTGAAGAAGAAAAAGTTGTTATACAAGGTTTACTAAATGATCACAATTATTAATTTATTAAAACAGAAAAATCGGGGAATAGCTTTTATAACTAAACTTTCTAGAAGCAACTGAAAACCATATCTGGAAATCAGAGAATACATTATGGGTTTTCACTTTAGCATTAGATTATAATATTGTAAAATATATACATCTGTATGTACTTGTACAAAATAAATGTCGAGTTATTTTTGTGAAAACATCAATTACGTATACTCCCTGTAAGTTTGTTGTGGTTTATTGTGTGATGCTTGTTTCTCTTAGTTGGAAATAAAATCACACTGTTTTTAAAATAAACTTTATTTACTTTTCGATTCATGTTTCCTTCCACTATTCACATCTATGAAACGTACTGGTACTGAAAGGAAACCGTTTCTGAAGAAGCACTATAGCAAAGTATGTTTAAGTTCTTACAGTTTGTGGCGAAATCAATTATTTTAACCGCCATTTTTATCTTCAAAAGGGTTAAAGGTAGCCTGAATACTGGAAAAAAAGAATCCGTTTCTATAAAAGTAGTTTTCTAAATGAAGGTAATGTATATACTTTTAAAAAGATAATTTGTTAGGAAAGTATAGTTTTCGCTGTTGAAGAAACTGATTTTTAAGCTGAACCTAATAGTGAATTATTATATTAAAATTATAGTAATATTACAAAGTAATGTTTATCTGAATGTATTATGGATTTATTATTTGTTCCTATTGTTTTTTTATATTATAATTAGTTTGGTAATTTCAAAAAAATGTGTATCAGTGAAAATGGAGCAACAAGTATATTAAAACTGTTTTAGATGAAGATTTTCCAGATTCAAGTAGAGTATTATACTTACTATTTGAAAACTTGTTACGAAAGAAATCTAGTAAGATGGTTTGCATTTGCGAACCATAATAGTTACTATGCAGCATTGCAAGTTAGAATAGGTATTATCATAAATGAGTAGCAATTTTTGTTATATTATATTATAAATTGTTTTACACATATCAACAACAATTATTGCAATACTTGTGTCTAAGTTGGGGAACTTAAAGTTAACATAAAATCACTAATTCATATGATAATTATTAATCCAATACCTTAAAACCAATACTAAAAAATGGGATCGTTAATCGGTATACTACTACGTCTGTATTTATGTATTATATACTAATAATTAAAAGCCATAAAATGCTATAGACAAGGCCAGCCAAAGGATAATTTAGTAATAAATTTCTTAATAAAAAATAGGAAAATTTAAAATTGCCGCTCATTTGACAATATATGGCAACGTTGGATTATCCTGTGATAATCAGCCACTTGTATCTGAAAGTGTGCTTTTGAAATTTTCATTAAATAATTTATAACCTGACTTATGTATTTGTTTAAAACGCCTGAACCCTCTTATTTATGTATTTATGTGCTCCTACAGTTTTATCAGGTGTGGGGTTTAACAGGTGTTTGCAAATAAATTAATTGTGAAATACAGAAGATTGTTAAGGTCATTGACTTGTGTCAAACTTTATTGTGAACACGTTTTCGAATATTACAATTTTGTGTGATTTCACGTGAATAATGACTTCGGAAGAGCATTTTGAATCGTTTTGCACACAGGCAATGAGAGCTGGAACTACAAATGCGAATAAAAGTCATGAAAATGTAGCCCAGGTGAATACTGTTAATCTTGTTACAGAAGGAGCAGCGAGCTGTCCTACTTATAATAATGAACAAAATTCAAACCCTGCATTTATAGATACAGTTAATGCGTTACTACAACAGAATAGTCAAATGCTGCAACTTTTAATTCAAAATCAGGAAACGCGAAATCAACAGCAATTGAAAAGTGAAAGTTCAAATTCAGTAGCGAATTTTAATGTAATGCCAGACTTATCAAAATCTATCGAACTATTTGATGGTGAACAAGGGTCAAATGTTGCAAAATTGTGGCTTACACAGTTAGAGAATACATCTGTTTTAAATAGGTGGCCAGATGCATTTGCATATCAAACAGCCGTTTGTAACTTAAAGGGTGCCGCAAAGCATTGGTTTAATGGTCGTTGTGAAAAAAATAATAATTGGAAAGATTTTAAAATTGCATTTAAATGGACTTTCATATCTGAACGAAGCATGACGGAATGCTGGCAACAAATGCAATCACGTATGCAAGGCCCGAAGGAAAATGTTAGTGTTTACTTCCACGAGAAAGTGGCTTTATGTCGCCAATTTGGATTGGATTTTATGGAAATTAAGGAGCAAGTAATTATTGGATTAGGATCTCGTGAATTAAGCAATTTTTTGTTGTCTGCGGTACATGGCGATGAAGATGCATTATACCAAGATATTATTGCTTATGAAAGAATATGCCAGGCTAGACGGGATAAAAGGAATGACAAGAGAGAGGTGCCAATATTAGCAGCTGGACCTTTACATCCGGTGGTAAGGCAGTCTCGAGTTAATACAGAAAATACAAAACATGCAACTCGATTAAGATCCGGTGCCACTGGTAAGTGTTTTAATTGTTATGACGTTGGGCATTATGTTGCTAATTGCCCCAAACCTATAAGGCAACGAGGTAGTTGTTTCAATTGTGCATCACTAGAGCACAAAGCGAACGATTGTCCGCAGAAGTCTGTGTCATCTACAATGCTGATCCAGGAACCACTTGATTTAGATCCACCTTACTTTTTGCGCATATTTTTTCCAAAAATTGGGGTATCATTTGATTCGGTAGTAGATTCGGGTAGCCCAATTTAGCTGATTTTAGAAACTTATGTAGTAGCTGAATTTATTGAACCATGTAATGATAAGGTTATATTTTTGACAGGTATTAATAATTCTAAGTTGCAAATTTTAGGGTCTTATACTGATAAGGTTGAAATAAATGGGAATTTTTATGATATGACATTTTATGTTGTCAGTAAGAATACTATGTTATGCTCTTGTTTGTTAGGTAGAGATTTTATCAGTAACACAAATGTTACCTTGAAGTTTACAAAAAATGATGTTTCGTTGGAACCTTCAACCGATTACCCCGAGTTTCGAAGTAATGAAGTACTTTTAATTAATGATGTTAATGTATGTAATAAGAAAGAATTAGATATTAATAGTAACTTATCACTGAATATTGTTGTTAAAGCACATGATATTCTTGATAGTCATTATTTTAATGCAATTAAACCAAAGGACCCTAAAACTAAATTTCGAATGCATTTAACGTTAGACAAACATGAACCATTTTATTCACGTCCAAGAAGATTGTCCTATTATGAAAAAGCTGTTTTAGATAACATTTTAGATGATTTGCTGGCTAAAGGCATTATACGCGAAAGCCAATCCCCTTACTGTTCACCTATTGTGCTGGTAAAAAAGCGAACGGGGGATTACAGAATGTGTGTCGATTATAGAACACTTAATAAGTACCTTGTTAGGGATAAATTTCCATTACCATTGATTGATGACCATTTAGATAATTTGAGGGACAAGAAGTACTTTACCAAATTAGATTTGAAAAGTGCATTTTACCATGTAACTTTGGATGAAGAATCACGTCAATATACGTCTTTCGTGACGCCTCAAGGACAATTTGAATTTTGCAAAATGCCGTTTGGGTTGAGTTCAAGCCCATCCACTTTCATGCGCTTTATCAATGAAATTTTTAGAGATTTAATTCGAGCTGAAAAGGTGCTGATATTTTTAGACGATATTATGATCGCTACGACAAGTATCGATGAAAATTTAGAAATTTTGAGAGAGGTTTTACTTATGTTAAATGAGAATTTGTTGGAGTTAAGACTTGACAAATGTTCATTCTTGAAGGAAAAAATTACTTTTTTGGGGTACGATATTAGTGGAAACGGAATTAGCCCAAATAAAGAAAATTTGGCAATTATCCAATTCCTACTAATATTAAAGAAGTACATAGTTTTGTTGGAATGATGAGTTATTTCAGACGGTTTGTAAATAATTTTGCAATCATAGCCAAACCACTATACGATTTATTGAAGAATGGTGCTAAGTACAAATTTGGGGAATCCGAATTGAATGCATTTGAAACGTTGAAAAACAAGTTGATTTCTAAGCCTATTTTATCAATTTATTCCCCTATTCGTGAAACAGAATTACACTGTGATGGTAGTTCAATTGGGTATGGATCGATCTTGATGCAGAAACAGGATGATGGGAAATTCCATCCTGTATTCTATTTTAGTAAACGCACTACAGAACAAGAGACAAAATATCACAGTTACGAGATTGAGTGCCTAGCAATAGTTTATTCTTTGAAACGATTTCATGTTTACTTGCAGGGTATTCCTTTTAAAATTGTTACGGATTGCGACAGTTTTAGACTTACATTATCAAAACGTGATATAATCCCCAGAATTATGCGTTGGTGTTTATTACTTCAAAATTATGATTTTGTAATTGAGCATAGACCGAATAATAGAATGAGACATGTTGATGCCCTCAGTAGGGTACAGAGTATATTTGTGCTGGAAGGAAATACTTTTGAGCAGGAATTGGCGATTAAGCAAAATCTAGACACAGCGATTGTTGCTATTCGTAACGAACTAGAAAAATCTGAACATGCTTTATATGAAATGCGTAATGGATTGATATATCGCAAATCAGGTAACAAAATTTTATTTTACGTCCCCAAGGATATGGAAGCTAACGTGTTACACACATATCACAATAATATGGGTCATGTAGGTGTTAGTAAAACGTTAGAACTTATTACTCGTTGCTATTGGTTTCCTTACCTAAAAAACAAAGTTGAAAAACATATTCAAAACTGCTTGAAGTGCATTGAATATAATCCTAAGTCAGGAAGGGTTGAGGGATTTTTGCACAATATACCCAAACAGAATATACCCTTTGATTGCTTACATATTGACCATTATGGACCGTTAGAGACTATGAATTCAAAAAACAAATACATTTTTGCCATTGTTGACGGGTTTACGAAGTTTATAAAATTTTACCCTTGTAAAACCACTAACGCCAAGGAGGTGATTTTACACTTATGTTCTTATTTTCGCTGTTATAGTCGTCCTCGGCGAATTATTTCGGACCGTGCCACATGTTTTACTTCTGAAGCTTTCAAAAATTTTCTTAATATGCAAGATATCGGTCATGTACTTATTGCAACTGGAGCACCTAAGGCCAATGGCCAAATAGAGAGAATGAATCGGACGCTAACTCCAATGCTAGCCAAAATGGTAGATGAACGAAAATTATGTTGGGATAAAATTTTAGATGATATTGAGTTTTGTTTCAATAACACAGTGAGCCGTTCTACAGGTCAAACACCCTCAATGTTGTTATTTGGAAGGAATCAATTAGGAAAAATTGATGATCATTGTCGTTCTTTCTTGGAATCGTATGAAGAATCAGTGAGCGATTTAGCAGATTTACGTGAAAAGGCTGCTGAATCGATAGAATCACTGCAAGCCAAAACTAAGAAATATTACGATGATAGACACAAAGCTGCTAGTGTTTATAAAGTAGGAGATTTTGTCATGGTATCTAATGTCGATACTACTCCTGGTGTTAATAAGAAATTAATCCCAAAATACAGAGGTCCTTATGAAATCGTTAAAATTCTTCCTAATGATAGGTATGTAGTGAATGACATTATTGGGTTCCAACAAACGCAAATTCCGTATGATGGCATTTTAGATGCCTCTAGACTTAAGTCTTACAGCAAACCTGAAAATAAAAATTCTGAAAATTGAAACTGATTATGATTTTACTTACCTTTTATGATTATGTAGGTTACTTAGTTCTGAAATAAGGCTTATTTGGAATTGTTTATGATTTATGTGTGAACTTTTATGTTTTTGCTTACGTTTAGCATCATTATGGATTAGCTACTATTTATGTAAGTGTTGGTTTTTCCTTATGCTTTTATGTAATTATTTCACGACATATACTTTATGCTTAGAATATTTCTAGATTATGAAAATTATGCTTATTATAGTACATACTATCAACTTTATGACATGTTATTTATGCACCAAAGTTTATGATTTACGATGCAATACTTTATGTTCATGATTTATGTTTAGGTAAGTTTTATGAAAGCTGGCTGTTATGTATCTAGCAAATGATCGGGACGATCAAATGTCAGGATTGGCCGAGTTGTAGTAGAAAATAATTGTAAAGCTAAGATCATATTTAAAGGTTAAGTTAAGTTTGAATTTAGGCGGGGAGTAGAAAGGAAGATGGCGGATTATGTTGTTATCTGAAAGTGTGCTTTTGAAATTTTCATTAAATAATTTATAACCTGACTTATGTATTTGTTTAAAACGCCTGAACCCTCTTATTTATGTATTTATGTGCTCCTACAATACATTCAAAAACATCTTTCTTTTATGTACATTATCTAAATAATCTCTACGCACTCAGATATAAATAACGCTTATAAATACAGTTTACAGCTTAAGTTTAGAAAGATAAACTATCTTATTACTACTTATGCATTAAATAATCTTCACCTAATCCTTGTTAATAATTAGAAAACACCAAAATTTTTATGTGTAAGTCACAAAATTATTCTTAAATGCTCTGAATAATTTACATATCTTTGTATTACCGCGTCTGTTGGTGTAGTTGATCAACGATGCCGGGTCAAAAATTTTGTAAGGGTCAAAATTGCTGAAGTAAATTGTTCATCGACAACTAATTTTTATATGCAAAATAAAAACTTTTCTAACTTACTTTACTCAAATGTCTTGTTAGGTTACATAATAAAGTTTTCCTTGCAGTTTGAATTGTCAAATTCTTCTTTATGACTATCTATCTTCGTTTATAAAAATATCGTTTCCATTGGAATTAACTATATTGAAAGATTCCTGGTTCCCTTTTAAATTTCTATCTTAATTAATTTTTCATCCATCAAAGTCTTTGGACGTACATCTATTTTTAATAGATGAAAATTAACGGTTAACCTAGTATCAAGATTATTTATATTGAAGCGATAAATCTTCATTGTACTGTTTAAAATAATTATGCTTTCTAACTTATGATCAATCTTCCATGTTACATGTGGAATGCCGATAGAATGGATTACCAATCTTGAATGAATTACAAATTACTCGAGACTTACATGTTGCATGCTGTAAGAATGAATGAATGGCTCCTCCTTAAATCCTGTCCTTACATAATAAAATTTTTAATACGTCATCTTTTGATTACCTTCTAGATTATGTTTTCAAAGCATTAGTCACCTTGCAATGATGCATTAATTACCTACAATTACGCATTCTGTTAATTATAATGAGCTGCCTGTATAAAATTTATGGCGATAGTTAAATTTCCGCATCTTTTCTTATGAACTTCCATAATACTTTGAAGTATTAAAACGCATTATCAGTTTTACAACCTTTCTAGTAGTAGCACGTACTTTGCATCAACGTATATTCATTGATGGAACATAATTAGTGAGTTGGTGTAGATGTTTTATGATCTTTTAGAAGACTCGAAATCGTAACTTGTTTAAGCGAATAAAATGCAGTACTTTTATTTTGGATTAAGCTTTAAAAAGCATTACGTTAAAGGTTGAAGCATCCTTTATACACACTTTCTTAAGAAAACAAAATTAATTACAAACAATCTACTTTTTTCTTTTTATAACACAAATATTTCCAAATTATGACCTACTTATTTTAAAAACTAACTGCCCTGTCATTTTTGTTGTGCCTAACCATTTAAGAAAGTGAGTTTATGACATATTATATTAGAAACATATTATTTAATCTATGGGAAAAACGATATATCCAAAATGCGGTTACAATAGTTAAAAATACCAATTTAGGTAACAAATAAAACTAATAGCTTTAATCAGATAATTTAGATGTTTTTTTTTTAATTTTTAAAGCAATAAACTCGATTTTTTCAACAAAATGGCCGCTAGGTTGGGCTCCATATTATAATAAACACAAATAAGCTCAAGTTAATTAAATTATATAGCTCAACCCTAAAAATAAATCCCTGGCAAACGGATTAAGGTTATTAAAACACTTACCCTGGGTATATTCATAGGTTGTGCTTCTCAGGGAGCACAGTCCATTCTGCTTGCTCCTGTTGTTAGAGTTGCAATTGCTTCTACCGGAAGGACTTCTCTGGCGAGACGTTAAGAAAGGTAAGAAGAGTTGGAACGACAACACTCGCGTCGGCACTGCCATGTGCGATACGATAAGTTTATCGATACGGTAGATGTGGCGGTATGATAGAGTCTTCCTTTAATATTCGGCGGTCCTTTCTTTTCACGTTTTCTCCCACCAGCCGGGCCACTTGCTTTAGTGTAAACATGAACTCTTCTCACGCCGGAATCTGAGTCAGCGCTTACGTTTACAATGATAAACGTGTCGCCAAGATCCGTGTGAATATTACTACAACCCAGGGTTTCACATTAGCGGAATTACACTAATTAAACGGGGATTTTTATAAATATTAAAATAAAGTCCCTAACTCCTAAATTAATAAATCTTAATTACTAAACGCTTTAAAGTAAAATGTTACAAATCCTGGAACTGATTAGACGCATACATCCATTGTTTCCTAATCTGAGCTAACCTACACATTTTCCTAAAATACCCACAGCCCACATCCTTCATTTTCTGTGAGCAAATGTTTAATTTAGGACTGCCTCTACCTATCTTTTTACCTACCTCTGCTTGTAATATATCCTGTAATATTCCCCAATGCCCTTCTATTTCTCCTATTTTTTTGTTTTCCCCAGATATTTTTCTTCCCTTACTATTATTAGAACCTCTTTGTTCTTAACTTTGTTTGTCCATGCTATAATCATCATTCATCTGAAGCATCACATTCCAAAAACTTCTGCCCTTTTCCTTTCTGCTACTACTACTGTCCCTATTTCATAGCCATACAGCGCTGTGCTCCACACATATGCTTTCAACAATTTTTTTCTTGTTTCTAGGTTCATTGTCTTCAAACATAGCAGATGCTGTTTCTTGTTAGATACAGCATGACCTCCTTCTATTGGTTTTTAAATGTATATCCTATTTCGCCTATATTCTGTGGCACGCTAAAGGGGTTAAGCAACCTGACAGCTACCAAGATCTCCATAACACTTAGACATGTGCCGAATTAATAGTTTTCCTATTAATCCTTTCGCACAATCAACATTTGTTAAGAAATTTGCAACACCGACATCTGTAGTTGTTTATAATAATTATCAGGTTTAAGTACAATTACTTTTTCATCATTAGGTTTTCACAACTTGTAACCGGTTGAATGCGTACTTCCATTGATATTTATTCTGAGCTAACACACACATTTCCCCGAAATTCTCACAGCCTAATCTTTCACTATCTGTGTGCAATAGTCTAACTTAGATCTACCTCCACCTTACCTTTTTCTCTCTGCTTCAATTATATTCCACATTATCCCCCCCCCCCCCCCCCATTAGTATGTGACCTATCTTTCTATATCTCCTATATTTTACTGTTTTCCACATATTCTTTTCTTTCCCTGTCATTTTTAAAACCTCTTTGTTCTTAACTTTCTCTGTCCACGATATCTTTATCATACGTCTGTAGCACCACATTTCAATGGATTCTATCTTTTTCCTGTCCACTTCTCCTATTGTCCAAGTTTCACAGCCATTCAATGTCGTGCTCCGTGCATATGCTTTCAGCAATCTTTTCCTTGTTTCTATGTTTGTTGTCTTTAAACATAGTAGTTGCCTTTCTTGATAAATACAACACCACCTTGTGCTAATCTTTGTTTTATATCTTTTGCATTTTTCCCATCTTGTGCTATTTGGCTTCCTAGGTAGCACAAATCCTTAACCTTTTCCTACTTGTATTCTGGTTATTGACTTATTTTTCTCTCATTTACATACTAGTACTTGTAGCTTTGCTTATAGGACATAAAAAAAGAAGGGGCGGAGTGCGTCACTTATGACTTTGTCCCGGTAACACTCTACGATGCATTCTAACAAAATACTGGTGAGCCAACTGAATCTGGCTTCAGCTAGATCACTCACACCAGTATTAAAAACTTCAGAGAACATGAGATACTTACTACAATATCTTCAGGGTTGGCTCGACCTGTTTTGCTTAACAATACTGAATAATTGGTTATAATTTTGTTTATTAAAGTGTCAATCAGTTTACCAAATAAAACGATTGATGTCGGTTAACCAAGCTATATTAAATCATCATCAAATTTTTATATATATGTACAAAAAAATGTATCATTCCTTAAAGGGAAAATATTTACAATTGCTATATACAAAATATTTACATGAAAGGATTGATTGAACAAGCAGTAGCAATATTGTAACGTCCTTGAACTAGATTAACGTTATCAATAAATACGTACAGTTTATGTCTCAGCGAAAACAAACATCTGGCGGCCATACATACGTCACTTGACTGGATCCTTGGAGGCCCCGCTGAGGGAGTTCATAAACCTGACTGCTTATGAAATTCAGCCAAAATTACAGACGTCCTGAAATGTGGTAGAACCGCTGCAGCTAAAACTGTTTTCCTAGATACGTAGAGATTTGCCGAACTCCGTGGGTTTAACCATAGGTATGAAAGAACATCAGCTTCTTCATGTCATTTACAGTGTTACATATTGAGTAAAATAATAATTCTTGATATTAGCAGAGGTCGTCTTTTTGCTAGAGGTCCTGCGTGTAATTTTTACATACGGTTTGATCAATCCTTTTATTATAGTTCCGTAATCAAATAATCAAGTCGTAGTAGGAGTAGTAATTGTAGCTAAAAATTTGTAGACGCTCTAGCAAATTTTTAATTAATATACTGAGATTACTCACTCCTAGCCTGCATCAAAAATCAATCCGATTAACAACTATTATTTGCGTCGCACACTTTTCCATTCAAAACTTATTTTTGCAATCATGTGCTTGCAGTCAACCATCTTGCTTAATAGTTTAATTCGAAAAGGCAAGTTTCGGGATCCGATCGAATCGAGGAGCATCAAATTGCCAATCCCGACCCCCTTCTACTATTGGTTCGTTCCGCAACACATACCTTTAGATTATAACCACAATAGATTCACCGACAGAGTGAACCGGGTATAATTTAAATCATATATAATATAGATACGCGAGCAGAGTACATTGGGTTGCCTAGCGTTATTTGTATCAGGAATTTATCCTGTTACATACTTTAGCTTTATCTTTATTGATTTTCATATCGTAATTCTCTGTTAGAACTGTTTCCATTTCATCATGTGCTCTAGCTCTCCCTTGCTAGATGCTAATATCGCTATATCATTTACAAATCTAAGCATATCAATCTTTTGTCTCTGCATAATAATTCCAAATATCTTCCTGCATTTGACAGTATTCATTGCCTCTTCGATGTACAAGTTAAAAATTAACAGGGATGGGCACATTCTTGTCTCACCCCTTTCCTAATATTTACTTCTCTATATTTCTGCTCTAATTCTATTACACCTGTTTGCTCTTTGTATAAGCTATGCGCTATCCATCTATCCTTGTAACCAATTCCAATCTTTTTGAATATTTTGAACACTTTTTCCATTTTACATTGTCAAATGTTTTTTCCAGATCTACAAACCCTATATACACGCTTTCTCCTTGTTGTATTGTCTTCTCTATTATCACCTTCAGAGAGCTAAAATAACCTCTCCTGTTTCCCTGTTTTGCCTAAACCCAAATTGATCCTCCACTAATATTTCTTCAGTTCATTTTTCCATCCGTCTTGTAGTTAATATTGTTGACACGTGTGCTGTTAAACTTATTGTTTGAAAATTTTCACATTTAACCGCACCTCTCTTTTTTGGTATAGTGACTATGATGTTATGTTTGAAATCTTAGGATATTTCGCCTGTCTAACACATATAGCTTACAAGTAGCAAAAGACATTCTGTTACTGCTGGTACAGCGGCTTTTGGAGTTTCTTCTTGCAGTTTGTCTATATCCGGTGCCTTATTATTTTTCAGACCCTTTAATTCAAACTAATCTCTACGTATAGGATATCCCAAGTCATCTAGTGCTTCTAGTTCTTGTTCTGCATATAAATTCAATATATGTTCTTACCATCTAACCCCTTTCTCTTTACATTTTCTATAATGATATCTCCTTCAGCACCCTTTATATTTTTGCTATATGGAATTATATTCCTAAAATTCATTCTAAAATTTCCATCTTAGTGTATACCTCTTTGCACTTTTCATCAATCCATTTGTTCTTTAACTTTCCTGCATTTGCGAATAATTTTCCATTGTGTGGCTTTGTATTTCTGTTTTCCTGCTTCGTCTGGTACGTCTTTGTATTTTGTCTCTCTTCTATTAAATTTGCGATATCATTTGTTACCCATGGTTTCTTATTTTCTTTTT
Source organism: Platerodrilus igneus (assembly GCA_036346225.1). Taxonomy (NCBI): domain Eukaryota; kingdom Metazoa; phylum Arthropoda; class Insecta; order Coleoptera; family Lycidae; genus Platerodrilus; species Platerodrilus igneus. The sequence continues at coordinate 1,504,854 of JARFIW010000624.1, read as the reverse complement.
GTTTATACCCCAGAATATCTCTGGCCACCATGTCTAAGCTGGATTTAATTTTATTCCATTCTGTTTCTATTTCCTTAGTATCAGAAATTTTTCCAATATCTTTTAGAAATTCGTTTGACTTTTCCTTATATCTTTTGTGGATATCTTTATCTTTGATTTTCTCAAAGTCAAAGTACCTTTTTCAAATTTTTAAATTTAATGGTGGCTTTCATAATTACTATCTTGTGGTCTACCATGATGTAGAAATAATGTGTTTGTGATGGTTAAATTATTTGTCCCAAAATTCTACCAGCCAATTTCCCTTATCACTTCTCATACCTAAACAAAATATACCTATTACTGCTCCTTCCCTACCCTCACCTACTACTACATTAAAATCTCCCATTATTATTAAATTTTAAATGTCTTTTTACAAATCTTAGTATATCTTCGATATCTATGTAGATCGCTTCTACCTCTTCTTTACTGCAGATAGAAGTAGGCATGTAACTTGTATTATTACTGTATTTACCGGTTTAGACTCTAATCTAACCAGGAGTACTCATTGGTTCTTTTATAAGTAGTTTTCTATACTGTGTTATATCTTTTTCTGCATAACTATCGCCACACCCGAATTTCCTGTATGAATTACCTTAGTCTCTGCTCCAAAAATCCCCCACCTCTGGTCACTAAACTTCGCTAATCCCTACTATGTTTAATGCTAACCTGTCCATTTCAATTTTCAAATTCTTTAGTTTACCTACTAGCTCCATGCTTCTGGCATTCCACACTCCGACTCGCAAAGTGTTCCCGGCTCTTCTTTTAAACGTTCTGCTCGCATACTTCGAAGCAGTTCCCTCCCAGGGATCCGAATGGGGAACTATTTTAACTCTGAAGTCTTTTACATCAGAGGATGTCAAAATCTTAAATAACAATTGTAGTAGTTAGTGGTTTAGTAGTGGTTTCTTGTTGCCTTCCACATTGCAGTAGTGTGTCCTAGAATGCCATACCGACCCCTATGGTGTCTGCTACTCTAAATGCAAAAGAGCTGCTGCCCACTTTGGGAGCCCGTCTTAGTCTGGTTCCTCACTAAAGACCCTACTACTTTGGTTAACCTATAATTTCGCTCTTTATCTCACTGAAACATGCAAGCCATTCTACTTGTCCTAGTATTCTACAACTTTTTCAAGGTGCAGGTCCATTTAGAATGGATGAAAACCTTATATACAGAGACCAAATTCAAGGGGTCACTGTTGGACTTGCTGCGTGACCTTTGTTACTATACAGTTGAAGAATTCTTAAATGATTTGTTATAAGTAGTGATTGTAACTATCTGTGATTTTTTTTACTTATTTATTTTATTAACACTATGGTTGTTGGGTATGAAGTGAATGTACTTGTTACTATTGTTACGGCGAGTTGTGGATAATGCACAAAGTCGCAACTCTACCACAACATGTAGGATTGGCTCTCCATTGAGGGCTGTCCGACTACTGGTTCTAAGCTATTGTTAAAAACACCAATTTATGAACGGCTTTATTCACTCCACATAAAATGTTAAGTTTATAATAGCGTTATAAATTTCCTAAAAATATTATCTTAATACATGCTAATAGCTTGTCTGGGATACACTTACATAGTGGCCTTTAACAATTACTTGCAAAACCGTGTGTAACCCTCCAAGATTTCTATACACTCGATATTTTTAGGCTTGTCAAAAATAATTAATTAAATTTGTCTTTCAAATTTTGATTTCCATAGTCCTTGATCTTTATTTTTAATAAACTTTCTCATAATAATAAATGCTAAAGTAACACAACCAACTATTAACTATTTACAGTTCTTAACAACTATCATGTTTTGGGCACAAATATCTAATTATCTATTGAAATACATTAAGTAACTGTATTTTTTTTTGTTATAGGCAAAACACTGAATCTATATTTGCTGCAGTTGGAACAAATTTCTTAAATCAAGGAGGACGTGGTTATCTTGTAACCAAAATACTATGTCACCCAAATTACAATCCAATGGTTAACATAAATGATATAGCCCTTGTACAATTAGCCGGTACAATTACTTTCAATACAAAAGTGCAACCTGTTCCACTTGGCAGTTCTTATGTTGCTGTGGGCGAACTTTGTGTTTTATCAGGGTGGGGTTTAACAAGCTACCCTTCTAAGCAAGTACCAAATTATCTTCAATACATTTTTTTGCCGCCAATATCCAATACACAATGCAAAAATCTTTTACCTGGATTTCCAGTAACAAGTGCAAACTTATGTACGTACACAGTAAGTGGAAAAGGTGCATGTAAGGGAGATTCAGGTGGTCCGTTGTATTGTAATGGAAATTTGCATGGAGTTGTTTCTTGGGGTATTCCATGTGCTCAGGGCAGACCTGATGTCTTTACTAGTGTTTCATTCTATAGAGAATGGATTGCAGAAGTTACTGGAATATAAGCGAATTTATAGCTCATAATGTACAGATAGTGATGTGGATTGTGGATATAACATTTAGCAACCACCCCAGTTTTGGACATTGCCTCAGTTTTAGCTACTTTTAGTATTACTTCTGTTATACTAAGAATTAGGCTTGAAAGTTGCAGAGTTTAAATATTCTGAAACGAAATTTAAATGTTCCATAACTACTTTACTCTTTCGCTGTGCAGGCGGTGCTACTAATTTTAATGTGACTACAAATACAAATTTATACTTGACATGGCGATTTTTAAAAACTGGGGTAATTGGCATAAACATCTTGAAATTTTTACTAATTGTGTTTTACATATGTATATTGATAAGAAGTAAATCGGTATATTTAATTTCTCTCAAAATCTTTCATTAAAATTAAAAGTATTAAATTCTTAAGTGGCCAATACTAGCAGGTCATTTCGTATTTCTCTAGTTTTATGCGGTATTATGTAATTCCAGTTTTGACAACGTTATTTCTGTATCTTAGAATACACTTTAACTTGTTTTATGAATAGTGAACCAAATTATGGAAAAAATAAAAACATAAAACCAATCTTTTCTAAAAGAAAGGAGACCAAATATTTGCAATATAAACAGAAACATCTACAAAAGGCATAAATAGGAATAATGTCTGGAACTGTAACAAATATGTTTGAAGTTTCTGAAATAACTTAAAAAGTAAACACTTTGGAAAAGTTACAATAGTTAGAGAAAAATAAGAGCTGAATTGTATTTGGGAAAAGCAACCATAAGCAACCATAAAACTTACTAACAAATGAAATGTCCATTATATAAATTATCTGCATTGTTGTATTTACAAAAATGTTATATGAGCAAAACTAGTGAAATAAACAAAAAAATTATTTAGAAATGATCTATCAAGTCATGAATGATTACAGATGAATGAAGCGTTAAAGGGGCGGGAATGCTGTAACAAATTAAGAGTGCACTGGCTAACTACAGTGGTGTGCATGTGGATCCCTATGGAAACAAAGAAAAGGAACGCCAGTAAAGAAAATGAATCGATTAAATAGGTGCAATTTCAAGCTACATTGCCACTAACACTTATCTTGAAATGTTTTCAACACCATCTCGCCTACTCGTCTGGTCTAACGATAATTCTGTGGATGGTCAAGTAATCCTTGCGGATTTAATCATATTGACCTGATGGAATGGAGTGCCTCTTGCAATCGAAGGTTATATTCAGTGAAGAAACCTGTAAACAGGTACATATAATATTTTACTGTTATCAAAATAAATTTCAACACAAGTCGCATAACAATGTTCCTGAGAACATGTACATACCAAATTTAAAAGTTACCTTAATAAATTTCAACACTAGGCAGATTAGAAAATTCCTGAAACTATGTACGTACAAAATTTAAAAATAACCAGGTAGCATAACATATTCTTATTACAATTTAACAATGTAATCCACTTTAATTCCAATATCCAGGTTTTGTAAAAATACCCTAAATGTGGGTGTGCATTTTATACAGCTAAACAGGGTACCTATTTTCAAACTCATGTGGTATTTATCGCATGCGACATACCAGCCATTCGAAACGTTTAAAAATTATCGCATACAACATCAAAGAGGTATTTTTAAACACCATGCGATATTTAATTTCTGTATGCTCTAAAATGTCGCATCGTATGATATACTTGACAACGTTGCATTTTAGTCAACTATGAGGAGTGATAAAATTTAAAACCCTATCAGTTGGACTAGAGATTTTCAATAGATTTTCAATCACTGGCGTAAAATAAGTTGAACAATTTACAACTTTTCTGTTAATGGATTTGTTTGTAAGGTATGACGTGTACAAATGCTTGTATGGTATATAAGGCAATCTTATTTAGAATGTACTTCTTTACTAACTTAAAACACTATAACAACTATAATTAACGAAATCAAAATGGTTTAACATTAATAAAGAACAACGCTAACACAATACTACACAACAAACCTAAAATTAATAAAAAATACAAGTAGAAAGTGTAATATTGATTTCCTATCAAAGTCAACATTCCACCTGTGCCTTGAATGAACACGCAAGTGTAAGTCAATTTTTGTAGACGACCCGCTATTTCGTGCACAACATACCCATCCGTTGCATTTTCGCATGAGAATGTCGCATGTGGCTGTGTCGCATGAGTTCGAAAATATCCTACGTCTTGTTTTATGCGACAATGTCGCATTTTCGTGCATGACAACATGTTGTCTAAGTTCGAAAATAGGTTCCCATGTTTGATAAATACATACCACCACAAAAAAAAGAACAATTTATAAATACCTACACTGAGTATCAATTTAATTTCACCAGCTGGAATTTACATTGAAAAAAGATTATTTAATTTTTCTTCAAAATGGTATGGAGCTAACCTGTCCAAATTTTAGATATTGGGTCTTGTCGAATTATTTGGCGATAAACCACATTAAACACCTTGTTGCTACTACCTAACCAATGGGGTTTTTCGACTTCTTTTTTCTATGAATAACACTTTTCATATCTATTCGTTACTGATACATGAATAATTAATCAATTCTTCTCTAGCAGCAGTCTAACTTCTGTCATTTCACCCACTTATCATGCATTCAATGGGGGAATTGTCCAATAGTATGTCTTCCTATTAAGTTCCTATCAAATGAAACACGTGAAAGATGCATGGTATCATATGGTTTATTGAAGTCAACGCCACGTGTAAATGTCTTCAGCAATATAATGAATACATTGTATTTAAGTTATCTGCAACCTGATGTTTGTGAGTTTCACTAAGCATATGTCTTTTGAATTCATTACTACATGGTATAAAAATACTTATGACATCGGGGGTTTACTTTGTATTGTAATTATCCACATTTTCATGTAACATTAATTTTTCTTAATATTTACAAATTGTGAAAAAGCTCTCCTGTATTTAGGATAATTATGATATGATACCTGCCTATTAATAATTTATTTACTTCGTATATTATAAAAGCTGTCTTAAAATGACAAGCATGCTATAAAAATTTACTGTTATAAATATTCTGTTTACCATTTTTGTGGTTTTTATAATAATTTATGTACCTGAACTACGCTCAAATACGTATTACACACAAATAAAACAATGCTATTGTATTTTTAAGTTTATTATTCTCTATAAAACTAAACATTTATTGAAAGGTTATGCTGAATGAACACTATTATTCCTGAAATCAGAAATATATAGAGTACATGAATGTTAATTTATCCATTTAAGATTAATTTTCCCTCTTTTTTGCATCCGGTTTCTATTTAACGTAACGCTAATGCGTTACAAACTCCAGAAAAGATTAAAAGTAATTTGAAAACCTAAAATTATATTAGAGAAAACTAAGAAGTTAAGTAGTGTTTGAAATTTAAATAGGACCTCTCCCTACCATAATCATAATTACATATAAAGACAAGTATGATTACAAAATTTAGTCACATGGTAGTAAAGAAAACATTAACAACACTGCAATTTATTGTCTGCTGATCTTAAACATTCACAGAAAATTTTCTATCACATACTTTCAGCTTGTTCTAACCACATGTAAATTACAGGGTTGAATGACATTAAAAAATTGTTTAGAATTTGTTGCAAACGTTCTTTTGTATGTAGGGGTGAAAATAACTACAACTTAACAATCTGTATATATATTTTCGTGTGTTTCCCTGGAAAGAAACCCTAAAAATCGTGCCCCACTGTTAGGCTGTCATTAAATCTCTACTTACCCTAGCTGAACTCCAAACCAAACTCCTCCAACCTTTACCTAAATAAAACAACTCATGCTTCCCCCAGCTAATCTTCCGCGGCTACTCATTCTCTTAACACCTTTATATAAACAAAAATAAAAAAACTCAAAAATAAAATCTTTTGACAAAACATACACCCTTTTATTCATAAGACATAAATTATGATTCATACAATCTCAATATTTACAATAAAATATTTCATACTTCAGTTCAATCTAAATTCTCGTGAATTTTAGGTACCTCTATACTTCAACATTTCATTTAAAAGTAGATGGCCCTATCCTGAAACCCTAAATTTACTTTTCCCAGGTGTGTGATGAGCTCAGTATAAACCCCTTATATTCTGTATGCATAAATTATTGCATTATCAAATTACGCTAGAGACCCGTTTACTCCTTACATCAAAATGAAAATTTTTATTCATGTATTTACGTGCTTAGATTAAAATAGAAAAGTGTCTTTCCATATGTTAATCAAATTAATTTTCAGTTCATACAATTTTCACCAAGTAACTCAAATCACTCATAGTTTTTATAATTCAATACCAGCACAACAGTTCAATAAAAAAAAATCGTTACCTGGAGTGTTCTTCGGAATTACCACCTCAGTAGATGACGTCCACCAAGCTCACATTCCTGGACTAACCCCAATGTTTGCTTTATACTTAGAACAACCATTCCATCTCAACTCGTTCATCCAATTTCCCCAACGATTTGTGGATGCCTTCCATTCAGCTCCCCATCCAGAGTCCAAACTCCGCTTAACGTCCAACCAGCGCTCTAGTTCAAATAATTCAATCGCTTACCTCAATAACATCCAGCAATACTCGTTATAATTATTTATACAAATATCTTCAGTCCGTTTACTTCAATTGCACCTGGTTGTGCTTTTATAACACTGAAAAATACACGACGGTTTTTAAATTAGGATGTCTTCTCAATGATACTCAATGTAAGCGAAGTGAATCAGAAAACCAGCAAAAAATAAGAGAGCTTTGCCACTTACGGCAAGGCTTATATAAGCTCAAAACCCCACTTTTGTCACGTATTTTCACACTGCTTTCCTTGAACTGAAGCAACAGCCACACAATTCCACAAAATTCTCCCGTACAAACAACACAACGATCTTTTAAAACTACGAATTTCACCACTCCAACGACATTTTTCCCCCGAAAAACTAATTAAACTGGTCAACCGTCCGTATTTTCCGTGTAAACCGTCCCTCTACTATTCCTTTTAACAAATCCTAAACACACCTCTTATGTCCACGTCTATATGCTTATCCCACTCACGCTCTAATATTTACCCGGTCTTGTCTCTGTCTTACTTACAAAGTCGACGTTATTTCCACTCTACTGCTATCTTTATCTACCGCATAATTTTCCGTCCTTTTTATAGTCCCACTATTACCATGTCGTCTACAGTTAGTGCCCTTCCTATACGTGCGCCTCGATAAATTAATAACGTTCACAAACATGTTGTATCTCCGTCCTACTTTTATCCCAAATTAATTAATTCTAAACGTAATAAATAAATTATCAATTTGAACTTACATATTACACTGTCCGTTTTTATACCAACTTAATTAATTTGAAGCGTAATAAAGTCTTGATTTTCTAATATACAGGGTTCTTACGTAACTACATGCTTGACCTATTTACACATGGTTAGCCTTACCCATCACCGCATTTTATATATGTATGTATGTTCCACTTTATTAATAATAAAGAACTTAACAAAAAGAAATTAAGACTGTAACTTAAAGTAAATTAAATTAAGTTCATAAGACACTGACATCCTCAAGCGCGATTGGAGCCATTAGGCTCCGTCTACCACCTAACTTGAAAGTAACAGCACAAAGTAAATCATATATCAAAACCATAACAATTTGCAATATGAAGAAGCAAAATTTCAATCACTCACTCAATCACACAATCAAACGCACAGTGAGTAGAGCCAATGATAGAAGAAAAGGCTGTACCAAAATATAAGTTTTATTACACATCGATCGATAAAAGATGTTCAAGAAAGAGTCTGCAGAAACTAAAACTTGTGAGGGCATGTCAAATATTTAGCGGAATTTAGTTCCAAAGGAGAGTACCAGCAACGTGGAAATATTGATGAAAAATCTGGGTATGATGCATAGGGATGGCCAGCAGATTATCATGTCTCGTATTATGACTCCGGTTAGATAGGAAAGAATTTAGTAAATAAGCAACGTGAAATTTTAGTAGAGAAGAATTTGTAAAGAAAAACAGCCATATGGAGTTTTCTTTTACCATCAAGCTTAAGCCATCGCATGGCTATGTAGAGTGAAGTTACATGTTCGTGCTTCTTTAGACTATGGATGAAACGAACACAACTAACTATTTTTTGCTCTCTGAAGTCTTTCACTAAACTCAGTTGAAGCACTTGTGTAAATAATGTTACAATAGTCGAAATACTGCATAATCAAGCTTTGTACTAGTTGTACCTTAAATTTAATATATAGACATAAACCTTTTTAGATGATTTAACGAACCAAATACCACGTATGCGTTACTTGATTTTTTAGACTTAATTGCTGGCCAATAACAAACCCAATGTCCTTAACACAATCTGAAAGTTCTATAGCATTCATACCAAGGCACAGCGACGAAGCAATATTCAAATTAATTTTTCGAAAAATTTTGGGGATCCTACAAGGACAGCTTTACACTTGGATGGGTTAATTGCAAGTCCGTTGTTTCTACTCCACCTGAGAAACTTTGAGAGATCTTCATTTACTTTATTAAACGCGGAGGTGATGTTATCTGGCTGAAAATGTAAGTGTAATTGAACATTATCTGCATAACAGTGGTAACGGGAATGAAGAAGGAATCGCAATAGGTCTTAGATGTATAAACTAAATAGGAGATGACCTATAACACTTCCCTGTGAAACACCTGCTTTTAGTTCCGCCCAATTGGAGAGGGGCTCCGCACCAACAGAGATAACTTGTTGCCTGCGGCCATTAAGGTAAGAGAGAAACCATTGAACTGTAGAAAAAGATAAGTTGCAAACTTGTATAGTTTAGCACAGAGAATGTCAAAATTGACACTATTTAGAGCTTAGCTAAAATCAATTAAAATAAGAATAGTAACATGTTTATTGTCCATAGCGTACTCTCATATCATCAAATACCCGAAGCAATGCTGAGCAGGTACTATGCCCCTTGCAAAAACCTGATTGATAAGTATCAAAGAGATAGTTTCCTTGCAAGTATGCAGTAACCTGGTGTGCTGTAATATATTCAAGCGACTAAAGACAGAGTAGGTAGAATACTTATTGGCCGGTAATCACTAGGAGTATACGAACACGGTTTCTTGGATAAAGGACAAACGAAAGCCTGCTTCCGAATATTAGGAAAAGTGTTGGTGCGAAAAGAAGTATTTACAATGAAAGTGAAGCTAGCAAGAAAAGAAGAAATTATTTAGTTCAACATACTAAGTGAAATATAAACTGGTCCAGAGGCACTACACTTTATGCGAAGAATAGAATCCAAGACGACATCAGACGAGACTTCAAGGAAATTAAAACTAGGAACATATCGAAGTGGAGGATAAGGTATTATAGCGGGCTACTACTACCGTGTTTCACCAATTTAAAACAAGTAATAATAAAGGTCTTTATTACTCACTGTTCACAAGTCTAATTAACAGTATATGCCTTATTTATAGATGTCTTCAGTCCAATTAACAATGAAGCACTATCACACTAATGAATTTACAAGCACTAATACCTTCTTCAACTAAATTCTTAACCATGGGTCTATTAACAACACTAACACAACTATTTCTTTATTACACTTTTGTCTATTTATGTATTCTACAAGCTGCATGTACATTAGACACGTTCACATAATACAACATTTATGTTTACTCTTGGACTTCCAATAGCTCGACTATTTAACTTTACACGATATAATTTATATTCGACATTCTGATATATACTAACTCTCTACTTCATCATCGGTCTTATTTATACCCCTGAATTAAAAGGATGATTCATCCTCCAGCAATTGCTAAAAAATTCTCGGTCCCTGGAGAATATACAGTGCTTACGGCGGTTGTGTGTTTGACGGGTTGCCTAATAGTAGTGCGCAACACTGTCCCCTCTTTAAAACCGTTACGTCTCGTAACTGTAAATACATTTTGACGCCAATTCGATGACTGATGACGGTATCGGCAGCTATCTCCGCTGGTGCATCTACCGCGTCGTTGAAAATAACAGTCAACACTCTTTTTTTGGTCTTGGTAGGCAACCGGTTGATAACAACAAACAAGGACCTGGATCTTGGGTCCCTGGAAAACTATTTCTAGCATATTTCGAACTATCCTCCAATCTAAGCAATCCAGTCCACAGCCTAGTTTGGGCACCGCTAGTTTCGTTACTCCATTTTCCATCATCTGAGCCTTAAGATTCAGCAAAGCCTCGCATAGATGTCCATAACTAGGTCTCTGCCATGAAGAATTTTTGGTGACCAGATAATAAACATAACGATTTTAATCCTGAAGAACCAAAGCTTTTCCTACAGTTGGCTGCTGTTGTACTAATTCATCCACACATCCAAACTTTTTCTTGAAAACAACAGCTATTCCCCTTGACATTGCCAAATCTTGAGCTACGCAATGTGCAAGGGAATACTCTTCTGGTGCTCTAAACAGATCTTGCTGTTTTTCAACAACAACGCCAAATCTCGCCTTAGCCATACCCCGCCACGAAACTCTCAAAATCTACATTTGACTCACGATTAATAACTCTTCGCACACCATTTTCATTACTGAAGTCCCCCTGGTTGTTGCCAGCATAAGATGTTAAACGGTCAAAGTGTACCACTTTCGGTTTACCATGGGGAGATCTTCTGATCCGGTACACTACATCATTAATTCTTGTTAACACTTCGTACGGGCCTTCCCATTGTCTTTGTAATTTTGGCGACAACCCACGCTGTCTTTGTGGATTATACAACCACACTAAATCTCCATCCAGGTTGATAACCACCTGAGCTCTCGCGTCATATTGTGATTTCATTCGTCTGCTTGCTGCCTGGATATTCTTTCGGACGATTCGTGAATGCTATTTGATCTTTCACGAAGCTTACTAACGTAATCTTCACCTGCGATCTCTTTTCCAGGTTTAAATCCACACTGAAGATCACATGGTAACCGCAATTCACATCCTAACATCACGCAAGCGGAAGAGTATCCTGTGCTATCATGTACCGAAGATCAGTACGCCAGTAGGAACAAATGTAAATATTGATCCCAGTCTCGTTGATGTTCAGAGACAACTTTGGCTAAGAACTTTCCTAACGTCCTGTTCATTCTTTCAACCATTCCATCCGATTGAAGTTGAAGTGGCGTGGTTCTAGTCTTCCTGATTCCAAGATGGTTGCAGACGTTCTGAAACAACGCTGATTCGAAGTTCCGAGCTTGATCGGAGTGTAATTCCAACGGAACTCCAAAGCGACAAAACAACTCCCTCACTAGTACATCTGCAACCGTCTCGGCTTCTTGGTTAGGTATAGCATATGCCTCCTGCAATTTGGTAAAATAATCCATTCCACGCAAGATGTATTTATTTCCTTTCTCTGATTTAGGAAACGGACCAGCTACAACAATGGCTACCCTCTCAAAAGGATTCCCTACGTTATACTGTCTCATTGGGCTTTTCGTTTTGTGGCCGGGCCATTTGCAAAAGCACACAACTCACATTTTCGGCACCACTCCTTCACATCTTCTTTGCAGTTCACCCAATAGAATCTTTCTCTCATTCTTTCGATAGTTCTTTTCACGCCAAAGTGCCCTCCGGAAATACCATTGTATAAGCGCTGCAACACTTCCGGCACTCTGCTTCTAGGCACTATCACTTGGAGTCTCTCAGTGCCATCTCCACATTCCAGGCGTCACTTCAAGATTCTATTTTCAATCACCAAGGAGTCCCACTGTGCCTAGTATGCCTTCAGGCTCCTACTTGAAATACTAATTTCTTTCCAAGCTGGTCGTTGTCCTCTACTTTTACACTCAATAATACGTCCTAATTTGGCGTCATTATCCTGGTCTTTTCGTATTCTTTCGGGTTGCCAAGTATCATCGGTTACCGTCATTCTATGGATGACACTTATTTTCTCTTCCATCTTGAAGCAATGACTGCCGTCTACTAGACAAGGTATCCTTGATAGAGCGTCTGCATTCCGATGGCTAGTTCCACGATGTTCTGTGTCAAGGTCATATTGTTGCTGCTCAACTGGTTGTTTTTTTGGTTGAGTACAGCGTCTCTGTATATGACCAACTTCAGCGCAGTTCCAGCATCGCAGACGCCATCTCCGCGGTTGTCGCCTTTTAGCCTTTCCGCTTTTTGCTTTTCAAACACACGGTTGATTATTTTATCTATGCTGCTCTGCGCTTGACCAGGTTTTTCTATGGCAGACCGAACTTTGTTACTCACCCTGTGTGATGTCTGCTTAGCTGCTTCAAATTCAAGCGCATGGGCCAGTGCATCATCTAAAATTTTTTTTAGCGCTTGCTGTATTTCGCCATCTTTAATGCCATCCACAAATGTTTGAACAGCCAGTTGTTCGAGGAAGCTATCTGGTGTCGTTGGGTATGCCAATCTAACTAATCTGGCAACGTCAGCTTTGAATTCTTGCAGGCTTTCATTTGTCTTTTGCGAGCGGTTCTTAACTTGTGCATGGTAAACCTGTTGAAAGTGAGAGTCTCCATATCTCATCTCAAGCTCCGATGTTAAGAGGCCGTAATCATTCTGCTGGTGATCGGGAATCGTTTACAAGATGTTAAGGGCTTTCCCCCGTAGGGCCACTATTAGAGAGATAGCCTTCTCTTTGTTGCACCATCCGTTGTCTATTGCAGCAGCTTCAAATTGTTTCAAATATGTGGGCCAAGGTGTTTTACCATCGAATGTGGGTGGTTTTGCTTTAAATTTTGACGGTATTGACTCGCTTTCTACCATGCTTCTTATTTCTGGAATGTTCTGATTTACAACTTGGTTTGCTAATTCAAGTGGCCACGTTCTTAGTGAACTCACTTGTTCTTGCAGCCTCATCACATCTTCTTCCATTTTTACCAATTTACTGTCCAGCGTTTGCTCAACTGTATTTACCTGTTCAGTGAAATCTTCTTTCAATGCAATGGAGCTTTCCATTAATCTTTGTTCTAACGTGGCTGTACTTTCATTCAACTTTTCTTCCATTTTGGCAGTGTTTTCACTTAACCTCTCCATTTTCTCTACACCTTTTTTCAATTTTCTTAGCATTTTCACTTAACCTTTCTGTAAGGTTTGATTCCAGTTCAACTGACCTCACTACGTTCTGATTTAGTGTCACTTCCAGTTTAGCCGACTTCTCCTCCATTTTCTCAGCATTTTCACTAAGCTTTTCATTTATTTTCGCGTAACTTTTCTTCCATACCGGATTTAAAAACCTTAAGGAAATTCATTAAAGTTTCTGCGTTCATCTTACTTTGGCCTCTTGTTACAGGCATATACAAACTACTTAAATGTCTTTAGACTTGTGTGTTCTCCTTCTAAATTAATCACTATATACCCCACACAGGCCTGACACCAGTGTAACGAGCTACTACTGCCGCGTTTCACTAATTTAAAACAAGTAATAACAAGAGTCTTTATTACTCACTGTTTACAAGTCTAATTAACAGTATATGCCTTATTTATAGATGTTTTCAGTCCAATTAACAATGAAGCACTATCACACTAATGAATTTACAAGCACTAATATCTTCTTAAACTAAATTCTTAACCATAGGTTTATTAACAACACTAACACAACTATTTATTTATTACACTTTTGTCTATTTATGTATTCTACAAGCTGCATGTACTTTAGACACGTTCACATCATATAAATTTATGTATACTTTCGGACTTCCAAAAGCTCAACTATATAACTTTACACGATATAATTTATATTCGACATTCTGATATAGACTAACTCTGTACTTCATCATCCGTCTTATTTATACTTTGAATTAAAAGATGACTCAACCTCCAGTAATTGCTAGAAGATGCTCGGTCCATGGAGAATATACAGTGCTTATGGCACTTGTGTGTTTGACGGGTTGCCTAATAGTAGCTCGCAACAGTATGAAAACAGTTCATTCAGAACTCTTTGAATTGAGCAAAGTAGTTCTTGATGTTTCTGCTACCCAAGTAAGTGTTGAACGCCTGCTTATCTCCCCGAGAACCAATGTTGCAGGACATTTACTAGAAAATCAACTCATAATAAGAGCTAATCGTCTCTATGATAAAAACAGTGAACAGTAAGTGCTTACAAGAATATATTTAACAAATGCTAATTTTATTTTTGTTTGTTTCAGAATAATTACAGCTCCTTCTGTAGAAGTTCATAAAAATAGTTTTATCAACAAACGTGCATGTAATATCATTAATCAAGAACGGCCAAATCCTTCAAAGAAAAAGAAACAAGTCAAGATAAATGACTTATTTCAAATTTCAACTACGTCTTGTACTTAGAAACGTTTTCTAAACTTCAATTTTTATATAATATAAATATACATCATTACATTTGTCTGTTTAATTTAACCTAAGTTATAGTAAAAACAAAATTATTGTTTTACCATAATAAAAAAATCGCATTTGAAACCCTTATCGAACCTAAAAAAATGCCAGAACCGGAACCTTTATTTAGATTAAAACAGGAACCGAAACCAGTACCTTTATTTTTTTTCTTTCCAAAAGGAACTGGAACCGTAACCTATATTTTAAAAGAGTTTCAGTCCTTGATTTGTACTACTTTCTAGCCTATTTTTTACATTTTTGTGCAGTTATTTTATATGACATCCTAAAAAAAGTTTTGAAATATTGAAAAATAAATTATATTGTAACAAAGACACCGAGTTTAGAACCGAAAGAATATAGAACATACAAAAATGAAAAATTAAAAAAACATAAGCGTTTGGTACCTTTTGAATCTATTTTGTGGCATACTAAAAACAGCATGTCTTGGTGTAGTAAACAGTTTTAATCGAAGTATGAATTCGCAAACATGAAATAAATTATTAGATAAAACATTAGAGTAAATAGGTTTGGTGTGGATTTAAATTGTGTTGCCTCGGTAAACTAGAAGACGACTTAGTAGTAACTATAGTTTACTCATTGTGTTACGAAGAATCTTGTGTTAGTATTATAATAATTATCGGTATATTAGGGTTTCTCTGTATTTTTGTAATCAGGCGTATATTCGACCGATAAAGAACAACAATAAGAAGTTTGTGGTGTCTTACCTACACGACCGCTGACGGCTAGGTATCTCTTACCAAACCAGACTGTGTTGGCTGAAACATGAAAATGAACAAAACTTTCAAGAATTGTAAGTTTTGATTAACTCAGATAAAGTGAGCTTTTCTACAGGAATCGTGTAATGTTTATAAACAAATTTGTTTACTACTTAATACAACGTAATTATTTTGTTCCTTATTCAGCAATCATAACGATTTACAAATATATAAATTAAAAATCAAGAACAAATACCACACCATCAACAGCTTTTTAAGACATTTTACTGGGTTATTGATCAACCTCAAAATATAATATGTAGACTCAAATTTATTTTTCCTACTCCTGTGTATAAAGCTCCACTGCATATATCAATATTTATACGTGAAGTACAATTTCATACACCGGCCCATGAAATACAATGTAATTCTTACAGAATTTACTTCACACACCGTTTCCATAAGACATGTACTTATACACCTTGGTCAAAAATAAATAGGTTGTCGTGCTTATTTTGTTTTGGAAATATTTTGAATCTCACTGCAATTATCAAACGAGTCTGTACAGTAACTACTGAGCAATTATGGATTCCGATGCAGAAATGTTTAGTACTCTTCCACAAATAACGGCAACAGCCACCATTGCAAGTGAATCCTTGTTGCCCAGCAAATCTCTCGAAATCTACGAAAATACATATCAAAAATTTATGTCGCGGCGAGAACAAAACAAGATAAATTCAATTTCGGAAAATGTAGTACTGTCGTATTTAGTGGAAAATGCTGTGTTATACCCCTATATTAGGCCCCACGACTTGGGCAGACCATAAAATGTCGTGTTATCTTCCTGTAGGAAAAATAAAAACCTTTGTTATTCTCGCCCACGATTTGGGCGCCATAAAATGCTATGTTAATCAAGCCCCACGATTAGGTCGTGCCATAAAACACGACATTTTATGACATGCCCAACCGTGGGGCTAAATATTAATATAATAACAAGGGGCTAACAGAAAATTGTAACATACTGTTTTAATACGCTCTAATAGTTCTAGTATTCCTAAAAATAGTTATTTTCTAGTTTAATTTTAGCATTCTAATTATTAGAATGAAGGCCTTGTAGCATAAATAGGTCTGCAATTGTAGCGGCTGCAAGATCACCCAAGTAGCTTCCCAGCGAAGTTTCCAGGAAGATCTAATCCCAGAGTCAATCAGTTTTCTAAAGGCACTTACTTTAAGGGCACTAAACATGTCAGATTAGTTGCTATCTATGATTAGATGTCAATCATGCTTTAGGATCCTATTTATGTCAGGGTGGTCTGAAGCAATTTTTCAATTAGCGGAGCACTCAACTAAAATTAGTTCGGAGATCTACTTGTGTGGCAATCTTAGGCAATGGGCAGTTTAATTAATCTTAAAGATTTACGACCGGCGTATCCTAAGCCGAGTATGAGCGCCAAGAAAGGGGTTATTTTTCAATTAACTTAAATGTATATAAGGATGCCGGCCGGTGGGAATCGGGGTTGTTTATTTCCAGACGCGTTAGAGTCTGAAGCTCGTGGTCTTGCAAGATTGAGTAAGTGTTTTATTTCTCTGAATTCAAGTGCGTGCCGTTATGTTCAAAGTTAGTTTATTTTTCTGAGTAAGTAATTATTATATATGGTATTACTATGAACTCAAAGCTGTGTTATGCATCATAAGTCATTTATTTGTTTAAATACAATATCTGTCGACTTTCATAACATACAACTTCGGGTTAAATGTTCGTTCCAGTATTTAATCCCTTTAGGTTATTGTTAAAGACCGCATCTTTTGAAGGGTTTCTTATTTTATTGTGTCGACGTAGTCCGAGGCTTGTAATAACTAAGCCACGAATTCCGTTATTGTACTATTTGACCCGTGTGAAGGTCATGTTTTTCCTGTTATTGATGACCCCGTGATTAAAGGAAGGTCGTTTCAGTATGCAAGTTAGTTAGACTACGGTAGCGTTAATTAATTGTATGTATTGGGGTGTTTGCACCCAGAACTGTTGTTAATATTCATAAAATAAGGACTTTAGAATTGTTTAGTTAAGTTGTGTTGTGCTAGCCGGAAACTTAATAACATTTGTCCCTGTGAAGTGACGTATTTTCTGTCTTGCAATCTTAGTTCATCGCCACGAACAAAGTGCGACGAGCGCTATTACCGCGATCGGTCCATGAGCCGTTTAATTCCCATGGTGGCGCCCTATTGTAAATATTGTTAATCACTGTATAATTTTGTATGCATATGTAATTAGGTTAAGTTAGTTAGTAGGCCGTTTAATAAAACAATTGGAATTTTGTCTTAGTGTGTTGTTGTTTAATGAACCTCCCCTTCTCACCGACTGCAGCAGCTTGCGAGGCATTGTCCCGAAACGTGAGGGTACTCTAGTGTTAGAGGTCCTTCCCATTTATTATTTATTGTTAATTGGATACCCTCACGCGGTAGGTAAATATTTTAATTACAAAATATCATAGCATTTTAGGGTGCCCATCGTAGGGGCTTGTTAACCCTAAATAAAATAATCACAGCATTTTAAATATACTGAAAAAGGGGAAGATATTTAAAAATAACACGTAAATTGAGCATTACAGAGCATTTGGGGATATACAGAAAATATATGACACTTCATCCTAAAAATTATGCAGAAAAAAACAACTCTTCCTTAATTATCAGTCCGGAAGATGCACTCAAGAAGTTGTGAGGATTAATAAAATTGGACGAACCCCCAGTGAAATTGCGATATTTTTACAATTCCGTGATTGCAATAATTATACGGGTCGCTGTTTCCGACGGTCATCTGCTTCTCTTCTAGTGGAGTCAGGTGCCGATTTATTGTTCTTGAAACAACATGGTGGTTGGAAATCATCTGCTGTAGCAGAAATCTATATCGAAAATTCTTTGAATACAAAAAATAATATTGCACATAAAACTTTGAAAATCAACTGTAAATATAGTTCAACCACTACAAACCAAGTCACAAACAGGCCGTTGAATTAACCATCCGGTGTAAGATTAGATAATTTAACTGATTGTACAATCACTATTAATAATAATTATTACTATAATAAAAATAAGCGAATCCTTGTTTCTTGTTTGATTTTTATTTAAAGTCGTAGAACTATAGTGTGCAAGACGTGTGTGAAGTCAGTTTATACACTCGTTTGGATTGCAGCACTCGCTTTCAGCTCGTGTCACACAATATACTATAAGGCAATTGAACAAAGCACAGTCATAGATAATAAGTACAGTAAGAAAGCATATTGGACAATTAACTCACTTTGTGTGCCCTTGAACAAAACGGCGTCTAGTTTTGTTCCCTAGTACGGTGGGATCCTATCCTGTAAAACAATTGGTATCGATTCAAGTATTCCAATGATCTCTCTGGAAAGATATTGGAGCTGGAACAGTGTAATAATGCCATACATACCGAAGAATATGGTGGAATGATTACTTGTGTAGCTTGGATGCTCCAGAGTGGGCTTGGTCTGCTTATAGTACAAGATCCCAACCTGCCCGACCTACCCTCATAGACATTCCAGGTGAAACAAATTTTTTATTAAAGGTAATGCCATAATAATCAAATTTTCAAACGGTTGCCGCTTAATATCCTGGCATGGCTACTGTTAATGAATATTTGTTTAATTAATTTTTTTTCACTACTTCCTGTCACCCATATTCCTAAATATCTTAGCTCCAATTGGAAGCAAAGTATATAGAGAGTATGACAAAGCTAGGTTGCCTACCTTTTTCCTGGCATAACTGTCGGGTAGCCAGGTATGAGCAGGTGAGGCTGTACATGTACTACACCTCATCGACATTCTGAAAATTTTATAATGAAAAAATAGCAAATTTTATTGCGAATAACGTAGTATAGGGTTGCCTTAGCAAAGCTTGGCAATTGTTAGGGTTGTCGCGTTTTAAAGTTATACAAGTCCGTGAGGCGCGGGCAGAGAGAGACGCACTGCACGCGCTACTCCATGCGATAGAGAAGGAGACACGATATAGCACTATATGATAGAAGGAGAGGATTTTTTTATATATTTGCTGCGTTTATTAGGATCAAATGTTGAAGGAAAAAATATATTTCATTATCAAATATCAAAGTAAAGATTATTCTCATAGTATTTTTAAAGATCTGTTAATTGTTTCTTTGAGATTTTATTATCAAACGTTAAACTATAAATACAAAGAATATTACAGTGTACTAAAAAGATAATGCGAGTAATTAATTAATCATTATCTGAATCATCAGAACTTGCAATTTCAAAGTTCAATTCTGATTGATCATCATCGTCAGAGTCTTCCTGTGTAATTTCGAGAACGTCTTCGACCTGTAAGGGTGTCGGATCTCCAAGGAATCCTATCGGCTTCAAATGCCCATCCAAGTACCATCCACAATTTTCAGGCTGCAGTTTAGTACAACACGGATCGGTTGCATGGAGCCACATAGAATTAACGTAAATCGTTCGCAACATCTTTTGTTTTAGTGATCTCCAGCAGGGTGGCATCATATTCGAGTCGAAGCTTCTAATTTTTTTCATGAATTTTTCATCATTTTTTTTACTCGAATAATTTTTTTGAAAAATGCGATATCGCGCCTCGTTTACGCTTGTACACTGTTTGATGCCGTACATAAGAGCAGTAAACTCTTGAACCACGTCGATTTTTTGCTCAAGAAAAATGTCAGCTTCATCTGTCAATGACTAGAAAATCCTTTGAAAAGTCTTGTTTTTGGAGAAAATATTGAATGGTCTAACTTTTCCTTTATTGAAAAAAGCAGCTGTGTAATCGCAGCCTGTGAAGGCGTGAGGAAGACTTGAGCATAATAAATTTCCCAACTTCGATGACAATTCTGTGCAATTGATGCAGTTGAGATCCTCATTTTTTCTTGTCTTCATCGATGATCCCGCTAGCTAAACTTCCAATGACAGTTTATGCATATTGGCCAGCAAAATTATTAAAATATCTGTCAGAGGCTTTTACTAAGATTTTAGAATTTGGTGTTACGTTAGCAAGGTGGAACACTATTCGCGTATCTGCTTCTTCGTGTTGACATTGATAGTCAATTTCTTGACGTTTCACGACACGGTTGTTATTTACTTGGAAAGAATAGCATTCACTTCCTACTGTTATGAAGATTTTTTTATTTTCAATTATCGATGCCAAGTGTTGACTCTCCCAGTAACTAGCCAAGAACCGTACTAAAGCCTCCTTGAAACGATAATTTTTCAGACTTGCAAAAAAATCTGTGGGTCTAGTTTGTTGAGGTCCTGTAATCGTATATGGCATATCATAGCCTTGTCGGTTCTGTCTTTCCGAATCTTTGATTGAGGGCGTCAAATAGCGATCAAATACAATATGTATTTCTTTAGCATTGGTGGAGCAAAGTTTTATGAGGATAGATTCAGCAATTTTATCAAAAGTTTGTGGCATTGAGGATCCGACAAGATGTAAAAGTAAAACCATCGATTATTTCAACGTCGATCTGGGTTGGCCGAACCATTTCTACTTGAGACTTTAGAGCCTTCGCTAATTTAGATTTATCTGTTTTTAACATTTCACCAGTGCACGAGAAAAGTGCAGGCGGTATTGGTGCTAGTGGGAACGTCAAACAGTATTCTACGTTAATTTTTTTCTCAATGCTGATTGCAAGCAGACGACCAAAAATGTCTTGTTCCATTTTCAATACCGCTACTTTACCAGTCTTGGCCTGAGGCTTCGATGCACATTGGGATGCAAAATTACAAATTTTGTTCCGAGATATAGGTTTTTCAAATCTGCTGTTCGCTGAGTCACAATCACTAATGAAAGCTAACTTTTGCTCATGCCCTACTGTTTTAACAGTCACCAAAAAAACTGAAACATCTGTGGACGCAACTTTACCAGTGGAAATATTGAATAAAAAATTTTTATCGATGCTATCGTCAAATGGATTCATTGTATTTTTAATCACTCCAATAATACTGTCGAGGTTTTTTTTATCTTTTTTTATTCTGCTGTTTTGTAGAGAATGAGACGTGTCGTCTTTTTGCGACAGACCAACATTCTCCTTGACAGCAGACAATATTTTTGTTCTCATGCTGTGACTGAGAGCCCATCTTTGTCGGGCGGATATGGATTCTGCGGTAAGATTATTAGCTAATTGATTACTCGCATCAGCATTTATAGTTTGCTCTAGCGTCAAGTCCACTGGTGATCTAGCAAATTTAGCTTCTGTACGTCTAATTCCAAACGCGCCACGTCGAAATTCTGCAACCAGTGGTGAGTTTTCATTATGCAATCTAATTAAATTACTTAGATACATTAGAGACCATCTTGCATAATTTGGTTGATTGAGTGCAAAAAATAAATCACTCATGTTGTAAATGGAGTTTAAGTAGAGTTCAAAGTTGCTGGTACGGATGCTTCTTGAAAACTGGAGGAATAAGTTGATTAGCTCACAGTATTGATAGTAGTACTGAGCCGTTTTTCCGTGTTCGCCTATCATAGTTTGTTTGCAGAACTCTTTATATCCGTTAATAATTTTGTTTAATGCATCAGGCAACTCAATGCGTTCGTTGACATTACAAATAGATTCATCGGATGTAAAGTTGACAACTGTTTGTGATAGTTCACCCAGCATCTCCGGTGAAACATTTGTTGTGGATAAATATTGCTCAAGATGAAGTATCTGTAGTGCAGCGGCGGTCAGAGGATGCAGCCGCTTACAGCGATTGAAGTGCTTACTGTCCAAAAAACTGTTCATCGAGCCGCTTGCTATTACATCAGCCTGAATCAACACTTCAACTAATCCACTACTGTCTATAAATTTCCCAATAGCCTTGAAGAATGCCATCTGCATGTGAAAAGCTCCCAAATTGACGAAAATATTGTCGAATGTTGGCTTGTTACTCTCTTGTATTTGCATTGCCATTTTCGCTATGGCCAAATCATATGTTGCAATTATTATCTGCTGTTGACATTTCTCACTAATTTCCTTTAGCCATGACAAGTGTCTGATTCACAACTGCATAAGACGTTGGAGATTGATTTATGGGTGGCAAATAGTCAACTTTTTGAATGTCACTATTGTCACTGAAAATTTTGCAGTTGAAGCCCAACCACATGGGAGTCGAAATATTATTTGATAAGGAAATTATCCATAAAAGATCTTTATCAATGACAATCTCAATGGCACCTTTACATAGATCGATAAAACTGGTAAATGAATCAACAGGAAGCAGCTGCATACTTGTTTTCGGTTTTGAGTAATACGGTCGGATTCCTCGTGAAATTTCGGTAAAACGCCGTCTTTTTCGCACAGAAGGTCCATCTTCGTCTCTGCTGTCATCAAGTGGAACGTTTGAAGACGTGGTAGCATCAATGTCTTCAGGATTTTCATCTTCCGCCCGAGGAAACTGATAGATTATTCCGACAGTGTCGTGCATGGTATCTTTCCCTGAAGTCGTGTCAACGAAGCGATCGAAATTATCAAAAGCCACGTGAGTGCTAAGTCCTCCTACTCTGTCGATGCTTATTGGTATTAATTTACTCTGTTCCACTGCTGTATACGTCATTTCTGTTTCTAGCTCTTCAGCCAAGTTGTAACCGATTGTATGTCCATATCTGTTAAGAATGGTGATCACTTGTCGAGAATTTGTTAGAGACTTAATAGATAATCCAAGGGTTAAGTGTTTCGCAGGTTTACATCTCCCTCTAACAGCATAGATAATATCGCTACACAATGCGGTAACCACGAGAGAATTGTCGCTACCATTTTTATTAGAAGCGTGGGGTCCAGCGACGAGATTCTGCATGAATGTAAATAGTGTTTCGGGAATCACACACTCTCCACGAATTATATCATCTGCTGTCAGATGGCTTGGCAGCGGTTTGCAATCAATATTTTTCACGGAATTCCTCAAATGAAAAGCAATATCATCAAATTTATTGTCGTCTTTCGTTTCTAATAATTTTGTATTATTGGCCATTATCGATACGTCAATGTCGGTTTTGTAAACAATTTTTTTGCAACGCGGTCCAATAGATGCTTCAATCGTTAGGCGATCACGAAAACTTTTCAAAATTTTTTTCTCCAAATGCTCGGGTCGGTAATTAGCGATTTCTTGGACGTCTACTTGATTCTCTCCGAACTCGAACAACAGCGCTTGATATCGAGAGAATAATTGCGTAAAATACAGCACTTTATCGTTTTCGATTATTTCTCTCATAATAAAATCGCCGAGGGATTCAAAAGCTAATCTGTGTACCTCCCTATTCTCATGCCAAGTCGACTGTACATGTTCCTCGGCATTCCACTTTTCTTGTAGCCGATATGACGATAAACAAGTCTTATGATAAGTTATAGTTTTTTTTTCAGCTTTGCCAGCATCTCTGAATCAGAAAATTTTTCCGCGCTCAATTTAATTTTTTCAATAGTTTCTTCAGACTGAAGCAGCATAACATTGTACCTGTTCTTTCCACTTCTTTTCTGAATGCAGCCACAAAACAGACATGGTATGTTTTTGAATGGCGTTGATGATTTTGATGGAGAAGCGGGAGTGGATGATCCAGAATCCTCTGGCTGATCATCGGCTACAGATATACTTGAATTCATCTGAAAATTGAATGAAATGAAATAAATAAAGAATTCGAATGCTCCCGTTTTGGAAAATAAACATTTTTAAAATACTTTAAAAAATTTTGATTCGAGAATTCAGTAATTTATACTTACTTCGTCATATTTTTTATGTAATACAGTCACTTTTTTATAACACTTCTTCATTTTTAAAACAAAATGATTACTGCTCACAATTATATTTCCAGGTTAGTAAGAAAACGTGGTACGTTCGGAGCACATAAGAGCACAGAATACACTGAGCATGCGCACTCCATTTATTACGGCAGCTGTCTCACGAGCAGCTGCTATATCGTGTCTCCTTCTCTATCGCATGGAGTAGCGCGTGCAGTGCGTCTCTCTCTCGCCCCGCGCGCTCACGGACTTGTATAACTTTAAAAACGCGACAACCCTAACAATTGCCAAGCTTTGCTAAGGTAACCCTATACTACGTTATTCGCAATAAAATTTGCTATTTTTTTTCATTATAAAATTTTCAGAATGTCGATGACGGTGTAGTACATGTACAGCCTCACCTGCTCATACCTGGCTACCCGACAGTTATGCCAGGAAAAAGGTAGGCAACCTAGCTTTGTCATACTCTCTATATACTTTGCTTCCAATTGGAGCTAAGATATTTAGGAATATGGGTGACAGGAAGTAGTGAAAAAAAATTAATTAAACAAATATTCATTAACAGTAGCCATGCCAGGATATTAAGCGGCAACCGTTTGAAAATTTGATTATTATGGCATTACCTTTAATAAGAAATTTGATTCACCTGGAATGTCTATGAGGGCAGGTCGGGATCTTAGACTATTAGCAACAGGTACGGGATAGTGTCCAATCAACTGTATTTGAATTCTCTCCAATCTGTAGGTGTTTAGGATCACACGTTGTACAAATTATTCTAAACCACTTAGATATAATGATTGGACATACTAATAAGAAGTTTCGGTTTAATGTATAAGGACGCTGAAAGTACAATTAAATATATTTAATTTAATTTAACATATGAAAGCTTGTGGTTAAGCAAGCGAATTGAATCGCTCCTTGCGCTGACGTTTCTAGTTTACTCGTATGGTTGTAAGCTATTATTAACATGAAAGTAAGGTGTCATTGCAAAAATGCACTTCATTTATATCCTGAAATAAGAAAAACAAGCGGCCGTACAACCATAATAAACTATTAATATTGTTTCCAAGTATAAGAATCGGTCTACTAGATTCTATTAACGTAAAAGAATATCCTAAAAGAATTTTAACCCGCCTACTTGATTTAGGTGAATTAATATCTACAGCATCATTATTTTATGATCAGTTGTTTTCTAAACGTTGTATACGAATGGGGATGTTTATTAGAGTTCTATATTTAGAAATGGTATAAAATTGTATCTAACCCGTTGATAAAGCTTAAGCTTCTAAAAGGTACACTAATACTTAGTAAATGCGATTTCCTAGAATTCATTCTTCTGAAACCTTAAAAATAATTATCGAATTGCATTCTAATTCGCAACATCAGATACTGAATAAAAATCGACTTGAAAAATTTTTATTGACAAACTACAAATTCACCTTAAACGAAAAGCTTATATACCTACAACTTTATTTTTAATTTGTGTGAATAATAAAACCATAATATTAAGCAGACGTTGCTGTTTAAATTTTTCTGTTTCTTGAATTATCTGGATGTAATACTTATATTGTATCCTTTAGTAGGTTTAATTACGGTCACCATTGTCAAATGTATATCTTCAACACTTTTATAGTTAGTTTTTACTTTATAGTTTAGAATGAACGTTGCTAGAACTAATTTGAGAGCTATGTTTGCATATCTCATACCTGAAATTATTGGATTGAGACAGACTTCCATTATTCATGTACACTACTACATACCAATACAATTTCGAGGTCCCAAAGAAAACGGTATCCAGCTGCAAGGATGACGTTTAGCTTCTTCTTCTGGAAGAAATCGATCAGGGTTGAATTCGTTTGGATTATGCCAAATATTAGGATCTCTATGCAAAGTGAATAGAGGAATCAAGACTGAAGCCTTCGCGGGAACTACGTGGTTAGCTAAAACGTATGGTTAGTATCATATAATTAAACAGAAATCTACTTAATTGAATTTCTTGAACAATATAACGTCCAATACCCACAAGAGGAGGGAACAGGCGTAAAGTCTCCATGATAATTTTTTCTAAATAATGCAGTTCTTTTAAATCTTCGTATTCCAGATTTTTTCTTGTACCCAAAGTTTGAGTAATTTCTTGAAATAGCTTTTTCTACGGAATAAATAACTTTATATATATTAGTGATATTTAGGAGCTGAAAGGGTGTTACTTTTTATTTTTGAAACTGATTTGGCATTCAGCATGTGAAAATACATCAAATAACTCTTTTAAAGTAAATAGTTTAGAATATAATAATTTTTCAGTAAATTTCAGGAAGTTAAAATTTAATTTTCATAATCTTTCAGATAATTACTCAGAAAATATAACGCATGAGATACTAGAAACATACGGCATTTAAATTTTAGATTTTTAAACACAAATTTAACCTTCTTATTAAATTACAGACAAGTTGGTAGGAATATTTCTAAAGGCTTATATCTCGATTTCAAACCGTTTTATTTTTCCTTGTATTATTAAATAGAAGAGATAAGACTTGAACAAAATAACAGCGATTCCAGGTAGTTTAGTTACCGCGTCAATTAGTGCGACGAGAAATAAGTTTACGACTTCTAAAAAGGACAAAACTTGAGTATAAGCAGAATAAGATGGGATAGCAATCGTCCGTTATACAACGAATATTGAAAATTAGGCAACAGAGAAAAGTGATTTGAGTGTGTAGGTAGAAGTGAGATGGAGATAACACGTGTTCGTTAGAGGCGTAGCTTAGATGTTAGTTGTCGTTGACTTGGGGTAAATGCCACGGTTGTTTTGAGTATCGATTTTTTAAAATACTACGAAAACAACATTAGTACACGGCGGTGGTCGTTAGCTTCAACTTAATTTTCAGAGAAGTGTTTTTAAATTGTGTAACTAAGAGTGGCGGTTGGAAAGAAATACGCAGAATTGTTGTGTACATGAGTTGTGAGTGTAGAGCGGTTTGTGGAAAGCAAGAACTTGGCCTCATTGATTTTAAGAATTGTAACAGTGTTTGGAGGTAGAGGACTTGGATATAAACCGCAGGAATTTGCTTGGAAGTTCTCTTAATTTTTAACGCTATTATTATACTACAACTCTGAGACTCCGATATGCTTATACGATTGCATAATCTTTTGAACTACGATAAACACTTTTAAATAAAAGCAATATGATTTTATGTTGCATTTATTGTGAAAATAATGCAATTAGTTTGGAGTAAATGTCGACATCTAATCAATTTGATTTATTAACAAAAACTATGGTTATAGAAGAATAGGTTTGAGGACCGCAATAGTTTGTTTGACGATAGAGAATATCGTGGTAAATTTGGTTACAGCAGAAGTTAGATGAAGCAATTCAAGTTAGAGGTATTAATGCATGCAGCAATTCCAGGCAGCAGGCTCCTTGTGTAAATATGTATCACTAGTAACTGTGCTTTATTATTGTGCATGTGTAAATATGTAATTAGTGACTTTGTGGATTAGGTGTATAATTGAATATTAACAAAAAGGACAAAAAAGGTGAAAGTTTCTGATGGAATATTTTAATTTGTAATATTTTTGTGTGAATAATTAATTTATGTTATTGGAAGTATGTTATATTATGTACAAGGTAAAAGGGTCTATTTGAATATTGGTGTGCAAAATTTAGCACTAAAAAGTCTGGGTTTTACTATGAGTTTGTATTGAAACAGAGTTAGAGTAAGAAGTGTGTTAAAACCCTATTACTTTTCTTTTACTATTAATTGGATATCATATGGTGTAAATATTGATATTGAAATGTACTGTTAAGGGCGTATAAAGCAGCGGATGCATATAATTTTTACATGAGGTTTGAAAGAGTAAACTAATTTAGATTATGGCTTGTCCTTTTTACATTAATTGGATATATTATATAGTGTAAATATTGATCTTGAAATGTACTGTTAAGGGAGTGTCTTAAAGGGGATGTATATAAGTAGTAAATGAGGTGTGTGTGTGTGTGTGTGTGTGTGAGAGAGAGAGAGAGAGTGAGAGAGGGGACTAATTTTGATTTTGTTTTGTTTATTTAATTTAGTTGGAGTGTAAATAAATGTTGTCTATTTACCATAGCAGAATTTTTCAAGTAGATAGTTTATTTTCAGAAAAGTGAGCAAAGCAGCTGTGTCAAATTTTATAACCAAACATCTCAAAATGTGGGGCTTGTAGCAACTATAGGCAACCAACGTAAGAGATCGTAGTATTAATGGGCGCCCAAGTCGTAGGGTTCGCAGTAATAAATATATAATAATAATAATACACATGAAATTTAAAAATCTATTGGGATGTGGTTCAAAAATAAAATAAATAAATAGTTTTTAATAAAAACTTGACGTTTTGGTAGATTTGCCTACCATTATCAAAAGCTAAAATGGAAAACCACACGAGTAAAAATACATAAAACAGGGAGTTTATAAAAGAACTCCTTGATTTAAAGTTTTATTTGTACACAGTAAAGTTAAAATAATAGTTATTAAACCTATATAGTATTAAAGAGAATCTTCTCAATTTTTTCTAATACCTAATGAAGTTCTATATGTGCACCATTTGTTGCCCTGACAAGTCTAAACGATAATCAGTTTCTTCCCAAGTATTCAGCAGGTATTCAGGCGTGACAGATTGTAACATTATATTGAAATGTTAAAGTATCATAAGACTATTTAATTGAATTTCATTAACTTGTAATACTTATAGGCAAAATTCCATGATAAATTATCGTTATATTTTAGTAAACGTCCCTTATAATAAAGACCTCAGGTTTAGAAATAGTTTTACGCTTAAATATTAGAAATGTCAGCGGCTGTCATAATAATTGAAAGATCCTATCTTTGCAAACACAATACAATACCCTTTAAAAGCTTATGTCGTATATAGATTGACGAATCTGATAAATTTAAATAGAATCTTACCTTTTAACTTAAACAAAGAAGAGCAATTTTCAGTTTGTAAAACTTACTTTTTTTAATATTTCGGTGAGTGATAGGACTTTATAGGAAGCGCAACATTACAAATAGCCTAACTATTTTTCAATTTGATATGTTCAAAGATTACAAGTAATTTTAAGTAGTCTAGAGACAAACATTGTATTGAAACCTATTTTAGCTCGGCTTACGTTATCCGGTCTTTTATCAATGGCAGACAACTGTCGCCAATAGATATGGTCAACAATTTCAGTATGTAAAAATTCAAGAATTTACAACATGTTTATACCGTTAGAAAAATAAGTGCTATCCGTGGCACTCATCTTAAAAAGGGCTGAATTTGGTTTCTGAAATCTTGTTTTTGGGATGTTCTATTAATGGTCATTGGTTAACAGAACATGATGTAAATATTGGTTAAGAGTACGGTTGATATATAATTTAAGTTTTTAGGCAAAAGAAGGAGATTCCAATGGGGTTGTCCGTTTTCAAAAGGTAAAAAGAAAAGTAGCCAGAGAAGTTCGCTGGTAGCATTCTCCAGCGTTACATGTGATATCAAACTTAGTATCATGTTAGTAAAAGTGGAAAAGAGTAGTTAACTCATCCAGTTCGCAATGGTTGATGGCCGTGTGTTCGCGGATTTATAAGTGATACTAAATTATGTAATAAAAAGCTTGTGTGGGTGTGTGTACAAGCTAAGCTATCAACAAGATTTTGCCGGGTACGTGTACCAATGACTTATTGAGTAGTTGCGAATAACAAAGAAGGGCAACAAACGAGAATATTCCCTACAACCCCCCCCCCCTCCCCAATTTAGTAAGATTTATATTTAAACTAGCACAGCGAATTTAGAGTTAACATATTTTGTTAGGACGTTTTGGTCATAAACCGTAGGATTAATTTACTGTGACATTTATAGTATAAGTTTTCTTCCATATAAAGTGTTTACAAATTTTTTATGTAAATGAAATTATCATAATTGCATATCAACAATTCAATCAAATTTCTAAGTTAAAATTAATGAATTTCCTAATGTAAGAGGTTCACGTTTATTGCTCTGTTGATTAAATAGCTTTGTTTGCCGTTGATTAAGTCAATTTTTTTTTATTGGTGATCATGAAATTTGCTTAAGTAGTCCAAAGGGTGAGAAGTAATTTAAAAAACATTTGTCCTCCTTGGGATGACAAGTCTTTCAATGTCTTGTATAAACATTGGACATTCTGGAGTTGTCTGGTGCCCTTGGTAAATGCTTTTAAGCCACAATATTTATGAAAAGTAAGTGCCAAATTTTTTGTTATATTATATATTAATTTAACCCTTTCTGCAAAATTTTAAGCCTCTAAACGATCCACGACCTTTCGATAGCTAGTGCCGGTGATCCCTTTTAATTTTTGTTTTAGAGGTCACCTCCATTTTATAATTTTAAGGAAAATAATATACATAGTAGCTTTTCTGCCCATAACAAGATGCTACAGTTGCAACAATGCTCTCCCTCAAATGAGCAATGTCACGGATCTTCTCGAAATAAACAATGTTTTTTACATGTCCCAAAAAAAAGAAATCTAGTGGAGTCAGATCTGGGCTCCTTGGTGGCCATGCAATCGCCCATGTCTACCAATCTACCTGTCAGAGTAACTCAAGTTCAACGCATCATGAACCCGGTTGCTATAGTGGGGTGGCACGCCGTCTTGTTGGAAGACAATCGGTTCCTTTTCTAGTTTGATATCATATATCTGTGGGAAAACGTATAGTTCAAGCATTTCACAATAAATATCTGCATTAATTGTCTTCTCTGCGAAGATGAAAGGTCCTACAATACGATCATGCATCAATCCACACCAAACATTGACTTTGGGATAGTCTCGCTAATGTTCTACGAATTCATGCGGTGACTCAGACCCACAAATCCTACAGTTGTGTCGGTTAACAGACCCACTTACGTGAAAAGTCGCCACATGTGAAAACATAACATTTTCTAGGAAGTTCTCATTTTCTTCAATCCTGTTCAAAATGTAGACTGCTAAATCGAATCTTTTCACTTTGTCATTGGCCTTGATTTCATGCAGAAGTTGAATCTTGAACCCACGTAATTTAAGCCTCTTTCGCATTACTTTGTACACGGTAAACTTAGGTATTCCCAACTCCAAACTTCGCCTTGCCAATGACTTTTTAAGGCAACGAATAAAAGATGCGCGGATCTGTTCCACATTCTGTTCAGAGACTGAAGGCCTACCGGGTGGCATAATTTTTAAGACACTACCTGTTTCCCGAAAGTGATTATACCACTGCAGAATAGTTTTGTTAGTAGATGCATTACCGCCATATTCACGTCGATAATTACGCATAACCATGACTGGTGAGTGGCGTTTGCCGGCCGGCGGAAGCAGTAGCACTCTTCCCCACCACGCTCGCTCCAAGGTCACGCACTGCGATCGAATATTAGCAAAACAATCTTGACAATATAATGAACTCAAATTCAAAACCTGAAAGTTTATTACTGGTCTCGTTTTTTAATTGACTTTTTAAATCAAGGAGTTCTTGTATAAACTCCTTGTAAAGTGCATTTGCTGTAACTTTAGGATGACGTCAAATGTAGTATTGAAGTGTTGGCAACTGTATGCAAATGAATACCTAGAATTGCACTTGAAGAATATTGTCATTTAACACAATAAAGGTTGGCGGTTCTGTACGGTGTTGCCACTAATTTCACTTGTCAATGGGAATATTGGTATAGCTTTCATTAAATTCATTAGAATTTAAACTAATGTTGGCAATTTGTAAAAATATCAAAGGAAATCAAAAAAAAAGATTACATAATAAAAGTAGATTGATAATTACCACATTAAAAAGTGCCAGAAGGGCAAGTCTTGTACTAGTGACGGTTAAAAACGGAAAGAACGAATCTAATAAAATTATTTGAAATTGACAAGGAGAACGTTCCGAAAATGACAGCAGTTACACTTCATACTAGTATTCATTCCTTCAACGATGTTTGAAAAGCGAAGTAAACGTTATGTACTTTATCGACATCCATTTTGTTGTTAATAGGATTGATTTCCTTCATCCATCATTAGGTCTTCAGTCCTAGAACTGGTTAGACGCGTACCATCATTGTTCCCTATTCTGAACTAACCTACAGATTTCCCTGAAATATGCACAGTTTGCATCTATAACTGTCTGATCTAGGTCTACATCTACCTCTTTTTTCCTATCTCTGCTTGTAATATATCACATACTATTCCCCAAAAATGCCTTAGAACGTATTCCGCCCTACTATTTCTCTTTTTCCCCAGATATCCTTGTTCCCCTACTATTTCTGTAACTTATTTGTTATTATCTTTGTCTGTCCATGCTATCGTCCTCATACATCTGAAGCACATCATTTCAAAAGGCTGCTACCGTTTTTCTGTCTGCGTTTCAGACTTCCCGTATTTCATAGGCATACTGTGCTGTGCTCCACACGTATGCTTTCAACAATTTTCTTCTTATTCTGTTTGTTGTCTTTCCTCACAGGCGATGTTCTTTCTTGTTAGATGCAGTTCGATCACTTTCTATTGTTTTACAGTTATATGCCCTATTTCTCCGACCTTCAATGGTTGTGAAGG
Source organism: Platerodrilus igneus (assembly GCA_036346225.1). NCBI lineage: Eukaryota > Metazoa > Arthropoda > Insecta > Coleoptera > Lycidae > Platerodrilus > Platerodrilus igneus. The sequence goes on along the minus strand of JARFIW010000624.1, from coordinate 1,472,045 downwards.
GAGGTAAGCAGTCTGTGGCTGCCAAGTTCTCCCAACACTTAACCATTTGGCGATTTAATATATTTTCCAATTTATCTTTTCGTACAGTCAACATTAGTTGCAGGTATTTCGCAGCCATTAGGTTTTCCGTCTCAAAACTGGTTGGACACGTACCTGCACTTATTTATATTCTGAGCTAGGCTACATAGTTCCCTGAAATTCTCACACAGCATGTGTATTCAGGTTAATCTTCTTTGGGAATTAAACCACTCATAGTTTTTAAAATCAACTTTATTTACGTTTCGATCCATGACCTAGGATCGTTGTCAAAATAATAATAAAAACTTCAAGTTTGACATTTATGACATAGATTGAAGGTGACTTTGATTTATTGATGTTTGAAATATTTGGTTTGAGTATACTAAGCAAAAATTTTTAAAGTTTAACAGAATGATTACCTTCAATTTGTGTTGCGACCTGGGATCGGCTTTCTTTAGGTAGCCAATATGCTTAACGTGAAATCAGCTGATTAATTTTTATTGGTGAATTTCATATAAATTCAATAACTTGGAATTGGAAAACATTTTTTAACATGTTTTTATTTATACAATTGAGAGGATGATTATTAAAGAAGTGTGCGATTGCATTATTGAAAGGCTTAAGTAGTCGTTTTTTTTATATTTATTTTGAGGGGAAAAATTCATTATGATTTAAGTTACCTCTTTGGTAGATTTTAACATGGTTCTGAGGCGACTCTACGGCGGGTTTACACTTGTCAGATACCAATGTTGTTCTATGAAGATTGTATATGGATCTGAGGCGACCCTATGGCGGGTTTACACTTGTCAGATACCAATACTGTTCAACGGAGATTGTATATGATTTTGAGGTAACCTTATTGTAGATTTATACTTGTTATATACCAATGCTGTTTTACAAGGATTGTTAATATGCTTATTTTTATGTAATTAGTTATTTTATGTATAAATAGAAATCATGTATGTAGGCTGTATTTCATGTTAATATTGCAAGGAAAACCCAGGAAAAACTTGCAATGCTACCTAGATATTGTGGGCATTTGATTTTCATTTGTTATTTCTTTTGTTATTTCCTTTAGTAATGGAATCCATTGTTTACTGAAAGTCACGGATTCGTTTGCAACTCAGTTATTTTTATGTAGGGTTATATAAGCAGCTACTTTGATTTTGCGTTTTGGTGGTTTTCTTCTTTTCTTCTTTTCAGGAGTATGTGTATTCAGCTCGTTCCTTTCTATTGTTTTCTAATTTTATACCCTATTTTACCGAGATTCAGTGAAGGAGGTTAAGCAACCTGTGGCTACCAAGATCCCCCAACACTTAGACATTTGCCGAAATAATGGTTTTCCAGTAAATCCTTTCACACACTCAACATTATTCGAGAATATTGCCTAACCAATTCTTGTAGTTACTTATAATAATCATCATGTTTAAGCACAGTTATCTTTTCGTCATTAGTTTATCCATCTTGGGATTGGTTGGATGTGTACCTCCATTGATTTCTATTCTGGGCTAGCCTACACATCTCCCTGAAACCTCTACAGCCTACATCTTTTACTATCTGTGTGCAGTAGTCTAATCTAGGTCTGCCTCTTTTTCTCTTTTTTCCTATCTCTGCTTCTAAAATATTCCGCACTATTCCCTCATGCCGTAGTATGTGGCCTATCATCCTATCTCTCCTATTTTTACCGTTTTCCACATATTTCTTTCTTCCCCTACCATTTTAGTACCTCTTCTTCTTAACTTTGTCTGTCCATGATATCTTCATCATACGCCTGTAACACCACATTTCAAAGGCTTCTACCTTTTTCTTGTCCACTTCTCCTACTGTCCAGGCTTCACAGCCGTACAGTGCTGTGCTCCACACATATGTTTTAAGCAATCTCTTCCTTGTTTCTATGTTTGTGGTCTTTGAGCACAATAGTTGCTTTTTCTTGTTAAATGTAGCACGACCTTGTGCTAATCTTTGTTTTATATCTTTTGTGCTTTTCCCATCTTGCGTTATTTGGCTTCCTAGGTAGCAGAAATCCTTAACCTCTTGTAAGTTCGTGTTAAATACTTGTACTCTTGTTTTTGATTTATTTTCCCCACCTTTGCAAACTAGAACTTTAGTTTTAGTGTTGTTAATTTTCATACCGTGTCTCTCTGTTAGAACTGTTTCCATTTCATTAAGAGCAGCTTCTAACTCTTCCTTGCTAGACGCTAATACCGCTATATCATCTGCAAATCTAAGCATATCAATTTTTTGTCCCTGCATAGTAATTCCTATTGTCTTCCTGCATTTGACAGTATTCATTGCCTCTTCTATGTACAAGTTAAAAGTCAATGGGGATAGGGCACATCCCTGTCTCACCCCTTTCCTAATGTTTACTTCTCTACGTTCCTGCTCTAATTCTATTACTGCTGTTTGCTCTTTGTATAAGCTATGTACTATTCGTCTATCCCTATAACTCATTCCAATCTTTTTGAGTATTTCAAACATTTTTTCCAATTTACATTGTCGAATGCTTTTTCCAGATCTACAAACCCTATATACATGCTTTCCCTTTTCTATTGTTTTCTCCATTATCACTCTCAGAGCTAAAATAGCCTCCCGTGTTCCCCTGGTTCGCCTAAACCCAAATTGGTCTTCTCCTAGTATTTCTTCAGCTCGTTTTTCCATTCGTCTTTGTACAATTCTAGTTAATATTTTTGACACGTGTGCTGTCAAACTTATTGTTCGAAAATTTTCACATCTATCTGCGCCTTTCTTTTTTGGTATAGTTACTATGATGCTACGTTTGACATCTTTGGGTATCTCGCCTGTCTCATACATATAGCTTACAAGTTGGAAGAGACGTTCTGTTACTGCTTGTCCAGCGGCTTTTAGAGTTTCTGCTTGCACCTTATCTGTACCCGGCGCCTTACCATTTTCAGACTCTTTAATGCTAATTCAAACTCGTCTCGAAGTATAGGATATCCCAAGTCATCATTTTCAATGTCTGATTCCTGTTCTAATGCAGTTAGTTCCTCTCCTGCATATAAATTCCTATATATTCTTGCCATCTACTCACTTTCTCTACGTTTTCTATAATGACGTTTCTTGTGCGTCCCTTATATTTTTGCTATACGGTTTTATATCCCTAAAATTCATTCTAATTAATTTGTATGCTTCGTCTGTCTTTCCTATTTCCATCTTAGTTTGTACTTCTTTGCACTTTTCATCAATCCATTGTTCTTTAGCTTTCCTGCATTTTCGAATAATTTCCCATTTTATGGCTTTGTATCTCTGTTTTCCTGTTTCGTCTGATTTATTTTTGTATTTTCGTCTTTCTTCTATTAAATTCACGATATCCTTTGTTATCCATGGTTTCTTATTTTCTTTTTGTGTATACCCCAAAATATCTCTGGCCGCCATGTCTAGGCTGGATTTAATGTTATTCCATTCTGTTTCTACTTCCTTAGTTTCATTTATTTTCCCGATATCATTCAGCAATTCATTTGACTTTTTTTCGAATCTTAATTGAATATCTTTATCTTTTAGTTTCTCTAAGTCCAAGTGCCTTTTTCCGTTCCTCTTTTTCAGATTTTTAAATTTAAGTGCGGCCTTCATAATTACGATGTTGTGGTCAGTATCTATATCTGCTTCTGGGTAGCTTCTACAGTCTTTTACTTGATTCCTAAACCGTTGTCTAACAAGAATGTAATCTATTTGATATCGTCCTATATCTCCTGGCATCTTCCACGTATATCGTCTTCTAGCATGATGTTGAAATAATGTGTTTGTGATGATTAAATTGTTCTTGTAGCAAAATTCTACCAGCCTATTTCCCCTGTCGTTTCTCGTGCCTAAACCAAATAAACCTACTACCGCTCCTTCCCTACCCTCACCTACCACAGCATTGAAATCACCCGTAATTATTAAATTTTCATGTCCTTTTACGTATCTTAATATGTCTTCGATATCTTTGTAGATGGCTTCTACCTCTTCGTCACTGTAGCTAGAGGTGGGCATATATACTTGTATTATTACCGTGTTTACCGGTTTAGATTCTAATCTAACCATGAGTACTCTTTCGTTCTTTTGTAAGTAATTTTCTACACAGTATCCTATCTTTTTCCGCATAACTATACCCACACCCAAATTTCCGTCCTCTGCTCCTGTATGAATTACCCTGAAGTCTCCACTCCAAAAATCCCCCGCCTCTGGCCACCGAACTTCGCTGATCCCTACTATGTCTAGTGATAACCTATTCATTTCGATTTTTAGGTTCTCTAGCTTACCTACTTGCTTCATACTTCTAACATTCCACGCTCCGACTCGCAGAATGTTCCCGACTCTTATTTTTAACTTTCCGATCGCATCCTCCAGTAGTCCCCTCCGGAGATCCGAATGGGGACTATTTTAACTCCGGAATCTTTTACCCCAGAGAATGCCATCATGTTTGTTACAATTTAAGTACGCTGTGTACTTGGGAGATAATGTGGTGGTTTCCCGTTGCCTTCCACATCGCGGTAGTGTGTCTTAGACTGCCATACTGACCCCTATGGTCTCTGCCAATCTAAGTACCGAAAGAGCCGCTGCCCTCTTTCGGGGACCTGTCTTAGTCTGGTTCCTCACTAATGACCCTACTACTTTGGTTGGACCTGTAGTTTGGCTCTTTAGCTCATTAGAACATGCAAGCCATTTCACCTGTTCTAGTAATTTAGAACTTCGGCAAGGTGCAGGTCCATTCGAAATGGTGATTTCCTTATTTATATAAAATGATTCTAAGAACAACCTGGTCTTATAATTGCGTTCACTGTCCAAAATGATGGTATCATCGAATAAAGGTGTATGATTAGTTGAAAAAACATGTGAAGACAATGCACATTTAGCGAAGTGTTTTCGTCAGTCACTTCGGTGCTGGGCTAAACGGCTTTTAACCACTGACTCGTCTGCCTAATGTAAATATACCTTGTAGACAATGTTACTAGCTAATAATTTTGGAGTAGGATGCTTTAACTTTGTGAATAAACTTTAGATGGAATTGTTATATTCGTAGAAGATAGTCACCTTAGGTTGTTTAAGTAATTTTACTAACAATACAGTTAATGTTTGTATATAAAGAGTTTTTATATGTCACGTCTATTTTATTAATTTTCAGACTTAAGAAATTACTGTATATCAACTTGTGTAACATTCCTTTTGGATAACCATTGGTTAATAAAGTGTCTGCAAATATTTTCTTGTTTTTCTTAATAAATTGAAGATCTGATCTATGTTCAATGCGATAATGTGGGACTTTCACAGTGTTGACTTTGTATTACATAAAGTGATTGGAATTAAAATTCAGATACCTACTAGAATTAGTTGCTTTAGTGTACCAATTAAAAACTAGACGATTGTCTGAGTCCCTGATGACAAGAGCATCAAGAAAAAGTAATTTACCATCAACTTTCATTTCATTGGTGAACTTAAGGTGTTCATTAAAAGCATTAAATGTTGTACCAGTTTGATCAACATATTCACATGGCAACGAGCAAATGATGTCATCGACATACTTAACTAGAAAAGATATCTCATAAGGTAGTCTGGATAAAATGTAGATCAAATCTATAATAATTTGAGCGATTATAAGTGACAACGGTGACCCCATTGAAGTTTCATGTAGGTGTAGATAGAATTTATATAGAGAAACAAAATAAGTATTGTTGAATACCAAATTAACAGTAGCCAAAAACAAATCTTCAGATAGCTTGCAATAAGGTTTAATTTTGTTCCAGTTTTCTTTGATAATAGTGATGACTAAAGGTAAAGGAATATTCGTGAACAGAGAAGCTACATCCAATGAAATACGAATATGATCAGTGGCAAGGTGAAAATCCTTAAATTGTTGTACATTATATCCGTTAAGAGGAAAAGCCAATTGAAGAATGTTAACCAAGAAAGAAGCAATATCATAGGTGGGTGTATTCATCACAGAGATGATAGGTCTTAAGGTGAGGATTGGTTTGTGTATTTTATGTAAACCATTTATCCCGAGTCGAATTGCAAATACTGAGTTGGTTCTTTTCAGAATCATTCAACACCCCCTTTTATGCAATACCTTAAATGTTCGTTCACCTTTTTTTTGGGTAGTAAACGTAAGATTCCTTGGTAAAGGTTTATATATAGACCTATCTGACAATAGTTTGAGAGACTGATGTGGTTATTCCCCGTGAAAAAAAAACTAGCTTTTAATAATATGCTTTAATAAATAACGAAAATTACATAATGACAGACAATTCTCGATTAATTACAAAAAAAAACTTTTCTGACAATTACCTTGGCAACATATACCTACGTCCTAGGCAATTTTATTTAATACTACAACACTTCCCCTTAAACTAAAATTGCCCAACAAAACTAAGAAAAATTATATTTGATCAGCATCACGTACTGCCAGTTCAACCATTCCAATCAAGTTGCGTAGGAATTCAAAACGAACTCGTGGTATAGGTTTTGTTAGTATATCTGCCGCCTGTTTATTCCCAGACACATATTCAATATCAAAAGCACCATTTTGATATTGTTCGCGAACATAGTGATAACGTATGTCGATATGTTTCGAGCGCTTATAGTATTCCGGGTTTTTAACTAGTCGCATAGCACTTACATTGTTGATATGTAAAGCAGGAGTTTTCTTTAGGGGTGTAATTTCATTCAGTAATCGAGTCATCCAAACACACTCCTTGGCCGCTTCGCTTGCTGTCATATACTCAGCTTCAGTTGTTGATAAAGCAACTGATTGCTGACGTTTACTAATCCATCCAATAACTCCATCACTGTACTTTGTTAAAACTCCAGATACCGATCGTCGCGTGTTCACATCATTTGCGTAGTCAGCATCGCTAAAAGTTTCCAAAAATTGGGATTCAGCATTAGCTCGATGGAGAATACCCCATTTAGAGCTTCCTTTGATGTATTTCAAAATTCGTTTGACCATTTCCCAATGTTTTTCTTCAGCCTTGTCAAGATAGCGACTAACATACCCCACAGCAAATGCGATATCCGGTCGTGCATAATGCTTCCAACAGCCTCTCGATATGGTACGTTAGCCCTCGTGTTAACCATATCTTTCGAACGTATTTCTTCTAAAAGTGAGCCTGGTTCGATAGGTGTCGATACTGGATTTGCGTGGGTCATATTAAAACGTTTTAAAATGGTGTTAGCATATAATTCTTGATCAATAAAAATGCTGCCATCGTCCAGTCGTTTAATCCGTATATTTAAAAAGGAATCTACCGTATCCGTCGTTACTTGAAATTCAGTTGATAGACGCTTTATGAAATCTTTTAATAATAATTCATTTGATGCAGCGATTAATCCGTCATTAACATACAGCGCCAACAATAGTCTTTCGGTTTTGGAAATGCTCTGCATGTTACAATATAAACATGTGTCAGCTATGCTTTCTCGAAGACCAAATGATGCTAAGAACTCACTTAGTCGTCTGTTCCAGCATCTCGGCGATTCATTAAGCCCATATAGTCCCTTGATCAGATAGCAAACCCTGTCGGTATCATCTTCGTATCCTTCAGGCTGCTGAATATAAATTTCTTCATCTAAATTGCCATAGAGAAAGGCAGTTTTAACGTCAAATTTAATTAAGTGGAGTTTTTCGTTTGCTGTGTTACTTAATACCGCGCGTATAGTATCAAAACGTACAACTGGACTAAACGTTTCAAGGTAATCGATACCACTGCGCTGAGAAAATCCACGAACTACTAAACAAGTTTTGTAACGCTGAATGTTACCATCTGCATTTCTTTAGCTCGATAAACCCATCGATTGGTGATTGTTCTTAATTTTCTTTGGGAATAAAACCACTCATAGTTTTTAAAATCTACTTTATTTACGTTTCGATCCATGACCTAGGAAAGTTGTCAAAATAATAAAAACTTCAAGTTTGACATTTATGACATAAATTGAAGGTGACTTTGATTTATTGATGTTCAAAATATTTGGTTTGAGTAAACTAAGCAAAAATTTTTAAAGTTTAAAAGAATGATTGCCTTCAATTCAATTGTCCCAGGCCGTAACACAAATTGAAGGCAATCATTCTTTTAAACTTAAAAATTTTTGTATAGTGTACTCAAACCAAATCTTTTGAACATCAATAAATCAAAGTCACCTTCAATTTATGTCATAAATGTCAAACTTGAAGTTTTTATTATTTTGACAACGATCCTAGGTCATGGATCGAAACGTAAATAAAGTAGATTTTAAAAACTATGAGTGGTTTTATTCCCAAAGAAAATTAAGAAGAATGCTAAACAAACCACAACAAACATACAGATTGGTGATTCGTTTACGTCCTTTTGGCAATTGAACTAACTTCCAAGTACCATTTTCATATAATGAAGCCATTTCATCATCCATTGCAGCTTTCCACTGAACAGCCTGTTTTGAACTTACAGCTTCGTTGTAGCTTTCGGGTTCGTTAACCTCCACTGCCATTGCTTCAATTAAGCGTTTAGGACGATTGATCAACGAATGATCACGAAGATGGTAATGAGTATCGTCGACATTTGCCTGAGAATCATCTTGTTCGTTGCTATAATCTAACTCGGTTTCTGGAGGTGGATTCAATTGCATATTCTGGTTAAAAAACAACTTCGCAACTACGTTTTATTATATTGCTTCCGCATACCCAAACTCGGTAACCATCAATGTTATCTGAATAACCAACGAGTACAGCCTTTTGACTTTTCGCATCCCACTTTTTTCGGTTCTGATCAGGAACGCGAATATAGCAGTTAGTATCAAAAATATGTAAATTATCAATTCGTGTTCTTTTTCCAGTAAAGACTCATATGGAGATTTTTCAATAATGGGACTTGGACCTGTACGATTCAAAATGTAAACAACCGTATTGACTGCTTCGCCCCACAGCGATTTTGGCAAGTCTTTTGCTAAAAGCATTGCACGTGCTAATTCAACAACTGTTCGATTCGTACGTTCGGCACTTCCGTTTTGTTGTGGTGTGTAAGGATTTGCTGTTATAAATTTTATACCACTATCTGCTAATAGGCTTTTTACTTTAAAATTATCAAACTCTGAGCCACCATCACTCATGATCATTTTTCTGCTTTTTCTGGATTGTTTTTCTACAAACTTTATGTATTCAACAACTTTATTAAAAATATCCGTTTTCTTTTTTAAGAAAATAAACCTGCCAAAAACGTGAGTAATCATCAGTAAACCAAATGAAATATTTTGAACCACCAATTGAAGTTTTTTCCATTGGTCCGCATAGGTCAACGTGAAGTATTTCACCAACAGCAGTTGCCCGTTGCATCCGTGATTTAAAGGTTAATCGATGCTGCTTTCCCTCAATACATGCTCCACAAAATTCTTCATAGTCTTTAACGTGTATGCCGTATCTATCAAGAACCCTTTTAACGCGACATTTATTTTGATATGCAAGACATTCGTGCCAAATTTGTAACCTAATTTGTTCTGTCAAATTAGCTTCAATTTTATTCATTATGCTTATTTTAATAAGCATCTTAAACAGATGAATAGAACGTACGGCAATCGCGCACGTTACGTTGTCTTCTACGAATATACACTGGGTTTTTGTGGATTTCAACTCCACGCCTTTGTCTAGGGCCGCATTTACCGAAAATAAATTACGGCAAAGATAGGGAACGTATAGAACATTGTCCATATGACAATTACGCCATTACCGATTGACATTCGCCTTAAAATATATACGCCCTTTTCCAAGTGCCGTCATAGTTGTATTGTTGCCCATTCGTATATATATTGAACATGAAAATCTCGAAAATGCTGTAAACCAGTTATAGCACTTTGTCATGTGATCTGTTGCTCCAGAATCAAGTATCCAAGAATCGTCGTCTAATTGGTTATTCATTACCTCATTGACAAATGCATCTGTTTGATTATCCATTTTTTCGATCGTACTTGCTTCCTTGTTTACCTTTTTGCCAGACTTCCATGCATGCGTTGGACAATTTTTGCGTATATGACCGAATTTATTGCAACCAAAACATTTAACATTTTTCTTGAGAGACTCTAATTGATTTGCTCTGCCTTTTGATTTAGTTTTTGCCTTCGTTTTTGTGTTGCCTTTATTATCGTTTACATTTTTAACCGTTGTATTGGCCATTGGCCATAAGTGCAACTATATCATCTCATTGACTAATCCTAGATTTACGTTGTTGTTCATCTATTGATAAAATGTTGCGTAGATTATTGTACGTTTGTTGCTCCGTTGAGCAAGTCCAGAACGCTTGTCTAAGTGATTCATAGGTATCTGGTAAAACACCGAGAAGCCTAACTACCAATGCTGAATCTGTTAGTTTTCTCCGATGTTTTCCATTCGTAGAGTTAGCTGATAATATCGTGATAGTAAATCCAGAACCTCTTCATCATTTTTCATCATAAACGTAAAGAATTCAGCTTGTTGCGTTTGCTGCTCATATATCGTATGCAATTTAACCCATATATCTCTTGCCGTATTACATTCCATAACTAAGGTCGCTTGTTTTGATTCTAACATTCTTGTCAGTACAGAAATAGCAAGGTTGTTACTTCTATTCCATTTTTCAACCTCCTTATTAAACATTATTTTTTGTTGCTCCGTTGGCTCAGCAACCGTTTGTTGAGGTTTTACATAAACACCGATACATACTTCATATGCTCGATCGTGAGCAAGTAAAGCATCTTTTACGTTAATTTTCCAGAGTAACCAGTTGTCTGCACCTCGAAGCCGTTGGTCATTATTGGTCGTTGCAATTATCTCCATTGTATATACAGATTGTTAAATTCTTCGTTTAAAATCAAAAAATTAAATTTGATTTTTTTGTTCGGTATTTTTGTTATGATAGGATTAACCACGCTCTGCTACCATGTTGTGGTTATTCCCCGTGAAAAGAAACCTAGCTTTTACATGGCAGACAGTTCTCGATGAATTACAAAAAAAAACTTTTCTGACAATTACCTTGGCAACATATACCTACGTCCTAGGCAATTTTATTTAATACTACAACAGAGACATCGATATATTCTTGTTTATTCATTATAACTGTGACAGCACCTTTATCTGCCTTAGTGACAATAATCTCTTGATGGTCAACTAAGTATTTTTTGACTTTATAAAACTGCTCATTTTGTCGATTATAATACTGATTGTTCCTTGAGTTGTTAGCAAAGTTCATAATAACATTACAGATTTTTCCTTTAAGGACATCCTTTCTTCTTTGTGTAAGTCCAGCAGTATCGATGATGCATTCAACACGACCAATCAATTTGCCAAGACGAATGACTTTTGTTTGTGGTTCTAAACTGAACCTAAGTCCAAGCGATAGAACTGTAAAAAAATTTCTATCACTTGGACCTATCATCTCTGTGATGAATACACCCACCTATGATATTGCTTCTTTCTTGGTTAACATTCTTCAATTGGCTTTCCCTCGAGGATATAATGTAAAAGACAGCTTCTCGTTTGTACAACAATTCAAGGATTTCCACCTGCCCACGAATCGTATACTTATTTCAATGGATGTAGTTTCTCTGTTCACAGAGAGTCATAACTATTATCACAGAAACCTGGAACAAAATTAAACCTTTTTGCTAGCTGTCTGAAGATTTGTTTCTGGCTACCGTTAATTTGGTATTCAACAATACTTGTTTTGTTTCTCTATATAAATTCTATCGTCTCCTATATGAAACTTCAATGGGGTCACCGTTGTCACCTATAATCTCTCAAATTATTATAGATTTTATCTAGATTTTATCCAGTCTACCTTATGAGATGTCTTTTCTAGTTAAGTATGTCAATGACATCATTTGCTCGTTGCCATATCAATATATTGACCAAACTGATACAACATTTAATGATTTTAATGAACACCTTAAATTCACCAATGAAATAGAAGTTGATGGCAAATTACCGTTTCTTGATGTTCTTGTCATCAGAGACTCTCAGACAATCATCTAATTTTTGATTGGTACACTAAACCAACTAATTCTGGTTAGTATCTGAATTTTCATTCCCATCATTCTAGGCAATACAAAGGCAACACTGTGAAAGTCCTTCGTTATCACATTGAGCATATATCAGATCCTCAATTTATTAAGAAAAACAAGAAAATATTTGTAAACACATTATTAAATGTGTTTGGCCAAAAACGCTTTACATATTTCATTAAAGGTTAAAAAAGGCTTAGAACTTTGACACCAAAATTCTCTGCAAATCATCCGCTCATACAAAAAAATTATATGATTAAGACATTCTAGCTTACTAATATACAAATATTTTTATCAGTTACAAATAAAGAAATCTAAAATTAATACTTGCGAAATCAAATAGCGCTTATCGAACTCTCAATTAACTCTCATTAACTTTCCATTTTAAAATTAACGTTAGAATCTCAGTTTTCCAGTTTATTCATATAATTTTAAATTTCCATTTAAAATCTTAATTTTTAAAGTGCATCTTCTATTTTTTAATTAATTAACTCAGCGAATTCTTTTGCATCAGGATTATCTATGTCGAAGATTGTTCAATTCTCGTAATGTTTTAAAAATAATTAAGTTTCATATATATGCAAAGTTACGTTTTAAGAATTACTTCTTTATTCAAAATTACATCTTAAATATTAAATACTGTATTTTTCTTAATCTTCTTTGCGAATTAAACCACTCCAAGTTATTAAAATCGTCTTTATAAAGTTTCGATCGGTAACCTAGGAAGTTGTCAAAATAATAAAAGTTTCAAGTTTGACATTTATGACATAAATTGAAGGTGACTTTGATTTATTAATGTTTGGTATATTTGATTTCAATACATTAGATGCACATTTTAAAGTTTAGAAGAATGAGTGCCTTCAATTCGTGTTGTGCCCTGGGAGCGACTTTGAAGTAGCCAATACGCTTAACGTGAAATCAGCCGATTAATTTTTATATAGTTAAATTTCATATAAATTCAATAACTTGAGAATTGGAAAACATTTTTTAACATTTTTCTATTTATACTATTTATACTTATACTTATACTTATATTAAAGAAGTGTGCGAATACGTTACCGCAAGACTTAAGCAACCGTTCTTTTATATTTATCTTGAGGAGGAAACTACCCTAGAGGAAACTATCCTACTTCCACGATATTTAGTGGTATATGAAGGATGTTAAGTAGCCTTGCGACTACCAAGATCCCCCAACACTCGAACATTTGCCGACCTGATATGCCTATTATTATGTAATTAGTTATTGGATGTATAAATAGAAATCATGTATGTAGGTTGTATTTCATGTTAATATCGCAAGGAAGACTCAGGAAAAACTTGCAATGCTACCTAGATATTGGAAGCATTTAATTTTTATTTGTAATTTTTTTTAGTAATGGAATCCAAATATCATCTACTATTGTTTGTATAAAATGCACAATTAAAATAAGTATATTTATCTTTAGGACTTAAATATGACTAATGTATGTCAATATATACACACACATATAATATATATATATATATATATATATATATATATATATTGCGATGATATAAAGGTAGTTTAAGGGTATATTAAGTCATGGGGGTCGTAAGATAAATATAAATATTATTAGCGTTAAGAAAACCAAACAATTCCACCATTAAATAGGAGTAAATCGACTATTTTACATAAAGTCAATAGCGAGCACACTGTATATAAATCATAAACAATTTAATTCATACGAAAGAAGCTCATTATTCAATAAGCAGATACTATTTAGCAAAAATAATAATGTGTACGTCGTATAATACGTTCTAAGTTAAATATACAAGTCCAGAACTGGAAAGAAACGAGCAAAAATAAGGTTTTAAACGAATCAAGTTTCATCAAAATAAACATGTAATCGGTGAATATAAACAACCTAGCATACTAGCTATTAATAATATCATTAAATATATCAACGCATAAATAAGTAAACGCGTTCAAATACGTCATAATTAGAAATGAATACTTGACCAAAGACATTGTATTTCGATAAAATTCAACATATTTGGAGTAACAAACATAACAGGCGGTTCGTGATATGATAAAGTTTAAACTATAATCTACACAAACATAATATACGTGACAAAATGCAATAATGTTTGGACTTATGCGAAATATTCTACACAAAATTGAACGTCTACCTGTGAAATGGAATGTCTGATCAAAAATCGGAACAGGAAATTTTAGAAATACCGAGTTCTGCAGAAATAAGCGCAAGGTACGACGCCTTCATCGACAAGCACACGATGAACACCAATAAGAAAAATATATAGGAAGAGTCTATAAATTCTATGGGGACGTTATAAACATTCAGTATCTTTTCGGCCAAAACACTAAATACGTTAAATAAAGTGAAATATTACGTAAAAGTGAACAGTGAAAATTAATAATTTATTAAAATAGTGAAAATTAAAAGTGCCAATTTATACAACAAAAAGGAGGAGGAGTCTATAAATACTATGGGGACGTTATAAACATTCAGTATCTTTTCGACCAAAACACTAAATACGTCAATTTAAAGTGAAATATTACGTAAAAGTGAACAGTAAAAATTAATAATTTATTAAAATAGTGAAAATTAAAAGTGCCAATTTATACAACAAAAAGTAGCCGTTTTGCTCTTAAAACGTAAGGTAAACTATTAATTGAATTTTATTCTAATACCTAACAATTTAGGGCTCTGAGTGTACCTTCAAATATACTTTTAAATAAACGTCTGAATATACGTCTAAATAAATGTCTCAACAAACTTCGAAAATATTCTAAAAATATTTCTAAATAAGCTTACAATAAACGTCAATATACTCAAATTAAACTACAAGTAAACTCCAAGTCATTCCAAAATCCGAAGGGAGAATTCGAGCAACAATTAATTAATCATTCTGGTCAACAAGTGAAGAAACTACGCTAACAAGTCAAGCTGTAACAATCCAGGGGTGCTGACCATCGATATTCAGAGGTAGTTCCTAGAACCAAGCAGGAAAAACACAGGTCAGAGATTTTATTCATTATTAGTATAAGACTGTTTTTCAACTTTTAACATTTAATGTTTGCTATATCAAATATCTGTAAGAGTCATCAAATATTATTTGAGAATTTGAAAAAATAGAGAAAAGAGCGTTTTGAACGTTCAAAAGGTACTTAAAAGTAATTACAGTGGTATTTTTGCTGGCTTTCAGGAATCAGATAAATATCAAATATTTATTCAGGGGCTAATTTTTGAATATTAAACAAATTAATAAGTTATTGACATAAAAGTGTACATATTATCGATCATTATATTGTATATATTTGGATTGCTTCATTTTCAATTTCATTTACATTATTTTAACAGATAGGTAATAGAAAGAAAAGGGGTTAAACAATCTTTACTGTCCTGACGTAGGGCACTCTGTGTTTAATAGATTGAGCTAGCCGTGACATACAAATTCAAGAAAGTATAGAATTTAGAGACGCAGAGGAAAGAAGCCAAGTACAAGCATAACAGTAAAGTTTTAAAAGGCGACGGCAACGTTAGGGGCTGTGACATAGCAAGGTTGTATAGCGAAATAATCGTTGGTAGAGATTACAGCAAAGTTAACGACATTCAATTGTGGGGCTGAGATCACAGCAATTAAGATGTCGCACCAACGTTAGGGGCTATTCAGAGCAAATAAATATAACGACCAACTAGGAGATTTCACAGCCATTTATATAGGACACCCAACGTAGGGGCTAATTCAGGGAAATTTATATAACGCCCAATCGTGGGGCTATATATATATATATATATATATATATATATATATTTACTTATTTGGGACATCGTGTTTGACTGACGTCTACACCATATGGGAGTACGACCACTCCAGGCAGAACGCCTTGAAGCCATTTTGAATTTATCATAGAAATAAGTAAATGACCTTGACCATCTGCATAAAAGTGAGTTTCAAATCTAATCCGCGCATGCGTTACCTGTTGTATGACGACAATCGAATTGACTTACCAATAAGCACGCATTAATCTGAAATTAGATACACTAACATTCCTTGAATACAATCTAATCCAATTACTAAAAACGATTCTCGACGTAACTTACGGAAATATTTAAAAAAAGTGTTAATAATAATTTATTTTCTCAAACAAATACATGGGTATTTGTGATTGGTTTGTAAACTGAGAAGGAATATAACATATAATGTACGAGGCATGTTTTTAAAGTAAGAGCCGTTATGGTAGCGTGCGCGCCGCAACGAGCGCTTGTGTCGTGTTCCGGCATTCCTTGTAAACAACTGTGCTTAGTTGCAGCTGCGTAGGTAACCTGTACGGTCTGTTCTGTGTCTTTAAAATGTTCAAGATTATCGAATCGCCCACCCCGTATGAGATACGGTCAGTGTATCATTTTCTGACGGCAAGAAACCTATTTGCAGCAGATATTCACCAGCAAATTTGTGAAATTTACGAAGCTACTGCCATGTATGAAGGCAAAGTGTGTAACTGGGTCAGGGACTTCAAAGATGGCCGGGCCAACATTCATGATAAGCCCCGCTCTGGTCGCCCACCTGTGATCACAGACGATATGGTGACTTCAGTTGAAGCGAAAACTCTTGCGAACAGACGCTTCACCATAAGCACTCTTTCAAATGACTTTCCTGAAGTGTCGAGGTCAGTGCTGTACAAAATTGTTTCGGAAAAGTTAAACTTCAAGAAACTGTGCTCCCGTTGGGTCCCTAAACTCCTAACGGAGGACCACAGCAGGCGGCGAGTTTCTATGTAGAGGGTATTCAAAATCTAGTTGTAAGATACGATAAGTGTTTAAACAAACTTGATAGCTATGTTGAAAAATAGAGAAATGTATGTCGAATCTGAAAATAAATTTGATTTTTGGAAATTTTCTTTCGTTAGATTTTTATTTTCAAATGGCCCTTACTTAAAAAATACGCTTCGCATATACAAATATCTTGCTTATAAATAGCATTGGAAAGCTGAAATGGTACATATTTTTGCAAACAAATAATGATGTCTCTACTTACTTGTATATCTGGATATATCCCTAATAAAATGAGTGCGTATCCAATTGTAGACGCTGTTGTCTCGACACCCTTAAAGATATAGAAAGTAGTTAAATCATTAGGAGCTTTCAAGATGTAACAAAGAAAGTTTTCTTACCGCTATTATAATGTTGCCAATTTCTCCGTGCAGTTCCTCAGTCGTGAACTTTCCATTTCCTTCTGATATTAATCGTAAATGATCTTCTAGTTTATTCAGATTCAATAACTCTACACAAAAATACATTTAATAATAATCGCAGAATAAATAAATGACTATAAATAAGTTAGGGGACGTTGCAGTTCATTCTAAGGAATGTAGAATCGGTTAAAAAATAAATATAACAAATGAAAAAGCTATGAGAATTAAAACTCCACAGATTTAAAAGTTCCGAGTAGAGTTTTATAATGAGAGAAAATAGGTGATTGTATTTGTATAATTCGAGTAATTAATTAATTTCAAATTTAAAACAGTACACACAGGTATGAATAAATTCGCAAGAAAAATCTAAATATGCTGTTATCAGATTTTTGAAACGGGTGACCTGTTATAATTAACCATTCTAAGTAAAAAGGTTTGAAATACAACAAGCCTGTTTACGGCCGGCGTGAGATCTTTTAGGATAAAAAGAAACGCAAAATTCCAGTTTCGTTCTCTTGGTATTTGTTAGTCCTCGAGATTGTTAGCTTTTGCTACAAGACTGTTATTATCAAAGCTTTCTAGAACTTCGAAAAATTTGTAGCATTGGATATTTAAACCAAAACAAGACAAACGAAGAGGATGCTATTTTAAAGTTTTCTTTTATCTATAATAATTAGTATTTAATTTACCTTTTCGTTTATTACTGCTATTAAATGTTGCTATCCGCTCCATAGAGTCGCTTTCCCACTTTTTTATAATCTGTGTAAGTTACACTATCATTATATGCTCACATGCACAAATATTACTTACGGAATTAATGAAGTCCTCGTAATTTTGCTTCGTTTTTTTAAACTTCTTGCCAGGTGCTGACTGTTTATATATAAACTCAAACAAGTACCATACAGACGTTGATCTTGCTGCTGAATCATGCCACATACTAAAAAACAATTGAGAGGAATTAGGTTTCTTCATCTTTATAGTTGATACCTGTCTAGCCATGTTGCCATATCGTCAGTGCTGTCCTCCACATTCAAAAAGTTGCCTTTAATAATATTTAATTATTTAACGTATAATATACGGAGTGTTTGGGTAGAAATGGTATATATGTTAATATGTTGTACCTGTTCATTTTAAGCAAAATTTCATATGAACATGTATCTAATTGTCAAGGGTTACTGAGATAGTCAGTTTAATAAGCAACGTATATACATAAGAATAAACAATGAATTTTAAAGAAATGGTTGGAATACTTTTGTACTACACAATGCTTCTTGGCGCTCTGTTGCTTTTGTAGCATTGTCCATAATGTAAACGAATAGTTTAAGTGTATTTACTTTTTATTGATAAACATAATTTTTTGTTCATCCTCATAGTCACTAAGGGTGACCCTAGTTGACTCATTTATTGTCAAATAAATATGTATGAGGCTTCACTGTAGATTATTAGTAGAGTAAACAACAAGTAATTGGGATTGCAAATTAATAATTTATTTATTTAGTATTGACTGACACACATTACTATAGCAACTAAAAGATAAGGTATCTATATTATATATTAAAATCTTAGTAAACGCACACTAGGTTCAACACTTCTCCTCATTTACATTTTTCTAAATTTTAAATGTTTTTCACGTGTTAATGGTTTTGTAAGTAAATCTGCAATCATTTTGTTGCCAGGGCAATATTCACACATGATCACTTTTTTATTTACATTATGCCTTACAAAAAATCCTTTAGTGTCAATATGTTTATTGCGAAACGAAAGGTTTTTGTCCTTTATCCACACTAGACAACTTTGATTGTCCTCGAAAATTGTTATCGAATAATCGATGTCACAATTCATGTCAGCTAACAACTCTCGTAACCATAAAGCTTCCTTACATGTCCCTGACAGTGATATAAATTCCGCTTCAGTGGATGATAATGCCACAATGTTTTGTGTTTAAAAAGAATATTTGTCCATCCATCCGCCTAGTCTGCATCGGCATAGCCAATTAAATTTCGATTTGCACTACAAACCTTACTTAGCTTTAGTTTTAACTGTGCAGTTGCTGTTAAATATCTCACAACCCTTTTTGCTTGGTTCCAATCTTCTTGTGTCGGCATGCTCCCTTTCAGTGTTAATATACAAACACTCGCTGATATATCAGAACGTATGTTAATGGAGACGTACAGCAGTTGACCAATTAATTTTCTGTATTTCGTATAATTCCCTAATATTGCCGTTTGTCGTCCTTCATCATAACCTTTTTCCATCTGTGTTCCAATCGGTTTTGTATTTTGTAGATCAAACATAACGGCTATTTTCGTAATATAGTTTGACTGACAGATTTCAAAATTTCCATCACTGTCACGCGTTACTTGAATCTGTAAGTATTGCTGTATTGGTTCAGATTTCTTGATTGAAAAATATTTTGACAGTACACTTTCTATATATTGTGCTTGTCTACTGTTTTTCCATACAAAAACCAAATCGTCTACGTACGTCAAAACATAGCACCAAGAGCCATCAATAGATTTGGAATATAGACACGCGTCATTTTTACTTTGAATAAAGATTTCTTATATTAAAACTTTATGCAGTAACTCATTCCATGATCTAGCCGACTGCCTTAAGCCATACATTGACTTCTTTAATAAACACACTTTTGATGAATCCCTGTCAACAAACCTCGGCATGTAAATAGTTTCCTTTAGGTTTTAGTTTAAAAACGCAGTTTCAACATCATAAAGATCAACTTGTAAACAATTTAATCCAGCAATTCACAATAACACCCTAAATGTAGAAATTTTAACCACCGGTGCAAAAACTTAATCAAAATCCAATCCTGGTATTTATGCAAAGCCTTGCGCTACAAATTTAGCTTTATACCTTTCGATACTACCATCTGCAGCAGTTTTCAATTTGTTAGACCCATTTACATCCAATTGCATTCCGATCATCAGGCACATCACATAATTCCCACACTTTATGTTTCTCTAAAGAATTTATTTCAGTCTTCATAGCTACAATCCATTGGTTCTTTTCTTTACAAGAAATTGCTTCACTATAATTCACCGGTTCAATAGCATTTACCAGAAGAATTTCATCTATCAAACGTTTTGGTGGTACGCCTTTAGTCGAACGTTGTGATTTCTGCAGTTCAGGTTCATCATTACTATTATCTACCTTATTTAAATTCTCCTCCTGAACAAAAACATTCTCTAATTCTAAATTATTTAAACTGACCGGATGAATGTCAACAATGACTTTTGTAAGTTTCGACTAGTGTTTCAAAAAAAACTTCGACTACATGAAACATGACGGATTGCACCAGAATCTAAAACCCATACGTCTGGCTGCAACTTACCAATTAAAAATAAGAAATCACTTTGTCGTACTACTTCTTCAGCCAATTGTACTTTTGTATCTTTTCTTTCACAATTCTTCTTCTTTAACCACTTTTTGTACTTGGTGCAATCGTTCTTATAGTGTCCTGCTTTCTTACAAAAGTAGCACCAAATTGCCTTTGCTACGACCTTCAAAACAGCTTCCTTTAGATCACTTCGCTCTGAATGTGATCGCCGTTCGTATTCTGCAATTAACTTTTGCTGAACAGCCCCAAATGTTAACTCCTCTTCAGATCGTGCTTCTAGCGTCGTTATTAATCCATCATATCTTTTAGGGACGCTGCTTAGTAGCATCGCTACACTACATTTTTCAGAAAGTGCTTCTTCGCCAATATCACGCAATTTTACAAACAAGTTCTGCATATGATTTATATGTGCTCGCATATCACCGTTTTTATCTAACTTCAGTGAACAAATCGTCCACATTAAATAAACCATGTTTGTAAGTATTTTTCAGTGCATCCCATGCTTCTTTAGCTGTCTATTTAATCCAAATGTGCACTAACTAATCGTCTTCAACTGAAAGACCAATTGCTGCACGTTCCTGTTCATCGGCATCATCCCAATGCTGAATTTCTGAAACATTTTTGCAGTCCTCAACTGATACCGGTCATTGTCCTACAATCACCTTTTTCCATAAATATTGCTTCGACAGTAAGTTCCATTTTGTACTTCCATATTGAATAATTAGAATTATTCAGTTTTACAAAATGTACTTGTGTCACAGTATGATCTGCCATTCTCTGTTATGCAAAATATTACACTTGATGCTGGTACAACTTCAATTACAAAACCAATTAATACCTTATTGTGTTTATCTCTTGTATACTGGGCCCATAACCTGTTGCATAAATATATATGAAGCTTCCTTGTAGATTATTAGTAGAGTAAACAAAAAGTAATTGTAATTGCAAATTACTAATTTATTGATTTAGTATTGACTGACACCCACATTACTATAACAACTAAAAGATAAGGTATCTATATTATATATTAAAATCTTAGTAAACGCACACTAGGTTCAACATTTCTCTGATCGCCACCTCCGATTCGCTATTCTACAAATGTTTGATTCAAATATTGTGCCACCAGATGGCTTTATTGTTGGAATATCATGCTCGCTTTCGTGGCAAAAATCCAAATATCCTTTAACAATGTGAGAAAGTCTTTAGCAAGAATTGTATGTGGCTACTATTAAAAGCTACCGTAAGACGTATACAATCAAGCTATCGTTAATCATTCCACACCATGTATTTACAGAGAATCTTGTATGACATTTGATTCTACAGTGACACGTTGATTGACAAACAGAACAGCCTACGATTATTATGCATGTTATTAATGCTATTATAACTAAAACTGATTTCATTGCTAAAAAGTGCCTTTGGAACTAATCAGTAATTGGTAGTTTTTCACTCACAAAATTTCATTAGTTTGGCATAGTTGTTAGTTTCAACGTGTTGTACTATTTGAAAATGGTAGGGGATTTAAGCCTCACTTAAGCAATGTGTACCAAACTTTTATATGAGGAATACCCAAATATGTAAAAATTCTTCTTATGCTCGTAGATGGACTTCGTTCTACCGATTCATGAATTTCTTCTTCTTCATTCAAAGTTTGTTGAACTGGACGTTTAGAACAAAAGCTACTGCTAGGACAAGGCCAGTATCACGTAACTGTTCGAGATATGCTCTTGAATCCGGAATTACTCAATTGAGAAACCACCTATGATAATATTTATGGGCAGCACCTGTCCTTCCATTGCAAAACTCATAGCAAGAAAACCATATTGGCGTATTTTGTATTACTAAACGCATATGACATTTTTAATAAATTAAACAAACAAGTTAGGTACAAAAATATGTGACAGATAAGTGGCATGTTGCCTGACATTTGTTTTACAATTTTAGCCTACTCATTTACAAGTTTACTACATAGTTGTAAAATGATGCCCAGCTTACTATAGCTTGCATAATTGTAAAGGAATGCACATTAAAATAGATCTCTCAGTAAGCCTTGAAAATTGTACAGATGCTCATTTATATTAACGTTTGTACCATTCTTTCCCAAAAACCTTGTACAGGGTGGATGTTATAGTAAGCCTAGAATATCAATGAAGGTTACTCAACTAAATAACCCAAAAAATATTAACATGCAACCCGTGAACGACACAAATAGAAAGCTGAAAATCAAACTATAAATAGGCTTATTGTATATCATCATCATCATTAAGTCTTCAGTTCTGGAACTGGTTAGACGAGCACCTCCATTGTTTCCTATTCTGAGCTAACCTCCACATTTTCCAGAAATTTCCAAAGCCTACATCTTTCCCTTTCTTCGTGTAATAGTCTGATATAGGTCTACATCTACCTCTCTTTTTTCCTATATCTGCTTGTAATATAGCCCGCACTATTCCCAAAAATGCCTTAGAGCGTATCTTGTCCTATTTCTCCTATTTTTTTTTGTCTTCCACAGATATCTTTATTCCCCTACTATTTCTATAACGTCTTTGTTATTAACTATATCTGTCCATGCAATCATCATCATACATCTGAAGCATAACATTCCAAAGGGCTTCTTCCTTTTCATGTTTGCTTCCCCTACTGTCACAATTTCATAGACGTACTGTGGTGTGCTCTACACACATGCTTCCAACACTTTTGTCCTTGTTTCTATGATTGTTGTCTTCGAACATAGCCGCTGTTCTTTCTTGTTAGATGCAGTTAAGTTCCTCTACTCTTATTTTGTAAATATATAATCCTATTTCACCGATATTCAATGGTAAGTAAAAGGGGTTAAGCTGCCTGTGGTTACCAAGATCCCCCAACACTTGAACATTTGCCGAATTAATAGTTTTCCAATAAATCCTTTCGCACAATCAAGATTAGTTAAAAATATTGCAAAATCAACACCTGTAGTTGTTTATAGTAATCATGAGGCTTAAGTGCAATTATTTTTTCGTAATTAGGTTTTCCGTCTTAGAACTGATTGGATGCGTACCTCCACTGATTTCTATTCTGAGCTATCCTACACAGTTCTCTGAGATTCCTGCTGCCTGGATCAGCGTTATGTTAAGGGGGTTAAGCAGCCTGTGGCTACCAATGTCCTCCAACTCTTGAACATTTGCTGAATTAAAAGTTTTCCAAAAAATCCTTTCGCACAATCAGGATTAGATGAAAATATTGCAAAACCAACACCTGTATTTGTTTCTAGTAATCGTCAGGTTTAAATGCAATTAGTTTTTTGTCATTAGCTTTTCTGTCTTGGAACAGGTTGGACACGGATCTCCAATGATTTCTATTCTAAGATATCCTACGCAGTTCCCTGGCATGCTTACAGCCTATATACAGCTTGGTTCCCCTTCTATTGTTTTCTAAATATATGTCCTATTTCACCGATATTCAGTGATATGTGAAGGGAGTTAAACAGCCTTACCAACATCTCCCAACAGAGATATTTACTGAATTGATAGTTTTCCAGTAAATTCTTTAAGACAATTAACATTAGTTGAAAATATTGCAAAAACAACACCTGTTGCTTATAATAATCATTAGGATTAAGTACAATTATTTTTTTTCGTCATAAAGTTTTCCATCTTGGAACTGGTTGGACGTGTACCTCCACTGATTTCTATTTTAAGCTAGCCTACACAGTTCTCTAGAATTCCCACTCCCTGGATCAGCGTTATGTGAAGGGGGTTAAGCAACCTGTGGCTACCAATATCCCCAACTCTTGAACATTTGCCGAATTAATAGTTTTCCAATAAATATTTTCACACAATCAGGATTAGATGAAAATATTGCAAAACCAACACCTGTATTTGTTTCTAGTAATCATCAGGTTTAAATGCAATTAGTTTTTCGTCATTAGGTTTTCCGTTTTGAAACAGGTTGGACGAGTACCTCCATTGATTTCTATTTTGAGCTAACCTAGACATTTCCCCGAAATTCCCACAGCCTACATCTTTGACTATCTTGTGTGCTAGTCTAACCTAGGTCTACCTCTACTTCTCTTTTTTCCTATCTCTGCTTCTAATATATTCCGCATTATTTTCTCATGTCTTAGTATGTGACCTATCATCCTATCTTATCATATTTTTTACTATTTTACACATATTTCTTTCTTCCACTACCATTTCTAGTACCTCTTTGTTCTTAACTTTGGTTTCTATCTTTTTCCTGTCCGTTTCTCCTACTGTCCAAGTTTTAAAGCCGTATAGTGGTGTGCTCCACACATATGCTTTCAGCAATCTTTTCCTTGTTTCTATGTTTGTTGTCTTTCAACACAGTAATTGCTTTTTCTTGTTAAATGTAGCACGGCCAACTAATCTTTGTTTTATATCTTTTCCGCTTTTCTCATCTTGCGTTATTTATAACGCAATTATTTGGCTTCCTAGGTTGCAAAATTCCTTAACGTCTTGTAAGTTCTCATTACCTATTTGTATTCTAGTTTTTTATTTATTTTCTCCTCTTTAACATACTAGTATTTTAGTTTTATTTTTGTTAATTTTCATACCATTGACCTTTTTATTCAGTTTGATAATTCAAAAACAGACTTTTCCAACAATGTGGAAGCTATCCAGAATTACTCCTGTTCACAAAAACGGTGATAAGAGTGACATAAATAACTACCGGCCAATTGCCATTATATCTAACTTTTGTAAAGTTCTCGAAATCATTCTTCATGCTTTCCTATCGGAACAAATAAAAAATAGGTTAAACATTTATCAACATGGTTTTGTCAAAGGTAGATCCACCACCACAAATTTGTTTTGTATTACGCAGTTTATAGCTAATTCTCTGGACCGTCGTACTCAAGTTGACGTTGTCTATACTGATTTTTCAAAAGCACTCGATCGCATCTGCCACTCTACTCTTCTCGCTAAGTTACACCGCATTGGTTTCTCAGATAATCTAATATTACTATTTGCTTCGTATCTAGAAAACCGTTTACAGTACGTATAGTATCATGGCCACAAATCGAATTTCATAAATGTTACTTCAGGAGTGCCTCAAGGGTCAATTCTAGGGCCACTTCTCTGCTTAATATATATTGATGACATTGGGGACACACTAAAAGTAAACTATCTTCTATATGCAGACGATCTAAAACTTTACAATGAAATAAATTCAGAGGAGGATTGTAGAAATTTGCAGACCAATATGGATCTTTTAACTACTTGGTGCACTATTAATAATCTCCCGCTGAATGTTAAAAAATGTTACGTTATGACATTCTCTAGAATTGATAATCCGATTAGATTTGATTATTTGTTAAATGATACAACTCTTCATAGACCACCTCATGTTAAGGATGTGGGAGTGATTTTTGACAGAAAATTGCGCTTCATTGAACATGTTAACTATCTAGTTAAACAATCACATCAGACAATGGGTTTCATTATCCGCAATTCAACTAGTTTCTCAAATCCTTCCACTTTTCTAACATTATACAATGCATATATACGTTCTCGTCTGGAATATGCTTCAATTATATGGTGCCCTTACTATGCTATACATATTAACTTACTGGAAAATGTTCAGAGAAAATTTTTGAAGTTAGTTATGTTGCGTACTCAAGGCATTTACCTGCCTATTGGATATCCACATAACATTTTACTAGCTGCATTTAATGTTCATTTGTTACAAAACCGTCGTTTTCTGCACTCCATAATATTTCTGAATAATATCCTTTCACTATCTCATTGCCCTACAATTCTCCATCAGATACAAATTTCTATACCCCGTTCTAATTCTCGTAACCCTATCACGTTTCATTGTGTCATACCGCGTACTAATGTTCTTAAATTCTCCCCATTGCATGTAATCTGTTCTAATTACTCAAAAATTCAAACACAGTTAGACATTTTCTGCACCTCAATTAAAAATATTAAAGAAATTATATTAGCTAAATGAATTGTATTCACAATACCACTCACTTCTCACTTCCCTCACTATAATAGTTATGTTTTATTTATCTTCCTTGTTTGTAGCTCTATCTTGTAAGTGGATTAATTTCTGTAAGATAGATGTATGTAAAATAAATAAATAAATAAATAAATACCTTATCTCTCTTTCAGAACTGTTTCCATTTCATTAAGAGCTGCTTCTAACCCTTCCTGCTAGATGCTAATACCGCTATATCGTCTGCAAATTCAAGCACATTAATCTTTTGTCCCTACATAATAATTCCACATATCTCCCTGCATTTGATAGTATTCATTGCCTCTTCGATGTACTAGTTAAAAATTAATGGGGATAGGGTACATCCTTGTCCTACTCCTTTCCTAATATCTACTTCTCTACGTTCCTGCTCTAATTCTATTACAGCTGTTTCCTCTTGGTATAACCTATGTACTATCCGTCTATCCCTAAACCTCATTCTAATTGAGTATTTTGAACATTTTTTCCATTTTACATTGTCGAATGCTTTTTCCAGAACTACAAACTCTACATACACACACTTTATCCTTTTTCTATTATCTTCTCATCACCCTCAGAGCTAAAATAGACTACCGTGTTCCCATGTTTTGCCTAAACCCAAATTGATCTTTTTTTAGTACTTCTTCGGCCCGTTTTTTCATCCGTCTTTATACAATTCTAGTTAATGTTTTTGGCATGTGTGTTATCAAACTTATTTTTCACATCTATCGGCGCCTCTGTTTTTTGGTATAGTGACTATGATGTTACGTTTGAAAACTTGGAATATGTCACCTGTTTCATACATATAGCTTATAAGTTGGAGAAACGTTCTGTTACTGCCTGTCCAGAGGCTTGTACAGTTTCTGCTTGCACCTTATCTGTACTCGACGCCTTACCATTTTTCAGACACTTTAATGCTAATTCAAAAAACTCATCTCGTAATATAGAATATCCCAAGTCGTCCTTTTCAGTGTATGATTCCTGTTTTAATGCTGTTAGTTTCACTCCTGCATATAAATTCCCTATATATTCCTGCCATCTAACCACTTTCTCTACATTTTGTATAATGAGGTTTCCTCTCACGTCCCTTATATTTTTGCTATATGATTTTAAATCCCTAAAATTCATTCCAATTAGTTAGTATGCTTCGTCTGTTTTTGCTAATTCCATTTTAGTTTGTACCTCTTTGCACTATTCATTAATCCATTGTTCTTTAGCTTTCCTGCATTTGCAAATAATTTCCCATTTTATGGCTTTCTATATCTGTTTTACGGTTTCGACTGATCAATTTTTGTATTTTCGTCTTCTATTAAATTCAGGATATCTTTTGTTATCCATAATTACGATGTCAGTGTCTATTTCTGCTTCTGGATAGCTTCTACAGTCTTTTACTTGATTCCTAAACCATTGTCTAATAAGAATGTAATCTATTTGATATCTTTCTATATCCACTGACATCTTCCACGTGTATCGTCTTCTAGCATGACGTTGAAATAATGTGTTTGTGATGGTTAAATTGTTCTTGTCGCAAAATTCTACAAACCTATTTCCCTTGTCGTTTCTCGTGCCTAAACCAAATAAACCTACTATCGCTCCTTCCCTACCCTCACCTACCACTGCATTAAAATTCTCCGTAATTATTAAATTTTCATGTCCTTTTACGTATCTTAGTATGTCTTAGATATCTTTGTAGAATGTTTCTACCTCTTTTTCACTGTGGCTGGAGGTGGGCATGTATACTTGTATTATTACTGTATTTACCAGTTTAGATTCTAATCTAACCATGAGTACTGTATCGTTCTTTTGTGAGTACTTTTCTACACAGTGCCCTATCTTTTTTTGCATAACTATCACCACACTAGAATTTCCTTCCTCTGATCCTGTATGAATTACCGTAAAGTCTCCACTTCAAAAATCCCCGCCTCTGACCACCGAACTTTGCTGATCCCTACTATGTTTAATGCTAACCTATCCATTTTAATTTTTAAGTTCTCTAGCTTACCTACTTGCTCTATACTTCTGACATTCCACGTTCCGGCTCGCAGAATGTTTCCGATTCTTTTTCTAAATTTTCCGATCACATCCTCCGAAGTAGTTTCCCGGAGATTCGAATTGGGGAACTATTTTACCTCCGAAATCTTTTACCTCAGAGGATGCCATTATTTTAAATACAATTTAAGTACGCTTTGTACTTGGGAAGTAATGTGGTGCTTTCCCATTGCCTTTCACATCCTACATGTGATTTTTTCCAATGCTGCACCCGAAGGTACTACATTGGCCAGGAAGTGAGTTTTTCTACCTGAAAAATTTTGAATTTTACCGAACCCTTGCCGCTTCAAGCAAGGTAGGGATCTTTAACGTGCGTGACAACACTCACACATGAGACCTCCATTTTACCTCTCATCTGAACGAGGGCGTATTTTTGTGAAAAATGCTCGTCTAACATTGTTCAGACAGGATGCCTTCTACATCGCGGTAGTGTGTGTTAGAATGACATATCAACCCCTATGGTCTCTGCCAATCTAAGAACCAAAAGAGCTGCTGCCCTCTTTCGGAAACCTGTCTTAGTCTGGTTCCTCACTAAAGACCTTATTAATTTGGTTGAACCTGTAGTTTGGCTCTTTAGATGACTGATTCCACCTGTTCTAGTAACCTAGAACTTTTTCAAGGTGCAGGTCCATTCGGAATGAAAATATATTGTGATTATGGAAGAAATTTTAAAAATTCATTGTAAGTTTAAACTGGACAATGCCTCTTTTTATTGCTAAAGTTTAAAAACAAATGGCGTACTTCAGAACTAGAGAAAGATATTGAAGTACCATCTAAACTTCTTAAAAATCAGTCAGTCTTTTTTGAAAATTTCAACTATCTTACGCATAAGAGTTCCTCACAAGACGGTTTGAATGTTTTCAATATGAACTATTACTTGGATATTGCTCTATGTATTTTATGGGGCACAAACAGTGATCTCAGTTATTAGGGGGCTCCGTGGCGTAGTTGGTATGCGTGTGACTACTACGCCCAAAGACCCAGGTTAGAATCCCGACATGGTCTGTTTGAAAAATGTTAGGAGAGTAGTTTTTACAAAAATACGCCCTCGTTCGGATGAGAGGTAAAATGGAGGTTCCGTGTGTGAGTGTTGTCACGCACGTTAAAAATCCCTACCTTGCTTGGAACAGCAAGGGTTTAACAAAATTCAAAATTTTCAGGTAAAAAAAACTAGCTTCCTGGCCAATGTAGTACCTTCGGGTGGAGTATTGAAAATCAAATGAAGGAACTTCAGTTATTGATTTTTCTTGTATGTATTTTTATGTCTCAGATTTAACTAAGATACTTAGTGCTGTTGAGGTTCATTATAACCTACAGGTTTCTGCATCTTACCATCAGGTTCATCTTGTAAGTATTCTTTGATGCAGTGGAGCGCCCCCCTCTCCTCTTTTTGTTTTTGGTAGTTTCATCGCACGACCATTCTTGTGCCCCTGCATGACGTAAAAATCAAGTTAGTCCGGAAGTACAGTCAGCGATTCCGTTACTTTCAAAGTCACCCTTCCACTCCGCCCAAGTACAAACCTTGTCTCAATTTTTAAGAGATCCGCCGAACCTCACCAAGTATTCTTTCCTACCTATATGTGAAGCACTCTTTAACCCTAGAAAATTAAATGTTACAACAGTGCTGCCAAGCATGTAACAGTGTAACAAATTTAGCATACTAGAAACAATTTAGTGTTGAATTTTAATACTCTGATAATTATTTTACCCATCTTATGCACTTTGAAATTCAGTATAAAAGATTCTTTGACTTAGATAATTACTTGTACTTTTAAAAATACAGGCTGTTTCTTACAATGAACGTAGAGCAGAATAGAAATCGAATTAATAGGGTCTAGGATAATTGCCCAAAACAATTTATCGAAAGAAAATTTCCCAACTACAAATGCCC
Organism: Platerodrilus igneus; assembly: GCA_036346225.1. Taxonomy (NCBI): domain Eukaryota; kingdom Metazoa; phylum Arthropoda; class Insecta; order Coleoptera; family Lycidae; genus Platerodrilus; species Platerodrilus igneus. Next base: position 1,441,604 of record JARFIW010000624.1, on the reverse strand, counting down.
GAAAGGAAAATTGCTCGGAAAGAAATTTTACCGAATTGCAATTGATCGAAATTAAAATTCTCTGAACTTTTTTCACCTTGAAATACAAACAGTCAATGCAGTACCGATTTAATATTTCGTTTTATAAGTTTACAAATCCTGAAACCCGAACGGTTGCGCGTCTTCCTATAGCTGTCAGTCAACAATTATGGTAATGTCTGTATTTTGTGGCGCATTATTAACTATATTAGTTAATAGGCGAAGAACGTAATGACTATATTCTTGTTTATTAATAATCGATTATGAGTATGTAAATACTTCCTTTCCGAGGAAATTTAATTTCGGTTAATTGTTCTTCGTGGAATTACCTTTTCAGGCAATTTTCCATTAGGCCAACTTTCCTATCGGTCATTTGTTTTCAGGCAATTTTTCGATTACAGAATTAATTGTGTCAGAGTCCGCTCTTGCTTTACATGTCTAGATTGCCATTTTTTAAAATTGTAGTTAGAAAAGTTATTCATTGCCGATTTTTTTACTGTAATTCAAACAAATCAAAATATGATAAATGTTTTCACGCGAGCGTCCAAATATAAATTCTTTACAGCTTAGCGTATTGCTTTTGAAATGTGTTAGTACATGGTTTAGATGATAACCTAAAACGTTTCCTATATTTATATAAAATAATAGAGCTTACTATAACATCCAACTGCAACTACTATCAATATTTACCCAAAATGCTATCCAATGCGAATTTGACAAAATACTCGTTTGCTTCAAAGACGTCATTTCCAGCATGATTTTGAATACTGCACACTAGCTTTTTTGAACGGCAGTTAAGTACATCAAAAAAGCCTTGAAAATGTGCTTGTTTAAAAGCAGGCGCTATTAGTTTTCTGTGCAGTTTCCATTCATCAACTAAAGTTTAAGAATTAATTGTTAATAGCTATATATACAGAGTGTTTCAGAATAAAGTACCGTAAATTAGGGAATATATAGATCTTGACGAGTTATCAGGAAAAGTTAGATAACGGTTTCCTGCAAACCCACCCGTTTCCATTACACAGGGTGATGAAGTGATATTAAAAAATACATGTTTTTTAGAATATTTTCATTTAGCATAAAGACTTTAACTTGAAAATAGGTACACGTTAGTTGTTTACTAATACCAATTATTAACACTTCATTTCAACAAAATAGGATAATCCATTGGCGTGGAATAAGAGGTGTTTAGAAACAATTTTGACCTATGCTTTTTGCACACGCTGTATTTCATAGAAATTAAAATTTGTAATTATTCCTCATACAATTTGCCACAAAAAAGGTACCATTGGTTAATCTCTGTAGAGTTTTCCATTTTCAAGATATTTTAAATTAAGTCATATTAAACTCAAGCATGAAAACGTATTATTATTTTTTTTGTTAATACAAAGAGTATATTAAAAACTTAATGAGCAAATTTTGATATCTACAACAGTTTTTGAGTCAACTTATTGCAATAACCTATAAATATAAATATACATGATATTAAATAATCAACAATTTGTCATTTCATAGAGTAGAACATACGCTTCGGCGTTCACTACTATTTCAGGGGCTATACTGCAACACTTTGGAGTTATTATATTCGTGCCATGTTAATGAATGCGGGTGTTTGCAGTAAGCGTTATAATGTCCACTATGTAAAGTTCCGCTGTGATTCAATACTGCATATAAGTTATAATGGTAATCTGTAGAGTTTGCCTCTGCAGCATATTGTCATATGTCTAAGTCTTCTATTGAGAAATCTATATGTGTATTTAGTTTGTTTTTACATCCTTGTGTGGGCGAAAAACGTTTTAAATAATGATTCATATTTTTGGAAACCTCTGTGTGGACAGAGATTTAAAGCATTTTCTCCTCGTCTTGCACTTAGAGCATTGTGGTTGATTGTCGTTATCTAGTGTTTCCTTTCTAGTAAAACACTCTAGACAATGTGTTAATTTTAATGGATCTGTTTGAGGAGGTATGGCTAGTGACAAGTCGCAAAACTCTTCAAAAGTTGTAGAATAATGTTGGCAGTTTGTGCAATGTAGTGTAGATTTTAATTGTCCAGCAAATTGTCAACAATTTTTGAATTGTTCCTATTTAAGTATTGTTTGTTCCCAAGAATTAGTAGCTTTATCAAAGTCGCTTGTTTGTTCATTTAATTGTGATGATTTTGGTATATGGCTAGGGGTAGCCTGATTAATTTCTTCATGGATGCCGTGTAACAAATATTGCATAAACTCTTGTGCGTCTTGCTGAGAGAAATCCTAATTGGTTAATGCATGATTTTAAATTAATTACATTAGCTACTTTGTCGCAGTATCATTAGACCATAGACCTTTTATTACTTTTGAGAGTCTTGATTATTGTATCTTTCGTAGTTGAATTATTAGTATTGATCTGATTCGCAAATGTATCATTTTTAATGTGTTTAAGGATTAATTTTGTATTTGAGAGGCACTGAACTATAGAGTTTATGAAACATGTATTGCCAATGTTCTTTAATCTGTTCAGACTTGAAATTTTAATAGGATTTATTAAATTGTTTGATGATGAGTTGTTAATCAGCTTGGAATAAGGGAATTCATTTTGAGTAATTGTAGATGTGTAATTATGTTTATGTTCCCAATTTTGTTGATTTTCCTCTTTCTTTTTGTAAGACTCTTTGTTTTTATTAATGTTGAATTTGTTAGACTAAGGTTATATGAAGTTTCTGTTATATTTTCATTTGTAAATTTTTCATATTCTAAAACATCAACGCTTGCTTTTTGTTTGAAGGCTTATTGTAATGTTTGTTTGTTGAATTTTTCTAAATTTGAATTTTTTAAAGGTAAATAAAAAATTTCGCTTAAATCCTAATATGGATGCGGCATTTCCTCTCTGGATTGCTATGCTAATTCTTTTTAATAGAAATGAAATAGCTCTTCTATCAGATGTGTTGTAAGAGATTCTTCTGCCAATTTCTTTTAGGAAATGTAGACTGTGGTTACCAAAAACTCCTAATGTTTCAATTGAAACTGGATGAAAGATATAATTTTCTGATAGAGAAGAATATTTTTTAATTTTTATATTTTCGTCTGCTTTTGCTGCAGATCCGGTAACGTGAGAAATTGCAATTGTGTTGGTGCATGTAAAATCCCACATTACTGCCTTACTATGTTTCCACGAGATTAGACTGATGTCATCTGGTCTTTTACCATCTTCTTTAAATAAATTTGTAGGTTCTAGGATAGAAGGGACCTTAGCAGAAACCAGAGCTCGTTAAATTAAGTCGTTGACTGCCCTGCATCTGGAATGTCTTCTGGCACTGAGCTTTCAGCTTAATCCATGAATACCAAACTCGTCTGTGGTTAAACCGCAAATACACTTGTGTGGGGTGCATAATTGAATGTCGGGCCTTAGTCCTACGGCAATTCTGAACGATTGATTGTCTAATAATATGCCTAAAGATGATATTGGAAGAACTAACAACCATGAACTCGCGTATTTCGAAGAAACTGCAAGAATACGATCCTTTTGTATGGTATTTGTAGGTGATTCTAACAATTTACGTGAAGATACCTCTAGTAATGGTCACCAAGTTTAATATTAAAATAAGAATGGTAACCACGCTTAATGAAACTTGTGACTCGATTCCTGTTAGTTGCAATGGTGAATTCTCCGTAAATGTAGCAGAATATGCCAGGCTTATTTTTGCAACATCTTCTAGTCTAGTCTAGTAATATGTAAAAATTCGATTATTATCAGTTGGCACATGCAATATCATCAGAATTCGTTTATTACAAGAAAAATAAATGGATTTTGCATCATATGAAGTGATAATGCTCGGACATGTAAACAAAAATGTCGGAAAACATATATTTACATTATTTCAGAAAGTTGACCTGATTGAGTAAAACCAATGTGATTTTTGGATTCAGCACATCAACATTATAATAAATCACCCCAAAAACCTTAAACAATAAATTTATTGTTGGTCAGTGAATGAGCGATATAAGCTAATTTCTATTTTGTAGTTTGTAGCGGCTCAGTAAGTAAATTTTAGCTTGTAGAGTCAAATATTCTTCAGTTTGTAAACACTGACAAGTTTATTAAATGCGATTTTTTTTACTAAATGTATTTGATTTAAATCAGATGCCAGTTTCGAATTCATAAAATAAACCTTAGCGTTTATAAAAGTGTTTTAAGTGAGGCCATACGTGCTAAATAAAATTGTAAATTTTATGTGACATTTATCTGAAATTACATTGGATTCTGTTATCTATGTAAGGAATAGTTTGGAAACCCATGGCATTAAAACATCCATTTTATGAAATTATAACTTACGATTTTTAAAGGTTAAACCGACGATATCATTCAAAACCAATTATTTAGTAGAGCAGAAATTGACCTGATATTCATATTCATACGACATTTGTAATATTAAAGTAGATAGATATAAAAGAATAGAACGATAACATAACCATTATACATAAACAACACAGGCATTTTACGATTTTAACATGCAAGAAAACCATCTAACATTTTTAGTGGAATATCTGTAAACTCCAATAAAGAGAATCAAGAGCATTGGCTTCATGTAAAAGTGCACACGGGTTGCTATGAAACACAAATTGAAGTAAATGACTTTTGTATTAGAAATTTCTTTGTTTATTAACTGAATGCCTGTAACTTATCTTCTATTCAATACAATGAATTTTGTAGTGTCGTGTAATTAAATGTCATTTAAGATTTGGATAATTATTATTTAAAAATTTTTTATAATTTAATATTATATCTGCGAATAACAAATGGACACTGGTGCAGTACAGAACAATTTTTTTAATGTTGAACTCAATATTATGAATAAATCTGAAAAATCTGACATTAATAACAAATCACAAAATGTCAATGACAACAGTATATTTTATGATAAAACCTCTAATGAAGAAAGATTTTACAATATAAGTATGTAAAAAAGAATTTAAGAACTTAAAAGGATTAAATGTCCATTTCAGAAGAATTCATAAAAACATCAATGAAACTAGCATTAATACTCAAACTCTTAAAGAGAAGAAAGAGCCTAAACTACATTAAAAATAAATATCCAGTGTCTGAAGAAGAACCTGAATTAGACACTATTTTAAAAAACTGAAAAGTTCAAGAGTTCTCATAGTTAAACGCATTCCAAAGTCGGTAAGATCTCAAGTAGCCAATAAATTATGCGATTTGGTCGACGCCTATATAAAAAAAAAACAGTGTTATCTTGGAAAGATCTTTTTTATTTCCTTATCTAACATTAACGTTTCGTGATGGAAAATCCAACAACAAGAACACACCACTCTGTAAAATATTTTTGGAAAATTTAAGAAACCCTTTAACTTACGAAGAAGTTCGTTCTGCTGATGCAAAAATTAAATCAACTACTAATAAAAATACTATATCCAAACAAATAATATCAAAAGTTTCAAATGGTGACTTATCTTCAGCAGTTAAAATTTAAGCTCAAATGAATCCTTTATAAATACAGACTCTACAATATTAGAGGATCTAAAAAAGAAACACCCATCATCAATTTTACCATCAGTCGAATTTAGAAACACTACTTTAAACTTCATAGTTGACTGTGAAGACATTTTAAAAGCTATTAAATCTTTTAAACCTAGTTCTGCTGGATGAATAGATTCTCTACGACCATCACATCTACAAGACATTTTAAGTCATTCTGCAGGCACAAATGCACAAAAACTCATATGTTCGTTGACTGCCTTTGTGTATTGTAATGCTTTCAGGTAATTTTCCTCCTAAAATTTGTCCTATTTTACATGGCGCCTCGTTATGCGCACTCAAAACGAAAGACGGCGGTATCAGACCAATAGCTGCAGGTACTTGTTATCGTAGAATAGCAGCTAGATTATCTTGTTGGAACGTAAGAGAGAAATTAGGAAATCTCTTCAGACCCAAACAATTTGGATTTGGGACCGCAGGCGGTTGCGAAATTGTTGCTCAGCAGCCTGCATATATTTAAGTAAAAATCCAGGTAACATCTTTGTTAAGCTTGATTTCAAAAATGTACTCCACAGAAATATTCTTTTAAACAACATTCACACCCTTATTCTCCATCTAATGCTATTTCTTCAGCAATGTTACGCAAACCCATCGTTTTATTTTTTGGTAACAACATAATTAACTCCGAAAGAGGAATACAACAAGGCGATCCTCTACACCCTACAATGTTTTGTCTGGCAATAAACAATCTTGTCGATTCATTAAACACAGAATTCGATGTTTGGTATATCTAGATGATGGCTGTATCGGCGGAGAATTTAATTCCTTATTTCTAAACTTAAAAAAGGTAATCGCTCTTTTACATTTATTAGATTTAGAACTAAATTTCAATAAATGCGAACTATTATGTTCACCCACATCAGACATCAATAATATTGCATCTTTATTCAACACAATCGCACCAGGTATTCAAGTACCAAAAAAAAAATTGGACTTTACTTAGCGCATCACTTTGTATTGAAGCAATTCCGGATTACATCAATAATAAAATTGAACTGCTGTCGTCCATTCCAGTATTAAAAAAACATTCTGCAGTTTTTTATTATAATACAATTAACATCATACAATTTTTAATTTATTGGAAGCTATATATAGCAGTACCTTGACAATTAAAGAATTTCATTATGCAGCATGAATTATGTAAACGCAATTACTACATACCTATATATGCATATAAAAGTAAATTTTGTTAAGTTTTACTGAAAAATAAATTATGCCACCAGTAATCTAAAACTTATTCTATATATTACTGTATTAGTTAAGGGCCATTTGCATTGCATTATTTTAAACGAAATTAAACTAATTTAGGTTTTTTTTTTTACTATGTGCCTTCGTTGCAATTTTTTTCAGACAATGAATCCAATTCGTTATTTCTGCTGAGGCATAATTATATTTGCTTACATACTGTTTTTTATTCATTAGAATAGATTACATAGCTGAATATATATAACATTTGCAATTTTTTCAAAAACCGATGCAAATTTTTAATTTTTTCTAACAGATCAGTTTATTATTTAATATAACTATTTCACGTAGATTTTACCAACAGTATTCAATCAGATCTCTTGTATAATTATTAGTTACTACTACTAGCAACTTTAAAAAATGAGTAACTTATCATCGATCAAAAATGGTAGTAGTACCAACGTAAAAGTTCTAGAACAATTTATATTACATTTTGGCGAAGACTTGATTAAAGAAGTTTTTGGTTCTTCACCTCAACTTGACACTGCTGCTATTTTTGATAGTGACGTAATAGATATATCACGGTAAGTGCTTTTTCACATTTATACATGTGTTTTAATATTGATAGAGTTGAGCGTTTTTTAGGAGCAATGGAATGTCCGAGTCTGCCGCTCCTGTTGTTTCACCGCAGCCAGTTCCTATACTCGAAATTAAATGTACCAATGATCAACGTCATAGTAAAGCAGAACCATACATGTACGTTAGAATATATTTATGTTTATGCAAACACTACTAATTTATAAGTTACATTAGATTAAGATCAAAAAACCATTCTGGAAATTCTGAGGCTATCGTTGGCACATTCTGATCCTCTCATAAACATCAGGTAGTATACAAAAGAAAAGGTGAACCTACAATAATCTTTTATGTTATGCTCACAGATCCGGCAAAAACATGTTGGCTATGAAAAAGTCATGTGCAGGACCTAATATGGCTGTTTGCTGTGAAGATGACAAATCCTAGAAATATGACACAATAGAGCTGCTTAACGCATTTAAAAAGCGTGGAGAGAAGCTACTGCGTCGTCTAGATTTGGAACTAGAAATAATAAAGCAAAAAAGAGAGGATCTGGCTGCAAGGGAGTAGCAGATACTTCAAGAACGGGAGTTAATAAATACTTTTTCATTTATAAATAGTTAGATTTTAACTGTAAATAATTAGATCAAAATATTCAACAATTTGTAAATAAAAGTATTTTATAAAAGTTTCTCTTTTGAAACAAGACTTTCTCTAAACAAGGTAGTAACCTCAAAGTAAAACACACATAAATCAGAACCCACTTTAATTAAATACATCATTCTTTATACAATCGACTTAGATGTGTTATAATAAAATAAACAGTAAAGAACAAGATGTATGTTATTATAATAAACTAATTTCTTAGATTAGTCACACATTATTCTGAAAATTCTATGTTGACAGTTAGACCGATCGATCCCTTACTAGTTATGTATACGTGTTTGTTCGAGCCAATACTTTCATTTAATTGTTTCACTCCATGTGCTTGAAAGTATTCAAAATATCTCAATGGCAATATACTTTTGAACTCTGCTGTTTCCACTGTAGTGGGCCCATGTCTACAATGGGATACGGTGCCGCCAATATTTAAATAGTGCGGGTTATAAGTGGCGCAAGCTGGAACTAGTGGAAAAAAGGAGGGTTGGGGGAGCGCAAAATGGGACTTGTGTTTTGGCGGCCGCGGATGTTAGTATTATTATTTTTTTTATATACACGTAGGTTAGAAAATACGAGAATCTTAAGTTGCTCACAGTTCTGTACTTTATGAATAAAGTTGTTTTAAGTGTTTGAAGATCGAGTGTGGTGTTTTCTTTTTAGTACCAATTCTTATTAAAGGACATGAGATAAAAGAGGAATGCTTCACCACTAATACTCTTTCTCCATATTTTGTCTTGACAGTTTCCACTTTCAAAACTTCAAACCTCTTATTCACTACAAGATCCTTTGAATTTACATAAGGTTTGCGATATGTGGTTTTATTAACAATATTAAAATCCATATTGCATTTAATTACTTGCTTCTATCTTACACACAACACTCTGTTAACTAATTTATTTGTTATGATTGCTTGTCGAAGATTTTTCACTTATATTAGATAGGATTGACCTTGATTACCACCGCTGATGCTTTTCCTACTGTTGGGCACACTTTGAAGTCAAACCGGCCCATGTGTATTTGCAGCCTCTAAACATAAATAGAAAAAACATAAATCAGAATCCACTTTAATTAAACACAATTGACTTGAATGCGATATTTTGCATCTGACCTACTTTATAACTTCTCGCTAGAAAACCGAATTCAAAACAGCTACACATTATCTTTGCACTTACATTTTTCAACATACGTGTGTTTTGAAGTCACACACGTATGTTCCATTGAAAGTAATATAAAGCCGGTCTGACTTCAAAACGTGCCCACACGTATTTTACATTGAAAGTATATAAGGCCGGTCTGAATTCAAAACGGTGCACGTGCATGTTACATGGAAAAAACATACGCGTACACCGTTTTGAATTCAGACCGGCCTTACCTCACTACTCTGCATGTACTTTAGACACTTTCACATCATATAACATTTATGTTTACTGTTGGACTTCCAAAAGCTCAACTATTTAACTTTGCACGACATAATTTATATTCGACATTCTAATATAGACTAACTTCTTACATTTATTAGCGGTCTTATATATACTCTGAATTAAAAAGGATGACTCATTCTCCAGTAATTGCTAGAAGTCTCTCGGTCCATGGAGAATATGCAGTGCCTACGGCGCTTGTGTGTTTGACGGGTTGCCTAATAGTAGCTGGCAACAATATGAATGAAACATTATTTTTACGAAATATGTATATGTCTGTCAACTTACTGTATTGATTTAATTCAGATACCAGTTTCGAATTCATAAAATTAACTTTTGCATTTTTGAAAGAATTAATAATACGTTGTTTTCATGCATGAGTTAAGTATAAGTTAATTTAAAATTACACTACACTACTCTACAGAGATTAACCAAGAGTTTTTTTTGTGGCTAATTGTATGAGAAATAATTATGAGTTTTAATTTTTATGAAATACAGGGTGTACAAAAAGTATAAATCAAAATTGTTTGATAACCCCTCTTATTCAATACTAACAATTTATCCTATTTTGTTGAAATGAAGTGTAATCATTAGTATTAGTAAACAACTAATGTGAGTTATGTATTCCCCAATCCATATATGTAAAACTAAATAGAAATTATTAAAAAATCACTAAGAAACTTAAGTTAGACGCAACATTGTAAATCCAAAGATAAATCAGAAAGGTTATTAAAAATTCACAAGCAAGTTGTGAGAACGGATGTAATACATTGTATTCCAGACGTAAGTGATACTGCAGGTGCAGGTCACAGACGGTTAGGAAAACGCAATTCTGTATTTAAAATCTGTTTAAGAAATAAAATTTGTTACAAAAAGTTTTGGAAGAAGTTTTTAAAAAGACCGCTCTCAAGTCCCGAAACGTAACTCGTATACCTATTTCCAACTACCCTAAATGAAAATATTTTAAAAAACATGTATTTTTCAATACCACTTCATCACCCTGTATAATGGAAACAAGTGGGTTTACAGGAAACTTATCTAACTTTTGTTGATAACTCGACAAGATCTATATATTCCCCAATTTATAGTACTTTATTCTGAAACACCTTGTGTATATATATATACAGGGTGTATTGCAACATCGTTTAAAGGGCATGTAGTACGATTGATAATAAGGTTGAAAGTCATAATAAACATATGTCCACAAATTAACTGTTTACGAGATAATAAATACGTAAACGATAACATATCTCAGTAAACAGGTGCTTATCAGCTTTTGTTTTATGACAGTTTAATTTGACGTTTTGTGCAATTTATAGCAATTACAATGGTTGCGTATTCTAAAGCTGAAATGAGCGATATGGTGTTCATGTACTATTCAGCTAATGAAAATTATTTACAAGCACGTCGTTTCTATGCTGAAACGTTTCCTGATCGCCAACTGCCTTCGCATGTGATGTTTCAGACGGGTTTCAACGCCTAAGAGAAACTGGTTCGTTTGAGAAGCGGTCTTATGATACCGAACGGCAGAGAATAGCATGTACTCCACAGATAGAAGATCGAATGTTGAATATTATTGATGAAAATCCCAAACTAGCCTTAGAAAAATTTCAACTCAAGTGGGTGTAAGCAGCTATCTTGTTTGGAAAATTCTACTTAAGCAATTCCTATATCTCTACCATATCCAACGGGTACAAGCCTTTACTGCTCCGTATTATCAAGCGAGAATGACTTTCTGTTAGTGGTTTTTGCGAACAGCTGTTGTTCAGCATGATTTCGCTGATAACATCCTTTTCACTGATGAAGCTGGTTTTACTAAAAATGGAATATTTAATTTCCACAACAATCACGTTTGATGTGACGAGGATCCTCATGCTATCGTTGAAGCCAGACACCAGCAACGCTTCTCTCTAAACATCTGGTTAGGCATGCTAAGAGAACGGTTGCTAGGACCGATTGTTTTGTCACAACACTTAACAGGTCTTGCATACCGTTCATTTACATTCCCAATGCTCCACCTGAAGGTACTACATTGGCCAGGAGGCGAGTTTTTTGTTGCCTGGAAATTTAGAATTTTGCCGAACCTTTGTCGTTCCAGGCAAGGAAGGGATCTTTAACGTGCGTGACAACACACACACGGGACCTCCATTTAACCTCTCATCCGAACGAGGGCGTAATTTTTGTGAAAAATGCTCACCTGCCATTTTTCAAGCAGTCGGCCGTGTCGGGATTTGAACCTGGGTCCTTGGGGTCCGTAGTCTTACGCTTACTACATTGATCCACGGCGACACTGGTCTTGCATACCTCGAGTTCTTGGAAAATACTTTACCTGAACTTTTGGAAGATTTACCTCTAAATCTGAGACTGAACCTCTGGCTTATGCAACATGGAGCTCCACCGCACTTTACGCTTGTTGTTAGGAAACATCTTAACAATGAATTTCCTGTGAGATGGATAGGGCGAACAGGTCCCATTGCTTGGCCTCCAAGATCTCTCGATCTAAACCAGTTGGGTTTAGTATCTGGGGTTATTTGAAAAGTTTAGTGTACGTAACACCGATAAACGATCTTCCAGAGTTGCGCCAACGAATAGAAAACTGTTGCCAGATAATTCGAGAAAAACACTTGTTTTTTGAAAGAGTACGCGCTTCCTTTGAAAGAAGATGTAGATCCTGTGTCAAAATGGAAGCACGTCATTTTTAACAAGTTCATTAGTTATAATCTATTTTATGTTAAAATGCAATACCATCTTAATAAAGCAAACTTATTCTGCAATTGTGATAAAATAGCTATTATCTTGTAAACAGTTAAACTGTGGACATATGTTAATTATGACTTTCAACCTTATTTTCGATCATAGTACATGCCCTTAAAATCTTTAAACGATGTTTCAAAAACCCTGTATATAAATGTGTGCGTGGGTGTGTGTGCGTGTGTATGTGTGTGCGTGTGTGTCTGTGTGTGTGTGACCTACCTCGTGATGTTAGTACACCATGACCTGTTAATTGCTCAAACATTTGACAGAGATGTGGCTGCTTATTTAATGCATGTTGACTGTTTAAAATAATTTTTATGTTTTCAGGATCCCAAACGACAATAGCTAAGTGTGATCCAAACCATAGTCTTATGGGCGACTTGTAATAAATACATCCTTCAGTAATTCTTTGGGCAATTTCTATGTGATTAAACATATAAGTAACAAAATTTGATTGAATAATAAAAAGTTACCTGTTAGTGGCATTATAATCTTTAAAGCGTTTCCAATAATTGGCAGAGTTCGTGGTCCGTCGTATTGTGATGCTATTTTATATAATTGCCTTCGTTTCCAGTGGAACTGAATATACCGCAGGATTAAAATTAATGAAAAAGTTATTAATATGAGATGTGCTGTTAAAATATAATCCATTGTATTATATACAATATATAATTAAAACGGTTAAGTTGGAAAAACACTATATTACATTAAGAATACACTCGTAATTGTGGCTGCACTTTCCGCATATCCCAAAATAAAAGGTTGTGTATTTGTGTACATTCTCATACGAAGTTCATGACCTCGCAATAAAATTAATGTAACATTAATTATCTTGAACGCTAATTACTTATCCCCGATATTGAAATACATATAAAAATTAATGTAATCATTATTTCTTAGTAATATAATGTTACATTGTATTAAATGAAGGTTATAATTAAAGGCCATATCTTTATGGAAGGAAATTTTATATATACACAGATCATAGACCATTAATATGGTTATGTAAACTCAAAGAACCCAATTCGAAATTACAGAGATGGAAGATTAGATTAGAAGAGTACGACTGTGAAATCATATACAAGAAAAGAATGTATAACAATAATGCGGACGCATTGAGCCGAATACAACTCAACGCCATAGAAACAGAGTCAGTTGCAGGTAATGTAGACGAAACCGAGATGAGAGAAGACCCAGAAGAAATAGAAACTATAAATTCAACTCAAAATGACGAACCAAAACTGCAATTAAAATTCTAAACGAAGCTATAGATACAAAACCAAATCAATTAATAATTACCGAAGTTTTAACCAACCCCGAATCGGTAAAAAATACAAAAATAGACAACAGATGCACACAAAAACTAATTACTTTAGATGACCCAGATGAAATAAACGTCGTAATTCATAACCAACACGAAGGTAAAACAAATCATCGTGGAATAAACGAATAGTATAGATAAGAAACAAGAAAATATAAACATAAACGTGCAGACGTTGAATTAAATAAAGGACAAGTAAAGTTGGATGCCTATTTACGCGGTTTGAATTTATAGGAGTTCTTACAATTTAAAACGCGATATTTCTTACAATTTAAAAAGCCGATAATTACCGTTAAAAAGTCGATAAATACATCGCGCAAGCGCGATGCAAAAGCGACTCCACGGGCTGTTAGTAACGCCAACCTTATTACAGATTTGCGCGCCCAATTGCCAATGACGTCACCAATGCACAAAATTATATTGCGCCATAATCGGAAAATTTACATAAAATTAAGACAATAGATTATAATAGCGAACAAATTAACAAGAGGGTACTCACTCAGAAATCCGGCGTCCGGCGGGATTGAGTTTAAGTTGGCTTCTCTAAAGTCCATCAGGCTACGGAGGGCCCCTTTGAGGTAGCTAAAGATGGTACGCCCGACGCTCTTCCAAAGCCTTCGGACCAGCTCTCAGGCAATCATGAGCTCGTTCATCCAGGGTCGTGCAGTACGGTTCGCCTAGGCTACAGATTACCTACCTATGCAGGGAAAGACGGGAACATGGTATAAGGACGACAAACAAGATAATCAGGGCAAGGAAATCTACATAGATAAGATAAGGCACGATACGATACCTCAAAGCGACCACTTCACTCCAAGAACCAAGGCAAAAGGCCACGTTTCAGAGCGTCACCAAAACCTCTCACCACTTTGTCCCCACTCCTTGTCTTTTTCCCATTGGCGCAAACTGCGCAAATGCACTCTAACGTAACAGAAGTACACGCCTAGTCTATTTAAAATTCCCGCGCATCGCGTCTTTTGAAATTATGGCGCGAAACTTCCGTACATCAAAACTTAACCTAAATACAATGTTTAAGTGCCGATTTGGTACGTAACAGAGTACAGCAAACGTGAATCAAATGATTGAGCCTGAATGGTATTTTTTTAGTAATAAGGCAATTGTTTTAATATGAAATAGAATGTAACACCTTCCTATTTCCGTACCTTCTCCTTTTACCTAGAAAACTATTTCGTGTTCCACCAAAATGTAGGTACATTCACTTCAGCGTCAGAATTTGACCAACCATAGAAGAAACTACCCGCATGCGACCATGACATAAAGATGAGCGGAGACTGCCTTGGTTTCAGTGAATGAGCAGGTAAGCATTTGGCTTATATTGGGGACGTAACGAATTACATCCAGGGTTATGAATAACTGGTGACACGGGTAAAATGTAACAATCCTATACAATAGAAAAGCTAAGGTTTAAAACTGACAGCCACCGGAAAATACTAAAAAAATTTTTTCGGTCCGGTCGTTAATGCCTTGTAAGTATTTTCTAGAAAGATTTATTCCGCCCGCCGTATTCTAAAAGACTGATTTTACATAGACGCGTCTACTGAACGCGTTGTTGAAAGCAGAACTTAAAATTTATTGCATGCCTTATTGGTGTTTTCTAGTGGAGTTTTAATGCCCGCTATTGAATGCAACTGCTGACAGCTGCTAACTATATAACAAAGTAGTAACTGCAGGAAGAAAAAAAGACGTAATAAATTAAAATGTGCATTTTATTTACGTATGGATGGTATGGATATTAGAAAATATACAAAAAACTCCCTCCCACCGTTAAATTGTTTTATGAAGGCTCTCCTGAACATACATTATAATGTGAATAAGGGCCGCTATACTTGCGGCCATGTCCCCAATGCTCTACCCGTAGATACTACATTGGGTTTAAACGCGAAAAATAGCAACGTGCTTCAAAATTAATTCATCCTAAATAAACATCTAACCAACTGAAACAAAAACTAGAAGTAGGGTTGAAATAATGGTATCCCTAGCGTTGATTTTGGGGCGTGCCCGATCAACAAGACACTAGCAAAAGTGAAAGAGGGAGGGATCCGTAATACCGGATTGCAGCCGCCAGCTCTGCTTACTGGTGCGACCTGAACGGTCGACTTAAAACTATCCAAAACTAGCTAATTCATTTTAAAATGGATTCAAATTTCTAAGCATTTGCCAAATATTTTAATAGTGAATCCAGCTAATTTGCCTGCTCTATAAATTTGCAAATTCGTCCTCCCTGGTCTAACTAATTTATTCTATCTTTAGCCTAAATCCATCCCTAGCTTGCCCTATCACTCCCTAACTGATTTATATTACAATTACAATCTTCACAATTATAATCTTCCTTCTAAAAATATGCTGCAACCAAAATGGCGGCAGTACGTCAGAAAATACATATCAAGCCTCAAAGTAATAAAGTATATGCAAAATAAATATAAAATGTAATATAAAATGTAAATTTAAATATAACTATAACTAAATATAAATATGTATATAAATAAATAACATCTAAAGCATAAGGATGTGACAGTGGGATGTATTAACAAAAGCATCACCCAAATAAATTATCAAGTGCACTTGCATGAGCATTATGTTGGCTAGCGCCATTACACACAAAAAACGTGCTCAATAAATTATTTCAAAATTTTCATATTTAATACAAATCAATGCTCATGCGAGTACAACCGATACAATTTTATTCTTACCTAGTATATAAATTTCTCCAGCATCTGAGAATCTGGTCGTCTGCGTACATCTATTGTTTCTTACTTCTAAAGGAAGATGAATATGCACTGTTAAAGTCTTGGAGGGCATACACTAAACGTCCTGGGGGATCACAATCACTATCACTTTTAAGTCCTGGGGGTATGCGCGGTTTCACTCTATTTAATTATCTTTGTTTATTTTATTGATTTAATTTAATTAGGGTTTCTGATTTATTTGTTATTGTTTATTTTGTTATTATTTATTCCTGATTTTCCGCGCGTATAAGGTGAGATAGTGATTGTATTAGTGGTGTGGGGGTTTCTCGTGCATATGGGCTTTTGGTTACAATTGTTATTGTTATTTGTATTTCCTTTTTTTTCCAGCTTTTGGTAATTTCATGCTCGTATCCTTTCTCATGCCAGGTCAAAATTCCAAAATTTCCAATCCTCCCCCAAACCCCCTCCAATTTACGCGCGGTTATCTCCGTCTAATCTCACGACTCTTCCCGCGAATTCTTTAAAGACTGTCCAGAACGCCTTCTGGTTAGCCACTTCTCCGACTTCCTCTACGCTCTTTGGCCATGTTAACCCTGCGATTGCTAATTTCATATCAGCTAACCCTCGATTTGCCACCTCCAGCGGGCAGTCGAAGAGCACGTGCTCTGCGCTTTCCGCAACCTCACCGCATTCACAGCGGTCGTTGTCGGTTAAACCGAATATTTGTAAATACGCTTTTAGTGCGCCGTGCCCTGTTACCAGCTGCACCATTTTATGGTCACGCTTCACCTCGATTCTATCTCTCGCTACTATATTCGGAATGAATTTGTGGATCAACCTGCCCGTGGCAGCGTTATTCCACCTCTATTCCCATTGTCGAATTGAGTTTTCGCGCAGCTTTTTTTTAATCAGAGACCTCGGTATCGACGAATGTAATATCCGAAAGTCGCCCGTCGCGGCCCCTTTAGCTAATTCGTCAGCCCTATCATTCCCTACGTTACTATTGAGCGACCTAGCCCAACAAAACTTTAAACGTCAAAACTCGAGCGCCGTATGCGCTATCCTCCAGACATCCGCCTGGAGGTCTAGCGAGGTGTTCATGTTTGTTAAAGTTGTCAGCGTTTACTGTTGCTGATTATATAGTATTCATCTCTGCCCGCGTGGTTTATTACGTAATCGATTACCTCTCGCATGGCTACCAATTCGCACTGGAAGATAGTGCTCCAGTTTGCGAGTTTGGTTTGAAACCGAAACACCTACCTTTCCTGCTTAAACACGACAAACGCCGCGCCTGCTTGGCCATCATCCATGCATGAACCGTCCGTGTAACTTCTGATACCCGTCGCGTCCCCATCGCCTTCGACAAACAAGATTCCTCTAATATCGGTCGGGTGCCCTAACTCCGATACAACGATCTTCCTCTCTACCTCCCTATTACCAAAATGAATATCTTCGATAATTTCGCGCCCTTTCCCTATGTTTATCAATTTCCTATCTCTAATCTTCCTAACGACATATTCGATAGAAAGAGTCCTACTGATCACCAGGACTGCCTCCGTGGAGGTGGTCCTGTACGCCCTGGCCGCTTTCACCGCGGTTATATGTTGTACGCTCGTCAATTGACGCATCTCCCGGACTTTACAACCTTCCGCCCATACAGAAGCTGCGTACAGCATTTCCGGCTCAATTGCTCCGGCAATAATCGTACTCAGCGATTCGCACCTGAAACCCCAGTTTATTTTCGCAACCGCCATCATTTTGTTTGATATTTCGCTGCCTTTGCTTTTAACATACTGAACGTGAGCTTTTCAATTTAACTTATCGTCAATCTTTACGCCGAGGTATGTAATTGCTTCCTTAAACGGTATTTTCTCCCCTTCCAGCTTTAGGGTCGCTGTCCCGGTTTCTTTCCGAAATAAAGCGCCTCTGACTTCGCCGTGTTAAATTTTAATTTTACTGCCTGCGACCATTCATGTAGTTTATTAAGCGCCTCGTTCGGTTTTGTACGCATATCCATTAACAATCGCGATCTGACAATTAAAAGCGTATTATACGCAAACCCAACGATGGAGCATCCTGTGGGCAACTTGACCCTAAAGATGCCCTCATACAACAACTTCCAAAATGTGGGACCAGAGCATGACCCCTGCGGGCATCCCCTTTCCACCTCGTGCGACAAAACTTCACCCGGAATTTCAACCTGTGCCAATCACCTCGACAAATAACTCTTGACCAAAAACATTAAGTTTCGTGGACAACCCCTATTTTCCAACTCGCAAACAATCAATGGCCACCAGGCAGCACCAAATGTTCCTGAAATGTCCAATGCAACAACGGTACAATACTCCTTTGCATCTCTCGCCTGCTTAATTTCCCCGACAACGAACTCTAATGCGTCGATAGTCGACTTTCCCTCCATAAAACCGAACTGTCGGTTATTAAAACCGCCGCTGTCACGCACTAAGTGCTCAACTCGGGTAGTCATAACGCGATCCAAAGCGTTCCCCAGCACCGGTAGCAAGCTATTTGAACGATAGCTGCCCGGGTCTGTCGCATTCGCCTTTTTAGGTTTAGGTATGAATTTCACGTTCTGGAAAGACGCCCCTTTATAGACTAAGATTAAACAACCCGGCAAAGACACACGGAGCTAATAGGCACGCCTCCAGAGCTGCGTCTGAAGTGATTCCGTCATGCCCCGGTGCCTTCTTAGGGTTCATCCTCCTAAGAGCCCTGACGACCTCGTGAACTAGGATTGCCTTATCGGCACCTGTTCCTTGCGCCTCTGTAGCTTCCCGACCTACTAAATCGTACAATCTCTCATCTTCCTTAAAATTATCCGAAGAGAAGAATTTCTCTAAAAAATATTCCGCCGTGGAACAGACGACAACGAAATAGTAGTAGAAAATATAAAAAACAACCCCGGTATACTACCAGTAAAATCGGGAAGTATACAAAACACAGTAGACTATTGGACTTTCGCACAGAAATTTGATTTAACTGAATTAAAACGAGAATTTTATATAATTAGAGACAATTATGACAGACTGAAAGAATCAAATGATAGCAACCCCCCACTGTAATTCAACAAATTTTAGCTACATTAAAAATGCTGTCATCATCATTAGGTCTTCAGTCCTACAACTGGTTAGACGCGTACCATCATAGTTCCCTATTCTGAACTAACCTACAAATTTTCCTGAAATATGCACAGTTTGCATTTATAACTGTCTGATCTAGGTCTACATCTACCTCTTTTTTCCTATCTCTGCTTGTAATATATTACAAACTATTCCCCAAAAATGCCTTAGAACGTATTCCGCCCTACTATTTCTTTTTTCCCAGATATCCTTGTTCCCCTACTATTTCTGTAACTTATTTGTTATTATCTCTGTCTGTCCATGCTATCGTCCTCATACATCTGAAGCACAGCATTTCAAAAAGCTGCTACCGTTTTCAGTCTGCGTTTCAGACTGCCCGTATTTCATAGGCATACTGTGCTGTGCTCCACACATATGCTTTCAACAATTTTCTTCTTATTCTAGGTTTGTTGTCTTTCCTCATAGGCGCTGTTCTTTCTTGTTAGATGCAGTTCGATCACTTTCTATTGTTTTACAGTTATATGCCCTATTTCTCCGACCTTCAATGGTTGTGAAGGGAGGTAAGCAGCCTGTGGCTGCCAAGTTCCCCCAACACTTAACCATTTGGCGATTTAATATATTTTCCAATTTATCTTTTCGCACAGTCAACATTAGTTGCAGGTATTTCGCAACCAACAACTAGTTGTTTATACTAATCATCAGATTTATCTGCGCTCATTTTTTCGTCATTAGGCTTTCCGTCTCAAAACTGGTTGGACACGTACCTGCACTTATTTATATTCTGAGCTAGCCTACATAGTTCCCTGAAATTCTCACACAGCATGTGTATTCAGCTCGTTCCCTTTCTATTGTTTTCTAATTTTATACCCTATTTCACCGAGATTCAGTGAAGGAGGTTAATCAACCTGTGGCTACCAAGATCCCCCAACACTTAGAAATTTGCCGAAATAATGGTTTTCCAGTAAATCCTTTCACACACTTAACATTATTCGAGAATATTGCCCAACCAATTCTTGTAGTTACTTATAATAATCATCATGTTTAAGCACAGTTATCTTTTCGTCATTAGTTTATCCATCTTGGGATTGGTTGGATGCGTACCTCCATTGATTTATATTCTGGGCTAGCCTACACATCTCCCTGAAACCTCTACAGCCTACATCTTTTACTATCTGTGTGCAGTAGTCTAATCTAGGTCTGCCTCTTCTTCTCTTTTTTCCTATCTCTGCTTCTAATATATTCCGCACTATTACCTCATGCCGTAGTATGTGGCCTATCATCCTATCTCTCCTATTTTATTACCGTTTTCCACATATTTCTTTCTTCCCCTACCATTTTTAGTACCTTGTCGTTCTTAACTTTGTCTGTCCATGATATCTTCATCATTCGTCTGTAGCACCACACTTCAAAGGCTTCTACCTTTTTCTTGTCCGCTTCTCCTACTGTCCAGGCATCACAGCCGTACAGTGCTGTGCTCCACACATATGTTTTAAGCAATCTTTTCCTTGTTTCTATGTTTGTGGTCTTTGAGCACAGTAGTTGCTTTTTCTTGTTAAATGTAGCACGACCTTGTGCTAATCTTTGTTTTATATCTTTTGTGCTTTTCCCATCTTGCGTTATTTGGCTTCCTAGGTAGCAGAAATCCTTAACCTCTTGTAAGTTCGTGTTAAATACTTGTATTCTTGTTTTTGATTTATTTTCCCCACCTTTGCAAACTAGAACTTTAGTTTTAGTTTTGTTAATTTTCATACCGTATTTCTCTGTTAGAACTGTTTCCATTTCATTAAGAGCAGCTTCTAACTCTTCCTTGCTAGACGCTAATACCGCTATATCATCTGCAAATCTAAGCATATCAATTTTTTGTCCCTGCATAGTAATTCCAAATGTCTTCCTGCATTTGACAGTATTCATTGCCTCTTCTATTTACAAGTTAAAAATCAATGTGGATAGGGCACATCCCTGTTTCACCCCTTTCCTAATGTTTACTTCTCTACGTTCCTGCTCTAATTCTATTACTGTTGTTTTCTCTTTGTATAAGCTATGTACTATTCGTCTATCCCTATAACTCATTCCAATCTTTTTGAGTATTTCAAACATTTTTTTCCAATTTACATTGTCGAATGCTTTTTCCAGATCTACAAACCCTATATACACGCTTTCCCCTTTTTCTATTGTTTTCTCCATTATCACTCTCAGAGCTAAAATAGCCTCCCGTGTTCCCCTGTTTCGCCTAAACCCAAATTGGTCTTCTCCTAGTATTTCTTCAGCTCGTTTTTCCATTCGTCTTTGCACAATTCTAGTTAATATTTTTGACACGTGTGCTGTCAAACTTATTGTTCAAAAATTTTCACATCTATCCGCACCTTTCTTTTTTGGTATAGTTACTATGATGCTACGTTTGAAATCTTTGGGTATCTCGCCTGTCCCATACATATAGCTTACAAGTTGGAAGAGACGTTCTGTTACTGCTTGTCCAGCGGCTTTTAGAGTTTCTGTTTACACCTTATCTGTACCCGGCGCCTTACCATTTTTCAGACTCTTTAATGCTAATTCAAACTCGTCTCGAAGTATAGGATATCCCAAGTCATCATTTTCAATGTCTGATTCCTGTTCTAATGCAGTTAGTTCCTCTCCTGCATATAAATTCCCTATATATTCTTGCCATCTACTCACTTTCTCTACGTTTTCTACAATGACGTTTCCTTGTGCGTCCCTTATATTTTTGCTATACGGTTTTAAATC
The DNA here is from genome assembly GCA_036346225.1 of Platerodrilus igneus. Classification (NCBI taxonomy): domain Eukaryota; kingdom Metazoa; phylum Arthropoda; class Insecta; order Coleoptera; family Lycidae; genus Platerodrilus; species Platerodrilus igneus. Next base: position 1,419,592 of record JARFIW010000624.1, on the reverse strand, counting down.
CCTAAAATTCATTCTAATTAATGTGTATGCTTTGTCTGTCTTTCCTATTTCCATCTTAGTTTGTACCTCTTTGCACTTTTCATCAATCCATTGTTCTTTAGCTTTCCTGCATTTTCGAATAATTTCCCATTTTATGGCTTTGTATCTCTGTTTTCCTGTTTCGTCTGATTTATTTTGTATTTTCGTCTTTCTTTATTAAATTCACGATATCCTTTGTTATCCATGGTTTCTTATTTTCTTTTGTGTATACCCCAGAATATCTCTGGCCGCCATGTCTAGGCTGGATTTAATGTTATTCCATTCTGTTTCTACTTCCTTAGTTTCAGATATTTTCCCGATATCATTCAGCAATCCATTTGACTTTTTTTCGAATCTTACTTGAATATCTTTATCTTTTAGTTTCTCTAAGTCCAAGTGCCTTTTTCCGTTCCTTTTTTTCAGATTTTTAAATTTAAGTGCGGCCTTCATAATTACGATGTTGTGGTCAGTATCTATATCTGCTTCTGGGTAGCTTCTACAGTCTTTTACTTGATTCCTAAACCGTTGTCTAACAAGAATGTAATCTATTTGATATCTTCCTATATCTCCTGGCATCTTCCACGTATATCGTCTTCTAGCATGATGTTGAAATAATGTGTTTGTGATGATTAAATTGTTCTTGTCGCAAAATTCTACCAGCTTATTTCCCCTGTCGTTTCTCGTGCCTAAACCAAATAAACCTACTACCGCTCCTTCCCACCCCTCACCTATCACGGCATTAAAATCTCTCGTAATTATTAAATTTTCATGTCCTTCTACGTATCTTAATATGTCTTCGATATCTTTGTAGATGGCTTCTACCTCTTCGTCACTGTAGCTAGAGGTGGGTATGTATACTTGTATTATTACTGTGTTTACCGGTTTAGATTCTAATCTAACCATGAGTACTCTTTCGTTCTTTTGTAAGTAATTTTCTACACAGTTTCCTATCTTTTTCTGCAGTACTATCCCCACACCCAAATTTCCTTCCTCTGCTCCTGTATGAATTACCCTGAAGTCTCCACTCCAAAAATCCCCCGCCTCTGGCCACCGAACTTCGCTGATCCCTACTATGTCTAGTGATAACCTATTCATTTCGATTTTTAGGTTCTCTAGCTTAGCTACTTGCTTCATACTTCTAACATTCCACGCTCTGACTCGCAGAATGTTCCAGACTTTTATTTTTAACTTTCCGATCGCATCCTCCGAAGTAGTCCCCTCTCGGAGATCCGAATGGGGGACTATTTTAACTCCGGAATCTTTTACCCCAGAGAATGCCATCATGTTTGTAACAATTTAAGTACGCTGTGTACTTGGGAGGTAATGTGGTGGTTTCCCGTTGCCTTTCACATCGCGGTAGTGTGTCTTAGACTGCCATACCGACACCTATGGTCTCTGCCAATCTAAGTACCGAAAGATCTGCTGCCCTCTTTCGGGGACCCGTCTTAGTCTGGTTCCTCACTAACGACCCTACTACTTTGGTTGGACCTGTAGTTTGGCTCTTTAGCTCATTATTTTTTTGTCAACTAAATTAAGTCACGTTAATGAACATAACGTGCAAGTTGTTATAGAAGAAATAAACCAATTTTGTAATTACTGTTTTAAAATAAATTTGATAGGAGTGCTTTTGACAATAAATGTTTTTTAAAAGAAGCTCCCAAAGGTCCAAAACCTATTTCGCTACACAAAAACATTCATATTTTATACAATAATAGGTATAGGATTTCCAATTTTCGATGAATTTCATTGCTATTTCAAAAACTAAAGAAATAGTGCAAAACGAACCACTCATCAACGTGCTACTTTTTCGAGAAATTTTTGACAAAATCTTTCTAGTTGTTAATATTTGTATTAGCATTCTATGTTTTATCCATTTTTTTGTACTCGTTGAGAATATTCAGTCTACTAAATCATTCACTATCAACATCAAAAAGGGTTGCTCGATAATAAGTAGAACTGCCGCCACCAACATTTCAAGATGGTGTTTTTCAATTAATGGCACCTAACAAGCAGTTTAATACTAATCCTCTAAATTTTTTACATAGAAGGTGATTTTATACGAGGTGTGTCTATTAAATAACGAGACTGACGCTGCTGCAGAAGAAGTGCGCATGCACCAAACGCCAGCGATCGACAGCTGTTTATCGTAAAGCCTTCTCTTTCGAATGCAGTGCCTTTCGCTTCTGTAAACAAATTAGTATCGTCGTAGCCTTCGTTCGCATTACAGTATTTTTTTGTTTCACCGGAAAAATGTTAAGTGTAACAGTAGAGCAACGAATTGTTGTGAAATTTCACATGAAACTTGGAAAAACTGCTACCGAAACTTATAATTTATTGAAAAAAGTGTATGGTAATGAATGTTTATCGCGTGTACGAGTTTTTGAGTGGTTTAAGCGTTTTCAAGATGCCCGAAAAAACGTTTAAGATAATTCACGCCCGGGTCACCCTTCCACGTTAAAAGCGGATGATAATATCGAAAAAATCTGTAATCTGATTCGATCTGACCGTCGGTTAAGTATTCGTGCGATTGCTGAAACTGTAGGAATTGATAAAGAATCCGTACGTCAAATTTTACATAACAATTTTAACATGCAAAAAGTGTGTGCCAAAATTGTGCCTAAAATACTCACGTTTGAACAACAAGAAGCTCGCAGAAATGTTTGTACTGACACTTTGAAAACTATTAAAAAATTATCCAGACTTATTGGAAAGGATAATAACATGTGACGAATCGTGGTTTTTTACGTATGATTCTGAAATGAAGCACCAATCCATGCATTGGAAGGGTTCATCTTCACCGAGAGCCAAAAAACTCAAATGAGCAAAACAAAATTCAAAGCAATGATAGTTGTATTTTTTTGATATTCATGGGATTGTGTACCTTCACTAGGTTCCTGAAGGTCAAACTATTAATCAACATTACTACCTTCACGTTCTTGCTGAACTCCGTGAAAGAAAAAGGAGAAAACGACTTGAATTGTGAAAGAACAAGTCATGGGTTTTGTACCAAGACAATACGCCGGCTCATTCCGTATTGTCTGGCCAAGTACAGCATCCCAGTGTGAGACAATCCGTCTTATTCGCCAGATCTTGTGCCGTACAAGTTCTATCTGTTTCCTAAGGTGAAACTACATTAAAAGGAACAAGATTTGAGTCCGTTGAAGCAGTGAAAAAGAAATCGGTACGCGTCCTGAAGGAGCTGACGGCAGTATTTCGAACAATGGAAGATTTGAATGGAGCGTTGTAGGGATAGAGGAGGAGTGTATATTGATGGTGATAATAAGAAAATATGTATGAAATCAAAATAAAATGTTTTACAGCGTCAGTCTCGTTATTTAATAGTCACACCTCGTATACTGTGAATTTCTCGTCGACCCTTGCATCATCCATACGAAGAACATTTTGGTAAATATAAAATTTGTTACGTTCATTTTCGGCAATAATTGGTTATTTTATTTACATAAATTCCTTTTCTAGTATTAAATTCTCCAACAATACCCGATATATTGTACCTGTTCAGATAAGCTTGCTTTACCATAATTTTCAACTCAAATCCCTTGTTAATTCATTATTCGTTCGTATAAATCCCACGTCTATTGTTAAATCCTTCCGCATAATTAATACTAAATACTCTTTCTAAGAAGTTCTCAACGTAAATCTAGTTGTTTTGAAACAAGTTCATGCTACAATTAATTAGTCAAGATCCTGTTTAGGTATCCGTGAGCGCGTTATACCTTCCGATTGGTCGAAATAATATATCCTACTATTTTCCGGTAAAACCGTGTTTTCCAGTTTCAATTGCGTTTTGATAATGCCGATGTTTGCTTTTCGAGTTCGTGTTATTTTGAATTTCTTTTAAACTTGGATTCTGCAGCTTGTGCGTTGATGCACTTGTATAAACCACTCGTTCTGTTACTCCAAGAGCGATGCACGTTTCTCCTCTATCAAATGTGTAGATTTGGTGTGTATCGGTAAGCGCTCCTAAGTTGTAAATATTAGTAAGATTTTCCTTTTTTTAGCCCTTAGCTGGAAGCTAAATTGCTTGTTGCGTAGCCCGATTATTCCTTGATGTACATCAGCTGCTCTTGCATGTAGACCGCCATTGCAATTACGGTAGTAGCATGGTTGTTGCTGACCACCGCGGCGATGCTGTGTCAATTAGCTTCCGAGAGCTGACAAGATAAGTATTTCGACACATGTATGTGATTTGTTTTCCTTTTCTAAAATACCCAGGGATATTTACGTTTTTTTTTCCGGCTAAGTCATTGTGCATGGAAAAGTAATTTTCGTAGCGTTGGCTTAGTGCCAAAAAAATATTAACTACAAAATTGTCAATTTGGACTAATGCAATTTTGATTTAAGTCTATGTATCATTTGCAACGTGGTACAGTACCATAACTCACATGGTTGGCTATTGAAATAGGTTAACGCTAACTATGTTTTGAAGCATTTGCATTGAGCATAGAAACGTTAGCGGTAGTTATATTTATTTGTCTCGTAATTAAGTAGAACTAAATAGCAGTAAGTAGAGTTAGTGTATTTTTTCATGTTTTATTATAGCTTTAATACGAAATATAGTTCTCGCAATTTCTAAACCGACTTTCGTCACAAATGACATCACGCCATATCAACTAGAAATGATATTCTTGTCTTATTCTAACTCCAGAAAAAAAACTTCCTTCTAGGTTTGTAAATTTTGCAATGTTGCCGCCTTCATTTGAGACATTTGTTGACAACTAATATTACTTGTATTGGTTATGTTAGATTCTCGTTGGCGTGCTTATTTCATGTCATTAACCTCTTGCGTAGTTTTTGTACCGCATTTTGTGTTATTCTTGCTTGCATTTAAAATTGTTCTTTTCAGAACAAGCTAGCGTTATTTTTGTTTGGGTGAATAAACCATGACCGGTTCACGTTTAGGAAGTAGAGGTCAAACCTTAAAAACAAATTTTCATAACTGGTCCTCCTCTTACTTTAGTTTAAAAAACTTAACCTCTGGAAGTCTTGATTATTGGTGGCTATTATTCCGTACCCGATATAACATGTGTATGGCTATTTAATTAAGAATATATAACACATTAAAATCATTCAATTAAAATATTTTAAAATATGCTCACTAGTACAAATTCCCACATAATAACATTTATTATGAAGCTAAACAGTTTAGATTGCAATTCTGTCAGTATAAAATCATTTTACAAGTTACCTTTTAAAAAGTAACAAACCACATTCCGTTACCAATTACTAAATAAATGCAAAATCTATATTGTACCGATAGCTTCATTGTAGTTACGAGGAATTACTATTTTGATAGTTGCAACGGCGCCAATATATGACACCACAAATATTGATGACGAAATTCGGTTTAGAAATTGCAAGAGCTATAGCTGAGTAGTTGCTGGGACACCTTCGAGATAATTTTATACCCCCTATTTTTCCAAGACTATGATAGTTTAGGGAGGAATGTGCTATAATACGATGAGTTATGTATGATGGTGAAGAGAATTTGGTTTGAAATGAAACTTGAAAAAACCGTGGTAAATATGAAAAAGTTAAAAATAAAGGATAGAATCGTTAGATCATAGATGATATTAGGATAGAGTTAAGGAAAGTTTAGTTGATTATAAGAGAGAAATAGGTGGATTGTTAAAAGAAGAAAAGCCCTAGTATGAAAATATCATGCGTGTGTATTATAAAACTTATAGAATTAGTTATAGATAGCAAGTAGTTAGAAATAAAAATAGTAAAATTACTCATATATGAAAAAAAGAATGCAAATTTCGAATTTTATATTTTAATTTGGGGGAAAATGACGTGATAAAGAGTCACGAGAGTTCATTGAAACCCAAATTCTACGAATAAATTCCAACAAGATATAAAAGAATCCCGAAGAAAAAAGAAATTTCCAAAAATTCATAGTTTTGCCCTGTATAATACAAGCATACTTTTATTCATTAAAGTGCCAAGTGAAAAATCCAATTCTGGGTGTATAAATTATCAACCTGTATGAAATAAGGGTATTATAAATACATAGCAAATAATGTAAGCAGCATAGTAAAAATAATTATTTTTAAGATATCTTAAAATGCATTAAATGCGAATGCTGTAATTAATTAACTTGAATAATGTGCTGGCGCGTCTTATTAATTTTAGTGGCCTGTATTGCAAAAGTATAACAAAACGCGAGCTTTAAATACGAAAATTGTATGCATGTGAAAACAAACAGAATGCATAAATTCACTCACCAATATTGTCCTTGGTGTGTGGTCCTCTTCAATGTTGCTGCAATGCCCCGGGGAAGTCAGTTGAATGCACTGTTACAAGCACTATACTTTATTGTTTGTATAACTTGTCCCGCACAACCGTTCCGGTACTAGATCGAATGAAGAGTCTTGGATAAACGTAACAAAACCACTTTCGTACGTGTTTCCCTATAAGACGCGCAAGCGCACTGCACAATTTTATTCCACTATATAGTTTATTTTAATTAATACGAAACATTTTGCCCACCAAAATATCTTTGGGCTATTTTTTTCTTTAAACTTAACACGAAAATTTTAATTTTGACCGAGTCTTGTATGTATGTAGAACTAAATGAATATAATAATGCTTACGAAACTATAATAAAGAACACTAAAATAATTAATATTTATTATTGAGACGGCAAAGGGCATAATTTGACCGTTGGTCTTTTCAAATTCTCTCGTGAAGGTTTTACGGTGGCTACACGAGGTACTCCATTGCTTCCAGGATGAAGCTCTATAATTTTGGCGAGTCTCCAATTTAAAGGAAGAACATGAAATGAAGGCAATTCACCCATAACTGGATTGACAGGAATGGAGCGAAGACGATAGCAATGATAACACTTAGATAGTATTCTACGAACTGTGCGAAAAGATGAGATGCTCCAAAATCGTTCTTAAAGCAAGTACATCGTTGTGTTTACTCCCGAATGTAAATTTTGTGTGTGCACTTGTTTAATCAACAAATCTGTTATACGATGTTTATTGGGTAATACCGCTGGATGTTTTGCGGAATCTGGAAGACTGGAATGAATCAGTCTCCCGCCTACTCTTAAAATGTCATTTGAATCAAGAAATAAGCCTAGACGTTGCAGATGTTTAGGCAAAAGCTCACCTTGACGAACGGCTTCGATTTCAACTTTAAGTGAACTAAATTGGACCACCTTGACAATAACCATAAGAGCAGTGTGAAGCTCCATCAACGATAAAAATAGCGAATTGATGGTACCTTTTCTAACTTTAAAAATTCTCAGACAATATGCGACTATACGTTGAATTTTGTGTAACGACGAAATTTTGTTTGATAAGTCTTCCAGCCAAGTTGATTCTACAGTAACAATCAACGTAATGCGTTTCTCCTCAGAAGATGCTTCCAGAGAAGGGACGAACAATTTTGGCAAAGGCCAATTTTCTTCAGACAACGACAAAAATTCAGGACCTGCCCACCATACCGGATGCGCGGGCAACACCAAAGGAAATAAACCTCTGATAGCACAATCAGATGGGTTGTTTAAAGAACTAATGTAACTCCACTGTTCAGAGAAATACGTTTCTGGATGTAACTAACACGGTTAGCTACAAACATTTTTAAACGATAGGTAGGTGACTTAATCCAAGTCAAAGCGACAGAAGAATCAGTGTAACAACAGATTTTTTCAAAGGTTACATTTGAATATGTAGTTTTAACAAAATTAACTAATTTAGACAAAAGTACGATAGCACATAGTTCTAGCTTGGGTATAGAAAAACATTTCAAAGGGGCGACCTTTGATCTAGCCATAACAAAGTGAACAGATATTTTTCTGACGGAAATACTAAACGAAAATATGCAATAGCCGAATATCCTTTCTCGGACGCGTCACAAAAACCATGTAGTTGTATACTACAGGCTTCATCAATAGGGATATAACGAGGAATTTGGATTGAATCAATATATGAAAATTCAGCAACAAATTTTTTCCAAAATATGACAATAGATTCAGGAGAAGAATCATTCCCAATCCAACTCCAGCACCCAAAATTGTTGAATGAGTTGTTTGAGTAAAAAAAGTAACTGGTGTAATAAATCCTAGAGAATCCTAAATCCTAGCAACTGTCGAAAGAAAAATCCGCTTGGAAAGACGATTTTCTAAAGGCTGCATTTCAAATGAAAAATTATCATGTATCGAGAGTAGTACATTATGGGCGTAATCACCGCCACATTTCCCCCAGCATCCACATTTCCCCCAGCATCTGGACCAAATAGTTTTCTTCGACTAACCATTTTTCATCTTTCGAGATAAACCTATCTTAAATTTTTCATCTTTCGAGATAAATGAGCATCCTCATTTCCACACACGAGATTAACCTATTTTTAAGATTTTTTTTTTACAGCTAATATTCTGGACCAAATAGTTTTCTTCGACTAACCATTTTTTATCTTTCGAGATAAACCTATCTTGTTTGGTATCAATTAATATTAGAATTTTCTCAGCTACCCGAATTTCTAAGAATTTTTCACATAGCATCATCCCCAAGGGAGCTACCCCAATTTTAAGATTTCTTACCTGTAGCGACTTTTGAGCGTTCTTATAAATTTTTTAGTCATGCGATACATCTTGTTAGTCTAAAATTTTATGTAGACTCCAAATCTGCAAACAGATTTAAAATCGGACCACGCCCTGCAAAGTTTCACTTTAAGCTCTCAAACCTCTTTAAAAATTTTTGCTCGTATATATTTAACTCCATTTTTTAAAACCTTTTTCGCTATCCAAGATATATGCTTTAACCAAACACTTAGAGGTAGTAACACAAAAATTAAGCATACAAAATTTTAATAATTTATTTTATCCAATTTACAGTTTAATAAACTTATAGAATACAATTTTTACAAAGTATAACATTATTTCCTGTGTGTAGCCGAATCCAAGTAGTTTAACCTGTAACAAAAAAGAGATTAATGTGTTGTTTAAATAGACCTGTAATAAAAAGAGATTAATGTAAAAAAAGAGGAAACGTGTTTTCGGTCAATAAAACATATTGTTAATCTAACAATATGTTTTACCGTCCAGCGACACCACGTGGAGGTAAACACATATCGCCGGGAATGAAGGAAATTTTAAGGATGGGGATGGTAGGTATGTCTTATAACTAACTTACATACTATATATATATATATATATATATATATATATATATATATATATACAATAAAATATATACAAATATAAACAACTATCTTATATCCTTATGCCCCCATGCGTAGGTTGATATGCTTCCGGGGATGACGTAACGCTTGTCATCTGCGCCCGATAAACTGATTTTATTAATAAGCTGTGTATAAAGTTGGTGTTTCTTACTCCGGATTGATACCATCGTATTCATGAGGGCATCATCATTGTTAACCACCACCCCCCTAAAGCTATCTACACTAATCCCCGCCACCACACTACGACTAACACCCTTAATTTTTTTAACAATGTCTTTCTCACTCACTATGCAGTAGGACTTAGCCCTACTACCTACAAATTCCAACACCAAATCGCCACAAAACTCGTCTTTAAATTTCCCCACAACTTTTTTGTTCACACGCGGTATATTGTACTTATTGTTTGGAGGGTAATCACTTGTATCAAAATGCTCAATGTTTGCACTAATGTCACTATACAAGTCTTCAGTTTGCACACTATACACTAAGGAGTCTGTATCTGTATAAAGCAGGGACAATCTGGGACCATACAGAGGAACCATAGTACTGTAGTGAAAGTCGTACATTAGCGTTTTGGACAGATCTAAAATTGACAATCCTGCATAAATCGGCTTGTCGTACTTCACTTTTACACGATTCATCTGTATAATTGCCAGATTTTCCCCCAACACTAAGCAACTGTTAAAGTTAGGTCGAGCAATTAGCTTGTTCGCGCACAACCAATTACCAGAAACATCCCACCGGGTCACGATTTTCACATCTACACGTTTGTCCACGTTCTCCATAGTCTTCCCGAACACCGCATTATTCATTAATTTATAAAGTCTTTCTCAAATGCGTTTTCGCCGACATCCTCAACCCGGTGTTAAGGTCGATATACGCCTTCAACCATGGAGACTGAGTAAACTCTAAAACCCGGTGGATTGCTTTTAGTTTTAGACCGTATCGCATACACTGTTGCAAATTCCGATAATGAATAATATAGTTTTTCTTTTCCGACAGCGTTGCTAACAATTTAGGGGTCTTTGATTTGGGTGATGGAGGTACCATGTTTTCAGGACAGAAAGGTAGATCGTTGTGGGAATGGTGTAGATGTTCGGGATACTCCAGATCTACTTCTAGAATATAACCTTTCTCGTTGGTTTCAGGTATATTCAAAATTAGTTCTTTCAGGAGAGCAATCTTTCTAGCATCCATCCATCTAAAATCACCAATGGGCAGGTGCTGTCTCATTGCCCACCCATAAAGATTATTAGCATCCAGATATGCTAGGTACTTGGATGACTCGTCAGGGTTGTAATTCTCCATATACCTATTATTCGCTCTAGCATATCGTTGGCTGCATTGAGTCAAGCCTCCCCTGATTCCAGCCTTAATAAAATTATGCATGCTAATGTCCATCAACAGCTCCAGTTTTACACCAGTATGCTTAAGCATCGCATCCCAGCTCAAACTTGGAGCTGTCAGGTACTGGCACGGATCCAGATCATACGTCTGCCTGCATACAGAACGGAAGTTTTCAAAAATATCTGCAAGTAGTAGCACATCAGTTTTCAGGTATAAATCGCTATACTCCCCAAGCGTGCAAATGCCAAACGTATTCCACACCTTCTGTGCGTATCGTAGTCCGCATCGCTGATATCCGTAGATGTTAAATTATTAAAAAGGCTTCTTTCGGTGGTAATGATGTCTCGTTCAGTACTACAGCATCGGTAATATAGTTGTATGGAAAACACCTATCCGCGTCAACAACCCAAACTCTTGCTCATCGGGTAGTACTTGCAGTCTCCACAAACTGAGTAGTATCAAGATTCTGACTCAACTTGTCCAACGATGAAGCCATGAATCTTAACGAGTCTATAAACCTGAGCTGTACCGCTGTATTGTCAGATTCTTCAGACTCGCCATCACACTCCTCTGGTTGTTCACCATATAACCTCACATTTTTAGTGAACGAAACGAAGCGCTCCTTATTATTAGGGATTACAGTGATCCTCTCTTTATCATACCCCAACTCCTTCACAATAAAATGGCTATCGTACCCGCTTAAATTGTGAAATACAACAGGGATGAAATGAGGTACCCTGTACTTTATATTGCACTGCGGTGTGCAGCGGAGCAAAGCGACCAGTCAAGTGGTCGTGATCCCTAACTCTTTCACTCCCAAGAGGCTTTTTACAAATTCCGCAATCCACTGTCATATGAAACAACAACTCATCTAGGGGTTCCATTGGAAGCATGGGGGTGTTTGTTTTTAAAATCTCACCCAGTCGTCGAGCTTCTTCTTCCAACTTCTGCATAAACACTTTGGCAGCTTCAGGCCCCCTGTACAGCTCAAACTTGTTAAACGAGTCATCGTATGAACATTTTATGTAGTATGCGAAGCTGTACGGCTTGTGTTCCTGGATGCTATTCGTGAACGAAGAAGATGTATCTGGAGTAGCAGTACTAATAGGTTTTAGCACCGACTCGAAATCAGCGTATATCACAAACGGTACGGTCATTTGTTTGTGAATATTAACAAATTCCAGCACACATTTAGCTGCAGTCGGCATTGTAGTCACAATATGGTTGCATTCATGCTCTGTATGTCGGTGTAACTCCTCCTCCGAACGAAAATATATCAGGCATCCATCGCATAACAGATTGAGTCCTGTGCGGGCAGATAGCTGAGTTTTAACCAATCCGCTTAAATTGTTGATCAAACAAAAATGATTTGTATCTCCTTCCTGGATGTACAAAAGATTGACATGTCGATCCCTCTTGCGTGCTGTAAAGTGAAGCGGTCCCAAAATCGACTTGCCTTCTATACCAAAAACATTAATGCTTATAGCATTCTGCTCCTCGAACCGGGGTATGTCCTTTATGAGCATTGGGAACTGCAGTCCTGTCAAATTGAGAATGGTGCTGTAATGGGGGTAGCTGCCGACCCTTTGCGGATCGTGAGCACCGGGATAGAGCGCAGCCACAACACACCAGGCAAAGCATGCGTTGTCCTCATTTTGTATATTAATAACAGCTCTGGTGTTTCGAACCCATTTGGGGAGCTCGATGTACGAAGACCCACGCAAAGGGTTGTACTTGTTTACATTAATCTCCAAGTACAACGCCTGTTTCAGACTCTATCCTAAAACTTACAAATTAGAAAAAATCAATAATTGTAGTAACTAACCAGAATCACGCTCCTGGAACTCCTCAGACTTTGCCGACATTACCTCCATAAAGAATTCTAGATCTCCCCTAGGTTACTGGAGGAGGTGACCACAACATTTCGAGTGTTGAAAGATTTAACATCTTCAACACTGTCCATCTTGGTGTAACCACCAAACACCTCAAGTTAACCTTGAGGGATAGGTGATCTTTAATTTCTCACCAACTAATGCGATGAACCTCTCTTTCTGCTGACACAAAAATTCTGAGATGTCTAGAAATAACTAGGTTAAACACTCATTCAATGTTTTGAAAGTATACATACCACTAGTATTAGCATTTTTAATTCTGTATGTAGCTACTCTTGTTTTAAAAGCGGTAGCTACAACCTCTACGCCTCCATCCAGGACACAGCTAGCAGCAGTCTTGTGAGTGTTGGAGCGCTGGTGGGCTGCCAAGTTGGTGACGTCCACATCACACTCTTCGCATCTTCGCGACTTCTTGGGGGCAGGTCCCTCAACCGTCGACGCAGCAGGTCGTTTGACCCCGGATGGGCCTGCAACTGGTACCACTGCACCATGCTTGGCATCCTTGTGACGTTTTAGGCTGTCCTTCCGCGAGAAGGATGCCGGGCACATCGCAAACAAAAGACCGGTGGATTTCGATGCTACGTCATGCTGCTGGAGCAGATGTCGTTTTAAATGATCGTTTCTGGAAAAGCCACCCCCACAGACGTTGCACACAAATGAAGACATTTTTCTATAAGAAAATTAAAACTGGTCAAAGCTTTTTAACCGTTGTAACTAGTCAAAGACTAAGCAGAAACTGAATTTATATCGCCTCGTACCATGCTTTTATACATAATTGGTATAATTAGCTAGTTTACTTTTAAATTAGGTGAAACCCAGCGTCGTTTAACCTTGAGTAACATTTCAAACCAGTCTATTCACATCGGTAAAATCAATTAGGTAGTATACTTTTAAATTAGAAAAAACCCAGCGTCGTTTAACCTTGAGTAACATTCCAAACTAGTCTAATCACATTAGTAAAACCTAATATTCTTAACTAACCTTGAATCGGATTACAAACTAGTTCATGCCTGTCTGTAAAATACTGCAAATGATAATGAGGAGCATGCGCAACAACAATTCTGAAACATTTAAAAGGACGAGTTGCATAGCATCCCTCTCTGTCATCTCGGTGAAATCAGTGCAAAGCAATGGAGTCTGTAGATGTTAATAATGCACTAGTTTCGTATACCGAAAATCTGATTAATAAGTTTACGTATAGTTTAAGTGAATTGGGTGAACACCCTCATAATGTGGAAATTGGGTTTGTTATAAACCAGAGAATAAAACCCGTATTACGATTGGTGTGTAGCAAGAAATATTGTGACAACCATGTTCTGGAATTGACATACGAAAATTGGTTGGCATTTACAAATTTTCAAGTGGAATTTCAAATTCAGCAATTCTCTCGTGACGTACTAAACACTCGATTAAATGGTGCACCCGAAATGGATGATCTACACATGCAACTAGGAGCTCTGTTCTTTATCACTCTGTCACCAGTGTCTGGATCAACTGAGGACGAAACGTTCCAGTTAAAAATAATAATGGGTAATAGCTCGATAGTTATAAACGAATTGGAGTACCGTAAACTATTCCATATGCGAGAGCTGTTTGAGTATCAACTTAAGCAGCTGAAAAGTCGTGACTTCCCAGCATTATACAGCGAATTAGTAGGGTTTGTTGCTAATTCTAATTTAAATGATTGCGATCGGTTTAATACTCTGACTGAAGGGGAGAAACGAATTAAAATCTTGATTGAAGGTGAAGTTCGAATTGGTAATATTTTATTCTACAACGAATTGAATCAGAGCGCACTAAATGCGTTGGAGCTGGTTATATGTTTTCCGGATATATTTGTGCAAGACGTGATACGTACAAGAACATTAGTGGAAATGTTTAGACGTTTAAATTTGTCGGAATCTGAAGATTCTGGTTATGGTGATAACTAGAAAGAGTATTTTATAAAAGACGGCCCAAGAGACGTGGATGTAAATGTATTGTTATTATAAATATATTGTAAATTTTTTGAAAAAGTATAAATAGACTCGTTGTTGTTTATTTATTTAGTATAGTTTGAGATTTTTTTGAGTAAACACATGATTATCTGTTCTGGAGAGGGCTTAATCAACAGCGCTATAAACAGGTTACCGTTTGAGCTGCATATTCCAGGTTATCAGTACTGCGGTCCTGGTACAAAGTTGGATGAACGCTTAGCAAGAGGTGATCCTGGAATAAACGAATTAGATAAATTGTGTAAAGACCACGACATTGCATACTCCAAGTACCCCGACGATCTTCCAGCCAGACACCGAGCAGATAAAATTTTAGAAGAAGAAGCCTGGGGGAGAGTTAAGTCTAAAAACGCAAAGTTTGGGGAAAAAGCCGCAGCTTGGTTTGTGACAAACGCTATGAAAGCGAAGAGAAAAATGGGTATGGGTTTAAAGAAGAAAATAAGTTTTAAAGGTGGATTTTTGAAGAAAATACGATCCGCAATAGACCGAGTTGGTTCCGACAACTTGAAAAAGCTGTTAGACGTTGGTATTCTAATTGGTAAAAAAATCATAAAAGGAGCCGGTGGGAAAAGCAAAATTAAAGTCCCACGTATTATACCCGTTCCACAGAAAGGAGGTTTTCTGCCATTGATTCCGATATTCGCTGGACTAAGTGCCCTAGGAGCACTAACAGGTGGTGCTGCAGGGATAGCTAAAGCAGTAAATGATGTCAAGACAGCCAACGAACAGCTTAAGGAGAGCGAACGACACAACAGATCTATGGAAGCCATTACTGTTGGGAAAAAAGTAAATGGAATGTTTCTAAAACCATACAAAAAAGGCACAGCATTATTCTTGAAACCATACAAACAGGGGCGTGGTATTTGTAAAAAAGTATCAAAAAACTAAGCAAGTTACCTCGAAGAGCTCTCACCGATGTAGATATAAGGAAACACGCATCTAACATCCCTCATTTTCGCAACGTCTTTTCTAGAGATCAGTTACAGAAGATTAGACCGCGTGTCAACGAATCGGTGTGATTAATTTGGATACCACCAAAGGTTCGGGTACACATTGGGTGGGGTACCGAAAACGCGGAAATAGTGTGTATTACTACGATTCGTTTGGAGACTTGAGACCGCCGGAAGAAGTAAAGAGATATTTTCGAGGTTGTAAAATTTACTACAACAGTGCACCGGAGCAGACTTACAACACATACAATTGTGGACATTTAGTGTTAAAGTTTCTTAGTGACAATGGCTAAAACAGTGAGCGTGTTCGGGTATGGTAATGTCATATCGACAGGATCCATTTACCCACCAATTAAATTGAAGCAGGACGGTGAATATGCTTTGGGTCTAGTGGGACTGTACACTTGTAACACTGTGCAAAACATACATCCAGGAAACAATAACTTATACTTTAACGATCCAGAGCATCGCAGAATAACCATTGAACCTGGATCATACGAATTAGAAGAAATAAATGCATATATACAGGACGTCTTTAAAAAATGGTTTAGTCAGAAAGCCGGACATCAACGAGAACATTGAAAAATATTTTAAACTGAGTGCTAAAAATAATACATTAAAATGTTCTATACGAAGCAGTATACCGATTGATTTTGGGGCAAACCGTAAAAACAATATTGGAAGCATCTTGGGGTTTACCAACCGCAAATTGGCTGCAGATACCGTACATATCGCTAATCAGCAAGTGAACATAATATCGGTCTCAAACATTTTTGTGGAAACCAATATCACTAGCGGATCGTTCAGAAACAATTTTCTTACCCACAGCATATTTGAATTCAGTCTATCTGTACCACCCGGGTATAATCTAGAAAAGGAACCTAACCACGTCATATATTATCCGCTGAGCGTGACAGAAATTGATAATATTACAATCAGACTAGTCGATCATTTGGGTGAATTGGTAAACTTTTCCCGGAAACATACACCTGTGTAAGACTGGAAATAAAAAGTAGTTGAAAATGCCTATCGATTTTGTATATAAAGCACGCTACAACACCCCCAGACGATTAGAAGTGAATACGGCGTCAAAGCGTCAAGTTGTCGAGAGACTTACAGCAGAAGAAATACGTTTCTTAAAATCTTTGGGATTAAAAGTTATAAATGATGGGAGGCAGAAGTAAACGCAGCTTAGATCTCCACGGTGATGAAAACGTTAAACTTGGAAGGCTTAAATATGAGGACGTGCCCAAATTGGATGTGTTTGGAGGTTATAAATTAGACGAAACCATAATAAAGGAAGATTATTATACATATCTTCCCTTTACATTGAATGCAGAAAACAACGATAGAATTTCAATTGAAATCCAGAGCAGTGATAACATCACATACCCCCATGAAAGTTTTATATTTATAAGGGGCACCTATAAGCCTACGGAAACATTAAGGGAAGCGTCAACAACTGTAGACCCGATTAGAGCAGCAGAACCAGACCCTAAAGCTTACGAGTTTACTAGAAATGCGCCATATTTTCTGTTTGAGGAAATTCAATACAAATTGGGTAATAATCAAATAATAGATGTCTGTCGAATCCCTGGAATTACAAGAACTATTAAAGGTTTAGTATCCATGGAAGAATCAGAAACAAAATCTATTACACATACCGGGTGGAAGCCCGATACCATATTCCAAGATGGACGGTTTAGTTGTGCTATACCGCTAAAACCATTTTGGGTTTTTGAAGATTACAAGAAAACTATCGTCAACATGCCTCAAGAGCTGATTTTAATCAGATCCAAGTCGGACGTAAATTGCTACAAGTCGATTGGAAATACAGTAACGTTCAAAATACAACGTATTTCATGGGAGGTCCCGCATATAACATTAAGCGACTTCGCCAAGGCGTCGCTGCTTTCGGAAATGCAAAATCAATCATCTATAATGGTTGCATTCAGAAAATGGGAACTACACGAATTACCGTCTCTAACACAATCAAAGTCACAAGTATGGAGAATTAAAGTATCGAACGAAACAGAGAAGGCTCGGTGGATATTACTAGCGCTGCAAAATGGAAAATATGATAAGAAAGAAGAAAATGCTACAAGCTTTACGAATGCCAATATAACCAATGTCAAAGTGTTTTAAACTCTCAGATGTTCCCTCAAGGTCGATTAAATTTGGATTTCGAGCAGAATGACTACTTGCCAGCGTACCTGTCTTATGCATCTTTTATGGAAAAATACTATCCGAACAAATCGTCAAATAAATGTTTAATGGACTACAACAGGTTTAAGGAATCACCTGTCTTTGTAATCGACTGTCGTCATCAATTTGAAAGCATCAAGGATGCAACTGTTGATGTAAGAATGGAATTAGAAGCTTCAAGAAATTTTGAACCGTCGATGAAGGCTTATGCTTTAATTATACATGACTCTATGTTTGAATATAATCCGTTTACGGAAATTGTTAATAGATTTATTCACAATTAAATATTTTGTATATATATTTTTAATAAAATTGTATAAAATCTATGTTGTTTTAATATTAATAAGATTTTTTGGTGATCCAAGACAGTTTCTCACGTACTCCGGTGTACACCTAAGCACACCTGTGCCCATGCGCACCCCTGCGCGTGCACACCCCTGCCCATGCGCACCCCTGCGCGTGCACACCCCTGCCCATGCGCACCCCTGCGCGTGCACACCCCTGCCCATGCGCGCCCCTGCGCGTGCACACCCCTGCCCATGCTGGTATATAAGGGAATATTATTTTCAATTTGAATCAGTTTAAACTTATATTTGAAAGATGTACACCAAGGAATCTTTAGAGACAGCAGTTAGTGAAATACAAAAGGGTATGAGTGTTAACTCTGCAAGTAGGTTATATGGTATACCCAGAAGAACGTTAAGCAGGCATTTAGATCTCCGTAAACCTCAAAAGAAGAATGGTGCTCCTAGGTCGGAAAATGTGAGAGACACGGGTGATGCTATACAAGAAGTTAAAATACCTATACAGAATTATGATAACTTTGCTATTGCTAGTGCAAGAAAGGATGGTAAACATGGCCCATTGTTCCCGTCTAACATACGAGCTATCTTCGCGGGACCATCGAGTTGTGGGAAGACTAACGCTTTAATATCTCTGATCCTGCACGAGAACGGCCTTAGATTCCAAAATGTGTATGTATTTTCGAAAAGTTTGTATCAACCGAAATACGAATTGTTAAGAAACGTTTTTACACCATTAAAATAAGAAATTGGGTACCATGAGTTTGAAAATTACGATGATTTGATCGAACCCAGAGATACCAAAGAAGATTCAATTATGGTTTTCGATGATATACCTGTAAACGAGCAAAGTAAAATCACTCAATTTTTCTCGTTCGGCCGACATAAAGCAATAGATTCGTTCTATCTATGTCAAACTTACGCTAGTGCCTTAAAACATAGACTCAGAGATAACGCCAATGTAATCGCATTATGGAAACAGGATGATACAAACCTTCGCCATATCTTTTCGGATCATATAAGTGGTGACATGACATATCCGAAATTTAAAGAAATGTGTTTACAGTGTTGGGGTGACTCAAAATATAATTTTATAACTGTTGTGAAAGATTTTGATTTGGATAATGGTCGATATAGGAAGAATTTCGACGAGTATATAAATATTTGACATTATTCAAAAACAGTTCCCATCCAAAGTTTCATGATGACGGACGTTAACAATTTTATTGCGAATAAACGCAGTCTTCATCTTATGCAGGATGCTGTACGAAAAAAGTTTGTAGCGTACAAAAAGGGAGATGCTACATCTCAGCAAAAATTCAAAGAAGTGCACAAACAATTGATCGATCCACTGCAAATAAACGCTTCCCAGTTGCAATCGATCACCGAAAAAATTCCCATACCTACAACAAAGGTTAAAGTTGAAAACACGGACGTACCTATAAAGAAAATTAAACAACTCGTTTCAGAAGAACCGTTCCATCTTTACTATGCGGATGTGTTAGCTAGAGACGAAGACGAAAATATTGACAAATCAATTTATGGGTAAAGTATAATGTGGAAACCGATACATGGAGTTTGTGGAAAAGTGTATTGATAATTAACCCGGAAACTAGCGATATAACATTAAACAATGTGATATATCCAGGTACGAGGGGTTTATACAATCTGCTGGTTTACAAAGACATCAGCCCCGAAGATGGCGATTTCAATTTGCATGAAGATTTGCCGAATTACTTGGAAATGATCAAATCTGCATCGATTTTGAGAAGAAAGTTTAACCCATTTGCGGTGCACGATTTAAGCGGATTCCCAACAAATAACAAAAAGTTTAACAAATGTGTACAAAAATATCTCACCGAATTTCGGAGGAATCCGAAAGAAAACAGCCAAAGAGAAGAAAACAGTCTAAGGGAGCGGGTTTAGGCTTTCCTAATCGGTTTTACAAAAGTTTAAATTCAAAGCCGGTGCAATATGTCTACTGGAATAATGTACATGAACTTGTGGATCGGTTGAGATTGTTGAACGCATCCAACCGAGCTGGAAATACAAGCGAGGAAAACATTAACGAGATGATGTCCATAATAGAAGAGTTGAGAGAAGAAGGTATAATACAGTGAGCTCAGTAAATAATTACACAGTTTTAAAATGCCTATCGACCGCTTCGGACGTTCAGAGCGTAAAGATGCTGATATTCGACGCGGTCCTCCAGGTCGAGGATTTGTGCTAACGTTGGATGGTGATGGGTACGATATGCAGCAAAGAAGGTTAGTGAATTCATCAGACCCGAAAGAAGATAGTGATTGTGTTAATCAGAGAAGCACTATAGTATTCAAGTCTGGAGAAGAAACAATTAGTTTTCGTAAAAGAAGGCTAGTTGATGTAATGGATCCTAAAGACGATAGTGATTGTGTTAATAAGAAATCTGTAATCAAGCTCGTGAATCAAGCCTTTTCATACTGTCTAAAAGTTCTGATGATATACAACGTAAAGATAAAGCCTTCAATGCAAAAACCAGCGTATCATAATGCTTGCTCAACCAGTTGAGCCATCTGATGCAGTTAATAAACAATATGTAAATGAAAAATTGGATAAGCTTGTATCTGACTTTAAAACGTTTATACAGTTTTTATTAATTTGACTGCAACTTCTGAGACAAATGAGAAGGAGCTCGGTCTTGCAATAGCATCGATTTACGAGGCGTCACCAGCAGCTATAAAAACAAATACTACAAACCAAAGCTTCAGTTTATGTCAAAGGTGCAATTGGATAAAGATAACCCTATTAGTTTAGCAACAGTGTTAAGCAAAAATGAGTAAAGAAATCATCGTTAAGGAATTATTTAAACCTGCAAGAAAAATTTTCAGCGTCGTCATACAAATCTGAAACATGTGAAACGTGATCTTATCCAATCGGACTTGTGCGAAATGCAGCCTTACTCGCGTGTGAACAATGGGTACAGATATATTATAATAGCAGTGGACTGTTTCACAAAATATGCTTTAGCTGAACCTTTAAAAATAAAACTGGATCAGAAGTTACAAATGCTATGAAAAAATATTGGACAAACTGCTGCAAGGAGAAAATAACTTAAAAATCAATCTACAAACGGATTTTGGGAAAGAGTACTACAACCGCTGGTTTAAAAATCTTATGCAAAATATAAGATAAACCATTACTCTACGTATTCCGCAATCAAAGCTAGCATGGTTGAGTGGTTGATTAGAACAATCAAAAACAAATTGTACAGAAGATTTTACTTGCAAGGCAGTCATAAATGGGTGAATATTTTGCCTAAGGTTATGGAAGAATACAATAATACACCGCATCGGGCTATTAACATGACACCTATGGAGGCAGAAGAACATCCGGAAAGAATAAAACTTTACACTGCTAACAGCGTTTCTAAAAGTTACAAGAAGTTGTATAAGGTTGGAGACATTGTGCGTATATCAAAATATAAAGCAGTATTCGATCGAGGATTTCACCCAAACTGGAGTACAGAACTATTCAAAATTGTTAAAGTACAACAAACGAGACCGACAACCTATCTACAAGATTTGGAAGGTCGGCCAATTCTAGGTGCTTTTTACGAAGATGAAATTCAGCTTACAGCAGCACCTGACACGTACTTAGTGGAAAAAGTTTTACGGAAACGGAGGCACGGGCGCGAATTATTAGTGTCGTGGTTGGGGGATGGTAAAAGTTGGATTAAGGAAACAGACTTGCTTTAGTATCATCCAGATAATTACCTGGATGAAAAAATCATAAAAGGAGGGAGTAAAGTCCCTTAACTGGATATATAGGAGAGATTTGCTTAGAACCCCATTCCCCTCTGTGATTTGAAGCAGGAAGCATGTGTTTCATAATCGATTTACAAGGATATCAATACAAAACTAGTGATTTCTATTGCAAGGAGATTGCCATTTTGGATGTAGCGAATAATGTAATATGGCATGAGATACTGGACATGGCTGTGGAGTATAACACCCTAAGCGATGATTTCAAAAAGCAAGTTCGGTGGTTAAAGCAAAGAATCCATGGGCTTAGCTGGGATGGACAGTCCACAAGTGGATATACAAATGTAGGCGATTTGCTGAAAGAAGTCATACCACCCAATGCTACTATCTATGTTAAAGGAGAACAGAAAAGACAGTTACTATCAAAATATTTATCAAACAACATTTTAAACATGGAAAGTGTATTCTCACTTCCAAGGCTCAAAGAATTAAGAAGATTCGGTAATAGGTACAATCACTGTTTAAACCATTGTTTGAATAATTTAAGCTGTTCTAAAGAAAACGTATTGCTATTGAGGTCTTTTGTTAATGTATTAAATTTTTAATAAAATATTTTGTGAGAATTGTTTTTTTTATTTATCTTAGCTAAAAAGCATACCTTTAAAATTTGAAAAAAAAAATATATCTGTAAAACAGCGCATTACTTTGGAAAAATTAATGTTTTAAAATACAAATAAGAACCAATAACAGAATACATAATAATTGGTGTTTGGAAATAAATTCAGTTCTACTTTAATAAAAAAACAAAATGTAAACTTACCTTAAATCTTCCTTCAAAACTTTCCACAAAATAACTACGCGAAACAACGGTTCAAAATTTCGATGTACTTTAACACAAAAGCGTGCGAAACTAATAGAATTTTTTCTAATAACACCGCGTTATATACGTTTTGAATCCGTTAATTATACTACTAAATGAGGTTTGTATTTTCCGTAAATACGCACTTTTCAGCGCCTCGTGTTATTGGTAATCTACAAACAATTATATCTCGATTTCAAATGCACAAACATAATTAATAGAAAGTCCAAGAAAAGAAATTATAAACAGCTTTTCACATGATCGTTAAGAATTTAAAATATTTGCTGGATTACAAATAATTAATACTACATTGGAAGTTTCAAAAATATTGAATTATAATGCTTCTACCGCGTCACGTAAGGTAATTTAGGATTTCAATATGTAATAAGACCCATTTACTTTCCCTCTGATTATTATTGAACAGTACTTAATCTGGTTTATTACATTTTGTTAATTCTGAAATTTAGGTAGTTAATGATGTCATACACAAAATTTCTAATTAACATGGCTGGTATCTAGCGAAAGTTGTAGCACATATTTTCAATTACGAATGCATTCTTCTTTCATTACAGGAGAAATTCCATAGATTTCATACAAGCAAAATGCGCTTTCTTAATTATCAACATTTACATTTATTAACATTAAATTTGTGTGCTTAATTTTTGTGTTACTACCTCTAAGTGTTTGGTTAAAGCATATATCTTGGATAGCGAAAAAGGTTTTAAAAAATGGAGTTAAATATATACGAGCAAAAATTTTTAAAGAGGTTTGAGAGCTTAAAGTGAAACTTTGCAGGGCGTGGTCCGATTTTAAATCTGTTTGCAGATTTGGATTCTACATAAAATTTTAGACTAACAAGATGTATCGCATGACTAAAAAATTTATAAGAACGCTCAAAAGTCGCTACAGGTAAGAAATTTAAAATTGGGGTAGCTCCCTTGGGGATGATGCTATGTGAAAAATTCTTAGAAATTCGGGTAGCTGAGAAAATTCTAATATTAATTGATACCAAACAAGATAGGTTTATCTCGAAAGATAAAAAATGGTTAGTCGAAGAAAACTATTTGGTCCAGAATATTAGCTGTAAAAAAAAAATCTTAAAAATAGGTTAATCTCGTGTGTGGAAATGAGGATGCTCATTTATCTCGAAAGATGAAAAATTTAAGATAGGTTTATCTCGAAAGATGAAAAATGGTTAGTCGAAGAAAACTATTTGGTCCAGATGCTGGGGGAAATGTGGATGCTGGGGGAAATGTGGCGGTGATTACGCCCATAATGTACTACTATCGAGTGCCACTGAAGACCAAGCACTTTTGTGGTAAACTTAAGATCATTTGCGACTAGACTTGGTTTTACTTGTTGATACTCAGTAGGAATATCTTCTAACAGTAGTGGACTGTTGCTAGCCCATTTGCGTAGTTCGAAGCAGCCAGCACGTAGTAGTTCATGAGTTGCCTGGAGAGTGGACGACCCGGTCAATACACCATCAAAATACAAATTATTTCTTAAAGCATGAGCAGCCAATGGGTAGCTATTTTCTCCTAGTTCAGCTAATTTTAAGATAGTACGAATGGCGAGAAAAGAAGCGGATGAAACTCCATATGTAATTGTGTTCAACTGATAGGTTGAAATTGGTTCTGAAGGATTCCATCGCCATTGTATCAATTGATAAGAACGATCCGTTTCTGATTTCAATATTTGCCTGTACATTTGTTTTATGTCACAGACAAAAACGAACTTAGGAATACGAAATGCCAAAAGTATTTTTACAATATCATTCTGGAGCTTAGGTCCAGTGAGTAAGGTATCATTCAATGAAATACCATTCGAAGTTCGAACCGAAGCATCAAAAACAATTCTCAATTTAGGTTTATTATTTTCTAGTTTGAACACGGCATGGTGTGCAATAAAATACGCATTATTGTCAGCTGGAGGCGTTGATAAAAGCGACATGTGACCAGATGCTTCGTAATCACGCATGAAATCTACATACAAATTTCGCAAATCTGGATTAGTTTCGAGACGACGCTCTAGTGACAATAGACGTTTAACGGCAATAGATTTCGAGTCCGGAAACCCACGAACATTTTCTCTAAATCGGAGACTCACGCCGAACCTACCATTGGGTAACCGATACAACGAGTTATCAAAAGATTGTTGAGCAAGGTCATCTTCCGGGGACGACAAACTCTTCGATGAAATGTCTTCAAGCTCCCAAAAATGTTTAAGATTAATATCCATACAAGGATCGACAGATACAAAGAACGAATGAATAACATTGGTTGAGATGAGATCGACAATACCAAATATCATGTAACCAAATATGGTGTTGACAGTAACAGGCGAAATTTCTTTGCAATCAATTTTCCCATCGAGCAAAATACGACTGGCAACATCAGAGCCCAATAACATTTGTACTGGAGAAGGATGTCTCCAGTTTTCATTTGCGAGTTTTATGTTTTCCAAATGAGACCAATACGATTGAATATACTTGTTTGGAAGATTACCGCAAATAGACGGCAAAACCATTAAGTTTATTTTCAAATTGTTGTCCGTGGGGACTGAATCGTATTCCTGAATGGGACGAATTGTTCCAGATATTACATCTAACGTTTGGTGTGAAGTCGGGCCCAAACCAGAAATAGGAATCGAAGAAGGACAAGACGATATACCAATAGACTTACGACAAGACTCCGTAATAAATGAAATTTGACTCCCAGTGTCTACTAAAGCACGAATAATTTGAGGTTAATTTCTCTTGTCGAGAATTTCCAAACAAACCGTGGGTAGCAGAGCTAGACAAGTTGTCGCCTCAGACCCAACTGTTGCAGTACAAGTAGCACTATTAGAAGAACTGGTTTGCAAATTTTCTTCACGAGTTGGAGTTGAAGAAGGTGGTGACATAGCAGTCGACTGCACAAAATGTAACAATATATGATGATTTTTATTGCAAGTTTTGCACGAAACTTTTGACGGACAAGACGACATGTTATGATTTGGTCGAAGACATTTCAAACATAACCGAAGATGTTTGGCTTGCGGGAGACGCTTGTTTGGAGACAATTTACGAAATTGCTCGCACGAATACAACACATGACTTCCCTTGCAACGAATGCAGGAGAACGAATTGTTCTTAGGAGAAGTGTTAGTCTCAGCTAAGAATGTCCTAGGGTTCAAGTCAGAATTCGAACGAGTGAGACCTTGTATATTAATAGTACCTTTAGGCTGTTTGCTTGAGACAAGATTCTCTAAGGCTACACATTGTTTTGACAAAAAGTCTTTGACGCAATTGAAATTGAAATGCAATTCGAATCGTTTACGAGTTTCCTCATCGAGTTTGCATAATAAAAGATCTACAAGAACGAAATCCCAACTTTCAACATCAAACTGTAACGATCCCAAAATCGATAAGTTTTCTGTGAAACTGTCAATTAAATTTCGAAGTTGTTTTACGTTTTCCGCATGCATAGGCGGGTAGTTTTTTTATTAAACCCCAATTGTGATTAGCCAAAAAACGTTTATTATTATATCTAGAACATAAAGTGTCATATGCTAATTTGTAATTTTCATGACAAAGAGGAATAGACCGCAACAATGTCAATGATTCACCCGACAAGCTTGAAAGAAGGTAGGAATGCTTTTCATGTCCGTTAAATGCGGTTGTTTATCTATCAAAACATCAAACATATTCTTGAAGGTCTTAAAATTTTTAGGGTCATTATCAAAACGTGGTAGAGTAATTTTTGGTAATTTTACTCTAGGTGTAAAATTATTGTCTTGTCGAATTGTGTGACTCGCAGACGGAGTTTTCACTTCAGCAGAAAATATCTCTTGCTCTATCAAAAGGATATAATAATATTCGTCATCTACGTTTCGACACAAATTCTCTAAAGCCGGTTGCAATTCTGATTCTGTGTTTACGAATACACTAACATACTTTTCAGTAAAATCCTTGTAGATAGATTCAACCATTCAATATTTCAACTTAAAGAATTTATGCACAGAATCGTTGTATTGTGCCTTCTCAGAAAGTTCGAAAATTTCATAAATCCTAGCAGCATAGAGCTTTAATAAAGTTACAGACGTATTTGTGTCAGGCATTTTCTATGAAAATAACAAACGACAATTATTTCAATTAACAACGACCGACAATAATCTTATTGTAAATTCAATCACCGAAAACGATCCAATAAAGTCATTACCCAATTTGTAATGTAAAATGCGAAATGAATAGTTAGATACCTAAAACTTCCTATTGTATTTTAGAAAGCTTATGTTAAACGAAATGACAACCCTTAATTCTACAAAAGCTAGAAGGTTTATAGAAAACCCAAACGGTTTAGTCATTTAAACAAGAAAGGTAACTAAAATATTTAGTGGTTATAAACCCTTAAGAATGCAGGTACGTATTTCGATACAACTGGAATGTTGTTTCCAGCTGTGCATAAGCCAAAGGGAGTGACCTACTAGGCAGGTAAACAAAATTTTACAATAGAACAACTTTGAAGCCAACATTTGCCACAGGTTTTCTACACGAACGATTTAACTATATCTGTAAAATGATTAATAATGCTCTCTAACTAAATTATTGTTAAATCGTAATATACATATAATCAAATAATGATCTCTAATTAAAAGACTTGTGTATTGAATTTTTTATATATAAGTAAATACAAATATGATGCGAATATTTGCGTTTCCCTATAAGAGGCGCAAGCGCACTGCACAACTTTATTCCACTATATAGTTTGTTTTAATTAATACGAAACAAATGCAAATCGATCATTTTAAGATAAATACATAAGCCATTTGTTAGTAATAAAAAAAAGTCCTTTACGTGCATAAAAATAAATAATTACGTGTATTTAAAACCCCAATTCTAATCTTAATTTTGGGTATTAAAACACGTTTTAGCGTGAAAGCAAATATTTTCTGTAAAAATTCAACTAATTTGCATTATAAAGTCTATCAAGCTTTAAATTAATCATATACATTGAGTGTCCCGGGTGGGGTTTTTGAAACGATATAAATACTCTATCTAAATTATTAACGTTCTCTTGTATTCTTTTCTCTTATAGATTACTTTACTTCGATAAAGTACTGATTGCTGACCACCATAATAGTAGAGCTTTTATTGTGAGTATTGTATGTGTTGATAATACAGTAAATATAGTGCTTGCAAGTGTAAAACACAGTAGTAGCGGGCATCTTATTATTGACGCCTAGTACGTGCAGTGTATATGAAATTAATAGAGGTCCGGCTACTACAATACAAAGCACGAAAATCAATAAATGGAAGCATGATATATGTGGGGTAAGCATCACAAATAACCAAGATTGTATGCTGATATATGAAATGGTACTGTGAGACGAGGCGCTTGGCTCGCAAATGGTGTTATCGTCTGTGGATCCGCCGAATATCACAGCGAATGGTAACGTAGCCGAAGTATTCTCGCGATCATCTTTAAAAGAATGAAAGCCTGAAGAATTCTCTAGGTAATTTATTTGAAATTTCTGTTGTTTTATAAACATTTGTGAAATTTTGTGCTGTGTGCTTGACTTGTTGGGTTTATTTAGGATTGTAGAAACGTATTGGAAAAGATACATGTACTGGACAATTTGTTGAGGTTAAATATTGAAAAGAGGTGTATTTAAAACATACAAAAAATTTTATTCAGGATATAAATTGCATTGTAAAGGGTAAACGGGTCTATAAATTTTGTTTTAATGTGTGCTAGGTGTAAACAGCATATACAAACTAAACTGGGTTATTATGAGCTCACCATACTCCAGTGTGCAGTTAATTTAGTGTAATATGTGGGGCCCATCTACTCATATCACATTAAATTTGTTTGAAAATAATTAGAAAAATCAAGGACTTTAAAAACATACCCTATTTTGAGTTTGATAATTAGTGTATCAAACAGTTTTTTTATACATGTGAATATAATTTATCTGTTAATAACTGTAAATAAAAGATTGTATGATTGTTGTATTATTTGGTGATTCTATTGAATGGTGTGCGAGTGTGAAAATGGTATGGTTGTAAATTTAGGTATTCGAGAAGAGGCACAGCTGAGGCTAGCCAGGGAAGCTGCAGAAAGTTTTTGAAGCAGAAATAAAAGGGTAAGGAATCTTTTTGAAATTTTTGCATTTTTGAAAATATATGTTGCCCCTGGTGAAGCTTCAAATTGGAGAAGCATAAAAGCTTAATTCTCGATTCCACGGCAATCTTATGACGCCCAATTCGTGGGGCTCGTATGAGATAGGTAAAGGACTGATGTTAAAGCTTTGTCCCAGCTTCGTCCAAGAATTTTTCCTAAGATTCCACGGCAATATATATATATATATATATATATATATATATATATATATTGATGTGATAAGTCACGAGAGATTATTAAACACCAAATTCTGTGAGAAAACCATCCCAAAGAGAAGAAAACTAAAATTTCTTAATTTTACTGTATATAGTATTCTCATAAGATTCACTCAGCAAGATAAATGTGTTGTGATATCATTTAAGTACGAATCCAGTTACATATCCCCCAAATTGATATATATGTATATTTAAATGAAACTATTAAGTCTCAAGAAATAGATTTTTATATTGTATAATTGAAGGACACATTATAAAAGGTTAATGGAAGTTCATTAATCAGACGTGAGAAAGGAAACAACTACTTTGTATTCCAGACGTAACTTGATACTGCAGGTACAGGTCACAATAGACTATAAGAAACCAATTGTTAGAATTAAGATTATTAAAAAGTAATACATTGTATTGTAGGAGAGTTTTTTAGAAAGAAATTCTTTTTAAAAAGAAGCTCCAAGAGGCCCAAAACCTATCTAGCCCTTTAAACTAATGAAAATAAAAACGCATTTATTCAAAATCCATGCGTAAATATTAATTCCTTTAAAATGTCTTTAAAGCACATTTTATTTACCACAAACAATTTCTATTGCTTATCCGAACTGAAAAATGAGTCGCATACACTTTGAAAGTACTAAAAATAACTTTATGGAAAGCAATATTCTGTAAAATATACGCGCCGCCTTGTTCTTCTCTAATATCTAAAGTTAACGCTCGCGGTCTGCTTGTGTCCTACAGTGAATGCGAAAGATCATTATATTTCTTACAAATTTTTATTACATTTTCTGAGTTTTTCAATGTTCCGGCCGCTTCATAGTATAAACGTTTTTTTATTAATTAGTTCATACGTAACAGAATTATTCTCCCGAAACTTCTTTCTTAAACTCGTCTATTCCAGAAAATTATTTATATAAAATGAATTCATGTAATACACACTTCAAGTGAAAAGCTTATTTTCAAATCTAAATTCTAAAAATTTTGAATACAACCGTCTTGAAAATTCCTGAAATTTACTCCTGTCTACGTGCCGTATCCGAAAGCGCTCTCAACCTTCGCGTGTTTCTACGTTTGGAAAACGGTCTGTTTTTAACCAATGATAAAATTCTCTGTCATCACAAACCCCGCCTGAACTATATTCATCTCTGTCTTATGCATGTCTGCTGTCGCGTTCAAAACCCCACTTGGGTTACAGAAATCGATATTGATGACAGCTCATCTCCACTCCACATGTATATTTTAGGTGCATTTTCAATCTCAACGCTTCTCTACCTGTCTCTATCTGTTGTATATAACCGATCAAGCACGTTCTCTTATGCTTATACGTGTTGGATTAAAATAAATTAAAATTAATTATGAACTTCTATTTGCTTTAAGACTGTTCTTTCTTTATGTAATTTTTAACATCCCAATTATGAATTATAAAAATACGTCAATACTTGTCCGTTTTCCCTAAAT
Organism: Platerodrilus igneus; assembly: GCA_036346225.1. Classification (NCBI taxonomy): domain Eukaryota; kingdom Metazoa; phylum Arthropoda; class Insecta; order Coleoptera; family Lycidae; genus Platerodrilus; species Platerodrilus igneus. The sequence continues at coordinate 1,389,247 of JARFIW010000624.1, read as the reverse complement.
GACAACTTAATTTTGCACGTAAATAAATCGTTCTTTTCTATATACAGGGTGATTGAAATTTTATCGTTTACTACTGATTTAACCCTTTGAATCCACAAATATATATATATATATATATATATAAATAGTTATTAAGATGAAATGAAAACCCAACTTTGTATTTAAAGTTGAATTACCATTTGAAATCGAACTAGTACTTGAAAACCACTAAAAGAACGGCTACAGCAGGACTTGAACCTGCAACCTCTGATTTTCCGGATCAGTGCTCTAACCAATTGAGCTATCTAGCCCAATTGTTTAGGTGATGTTATACTTAATACTACTGAAGCTTGGCTCTTGTTAACGATTTTCAATTACGTCTTGCATTTAAGGAAATTAATAACTATTAATATATATTAAGCATTCATTTGCATTCCAAATGTGGATTATTCTTCTCTATTAATATATATATATATATATTATATATATATATATTATATATATATATATATACAGGGTTTTTCACGACGACCGTGCATTAGACATTTCTCAGAAAGTTCAAGAGATAGAAGTATGAAATTTTATATATAGTGATTGTTCGACATGCCGAGTTAATCTAAAATATTTTCGTTTTGATAGCGCTTCCGGTTGTACCGGAAGTTGATATTATCTTTGTTATTTTAACTGGAACGCCCTGTATAGTTTTGTATTTTAGATTCTACACAAATTTTAAGTTAAATTCCTTTAATAAGTAATATCTCAATATTTTACAGTTTTCGAAAACTGTAAAATATTGAGATATGACATACTAAAGGAATTTAACTTAAAATTTTGTGTAGAATATATATATATATATATATATATATATATATACTATATCGCCAAGCTCCGGGTGTATTTAACGCTCAGTTATACCCTGACCGTCACCTCTCTGTCTCTCATATATCTAAAATAATTTTAAAAACAACACAATAAAATTTATGTCCCGACTAGCTCAATTATGCCCTGCATAGAGTTTACGACGATATGATAACAAAGAATATTTCCCCCTTCCCTCTAACACTTCATGTACCTGAATAAAATAAACGAAATTTGTCAAAATTTGAACAATAAGCTATGAAATATGTTCAATTTCCAACTCTACGACCTTCATACTGTCATATGCTACTTAAGAGCTTTTGAATCAAAATTAAATTAAATATGGCATTTGTTCATTATCATAATTTATAACCCCTTTCAAGAAATTAAAGCCAGCAAAAATAATTATGTATTATATTAGATGTTTCGTTTCCTTTTTCTTTCTTTTAACGTATTTTCTACATATCACCAAATTTTTGATACCCCGAGTAGTAATACTATGCGACTATGGACCCAAAGTAGGTCAGTAGATCAACTGGTCCCAAAGTCAACGTGACTATAGACGCAAAGTAGGTCAAACTGGTCCCAAGGTCAATGATGCTGCGGATCCAATGTAGGTCAATCGACTAAGAACAACATGAGTATGTGCCTAAAGTAGGTCATTCAACTAAAAGAGTGTAATACTCTGATTCCAAAGTCTATGCGACTATGGGCCCAAAGTAGGTCAGTAGATTAAATTGGTCCCAAAGTCAATGTCACTATGACGAGCGTCTCGCGCCACATCTGATCTCGGCTGCCGTCAATGCCATAGCTTCCTTGTTTTCATTACGTTGTCATATGCCTGGATAGTTATGTTATGTTTGTTGGTGGTTTTAATTTAATAATTCTAATTCTGTAAATGAACAAGTGGAAACCATATCTTCATTACATTATAGAAAAAATTAAACCACTTATTGTATAAGATTGGATCTCACAGAAAGGAGAATAATTCTTGGGGCATATAAACAAGGATTTATTAGTAACTGAAGGCTAATAAGTCATTTATACATAATATATTTGGTAAAGCCCTCACAAGTGTAATTTTAATTGCCGAGAGTGCCATCAAAGTTTTGATGTTTAATCTTCACCATGTAAACAAGTTTCACAATTGTCAACTGAAAACTATGATGGCCTTAGCGGCAGCCAAGATCAGATGTGGCGTGAGACGCTCGGACCCAATGTTGGTCAATCGAGTAAAACAACGTGACTATGGACCTAAAGTAGGTCATTTAACTAAAAGAGTGTAATTCTTTGGTCCCAAAGTCAATGCGACTATGGACCCAAAGTAGGTCATCCAACTGAGAGTGTGATACTTTAGTCCCAAAGTCTATGCGACTATGAACCCAATGTAGGTCAATGGTCGACTAATAGTGCATTAATTTAGAGCCAAAGTAGATCAGTGGACTTGAAACTGCTGCTGATGCAAATACAGTTGCATAATTTTGGTAGCCGCTTAGCAGTATACAGGCAAGGTTGCATAAAAAAAGGAAAAGGGAAACGTGCTGCGCCAAGAGTATTCATTTCTGATTGTATAAGCAAAATTTGTTATCAATATGAAGCTCTAATTTGTCCGTCATTAAGATAAGAAGTGTAATTTAAGCATCATAAAATTTTAACATAAGTACTTACCGCAAACCATTCACACATTGTAAAAACCTTGTAGTGCAAAAATAAGTAGTGATATGGTTGGATTCGGTATTTGTTTCTATACAAGAAACATATTTACACTTTTCTCTAAAATAATTTGGGGAACCAATATTTGAACATTAAGAATTTAACATGGAAATCCCTATTGTGCATGATCCAATAATTCTACACCCAGTAACTATAAGTCCTACACATTACCACGAAACGGAAGAACCAAGCTCTCAGGGTCTCCGTTTTAATCAAGTTTATTTTTCAGGCGTATCTGTTAAAAGAACGGGTAGTTGTTTCACGAACAGGCTTAACTGCGGACGATGAGTTGTGAAAATAGTATTTGTACATTTGCACTATTACATCGAGGCTTATATAAAGAAGCCTCTTTATCAAATTAGATAACACAAATGTAGGGTTAAGGATTTGCATTAATAACTTTCATTAAGATTTAAATTAGAGCACTAAAATGCAAAAGATATTTTTAAATAGCAAACTCAGTGTCAAAAAAAAGAAACACAATGTAAAATGGTTTAAAAAGACAATTTTTTATTTACCACATGCAAATTTATTTTGAGGTCATTTTCAAAAATTTCAAAAAGGGTTTTTTTGTTCAAAGGATATAAAAATTTAGGAATCTATGGCATTTTAACATGTTAAAATAAAAAAAAATAAATTGTTCTTACCCCCGATTATTAATTAATAAAATTTTAAAAAAATTCTTTTAGATGCTCCAACACATATTACGAAAAAACTAGCACATCACGCTATTTTTAACATTTAAATTAAGTATTTAAAACACAGAAACTTTCAAGACAAAATACTTTTTAAAATATTTGAATTGCGGCATTGAATCTACACAAAGACGTGTCAGCAATTTTTAATGGTTAATGTTTTACACTCCATCAATCCGAAAAACGAAGTTTCTAAATTAGGATATACCTGAAGGTCTTCATATTAATTTTAGGATAATTTTATAACACATTTAATATAAATACACGTTATTTTACATGCGTGAAGTAGCAAACTTTTATTTTTTTTTAAAACCAACATAGCAAATTTTTTACAGAATCCCATGTATTAGACGCCAAATTGTACCCCTAAACCCCGCATTCAGAGCTAAATCCAGGTGTAAATAGCATGCACAAATAACCACAAATTTACTTGGGGGGTGGGGGTTTAATTCCCCAAGGCGACAAAATACGTCATTAACATATTACTAATATAATAAATAAATAAATTCAAAGCAATAGCACACGTTGGCACTCAACAAAAGTCGGTAAGAAAGTCTCAAGTTACGATACTTTTTTACCCACGTAAATGTCTACACCCTCCAGAAGAGGTTCAAGCACTCTGATGCACGTTGGTGTTGGCATAATCTCAGACCACAAAGATAAGCCAATGTCTGGAATGTCCATGTGAAACCACAACTCTGTGGTTTTCCGTGCGTTGACATTACGATATTACATGCTGGAGATTTCCCAATGTAGAGCCTTAAAAAAGTTTTCGAAACTTAATTAATACACTAAATGTTACAACTTTATGCAAATAAGTGTAACAGATTCCATTGTACAATTCCTAAATTGCGTATATGGGATTTATTTATCCCATTTATTTGGAATACCCTTCACAACCACAGTTTGAAACATATTGGACAATACCAACTCCTGCTTCTGCCATTCCGCGGTCCATTAAAAATATGAGATTTCCACAAAGAAATCTACTCGCAGTACATCCTACAATTCAATCTTGCGTTTCACTTAATACGCACATCCTTCTTAGCACTTTAAAAGTTTTAAACTTCCTTTCCAACAATCTTATACTTAAATGTAAACAACTAAATCCATCATTCTACGGACCAATTGTAGCTTATATTTACAAGTTCGCATGTACAGATTTATCAAGCATCAACCAAATTACAAGAAAAGCTCAGAACAATACTCAGAATTTAGTGATTTAGGGGTTTCCAGGTTATTCAATTGCTGAGTGAAAACTCACTTATCACCCTTTTAATACACCATTGTCGACATTTAAATCCATGCAAAACACATGCTTGAACTTCCTGGCCAATCCAGCCAGCAAAGCTCAAAAACAATTGGCCCTTGGTCTACTCACGTACATTACCCTTAAACCACATTTTCATTCTTCTGTTAAAATACCCAATTCTCTTCTCACATGTTATGCATCTAATACTTTCGTAGGGTTGTTAAATATTTTCAAATCGTGCAAGCCCACTAATTTTGACATTTTATTATTCTGTAGTTATTGTTGTTTTTTAAACCCCCATGTGAATCGATACAAATATTATTTGGACAGTAATGTCCCTGATTTTCATGTGGTTTTTCTAATTAAACATAACTAGTATAAAATCCCCATCATCATTGCCGTTTATTTAAAAATGCACTAGGTGCTTTTCGGTTTATTTATTTGTCATGATTTAAATATATTAATTAAATAGCCTCTTGATAAAGTGTAAACTCCAAAACTTCGATAAAATTTTAGATATTTTCTTGCTAAAACTCCTGAACTAACTAAAATTAATAAATACTTTTCTATTGGCGAGTGTATGCTTAATTAATATGCAAATGTTACAATTTCTATAGTAAGTACAATAGAAATTGTAACGCTCTCATATTAATTAAGTACTTAATTGCATGGTAATTCTCAAGAAGTCCGTGATTCTAAGAAAATGTAATTATTGTAGAATAAAAATATAACAACTACATATAAAAGGGAATACAAAAAATTGCAATGTATATATTTTTGTTTTACTTTTTGTAAATTTGCTATTACATTCACTATTCTTAGCTTGAAAATAGCAAATCCTATTTAAATTGCAAAACATATAATTAATGAAGGTAAGTGCGAAGAAATCTTCTTGTCTTTCAAAATAAAAAAATTGTAAATCGTCTTAACCTAATTAAGTATAGAAAATGTACAACATATTTAACTTACCATAATATACATAATTTAAAAAAAGAAGGTAAACGAAGTACACAAAGTTTAAATAATATTTAAGTCATCTACCTTAATACGAATATTCTAAATGCATATCACTGGGAAATTGCTTACTTAATAACTGGACATTATTAAATATACACAAATTTTAGAATGTGTAGAAATATATGTTCAATTCAAATTACTAAATAGCTTGTAATTGCGAGTGATGTATTTGCAAATTTTAAAAATACATAAGGACAAGAAAATCGATAAAAATAAAAATACATATGCAGCATATTAAATACTACAAATATAAGAACTGACATAAATAAGGGTAATCGTTAGTAACTTTCTGAAACCTTCAAATTCTTCAAAATGGAAGAAATATTAAATTAAGAAACTACGATATTACCCAGTTTTCAATTATTTGATTAGGCCTATCATATAGTAAGTAGAATCCTAAAATTAAAACTGTAACCGTTTCAAATTCTTCTTGCTTTGTTTTGAGCAAACTACTGCTTTAACTTTTGGAGGGCTTGATGGTTCCATTACGTCTGCTTTAGGTGTATTATTCGAACTAATCACAGAGCACAAAGACGATCTTCTATTTTTCTTGGAAGTCGTAGAATATTGTGTATTTCTATTTAATTCCTGTAATACTGGAAACCTTTTCACGTCCATGGTTAAGCTCAAATTTCCTTTTACTACAGGTGAAAAGTCACTTTCCGAAAGATATCCTGAAGAATCATGCTTAGTTTGGAACCTGTCCAGAGATTCATTAACAAGAAACGTAGGTAAGATATCGGTGTTTGATATGTCATTCAAATGTCCTAAGTGGTTTTTTGATTTAGGTTCATTAATAATTAACTTAGATGTCTGGCATCTGTCTACAAAGTTTTCTGGTCCCGAAATAGAAAAGCAAAGGCACTTTATGCAATAAATATATTGGCAGTTAGGATTTTGACACTGGCTAATGGATTTTTCTATCACTGATAGTTGCATACATTGCGGACATTTTTGAAGACTTTGATCAGGAGTTAACTGGGCAGCTACCTAAAATGAAGTAATAAATCAGGAAAATACTAATTTGAAAGCAATGTGTAGAATGTTTTAGTTAACATTTAATTTACAGCATTACACATAAAAATAATGTCTCTTTAATCCTTAACCTCTTACACTTTTATAATAAATTGTCTACACCTTATTCTATTTTTTCATGATTCTGAAACATTACGTTAATCTTCAGTTTTCTATTAGACTCGCTTCAATTAAATTTTTCTGTCCACTACTACAATAAAATATTCCAACCACTGACTTTTATAGCTCATACATACTGTTAACAGTAATTAAGAAGTATATAGAACACTGGAAATTAGACTTGTGCGGTTTTTACTAAAGTGGTTTTATATCTGTTTAGCACTAAAAAAGGCCGATTCATAGGTATCGTACTAAAGACATGTCCGTCTAGCGATAAGGATGATTAATAGGTACTGTAATACAATAGATTTGATGACACATATTCTAGTAGTGGAGAATCATGAATGGATGCGAGTGATTCGTCGCATCCCCTTCCAGACTAAGCCGTCCTGTATTTTTTTCCTTAAATATTATTAAACAATATATAAATATAAGTAAAAAAATAGTTTCATATCACGTAGTATAGGCATTTAAGATTCATAATTCATATAAAATATTTAACTTTTATATAGATTATTATTTATAAACTTCGAATAGTATAAGCAAGCAGCAAGCCTATGTATGCGATGCGATTATCTGAATGCATTCCGCATATGCATCACGCCATTTAGTAAAGTTAACGGCATCTAACAGCCTCACCCTTACTAGCAAAACTTTCAGAATTATAGATGTGATGATGCGGTTTGTAAAACGCATACACTACCTGTTCTTCGTATTACTTATTTACCAATAACAAACGCTTAATATAGTGTTAGTGTCCATTTATTTAAATTTTTTTCTTGCTTAGTGGTATTTAAATTAATAGGGAAAGCAAAAATTCAAAGTTGTCTAATTCGACTGATAGTAATAATCATTTTGTAGATATACTATACAATTATTGTCCCTTGTAAAAGTGCGAAGATTTATTTATTTATTTATTTATTTATTTATTTATTTATTTATTTATTTATTTATATAAATTAATTACTTACAGGTAATACCCAAATAGTAATAATATACATGAAGAAATGAGCAACATAGTTAACACTTTACAAAATGGATAAAGATGTCTTCAAATATTTACACGTGACATTGAAAATATCGATATTGGATGGTATAGAAGCATTATAAACTCCCATTAACTTATCACTAAATGCACTAGCCCCATAGTTAGTACGATGACTACCGATGTAGAATAAATCATTACTCCTGGTGACTTTAACTGGTATCCGAAACTGCAGCATGCTTAGTAATTCCAGACAGTCAACTATGTCATGTAGCAATTTATAAAGAAATATTATAAACGTTGCAGTACGTCGAGCTAGCAGTGATTGATAACCGACCAATCGACGCCGAATGTCATGTGAACTTTCGGCATACGGATATCTAAGCTTCCAGAGAATGAAATTAATGAACTTGATTTGTACACGCTCAATTTTCTGGATGTGAGTGGCATAATAAGGTGACCAAATGATGCAATTGTATTCTAAAATACTACGAACTAAAGAATTGTACAATGATTTCAAAGCTTGGACATCGTTGATGTGTATACAGTTTCTTTTAATGAATCCCAACATCCTAAATGCTTTAGAGACAACTGAATTAATATGATTAATAAAATTTAAACCAACATCAAAACAACCCCTAAATCAGAGATAGTTACCACAGTTTCGAGTTTAGAACATCCAATGCAGTAATCAAACAAAATCAAGTCTTTACATTTAGTGAACCTCATAATTTTGCACTTCCCAATATTTACTTTGAGTTTATTATGAGCCAAGTAGATTACTAGATTGTCAATATCTTTTGTACTTTAAGACAGTCATGTATAGAACTAATACACCCAAAAACTTTAAGTCGTCGGCATATAGTAAGCATTTCGTATTTTTAAATGCAGAAACAACGTCATTAATAAAGAGAATAAAGAATTGGACCAAGGTGTGACCCTTGAGGCACACCTGACTAAACACTGATGCTTCTGGATGTTATGCCTGCAATTTTCACACATTGGGAGCGATTCACTAAGTAGGAATATATCCATTTCAAATACGAACCTGTAATACCGAGAAAACGAAGTTTATCAATGAGTAACGTGTGACAAACACTGTCGAAAGCTTTCAAACATCGGCGATACTGTATCAACTTGTAATCCACTTTCCAAGCTCTTTATAAGAAAATTGTGATACATGGCAAGGTTAGTGACAGTGGAGCGGCCTTTAAAGAAGCCATGCTGTTCAATAGCAATACAATTTTAAATACACTGAATAACTCATCGCATATGATGGACTCAAACAGCTTAGCAATAGAGGATAAAATTGATATGCCACGATAATTCTCGATTTTAGAACGGTCACCCGATTTAAATACTGGGATTAAAATGACCTTTTCCAAGCTAGGGAAATGTTCCACTACTAAAGCTTTTATTAAAAGAATCGCTAAAGCTTGCGATAGACTATCACAGCATTGGTGTAGGAATAAGGAAGGAATGCCGTCAGATCCCGCACACTTAAATGAATCTAAGGCATGAATTTTACTTTTACTTCATCTTCAGTAAAGATATGTGAAACAAGAGTAGTGCTATTGTAAGAATATGAACATTTGCTAGAAGAGGAGGATCATTCAAGTGATTAACATAGCAAGATTCAAACATTGAGGCAAAAGCATTGGCAAAACTACGAGCATCACTTAGAATTTTGCCATTGTATGACATCCGTTTTGGAATGCCTGAATCTCTTTAATGACTTAATGAAAGACCAAAAATGTTTTGTGTTGGCGGAAATCATTAGCTCACTATTACAGATGAATTTTAAATAACAAAAGTCAATCAAACGTTTTGATTCCTTACGAGCCGTGGAATATCTAACATAATCAGTTTCAATCTAGAGTGCTGATACCTATTATATAGTTTATTTTTAATTGAATGAGTTTAATTAAAGAATTACTATACCAACACGGATATTTTCCAGACTTTCTTTTAATATGGGAACAAATTTATTAATACCTTCATAAACAGTCGAATAGAAGAAATTTATGGCTTCATCTATACTCTGAAAGTTGTCTAAAACTGACCAATCAATTGACTTATACATACTGTTAAGTTCATCATAGTTTGCTTTTTATAAGCAAAGACATGGACATTCTCACAAAACCTAATACGAGGAATAAAATTACTCTTGATAGAAATAAGCAAGGGAGGATGGTGACCGTCCACAGTAGTTAAAGCAACATCAGATTCACGCACTAGAGCATAAACCCCTCATCTGCAAAAACTAGATCCAAAACTTACCAGAAGAATTAGAAACACCATTAACCTGCAGTAAATTAAGAAATTGCATATTCTCAATTAGATTTTCAGCCTCGATTGGCAAAGTGCCACATGTGCTGAAAAATCAACGTCAGGTACCCAATTAATTTTAGGCAAATTAAAATCCCGATTATTAAAAATTTGGGATTTTATGAGCCATTTGAAGTCTTGCAGCATTGTCCATAAATTCTTGATATAGTTCACAATTTGAGTTGGGTGGAAAATATACTCCACATATTATTATACACTGCGAAAATAGGTCGATTTTTACCCAGGTGTCCTCAAAATGTATATTGGAACAACCAGGAAGCTGGGAAGTATTAATATTAGAAGTAATAGCAACAAGTGATCCACCACCACGGTCACAATTGAGTGCAGAATAGTTCCTGTTGGTGTTAAAGACAGTGTAAGTAGAAGGAAATAACTCAAAATTAGAAATATCATTGTTCAGCCATGTCTCAGTCAAGACAATAATTTCAAAATTGAAAGAACAACTGGCACGGTAGCAATCAACAGTTTTTGTATGAAGACCACGGACATTCTGGTAAAAAACGTTGATGAATGATGAATGTCTGTTATTAACTTGTGGGTTTGTTAGTCATGAAGCTGGTAATTCAGTATCAGGCAATTTGTTAGTCACAGTCGTATTTTGCAAAGAACTTTTAGCAATTATTTTATTCCCTTTTGTCCTTATCACTGTCCTTAAATTCAAAAAAGCGTACCATAACACCGCAAGGCCAATAAGAAGGAGACATGACCTTTTCAACAATATCAGCAGGAATTCCCAGTTTAAAAAAATTTAAATTACCTCTAGTGCCAATCTTAAAGCAGACACCATTGGCGCCATCTTCCTGCATGTATCTCAAAATATGTGAGGCTTCCACAATTGGAGTTTGTGCATTAGCCATAACTCTACTCAAATGCAGCCAAGTTTTCTTTACACTACCACTAAAAAAGAGCTGAATTGGGTAACAGTTTGGGTACCAATGATAACCTTGTATCTTGATTTTAATTTGCTTTTTCTCCTATTAGCAACATCCAACCAAGTCTCAGAATTCATACAATTTTCTGAATTGGATTCCTTGCATAACTCAGTGTTAGAAACGGATTCCACATTAGATGCCATAGTCACAGGAACTGAGCAATCACTATTCAAAGAAATAATCGTATTCATAGTTTTGCTACTATTCTTTGCTGCGACAGCATATTCTACTGAATGTATAGCCTTACTAACTTGGTCATTAGTTATTGGTAAATTAGAAACCTGAGTAGGTGTTAATCGTGTACCCAATATATGATTGTGAGAACTTGAAGCATGGTTCACCATAGAACTACCACTTTGAAAACTTACTAATTTGCTCTTTAAATCAGCAATTTCAATTTCCATTGAAAGAAACTTATTTTGAAAAAATTCAGCATTTTGCCGCATACATTTTAAGATTGCTCGTAGAATTTTGGAATCTTGACCTAAGTCATCACCAAACTCCTCATCAGAGATAATGGAGAGTGCAGCACATTCAGCACATAACAACCTATCATATCGAATTATAAGTGTTTGTCGTTGGGTGATGTGATTTTGCAATCGCATTCATGGCTACTACCAGCAATTTCCACCGCTGATACTGATGTATGTGGGTACATTATTGAACAACTAAAGGGTAAAGGAGATAACACGTATTCATTTGCTGAGAAAATTGAATTAATAAAAAGTGGACAACTTAAATTAAATTTAACTATTGTGACAAAATTAAAATCAAGTGTTAGACATTTTAGTGATAAGCTTATGAATGAGAAACATGGCTTTGTGGTTGCAAGCTTTTAAATAAACTTTTTTGCTGGCCATGTCTACTGTTTTCTCGTGAAAGGTCTGTGTGGAATACAGTAGGGTATGATGATCGAAATAATATTTATAGATCTGGGACGAGACACCGAGACTCTGCACTGCATATAGCTAATCAAAAAGAGCTGCATTTATTTGGAAAAAATCGGAGGATAGAGTTTTCATTGAGTAATCAATATAAGCTCGAAGTGGAAAAACACAATGAACTAGTTAGGCAAAATACGGAAATAATTAGCAATTTAATTAGAGTTACTTGTCTTATGGGAAAATTAGGTCTGGCATTTAGAGATCACAACAAAAGCAATTAGTCATCCAATAGAGGAAATTTTATAGAATTTGTGTATGAAATTGCAAAACATAACGACATGCTAAAATCGCATTTGGAGAATTCAACTGTTTCGTGGCATTTACTCATCTATTAAAAACGAATTCATTTCTTCAGTTGTAGTTGTTATGTTGCAAACAATAAAAAAAAATTTCAAGTGCTAATTTTGTTGCACTAATTTTGGATTAATCTTCCGACATAAGCATAAAGCCGCAGCTAACAACAATACTACGCTATGTAACTCCAGATGGAAGAGTTGAAGAAAGATTTTTGCTTTTCACTGACGCCACTGCGGATAAGACAGCAAATGGTCTTCTAGAGCATGTGTTAAAAACTTTAAGTGAATTTGGTTGTGACAAGAAATTAATTGCACAGACATATGATGGTGCGGTGGTTATGGCTGGAGAACATACTGGATTACAAGCATGACTACGAAAACATTGTAAATCTGCAATCTTTTTTCATTGCTATGCTCATAAGCTAAATTTAGTTTTGTCTCAGTCTGCTAAAAAAAAATTTCTTAGCTTCTGTAAGCCCTGCACTCTTGAAACTTAGAAGACAGCTAGAACAAAACGTGCCTTTTGTAGAAACGTGTTCGCCCCAGGTTCACAAATTTTTCCGAATGTGCGTAAAAACACCTTAAGAATTTGTGAACTGGGGTGAACGCATTTCTACAAAAGGTATACGTTGTTATAGTACACCTACACTAGCAGCCTACCAAGTTATAAGGGCACGGGTCTTACAGAAGCTAACAAACGTTTTTTTTTAATTTTCTTAAGGTGTTCTTACCAAATTCGGAAATATTAGTGAACCGGGGCGAACACGTTTCTGCAACAGGTATGTGTTGTTTTAGTACACCTACACTAACTGCCTAACAAAGTTTCAAGAGTGCAGGTTTTACAGCAGCTAAGAACACATTTTTAATTTTCTTATTTTTTAATTCATTTATGTATACTGTAAATAGCATTGGGCTAATTAAATAAATAAATAATTAAATAAATGGTGCCCTTATGCAAATTCGAAAAAATTTGTGAACCGGTGTAAACACGTTCCTACAAAAGTTATATGTTGTTTTAGTACATTTACACTAGCTGCTTACCAAGTTTCAAAAACGCAGTTCTTACAGGAGCTAAAAAAATGTTTTAAGTTTTCTTAAGGTGTCCCTATGCAAGTTCTGAAAAAATTGGCAAACCGACACGAACAAGTTTCTACAAAAGGTATTGTATTAGTACACCTACACTAGCTGCCTAACAAGTTTCAAGAGTGCAGGCCTTACAGAAGCTAAGAAAAGATTTTTGAATTTTCTTATGGTACCCTTACGCAAATTGGGAAAAATTTGTGAACTGGGCGAAAACGTTTCTACAAAAGATATACGTTGTTTTAGTACACCTACCATAGCTACCTACCAAGTTTTAAGACCACAGCTTGCAGAAGCTAAGAAACGTATTTTTGAATTTTCTTAAGATGTTTTTATGCAAGTTTGGAAAAATTTGTGAACCGGGACGAACACATTTCTACAAAAAGTATGTGTTGTTTAAGTACGCCTACACTAGCTGCCTAACAAGTTTCAAGAGCACAGGTCTTACAGAAGCTAATAAAAGATTTTTTTAATTTTCTTAAGGTGCTTTTATGCAAATTCAGAAAAATTTGTGAACCAGGGCGAACATGTTTCGACAAAAGATATATGTTGTTTTAGTATACCTACACTAGCTGCCTAACGAGTTTCAAAAGCGTAGGTCTTACAGAAGCTAGAAATAAAATTTTTTACTCTTCTTAAAGTGTCGTTATGCAAGTTGGGAAAATTTACAAACCAGGGCGAAAACGTTTCTGTAAAAGTTATGTGTTGTTTTAGTATACCTGCCCTAACTGCATAACAAGTTTCAAGAGCGCAGGTTTTACAGAAGCTATGAAAAAATATTTTTAAGCTTTCTTACGGTGTCCTTATGCAAGTTCGAATAAATTAGTGAACTGGGACAAACACATTTCTATAAAAGGTAGGTGCTGTTTTTGTACACCTACGTTAAGAAATTTACATGTACTTCAATTTAGAATAGTAACTGCTTAAACTATACACGTAAAAATAATATAGGAATATCAAAATTGTTTATAGTTTCAATAACCCTTAAATTTGAAATGCATAACGATAATTGGGTCAATATAAGAAACATAATTGGACAATCGGAATGCTTGTTCAGTTCAGTAGGCGTAGTTATGTAGTGATGAGGTTGGTAGGCATATAAATCTTTAGCGGCCAGTAGATAATGGCCGCTAACTTCACCGATATCAAAGTATAACATAAATTTCTATTTATGTATATTTGTCTGTTCGTTAAAGTTGTCTCCAAATGGGAAACTTTTTATTATCAGCTTTGCGAAAGAAATGGTACTCTTCATCAACTATTGAAACATGACCTATCGTGTAGGGTGATCAGCGACTAAAAAATTTCCAATTGACCATACAATCTTCTCTACCTACCATTAATTTTCGTTTTCAAAAAAAAATATAACAAGTTTGAGAAATATAAAAATTAAAAGTAATTGCTAACTAGAACGATTTGTATATAATTAAATTTATTTTTTAATAATTTAAAAATAATTTCCTGTAGATGTGTGGTTTTCTGTAAATATAAGAGGTACGTCTACTCAAAAATCAGATAATAAAAAGGTGTTCCTGTTTGTAGACACCTGTTATGGGCACTTTGCATATACATATGGTAGATTCCCTATTAATGCATGCATGGGCAATCAAACAAAAATCCTAGAAAATCATAGCAATAAGCGGCAATCATTTTAAAATGGTGGGCAATCATAAATAACAACGGCAATCATTGGCAATAAATAACAAATTAGGTAAAAGGTGTACAAAATTATGCAAGTGAGAAATCCCTCGGTATTCGCATGTTATCAGAACAACAACTAAGGCAAGTGCTAGAAGTGAGACCCATTGCCATTCTAATAGATGTTTGAAGGACACGGTCTCTGATTGGTTGGGCGCCTTCGCATAACACGAGACATTTTTGCTCAAAAATTGCAATTCGCGTTATAGCAAAACCGTACAATCTGGGATCGTGTAAAGCAGGGTATTGTTGTATAGTAATCCACTTGTTCCCAAATCCGATCCTGGAATGTTATAAATCATTAGTTACATTGTAGGGCGTAGAATGATATATTAGGTATAACTAAGTCGAGATACTTTAGGAGATTTTTATCGTTCTCGGAAATGTACTACGAATATGCATTATCAAAGTGTTATATATCTTTAAATATAGGAGCCACTTCCTTTAATGAATAGTCTCAAGTGGCAGTTTTGTAATATCATATTATTAGAATAAAGATATGTTTTGAGTAAGTAATTATTATTTCAAAAGTCATCGCATTCTATCATGGCACAATTCATTCTCTATTCCAATTGATTGTAGGACATCAGCTAATTTAAATAAACCAATCCAAAAGTGAAGAATAAGTGTTGACATACTAGAGGTGATGTACATGAACCAAAACTGAGCATTCTAGTACCAGAGTTCAAACTAGTAACTGCTTTGTTTGGGGGTGTGTTACTGTGTGTCGATGTAATCCTTAATTTTTTCATCCTTTTACCCTTTTTCGTACCTTTCCATTAGGGCAATACAACTTCTATCGACCAGCACCACGTCAAAAACCTTGAGATAAGCTCATTACCAAAGCCTGAATGGTAAGTGATAATTTTAAAATCTGTATATTGAAATTTGAATTTTTCGAACCCTAATATTTAATTAAGTAAGGGAGGTATCATCGTCATTAGATCTTCAGTCCTGAAACTGGCTAGACGTGTACCATCATTGTTTCCTATTCTGAACAAACCTACACATTTTCATGAAATTTGCACAGTCTGCATCTTTCACTATCTGATCTATGTCTACATCTACCTCCTTTTTCCTATCTCTGCTTGTAATATATCTCATACTATTCCCCAAAAATGCCTTAGAACGTATTCTGCCCTTCTATGTCTCCTATTTTATTTTTCCACAGATATCCTTCTTCCCCTACTATTTATATAACCTATTTGTTATTAACTTTGTCTGTCCATGCTATCATCCTCATACATCTGACGCACAGCATTCCAAAAAGTTGCCACCGTTTTTCTGTCTGCTTTTCCTACTGCCCGTATTTCATAGGCATACTGTGCTGTGCTCCATACATATGCTTTCAACAATTTTCTTCTTGTTTTTATGTTTGATGTCTTTCATCATAGGCGCTGTTGTTTTGCTGTTGTTTCTTGTTAGATGCAGTTCGGTCCCCTTCTGTTGTTTTACAATTATATACCCTATTTCTCTGACATTCAGTGGTTGTGAAGGGGGGTAAGCAGCCTGTGGCTACCAAGTTCTCCAGTCATGAACATTTACCAATTTAATATTTTGTTTCAATATATCTTTTCGCACAGTCACTTTGGTTGCAGATATTTCACAATCAACACCTGTAGTTGTTTATAATAAGCATCAGATTTATTTGCGCTTATTTTTTTCATCATTAGGTTTCCCGTCTCAAAACTGATTGGACACGTACCTACACTTATTTATATTCTGAGCTACCCGACACAGTTCCCTGAAGTTCTCAAACAGCCTGTATACAGCTCGATTCCACTTCTATCGTTTTCTAATTTTATGCCCTATTTCACCGAGATTCAGTGAAGGGGGTTAAGCAACCTGTGGCTACCAAGATCCCCCAACACTTAAGACATTTGCCAAATTAATAGTTTTCCGGTAAATCCTTTCACACAATTAACATTATTCGAGAATATTGCCCAACCAATACTTGTAGTTGCTAATAATAATCATCATGTTTAAGTACAGTTACTTTTTTCGTCATTAGTTTATCCATCTTGGGATTGGTGGGATGCGTACCTCCATTGATTTCTATTTTGAACTAGCCTACACATTTCCCTGAAATCTTTTCCTTGTTTCTGTTTGTTGTCTTTGAACACAGTAGTTGCTTTTTCTTGTTAAATGTAGTACGACCTTGTGCTAGTCTTTGTTTTATATCTATTGCACTTTTCCCATCTTGCATTGTTTGGCTTCCTAGATAGCAAAAATCCTTAACCTCTTGTAAGTTCGTGTTACATATTTGTATTCTTGTTTTTGATTTATTTTCCCCTCCTTTGCATACTAGTACTTTAGTTTTAGTTTTGTTAATTTTCATACCGTATCTCTCTGCTAGAACCGTTTCCATTTCATTAAGAGCAGCTTCTAACTCTTCCTTGCTAGATGCTAATACCGATATATCATCTGCAAATCTAAGCATATCAATTTTTTGTTCCTGCATAGTAATTCCAAATGTCTTCCTGCATTTGACAGTATTCATTGCCTCTTCAATGTACAAGTCAAAAATTAATGGGAATAGGTCACATCCCTGTCTCACCCCTTTCCTAATGTTTACTTTTCTACGTGCCTGCTCTAATTCTATTACTGCTGTTTGCTCTTTGTATAAGCTAAGTACTATTCGTCTATCCCTATAACTCATTCCAATTTTTTTGAGCATTTCGAACATTTCTTTTCCATTTTACATTGTCGAATGCTTTTTCCATATCTATAAACCTTATATACACGCTTTCCCTTTTTTCTATTGTTTTCTCCATTATCACTCTCAAGAGCTAAAATAGCCTCCCGTGTTCCCCTGTTTCGCCTAAACCCAAATTGATCTTTTCCTAGTATTTCTTCAGCTCGTTTTTCCATTTGGCTTTGTACAATTCTCGTTAATATACGTGTTAATATACGTGTTCTGTCAAACTTATTGTTCGAAAATTTTCACATCTATCTGCGCCTTTCTTTTTTGGTATAGTTACTATGATATTACGTTTGAAATCTTTAGGTATCTCGCCTGTCTCGTACATATAGCTCACAAGTTGGAAGAAACGTTCTGTTACTGCTTATCCAGCGGCTTTTAGAGTTTCTGCTTACACCTTATCTGTACCCAGCACCTTGCCATTTTTCAGACTCTTTAATGCTAATTCAAACTCATCTCTAAGTATACAATATCCCAAGTCATAATTTTCAATGTCTGATTCCTGTTCTAATGCAGTTAGTTCCTTTCGTGTATATAAATTCCCTATATATTCTTGCCATCTACCCACTTTCTCTACATTTTCTAGAATGATGTTTCCTCCTGCGTCCCTTATATTTTTGCTATATGGTTTTATATCCCCAAAATTCATTCTAATTAGTTTGTATACTTCATCTGTCTTTCCTACTTCCATCTTAGTTTGTACCTCTCTGCACGTTTGATCAATCCATTGTTCTTTAGTTTTCCTGCATTTGCAAATAATTTTCCATTTTATGGCTTTGTATCTCTGTTTTCCTGTTTCGTCTAATTTATTTTTATGTCTTAGTCTTTCTTTTATTAAATTCGGGATATCCTTTGTTATCCATGGTTTCTTATTTTCTTTTTGTGTATACCCCAGAATATCTCTGGCCGCCATGTCTAGACTGGATTTAATGTTATTCCATTCTGTTTCTACTTCCTTAGTATCTCCCAATATCTTTCAGCAATTCATTTGACTTTTTTCGAATCTTTCTTGAATATCTTTATCTTTTAGTTTCTCTAAGTCAAAGTGCCTTTTTCCGTTTGGTTTTTCAAATTTTGAAATTTAAGTTCCACCTTCATAATTACGATGTTGTGGTCAGTGTCTATATCTGATTCTGGGTAGTTTCTACAGTCTTTTACTTGATTCCTAAATCGTTGTCTAACAAGAATGTAATCTATTTGATATCTTCCTATATCTCCTGGCATCTTCCACGTATATCGTCTTCTAGCATGATGTTGAAATAATGTGTTTGTGATAATTAAATTGCTCTTGTTCAAAATTCTATCAGCCTATTTCCCCTGTCGTTTCTCGTGCTTAAACCAAATAAACCTACTACTGCTCCTTCTCTACCCTCACCTACCACTGCTTTAAACTCTCCCGTAATTATTAAATTTTCAAGTCCTTTTACGTATCTTAATATGTCTTCGATATCTTTGTAGATCGCTTCTACCTCTTTACTGTAGCTAGAGGTGGGCATGTATACTTGTATTATTACTGTGTTTATGAGTTTAGATTCTAATCTAACCATAAGTACTCTTTCGTTCTTTTGTAAGTAATTTTCTACACAGTATCCTATCTTTTTCCGCATAACTATCCCCACACCCAAATTTCCTTCCAATTATCCTGTTTGAATTACCCTGAAGTCTCCACTCCAAAAATCCCCGCCTCAGGCGACCGATCTTCGCTGATCCCTACTATGTCTAGTGCTAACCTATTCATTTCGATTTGTAGGTTCTCTAGCTTACCTATTTGCTTCATGCTTCTAACATTCCACGCTCTGGCTTGCAAAATGTTCCCGACTCTTATTCTGAACTTTCCGATCGCATCCTCCGAAGTAGTCCCCTCCTAGAGATCCGAATGGGGGACTATTTTAACTCCAGAATTTTTTACCCCAGAGAATGCCATCATTTTATTATAATTTAGGTATGCTGTGTACTTGGGAGGTTATGTAGTGGTTTCCCGTTGCCTTCCACATCGCGGTAGCGTGTCTGAGACTGTCATACCGACCCCTATAGTCTCTGCCAAAGTACTGAAAGAGTCGTTGCCCTCTTTCGGGGACCTGTCTTAGTCTGGTTCCTCACTAACGACCCTACTACTTTGGTTGGATCTATAGTTTGGCTCTTTAGCTCATTAGAACACGCAAGCCATTTCACCTGTTCTAGTAATCTAGAACTTCAGCAAGGTGCAGGTCCATTTGAAATGGAAGAGAGGTATAGTAGAATTTATTTAAGAAGAGCCTGTACATCATTTGACATATGCGCAAACCTTGAAAGTCAGTGGTGAAGAGGACTTAATAATTTTTAGAGTTCCCACAGAGTAAATATTCTAAAATCAAGTTTTATTTTGTTGGTGGTTTAAATTAACATAGCGAATAAAATGAGCAAGGCATAAAACACAAAGAAACAGAAAAAAAACTATGAAAGCGTAAGAGATAAAAATAGGCCCAAGTCACAAATGTCAATTGACATTTAAAAGCAAATTATCTACGTCACCGAATTGGTGAATGAACATGCCTATTTATAAACAATGGACTAATCTGACACCGTTTTAGTCGTGTGCGCATGATGACGTACCGGCTCTTTTTAAATAAATTCTACTCTACATAATCATTTTTAACCACAGTTTCGGATAATAATTTATCCCGCCACTGGAAAAAAGGAAAATTGACTTCTGACATGTAATCTACATTCAACCCAATCGGTTTTTTTATTTGATACATATGTAAATGCTGTTCTCATGATTGCTTCTATGAGCTGCAGAAACGGTTATTAGAAACCATTTTACGAAATATGCCCATATCCAAAGTTTTACAGTTTTCGAAATATTTATATTTTCTTGGTTTTTATTCGTTTGATATGCGTTTTCTAAGTAAATAATATCTATTCAATAATTGTAAGTTGTATTTTTTAGTATCTAGCATATTATTCAGGTGTATTCTTATTGCACGCAATGAATAACCATTTCGGTTACTGATCTGTCACATATTATACATATCCAAAGCAGCATATTATGTATTGACCTTATTAATCATTTAACTTTTAAATATCAATTATAACCAAATTATTAAGAGTTCCATAAAATAATATTATTTTAGAAACTTCTATATTTGTATACAATAATAATAAAATTGGTCATAGTATTCTCCCAAAATCTTGCATAGAAGGTACCTCAATTTGTTTTATTTGTTCTTTTATTTTTGATTCTATTCTGCAAATCACTAATTTCAGAGAAATTTTTGAAAGGATATTACTAATAACTACTGTCCTGCACGAGGCTCATCATGTTGTCATTAATAATCAATAATAAAACAATTTGAAATAGATTAAATAAAATTAGCTAGAGTGTATAAAATTACTGGATGTTACTTTAGTCAGTCTACTGATGTACTGCAATGCAATGCGCCTTGTTCTATAAATATTGTTATAGATTCTGTTTTTGTTAATACTGTCATTGTTAGGTTGTGGACTGCTTTGTGTTCATATCATTTTCGTTGTAGTTGCAATGCCTAGATTTCTTAGGGCTGAATTTGCAGTGAATTTAATTTGGATTATGTGTTTGGAGTCAACTGAAAAAATGGTTTATATACAGCACACAAATAATCTAAATCCGATTAGTGCAACAAAATAAAAAATAATTACACAAGTTAGCAGCGAACTTGTTATATCTATAATGACTTTGGAATTACGTCAAAGCTCTTCGGGCATACATTAGAAATGGAGGATTGTATTTTGAATATAAAACACGAATAATAAATAACTTAATTTTGCATTTTCTAGATGTCATTATTAACCTATTCTTCTGACTATAAGACGCACCTTTTTACGTAGAAAATGAACTAAAGTTTTAGGTGCGTCTTATGATCTAAAGGTAACGTTAAATAATCACAATTGCGAATATGGATGAAGTGCCTCTAACTTTTGATGTACCTTCAAATCGGACTGTAGATTCAAACGCCACCAAAACAATAGTGATCAAAACAACAAGTCATGAAAAAACTCACCACACTGTAGTTTTAGCATGTTGCGCAGACAAAAGAAAACTACCGTCCATGATCATCTTCAAGAGAAAAACATTACCAAAAGAAGAAATTCCTAGTAACATTATTATTCACGTTCAAGAAACAGGCTGGATGGATGAGACAGGAATGAAATTATGGATAGAAAAAGTATGGGCAAAACATCCAGGTGCATTGTTTAAAAAGCCTGCGACGTTAAAGTGGGATCAATTCAGAGCGCATTCAACAGAATCAACCAAGAAGCTTCTAAAAGGAATGAATACAGAAATAGCAGTCATTACTGGAGAACTCACAAGTCAATTACAACCCTTACATGTCTCTATCAATAAACCATTTAAAAATTTTATGCGAGAAGAGTGGAATAAATGGATGGCAAAGCCAAATCATAATGTCACCGCAACAGGGCGTATGAAACGACCAACAATTTCAGAAGTACCTGGGTGAAAAATTCACGGGAAGCTGTGAAAGAAGAGGCGATTATAAAGTCATTAAAAAAATATGGTATAAGTAATGCTATAGATGTTACTGAAGATGATGCAGTTTTTGAAAGGAGCGACAAAAATAGTTCAGACGAATGTAATGCGAAGTAACATTAACGAGGCGAGTGATAGTACGAGAGTAAAGATGTACTGAATATTGTTAGTACGAGTAATGTTAACAATAAATAAAAATTATGATCCGAAAGTAATATTCAATGTTTTTTTTTGTAAAAATCATATTATAAATTTGAGGTGCGTTTTATCGTCCTGTGATTCTTATAGTCTGTAAAATACTAATTTTCATGTCTCAACACTAATTTTTCCACGATTTTCAAAATAATTTGATAGTTCACTTGAAAAGGCATAAAAAAGAGAAGTTTTGAAATAATATTACTTCATGCGTCCCTTAATAATTTGGAGTTAATCGATTTAAAAGATAACATTTAATAAGGTCATAGCATAATATACTGCTTCGAATATATAAGATATGTAATAGCTCAGTACTAAAATACTGATTTGCTCTGTGTAGTAAGAATACACGCAGAAAATACACAAGTGAAAAAACACATAATACAAAATTATTGAATAAGTACTATTTATTCATAAAAAACATGGCAAGTGAATAATCGCTACGTAACTATAAACATCTCAAAATCAGTAAAAGTTTAGATAAAATGACAATAGGCAATTTTTCGCGACATACTGGAATTGTTCGAGTATCCCCCCACTATTTAAGAAACATGTACTTGTGCGGCACCGCAAAAACGTATTGTAGTTTCCTAACCTCGCTTTGAATAATTGCCCGGTAAAAGTCACTAGTGTTGAAGATACACAAGCATAACTTGGTACAGAACAGGTTATGTTCGTTTATCTGATAGAATGGTGCCGTACAATTTCCCCTCCAGTAAATTTTATCGCCAAAACGCAAGTTTGACACATACACACATAATTAAATATGTTAGTTTATGTCACGAAAAATCGCCTATTATATGCATAAGTGCCATCTCTAACCACTGTTTAATAAATTCTCATAAAACAATAAGTAAAGTCGTTCAATGTTTTCGTTAGTAACAACTTGGACACACTTTTGAAAAAGTATATTTAGTTAAAATGGTTCCAAATGACGTCCTCTATCTACCTTTAAAATTTTTGTATCGTGCTTAGCAAAATGCACATCTTAACAAACACACTGTACGCTAAGATATAACTACTACTAACCTTCCTAAATTTTTCAAAATAATCTTGATCATTCCTATCAGGAGAATTCTTCTTGGGAATAACTGGAACGGGTGTTACATTTTCTTTATTAACCTTGTAAGTTTGTGAAAAAGCATAATATCTCGGGAAAGCTTCAAAATCAGCAATCAAAGCCCTCTTCCATGATTTACAAACTCTGCTAACTGCAAGTAGATCAGTAGCTGACAAATAAGAAAATATTCTAGAAACAATGTGTCTAAAATCATTTTTTATCAGAAATACTAAAATGGGATCACAATAATCTAGTTTCCCTATAACTTTCCTTTGTCCATCTTTATTATCAAACAATCGCTTCTTGGCGGGTGAATTAATTTTCTTTATAAATTCACGTAATTTTTCAGGTGTCCTCAATTTTAATGGAGTATGTACAGGTTTTAAATTAGGATACAACAGTTCTAACCTTTCAGGTGATCCTAATTTAGTATATTTTTTGTAATTTTTTTTCGTATCAAATAATCTATAATCGAAATGTTCACTTTCAGACTTATATGGGGAGCTAAGATTATTACTTTCTAATTGTTTTGTTGGTGTTGTTGGAGCCGATCTAGTTTTAGGCTGATAATCTGGGCTGTTATCAAACTTGTGTCTCTTTAAAGACCGTTCACTATCCAATTCAATTGGAGTAAACTCAAAATAAGAAGTAGGAGTATTTCCAATAACACACTTTTCTAAACTTTTAGAAAGAGATTCGTTCAATGTGCTTGATAAAAAGTCTGAAGGTTGATAATTTATATTCGATGATTGAGTTTCAAAAGAATACAAAGTTTGTGTACTAATACGATGAGTAATCTTTCGCTTTCGTGAAAATCCACTTGGAATAGTAGGAGTTTCAACATATGGTGTGTTTGTAGAAGAGTAATCATAATTATTGGAGGAAGAATTATCAAATGTTCCTGTATGGAAACCTGAATCCTCGGGAGTTTCTTGAGGAGTCACCTCCACTGTAAATAAGTACATTAATTATTATTTACATTTAAATCTCAACAATTACTTACTGTCAAAAAGTAGACAATTACAGGTATTTAAAATATATGAAGGAAAAATGCTTCATTTTTAAGCTTGGCTAAGTAGTATCATTACAAAGCAGCAAGTTTTTAAACAATATTCGTTATTTGAAACTACATAATGAAAAATACAGAATACAAACGTAAATGATAAAAATAAGAACGCGCCAACAAATTCTAAACGGAAAACCAATTGCTGAAGCGTAACTTATGACAAGCGTTGACAGATTGATGTCAAAATACCACAAATATGTGAAATCCATAGGCGTGCAATATTAAAATGAATAAATATGTATAGGATACCAATTATAAAACGGATATCCAATAGGCAATAGCTTAGATCTCTAGTTTTATGTTTTAAATGGTTTAAAAACTTAACAATTTTTTTATAAGCACAATGCCAAGGCAATAGACTTTTTTCGAAGACTAATTTCAATACTGCAATTTTTGCTGTTACATTAATCAAAACAAACATTCTGATAAAGTAAATTATACCAAAGTATATATTTTATTAACACTGAAAAATTATATTTGTTTTGATTTGATTATAGAATTTACTTTAAAATGTTCCATTATAATTTATTGTATGCTGTTGAAATTTGGAATTAAAGCCCTTCTCAAAACATATTCTTCGATTGCTAAAATTGGGTTTAAGGTCAATGCCAAATTAAGGATGCAGGGGCGTTTATCGCTGCAATTTAGAGGTCTTTCAAAACCTCATGGGCTGTTAAGCAGAACACCAATTTAAGTTATGTACGTTAAAGTGCAGCATAAAAACATTGACAACTTAGCTGTCGATTAATTCATTTGTCATTTATTTGCGTATTCAAATTTGTGGTTTATTATTATTGTTTTTGATTATTATTTATGAGATTTCAGCCTTGATTCAACTTTAACCAGTTCTTCAAAACTACTGCAACTCAAGCTAATTTTTTATTTGTAGGTATAATGAAGGTTTTAATTCAATTATAAGAGTAATGTTTGGTTTTAACAGATTATTTTGTTATTTCTGAACTTTAAATTTTACAATGAGTAACCGCAGGAAAACAGTTCATAATCAAGGAAGAAAAATTATTTATAGTGTGTATAAGTTTAGGACAGAAGAAAAGAATGGCATGCCTAAATGGCATGCCTGTCATTCCTATAAATAATTTACAAGAACAAGTAGCAACAGCAACTGGAGTTGGACTAAACACAGTCAAACGAATTATTTCAGAAGCGAAGAGCAAACCGGAGGGTGGCAAATTTGTATCACCAAGGAAGAAAATTAATAAGAGAAGTCCTAAATCTAATGTGGGCCAATTTGAGGATTGTGGTAGTAATTTTATGATTTTTTAGATTAAATTTTTATGAAATATGCATTTTAAAAAAATAATAAGAGGACAGTATTTTAGCTGCCAAGAGTTTTAAAAAATTTACCCTGTCTATTTTTATCCGTACACGCACGGAAACATGACACACGAAAAGAACAATACACCAAAAAAGTTATAGGTTTCGCATACAAACATTGCAGTTTTATAATTTATATTATGTTGATAAATTACTGGTTATGCAATCCACATAGCTAGTGGTTGAGTTAATTCGGAATACTGTAGTGTAACCGACCTGAAGGCTGACCAAACGCCCTCTATGAACG
Organism: Platerodrilus igneus; assembly: GCA_036346225.1. Taxonomy (NCBI): domain Eukaryota; kingdom Metazoa; phylum Arthropoda; class Insecta; order Coleoptera; family Lycidae; genus Platerodrilus; species Platerodrilus igneus. Next base: position 1,363,204 of record JARFIW010000624.1, on the reverse strand, counting down.
GCACACCGGGCTCCATGATCTAACATCTAGTGGCAGTGGCTCGACACCTACATTGTGTTGTTATAATGTAACCCAAATTCACACTGCGAAGATGGCGTTAAGGCGGGAAGGTTTGAAATAAAACTACAGTATTTTCCTAACTGAATTTTAATCAAAATAATAACCCCTAAATAGGTCATTGGCATGAGCGTTAAGAAAATTGAAATTCAAAGGAAACAGTGCCGTACTCAACCTGGGCGATTGGGGAAAGAGCACGGCAGAGAAAACCCCAAACTGCCCTCACACTTCCAACTGCATTTGGCGCATCTCGACAAGGATGGGTAACGTACATGTCCCCAGATCACCAACATTGAATTTAACGGGATGTCAACTGCTACCCAGGCAAATCTCACGTGACAACTGAAGAAACGTTAGTGTAAACCAGCTAGTCTTTTCTGGTAGGTACTGAGATCGGCGAGGCCAATACTACCCAGCTAAAGTTGAAGAGGGGGAACACCAGGAAGATGACCTGCACCTTGACTACCAATGTTCCCACCCGCACGGACATAAAAAGTTAGTAATATTCAACAAGGCTCGATCATACGCGCCCAGATACATACATTAACAGTTTCCAGCCGGTGTTACAAAATATTTCACAAAGGCTAGCCGACTTCCTATTATTTGCAAGAGTACAACTACAAGTACCATGACAAAGACGACATGAAATCGCTGAAATGAACTTATGGTATGATTGCACATAGTTAAAAAGGCGCTGGTTATTTACTAAACTATCTCCAACATAGTCATCAATGCAAACGCGTAAGGCACGTGAAGGTCGGTCATACCAGAGGTTCAATCTAATTATATCACAACAATTATCACAAACGTTAAATACTAGTTAATTATATAGGAACATCGGCTAGATAATAGGATATACAAGAACAACAAAATATATAAATAACTTTAAACCGAGATATGAGCAATGCAGTGGAATATGTGATTAATAATCTGAAATAAAATAATTACACATAAAATAAAACATGTAGGAAGTAAAACATATCAAGATTTGATAGCACAAAATATAAAGCCCAGATTCAGGCGTTAAATTTTTATATAAAAGCATGTGAGTTTATACATAAAAGCTGGTGAGCAAACGTTAAAAATGATTCATTATGATTGCAGCGGTCAAAACATACCTTTGGAAAAATTAAACAACATCGTGACATTGTAAAGTTACAACCAAAAATATACACTACATCGTTATGGCTAAATTCAATTACTATCGTAAAATCAAAGCAGATTATTAAATACTAAATAAACATTATTTCAAATAAACAAACATTAGTTTTGGTCGTCCAAACAAATAACACTCATTTATACATAAATAATTTCAATAAAATTGTAAATCGACAGGAAAAGTATAGCTTACACCTGATAAGTAAAACAAATGGCAAAATTCAGAGACAAAAGCAACATATTAATATTGCTATGTTTAAACAAGAATTGGAATTATCGTCTCCGACGTTGGGCTGTCTTATTAATATTGCTATAAATCTCCCTCCAGGAACTTAACTGGATTTTATCTTGAACCTACCTTGTCGACCAATAACAAAATTTGATATGTTACCGCCTTACTCGTTATCAATTTCGTATTCAACTTATAGCTCCTCTTTGATTGTTTAAATTATCAAATCATTCCCATTAACTTTATCTTATGACCTCGACTAGCATTTATTTGGAATTATAAAATTCAGTTAATTTGATTCTATATAATGAAACAAATATTATGTACAGTTTTTGTAAATTATTTAAAATACACTTTTCAATTAATTAATGTTGTAAATCTCATTTATAAAAAATCATATACTTTTTAATCAAATCCAAAGTCACCAAAAAACCTATTATTTTTATAAAAGAAGAAGTGTGGAACGTTCAAAACCTTTTATCATATCACGCACTTTATACGTATGCAAGTCCTCTTTTTGTTGACTTTTTCACATTCATTTATATTAAGCAAATACAATATTGAAATAAAAAAAATAGAAAAATAATGTCTTATAACTAAAAATCTAACCTGGTCTATTTTCTTCGCATTGACGAATCCATAATCAGCTAATATTTCCCATGCATTAAGCCATCCATTTGAATAAAAATTATCTTCCCCCAATTCAGAATTATTACATGCCCATTCGAAATATTGTCTATCCACACGCTTGAACCATTGCATTTAAATTGTTGCCATCACCCTCTGGACTACCATTATTAACTTATACTTATGCACCCCAAATTATTGTCATCTCATTCAGACTTATTACTTCTTATCAATCTCCCCAAACTTGGAATACCATCTATTCTCAGAATATTGTATTATTCTCCCCGGACTCAGAATTGTAATTTTTTCTCCACGGCTTCAGAAGTCCTATTATTATTGTTTTAGTTTAAAATAAAATTCCCCAAAATCTACTTACGTTTAATCGGCAATCGTAATTTTCATCTTAGTCGCACTTATACAATTTTTCACTTTAAATTATTACGTATCTCACTTTGTCTCAGAGTGGCGCACCTCGGTCTTTGTTGAGTTGAAATGAGTTCGTTATCACTGTGCCTGTTAATATATCATTGACCTCCTACTCCGTCAGTGGGTATGGTCTACAAACTCGTCGCTAATTATAACCAATCAAATCTTTTTGCATTTAAAGTAGTTTCTGATGTAATTTTCTATGCTTTCAAATAATTGTGGCCTGCTCGCAGGTGCTTCGTTATCAAACATGCGGTGTTTTGACGAATCTAATCGCTTTTCCATAAACAACTGATGCAATTCGACTTTTAATTTTCATATATGCATGTTATTTACGCAATTTTTAATCTCCTTTCTTATTAAAAATGGTTAACTATTTTGTACGCATTTACACTATGCTCCTTGAAGCTCTATTTCTTATCTCCGTATTAACCTAATTGTTTGGAACTCTTTTGAATGCGTGTTTAATTACACTTTATTATGTTTACTTACAAAATATGCGTGCTTCCACTGAAAATATCATTATTTGCCTTACCTAAATTAACTAAAACTCTATCTACATGGTGTTAAATATTTACTATCTACTTAATGCCTGTCTTCCTTATTCCTACGCTAACTATGCGTCTTCCTATGTCTATCTGCGTCGCTTAAAACTTTTTATACTTTATATACAGGGTGTTGACTGCTTACTATTTACAAACTATCTCCATTTCTCAATTCTTTTAATAAATAAATGCAGTTTTCTGCTTCCTATGATGATTTCTCATTTCTAAACGACCTTTACTATAAAGTACACCCTTAAACAACCCCTTATCACAGCAATATATATATATATATATATATATATATATATATTAATAGAGGTATGGCCCGCGTTGGGCGTCGCTGAAAGAGTGCTGTGACGTCTCGCGTTGAATGCGCCGCTAAAAGAGTGCTGTGGTAACGCCGCGTTGAGAGCGTCACTAAAAAAGTGCTGCAATACAGATACAGCAATTTGTAAAACTTGAAATTGTTCATTCACCTTCCTTTCTAACTTTGCTTGGCTAGTTCAACGGAATTGTCAGAGTTTTCAAAATGAAATTAAACATAGCAATATCACAAAGCATTTATACCGTATGAAATATTTTCTCTCATACAAAAGCATATAGAACATTTACAATATCTTTTCTTTCAAACAGAAAATCATTTCTAAGAAGTTTTTATTATAAACAAATGTTCCTTACCTTATTTTGAATTTACAGAACTAAATTTCTTCTTTAATTTTACCTGACTTTGTTTATTCCCACGCTTGTATGGTTTGTTTGGCCAAAAATCCTTGACAGATAAACTATTAAAAGATCAGAGTACTTCGAACTCTGAACACAAACTTTTCTGCTAAAAATCCTCACAAAAAGAAATATTAAGACTATCTTAAACTGTCTTAAACTAAACGACAAAATTCAAATATCAGTTACAAAAAAATTATACTTGCAAAAATCCACGAAGCGTTTTTTATCCAACTCATAATTAAATATTTTCTTATTTTGAATTGACGTCCAAATGATCATACAATATATGCATAAAATTTCCATTTAGAGACAGCAGTTACGAATTTTCTTATTTGCTTATGTCTTACTTTGAATTATTTAATAAAATTTTTAAAATAGCGTTATACTGAAGAATTTTCCTTCTTCATTGTATTTAATAATTTCCATTTTTTATGTAAGTTACGTTTAAAAACATCACTTCTATATTCATTGTAAAATTGTAGTTATTAAATTACAGTATGCTTACTGCATACTTCAAATATTATCTTCGGAAAGCAACAGCTCGCGACTTAAATCAAAAAAACATTTCGTGATCGAGTTTAAGAATCGAGTGAATGACTTAATAAATGCTTTCTTATTTATTTATTTCCAGAATGTAGTAGAGTTTGCGCGATTCCATTCTAAATAATAAACGTATATCTTACGTAATTTCCTTAAAAATCCTCATTAGAGTTCAAATTTGTTGAATTTTATTACCTCATTATCTCGTTCCAGGTAGTAGTAAGGTGCGCTGTTTGTCCTACTCTAACACATACGATTATTGTGGCGTCGCATACTGATGCGAAAGATAATCAATTTTTATGTTATTTTATGGATTTTTTCGTGTTCCGGCCGTATTTTGAAATAAGTGTTTCATTTATTAATTAGTTCATACGAATTTGAGGTATTTGTTCTCAATTCTTCTCGAATTTTCAAGAACATGTTTTATTTAAAATGTTTCTATGTTATACAAAGGATATTATTTCAAACTTTAATTGTTTTTTAATGCAAAATGCATAAAGCTAGTGCTATTTACAGCAAATAAAAAGCATTTTTATCAAAAATGTATTAATAATTAATAAGTGAAAATAAATGACTTTGTATTTATCTTAAAATGATCGATTTGCGGTCGCTTTGAATGCGTTTTAAGGTATCTTAACGATTAATTATTCTTACTATGCTGCTTACATTATTTACTATGCATTTACAATACGCCTATATCATACAGGGTGATTATTTATACACGAGCCATTGCATTTTTAGTTTGTACATTTTATTGAATAAAAGTACGCATATACAGGACAACGAATTTAGAGAAATTTCTATTTTTCTGGATTCTATTATATTTTAGCGGGATTTGTTTGTAGAATTTGGGTTTCAATGACTTCTCGTGATCCCTTATCACGTCAATATATATATATATATAATGCTGTGATAAGGGGTTGTTAAGGGGTGAATTGAGTAGTAAGGGTCGGGTAGTAGCTGTAAATAGCAATGGGAATCAGAAAACTGCATTTATTTAGCAGGAAAATAAATAATTCGCACATTATGTAGATAGCAAGCATTTACCACCCTGTATATAGACCGTAATTAACTTTAATCAATGCCAGTAGGCATATCTTACAATAATAGAACGCGTATTTAGCAGAGAAATAATCATACATGTAATTAAACTACGTTGAGAAGTGTTCTACAAGTTTATAAAATAAATACGCAGAAGATAAGGTAAAACTTAATAAATCTTTATGCAATTACGCTGAAAGAATAAGCGCTTTGATAAGAAAACGCACTTTCAAATATCAGTTTAAATAAATATATGAACGAAAACAGCAATCGTGTTACACCATTTATTTTGTATAATTCTCCAAAAGCTTTATCTATACAAAACAACAGACGTAACTTAAAAGTCCGGCCACGATAACAATACTAAATAACACCATGATACGAAAATCCAAAATAGTTTCATCAGAAATCAGCTTGAAAATACTAAGAATGTTAAAAACAAACGTGGTTGGTTGCAACACTTCGTAAGGCTGCTTAAAAACCAATTCAAATGTAGTGGGAAAAAGCTATATAATGCCCACAGGTGATAAGAAACAGTCAGTCTCAACTTGAAGCGCGTCGAATCCACAACACTTTTAAGCAAATATTTACGCGTCAGATAAATAAAATTTATATTATTGTGAAAATAGTGCTGTATAAGAATTACATGAAAAAGCTTTTGCCGTTTTTGCAGAAAACGTGAGTAGAAATTAGTTAATTAATTTAAATTAAATATTTATAATGATATAGGGCTTCTGGTCCAATTCTAATAGACTCCTGGTCTACTTCTAATCCGCGTATAAAACAATTCTGGTCCAATTCTAATCCGCGTCTGACTTCTAAGACAATTCTAATCCAAGATACTGTCTGCTGTGCAGAAATTTATAATACTAAGAAACACACGAAGTCCAAGTGGTGTTTAAGGCGTATACAGAGAAATATAGAATAAAGCAAGCAGTGATTTTGGAAACAAAGGGTAATCGTACTGAATTATTGGTTCAAACATAAGGAGTATAAAGCAGAGCATTGGTTTTCGATTAAAGATAATAAGGGGGCGTTGATTCACAACACGAAACAACTTATCAGGAGATTACAGGTCAGACCTACCTAGTTTTAAGGAATCTTTTCAAATTTAAATTTTAACACTGAATATTAATTTTCTCTAAAGTTTGTAAGGAGTCAACAGGAACATTGAATACGTTGAAACTTACGTAAAAATCAAAAGGTCTCAAACGTTCCAGATTTTTTTGAAAGAGTGTCGTTTTTGGTGACTTTAAATTAAGTAAAAAAGGATATAAATTTTGGGATAAATAATCCATATAATATTAATTGATTGAAGGGTGTATTTAAAAAATTACAAAAATTGTGAAGTGTAAATATTCTTTCCTTTCATTATATGAATGTTGATTGACTTCGTTTTATCAATTCAAAAAGGCAATCATAAAGGGGTAAATGAAAATTGATCATCGTAACGTTGTGCACTCTGTGTAAATTAAAAAGAGCTAGCCGTGGCAAAATAAAATTAGAAAATTTGAGAGCGGTGGCGTTCAGTTGGACGGTTAGCACATCGGCGTACGGTGTTGTCATATCAATATTTAAATGACGCAACAAGGGGGGGGAGAAATACATAGTAATATGTTATCGTGTAATTCGTAAATATATAAGGTCATAAGTCAAGCTCGGGGTTAGAGTAATAACTTACGAGAAAGTCTATTAGGCAGTTTAGATAATTATGGTATTTTAAATAATTAATTTAGAGCTTAGTCAACGTATAATAATGTAGGGTTAATTTAATTTTAGGTATATTTATTTAGAAATGACGTAGCATAATATTTATTGTAAGATAGGGCATTAATGATTAGAATACCACTTTTAATTTTTATTTAAGGCATTATACGAAAACATAAAAGCTTTTCATATTTGTTGAAATAGGAATATTATTTTTAAGGGTAAAATCAGAAACGTTTCAAAGCATACTGTACAAACTAAAAGGGGGCGCTATTTCAAGATAACACGTTACGATAAACAGGTCTATAAAACTTAATATGTTACAAGAAAAAAAGACCGTTGGAAGTTAGCATAGTCAATATATAACAAGGACAGAATAGAGAACATTAGGGCGAAAAAGCAGTATGTTTGTATAAGATATCGATTTTAGTAATAAAGGTAGTATCGGAGGAAAGCTAAAAGCAAATGTCATGGAGGAACAAGTACGGAGCAGAAACGCATGAATACAAGTGAGAAACAGAGATTTAATTATAGATGTAGTATAGGAGGGAGACGATGAACAAACTTATTTTGGAGAGGGAAACAAAATCAATAATTTCTAGGAATATTATAAGCAGACGCGCATCGACTGAAAGCAAGGGAGAAATTGAGCGAGGTGATTGCTTTGTTTTTGGATTTTATTTTTAATGATATCTACTCTGTCTAACCTACAAACCCACTTTGGTAAAGATTTTTATTTGCAGCATGTGATACATCCATTAAAATGAAGGCAGCTTCATCTTTTATCATTAGTTTTCTTTATTTTTAATTTTCCTGGAGATAAATTTAATAACTTTTTTTTTAATGTTTAAACTTCAAATACTTCCATATCGTTTATCATAGTCGGTCAAATGTTTTTAAATAGCAATAAAATTGTTTAAATTCACTTCATATTTTCGTAAACTGTCAACTTTAAATTGAAAATAGGGTTTACTAACAAATTCGGTTCATTAAAATTTGTCTTGAAGGTTACTAAAAATTCTAATTTTTTTATTCTACTTCAAACTATAGAAATTTCACGTTCGTCCTATACCAATTTTTATTCATTTTATCACATACATTTTAAAAACAGGCATTCAGATTTTGCCATTTATGGAAAAAACCGCTTCCGACAGTATGACTACCATCTAAAAGCATAAATTGCTTTTGATAAAAAATGCATTTTTTAATTACTAGTTAAGATGTCCGAGTATCTGCTCAAACAGCTCAGGAAAAGCATCAGCTCTACCAAATCTATGTATAATGGACAACTGTTGTTGCTAAGCTAAAACACGTACACTAACAGCATTAGCATCCTAATTCCTATCTGCTAGAAACGTCTTAAGTTGTTGGTTAACAGTACAATACACTGTAGTTATACCGAGGCAAATCAAATTAAAAACACCCGTATGCATTAATTAAATTTGCCTTCTTTGGCATAAGAAATAATATTATCAGTTACACAAATTAAAAATATATTATTTATATGAATTACAATAACAATGTAAATATAGATAAAATGCAATTTAATATAAAGATTAATGATAAAAATCTCAAAGTACATAACAAACAAAAGTAAAATAAATCACAGACAACAAAAATTTATTTATTTATAAGAACTGTAGCTACATAAAAAACTTAGACATTTTAAATTTAATTTCTTCTTTTTATAGCAGCAAATTTATCAATAGTTTCATTAGCATACAATTTATTGGAAATATGTTCTATTGCTATTAATGATAAATTAACCACATGATCTCAGAACGCTTTTAAATTAAATACAAGAAAATGAACGTTCGCTTGCTGTAAACATCGGTAATGTTAATGATATGCATAATGCTATGCACATATTAGCAAAGGTTAAATCTAAATTATTATTATATATGCGCCGTCATGAAATTAAAGTATTTTGAAAATTACTCATTATGAATACATTTTAAATTATAATAATTCATTATGAATTTCTATTCAATTACTATCTTGATTATCTTTATCTTTTAAAGGATTTCCTAACCCATTGATTCCTCTGAATATTTTTAAAATTTTGAAAATTGTAAAAAAATTAGAAAAACCCCTGTAGTATTGTAACTGCTCATATCTATATAGTAAGGGAATACAGATATCTGTGTAAAACAAAAAAAATAGGAGAAATAGGGCAGGATATGTTCTAAGGCATTTTTGGGATATAGTGTGGGATATACTACAAGCAGGGATAAGAAAAAAAGAGATAGAGGTAGACCTATATCAGACTATTGCAAGAGTGAAAGATGCAGACTGTGGAAACTTCAGGGAAATGTGTAGGTTAGCTCAGAATAGGAAACAATGAGGAAGCACGTCTAACCAGTTTCAGGACTGAAGACTTAATGATGATCTATTTTGTAAAGAATTAAGCTCTGTATCCTACCCTGTTATAATTTTTTTTTAAATAATAGGTGAGGTTCGTTTGGTGTTTCATATGTATGTTTGTTTACTGTCAAGACAGCCAAAATTAATTCATTTGATACTAGCGACCCTTGACTTTGACAAAGAAAGAAAATGTCATTTTCAAAATATTTTTTACTGTAAAGCAGTAGAAAATTGCTAAAAACATCTATTAAAGTTATGTGGCGTCGCAAACACACCTACTATTTAGTTGATCATTTGTGACGTGTGAGAATAATACTTGTAAGTTGGTTTATTTTGATTATTTATTGTTGACCTAAACATTGTTATATTTAACAGGTAAACTTTAGCTTATGGTGTCAATTTAGAATAAAATTTATACACTGCTCAAAGTTTAATTATACCCACTGCCCCTCAACAATGTTCATAGTTATTCTTCTAAAAATTCTTTCAATTCAAGTTATATTCCTAGAGCACTCAATTCCCTAGATGTTTCTAATAATTTATCAAACTCCCATACCCTCGCTATAATTTTACAAGTAATCATTAAAGTATGCATTTCTAATAATGCAACTGAAATATTTCTCTACAGATTTAAGTATTTTACTAATTACACATATTTTCCATAACATTTCAGGCCACATAATGAAAAACATTCGGATTCTTTAATTTTTATACATAAGTAATTTTATCTTTGGTTCTTCTCAAAGACAATGCTTCATTAACTTTCCAGTTTTTAATCATAATCGGCATAAAGTGTCTATTCATCATTCTAATCTGTCATAAGTTAGTTCAATCCAATGCAAAAGATTATACATTTTTTAGTAATACCATATAGTTTTATAATTTACTTTTATCACACTAAACTATTAATTTAGTGAATGAGTAAAACAGGGAAAGTAAAATGTTCTGGGGTTTATACCTAAAATATTGCATTGTAATCAATTGCATTTACATCTAATATTGAGTATACTCTCATAAGCTGCCTCATTTTTGATGTCTAAATTTCAATTCTTCTACAAGTCCGGCAGCAGCTGGATGCATAAACAGTAACATTGATAAAATTTAAAAATGTTCTATGCTACCATTTTTTTTCTACACAAATAAATCTTACAATTATTGTCACTTGTTTAGTTTTGTTGATGCCCGAGGGGCAGCCTAATATAATAAACAAATATTTTGCATTTCTCATGAATTTAAAATATATCTTGACAAAAAATTTTTAATTTAATTTTGACTGCCGTTTTTTAAATAATGGGCTGTCACTTTCGTTGCTGTAAATGATTGGCAATTCACTAACAAATATTGTCAACACTTCAATAAGTTTCAGAAAATTTCAGTTATTATTAGCAAGTAAATCCTGTGGTTTACCTTTTAATGAATGACATTGTTTACATAAATATTTAATCACTTTCTACTATAGAATTAAGTGCAAATATTGTTTTTCAAATTCTTACAATTTTTTATTTTGCCTGCCAATTGTCATATTCTTTAATGTCTTTTTAAAGGTAATCCATTGTCTGTAATTTTTAAAATGAGCTTCAGAAGTGTTGTGAGGGTATAACACTTTTTTTGCTAATTTAAAAATGTAGCGATTAGTGTACTCAATTTACTGCCGATTGAATAAGTACTAAATAGTTTACAACAATAACAGAGTACACTATTATACATTTTAGAGTAGATCACTCCTCTTCTGTGGGCTAGTTCGGAATTTATCAATTTCTGTAATAATATTCATTGTTGAATTTTTTTAATTATTTTTAAGGTATTCAATAGTAATTAATGATGCTGCCACACCCTTTTAACTGTTGTTTGTCTTCTAATATGTTAGTTTGTAGACGACTAATATGCTTAGGATTTTCATACAAAATTGTAAATCTCAATGAAATAGGGCATAATATTAGAAAACGATAGAAGAAACATGATATTTATTATAAGCAACTACAAGCATGGGATGGGCAATATTCTCGAATTATGGTAATTGCGTGAAAGCATTTACTGGAAAACTATTATTTTGGCAAATGTCTAAGTGTTGGGGGATCTTGGCAGCCACAGGTTGCTTAACCTCCTTCAATAAATCTCAGTGAAATAGGGCATAATATTAGAAAACAATATAAGGGGAACCGAGCTGTATTGCTGTGAGAATTTCAGGGAACTATGTAGGTTAGTTTAGAAAATAAATAAGTGCAGGTACATGTCCAACCAGTTTTAAGACTGGAAACCCAATGACGAAAAAATAAGCGCAGATAAATCTGATGAGTATTATAAACAACTAGTTGTTTGTTGTGAAATATCTGCAACTAATGTTGACTGTGCGAAAAGATATATTGGAAAAAATATTAAATCAGTAAATGTTCAAGTGCTGGGGACACTTGGCAGCCACAGGCTGCTTACCCCCCTTCGCAACCACTGAATGTCGGAGAAATAGGGTATATAATTGTAAAACAATAGAAGGGGACCGAACTGCATCTAACAAGAAAGAACGGCGCCTATGATGAAAGACAACAAACATAGAACAAAAAGTTGTTGAAAGCGTATGTGTGGAGCACAGCACATACAGTATGCCTACGAAATACTAGCAGTTTGAAAAGTAGACAGAAGAACAGTAGTAGCCTTTGAAATGCTGTGCTTCAGATGTATGAGGATGGACAGACAAAGGTAATAACAAATAGGTTATAGAAACAGTAAGGGAACAAGGATATCTTTCGGAAAAAATATGAGAAATAGAAGGGCAGAATACGTTCTAAAGCATTTTTGGGGAATAGTATGGGATACATGACAAGCAGAGATAGGAAAAAAGAGGTGGATGTAGACCTAGATCAGATAGTGATAGATGCAGACTGTGCAAATTTCGGGGAAATCTGTAGGTTAGTTCAGAATAGGAAACAATGATGGTACGCGTCTAACCAGTTTCAGGACTGAAGACCCAATGATGATGATGATGATTTTTATTGTCTGTGAACTACTGATGAGGGCTATTTTAGTCAAAGTGCTAAATTTTCGAGTAGTATCAATAATACGTAATTACATAATATTTGATGCAATTTTTTGTCATTTCTTTCCTAATCTTCATCAGATATTGCTAAATTATTGTATGGCTTGTTTTCTTGATTATGATTTGTATAAATTTGATGGTGAATTTTGGAAGCTAAAGAACGCTATTGCTTTCTCTGCTGTTGAACTTTTCTTTGGATGAAATAAATGTTTGTTCATAATTTGTATCCGTAAGATAGACGCAAAAGGAAATAGCAGTACAAGACAAAAATTTCCTAATACTGACCATTTGTTTTTCGCACTATTTTTAGTTGTCTTTCGTTTCTTAATTTCATGTTCAGAAGGTTTATTTTTCATCATCTTAATATCAAAATTAATAAAACAATATAAAAAATTTGAATGAAGATCGACAAAAGTAATAAAATGCTGTTTCTTTGAAGATATTTATTTTTAAGTTAAAACAACATAATATTTTGAATTCACACCTGAACTTTATTAAAATGCTGAATGTTTATAATTCTTGCTGAACAAAAATCATTTATAAAACAGTTTATTGCTACTCATTAATATAAAATATAAACAATTCAACTTCTTAAATTATACATTACACTAGAAAAATGCACAACAATAACACTGCAAAAAATAAACATTTAATACAACACACTTATCCGCTAATAACTATAAAGGTGGAAGCAGATAAAAGTAAATTAAACAATACACTCAACTACACATTACACCATTCAATTGTTCTTAATCGATTTGAATACTTTAAAAATCTATAACTAAGAAATGGCTACACCTGTTACAATGTCATTTTGAAGAAAAGTGTGGGTTAATTTACGTGTTACTTGCATATGTTAGAAAATAGCTATGCTGTTTTATATAAGGGATTTCCCTAATTAGTCGAAAAAGAGTAAACCTATTAAACTAACTTTTCCAAATTCTTTTATTAATTTATTTTATTTAACACGTATAAGTCAAAGCAATGAATCACATTTAGTTCCAAGATAAAAGTATAAATGATAAGTTACTAAGAATCTAAAAAGTCTTAGATACTTAACTTTATGATAGTCTACAAAATCTTGTGTGTTATAGAACATATTGTCAAGAAGGAACTTTGTGATTGTTTTCTTGAATTTAATTATATGTAGCTCTTTAATACCAGAATGTAAAGCAGTATAAAATTTGCATATATAATAGTTTGTACCAAGTTTCTTGTTAATCTGTGATACAATACTACTATACTGTTTTTACGTGTATTAAAATTATGAGGTCAGAACATCTATCTCTGAATTTTTTATGTAAACTAAGCATTGTAAAATACATAAACAAAGGCATGTGGAATTTGTAAGTTTATAAAATGTCTAGTCAATACTCATATGGCTCATCTCAGTAATAGAAAAATTCGTTCACTGTAAGTACAATGTCCCCCAACCTCAACTGCATAAGCTAGGTGAAATTAAAACATTGCAAAATAACAGGTCTTTAGAAAGTGAAAGGATGAAGAATTTTTAAGATTTAATACAGTAAATTGTTTACAAATATTGCTTAGATTATTGCAATGCTTATCCCAACTAAACGCCGAATAAAATGTAACAATCAAAAATTTCACGGTGTCCCTTGAGGCGAGTAATCTTCTAGTGAGCAAAGCATTTCTTCAATTTTATCATTATTTAAAGCATAGCTTATTTTAAAGGAACCATTCCTGGAACGTATTTACAGTTGTGATACTCATTTTCAACAGGTATTCAATATTGTTACCAAGGTGAAAGAGGCTCGTATCATCAGCACGGAGAATAATGTCACATTGTAACCGAATGAGATGTCATTTATGAAACACAGAAACAAGAGTGGTCCAAGTATTGAGCCCTGCGGCACTTCAAAAAGAACTACTACTTTGTGAGAATACATTTTATTATAATATACAATCTCATTTGTTATTTAAGTAGATTTTTATAAGTTTAATACCATCATAGCTTTACTCATACCATAAAATTTAGTTAGCAAATCCTTACAACTTTAAAAGAGGTCGATATTTTATCTACCATGTAACAATGGCATTTACCGTAGAGCTATTTCTGCAAAAATCAAACTGTTGATCGCATAACAGATGATGTCTCAAAAAATGATGCCACTCGATCTTTAAATACTTAAACTTTTTCCGAAAATCGGAAGTACAGAAATCGAACGCAGTATTCAACTGCATTTTTCAGACCCTTTTACGAAGCTATCACTTCAGCAGTTTTTAAGAAACTTAGACGCCCTAATACAATGATTTAATAATTTTGTTAAAGGAATATAAATGATATTTATTGCTAATTCAATTAAAGATGGGTTTAGATTAATAATATCTTTAACACTTGCACTTTTCAAACCCATAATATCTGTTGAATGAGGCTTTTTGAAATATAAGTTTAATTTTAAGTTCCGAACCATTAAGTATGCAAAAAAACGATATCTCCCTCCCTACCTTCCTTAAACTGTAAACTTGTTTAAAATATGCTGTATCAAGTTAATAAAACACAAATCATTAAAACCTATAGTGTATCAATTTGTAGCAGGACTATCAATGACTGCCTATTCATATTAATTAATTTCCATTTGACATTATTCTTAGCTTGTAGTATATAGTTTTAATAAGCAACCATTTTTGCTTTTTTAAAAGCATTTCTATACTCCAATTTTATCTCATTTATGTAAACAAGTGCTCGCTACGATAAAATGAATAAGCGTGAAGCAAAAATTCATAATTAAGAGGCATGTTATTTAAACCGTTGTTAAACCATTTAATACTTGTGACATAGTTATTAGTAAATTTATCCATTTTGTAGGAAAAGTATGTGTTTTGCATTGACAAATAGTTTTTCAAACATATCGAACCCTTTGTCGATGCTCAAATTCCCATCATCAACAAAACTCCAATCAACATGTTCAAGATTTAAATTTTCCATAAATGGTGTACGGCATAATCTATGGTGTATATTTGAGATATATTTAAAATTATGCTTAACTTGTAATAACAAGTCAAAATTATTGGAAAGTCCTGTATTTATAGCCATGGAAGATTGGTAAAATATTATTTAGAACAAGCAGCACTATTATTTATAGGGTAAAAACTGTAGACTACAAAGAAATCAATAGGGTAAATGGCATCCTTGTCATTTGCACCAAAATGTACACCGAAATCCCCACATGTAAGTAAATTTCCTAGGTTTAGATTATGCAATTCCATAAAAAAACCTTATGAAATGTTTCACAAAATACTTTGAGATACCCTTTAACTGATGATCTGTAGGTAGTGATGACTGTTAGATCAACATATTTCATATAAACAGCAGCAAGTCCAAAACGTATTTCAATTGAATGTTAATTTAAAAAAATCAAGTTTAACTGCATTAAATATAGCATTAGGTTTAGCAAAAACACCAACTCGACCCTAATCATGTCCCCTTCCACAATATCTTGATCTTGGCACTAGATTATGAATATGAGAGTGTTGCAATTCATTCTGATTCAAGTTAATTTCATTTAAAAATAAGATGTCACATTTCATCTGATTGGCAATAAAAAATGCCTCCAGATCATTCGTTTTATTGAAAAGTAGTTGAATATTAATTGAAAATGTATTTATAATAAAACCTTTTTTAAATTCCTTAATATGCTCAGCGTTATTTACTGTATGGTCTAAATTTGTTGCAAATCCACACTACTATTTTACTTTACTAAGCGGTTTTACAAGTATTTCGCCCATAAATGTTGGCATAAAACCTTCTTGTTTATGGTTACTTTAAATGCTTTCTAATCCTTGAACTTTGTATGAATGTTTTCAACCCCCACTTAATGTTTATCAAGATAGTTTGAATTCTTCTAATTTGCAAGAACGATCCACTATAGACACATATCAACATCGAGTTAACTACTTCCTAAATTTCCGATTTACTGTTGTTCCCATATAATATAGATGCTTTATTCAGGATGTTGCAAGATGCAGTTAGTCTGGGTTGAAACCCTTATGCTGATTACTAACAGGTAGTTCAAGAACTGTTGTTATTTACTTGTTTGTCTAAATTTACTATATTATGCATAGTTGAATGCTATGCATTTTTAAGCAACACTATAGAGATTTTTGAGCTAGGTTTGCATGTGTTAGCTACCGCACCAAACGAATTATTTAACACGGCCACTTGTTTTTTCAGCTTGATCTTGATGATACCGCTAAACGTCTGATCAAATGGAGCTGGTGTTTCTACAGAGTTTAACTTGACAGCTTATTGATTTCTTACCCCAATTTTTATCTTTATAATCTGATTTTCATACTGTAGACCAGTGATTCTCAAAGACTGTGCTGCAGCATTTTTGTGTGCTGCCAGTTACATATCCCCCATATTAATATATATATATATATATATATATATATATATATATATTCTTATGCTCGCCCCCGCCTTTTTATTTATTTAATTATTTAATTTTATATAATATGCAAATATTTACTTTATATTCCGTGCTTTATCTACGTTTGGTTGGTTTAGAAAACAAAACTGTATTAATATGCCTCGACTATTTGAAAACTCGTTCTTCCCAGGGTATCCACCTACTTACCGTGGGTTCAGTGGTAAGTAGATGTGCAATGCACCAACCAAACAGCACTACCTTTATTTTTGTACCTGTGATCTTTTACTTGTATATGCCAAATTTTTATATACAGATCCACGTAGCCTTGTGCCAAATTAATTAATATTACCAATTTATGACTTTGACGTTCAAAACACACAGTACTCACCTGTTTTACACTTCGCCGTCGGCCTCTATGAAAACTGGCTCAAAAATCTCACTCGCCGTATGCGTCTTTACAATGCGTGGCACTATCACTATGAAAGATCTGCTGTCCAGATTCCAGGTTTCTTTAAATTAATTTTGCTATCCCCAAATCTAAAATAAATATGACCAAATTTAGAATTTTGACTACCTTTTAATTTTACTTCCCCTGCGCTAATTTTCCTGATGTTGAATCTTCGTTACTCGTACTAATCCTCCTGTTACTCCAATGCTTTCCTTTTTCAAATCAGCTCGTTCCAATTCACTGCTTTCTTCTTAAGTCCACTCTTTCCAATTCACTGCTATCCTCTAATTATCATTCAATACCATTCTATCCATAATACCATATCCAAATCTATTCCATTAATATCGCCTTCAGTTTCCTAAATCCCATTCAATGCCTTTCTGCCTTTATCAATCTCGTTCCAATATCCAACTATTTATTCCGCCTTTTTCAATCTCACTAATCCACTCTTATCACTTTATTACTTCGTCGTTACTATTATTTAATTATTTCTCTCGCTGATCAGTACTCTTCTGTATATCAATTAAACTCGTAAACTTTTCAAAAACATTTATTAACTCTTTATATTCAAAATATAGCGCAGTTTACAAAAATACGTCTTACTACCCAAAATATTTATAAATCGACCTCTTGTTTATCTTTTCCTAGGTGATTATTACAATTAAAATATGCCTACTCTTTAATACATTTTATACAAATTCCATCCAATAAAATCGTCCCAACAAGTTCGTGTCACTAATACCTTATAATCTTTCTTTTACACTTTACTATTTCATATATAAATGTTCAATCATTGGTCCCTAATACTGCATCACCCTTCAATCATATTTGACAATGTTTTTCACTTAAAATTTTGATATTACATGTTTGTCCAAAGGTTGATTCTACTAAAATAAGTGCCGAAATGTTACACATATAAACCTGGATCTGTGTGGTGAATAGTGGACTTTCTACAGACGCATCCGGTTTCTCGATTAGCAAATGTACATTCTATGGCTCATTAATATACAACTCAGTGTAAATCCTTGAATACTGTGCTTTATCACGTCATCAAGTCATTGTTTTTTACGTCTTGGCACTTATACTTTGACTAATATTTCAAATACTTTAACATTTGTGCTGTTTTAAAAACCGTCCGCCACTCTCCAATCGCCGTGCTAATATCTGTCCGCCACTCGTCAATTTTGTTAGTTAAATCCGTATTTAATTTCGTGTATGACTCTTCAATTTTGTTTGTTAAATTCGTTTGCAAACTCATCAGCAATCGCATTATATCCTGGTTTCCGGCGGTTTCAGCTACCTTGACCTCCTGTACCGTCGCCTGGTCCGTTTCCATGTTGATCACTTCCGGATCTACCTGCCTCACCTCCGTCTCCTGGACATCTCCCCCTGCGTCTATCTCCTCGTCTTGTGTCATGAATTCCGCGTCAACTCCGTATATCCTTCCTGATCTCGTTATCCGTTTCGTGTCCGCGTCCGTCATCTCTGCTGCCTATTTTTGAACTCCTCTTTCCTGAAAAAATATATAAACTACGGGCCCCACCTAATCTCGGTGTCCCGTATCCTACTACTATTTCTATCTAGCTTTCGATCTATCTAGCCCCACGTTGGGTTTGCCACCTTCTTTTGCTGCACCCCGCTCTTTTTCGCGCCTTATTTTTATTAATTTAATGATTTTTATATAATGTGCAAATATTTATTTTACGTTACGTACTTTAGCAACGTTTGGTTGGTTAATAAATCAAAAATGTTTTAAATATGCCTCGACTATATGAACTCTTTCTTTCCAGGGTATCCACCTACTTACCGTGGGTTCAGTGGTAAGTAGATGTGCAATGCCCAACCAAACTGCACTATCTTTTGTTTTAGTACCTTTTTATAATTTACTTTTGTATATGCCAAATTTTATATGATCCACGTAGCCTTGTGCCAAATTAATTACTACCACAAAATTTCTGACTTTGACGTTATATCACACAGTACTCACCTGTTCTATACGTCGTTAACGGCCTCTATGAATGCTGGCTCAAAATCCTACTCGCCGTATACGTCCTCACAAGGTTGCACTACCACTTTGAAAACTGCCATCTATCCTCCAGGTATCTTTGACTCAATTTTGCTGCGCCCAAATCTAAAATAAATATGACCCGAATTTAGAATACCCTTTTGTATTTACTTCCCCTGCGCTAATTCTTCCAGTGTTATTTCTTCTTTGACTCGTACGATTCCACCTTGCTACTCTTACGCTGTCTTCTAATTTTGCTTCTCTCGTTCTAAATCAATACTTCCGCCTTTAATCCGCTCGTTCCAAATCAATCCTTACTTCTCTTTAATCCGCTCGTTCCAAATCAATCCTCGCTTCTTTGTACCACTCAATGCCCCGCTACACATGAAACCATATCCAATTCAATCCTAATATATTCTTCACTCTTATAATTCCTATTCGATGCCTTCTGCCTATATCAATCTCGTTCCAATTCAATCTTATTTTCCGCCGGTTCGCTGTCGCCCTAATTCCAATCTTAACTTTTACTCGTCGCCGCTATTAATTATTTTTTCACTGTTGCTTATCTTTACTCTTCCTTTATAAATTAAACTCGTACAATTCAAACTCATTTATTTAATCTTCAAAAAATATTCAAAACAACTTAGCGCAGTTTATAAACACGTCTTATTACAAAAATATTTCGAAATCGACTCCCTTGTTTACTTATCCTAGGTGATAATTACAATATTAATCTGCCTACTCTTTATTACATAGTATATAAAAAACCATCCAATAACGTCGTATCACCAAGTTCGTGGCACTAATACCTTAAACTTTGTCTTTTGCACTTTCCTATTTTTATACATAATGTTTAATCATTGGTCCTAAATATCGCACAACCCTTCAATCATATTTGACACTGCTATTACTTGTAATTTTGATGTTACATGTTTGTCCAAAGGTTGATTCTAGTAAAAATAAATGCCGAAATGATACACATATGAACCTGGATCTGCGTGGTTGATAGTGGACATCCATAGACGCATCCGGTTTTCGGTTGGCAAATGTACGTTCAATGGCCTATTAAACTACAACTCAGTATAAAACCTTGAATACTGTGTGTTTTATCACGTCATCAAGTCATTATAATTTACGTCTTGGCACTTACATTTTAACTAACATTTCAAATACTTTAAAGTATGTAAAGTACGGCAAACATACATTTTTAAATTACGGGATCTGATATATGGCTCACTTTATTTGGCATACACTACCTTCAACACAAAACAACCTTTAGAACCCTTGTAGCTCCTACTGACACTACAATATATAGTTTTTAAGATGAAATGAAAACCCAACTTTTGTATGTAAAGTTGAATTACCATTTCAAATCGAACTAGTAATTGAAAACCACTAAAAGAACGGCTACATTCATTTGCATTCCAAATGTGGATTATTCTTCTCTATTAATAATATATATATATATATATATATATATGTATATATATATATATATATATATATATATACATATATATATATATTGCTGTGATACTTCACCAGCCCCTATGATGGGCACCATAAAATGCTGTGTTATCTCCGCCCCTCGGCTTGGGCGTACATAAAATGCGTTAATTTTCGCCCCACGATTTTGATCGACAAAAATGTCGTGTTATCTTTCCGTAGGAAAAAAACCTTTGTTATTCTCGCCCAACAAAATGCTATGATATTTTCTTATTTTTAGCCCCTACGTTTGGGCAGACCATAAAATGCAGTGTTATCCCCTTTTTATTAATTAAGCACTTGTAAAATGTTAAGTTATAGATTCTCTAGCTGATTCAATTAAATAAAGCAATTCCACAATACACAATATAACGATCAAATATTTACAACCTTTTTAAAATCTTCGCCTTTTTCAGAATATTTACATATGCCAGATTTAAGAAATTGAAGCCAGCAAAACGAGCCTTTTGTTATATTTAGAGCCTTTTGAAACGTTTCAAGATGCCTATTGCCTTTCATAAGTGTATCAAAGAAACCCCGGTTTTGTTGGCTCTTACATTATTGAATTCAACAGTTTACAGTAATAAAAAAGTCTAAGCCGCATGTACGGCTCACAACCAAACTTAGACATTAAGTTCAACAAATATTACTTACCTTTGTGTTAAATATTTGAAATTTAATTGTACGTGAAAATAATAAATAGTAATGTGTAAAAATTCGTATTTAAAGTCGAATATCTTGATTAATAATTGAAATATCAAAAAGTGAATAGCGTATTCGTATTCAGCGTAAAAAACTGGATAAGAATCACATATTATATGTCTTGTAACATCACGGGAACCGTGCAACGGACAGACAGACAGACCAACCGACAGACTAGACCATCTCATTAACCAAACTAAGTTTGGTTGATAAATTATATCAAAATATCTAACCTGGAGTGGTTCAGTAGTTTCTCTGCATCCCCAAGAGTTTTCGTGTCCAGTCTGAATGTTTAGAGTCGAATTTGGAAGTCGACATCAAAACCAAAATACTATCCAAATCGTTATTCAAAATCCCATAAGTTAATCCAATAAAAGGTTTTTCATCTCCGTAATTAACAAAGCAGTAATAGAACATTTACCGTGTCAGTAATTATCAAAATTAATTTAACAGGAGGTAATCTCCAAAGTCGCCTCCAGAGCCCTGTTTTATTTATTTTAGAAATTGTATAATTTTATTAAATCTGGTTTACTTACGTCTATGATAAATCGGCTTAATTACACAATTTTTACACTTTTTAAAAATACTTTTCACTTTACGTTTAACTGGTTACGTGAATAATTTAGCACTTTTGAGTATAGTGATGGCCCAGTTTCAAATGTATACTAACTCGTTGCTCAATTGTTATCGTATTTATAGGCCTTGCCCCTTTGTTTGCTATTCGTTGTTTTCACGTGTTGGGCGACACCATTTGTCTTATCTCTTGTGTACTCGGAAATTTTACCAATTGTGTAGTTCAAATAGTTGGAAGTACGCTCAAGTTGTCACGTATTCATTTATATAACATTACATTTAATTTAGAAATCCCAGGAATCTTCGTTCATTAAATCACATATCATGGTTGTTTGCTTATTCTAATCTAAACAGAAATAAATTTGGTGTTTGTTTATTTCTTAGTTAAATTGGATTTCTGAACAAATGTAATACTTTTATGTCACGTACGATTTATTCAGATAATGCATGATCTTAGCCTGCGTATATGATGATATATTTAACGCACTCGTTGAATATTTATCTAGCCAATTCATACAGGTTTCTTTCAGTTGATTTAAATTCGATGCATTTCATTACACTTTTAAATCTTATCTTTGCTCATAATTACTCTTGGATGTGCGTTTAATTTCTTGTACTGTTATATACAGTGTGCACTCAAGTAACAATATGTATAGTGACCTGTTTAATCTTATAATATCTGTAATTATGTGCTTTTGTTATTTGGAAGTTTCTTCTGTTTACTCTACGACCCCTATGACTTAACCTACCCCTAAATTAACCCTATAATTATAGCAATATATATATATATATATATATATATATATAATACTTTTTCTTTGTAGGTTTTTTTAGGTCTGCTGGATTTAAATAAATACTCTTTTTTATGGCCTAAATTTTCGCATATATTTTTTGTATGCTTGATCACAGGCTACAACTGTATTAACGCTTTATAAAGGATGAATAAAGATAAGAAAAACTTACAGTGAGGATGGTTGAAATTGACATCAGTGTTTGGAATAAAATAATGTTTTTTATAGAATAAATATTAATGTAAATAGTGAAAGTAAAATGACAGTGTCATTTTTGATAAAAGTTTTTTATTTGTTTTTAACGACAGTGTTGGTTTGTGAGTGTATGTGCATGTAGGTGTGTGTGTGCATGTGAGGGTGAATGTGTTTGTGTAATTTTGTATGTTTGTCTGTGTGTGTGTGTGTTAGTGGGTGTGTGTGTTGTAATAGTGATTTAATTGGAATCTGTGTTATCAACAATTTAGTATATTTAATGTAAAAAAAAAAAAAAAAAGATAAAATAAAAAGTGGTTGAGGGTGAGGGGTTTGAGTATTATTGAAGGCATTTAATGTTTAAATTTTAATAAATATGAATATATGACGCTTAGGTTGTCAATGTCCGTTTTTTTGTTGAAGTTGTTTGGGCTTTTATAGATGTAGCACATCTCCAAGATAAAGCGTTAATACAGTTGTAGCCTGTGATCAAGCATACAAAAAATATATGCGAAAATTTAGGCCATAAAAAAGAGTATTTATTTAAATCCAGCAGACCTAAAAAAACCTACAAAGAAAAAGTATTATTCTTGCAAGGTCGCCAAGCATTATATTATATATATATATATATATATATATATATATATATATATATATATAATAAACGTCATTGTTATGTCTTAGTAATAACATGTCACATTGTATTAAATAAAGGTTATAAATTAAGTATTATCAGAGTTCATATCAGAAATAAGAATGGAAACGACCACTTTGTATTCTATACGCAATCTGATACCACAAGTGCAGAAACAATGTACTGCAATCAAGCAGACTCATTTATAATTACTTAGAATAAGACAATGTATGATTATCAAGAAATAGCAGACAGCAAGATCTGCACTTTCCCACAAGATGAAGTGAGACCAGAGGCTTCATAAATACTGTGAGAAGCCCCTAATCGCCAGTCAGTCTTCGAACTTCATACTTTTAACATTGTTGGTTGTTCAACTACTCATTCGTAATTATTGATTTATTTAAATATTTTTTCAATTAATTACGTTTAATGAACACAAGCGTTCAAGTTGTCAAAGAAAATAAAACATTTTTGTAATTATAGAATTAAAACAAATTTCATAAAAGTGTTTTTGGAAATAAAACTTTTTAAAAAGAAGCTCTCAACGACTCAAAATCTATCTCGCCAAATTTTAGAAATACAAACCAAAAACTTTTTTTTTGTTTGTACTTCTTTATAGCAATTTATTCGAACCGGAACGCTGCCAAATTTTGAAATGGTTGAAAGTATAACACAACAAAAAAAAGTTAAGAATCACTACTGTAGACTATACCTTGTCTTTCCCAAGAACGTATTCTCCATTAGTAATTTAATTTCATCTCGTAATGATTCTATAGGTTCATTTTTCATGGCCAAAATTTGGTAGATGAAGATAGTCGAATTTTTATCATTCACTCCTGTACACAAATTACATTTAGATCGTCAATCATATTAAGTTTCTTTTATTCAGCATAGCTTATGTAAAAACATATTTACATATTACACATTTAGGACCTCCACTTTATAGAATAATTTAATGGAATCATCAGCATGAGATTTTTTTTTTTTGCCATCTTGACTTCCTACAACGATATAATATTATAAGGTGATCGACTGTATTGTTATACATTTATATCTTTGTTGTACATGGTGGCATTAGTTTTATGGCATTAATTTAAAGTGGGCGCAGAGACCGATAAGACAAACAAAAATTGTTAATAAACCTGGGGTCTAAAGTAAACAATTTAGCTACAAATAGACACACAAAAAAAGTATTAAAATTGTTTTAAAACCACTGCAATGTTGACTAGGTCACAAGTAAAATATACAATTACATCATGCTTTAAAGTCGGCCAATTAAGTTGTGACCTTCAGCAAACTTAAATTAGAGAAATAGAGTGCTTTTTTGCTGCCAAACCAAATAACTCAGTGTACTTCAGCTGCTACTGAAAAAGTTCAAAGTTGAATGTACTTTTTCATTACATAGCTCGTAATCGGAGTTAAGATGTTGTAATTGTATGAAAGTGCTGTGTTTGACCTACGTACTTAAGTAATACATTTAAATGAAGTGTTGGGACTTAAATGTAATTAGATCTAGCTAATTGGAGTTTCTTTGTCACGCGTACGTAGATTAATGAGTTGTTTTTGGAAAATACGACAACCGGAGAATTATACCAATAACGAACTTGCAGATACGGTGGAAATTTTAAACACATTGTGAAATCATTTCAGTGTGTATTGTGATTTAGAATATCACTTGTATAAGTAAGTAGTTCTTAAAAAACATATGACAATACAGCAGTCCTACAATTTTTACTTAAGTTGATGTAAGTTGGGTATTTAAAAAGCGATTTAAGAGTAAACATTCCTTATAGGTCTTTTGTTTAGCTAATCAATTTCAATCGCCTGCTAAATTTAATTACATAAAACTAATGCCGCCCTGTACATCTTAACAAGTCCTTGCGCTGCAGAACCTCATCCTTATGTCAACTGGCCAGTAGACAACAAACACAACAATAATTGTTTGCTGCTAGTTAAAACTAATTCCTAGAAAAATATGTTTAGTTAAAATTTATGTTCTGAAAATTTTACTATTGCAGTAATTTTTCAGAACCCCAAATGATGAAGAAGCCTCCAGAGTCAAAACTTACATCGCTTACCACTTAACCCTTTAACTGCTACGTCCGTAAATATACGTTTTCAAAAGGCATACTTAAGGTGCTACGTCCGTAAATATTCGTTTTATAATTTCAAAAATCTTTGCGTTATCGGTAAATATACGTACGAGAAGCTCGCCTACTCTATTATATAGTTGCATATATGTACTTCATAAATCACAAGTATTTGCGGTTTTATTAGATTTAGTCGTGTTCAGATTTTCAATCGTGTCGCATGCGCTTTAGCTGCTAAATAGTGCATAGGTATAAATTCTTGTATAATGGCAGGATATGTCGGTTTGACTGATAAGGAAGCTTAGCAATTACCGAAAAAGAAGAAAGGACAGTGGATATTGTTATCCCAACTATGAGGTCGGACTTTGCGCGGCACCCTATTTTGAACTATTTCACACATTGAAAAGTTTTAGTATATTTAGCACAACTGATTTTTATTTACATAGTAAAAAGTGTAGTATTTATTTACATTTTTTCAATATCTAAGTTTGACAGGTATGCTATGAATGTACAACAAATTATATAATATATATGCTATGTCAGTAATTATAAGTTCTATGTAATTCTGATTGCTACATCCGTATGTTTTTAGATTTTCTTAATTCAGCACACAAGTGGTGCAGATTCATCCTTAATTCAGCAGCGAAACGATTAAAGTAATCTTGGTCAAACCCTATGCACGATTGTAGAAGTTACTCTTTTCATTGCAAAACCAGAATACGAATTTCTGAAGTTTCCTTTCAATTAATTACCAACCAAAAATAAATAAACCTAAGTTGACAATTATTTTAGTAAGCTGTTTGCGTCGTTTGCCAAAACTATATAAATTATTACTGTTGGGGAAGAAGGTGGTAAGTTTAAATTTAATTTATATATATTTTGTGTTAATTGCACTTCTATTTGTTAGAAATAACACAAATATGTTAAAAGCTTTATCGATTATCAACTATCAAAGTCAAACAGGCAATTGACAGTATATTAAATTTTAAGCTTTCTATAGTAAAGCAATAAATAAATATTCAGTAACAGGCTAATGATTTTTATTAAAAAGGCAGAAAAAGCAACAGCAAGGAATAATAACATGGTAAATATTCAAATCTCCCATTTTTTTAAACCGTAAAAACTATTCCCTATGATACTTAACTGCCTGTCTGTAATTAAACACATTCAGCAATTATTACTCTCCCAAATAATAATTAATATCTGAGGGCTGTCATTTATAAATTTTTCTTTAGTCCCAACGAGAAGAAGTTGCAAAATGGGATGTTTTGATGGTCAATTTTTAATACCATTTTACCAATACAATAACTTTAAAATGAATTATTTAAAAAATTTTACATCCAAATCAAAACGTGCAGGACAGCCATCTTATTGGAACCAGATTTCATGAAAGTTTCTTGCACTTCTCCCAATGCAGATCCTATCGTCGTTACTAAAAAAAAAATTGAGCACGATACTGAATTTAAGTTTTCTTCAATTTTAAATAGACTGATATTATTAAAATCCCAGGTAAAATATTAATTTTTCAAAGATACTAAGGTCTTGGCGAAATATTAAGGGTTAAGGTTTTCCTGAATTCAATTCCGTGTTATAAACACGGGACTCGTTATTTAGGGGTAGAGTGCACTCACTTGTAAAGCATATCAATGATAAACAGCGGCCATCATTGTTAGCAAACTCCCACATCTCATCAAAGTGCACTCATGCTTTCTTCATCAATGGCAAAAATCTCCTGGCGACAATGTGTATTATAGGAATGATATTTATATTTATTTAATATCTACCATGCTCGCTACTTACATAAACCAATTTCAAGAGAAATTTTTCTCAGACAATGTTGAACTAAATAAACGATTTTCAAAATCAAAGCACATCATATTTAAAATTACCAAATTTTTAACAAGTATTTTAATAATTCCAATTTCATTTTTGCAATTAATGCCATTCGATTCACGATAATTTTGTTTCTATTAATATCATAATCTTGTAACCCTGTAAGTTAAACTAGTGGGCAACGATTAGCAAATATATGTGATGCCAATTTAAGTTTGTTTGAATCTGATAATATGCACGCAGTGTACACAAAAGAAACAGCAATCATAAAGAACCACACAAAATATTTGAATATCATCACAACTAGGTATACAGAGTGGTAGAAAAGTCCCGGAATGGTCAAATATTTTGGGAAATACTCATCGCATCAAAAAAAGAAAAAATACGTGTTCAATATTTTTTTAAAAGCTATCCAATGACACCAAAATTGAACCCCCACCCTTGGGGGTAGGGGAGGGGCAACTTTAAAAGTTTAAGTGGAAACCCCCATTTGTTATAGCAGATTTGGATTCGCCACAAAATGTTAGTCATAATTTTTTTAAGGTTTTTTGCAGATGGCACTGCAATCGACAAAAATTAACTATTTCTAAAAGAATTGATGGATAAGAAAATAAAAGAAGTAAAATAATAAATTATTTATTTCATACATAACGAAATTACCGCCGAAGGTGTTCAAATTGACCACCTCTCGTCGCGCTTTTAGGTCTTCCAGATCTTGGTTCATCCTTCACCGAACCAGTTCGCTCAAAACGATTCACTGTTCGACTCACAGTAGATTTAGAAATCGGTTGACGTTCCACATTGACTTCATTGAATAAATCTGCGACTTGCTGCAATGATCTTTCTTTATCTCCATACCCCCGCATCATCAGGACAATTATTCTTTCTCTTTCAGACAGAGACATCACGAAATAATATCAAAAGCTAGTAACGAAATGAATACTAAAAATGAATGTAATTCCGACATTTTTCGATTTCAAATGTTTTTGTACCTATTTTGGTTTTGTCAATTACAACGCCTTCTATTATCCAAAATGGTTTGTATCGGAGGTCAATTTGGGGTAATTTATCCTGCGGAATCCGAATCTGCAATAACAAATGGGGGTTTCCACTTAAACTTTTAAAGTTGTCCCACCCCTACCCCCAGGGGGTGGGGGTTCAATTTTGGTGTCATTGGATAGCTTTTAAAAAAATATTGAACACGTATTTTTTCTTTTTTTTGATGCGATGAGTATTTCCCAAAATATTTGACCGTTCCGGGACTTTTTTACTACTCTGTATAATAGTTGATTGTCAGTCAAATAGAAATGTATAGACTTTGACGTCACATACTTATTATCATTACATAAGTAATATTTCCCTAAAGATTCACTCCATATATGAAACAAATTCTGCAATTTTAAAAAATGCATTAGTATGAACAAAAGTTTGGTAACAGAATTTCACTAAATAATGCTTACTTTTATAGGTATGTACGATTTTAAATTTAACAAAAACATAGAAATTAATAAAGGCCTTTACATTGCATAATATAAACATACACAACAATACCAAATATGGGCTGTTTTTCTCTAGTGTATTATCAAACATGGTAAGAAATCAAAATAAATAACATGCAAACTATTTCACAAAATATTTCCGTATGCATATATATATATAGTATATTTATTGCATTGTCGAATTATGTTGCACAACCTGTTGATTTATTGTAGAATTATTTAAGGAGCAATCTTTCATATGCTTCTCTACCTAAAATAAAATATAATTAACAAATTGTATTCAAATAAAACTTCAAACGGAATTACCATGAAATTTATTTATAAAATGAAACCTTCATCAATTACATCATATATATATATATATATATATATATATATATATATATATATATATATATATATTAATAAATGTTTTGGTTTCTTGGGATGCACACATGAACAGGTGCATCCCAAGAAACCAACACATGTATATAGATACAACTACTGTTAGAAACTACCTATATTATATATATATATATATATATATATATATATATTGCTGTGAAATAGGCTTTTTGGATTTTAAGCCCCTACGATGGGTGCAATTAAATTGCTGTGATATCCCTTACTAAGCCCCCACGATTTGTACGTTATATTTTATTTGTTTACCACGACTAGCTCACTGAATGCTGGACTCCCTATTAATAAATCTTATTTTACCCTTCAAATGATTTCAAATAAAGCAGTTCAAAATCACACAAATATAATAATTGATAATATGTACAATGTTGTGTAACTTCAAAATTTTCCCCTGTATAGAATATTTACATTTACCAAATTTATGCTTTCCTGAAAGCCAGCAAAAATATCTTTTAATTACTCTCAAGTATCTTCGAACATTCTAAGATGCTTTCCCTGTTTTCATATTTTCAAATGACCTTTTTGATGACTCTTACAAATATATAATGTATAGCAAATATTAAATTTGAAAGTCTTTAAATAATAAATGTATAAAAATCGCTAACCCAGAACGGTCACTGGAGTTGCCTCATAGTGTCTGTGGTCTGCATCCCTTGCTATGTCTGCTCTACTTATTGGCCAGAATTATCCATTTTTGATTTCTGGTATTTTCCTTGAATTAACTTTGAGGCTTAAGGCTTAGATCTCGACATAAACATCGACTTGCATATAAACTTAAATATCAACTTAGTACGTATGACATCAACGAAACTGACGTCAACGAAAGTGGCATCAATAACAGCCGTCTCGATAAAAGCCCTGTTTTGTTAAATATTAAAATTACTTTAATTAATTGTTTAACTTACGTCTATTTGTAGATCGGCTTATTTTTCGTCGCACAAATTTTTGCAGTTTCGAATTTTACTTATTCTGAATTTTAACGTTTCACTAATTAATTTCATCACGTAAATTTCTACTGCATTTGAGCATAGTTTGTGCTTGGTTGAATATGAACGGCCTTCTTTATTCATTTCCCATTGTATTTATAAGCCCTTCCCACCAATCATTTCCATTGGTGTGTTAATTGATCAAGGCTTGTACTTTGCCTCATCTCTGGCAGAACTCGGTATTTCTCAAAATTCCTGTCTAATTCTTGGTGACAATGCTTTATCAGTCACGTAAGCGTTCTGTATTAAATAGTTATTTTTTAGAATTCCCAATTATTACCCACATTCAATCACGTAATTTTATTTGTAGTTTTAAAGTCCAAAACTTATCATATAATGAACCGCCTGGTGTTTATTTGCTTGTTACAGAACGTTGGTCTTCTGAACAAATGTATTCTTTCTAGTCACGTATTTAGTGACGTATTAGAATGTGTTTTGTTATACATGCGTTGATATTTTCGACGTAATTATTAAATATTTGGAATGCCAATTTATCTATGTTTCCCGATAATTTATTTTGATGCAATTAGTTGCTTCTAAAACCTTATCTTTACTCGTAAATTATACTTAAACATATTATACGACGTACACATTACTATTCTAATTAAATGGTATCGGATTATTACTAAATGAGCTTCTTTCTCATGCATTAGATCAAATATCCTTTATATACAGTGTCCTCGCAATTGACTTTTTGTAGAATAGTAGATTTACTCCTATAATTGATGGAATTATTTGATTTTCTTAAAGTAAAAGTTATTTATATCTATCCTACGACCCCTATGACTTAAATCGACCCTAAAACTACCCTCTTATCATAGCATTGTATATATTGCTGTGATAAGGGGTTGCTTAAGGGTGCACGTTATAGTAAAGATAGTTCGGGAATGAGTAATTAAGATGGTCAGCAGAAAACTACACTTATTTAAGGAGATAATTGAGAAATAGACATAGTTTGTAGATAGTAAGTAGTCAACACCCTGTATATAGAGTAGAGATAATTTTGGGCAACGCAGGTAAACTTAGGAAGACGCATAGTCGGCGTAGGAATGTGAAATAAATGCATTAAAGTAGATAGTAAATATTAAATACCCTGTAAATAAAGTTTAGTTAATTTAGGTAAGACAAATGAGGATATTTTTCAGTGGAAGCACGCGTATATTTGATAAAGTGTAATTAGACACGCATTGAGAAGAAGAGTTCCAGACGATTAAAGTAATGCGGATATAGAAATAGAATTTCAGGTAGCTAATATAAATGCGTACAAAGATCTAACCATGTGATAAGGGAAACGATTAAAATTGCGTGAAACATATGTAAATATGGAAATATAAAGTCGGGTTACATCAGTTGTTTATAGAAAAGCAAGTAATCTATCAAAATACAATATGTTGACAATCGAAGACAGCTGCAGGCAAGTTGTGATTATGGGAAAATGTCGAGCATTGCATCAGAAACGGCTCGTAATAAAATTATTTGATTGGTCCGGGACAACGACAAGTTCTAGATCACACCCACGGTTGGAGTGGGAATTCGAAATGATATTAGCAAGCTCCGTGTTAAGAAAGTCAGTTTTAAACTCAATCAAGGCCAAAGTGCATTGCCATGAAACAGAGTAGTACGCGATATGTATAAGAGTGAAAATTAAATAAGTGAAAATATGATTACAATTGCCGTTTAAACGTGAGTATGTTTTTAATGAATTTATTGTAAACTAAGACATAGAAATAATAGGGCTTCGATTTCTGGTTCTGATTCTGATGTCTGGGGAAAATAAAATACAAATTAGAGGTCTGATGTTAAGAAAAATACAGTAATGCAATTTAAATGTCAAGCGAAAAAGAAGAATAATAATAATCTTGAAGTACAGGGGTGAAACGAGCTGCAATTTTAAGTCTGGGACAAGAATGATGAAAGTTTAAGAATTGGAATAAATTGGGGATATAATTTAATGGTGCTGATCAATAGCGTAATAATGGGAATGGAATCCAGAATTGGGGAAGATCAATTTTAGTGGGAGCGTCGATGTGAAAAGATAAAACCAGGTCAGAGAGTTTTAGTTATAAGATATTTGTTTTTTTTCTATATGGAGTATTATTTGTTTTTATATTTAATTTGCTAAATTACTATAGGTTTGTGAACAAGTCAACAAGAAAGGTTGCATACTATATGAATGAATAATGAAAAAAAACAGGTTTTGAATATTCCACGCTTTGTTCCTAAAGGTAGTAAATGTTCTTTGGTGACTTTGGGGATTTTTGAGTACCAATTAGACAGTTGTTAATAAATCAAATTTATAAGAAAGGTATTACAAATAATTTCAAAAGCTGTATATAACATATTAGTTTCATTATACAAAATCTAAATTTACTGAATTTTATAATTGCAAATAAATGCTAGCCGAAGTCAAAGATTTAAATAGTAGAAAGGCGGAGTCACAAATTGAATAGAGAAGAGATAACGCGCAAGGCGGTAACATATTGAATTTTGTCATTGGTTGTTAAAGAGTTGTTTAAAGATAACGTCCAGTTTGATAGTGATATTAAGAAAACAGCTGGAGGAGGAAATAACTACATTTAATAGTGAATGTTAAAATGGTGGTACAATAATTTAATATCATAGCAAATAAAGATATCGAACCAAAGTTAGAGCACGATAATAATTCTTTTAATATTACAGCAATTAAATATAGCGCACCAACGAAGGGCACGTAGCATAGCAAGTAAATATGTCTACCCAACGAAGGGGCTCGAGTATCCAATAGTACAGCAAATAAATATGGTCGCCCAAAGTAGGGGCACGATATTATAGAGAGTATATACAGCAAATAAATATGGACCCAACGAAGGGGCTCGAGTACATAATAATACAGCAATAAATATGTCGACCCAAGTGGGGGCTCGAACTAAACCACAATAAAATAACTTGAGATTAAGAGGCGTGAATTAAATTAAAAGAAATTTTAAAATACGATTGCGAGATTCAGATAAATTAATTAAACTAAACCGGGGATTTGAAAAGTTTCAATTAAAAGAAATAATAGAGAAATTTGTACAATATTTAAAGTTAAGTAATGTTAATCAAAAATGTTAATTTGCATTTACAATCACACAAAGGAAATGATAATTTAAAGGAATATATCACCTATCTTTCACGGGTGTAGTGGTTGATTGTACTTGCACTGCTATCAGATAATTATGGACTGTATGTATAATGTTCACTAATTGTTGCTAATTACTGATGCTCGATGCACCGAACTAAATCACGAACCAAAGCCAAGCGAGAACGAAGTTGAATAGTCGTCCACTCGTAAATTACCAACCCTTTTATGTCGTTGCACTAAAGGTAAGGATAATGGAGGGGTTCTAGCTGGGAAATAGTTTAAGGACTTAAATTAATTGTGATTGGCATACTACAACTACAAACAAAATACTTATAAAGCCTTAACATACCGCCCACCAAAATAAGTATTAGGAACTTATTTTCTAAGTGCGTCTAAACCATAGGTTCCCAACCTTTTCTGAACCACCGCCCCCTCTACTGGAAAAAAAACTTCCAACGCCCCCCTCCTCATCATAGTGCATTATAACGAATATTAAAATATTGTTGCATAGTATCTATCTATCTATCATATATATATATATATATATATATATATATATATATATATATATATCATAGATACTCATATACGAACGTTGCACTTTGACTGCTATTACAAGCGTTCACTAAAGCGTTGGACAAGGTATATATATTAAAAATCGCAAAAGTAAACCTTAATTAAAACGACTATCAAATGTAGTACAAACTTGTTTATTAAATAAAAACTTAAATATGAATACATAATGAACAGAAAAAAAGATTAAGAAGAAAAAATTAATGAGATAGTTGAGGCTGGTGAAGTTTTAACAATTTGCTAATGTCGGGTTCCAATTTCGTTAACATCAGCCGCAAATCGCCACGTTCAGTAATGTGCAGTCTGTTCCTTTTCTTAGACAATAAATTAGCTACTGCACTGAACCCACGCTCAGCCAAATAAGATGAAGGAAATGCAATTAAAAATATCTGAACTCTTGACCACAATCCAGGGTAAAGAACTGGTATTGGTTTTTGAAGCCAGAACTCTTGATATCCATTTCTGAATTTTACTTTTAGTTCTTCGTTAGTTGTGAGTTCTACGAGTTCCTCTTCTAAATTTGATGATTCTGCTGTATCTGCATTTGCGAAAGGATCTAAAACCCAACCCGGTATATTCATGTTTAAAATATCCTGGAATCGCTCCACACAATCAACATGAAGAACGTCCAAGTGTTGGCAGTAAGTAAGTAAATCTTCATGTTTTGCAGAGACTGCTGATAATGTGGGAAAGTGGCTGTATTCACCTCTCCCTAGATTTCGTTTGAATAGAAGAAGTTTTCCCACAAAAGCAGCTATGACGTTTTTTGTTTTAATTAAATTCAATTCGTCACCTTGCAATTGTAAATTGACTTCATTAAATATTTTAAACAAGTCTGTCAAATAAGCGATGTCATTTTTATGTATAATCAGGTTTTCGCGCAATTTTTCGTTTCTGTTTTCAAGAAAGTCCAGTACTGAATCAAATAGTTGAAAAAAACGGTTCAAACAAGTACCTTTTGAGAGCCAACGAACTTCTGTGTGCAGCAGCAAGCGATTGTAATCTTCATCATTTTCACTACAAAGTTGGCTAAATAATCTGTCATGCAATGAATTGCTTCTAATCGTATTTACTGCGCTAATAACGTAATGAAGCGACGAATGCAAACGTTTGTTCAGATTTTTTGCAACCAAGTGCTGACGATGAATAATACAATGTATAGCGAGTACATTTGGTACTGCTTGTTTCAAATGAGCTATAAAACCCTTATGACGTCCGTCATTGCTGGAGCACCATCAGTAGCTGCCGACAAAATATTATGCATAGGTATTTCTTTCTCTTGAAAAAACGTACTCATGGTATTAAATATCGTTTCTCCCTTTGTATCAGTTTCCAAATTTTTTGCAAATAATAACTCTTGATAAATTTTTTCGTCTTTTATGAACCGAACGTATGATAACAGCAGTACTTCGTTATTTGGTAGAGTGGATTCATCAAGTTGAATGGAAAAATTGCAAGTTTTTAAGTAATCGCATAATGATATTTCAACGTCTTGAGCCATTTCGTCTATTCTCCTTTGCACTGAGTTATTACTCAGAGGAATTTTTCTGATGACATCTGCCGATGTCTTATGATGAAGAACAGTTTTTATTAACTCTCTGACTGCCGGCAAGATAAGTTCCTCGCCAATGGTATGTTGTTTTCCCGTTTTTGCGATTAACAATGAAATGTTATATGATGCTCGTAGTCCATCATCTTCTTGTTTAGAAGACGACGCAAATAGGTTTGATATAGTTGGCTGTTTCAAATATTTCTTCTGCAGTTCTTGAAAATAGGACAAATCTTTGTCCTTTTATCAGTATGCATTTTATTTAAATGTTCTTGTAGCCTAGAAGGCTTCATGGCTTCATTTGAGAAAACTTTTGGCAAAGTAAACACATGGGAAATGATGGGTTTACAGGAGAGTGCGAAATCCATATTTCAAATACAAAAGACTGTACTGCCGGCATTTCTTCTTAGATTCAGACATTTTGAAATCCAAAACTTGCCACGGTTTAAAATAAATTAACTTTTCAACGAATTTATAGATAATTATAAAATTAATGGTTATAATGACTTATATAACTTATCACTCACGAACATGGATTATTTGCAAGCACACAAAATAATAACACATTCCTAGAGCTATCCCTGCCTTTTATCGTTTGATTTCATACAAGCATCAACTTGTATGTTTTATCTTGTTTGCGATGCCGGTGCACTTTGTAAGCAAGTCATATCGCGTCTTTGCTTATCAACTTGCAAAGACTTGTTTGCGGACAATATTAAACGGAATTAGGTATTCATAGACCTAATGCTGAATTAAATGTTTTAAAGTATATTTTCTCGATAACAATAACATAGACATTTTAGATAGCTAAATAAACTGTCTATTCATGCCAACTAGGTATTTTCAAAGTATTTTAATATATTTATTTTCTAAAAGGTAACGTCACGAACGCCCCTTGATCCTCCTAACGCCCCCCTTTTGCCCCTGTACTCGCTACCGCCCCCTTTGAAAGCTACAGCGCCCACTGGGGGGCGGTACCGCCCCCGTTGGGAACCTATGGTCTAAACGAACAAAAAAAAATATATAACCGTAAATTTAAAAGTTAACTTACCCTAATATACTAACTATAATACTAAGTTGCCTCTGGAATGGGGAGAGGGCACAATTTTACCACGGGTCTTTTAAATAGTCCCTGGGATGTTGCCACGGTAGCCACACGACAAACATTGTCCTTTCCATAATGCAACGTATGTATACGTCCCATTTTCCACTGTAATGGAGACACTTGAGTATTTTTAATCAACACCAACGTTCCCACCATTAACGAATAATTAGCAGAAAACCATTTGGTTTTCTGTTGAAGTGTGTAGGTACTCCAAATGCCACCGTTTCCAAAATGATTGCTGAATACGTTGAACCAGTTGCCAACGATTTAAGGAAGATAGTTTCAGATCTAAGACATTAGGGTCGGGAATGACAGACACTGGTTCTACGTTCAGAAAATGACCAGGACTTAAGAATGAAAAATCAGTGGGATCGTTACTCATTGGACATAAAGGTCTGGAGTTTAAGATGGCTTCAATTTGAACTAGAATGGTGTTAAATTCTTCGACGAGAGAATTTGTTCGCCTACCACCTTCTTGAGATGGGACTTTACATATTTTATCCCAGCTTCCCACATTCCCCAAAGTGAGGAGCCGACGGAGGATTAAAAACAAAGTGAATACCTTCCGTTTCAGATGACTGCTTCATATATTCGATTAGTTCGAGATGCTCCGATAAAATTTGTTCCACAGTCACTATGAATTTGCAAGCATTTACCTCTGCGTGCTACAAACCGCCGTAAAGCTGCAATAAAGGCCTCTTTAGATAGGTTTGATGCCAACTCCAGATGTATCGCTTTTGTACTAAGACAAACAAATAAACAAACATAGGCTTTCAATGATTTGGCACCTCTAATACGATTCATGGTGATAGAAAAGGGTCCACCGTAGTCTACCCCAGTATGTAGAAACGCTTTACCGGCAGTAAGTCTAGCGGGGCAAGTCGCCCATAGGAGGGCATAGCGAAATAGGTTTTTGACGAAACATCGAATACAAGAGTTTAGGCACTGTTGAATAGCCCTTTTGCAGACAGAATCCAAAAATTTTGTACTAACAAAAATGAGTAGTTCTAAGTCCAGGGTGTAAATATTTCGTATGGCAATCTCGAATAATGAGCTCTGTCACTCGGTGTGACCGAGGAAGTAGCAAAGGAAATTTTGTATCATAAGATACGTTTGCATTTCGCAGCCGGCCGCCCACCCTTAACAACCCATCACTGTCAAGGAAAGGACTGAGAGGTCAAAGTTGTTTATTACTAAGTTTTCCCTTTCGAATGATATCAATGTCCTGACTGAAAACTTGTTCTTGAACCCGTTTTATTAATAAATGAAGTGCATACTGTTCGGGGGAGACCAATAATTGTTCTAAGTTTCCAATACCCAAATTTGCACGAACTTTCAAGTTACGAATGAACTGACAAATATATACCAGAATCCTGCATATTTTTCGCAAATCTGAAAATTGATTTACCATCGAGTCTACGAAATTATCTGCAACGTGTATATTAAGGGATAACGTTCTTTTTTCAATGTGCATCTGAGTGTGATCTGTAAGAGTTGGTTCCATATGAGCAGGCCAATTCTCTTTAGGTAATAGTAACCATGGTGGAACCGTCCACCACAAGGGATGATTAACAAGCTCAGCAGCTAATAATCCTCTTGATGCACAGTCAGAAGGATTATCCTGTGATTTAATATGATGCCACGATGATGGAGCCACTCGTTCTTGGATATGCGAGACACGATTGCTAATAAAGGTCTTCCAATTATACGACGAAGATCGAATCCATGCTAATGCTACTGTGGAATCTGACCACGCAAATGTATCGTCCAATACTAAATTATCTCTATCGTATTTTGCACATACTCGACCAAGTTCGACAACAACACTGCACCACACAATTCTAATCGAGGTAATGATATACGATTGGTTGGTGCGACCTTAGATTTGGCACAGACCAATGATACTTGGATGTTCCCTTTCTCATCGACACAGCGGAGATAAACTGCTGCTGCATATCCAGCTTCCAATGCATCACAAAATGCATGAATTTGTACAGTTTGATAGTTATCGCAAAGAATCCGTCGAGGAATTTCAATTTTCAATAACTAGGGTAATTGTTGAAGATACAGATTCCATTTTAAAACAATTTGTTGGGAGGAAGTTCATCCCAACCAATTCCTAATATCCATACAGATTGAATCAAATGTTTTGAAGAAGACCAATGGTGATAATAACCCCAGAGGGTCAAAAATCCTTGCAGTTTCCGAAACCATATTCCTTTTGGTACAAGGCCGATCAACGATATTAAGATTGTAAAACAACATATCACTCAATGGTTGCCATTGCAGTCCTAAAATTTTTTGAGACGTATTGTTTACCTCTTCAAACAAAAATGCTTGCTGATACCGAACGGAATCAGGTAAATGGCCAATGACACTTGGCACGTTGCTATTCCACTTTCGCAACATAAAACCACCTGATTGGCAAATTTGGTTTAATTCATACACGAGTCGTTTGCCATCCTCTATCGAATCACACCCTGTAATCAAATCATCCACGTACGTATCCGACGCTAAAATGTTGGAAGCAATAGGAAAACGTAACGATTGACTTTTTGCAAGTTCTTGAATTACACGCATGGCTAGAAATGGTGATGATGTGATGCCGCATGTAACAGTGTTTAGCTGATAATCGATAACAGACTCGAGGACTTAAATCTCCAAACTATCGTTGATAGTCTCGATGGCTAGTAGAAATAAGAATCTGTCTATACATTTGCTTAATGTCCGCAGTTAAAACTACAGAATGTAAACGAAAGTGTAATAACAACTCCATGATATCTTTTTGAAGAGGGGGGCCTGCGAGTAAATGATCATTTAAAGACCCTCCACTTTGAGCGCTGGCTGAAGCATCAAATACGACACGAAGTTTTGTAGTTGTACTGTCTGGTTTGAACACGGCGTGATGTGGTATGTAATATACCGGCGATAATGTAGACGATCGAGTTGAATCCGATACAATACGAGACATGTGACCACTATCGATATAATCCTGCATAAATTCTCTGTACGAATTATACAGTTGAGGATTTATTTCCAAACGGCGTTCTAGTGAAAGAAATCTTGAAGTGCTATTTCCGAGAGCCAGCAAATAGCGGTTCAGGACCATTGAAAGGTAACAAAACAATAAAACGACCGGTGTCATCCTGCTTGTGAGTGTCCACAAAATGCCTTTCACAAATTTCCGCATGAGGAGATAATTTGTTAGAATCTGGAATATTTTCCAGTTCCCAAAATCGAGTAATGTTAGCATCTTCTACCAGTGCAGCTAATGATATACGAGATGTAACAGAAGAAAGAACCTTCCTGTTAATATCCACCCAAAGGTAGTGTGAATTGCCACGGGTTCTTCTGGTGACCCAATGCGAGTTGCGTTTAATAAAACAGCGAACAAATCCGCACCTAACAATAAATCGATATGGCTAGGTTTGTCGAAGTCCGAATCTGCTAAATCTAATCCAACTATGTGAGGCCAACTATTTGGTGAGATCCTTGATGAAGGAAGGGTTCCACAAATGTCTGGTAAAACAAAACAATCAATGCTGTACTCTGGAACAGTTTTACCTTGAGGAATAATTTTACACGATACTTGACCATACGCATGGGAAGCAGATAGACCTAAGCCTTCAACCTTCATTGAAATATTCGATTTTCTAAAACCTAAGCGTCGACAACACTTATCAGTCATGAAATTTTCCATTGATGCACTATCTACAAGTGCTCTTACTGTCTGAACTTTACCAAACCCATCTGTAATTGAAATTCTTGCGGTGCCTAATAACGTCATTGTGTTGGACGATCTAGATGATAACAACGTACTTGTAGTAGTGTTGCAGGTGGGTTCGGGAGGTTGATCTGTTGCCTGAGTGACTGCAGGTTTCTGTGCAACTGTAAGGTTTTCAAAGTGCAATAAAGTATGATGACCCCTTGCACACTTTTTACAAACAAGTTTGGAAGAGCAGCGTGTAACCATATGAGAGTTGCGAAGACAATTAATGCATAAGTGTTTGTCTTTAACAAAGTTATAACGGTCTTGTGGCGATTTATTCAGAAACATTTCACATTGGTATAAGTTATGAGTACCACTGCAAAGACTGCATTTCTGAATGAACGAAGTTGTTACGAATGACTTTCGAACTTGGGGTTTTGAATATTCAAAGGAACGTTTTGAAGGTACACTAGATGATATGGCTTGTTTAATGGACGTATTAACTTTGGACGGAGTGTCGGAAACAACCATATTGCTAATTTCTAATGCCTTGCAATGTTTTTCTAGAAATAATTTTAATTGATCATAAGATGGAATGTCTGATGTATTTTCTAACTCAAATGTTTTCAAAAGATTTGTATCTACCTTTTTTGATAAGAAATTAAACAATACGAAGTCGAGCAAATCAATCTTAGTTTGACGTAAGCTTGATAGATTTTCCGTAAAGCAATTAAGCAATTCTCTTAAATCTGTATGTGAATTAAATTTTGCTTTTGGTGACGATTCTAAAGCATTCCAATGCGTGTTTGCAATTAAACGTTTTGAATTAAACCTCTCCACAATAATTGAATAAGCTAGCCATATAATTATTATTCGAAATTTGCAAATGTCTAATGAGTTCTCTAGACTTAAAATCCAACGCATCAATTAAAAAATAGAACTTTTCGATCGGTAGCAATTGATTATTTTCATGAACCAAATTATTAAAAATTGAATAAACTCTTGGAAATGTTCTATTTTTCCAGAAAATTTTTTCATTTTTATACGAGGGAGACGAATATTGCTGCCAATTCCAGTAATATTTTCAGTCAAGAATTTTTCAGCAGTGGATATACTATCAAATTGCGCTTTAATAATTTTAATGTTTAACAAAGACCTATCTATTTCAATTCTTAGTGTTGTAATTTCATTTAATAATTCCGAGTTGTCCTCATCCAATATGCACGTTTTATAAGCAGTATCTACATCGTTTTTGATATCAAAGGCGCTTTCAGCCATAATATTAACAGAAATACAATTGCCTTTAATATGCTCCAATTTATCTATCGCACCAGATATATCAGATAATCTATCGAGTGCGGCCTTTAAATCCACTATCAACCTATCCGATGAAATATGTGCCATCCTAATGAACAAGGTTACTAATATCGATTTTATATTGATTTCAGCTACAAAAACGAAGGGTTTGTTCACCTAATAATAGGATATACCAAGGGTAATGTTGAACTACCTGTTAAGCAAAGAATTTTTACTACAAGGTGCCTAACGGGAGCTTGCAAGTTTCAATCTAACAAAGAGCAAAGGGTTCTTCTACCCGGTTTTACAAATACCTGAATTCTCTAGCGAACTTGAATTACAAGTTTAAAATAACTGTACTGCTTAAATACCTTTTCTGACTACAAATTGTTATGCTACAGTATCCCTAAAATTTACAAAGATTTGTCATTTTTAAGGCTTTATAAGATTCTGTATCATTACAAAATTTCAAATTTAATGCGAGATTGCATCTACTATAAGTTAGTTTACACAATTGACTATGATACTGGTGGTGTGACTACACTTCTTCTAAATGCGGTCAACCCCTAATTTAATCGAAGAGCAATTAACAATGTAGTTAAAATGAATGCCAAAAATGCCAATAATAAACCAATTAACAAGCAAAATATTTGCTCAAAGGACCAAAAATGTTAATCAAAAATGTTAATTTGCATTTACAATCACACAAAGGAAATGATAATTTAAAGGAATATATCACCTACCTTTCACGGGTGTAGTGGTTGATTGTACTTGCACTGCTATCAGATAATTATGGACTGTATGTATAATGTTCACTAATTGTTGCTAATTACTGATGCTCGATGCACCGAACTAAATCACGAACCAAAGCCAAGCGAGAACGAAGTTGAATAGTCGTCCACTCGTAAATTACCAACCCTTTTATGTCGTTGCACTAAGGTAGGGATAATGGAGGGGTTCTAGCTGGGAAATAGTTTAAGGACTTAAATTAATTGTGATTGGCATACTACAACTACAAACAAAATACTTATAAAGCCTTAACAAGTAGATTTATTTAGA
The DNA here is from genome assembly GCA_036346225.1 of Platerodrilus igneus. Taxonomy (NCBI): domain Eukaryota; kingdom Metazoa; phylum Arthropoda; class Insecta; order Coleoptera; family Lycidae; genus Platerodrilus; species Platerodrilus igneus. The sequence goes on along the minus strand of JARFIW010000624.1, from coordinate 1,320,331 downwards.
ATTTAAAAGTTTAGAGTAAAAATAGTAATTTCAAAATGGAGAAAGAATCCGAGAAAACATAACGTTGGAGAGAAGTTTGAGTGAAGAAAGGCGAATTTCCCAAGAAACCAAAATGTTGGATATTTTGATGGCTTTGAATGATAAGATGGATAAGAGTGAACAGGCTATAAATACAGTTAAATCAAAAATGGAGGAATACCACGAGAAATTGGAGAGTAAAATTACAATTCTTAGTAATGGTTTGCAAGAGACGAATCACACTATCGCGGAGATAAAAGCACAAATGAATGTGAAAATTGGGAGAATTTCTGAGGAGATAGACGGTTTATGGGATCATATGTCTTTAATCAAAACGAAACGCGAAGAATACTGAGCGAGTCCGACAATAAAATCACGAATTTAAATATTAAATTAGGAGAAATGGAAGCAAATTATGAACGGAATTCAGAACAATAAATCAAGAAATAAATAATTTAAAAGGTAATCCAATAAATTTTAATAGAGAATCAAATAGGTTAATTCAAACGAATTTTTCAATTGAACAGTGTAACAAATTTTATGGGGACGGAAAGGTAAATCCGAAAATATTTCTGAAAAATTTTAAAATGTTGATACAGGGATCTACAGATGAATTATGGAAATTAAGTTTAATTAGGGCAATATTAAAAGGGAATGCGGAAAGAAAAATTAAATTTAATCAAGGTCATATTGAGGGGAAATGCTGAAAGATGGTACAATTTAGTTGAGAGTGAAATAGAAACGTTTGAACAGTTTGAAAGCAAATTTTTACGTCAGTTCTGGAATGACAATCAGCAAAATCGAATTCGAAGTAATTTAATTATGGGAAGATATGATTTGGCGAAAGGGATGACGCGAGAAGCATATGTGATAGAGAAATTTACTGTAGCGAAGCAATTGGATCCTCCTTTAGAAGATAAAATTATTATAAGGTATTTAGCAAGTCATTTTAACGCTGAAGTAAAGCGATACATAACGACGCAGAATATAGTGGATAGAGATACGTTTATTGATTATTTGCAGAGATATGATGATTTGGAAAATGATTATGAAATTAAAAATAATGTTAGGGATCGACGCACGAATTTTATAAGGAATACGGAGACTCGGAATAATTATAGAAGGAACAGTTACAATTATGATCGCGGAAGAAATTTTAATGGGGGGAACTATGGCAACTTTAATAATGATTTTAGGCAAAACAGGGATACTGGTCAGATACCAAGGCAACGAATGCACAGAACGAATCATGAGGGAAATTATAATAATAGAGTAATAAATAGACAGGAAAATAATGATCGACGGACACAAGCAAGGGATATTAATAGTATAGAAATAAGGAATACGAATCGCACAGATAATAAATAAGGAACCGTTTAACAGTAAAATATATTATATTCCAGTAGTATAATGAAATAGAGTGAAGAAAAAAATTGAGGAAATGTTACGTGAAGGTATAATAGAGAGCTCCAGTACGAATTTTGTGAATTTATTAGTAGTCGTCGTAAATAAAAGGGATAATAGTATTAAGTTATGTATAGATACAAGTGAGATTAATAAGCGAATGAAGCATAATATAATTGTCCACCAAAGATAGATAGAATATTAGGGAAAATAGGTAATAGGAAAATTTATAGTAGATTATATTTAAAAAGTTCATTTTGTTTGATTCCATTAGCGCGAGAATCAAGGAAGTATACGGGTTTTTCTGTAGAAGGAAGAATATATCAATTTAGGGTGGTCCCAGTTGGTTTGTCCTCGAGTACGGATGCATTAGGGAATGTAGTCAAGAATATTTTGGGACCGTATGAGGAATTTTGTATCCACTACGTGGATGATGTGTTAATATTTAGTGATAGTGTGGAGCAACACTTTGTTCATTTAGAAAGAATATTATTAGAATTAAATATAGCAGGTTTAAGGTTAAATGTAAATAAGTGCGAATTCTTTCAAGATAAAGTTAAATTTATGGGATATCAAATCAGCACGAAGTGCATAGTTATAGATGAAAATATGATTGAGAAATATAGATTAAAAGGACCCAGATTTAAGAGTGATATAGGGGAAGTTGGAAATAAATAAATTAAATTGACCCATGCAAAGAAAGTTGAATAGATAAAATGAAATGTAAAATAAATTATGAATAGGTATACATAGAAAAATAGAATAGGATTTGAATATAAGAATAGGTATAGGTATAAATAGTAGGGTATAATAGGACATAGGCATGAGATAGATAAAATGTAAATATGAGTTTAATAATGAAAAAGAATTGAATTTCAGAATAGAAATGAAAATATAAGAATTTCACACCAATGTGAGTCTAAGTTCACGTTGGGCGCCAAAAAGGACATTAGTATGAAATTTTATATTTTAATTTGGGGGAATTATGCTGTGATAAAAGGTTGCTTAAGGGTGCACGTTATAGTAAAGATAGTTCGGGAATGAGTAATTAAGATGGTCAGCAGAAAACTACACTTATTTAAGGAGATAATTGAGAAATAGACATAGTTTGTAGATAGTAAGTAGTCAACACCCTGTATATAGAGTAGAGATAATTTTGGGCGACGCAGGTAAACTTAGGAAGACGCATAGTCGGCGTAGGAATGTGAAATAAATGCATTAAAGTAGATAGTAAATATTAAATACCCTGTAAATAAAGTTTAGTTAATTTAGGTAAGACAAATGAGGATATTTTTCAGTGGAAGCACGCGTATATTTGATAAAGTGTAATTAGACACGCATTGAGAAGAAGAGTTCCAGACGATTAAAGTAATGCGGATATAGAAATAGAATTTCAGGTAGCTAATATAAATGCGTACAAAGATCTAACCATGTGATAAGGGAAACGATTAAAAATTGCGTGAAACATATGTAAATATGGAAATATAAAGTCGGGTTACATCAGTTGTTTATAGAAAAGCAAGTAATCTATCAAAATACAATATGTTGACAATCGAAGACAGCTGCAGGCAAGTTGTGATTATGGGAAAATGTCGAGCATTGCATCAGAAACGGCTCGTAATAAAATTATTTGATTGGTCCGGGACAACGACAAGTTCTAGATCACACCCACGGTTGGAGTGGGAATTCGAAATGATATTAGCAAGCTCCGTGTTAAGAAAGTCAGTTTTAAACTCAATCAAGGCCAAAGTGCATTGCCATGAAACAGAGTAGTACGCGATATGTATAAGAGTGAAAATTAAATAAGTGAGAATATGATTACAATTGCCGTTTAAACGTGAGTATGTTTTTAATGAATTTATTGTAAACTAAGACATAGAAATAATAGGGCTTCGATTTCTGGTTCTGATTCTGATGTCTGGGGAAAATAAAATACAAATTAGAGGTCTGATGTTAAGAAAAATACAGTAATGCAATTTAAATGTCAAGGGAAAAAGAAGAATAATAATAATCTTGAAGTACAGGGGTGAAACGAGCTGCAAAAGTCTGGGGCAAGAATGATGAAAGTTTAAGAATTGGAATAAATTGGGGATATAATTTAATGGTGCTGATCAATAGCGTAATAATTGGAATGGAATCCAGAATTGGGGAAGATCAATTTTAGTGGGAGCGTCGATGTGAAAAGATAAAACCAGGTCAGAGATTTTTAGTTATAAGATATTTGTTTTTTTTCTATATGGAGTATTATTTGTTTTTATATTTAATTTGCTAAATTACTATAGGTTTGTGAACAAATCAACAAGAAAGGTTGCATACTATATGAATGAATAATGAAAAAAAACAGGTTTGGAATATTCCACGCTTTGTTCCTAAAGGTAGTAAATGTTCTTTGGTGACTTTGGGGATTTTTGAGTACCAATTAGACAGTTGTTAATAAATCAAATTTATAAGAAAGGTATTACAAATAATTTCAAAAGCTGTATATAACATATTAGTTTCATTATACAAAATCTAAATTTACTGAATTTTATAATTGCAAATAAATGCTAGCCGAAGTCAAAGATTTAAATAGTAGAAAGGCGGAGTCACAAATTGAATAGAGAAGAGATAACGCGCAAGGCGGTAACATATTGAATTTTATCATTGGTTGTTAAAGAGTTGTTTAAAGATAACGTCCAGTTTGATAGTGATATTAAGAAAACAGCTGGAGGAGGAAATAACTACATTTAATAGTGAATGTTAAAATGGTGGTACAATAATTTAATATCATAGCAAATAAAGATATCGAACCAAAGTTAGAGCACGATAATAATTCTTTTAATATTACAGCAATTAAATATAGCGCACCAACGAAGGGCACGTAGCATAGCAAGTAAATATGTCTACCCAACGAAGGGGCTCGAGTATCCAATAGTACAGCAAATAAATATGGTCGCCCAAAGTAGGGGCACGATATTATAGAGTATATACAGCAAATAAATATGGACCCAACGAAGGGGCTCGAGTACATAATAATACAGCAATATATATATATATATATATATATATATATATATATATATATTTTCCTTCTTTCAATTACTAGTTCGATTTGAAATGATCATTTGGGCTTTACATAAAAAGTCTAAGTTATTATTTCATCTTATTAACTGTATCGTTAGTATTTATCAACTTACCTTGTGTAAAAAGCTACCTAGAATATATATATATATATATATATATATATATATATATATATATTAGGTAGTTAATTACACAAGGTAAGTTGATAAGTACTATCGTATTATAGTGAATAAGATGAAAATAACTTACACTTTTTATGCAAAGCCCAAATGATCATTTCAAATCGAGCTAGTAATTGAAAGATGGAAAATATAAGGTCTTGGACAGGACTTGAACCTGTATCGGTATCCTGGTTTTGTCGGAACCATGCATTTACCAATTATGCCACCGAGACCGATGACGACAATTGGGAAATTTACTAATTTAAATCGTGTACACGACGATACATCAACCTAACTTTCAATTACGTTCGGCATTTTTGTCAATCATATCTGACATTGTCGAGTTTTTGACTTATGTCAGTTATAGACAGGAAGCTACGCTCAAAATTATAGCTATAAGCCAAGTATTAAATATATAAATATTTTAGGTAGTTAATTACACAAGGTAAGTTGATAAATACTATCGTATTATAGTGAAATAATAACTTAGACTTTTTATGCAAAGCCCAAATGATCATTTGGGCTTTGCATAAAGTCTGTTATTACTCATCTTATTCACTATAATACGATAGTACTTATCAACTACCTTGTGTAATTAACTACCTATATATATATATATATATATATATATATATATATATATATATATATATATTCTAGGTAGCTTTTACACAAGGTAAGTTGATAAATACTAACGTATTACAGTTAATAAGATGAAATAATAACTTAGACTTTTTATGTAAAGCCCAAATGATCATATCAAATCGAACTAGTAATTGAAAGAAGGAAAATATAAGGTCTTGGACAGGACTTGGACCTGCATTTTAGTCTTTCCGAGACCATGCGTTTACCAATTACACCACCGAGACCGATGACAATAATCGAAAAATTTACAAATCGAAATCGTGTACACAACTATACATAAACCTAACTTTCAATTACGTTTAGATTCATATGTGAATTGAAATGGTGAAGGTACAGAGCTGTAATTTCCAAAGGGAATAGGCGACGATCGACATGTAATAAAATGAAACACCTCTGCAAATGGTTGAGTATACTCAAAGTGCAAGTGCGAATATAATGTAGGAAAACGGTTTTGAAACGACGGGGTAGGAATCCCCTCGTTCAATTGGAACTTCGTGGGGCATATTTCAACTCAGAGAGCTGCTGTGTTTGGATCTTTACTAAATGATGAGGAAAAAATCCTTATGGTGGGTGGAAATGTGCAACGTTTTTAAAAACAATATTATGAATTTTTAATGTTATTTCTGTGTGCTTTAGTAATAAGACAATAATTAAGTGTAAATAATTATTTGGTTGGACTAATTAGTGATTAGAAATGCCTAATTTACGGTATTAAATTTAGTAATTAACTGTTTTTTTTTTGTTTTATGAACGGTATTACCAATAATTTGGAATATATGAATATCAATCATTAAATAGGAAATCAGGAAAAATTTAAGTGACGTATGGTTTTGTGGACGACTTAGATTTAAGTTTTTTTAAGATTTTCGTTAGGATTTATTTTAGCAACACCTTGCCAGATTTGACATTAGGAATTTATTCTTAGAAAAGGATATTTGTATGTGTATGAAAATTATTTTAATATTAATAGAGGTTAGGTGCAAGATATATTACAAGCACAAATAAGAAAAATGAGAGATAGACCTAAATTAGACCATTGCTTGCAGATAGTGAAAGACGCAGGCCGTGGGAATTTCAAGGAAATGTGTAGATTAGCTCAGAATAGTAAACAATAATGGTATGTGTATAACCAATCCCAAAACTGAAGACCTACTGATGATAATGGGAGGTTAAGTTTAGGTTGATTTTTATTTTAATTGATTAAGGAAATACGTGTAAAATCAGTGATTCGTAAACGATAGCCAGCTACACCAGGGATAATCTTATTTGGAGGAGCTTTTTTTTGAGAAATTTCCTTAATTATTTTAAAACACCAAAGCAACCACATAGAAACGACATCAAAAGCATTGTGGTGACAGACTGTTTGGTGCCCCTCAATTTTGACAGTAGCAGGACCTTTCAGGGTAAGTGTTAATGTGATGTACAATTTTGAATATAAAATTTGGTTAATTATTATTTTTGTATTTTTCTTTATTTGCTTTCTCATTTATCCATTGGAATCCACTTTCGTACCACTGCATCCTTTATCGTTGTGAGCCCCCCCCCCCCCTCAATTAATTGTTTTAATGCCTATTTCACATGTAACATTCATTTTAGGTTAGGTTTGTGGAGAACAGCTTGAGCGACTAACAAGTACTGATTGCATAATAGTATATTGTACAACGAGCATGGAATGACGCCCATTTCTCACAAGTATGATAAATTGCAGCACTCGCTTTCAGCTCGTGCTGCAAATCATACGAGTGAGAAATGGGCATTCCATGCATGTTGTACACTATACTTTTTCTACGACTGTAGTACCTACTTTTTAAATGTGATACCTCTTTTGTTAATATTATAAAATACATGGTAAGTATAGGAGTATACATGTTATTAATATCATAAGTTTATTATCGTTTGTGAATATACATAAATTCAAAGAAAAGTACAAATTTATCATAATAAAAGTAAATAAATTGATTTAAGTTTAGTTTTTAGATTCATTATTATTAACAATATTAAAGGTTACATTGCAATTATTAAACGTCATTGTAGAAGGTGTTTTCCCAAAAACTAAATTTTCTTGACGTTGGAAATTCTTGTCTTTGGACGTTGATGGAACATTTGATGTGCTATCAATTGAATTTTGTATTATGTTGCCTACATTCAACTTATTTGTTAAAGAATCGGCTATATAGTTTTCGGCGACTGATGTTGATTTCCAGCCACCGTGCCTTTTTAAAGATTATCTTCTCCAACATCTACAAGAATAGTGGTGGAAGATCTCCAGAAGCAATGACCAGTATATAATTCCGGATTGGGTAGTTTTAAATACGTTGCAATTTGCTTTCCCATAGCACCAAATTTATTGATACCCACTTTCTGTGTGGTGCATTTTCTTTTCTGATAATTTAAGAAAAAACTAGGATCGCAAACATTTGATGGACGTAGAGTAGATTCCAGTATTTTTTTGTGATTTCATAAAAATTTCTCGTTATCGTAAAGCTGCATATAATTTTTGTTTTCGTGTCGGGAACTGTAACTAATATCGCAGAACCCAATTCCGTGAAATGAGTAATCTTCATCTGATGTAATTCCTGTCTGCGGCAAGCACCCATAATTCCCATAATTAATGCAGTCTGTAACAATATAAAAATAGCTATAAACACGCATTATTCTCCTAAGTTAATATTACATACTTTTGTCAGAAGAAACTGTTGATCCGGAGCCTCAGTAATAAATTTATTTATTTCCTCTGTTGTAAAAATTTTTGATTTTTTCGATTTATAACCGCTTGACTTCCGTTTGAGAAACGCTCTTAATTTTCCATACTTTGATATATCTACATTATGATGGATGGTGAGACTTGCTCTCAACATAGAATAATGCGTCCACAATGTCAGAGATTTATTCTTATTAGATAATTCATTAAAGTACGCAATTAAAACATTTTCAGAATAAGATGTTGTCTTTTGATCTCTTCGCCAATCAATAAACGATTTATAAGCAGTCTCATTTTTTTTTGGAAATTTCCGGTAATAAATTTAATGTAGTTGCATTTGCAGCTTCCACAATATTTGGAGGCGTCGGTTCTAGTTCGCTTTCACTATCATTAGCCATTTTTTAAAGACTTGGCAAATACTTTAAGATTTTAAACGCTTTCACAGTATGAAATTATTTATTTGACATTTGTTGGTTTATTATTTGTTTCATAGCCCACCTTTGAAAACTCGGCCGTTATTGGAAATAAGATGCAAGTGCAGGGCCACTTGATTAATAGAAATATAAGCGCAACCGTGCAAATTGAACATTCCCGCACTGGTTTGTTAGCAACTTGCCTAGCAACGAGTGCGGGAATAAAAACCTGTATAGAATGTAGTAGATTTCTCTATCAAAAACACACCTAAAATAGGCTCGTTCCAAAACAGTCATAGAAAAAATAATATTTATTGATTATAAATAATCAATAAGTTATTGTTGCTGCAAACAAATTTTCACTATTATGATTCATAAGATGTAAAAACATCGTTTCCAATGCACGTACACATATATAACTGTATCAAATACGATGACTTTTCAAAGATCACTATTTTGACAGATAGGGTCGGCGACGATTAATTCTTTTTATTCTTGTTCTACACAGCCTACACATTATTTTAGTATATTTTCAAAATTTTATGTCTGACAATAAAGCGAATACATACCAAGAATTTATTACAATTATGTGGTATCGCAAACACCTATCTATTATTTAAATACTTATTGTGAAGTGTAGGAGTAATACTTGTAAGTTACTATACTTAATTATTCATCGTTGCCTTAAAAATTGTCATACAGGTAAATTTTAGCTTACAGTATCAATTGCAAATAAAATTTATACACCTTATTCAAAGTCTCCACAAGAATTATGATGATGAGAAATTGTAAATAAATACCTATTTTGATTAATAATTGTAAATAAAGTAGTGTGTAGTAAATATACATATTCCTTAAATTTAATCTAAATGTAATATTCAGCTTCAAATTTTGTTTTCGTGCAGTATATGTTAGTTACTGGCGTACAAGCTGCAACTTCTAGCTTTTCATTAAAAAACTTGGTCTCAAAAGTATGGCTTATATGTTGTAATATACAGTATACATTACTTTAATGATAAAAGCACAAATTATTAGATTCTACTGATATAATCTTGCCAACTTAGTAATAACACAATAAGATACATAAATTTAAACCATCTTTTTATATTTAATTTGTGATAATTTCATGGTAATTTCTTTAAAGTAATCTAAACAGCACACAATGCTAAGACAATCATACTCACCACTTTTTTTATATATGTGTATTCTTTACTATTTACATTTCCTTTAATATCATCCAACTGATATGGTGGGTTAATTATTACCTATAAAGTAAAAAAATCCCAATATAATAAAAGTCAAGCTACTTTTTTATTCAAGTTTTAAGTACAAAAATACAAACTTAAAGGACTTTAGAAATAGTGACAACAGTTAAACAAAAAAATATATATGGGGAAAATTATAACAACCACTTCAAAAGAATTTTGCTGCTAAACATAATGCAGTTATTTTTTTAAAAAAATATACGACAAATGGAATATATTTAATACAGGTTACAACTGATTTAAAAAATCACTTTGTAACATTTCTTTAGAAATGTTAAATCGAAGTTTACTTTCAATTAGTTCAATTCAATTATCATTCATTGGTAAATATTTATACAACACTAAAGGGGATGGAATTCAGCATAGCCGATTTTAAATTTTTCCAATGGTATTAATTTAACAAAATAGATTTAAGACTAGACAGGTTTTTCCGATAGTAGCATTAATCATAATATTAATATAACTACTTATTACTCTGCTCGTTTATTAATGTTCTTGATATACGCTGCTTAAAACTTATTTTCCTCGCATTATTAAAGACGGCTTTATACAAGGGTGTCTACTCGAACAACTGAATAAAAATCCAGTACTTTTCAGTACTTTAATTGAAAAAATTAAATACTTTTTGTTGCACGAAAAACTGAAAATAAGCGTGATCAGAACATTCGAATATTTTAATTAGTTAAGAGTAAATATACCTACATATTCAAGAGTAAATTGCATAGAAAATATTTTTATTTATGAACTCTTCAGTCTCTTTTTTAATTTTTCTAATTCAGCATCGATCTCTAGTTCTTCTTCCTTGTGTTTTTCTGTTACCTCAACTTTCTTTAACTCGAGTGTCTTGATATCAGCATACAATTGTTGAACCTTTCGCTTCTTAGTAAGTTTTTCATTATGCTTAACTTTTAATACTTCTCGCTTTTTGGAAGATGCATTTCAAAGCTCTAAAATCATCTTCTTAGAAATTGTAAATTCGGAAAGGTGTTTTATTTTAGAAGTTAAAATTTTGTCATAAACAAGTCGTTGGGCAACTAGTGATTCATTTAAAGTGTTTTCTACAAGGCATTCTTTATTTATCGAACAACCTTTCAACCGAACCATTGCTGTGAAACATGATTAAAATTTTTTTAATAAAATTTAAAAATACAAATTATGATAAGCCACACTCTTTACACAACCTCATTAAAAATATGTCCAATCTTCTTAATCTTCTTTGGGAATGAAACCACTCATAGTTTTTAAAATCTATTTTATTTACGTTTCGATCCATGACCTAGGATCGTTGTCAAAATAATAAAAACTTCAAGTTTGACGTTTATGACATAAAATGAAGGTTACTTTGATTTATTGATGTTTGAAATATTTGGTTTGAGTACACTAAGCAAAAATTTTTAAAGTTTAAAAGAATGATTGCCTTCAATTTGTGTTGCGACCTGGGATCGACTTTCCTATGGTAGCCAATACGCTTAACTTGAAATCAGCCGATTAATTTTTATTGGTGAATTTTATATAAATTCAATAATTTGGGAAACATTTTTTAACATGTTTCTATTTATACAATTGAGAGATTTCTGATTTTATGTCTTATTTTACCGAGATTCAGTGAAGGGGGTTAAGCAACCTGTGGCTACCAAGATCCCCCAACATTTATAATTTGCCGAAATAATGGTTTTCTAGTTAATATGCTTATTGTTATGTAATTAGTTATTGTATGTATAAATAGAAATCATGTATGTAGGCTGTATGTATGTATGTCCAATCTTTCCTTTTCTGGGGAATTGTTCCAGTTTTCCAAAGCATTCTTCTTGTCCTCACATAATTGGTTATAGTGTTTTTTTTACAATGTCTGCATTAGATGCAATTATCTGGTTTCACTCAATAAATTCCTCTAAAGCAATATTTAACCTGGATGTTTTTAAGACGTTGCTACACATTACCATAGGTGACAGACAAGAAGCATCTTTGATAATTTTGTATTTCAAAAGACTTTTCTCTGTAATTTTTTGAAAAAAATGTTTTAGAAAAGCTAAACAATCATTTTTAAATTTAACAATATCAAGTTCCATCAAACCCTTTGCCTTACAAACAACAGATGCCCCAAAACCAATATCCACATTTGCAATTGACTAAGTTTCCAATTTTGGTAATATCAATTTTAATTAGATTATTAGGGGTGTTTGCTTCATTTATAATTTTCCCACTAATGAAACGACTCCCGATATTAGGCAAAATAGTATACAATTACTGATATAAAAATGGTGTTAGGGGATCGTCTGATTGAAAAATTTTTTAAAACGGTTCAATTTCTACACAAATTAATTTAAGAAATTGTAATCTAGCTAGTAAAAGTTTATCTGCTAAAAAACCTTTTATCTTTTGCAATGTTCTGCTCTCAGGACACGTCTTTAAAGCAATCGATTGTTCAACATATACCCCTACAGGTTTTATGATTTCAATAGCTCTGGTAATAACTGCTTGATTTTCCACCCAACGTAGCGGCAAAATCGTTTTGGAAATACAATAGAACCAGAAAAGGCTGTATAGTTAGTACGTCTTGCAGGAAAGTCTTTAAAAAGATAATAGAGTGATCGTAAAAATCTTACATTTCCCAAACCGTCTTTTTTACTGCTGTTTTGAATGCCCCATGAATCACATGTATTCCACAAGTTCCAGTGGAAAACAGTTCAGGATCCTCACTGCTTTCATCTTCTATTATTTGCGCAAGTCTTCAAGCATCCTTAGATTAACGTTAGGATCATCCATCCCTACATGTACAATTTTTTTCAGAGACTAGTCCAACGAAGCTATAGATTCAATCAATTTATTCATTAAATCAGAAGCAGTTGCATGTTTCAAGAAAGCCGAATTTAGAAATCATGTTTGTACACCATCTGTTGCCTCATCCCAAAATCTGACAATAATGTCCATCTAACCAAGTTGAGTTATTAAGACTTTCGTCAAATGACAAAGTATAAAATGTACACTCTTTTAATTGGTTAGAAAGTTCGTTTTGGATATAAGGTCCTAGTCCATACGTTATAGAATAAGCTATTTTATCATTATGAAGCTGTATATTTTTTGCAATCACACTATATGGAAACAGCATGAAAAACATCGGTGGCAGTTGCAAAACTTCTCTCTGACGAATGTGTCATAACTTTGTGAATACACCATAAAATTTCTGCTATACTTACTTCTTCTCTTTGTAAGTAGGTTAACTTTAATATATTACTCTTACCAGAATACGTTGAACTATCTTTTGTTAAGGAATTCGGTGCACTTGTACTTGCTACTACTTTAACACGATCAGCGATGACAAATCGTGCATTTGTGTTTGAGCATTCAATACTCATGCTAATTGTAGGCACTTTAAAAAGTGTACTTTGAGTCCCCATCAGTAAAGGCTGCACAATTTTCAAATGTTTTTTTATTTTTTGAGTGTGTTTTAACACAATGTATACCACCTTGACTAACATCAAACTCCTTTCTGCACACATTACAATTTTATCTTCACACGGCCGTAACCACAATCTACACTACTCTAAATCTAACCAAAACGGATTAAACTCGTATTTACCGGGCTTATTAATAAATACTCCCGCAGTTTAAATTAGTAGCACATATTATTATTATTATTATTATAAAATCACGCCGCCGCATTGTAACTTGTATTATAAATAACAGTTTAGTATGCTAAATTTAATCTTTTAATAAGTATAATGAGGAAAGAAAAACAATAGCTTACTTCTTTGAAGTAAGTTAAAAAAATGCAACTCTGAATGAATGGTCCAGAAGATCCCGTTATGACTAATACTCACGACAACAAGATGGGATGTTTAAACTAAAAATGTAAAAAACCGTGGATTCAATCAACGGTAACTGTCGGAAATCCATTTTGTTGGCTAGTAAACTAGAATACGGATAAAAATTTTGAAATAATAATGTTTATCGTGTGCTAACAACTCTACAAATTTTACCACTGAACAACTGAACTATTTGCATTCGAAAGTAATTTAGAGGGTATCATGTTTCTTATTGACATTTTTAATAAGTTATAAAATGAATTGAGGCACTCACTCTTTCGCTAATTCCTTTTAGACTTGTAAAGTGATGATATATCAATTTATCAACAAAGATGTATTTAATACGTGCAGAAATAGATGGCCCTTGCTAGAGTGCCTAAAGATCCAGCATTAAAGCACTTAAATAATTTAATTGAGAAGGATGGATTTAGCCTGAAGAGAGATGTAATGTAATTTGTTTTCGTCTATGAATGTATTTACGGCCGTTGTATCCGTTCGGACAATTTTTAGTAGTAAAACATTTCTAACAATAACCTAATACCTGCACACTATTTTCGCATATATGTACCTATGTATTTTTAGGCACTTTAGTCAATCACGAAAGTTTTATTTTATACACAATGAAAGACTACAAAATAAGAGTCAGATGTTGTATCTAAAAGCAGACGCTTAATTTCCGTACGTGAAGTATAAATTCTGCACTTTTTCCGCATATCCGGACTTGCTCTACAAAATCAGCACTTTTTCAGTACTTTCCTGATTTTCCGTACCAGTAGACACCCTCTTATGAGCTATATCAGAAAATTTAATCATTTCCAAGTTTAATTTATGTAGAAAATTAATACAGTATTAGTAATTCTTAAATCAATTATTTTGCTAAATAAGTGTTCTTGGCGGCAGCTACGTCATAATGCAATGTATTTAATTGATTAAGAATTGTCTCAGATTTATCTACTATTGAAATACAAGTCGGTCACTCTTATACTGCATACCAGTGGGATATCCAAAATGGTAACAGATAAAGTGTGGGTTAAATTAGAGAAAAGTTTAGTTTTTTATGTCTTTCAAGAAACTAAAGAGAAACCTACGATATCTCTCTCAACCCGTTTTCGCGTTATTGTATCAACACTGAAATTTGTCATTTTATTCTTTCTTCTGTAACCTTATTACTACATTTGCATTATCGATCATGGGCTTTCTAACGAAATTATTAGAAATCTTCTAGGCTGACTCAAAATCTTAATTTCCAATGTTCACTTTTGATTTTCTTATGGATTTATATGCCATAAATAGAGCATAAAATATGATTTGACTGATGTATCACACATTGGATTTAAAACTTCAATATGCTCTATACCCATTAATATCAAGTTGTCATGCTTATGAAATGCCGAATTCTTTGACTATTGATACATTAAGTTGACCATGCAAAAAAAACAATAAAACTGTTCTACAAGCTGTCAAAAGATTAGTTATTATTAAAGTGATATTCTTTCGTGTGTTGATATTAAAACCAATCCTTGAAAATGGTAGAAGTCATCCATGCATTTTTACTAAACGTATACTCTACGGGTAACCCTTAGTTTTAAATGCCCTTGAATTCTTGGATTTTCCTATTAGTTTGTGTCCAATCTCTTTAGTACGTGCTAAAAACGTCATCCTTGCTTTACTATTTTTCCTTACAGGTGCCGTTGTTCGTTAGAATGCACTAATGTTTGCTGGGGGAGTATTTTCCAAAACAAACCACTCGTCGGCATTATAAATTCAAGTTGGAAGAAACTTCATTTCTTTTATTATTTTCGCTGGTTGGTCAATAAAGGGTTGCACGGAAGTTTCATCATTTGAAAGCTTTTCTCTGCATATTTTAAGATGTCGTCCATAATGTGCTTAAAAATTTAAAAACCAACCTCTACTAACGACAAATGTATCATTATTGTAGCACTGTTTAAACATTTGTATTGCTTTTGCAGCAGGAATATCAAAAGTCACAGTGTATGCCGATCTCGTTGCTGAAGAAACCAGGTGTAAAGTTTTCTGCATACTACATGTGTTTTAAAGTTTTTCAAAGCCCTGGACCAGAATAACAGGTTTTTACAAAACTGAGAGTTACACAAATTTACTAACTAAAATTTTCGATAAAAATAAAACTGTATACCTTTCAATTTTCTCCCACCCTTTTTTAATGTCCATTATTGTAGAAGCACCAACTCAGTCCATTACAGCTAACTGTTTGCCAGTGAAACCACCTTTTAACTTATCGAGGGTTTCAGTCTTTTGTGTCGCTGATAAAGTTGTGTTTTCGATTAGGAGCCATATTGATGTCTGCATTTATGTACTACCGTAAACAGACTAATTTTTCTAAACATTAAAAGCCACTTGCAAGTTGTTATAAGAGAAATTCAGAGTATCACAACACTATCGAATCGGTTTACAGAGTATAAGAGGTTAGTTCGGACTACTGCAATTCGAATTAACGCGTCTTTACTGTATATGTAATAACTGTCTTACAAAAAGATATGAATTTCAAATTGAAAACTACACAGAAAAAACAACAAGTCAGAAATAAAATACAGAATCTTAATTTATCACTCTAACATGGGAATGGATAGCATACCTGATGATCCCATATAACAATATCCGAATTTCTCCACCTTACTTCCTTAATTGTTTTGGCAATTGCTATAAAAAGACGTTGTCCTTCAGGTGAAACATTAGCTGACATTGCAGTTAATAGACGCCTTTTTTCATCTACTTGGTTCCTTATTCGTGTATTTAGCTGTAACAAATGTAACATCAATATTTTTCATTTACAATGTTTATTTATTAAACTACAAAGCAGATCTAGCAATATGACAAAACACAGTGTATACATTTTCCACAAATAAATAGATTGTATATATTGCAGCAACTTTTGTAGTAGTCATAGATTAAACTTGATACATTGTATTACCCAGATGCTGACCGTAATTAATATGATTTGCAGTGCAAGTAAATTAGATTTGCGAAACAGATATAAAATCAGATATATATATATATATATATATATATATATATATATACAGGGTGAGTTTTTAGTGTGGCAACGGTCGATAACTCCGTTATTATAAAAGCTACGTAAATCAAATTTGGAGGCATATTAGGCATGCCTAAAGTGCACATTTTAAAAATATTTGGAAGCATACAGGGTGTTTCATAATTCCAGGGCATATTAAACTTATATTTTTTTAAATGGAATACCCTATATATTATTACATTTTTGAAAAGCCCATAAAAAGTGCTTTAATTTGATATCAAATTGTATCTGTCTATTCCTTTTAGTTTTTGAGATATTCAACTGTTTTTAGAAAAAATGACCCCGATTAGATACATTGCCACTGCACTAATACACAACTTATGTTAATTTTCAAGATGCAGTAAATTTTACCATATACCATAGTATATTTGTAAATATCACTTTTTTGAAATTTCTTCACAGTATACAGGGTGTGTCAGGTTTCAAAATGCAATTTTAAAATTTTTAAATGGCACCCTACCAATTTTATTGCTACAATGGATAGTTCATTAAGTGTCCTTTCATTTTTGTTAAGCATTCCCTATACCTAAATCCATTACTTTCTGAGATATTTTTGATTTTCTTCAAATTTTATGAATGTTTTAATTTACATAACTAAAATTACTTACTATTGGAGAATATTATAAAACAATTAATACATATTGATTAACAATCAACTACAGTTATCCAACAACAATTTTCACTAAAGA
Organism: Platerodrilus igneus; assembly: GCA_036346225.1. NCBI lineage: Eukaryota > Metazoa > Arthropoda > Insecta > Coleoptera > Lycidae > Platerodrilus > Platerodrilus igneus. The sequence continues at coordinate 1,303,093 of JARFIW010000624.1, read as the reverse complement.
TATAACAACCTACAATAATCGCTATCAACAGAATTCTGCCAGATCAACAATATGCATTTTATAGAAAATGTTCAAACACGAAATCAGGCAGGCTTTGAAAAAAATAACAATTACAATCAAAATGTCATTTAGGTTTATTAATTGTAGTGTGTTGTCATTTAACACATTATCAGTTCTGTTTTAAATGTAATCTTTGAAGGAGTTTTCAAAATGAATTTTACAGTGGAAGAACAAATAAATATGATTTGGGTATTGGGAGCAAGTTTAAAAAATTTCCTACTTGCATCAAGAATATACCAAGAGAGATATCCTGTCAAATGACAACACACTACAATTAATAAACCTAAATGACATTTTACATGTATTAGTTATTTTTTTCAAAGCCTGCCTGATTTCCTGTTTGAACATTTTCTATAAAATGCATATTGTTGATCTGGCAGAATTCTGTTGATAGCGTATTATTGTAGGTTGTTATATCTTTAGTGAAAATTGTTATTGTATAAGTGTAATTAATTGTTAATCAAAAGTTATTAATTGTTTTATAATATTCTCCAATAGTAAGTTATTTTAGTTATGTAAATTAAAACATTCATAAAATTTGAAGAAAATCAAAATATCTCAGAAAGTAATGGATTTAGGTATAGGGAATGCTTAACAAAAATGAAAGGACACTTAATGAACTATCCATTGTAGCAATAAAATTGGTAGGGTGCCATTTAAAAAAAATTTTAAAAATTGCATTTTGCGAAACCTGACACACCCTGTATACTGTGAAGAAATTTCAAAAAAGTGATATTTACAAATATACTATGGTATATGGTAAAATTTACTGCATCTTGAAAATTAACATAAGTTGTGTATTAGTGCAGTGGCAATGTATCTAATCGGGGTCATTTTTTCTAAAAACAGTTGAATATCTCAAAAACTAAAAGGAATAGACAGATACAATTTGATATCAAATTAAAGCACTTTTTATGGGCTTTTCAAAAATGTAATAATATATAGGGTGTTCCATTTAAAAAAATATAAGTTTAATATGCCCTGGAATTATGAAACACCCTGTATGCTTCCAAATATTTTTAAAATGTGCACTTTAGGCATGCCTAATATGCCTCCAAATTTGGTTTATGTAGCTTTTATAATAACGGAGTTATCGACCGTTGCCACACTAAAAACTCACCCTGTATATATATATTACTATGGTAAGGAGTTATTTAGGGGTATATTTAGTCATAATAGTTACCCAATACATATAAATAGTACTAGAAGTTAGAAAACCACATTTATTTAGCATTAAAAATACGTAATTTGTATATTATGCAAAGAGCAAACATTTAACACCCTGTATAAGAATCGCAAGTGACTTTAATTAATGCCGAGTAGCATATCATTCAACAATACACACACATGCAGCAAAAGAAATCATTCTACATGCAATCAAACTTGTCCTAAACAAAAAATATTAATATGCCTAATAGATTGTAAAATTAATACGCGTGAAATGCAGTAAAACCTAGAAAATAATAATATAATTCACATTAAACAAGCGATAATGAAAGCAGATAGCATAGTGTCCTGATAAGAAAAGCATCCTTCAAAATAAATACGCTTCGGAACTTTTTTTTTTGTGAAGTCTTTAAATAATTATTGAAACATATAATTTGGCACCGTTCAAATATAGAAACACAAATGACCACTAAAATCAGTAGATTTTTCAAGTGTTGTGGCAAATCAAATTCAAACATGTCACTCATATTGAAAAACCTAGTACTTTATGTATTATTGCAATTTTAGATGCTGTAGGCTTCAATGACTTACAGAAAATAATAAACCTAATATATTCCTCCATTTAAACGTTTAATAACTTGAACAAATTGATATTTTCCTCAAAATTCTATTGACGGGTAGGCCATATTACACTCTTTTAATACCCATGTTAAATCAAAATATGAATTTTACGTCATTTTAAAAATGCCCTAAGAATGGTCCCTTATAAAATGCAAGTAACATAACATAATCTCTATCATTCGTTTTGGTTTTTTTAAATTATAGTTATAACGATTTGCTTACAGTCGTGCTGCCATTTAACAAAAACCCATTTTTATATCCTTTGTAATGCGCTGTGTTATACTAGTTAAAAACTAGAGAAAGAAAGAAAATTTAGTAAATTTGAATGGATAAATTAAATATGAACATCTGGTATGATAGATTTCACAAATAATTAAGACGATGATTTAATTTAAAAACCGCAAATGAAAACATTATCTCAATATTGCAAGGCACCACATATGTGATTCTCATGAACAAGATGATTTACAATAAACAGATATTATCTGTCTTGACCAGCAAGAACAGGAAAAGAGTATCATATTAGAACATAATGCACATTATATGCAACGAAACGAGACAATAATCTTGTCCGTAAGCTTAGATTAAAATATAGTATATTGTGAGAACCAAATTATATAGTGGAGAAGAAAACCGTAGTTAGAGGACAGAAAGAAATGAATTAATGTAGTTATACAAGGTAAAGAAGAGTGCTGTTGGGGGCGTGACATTCTCCTCAGGAGAAAATTGAAAATGGCACATGAGCTTTCGTGGAACTTCGCTTGCAGCTCTGGCAAGGTTTGCTTTTTCCGTGTGTGGTATTTTGAAAAATCGCATATGCCATAATAAAACTGCTACGTGCATGGATAGTTCAAATAAGTGGATTACGTTGAGGGAGTTGGTTAGTTGAAATTGAAACACTGAAGGCCTCTGGGCATTCTCAGATGCAAGATTGGAGTGTAAATAGTGAGTAATATTATAAGTTTTTATGTTTATACTTCTTTATTATTTACATGTGGATCAAAAATGTAAATTGATTGGTATGTATATAATGAGTAGTTAATAAAGTGAAAGTGATTATTTCTATTGATTAATGATTTACCGGTGGCACGAGTGTTGATTAAATTTAAGCACGATGTTATTTTAAAATATTAAGAAATATGTCAGTATTGATATTGAAGTATTTTGGAATGGGCAATAAAAGGATAGAATGAAAAACTGGTATTTAACTGTTTGTTATGAACGACATTTCCAGATATTGCAATCCATAAATGTCATGTAATTTAATATTAAAAACAGGTAAATTTGGGGTGATATCTTTGTGAATAAATTAGATTTAAGGTCTTATTAAGATTTTTTCTTTTAGCAATACCTGGCCATAGGAGGTTAAGAAAACAGTTTTTTATGTATATTTGTGTGTGCATCAAAATAATTTTTGTTAATTGTGCCACATACAAATGTGTTTGCAATAACAGGTGGTAGAAAATGGTTATCTTTTTTATAGTCTATTCAATTTCTATGCAAAACACACTGAAGTAATTTTTGTCAACAATCCCGTTGTTAAAACATTAAGCTGGCATTTTCTTCAAAATGTATACAGCTAAAAGGGCGAACATATTTACAAACTACTACACAACCAACATTAAAAGAATTCTTGAATTTGTCATATAGAAGAACTTCTCAATGTATATATAAAATAGAAAATCCCATTTTGCTATAAAGTTTGTAAGGTTTAGCATATGTAGAACACAAGACAATTTGAGAAAATTGTTTCAAGCACAAAACCTCAACAATAATTACGATATTATACATCTACTTTTTAAAAATTCAATGTCATGTTAAAAATATTTTTAAAATAAAATGTTTAATTATTTGATATATACGTAACTGAGAATAAAGAAACCGCCTTTTTAATAATTTACCTCTAGAGATCCAGTGGCAGCTTTTAAAAACCATATATGCCAAATTGTACATGTAGTGCCAACTGTTGGTTCCTAACATTAAACTACGTTAAATCTTCCTCGGTAAAAAATGATAATATTCGAAAATCTGTCAGTTAACAAATCCTAACCGTTACTAAGTGCAATAACGAAACAAATACAGTACTGCAATGGCTGGTGTGTTTTCTTATAACATACTATCAAGTGATGTTGAACAATAAATTAATGATTTATTTTCAAAAATATTTTATTTAGTTACAAATATGTAAATGTGGTTTCACAGTAATACCACCGTGACTATAAAACATTATTAAATTTAGAAAAAAAAGTGGAGCTATTTAGAGTTATAGAATATGAAGGAAGACGAGTTTGAAAAGTTATTTGGCAGTATTACATCTGAAATGGAATCAAATGTGGACTCATATGAGGAAGATTTAGAATACTACAACATATTATATGGAATTATTTTTCAAGATAACCTGAATCAAAACGAAATATCGTAAATAGAATTAAGCAAAATAATAATAATCACCTCATCTAAATATTCTTTGACAACTCTAGCTACGTGAGGTTTAGCTTTGTCGTGCATAAAAATGCCACGCTCGACCATAATGATCATGAAAGACACAACAGGATATTGTAGCAGATCGTAATATACCTGTGAGCCGTCAGGAAACCATTCTGTATGAAAACAAACTCAGTGCATACTTATGAACTGATTGCTGCCCAAACCATAATATACCCACCGCCAAGTAGAAGTCGCTCGTCAATACAAGCTAGAGCGTATCTTTCTCCGGGTCTTCTCTATACTCGCCGACGTCTTGTAACATATAAATTTTCCTGCAAATTTATTTGTTGACTTTACCGTTGTGCATCTATTATTTTAGTCTTTATTCAACAACGTTTATATTATAGATTCATTCGATATTGCATATTTAATAACCAACAAACTCCAAAGCACACTACAATTTTTAATTACAATTACAATCTACTACATATCACATTGTCCTTACTGATAACATGTATACAAACCGATTCGCGTGCTCCTACGTCTTTGTAATATCTAAGATTTTCAAGTTGTTCCGACGATTCGTGACAGATAGTCACTTTTCGTTTCTTCGTTGAACAGAAAGGTCGCTTGGTGTGTTTAAAAAAACACTCAAGATGTTGAGGAAAATTAAGTTGTCCTGGCAGAAACGCCGTAATAAAGGCACAGTATTCTAAAAGTTGTCCATGACAACTTGTGTGAAAGTGTAGTGTATAAACTCTTCTTGGTGACGTGCAACTCTGATAACTCTCGATAACTTCGATGTAACAGATGTAATTCCGATGTAACTTTAGGTTATCTTGAACATATTCTATTAGTCTGGTTCAAGCAAATTTTATGGAACTCGTTTAACATATAAATGCGTAAACAATTTGTTGGACATATGGTGGCTTTCGCAATGCAGTTACACCTGGCGTGTTTAGTCGATGCACGACATGTCATTTGAAGGTTAAAGGTCATTGCCTCTGTGGGTAAGAATGTTTAAAATTTTAAGATAAGGCTGCCGTAACAAAGTTCATTACGTAATCTACGTATGTAATGTTACAGTTACATACGAATTCTCGATAGGTAATATAAAAATCTACCACGATTTATTTTATTGTGGATTAGATTTAATAAATATAACAGTCTATCTGACCCAGTGAAGCAAAAACGCGACTCATCTGAAAACACTACCTTGCTCCAGTCCTCACTAATCCATGCAACGTGATGCTGAGCAAAAGTTAATCTTGCAACTTAATACCAACGCTGCAATAGTGAACCTGTAGCCATCCTTCTACAAGACAATCCAGCAGCGCAATGTCTTATCCTAACAGTCTATTTACTAACATTTACATCTTGAACTTCTTTGAGTTGATTTTGTAGCAAAACCGCAGAAGCTGTTCTACTTCGCAAACTAGAGGACACCAAAAATCGGTCATCTCTTTAGATGGTGACTCTTTTTCGCCCAGAAAATGATCTTCTGGATATCAGACCAGTCTCCTCAAAGCATTGGTGCATCTTATGTACATTACAGAGGATCCTACCAACAATTCTTGCAGTTTCACATTGTCCTTAGGATTTAAAGACATTATTACAATCATAATAATTACTACAAACACTACACCGTCCAACTGATAGGTTCAACAAGGAGAAATCAACTAAAACTTCAAAAACATGACACCAAAGTAAGAATTCTTAATTAGGTTGAATACACATTATTTTATAGAAATCGTAATTACGGTGATAATGCATGACAAATAAGTGAGGGTCGAACCTGAAATTTTCTAAGTTGAACGGAAAACAATTTAATCTAATGGTGACCGCCACTATATCCAGCAAATATCAATCAATTTAAAAATTTATGTACAGAAAACCCTTTCGTATTTGCTAATTCTAAATTTCGCTATTTAAATTCTTGAATTAGCTTATAACATAATCAATCAGATGTCTTCAATATAGAAATAGTGTTAACGGATATTTTTTTTAGAAACAATTACTAGTGTGATAACATGTCTACTTCATAACAAATAATTTCATCAAATAACGACAATTTTTAACAATTAAACTATACCACAGATACTTTAATTTTGACTATTTGGACAATATTTCTTTACATATTTATTATCTTTATGAATGTCAGATCTCGCAGACCACTTACAAATTTGAACATTTAATTTAAAAACTAGAATTTTAAACAATCTTAATACAAATCTTATTTGTTATTGTTACTAATAAAACATAATCTCGTTTAGGCTTCTCGTGAGAGAGATTCAAATACGACAAACATTTAATGAGTGATTATTCTTTCATAAAATATTTTGTAGTTACGAAAAATTGGTAATATTAAGTACTATTTTTAACAAAATGGATTTCATGAACTGAAATGATAGGGTTTTTATGGCAAGTGATTTGATCATACATAAAGAAGGGGATTGTTTACAACAACTGGTTTTCTTGTCTAAATCTGGTAAAGGATTCGGCAAAAGTAAAAGACACCACAGGTTGCTGACTGCTACCCTTGCATCGGACATGATCAGGCTTCAGTTCATTAATCTTCTGCTGCAGGTATTGAATTCAAATGACTCCAGATTGACTTTGAAAGTTGCTATTATCATCCTGAGAGTTATTATGCATTAACGACCTCCATATCAATTTACTCGAAGTATAGAATAGAAGTGTTCGGATTAGGAAAACGTTTTATGAAGTCAGTTTGAGCTGGGGAATTTTTATATACCTAGAATTTTATGCTAATCAGAACAAATGCTTGACGTCCATGCACTGTTTATGAAACAAGTTGAAAACCTTGACGTATTTATGAACAATAAGTTATTTTAATGATAAAAATGCTATTTAAAGCATTTTAAGCATGGTTTCCAAATATCGAAGGTATTTTCAAATTTATGATTCCACAAAATATGAAGTTTAGCCTTGCGATTTAATTAAACTGGGAAATAACGAATTGTTTGATGTTTTTCATACGGAACCAAAGATTTCTCATGAATTCAAAAGCTTATTTACCTTTACAAATCTATAATTTTTAGTGAATTTTTTCATTTTTCTTCTTTCCTTCAAACAGATTTGTTACACTTTAAACAAAATTTTGTTACACCAAAAAAATGTTACAATGAAATGGATGAAATTATTCTACATCCTGTTTTAGTGAAAGATTACAATCAGAATATGAGACATGTAGACAAAGCCAACATGTTAACATAATTATATGAAATCGACAGAAAAATTAAAAGGTGGTGGCTTAGAATTTTTTGGCACTTTAATTGATATTACTGTAATAAATTCTTTTATTTTGTTCAGAAAAATAAGTGATGATCAATTACTGGAACTCAAGGATTTAGGATGACTGTGGGCAGCAAACTAATCGGAAAACATAATTGTGAGGATCGTGAGCACAGATGCGATGAATATGAACTTTCGTGTATATATATATATATATATATATATATATATATATATATAAGTATCAAGTGAAGTGAGATACGTGGAAGTGTGGCATTTATGCCTCTTTATGGTACATCACTTAGATTTTGCAGTACAAAAAGTGCACAACATCGTACAAAGTGGATATGTACAGTATGTAAAATAGGACGTTGTCCTAGCGACAAAAGAAATTTTTTGTGAAATACCATGAAAATAACATTATTTCGATAGGGACCTGGTGGTCCCGCAGAAAAACCACCTACTTTTTCATAGCTTTTTAATTTTATAATCTATTTTTTCGTGTTAATATTAATGAATTTTGACTTAATATACTGAAATAAAACAAACTAGAATGCACTGTTTATGAAACAAGTTGAAAACCTTGACGTATTTATGAACAATAAGTTATTTACTCGGGATTTTAATGATAAAAATGCTATTTAAAGCATTTTAAGCATGGTTTCCAAATATCTGAGGTATTTTCAAATTTATGATTCCACAAAATATAGAGTTTAGCCTTGCGATTTAATTAAACTGGGAAATTGTGAGGATCGTGAGCACAGATCTGATGAATATGAACTTTCATGTAAAAAATACAGGCGATAAGTACCAAGTGAAGTGAGATACGTGGAAGCGTGGCATTTATGCCTCTTTATGGTGCATCACTTAGATTTTGCAGTACAAAGAGTGAACAACATCGTACAAAGTGGATATGTACAGTATGTAAAATAGGACTTTGTCCTAGCGACAAAAGAAATTGTTTTGTGAAATACCATGAAAATAACATTATTTCAATAAGGACCTGGTGGTCCCGCAGAAAAACCACCTACTTTTTCATAGCTTTTTAATTTTATAATCTATTTTTTCGTGTTAATATTAATGAATTTTGACTTAATATACTGAATTAAAACAAACTTGTTCGATAATATTTAATTTGAGCATAAAAAAGTTAAGGTGTGTATATGTACAGTTTATGTTAAACATATATGCAGAGCACTTTCGATTTATTTAAATATAAAATATTTTCAATGTAAAGCTCATACTAATGACATGTATCAACATGCATATATTTCTCCAATCTATGTAATTTTTTCCAATAAATAATAAATTTTCCCGTTTCTAAACTACATTATATATACGAAAATTTAAAAATTAGCCCAAAATAGAAGTGACCACCGATTCAAAAATTCAGGTCACTACCGCAGGATTGTCTTAAAAAAAATCTGATTCAAACCTGAAACCCATACATTTAAGAAATTCACAGAATTGTTATAGATAAATTTCAATAGCATTTCTTGCTGTTTCTCAGAAGTAACAACAACAAACTTATTTTTTAACCCTTTCGATAACAACAGCAACAGCTGAAAAAAGCATCACTAATTTATTAAAAATTATTTTAACACCAGTGTAACGGGAACAGCTCTAAGATTTATCAATATTGTGCATAGAAAAAAGATATAGGATATACTTGAAAAACTAAAAATTGTTCAGCTTTGCACGACATGATACAGCAGCTGATAAAAGAACACAGTTTGTTAGTTTGAGAAAAGGAAACCACAAGAATTTTGGTACGGGGGCCCACATGGAGCTAACCACGCTATTTATCTATTCATTTTCAAAAAATGACACCTTAAAAGCATTACATTAAATAAGCTAAAAATATACCAAAATTTATTACCCTTTGTAGATTTAATGATTGTGGAACCTCTGGTAGATTCAAAACTTCTTTCTTCACTTGAAGTTCACTTACTAAAGATAAATTCAAAAAATTTATATCGTTTAAACCAACTACTCCACTCGTCGATGGACATTCTACAGCTCGTTAAAGAAAAATGTGTTTAAAAAGTTAGAATTAAATTTACATTCTACATAAACCGTACAAACTTCTGTACATTTTCAAAATACTTGAAAACGCAAGCAGAACTAATGATCATCTAACCTATAATGCATGGTAAGCATACTTGAATTAAAGGATACTTAAAATTAACACTTTCGTTTGAGGATCAAATGCAAGTACTTCTCCTTCGATTTCTTGATTGTAACAAGTTCTACACCAAACTGTACTGCCTAGAGAGAAAAAGTCAGAAACACCAGCCATTACTAAAATGACATTAACAAAACATGCCAAAGTTCGAAACCTTGTGATAGTAAATTCAAATCCACACAAAATTGTAAGCACCAATGGAATGTGTTGTAGTATTTTAACTAAACTCTCTTTGCTAAAACATTTCCTTATTATCACGTAATTACATACGCCTTTTAACCGTAGGTACAGTGAAATTCTAATGAATTAAGAACAATTTATTTTATCTAATCACTAACAGTACTACTTTTAAATACATATCTAATACATTAGGTTTACTAAAATTACAGTTAGTCTCTTCCTACATATTAAAGTCAAAAATTTGTATGTCTACCGCATCTACAAGGAGTGCGTGGTATGTAAGCAACTACATTTCAATGATAGAGACATCTAAGATGGCGACTTGCCATGTAAAGTGGTCTTTCTAATCCCTAATCAAATATAGGTATAATGGTACCATATGTTTACATGAGGGTATCATTGACAGCAGTTAGTGATTGATGGCTTTGTGTTTACTGTAGATTTTGGTTTGGATATAAGTAAAGATCTACGCTGGAATCTATCAAAAATTTTACGTTAGTGACTCCACATTTAACATTGACCTGAAAGTAGATCATTATTCACACCTAATACTTGAGTAAAAAAGTTGTAGGAAGGAGTGTATTTTGTGATTCAGTGCAAAATTTACTGTGGTACGAGCATGCTATATGATGTTTCTTGCGTCTGCGGGAGGCTTTGGTTTCAAGCGCGTGGTCTGAATGTGCTTATTGCAATTGTGTTCTAAAAGAAGTTACCCCATTCAAATATTTCTCGAGTTACGTGTGTCTTTGATTGCTATTTACTAAGTTCTGTAGATGGACTTGGTTTCAAGAAAACCCTAAACTTGTGTTGCAGGTGATTTGGAAATGTAATGGTAGTAGCCAAATTTATTTCAGGAAGGTGTAGCAGCAATGGCACCAGAAAGGTGTTGCATAATCTTTCGAAACTGGAAAAGTTTTCTAGAGCTTAGTTTTTCGTGCTCTAGCAATGTTCTAGTGTGTTGCTCCTAGTTTCAGCTCTATCTTTTAATTAATTTAAAGGTTTTCTGATCTCGTACTTGTCTTGTTCGGGAGACCGAATAATGATGTCCAGTGAATCTAGCTTTACGATTGAACGTTACTTATACATACTTCGTTATGTTTTGAGTAATGTCGTTTATTCTGGAGCTTTTATCGATTTCAGCGATTCACGTCTCTGAATGCACTAGCCAGTATGTCAAAATTCGATTTTGTACTTTATTTAATAGTCCAATATGTTATTTTCTTACACCTGTGTCTTTTAAATTAATAAACGGTTGTCTTTCTCGAATGTCTGATCGATACTTTAAGGAGTGTAACATTAAAGAAAGATTATATATTAAATTCTTTTAAAAGACGCACATTTGATCAGTTAGAATAGGGCAGAAGCATAAGTTGTGTTTTTTCAATATTTTTGAACATGTCTGAATTGACTATGTTTCAACACATTTCTGTATAATAGAAATTAGGTGATGTAGTAAGGAATGGTGTTTTTCATTTGCAATACAGGTGAAAGATTTTTGTAAAAAGGAGTCCATCGAGGAGGGAATTGAAGTACCCGAAAAATCCACTAGTGTCTACAGAAAATTTTGACGTAAGACCAAATAAACTTTGAAACCCTTTCAAGGTAGGTGAATCCCAGAGTGTTGCAAATTGTATACTCCTTAGAGCTTTCTTTCTTTCGACTGGATTCATTCCGTACCACTGTACTTAGTCGGTGCACCGTTTAAACTATTATGCCCCACCGAATCTTAATAAGAACCCTAAATCCCTATTTAGTAAATTTTATAATTCAAGCATCCAAATTTCTATATGTGAATTATGTTAGATTATTACTTACGATTATGTCCTCTTGCAGCGAAATCTATTTCTCAAGCTCTCGTGGTTCGGTTCTCATCAGATTTATGATGTGGTTTTGCAGATAGTAGCTGTTGTGCCCTAAAGGAAGGATAAGAAGGAAGGAACGAAAACCATGGACACTGCATTGACACTCGCAGTATCACATCCTGAAAACGCAATTGCTTCTCTAAGCTCCGATACGCAAGTGAGTAAGTACATATAAAATACCTTGATCGTTTTGACACTTATTCGTCATTCCTCCCGATTGGCTTATTTAAATTGGCCGATGTCTTACAACCAATTAGAATAGAGAACTGCGACACCTCATAATGCGTGTGCACAGTACATTCCCCGAGAGCAAGGGTACCTTTAGAATAAAGTTTTCCGTTAAGTTGGAAAAGTTAATTATCATGTCACTTTTTTCTGAACTTTCGGTTATAAAAAATAACCGGTATACCATATATTAGTGTTTTATTTACAAACATGACCTACCACTTTCGTATTTTTTAAAACCATTTATGTTAGTTTTACTTGCATAAAAAATTGTTTGTGTATAATATGTACAGAGAATTCACAACTTCCTAGAAATATGTTAAGTGATGCTTAAGAAAGGGACGTAGATTGATATTTATGCATAAAAAAATTATTTCTTAAAAAATAACGGACTACAATTTAAACGAACGTATTAAAATATCTGTACGTGTAAAGTAAAGAGGCGACACACCACAGATAATGTATTTTCGAAGAATCTACTTTATTTTTTCTAATCAGCTGGTTACTTTACCCAATGTAATTGTGAATTACACATAAGTTTCTTTATGGAAAAACCTATTTTAACTGATGTTGAAAAAGGGGAGTGGAGTAATATTTATGCAAATAATATAATTGCTTAAAAATTAAAACTTTTAACAAATGTTTATAGAAATGTGTATACTTACCTACTTTAATTTAGAAAGCTACTCACCAATGACTGCTTACAAAAGGTATTCAAAATACACTCCATTTTGTTGAATATACAAACGTGCTCTTCTATGCCGGTGCTATAGAATAGTTCGATAAACATTAACGTCATACTGTGTTTTCCTTTCATAGGATCGGACAGCTTCGAGATGCCCAAGAGCTTTAAGGTCCGTCTTCCTTTCGTCTGAGCGCCACGCCCAGAACTCTTCCTTTTCTGTTTTTCACTTTCCCCTCGAAGACCACCTCGGCCGGTGGGACGTCATCAAGCCTTATGTTATAATTTTATGAGTTAGGTTATGTTTGTATATTATCGTAATACTCGTAATCCGCGGTAACGTAGTTGTTTACAAAATTCCTTCATGGCCACCACGAAGTTAACTTTGTTTGACCAAGAAAATGAACAAACCTATACTGTGTTTGTTAATTAAGAGGACTATCTTAGAGCTACACAAGGTAAAACAAAAATGTAAATATGTAATTAAAATTACACTTATTGTTTTAAGATGAAAGGTTTGCTCAATCTCTGCTAGTGCATGTGGGAATTACCACAAGGGCTGAAGAAACGTTTAAAGCTTCAGGGTTTTAACATGATAGCGATCAAGATAATTCTAATTTTACCGATAAGCAGCTAACAGAGGATGGAACAGAACCACCTGACAATTCTGATAAAGAAAATATAAGAATCAAACATTCCTGGCATTACGATGCAGTAGTGCAGCTGATAAATGCAATGGGAAACCATTTGGAGGACTTAAATCACCCAATAAAAGAAAAGATGTATATCAACTTCTTGCAAATGATTTGGTCAGTATGAAATTTACGGTAGATGCCGATATAGTTCAGAACAAATGGAAAAGCCTAGTAAAAAGTTATTGAAAAGCAAAGAATAATAAAACTAGGACAGGCCATGGCCCATCCAGATTCGATTTTTTTGACATGATGGAGAAAATTTTGGGTAGCAATCCTACTAACGCTTGTTCCCACTCCATTTATTCTGATAAGGCTTCAACCGCGACTGCGGTTGTCGGCGATTCGGATTTAACAAAACAAGACAGTCCAAGCTGCAGTACGGATAGTGAAACAGTGACGACAAAAAGATCAGGAAGTACGAAAACGCAAATAGATGAGAAAAAATAAAACGAGAATATTTGGATATGAAAAGGGAAGAAAATTGCAAGCGTCAAAAACGTCACGAGGAGCGAATGCAATTGGAACAGGCACGACTTGCAGTAGAAACACAGAAGATACAGTTAATTGAAAAAGTTTTGGACAAACCCTAATATTGAGACTGCCGGCTTTTTTTGCAGATCCTTTCAAATTATTAAAACGTAAAAAAATTAGTTGTATTCTTTATTTTTTTTTATTTATTTATTTATTCTAACTTTACAATTAGTCTGCTACCTAAAAATTACAGCAAACCTGTTACTCCTTAGAAATCTAACAGAATTATTTGCTACCTTAAGTTATATTGGTTAGTCTTATATTATTTGCGTTTGGAAATACTCGTGTGTGTGTGTGTGTCTGTGCGCGCGTGTGGGTGCGTGGGTATGTGTGTCTGTGCGCGCGTTTGGGTGCGTGGGTGTGAGTATTTCTGTCTGTGGTAATGTCCTTGGGAATGCTTTGCTTCCCATCTTCCGACCGTCGGCAGCCGGAAATCAGAAACCGAGAAGTTCGCATTCCTGTATGTGTCCTGGCTGTCGGCAGCCGGAAAACCAGGAGGACCACGTACAGTCCCTAGTGTGTATGTGAGCGTGTGTGTCTGTGTCTGTACGCGCGCGTGTGTTTCTGTCTGTGGTAACGTTCTTGGGACTGCTTTTCTTCTCAGCTTCCTACCGTCGGCAGCCGGAAATTAATAACCGAGAAGTTCGCATTCCTACACGTGTCCTGGCCGTCGGCAGACAGAAACCAGAGGGACCACGTACAGTCCCTGGTATTTGTGTGTATATATATATATATATATATATATATATATATATATGTGTGTGTGTGTGTGTGTGTTTGTGTGTGTGTGTGCATGTGCGTATGCGTGCACGTGCGTGTTTTGGTGTGTTTTGTCGTGCCGGTGTGCTATAATGGTGTGTGTGTTTAATGTTTTCATGTATGTGTGTGCGTGTGCTTATGACTGTGGTGAAGTGCTTGGAACTGTTTCCCACTCCTGGAAGTATTCTTTATTGTTGTATAATGTCCATACCAATGAAGCGTATTGCTATGATTAGCTTATGGTATATTATACATTATGTTAAGTACTTGTTGTTGCCTATTTATTTGCTTAATATCTACATCAAAATTATGAAGAATGTTAATGTGTGCAGGTTGGTTATAATCCTCCGTGTGGTTGGTGGCTACCCATCGGGCGCGTCCCCAGGTGGCGGATAGGGGGGACCCAATGTCACCGTACGAGTAATCGTTCGCTGCCATCGGGTTATGTGACAGAATAAGCCTAGCACTCGTAATGATCCAGAGCGCTGAGTAGAATAAAACCTACAATATGCGGGGGAACGAGTGTACGTCAATGCGGACTAAACCCCGCATGATGATGGTCTAGGTTAATCTCACATCGTGGACCAAACCACCAAACCCCTACTGCTACATGGGCCGGTAGCGGTCTGCACAGGGGTCTAGGCCACCTCGTGTTTTTGCCGTGCGAGGCGACCCGTGTCGGTCGGATGATGGGATCCTGGTGGTTGAGCCACACCTGAGGCGGTTTAGATCCTCAGTGTCTGGCAACACGCCACTTTGGCCCAGATTTCACCTAGACGGGGGTCGAGACTAACCCATCTCGATCAATCGGCTGTGTCGTCGGGTCAGACTGCCGACTGGGTGAGCTCCTGGAGGTGAAGGGCGTGCAGCCGGTACTGTGGGTGAGCAGCACATGCTACATGTGTGCTGCTACAAAGCGGTATGCGGGCTCGTACGTCAGTCATCTTAAGGGAGCTATATCTTCCTGGTAGCCCTGGTGTTGTTTTACACACCCCAAATTTGGGCTCCATGGTGGGTGGGAGCTGGGAAGATGAATTTTATTTAGTAAAAACATGGATCCTATAGTTAATGTAGTCAATCCAGAGGGTGCGTCCTCGGACACCCTCAAGTTTTGTTGCAGGTCCCACAGGAACTGCAACGGAAAGAACATCAATATCAGCCCCAAGGTGGGGTGAAGGATAAGCCAGAGGAGTGGCAACAGCAGCGCCCACAGAAAAAGCGAATCAGTGGGGCTGAACAGAAAGAAGGAGGAGGGCCCGTTTGGCGGCACAGGAGGGTGTAGTGGAAAAGGCTGGCCCTATGGCTAACCCATCCACGACACAACCTGGTGCCAATCAAACACCCTCCACTTCAAAACCATCTACCTCCGCCTTTAGGCCTGCAGAGGCCAAGACGCGGAGCATGAAAAGAGCTAGATCTGAGGGCACCCTCCGCAAGGTAGACCACGGAAGAGGGGCTGTCAGACTAGCACTAAACAGCCCGTCACTGACAGCTACGTGGAGGCAGCTGCTCGGCACCTCCAGGTGGCTGTCATAGACAAGAACAACCCTTGGGGTAAGATTACCAAGGCCCAAGCAGAGACCTTGCAATTAGCAATTGAGAAGGCTTTGGACGATCATCTGTTCGCTCTTCCCAATGATAGCGCTCCCCGACCTTTAGGAGGTGGGCGTACTCGGGCGAGATCTTCCGGATCTGGTGCGAGGATGACCACTCTAACATGGATTACGGAGGCGGTTGGCAACCTCCCACTACTGTGGGAGGCTGCACGCCTACTGTCGTCCAGGTGGGACTGTTGCCTAGGCTACTGAAGGCGGCGCTGTGGATTCCGGGGCCCCGGAAGACATGGATGTCGTCCAAAGGCGTCTACGTGTGCAGAACCCTGGGCTGACATATCCAAGTGGTGCGTTTTCCACACCGCCACAAGAGATCAACCTCCAGGGAGGCTGATAGTCTTTGGCGTTGGGGAAGACGTGAGGGAGATTATCAACAGAAAGGGAGGCAAGCTACACTATAAGCTCACCTCACTAAATCTCAAGATACAAAAAGTGCAACCTGCCGCAGAGGCAGCTCAACCGGCTGCCGCGCAAAAGCAGGCTCAACCTCCACCTCCTGAGCAGCTACAGCGAGCTCCGCTCCTACAGCAACCTCAGGAGGCTGAGGTAGATGAACCATCGACTGCGTCAAGCAGTCAGATGGACACAGCAGACTCGGATCCGCTGCTAGTGGGATGGCTTGCGGAAGAGTAGTAAAGCGTCGCTGGACAGCCCGCCCAGCGACGCTTGATAAGCAAGTTTGACCCGTCACAGACCAATGGCGGGACTAAACTTTATACAATTAAACCTGCAACATTGCAGGGCGGCTGCAGCATCGTTATGCAGACACCTGAGCAATAACCAGGCCATTGCCCTTATCCAAGAACCCTGGGTGGCATGCTCAGGAATCTCGGGACTAGGGAGTCTAAATGGTACTATCTTTGCGGCTAGTAACCAACCTAAGCCTAGGGCATGCATCTACATACCCAGGCACATAAATGCCCTCCTCCTGCCACAACTGAGTGGCCGTGACGTCACAGCCGTACAGATCACATGCAGGCAGGGAGGAATTACTGACATAATCTTGGTTTCAGCCTATTTTCCAATTGACCATGACCCACCTCCTCCGGAGTTGATGGCAGTCATTGATCACTGTAATAGGCACAAAAGCATCTGATTATCGGATGCGATTCCAACGCGCACCATGTGGTATGGGGTAGCGCAGATACTAACCCCCGTGGAAAACTACTACTCGAGTATATATCGAGTAAGAATCTGGAGATACTTAACTGGGGCAGCGAACCCACGTTTGTGACATCTCGCTTCCAGACAGTCATCGACTTAACCCTTGCATCGTCAGATATTTCAAGGCATATCTTGAACTGGCAGGTGACGCCTAAAGCGACACTGTCAGATCACAGATTGTTAAGTTTTAATTTAAAGGCAGCAGTAGCTGTCTGTAAAGAATACAGGAACCCAAAAGCGACCAACAGGTCTGTCTACCTAGACAGCTTGGAGCAACGCCTTTTGACATCACAAGGTACTGACAACCCAAAAACTATAGAAGAGCTACAGAGATACTCGGTCTCTCTACAAAACTCCATCGTAGAGTCCTTTGAACAGGCATGCCCGGTCAGGACAGATTCTACTCGCTCCAGTACTCCATGGTGGGGCGCGGAGCTACAGAAGCTGAAAAAGACCCTGGGCAAACTGTTTAATAAGGCAAAGAACACCAGAAGTATGGCTGACTGGGAGGCATATAAAAGCCACCAGCGACTATACAAAACGACAATTAGAAAACGACAGAGAGACTCATGGAAGACCTTCTGTAACTCAGTCGAGTCTACCAATGCAATCTCTCGCATTAACAGGATCTTGTCCAAAGACCCTCGTCATCAACCATGCTGTCTGAAACGTGTGGATGGTACATACACCACCAACGAGGCAGAAACAGCGGAGTTACTCGCGGACACGCACTTTCCAGGCAGTGTCACACGACCTTTGTCTTACGGGTTGATCAACCCAGCTCGGCCCCTAACGGGGCCGACTGGGAGGTTTCTAACCGGGTAGTGGATGAGAGAAAATTAAATGGGCTATCTCAACTCTCAAACCGTTTAAGTCCCTGGAAAGGATGGCATCTTCCCGCCCTACTACAGTGGGGAGTGGAGAGGCTGACACCGTTCCTTGTGGTACTTTTAGGGGCTGTATTGCTTTTAGATACATCCCCAGCAGTTGGAGAGAGGTTAGAGTTGTCTTCATTCCTAAACCAGGCCGGAAGGACTACTCCCAGGCTAAATCCTACAGACCGATCAGTCTCACGTCTTTTTGCTAAAGACCTTGGAGAGATTGTGCGACAATGATATGAGGGAGAGGATAATGCTTTCTTATCCACTTCACCCAAATCAACACGCCTTTATACCAGGTAAATCAACGGAATCTGCCCTGCACGCTGTTGTAGGACGGATCGAAAAAACCCTAGACAATAACATGTCCGCCTTAGGCGCATTTATTGATATTGAGGGTGCGTTCAGCGAAACTACTTTCGCAAGCATCGATAGAGCTCTACGGACACATGGAGCTGAGGACACCCTTCGGCAGTTTACCATGCAGATTCTGCAATGTCGACGGGTACACATAAATGTGGGGGAAACCTCAGTAATTAGGGTGGTGGATAAAGGCTGTCCCCAGGGGGGCGTGCTGTCACCGCTACTATGGAATTTAGTAGTGGACAGCCTTCTCCAACGTCTTAATGAGGCAGGTTTCTTCACGATAGGTTACGCCGACGACTTAGCTATTCTAATAGTCGGCAAATTCGAACAAGTGCTGTGTAATTTGATGCAAGCAGCACTAAGGATCACGGAGCTCTGGTGCTCCGACAACTTTTTAACCATCAACCCCAACAAAACGGCGTTGGTGTTGTTTTCCAATAAAAGGAAGCTGACGGTAACTAAATTGCCAATGCTCTTCCGAACTTCCCTGCCCTTATCAGCAGAAGTCAAGTATCTGGGCATTATACTTGATAAGAAGCTGAACTGGGCCAAACACCTACAAATGAAAACTAGCAAAGCCAACCAAGTGTTCTGGCAATGCAAACGTGCCATAGGCAAACTTTGGGGTCTCCCACCAAAGGCTGTCCTGTGGCTATACATCATGGTAGTAAGGCCGATGCTCTGTTATGGCGCTGTAGTCTGGTGGCGCAGGACCAGACTGGCCCATACAGTCCAAGACCTTACTCATATCCAAAGGGTGGCTTGTCTAAACATTACAGGTGCATTGCGTTCCACACCTACTGCAGCCTTAGAAGCCATCTTAGGCCTCCTCCGCTGGACCTACATGCGGAGGAGGTGGCTTTGAGAGCGGCAATGAGGCTGCGGTTCAAAGGTCTATGGATCGATAAGGGAGGCGGTGGTAGACACCACAACATACTAAGAGAGGCGGTGCGGCACACACCTATCTTGGGAGGAGTGGTTGATTCGATCGCACCCATAATCATTTCCAGGAGGCGCTTTGGGGTTTGTCTAAACACTGAGGACGCCTCCTTAACGGAGATCTCCATCTACACAGATGGCTCCAAAACAAATGAAGGTACCGGGCAGGCATTTTCTCCGATGACCTAGACCTTCATGAAAGTGTTGCGCTGGGCAGGCTGGTAACTGTCTTCCAAGCGGAGGTCATAGCCATTATGCACGGCGCTAACGCCATACTGGAACGTGGAATCCAGAACAAAGCTATACGCATCTTGAGCGATAGTAGAGCAGCTCTTCTGAGCTTAAACAAGCAGAAGCTTCTCTCGGGGTGGTATACCAATGCCATCGTGTTCTCGAGCTCGTTTCTGATACAAACGCCCTTGAACTGGTTTGGATCAAAGGGCATTCAGGAGTACATGGTAACGAACAGGCAGATTCTTTGGCGAGGCAGGGAGCGGCTCGGGGTTTTGTCGGCCCTGAGCCATCGGTTGCTATTGCGCCATCTGTGGTGTTCTCCATGATAAGACAAATAACCCACCGCCGTCACAAGGATAGGTGGGCTTGTACATCAAGCTGCCGGCAGGCAAAAATGTTTATAAGGTCTCCCATGACCAAAATAGAAAAATTTGTCATACGCTTGCCAAGACAGAAACTACGGCTACTAGTAGGTATTCTGTCCGGGCATTGCAGTTTAAGGAAGCACCTGCACAGGATGGGTCTGTCAGACAACCCCACCTGTCGCGGTTGTCAACAGGAGG
This sequence comes from Platerodrilus igneus, assembly GCA_036346225.1. Taxonomy (NCBI): domain Eukaryota; kingdom Metazoa; phylum Arthropoda; class Insecta; order Coleoptera; family Lycidae; genus Platerodrilus; species Platerodrilus igneus. The sequence goes on along the minus strand of JARFIW010000624.1, from coordinate 1,282,687 downwards.
ATGAGACGGCGGAACACATTCTGTGCACCTGTCCGGTACTCGCCCGACTTCGAGGATCCATGCTGGGGGACTTTTGGCCCGAGAAGGCCGGAATTCGAGACACCCCCTGGTCCGACATCCTCAAATTCACCTGCAAGGTCGGGTGGTTGAGCAATGAAGGACCAACCTAGGGCAAGGAAGGCAGCACAATGGGCCCACCAGGAGGCCTAAGTGCGCGTGGCTTTAAGTCACCCTTCCCAAGTTAATCAATCAATCAATACAATGGCTGATTACAAATACCATGCAACAGAATTCACAGAAGATTAAATTACACAGAAAGGAGTAGTTATAAATTAGACATGTTTCTGAGAAATCAAGAAAACGAAGTTTTTCGTATATCTCCATATCACTGCCAATTCAACGGAAATAGAAATGATTTAGGGGCATGTAAAAGGATATTACAATAAACATATAAGAAAGGATAGTTATGGTGACAACTTAATTTTAGTCATGTGGGTAGACATAACCATTAATGAGTTAGTTATTCAAGTAGATAGTGACAGCAAAAAGTAAAACACTGCCTCAAAAAGTGATGATAACTGAAAAACCTAGTTATAGAACTGGACATTGATAAATTAATCATATTATTATGACAATTTACAAAATATTTTAATTTAACACAAACAGATTTGTTGTGAATACAATATAATGTCATTTTATAATTTATTTTCTTTGTAAAGTATGCAAAAATAAAGCGTGACTGTGTTGTGTTTCGATGCCTGAAATAGGAACACAATAATGTTAAAAAACTACACAAAGATTACCAACGTTAACCTCGCTTTCAGTAATAATTCCATTCACAATTTGTTTACTTTAGAGTAGACGAATCAAATATATTATAATCCTGGTAAATAAACTTGTATTTGCTCTATATTAGGACTACGTAGAAGTTGGTTTGTCTGATACTAGTTTTAATTACGATCTTTGCCTGAAAGAGAAATTCAATGAATAATAGATTAAAAACTGACTGGTTAATGCTTATTAGGGTAACCGAACTCTCCTCATTAATTTGAGGTTCCTGCTAAAGCTGATGATTAATTGTGATATTATTCCATCAAGTACTTGTAAAATGAAAAAAATAATTCCTTGTGGTGTCAGATGCCAATTATTATTAATCATACAACATAGGTGTAGAAATTAAGGATTTAGGTGCCTCATGTTCTGTTAAAAAATCACTAAAGTTGTTAGCAAAAATTTGGTTTTTTGAATTAACTTATTGATAAGGTTTCTGTCTAAGAGTGAGACGCTATTTTCTTCCAAAAAAGTTTCAACTTTTTGGATATACCGAAAATTACTAAACAATTACTTTTGTCAGCTTTGGTAACAATAAGATTATTATCCTTAATTTTCTTCTTAAGAGATTTTAATAATTTATAATTATGTGAGTCATTTGTCGCCACTTTATTATGGTTACAATTTTATTGGATAATTTCGTGTACACAGTCAGGAATTAATTCTCCAAATTATTATTAAAGTTACCGCGCTTCGCTTTCGTTTGCATTGTTGTCAGGTCAACTTGATAGAATGGAAATATGATGAGATTAACATTTCAAAGTTTTTAACAATTAATTCGTTTATAACCTATAGAACAAAAGTTGTTAATTTCTGTATTTTAAACAAAAATGTACTATACAGCAGCTAGCTAGAGGAAAATGTCAAAATTACGATAATTAAATTTTACAATGCACAAGCTCTAAGAAAATAACTACTTATTGGCAAGGCTGTTTTTTCAGATAAATTGAATAAGTAAGGTATTCAAGATGGTCCATTGACTTGGGAAACGCATAAATATTAGTTTGTACGAATACGTTTGATGACTGACTCCTTTTTTGTGGCCCTGACAATAGTTATTTGTTAGACCTGTGATTTATTCTTTTTCTGACCCATTTACAATGGTGATCCTTGTTCTAATACCAACAGTAAGTATAAAAGTTATAAACTAACATAAGCAAATTTTATTTTATGATGAATATTTTCTTTATTTAGCAACTTTTACTTGAAGATATTTCTTAATATGAGAGTCATTTACTTTTTAAGTTAACTTCAAAAATACTAATGCGTTTTATAACTATAGTCCATTCAACTTACTATAAGATAACGTCAAATTTAGTAATGAAATGTTGGCAACTGTATACAAATAAATACCTATATTTGCGCTTGAAGAATACTGTCATTTAACACAATAAAGATTGGTAGTTTTGTACGGTGTTGCCACCAGTTCTTCTTGCCAATAGGAATATTCCTACATCCTTCATTAAATATATTATAATTTATGGGTATATTTGCAAGGTAGTATTCTAACGACCGTCTCACGCCAGTAATGCCGTGGCTGCAATGATAAGTTAGGTTACTGTTAGAAATAAATATTATTATTAAAAAACACAAATCACTTAACACGCATATCAGAACAGTTGTTCTAAAACTATTGCAGACTGTTTTGATATGCGTGTTAAGTGATTTGTGTTTTTTAATAATGATATCTAATTTGTATTTTTAAATAATAAAATCTATTTCTAACAGTAACCTAACCTATAATTGCAGCCACGGCATTACTGGCGCGAGACGGTCGTAGTATTTTATATGAGATACAACAGAGTAACTATAGTATGAGAATTAACTCTGGAAAGACAAAGATAATGACAAATGAGTTACAGCCTAGTTCTAAACCAAAATTAAAAATAGGTAATACCGACTTAGAGGAAGTAGATCAATTTTGCTATTTATCTAGTATAATTACAAAGAATGGACGTAGCAGAAGAGATATAGTAGCTAGAATAGCTCAAGCTAGAAAAAAGAAAGACTTACTAATAGCTAATAGTATTAGTTTAGAGAATAGAAAAAGTTTCTTAAAGTCGTGCGTATGGAGCGTTCTATTATACGGTAGTAAGACTTAGACAATTAAAGAGGTAGATAAGAAAAAGATAGAAGCTTTTGAAACTTGATGTTACAGGAGAATGTTAAAGATTAGTTGAACAGATAGAGTAACAAATGAGGAAGTTTATAGAAAGATAGGTGAGGAACCCTGTAAGTTGAAACAATTAAAGGTGAGAAGAGATCGAATGTTAGGGCACCAGTTAAGACATGAGGGACTATTTAGTAAGATCTTAGATTTTAGACTACCAAATAAAAATAGAGAAGGAAGACCTAGACAAAGCTATATTAGCCAAATTATTAGAGATTTAGGTTCTGAAGAGTATGTACACCTTTTTAAACTAGCTCAGAATAGAAAAGAATTTAGAGCTGCGTCAAACCGACCTTAAGTAAGTTCGAAAATAAAACAAAAAATAAATAAATAAAAATCAGTTGATTAAATGTCACCATGACATAACTCACAATTAGTTAGCGGTCTGGAATCTCGGTAGCGGTTTGTTGGTTAAGTGTTACCATAACATAAAATTTAATAAACGTCACCAGGATATAACTCACAATTAGTTAGCGGTCTGGCATGTTGGCAGCGATTCACTGCTTAAGCCTTACCATAACATATAACTTAATTAACGTCTCCATGACATAACTCACAATTAGTTAGTGGTCTGGCATGTTGGCAGCGATTTGTTGCTTAAGCCTTATTATAACATATAATTTAACACTTTTCCTTTTTTGGAGGGAATAACCAGGTAATATTTCATCTCCTTATAAATGGGAATTATGTAAACATGTTAGAGTTCTTTAACAACCATCAGGTTGGTAATATCTATGTAGAGCCAGGTAGATATGAAAATGATAGAAGAGTATAGGAAGACCTAGACAAAGGTATATTAGTCAAATTATTAAAATTTAGATTGTGAAGGGTACGTAGAACTTTTAGATTAACACAGAATAAAAAAGACGTTAGAGTTGAGCCAAACTGACCTTAAGTAAGGTCGAAAACAAAATGATGATGATAACTTAATAAACGTCACCATGACATAACTCACAATTAGTTAGCGGTCTGGCATGTTGGCAGCGAGTGGTAGATAGGAAGAAGATAGAAGAGTATGAAAATACCTAGACCAAGCTATATTAGTCAAATTATTAGAAATTTAGGTTGTGAACTGTATGTAGAACGTTTAGATTAGCACAGAATAAAAAAGAAGTTAGAGCTGCGTCAAACCGACCTTAAGTAAGGTTGAAAACAAAATGATGATAATGAGTATTTTATTCAGTTGTGACGTCATCCTAAAGTTACCTATTTTACATACAACAATTTCATAATCAGTTTCTAGAATTTCTTGACTTTGAGCAGTAAATCGGTTCAAAAGTGTGTATTTCATATAACAATTTATAGCTCAATTTCTAAGAACTAGGTACTCATCCATTTAAGCTGACTTAGAGCAAGTTTTCATTCATTTTCTGGCTATTTTATATTACCAACCTGTAGGATGTTCGCTAACTTGTTTATTTTTATAATTAAGAGGTTAAGTATTTGTGTTTTGTGTTTTTGTGAATTACTTAAGATAGTGTAATTTTTACTCACTTAAATTAGTATAAATAAATCACGTCAACAATCTGCAAAAGATGCGTATACTGAAAGTAAACATTGATAAACGGTTGTTGCTTCTGAAATAAGAAGAAAAAAGTTGATAAATTGATGTGTGTAAAACTATTCAAGGTCATCAATATTCTTGACAAATTTCTACTTATTTCTTAAGTTCTAAAAATTGATCAATAAATTGTTGTGAGTAGAACAACTATATGTTATGTATTTACTAACGTTAATTAAATTTCAGTCATTATTGATTGTTCACCTAGATCTTGTACCCTGTAACTTTTGCATATCACCTTAAACGTTTTTATAATGTAAATAATCTTTTAACGCATTAAAAATTACCTTTAGCATAATTATTCATTCAGCTGCTAGGTGACGACTTAGCCCTAAAGTTGGTTAAAATTGGTATAAAATGTCTACTGGTAAATAAAACAATTCGAACCAAAAATTTACCTACTAATTTTTGAGCGTTTTAATTCATTTCTAATAGGACTTTGATGTTATTAAATATCACTCAAAATCTTTTATTAAGAAAACCTTTTCCGTTTTGTAAATTTTATTTTACGTAGGTGTCAATTCCGTGCCTTAATTACAGGCAGTTCTTCTTTATTGAATTAAGCGCTCAGCACACTTTTTTACATCTACCGGTCAAGAAAACTTTATACTGCAGATTCAAGATAAAGGTATTCGAGGTTTTAAACAATTTCGAGTAAGATGTTTCCTACTGAAAAGCGCCATTGAATCTCGCACTGTGGTCCAGAGCAATTCTACTTATTAAAAAAAACCTTTTTTTTTCTATGTTCTAATTTACCAGATCAAGGTACGGTTTTAGGTTATTTGAGTTTTTGGCATTTACTCAACGTTTTAGATTTGTAATATTTTTCGTCAAATAATGTACACCGAATTGTAATGTTATGAAAATATTAGATCTAGAAAGTTATGTTTTAATGTCTCTCATTTCTTAGTTTTGTTTTTGGTTGTCAAACAAAGGTTTACCGTTGATTTTATGCCTTAATTTTTGGTTCATTTAATGGATCAAAATATTTTCATGTACTTATTTATTATTAATCTAGAACTCAAGTAAGAAAAAAACCAAAATAAAGTATAAACAGTCTAAGCTGATATTGAAACTAAGGTAAATTATTTTAGGTAAGAACTGAGAATAATAACTTACTACTTATCTTATAATTTTTTATTTGTTTGAGAAGTTCACCCTATTATTTTATATTTGTATTTTATTCTCACTACAATAAATAACTATACGTCCCTGTTCGTAATCTAAGATATAAATTTCATATATTTAAATTTTGCGCATTGGCAATATTGCAAATTTTCTTATTGGCTGCATTAATTCGCCATTGCCATTATTTCTTGTTTAGTTCGTTCGTTAGTAGGACGAACGTTTGTTTGTAATTTGGTCTGTTTTCTAAATTTAAAATTAAGAAACATTGCAGCTTAGAAATTCAAGTAAGTTATCCTGTAATTAACATTTAGTTTATGAGTAACATTAAATTTACTATCAAACAAATATTCTTTAATAACACTTTTCTTTCTGTTAGTCTGAGTTTTTACGGTATTTAGCTTTTGTTTCAATTTAAGTAATTTTGAAATTGTTTCATTGTGCTTTTTCCAGGGGTAATTTCGAAAAATATATATAGGTTATGCGATTTCATAGTTGTTTTATGGTGGCTCTGCTAATGAGACCATGATGCACAACTATAAAATCTCTTTTTAAGCAAGTATTAGTCATTAACAATTACTCTAAATAATGTTGTATAAAACTTGAAAAATAGGGCATAATAAGTAGGTCATGCACTAGGGACTTTCTAAATGTGCATGGGGGTTGGCAACAATTTTTGTTTACAATTGGTTTTACATTATCCTATTGTGTTTATATTATGTGATAGTAGATTTATTGTTACCCTTTGTAATTCTTTTGTAACATTTTTTTTAATATTACAGTTAATTGTACAAACTTTAGTATCAGTAAGTTAAGGTGCCTATGTAAAACCCCCTTCTTTATGAACAAAGGTGTTCCGAAAATGTGTTCAACTCTGGAATATTGTCATCGACTTTAAGTTTACATTACGTTATAGGTAACTTTGGAAGTGTTATTGTGATAACCAGTACTTAAGTAAAATGTCTACTTCAAATCAAAATAATGGAAAAAAATGTATCAGCAACAACAATTCAGCATCCAATACGCCTTCTGTTACGCCTGTGACAACTATGCTTAATCCTAATAGCCAGTGTGCATTACAAAATAGTACACCTCTGACGAATGCACCAAAGTATGGTAAGTAGAAATTTTTTCTAAATATTTTAATCTAAAGAAATTTTCATCGATGGTAAAAGAGTGCCAGGTTTATACAACTGTATTTAGCTTAGTGGCACTTATAAATTTTGGTTCATTTTACGTTATAAATCTGAGCTTTTCAGCATCGCATATTAACATTAATCAGTTGAAAACTTAATGTTTATGACTTGTAAACTCTTAGGTAATTTTTTTCATTTAAACAAATGCAGAAATAGTTTTTGAATCAAATTAGCTCGTTATATCATCCATGTGAAGTTTGCCCCTCAATATCAGAATTTGATTAAAATGGTTAGAGTTGTAACTGTTCTGAAAAGTTCTAAAGTTGTCATGTACTTTTAGAAATAGTTCGGGCATTTCAAATAGTCAAAAAGGCACTTGAAAAAGGAAAGGGTCAACTTCACAAAACTGTTCGCTTTGGTGAGCTAAGAACTCTTTTATTTCTGCCTGAATCGATTTAGGTCATAAGGAAAATCTTTAAAACTCCAGGTGACTACCAAAACTCTACTTTCATTTTTGAAAAAAATTTCCTAATAGAGCTTAGGAAATTTAATTTCGACGTTATTTTGGAGAGCTAGAATTCTTTCTATTCCGCCCGAATTAATTTGTCGTAAGGAAAATCAACAGAACTTGCGGAGGGGTGGGGAGGGGGTTGCAAGAACTAAAGAAATAGACAAATTTTCATATCTTCTTCAGAAGTTTGTGAAGACTATAAATACTTCTGGTGTAGCTCATTTAAAGTTTCATGATACATATGAAGGAATTTTGTTATTTATGAAATGAGGGTTACATGAATTAAATTTTGGTTTGCCCTGAAGGGACAGGAATCCCATAACAATAAAAGGGTGCATCGACTGACTGCAGTGGTTCGGTAGTAGGTTCCTATAGATAAATAAGAAAAGAAAATAAAGAAATACAAAAATAATCAATAATAAGGCTTTAATCCAAATTCACAGTACGTTAACACACCCTGAAGATACCGTCTCTATCAAAATCGAGGCAACAAACAGTCTCACTGCAATGCGTTGGATGTCATTTCTATCTGAAAGACGTGCTGCATAAAAATCCCTTGCTGTTGGTATCCTAAAGTCAGGCCTACATATAGTTTTAGGCCTGGATAATCATACGAATGGTGAGCCCCTTGAAAGGGACTTGTACAGTAAGTTATCCCCCCATTTTTGTAGTTTGTTGAGAAACATTGGCATGATGGTTGATGTATTACTGAGCCAATGCCAATATCACCACGTGAAATAAAAAGAGCTTTTTCAACTGTAGCGACCAAAAAAACTAATACCAACCGTTAAATTTGCTTTGCCAAAGCGTTGATGGTTTACTACCAGTAGGCAGCTCCGTGGTGTATTTCATATGCCTGTGACTACTACGCCCATGGTCCCGGGTTCGAATTCGGGCACGGTCCGTTTGAAAAATGTTAGGCGAGCATTTTTCGCAATTATATGCCCTCATTCAGATGAGATGTAAAATGGAGGTCCTGTGTGTGTGTGTTGGCACACACGTTAAAGACCGCTACCTTGTTTGGAACAGCAAGGGTTCGGCAAAATTCAAATTTTTCAGGTAAAAAAAAAAACTCGCTTCCTGGCCAATGTAGTACCTTTGGGTGGAGCATTGGAAAATCATATGTAAGGTTTACCACCAGCTTCCCATTCAAGTCTAGGAAATGAGAATAATTTTCCTACCAGCATAAGGTATAGAAATTTCAATGAAATAAAAAATGATAAAAAGTAGAAAATGTTTATTATGGATAAGAAAAGCCCAATTAAAAAAAGTATACATTATAATTATTTATGGGTCCGGGTTGGGACCGTGTCATTTTATAAATTAAGGTCGACGTTTCGCCCACTTTTGTAAGGGACTTCATCAGGACAAGAAAATAAATAATAAAATAAAACTATAAAAAAAATAAAGATAAGAATGATAATATTCAGTAGACAAGTTAATGTGTAAAGAGAAGAGTTACTCCTGAACTAGCAGACTCACTATCCCATTCAAAGGCAAAAGGTGTCTTGTGGCGAAAGAACTCTTCTCTTTACACTTTAACTTGTCTATTTAATATTATCATTCTTATCTTTATTATTTTTATATTTTTATTTTATTATTTATTTTCTTGCCCTGATGAAGCCCCTTACAAAAGTGGCGAAACGTTGAGCTTCATTTATAAAATGACAGTCCCAACCCGGAACCATAAATAATTATAATGACTCCGGCCGTGAAAGCCTTCGACAATATCATAAAAGTATACATTGTATGATAATAGCTATTTGTGAGCGGAAAGTGATACTTTGCCGCTTCAGACAAAAGCTTGTTCGCACGACGTGTAGTGGAGTACGGCAATCTGTCGAAAGCGGCGACGGACTTTCCTCTCGAATTGCACACAAGATTTTTTTACGATCCCATTATTTTAAGAAATAGATATATTTCACAACTTCATGAAAATGGAGTTAATATTGAAAGTCTTTATTCTAAATAGAGACTAAAACAAAAACAGACAGTTCATTAATTTTCAAAACAATGCTTTGTTGTTAACTACCTATAAAATTAAGTTGAAATTCATTTATTTAAATAAAATTTATAATTTTTTATTGTTAACGATGTTGAAATTTAATGTACAGTTTTGGCAATTGTTAATATTTATTCCAGGGGCTAAAGAAAATGAAGGTTGAATAACTTCTTCTGTAGATATTTGTGTAACAAAATTAGATGTTGATGGAAACGAAAGTTCTTCACCTGTTCTTTTTTTTTTACTGTTCTCATATATCGGTACTGATGTATTTCCAGAAAGTTTCTGGAAAGTTTGTATTTTATTATTGATTCGTCGACATATCCTTCAGCCACGTTACTGCTCTCCACCCACCATGCTTCTTCAGCTTAATTGTCGCCTCCACCATTAACTAATAACGTCGGGAGGTTCGTCGAAAGCAGTGACCAGGGAATAAATTTTTATTAGGTAGTTTTAAGTAATTTGATATTTCGCTTTGTATTTTCCCCACAGTATTTATACCAATTATTTGATTTATGCATTTACCTTTGGAATAACTTAAAAATAAGCGTTTGACAATATTGCTACTTTTTATTTGGCATTGTTGTCTTAAGTTATGTTTTTTATAATAAGAAATGGAGTCAGTCGCATTTTCTTCTACACTTTTAATTATGGTGAATACAAGAGGTTGTCTCGTTTTTGAATCAGGGATTCGGACTACTAGAAGGGATTCTTTATCTTCTATAGTATCCTTTAACTCCATTTTGATTAATTCTTCCCTTCGGCATGCACCAGCGATACCCATTACTAAAATAGCCTAAAAATAATACACTGAGAATTTCTTATCACAATAGTAATAGTAAAGTCTCTACCTTTTTCAGTAAATGTTCGTCGTCAGGTGAATATCTAATAAAGTTCTCCAATTGTTCCTTTGAGAATGTATGTGACTTTTTGGTCTGTACTCTACTGCCTGGCCTCGTTCATCAAATAGGCAATTAGTTTTGTGTACAGACTAATGTCAATATCATTTTTTTACTTGTAAAATTGCTCTTAGCATCGAATATTGTGACCACAAAGTTGACAATTTTAAAGTTTTAGATTTTTCGCCAAAATAAGATAGCAAAACATTCTCAAAATACTTTTTAATTTTCTTTGAGCGGCACCAATGTCTGAAGTGGTGCTATGGTTTTCATATTTTTCTCTTGATTTACTCAGTAGAAGATTAAGGCCCGGTTGTACAATCTCAGTTTAACCGTGGTTCACTGCTGAACTAAGTTCATCATTCACAAGATGGTTGTACAATCTCCGATCAAGAATTGATCGTGGTTCAAATCTGAACTACCAATTTTCGACTGTTAAACTAAGTTCAGTGCATCCTAACCTAACATTTTTCGTTTGTCAAAAAATGCAAGCATTATTGTGTTATGGATATTCCCGAAAACCACATTTTTATTTTAAATAATAAATTGATATCGGCAGATTTGGTAATAACGGCACCGTAAACAAAACAATACTAAAGTAAGGTTAGGCAAACTTATATGTTAGAATTTACTGAAATTAAAAAACATCCGTTATAACAAAACATGCATGGCAGAAGTATTAAACCGCCGTTCAACTAAACTTTTGTTTTACAACAGAGCTACCCTTAACTGCAGTTCAAGAATTAACTATGATTCATGTGAACGAAGTTTAAACTGAAAGTTGTATAACCGCACCTAAGAGTTATATTCTTTTTTCAAAAGCTTGAAAATTCACTTTCACTATTCATTATTCACACAAAATTGACTTTAAAAACTGAAATTAACAAATGACATTTCATTTAAAATAGCCTACTATACGCAACAGAGTTTGTTTAGAATTCCGTATCATAATAAACATAAACCTAATTAAAATTAGGCACGCGTTTTTAAAATTTTGTTGCTCTAGAGTGACAAAGCTGACACTTAATGTCAGTTCGCAGAAAACTTCAATTTTGCGGTGCGATTTCAAAGTGAAAAAGCCTACTTTGAATTGTGATTGTTAAAAAAATATAGTAAATTATAGTATAATAAAAAGATCTAAATTAAATATGCACCTTTCGAGCTTTTTTATCTGCGAATCGACTGACAATACCCTCAAAATTTGTCTTTGACTAATTCGTGCTCTATCGATACTACAACCTGTGCATGCGATCTTCGTCCATTCTTGTTCTCCGAAAGTTTTTTTTATTAACACGTTTACTAAAACTTCTTTCGGCTTCTGTTATTGTGAGTGGTGAGCTACAAAAATTCTTAAAGCTTTACAAACATTTATAAATGAGGGCTGCAGATTATAAGAATAAACAGGATTTGAAAGTAGAAGGGGCAATGACGGCAGTTGTCCTTAAATATTGTTCTTAAATGTAAAATTTCTTGGATGAAATTATTTGACAGATCACTCCTGAATGCACGAATCAAAATTTCAGACTTTTCTGTTAATACAAGTACATGAAATCCCAGAAAATTTAAAATAGACGAAAATAATTTACATATTTTATTTACAGCTGAAAATCGAAATTCTAAATCTCTTAAAATATTGTAAATTGCGGCATAAAAAACAGAAATTCTAAAAATTGTTTCCTCTGGAGATTCTCTGGGTGCAGAAAAAGGTTCTTCTTCTTCAGGTTGTTCACCAAAAAATTTTTTTTTAATGCGCCTTTTGTGAGGAAACTGATTGTCAACATTTAATTCAGTTGCCATTAATCTTGCTTCACTTAAAATAAGCACCCACAATTCCTGAATTTTCGCAATTGCCTCTTAACTGCTTAAGAAGATTTATTTCTTGTTGCATTGTTATGCCACAACTTTGAATAATAATGTTTAGTTCATTTATGGATGCTAACACTTCAAACCAAAAAGTGGCCAACACTAAATATTCGAAAGTCAAAAATATTTCTTTAAGGATTTGATTTCGCCTATGTGTTCTAATAAACTACTTAAGTGAGAACATTCATTTAGAGCAGTTATCACATCAGGTATAGGTTTTACAGTTGGTGTTATTGCATCTATCCGCGTACTCCTGAGTGTCAGATTGTGACTTTAATGTACTTTTAAAATGTTTAATTAAAATGCTCCATCTGCTTGGGCTGGCACTAAAACACTTATAATGTTTGAACACAGCCAAAAAATGTTTTTGTTTGCAAACACATTGCTGCAGCATGTACACCTACAAGGTTTAATGAATGAGTGGCACATGGAGAGAATAATGTCGAGGAATTTTTTCTAATATTAGATTTTATACACCTTTTATTTTCCGTGCCATGTTGGCAACGTTGTCTGTCATACCCTTAGCATCTGCAATCATCCAATGGTATTTCCAGGGTGTCTACTGGTACGTAAAATCCGGAAAGTACTGAAAAAGTGCTGATTTTGTAGAGCAAGTCTGGATATACATAAAAAGTGCGAAATATATACTTCACGTACTGAAATTAAGCGTCTGCTTTTAGACATTACAAAGTCAGACTTTTATTTTGTAGTCTTTTATTGTGTATAAAATAAAACTTTTGTTATTGCTAAAGTGCCTAAAAATATATACGTACATATATGCGAAAATAGTGTGCGGGTATTAGGTTATTGTTAGAAATGTTTTACTACTAAAAATTGCCCGAACGGATACAACGGCCGTAAATACATTCATAATCGAAAACAAATTACATTAAATCTTTCTTCAGGCTGAATCAATTCTTCTCAATTAAATTATTTAAGAGCTCATCACAGTAGCGGCCATCTTGAAATTTCTAAAGATTCAAATTTCTTTCGTATTAGGCACCCAAATTAAAAATGGTTTTAATAAAAGTTACTTATAAAATAATTGTCTGTGGGAGTCATTTAAGTTTTTTTTAACTGAAATAAATTTTTTTATTTGCTGATAATAGAGCGATTTAAAACCAAACCAGTAACTTTTTTCTCAAATGTGTGAATAATTTTTATGAATTTTTATCAAAATTGCATACTACAATTCAGTTTATTTATCGAATAAATCAAATATTAGTATTTTTTTTAGAAAAATGCACCTGCAATGTGCTGCTTTGGAAAAATTCAGAACTTCCATGTCACACACTATTGTAAAACGGAAATGGTTTGAATACATGCTATATAAAACTAACACAACAAACATCTATTGAGATCTATTGAGATCCTTATGAGTGTTTTTGACTATAGTCGTAATTGCTCGCAAATCTATTTATAACTTTCATCGTGGATATTATTTAGCGTCTCGCAATTATAGAAATGAGTTGTTCTTCATAAACCTTGGATTTATATAAATTTTTATTGGATTTCCTATTTAGTGTAGTAGGTTATTGGAATTCCCCCAGTATGAGTAGTGTAAGACTTGTAAAAAAGAATAAACACGGAATTGTTTAATTTTTATGCTCAAGTTCAATTATTTTGGGATAAATTTAAAAAGCCACCAATAATATTTCGCTCATATTTAAGCTTGTGTAATAATAAGAAATAATGTAATAAAAATTCTAAAGAGGTTTACCTTCAAACTTCTGTAATACACGTAAAAGCGGCATGCAAAACTTAAATAAATAAAAGCAAAACAAACTTTGGATTACTTAAAAATGCAAGACATGCATTTTTATTCTACCAGAGGAATGTTTACTGTGTCCGATTAAGTACACTTTGTTTATTATTTCGTCATTAGAAAATGATAAGGGAAACGCAGATGTGATAAGAAAAGAAACCAAACCAATATTTGTAGCTTTTCACAAACTGTAATCAAAACCCACTTGACACTTTACCTAATCATTATTTATTAGAGATACGTTTAAACCATTATTCTGTTTTTCCATTTATTGGCCAACTAATTAATATAACAGCTTTGTCAATTGCATATTAGAAATTGAAAATAACTGTGCGATGCAAACGTAGATTACATATCAGACTTTCGAAGGTTTTCACTGGTTATAAATGTTAGATAATATGTATAATTAAAATATCTGTGAGGTTTATAACTGGACTAATAAGTTCCACAACACTGCCATCTATATGTGCTTTCTCGCACTTCATAAACCAAGTAGGCGGAGTATTCAACATCATATCCTTTTCTAACGAATATCTACATCTTGACATTTCGTCCCGCCCTATGCTACCACACCCCTACTCGCGCTTTTACAGCAGATGGTAGGTAATTTGCTGTGATGAGCTCTTAAGTGCTTTAATGCTGAATCTTTAGGCACTCTGGTAAAGGCCTTCTATTTCTGCACGTATTGATCTGAATCATACATCTCTGTTGATAATTGATATTCATCACTTTACAAGTCTAAAAGGAATTGGCGAAAGAGTGCCTCAATTCATTTTATAACATATTAAAAACGTCAATAAGAAACATCATAACCTCCAAATTACTTTCGAATGCAAGTAGTTCAGTTGTTCAGTGGTGAAATTTGTAGAGTTGTTAGCAGAAGATAAACATAATTATTTCAAAATTTTTAGCCATATTCTAGTTTACTAACCAACAAAATGGATTTCTGACAGTTTTCCATGCCCTCCTACTTTGCAATTACTCAACTGTTTTACCGTTGATTGAATTGACGGTTTTTTACATTTTAGTTTAAACATCCCATCTTGTTATCGTATTAGTTATAACGGGATCTTTCTGGACCATTCATTCAGAGTTACATTTTTTTTAACTTACTTCAAAGAAGTAAGCTATTGTTTTTCTTTCCTCATTATACTTATTAAAAGATTAAATTTAGCATACTCAACTGTTATTTATAATGCAAGTTATAACGCGGCGGTGGTTATTTTATTATGTGTTGCTAATTTAAATTGCGGGAGTGTTTATTAATATTTTGAAACAAATTTAGCACTGTAGTGCTTTTTTTTATTAATATGCCCGGTAAATGCCAGTGTAATCCGTTATGGTTAGATTTAGAGTAGTGTAGATTGTGGTTACGGCCGCGTGAAGATAAATTTCGCGCGCTTTGTAATATGTGCAGAAAGGAGTTTGGTGTTAGTCAAGGTGGTATACATTGTGTTAAAACACACCCAAAAGGTAAAAAACATTTGAAAATTGTGCAACCTTTACTGATGGGGACTCAAAGTACACTTTTTAAAATGCCTACAATTAGCATGGGTATTGAATGCTTAAATACAAATACAGGACTTGTCGTCGCTGATGGTGATGAAGTAGTAGCAAGTACAAGTGCACCTAATTCCTTAACAAAAGATAGGTTCAACATATTCTGGTAGTAGTAATATATTAAAGTTAACCTACTTACAAAGAGAAGAAGTAAGTATAGCAGAAATTTTATGGTGTATTCACAAAGTTATGACACATTCCTCAGAGAAAAGTTTTGCAACTACCACCGATGTTTTTCCCGTTATGTTTCCAGATAGTGTGATTGCAAAAAATTTACAGCTTCATAAGGATAAAATAGCTTATTCTATAAAGTTTGGACTAGGACATCCAAAACGAACTTTCTAACCAATTAAAAGAGTGTACATTTTATACTTTGTCATTTGACGAAAGTCTTAATAAAATATTCAAACTTGGTCAGATGGACATAATAGTCAGATTTTGGTATGAAGCAACAGATGCTGTACAAACACGATTTCTAAATTCGGCATTCTTGAAACATGCAACTGCTTCTGTTTTAATGAATAAATTGATTGAATCTATAACTTCGTTGGGCTTGTCTCTGAAAAAAATTGTACATGTAGGGATGGATGATCCTAACGTTAATCTAAGAATGCTTGAAGACTTGCGCAAATATTTAAAAGATGAAAGCAGTGAGGATCCTGAACTGTTTTCCACTGGAACTTGTGGAATACATGTGATTCATGGGGCATTCAAAACAGCAGAAAAAAGACGGGTTGGGAAATGCAAGATTTTTACGATCACTATTATCTTTTTAAAGACTTTCCTTCAAGACGTGCTAACTATACAGCTTTTTCTGGTTCTATTGTATTTCCAAAACGATTTTGCAGCATACGTTGGGTGGAAAATCGAGCAGTTATTTATTACCAAAGCCATTGAAATCGTAAAACCTGTAGTGGTATATGTTGAACAATCTATTGCTTTAAAGAAGTGTCCTGAGAGTAGAACATTCCAAAAGTTAGTTAGTAAATAAACTTTTACTAGCTATATTACAATTTAAATCAATTTGTGTAGAAATTGAACTGTTTTTAAAAATTTTTCAATCAGACGATCCCCTAACACCATTTTTAGGGTTCCTTACCTTATAAGGTATAACAGAACCTTTATAAGATCACTCTCGTGTCCGTCCGTCCGTCTGTCACAGACGTGTTTCTTGAAAACTATGTAACGTAGAAATTTGAAATGTGGCACAATGCTAGGTCTTTATGACGCGCACATATATAGACAGTCAGAAAATAGAAAAAACATTTTTAGATTAAAATGGCGGGGGTTAATTCAGTCAAAAGAAAAAGTTTTAATAAATATATCGTGTGATGTATCATTGAAAGAGGATTCTAAAAGACTTCTAAACATTTTTTTTTATAATTTTCGGTCCAGTAGTCTTCATGATATAACTCAAAATGTGCCAAAAATGACCGTTCCCCCCTGTTCTCCTACATTTCCAAAGCTAAAATTTTGATTTTAATAGAGACAGTAGCTATTGAGTCGTAGATTATCGGAAAACTGCAGTTTTTTTGACAGTGTAATAGTTGCTGGGAAAATTTTTTAAAATTTTTAAATGTACCTGTACAATGTGGGACAATAAATTTATTTTTCAGTTATCACAATCAAAACACTCCAAAAAATTACAGAGAAAAGTCTTTTGAAATACAAAATTATCAAAGGTGCTTCTTGTTTATCACCTATGGTAATGTGCAGCAACGCCTTAAAAACATCCAGGTTAAATATTGCTTTAGAGGAATTTATTGAGCGAAAGCAGATAATTGCATCTGATGCAGACATTGTAAAAAAACACTATAACCAATTATGTGAGGACAAGAAGAATGCTTTGGAAAACTGGAAAAATTCCTCAGCAAAGGAATGATTGGACATATTTTTAATGAGGTTGTGTAAAGAGTATGGCTTATCAGAATTTGTATTTTTAAATTTTATTAAAACAATTTTAATCATGTTTCACAGCAATGTTTCGGTTGGAAGAGGTTTTTCAATAAATAAAGAATGCCTCGTAGAAAACACTTTAAACGAATCGCTAGTTGCCCAACGACTTGTTTATGACAAAATTTTAACTTCTAAAATAAAACACCTTTCCGAATTTACAATTTCTAAGAAGATGATTTTAGAGCTTCGAAATGCATCTTCCAGAAGGCAAGAAGCATTAAAAGTTAAGCATAATGAAAAACTTACTAAGAAGCAAGAGGTATAACAATTGCATGCTGATATCAAGACACTCTAGTTAAAGAAAGTTGAAGTAACAGAAAAGAAGAACTAGAGATCGATGCTGAATTAGAAAAATTAAAAAAGAGACTGAAGAGTTCATAAATAAACTTTATTCTTGAATATGTAGGTATATTCACTTTTAACTAATTAAAATATTCGAATGCTCTGATCACGTTTATTTTCCGTTCTTCGTGCAACAAAAAGTAGTGAATTTTTTCAATTAAAGTACCGAAAAATAGAGAAAAAGTACTGAATTTTTATTCAGTTGTTCGAGTAGACACACCCTGATGCATTATACAAGAAATATGAAATACAAAGTTAGCATTTATGTTAAGTTGATGTTTGAACCAATTGTTTAAGAAGAATTTTTGTTACTTAAAGAACAGTTTTGTATACAATTTACAAAAGAAGTATACATAAAACAAAATTAAAATGCAATAGCATAAACAAAACTAAACCAAAGCTCAATTAAACATTTGTCTATTTGAACTATTTATTAACAGTAGATTTGTTTAAATTTAATGCAGTAGTTTTTGCTCCACTAATAATGCTCTACAATTTAAAGAGATTCTTTTTTACTTCAGCTTAAATTGGTAGTCCTGTATCTCTTAACTAGAAAACAACTACTATATCGTTATTTTTTGTACTTCACACAAAATTGGTCCAAACAATTTTTTGTCTTTGATTACAGCCTTAAAAAAAACAAAGATTCACTGTTTCGACGCTAGAGTCATTACCATTTCTTTATTGATTGAAATTGGTTCAAGCCTAGCCATAATTTTTTACATGTGCCTGTTTGTATTGTGGTTTGTTACTTGTTGTGTGTATAACATGATCTGTTGTTTTTGCATTTTGGTAGATGCTATTGTTAATTACTGAAATAATAAAACTTAATAAATTTTAATACGTAGGACTAACCCAAATGGCGCAGATGTGGTATTAAATGGACAGTATGAAAGTACCAATACAAAAATGTTTAAGCATCTAAAAATTTTGTACCTCTATCATAAGTTCAGTGGAATATAAGAAGTTGTGAATCCCCTAAAATAATATAGCGTATACCGCCATTGTAAAGTGGAACGAGCATTCCATTATAATTCACTCAGATCTTTGAATACAAACTATTAACTTCAATCAAGTTACAAACATGACCATTGGGCGAATGCACCGGTTTACAGTAATTTGTATAATAGTAACTTGAAATCATGTTTAAAGGAAACAAACCACAAACACGAAAGTACTTGCGGATTTGATAAAAGTGCTGTTACATTGTGAAAGTTTCTGTAGTGACTACTTTCCATCAACAGAAGTTAGATATTTTGGATTACTGACACCCAAATTTGTCTTGCAATGAAAGGGTTGGTTAACCTTGTACTCCAACCAAAAGCTGTAAGTGATAAAACATTAGCTATCTAACTGCTTTATATTCTGTTGATATTCTATTATTTACATAATTTATTAATATCCAGACTTTTCGTTGGTGCACGCTTAGTAAGAGCATAATGAAATAGAAATAAATACCACAATTATATTTGCAGAAATTTACATATACCAGGCAAATTTGATTTAACATGTTCTTTTTCTTTTAGATACATGCAATTAGGCCACTTAGGGTAGAGTTTGGTTTATTTGTGTTGTTGGTCGTTTCTTCAATATTAAAATATTCATGTTTTAATATAGGTTAAGCGAACAGCATGGAGTTATATTATTTGTACTTAGTTTAAATTAGTAGGTAGTTGTGTCAGAAATAACCATTTAGTCATCTCGTACATCATTAACCGTCTATTGAGACCAAATTGTAGAAGGGTTGGTGCCCAGCATTTTTATGACTGGAAGTTCAGAAACATTACCATGTAGGTGAAAGTGTTAATGTATACCTTTAAAAGATTTGTAGTTGTTTTCATAGAATTTGTTACGTACGAAGTTTGGCCCCTGGAATATCTAGCTGATAAATCACAGAAAACTGTGTGAAGTACTCCGCCTAAATACTCAGTTTTAGTAAAATACCGAAAACTTCGACTGTACTTACAAAAATGGTTGCAGACTAACTGTGGGATGGGTGGTGTGGTCGAAGAGGTCTACAGAATGCTATCGGGGGGGATGAAATATGTCTTAATAGGAAAATATTTTGGATGCCTCCTAATCTCGCAGGGTTGCTAGGGAAAAGCTCTAGGCAGAATAACAAGAGGGTGCCAAAATCTGAGATCAAGAGAGTGATCTGGCTTACAAATGTAGCTGAAAAATCGTTAAGGACTGTCCTTAAACATAAAACAACAAACTTTTAACCATAAGAACACATGACCTATTTAAAACTGCTAGCTGCAAAGAATGCTTCTAAAATCAAATGTTAAATGACCTAAATATTCAATGATGCTTCTAGGTAATTACAAAACAATTTATTACAGCAAAACTGCAAGTATGCTGTTATATTAGGGGTTGTGGTGGGGTGGGGACAAAATATAAACATGTCCTTATACTAGTATACAGGACTTGTTTCTGACTATATAGCACACTTCTGTTTTTATCACAAATACACGATACATTTTTAAACAAGTATTAAAAATCAAATATATCGCAAATTTACTTAACTATAATCTTAACACATTCGCTGCTCATGGTGCTGTTGACCATAGGCTGAAAGTATTGTTATTGCTTTCTTTCTAGCAAGAACAATTCACCGTAATATTATGAACCACTCTCGCTTTTGTATAAATGCAACCTTTAACGTGCTCCTTGCATGGCAAAAGCTCAACTGCAGTGCACATATTGCTAGACAGCTTATAAAATTCACGGCCTTAAGCCGACACATGTGGCGTGCGCTCTTATAACAATGCTTGCGTCGACACCCTGTCGGCATGAGCACTGAATGTGTTAACCTAAATACACAGACATGGTAGGTTTTATCAGTTCATGTAATAAATTTCAGTTCTTTATTTAGTACAAAGTCTATCTCTGATATTGTTTCAGATGTATTTATAAATACCTGATGAGTGATTGACTGTTGTTAAGGTATACCATAAGATGCCTATGTTGACTTTGCCATTTTCAACATGTTTATCTATAACATATAGTTGTTGTTCTGGGAACCAATGTTCCCCTAAAATTGAAAATAACCCACCTGGTAGGGTATTAACCAAACATAATTAAACTACTTTCAGCCTTGTTTGATAACCTTATAGTCAAAGGTCACTGACCTAAAGTGGAATGTTGATGGTTTGGATGTTCAGTACGGAGTGTTCTAAAAAAATGTATCTTTCCCTCGCAACATAATTCGAGACATTTGGCAAAATTTGGACAAACGAATTAAGACTGCAAAAAGATAAACCTCATGTCGTTTTTTTCCTTATCTTATATGCATATATAATTAACTTAAGTATAGTGGAATTAGAATCAAAACAGTGACTTTATATTTATTTCAATTGGTTATGCCCTGTTGATGAGATCCTAGCATAATACATCATTAAACAAAACAAATGAATCCGAAATTGTACTAATTTAAAACAAATTTACGAAGATATCAACTCTCACCTTTGAAATTGACAACCTTTGAGTATAAACCATATCTGATAAAATAATTTTACGTTGCATCAAAATTGTAATATAAAGAAATAATTCCTGACTGTGTACACAAAATTTTTCAATAAAACCCAAAAGAGAGTATTCTTGTGTAAAAAATATAATATTTAAAATATCTTTATAAAATTACAGTAGAGGAGCGCTTTCAGCGTTAGCCATCTTCGGTGCCATGTCAACGTAAAATTAAATATTCCATCAAACTATTACATTAAATATAGAAAACTAATATCACATCAATAAAGACTAGTTAAATAATTGATTGTTACAATAAAAATGGATTACAACTTGTCTACGTCGTTGATGAAGTCGAAAAGCATTTTACACGAGAATACTCTTTTGGAATTTACAGGAAAATTGTATTGTATTGCATTTCTTAAAGGAAATAACCTAACTTTGGTGGTGAGATTTACTAATGCAGAAACTATTAAAATGAAATATGATTATAAGTATTTCTAAGGAACGTCACAAATTCACCGCTTGCCACTGGAAGCTAGCTGATTACATCTCTGTGGTAAAGTAAATTTCATGCGACAACTTATTTATGAAGGGGGAATTGCTGATTGATGAAGATTATACTAGAGTTTTGGATATACCAGGAGCAGTTAAAGTTATTGAGGTTCCTTCTATCACTTTTGCTAAGGATGATTCTGCTATCAATTACAACCGTCAATTTGTAAAACCAATCACAAAAGACAAAAGCAAGGATGGAAAGAAGCCATAAATATTTGCAAGGGTTTGGCAGTATATTTCCACAGTTTAAAACATAACGAAGTATTTAATAGAAATTTTAAAAAGACGTGTCAGATTCAAATGATTATAACTGAAATAATTTGTTTTGCAACTCTGGTAAAAATTAAGCAATTCATAATTTCTTGGACTGAACAATATTTCTCTTGAATTTTAAGTTTTGCGGAATACCTTATAGTATTGAACGAGTATTACTATTGGTAAAATAATGAGTATACAGAAATACCGTTAGTAATAAAAGTGGAAAGAACAGCACGTGTTACCTGAAATTAATTTTTTAAATGATATTGTACTTTTCAAAAATTGGCTATTACATGAAACATTTATTGATACGTGAATTATTTGTTACTGTGTCTATGGTGTAATTTATTCGTTCAAACATACTAGTTGTGAATTTATGTGAAAACGATGACCCTTTGTGGTAAATTTGCATTATAACGTGGAAAAAAGTTTACGATCGGTCACAAGATCTTCTAGGAATGTGTGTTGTAAAGAACACGTTGACATCTGTAGAAAGCCCTTTTTTTCGCATCAAATATTTTTTTATAATTTTTTGCAAGTGTAAAATTACTAAAAGTTTTTTTTGACAAAGAGTATCGAGCAATGCGAACTTGTGAATTAACAGCATTATTAAAGCTCCACTAGTGTTTACTAGTAAAATTGGAAAGACAAATAGATGTATTATACTATTAGGTTTTTGATGAAGAACCAATGTTTTTTTGGTAACAAATTTGGTTACAAATTTTGAGTATGAATAATGTCCAAAAGCGGCATAAAGCTGCAATAAAAATGCTTCAATTCCACAGCTAATAATTATAGACAATTGTAATAGATTTATGGGTGGAGTTGAATCATCATGATTGGATGTGAAAACAGCATACACCTTTGTGTGGGAAGATACGGTGTTATACCTTTTTTGGTATTACAAGTTTACTTCAATATTTTGGTACAGGGAATTTTCAGTCCTGATCGAAATGTTATTTTCCATCATTATTTTTGTTGTATAAGTAGGTTATGACGCATAAGAATGTTGTTGTTGAATTCCCATACATTGTCAGGCTCTATTAGAAATAGCTTATTATGTTTATGATATAAATTCATGTGAATGGATGTTTTCTCATGCTGGGAGTAATGAGCATCATTGCCTCAACCATTGAAAACTTTCGACGATTGGAGGGGTTTTGAAGTTCATGTGACCAGATGCCATGATGGGAGAGGTTATCTTGGATTAGCTAACTCTACAGATAACGTGAAAGTGAGTGCATTGTAATGTAGTGCAGAGTTCATCTATCATTGCTTACCGAATTTCCTTCCCATAGCTTATGTGTGTTTCTATATAATGTTGTAGGTTAACCCACATACTACAAGTTTATACATATTGTTTTTGTAGCTAATTCTTTTCCAGTTAATGTTTTGCATATTTACTGCTGTAATTTATTTTGCACTTACTACTTTATTGAAACAATTAATAAATTATCAATTTTTTAAAAACTAAAAATTTTGCAGTTGGAGGCCTGAAGTTTTTTAATTAAATTAATCTCATTGGTCATATATCACATCTCTTATTTTATTAGTTGTAATTAAGGCGTTTCAATTTATTCTATTATTTTTTTAGGTACTCTAGTGCCCAATCGAATATTTGTTGGAGGTATAGCTGCAAATACAACTGAAACTGAATTAATGCAATTATTTAATAATTATGGAACTGTAAAAGCCGCCAAAATTATACAAGATAGAGCAGGTGTTTCAAAGGGCTATGGTTTTATAACTTTTGAAAGTGAAGAAGAGGCCAAACGTTTACAAAGGGAATCTGATAACATAGTGCTGCGAGAAAGAAAGCTTAACATAGCACCTGCCATAAAGAGACAGGTAAGTGAAATTATATAAACGTACTTTAACACATACGTGCATTTTGTAATAGTTGTCATACATTTACAGCAAAACTATTAAGATGAGATGAAAAACTGTCAGAACGACACTTGAGTAGTTTATTGTGGCAACACTCTTTTAAGGATTAATGTAAAAATTTTGGTTTTAACAATTTATTTGAATTTCGTTGCTTGTAAATTACTATATATATATATTCATTAAAAACATTGCAAAGATAACTTTTCCTTGAGGCACAAGTAAACCACTAAAAGATTAATACTGATGTGACAAGATATTGTATTAGAAAATTGTGAAGAGCAGATGTCAACATAGCGGCATGGTTTGTTTTCTTTCGCCTAGTGTTCGACGACGTCTGTTATGTCGCTGGTGCAGATTGAGTGAATCTATTATGTAAGTGTCAAGTATGGTTTAGCTATTGATTATATAAAATTATGACAAACTTTTTACATTGGAATGTAGACAAAAGGTTTAAATTGCAAAGTTTTTGTCTAAAAGCATCAACATGATGTTGATAGGAAAAATTTTCTTCTCAAATCAACCCGCCGATGGAGGTGGAATAAATAGCTAAAGTAAATGGAAAACTCCAGAAGCGACAATAGCTATTATAAACCGAGGGGGGGGGCATGACCAATTAAGAATTGAAGTGTATAAATGGGGATTGGGGCTTCTTTAAATGAAGGATGAAACTTTACGGCAATTACTAAATTTAGTTCCAGAATTTCCAACCACTTCAGTATTTTTCTTCTTATCCTTTAGTAATCTAAACACAGTAGCTCCCTGACTCTGTCGGTGGTTTTCATATTATTGCACAATCTTGCTATTGAGCGTATAACAAAAGACACGGGAAGTACGTGTTGTAATATGTAATTTACGTAGGGTTATATTTTAATTCTTGATCTGAAACCATATAATTGCACACATTGTAGTCTAATGTATAAAAGATTACATCGTTTCTGTAATCTTATGTATTTTCATAGCTCAGAATCTGGATGTTACATTGTAGTAAAGTGTATTTGGGATTTAACTTTTTTATTATAAGTCGAAGATAGGGTACAGTGACAAATGTTATTTGAAATGGAAGAGTTCTGTCAAGCCATGCAAATTAGATTAACAAATCTCAATACTTCCTGTATGTTTGTTGTGGTTTGTTTAGCATTTTTCTTAATCTTCTTTGGGAATTAAACCACTCATAGTTTTTAAAATCATGTTTATTTATGTTCGATCCGACGTAGGATCGTTGTCAAAATAATAAAAACTTCGTTTGACATTTATGACATAAATTGAAGGCGACTTTGATTTATTGATGTTCGAAATATTTGGATTGAGTACAATAGGCAAAAATTTTTAAAGTTTAAAAGAATGATTGCCTTCAATTTGTGTTGAAGTTTTTATTATTTTGACAGCGATCCTAGTCATGGATCGAAACGTTAATAAACATGATTTTAAAAACTGAGTGGTTTAATTCCCAAAGAAGATTAAGAAAAATAACAAAATGTCAGTTGGAAACGCTCCTTTTCATGGGAGGACTGAGGGTGAACAGCCAAGGAAGGGTAGGTTAGTGTTGTCAGGAGACTGTTTGAAAGATTGGGCGAGGTGTTCACTTAGGGAGCAGTTGATAGCAGGATAGGAATAAAGTAGCTTCAAGACAACATGTCAAGAAAGGTGTAAAATAAAAAAGCATGATGTCCAACCTAAATCTTCGTTACGTACGTCACAGTCCAAAAATAAAAGGCTAACTAAAATCCAACCATGTCCAATTAAAAAAATAATTACCCAAAAAATTTAATTAAGTAGTATATTGTGCTAACCTATGTTTGTTTTGCCTCAAATATTTTTAATCTCAAATGTTGTCTTCAAATGTTTTATTCCCATTCGGTTAAAAAAAAATTTTCCATCATGGCAAATCCCTCGGGACTGACCTATATCATTACTACTTCACATATGTTTATCAATAATCATCATTAACCCTAAAAATTCAAACATTCATCAAGCCGTGAAGAGTTTTGTTGCATCTGAGAGTAAAATATTTCCTCCAAATTTTGTTTCCGATTCAATGCCGTCATAGATACTAATTATGTTTATGCAAAATATTCCTTAATCTGATAACTGTCAAATTAATTTTTTTCACATCTTAACTCTTCATTCATAATTGAATTCATTTTTCAACAAAAATCTACATTACATATAAATTTCTATTTAAAATAATAAAAACTTTGTTTTCAAGTCATAATCAGTCAATTAAAAAATTTCTCAATAGTAGTTTAAAAAAATATATTTCACAAAATTACGTTTTCTCAACTGATTTTAAAAAATTCGCTACTTTTAATGGTTTAATTATTAAAACAAAAAATTTTACAGCGTATACATTTACTCCACAAAAAAATGTTTTACCAATTAAAAAACCCAAAAACAGCCAAAACCTTAAAGTTAAAAAGTTACTTAAACCACCTGATGTTTAAGAAAATGGTTGCCCTTACAAAAAAAATCGATTTTAAGGTTTGTGTCAAAAACTTTTAATCCTATAAAAAAATTAACAAAATTACCCAAAAAAAAAGAGATTGCATTTACAAAAATTTCTATTGAAAAAAATAAAAACAAAACAGCTTTCAAAGTTTTAAAAGCTACTATCAAATAAAAAAACTGTCTTCTAAAAAAATTTAACTCTTAAAAAATAGCCCTAATTTTAAAAAAAAAAACCAGCTTATGGAAAAAACTTAAAAGTTAAACAACACTAACATTTCAAAAAAATGTTCTATCGAAAAAAAAGGATCCTGAAGATGTTCACTGAAACAAAAACTAATTATTTAAAAACAACGAAAAATGTTTACTATAAAATAACATAATAAACTTGTATTAAAAAAAGCCTCGTCAATACTAAGAAGAAAGGCAGGTTAGGCATTGCGAGTGAAATAGGCATGAAGTGAATTAAATTTTAAATTGCCCTGAAGGGGCAGTGACCCCATAACAATAAGAGGATGCTTCGATAACAAGTTTGAAATGTTTGAAATTTTCTTTTCCGACGAAAAGGAATTATTACATGTAATTGACACTTCCTTAGTAGATTGCCGGGGATTAACAACTATTTCAGTCGCAACATGCGGTTTTATGTCTTCTCCAACATTGGGTCTTCCAGATCTTGGTTCATTTTTCACTGTCACTAATGCTCAAAATTTTGATGCTTTTGAAAAATTTTTAACGTTTTGGCTATTGCAGAAAACGGTCATTAATCATTTGTATGGTAGCAAGGTAATTTCAAACAGCCTCACAAAAAATAACAGCTTCGATTTTTTCTTTTAAAGCACACGACAATGCCATTATTATGGAATATTAGGGTATAATTTGACAACAAAAGTCAAGTAAGTAGAGCTATAGTAACAATTACTTGTCAGATTTGTAATTGTATGAAACTAATTGACTGAAAACTAAATTGGTTGTCATGTAAAAGCGAACAAATCTAATGTGATCAACTCACTGGTTGAATTAAAAACAAAAATACCTTTAAATTGATGTATCGCTCAATCTTTTTTCCCGTAAGAAAAAGTTTCAAAATGATGCCAGTGTCCATTTGAAACTTTCAACTGTCATATCCTTATCAAAAAATAGTAATTTTATTCGTATTAAAACAGTCAAATTACACTGAAAATCTTCTAAAATTAAGGGGGGAAAGGCTGTGGACTTTTGGTCCTCACTTTAAAATAAAACTAAAAAGAAAGTTGTCAATTGTCATTATCATTAAGTCTTCAGTCTTGAAACTGGTAAGACGCGTACCTCCATTGTGTCCTATTGTGAATTAACCTATACATTTCTCTGAAATTCCCACAGTCTGCATCTTTCACTATCTATGTGCAATATTCTGATCTAGGTCTACATTTGCCTCTCTATTCCTATATCTGCTTGTAATATAGCCCGCACTATTCCCCAAAAATGCTTTAAAACATATCCTGCCCTTCTATTTCTATCTTTTTTGTTTGACAGATATGTTTATTCCACTACTATTTCTATGTGTTATTAACTTTATCAGTGCATGTTGAAGCATAACATTTCAAAACGCTTCCTCCTTTTCCTGTTTGCTTCCTCTACGGTTCCTATTTCATAGGCGTTCAGTGCTGTGCTACACGCATATGCTTCTAACACTTTTGTCTTTGTTTCTATGTTTGTTGTCTTCGAACATTGTCGCTGCTTTTTCTTGTTAGATGCAGTTTGGCATCCCTTCTATTGTTTATAAATATATACCCTATTACCACCGATATTTGGTGGATGTGAAGGGGGTTAAGCAGCCTGTGACTAACAAGATCCTCCAACACTTGAACATTTGCCGAATTAATAGTTTACCAATAAATCCCTCTGTACAATCAAGATTAGTTGACAATATTGCAATACCAACTATAGTTGTTTATAATAACAATCAGGTGTAAGTGCAATTATTTTTTGTCATTAGGTTTTTTGTCTACGAACTGATTTCCATTCTGAGGTAGCCAACACAGTTCCGCGAAATTCCCACTGCCTGGATACACCTCAGTTCCCCTTCCATTGTTTTGTAAATATATACCCAGTGTTATGTGAAGCGGGTTATGCAGCCTATGGCTACCAAGGATTTCCCAGTCTAACCTAGGTCTACATCTACCTCTACTTTTTCCTTTCTCTGCTTCTAATATATTCCACAATATTCCCTCATGCCTTAGTATGTGGCCTATTATCCTATCTCTCCTATTTTTTACTGTTTTTCACACTTTTTTTCTTCCCCTGCCATTTCTAGGATCTCTTTGTTCTTAACTTTGTCTGCCCATGATATCTTCATCATACGTCTGTAGCACCACATTTCAAAGACTTCTGTCTTTTCCTGTCCGCTTCACTGACTGCCCAAGTTTCACAGCCGTACAGTGCTATGCTCCACACATATACGTTCAGTAATCTTCTCCTTGTTTCTATGGTTGTTGTCTTTGAACACAGTAGTTGCTAGAGAATCAGACTTTTTCTTTAACATACTGATTGTCCCACAGTCACTTGTAACATTCATTGTTGACTTGGGTAGAAAACATGTTGATTATTTTCATATTATATACATAAATATTGACCAGAAAAGACGCATTTGTGGTTCGTAACATGTCTCAGTAAAACAAACACTCCAAAAGGTTTCTAGGACACTGTAATTAGATAACAACACTTGTCTTCATAAGGCTGCTACAGTATATGCGTTGAAGATTATATATTAATTTGTGAAGAAATTTGAAACAAAATACTCATCCTCCCAAAGTGGAACAAAACTTCTAACAAAAATGATTTCCAAAAAATTCCGTATCTACTGATTTATTAAAAGAAAACCTGCAAAAGGGCAAATCCGGATGAAATACCAACCAACTTTGATATTCCTAAAGCATGATTCTAAGTGTTTAATATAGAAATCATACAAAAAAATAGGGTTAGTGTATAAGCTCCACTGAAGTAATAAGAGAACAATAAAAGGCCGTGCTTATCGAATGGGATATAGGTTTGCATTCTTTAGTTTACTGGGTAATAAGACAATCAAATTGTCACCAATAATGTCAAGGTAGTTTGCCTTGCAGATTAACTCGCAAATGAAATTGTTATTTGAAGCACTCACTTAAAACCCTGAGTATCATAACTTGCACGAGATCTAACCAAAACTCGTGTTGAAAACAAAACGTGCCCCTGCAATTTGACAGAACCAAGTAAAGACAAAAATACATTGCTGATACTCCAGATTTACTTAACTGAAGATGCATATCATGGATGGCAGAACATAGGGTTCTTAATAATTAATGAAACTTAATATTAAAACTTATCAATTGCACCAAAACATACAACCCTATTATATTATGAAAAAACTATAATTAAATAATAAAACGTTATAAATCGGATAGAACAAGGTGATATAAAAATAGGTTTGTGTATATAGAAGCACACATTCAATTACAAAGAGTGTCAGAAAGTAAGTAATGCATAAATGAAGTTAAAGAATGCAGATGATTTCAAAGAAAACAAGGAACTTGTTGCAATGAACGAAAAGAGTAAGGCGAGTTGTAAAAGAAGAAATGTGGTATTAAGATTATACAAAATGAGATGATATGATATGATATAAGGTGTGTATATTTGAAAAAATATTGAACTGAAATGCCAGACATAATTAATTAATTCTTCTAAATATAAAATTGCTGACTGTTAGACAAAAATGATGAGATATTAAAAAGGCAGTGAACTATTTTAAATCAAAGCAATTCTTTACAAATGTAACAAATGGCGTATAATTAAAAATTCAGCTATGTAACAACTTTCTATGCCTAACCACCATAAAAATCATAGCATGAATATTATCTTTTAAATGTGTACAAAACAATAGAAGAGAACCGAACTGTATCTAACAAGAAAGTTCAACGGCTATGTTCGAAGATAACAAACAGAAACAAGGAAAAAATTGTTGGAAGCATATGTGTGGAGCACAGCACTGTACGCCTATGAAATAGGGACGGTAGGAGAAGCAGACAGAAAAAGGAAGAAGCCTTTTGAAATGTGATGATGATAGCATGGACAGCAAAGTTAATAACAAAGAGGTTTTAGAAATAGTAGGTGAATGAAGATCTGGAAAACGAAAAAAATAGGAGAAATAGTAGGGCAATATACGTTCTAAAGCATTTTTTGAGAATTGTGCGGTTCTATATTACAAGCAGATATATGAAAAAAGATAAGTGATGTAGATCTAGATCAGACTATTGCACGCAGATACCGAAAGATGCAGACTGTGGGAATTTCAGGGAAATGTGTAGGTTAGCTCAGAATAGGAAACAATGCAGGGACACGTCTAACCAGTGATGATGATGAATGTGTACTCAAAATGAAAAGTTTTACTTTGACCGCACTTAAGTAACAATTTATAATGCCCCTCGATAAGTCATCCTAATTTTTTTATCCATTTCTATCATTTTTACAAACTACTTAAAACTAATTTATTAAGAAATTATATCCAATATCTAATTTAAAATTTTTAAAAATTTGTTTTTTAAAATGACTTACTAATTTCTTATCTGATTTTTTGTAATGTGTTTGTATAATATTAATTATTTGTAGGCTTTTAGTCGAGTATTTGATGCTTCTAGTCCACAAACAATTACTCCTGGCGGGCCAGCACAGTATTATATTCCTACAGGTGCTGTGCCGTATTATCAAGGTGGTGTTGCGTATTATGCTCAACCTCCACCTCCACCGACTGGCGATTTAAATACACAACAACCCCAAGTTTATCAAGGTAAGTTCAGGAGTATGCTTTCTTTTATAAAAACAAAATACAAATGTAATTTAAGAAATAATGCTTGTGTACGTGACCTTATATGTAATATAGTCAAAAAGGCCATGCCTACTCTAGAAAAAGTATGAATTTATATTTATATTATATATATTTTTATTTTAATAATACATTATCAAATTTAATTTAAATACATTTACATTTTCAATAACGCGTAGTTTATACTAATTTTAATATTTCTATTAACAAATTAATTTATTACAAATATTATTGTCAATATTCCGCCAAAAATGAAAAGACAAGCGCTCCAATATAACCGAATAACTGCATGCACAAGATATTATGAATGATGCAGCATGTAGGTATACCATAAGAAATCCGCGAAGGCACAAACAGATGATCATCCTATGCATTCTTGCAGGCATTCATAGGCAGTGCTTTTAGTAGGAAGCAGAAGCGTAAATCTTGGTCGCGCATTATTGTTCACCATCGATCGCGATAATTGCAGACTGGTAACGACTTGACTAGTCTTGACGCTTCCGCAGAGTAACTTCTTTGTGTTGTATTTATTTGATCAATAATACAATATCATATACATAATAAAGAATAATGAATGCTTCTGTGACAGGTGTTTTTGAAATTGTGAGTGTAGTGCAGATATGAATTGCATTCAGAGACTAAAAACGAATACGTTTAATACTAAAACGTATAACGAAAAACAAGTAGTAATTGAAATCTGACGAACTACTCCACCTTTAAAATTACAACAGAAAAATAACACAAGATATTTCAACTGTAAGTTTTATGATAACTATAACTATATATAACTATAATTTAGCAACATTTTTTCATACTAGCACCAAGCGTACGGACTTTTATAATCAATTTTGTTCAATAAAGTTATCACGTGTTGTACTCGGTGGGTTTATAATTCGAGAACCATTAATGTAATTTTTAATGAATACAAAAATATGATTGAACTCTTTACTGAAATTACTGAAAATCTGATCAATTGGGATTCAGGAACGCTTTCTGCAACTAGAATGTATGAATTTATTTTAAGCGACTTTGAATTTAGTTACTTTTTAGCAATATTTAACAGAATTTTTATACAGACTGGTGTGCTTTTTAACATAGTACAATCAAAAGTCGTAGATTGGACATTGCCTTAAAAAAATTAAGAGTTTAAATTCTTTATTGAAATGTTCTATAATGAAAGTGATGTAATATACGAAAAAACTTTAACTTTTTGTGGACAACCAAGAAGAAGACTAATTAAGTGATATAAAACTTTACTGCAGACGCATCCTTTGTGAAATAGTGGATAATATAAAAAGTGAAATTTCTTATCGCTATTCAAAAATTAGTAAACTATGTGATCACAATTCTTTTTCTAGTTACAATTCGGAATGCTCAGAATAGCTCTTTTCAGAATTAACAACAAGGTACAGTGAAAGATTGGAATTTGACTGTCCTAAAAACGAGTTGATTTGTTTGTACTCCTCATCGGAATTTGCATGTCTTAATTTGTACGAAATCATCCGATTCTGCGAAGAAAAAAATATGTGTCGTGCATTTCCCCAACTAATGGCATTGGCCAAATTGATTGTAACAATTCCGGCAAGTAGCGCATCTGCGGAACGATCGTTTTCTGGCCTAAAATGGATTCATACTTACCTGCGTAATACTTAGTGACAAGAGCAGTTAAATAACTTAGCCATTGTTTCTCTTACAAAGGACCTAGTGCAAGAACTAAGACGAATGTGAATGATAATTGTTAATCATATATTTTTTTTGTAAAGGATTTTTCCAGGAAAGTTTGTGATCGGAGATCGAAACACTCCGACCTTTTAATAGATTATCTGTCTAGAATTTTTTGGCCAAACAAACCTTACAAGTGTGGGAATAAACAAAGTCAGGTAATTGCAATTGGGATATTGTAGTCCAAATATATATTTTTGCATATATTTAAATAATGATCTGACGTTTCGGCAAGGGTTGTTGCCTTTTTCAAAGATACTACAACATAATATTAGTATTGAATGGACAAATTAAAATTATGACATAGGTACTTACTTAATTGCTAATGCATAAATATTATAATAGTTATTTTACACATGTGGATTGGTGTTAGTTAATAGACAATACAAAAATTTATATAAAATAAATTTTTAATTATACGTCTTTCATATTGACATGTACATATGAATTTGTTAAGCTTGACAAATAGTTTGACTGGAATTCTTGATTCCTTTTTTTTGTGTAATCATATATAAATTAGAGTATATTGGATGCAGATTAAATTAAAACTGATGCAGTAGTTTATCTGACCCTTTCGGATGTATGATGTGAACCTGTTAATAAGGTACATTATATGGTAGGTGTTTAACATATGTAAATCTTTTTCAGCTCCTGCCATATATCCCACTCAATCTACTGGTCCTCCTCAAAGTGCTGCATATCCTCCGATGGTTTATCCTACGCAACCCATTTATATGCCACAACAGTTCCCATACCAGCCTGTACCGGTAAGTACCATTTCATTAATTTACTGTGAATTATTTAAAAAACAATTTACTACCAATATGGTCTTGAAAGTTTAATTACATATATAGTAAAATAAATGTACAACATTTTAAGCAGTTTATTAGTGAATTCAGGATATGTGTAAACTTTTTCTTAATATCGTTTTATTAAATTTTATTATAGTAATGTTACACAGTATATTATGACTTTTGGCAGAGTATGTAAGGTTTTAAAGTAAGTAAACTATAGTTTTAGATAAATATAGAGTGTAGGCTAGCTCAGAATAGAAACCAGTGGAGGTACGCATCCAACCAGTTCCAAGACTGAAAATCTAATGACGAAAAAATAATTGCATTTAAACCTGATGCTTATTATAGACAACTACGGGTTTTGGTTTAGAAATATTTTCAACTAATGTTGGTTGTGCGAAAGGATTTATAGGACAACTATTAATTCGGCAAATGTCTGTGTTGGGGGATCTTGGTAGCCACGGGCTGCTTAACCCCCTTCACATACCACTGAATATCGGTGAAATAGGGAATATATTTACAAAACAATAGAAGGGGAACCAAACTATATCTAACAAGAAAGAGCAGCAGCTATGTTCGAAGACGACAAACAGAAACAAGGAATAATTGTTGGAAGCACATGTGTGAAACACAGCACTGTATGATATGGAATAGGGACAGTAGGAGAAGCAGACAGGAAAAGGAAGAAGCCATTGGAATGTTATGCTTCAAATTTATGAGGTTGATTGCATGGACGGACAAAGTTAAGAACAAAGAGGTTATAGACATAGTAGGGGAATAAAGATATCTGTGGAAAACAAAAAAAATAGGAGAAATAGAAGGGCAGGATACATTCAATGCATTTTTGGGGAAAAGTGCAGAGTTATATTAGAATCAGAGTTAGGAGAAAGGAGGTATATATAGACCTAGATCAGCCTGTTGCACACATAATGATACCAGACTGCAATTCAGCCTTTTAACAAATGATATTCAGATGGAAAAGTGGTAAATAATCACATTGCACTATTTTATAATTGAATTTTAAAGATCTTCTAAGCAAACAAAAGCCCTAGTGTTTTGTCTAGCATCAGCGCTGTGTAGTAGGTACATTTGGAGTAAGAAGTATTCTCAGTGGGAAATGTAAATATTTTATAGGTTATGTTATTAATTATTTGACCATTCTAATAATTATTGCAAATGTACATATTTGTTAAACAAGTTTTCTAAACTGTCAGTTACAGCTCTAAAAATTATTCTTTTAAATACATAGAAGATGCTATGGGCAAAGTTGAAAATTTACATTAATTATTATTATTAGCTACGTGTAATCGAAAAATACTCCTTCCAAGATTTGTAATATAATCTTTAATAAACCTTATTATTGCGACACTTTTTTTGAACAATGAAGTTTTTAGATCAGTATCTGTAAAATTCATATACCAACCATTAAAGCTAATAGAATTTTTTTCTTATACTGTAGAGTAACCACGGATCTAAAAAGTTGTATAATGGAAATTTCACCTTCTCTGCAAAGCTTTTGAAAGATCAAACAAAGCAAACTACAAAACTAGATGCTGACAACTATACACTTTTACCTAATTTGTCAAATTGATAACAAGCCTTAAACACATTCTGTTACTCAACTCTTGACACTCTTAATTGGTTTTTAAGGTTGAATCGTGCAAATTTTGGTACTTGGTAACAAGTATAAACTTATATACTTTTCTCAGGGTCGTGGTGATTCAGTCTTCTTCAAATTCTATAACGTTGTCTACCAATAATCGTTGTAGTACCTTAAAGGAAAAGCTTGGAATGAAAAATTAGAACACTACATCGTAGCACACCGTAATGGCACTCTCCTGAAAAACACAGTAGTGTTCGTGAAGTCCAGCATTAGAATGTCCATGTAATTACCTATTGCCCCGGAACTTTTTTTTGTTCCTCACAGGAATGGGCCATTTAAACCTGTTGATGTTTTGCATACAATTAGAATTTAGAACCTCATCTCTCTCATTATTTCTCTGAGCAATAAAAATCCCTAGGTAATATCTTAACGTATTTATATTGTACTACTAGTTTATTCTTATAATGTAAATAATAATTTATAAAATAGCCAGGGCTGAAGCTAGGAAACAAAAGGAATTCCTTCAGTTCTTTTTACAAATTACACTAGCTTTAATAGGTAGGAGACAGAACCTGCATATCTAATAAATGAAAGGGCATGTTGCGAGTCAATTCGCACTTGACATTTAACAATCGTGGCAAAACTACAAACAGAAAAAAATCTCTTGTTTGTCCAGATACGATCAACTATTTATAAACTAAAGGCCTTAATGACTAAAGTTTTTAGGTGCCACATGATATTTCCTCAAATTTTATTTTTATTATGAAACTTTTGTTTATGGTTTCTGCGTCTGATTTTAAAATTCTTATCAATCAGTCGTGCTTAGAACGACAAGCAAAAAATATAAAACTGATAAATACTTGATTTTTGTAATAATAAAATTGTATCTTTAGTTTTGATCATCATACAGCCTAAAGAACTAGCAGTGGAAAATGAAAGTATAGTCTTACTTTAGAAAATTATTTCTTAATATAGAGATAATTTATTGTAATACTGGTAATGAACAATAAACGACATTGTTGTCCTGTTTACTCAGATTAAATTAGAATGAAGTTAAGATTTAACGAAGCAGTCTTTTCAATATAATATTCAACAGTAATCATTATTAACAGTTAATTGTTTTATAATATTCAATTCAATGATAACTATCTTTCAAAAGTGAAACAAAAAGTAAATGTCGAAAAAGGATGTTGAATAAAGCAAATTTGTGTGTCAAAAAGTGTTAAGAATGATATGGTATAATGGAATCTATGGTAGCGTGCAATGAATATTATATGTAATTTTAGTAAGATTGTTATATAACTTAATAGTTGCAAAGGATATATGAATAATTCTGCTTAATCTTCAGTGGGATGGATGATAGTATTTAGCCAATTAAGAACTATACAAATCACTATCATAAGTACGTACAACTGTGAGTATGTTATACATGTCTAACTCAAAGTAAAATACTATAATGAACCAGTTGTTAAAAATGTTATTAATTTAAATGTTAGTGAATAAATATTTTCAAAAAAAGTGAGCGATAAATTAAAACCCAATAGCCAAGACTGTACTTTGCTTGAAAAATCATATTAAACTAAGAATTCTTTATGAGACAACTGAAGTAATATAGAATAACATGTAATTGATTATTTACATTTAATAAAGCTATAAGATCTGGAACGAACTTAAGGAAATATGTAGCGGTTACTAGGAGCAGGTTCATCGTATCAAATGCAACAAGTTATAATTTAAAAGGAAATCTAATCAGTCAAACGTGTTAATTAGTTGGAACGAATTTTTTATAGAGGAAGGATTATAAAAATCTAAATTAGTTTGGAAAATGTTATTAAGCCATATAGCAAGTTTAAAAATGGGCATATTATAAAATGATACAGTGGTTGTTACAAGTGTTCGAAGCATTAAGTTTTTAAATTTAGAAGTGCCCAAAAGGGACGGGAATGCCATAACCAATTAAGGATGCACCGGCCAACTACAGTGTGCCTGAGTGGATTCCTGTAGCAATAAATGGTAGAAAATTAAACAAACTTAAGTAATAATCAAAATTTCACCTAGGTGCAATTTCAAGCTACGTTATTACTGTCACTTATCCCGTTGGATTTTCAATCCGTCAAGTTTAAAGGGTGCCAACTATGTCTGGGTTGATAGGATTTCCCTCTGGCCGACGTGTAAACCAGATGATTGTTAATTATGGGGTAATCTCTTGATGAAATGGATTTCCTTACATTAGCTGACCTCTCTGTTTGAACAAATAAAACTACTCTCCACTCACCTGCTTAAATCTATTGTACAATAACATTATTTGAGCATATCTGTCAACAAATAGTTATAAAACAATTTTTAAGCGTATTTACATTAATAGTCTGGTTAGTGACCTACAAATATTCCTATAACAGAATACATACCTTAAACAGAAATTGTAAAATTCCATATCAGTTCATCTTAATGCATGTATAACTTTTTTAGGTTAAATATCTTAATCACTTATTATTAAATTCACGATGTCGAAATCTTATATTCCTAATAATGTAACGCTACATATTGGGGAAGAACTTTATAAATGATAACCACAAATATAGTTTCAATTACACATCTACTCCTACAACAGTTTTACTTTACAATCATCTGACAGTCGCATAAATTCTATTAAACCAAGATGTATCATGTCATCTTTCGGGGTCTGAAATTCCAAAACTATTTTGTTGAGATACAAACTGTCGCAATCTACTCGGGTTTGTAGGTAGATCACATGGACTCTCATTTATTATTCCATACTTAACAGGGTGTTTACAACAAACCAAACCTGTACTTTTTGTATAACTCCCATCTGTTTGTGTTGTTGACTTCTAAGGAATTGAATTCTATTGTTCAAAATGGCTGTCTAGCGATGTCATTAATTCCCTCTTCTCTATTTCAGACAGGTATGCTATTAATCTATACCTAACATGTGTAAGATATGAGTCATGATTTCTTTTGCCAGCCCTACGTTTAACTGTGATATCAATAAATACATAAATGAATACAATATCCTGTATAATGATGTCGGGTGTATAATCTAATCTCTGTGGGTTTTAGAACTCGTGGTTTTTTTCCTTTCTGTTACTTTGCAAATACTCGATTTTTATTGCGTCTTGCGTGCATTGTAACTAATATCTACAAAAATGTAGGTGTATTATTAAATGGAATATTTTTAATGTACAAAAGCTTTCTTGATAGATTATGGGGAATGTTTTATGGTGCTTTCCTTTTTGGTGGCTGTTATAATAATTAATCAATTGGAGTTTCATTTCAAATGTATTGTACAGAAATAAAAGACTGCTTTTGTGATTTCTAAATTTATGATTTTTATAGATCTTCTATTTATGGCAATATCTTATTACACACTTATACTGAAATCAAAATTATACAGGGTGCTTCAATAATAAGTTGTTCATTTTAAACTACTTTTTACCTCCTTGTTCATCTGATTTTTTTATTTCCTGTAATACCCAACATTACAGGGTCTTATAAATAAAGAGAATGTTTGTTTATGACAATTGTATTGTTAGATAATCTTTGTAGAGTAGTTATTTTAATGTTTAACTTATAAATCCCAGGTTTCTGCTTTATGCAGTCACCTTAAACTTCATAAAGCAGATATCTCCACAAACTTTGCGGTACCATTTTATAAGCCGGTTGCTTCCAAAAATTTTGAAATGGCGGAACCTTAAACTTCATAGAGCACATATTTTCATAAACTTGCAGTACCATTTTATGACCGCTGTTCCTAAAATTTTGGAATAGCAGTAGACAAAAATGTTTACCATTTAAAAAATGATTGTTTTTCAAAATATTCCCATTTTGCACAATCTATACATTCCAATAAAAATCCCATGTGTAAACATCTGCATATCACACAAGAAACAATAGGGTTATTTTGTGTCTTTTGATGACCAGCAAATAAATTACATGCAGAAGTTATCTTCTCTGATGATTCATTATTATAATTTACAACACGTTTCAAATTTCCAATTCAAAATTAATGTTTAGATTTTATACATCTAATAATTTAACACTATAGTTTAACTAAGAGTGGAGGTTGTATAATTTTATGTAACAAACATCAGGCATAAATGCCACAAAAAAACTACAATTTCTAATGAACTATGAATTACAGCTATGCCTTCAGGTGACTAAAGAATTCCATGAAGCCAAAAGTATATTAGTTTGCTATCGGGTTCTTATTTCCAATTGGAACCAAACCATCCCAATCTGTTAGTGTCGTGGGTCCTGTCAAATCCTTTGGATCTCACCACATTAATGTCCGTTTGTTAATTGATAACTATAGGGGTGTACTCTACTAATCTCTTGCTTTTACTCTTATATGTTTTTATGTCTTGCGAAAAATTAAATTCATTGTTCTCCATCCACTGTCTAGCGCTTGCCCTTTTTTTCCTTCTACTCTTCATATGTTTGGTGGGGATTATATCATTTTATAACATTCTTATTCCACGTGATTTGGGTGTGAACTCATATGGTCCCATCATGCAAAGGCCACATGCCCATGGCTATTAAATTTTCTCAACATTCTTAAACATCGATAACATTATTACTTTATATCAAATGATGAAATTAATTATCTGTAACTTGATGTTGGTGAGCTCCACTAAATAAACGTACGTGATTTTATGTATTTACTACATTGTATGAATATACTTATGATATGGTCTGGGATTTACTTGGTATTGCAACTATGTAACATTAATTTTATTCCATTTCTCTAAAATTTGTAAAAACTGCTGTATTTGGGGTAATAAGAAATGAAATATGCATATCAATAATTCCATTGTTATTTACTTCATTTTAAAAAAAGCTTTTTCAAAACAACATTATCCTGCTGTGAAAATTTACTGTTGTAAATACTTTGTTTACCCTTTTATGGTTTGAAATAATTTAGGGATCGTAACATTCATTTTATTCCATTTCACCAAAATTTGTAAAAAGTCCTGTATTTGAAATAATTATGAAATGAAACATGCATATCAATAATTTCACTGTTATTTACTTCATTTTAAAAACTTTTTTAAAACAACATTATCCTGCTATGAAAATTTACTGTTGTGCATATTTTGTTTACCTTTTAGTGGTTTGAAATAATTTACTGATCTGAGTTATGTTCAAATAATGTATTCCAATCGTAATAAACAATGATTTTGTGGTTTTTAAGTTTATGGCCTGAATTTTCTTTAATAGAACTAAAAATTTATTTAAATGTCATGCTTAATGAACACTGCTTTTCGTGATATCAGAATATAATAGGTGCGTCAATATTAATTTTGTTTTAGTTTAATCTTATTATTTTCCATCAGGTTTGTTTATTTAACGTAATGCCAACGTGTTACAGATGTTATTAATCTTTGTGAAAAAAAAGTGTTGATCTCTCGGCGAGCTTCTATCTTTTATGTAATTATGAAGTTGCACACCACAATGTTGGTATTTCAAAAATACTATAAGCTAATACAAACATTTTCTCTTTCAATTCCCATAAGATTAAACGATGTTACTATAAAAGAACCTGTGCAAGACACGTTATTAATGTTTATTTATTCATTTTATTAAATATATAACATCATAACAGTATTACAATTATTTGTTTTTTCTAATAAATGAATAAAGATCATCATCATTATTAAGTCTTCAGTCCTGGAACTTATTAGATGTGTACCTCCATTGTTTCCTATTCTGAGTTAACCTACACATTTCCCTGAAATTCTCAGTCTGCATCTTTCACTATCTGCATGCAATAGCCCGCACTATTCCCCAAAAATGCATTAGAACGTAACCTGCCCTTGTATTTTTCTTATTTTTTTTTGTTTTCCACAGATATCTGTATTCCTCTACTATTCTATAACCTCTTTATTATTAACATTGTCTGTCCATGTTATTATCATCATACATCTGAAGCATAACATTCCAATGGCTTCTTCAGTTTCCCGTCTTCTTCTCCTACTGTCCTTGTTTCATAGACGTACAGTGCTGTGTTTCACACATTTGCTTCCAACAATTTTTCCTTGTTTCTATGTTTGTTGTCTTCGAACATAGCCGCTGTTCTTTCTTGTTAGATACAGTTTCCCCTTCTACTGTTTTGTAAATATATACCCTATTTCATCGATATTCAGTGGTATATGAAGGGGGTTGAGCAACCTGTGGCTACCAAGAATTCCCAACATAGACATTTGATGAATTAATAGTTGCTCCAATAAATCCTTTCGCACAATCAAGATTAGTTGAGAATATTGCAAAACTACCACCTGTAGTTGTTTATAGTAATTATCAGATTTAAGTGTAATTCTTTTTTCGTCATTAGGTTTCAGTCTTGAAACTGGTTGGACCCGTATCTCCACTGATTTCTATTATGAGCTAGCCTACACAGTTCCCTGATATCCCTACAGCCTAGATACATCTCAGTTCCCTTTCTATTGTATCTAAATATATGCTCTATTTCACCGATACTCAGTGGTATATTTGGGGGGTTAGCAGCCTGTGGTTACCAAAATCCCCCAACACAGACATTGCCGAATTAATAGTTTTCCAGTGGAGATAGGGCACATCCCTGTCTCACGCCTTTCCTAATATCTACTTCTCTACCTTCCTGCTCTAATTCTATTACAGCTGTTTGCTCTTTGTATCAGCTATATACTAATCCGTGTATCCCTAAAACTCATTTCAATCTTTTTGAGTATTTTGAACATTTTATTTCTATTTTACATTGTGGGATGCTTTTTCCTGATCTACAAATCCTATATACACGCTTTCTCCTTTTTCTATTGTCTTTTCCATTACCGCCCTCAGAGCTAAAATAGCCCCCCGTGTTACCCTGTTTCGCCTAAACCTAAATTGCTCTTCTCCAAGTACTTCTTTCATTTTTCCATCCGTCTTTGTACAATTCTAGTTAATATTTTTGATATGTGGTCAAAATTATTGTTCGAAAATTTTCACTTCTATCTGTGCCTCTCTTGTTTGGTATAGTGACTATGATGTTACGTTTGAAATCTTTGGCTATCTCGCCTGTGTCATACATATACCTTACAAGTTGAAAGAACGTTCTGTTACTGCTTGTCCAGGGACTTGAGTTTCTGCTTGCACCTTACCATTTTTCAGACCCTTTAATGCTAATTCAAACTCATCTCTAAGTATAGGATATCCCGTCATCATTTTCAATGTCTGATTCTTGTTCTATTGTTGTAAGTTCCTCTCCAAAGTTTTTATCCTAGAGGATGCCATTATCTTAAATAACAATTTAAGTACGCTGTGTACTTGGGAGGTATTGTGGTTGTTTCCGTTGCCTTCCACATCACAGTAGGGTTTTAGAATGTCATACCGACCCCTATGACCTCTGCCACTCTAAACCGAAAGAGCTGCTGTCCTCTTTCGGAACCTGTCTTAGTCTTGTTCCTCGCGAAAGACCATACTAATGTCGTTAAACCTGCAGTTCGCCTCTTTAGATCACTGAAACTTTCAAGCCATTCTACCCATTCTAGTAATCTAGAACTTCAAGATGCATGTCCATTCAGAACGAGAATAAAGATGCTAGATAATATTTTAAAGTATTTGTAATGCTACTTTTTATCTCCAGTTTTATTTTTATTATTGTTTTTATAAAAAATTTTAGTTTGTGAATTTTTTTATATATTTATTTTTAGAAGTAAAGTCTGGTAAATCGATTGGGTGGAAGTTTTAAAGACTTACAGTACAAACGATAACTTGAAGAATACGGATTAAAAATTTAATAACTTTCACTTATGACATGTCAAATTGATTGAACGCAAGTGCACATATATAGTAATGAAATGAGTTTTATAAAATTTTATCTACTATTATTGTAAATAAGCATAATCAAACGACTCTGATATTATGTATACTTCATTTTTATAAACACGATCATGAACTGGTATTAATGTTAGATTTTTAACAGTTTTATTCACTATTATTTCTATTTTAAAAGCAAATTTGTATATCTTCTAATCATGAATTATACTTTTTAAACGGGATAATAATTTGTAATTGTTAAAAAGTTGTGTTACTTTTGGCATTGCAATTGTGTTTGCTTTGTTATTAATAGAAATGAGTAAAATTGATTAAAGCATGTATTTTTATGATGTGTTCTCAGCCAAAGATTTGTTTTGTCTTGATATTTTTATTTATTTCAATACTGGAATAGAATAAATCTAATTTTTAGG
Organism: Platerodrilus igneus; assembly: GCA_036346225.1. Taxonomy (NCBI): domain Eukaryota; kingdom Metazoa; phylum Arthropoda; class Insecta; order Coleoptera; family Lycidae; genus Platerodrilus; species Platerodrilus igneus. The sequence continues at coordinate 1,239,178 of JARFIW010000624.1, read as the reverse complement.
TTTGCTTTGAATCTCTTTTAAATTGGGACAGTTTTAGTGTTCATGCAGAATAATTGTCTTCTTTGCAAGTCAAACTTATATCTAGACAATTTTATTTTTTCATAATTATAAAGTAATTAATATATTCTTAACTTATATAATTTTGAGCTAATAATAATATGTGTCTGTTTAGTCCAACAATTACATATCGGAAGGAGTTTATCATCCATTGCCCCAACCTGCGTACGTATTTTTGGAAGGTTTGCAATACTGAGGTCATCCTTCTACATGTTCTACCCTTTTTTTAAGGTCTCTACCTTGTTATTTGCACGTTTTAAGAGAATGGTTTGTTTTAACACAAAAGCAAAACTTTTTGTTATGTCTAGTATTTTATAATCACCGCTTAAGTTTAGTTTTTATTTGCAATTAGTACCTGTAATTGTAGCTAAGCTTTTTTGTAATGTGTATGAAGGATGGAAAGAAATACATTTAATGCTGTTAAGTATTATTTGAATTACTATCACATGCCTACTTGACTTTAAATTCGTACTTTTTTTTTAATACTGCATTAGGTTTACAAACTTTTGGGACTCGCCGGAGATTGACTAAGAACACTTTTTCTTTGATAACGATTTAGAGCATTCATTTGGCCACCCTTTAAAAATTTCGAATATGTGTATAATTCTGCTACTAATAATTTCCAAATCCAAGTGCTGTTATTATAAATTACTGGCAAACATTAATATATTACACTGTTGCTTGTGCCATTTAACAATATCCCTACTTTTTTTTTATCAGATTATGGCCTGCTGGTTATTAGTAATGATTGAACTTTTTGTTACCTTTTCTACTTACACTATTGTTCTGTAGGCGATTCCTTATCCGAAAGCAACACCAATAGTTCCTATCACCAGTGCAGGTTTTTTGTTTCAAAGATACAGGGTTTTATTAATTTTCTTAGTTTTGAAATGACTTTAATATTTTCAAGTTGTGAAAATACTTGAAAGATACAAATTTTTTAAATAAGAGTGAACAAATTTACCGGGGATGTATACGACTATGAGCGGGGTTTTAATAAATTTAATAAAATGCAAATTTGTTGATTGGGTATGTTGGTATTTTACTCATATCACTTGCAGTATAAAAGGAACAATGGGAATAGCTTCCTTTTAGTAATACCTTGCACTAAATTTAACTGCGGTTGGTTATAGAATGTTTCAACAACCAAAAGACTTTATGTACAACTGTTTTTCCTCTTAACAAAAAACTGATTTCTTTCAAAGAGATTAACAATTAAGTTAAATTAAAAAATTATGCATTGCAATGTAGTTTCCAGGAAAGTTGATTAGAGCTAATAGTTTGCTACATTTCCGATGCATTGGACAGAACAAAACACAATTCAGCTCGAATGATGTGTACTTATGTATTACTCCTGAATGGTACTGTTCTAAGTAGATATGAGTATGCCATAATTAACATAAAGTACAGTTTTTAAAGTTTTGAAAGGAATACTAAAATTAATTTCAAACAAAATTCAATATGTGTTTGTACCAACCATACCTGGATGACACAAGTGAGCATATCACTAATTACAAAAGAAGTGTCATTGGAAGGTACTAAAGGATGAACCCAGGTTGAAGGAAGCGACTTCTAGTGTATGACTAGGCTCCAACTCTTTTTTTATACTCTGGTTATAACTGACTTTTATAACTATTTATTCTGCTTTAACATTCAATGGACTTGTTTTTGCAATAGGAATAAGCTTTTGTTTCATTGTATCTGAATTTTATATTGTTTCATGCACCAGCCGGCCTTTTTTTTATAGGTTATTGGGTTGCTTAATCTCACAAAGTACTCCACAAGTTACAAAATTGTTCTTGCAGCTTTTGGAATTTAGTTTTTATTATACAAAACTATAAAGATGTTTGTAACATTATAGATTTGCCCAACCCCCATTAGTAGTCACATGTGAACAATAAATTCATGGTGCCACCTATTTATGACTGCTGCATGCAAGTTAACCATATAAAGAATTCAGTGTGTTTCAATTTCTGATTTTTTGTAAAAATTCATGTTGGAAAAATTTTTTCGTGCACCTTAGCACATTAGAATTTATTGCTTGGTTAATTTTTTTATACCATTTACTAGATAACAGGAAAGACTCTAGGATGCTTGCATGGAGTTCTTTTATTGAGGTTTATGACTCGTCCATTTTTATTATCGTGTATTGGTATTGTGAGAGGAGAGTGCTTACAAATAAGATTAAGGTTTTGCAGCTTAAATCAAATTTGTCAGTTTATAAATTTTGAATTTAAAAAATATTAATAAAGTAGAAATTAATACTTGATATATGATTTTTGACTATTCAAATTTGTTACAAGTAAAATGAACATTAGTTAATTAATTTGGATTTACCCCAAAAGGTGCGTCAGCTATTTGCAGTGGTGTGGGAGTGGGTTCTCTTACGAATTAACATGAAACATGGAAAAATGTGAAACAAAAATAATAAAGACATAAAGTTAATAAATAGAAAGTATGAAATACAAACGTTACATTATCACTTATCCTGAAAGGTTATTATGAGTGAAATAAGCATTAGATGAATAATATGAGTGCATCAGCTAACTGCAGTGCTGCTGGGGTGGGTTCATAGAGATTGACGAGAAAAAAGTAAAGAAAAGTAAATACAAAATAATAAATAACAAGACTTAAATGCAAAAACACTACATTATGTTAACATAACGTCCAACACATAAATTATCGCGAATCATAAACAAGCCTATAATATTACTTAGTTTGATTCGTCTATTCTAAGGTTCAGAATATTCAGATCACACCAGCTTCCATTTTGTTAATAATATACTTCATTTTTTTCCATCTTTTGAATGACCGCTACGCACAACCCCAAAATTGCAACTTGATAGCGGATTGAACAATTCCTGTTCCACTCCCTCTAAATGGTCACAATGACGCTAATTCCACCCACAGGTGCATTGAAAATACCTCACCCTGCATGAGATGAAGTTCACATTTATTATTGTATGCCGCATTTCTATCTCTTTAAGCTGTGTTCCGTTTAACTTTCTACAATTTCATCACCTCACTACATTTTTATTTTGCTAGAAACAAATCCTTAATTTTTAATTTTCGAACTTATATTTTGTCCTACTACCTCAAACATCTCCCCGCCTGTGGTCTTACGTTCTCGTATTCCTACATATTTGATATTTTTTAGTGAGTCTGAAATAACTGATTTTATTTCTTTTTTAATTGCTTTAACAAATCTAATTTACTCCCATTGTAAATCATATTAAGTCAGAGTCTGGTTAATACAATGTATCGAGTTTACTGTATGCTAACCACACAAGTTTTCATGCTTACAGTCTATTACAATGTATTTATCTGTGGAAAGTGTATACGCAAGTGTTTATCACATTTAGATGTCTGCCTTGTGGTTTTTAATCTCATCGTCCCTCATTACAGTACAATGTACTTAAAAGAATCAATTTGTACTTTCTTATCTGAATAAAACTATTCATCACTTCACATTTTTTGCTTTTAACATTTAATTATGACTTTTATAAATTCCAATTTTTGGAAATTTGTTACTAACAAAAAAAAAACAAACAGTTACATACCATTCCAAATACTTTAAAAATCTATATGTACATATTAATATTTTATAATAACTTTAGGCTTTGATTTAATCAATACTCGTTCCGTCGGTATATCATTTATCAAGAGAATATTCATTTTCATGTTCGATTAATTTCCGATTTTATAAATACCAATCCATTTAAATTCAAAACTCACATTGACAAAATAAACATAAAAGCTAATTATTCTACTCAGTTTTCAAAACTTTCAGGTTGTTCAGAGGGCCTTCAAGTGTTTCAATGTTTAAATATATTTTTTGGTCTTCAAATCATACCATACAATACACTATACCATACTGTCGTCATCCTAAATTCTTACAATATAATGTATATTAAGACTAAGTACATGTACTTTATTACCTGATTTTTTTTATAGAAACAAGATTTGAAATATTATGTTTAATTATGAAATATATTATACCAGGCACGTCCATATTTTGATTTGTCCATTCATATTTTAAAAATTTTGTTTTCTCCTCTAATTTATTTCTAGCGTAAATCATCATGTATCAAATTTCTTTATATAATTGGTAATTATTATTAAAATCAGTTATTTTTGGTCAGGACATTGCAGTAAAATACACATACGAGTTTTGTATAAAAAATGTGCACAGTTTATTTTTGGCTGCCTGTTTGTTTTAGAATGAAGATATACAATGTTGAATCATACCCTTGTTTTTAATTATATCAGTTAATCATTAGACTAATTTTATCTGCCAATCTTTGTGATTTCAACTAAGAATGTCTGATTTCCACCAAAAGAATACCTTTAAGTTTCTGTAGAGAATGCTTCTGATGATTTAAAATATTTTTTGAACGTTTTTATGTTATAAAACAATTGGATACTTACATCAATAAATGATTTTTTTGTGTTATGAAAGATACTTTCACTATGGCATTCTATGTTTGAGCTACAAGGTTTTAAAAAAATACATAGAATATTAAATACAGAAGGATGCACAGTTTTCATATATTTCATTTACATATTGTGGAGCTTTTATTATTAAATATAGTTTATTTTGCAGTATTATTTTTTTAAAATATAAAGTTGGAGAAATTACTGAATAAAAGTATCTTAAAAATATATATGTGGCGGCATTAGGGTGTGTAAATTAAAAAATCGAACCAATTACAACAGCTTTATAACACTTACCAATTTCTGTGAGACAACTTCGAAATTTTTAGTGGACTGCTTTTAAATAAGTTCCTCCATCCCATTAGACTCAACATTTGTCTATACATTTAATCGATTGCACTTATAATATTGCCATTGAGGCATGCATGATAACGTTCACACTCATCTTCAGCCTCATTAACGAATGCCACTATAATTCACTCCGACCTTCCGAAAATAACACAAAATTAAAGTAGCATTAGGTCTTTCAGAAACTTGTCTTCATGGATAAGAGTGACATTCCAAAGGACTGAATCAAATTACAAAGGAAGGATTATACATTTGAGATTGCAAGTAACCCTTTCCAGTTAACACAAGGTTTTAACTCATGTAAACGTATGCAACAAAAATGTATGGCAGGTTCCAATAATATGAGAAATTTTTTAATTATTTGGCAATCATTGTAGTAGTTGTTGAAGTGTTTGCTTTACAAATGTGAATAATTTGACTGTGGTGTGACAACTGAACAAGGACTGCTCTGAATACGAGCTTATGAAAAAGTACAAAATTTACTAAAACTTAACGGTTTAATTTGAAAAAAAGCTGCTATCCAAATCAGTAATTAAAAATTGCAAAAATTTTGAACCTTAAATTTGTTAAATTAAGTGAATACAATGGTTTTTTATTCAAATTATCAGTATTGCATGACACTAGCAAAAAAGTAAAAACTAGTTTATTTTATGTATTTGTTGTGTATCTATTTAATTGTACTGATATATCTAGGCCACATAGATATTCTATGAAGAAGAAAAGATCTGTTGACATTTTTTAAATGCTTATTTTTCCAGAGTGGCATTTTTTCTACTTAATTTTTTGTAAAAAGAAAAACATGGACATGAATTTGGAATGGCTGCTTAACTTTACTTTCTGCTCGGACTAAAAGGTATTTAGATGCAATTCTTATACGAAGCATGAATGAAACTTAATTCTCACTTTAGACGACTGGAAGTTAACTTTTATTAAATTGAACAAAACCAGTTATTACGTTTTCACTATTCTAAAAGGTACTATCTTTGAAGGATGATGGCTCTTAATATATGTCTTACTTCTTCTCACTGTGGTTTTCTAAAAATATGAGTATTCAAGCATCATAATGCCTTGTGTTTGTTGTTAATTTATAGTCCTTAAACTAATTTTAAGTATTCCATAATAGGTATCTAAGATTGCTTAGGTTTTGAATTCCATGCTGCATATGTTATTTTATAAACTTAATTGGTATAAGGTTTAAATACTCTTAATACTGGATTTATTTCTAATATTGATATTTAAGAAGCCCTTTAGTTGTATTTAGAAAATTGCTTGTTTCTAGCTTTTGCTTTGCATGCATTTAAATGACTACATTTTTACAAATATTAGTATTAGCACTTTGATTTTTGTGCATGAATTACTTTATGCTAAAATGGATGTTAATTATAATTTTCTAAATTGCAGTATGAATATAATTATCAACATAATGGTAATCCACAATATATTGTGGGTAATCAAAATCCACATCAACCACCACCACTTCAAATGCCATCTCCTGATAGCCCACCAAGAACTCCTTGTTATAATTCTCAGTTGCCATATGGTTCCGATGTTGTGTACTTTAATATGCCTTTATATGGGACACTGGATACATCTGTTGTATATCAGGACTCTACGGATATATCCAGTGGAAACATTAGCGAGGTAAGCAACTTCTTTAAGGTATATACTTTCCAAATTAGATTGTAATGTGCCTAATTTTGAATATTTATATAATTACAATTATTTCAGACATATCAGCTGACAAAACGTTAGATTAATAAGTATCATTTTCATTGATTTAGTGATGTGTACAATGTGTGATTTTGACAATCTACAAGCTTGTAACTTTTTTTTTATAAAAATATCAAAAATACAGTTCTTGAAAGGAGTTTAATAATAGATATATTAAAATATTTGACACAACGCAATAGTTGTTATAATGTTTGATTGACCTAGTTATAGGCGTTAATGTGGGATTCGTTTGATTACAAAATATTTTTTTTTACAAAACGTACGTTGGCAACTTCACTAAGAATGAAATTAGCAAAGTTTGAATTGTACAAGAAAAATGTTAATCTATACGTCATGGTTTCTAGTTCGAGCAATGAAAGTTCAGCTGATGAATTTTATACTCACTTGCCCTGTATCTTACTTTATCTACAATCGCCAGATAACAATAACTTATCTAAATCATTTTTGTTTGTTGATAAATTTTATCGCACTCAGTGTGGTAATATTGTATAATGTTATATTGCCATACTCAAATCAATATGACGTTCAAACAAGGCAGCTAATACCAAACCAAATAGAACTATAAAAACTATTTATCGATACAAATTTTATTTATTGTAAATATTAAATACACATTGCAAGAGTTAAAAGCTATATTTGGAAAAGATGAAGTTAAACTTATTATATTCAGCTCTTTACTATTCACTTCGTTGATGTCATTTTCGAAGATGCTTGAAGCAACTTTTTTCGTATTTTCTTCCGAAGTTTCAATATACCCTTCTGGTACAGTATTGGACTTCCACCAGCCATGTCTTTTTACTACTAAAGTGTTAGCTCCAGTGTTGGCTAACAACGAGGCAGAAGACCTAAAGCAATGTCCCCTGTATTCTTGGAGGTTAAGTAATCCACTAAGTCTAGGAATGATCTTTGGTATACTTCAGGCGTTTCAGGTTGCGTGCAATTCCCCGTATACTAGATATTCTTCGGCATACAAGTAAACATGTGCACCATTGGTTTGGCGATCGGAGCATGGCGAATATGAAAAAACATGTATCAAAAAACGAAAGTTTTATTTCTATTAATTATTTAGTACACACAAAATTCAGTACTGAAATATACTTAAAAATGTTCAGGAAAACAAAAGGTTTTTCGGGACATGTATTGCAATACGTAGTTACTTTTTTTCGCTGAATTTGATGTTAATGCTCCGCCACTAATTTCTTGTAATAGTATAAACATCTTTTTCTGATTTTTCTATTCCTTTTGCATTTCTCTTTCATTTCATGCTGTATCTTTTTTTGCTTCTTATCCTGTTGTAAAACTTCGCCTTCACCTGTAATTTCCAAAAGCGACTCCACCAAAGTTTCACGAAATTTTGTAACCGAAATTTTTCATGTTGAATGAACCAGCTTGTATACAACTAAAGCATTAACTACAGATGAACCCATCGATAATTCAATGGCAACTTTGTGATACCACCTTACCGATTTTCGGATAGATGAAGAATATGCGGCCAATTGGTCGGACAAATCAATTCTAGTCTTTCCTTGTAATCAACAATGCATTGAGGTCTTTTAATCTATTCACGCTTTCTGTTTAATTTACCGGTGTTTACTATGCTCAAAGTGTGATAAGTAGAGAGCATTAACACATCTCTTTTGTCTTTCCACTTAGATACAACAATTCCTTTTTTATTTTCTCTACCTATTATTTCTCCTTTTTTTAGTTTTGCTGACATAACTTCCTTTGGTGGACCTTTTCTGTTTTTTCTTAGGGTACCAACTGAGTGAGTTTTTCGAGTTAAAAGTTGTTTTGCAAGAGGAATGCTGGTATAGAAATTGTCGTTTACCACAACTCTGCCTTCACCCAAAAAATCTTTACACGGTCCATCACTGTACTCGTTGGGAGAGATACTTTCTGATTCGGGTTTTTGCCTTGATAAACAGAAAACGAATAAGTTTCTGATCATACATCTTAAAGAGCTTGATGCCATATTTATGCCGTTTTCCAGGAATATATTGTCTAAATTTTAGTCGACCACGAAAAGGAACTATGCTATCAATTGCTATTATCTTTCCTGGCTGCATTACGTGTTTCTATCTCAAATTAAAATGAGAAACTAATGGCTCGATTTTATGAAGATGACTCTCTTCTGTCTCTGCCAAGTCTTCATTATTCGAAAAATGCCAAAAGCGCAGAAGAGACTGAAATCTGTTTCTTGGCATTATTTTTGGAAAGAGGTTATTTTTGTATATGGAGTGTGTGCTCCAGTAAGCCTCAATATTAGAGTAACACACTAAACCCATATAAAGCACAACACCGAGAAACTTTTTCATTTTCGGTAGTGTTACTGACTTCCAAAGTGAAAGTCAGGTTTTGGACCTTGGTCTACCTAACTTTGTTATTACCTGTTGCGCATTTCGATTCGTTTCTATAACCATCGTTTCTAACAAATCTTCGGTCACAAGCAGGGAATAAGCATTGAATTCTGTAAAAGTACTTGTTGTGGCCAAATTTGAGTTTAGACCTTCATTTCCTACAAATTCAAAGGTGTGCTGATTTTTTTCAGTTATTTCTTTCCATTCAAAAATTAGTATCGGATTGATGCCAGGATTATCATTAGAAGCATCATCCGGGTAATGGTCTTCTTCGGATGAGCTGTCTTCTGAAGTTATGGAAATATGGTCCTGGAAGTTCGGATCTCTGACACTATCATCACTATCAAACTCCTCGCCGACTTCGCTACTTTCTGACTCTGCAAAAAAATTTTCCGCTTCTAGTAATTCTTTGTCACTCAACGGCCTCTTATTTGAATCCATATTAATCGAAATGACTATAATAAAAAATGATATCTTGATTTGTGCTAAAATCGTAACAAATTGCTTCCCGAAAAATATGAGAGGAGTACAGTGTAGAAAAAAACTAAGTATATGAAAATAAACTAAACAAACCTATCAATTTGTAAAACTGCTAACTGCATGCAAACTCGATCGGAAACTAATGGTTTGCTGACGCCCACTTTACCGTAATGTCGCATTCACACTAATAAATTCCATTGCTTTTTACACATCGTAGGAGGGATAATGCATGTACGCTGGCTGTACACATGGCAAATTTTAAATATCAGCTTTACTTGCATGCCACATGTACAGCCGGTTACCAATACAAAATAATTCCTAAATCGGTCTCTCATTCAAAAATATGTTACTTAGATATAAGTTTCATGGCGATACAATGTGTACTAAAAAAAAAAAAAGACATTTTTGTAATACCTCATATATTTCTTACAGCGCCTCAGTTCTATGTCAGTTGGTAGCGGACTGTACACGTGGCAGTTAACGTGTTAAAAATTTATAATTTGTTGGTTTGGTAACATCAATCAGTTCCATAGTTACCGTCACAATGCATCATTTAGAATATGTGCAGGTAGATTTTTGAACTTTATAGCAACTACTATTAATAGTAATTTATGAGGTTTCTAATGATTGTAGATAAATATTTGCATGATGCATGTGGGATACTACATTATTGTCGCACTCATGTGGTTACACGACTCGGGCTAATGCCCTCGTTCTACAAATTTCACATTGCGTGCGATAAAAATGTCCATATTCTACTGGTATAGTAAATAACTGTTATATGAAATTGAAAGGTTTGTCTTTGATTATAGGTGGCATTTATCATATAACTGTACAAATTTATTGTAACTGCATATCCTTACAGGATAAACTTTTTTATATTAAAAAATTAAACGTTATTATCTAAAACGCTGGATGAATACAGGGATGCTGCTCTCACAAACCAATAATATTGCATAGAAACTTAATTAAAACAAACAATTTTTAGCAGTTCAGCTTTATTGTCAAATTATTACAATCGCCATCAGTTATGGTCAGCTCCTACATTTAAAAGCTATTTTGTATATATTATTCTGCCTTTCGATCAATTGTACTTGGGAAGTTTTTGATCTACTATTAACACAATATCCTTGCATTTTGAAGGTTCTGTTTTGTTATGCTACTTAATCTCAAAAGCAATTCTAGAGGCACTCAAAAACGAATTGTTTCCACAAATAATTGGCAAACCTTTCCTGGTATGGGTAACCATTTTAAAACCATATTGTCATCATCTAGAAGTGCCATTGATCTTTCTCTCCTGTAGGAACCTATTAAAAAATGGTTTGGTATAATTGCTTTTCTCTTCGCAATTTAATGGTTAGATATGTCAGTGGCTGAGAGTTTACGCTCTGCAGCAATCACACGACTAAGTAAATTTGAATCAGTAGATGTCCGCTCAGGGTAAAGCATTGCACAATGCTATTTTTATAAATTTATCTAGCCCCACCCATGTGTGGTGAGTAAAGAGGATTAAAATGAAATATCACATCAGGACTTACAAACCTTTGAGCAATTGCTTCTGCAGGCATTTTATTGAGTTTTTCCTTTAGAATACGTTCAGTAGCTGAATACAAAGTACAAAAAAAACAACACAGTCAAAATATTTGCAATGCAAAAAAAAAACTTTCAAGAAAAAATATTAGCATCCTTAAACAGTACTAAACAGATTTGGCAAATAGTTCATCAAATCACTGGAAAAATGAACAATAAAATTGCAGTAACTCGAATAAAATACAATGAAAAGGTCTTAAATAATGAATATGACATCTCAAATGCGTTCTGTGAATACTTTAGTAATGTTGCTAATAATATCGTAAGCAATAGTCTGCAAGACACTAGTTGTAGTAACTGTATAGCCGAAAATAATACTGAACAGTATGTATTTCACAGATGTAACCGAGCAAGAATTATTAGATACAATAGTTAATTTGAATAATAAAATTCAGCAGGTGTGGACGAAATTCCAAAATCATTTATAAAGAAGACAATAAAGCATTTTTCTGCTATATTAACATTTCTACTAAATTACTCTATGAAAACTGGGCGGTATCCTGATGCATTGAAAACCGGTTTAATAGTGCCAGTTCCTAAAAAAGGTGATCTAAAATGCGTTGAAAATTATAGACCAGTCTGCATACTCTCAGTTTCTCTATCATTTTGAAAAATTAATTGCAAAAGAATAATGAATTTTCTAATGAAGTCTAATCAGTTGGCGGATGAGCAGCATGGTTTTCGACCAGGTCGTTCTTCAGAAACAGCTGCATGTGAATTTCTAAATTATGTACTCAAACAACAAGATGAAGGCAAGTATGTTATAGGTCTTTTCTTTGATCTCACACGTGCATTTGATTGTGTTAATCCTAACCTCATGGAACCTAAATTATTTAATGTTGGCATTAGAGGTAAAATATGTGACTGGCTAATATCATTCATGCAGCAACGAAAATAAAAACCAAAATCAACAATGCCACATCAATAGAACATGTGTGCGAATTAGGTGTACCGCAGGGATCTGTTCTGGGGCCCCTGCTTTTCAGTGTGTTTATCAATGACCTTCCGAAATACATAACCAAAGCTAAAGTAATACTTTATGCAGATGACACCACAATGGTGGTTGAAGCTAAATCTCCAGAAGAGCTTCAGGCCAAAGTAAACATTGTGATAGAACAATTTTGGCAGTGGTGTGCAAGAAATAGATTAGTTATTAATATAGCTAAAAAAAAATGTGTTTACTTTTGTAAAATAAGACACCTAGGCACCATCGATATTAGGCTGAATAAATCAAAGGTTGAAATATGTGAAAAAGTATTATTCTTGGGAAGTTACATAGATGCTAAATTGAACTGGCAAGCAGACATAGATAATGGATGCAAAAAGATTAACAAATCATATTATATGTTAAAAACTATGAAGCAATACTTAAGTGAACCCCAAGCTTTAAACGTATATTACGCATTGGTATATACGCATCTAAGCTATAATATTATTCTCTGTGGGCAAGCCACTGAAATGAAAAGATTACTAGTATCACAAAAACGAATTATTAGGCTGCTATTTAACCTAAATGCCAGAGCTAGCTGTAAATTAGTTTTTAAAGAAAAAAATATCTTGACAGTTATTGGGATATACATATATAAAATATCGTTATATGTAAGACAAAATATAAAAAAATTTCGTACTCTCTCATCTATACATGAACATGAAACACGCCAAGGACACCTTCTTTATCAAGAACAATTTCACAATGTTTATTATGCAAAATCGCCGATACAAGCTGGCATTAAAATATACAATGCTATTCCAAATTATATAAAAGAAGCAATCAATATTAAAACATAAGCATTTACTAAAAGAATTTCTATATGATAAGTCGTTCTATAGCATTAAGGAATACTTTAATATACAATAGAATATGAATAAGAGTGTAATGACTTATCACATCCTGTATATAGGCAAAGTGCTGAATAAATTCTTATCTTATCTTATCTTACCTTATAAAATTTTGACAGTGGTCTCAATAAATATATTTAGGTTGTTCACTTCGAGAAAGAAAATTTTGAAACACAATAGTGTTTGACATCCAATTATATGCCACTTCCATATGGACTGTGCATATCGTCAAACTCATGAATAAGGTAAGCCAACTTTTCTCCTTCCATGTACCCGCCTTTACAGAGATAGGAGTCGTGTAGTCTATACCTGTATGAGTAAAGGGTGCAGCATAAGTGCAGACTCTAGCTTGTGGCAACGATGCCATTTGAGGCAGATCCGTCTGTGTACATTGATTCTTGCAAACTTGACAAACTTGATAGATCTTACATAGTTCAATCCTTAGCCAAGGTATGTGATATCATTGTCGAACTTCATTCACGGCCTTCTCATAATACTGATGATACATCGTGCGAAAACTAATTAATATCAAATGTGTCTACTGATATTTTCGTGGAAGTATTATACTGTACTTGACTCTGTACGGATATGCATTTCCTGATTTTTAAATGACCCTCTACTCTGATGATGCTGTCATTGTCTAAAAACGAAGTGATTTTGAAAAGAAAACTTAACTTTAGGCATTATCGTTTTCTCACAACAGAATTAATTTTTCTGAAAAGCATTTCCTTTGCACCATCCTAATCAAATGCAACAAACTAGCTTATAGTTTATTTGATTTAAATTCTATGTTGCAATACTGACTTTGTTGAATGTGTCCTGAGCAACATCGATATAAGAATCATACAACATAAGCCATGGTTTGTAAGACCTTGTGAATCTTACTAAAGTTATCAATCCACCGTTAACAACCTTTTCTTTTACAGTAACCTGGTGTCATAAACTACGCTAAATTCGACTTTGTCATTTCTATAGTGAGATCTATCTTGCAGCTATTCGTTTTTGGAATCATATAAAAGTTTGGAGCCTTTCAACTAACTACTGCTTGCATTAAGATTCGAAGGCTACTCCATTTAGTAGTCTCGTCTGCAACATGCATTCAGAAGGAACATGGCACCAGTCATTGACTTATAATCGACATTAGTATTTTAAGTTCTCTCTTTGTAGATATTTTATTTACACACAGGACTATGCCTATTTCGTTTGTTAGAACGTAATGAATATGTAAAGTAATCTGTACTCAGTTGCCACCACATCCCGCGAATTTTCTCCAATATCGGCTCAGGTCTTAAATTCAAGTTTATTGCGGGATCTTCAGCCTGGACCGTTCATTTCTTTCTGGTTTGTTTGGATTAATGGCCATTGAGAGAGGCAGGCACCAAACTTTCCCATGAGGCTCTTCAATTTCTTCAGCAAGTAGTTTATGCACATAACCTTTATCTGTTAAATTTTGAATATCGTCCTTTAATTTTATAGCAAGATTCGGATCTTTTTATAAATAATTAATTATAATTTGGTTTGTGCTTTAGTGCCATATTTCGACTATCTGCAGTCATAAATGGTCGTGTTTCCACAACAATCCCACAGTATTGTGGTTATTTTCCAATTTAGTGGTATCACTCAAGATGGATGCGGCACGATGAAGTTCTAAAGATTTTTTGGAATTGATAGGTGGTTTCACACCTAGACTTTTTACAGCAAAATAAGACTGTACTGAATTTTGCTACTCTGTCATCTGCTATGAAAGCACATCCACAACTTTGTGAAAGTTTTATGCTCTTCGTCAGTGTCTTTGGGTAAGGAACACAAATATGGACCATCCTAAACGGCATTTGGTTGCTATAAGGAACTGCTAATTCTCAATTATCTAAACCAATCAACATTGGGTTTTATGTTTATATAAGATGCCTCAAGTAAATTCTTTAAATAAGGATATTGATGACTAGGTAGGTTCATATCAAGATTGCTTTTTGTACTGAAGACAAGAACAGATATTTTGTAGTGATGCCGTATTCCAAAAATGATTCCAACTTGTCCATTTTGACCGGTGCATGTTGTCGAATTGCATTTATGAAACTATCCAGAAATTTATTCAGGTCTTCCGAATAATACTTTTAAGTTGACAATATCTTTAATGCAACGAGGTTTGTTCAAGAATCCTTGTACCATTTTCTAAACAGAACCTTTTAGAGCTTTATCTATACCGATTCAATTTTCGCTTTCATTAAACCACATAGTATTGTTGATCTATTGAAACTACTTAGAAATATATATCACTTCTTAGGATCTTCCTTAAAAGATGGAAATTTTCGTGAAATAGACTGTGTTGCTGCAGTATGCGTTGAATTCAGTGAACATAGAGATACATCATTTAAGGGTTGACTCATCTTGCTGGCACAATGGCATTTTCACCTGTCGTTCGATTGTTTGCGTTCAGAAGCGTTGAGCATGGTAATTGCAATGACAGCCATAACAATGGAGCAGCAACACGCTTGATAACAGTTGTTGCACTGAATTGCTTTCCTACAAGTTTAGCTGTACTGGCGGTTTGTGCCATGTTTCTTGCTGTGCTGTGCCACCGCGAACTTCTTTCTGCAATGGGCACAGAAACGTAGATAGCAAACCTCTTGTGTTGTCTCTTGATTAATTTGACCATGATTTTGGTTATTTGATATTGGAACGTAGGACAACAGACCCATGATGACTGCTTGTGCAAGACATTTAGTGTTCATTGTCAGACTCCATGACCAATGACATTTGTTGACAAATATTTTGTTTTGTATTAATTTTCTTTATTCTTCAACTAACCGTTTTTGTTTCCATAAATTTTCCACACGTTGGCTGCGACATTTACTAGTGGTGTACTCGGCTGTGGCCCCGTGTAATATATTGACCAACACTGACTTAGTTATGCTTAGTTGTGTTGTCTTTCTCGAATATAGCCTTGAGCTTGTTTTAGTAATGTCAGCTGAAATAGTACTTAGTAACGCCAGTCGTCGATTGCTACAACACCATCATCCACATCTACATAATCATAATGGAACCACCTTTTACAGAGATCAGACATTCAACCATATCTCTCTCCTGGTAAGAAGTGAACATTGCGGGCACAAATCATTCATGATTTATATTAATACCAAGATTGATTTAAAAAATGGAGTTCATAAGTTGATTGGTTGATATCGTGTATGCTTTGAGACAAACAACGACTAGAAAAACTGCGGTCTAGAGTTAGCTAAACTCGAGCTTTTCACTCAAATCCTTTAAACCGAATATTAATATTAAGTTGCCGTTTAAAACTAACTTAAAATCTGTACCTCTTCTTAGGGGTGATTTAAATTTAATCATACCTTTCTCGACAAATTATCTTAACACAAAATGATATGTGGTTGTAGATAGTTTGTTCCATTATAAAACTAAATTTTGACCCGCGTACTGTACACAGGTCTTAATATTCAAAATGCCCTTCTGCCGCGTGTGTACTTTACATTAGAAACTGTACACTTAGGATTTGACAGGTTGCTTTAATAGTCAGCTATGGGACCTGTATTCCTAACTGCATTCTCAATACAAGATGTCGCAGGAAATTCGGACTCATTTTGATCGTTAAGAACTTTTTACAGGAAAAAGATATAAGGATACAGTTTTCGCTATCAATTTATTTACTTTGTAACTTATTTGTGGGATATAATTCCGTTTGTGCAACCTTTTATATAGTGCATTTCCAAAATATGGACATCTTCAACGTAAAAATTCTACGCTATTTTAAATAGAACACCCTCTGTATGATAATGCGAGGCAAAAGATATGAATGCCTCCTCTTTTTAAAAATGTATAGTCTGTTACACTTTACTATTAGAACAAGTGAGTTATTTAATTTTCAACAATACCATGTTTAAAGTGTCCTAGTGAATTCTGACACAGTTTGATCATAAATAACTTTTTACTTAGAAAAGGTATAGGGATTTGATTTATTTGTTTGATTTATTATTGTTGCTCCAAGCTTTTCCCCGAATACATAACTAGCTATTTTCCATAATAGAATATGCTGGGTATTATTTTAAATGCAACACTCTGTATGTGATAACATTTTAAAGAATCATAATTTTATTTTCCAAATTGTGTAATCTTGGAAATTTTTCTTTCACATAAATGAATCATTTCATTTTTAAAGACGACATTGATTACAAAATTAAGATAGGGAAGTTTAAAAATTTATTTTAAACAATTTTAAACTAAGAGTTAAGTAAAATTAAACACAAAATAAAAATTTAATTCAAATGTTTTCTATTTTAATAACATTGTGGCAAGTATTCCTTTAGATTTAGAGTACCTATTTTATTAGATTTTTAGGAAGGTATTTCCCATATCTGATAATTAACATTTGGCTGAGTTGGCTTTGGTAAAATTGTTCAGTTAGAATGTAATCAAAATAATTGCCGTTTTACTATAACTGAAAAGTCAAGAACAGTGATTTTGTATGCAAGACACAACTCAACTTTTATAGTGAAAAGACAATTTTGTCATATTTCAAAAAATCCACCATCAAAGAATAGTATACAAAAATGGTACGCGATATTTGTGCAATCAGGTTCTACAGAACAAAAAAATCATAAAGTCAAAATCGCGATATTTATTTGAATAGGCTGTTGCGAATTTTGAAAAAGAGTTTTGTTTTCAGAAATCATCTTGGATTTATATTGAACTCTTGCAAATGGTCGAATAATAATGTCAGACGAATCTGCTTTTCATTTGACTGTGCAGGTGCAATAGACCCAATTGTCGGATATAGGGAAGAGAAAATCTAAGTAATAAGGGAATACAAAAGGGATTTGCTCAAAGTAAATGTATGGTGTGGTTTCAAAGAATAAATTTATGGACCTTTCTTTTTCCAAGAAATAGAAATTACTGCTGCGATTTATACAGACATGCTAGAGAATTTTGTCCAAACTCAGTTCGAGCAAGAAGGTATCATTGACTCAGTATACTTTCAACAAGATGGTGATCCACTGCATTATTTGCCAATGCCAGGTATTTTGTAATGCAGACATTTCAAGATAAATGGATGGTAGGGGGAACCAATCGAGTGGTCTCCACATTCACTCGATATCACAGTTTTGGACTTCTTTATCTGTGACTATATTAAAGATAGGTGTTTCAATCCCATTCCAGAAACTCTCGAGAGTTACAATATAACATTATTCGACCATTTCAGGAAATTAATCTGGAAATTTCGAATGCTTCTTAATCTATTATTTAGACTTCTGAAATGTATAGATGAAAATTGGAACATCTTCTATAAAAGTATTGTTTTTTGTTTTAATTATAGTTCTTAATTTATAATTATTTAAAATGTTTCTAAATTTCCTGTTTACGTCTTGTTGTGTTCTAGCAAATCCAAAACTTGAAAATTGCTGAATAGCACATTGTGATATGGATATTTTCTTCTAAAAAATCTATGAAACTCTGTTGTATTATTTATAGATGGAATCTTTTTTATTAAATAGAGCAGTAAATTTGATTAACTAGCCTACATAACATTATCCAAAAGTGGTACGAACTGAATTTATTAGCAGTTAAAAAATTTAATGAAATTTATTACAATTTTTTTTTGACAGGACAGTACTACTTTCTTTTTAGTAACTATTTCAGAACATGTTATGATTTATTAAATACAAATTAAAACAATAACACTTTCCGTTCTTAATTTTGTAATCTATGCCATCTTTAAATAAAATTACTCATTTATTCCGAAAGAAAATGTTGCCAGATTATACAATTTGGAAAATAAAATATTTATGTTTGTATCACGTATGGGGTGTCGCATTTAAAATAATATTCAACATATTTTTTTATTGAACATGGTCAGTGATACACTCAGGACAAAACTGAGAGCACCAATAAAACCACTAGTGAAAATCACATCCTTATATTTTTTTCTAGGTATAAAGTTATTTACTTTCAAAATGCGTTAGAATTCTCTAGGATACTTTAAACACGCTGTCGTTGAAAATTAAATTACTCACTTTTTCTAATAGTAAAGCGTAACCAACTATACATTTTCGAAAAAAAAGAGGAATTGGTCTTTTGCATGGCATTATCATATTCAGGACGTTCCATTTAAAATAGCAGAGAATTTTTACGTTGAAAATACCACTATTTTAGAAACACCTTTTATAAAAGTTTGAAAAATGGAAATTATATTCTGCGAGAAATTTAAGAAGTAAATAAATCGATTAGTAAGAACGGCATTCTTCTTTTTTCTGTATAAAGTTATTAGCAATCAAAATAGGTCAGAATTTCCTGGGGCACCGTGTTATAATTAAATTAAAGAAACCAAAAATTTGCTAAAATATATTGCGAAGAGAAAGTGTAACTGCATGATTTTTTTCTTTAATAGGTCTTAGTTAGTCATTCTGTTGTATGTACGTGATTCTATAAAATTCTAAGAAAATTTGCTCACAAACATCAAAAGAAAACTAATCCTAATTTTTGTTTAATTAAAACTAAAATATTCCATACATGTATTTTAATTATTTTTTTTACTTGACTTATATAACTTGATTTCACAATATTTTCTTAACAGGATGCCAGTATTGAAAATTTTCAAGATGTATCCTCTTCATCACCTGTATTGTATTTAAATTCCACAACAAATAATTCAAGCACATGTGACACTACCAGACAATCTGCTACACCTGTAGTATCTCTTCTTTCTCTTGATGAACAGCAGGAAAAAGATCTGACAGCACTACAAGGAGGCCGTCGGAAAAAATCGTTTGATACATCATTCAATAATAATTCTTGTTATTCATTTAATACCAATGAGTATTATACTTCATGCAGTAATTTAAATGATTTCAGTAACACTTATTCACAAATAAGTAATGCCAGTCGTATAGCTTATTCAAATACAATTTCGTATACACCTATAGTTAATGATTATCCAGTGTCATTAAATCATTCTAACGGTACATCTTATCGTAATTATAATAACAACATTGTTAGACCTACGTGGTATAGTGGAAAATATAAACTGAGGGGTGAAATAACTTCTAATGTTACTTCTCAATCTAAGTATTTTTCAAATAGAATAGATGAAGTGCACAATGAAGATAAAGGTTCTATCCAAAATACATCTCTGCCTGTTCCGCATTCACGTGTTGCATATTATGGAGATAATAAAAACTATTATAACTTCCAAAATTCAAATAGACCATCACGTGGGCGTTTTTCTAACTTTGTCAGTAATAGATATAGTACTTTATACTACAGAAATAGGAATAGTTCTGCTGCACAGTTTACTGCTAACAGGTTTAATAAAACTCTCAATAGTTCCAATTCATTTGACAATGCAAATAATTGCATAATAAACAACTCTGAAAATGTTATGCCAAACTCTGATAGTTTAGTAGATTCTGCAGCTGGAACTATAAATAATGAAAAATGTAGTTATATTGCAGATGATCCTTCTATTTCAGAAAATTCAAACCCACCTTTTCATCCTATTTCTCCTTTACCTTCACAGATAACAACCACCTCGCAAAATTGTATATCTTCTACTCGTAGAGCTAGACGAAATGTACGTCGCACTACACATATGGGTGCACCTATGACTGAGATTGGTGCTGGTGATGCCCCTATAGTTTCTGCTGATGTTGGTGATACCTGCAAGAAATTAGATAACTTAAAATTGTGATGCATAAGTTTGTGATGATTTGCCTTATTATGATTTTCTTATTACCATAAATAGCTACAGGTAAATAAGAATTTCGTAACAATGCACACTCACTATTTGCAAAAGACTGTGACAAATTCTTGTATAATTAGGAATATTATTTAATAAATTATTTAAAATTAAGTGTGTATTTAAAAAGGGGGTATAGCAAATAAATTACATTGCAAACAAGTATTATTTAAAATTCTTGTACATAATTACTATGATATTATTTAACAAATGACAATATTAATGTTAAATTACTGAGTAAGTGAGATTGCCATTATTGACAAGTAACTATTAATATTTAATGTGCCCAGTGTAAGAATTTAAAATATCATAGGTACTCGTTTAATTTTTAATATTTATAACCATGAAGTGCTTTGGAGCATGGAATTCATTTTTGGTATTTTGTTTAGTGAATGCACTTGTTTTCATATACATTTCAAGAAAATCTGTAGCAGAATTATGCATACAAAGGTTGTGAATAAAATAAAACTGTTTTGGCATAAAAATAAAGATTTTGATTTATATTTATTTAAAAATCATAAAAATATAATAATATGATTTGCTTAAAAGTATTTGAGCTATTGCTTATAATACAGGGTGTTCTTTTTAAGTGGTAGGTTACATGTATATGGCAGACAAATGTTAGAACGAATCTGAAAATTTGCAGTAGGGGATTATCGAAGGTTCTCTACAAGACTAATAGTTTCAATACATTAGCGCTTCTGGTTATATTGGAAGTTAGCATTATCGTGGTTTTTTGAATGGAATGCCCTGTATATTTATACTTTTTTGAATTACTTGTCAAATTGTATGTGAACTTTTATAAGACAACTGCATTTCTGTCTATTGGCATTTTCAAGATTTTTGTTTTTATACATTTTTGAAATCTGTACATGGTCACATAAATTGGAATAGCTAGAAACTGAACAAACTTACAAAGTGAATTTTTTCCAATTTTAGAAACAAGATTTGATATTTTAACGTGCTAAAAAATTCATTTTATAATTTGACTATTATAATGTCAAAAATTACGCTTTTTTTTAAATTGAATCTACCATATTTTGTTACATTAATCGATTCTATGAAAAAAATACTTTTAAGTTGTTTGTAATGGCTAATTGAAACTTTACAAATGAAGATTATCTCGAAATGATAATTGTTTATGGTGAATGTATTAGAATTCTTTAAAGAACATGTGATGTTTTTCGTCAAACGTTTTTGGAAAAGCCAGCACCGAATGATAGACTTCTTAAATCCATTCTTAGAAACTGAAAATAATGAATTGTTCGTTAAAAAGAAAAACATCGCAAGTTCTCTGAAGAATTCTATTACATTCACCATAAATAATTATCATTTCGTGATAATCTTGATTTGTAAAATTTAATTTAGTTATTACAAACAACTACTATACAGGAATTGCAAACCACTTAGAATTATCTACATTTATGTTTTGTAACAATAATCAATTACTCTTTTGTTAATCTAGCGGACAAAAGCTTCTTGATGTTAGCAAACGTTATCCAACAGGTGCATTTTTTCTTTTTATACAAATAACTTAGAAACGGTTTACAATAAATGAACGGTTCTAATTACATAACTAAACTATTTTTTTTACATATAATCGATTAATGTAACAAAAATTCAAAAATCTTAATTTTTTACATTTTAACTGTCAAATTATAAAATAAATTTCTTAGCATTTTGAAATAATCCAAATCTTGTTTCAACATCATTCAGTCTTAGAACTGGTTGGATGTGTACTCCATTGTTTTTTATTATGAGCTAACCTACACATTTCCTTGAAATTCCCACCGCCTGCATCTTTCACTATGTGTGCAGTAGTCTCATCTAGGTCTACCTCTATCTCTCTTTTCCTTTCTCTGCTTCTATTATATTACGCACTTCATGCTTAGTATGTGTCCTATCATCATATCTCTCCTATTTTTTTTACTCTTTTCCACATATTTCTTCTCCCCTACCATTTCAAGAACCTCTGTCTGTTCATGATATTTTCCATCACATCTGTAGCACCACATTTTAAAGGCTTTCTATCTTTTTCTTGTCCCTTTCTCCCACTGTCCACTTTTCACAGCCCTACAGTGCTGTGCTCCACACATGTTTTCAGCAATCTTTTCCTTGTTTCTAGGTTTGTTGTCTTTGAACATAATAGTTGCTTTTTCATGTTAAATGCAGCACGGTCTTGTGCTAATCTTTATTTTATATCTTTTGCATTCTTCCCATCTTGTGTTATTTGATTTCCTAGATAGTAGAAATCTTTAACCTCTTGTAAGTTCTCGTTTTCTATTTGTATTTTGGTTTTTGACTTATGTGCCCGTCCTTTATATATTAATACTTTTGTTATTTTTGTTAATTTTCTTACCGTATCCCTTTGAAAGTATTGTTTCCATTTCATGAAGAGCTGTTTCTAACTCTTTTTATTTTCTTTTTGTTTCTACCCCAGAATATCTCTGGCCGCCATATCTTTCAGAACTTCATTTAACTTTTTCTCAAATCTTTTATGAATATCTTTATCTTTTAGTTTGTCAAAATCAAAGTGCCCTTTTCAATTCTTTTTATTCAAATTTTTAAATTTAAGCACAGCTTTCATAATTACTATGTTGTAGTCAATATGTCTTCTTCTGGGGTAGCCTCTACAGTCTTTTACTTTATTTCTAAATCGTTGTCTAACAAGAATGTAATCTATTTAATAACTCCCTATGTCTCCTGGCATCTTCCACGGGTAACGTCTTCTAGCATAATGTTGAAATTATGTGTTTGTAATGGTTATTTTGTTTTTGTCGCAACATTTTACAAGTCTATTTCCCATCACTTCTTGTGCTTAAACCAAATAAACCTTCTACCGCTCCTCCGCCCTCGCCTACCACTGCATTAAAATATCTCGTAATTATTAAATTTTCATGTCCTTTTACAAATCTTAGTGTCTTCATTATCTTTGTAGATAGCTTCCCGGTTTAGATTCTAATCTAACCATGAGTACTTCTTCGTTCTTTTGTAAGTAGTTTTCTACACAGTGTCGTCGTATCTTGTTCTGCACGACTATCCACACACTTGAATCTCCTTCCTCTGATTCTGTATGAATTACCCTAAAGTCTCCATTCCAAAAATCCACTGCCTCTGGCCACCGAACTTCGCTAATTCCTACTAAGTCTAATGCTAACCTATCCATTCAATTTTCAGATTCTCCAGCTTACCTACTTGCTTTATGGTTCTGATATTCCACGCTCTGACTTGCAAAATGTTCCTGCTTTTCTTTTAAGCTTGTTGATCACGTTCTTTGAAGTAGTTCCCCCCTGGAGATCCGAATGGGGAACTATTTTAATTCCGGAATCTTTTACCCCAGACGAGGACATCATTTTAAAACATTTTTAGTACGCGTGTACTCACGAGTTAATGTGGTGGTTTCCCGTTACCTTCCACATTGCAATAGTGTATTGTGTCATACCGATCTCGATGGTCTCTGCCGCTCTGTGCCGAAACAGCTGCTGCCCACGTTCGGGTAGGGTTCTTTAGCTCACAGCTGAAACACACAAGCCATTCTTTCCATTCTGATATTGTAGAACTTCAAGTTGCAAGGTCCGTTCAGAATTATAAAATTGAAAAAAATTCACTTTGTAAGTTTGTTTAGTGACTACATATTCCAGGTTATATGACCATGTGCAAATTTAAAAAATTTATAAAAACTCCAAAAATCTCAAAGGAAATTACAAAAATGGTTGTATTGTAAAAGTTCACATATAATTTAACAAGGAATTCAAAAATGTATAAATATACAGGGCATTCCATTTAAAATAACGATGGTAATGGTGACTTCTAGTATAACAAAGTGCTAACGTGTTGAAACTATTTGTCTTGTGGAGCACCTTCGATAATCCCCTACTGCAAATTTTCAAATTTGTTCTAATATGTCTTCCATATACAGATATCCTATCACTTAAAAAAACACTGTATTGAAAGAAGTCTGTAGATGTTGACATGGTAGTATTGTTTAATACATTGTTTGAATTAAGTTTCTATTATTAGATTTTGTCAAATTTTACCCTGTTAGTAAGCATTTTATGCAAAATGGAGAATATAATTTTCTCTAAATTTCTAGTTGTAAATACTAATGAGGGAGGTATTTTAACAAACTTTCAAATCTATAGGTATTTGAAAATTGTTTTGTAATTTATAATAAAAAACGTCTCAAAATGTAACACATGAAATCTTTCCTAGCAAACTTTTTGCTAACAAGTCAATTACTTAATTTATTAGTGCATAATCTTATATCATCTAGATTATTTTAGTGACCCTCATTTTTGTGAATATTGTTTTTAAGGAATTCATCATTATTAAACGTGTATTGAAACAATCGGTTAACCAAGATTTTTATTTTATAGTCAGATACTTGATCGTATGTAATTTATAATTCACACAAAAATTGATTTCATCACGGAAGATTCTTGCCAAATCCATCCTATTCCAAATACTGTGTAACCCCATGTACTAAACTGAAAGTGCCTCACTTTATCATCGGGTGTCAGAATTTGTAGCAATTGCAAGTGGTAGGTTTTGCTTCGATCTGTTCTGTAAGATCTTCCTGACGGTCAGTAGAATGTTGAGTTCTCTGCTTGCTCTGATAGTTGGAATTCTGTGGACGACATGTAAAAACCTTCCTACATGTGCTAACTTTTCTGTAGCGTAAACCAACCTGTTGATGCTTCATGAAGTGAACTATACGATAGAGTTACAAGTTGGTGCTGTTATGACAAGCTAATATGATTGAAATTTGAACAAAAAGTAAATATTGAAGTCTTTAGTTTCTAGTTCTCACAAATCCAATATAACCGTGGTTAATGATAACATACCTGTTGTTAAATTTGAAACTTTTCCACATAATGTAGCTTAAAGGCTGGCTAACATTGCATTTGTATTTTTCAATTTAATGCTCTAAGACCAGTAAGCATTGACCTGTTTGCTATACATCCACAGGAACCATTGCTAGTAGAGAGGTGTTGTATCCATATATGGGAATATTCATTGTCTATAAGTATTTATATTATTTAATTTAATCTGTACTAAATCGAATACTCAAGAATACATTATATTATTATTAGTACTATAGATATGAAGATTTCCTTTATTTGTGATTCGTTTTTCCAATCTAGTGTTGGTTTTATTTGAATCTCACTGTATTTTTTATTGTTAAACATACAGCAATATTTCAAAATATTTGTAAAACTAATCTCTATGATTTAAGATTACACTAGTGAAATTTACAGGAATTGTGTTAATAATTGGCTGTTTTATATATCTGAGTGTGAATTTATAAAAATTGTGCCTATACTTCAAATTGTTAATTATTGTCAGAGCAATAAATTAGTTACAAATTTGTAATTGTTCTAAATTGAAAATCGAAAAGGTTAAGTGTAGTATATTTGAATTATTTTTGAAAACTTTTCTTAGTGCCCTTTGGAATAAATGTACATACGAATCCTCATTTTTACTGTTAATCGTATTATGTGCAATAGAAATGCAAGTGATGATAGGCTGTGATTTCTATTATACTGCACTTTTCTATTGCCTACTAAATGTTGGGCGATGTCTACTTTGTGTTTTGTAAACCTGTTTTCCATTTTAGCCATCACTCCTATTCCACATCTGCAAAAATTGATTTGTATGTGTTTATTTTTAACATTTTTATGTCTGTTTTAGTGAGATTGCTTCTATTCAGAAATAACCTGTTGTTTTCTAGTGTTTATGTAACAAAATTAAATTTAGGCTGTGAGAAGTTATTGTTATTTATAACTATTGTTGTTAAATCTTAATAGTTTTACAGATGTCACTCATTTATTTTTATTTTGAAAATATCATTATTTACTGTAGTGTTGTTTTAGTATGAATAAATAGGCTGGTCTATAATTAGCTATTCTCAGAATACAGTATTATCTTTATCTGCAATTTTTCATAGTAATATACTTTTAGATAAGCAGTTATACTTATTATAAGTTTTGATATAATATTGCGGGTTTTTTATTATGATTACACTTTTAGAAACAATAACATGTGCATTGCAGTTTGTAAATAGAATTTTTGGTAGATATTATAATGTATATTTTCCAGAAGTAACCTGATATTGTGCTATTAAACATGTATTTTGCTGCCTGTTTTAGATAATATGAATAAAATTGGATATTATATCGCTCTGAATAACATTCCTCTTGGTCGCTAGAATGAAAAACGATTACTCTTTGACTGAATAATTTTGTCGGATAATATAGTTTTTCTGATTCTTAAAAGTAACTGTATTTGTATTATTAAACAGTTAGGTAGCACAATACTTTTAAAAATTTCATATGTTGCAACATTCTCTGTTCGATTCACATTTATGTTTTGCTACATAAAATAAGGATGATATAATTGATCAATTTAGCTCTTTGGTTAGTCGTCTAAAATTAAAGGGTCATTATCTATAACCCTTAAGTTACATTAAACATTTCTTTTCATTTTTGTATTCAATTATCCATGCTACCAACTCCCTTTCTTAAGCAGTTTTAAGAATAGGAGATGGACTAAAGGAGGATTTAAACAGCTTTTTAGAGAATTTAAACTGAATTGTGAATCTGGGAATATTAGGATATTTTCGACATATTGCTCTAACTGGAAATCCACTCCTCAATGACATTTTGAAGATATTCTTATATCCATTTTTTAACATATTTCGTAGTATCTAGTGTTTTCATCATACTGAAAAAGATAGTACCTAGGTATAATTATTGGCCGCTTTAAAAAAGCAATTCCACATAATTTTTTAAGGTCATACTAATCTCATAATTTTCGTTTATTACATTATATGAAATAAAAACACAAAAATCGGTATATATCTTAAAAAGTAAAATTTTCATGCATATAAATGCAATCTGCATTATCATAAACAGCACAACAATGTTGATCATTATCAACACTTCCTAACTGACGCTCTGTTAATTAAACACTGACTGTTGGCATTGTTGCCATATTCGTAAGGTTTAGGCGGAACTTGGTGCCAGTGGATAGTCGTATGAGTAAAACTGTTTGGTGAATAAATTTCTTATTATTCCATGACGTCTTAAATAGCCAATCACTCTGAGGAGGCCATTGACAGTGGAAATTTATTTAAGAGACATGACAGATTAGAATGTGGTTGGTTTTGTGGGAAATTTCAAGTAAGTAATGTTAGGAAATTTTTTAAGAAATTACTTGTTAAAATACTTAATTTCTTTACAACTGATGTATCAATCGGCAGCTTTTTGTATTTTATTCCCAAATATTTAATGGCATAATTGTTTAAAAGGTTTCATTTTAGTATGAGCATAGAACCCAAACCCCTTGACATTTTTATAAAGACTAAAATGTTTAATTAATAAATGCTGCTAAGAATAATATTGGTTGCAGCTGGAGAAATTTCAAAAGAAAAATTGACGTCAAAAACTTTTCAGCACTTATTTTCAATTTATGTGTGGAAAATAACAAAAATTGTAACATTTTGCAGTTTTTCTTGTTAGTTAATTACGATAAAAATTGGAATTAAATTTAAAAAAAATTAACATGTCTCAGTGAATTATTTCTTTAATAAATGGATGATGAATATATCAGACAACTTATTATAAAATATGTATTTCTCAATATAAGCTCATTATAGACCATATTATAAATTCATTCCTTGTAATTAAGCTTAATTAAACAAACTTGTTCCAAAGATAATGATGTAGATAGTATTAATTCCAAAAAATATTTATTGTAGATGTATGGTTATCATATTGCCCGTGTGTACAAACTCCTATTATTATTTATTTGTTTATTTGGACCAACTGTGAATGTAATATGGTGCGTTATATTTATTAAATTTGTTTTTTATTGTTTAAAAACAAATGTGCCAATTATATAGCTGTAGTCATTAAGTCGCAGTCTTATTTAGACTAAACGTACACAGCTTGTCTAATTTATAATTCTTAGATTTCTAGATTTTTCCAAAAGAATGTGATGTGTAGTTAGAAAAAGGTGATATGTAGATAAATTTGTCTATTGTGAGTGGGTTGTAAGAATTCGGACCAAAGGACTTGTTGGTTATTATCGTGCCTATTACAGAGTGTGAATATTCTAGAAATATAAAAATTATGGTGTTAAGACTAAACGGCACCTTCATAATCTCAATTTATTTTTGTAATTTAAATGAGCTGTCAATTACATTGTATTGTTATTATTATTATTATTTACTTAATATTCTATATAAGCTAGATGTATATACGTTATATTATTTGTTTCTATATTTAATATTATTTTTTTAGATATTTAAACATTGTTGTGAAAATAAAATATCCCTACTGATTTTTAAGTATGGGATTATATAGCTAGAAGATTAAGATTTGGCAATAAATCTGAAGTTTAACATACTTTGCATTAGATTATTTTTAGTCACAAATAATATAGAATTATAATTAATATACAAAGGTGGATGTAGTAAAAGTTGTTGCAAAAATTACAAAGTAATTGAAGAAGTAAGCGGTTAAGAAGTAATCCCGTCAACATTCTATACAATTCATTTGCTTTGTTGTGTGATTTATCTCATAACAGAATTTATATTTTTGGACTATATTAGTTTGTCCTAAATTGTGTAGCCTGGATTAATTAATCACAAAACTTATAGCATTAGAATATTTATATAAAAGTATCCTTATTAACTGCGCAGTATTCAGCTGGCACTTGGCATCTATTAACGGTAGTTGAAACATTATGACGTTAAATAATAATCACTCTTACAATGAACGTTTTGTGGAGGATGAGTAGTCGTATCTATAAGGTTTCAAATTGAAATTGCGAGACTAATCAGTCAAGTGTACAGATGACTCATACAATGTTGTTTGTTATTTGCAAAACTTCTCCAAGTTTTTATACAAACAGTAAATCTGCGTTTTTTATAAAAAAATTTAATTAAATTATAATTATACTTCATTTATTAATTCTGAAGAGTACACTGCACTATTGAAATTTCAATTTAGCAATGTTTTAGAAGTAAATTCCAATTTAATGTTGTAGGTTGCCTATAGATTGACTATATCTCATGATGCGTGTAATAAAAATCCATAGAACAAAATTTGATATGTAATTGACAATTCTGCTGCATGTGCTTTATTTCTTCAAAGTTATTGCACGTGTTTTCAATTTGTATGTAATGCAATTGCTATCATTAAGAGTATTGCCTCTGTAAATGAGCGGACTAGATTAGTGGAAGATGGTAAAATAGTTTTTGTATGAAATTATCTGAAATAATCATAAGTGTGCAAACCAACAAAAACAAGGGTGAATGCATCAAGTACATAAACAAAGATCACATTTGTTCTTTTAAAACAAGTGCCGCCAATCATGTCCTAGTAAACTTATAGAAACTAATTTTTATTGTAAACATTAGTTACTTCAATAAATGAAATTACAAGTGATCTGATGCATTTTTAAAGTTGTTATTACAGATTTTGACTACCTATTGTGGGTAAAAATGGCATTGTTATGAATTTGGAATTGTCCAGAAGCGGCGGGAATTCCATGATTATTTCAAAGGTGCACCAGCTAACCAGTGATACAAAATTGAGTTCCCATGAACAAATGATAAAAAATAATAAAATCTAAAATATACAATGACTGAAATATAAAATTATTTAAAAAAATACTATTTACCTTGAAGGGCTTTACAAACTCCAAAATTAAATACACTTAACTGTCATATTCTAGCAATTATGTTGATATTTGCTACCCTGAAGACTTATGCCAAATAGCTCTCCTTGTTCACAATGTTTCAACCTCCTCCCCTTATCTTTTATCTTCGGAAACCACACTTTAAAACACTCTTTTAATGTTTTATAAAACTAAAACAATTTTCCAAAATCAAGGCCTCTCCTAAAATGTGTTTTCATCATTGGAGTGGTTGGATATACTTATACAATGCTCACCTTCACCTATATTATAACAGCAAATAAATTTCCATCTAAATTACAAAACATATTTCACGTAAATTAACATTAAAGCAACAAATCTAATCTACATTCTTCTGGCCAGATATTATTAACAGAACTCGAAAAAACATTCATCTGGAATTAATACTACTATTTCATATTATTAATTTTTTCTCCCATTGGTCTATATGACATTTTAAATCTTATTTATTGGGATCTTCCCTTAACAATACAGAGAAAAAACCAGTGCAATCCCAACGTTTCATGTAACCATTCCATTGGGTATTTAAAATACTGAGTTTACACTCTTTAACTAACAATCATTCCACACTTAAGCTTGCGTGTTCATATTTCTTTTTCTCTTAAAATATTCAAACTTCCCTTTATAAACTGTAAATAATCACCTGAATTTCTCTAAAATTTTACAGATTTTTACTAAAGTTCCTGAACTAGCTGACATTAATAAATGCTTGTTTATTGGCGAATGTGTGTTTAAATAACGCGACAGTATTACAGACCTTGATTGTGAACAGGGACTATTACATTTCATTAAACTATACAACTTACAATTGCAATTTGTTTTATTACAAGTATGCACTGAAAGAGAAAAAGAAATTTTGTCAAATAAAGGTATTGATTCAGTTATTTCTACAGATGGTACAGTTATTCATTTTGATGTGCTACATACAGTTGTGACCAGGAAAGAATCTCATCACTTGATCATTTGTATTCGTCTGAATCAGTGTGAATTTCTGAAGTCAAATAACCATCACTTGCATTTATTGAGAAGTTTTATAGGAAAAAGTAACATTGTTGATTCAATTTTATTTACAAACATTTCGATTATTGTAGCAATTAGTGCTCATAGCTAACATACTTTTATTTAATTAATCACTCTAAAATTATAATAACAGCAAAACACAATGTGCCTTGACTTCCTTGCACTTCTAATATTATGGTCTTGCCATGATCTTGTTGAAAAGTACCAAGTTTTGTCCACAAAAATGACATTGTCTTGTGTTGGAGTCTTGTCTTTATATGCCCTCAAATCAACGCAATATTTGGTTTTAAAGATCTGAAATTTCATTCTATTTTTAATTTGAATCCAATTTGATGGAATTACGCATTTCAAACTGGTATTACTTAATGTAATATCATTCTTTCGAAGTTCTTCATTCAACAAACCCTTACATGTTTTTCTGCAAATAA
The DNA here is from genome assembly GCA_036346225.1 of Platerodrilus igneus. Classification (NCBI taxonomy): domain Eukaryota; kingdom Metazoa; phylum Arthropoda; class Insecta; order Coleoptera; family Lycidae; genus Platerodrilus; species Platerodrilus igneus. The sequence goes on along the minus strand of JARFIW010000624.1, from coordinate 1,207,424 downwards.
TGAACATTTGCACTATTGTTCACTTTAAAGCTTTATTAAACTTACTTTGGACATACATTGTATGCAAGGTACCTTTAGTGTTTATTTGAACACTGTCTGGAAACTCCACAGTTTTAGTTTTCTTCCAAGGTCTTTTTTTTTTCAGGACAGCACAATTATATTACTCATCTGCTGTGATTTAACGTGAGTAACTGTGCTGGCACTAATTTGTAAAGCTGTAACCATTCTCTAATAGATATAGAGTTAATTAAAATACAATTTGTTATGTAAAAATGTTAATTTACCTTACATGTGATTTTCCAATGCTCCACCCGAAGGTACTACATTGGCCAGGAAGCGAGTTTTCTTTACCTGAAAATTTGAATTTTGCCGAGCCCTTGCTCTTCCAAGCAAGGTATGGATCTTTGACGTGCGTGACAACACTCACACACGAGACCTCGATTTTACCTCTCATCCGAACGAGGGTGTATTTTGTGAAAAATGCTCGCCTAACATTTTTCAAGCGGACCGTGTCGGGATTCGAACCCGGGACCTTGGGCATAGTAGTCACACACATACCACTATGCCACACAGCCGCTAATGTTAATTTACCTCTTGTACTGGCTATACTCGAATTATAGCACATCCATTCAGTTTTTCTTGTCTGAAATATGCCAATAAAGCCCATTTTCACCACACATATCAAAAATATTAACTAATATTAAATATTAACTGTGTTAGTCCTAAAACGGAACTAAATTGGTCTAGTAGTTTTCTCAAATCAGAGTCTGCTCTTACAAACAAATTGGTTCGTAATGGATTAACAATTTCTTCTCTTAACACTTGTACTTCTTCGTAACAATCAATGTCATATTGTCCTGCTGGTCTAAACAAAAATTTGTCAAATACAGATGTAAAAGCAAACATTGCAAAATGGGTTTTATCTAAATAACATGAATTATGTTGGCCTTGAACACCTTTTCTACAAACTGTTTCGTCTTCTTCAGTTTGGAAACACAGTGGAGCTACCGATTCTTTTATAACAGGACACTCCAACTCCCTAAATCCTTGTTCATGAGCATTTTGCAACACCATAATCCAGAATCTTTTTGACATTGACCTAATGAAACTCCTTTTTTTTTGACATTTAAAATATCTTTGATCATTATGGGCACCATCTGTTAATGTTAAAGATAAAACAGAATGTTCTTCAAGTTCAACTCCAATTAATACTTGATTAGTAGACAAATCCAGACCTAACCACCTAACACGGCCTTTACATGGTGTTGTTATTTGATATTTCACTAATGAACCAATTATTAAGTCATTTGTATCTCCATTCACAAACATTATCATAATGTTTATCTTTCTTGATTGAATTGATCATTTAATTTATTGACAGTAAAGGCTGTTATTTTCAATACAAATTATTGAAAAACTATCTTCAATGTTAAATTTTTCATCATTAAATTCATTTTGGATTGTATTCCAGTCGTCAGGAAGACTTCCAAGAAGACTGACTGTGTTTCCTCGCTGTACGGCAATCCCTATTCTTTGCATTAAGAAATTCAAACTTCTTTCATCACCATTAACACTGATTAATCTCTTGCAAAGATCTCTTAGAAAATTAAAGCTCAGAGAGCCAATAAAGCCCATGTTTCGATTGTTATTGAAATGAAACTGTATGAAAAGATAGATTTACATATTTCTTTATTTTCTGTTTCTGCGTGTTCGGTTGCGGATGAAGGAGATGTTGACGAATATGGGATAATGGATTTAGCGAGTGTATCCATGCAAGTGAAGTCCCAAACTAAGCAATTGCCATTTTTCCATGGGTCCAAGGTCATATCATCAGGTCTTTTACAATCGAAGCGATCGAGACCGACAGGTTTCTGTACGACTTGTGCTTTCCTGAACATACATGTAGTTCATTTATTTCTCCGTGACGAGAAAATCTACCAGCGCTAAATCAGTACAAAAGACCATGGGTGCTTAGAAGGAACGTCTGCATGGCAACTTCTGTATCGGTTAGGAGCATATATTGGACATCCAGACCTAATTGGTTTAATATAGTTTACAACCAGTTATTTGAATTTCCTTATGTATTTAACAGCAATAAAGCGATAATGTTTCTGGTTTTCAGTTTAATTCCGAATAAAAATACCGATTTAATTGCAAGTGTTGTGTCGATGATTATACATCCCTCAGTTGAGCACTGCCAGATACAATTTCAGTGCAAGCAATGTTTTAACATAACCCCACAAGAAAAGGTGCAGGTTATCTTAGAATGTGACCATTCCGTCCAGTTCAATGGCCAGGAAATCTATTACTAAAAACTTCTTGTAATGTAATGGCTTTCTATCTTGCTAAAAAATACATTTGCTTTCTTCACTACTTGGGTTTAACTTATATATGTAAGCTAGATTATATGTCTAGATAAAAGCATTTAAAAGGATGGCTTTTCGATTCTATGGTCAGAATGTCTTTCAATTCATGCAGTTTTCAAGGATGAGCTGCAATTACTTTCATTTGGTTTCCATTGCAATGCGATATCTTGCAATGGCTAATGCTCTCTTATACTTTAATGTTCACATAAGAATTATAAACAACGTCTGTTACATATTACTTCGGTAATGTATTATTGCAGCTTACCTATGTGGTTTTTAGATATTAAAATAAAAAATGTTCCAATTTTTATATGCATTCTACGAATGTGCAAACAATATATAACATTATGCTCCAAAAATTCACGACTGCCATATCTTCTATCAGTGCATGCATTATGTTGTGAAACTAATTCTTTGTAATTATTGTAATAACATGTCTTCCATGCCTGGTGTGTTACTTTACTATGATCAAAAAGAATATTGCCATTTCAATTGCCATGGTTGTGTATACATATTAAACACAGACATAGGTTATGTGTAGTTGTTAAGAATATGTACATAGTATCGTGCCCAATAATTTAAAATAAACGAATCTTCTCTTTTTAGGTGTATATTATTTATTTTTGGTAGTATAGTATTTCAGCACAAGTTAAGAAAAGGTAAGTGTTGGTTTGTAAGATGTTTGTTTAGCATCATGTACATCTCTAATGAATTAAGGTATGTAGTAGCCATGTTTTAAATATATTTTGATCTCCATATTTTGCATTATCCAACCCCATTAAAACTTGCCCATATTAAAAGTGTAAATTATTAATGGTACTGAAAATGAATACATTTATTAGACATGTGCAGTTACCACTAACAATAATTCTATCAAAACTTTTAGCAGTTGTGCAGGGTAATTAGTGAATGGTAACTGAAGCACATCCGATGATTTCTGACAATTTTGGGTAATAGAGGGATGACTGTGGACGAAACTAAGCACTAAATAAGTCGAAAGTCCTGTACTGCTGCTTTTTGATTATATTGAAGAGTACGAGTAAAATTAAAATTTCACGTCTCATTGCTGGCGTTGTTAACCACGATGGATCTACCACAGGATTTACATTTTTGCTTAATATTAATGAACCATCAACATCATCTTGAGTGAAATCCTCAGATTTCACATAGACGACAAAGATATACGGCCCATGACTGCAGGATTCAAAAATCAAACCATGTAAATTGTAGATTTAATAATTTATTTGAAATAGTTCATTGATATTAAAATATTTACATTTGATGTATGTAATTTGGCAAATAAATATAAAGTTGTTGATGTTGTTGCTCAGGAACTTTTAAAACATTATTACGATAAAGATCGATTTATGCACGCTAATTAGTTCTTTACATTGGTATTATGGTGCAGGTATATTAATAAATGTTTCTAAATTGGTGTGTATTCATAAGCTGCAAGGTCAAGATAGGGCTAGCAAAATCGAAAAAATGTCTGTTCAGTTAATTGAATTTTGCAATATTAGAAATTTATTAAATCAAATAATCGATTTTTTTTATTAAATGGTCATCTAGTCAAATATTCAATTAATTGATTAGTTATTCGAACAAATGGTTACTAAACTAACCAACTGGTCAGTTGCTTGATTAAATAATTGCAAAATAACTACTGTTAGATTCTTCTGTGCATTAGCTTATTGTTGGGAAGCTAGCTTTTTCATTTCTATTTTATTTGACCCTGTCACTCTTTTTAAGTGATGTACAAGCCTTAAATCTTTTGATCAATGCTATAAACTAGACAAAATTAGATTTAGTGAGCTAAGCTTTTGACAGGATAAATAAATACTTCAAGTATTTATTAGTTCGTGTTTAAAGACACAATTTAATTTTAAGTTGGGAATACAGTGATGGCGATAGTACTCGTGGTGCAAGTGGTCCCACTCATAAAAAATCTGAAACAAGCTGTAATATAAAGAAAAGTGTTAATCGAATTCGACTAACTGGCAAATTGGTATTTAAAATACGAAATATACGTTTGTACTGGTTCTGTTTCCCCGTAATTTTACAATGTGCAGCAAGGAGCATGCAGTTTTCTTCCTCCTGTGTGCTGTGTAGGGTTCTGTCCGAATATTAAGGTACCCAGGTATGGGGACTCGTCCCGGATAGATTTTAGCTACCAGAAGCACCGATTTTAGTACCTGTCTCGGAAAATTCAAATACTTTTTTGTTGAGCTTTTAATTTAATCGAGTAAACTATGAAAACTAACAAGGATCTACAATATTTTTTTAAAGACCAATTTAATTTTTGTTCACAACAGACAAATCATTGGTAATAAATTGTGGTTTGGAGTTTCAATTTCCTCTGACGTGCTTAAGGATGGCAACCAGACCAACCCTAATACCATTCAAATTCTAGTCCCACAGTTTTCTGACCTCCGAGTCTGAGAAATACAGTTGTTATATTTTATTGTTTTTGTACTAGGATTACCAGTTAAGTTATATATTGTTTGTTTTGATTTGCGGCACACACCAGCATAATTAATATCATACTTACATCCTACACGGGCTTTTACTTTCATTTAGCACTGCTGTTGGTTTCTATTGTGCTCAATGAAATAATGTTTCGGATTTTACTTTTAAAAAACCAGAAGTATACAACATTATTAGAGAATATCCTTTTTTATATTTACAGTACATGAAGCATTTACATTTTCTATTTTAGGTGGTAGTCAGGTTTGATATCGCGTGCCTTATTCAACATCACAAATAAAATATTGTTATTTTACATTATGCGTATTTTGTTATATGATCTGAAACGTGTAGGAAATGATATTGTATATTTATTTAAAATTTTTAAGTACTCGCAGAACGTCATCTTTAGAAAAAGTGGGGGGTTTATGGTTGGCACTCCTGTAAAGTTCTTCCAATCACTCCACCTAAATGTTGTTGAAGAAATAAATGCTGATTGAAAAAAGTGGGCAAAAGCATCAACGATGGCTTGTGGATCAGTTAAATGAGTATTATCATATTTCATGTTGCTAGGATACTGCTAATGTTTTTCATACCATTGATGTAAGATCAAAACTGTTCGGGATTGTCCTTTAGGTTGGATTCAATATATAATAAATAGTGTTTGTGGGCAGCTTGTATTTTATATGTATTATAAGTGTCAACAGCCTTTTTGTGATAACTGCACTGAACTAGCTGCCTCTGAAACATGATGTCTAGAGCTTAAGAAAAGAACTCTGTTCTTTTACTGTAAAGTATGTGTAAATAGTGGAAGCAATCAAAACATTATACTGCAAGATTTCTTCCAAGATGTACAAACCAACATGCAAGTTGCTCTGAAAGAACTTAATGGAGTATTTGAAAACTTTAAAACTGAGTTCATGGAAATGGCATCTCAAAAGCTCTCTGCAATACATGTCGCAGCTCCTATTAAAGATCCTAATAAATCCTATGCAAATGTAGCAAAGTCTCAACCAGTATTAGTTATAAAACCTGTTAATAAACAGCAAAGTAAGGCAACAAAAGCTGAGATCAAAGATGCAATTAAGCCAGTTGAAATAGGAGTTAATGTATCGAATATAGGTGAAGCATCAAAAGGAAAACTTGTAATTCGGTGCAGCAGCCAATCAGACAGAAATTTATTGCAAAATAAAATTACTGAAAAACTAGGTGATAAATACAATATTGAAGCACCTACTCTCAAAAAGCCTAAAATAAGAATTGGAAACATCAACAATGATGATATTGACACTGACACCAACAAGATATTGGATTCCCTCATCGAACAAAATAAGCTGAACCCTAATGCAATTAATTTTCACCTAAAGATGCTGAAGGTTATTGAAAATAAAAAAACTATGAATTCTACAATAGTTTTTGAGGCTGATCCTATAACGCATGAGACCTTTCTAGAAATGGGTAAAGTTGCAATTGGATGGTCAATGGGTAATATTTACAACCACATTAATGTACTTCAATGCTATAAATGTCTGAAGTTTAACTATGTCGCCCAAAACTGTACCTCTGATACAACATGTCACTATGTGCAGGGAATCATCATTATAAAAACTGTACAGCTGAAAATAACAAATGCTCCAACTGTGTATTTGCTAAAGCCAGGTTAAATATGGAAATAGATGTGAAACATTCTGCATTAGATAGGCAATGTCCTTGTTACTTACAAGCTTTAAAGAAGCCAAATTTTAAAATAGAATACATTTCATCCTTATAGCAATTACACCGTACCCATGGATCATTCAACTATTGTTTACAACATGAAAAGGAAAAGAGCTTCCAGCCAATGCAATTATGCCTTGTTAATGTCAGATCGCTTGTGCCGTCTTTCGATGACTTTGTAAATCTTATTTCGAACCATGAATGTGATCTTATTGGTATCACAGAAACTTGGTGGTGACTTATGCTGGTATGTTAGAAGTAGCTTACCTCATAAAACACTAAAAATTGATTACGTGGAAAATACTGCACTTGAACAACTCTGGATTAGTATTAAAGTAAATAAACTTAACATTGCAATTGGACTTGTATACAGACCGCCAAGTACTAATATTACCAGTCTTAATGAACTGGAGTTGGCTCTTGCACAGTTAAGCACTAAATATGAAAATATTATCCTTACAGGAGATCTAAATACAGACTTTTTTTGGCAAGATTCTAATCTATGTCATAAGCTTAACTCAATTCTTAATACATTTGAGCTTACCCAGAATGTTAATGAACCAACTCGAATAACCGAAACATCTGCATCGCTCATTGATATTGTATGCTCAAGCTCATCTGTTACAGTCGTTATATGCAAAACAGAGGATATACATTATATAACTGAACATATAGCAGGTCTTTGCACATTTAAACTGAATATACAAAAACGAATTATACAAACAACTACTTACAGAGACTAAACATTTTAATAAAAATGACTTCTACCTAGATGCCAATAACACTCGATGGGAAACAGGTGTATCCTTGCATGACATACTTGAAAAAGTAAATTTTCTTAATAATATCATATCTCTTTTTGATTAACATGCACCGCTGTGCACAGTTGTTATTAAAAAGAAACTTCCACCTTATATAACCTATACAATCACTAAAATGATGAAGATGCGAAATGCGGCTTACAATAACTATGTCAAGAATAAAAATAATGCAAAGTTTCAATTATATAAGGATTTAATAACTACAGCTATTAAAAATGAGAAGAAAGCATATTTTGAGTACCAGTGCAGAATCAATAACAATAACCCCAAACAACTCTGGACAGTTTTTGATAGTTGTCAGATACATACCAAACCAAGAAACCAAATCTCAATTGACATACAAGATGCCAACAAAATCAATGAATTTTTTATTCTATCAATTCTGCAAAAAAGTATATCTAATCATGAAATAAACAAATACTATACCCACAGAGTAGTCAATGAACTTCTAAAATTTCAACCAGTAGATTCTGAAATAGTTAACGGTCTATAACAAGAATCAAATCAAACGCTCGGGGTAATGATGGAATAAATAGTAAAATGTTACTCCTAATACTGGCATTTTGTGTAAACTTAATAACTGATATCATCAACTATTCATTAAAATATGGCAAATTTCCTATGTTATGGAAACATTCGCTAATTACACCTGTATCAAAAATATCACTGGCCAATACATATTCTGATTTACGTCCAGTGAGTATCTTACCTATATTAACCAAAGCCATAGAATACATAGCGTTTATTCAAACGATGCAACATATAACTGAGCTAAACACTACCTAAATTCCAATCTGGTTTCTGAAAAGGTTATAGCACTGCAACAGCACTAACTAAAGTAGTTAATAATCTTACTTCCGTAATAGATGAATCAAATGTTACATATCTGATTTTCTTAGACTTTAGCAAGGCATTTGATACAATCAGTCATCAGCTATTACTAGCCAAACTACTATATTGGATGTAATGAAAACGTTATAGACTGGTTTAAAAGCTACCTACAAAATAGACGTGAGTCGGTACAAATAAATAACAAGCAGTCTGGAAGTAGTCTTGTAAAGCAAGGGGTTCCTCAGGGAAGTATTTTAGGCCCACTGTTGTTTGCAATATTTACAGCCAACTTTTTGAAAATTTTACCAATGCAAGTTAAATACCATATATATGCCGATGACATACTACTATATATTGCGGGAGATGTTTTCATGTTGACGATACAATACACAAGCTTAATAATACCCTTGCAATAGTGGGTATATAGATACAAAAGAACGGTCCGAGTCTGAACATATCAAAAACTATAGCAATGTGTGTTGGTTCAAGAGAAGGTTGTATAAAATCGGAAGAGATTCGTACAGTGGAAATAAAAATAAATAACAACATTATTAAGTTGGTCAATAATGTAAAATACCTAGGAGTGACGTTACGTTTGAAAGTCATATTACATGCAAAATGAAACTATGTTACTATAAAATGTGCACACTATAAAAATATAAACAGCTATTAAGCCGATTACTTATTTGAATTGTTATGCACCACAGCCAATCATCTGTGCACCACTTCACTCAACATCAAAATTTAAAACTTGTTTTGCTTATGTAGCTCCTCATATAGTTAACAAACATACCATCTTTGACAATGTGAATGTAAGACGTTTTAAGCAACAGATCTCAAGAACTTTAATAAATGATCAGGGTGGTAAACAGTAGTTCATTAACATTCAAAATATTGCTACTACTGGCAAAGGCTCTCTGGCCTTAGGTGCATTTTGTTAAATAAAGGACACAGGGGGAATTTAAAATCAGCAATGCCGAATTCCTTTCCTTTTGGTGTTGTATATACATTTACCAATAAATGATATTTAATTAATTATGCTTGATGCGAGTCCGTAACAATTAAATTCCTCCAAAGTTTGGTCATGACTATAAGCTTTGTAAAGATGCCAAGTTTTAAATTTATTTTTGATGTCATAAATGATATCTCTGGTAAACTATGGTGGATAGTTATTGTGCCTAGGCAATGTTCTAGGGACAGTGTCCACAGAAATTGAGTGCAAAATCTCATAGAAGTAGCTGCAAGCATTAACATCTTCATGATGCAGGATACCATCCCAATCAACCATACTTAAAGCATGGTAGAGAGCTGTAAAATTGGTCTTCTAGAAGTTAAATTAAAGATTGTGTTTGGAACCATAATCCTTAAACCTTTTATGGGTAATTTTATTTCAAGTGAGAGGTGAGGATCATCTTCCAGTAATAGACTATTACTCGATTTTTCCACCAGTATGCTGCGGTTTGAGAGAATCAGGTCAAGAATTCGTTTATAGTCCTTCAATACATAATTATATGGAGTGAGACTAAAAAATTTCATAAAATTTGTCAATTGTTCAAGATGCGTATCATTACAGTTGTTATGTTCACAGATTTAATGTACGTTGGTATATTAGTCACTAAAAATCAATAAATCATGATCATTTAGGAGCTTGAAGCAATTACTAATAGAATAAAAACGACTCGTAGGTAACAGCAGGAAGATTGGGAGGTATATACAAAACTATGATATATAGCTTGTTGTTATAGACAGACTTCAAAGCCTAAGATATCGATGTTTGAGTGTAATGATTCAACATTGTCTAAGTTGAGGTAGGTTACAGCAAAGGTTTTACGTACCACACAAAGAACTCAACCGCCTCTAGATTGCCCTGTTAGGTGAAATTTTCTGTGTTTTCTAAAAACATTATATTTGTTACAGAATAACTCTGCATCAAATATACTGAAATCAAGCCAAGTTTCTGTCAACACGATAATGTCCCGATTGCAACAAAGCAATGCATTATACAAGTCGAACACTTTCAATTGAAGGCTGTGAACATTTTTGTAGTATAAATATATGATCTTCTGAACAGTATTATGACAGCATTAGGAGTTTGCTTTGATTGCTATGGTCTAAATAGATTTGATTTGTTTTTTAATTTGTTGTTTATATGTAGGACACGAGTGATCCCATGCTGCATGATTATCATTCAAAACATTGGCATCAAGGAGTTAGTACAATTGCCACATTTTAGTTCGGCTGATTGACAATCGCCAATTTTTTGTGGACCAGCACATCTAGGGCGCATTATTGGCTTGTTACAATTGGAGGAATGGTGGTCGAATCCGCAGCAATTAAAGCATCGTTTTGGTTCAATAGCGTCGAAGACTGGGCAATAATCATACCCTATACGAATGTATCCGTCATTCACAATACCATTATAAGAAGTAAGGTCAGTTTGTATAAGGCATTGTAAAATTTTGTTTTTTCTGCAGGGGGAGATATCTAAAATTTGTATATTTGCAGACTCGCCTAGTATATCAGAATTCTGGGATACTATAAATTGCTTAATATTAGTTGGCATGTGTTTTGCAGTAATAGCAGATATACGCAAATGAGAATTCAACTTGGCATACCTGATTGAAAACTTGAGGCAGATTGTTGGAGATAAGGTTCTTCATTTTATCAGCATCACGTTTACTCTGACATTCTACAGCAAGCCCACCATTCTTGATAGATTTAGCTTTATGAATAACAAAATCGTTAACAGCAGGGTTCACTTTCTGAAGTAGCTGGAACTTTTTTATCAGAATTGCTCTGTAGAGAGGGTCTTTGGGTTTGATAATAATTGATAATAATTGTTATTGGAAGCAGTAGAGGCATAACTTAATTTGGACGAAGATGGAGTAGATTTGAGGCTGGAACAGATGGTTAACAGCTTATCATCAAGTACTTTGGAGAGACTTGGTGTAAGTTTAGCATTAATTTCGTCACAAGTAATTGAGTGAACATCAAAGCCTAAGATAATGGGTTCCATTCATTTAACGCATGAAAAATCTTGTCAACAGAGATTTAGTAATAAATTATTGATTTTCAGTTGCTGCTTGGTGCCAAATCACAAATAAATGTAAAACAGATGTACAAATACTAGTTAATTAGTTTCATATTAGACACAATAGTATTACAAGAGAAAATCCACATTAAAATTAAATTACATTGCAGAGCAAGACAATTGCTGTTGCAATTTTAAAGCACACTGGTATTCCTGCTTTTTTGATACACGATTGTGCATACCTTCTAGCCAGACCTCTAACTTATTCAATGTGTGGCTTAAAACTTCAATCTACCCAAGCATTTGGAGACATTCTAAGATCTGTAACGTTTGCAAGAAAAAAAAAATCGATGTCATAGGTAACTATAGATCTATTGCAATTCTATGCAACTTCAGCAAGATCTTTGAATTTTTACTCTTTAATTATCTCGCATTCAGCACAAAATCACAGTCAACACCATGCCAACATGGACTTACTCAACAGTTACTAATCTCATATGTATACGATAATATATTTCTGAAACCTTAGATGACAGAGGCTGTTACTTGCCAAACTGGCCATGTATCATGTTTAGGTTTAGATATAATTTGTAAGTTAATTGCCGCGTATTTTTGAATTAATACGCTAACTTCCATCGTTGAGTCCGGACTGATAAGGCAAATCCATTGAGCGTTTTTCCTTGACAACAAGGATATCCGGCTGCCGATGGTCCTGGTCATAGAGGGGGAACGTAACACGGACATCAACATCACAAACACAACACAACCCTCACCAACACAACACACACACACATAACACACGTCTTCAAGCCCGTGCACATACCCACACACACTTTACAAACACAACCTATTCACACACTTACATTGCCTTTTCAACATCTGGATTTCCGTCTGCCGATGGTCCCGACTGATAAGGCAATATCCGTCGAGCGTTCCTCTTTGACGACTGGGATATCCGGCTTCCGATGGTCCAAGCCCTAAAGGGGGAACGTAACACAGATACCAACATCACACACAACACACATACACACAACCCTCACACAGACACACACTCACACCCCCACACACACACCACGCACGCACCCACAGACACACACCCTACAAACACAAATGACACCTACATTGCCTTTTCAACATCTGGATTTCCGGCTGCCGATGGTCCGGACTGACAAGGCAATGTCCGTTGTGCATTCTCCCTTGACGACTGGGATATCCGGCTGCCGATGGTCCTGGTCCTAGAGGGGGAACGTAACACGGACCAACATCACATAAATACACACAACCACCCCACACACACACACACATAACACATGACGGTTACTTTCTGTGGGGAAGCCAGGTCTGCTTAAATTTCAGGTAGCAGACTACTGAAACGTTGGAACAAATAAACAGTCGAGTCTGCATGGAAGGAATGCGAATGTGCGTATGGAGGAAGCAACATCAAGCTACGAGACATGGACTAAACAAGTATCTAAGTGCGTGATAGTTTTCTAAGAAAAAGGTATGTAGTTTCCCTTTAAGTTTCCTTAACTTATCGTTCCGCTACCTCATTTTCTTCAACGCCCTACGAGATGCAATAGAAGTTCAGTGACGGATAACAATTTGATGTTCAACATGGCATAATCATACCATGTGCTGAACCATGAAGTTCCGAGATACACCTCACGTAAGTAATTTGATTTTACCTAAATTGTGCATGCAAATTGACTTAGACAGCGATTACATCATTCGGTAAAAACGTGATCTGTAGATGTTATAACAATGTCGTTAGAGCCACACCTAACGTAAAAATAGCGCGTAAATTATGCCGGCTAAATATAACAAGGCCAGGTGGATGTTATTTACATGGATCAATCTAAGGTTTTTGATCGACTTGATCATGGGAAACTATTAGTAAAATTGTATGAGCTTGGCCTTACATTAAGGTTTATTTGGTTTCTACATTCCTATTTGTCCAATAGAGTGTCAACTGTTACATACAAGGGATGTGTATCTAGTAATATTGCTGTTACTCCAGGGGTGCATCAGGGCTCCGTTTTGGGGCCACTGCTTTTTAACCTTTTATTAACGACATCAATCAAAACATTTAATTCTAAACTATTAGTATATGCCGATGACCTCCAATTGTTAAAAAGTATCGATAGCCCCACATATTGCATGACAGTACAAAATGACCTGAACATGATTAACAATTATTGTATTTATAACTTACTGAAGTTGAATACTGATAAATGCTTCTTTATGTCTTTTACAAAAATGACGAAACCAATAGTTTTCAACTATTGTATAAGTAATGTTATATTAGAAAAATCTAATACATATCTTGACTTAGGAGTTGCATTTGATCCAGAACTTACTTTTGTTAACCACATCAATGTCATGATAGCTCAAGCTTATAAAACCTTTGGATTTATTGTGCGTAACTTGGCTAATTTTTCTGATGTGTATACGTTGAAAACGCCAAACGCCAAAGACGGTGTGGAGTCCGAATTACCAACTATACAAGTTAAAAATTGAAATAGTATAACGGAGATTCCTTAAATGTTTTTGCTTCAAATGTGATAGTGTTTTCCCTATTCAAGAAATTCCTCAGCTACACTTACAGTTAAGATTTGGCATACACGATTGTTGAGGCGAGTACCGGGCCTCAACGTGTTAATAAAATTTAAGAGCAGGAATTACGTTTTTTATTGAAAAGTTACTTGCAGTTTGTTCTAATACACAGTCTCGCTGCTTTAAATTTGTGTACATGCAAATAAACCCTGGTTTTTCAGTATAAGAAATATAAATTACATACATTAAATTATTTTGAAATATGTCAAATCGAAAAGTCCTAGATTCTTTTTCTAAATTGAATAACAGTTAATGACACAACAAATACAACCAATCAACACACTGTTGGGTGAACCTGTCACAGTAACAACGATCTTGAGTTAAGACGCAAGTATTTTTCTGTACTTCTTTTATTTAAACTTCTTCATGGTGGTATTGATTGTCCTGAGATCCTTAATTATATACAATTCAAGGTGCCACAATTTCAGTCTCGAAGCAACTTTCCATTCTACCTATGAGCTGTAAAAACCAGCTGCGTCCAATTCTTACCCGTAATTGAGATGTGCAATAACTAATAATAATAATTAATAACTAATAATTTGTACTTGACCAAATTTGACATTTATTGTTCAACTGTGACGCGAGATAAGAAACTTCGAAGAATACATGTGTTGACTCCCGTCGGAGATTGGCGAGCGAAGTTTGTGAATGAGTTGAAATCGGACAGTGGCTCTGAAGGGTGTGTGGTACTCCATGCGCTCTTAAATGAATAATACTTAATTTTTTTCCAATATTATGTTATAATGAATCAAGTTATATGTACTTCATTACTACCGTCATAGTAATAAATAAATATGTTGTTTAATATGAGTGCAAGATATCCGGTGTGTTATTATCTGCGGATTGTTATCAAATTCCGTTGCTAGATTAAATTGTTGTGGTGGTATCATAAGGAACTGGTTGTCCTTACCTTGGATCAATGTAAGGATATATTTATCCAGAGCTACAGCATACGAGCTCGCAACGAGGGAAGTATTTATGAATAATTTGAGTAACCTTTAATTATTGATAGATTTGTCTTGCGTTTACTTAACTAAACTGTGCGTTTCACGTATCTTATCGATGTAGGATTAGTTTAGAAACTTTATATATCTGATGAATTTTAGTGAGAGACTTTAATATTAGCTTGGTGTGTTTTAATTATGAACAAAGATTGTTTGGTCCATATCGGTTGAGTTATTAATATAGTGTGTGATAGGGATTTTAATATTAGGCTGATGGGCAGTTTAATTAGGAGCAGAAGATGTTTTGATATTTATAATTGGGGTTGCAAAAGTGGTTAGTTTGATAGGATGTTACGGTTGCTTAAAGGACAATTTTGCTTGATAACAAAAGTGTTTCTGTCATAAATATTAGTGATTCACTAAACAGTTTGTTTGAAAGTACTTACGATCCTTTTATTCAGTATAGCATGCAAAGAACCCTTTCAACTAGCACTTTTGAGGTCTTTTAGTGTTGTTATGGTTAATGTTTAAACAATAGTGTACTTAACTATTTCTCATGGGAATTTTAAGCCAGAATCACTTCCTGATCTCAGATTTTGGCACCCTCTTGTTATTCTTCCCGAGGCTTTTCCATAGAAACCCTGTAAGATTGAGTTCAAGATACTTCCTGATTAAGACATATTTCACATCCAATAGCAGTCTGGAACCGTCTTCAAACACTTACACCACCTATGTCACTGGGTTAGGTGGCAATGAATTTTGTTAGTACAGTCGAGGTTTTTGTTATTTTACCGAAACAGGACTTTTAGCAGAATACTTCAGTTTCTCTGTGGATCACTGACTACATTTTCCGGGGTCAAAACTGTACATAACAAATTTATATTGTGTTTTTGAGTTTAATAGATATATTTATTTACATTGACGTTTCTTCCACTAATAAATCGAAGGTGGCAACGTAGGTCTATTTCTAATACTAGCCATTTCCTCTGCAAAAAAAGTACAAACTTTTTTGGGATTACCAAAACTTGAAATTTTGTAAATGTAGCACATTATTTTCACTAAAGATTTGCAATGTGCATATCTGCAATTGATTGTAGAAATAAACAATAACAAATTAGGAAATCTATAAATATTTATTAAATCTGTGCTCTATTATGTACATTATAAAATTTTCACTGTACAACTAATACAATTTACCTTATAAAACTATGTCAACATAAACTATTAAAATAAGCCTTTGTATTTTATACAGCCTTATTTGGTATTACAAACAAAATTCGGAATAAAATATTCGTAAGGTATATATTGTACTTGGTATTAAATATATTAGTGCATATTTAGCTTAAACAGTTAATCACGTATTTTCTATTATAAAAATTTAAACACTTATAGTGCCAAAAATTCAGTAAATTTAAATTGTAATGAAGCAGATTTCTGCATAAAGTTTCAGAAATAAAATAATTTATAAGCAGAATCGCTTTTAAAAAAAACTGTACTCTTGATTATGTATTCACCAAAACAATTGGGAATGAAATTTGCAGTGCTTTAGAAATATGTGCCAAAAGTAGAACAAGGGATAATTAACTGCCAGAAAAGCATTTCGATTATTTACCTTAACCCGAGAGTAGTCCGCATTTCATTCAAAACGACCTCCATTTTCTTCTCGCTTTTAACTTGCTTTTGTGGAAACTTGGTGCGTTCCCGTTCCAAGTACCTGTTTATTCATTACTGACTTCAGTGTGTACACTGGTGTTGCACGTGTAGAGCATATATTTTGGGAAATATTCAATTCTGAACACAAAGTCAGTTCTTTAGACAACTGATCGTCGCAACTACTTTTTTGTATTTGAGTTATTTATTATAATTAATTAATAAATATCCTTAAGTATGTTAATATTGGGAACTCTACAAAATGTAAGTGGAAGATTTGCATTAATTGTGAAAACTATATCTGCAAAGAACGTTCTATTTTTATATGCTCTGTAACGTAATGCATTACGCTAACACCAAATTAGAGTGTAAGAATGAAAATTAATCATGAACTTGTTATTGAAGCACTCTGTATAATTTTAATTTTCATGTATAATAGTGGTTTTTGGTCGACCGTTTATTAATGTCAATATTAACGAATGATTTTGTTTTAAAAAGGATGCATTAATAGACGTCATTAATGCACTCTTTTTCATTAAGTAATTCTTTTTGTGACTTTGACGTTTTGATGTTTTTATAGAGGTATAACCTCAATCAGACATACGGATACGCATTCTTGTTATTAAATTCGCGTTTCATATATTTCAGTGGTGACTAGTTTTCCTTTAGCAAAAGTGAAGTTTATGTAAAAGCGAAAATGTATGAAGTTGACATTATTGTATTCTGACGGTCTTTGTGGAAAACTAAATTTTATTATACTTGCGGTCGACGAAAAAATGTTGTAATCAACTCGTTTGTTAATAGGCGATTAATAATCTCAACTATTAAAGCACTCACTTGCTTCGCTCGTTCGTGCTTTAAACAGTTCGATAATTAATCGCCTTCATTAACCAACTAGTTGATTAAATAACTATTAAAGGCTAAACTTTATTACGTTCCGTCCCTGAAATTGAAATAAGTGCTTATTCAACACACTGTAGGTTTCATTAGTACAAGCTATTATCATTTAAACATAGCAAATTACTCTTTCAATATAACTATTTACTTATGAAAAACCTTTGCTTCGAAAATATTACTATCGCGTTTAAAATCTGGTATTTGATGTCAAAACATTTGTTCGCAAAGATTGTAAGCTATTATTAGTAACAAAGGTTAAATATATGCATTCCTTCAATAGGTTTTATTAGTACATGGAATAACAATTTTAAATACAGGAAATTACTCCTTCGATACCTTCTTCAAAAAGCGGATATCTATGTTGTTAAACGTAATCTTCAGAAATATTATTATAGCATTGAAAATTTGGTATCTATTTCATTAAAACAGTTTGTCCTTAAAGATTGTCAGGTGTTTTCTGAGAAGGTTGAGTATATACGCCTCATCAATAGCTTTGTTTACTAAAGCATTTGTATTCCACGATAAGTTACAATGCTGTAGCATGCTACTATAAGGTCGAGTACGAATATACTTTGAACATAGTAAATTCTTATGATCATACTGAAAATAAGCAACCTATGTTATACCTACCTGTAGGAATCTGCAAAGCTGGTTGCAGACAGTAGTAGTTGGTTATGCATGTGTTGACGTCTGAGAGGTTAACAACGTTTCATGTTTATCAAGACAGTTCACTCCACCCTCTTGTCAACAGATGATGTTTTGGTAACTATTGTTTATGTGGGTGTTTTGGTCAACTGAAAATGTTTTTGGAAAACACGATTTCTGTGAAGTTTTAATGGAACATGGATGATTTCAAGCGAGTGAGGTTATTGGGGTTAAAACAATGGCCTCAGGCAATACAAATATTGCGTGAATTCCAACGCAAGGTTTTTATTTTGTGGAAATTCCTTGTTTTCAAGGAGCGTGCTTCGTTTTGATAAAACTTGTATTGTAAATGCTATATGGTTACAACAATCCAACGTGTCTATCTTGAAAATGAATCGCGTCCTAAATATGGAACTTTGAGAATGGAGTAGCTACGAAATACTAGAATGTTAAAGTTTATCTTTATTATTTTGGTTGTATTGTGTTGGACTGTGACGAGTTGTGAGCTGTAGCCTTATGTATAAGCAGATACAAAATACCATCCCTAGTTGTTAAATTCTCTACAGCTGCCAATGACTTCACCAACAATAAATTTGGTTTGGATGTTTTTTCTTGTTGAATTCCTTCTTGGTATGCGAAATGGATTCCACTTCACTCAAGACCATCGGAATGCAATATAGTGACAGCTGTTATTAGTAATGGTTATAGCAATTAAGTTTAACGCTTACTAACTATATATCTTTTTTCTTATTTGATTTTTTTAGAGCTATCCTATGATTTGGGTATAATCTACCACCCAGGTTGACTGAAGGAATGCATTCTAGCAGCCACCTACCGGTAATTACAATAAAAATGTACCTACCTAGACCCATTTTTTTTACCCATTAACCGTTATACTCTTTTGATAATAAAGATTTAATAATGTAAATGTAACAGGACTGAAAGCAGTTCATTCTACATATTGTTTAAAATTTTTCCTGTTTAATGTGCATGTGAGACGTTACCATTTAAATTACTTTACAGGGAATTTAGCAAAGTAATAATTATATTTTTGCTTTTTTTTGTACTGTGAAAGTCCTTCGGGCTAATTTGTAAAAAAATATCAGGAATGTATTAATTATTTTTGCACCAAGTTTTTTGGTACTGTGAAAATCTTTGGGGATAATTTGTTAACCTATCAGAAATGTATTTATTATTTTGGTAAAAATTTTCGTACTATAAATTCTTCGGGATATTTTGTAGAAATTAATTGTTTTCGTCGCAGGTTGGTTTTCTCTTACTAGTGCAAAACGTTTTTTTAAAGGTTTTATAAATATTCTTTTTGTATTATGGTTAAATAGAGGTTTGTAAATAAAATTTATACCTTGAGGTTTCTTTATGTGCGACCCACCCCACTCTACGATGCTTTTAGCTAGCACGGCAAAAAATTCTTTCAATTCCCCCCTTTATTTTGTTGCGGTATTCGGTGCGAGCTACTGTTACTTCGCTTACTGTACTTTATTTTTTTCTTGTCCACACGGATCACATAACATAAATTTGGCATACCCAACACAGGGCCTCGACTTTTGAAACCGATCTTTTTATACAATGTTGGCTAAATTTCTTGGAAATCTGTTCCTTCTACTTAACGGTGGGTTCGATTTTTCTCTGGAAACCTTTCTTTTACTTAATGTTGGTCCCGATTTTCGAAACCGCTCCTTTCCTTAACATTTGGCTATATTTCTTGGAATTCTCTATTTCTAATTAACGTTTGACCCTGAATTACTTTTGTACATACATTGTTCCGTCCTGATAAAAATGTCTGTTGCGTTCGTTTTATTGTCCCTTGTCCGTTACTTGCGGATTTTCTGTAAGTTTTACATTCTATCGAGTTATCACAATTGTGTTTTCGCTGGCAATAAGTTCTTCAGACACTGGCGCCCTATTTCTGTCCTAGATTCTATAAAAACACTATTACTTCACATGATCGAGCTGTTAAGATTCCTCCTGTGCCTAATATTAGGTCAAATGTTTATTCTGTGGCTTCTTCTGGTCCTATTTCGGTGTCTACTCCTACTCGTCACATCACATGTTTCAATTGCAACCTACCTCGTCATGTATCGACACGTTGTAATCGTCCTCAGGTACTCCAGTGCTATGGTTGTGGGCATAAGGGAGTTACTCGATGTATTTGTGCAATCTGTTATCCTACTACTAATAAGAATCAAATTTATTCTGTCTCTAGTTCTACATCCTTCTCTGTACCTCCTCCAGGTCATTCTACGACCATCATTTCAGGAATATGAGCCTTTCAACTATAATATTGATTTCTATGGCTATCACGTCCCTACTTACCGAACACCCCCAAATAGGAACCAAATTTCTTCTGTCAGCTATTCGAATGATAATCTAACGTGCCATACATATTCACTTCCACTTCAGGCTGTACCTCCTCCACGAATTGAGACAATAGTTCAAACTAGTAACTTACATGTAGCAACTCACGAGTTTTTTTCTACTGCCTTAAATGATTCTACCAAGGAAATTTCTGTTGTGTCTGACATAACAGATGTAGCTGAAGTGTCGATTACTTACAATACTGACAGAGAAGTTGGTGAACCCGTATCTATAATGCCTGTTGCTGTTGTTGAGAAAGTTTTACCTGCTCCTGTTCCTTTATCTGCTGTTGTCGAAGAAGCAAATCCTATTATGCCTGAAGTATCACCTGATTCTGTTCCATTATCAACTGTTGTTGAGGAAGCAAATCCTATTATAGCTGAAGTTTTACGTGATTCTGTTTCTTTATCTAACGTTGGTGACATTCTACCTGATTCTGTTCCTTTATTTAATGGTGATGAAATTCTACCTGAATCTGTTCCTTTATCTAACGTTGATGAAGATTCGTCTGCTTCTGCATTCTACCAGCCACCTACCGGTACTTACGATAAAAATGTAAGTAGACCCATTTTTTTTACCCATTAACCGGTAAACTATTTTGATAACAAAGATTTAATAATTATGAATTTAATAGAACTGAAAGCAGTTCTTTCTAGATTTTGTGTAAATTTTTTTCCTGTTTAAACATGTGGGACATTTCCATTTAAATTACTTTACAGAAAATTTAGCAAGGAACAATTATATTTTTGCTTCAATATATTTTTTTGGGTACTATGAAAATCCTTTGGGATAATTTATAAAAAAATCGGATATGTATTAATTATTTTTGCGACAAGTTTTTTGGTAATGTGGAAATCCTTCGGGATAATTTGTGAACTTATCAGGAATGTATTTATTATTATGGTAAAAAATTTTGTACTATAAATTCCTCGGGATATTTTGTAGAAATTATTGTTTTCATTAAGGGCTGATTTTCATTTTCTAGTGCAACATGTTTTCCTAATTAAAGGTTTTGTAGACATTCTTTTTGTATTATGGTTAAATAGAAGTTTGTAAATAAAATTGAGGTTTCCAATTTTTCTTTGTGTGACCCACTCCACTCTACGACGCTTTTAGCTAGGACAGCAAAATTCTTTCGATTCTTCCTTTATCTTGTTGCGGGCCACTGTTAATTGGCTTACCGTAATTTACTTTTTCTTGTCCACAGACATTACCGTAACAATTTGCAATTAAATCCATATTTTTATTCGAATTAAACTGAAAACTGCAACAATAATCATTTTTTCTGGTACAAACAAGAATGTAAATAAACAAATTATAACCATCAAATTTTATAGTGGAAACATGTCATGTTTTAGAAATCTTTTAGAATTGTTCAGAAAATGATAGGAAAATAGTTGAATACATTCCAAATGAGCTGTAAGAAGTTGTTAATAAATTTCAAGCAATATGACATAGTTTTAATAGACATTTACCACAATTACCACAAAAGTAAGTCACAACTACACTTTATTACAATGTAACAATCAGATCCTGAGCCATGAAAATACAAAAGCGTAGGGTTTTAAAGATGATGTAATCTTTTTATACAATACACTACAATGTACACAATTATATGGTTTCAGATAAAGAAATAAAATATACACCTATACGATAGCAGGTGCTTCCCGCATGTGATTTATGTCATAAACTCAATGGAAAGATTGCACAATAATATGAAGAGTAGGGGAATTAAAGGATAATTACTCTTTTTCTTCTTAATCTTCTTTGGGAATTAAACCACTCATAGTTGTTAAAATAGTCTTTATGTACGTTTCGATCCATGACCTAAAATCGTTGTCAAAATAATCAAAATTTCAAGTTTGATATTTATTACATACATTAAAGGTGACTTGGATTTATTAATGTTTGATATATTTGGTTTGAATACATTAGGTGAAAATTTTAAAGTTTAGAAGAATGAGTGAATTCAATTTGTGTCGCGCCCTGGGAGCGACTTTGACGTAGCCAATATGCTTAACATGAAATCAGCTGATTAATTTTTATATAGTTAAATTTCATATAAATTCAATAACGAGGATTAGAAAACATTTTTTAACATGTTTTTATTTATACGATTGAGAGGATAGTTATTAAAGAAGTATGCGATTATGTTGCCGTAAGGTTTAAGCAGTAGGGGATTCTAACATGTCTATTATTATGCAATTAGTTATTGTATGTATAAATAGAAATCATGTACGTAGGCTGCATCTTATGTTAATATTGCAACGAAAACCCAGGAAAACTTGCAATGCTACCTAGATATTGGGGACATTTGATTTTCATTTGTTATTTCTTTTAGTAATGGAATCCATTGTTTACTGAAAGTCACGGATTCGTTTGCTACGTAATTATTTTTATGTTGGGTTATATAAGCAACTTCTTTGCTTTTGCAGTTTTGTGGTTTTCTTCTTAGTCAATAATTTTTGTGTCCTCCCATTTTATTTTCTGAGTGAAGTACCATGCATGTTGGCAAATCATGGATTTTTCAAATGTTCTATTTTTTATATATGATTTATATTCTTTTAATCGAACTTCAAATGGTCTGGAACTTTTCCTTATATAAAACTTGTTACATTCGCACAATATTTTGTAGATGCAGTTTTTTGAACTTTTTATTGCATTTTTGGGTTTTGTTTTTGATAATTATGTTCTTAGTGTATTGTTGGTTCTAAATACTGTTTTGATTTTTAATTTGTTTCCTATTCTTTGAATTTTTCAGAGAATCCTTTTATGTATGGTATTGAGAGCATTTTTTGATGCGTATCGTTGTTTCTGTTTTCTTCTTCTTTATTTTTTGAAACTTTATTCTTTTAGGATACTTGTTTTTTATTAGTGTACATCTAATTAGGTCTTTCTCTTTCTTTAAAATTTCTTCGTTTGATGATATTAATTTTGCTCTATCATACATGGTTTTGATAATTCTTCGTTTGACACTGTGTGGGTGGTTTGAATCGAAGTTTAAGTATCTGTTTGTGTACGTTAATTTTCTGTATACCGATGTATTAGTTGTTGTATCGTTTTTGCTAACTGAAATATCTAAAAATGGTAGTTTGCCATGTTGCTCTAATTCAAATGTGAATTTAATAGTTTGTTCTATTTTGTTAACTGAATTAATTAATTATAATTGTATCCAATTGAGACGAGTTATTTTTCTTGGGAACCGGTATTAAATTAACATCAACATGTGGAGAGACGCAAACAGACGAAGGCGGACTTGTGCACAAGGGGGAAGGTTGATATGAGGTTCGGTCATACTAAAGGCATACTAAAGAGACAACAAAAACAGGACATACGATATTAAATGTGAACTTACTCTACTATTTTTCATTAGCTGAGTGTGGACTTGTGACTATTTGAAAGGAGTGGAGATTTGGATAGTTCAAGTTCATCACGCTATTAAATTGAAATTTTGGGGATATGTTGTAGTTGTCATTTGGAAAACGGGAGCTGGTGTGGTCTGGACATTCTGACCATAAAAATTATATGAATTAATGTAAGTGATATTATAGGTATAATTTATTTGTGAATGTGAACATAAGTATGTTTGACATTTTTCGACATAGGACATTAATTTAACATCACAGTAATTTTTATGGATTAAGGATTTATCGAAAGAATGAATAGTTATTAAATTTAAAGATAAGATTATCAGTAAAATATTAAGAAATATAGGTGTTAAATATTTTGGAAAGGACAATGTTATAACATAAAGTTGATATTTAACGGTTTTTTTTTTGTTTTGATGAACGACATTGCCGATCGCTTGGAAGTTACTAATGTCTTATCATTATATAGGAAAGCAGTGTAACAAACAGTTTTGTCGATGGCTTATATTAAGTTTTTAAAGATATTTTATTTTAGCAACACCTGGTCAGTTTGACATTAGGAACTTATTTTTAGAAAAGGATATTATTAGGTTGATTTTAATTTAATTTATTTACGAAATAGTTAAAGCCAGTGATTTGTATAGGATATCCAGCTACCCCAATGATAGCTTTATTTGGAAGGAGTACTTTATTTTGAGAAATTTCTTTAACCGACTTTAGGGCACCAAAGCAAGGAATTTTTGTGTCGAATAACAGTTTACCACATAAATATCAAAAGTATTGTGACATACTGTTTAGCGCCACTTGATTATGACAGTAGAGAAAGATCTTTCAGGGTAAGTGTTAACCTAATGTTGAATTTTGCATGTAAACCTTGTTATTTATTATTTTTATATTTCTTTATTTTCGTTTCCCATTCATCCATAAGAAACCACTTCCGCACCGACTCACTCATATTGTTAGGTGTCCCTGCCCCTTCAGGGCAACTCACAATTTAATTCTTTTAACGCCCATTTCACTCGTAACAGCTCTTGATGTAACAAACTCAGAAGAAAACAATATTAAAAAAATAACTATAACTGGATTCCGTATTTAACTTTTGTTGTATACATAATTTCATTTTAAAAACACATTTATAAGCATAGACTTACAGTTCTATTTTCGTGCATTCTATATAAAATATTACTTTTATTTTTCTATTGAAAATGTTATACTTTATAAATAAACAAAAATTTAAACTTACTTGTTTCTTTTTAAATTTTCTCAATTTTCACTGCAAAAGAGTAGCAACATTTAGAGGTTGGTCTTTTCATTCAAGTGCAACCACTAACTTCAGAAAGTATGACCTCTCGGGTTAAGCATTTTGTTATGAACCTAGAACACGTATAAAAATTTCAAATTTGATAACAAATGTTACATCATAGATTCAAAACAAGATGTTAACAAAGGGCTAATATACCAATTTCTTTGAATAAAGTTTGAATTTTGCTTCATACAATAAACATCCCCTCATTGCCAATAGACTTGAAATGTCTTGGCCTTACCTTGTTTGATAGAAACTCACAACTTAATTTCATTATATCCAACTGATAATGGTACTGTGTCTTGTACCTGAGGGAAAACAACAAATTTGTATGTTGAATTTAAACCATTCTGTCATTTTTCGAAAGACTTGTTCATTGTGAACTATAAGTAGAAAAAAAGAAGCTTATTCCATATTATGACCGGCTCGTTTGTTTGTCTACCCAAAGAGAATGGTTGTTTCAACTGTAACGTTGGGCACTCCGGGAAATAAAAAAATTAAATAAAAAAATGAGGAATTAATCTAGAATGGACAAACTTGTTATTACAGCACCCTGTATAATATTAATTTCATGTATAATAGTGTTCAAAAACAAAACATGCAATCGAATCAGTATTTTTATTCAAATCGAAAACTTAAAACCACAAATATAATTGTTTTATTTCTGTTAAATACTTATTGGAACTCAGGATTGTTAATTATTTTAAACCACAAAAATGTAAACAAACCAATTCTAACAGTAAAATTTTATAGTGGAAACGTAATGTTTTTAAGAAAGCTTTCAGACAATAGGTAAATAATAGGAAATTTGTTAATATGCATTCCAAATACAAGCTTTAGAAATTTTAGTTTAGTAAATTCTATGCAATATGACATAGTTTTTAATACACATCGTTGTAATTACCACAAAAGAGTACTTTAATTCAATGTAACATGCCAGACGCTGTGCAAGGAAAATACATAAGTATAAGGTTACAGAGATGACAATCTTTTCATCCAATACATTGCAATGTATTTATTTTATATTATTGCAGACAAACATAAATGTGAACCTAAGTAAATCATATGATAACATGTCCTTTCCCTTGTTGTTTTTATAAACTCAAGAGCAAGAATGTGCAACGACATGAAAACCACACGACATACAAAGTAGAATTAAAGGAAAATAATTGTATCTGACTGAGAATGAATGAATTAACTGTGAACCGGTGATACATCAGCATCAAAATGTAGAGACATGCGTGAATAGATAAGCACAAACATGACTGCAGGATTGAGGGTTGGTATTATATTAGTTTTTATATGAAGCTGAATGTACAGTCCTCCAAGAAAAAAATTGGCTGCATTCCCAAAGGGAAAAGCAACGATCAATATGTAAATGTAAAATACATATGCAAGTGGCAGGGTAGTTTCATAAACGCGCGTGCATGGATATAATGTTGTGATAACCGTTTAAAAACAAACAGATAAGACATGGTGAGTGATTCCTCGATTCAATTGGACCTTTGTGGCGTGTTCAGTCAGGGAGTTGCTGCGTTTGGATATCTAAAAAATGGTGAAAAAAATACTGATGGTTGTTAGAAATCCGGCGGCTCCGTGGCATAGTGGTATGTGTGTGACTACTACGTCCAAGGTCCGGGTTCGAATCCCGACACGGTCCGCTTGAAAAATGTTAGGCAAGCATTTTTCTCAAAAATACACCCTCGTTCGGATGAGAGGTAAAATGGAGGTCCCGTGTGTGTGTGTTGTCACGCACGTTAAAGATCCCTACCTTGCTTGAAACAGCAAGGGTTCGGCAAAATTCCAAATTTTCCAGATAAAAAACTCGCTTCCTGGCCAATGTAACTTCGGGTGGAGCATTGGAAAATCACATGTAAGGTTGTTAGAAATCCTAGAATTAAAAGGTGAGTACTATTATGAGCCTTTATTCAACGTTATAAAAACAATGTTATGAGTTTTTAAATGTCAATGGTGTGTATTTTGGTAATAAGAAATTAAGTGAAAATAATTATTTGGCTAGGCTAATTAATGACGGCAGTGTATATTATAGGTCTAAAATGAAAGCGTCATTGGTGAAATTTAACATTAGTAAAAGTACAAAACTTAGTAGTTTTGGAATGGACAATGAAAGAGTTGAATGAAAAGGTTATTTTTCTATGTGTTATTAAATGTATTGCCATTGCCATTGGGATTTATAAAGTCACATAATTCATATCAAAAATGGAACATTATGAAACGAATTATTATTGTTGAACGTAATTTAATGTTTTTTCTTTACTAGCAATACCTAACCTGATGGGATTTTTTGTTTTCTGTTAATTACCGGCTAGATTTTCTGGGGGCCAAAACTGTACATAACAGTTGGCATTTAACAGTTTTTCTGTTGTTATTAAGTGTATTTCCAAAAAATTGGAATTTATAATGTCATGTAATTTAATATGGGAAACTGCAAAACATTGGAGTGATAGTATTATTGATGGATTTCATTTAATGTTCCTTCTAGGATTTCTTTTAGCAATACATGGCCAGAGTGAGATTAAGAAACTCAGTATTTTTTAGGTATATTTCTGTGTACATTGCACTTATGCTGTACATTCAATTTTATTTGCATTTATACAGAAACTAGGAAGAAATTTTGGTCATTGTAAAAAAATATCAAGTCACCTCAGTAATGGAATCTTATTTCAAAAGGACATGATTTCAAAAATTTCTTTAATTATGACAAAAATTTAAGTGTTTCTTTCTATAATATTTTAGAGAAATGTAACATATAAGATAATAGAATTTAGAAAACCAACGCAAGGAAGAATAACCATCTTCTATGTAGGAATTACATCAAAGGGATTGCTGTGACAGATGGTTTGTCCTCTCACCTTAATTATGACAAAGAGAAAATGCCTTTAGGGAAGATTGCTGTGACATACATCCCCCATTATGACAAAGAGAAAAGGTCTTTCAGAGTAAGTGATTTTGTAATTTAGATTGGTTATATTTCAACCGTCTATTTTGTTATTTTACGAGAAATAAAAATCAGACGAGAAAAGGGGGTAAGAAATATTAAATGGACAACTATTATTAAAGCAACCTATGTAATTTTTATTTCAGTGTAATATTGTTTAATAAGCTAGTGCAATAAATAGGAGTTCTAGAAAAAATCATAAATTAGAAATCACAAAAGCTGCCTTTTATTTCTGTACAATATATTTGAAATGAAACTCAAAATCAATAATTATTTTAAAAACCACAAAAAAAGAAAACAAATTTCAATATATTTCTCATAACATATTGAAAAAACTTTCTTTTTACATAGAAAAAATATTCCATTTAAATAACACACCTACATAACATAATTTTAGAAGGTAATACACAAAGAGAAAATCGACAAAACTCACAGTGATTAAATTATACACCAGCCATTGTATTTATTTGGGTAGTCATTTATATCACAGTTAGCGGAGTTAACAAAAATAAACCATGACTACATGCTATCTTACAGTTAACTATATTTTGATAGCGTGCCCCTCTAAGACAGAAAAGTGGAGGAGAATGGCACTGTAAGACAGTCACTTGAACAAAAGAAGGAAATTTCTCATCAATACGAACAGATGTGGGGTTAGAACAAAAGTAAAAGTTTGACCTTGTCGTAAATGCTGTAACAATTTTTTTGGCTATGTAAAAAAATTGCTTTTTAAAACAACTTAGAAGAATTAAGGCAACAGAAAAGATTTAAAAAAAATTGCTAAAGAATATTTACCTGCAAATTTAGGTAGATGTTCGAATTTTTAAAAAGTCCTTAGTCTCATATGGAAAACAACATGCAATTTTTTATTTTTAGTTTGGTTCAATTACAAGACTACGTTCAACATTTTGTATCCACAATCACGTAGAAAACCATTAAGCTGTTTTGACTCTAGTTTGTACAGTCATAAATAGCAATTCAAAAGTCCATATAAACACCTTATTGTCTACGGAGGTTTTCAACTTTCTTCATACACAAAGCACGTGAGCATTAAACATTTGTTCTGATAAAATTTCCCCCAGTTGAAGTGTTGCAAGTGATTTTCTGAATTCGCTCACTTCCAGATCATCTTTGCGTCAAGCAGGATGGGAAGTCGTTGATGGTGAGATATTATGGTTTAAAAAGTTAAGTGCCTTAATATATTTTTATTACAGCACAAACACCTTGCAGGGTCAACAAGTAACACACAGTAGAGCCGACAACAAAAACCCTGTAGGGCCAATAAAAATACAAGAAGTAGAGAAAATGCAGTAGAATTCAAGGCCATCTACTAACCTCCATGTACCCTCTAGCCACACAACACTGTTAAACATCCTTGAGTTCATCTATCACAAAAGACAACAGTCTGGGGTTATCGTCTTGGTCACTGTAAATAGTCGGCGGCCAGTGGTTAAGGGTTAGTGATTTTTGCATGATCCCAAAAGGATTTTTTTTTGTTTTGCAACCCCTTTTCCACCACGGCAATTTCGAGCTGCAAAAACTTCTATTGCTCGAGTCTGTAAGACCTGGCACCCAACTGTGTAGAAATAAAAACTTTTTTTTTATTAATTATTTAATAATTTTTTATACTTAAGAGTATACATTTTCTTGAAAGTAGTATCTAGTATGTTTGAAATTTTCACTAATAACAATCATAAGATTATTAGAATTACAGTTTTTTTTATTAATTTGTACATGATTGTCAGATCTGACGCTCATACAGATCCCAAGAAATGAAATTTTGTTAACTAATAATTTTAATATCACTAACACATGTGAAATCACTTCATTTTTTTATAACCATAATTGAATAAAAATTATTTGTTATATAATAGATACGTTTTGATTTTAATATGTTCAATTTTCTAAATAGGGCAAATTAAAATTTTTAAAATTATCCTCTCCAATAGGGTTTCTGTATCAATCCTAAAATCATATCTTTTTTAATACTTGCTAGATACAGTGGCGCCCAAATTCACTTTATTTTATTTCCCGTTTTATATAGAACTCTGTTCTTTTCTCTCCCATGGGATAATAGACAAGCTAGCCGCCTGCACAGTAGATTTTTATAGTTCCATCTTGTACACATAAAAAATTTAAATCCCTTTAAATTCCAAATTGTTCTGTCGTCTCCCTATGGGCAACGTCTTGGGGTAATAATTACGTTCACCATATATAAAAATTAAATTAGCTATGCCCTACAATTATCAAATAATAAATGAGGGTCCACGTAGATGGTACACAGATTCTCGACATAACTAACCAACAAATTGGGATGGGTTGCTTCTCAGCAGAATATTTCGGAATTCAAGGCTCCAAAGAAGGAGATGATTTTTTGGTTAAATGGGAGTTAGAACTTGTAAAGTAACATCGTTAAAAAATAACTATGTAACGAACTGTAATGGAATATAACGTGAACTGCATTAAAAATGGACTTCTATTGAATTTTACTAATTTTTGTTTAATATATGTACTTTGTTACAGGGATAATTATAGGTTACTAACGGGATTATTATTGTAAGTACATTTTAAGTTTTTTTTTGACTACATGTTCACCGAAATGTTTGTATAATGTTTTTGTAGAATAGATTTAAGCCAAGTAAGTGGAGAGTAGTTTTATTTGTTAAAACCGATAGATAACAGTGTGGAAGAACATACAATCCACAAAATGAATCGACAATCCCCAGGTTTAGACATCGGTCGGCAAATTTCCTATTACCCCAGACATTGTTGGCGTCCTTTAAACGTGACGAATTGAAAACCTAACAAGGTAAGTGGTAATAATAATGTAGCTTACAATCGCAGCTAAGTGAAATTTCGAATATTATGCAAATTTGTTTAATTTTCACCATTTAGTACTATACGAAACCATTCTTGCAACACTGTAGTAGGCCGGTGCAACCTTAATTTATTATGAGATTGCTGCTCCTTTTGGGCAATTCCAAATTTAAAAACCTAATGCATTAAACACGTGCAACACACTGCATTTAATCGAAGCATTAAATGGTTGAGGTCGCTCCCCGTTCAGGGCAACTCAAAATGTAATAACGTAATGCTCATTTTATCCGTAACAATTTTATGTTTGATTTACCACAGTTCGCAAATTTAACACTAGATTAAAAAGGCAACGACTAATACGACAAACTCTTGTCACTATCAAGTAAAACTGTCCTGTTTTCAAAGCTTTATCAATAACGTATTTAAGATGTCTAGATAGCAAATTAGTATATTAATCTTTCATGGTTAAAGCCATAAACAATAGCATCTTTCAATTTTATTTAAATCATAACATATTATAAAAACCAAGATATAAAAACAAAATTAATATGTAATTATCTGTTTAAGCCAACATTTAAAACAAACCAATACAAACATAAGTGCTTGATGTGGAAACTCTCAGGCTGCATAAAAATTTATGATATAAAACCTAACCAAAAAGCAGAGTATTTTAAAATGTGTTAGTAGTTATTCGTGAGATGAATTTACAACCCATGATTAGCAAAGGCACCTTACAGAGCTGCAATATACACTTAGAATATATTATATAAAAAAATCAAAATTGAGGCACTTTTGCTGATATGAAAACCTAATACAACTCCATACATATAGATTCTTAACATAATATATCACCTCTGGAGCTTTGTAATATGTAAATTCCACATGCAATATCAAACTTTCTGAATATTTTCAAGGGAGAAAGTTTCTATATTATTATTATTATTATTACTTACAGTTTTATCACCATTTTGCATTGATTGCATATTAATTTGGGTTTCTAGTTCCGATTTAGATTCGCTACACTTTTCTGTATTTTCTCTGTTGGTACAATTACTAATAGATAAATTATTGCTTTCCTGGCTAGTTTTGGCTCCATTGTCATTGCTTTCTTCATCTTTAGAAGAAATGGGAGATTCAACACCAACTTCATCTTTAGAAGAAATGGGAGATTCACTACCAAGTGGTTCCCTTACGATGCCATTTATATCACTGCACACTTCAATTTTCTTCATCTCAGTAACTCTATTTTGTGTTAGTTTTTCAAGTGCACTTACCAAACTCTTTTCATTTTTAGGTGATTCTTTTGATTGTTTCTTTTTCATCTTATTATTATACTGTACTAAATGTATATCCTGTATTTTATTTTTCATGTTACCTTCAGTGGCATGTGGTTTAGAGCTCACCTCAACATTCACTTTTCTAGGTACTTGTTTTTCTTTACCATTGAACTGTGATGGAGAAGGAGAACGAATTGTTGGACTAGTACATATAGGTATATCAAAAGCCTTGCGCTGACTTAAATCAAAGTTTATATTTGGGAGGGGGTGTGTTCCAGGAAAAGCTAAACGTTGACCAAATAATAAGTTGTGGTAGGCAGCAACTAATCTATGATCATATGTAGGAAAGCCAGGAGGATACAAAAATTGGTTTGGACTCAACGTAGGAGAAGCTAAATTGGGAATAAAAGGATTTGGAGGTATAAAATTTAAGTTCAACTTATCGCGTTTAGATGATGGAGAAGTTTTTGTTTTTGGCGATTGTGGACTTTTAGGAGATCTCCTATCACTCTTTGGAGAACTCTGTAATTTTAAAGGACTAAAAATTGGCACTGAACTCGTATTAATTTTTAATTCACTTTGACTGCTTAAACTAGCACTGTTAGAATCCTTTTCAGGAATAGGTTTTAGTGTTTTAGGATCAATTCGTACTATTGAGTGCTTTTTGATATCTATTTTGTCCGCTATAACCTTTGATTCGCCACTCTTATCTTTTTCAGGACTACTATGGACTTGATATAAAGGCTTAACACCTGATGCAGGATTTCCTAAATATCTGGGCATATTATTTCTCATTTTAAAAAATTTAGCAGGTTTTGTATTTGTCACATCAGAATCCTTTTGATCAGATCCTTTTAATAAAAGTGATCTCGGAATTTGTGGATTCCATGTCTTTGGTGGTTCCCTGAGAGTCTTATAACCTATGGAATTTGAGGGTTTGTTCTTTGGTGTCACCTTGTGATTTAAAATGGTAGTTATTGGAACCTTAGACTTAAGAATAGTAGAGGTTGTTTGTACCTTAGGCACACTAATCACTGGATTCGGCATAACTCTTGGACTATAACAAGGCAACTTGGTGGTAGGCATTTTATTTTGTGACCAATGAGGTGGCGTTGAAGTACTACCAACGGAAGATATACTTTCATGATTGATTATTGTCGGTTTAGGTTGCATGGAAGAACAATATGTCGGGGTTACAAGATTAATGGGATTCACTGTAGTCATCTTACAAATACTGCCAACCACTGATAAACTATCCATACAAATGTCTGAGGACGATGTGTTTTCTGTACTTCTTTGTATTTGAGAATTTCGTTTAAGAGGATGATTATTAGAAAGATGGTTAAATCCCAAATTCAGCGTATGGTTTAGAATTGTTTGTTTTGCTTGTTTAGCTGCAGGCTCTCCTTCTAAATTTCTCTCTGTTTTATGTTTACCATTAAATATTAATTCTGAATTATGGATAATAATTGTAGGCTTTACAGAGGCACATGGGACTGAGGTATTCCTTACAGTGCAAATGGAAATTGCATCACTAGTCGTAGTATTAGTATTTAAGGGTGTACTAATACAATTTTCAATTACATTAGATTTATTATCACAGTTTATATTTGTAGAAATTGACGAACCAATAACGCATGATGGTTTTTTAGGTTCGACCATATAATCAGTTTCTGTGGTAACTGTTTCATTTTGCAAATTAGACTTATTTAAATTTGTATTGTCAGTACTTTTATTTGTTGCTGATTCAACAGTTGTGTTAGTATTTTCCACCTGATCACTATTTGGTAATTGTTCATCACAATCTTTGTTATTGGATGTAGTTACTTCTTGGTTTAATACAGCAATACTATCTACATTAGTAAAACACATTTCACCAGTCTCACTAATTTGTAACTGCACTTCTTTCCAATCACTATCAGGTTTGTTCTGTGCAGGAGCAGTTAAAGTTCTAGTTTCGCTTTCAATATTACAAGGTTGTTCATCTGTAGTAGGCATTACACCTTCTTTCATACACGCCAAACTGTTTTCATATATCCTATATGTTAATTCCATGGGTTCTTTCTAAAAACAAGTAAAAAATAAGTACATTTAGAGCTTCTTTGATAATGAAAGATTATTAAGTTTAGTTACCATGTTCCATAAATAAATATATGCAATATCCATAAGCGTAAGATGAGGACTAAGACAATCTTGGTTATAATAAATATCTACTCGATAGTGCTCTGTTAATCCATATTTGAAACGCAGGAGCTTCTGCAAATGTGTAACTGATAAGCCAGCTGGACATTTTAAATACCTGAAAATGAAAATTCATCTC
The DNA here is from genome assembly GCA_036346225.1 of Platerodrilus igneus. Lineage (NCBI taxonomy): Eukaryota > Metazoa > Arthropoda > Insecta > Coleoptera > Lycidae > Platerodrilus > Platerodrilus igneus. The sequence goes on along the minus strand of JARFIW010000624.1, from coordinate 1,173,027 downwards.
TTGAAAAATTAAAAACATAGTTTTTGCAGGCTAGCAAATATGATAAAATTAAGGCAAGTCAAAATTGTTTTACACTGAATAAAAACAAAATATATTGTAGCATATTTGTCATAATGCTTCTCAATTTTATGGCATTTTTAAGCTTTTAAATCTATTATGTACTACATTTATTTTTAACACGTTGAAATAATATTTATATTTTACACATGTACTCAATTATTTATTTTTACTTATTAATTATCAATACATTTTGATAAAAATGCTTTTCATTTGCTGTAAATAGCATAGAGTAGTACTAGCTTTACGCATTTAACATTAAAACTACAATCGACGTGTATTTAAAAACCTCAATTTTAATATTAATTTTGTGTAATGAAACACGTTTTGCCATAAAAGCAACTATTTCTATAAAATGCAACCCCTTTTGCATTAAAAAGCAATTAAAGTTTTAATTAATTACCCTGTGGATTACAGAAACTTATTTTAAATAAAGAATTCTCTAGAATATTAGTCATACGTATTTAGAACTACGTAAATATCTAATGAAACATTTATTCCAAAAAGCGACCCGATCATTGAAAACCCAGAAAATGTAATAGAATCTTCGCATTCACTGTAGGATAGAAGGAGACCGTGAACATTAACTTAAGGTATTAAACGAAAAAGAGGCGGCGCGCGTGTGATGAATAAGTGGAACAAGAATACAAAGTAATAAACTTGACAAATTTGAACGCTAATGAGGATTTCCAAGATAATTACGTAAGATAGGCGTTTATTATTTAGAGTGGAATCGCGCACATTCTACTAGGTTCTAGAAACTAATGTGTATATATAAGGAAGAGTTTATTAAAACGATTGGGTTGATTCGATTCTTAAATTCGATCGTGAAATGATTTAAGTCGCGAGCTGTTACTTTGCGAAGACAATATTTGAAGTATGCAGTAAGCATACTGTAATTTATTAATTACATTGTTACAATGAATATTGTAATGTATCCATATATACAAGTTTTCCGCCGAATCTTGAAATGAGTAGTTTAACTGCTTATTATTACGAACAAACACGTATATACACGAAGCAAGTTAAGTTTAAGCAGCAACGGGAATAATACAAGAGTCGTCGACAGTGGTTAGAATGGCGGATTCAAGTAACCAACTTTGAATTATCAATTGTGGTTTAAGGCTGTTAATGGAGTAGTATTAGAAATAACCCACAAGAAAAATGCATAAATCAACATTTTGTATATAATTTTATTGCACAGGTGAGCATGCTCTACCGTGGTATTTCATGTATTGTAAATTGATGTATTTGTAAGAGTTTTGGTGTGTGGAATTATTCTTAAATTTTGTTAGCTCTGCAAGTATAAGAAGTTATTTTGTGTATGCTATAATTATTTTAAAGACGAGTTGTCTGTTTCTTCGTTTGTAATTATTAATATTTAGTGTATAATTTAAAGAAATATAGTTTGCTTGGAGGTATATTGACTCATGTATTAAACTTTTCATGCCAAAGAATCCCCATGACCCTATGAGATCATCAATAGGAAAATGCTCTTTCTTTTAAGGAATTTAAAACCACGACAATATAGAACTGATGTTTTAAATGCAAATTACATAAAAAAGGAATTTATTAATTACAATGAAGAGGGAAAATTCTTCGATATAACTTTATTTTAAAATTTTATTAAATAATCGAAAGGAAGATTTTAACCAAAAATGTACTTTGGTAACTGCTGTTTCAAATAAGGATTTTAAATATGGAAAATCTTGTAAGCTGATTTGACGTCAATTTAAAATAAGAAGATATTTAATTACAAGGAGCGTTTTTGTGGATTCTGCAAGTATTACTATTAGATTTATTTTTAACAGATATTGGAGTATTTTTATTTAGTTTAAGATAATCCTAGTAATTTTTTAGTAAAGGATTTTTTTACCAGGAAAGTTTGTGTTCAGAGTTCGAAACACTCTGATCTTTTAATAGATTATCTGTTAAGAATTTTTTTGTCCAAACAAGCCTTACAAGCGCGGGAATACACAAAGTCAGGTAAAATATCCATAAAAAAAAGAAATTTAGTTCTCTAAGTTTAAAATAAGGTAAGGAACATTCTTTTATAATAAATACTTCTTAGAAACAATTTGATGTTTGAAAGAAACAATGTTGTAAATGTTCTATATGCCTTTGTATTAGAGAAAATATTTCATACAGTATACATGCTTTAATATCGCTGTTTGATTTCATTTTATAAATTCTGACATTTCTGTTGAGCTAGCCGGGCAAGGCAAAGTTAAAAACGAAGGCAAGTCAACAATTTCAAGTTTTACAATTTGCTGTATCTGTATCACAGCACTCTTTTAGTGACGCATCAAAGAGGGGTGTTGTCACAGCACTCTTTTAGTGATGCTCCAACGTGCGGAGTTGTCACAGCACTCTTTTTTGATGCATCAACGTGCGGCGGCGTCACAGCAATATATATGATGTGAATAAAGGTCATAGAAAGTTCATATTGCATCATCTCAATAACTTCCAACATCGTAAACTCGTGAACATTTGAGAAAATTCAAGAAAAAACCAATTATGTACATATTTATTTGTATAGAAAACGTTTTCGTGAAGTGTCCATTCAAAAATGCATCTATGCATAATAACTGTGGTGATTACATAGTTTAACGACAAAAGAACCGTGTTTCAGATAAAAATAACAGTATTTATTATGTTCTACGCGTGGACAAGCATTTTTCAAAATAGTTTCATCCACATTTTATAATAAAAGCATTGTATTTAGAGAAGTACTCAATCTTATGTAAAATCGCACATTATAAAAGATTTTCATAATTAATTGGGCCCTGTTCAAATGCGTCGTAAATACTTTAAGAGAAACTTACAGTTAAATTTTAAGTAACACTGCATGTATAAAATATTCATAAATGAATTTACGTCAATTGAGAAGATGTATTTCTAAGTATTGAGAAGCATAGTTAATTGGCCCATGTGCTAGAACCATGTAATAGATGAACATTCACCAATTATTTAATAGCCAGAAGGTAAACAATAACATAACTTAAATGTTTAGATAAGTGAACAAAGTGAATAACCGGAGTAATGATAAATTAATTAAATATGGTTTAAGAAGAGTGTTACTCAACATCTGACGTTTGAGTGTTATTAATACTACGAAGTGAGTTGTTTAATTGAAGAACAATGGTTTCAAAATGAAGAATTGGTAATTAAAATAATTAAACTACTGCAAGATAGTCTTTTTAATTGAAATAAGGTATATAAGATTGGAATTGTCTGTTATATGTGATACGGAGTAATTGGAATGAAAATGTTTACTTTCTGAATCGATTTAAATGATTTTGGAGCATGGATTGATAATTACACTCTGGAAAATGGCAACAACAAGCAGATCTGTAACAGTAAAATAAATATATTTTGTTTAAATTTCTAAAAGGACATATCTATCAATTAATTAAGTTGTTTGATGCAATTTTTCTGTGTACAAGTCTTTTAAATTTAGAGTAGAGTGAGTATAAAAGTCAAAATAATTTAATTTTAACAGGGTTAGCAAATATACAACACAGATTTTCGCCTTTTAAGAAAGTGATTAATAAACATAGCTGAATTCGGATAGCTAAATACGGTTTTTAAGCTGGAGGAAATTAAATTACATGACTTACTAAGATAAATTTTGTACATATTGAGGAAGGTTCAATTATGGAGTGTTTTATGAATGATAATTATAAGATTAAGATTTGTAGAATAAGTGAGTGATCATCCTAGTTTTAAAGAGCGATTTTGGACTCTATTTCTTAGTATATAAGATTTGTGTTGCAAAGAAGTTACATTTGTTATCGATGTTATATTTAAGATATTGTTCGTAAGACAAAGCTGTTAATTGTTTGTAGAAAGAAATAAATCTGATGAATGATTACAGTGGTTTTATTCATCAGAGAGTTAGCAAAAATAATTAGACGACTGGCAAATTTGAAACTTTCATCATAGTATCTATTAAGGCCCCGGGTATTTCATGGCGCTGTATATATATATATATATATATATATATATATATATATATATAAAATAAGTTGAGGTACACGTCCAACAAGTTTCAAGATGTAAAACCTAATGACAAAAAAAAATAAGTGCACTTAAATCTGATGATTATTATAAACAACTAGTTGTTGGTTGTGAAATATTTTCAACTAATGTTGATTGTGTGAAAAGATATATTGAAAATCTATTAATTCGACAAAGGTTCAAGTGCTGGGAGAACTTGGCAGTCGAAGGCTGCTTACCTCCCTTCACATACCACTGAATATCGAGGAAGCAGGGTATGTAACTGTAAAACAATAAGTGTCTGAACTGTATCAAACAAGAAAAACAGCAGATATGTTCAAAGACAATGAACATAGAAACAAGAAGAAAATTGTCAAGAGCATATATGTGGAGCACAGCACAGTACGTCTACGAAATAGGGGTAATAGGAAAAGCAGACAGAAAGAAACAGAAGCCTTCTGGAATGTTGTGCTTCAGATGTATAAGGATGGTAGCATGGACTGACAAAGTTCATAACAAATAGGCTATAGAAATAGTAGAGGAATAAAGATATCTGTGGGAAACAAAAAAAAAAGGAGAAATAGAAGGACGGGATACGTTCTAAGTTTTTTACAAGCCGAGATAGGAAAAAAGAGGTAGAGGTAGACCGACATCAAAGTTTCGCATGCAGATAGTGATAGATGCAGACTGTGCAAATTTCAGGGAAATGTGAAAGTTAGTTCATAATAGGAAAGAATGAGGGTACGCGTATAACCAGCTCCAGGACAGAAGAGCTAATGATGATGATATATATATATATATATATATATATATATATATAAATATTGTGATGTATTTTATTAATTTAGTAGAATCAAGGAGCCGGTGAATAGATAGTCGGTTTAAAAATCAAAATTTCTTTGGAATAAACATGGACATTAGGATTAAGAAATTTTAATTGTAAATAGAGTAGGTAAGTTACATATTCTGTCAATTAAAATAAAAAAGAATAGGGAAATCGGTATGTAACCAAGGAAACGAGGACAGTCAATAAATAGAATTTGAATAGTGAAGTACATATAAGAACAAGTCCGGTCATTTAATATTATAAAAGACAAGTTTAAGAAATGAATTGTATTAGTAATTAATAGGAGTATAATGATAGAAGAATATGTGTTATCCATAAGTAGAATAATAAGATTTATAAACCAGGACCATTTTGTAAGAGAACTATCAAACGTGATTGTAAATTATGAACCCAAGTTATAATACTACCGAGTTATATTACCAATGTGCCGTTTCTGTACTTAAGAAGAAATAGAGGAGTTACATAAAGAAAGTTATGTTATTCATAAAATAAATTTGGATGTTGATGAATATAGGTATGCCCAAGAAATGAACAAAATAAATTCAGAAGAAACACTACTATTAAACCCATAACACAAAACGATCAAGGAAAAGGAAATTCAAGAACAAATTTACCAGACTGTCATCAAGGAAAGTAAAATGTCATTTATTGTAGCGCTTGTAAAGATTAGAGTAGTAGTAGATTTACCAACTTTGACACTTATAATGTATTACACGATCAAGTATCTATTTACAGGTTTCTCGACAAAATTAAGCAAAGTAATAGTTGAAATATCTGGGAACTTAATCTTCAAAATTAATACCTTTTGAATATTTCAGAGAGAACTGCTGACATCGGGTGTTACGACAATATCTGAAATTTAATACCAAAAGAAATAGAAACAACGGAGAGAAATTTAATTAAGACTCGGAGGATACAGGACCACAAGTAGTGAGTACGTTAGTAAGATAGTATTAGCTGCTATATCACTAATGATATTTAAAATCAAAATTATACTTAATAACCTAAATTTGACAAGTGTCATTTTGACATTAGAATTTATAAATAGAAATTTGATCCTGATCGCCTTTAATTAGAACATTTTACCATACTAAATTTGTACAATAAACATAAAATTGTGAACCCAACCGGAGATAAGAGTAGAGCTAGCCGACATATATTAAGGGTTTTGACAGGAATAAAGATTGACATATAATATTTGGTTGATACAAGGTGTACGGGTAGAGATACACCATAAAATAAAAGTATCAGCACAATATATATAAGTCAAAAACTTGACAATGTCAGATATGATTGACAAAAATGCCAAACGTAATTGAAAGTTAGGTTTATATAAAGTTGTGTACACGATTTAAATTTGTAAATTTCCCAATTGTCGTCATCGGTCTCGGTGGCGTAATTGGTAAATGCATGGTTCCGGCAAAACCAGGATACAGGTTCAAGTCCTGTCCAAGACCTTATATTTCCATCTTTCAATTACTAGCTCAATTTGAAATGATCATTTGGGCTTTGCATAAAAGTCTAAGTTATTATTTCATCTTATTCACTGTAATACGATAGTATTTACCAACTTACCTTGTGTAATTAATGAACTACCTAATATATATATATATATATATATATATATATATATATATTATCGTGTAAATTATATGTAAAGAGGAATAGATAAGTCTAGAGAGTAATTTTGTAAGGACCGTGTATATAGAAAACAGGGATAAATTATTTACGGTCCACATTAAGTAGTTTTGACCTTAAAACAAACGGATAATAGCCATACATTTGTATTAATAAATCGAAATGTTAAATTTGCATAGTAAAAGCTTTGTAGTACGTGAAAACTCAAGGATAATACTACTATAATTACTTTTAATATTCGAAAGTTGTTAATTGAGCATATCAAATAATAAGTGAGAGCTTTTGTGTATAAAATCGATAATGTAAACGCATATGTTCATTTAAACTAACAAAGCGTTCGTTAAAAACAAATCCTAAGAAGTCTACAGGTTAAACAACATGGAAAGTACAAATTCAAACTGGCAAACAGTTCATAGAAAAACGGACAGGCAAATAAACAAATTCAAAAAACCAGAATGTACGTTGGAACACAATTGTTTAGAAATTTGAGTTAACGATTGAAGCAAAAGCTGTGAAATAGCAGGTGGCTTGGAAACAAAATAGAGACGGGTTGTCAATATCATAGGGTAAATAAGGAGGACAAATAACAGACGTTGGATAAAACAGCCATGTAAAGCATGCGATAAGTTGTAGAGGCTAACCACAGTATCGATTTTAAGTTGCTGTAGTGGGATTTAACAAAGATGGTAAATATGAGTTAGACGAGGATAACATAGTTGGATGTAGACCTACGAATGGGAGAAATGTCTTTGACTGGCTGATGACTAGTGGAGTGAGAAAAAATTTCTAGAAGATTGCGACCGTTGTGTTTGCTAGCTAGTGTTTCGGACTAAAAGCAGAGTTGAATGAGAAATTCTGAGTTTTAGAAAAATCGTTACATGTTAAATTTTCAGAATCGGTGACGGTGGTAGTGCTTTTCGATAGAAACGAGATAGAGGATGTGTGTTTCAACGATTATAAATACACTAGAAGACGTAGTGGGGCTCTCCTACTTCTCTTACTTCTTCGGCCCACTTCAGACTTATATAACATCTACGTTAATAATTTGTTAAATCGGTGATAAGTGCAGTCCGTTTTAATTTAAATTAAAAGTGTGAAAGCACAAGTAGGTGCTAAGTAGTGAACGGTGCTGTACATACAAACAACGAATAAAAGATGTTACTGAGGTAAGCGAGACTAGATAATTTTTCAGAACGAGGATGCTGGGTGTATGTATGGTAGATTCAGAAGGCGATTAATTTATTTTGGACAATTATATGGGTAGATATATTAAAGGCATCTGCAGAGATCTAGAAAGCGTGTGAAAATGAGTTTGATGTACATATAGCAGAGAGAAGTTGGATGGAAAGCAACGACGAGGTTTGGTTGGACGACATCTTCAGAGGTGATGGTGCAAAGAGCTTACTCCAGGTAACGAAATTAGCTTATTTTGTTATTTCTTAAACATTTTGTGCTGTTGTTTAATGCTAGAGTGATTTGACATATTGGGTGTATATTTTATTAACATAAAATCTGATTTGAAGGTTATATGAAAAAGACAATTTTAATTTATTATTTGAAGGTGTAAATAAATGACGTAAAATTTTAATGTAAAGAGTAAACGGGGCTTTAGGGTTGTTGAAAACAAAGATGCAATTTATTTATGCATTTAGAGTAACAGGGTTTATACTGCGCTCACCATAGACCAGAGTAAATTTCAATTTAATGTTTCAAGATAGGCCCATCTACTAATATATATATATATATATATATATATATATATATATATATATGCCGTGTTAATTTAGTTAATCTCTGGAACTCGCTAAATCGCCTCGCCCAGAGTAAAAAAAACATTCGAGCCCCAACGTTGGGCCCTCATAAGATTGCCCTGGTACTGTGGTTAAGAATCGAACCCCTCTAATTATCAATTTTATAACAAATCGAAAATCTGCACACAATAGAAAACTTTCAAAAAAAACAGTAATATCTTACCCAGATTCCTCTCTTCCTCGGTTGACTTGCTTTCATCAACTTCTTCCGGCTAGCTCAGTTGGACCTCCTCTTGGATATCTAGATTCACTCTCATATTCTCTCTCGTTCACGCACACTCTCAATAAAACCACAAAATACAACAATCATACAATCTTTTATTTATCACTATTTACAAATAAAATTCAATATTATCCACATTTCAGTGATCAAGTTACACCTTAATAAATCCTATTTTGTAATGTCCTGTATTTTAATTTAAATTATCAAACACATAGAATGTACCCGGAGTAAATGGGCCCTGAATAATACCTTATTTCTCATTTCTTCTTTATAATTTATTTTAAATCTACGTAAACTCTGGAGTATGGTGAGCTCATGATAACCCAGTTAATTATGAATAATGTATGCCCTTATACTTCGCATACTCTTACAACAAACAAAAAAACAAACCCATGTACTCTTTACAAAATTTAAATTCCTGATGGAACGTTAATAAGCTTTATATACACCTTCAGATTTCTATTTAAATGCCATAATAAAGTTAGTTCTACGTATTATTTTCAATATGCAAAATAATGCACAACACCTTCAAATTCACTCTCACACGTCACCCAATATCCATAGTTTCATAGTTGATAACAACCACAATTTTAAAGCGTTACCTGGAATTTCTAGAGGATCTCTGCTCCGTTGACGATGCCGTACCGTTGCTTCGTTTTGCTCTGCAAGCCGCTTCTAGCTATTAGTAGAAGAACCCCATTTAAGTAGTGCTGCTTGCGCTGCCTTCACGGTGTATCCAATTTCCAAAACCCAAATTAATTATACTTCTTTCATAATTGTTTAATTTAATCCACGTTACATAACGTCACTACACGAGCTTGTTAAAAAATATATGTGACACCTCAATAAAATCTAAACTCAACACAATCCGCGTACAAATTATGAGGCTACCACCGTGCAATATAATTTAAAATAATTTTCTATACTTACAAGCTCGTGGTAACTTTCATACGTAGTCTGAAGCGATCAAAATACTAAGGGCTTTTATTATATTTTCGAAAAGTATTTATACAATTTACGCTGCCACCTTCTGGCCGCATTTCATCCGAAGTCCTTCCTTTACAATAATATTTCTTAAAATTTTGAGCTCAACCAATTTCTAAATCCTCGAAATTCAGCGCGTCATTACAATATTTTCTGAAAATTAATATACAATATTCTCGTGTTTGTCTGATGCCCAACTAACGATATCGAACAATAGTCTATGCATTGACGTCGTACAAATCCCGCCTATACTAACGCTGTCCCTTGCTTATGCATATTCTACGTCTCTTTCTAACCTTGTTTGAGTGGTAGAGAATCGATATTCCTGTCCGCGTTCTACAACTCCATGTGGACCCCAAAATACGTGCTTTAAATAACCTCTCATTAGTGTTTACTGTAAACACATTCGACCGTTTACCCGATATTCTTTGAAACTTGTTTGTTATCTATCAAAATAAGTGGAACTTGACATTTACAAAACATGCGGGTGTTTAATTAACCGACGTTTTAACACAACATTTCTAGGAGCTTCTTTTCATGGTATTTCAACCCAACCGATATATTTAACGGCTGTTTATGTGTTAGCAACACGTTTCACCTTGGTATTATTGATTTTTCATGCTTTCATGCATATTATACGTAAATAACCGTTCAATTAAACTCAATTCAATTAATAAATTAATGACATTGGCTTCTACAATTTATTTCCTTTGCAAACCTACTAAATTTTAATCATTATTTGTAAAATTTTGTTAATACCTGTTACTTAAAAATGAACTAACTGGAATAAATTTCGCACGTAAATTCTGGTTGTTTCCTTTATACAGGGTGTTTTGAAATTGCTTTGTTTATATTTACTTTTAATCCTTTAAAACCACTACAATATATATATATATATATATATATATATATATAAATTGCCGTGTAACTGGGATCAATCTCTGGAACTCCCTAAAAATCATTCAAGCCTCACGAATTGGGCGTCATAAATTGCCGAGGAACTTTACTCTAGCACAGTACTTTCTCAAAAAACATTCGAGGATTTTATTTATTTTCCAAAAATCGTCATACATTTCACACAATAGTTAAATTTTCAAAAAAATAATTTCTACCCCAGATTCTGCTTCCATCATTTAATTACTTCAACAGCTCCTGGCTAGCTCAGTTGGGCCTCCTCTTGAATACCTAGATTCACTATCATACTCTTTATCATTCACGCACACTCTCAATAAAACCACAAAATAATACAACAATCATACAATATTTATTTACCACTATTTACAAATAAAAATTCAAGATTATTTACATTTCGTTGTTCAAGTTACACCTCAATAAATTCTATTTTTGTAATGTCCAGGATTTTAACTTGAAATATCAAACACATTGAATGTAACCAGAGTAAATGGGCCCTGAATAATACCTTATTTTTCTTTCTTTATTTACAATTAATTTTAATTAGTATACTCTGGAGTATGGTGAGCTCATGATAACCCAGTTAATTATGAATAATGTATGCCTTTTACTTTGCATACTCTTACAACAAACGCAAAAAAACCCATGTACTCTTAACAATAAAAAAAATTAAATTCCTGAGGAACGTTAATAAGCTTTATATACACATTTAGATTTATATTTACATACCATAATAAAAGTTAGTTATACGTATTATTTTCAATACGCAAAATAATGCAAAATACCTTCATAGTTCACTCTCACACATCACAACAATTTTCATAGTTTATAAAAACAACAAATTCTAAAGCGTTACCTGGAATTTCTTGAAGATCCCTACTCTTTTGATGATGCGGTTAAGTTGTTTCGCTTTCGGTTTCGTGGTTCTGCTCTGCTCGCCGCCTCCAGCTATTTGTAGATGAACACCGTCTAAGTTGTGCTGCATGCTATTCATACAAGGTACATCCAAATCCAAATCCAAATATATTACACTTCTTTTATAATTGCTTAATTTAATTTACGTTACTTTACGTCACTTCACGAGCTTGTTAAGATATATGTTGCACCTCAATTAAATTTAGACTCGACACTATCCGCGTTTCAAAATTATGAGGCCAACACAGTATTATTTAAGTTAAAATTTTTTATATACTTACAAGCTCGTGGTAAATTTCTGTACGTAGTCTGAAGCAATGAAAATACTAAGAGCGCAAAGTTAAAAGAGAGCGATGCTAATTCTCTTAGAGTATTTATACAATTCGAATGCCACCTCTCAGCCACTCTTCCCGCGAAATACCTAATTTAAAATATTACTTCCTCAAATTTTGGTTCAATCGTTTTTGAAATCTTCGAAATTTAGCTCGTCGTTAAGATATTTTCCAAAAACCCGCATTCAAATTTTCCCGAGCTTGTCTGTTCTACAACTAACTATATCGCCCAACGCTATATCTCGTGACGTCTTAAAAACCCCGCCTATAGTAACTCTATTCTTCTCTTATGCATATTTTGTGTTTCCTTCTAACCTTGTTTGAGTGGTAGAAAATCGATATTACTGTCCGCGTTTCAAAATAATCCATGTGGACTGAATACGTGCGTTTTGAAGTGAACTGCTATTATGCCTGTCTCTTTCCGAAGCATATCATTGATTGTCTATCCCTTCTGTGCTTTAAGGAAACTTTTAGTTAGCATTTATGCTAAACATTCTACCGTTGCACAATATACCTCGAAGCTTGTCTTTAATCTACACAAATTAGGGGAACATGACCTTTCCAAATCATGCAGGTGTTCAGTTAACGAACGCTTTAAATAACATTTCTAGGAGTTTGCTTTTCAAGGTATTTCCTATATTAGACATGTCTATTTGTTAGCAAAGCGTTTCACCTTGGTATTATCGATTTTTCAAGCTCTTATGCGTATTAGACGTAATAACCCTTTGAATTAAACTCAATTAAATTAATTAATAACTTGCATTGGCTTCTACAATTTATTTTCTTTACGAACCTAACTAAATTTTAATCAATACTTGTAAAATTTTGTTAATACTTGTTACTTTAAATTCACTAAATGAAATAAATTTTGCACGTAAATTTTGGTTGTTTCCTCTATACAGGGTGTTTAAAATTGCCTTGTTTATACTTAAATTTAGCTCTCTAAAACCACTACAATATATATATATATATATATATATATATATATATAAATTTGTTGAAATAAATTAAAGTCATGAAATTTAAACGGATTTAATGATTGAGATTGTAATATTTTATGAACCTGTACACCCGATTTTGTAAATATTGAGCTGGTGACATAAATTTTTCATTTGTATGAATAAAAGGTTGTATGTTTCGTTGAATTATTTGAGTGGTAATATTATTTGGTAGTTTAAGTAAGAGAGAGTAAACATAGGATAGGTAAGTATTTCTGAAGAAGCAGATTTTAGAGCTAGCCGTGGTATGCTGATTTAAGAGCTTTCCAGAGATTTTTGGAATATTTTTTTTCCCAGGAAAATATAAATGCAGCCCAATTAGTGGGGCGCGATTTTAGAGCTTAACCACAGCAATTTTTATGGCTCCCAACGCAAGGGCTCGAAGGTGATCCCGTATCCACAACAATATACATCTATATATATATATATATATATATATATATATATATATATATATATATATATATATATATTGAAGAGAAAACACCACCTTGGTAAATTACAGTAAAATTCTAATTCTTAATAATTCATAATAAAAACGTGATCTTCCATCAAGAACATGCAGTGTACGAGACCACATTTTATATTAGCCAAATGAATGGATGCTTTACTTACATGATTAATTCAAAATCGAGGCAAAATTTTTTAATAAGAAAGTTATTTATTTCAATGGAAAATTGTATTAATTTTACTATAAAGTGCTACAAAGAAAAAGTCACATAATTGTTTGTTATTCCACTCTATAAGAACCAATATCTGCATCATAAGCCTAGATATCACAAGAAAACACCCTATTTATGAAACAAACATTAGGTCAAATTAGTAAGTAAAATAGTCAAAATTTACATACAGCATATCTAGTCTATTTCGCATTGTTGAGAGTGTCAATGAATCAGATACTTAGTCATGAACTGTGGCGTTTATTATTGGTTTGAATTAAGTGAATTGTATCGAATCTCATACTTCAATATAGCAGATTTCCTGAAGATATTGTTGTTTATAATCTGAATGAGAGGTTGTATATACAACAAGTGATTTTAAAAGCATTTATTCCTGTTATTCTGCAAACAAATGAAGGTATTTAAAAATAACATATTCTGTTAAAATTTAATGCAACTTCACGTACATTCCATTTACGTTAATTCTACTCAAATTAAATTCGTTGCAAATTAGGTTTTTTTGTTTGCTTTGTGCTGGGGAAGGTCGTGTTATTTTATTTAAGAAACAATTACGTCGTTAAAAAAGTCTAGTAGTGATTCAAAGGAGGAGATCCTTATTTAGGGAGCATTTACATTTCTAGTGTTGGAAGTTTGAAGAACATCCATACCTCTCTATACGGCCGCTTTTTATACGGTCCTCTTCAATTAAGACACATTTTCGACTTACAGCCTAAAATGTTTCACTATGTTTCTCTATGTCGATATATTTACACGTTGCCAATCTTGCGCAAGTGCAATCTCGATGCACACTCTATTTCTTCATTGTCTTCAGATCAAAGCCATTTTAAAAAAAATTATGTATACATACACGTATTTTATATAACATGAAGTTGTTTCATTTTTGTTTACAGATTATTGTTGGTTTTTGGAGTCTGTTATTATTTTATGTACAAATGTACGTACTTGTTATGAATGTATTTTGGATTTAAATGAAATAAAAAGATAAAATGCATTTTGAATGATAAACCATGTTACATATTTAACAAATTTGGAACCGATTCCATTGAATTTGTATTAGAATAATTAATTCCTTATATGGCCTTTCGCTTTACGGCCAAGTTTCGTGGAACGTATCTAGGCCGTAAAGCGAGGTATGGGTGTATTGAGAATTGACGAGCCAGGAATCATGGCACCAAAGATCAATGATTAGATTAGTTTTTAAAATTTGTGATTTTTGTATACGGGACTTTATAAAGATATTCAAATCTGCATTTAGTATTTACTAGTTTTATTGTAAGAAGTAGTAACTTTCTTTATTAAGGTTTAATTAATTCAAAATTTCAAGATTTCACTTAGGAAATTAATTTTTATAACTAAGGGCAATTTACATGCATCTTTAATAAAAGGTATATTTTTTAAAGAGTAAGTATGGTTGTGAGAGTATACTCTGATGCTGGAAGTTCAGTGTAAGTTTATTCGGGATGTAGATTGAAACTCCTTTTTTATTTATATTTTTTATGTGATTTATAGTGCACAAATTTTCATTTTTCTCTTATCTTATTATTTGGAAATATTTGTACTTTAAAATTTTTAGTAAAGGTTAATATACTAATCTATTTGAGCAGGAGGATCTTTTTAAAGTTCTACTAACTGAAATAGACAAGGACTGGATTCGTAAGTTTAGGTTTGAGATTCTGTATCCAATGTGTTGAGTAACAAGAGATATAATTTCTACTTCACTTCACAAAATTTAGGGCATATCTACATCACATCAATATAGACACAGAACTGTAATTAGCTATAATTTCTGTGGCAATTAAAATCTGTTTGATTAAATTTAATTATTAATCTGTAAGTAAAACAAAACATTTATATAAGCAATTACATTACTCGATTATTATCAGCATAGTTGCTTGTATAAATTTTATTAAATGTGTTCAAAAATGTAATGTTTTATATAGTATTTAGGTTTTGCCAGTGCATTAGTATAGAAACTAAATTGTTCTTACACCTCAAAATGATGAAATGACTGTTTAATAAATTTAACTCTTCTAAGCTTTTGCCTTTTAATATAATGCATAATCCATTTCTCAATCTCACAGTACTTGCAGACCAGTTTTATTTTTTATTTGTGGTCACAACCATGTATCACTAGATTAACCTAGTTACCCAATTTCGTTTACATACCTTGGAGAATCTGTACTGCCAAAATAGTTTAATTTTAAGCATATAGTTTCATCAGAACTAAGGATATATTGGCAAGAAGCTTCACCACATTGTTCCAAATCAGGTGGTCGTGCATCTGGATGTACAGAATAAAATTCACGTCTTCTACACATTTCATCTATAATCATAAATATTACCAATGTTAAATATTAATTGATACATACTTTGAAATAGACGTGGTACCAATTTATAGACAATATCCTGTTTAGTTTTATCTGAATGAATATAAAGTAAGGGTTTAGATTTATGTACTTGACAATCGCACACGGGACAATACTTAGTTGTTGCCAAATATTGTACAATGCAAGTGCGACAAACTGCAATAAACCAACTTATAATTTATTTAAAGATAGTTCTTTACTCACATGTATGTAAACATTCAGATATTGTCGTTGCATCGATGTAATATCCCATACACAACTTACAGGTAATATACTCGTTTAACTGAAGAATTGGTACTTTTTTAGTATTGTGCATTGTTTATTAGAATTCTACATAATGTTTATTTGTTATATCAAAAAACATTACAACAAGAGTATTCTGCCCATATTGGTTACATGCATGACCTACAAAGTTAGGATCGCCTTTAGCCAGTAACTTGATAGAGAAATCTACTATCCAAATTTATAAGTATAAAATAGTAAATGTTATAGCTGAAAAGAAGACCTAATACATTTTCCAAATCATTATTTGTTTACTTCATGGCCTGACTAAGCTGTTTGACAGCTTCTCATATATTGACAGTGACAGCGAAAGGAGAAAATCAAATTGCGCGGCTTCGCTCCAAAATTTATTAAAAATGAAGAAGAGGGGGACTTTTAGATATGTCAGCCTTAATTAACAAAGTTCTATATTAAACTTAAAATTTTAGGAGGAAACACTAGTTGAATTTGAAATTACATAGTAGGTAGCCAAAAAGGATTAATAATTTTAGAAATTTATATGTACACGTTGAATGCTTTAAGAAACAGCCTATGCAAATCTATTCACAAAAAATGTTCAAAGACAAAAATGAAATAGAGGTACCTTTAGAACAGTTTACAGAAAAATGATATGCCCTATAAACGCTTAAAATACTTAAGGAAATTTCGGATATGGCGATTTCTCTATGTATATTTAAATTTGCTAAACCACTTAGCCTGTTTTCTTTCATTGTATTTCTTAAATGTTTTCGTTTGTTTTAGTGTTAAAAATAAGAATGACCGTTCAAGAGTACTAGTGGTAACAGGTAATGTACGAAATATTTTAATGTTTAAGCTGTATACGGCATTTCTTGACTTCAAGTCGCGGCATTGTGCACAACACAATTTAAGATTTGGACACGGCATTCATCTATAAAAAGCTGTTGTTTGGCTTTTTACTCTAAAATATATTTGGGTTAAGATTTATCTTTTTGTTTGTTGTGTAAACATTGGGGTTGATATTCCACGTTTTCAGAAGTTTGGTAATCTTTACACGACTACATCTAAATTAAAGAGAAATGTAGGTCTTTTTTTATACGCTGTATAGTGCAACACCACTTTGAACAGCTAAGAAATGCCAGTTGTAAATTGCAACTATACAGTAGCTGTTCTTTTTGTGACATGGTCCACCTTCTTAAAGCTCATACAGACATTTGTTGATACATCCTTTTGCGTAATCAATACCATTGGCGACACCCACAAACCAAGTAGCGTTGTACAGTGTGTCCCAAATTGGATGTATTAAATGGGTAACTTGGTTGTTATTAAAGATACAATAAAACTGTGTGCGCAGTCATGTGCCAACTTTTTGAGATCAATTCAATGGTGAAATCACAAATGAGCGATCTTCTTTTGTTTTCGAGTTATAGCCAAAAATTGATATTTTTAACAATTCTATTAATTCTCATAAATCGTTTGTTTGCAAAAATATCCAAAAATACTGTAGAAGTCTTTTATACGGTTTTTTACGTAGAATACAGTGGCGTACGCAAATATTTAATATTTATAATACTTTTGAGGTTATAATATAAACTTGCATTTTTTTAAATGGAAACCACAATTGGTTGTCGCTTTATTTAAAAGCTCTTTTTGACAGCTTTTCAAAAATATATAGTTTAGTATAATTATTTTTCAAATGGCCGATTTATTCCATGTTTTGGTATAATAAAATAATTTATTGTATTGGTAATTTATAGTTGGCCGCGAAACAAAAGATAAACACAATACAAGAGTTTATTATTGTACCACACCACTCTAAACAACAAAGTTTGAAAGCTAGAAGAATACAATATCATAACTACATATATTACAAAAATTAATATAACTACATCTTAAATTGAAAATTATACTTTCCTATCCACATTTAAACAGTCTATAATCCATATATGGATACACAAATGCACACATACTCACACACCTCATACCCTCACAAACACACACACACACACAAGCACGCGCCCACGCATGCACGCACGCATGCGCACACAACCACACACACCCTCACCTACACACACCCTCACACATAATATATATAAAACACTAGAACACAGATGGGAATACTACAATAGTTTTATTTGTGATAATTCAGAGATATTGTTTAAACTGGCCTCCATTCTCTCTTAAACAAAGTTCGCATCGTTTTATTAAAGACCTAATAGAATTTAATAAATAAACCGCCTTAACTTTACGAAATGCTGCTTCAATTAAATTCCGGAACTCTTCAATACTATGGTTCTGGGTTTTATAGATTTCCTCTTTCAAAAAATTCCACAAAAAATAGTCCAATATTGACAAGTCAGGAGATCTAGGCGGCCACTGAACAGGTCCAAACGTACCCATCCATTTATTGAGATATTCTCTATTTAAATAATCACGAGTAATTATAGCGTTGTGCGGGGTTGCACCATCTTGTTTGAACCACACTTTTTGTCTTTTTTCGAGAGGCATGTCCTCCAGTAATTCGTGCAAGTTGGTATACAAAATTTCAATATAGTGTACTAGGCCGCCCCTATAATAAGAGGGAGAAGTATCCGTAATGTTTAAGTGGTCCGATAGGTAACGGTAAGTGGAGTTAAGCGTGCGAGAGAGTGCGGCACGTTTATCCTAGCGCGTGTCGGGTGTTTTAGAACTTAGTTTAAATGGTGAACTTTGCGTTGAAATTAAATTATAAAGTGATCCGTAAGAGTGTGGCAATGATAGGATGCTAATGTGGATCAGTTGGATTGTATTTTACAGATAAGTTATAGCGTAGTATTATTTCTTTGTTTGTTTTTTTAATGACAACGCCGCTGGCCGCATTGTAGTTACGGTGCATGCTGCGAATTTCTATTTAGCTGTGTTTGTTTTCTATGTAGTGATATTGGATACGAGTCATTAAACTACATAAATCCATCTACGAGTTATTATTAAATATCCACAGGTTGTAACAGGTAAAACTAAAAGGATCACGAAAATACCGCAGGAGAGGGGTTGCCGCTAGTCTGGGCCGACATCTACAAGGGCAACCACTCGTTTCCACGCCTCCTGGAATGTCTGATCTTTCTGAGGGAGCTCAGTGCAATATCGACAAGCTGAATGATTGTTTTCAAAAATATGGTATTGAAATTTGCCAGCAACAATGTAGTAACAAATATCCAAACCATATCGGCTTTGTTGACGCCTCGTATGTTTGATAGGTATTTTCATTCGACCAGCAAGTGCTTCATCAGACCATATAATGTTATTTCCAAAATTGTTAGTAGCAGAACATTTACGGGGATACCATTGACAAAATCGCCTTCTTTTTTAAAAATCGTCGGGAAACAAACTATATATAATTTTATTTTTATAGGGTCAATATTTATTACGCTTCAATATTCTTGAAGCTGCTGATTTAGAAACACCCATTTCCCTTTCAATTTTCCTACATGATGTTCTTGGGTTTGTTTCCACACATGCTATGGTTGAAACAGTAGTTTGCTCTTAATTAAAAACTGCATACTGTTTCGTTTTAGGTTTTTCAAAGCAGCCAAACTGTTGTAAATTACTATCTATCCTTTTAAACATGTTAATATTAGGTTGCTGTCTTTCAGGGTATCTGTATTATTTACAAACGACATAGTAATATTATTTGCTATTAGTTACACAATTACCTGTTAAAATATAAAGTTTTTACTGATAGAGGAATTCTCGCAGACTCAATAAATGCAACTAGCATATCGTATTTTTCGTAATTTTCAAATTTTGCTATTTAGTAACAGACCGAAGGTTCACTTACAAACTAACAATACAATTTATTGCATGTGCAATAGATATGATTGAAGCTCGTTGACGTTTGTTATACAAACAAATGTCGTTTTTTGTTTACCTTTTGTTTCGCGGCCAACTATTTATTAGCAATATAATAAGTTATTTTATTATACCAAAAATATGGAATAAATCGGCCATTTGAAAAAATAATTATACCAAACTATATATTTTTGAAAAGCTGTCAAAAAGACCTTTTAAATAAAGTGACAACCAATAGTGGTTTTCATTTAAAAAAAATGCAAGTTTATATTATAACCTCAAAAGTATTACAAATATTAAATATTTGCGTAGGCCACTGTATTCTACGTAAAAAACCGTATAAAAAACTATTACAGTATTTTTGGATATTTTTGCAACCAAACGAGTTATACGAATTAATAGAATTGTTAAAAATATCAATTTTTGGCTATAACTCGAAAACAAAAGAAGATCGCTCATTTGTGATTTCACCATTGAATTGATCTCAAAAAGTTGGCACATGACTGCGCACACAGTTTTATTGTATCTTTAATAACAACTAAGTTACCCATTTAATACATCCAATTTGGGACACACTGTACATTATACTTTCAATTTTTTTAAATCTTCCGCCATATTTTCTAAAATTTGCTTGACAATATTTTGTATTTATTTTGAAAAGATTTTCTGGACCCTATAACTGCATTTTTAACACTATTTAAACTTCAAACTGTTTTAATTTTTTTTTACTAAAACTTTTGAATCCTATTTATCTTTTTATAGTTTTTTAAATACTTTTTGTATAAACTGCAAATGTTCTGAAGCGGGCTACTACTACCGCGTTTCTCTAATTTAAAACAAGTATTAACAAGAGTCTTTATTACTCACTGTTAACAAGTCTAATTAACAGTATATGCCTTATTTATAGATGTTTTCAGTCCAATTAACAATGAAGCACTATCACACTAATGAATTTACAAGCACTAATATCTTCTTAAACTAACTCCTTTACCATAGGTCCATTAATAACACTATCACAACTATTATTTATTACACATCTATGTATTTATGTATACTACAAGCTGCATGTACATTAAACACGTGCACTTAACATTTATGTTTACTGTTAAACTTCCAAAAGCTCGACTACTTTTACTTTACAACGATATAATTTATATTAGAAACTTACATTCATAAGCGGTCTTATATATACCCTGAATTAAAGATAAGACTCATTCTCTAGTAATTTCTAGAAGAATTCTCGAATTCTGAAGAATATGCAGTGCCTCTGTTGTTTGTATGTTTGACGGGTTGCCTAATAGTGGATCGCAACAGTTCAATTAACTTTTTTTCTGGGCATTCCCATTGATATTTAATTTTCTAATAATTAATCTCCTATCAAATTTGAATCTATTAATGTATTAGTTTCTTACACTTTATATTTTCGGTAATTTTATTTTCTAAACACCACGGATTTTTGTGGACTAATGTAGAATTTCTTGTGCTCCATGTTAATAGTATGATTTCTTGCTACGTGTTTGGGATGTTAGGCAATATAGTCTACAGGCTATATTATGTGTATAAGTGTGAGAAGCGGCTGCCTTTTGTTGTCCTATCATATTAGATTAAGAAAGGATGTGCAGTTCAGCTTGTTTATCCAAAGCGTAGTTCCGCACGTCATCATGCTTCCCTTTTTTAATGTTGTGGTGGACGATGGATTGTAGTCACCATGTCTGGTTTTCTTTTTTTTGGGTATTTCAATAAAGTTGTGACCAGTTTGTTCAAATGGCTAGGTGATGCAGAGATATGAGGCGATTTTTCGCGACATAAACTAACATACTTAATTATGTGTGTATGTGTTAAACTTGCGTTTTGGCGATAAAATTTACTGGAGGGGAAATTGTACGGCACCATTCTATCAGATAAACGAACATACCCTGATCTGTACCAGGTTATGCTTGTGTATGTTAAACACTTGACTTTTACCGGGTAATTATTCAAAGCGAGGTTAGGAAATTACAATACGTTTTCGCGGTGCCGCACAAGTAAATATTTTTTAAATAATGGCGAGATACTTCAATATACCATACTCAAACAATTCAAGTATGTCGCGAAAAATCGCTATGGTCACATTCTAGTGTCGTTGTTTAATCATTTCAAATAGTTGCTCTTGCATTTAAAAAATTAAAAAGGGTTTACTATTTAATGTTTCGAGCAAGTATTAAACAGATTGCGACCGTTACATTCAGTTTTGAATTGATCTTCTTGCACTTTGTGAACAATAGTAACAATCTAAATACAAAACTAATAAATAAATAATAAACTTTGTGCACACAATTGGGTTTTAGAAAGATTCTTTCAGGACAATTCAGTGATTAGCTGAACGCGCTCACAATTGTGGTGGAATTTGTTGAATGCAGCCCAAATTCTAGTAAATTGTTTGGTTAGAATCGGTCTAAATATTATTCATATATTTTCTTAAAAAATTAATATAAATGCAGCTAAAGCAGGAGTTAAAGGCTTTAACTCAATCGAACATTGGTGAAGATGTATTTAAGAAGTTACTGGAAAATTGTTATTCTACATTATTGAAAAATCAAGAATTACACAGTTAAGTATAATTTGTTAAATTGTAATAAGGATAAAAAGCATTAAAATGGATTTATTTGGTGGGATTGTTAATAAACCGCCTCTATGTTTAGCTCCCAAAGATTGGACGGATGGCAGAATAAGATAGACACTTACGTTGAGTTAAAATTTTGAATAGTTAATGTTTGTAACACTACTACAAACGTCTAGATTATACTTAGCAACTGATTGCACTTGGCATGTGAAACAATCTAAGGTTTCATATGCTAAGAGCAATCAGTTGTTAAATAGAATCTAGTCGTTTTTAGTACTGATACAAACATTTGTTTAAACTCTTAACTGATCGTTTTATAGGTAATTTGTGTGTATCTTATTCTGCCAACAACCAAATCTTTCATTGAAATATAAAATGTGGATTTTATATTACCATAGTATATAGTTGTGGAACTTTTAGTTGTGGTTCTTGAAATTTTATACAAGATCTTAAAATTAGTTACGAGATAGTAATTTTGGTGCAATACAAAATTAATCAGGTAGAGATTTTTATTTTAAAATAATGACAAAATGTATTTATCTGATAAGTAGTATAACTAAAGGAACTATTACAAATATTGTTCCATCATAATAGACGATACAACAATATTTTGAACAAGTTCGTGTGTGCGACAAAATACTACCCCCAGCATCCTTTTGTGACGTAGGTACCAGTGAATGATACGGACATCCGAGTAGTGCGGTCGTAAACAAAACGTGGCCTTCAGCGTGGAGTGCTACCATTGCATGCACCGTAATTTCATCACATCAAGAATAACAAAGGTTAGTACTTGGTGCTCACTGATTATTTATTTGATTTATAATGGTCAATTTGTTGATATGTACTAACTTTAACTATATAATTAAACCTTTGTCCAGTCCTTGACTGGTGGTCCTTTTAGCCTCCTTAATCAATCAAACCATTTGAACCTTCAATCATGAATCCTTTGTCCAGTCTTACAGAAATACATCCATACATTTAACAAACCCGAAATTTCCTTATAATGGTGAATTTCCCGGGTAAACGACAATATTTGATTTTAATAATTTTGTCTGTTTTTAAAGCTTCTACATCATTGCATGTGGTCAAGTTTTTGGGTATGTATAAAAATTCAAACACTTTAACACTCCTATACAATTTAATTAATTAGTTTTTACATGTATCCCATCTGAGCGATTAATCAAACTACAAAACAAGTTGTATTGTTGATTTGCAATTTCTTAAAGTCTTTCTGTCCTATTCAGGTCAAGATTACTCACGTAATGGGAAACATCTTCACTTCTACCTTTAATTAACAACATGTCAATCAACGTTTCTAGGTTCTATTGTTAATCCTTTTAACTAAATCTGACATATTTTGAATGTAGTCATTTAGGTATAAGTTCAGTTTACTTCGAAGATTCGGATTTGAATGCCCTTTGGCCAGGATGTTCCTTTAGTGTGTATAAGTCGATATCAAAAGGAATTAGAGGCAGTTCGATGTCCAAACCGCCATGGCGGGTGCCCAAACCATAAAGACATATTTTGTTTTCATAAAATGATCAAATTTTCAACATTTTGGCGCCAAAGTTATGGTTACCGAAGATTTTGCGAGTCAGATGAGTTCCCGCCATGCATCACGCCCGGCGGGTACCAAACCCCGTCAAAATTAAATTTTACAAAAAAAAAAAAATTAATTTTCTCCGTTCGGAAGCGTGGAAACATGCATTTTTCAAAAATTAGAATTGTGGCACTCTTAGATTTCCTCATATTATATTGGTGAGTTTTCCTTTTCGAAGTTGTAAAAGTGTTTGTAGCTGTCAAAACAAACAGTAGTTTGTTATCTTCTCACAATTTACATTTTAGCTCCTCTTTCGAAGCGAACTTATGGGTAAGCGGAAAATTCAACATACGTACTACGTGTTAGCGAGATTCGTTTCTTATAAGGGCCGCGAAGCGGCCAGGTTAGACGTAAACGAAGTGAGATATAACTGATGTTCGAACCATAGACTTCGGTTAGTTGTCGTGTCGAATTTTCGTTGTGTAGAATTTTACTTGAATAACTCTCTAGTTTTGAATTTTCTATGATTAAAGAGGATTTTGTACGACGACGTCATTGAGGTAAGAACGATTTTACTTTTACTTTTTAATCGCGTTATTTTTAGCGAGTTACACTTATCATTTCAAATTATTTCATATCAACTTAGAACTCTTAAACTAGACGTTAAGAAAAATATTCTGATTGAATTCAATCTTTGGTCTGTTGCTTGTAATAATTTCACAGGCAAAATGTCAGTGGCACAACAATCAAGGAATAATCGCCCAATAATTCTTCGTGACATTTTTCAACTGGGGTGGCCTGAGCTAATTCAGTTACTGCAAGATTGGAAAGCTATTGGTATAGAAGGCGAATATCTGTGTCCAGAAGAAAGATGCCGTGGAAAATTGCATCTTCGAGCAACTGATAGTGTGAGTTACATTGACAAGTATTTGTGGAGGTGCAATAATAAATACAAAGTTAACAAGAAGACAGTTACATGTAATAAAACAGTTTCGATCAGAACTGGCACATTTTTTGACAAATCACACTTGTCTATAATGCAAATCTTGGCATTTGTGCGCTTATGGATGAAGCATGTGGAGATTGGAACAATTCAAGAAGAGTGTGAGATTGAAAGTAAAGCCACGGCAACTGACTGGAATAGCTTTTGCAGGGAAGTAGTCATCGATTCCTGCTTTCATCAGAGTACGCCATCGGTAAGAAACACGATCACTATTTCATTTTAAATTACACAACATTCTGCTTATTCAGTGGCGTAGCTTATGCACATATGTATTAGCATAATGATGAGTGTTCAATGAAACCGAATTCCAGGCGTCTTTTTGATTACAGGTGGTATTGGAAAAATCGTTGAAATTGACGAGAGCAAATTCGGAAAACGAAAATATTATCGTGGCCATCTAGTAGATGGTCAGTGGGTGTTTGGTGGCGTCGACAGAGAGAGTGGAAACTTCTTTTTGGTACCAGTTGAGAAGAGAGACAGCAAGACGTTGATTCCTCTTATCGAAAAGTGGATATTGCCCAGAACCACCATTATCAGTGACTGTTGGAAGCCATATGACATTCTTAAGGATTTGGACTATGAACATCTGAGGGTCAACCACTCGTTGACCTTCAAAGATCCGGAGACGGGGGCTCATACCAACACCATCGAGGGTCTTTGGAGACATGCTAAGCATCGTGTTCCCGAGTACAGACGGGTAAAGTCATTTTTCCTAGGTTACTTGGCTCGTTTTATGTTCATATCGCGATGTAAGCGTCAAAATTTGGACCCAACTGTTGAGTTTATGAGAGCTGCTGGACGTTTGTACAATCCAACTCACCCAAGGGAAGATGAAGACGAGGGTGAATATGATGTAGATACAGAACTTGATAATGAGGATGATATATTTGTGTAAATACAAGCGTCCAACAATTTCGAAGAAATTTTCTAAGATTCTAATACTGTATTAATTTTGAATATAGAATGGATTTTCTTTAATTAAAAAATTAGTAGAAATTTTTCTACGCAGCGGTAATAATAATAGTTGTAACGCCATAGTTTTGGTGACGTTCTTAAATTCATTTTGTGTTTGACTCATTGTTAACACGTATTAAAGTTAATGAAATAAAATAAAGTGACTTTGTAAAATAAAACAGAAATTAATAATCTGTACATGCTTATCTCTATATACTATACACTTAATGTTACAGTAAATTTGAAATTTTAGACATAAGTAGGCTTATTTATGAAATTTTATTTTGGAAATCTCAGAGTGCCACAATTCTTATTTTTGAAAAATGCATGTTTTCACGCTTCCGAACGGAGAAAATTAATTTTTATTTTTTTTTTGTAAAATTTAATTTTTACGGGGTTTGGTACCCGCCGGGCGGGATGCATGGCGGGAACTCATCTGACTCGCAAAATCTTCGGTAACCATAACTTTGGCGCCAAAATGTTGAAAATTTGATCATTTTTTATGAAAAACAAAAATATGTCTTTTGCGGGTTTGGGCACCCGCCATGGCGGTTTGGACATCGAACTGCCTCTAATTCCTTTTGATATCGACTTATACACACTAGAGGAACATTCTGGCCAAAGGGCATTCAAATCCGAATCTTCGAAGTAAACTGAACTTGTTCCGTCATTTATATACAAAAGATATATACATAAATACTTCATATTTTAAATTGGCACAGACTTTATGGCGTTCTGTCGCCAGTGAACCTTGCACATTTGCAACAGGTATATTTTTAAACAAGTTTTATCTCGTTGCTACCATAAGGTGGTTTATTACTCATCCGTACATTAGGATTATACGTTGTTATTCTTGCTTTCTATTGCATTTTTATACTTAGAGCTCTATTTATAACTTTGGGTTGAACATTTTGTATCCCTTTTCTAGTACTAGAAACCACTATATTTTAGTTCGCATTTTAGTAAACAAGTAAATATTTAAAGGTTTCAACTCCCGTATGTTTTTATACCAAGCGATTAATTATTTTTCACATCACATCATTTTAATCATTAACGCTGGTGCCTAAGAAAAGTGATGTTCTATCGCTTAATCTTTCAAAAACACGTCTTTTTGAAATAAACGATCTTGCTATCGTTATTCAGAATGATCCAACCAGGATGGCTCTATTTAAAATTCAAGCGAAATCCATATCGCAACTAACGACATTAATAAAATTCTTATAGATATTTTATGCTTGCGTACTATTGAAAACGAACAACAAGATTACAACCACAACTTCAAGTGGCTGAAATTAAACAAGAAAAGTAAAATGGATTCGGCGCGAAATTAGAGCCGCTGAGCTTACCCACTATTGATAGAGATTTCAAACATTTTTCAGCGTACATTGACTTATTTGACAGTCTTGTACATAATAATCCTTCCCCCTGGCATTGAAAAATTGAATTATCTTTCAAATTCAACTTCCGGAGAATCAAAGCGTTTAATATCAGCTATCCCACTTTCAAGTACTAATTATAATATTGCTTACGAGGCACTTAAAAATCGCTATGCTAATCCACGTTTGTTAGCAACATTGCACTGGAAATCCATTAAGGATTTTCGTTCTCTCAAGTCTGAGGACCCTAAGAAACTCCGGGCACTTATTGATAGTTTTTCTGAAAATTCAGCAGTCCTCAATAACTTAAAATTTCCCATTGACCAGTGGAATTTCATTTTAGTCTACTTACTTTTGGAAAAACTCGACCCTTATACACGTAAACGATTTGAACTACAATCAGACTCCAAGAAAGTCTCTGATTTTGAAGACTTGAAAAATTTTTTAGGCGACATATTCTTCAATTGCCCCACTTTTATTCTTTAACAGTCTGTACTTCTACGACCAAATTAGCGCCTCAAAAATCGTCTACATTTTCATATAAACCGAGGGTTTCTGCAAATGTTGTATCAGTACATACAGCAAATAACCCAAGTGTTAATAGAAATGCATATTCAAACAAGTGTCCTTCGTAAGGGCAATCATTTAATTTATTTTGTCAGTCATCTTTAAATAAGAATTTGGCTGATCGTTTCAATATTGCGAAGCAATTACAGTTATACATCAATTGCTTGCATACTAATCATGCGTTCATGCAATGCAAATCAAAACATACATGTCAAGATTGTGGTAAACTTCATCACACACTACTTCATTTTGAAGCGCAAGCTACTTCTAGCCATTCATCTGATCCAGATACGCAAATCGATAAAAATAAAAACTCAAACAGGATGCAACCGGCATCTCCTGTTCCTGTAAATGCCTTATCTTCGCAGATAAACTTTGATCTTGGATTAACTGTTTTGTTATCCACTGCTGCTGTGGAAGTCCAAGATAGTTGTAATTTTAAACCGGTGCGTTGTCTGTTGGTTCTCGGATCCCAAGCGAGCTTCATTCGTGATGATTGTATGCGCAAATTTGGACTTCCATGAAAATGCTCACAAGTTCCAATTTTTGGCTTGGGTCAAGCTACCTCGGCTATAAATCGCGGCTTCGCTAGCTGCACAATATGGTCAATTTCTGATCCAGAAAACTCTTTAGAAGTCACAACATTTATTCTGTCCTTTATTTCGAGTAACCTTCCTAGTTTTGAAGTTGCCAACCAATGGAAACATCTGAAGGGTTTGCATTTGGCAGACCCGAACTGGTACAAACCTGCGGCAATTGATTTTTTTATTGGGACTGACGTGTATCCTTTATTATAAATTGCGGTGTTATTCAAGGTAAAGTCCTTCAACCCGCTGCGAATAATACTATTTTCAGTTGGGCTGTCATAGGTCCTACTAGAAGCTTGCAGCCTCATGCTGTTCAAGCATTTTTCACTTCGATGAAAAATCTTGTTGACCAAACTCTCTGTCGTTTTTGGGAAGTAGAAAATCTTCCAACAAAGCCTTAAACCTCACCTGAAGAACAAAAGGCAGTTAACATTTTTAAGAATACATTTTCTCGAGACCCTACTGGCCGTTTTACGGTATCGCTACCTTTCAATGAAGATCTACCTACATTCATTGGTTCGTTTGACATTACTCAAAGAAGATTCCTTTTGTTAGAGCTTAAACTAAATACTCAATTTGAGTTACACATGCAGTATTATAATTTTATGCGGGACTATCTAGATTCTGGTCATATGACATTCTTAAAATCGGCACCTGTCGGAAACTATCATTATTTCATACCACAGCATGCTGTTTTTAAGGATGAAGGTCTACAAGAAAAATTCGTGTTGTTTTTGATGCCTCAGCTAAGTCTAAAAACGATCTTTCACTTAATGATACTCAACTTGCTATACCCAGTCTCCAGAACAATATTTCGGCAATTTTATTTAAATTTCGTATTCATCCTATTGTACAGTATTGCCCGAAATAAACAGTACTGAAATTGTAATTGTTTTGTATATTTAAAAAATACATATTATTGACACTTTATTATATGTTCTAAATGTGCACCTCCTCGTTCGAGACAGACTTCATAACGATGTTCTAAGTTTCTGGTCATGTTATTGAATAAGGGTTGTTTCAGGGCTGCAAAGAAGACTCTAACGGCATCCTTTAATTCATCGATGGTTTATGGTGCCCGTTTGAAAACGGCATTTTTAGCCATGCCCCAAATGTATGCGTCTGGAGGTGTGAGGTCTGGAGAATGTGAAGGATAAGGGAAATCAGTAAATCGTGATATGAATTTGCTTGGAAAATGTTCTTGAAGAAATTGACATTGCGGCAGCAGTATGGCAAGTTGCCCCGTCCTGCTGAAAAAATTGGTTTCGAAATGCCAAGTTACGTGCACGACAGAATTGACGTAGATCAGGGATAAATCGTGTTAAAATTTGTCTGTACCTCTGTTGATTAAGTGTGACTTGCCTACCATTCTCTTCGATAAAGTACGGACCAATGATTCCGTGTCCGGAAACAGCACACCAGACACTCACTTTTTCACTATGTAAAGGAACCTCTTGAACCTCATCGGGTCTGGCAAAGCCCAGAAATCGATTTGTGCGACGATTCACATAGCCTGACAAGTGAAAATGTGCTTCGTCTGAAAACCAAACATTTTTCAAAAATTCAGGATTTTCATACTGTAACGCGAGAATTCTGGCGCAATATTCCACTCTACTGCGATAATCCCGAGGATGTAGTTGTTGATGTACCTGAATCACATACGAAAATGTACCCAGCTCCTTCAGGATTCTTTGAAAGGAAGTTCTTTTAAATCAAGTTGTAACGCTGTCCTTGCCTGGCTGACTTTCGGATTTTCTAAGATTTGCTCAAAAACACGTTCGTGGTTATTGTTGTTGTTAACTGTCCTGGGACGCCCGAGTTTCCTTTTCGTTGGCACAATACACTACCTGTATTTCTAAATTTTCAATAACCTTCAAAATTACAGCATTACTTGGAGAACGTTTATTAAACCTTTGTGTGAATTGATCAGACACGTATAGCAAACTTGCACCATTACGTCGGCCGATTCCGTATGAACGAAAATAATGCTCTACCAGAAACACTTTCTCCTCTGTACTTAACACCATTTTTAACAATTAGGCCCTACTAATTACTTGTTTGAGGTTTACTTGACAGGTCTATACTAGCTAACTTGAGTGTGACAGCGCACGCATAAAAACACCGCCAACTTAGTTTCAGTACTGTTTATTTCGGGCAATACTGTATTTATATGTGACGTTCGCCAAATGTATTGTCAGATTTTGCTAAGAGAAAAACAGCATAAATTTCAGTAAATTTTGTGGCGTTTCTCTCCTGAGGAATCCATTCAAAGTTATCAATTAAATATGGTTATCTACGCTGTAAAGTCAATGCCCTATTTAGCAATCCAAACCCTTCAGCAATTAGCTATTGACGAAAATGAAGGTTTCCATTAGCAGCTGAAGCTATACGGTCAAACCTATACATCAATGATTTTGCCTGTGGCGGTGAGTCAGTATCAGCATCCTTGAATATTCTTAATCAACCTATCAAGCTTTTGAAATCTGCCGAGTCGCAAGTGGAGCTCAAATTCTGCTTTTGTCTTGGAAGGCATTCCTCCTGATTTTTGTCAGTCCAATTCGTTTAATTTTAATTCTGACTAGTCTTCTATCAAGAAGTTAGACCTTCAATGGTCTTCTGTCGAAGACGTTTTTTCATATCGGGTGGAGCCATTAGACCCAATTTGCACGAAGCGCAATATACTTTCTCAAGTTGCCAGAATTTATGACCCTTTAGGATTCTGAGCTCACTTAACTCTAATCCAATACTTGTGGATGTTAGGCTTGGATTGGGCTGAGAATCCGCCAGCTGATGTTTCATCTCAATGGCGACAATATCAAAAAGAACTGCCTCTGTTGTCGTCTCTAAAAATACCTCGTTGTTGTCCCCTTCCGGTCGCTACATTTGTCAACCACATGGCTTTTGCGATGCCAGTGAGGTGGAGTATGCAGCAGTTGTGTATTTTTGTTTTCACTCTCCATCCAGCGAAGAGGTGACTGTTCAATTCATAGAAGCCAAAACTAAGGTCGCCCCTATTAAGCGCATCTCAATTCCACTTTGGAATTATGTGCCACCGTTTATTATCTAATTTATTTTCGTTTATTATTGAGTCTTATCACAATTTAATTGATATCTCTGACATCTTGGCATGGAGTGACTCCACTATAGCTCTTACCTGAATACTTTCTCCGCCATTTCATTGGAAGACATTTGTTGCCAATAGGGTCAGACACATTCAAGAAGTTATTGCACCAAGCCGACGGTTTTATGTTAATCTTGTAGCAATCCAGCAGACCCTTCCTCTAGAGGATTGCTACCAAGTGTGATTCTTTCATGTTCGCTTTCGTGGGTGGGGCGTGACTGGTTCCGACATCTTAATGAATCATGGCCGCCCCAACCTGCCGTTTCTGCCTCTGCAGCGGCAATAATTTCAGAAAAGAAAATGTTAACCTTTATTGTTCAAACAGAATCCATCATTGTCGATTCTTTGTTAATTCGTTTTTCTTCTTTGCTTATAATTCAACACATTTTGGCTTATATTTTTCGATTTTTCAAATTTAAAGCACAGCGTTCAACCAGAGCATTACAGAACTTGAACTACACCATGCCCTAATGGTTATTGTCAGGCACGTTCAAGCTGCCACTTTCTCTAAAGAAATAGATGTGCTCAAGGCCCATGCTAAATTACCCAAGGTCTTCCGAAAGCTGTCGCCATTTCCTGATTTGCAAACTACTTTGAGGGTGGGCGGGTGTTTAAAACATTCATCGCTCCCATATCCTGAAAAATTTCCTGCATTACTACCGCGCAAGCATAGGTTAACCGAACTCATTGTTTATTTTATGCATGAAAAATACTATCATCCCGGTGTCAACACAACAGTTTACCTCATTCAAGAAACAGAATTTTTGGATTGTATCTATCAAAACCGCCATTCGGAGTTATTTGTTTTCTTGCTAGAAATGTTTTCGTACCAAGCCAGCCCTGATAAACCCTCCCATGGGAAACTTATCTGCGGCACGAATCAACCAAGTAAAGGCATTCAGCATTGTTGGAGTTGATTTTACTGGCCCCATTTCTATAAGCACAAGTCGTCTCAGAGGGGCCCAAATTCTTAAGGCCTATATTTGCATTTTTGTCTGTTTTACGACCAAGGTAGCACATATCGAGCTCGTCTCAGATCTTTCAAAGAACGCGTTTCTTGCAGCTTTGCCACGTTTTATAGCTTGCCGAGGAAGATGTTCACAAATTTTTAGCGATTGTGGCACGAAATTTGTAGGCGCCAATCGACAACTTGCCAATTATGTGCAAGATGCAACCACGAACAAAAATATAATTTGGTCATTTAACCCTCCTAGTACTCCTCACTTCGGCAGTTTGTGGGAGAGCGGAGTCAAATCAATTAAAACACACTTAGCCTGAGTAATCGGCAACCAAATCCTCACCTGAGAAACTTTATAAATTTTAACTCAAATTGAGTCCTACTAAATTCGCGACCACTCTGCCCTTTGAATTCCGGCCCCATAACGATTTTCGGTCTTTAACTTCCGGTCATTTTTTAATCACGGAGCCTCTTTCTGCAGCTCCAGATGAAGATTTTTTTCAGGTTACCTTACCTCTAAAAAGTAGGTGGAGATTACTTCAAAAACTCCATTGAGATTTTTGGACTCGTTGGAGTCACAAGTATTTAGACACCGTTCAACAACGGGCAAAATGACACCACACAAATGATGTTCAGCCCATTGTAAAGGACACCTTAGTCCTCATTAAAGATGAGATACTTCCTCCCTTGCAATGGAAGCTAGGCCGCATTGTAAAGACCTTTCCAGGTTCTGATGGTATGGTGCGAGTTGCAGAAGTTAAAACTTCCAAGGGTACATTTAACCCTGGTAAAGTTGGCACCATTGCCATTAGTATAACGAGTTGTTATTCATTTTTCTTATTTTTACATTATGTATACATTTAGTTTTCTTTTGTTTGTTTTATTGTCGTTTATTGCAGTTATACTACCGCCACACTTATATTCTAGGTCAAATCCCTTGCAATTTCCTTATCTCATCCATTTCCTTTCCTAAATTGTTACACATATAAATGTGATAGAAAAGCTGCAACGGCGCTTCTTAAAATATTTAGCATTCAAGGAGGACTCTGTCTATCCCTGCATACGTATTGACAACAGAATTCTGCTTAATAGATTTTCTTTAACCAGTTTAAAATCTCGGTGTGATACTAGTGGTGCTGTGTTTGTATATAAATTGATGAATAACACAATTGATTCTCCAAATTTATTAGTTTGCTTCAATTTTCAAAGGTGCCTTCATTAATGTTCTACAACACCCAAAACTAATGCTCTAAAGTTTTCTTCTATATACATGATGTGCTCAACACTTAATACATTTTGTAGAGACTTTGATATATTTAATGATAATTGCATTTTAAAGATATTTTACTGTGCCCAGATGTCTATGTAAATATGATTGAGAAGGTACAACGTCACTTTCTTAAATATCTAGCATACAAGGAGGACTCAGTTTATCCGTGTATAGGTTACGACCATAACCTACTTTTACGCAGATTCTCTGTAACTAGACTTAAATCGCGACGTGATTGAAGTGTTGTGGTATTTCTCTATAAAGTAGTTAGTAACTTAATAGACACTCCCTATTTATTATATGTTGTAAATTTCCGAGTGCCTACATCTACCAGGGGCCACGGTATGTTCTATTTAAACACTCCCAAGAACCAATGTGCTTAAGTTTTCCCCTCTGCACTTTTTGTTCACATTTCAACAAATGTAAATCCCTTGACATTTTCCATGTTTCTTTGTCACACATTAAATCGTGCACAGATTAACCAATTATTTGGTGTTCTTTGCCTATCCATCATCTGCCCTTCCGTGTGTTTTGACTGTTTTCTTTCAGGTTATGTTTTACTGTTTTTGTTTTTTCTTGTTTAATTTTATATTTATTATTGTATTTACTTATTTGACATAATTTTTTTTTAAATTTTGTATTAATGTTTTTGATTTGGTGCCTACATTGTAATTGGGTTTAACCTGTTAAGTAGTTATAAAATAAATAAATAAATTTATAAAGATATATCTAGTTGTTATGTCATCTCCAGCATTATAAATCTGGCTTCATATATATCTTAGTTGAATTTGCCTATTTTGTAATTGGGTATTCCTGTAAAATAGTGTAAATAAATAAATTCATCGAATTTGGTGGGCGGTATGTTCCGTCATAATAGACAATGCAACAATATTTTGAACAAGTTCGTGTGTACGAGAAAATACTACTCCCAGCATCACTTTGTGACAGACCAGTGAATGATATGGTTGTCTTAGTAGTGCGGTTGTAAACAAAATGCGGCCTTCAGCGTGGAGTGCTACCACCGTGTGCACCGTAATTTCATCACATCAACAATAACAAAGGTTAGTACTTGGTGCACATTGATTGTTTATTTGATTTATAATGGTCAATTTGTTGATATGTACTAACTTTTACTATATAATTAAACCTTTGTCCAGTCCTTCACTAGTGGTCCTTTTAGCCTCCTTAATGTCAAACCAAATATGTAAATATAATTATTGCTATCGCAAAATAGAAAGCATGATGCAATTTGTAAAGGTACTCGAAATAATTCAACGTTTTGTAGTACCTGACAAATGCGCCAATATTATTCTACATTTTTGAAAATCCTAACATTTATGACAAATGTTACACTGAACCTAAATTTGTATATAACAAACCAGGTTTCGCTAAACTATTAGTTAAGCACTAATAAGTTTAAACACTACAAGATACCAACGATTATAGTATCTAATCAATTTTTTTAAGCTGTGATTAAATTAGAACATGTTCACTATGTACTTTGCCAAACTTATGTATGGATTTTTATGAATATTTTTGACGTTTTGTCGACTTCAACTGAGAAGATAGCATTATTATTTAATCATGCTGACATTATAGACCTTAAATAATTTTTAATCATCTTTTATTTTGAAAACTTTTGTGATTACGAGAATTGTAATTACCAGTGTCTGAAGCATTAACTTTTTGGAATTGCCCAGAAAGAGCGGAACAAACGTAAGAAACTCAAAATGCGGCGACAACTACAGTTGTGCAGGAGTGGGTTCCTACAGCAATAAATGGCAGAAAATCAAATAAAATTGAGTTATGAACAAAATTTTACCTAGGTGCGATTTCAAGTTAAGTTATTACTAGCACCTACCCTTTCATAAAAAACAACCAACACTTTTTAGAAAAATCAAACATAAAAATTGAAAATACACACAAAATGGTAAGTTTTGAGGTAGTAAATCTCTTCACAAATGTCACTATAAACAAAACGCTCAATATTATAAAAAACAAACTAGAAAAAGATGTCAACCTTAAGGAAAGAACAAAACTAAGTATATCATCGATTATGGAATTACTTGGTTTATGCGTCAATACCACATATTTTCAAATAAGTGATCAATTCTACAAACAAAGCTTTGGAATGGCAATGGGAAGTCCACTATCACCAATCTTTAGTAATATATTCATGGAGGAATTCGAAAAAGATGTAATATTCACACAAGAATTGAAACCACTAATCTGGTGGAGATACGTAGATGATGTCTATGCTATTTGGCCTCATAAAACAGAACTAATTAAAAATTTTGTAGAGTGCATTAACAAAATAGAACCAACTATTAAATTCACATATGAATTGAACAACATGGAAAACTTCCGTTTTTAGATATTCTAGTTAGCAAAAATGATACAACAATTAATACATCGGTATACAGAAAACCAACGCACACATATACTTAAACTTCGATTCAAACCACCCACAATATGTCAAACGAAGAATTATCAAAAGCACGTATGATAGAGCAAAATAAATATCATCAAACGAAGAAATTTTAAAGAAAGAGAAAGACCTAATCAAATGTACACTAATAGAAAACAAATATCCTAAAAGAATAATAGAAAAAGAAATGAATAAAAACTCTAAAAATAAAGAAAAAGAAAACAAAAACAACGATACACACCAAAAAATGCCCTCAATACCATACATAAAAGGATTCTCTGAAAAAATCCAAAGAATAGGAAACAAATTTAGAATTAAAACAGTATTTAGAACCAACAATACACTAAGAGCACAATTAACAAAAACAAAACCCAAAACGCAATACAAAGTTCAAAAAACTGCATCTACAAAATACCGTGCGAATGTAACAAGTTTTATATAGGGGAAAGTTCCAGACCATTTGAAGTTCGATTAAAAGAACATAAATCATATATAAAAAATAGAAAATTTGAAAAATCCATGATTTGCCAACATGCATGGGACTCCAGTCATAAAATAAAATGGGAGGATGCAAAAAATTATCGACAGAAGAAAACCACCAAAAACGCAAAATCAAAGAAGCTGCTTATATAACCCTACATAAAAATAACTGCGTTGCAAACGAATCCGTAACTTTCAGTAAACAATGGATTCCATTACTAAAAGAAATAACAAATGAAAATCAAATGCCCACAATATCTAGGTAGCATTGCAAGTTTTTCCTGGGTTTTCCTTGCGATATTAACATGAAATACAGCCTACATACATGATTT
This sequence comes from Platerodrilus igneus, assembly GCA_036346225.1. Taxonomy (NCBI): domain Eukaryota; kingdom Metazoa; phylum Arthropoda; class Insecta; order Coleoptera; family Lycidae; genus Platerodrilus; species Platerodrilus igneus. Next base: position 1,135,979 of record JARFIW010000624.1, on the reverse strand, counting down.
CTATTTATACATACAATAACTAATTACATAATAAGCATATCAACAACCCCTGTAAAATAGCATTGGTATAACCCGCAATAGAGTTACCTCAAAACCATATACAATTTCCGTTGAACAGTATTGGTATCTGACAAGTGTAAACCCGTCTTAGGATCACCTCAGAACCATATACAATCTTCATAGAACAACATTGGTATCTGACAAGTGTAATCCCGCCATAGGGTCGCCTCAGAACCATGTTAGAATCTACCAAAGAGGTAGCCTAAATAGTAATGATTTCCCCCCTCAAAATAAATATAAAAAACGACTGCTTAAGCCATACGATAATGCAACCGCACACTTCTTTAATACCATCCTCTCAATTGTATACGTAGAAACATGTTAAAAAATGTTTTCCAATCCACAAATTATTGAATTTATATAAAATTCACCAATAAAAATTAATCAGCTGATTTCATGTTAAGCGTATTGGCTACCTAAAAAAAGTCAGTCCCCAGGCCGTAACACAAATTGAAGGCAATCATTCTTTTAAACTTTAAAAATTTTTGCTTAGTGTACTCAAACCAAATATTTTGAACATCAATAAATCAAAGTCACCTTCAATTTATGTCATAAATGTCAAACTTGAAGTTTTTATTATTTTGACAACGATCCTAGGTCATGGATCGAAACGTAAATAAAGATGATTTTAAAAACTAAGTGGTTTAATTCCCAAAAAAGATTAAGAAGAATGCTTAACAAACCACAACAAACATACAGGGAGTATTTATCCTGTTAGGTTTTCTATCCGCCAAAGTTTAAAGGGCGCCAACTGCGTTGTGTTTGATAGGATTTCCTCTGGACGACGGGTAACCCAGGGAATTTTTAATTACGGGGTATTCTGTTGGTGAAATGGACTTCCTTACAATAGGTCGCCTGTATGTTTGAATAAATAAAACAAATATCAACTCACCTTGCTTAAATCCATTCTAAAATAATATTATTTGTGCATATTCGTGAACAAATAGGTATAAAACAATTTTAAATGTATTTACATTAATATGATAGTGACCTAGAGATATTTCTATAACAAAATACGTATAAAACTATGGGAAAATTGCACGGACAGTTCATCTGCAATTCCTCATACTTGGATCCTTAACTAGAATAATAATTTACAATTCGCCTCCACTTTACCATCAACGTCAACCATGTGGACCCTAATTTATTATTCCGTAATTAACAGGGGTGTTTACAACATTTGTTTGTATTGATAACTTGTAAGTAATTGAATTATTTAGTTCTGGTGGCTGTCTAGAGGTGTCCCTCACTTTCTCTGCATCAGAGGGTATGCCATTAATATACTTAAGACGTGAAGTAAGTATGGCTGTCATGGTCTCCTTTTGTTAACAAGTAACTGTGATATAAATGTATACATTGTACTGTATAATGATGTATGGTTGGCAATTTAACCTCTGTGGGTTTCATTAATTTATCGTTTATCTAATTCAGTATTATCAGAATTCATGCCTGAAAAAATATCAATACTATTAATAAGTTTTATGTTTTCTATTGCAAGGACAGCTTGACATAAAGCATGGGCACAATATTGTCCTTGCCTTTCCAATGTATAATATCAAGATTGTATTGTTGAAGCGTAATAGCCCAACGACATAATCTACTACTAGGATTTTGTAATGTATTTAACCAAGTTAACGATTGGTGGTCTGTGATCACTGAAATGGATGCATTCATTATAAGGTCTTAATTTCTCGATACTAAATAACACCATCAAACACTTTTCTGTTACAATAATTTTCTTTTATCTGGGGCGAGTGATCTAGGATTGTAACAAATAACTCTTGCATTTCTGTCTATGCTTGAGTTAAAACATCAGAGATATATTCAAAACCTTTTTGCTTGTCTGTTTCTGATATATAACAATATTCTGTTTTTATTGTATCTGACATCTTAATTTTATTGTGTGTAATAAAATGTACATTGTAATTAAATAGAAGCTTCTGGTAAGATGAATCTGTAAAATTAACCCTGTTAAAGTAGACCACCTTTATGTAAATGCCACCAAGCCTAACTATTTCGATCCCTCAAACAATAAAAAGAATTTATTGGCAGGTTACATATACAGAAATAGACACAAACCGCATGACAGAATAATACAAGTAAGCAGTACCTACCGAAAGTCCGGACATTCGTCCAATTATTAGTTTAATGCTGTCGCTTTGTGCTTGAAACTAAAAGCAGGTTTCCCAGAAGTAATAGCTCATGCATCATCTATTCTTCCATCATATTTAGTATTATTGGTTAGTTCTTCTGATGTAGAGAACCTAGGTAATGATATGGCAAGGAAGGGTATATGTTATAGGGAACGGCAGGAATCTGGAAGATACACCTTTACGTTAAAGACACACCATTTGTCTTACTTCTTTTAAAGCAAAGTGGTTGACTTTTGTAAAACGCCCTTTCATCAGTCAACATTTATCATGTCACATTTAAAGCATTATTTTGCACGTGTTTTGTTATTATAAACCAGAATTGCAACTAATTAAATAAATTATTTGCTTAGAAACCATATCATCAAAACAGCATGTAACATGCTTATACAGATATGACTCCACTAACCCATAATGATGAATACGATTGTTTCAAATCTTCTCCGGGCTCTTTTTTTTGATGAATATATGCCTTTTCGAACTAGGTTTGTTATGTGTGAAATTAACGTTCATGACCTTTGAAATTTACATTACCATGTAGATGGAACAGAAAAAAATGCAGCAGCTAGCCTTCCGTTGTGAGGGGTACATTCTAAAAAAACAGGAGCAATTCTTTTTAGGGGTATATAAACTTTGACACTTTTAAACTGTCTGTGCAATAAAATGTTGAGTGCCACCAGGAATTTGGTTTTATCTCGCTAGACGATGGGTGGTCTACAAGATGACTGAAGGATTATTTCTTACCTCGACAAGTTGATGGAACCCTGTGAGCACTTTCTTTCTTCCACTAATTTAAACTAAGCACAAATTAAAAAAAAGGTAGGATCTTCACATAACCTATATTAGACATGAATATCTCAATATTGAACAAAAACTTTATTAAATATTAAGGTTCAATTAATGCAGATTTCTATATACAGATTTTAATGTTATAACACTTACAGTTCAGCCCTCGGTGATAAACTTGCCTCAGGGTTTTCAGTTGGAGTCCGGTGCCCTACATTGCTGAATATTGCTGCTTCCAATGCCAGTGGTGCCCTAGAGAGAAAGGTTAGGTAGTTGGAGAGATAAACGAATACTAGATACACAAGCTATAAGGACACCCTGACAAAATACAACCATTTCAGTTGATTCTCGTTGCTGAAGTGATCATTTTTGGTTTGTAAATCATCTCCATCGCCTCAACAGTTATTCATCGCTCCATGGGATTGGTTCGTTCAAATTGGGTGATGTCCTACAACCAACTGGAATAGAGAACCTACATTTTGATAATGCGTGTTCACATACATTCCCGAGAACGATAAAATCCTGAGAGCATCTTAACGTATTTGTAGTTAATAAATCATTCTACACCGGTAATGTAACTAATAATTTATAACATACACAGTAACAGATTCAGGAAACAAGGAGAATTACTTGAGTATTACTTTTACTTTTATACTAAATACAGTAACTTTAATGAATATAAGAAATGGAAACTAGTTATCCAATAATTGATAATGCATGTTATGAGTTAATTCACCTAACACGCAACATTCTATACCCATATCACTTGTAATGCTTTGAAATAGTCAGTACACAAGAAAACATAGAGCGTAAAACAAACTTGTGCATTTAATTATAATCTGAAACACAAGCAATACTCCTTCAAGGCAGGATAGAACTATTGTTGGGGCTAAACTTATATTGCATATGAAGCAGACTACAAAATCGCTTAATACCTGGGGATACGTCTTTTCAACTTGAGCGTTAAAAGCAAATTGCCCTTCCTCATTTAATGCACATCTCACTTATGCCCTAAAATGCCCCCTCCCTGAATTAAAGAATCTACAACAGAGTAAATGTTAGAAAATTTAATCTCAGAAACACAACACCTTTAATTAACTTTAGCTTGCAACACGGGCACATTAACCTATAACATTATTTTTAAATTCCGTATTTACACTTGCGTTTGGAAACTTAATTCTCTAACAATCATGGAGTTTTAAATTCCATCATTTTCTGCTTTTTTAGAAGAGCCTCTCTTAACTTTAAATTCAAATAACGAAGTCTCACCATTGTTGGCTCCACTTCACGTACTAAATTTATCAACAGCTGCTTTGCCTTCTTTTCTTAACAAAGTATCTTAACCGTAAAGCTCCAAGAGAGTATATTTAAAAACTTGTAATTTATTTATTAAAATATACTCTACAGGACAACCCAAATGGTATATACCGAAAAACAACACATTAATCATACAATCACAACAAAATAGAATAAAATAGTATAAAATAGTTTCTAAATAAGTATTTTGAGATGTGCGGACTATAAATCCATACATTTTCATGGCTTTCTTTGCTGTTACATTAATGCGATTGTTGAACATTAGACATTGGTCAAATATTACGCTCAGGTCCCAAGTTTTCCCTACACTTTCCAACAATGTCCCTTTCATATTATAATTATACTCTATAGGCACTTTTTCCGAGTAAAAGTTAAAACATTACATTTCTTGATGCTGAAATAAAGTTTATTGTTGACGGACCATCTATTTAAATTTACAATGTCATTTTGCAGTCTTTCGCAGTCTTTTTTTATCTGAAATTTTTGCCTATATTTTCAAATCATCTACAAACATTAAACAAGATGATGAAGTAACTACACCAACATGAACATTAGGAATCACAGTGGACCTAAGTTGGAGCTTTGCGGAACACTCGATCTAGCTATGAATGTACTGGAAGAATAACCCTTGACCTGTAACTCTTTGCTCACGATTACGCAAATAAGAGACAAGGATCTGTATAAGATTTGGGCGGAAGCCAAACTCTTCTTCCAACTTTCTAAGAAATAGATTGTGTAGTACTTTGTCAAAGGCTTTAGCAAAATCTGTATAAACGACATCCGCTTGACTGTACTGGTCAATAACGTACGATACAAATTGTGTTATGATCAATGTAAAAAAGCATCACGTACAGGATGTTGCCAAGAGGTTCCTTGCTAGTGATACTCTTCCATAAGATAATCAAGGAGACGATCGTCATCTTGAGCTATATTCAGATAAACAACTACAGTAATAAACTTTATTAAAACGTTTCAGTTCATTGAGTCACACTACTATCGTTCAAAGTCGTCTGCTAGGGTCTATTTAAGTAATGACTTGAACATTGCGAAAATGCATCGCAGGTACAACAACGTTTGTGATAAATCATTGCAAGTTAAGTGAGCATATTTTCAGAAGATTTTTAATGTAAAATTTAATATAGGTTTTGGCACACCATGAACCGATGTGTGTTTTAAGTGCATGGAATTGTCAGAAAAACTGAAAATTGTACAAAATTAAACTATTAAAAATACATTACTATGTGAACAGAAGCTTCATCAAATGAAATATCAAGCTTTTTATACCTTTCTAAAGGATAAGAAACCAAATATTGTTAGTACATCATTTGATTGTCAAAACAAATTGTAATTCCAAAGGTTCCCGATCAATTAGTGTACTACAAACGACAAATTTATTTGTAGAACTTTACAATGGTGAAAGGCAGTTCCAAAGACCCTTTAGTAAACAATGCATTTTCGTATGTGTGGGGCAAATACAAATATTCTAAGGTGTCTGATGAAATATCTTCTTGCATTTACGATTTTTTATTAATAAAGTTGGATTTGTCTGGGGTCTACACTCTACATTGTGTTGCAGATGGTTGTGGGGGTCAAAACATATTGGTTCCATGCCAAAGTGCCTGTTGCTTTAGACAAGATTGAAGTTGTATTTCCTATGGCAGGACATTCTTTCCTGCCACCAAATAGGGTGTCTGCACAAAATGAAATACGTAAAATTGAAATAATGGTGAAACCAAAAGACTATCTTAATATCATAAAACAGCATGCAACAGTGACAAATTAAAGTCACAGGCTGTCATTTGTATGATTGGAAAACTGAGTTGGAGAAAGTCATCAAACCTCCATCCCAGTGACACTTTAAGTTTCTTCCTACGAAACAATTCATTCTAACAAAGTCGAAAAATCACGATGTTGTAATGCAAGGCGAAAAAGCTTATCGGGCAGAGATAGGAAACCCAAAGAGTATAATCAAATGGGGAAAAAAAATTGGAAAGGTATGCTTCAAGAATGTACCTAAAAGCAGGAAAATAAAGGACTAAAAATTACATGACTCAATTCTAATTAAAGACTATGAGTCGCAATACAAAGAAATTGATTTCCTAAAATACTATAAAGATATAATTGGTCAAAATGAATTAATTTTTAAATATTGTGATATTGCATCCTGCCATAGTACTGCAGAAATATCACAGCCCAATAATAGTTTATCATAATGATACTTCATAATAATTGCTTTTTATTATTTTGTTGTTTATAGGTTTTGCTATAAGAAACCATGCAAAAGCTAGCTTTCAGATTTAATTTTGTTGCAAAATCGGCCACATTCACACTTTTGTTGCAAATGGGACTGCATCCATTCTTTGAACTGTTGTCAAAAATTAACCATTTGTTCAAGATTACTAATTTCTTGCTTAAAGTAAAGTCACACAGTATGTAGTACTGCTACAATCTATAAACAAATAATTCTGTTTTCTGTTAAATGTTACAGGTTTTTTGAGTTTCTGTAAATTTGCATAAATTGGATGTGGCCACTTTTGCAGGTAGACGCCTCAATTTAGGTATAAATTTACCAAAAGCGCCAATTCTAATATCCATTTTTTTCTGGTAATTGTAGACAAACACCCCACCCCGCATTAGGATAGAAAATTTGTAGTTCATAGTTTAGTTTATTTATTTATTTAATAAATAATAATTACAATTAAATTACAATTATTACTTAAAGGTATAAAGTCAGCAAAGCTGGTTTTCACAATATACCTGCTGCACAAGTAAAGTTCAGACAATGTTTACTGGCATAAAGCTTGTTCTTGAAAAGACACTTGGCAATGGCTGTTTTAAACCTAGTGACAGAGTCTAAGTTGAGGTTTAAGAAAAGATTTGAATATTTGTTGAAGATTTTGGCACTTCTATATTCAAAAGAACATTCGAAATTTGAACTTTTGTGCTTTGGTATGGTTATGTGGTAGTTATTACGAAGATTTAGATTATGATTAAGCAACCTCAAATGTATCGTACTGTATAAGTAACTAGGCTGTTCTGACTTGTATAAGATGAATAAGAAAACTGCAAAGAAAAGTTCACATTGGGGTCGAAATTTTAATATCTTCAAATCATTGTATATAGGTGTCACATGATCCATATAACTCACATTGTATGAAAATCTCAAACATGAGTTCTGAAGAATTTGCCATTTTGTTCTTCAGATGGACTGTTAAATAATTATAATACACCAAGCTACAATAATTGGCATGGCTTAACACTAGACTTTGACATAGGTTCCATTTTGTATATGATGTCAGCAAAGTTTTGTATCTGTACAGGGACTTGAGCATATAATAACTTGTACTACATACTTTGTTAACATGCTTTCCGAAGGTAACGTTACAATCAAAAATGACACCAAGGTTTTTAGCTGATTCACTAAAGCTCAGTATGTGGTTATTGACCAAGATGTTAGTTGAAGCATTAGATTTAAACACTTCATAGCCATGTGGAGTCGCCACACATAAACAAGTACTTTTCAAAGGATTTAATGTTAACCCATTAGCTACCGACCATTCATGCACTGCACATAAACAAGTGTTGATTTCTTCAATTGCTTGATTGGCGTGGTAAGGATTAGTCGAAATATAAAGTTGTGTGTCATCTGCGTACATGTGGATGCTACAATTTTTTGTAATGATTGCTGGAAGGTCGGCAGTAAAGATGGTAAATAAAAGCGGTCTTTAGATACTTCCTTGCGGAACTCCTTGTTCACTCGCTAGCCTGCTGGAGATAATACCATTGAAGCAGACCTGTTAGCACCTTCCGGACAGATAGCTTTCCATCATGTGTAGTGCTTCGCAGCTCAACCCATATTAAGAAAGTTTAGCTAGCAGTAGCTTGTGATGTATAGTGTCAAAAGCTTTACTGTAGTCCAGAAAGACGAGTATAGTTGTTTCGGAGTTGTCTATGTTTTTGGTGATATCATTAGTGATTTTGGTAAGTGCGGTAGCTGTACTATGTCTAGATCTAAAACCTGATTGACTGGCAGGAAGAATACTATTGATTTCAAAGTAATGTACAAGTTGCTTGTATAGTACATACTCAACAATCTTGAATAAAGTGGGCAAAATGCTGATTGGTCTAAGTTCTTTGTAGGAAGTGGCAACATTGACTTTGGCCAACGGAAGGATGATTGACTATTTCCAAGATGATGGTATATGTGAATATTCAAGAATGTTGTTAATCAGGTGTGTGAGAGTATCAAGGCAGTATGGAATAACAAGCTTTAACATTTTTGCACTGATCCCATCTAGACCCCCAGCATTGGATTTCAATTTAACAATCGCTGAAATAATGTCATATTGGTTTATACTATGAAACACTAGTTCTTCAGTTATTAAGGGATGCTTGTTGTTTGCGAAGAAGGTCTGAGTTTTACCTGCAACGACAGACAAAGGGATACTGTTAATGAAAAAGTCATTGATGAGATTGGGGTTTTCGTCCTTGAGAATAATTGTGTTTTTAGGTTTTAGATGTATATTTGCTTTCTCAAAGAAGTTCCATAATTTCCTCAAATTATGTTTGTTACTTGAAATTTGATACTTATAATAAGCTCGTTTCTCATTTTTAACGGCTTGTGTGCCGTAATTACGTAGGGAAAAGTAGTTATAATCAGTTGCTTTCCGCATGTTGATGTATTTTTTGTGAGCTGCATTTCTTAGTTTAATCATTTGTCTAAGATTGTAAGTCAGCCACCCCACATTTTTACTAATTTTAATATCTGTGGTGCACATGGGAGCATGTTTATCAAAAGTAAAGTGATTAAGTCATTAAGGTGCACTATTTTATCATCTAAAGTTTCAAGATCTAAGCAATGCTCCCATTCGGTGGCAGTTGCATCTTTAGCGAATTCCTCTGGATTAAAGTTTTTGAAACTTCTATAAGTAATCCTTTTTGAGTTGGACTTGACATAATTTATATGTAAACAGCAATATACTATTTGGTGATCAGACATATGAATTAAGTCGTAGGTGCCACATCTTGAGTACAACAGATTTTCACTTATGCAGATGACATCTAATAGAGTTGAAGTTGTATCGATTACTCGGGTAGGTAGTTCAACCGTTTGTATCAAATTATAGGTGGAAATTATTGAGTTAAAATAGTTTGAATTGCTGCTCATTTGTAGGAGATTTATGTTCACATCTCCCATTAGGATAATTTTATCATATTCTAGGTATAATTTAGATAAGGCAAGTTCTAACTCTTCTAAGCATACCAGACTAGAGGGGGGTCCGTAGATAACTCCAATTGCGTATGTAGTTTTTTATAGAGGTTTGTAACCATAATTGCTCCAGTGCTCCAGTTGTTGCAATACCTAGTTCTATAAATATTACTCTGCACGTAACAGCAGATACCACCACCTTTAGTGGGTCTGTCTTTCCTGAATAGAAAATAACCAGGAATAGTGATTGAAGTCGAGGGGAAATAAACTGGGAGCCAAGTTTTGGATATGGCAATAATTTTAAATTCTTTCTCTTCAATAAAAGCACAGAAGTCATCAAAGGAGCTAATAAGAAACCTGATATTTATATGACATTGTAAAATCACTAAGCTTTTGTAATTGCTACGATTGCCCATAGTCAGTTCTTGAATTTTATTTGTCAAGCAACTTTACGTAATATGGACAAGCAGGGTCTGTAGCTTTGTCGTCAGTATTTAAAGTAAGTTTATGCTTATTGTTGGCATTCACGCAATTAATACACACCATTTGGTCAGTCTTACACATTATGTAGCTGTGACTTCCTGAACAGTTAGCACAACACTGATCAGCTTTGTAATTTTGGGCATAATGATGATAACCCCCATTTCGAATGGACCTGCACCTTGCCGAAGTTCTAGATTACTAGAACAGGTGAAATGGCTTGCGTGTTCTAATGAGCTAAAGAGACAAACTACAGGTCCAACCATAGTAGTAGGGTCGTTAGTGAGGAACCAGACGAAGATAGGTCCCTGAAAGAGGGCAGCGGCTCTTTCGGTACTTAGATTGGCAGAGACCATAGGGGTCGGTATGGCAGTCTAAGACACACTACCGCGATGTGAAAGGCAACGGGAAACCACCACATTACCTCCCAAGTACACAGCGTACCTAAATTATAATAAAATGATGGCATTCTCTGGAGTAAAAGATTCCGGAGTTAAAATAGTCCCCCATTCGGATCTCCGGGAGGGGACTACTTCGGAGGATGCGATCGGAAAGTTAACAATAAGAGTTGTGAACATTTTGCGAGTTGGAGCGTGGAATGTTAGAACTATCAAGCAAGTGGGTAAGCTAGAGAACTTAAAAATCGAAATGAATAGGTTATCACTAGACATAGTGGGGATCAGCGAAGTTCGGTGGCTAGAGATGGGGGATTTTTGGAGTGGAGACTTCAGGGTAATTCATACAGGAGCAGAGGAGGGAAATTTAGGTGTGGGGATAGTTATGCGGAAAAAGATAGGATACTGTGTAGAAAATTACTTCCAAAAGAATGAAAGAGTTTTCATAGTTAGATTAGAATCTAAACTGGTAAACACAGTAATAATACAAGTATACATGCCCACCTCTAGCTACAGTGACGAAGAGGTAGAAGCGATCTACAAAGATATCGAAGACATATTAAGACACGTAAAAGGACATGAAAATTTAATAATTACGGGGGATTTTAATGCAGTGGTAGGTGAGGGTAGGGAAGGAGCGATAGTAGGTTTATTTGGTTTAGGCACTAGAAACGACAGAGGAAATAGGCTGGTAGAATTTTGCGACAAGAACAATTTAATCATTACAAACACATTATTTCAACATCATGCTAGAAGACGATATACGTGGAAGATGCCAGGAGATATAGGAAGATATCAAATAGATTACATTCTTGTTAGACAACGGTTTAGGAATCAAGTAAAAGACTGTAGAAGCTACCCAGAAGCAGATATAGACACTTACCACAACATCGTAATTATGAAGGCCGCACTTAAATTTAAAAATTTGAAAAAAAGAAATGGAAAAAGGCACTTGGACCTACAGAAACTAAAAGATAAAGATATTCAAGAAAGATTCGAAAAAGGTCAAATGAATTGCTGAAAGGTATCGGGAAAATATCTGATACTAAGGAAGTAGAAACAGAATGGAATAACATTAAATCCAGCCTCGACATGGCGGCCAGAGATATTCTGGGGTATACACAAAAGAAAATAAGAAACCATGGATAACAAAGGATATCCTGAATTTAATAGAAGAAAGACGAAAATACAATAAATCACGAAACAGGAAAACAGAGATACAAAGCCATAAAATGGGAAATTATTCGCAAATGCAGGAAAGCTAAAGAACAATCGATTGATGAAAAGTGCAAAGAGGTACAAACTAAGATGGAAGTAGGAAAGACAGAGGAAGCATACAAACTAATTAGAATCAATTTTAGGGATATAAAACCATATAGCAAAAATATAAGGGACGCGGGAGGAAATGTCGTTATAGAAAATGTAGAACGTGGGTAGATGGCAAGAATATATAGCGAATTTATATGCAGGAGAAGAACTAACTGCATTAGAAAAGGAATCGGACATTGAAAATGATGACTTGGGATATCCTATACTTAGAGATGAATTTGAATTAGCATTAAAGGATCTGAAAAATGGTAAGGCGCCGGGTACAGATAAGGTGCAAGCGGAGACTCTAAAAGCCGCTGGTCTAGCAGTAACAGAACGTCTTTTCCAACTTGTAAGCTATATGTATGAAACAGGCGAGATACCCAAAGATTTCAAACATAACATCATAGTAACCATACAAAAAAATAAAGGCGCAGATAGATGTGAAAATTTTAGAACAATAAGTTTGACAGCACACGTATCAAAAATATTAACTAGAATTGTACAAAGACGAATGGAAAAACGTGCTGAAGAAATACTAGGAGAAGACCAATTTGGGTTTAGGCGAAACAGGGGAACACGGGAGGCTATCTTAGCTCTGATGGTGATAATGGAGAAAACAATAGAAAAAGGGGAAAGCGTGTATATAGGGTTTGTAGATCTGGAAAAAGCATTTGACAATGTAAAATGGAAAAAAATGTTCGAAATACTCAAAAAGATTGGAATGAGTTATAGGGATAGACGCATAGTACATAGCTTATACAAAGAGCAAACAGGAGTAATAGAATTAGAGCAGGAACGTAGAGAAGTAAACATCAGGAAAGGGGTGAGACAGGGATGTTCCTTATCCCCATTAATTTTTAACTTGTACGTTGAAGAGGCAATGAAAACTGTCAAATGCAGGAAATTTGGAATTAGTATGCAGGGACAAAAAATTGATATGCTTAGATTTGCAGATGATATAGCGGTATTAGCTTCTAGCAAGGAAGAGTTAGAAGCCGCTCTCAATGAAATGGAAACGGTTCTAACAGAGAGATACGGTATGAAAATTAACAAAAGTAAAACTAAAGTACTAGTATGCAAAGGAGGCAAAAATAAATCAAAAACAAGAATACAAATATGTAACACCAACTTACAAGAGGTTAAGGATTTCTGCTACCTAGGAAGCCAAATAACGCAAGATGGGAAAAACACAAAAGATATAAAACAAAGATTAACACAAGGTCGTGCTACATTTAACAAGAAAAAGCAACTACTGTGTTCAAAGACAACAAACATAGAAACAAGGAAAAGATTGCTTAAAACATATGTGGGCACAGCACTGTACGGCTGTGAAGCCTGGACAGTAGGAGAAGCAGACAAGAAAAAGGTAGATGCCTTTGAAATGTGGTGCTACAGACGATTGATGAAGATATCATGGACAGACAAAGTTAAGAACGAAGAGGTACTAAAAATGGTAGGGGAAGAAAGAAATATGTGGAAAACGGTAAAAAATAGGAGAGATAGGATGATAGGCCACATACTGCGGCATGAGGGAATAGTGCGTAATATATTAGAAGCACAGATAGGAAAAAAGAGAAGTAGAAGTAGACCTAGGTTAGACTACTGCACACAGATAGTGAAAGATGTAGGCAGCAGGAGTTTCAGGGAAATGTGTAGGCTAGCTCAGAATAGAATTCAATGGAGGTACGCATCCAACCAGTCCCAAGATGGATAAATTAATGACGAAGAAAGTAACTGCACTTGAACATGATATTTATTATAAGCAACTACAAGCATTGGATGGGGAATATTCTCGAATAACGGTAATTGCGTGAAAGCATTTACTGGAAAACTATTATTTCGGCAAATGTCTAAGTGTTGGGGGATCTTGGCAGCCACAGGTTGCTTAACCCCCTTCAATAAATCTCTGTGAAATAGGTCATAATATTAGAAAATGATAGAAGAAACATAATATTTATTATAAGCAACTACAAGCATTGGATGGGCAATATTCTCGAATAATGGTAATTGCATGAAAGCATTTACTGGTAAACTATTATTTCGGCAAATGTCTAAGTGTTGGGGATCTTGGCAGCCACAGGTTGCTTAACCCCCCTCCAATAAATCTCAGTGAAATAGGGCATAATATTAGAAAACAATATAAGGGGAACCGAGCTGTATTGCTGTGTGAGAATTTCAGGGAACTATGTAGGTTAGTTTAGAAAATAAATAAGTGCAGGTACATGTCCAACCAGTTTTGACATGGGAAACCCAATGACGAAAAATTAAGCGCAGATAAATCGGATGATTAGTATAAACAACTAGTTGTTTGTTGTGAAATATCTGTAACTAATGTTGGCTGTGCGAAAAGATATATTGGAAAAAATATTAAATCAGTAAATGTTTAAGTGCTGGGGGAACTTGGCAGCCACAGACTGCTTAGCCCCCTTCGCAACCACTGAATGTCGGAGAAATAGGGTATATAATTGTAAAACAATAGAAGGGGATCGAACTGCATCTAACAAGAAAGAACGGTGCCTACGATGAAAGACAACAAACACACAGCGCATGTGGGGAGCACAGCACAGACAGTATATGCCTACGAAATACGAGCAGTCTGAAAAGCAGACAGAAGAACAGTAGCAGCCTTTGAAATGCCGTGCTTCAGATGTATGAGGATGGACAGACAAAGGTAATAACAAATAGGTAATAGAAACAGTAAGGGAACAAGGATATCCTTGGGGGAAAAAATATGAGAAATAGAAGGGCAGAATACGTTCTAAGGCATTTTTGGGGAATAGTATGGGATATATGACAAGCAGAGATAGGAAAAAGAGGGGGATGTAGAACTAGATCAGATAGTGATAGATGCAGACTGTGCAAATTTCGGTGAAATCTGTAGGTTAGTTCAGAATAGGAAACAAGGATGGTACGCGTCTAACCAGTTTCAGGACTGAAGACCCAATGATGATGATGATGATAACCCAAACATTTGTAGCATTGAACAATGTTGAGATGATTTGACACGTGTCCTTGTGACCACCCTATTGCAATTTTACCTAGTTGTAAAAGACTACGGTGGGTTTTTGGATCAGCTTGAAGAATTAATGTTGACTTATTAGCAAACTTGCTTTTTAGAACTGTAACAACTTTCAGTTTAAAGGCTTCTGATGTTTCAATATCGTTTTGCTTCATCAATTTCTCTGGCAACAATTTGAAGTCGTCACCTAAATCATCATTGTCAATGTAGAAGATTCGTACTCGAGGTTTTCTTAAAGTGGGAGCAGCAACTTTGTATTTGTCACCAAGTTTATTAGTGATACTATCCTTCAGAAGTTTTTGATCATCTTTGTTAGCAACTCCTGTTAAAACACCACCTTTGGCAACCTTCTTGATCTGAGATACATTTATTCCAATATCTGTGGGGTTGACTGCTTTTTTAATTGCAGATTCTGTGACTTTGTAATACCATCAATTAACAGAAAAGTTGTTTTTCGTCATTGTCACATTTTTGAAATTTGAATAACTGTTGTTAGAATGGTTTTCCACAAAAAGAGTTCACAATTTTACAAGTGGTACTTCATGCTGTGTTAAATCTTTTGCTACTTGAAAAATAATACCATATGTTAAAAAAATCAGGATATTTGAAATTGTTTTTCATAATTATATGAAGCCGAAATTTGAACCTAATCTCAAGTCTGCTTATTTTACTTAAATCTATCCATCTTCAAATCAGACATCGCCCATGCACTTACCGTCATTTGTAGTTACAAATACACCGTCTTTCACGACATTATAGTTGATGAAAATAGAATGTTGTGACTGTCGAGTACATGCTGGTAAAAAAATGGAGTTTTTGATCGACTCCCTGTTGAAGACAGTGTGAAATTTTTTTATAATTGTATCAAGTAGAAATATCAACTTTAATGTATTGACATGCACTAAATAACTGTAAAAAATATTTTTCATAAATCATAATTATAGTTTTTTAGGTCTTTCGGTATTATGTGGTTCAAAACCAGATGTAATAAAAAACGCATATGCATTGTTACTAAAGGTTATTGCAGAATGTGGTAGAAATAATTTAAGTCGTGAAGATGTTAAAACTCTTTTAATAAATGAAGGTAGTTTTAATACAAATAAAGCTAATATTTTCACAGAATTGTATGAAACAAATAAAGATGAATTACAGTTACTGCTAGGAAATACAGGAACCCACTTAATACACATCACAGATGTTATATGGAAAATAGATTACATAGTTAAGGTGAGAATTCGATATATCTTGTGCTAAATCATTAATGAAAGTTTTTTAGACAAATAATTTAAGTCAATCAGATGGAACTGTTTTTCGGATATCACTAGTTACAAGTCAGTATGATCCTAACAAAGAAGAAAGAGTGAAATCATGCATCAACTTCACATGCAATGTTCAAGAGTTACAGCATTTAATTTATAAGCTCAAAGATATTGTTAGGCATTGCCACAAACATTCTGTAGAACATTAAAAAATTTTAATTACGAGTCGCATTGTTGAAGAAAGCATATTATATTTAATTAGATGTTACACATCACAAAAAAATATAATTTTTAAGAAAATGGTCTTTTAGATAATTATAATAATAAAGACACATTAACTAATAAAAATAAATCACCTAAATTGTTACGTTATTATAACCCCGCCGCGCCGGTACGTGAACCACTACAATCAGTTGGTAGTAATGTTAGATAATTGTAAAAATGACGCGCAATTTATAGATGACGTCACACAATATGCGAATTATTGCAACACAATTACAAAGTTATGCAAATTTTAAAGAAAACCCCAATGGGGTACTCACGTAAACACGTAGGGCTTCATGCAGAATTAGTCCATTATGTCGGCGGCGGCTTCGCTAATCTTTCTCGGGCGTCGGCTGCTTCACTGATCTTTTGGGCGTGGGAATTCTTGAGCCCGGTTGAACCCAAATTCGATTTGTCTTCTCTCTATATGTAGGGAACGACGAGAAACTGGTTTAGGGAACAATAATCAAAGATAAGGGCAAAAGGAATCTACATAACACAAAAAAAGATACGATAAGACACAAAAGACAATAACACTTGTTCACGTTTCGGTGGCTCGTCCGTCACGTATCCCGGAAAATCACCCTTTCCTTCTTGACCCACTGCGCCGGCACAAATCTCGTGCAACGCACTATCTTAAGTGACGGAAATATGCGCACAAGTCTTTTTAAATTCATTGGCACGAAATCCTTACAAATTAAAACTTAATTAAGAAGGTTTAGTGCCGAATTTTTTGGCACGTAACAACGTTCAATTGTACCCTGGTAAATATTTTCATTCGATTTATGATTCCGTTTAAATATTTCCATGCTTCCATTTCGACTTCTGTGTAACTAGCTACCTGTTATAGGAGATGCGCGTGATCACGCTTTATAATTTAATAAGTCGATTTGTTTCTATAAAACTCATCCTAATACAATTGAAAGTAGTGTGTGTTCTGTCATATATCATAGTAGGTAGTTAGTTAGAAAATGTCAGATGACATAACATGTAGCAGAATGTAAAATAAAATATCTAATAAAGACAAAAGTTATTGTATCTGTTTTTGAATTCGTAACATACTACATGGTGCAGTCAGTAAATACAGGTATGGAAGAAGCCATAAATCATGTACAAGCAGTAAATGCACACATGTCACTGCAAATAAAGGTATAAATGTCGAATATCCCCTTCTAGATTCTGACAATGAAAATAATGTCAATCGCTTGGATTTTTTGTGCTGATTCCGAATATGCAATTTATTTTCGGCGCAAACAATAGGATACGTTGCTATGGCCACGCAAAGTTTCTAAAAATGGTCCTATTTTCATATCCCATTTTCCAATATAAATTACATGGTAACATGGCTTATTCTTACTTCATATTTTTCATACAATTTCAAAAATAAAAACAAACAAGGAATCTCTGATTATCTAGAAAGCTCATTTGTCAAAATGTTGCCCACTATACCACACGGAAAGTAGAATTTATTCAAACTTCAAGACTGCTCAAGATGAAGATAAATAGTGGGACTGTTTAGCAAGCACTGGAATCATTGAAAAGAACCGTACCTACCCGACTTTTAACAAACCGATGGTTCGTAGCCAAGACAAAAACCGTTGGAGATGTCAAAAACTTTCATGAATAGAAATGTCGAATTTGCATTGCATAGCGTTTGGTTAGGTTAACTTAACCTAAGGCGATGCAATGCATCAAAGTTACAATTACTCCCGTTACTATGATTATAATAGGATACGAAAATAGGACCATTTTTAGAAACTTTGCGCGGCCATAGCGGCGTATCCTATTGTTTGCGCCGAAAATAAATTGCATATTCGGATTCAGCTCAAAAAATCCAAGCGATTGACATTAGTTTCAGTGTCAGAATCTAGAAGGGGATATTCGACATTTGTTCGCAAATGAAGTGGAGTGGTAATATGAATGAAAATTTAAAAAAATTCAAATAGTTATTTGAAATATATTTGTTGGCTTTAAATATGGTAGCAATACCTGAAGAAGTAAAAGTTGCAGTATTTTTGAACACTTTAGGTGAGGAAGGTTTTGACATTTATAATAATTTTGAGTCGACAGGAGGAGAGATAGTCAGTGATAGCACAGTCATAAAGGAATTAGAAAAGTTTGTAAAGCCTAAAAGAACTTATTATATGAGAGGTATATGTTTTATAATAAAGGTGAAGGTGAATCGGAACCCATAGACAACTTTGTACAAGATTTAAAGAGATTAGTTAAATCACGTGAATTTAAGGAAGTAATGAAATGATTGTCAGAGACAGGTCGGTAGTAGATAGATAGATAGATATATATTTGGACCCATATAGAATGGTAGTTACACTTATCCCTTTAAATAATACAATAAAAACTTTAAAAATACAAAGTTACATCTAAAATAAATAACAAATTACACGTTAAATAATTTAAAATAACATACTAAAAGTACTAGTCAAAGACATCCTCCAGAAATTCCTCTATGGTATAACAACATCGTTCGCGTAACAAGGCTAAAAGTGCACTTTTAAAAGCAAAAAGATTATTTAGGTCTTTGATCGAGGCTGGGAGTTTATTATATAAAGTAGGGGCCATATACCAGAACGATCGTTTAAATCGTGTTGAAGTAGGCCCAGGACAATATATAGCGTTGGAATTTCGGGTGTTGTAACCATGAACAGAATTTGTTATAGGAAAGTTAGATCGATACTTGTAAAATAATAGGAGGGTATCACAAATGAATGCTGAAGCATAAGTGAGAACATTAAGTTTTTTAAATAATGGTTTGCAATGAGTATACCTAGAGGTTTTGCAGACTATCCTAATTGCTTTCTTTTGCAGTTTAAATATTATTTTAATGTTTTTGAGAGAGCTGTTGCCCCAAAAAGCTAGTCCATATTGCATTTTTGAGTCAAATAGTGCATAGTATGCATTAAGAGTGCCAATTTCCGTTGATACCCTGGACACAGATCTAATAGCGTAGCAAGCAGAAGCTAAGGAATTAGCAAGCTTGGTTAAATGCTCATTCCAGGTAACATTGCAATCAACCGTCAGACCTAGAAATTTGGTAGAAGTGGAACAGTTTAAATTACTGAGCTGTTTCATTTCTTTAATGCAATTCCAACCCTTGAAGGTCATGGAACAGGTTTTTCGATGTTTACGAAAGCTTATTTATCTTAAACCAATTATTGGCTGATGACATGTCTGAAGAGATGTGAGATTCAAGTGAAGTGATCGAAGAAGATTCCCAACTTAAGCTAATATCGTCCGCAAACAAGGTGACAGATGCGTATCTAATAGAAGTTACAAAGTCATTGATAAAAAATAAAAACAGTATAGGCCCCAATACAGAGCCTTGAGGCACACCTAGTTTTATTTCAAGTTTCGACGATACATTATAATTTCCATTTCGAACTGATTACGTTTCTCCAAGATATGATTGGAACCAATCATTGGAAATACCCTTACTCCATAAAAATAAAGTTTTTTAATAGTATCTCGTGATTTACAGAGTCAAAAGCTTTACTTATATCTACGAATACAGCAAAGAAAAGGAATTTACAGTGTTTATACTTGCATAAACATTAGTGAAAAATTATACATAGCGTCCTTTGTTGATTTTTTCGCACAAAACCAAATTGAGTTGAAGCGAAAAGATCAAATTTATTAACAAAACTTAAGAGCCTGGATTTGACTAATGTCTCGATAATCTTTGAAAAACTGACAACAATGATATTGGGAAATTATTTACCACAAATAAACCTCCTTTGTGTAGAGGATGACAATTGCGTGTTTAAGACAGTCTGGGAAAATCCCTAAAGAGAAAGAGTCGTTTATGAGATCAGAAAGATGAATTAGAATGTTCTCAGGAAGATCGAGAAGTATTTTTGCAGGTATATTATCAGCACCAGAGCAACTTTTATTTTTAAACGAACTAATTACTTCCCCTACTTCTTGATAGCTTGTAGGATGGAGCATGAAATTATTATGGTTAGATTGTTTATTTGTATACAAATAATCGCTTGAAGCGGCAATGGAAACATGATTATTAGATACTAGGGAATAAGCTGCATTTACAAAATGTAGATTTAAGGTATCCGCTACCTTATCATCAAGACAGGATTAGTTCTTCCTGTTACCTCATTTATGATATGCCATAATTCTTTTTGTTTGCGTTTTGATACCAAGATTCGTTTAGTCATTGTAGTAATTTTTGCTAACTTGATTACAGATTCAAATATTTTCTTATAATTTAAATAATAGTTCCTCATAAATAATGAGTTAGGATAATGCTTGTATAAATAGTGTAAATATTTTTTATTTCTTGCAGAAATACGAATACCATTTGTCAACCAGGATTTATTATGCTTTTGTTTATATTCTTGAAGTGGAAATGACTTTTCAAAAGCTATCGAGAGGGCTGAAACTAGTACTAAAAAATTTTGATTTAAACTCGGTAATGTCTTAGAGGTATCAATCTGAGAGCATAGTATTGCAAATTTAGATTTAGTTTTGTGATTAAAAACACGTCGTTTAATACCCTTTGAGCTATCCGGGTATAATGAAGTGCAAGAGAAATATAAGAATTCATGGTCAGACAAGTCATTACTTATAGGTTCAGAACATAGGATCGCAGAGAAATGAATATTTGAAATAATGTAGTCAATACAAGAAGCGGATTTTGAAGATAGACGTGTATCGTAGTGAACCTCCATAGTCATATTATACAACAACAATAAACGCTTAAAATTAATTAAATTTCTATCAGAAGAATTATTATAATTTAAGTTAAAGTCACCAGTAGGTGATCGATAAATGCAAAAGATATGTAGATTATTAAATTTAGAATAGACATGACTAACCTCAAAGGTGGATCCAACCCTCAAGTGATCAAAGGTGGATTTGCTTTCACAATTAAAATTAACAGTACTATATATTGCCGTGCCTCCATGTTGCAGAGAGTTTCTGCAAAAAATATTAATAAGATTATAGTTGTCAATATGGATATATTCATTGGGATTTAACCAATGTTCCGTTATGCATAATATGAAAGGAAAATTTAAAGATTCTAATATAATTAATAAGCTATCAACCTGGTTACGCAAACTACGAATATTAAGTAATAGAAGTGAAAAGGGATTATGTTTGATTATGTTGGATTATGTTGCTTAAAGAAATGTTGCATCAGGCTTTTTCAATAATAATTTTATCTACCAGAACTTACAACACTGATATAGATAGCATCGCAACATTAAATACGTATTTCTGTAAAAGTTTTTCAGCGGATTGTGATACAACTTGTACAGTTAATTATAATTTACTAGACAAGTTTGACACAGTGTAGTTGTTTGTCGATAAAAATTATTTATTTTGTAATCATTAAGTGTTTTATATACTAAAAGACTGGCTAAAGTTTTAAACTAAACTCTACGAATACTCTGCAAAAATAGAATAAGAGAAAGAGTTCCTAATTTAATTTTGCAATAGTTATAAATTTGAAGTGACAATTGTCAAAACATATATAATTTATTTGTTCAAATTTGCACTTAACTATCTTTATATTTCATGACGAACTAATAATGGAGAAACAATGGATTAATGATAATTGACTTAACAAGAGGAGCTATGCATGTTCAAATTCCGATAATTAAATGTATATACATACAACATAATTAAATACAAGGACATCAGAAAACTCTACAGGCATATGAAATGAATGATAATAAGGATTTATGCCCTTGTGGAAAAGAAGATATCTCAGAGCAGTGAATTCAATGGGACACATGTTCAATTTGGTATCACTCTATCTGTGCTGGACTTAATGATGAAGTTAAGCAGCTTGGTTTGTCGGATGGCACTTGACTCTGTCCTAAATGCGACACTTCTTCAAGCATGCAACCTTCAACTTACACTTCTTCCTCTGGAATGATACCATCCCCCCATTGTCACCGATTCCCTCTCCCATAAAAAATACAATGGAGAAAGGGGTCTCAAAATTCACAAAAGTCGTACTCACCGAAATCTACTCGAATCGCAATCCATCTTTGCCTTCATCGGCATATATCATCGATCAAATAGTAAATATGAAAAGTTCAATCAAAGTCCTAAAACGAATTGCGAAAGGTGCTAAATTTGCTGCCGCTCTAAAACTAGGTGCAATTTTGGACACTTGTACAACTAAAAACGATCTTCCCTCGTGAACCTCCCCTTTCTCTTGCCTTTGTGTTCCTTCCTTTTCCAAGAACAAATCCTTGGTATGACTGGCGAAAGAAAATATTAATGGAAATTCCTCCTTTCCTTTGAAGATGAAAACTAAAAACACGAGCTTGTCCAACCGAGTAATATCTAAGATCAGTGAGGGTGACATCAGTGGTGCTGTGAAAATTCTTTCTTCTACAGAAACAATGGCTCCTGTCGACAGAGACACATATGATAAACTCCTTATATCCGGAGGCGCCTTCAACATTAAATCTTCCGAGCCCACCTAAGAATGTGGAATCTATATTGATTTCCAAAAAGGATGTGCGACAAGCAGTGTTTAGCTTTTCAAGTGGGTCAGGATCATGAATTGACGGAATTTCTTCACAGCATCTAAAGGATCTGATTTGCTCTGGAAATGGCGAGACTGGTTCAAGGTTGCTGACCTCCTTAACTAAATTCTGCAATTTTCTTCTGGCTGGTCAAGTGAATAAATTGATGATTCCTGTCCTTTACGGAGTAAACTTTTGCGTCCTCAATAAAAAAAATGGCAGAATTCGCCCTATTGCTGTTGGTATGACTCTGCGCAGACTGACAGCAAAACTTGGATTCTACACAGTTCGAGATAAACTGGGTGCAAAGTTAAGACCACTCCAACTTGGGTTTGCTACCAGAGGTGGCTGCGAGGCAATAGTCCATTCAAATAGAACCTCAACCAAAAGCGAAACAAAGTTCTCTTGAAAATAGATTTCAAAAACGCCTTTAATATGGTTTTCCGGAATAGGCTTCTTCACGCTGTGAAAGAAATAGTGCCTGAACTTTTCTCTTTCATTTGGTAAGCATATTCAACCCTTGGAAAATGGACAATACCATCTGCTTCCGGATGTCAGCAAGGAGTCCCGGGAGGCTCTGGACTTTTTTGCCTTTCTATTCACCCAGTAATCGAATCGTTGACATCAGAGCTAGTCATGTTTTACTTGGACGATGGAACTATTGCTGGCGAACTGGAATCTGTACTCAAAGACTTTACCACGATAATTAAAGAATGCGGAAAGTTTGGACTCACTGTGAATCTTTCGAAATGCAAGCTACACTTTGTTGGGAAATATGACTCCTCCATTCATCAACATTTCGACACTATATCGCCTACAATAAAAATCATAACTGATGTATTTCTGCTTGGTTCTCCAATCACTCCAGGATCTTGTGCCAGCATTTATGATTTAAAGTTTGCGGAAATGGACCTCCTCTTCGAACGACAAATTACTTAAAAACTATCACGTGGCTTGTTATCTTTTATGCCATTGGTTTGCGATACCTAAATTGATTAATGCGGATATCACCTCTTTGGCTTTAAAATTCTTTTATACAAGAAATTGATAACAAAGTCAAACCAACTATGGAGTTTTTAATCAATTGCTCTCTTATCACCGGAACAATATTTACTTGCTTCACTTTCCATCAGTAATGCTGGCATTGGCATACGTCGAATAGATCTTTATTTGCCAGCCTTCTTACCCAGTGCATGAAATCTCGTCAAATTGATGTTAAGATTATCTGATGATGAGCCCCAGATCTCATATTTGAATGAAGCAATGGCAAATTGGTCACTTCTGAATCCGGATTTGTTTCCTATTCCAGTTCTATCTGCCCAACGAATGTGGGATAATATCAACGTGAATAGAATTTCAGCAAATATAAGAAACTTTTCAGATTGTCAAAAAGCTATTAGGCTTGCTCTAGAGAAGTCCGAATCAAATGCTTGGCTAGCTGCACTCCCTTCTCGTTCGTGGGAACACTCTTGGATAACCAACCATTTAGAATTTCAATTGGACTCCGTCTTGGGTGCAAGTTTTGCATACCACACACCTGTTTTTTGTGGGGAAGAGGTAGATGAATATGGGCATCATGGCCTAAGCTGCTCGAAAAGTGCGGGACGACATTACAGATACCAGGAACTGAACAACATCATCATGCGTAGTCTTGGATCTATTAAAATACCAAGCCGTTTGGAGCCCCCTGGACTTTTTAGAGAGGATGGAAAACGTGCTGATGGGATGACATTAATTCCATAGTAAAATGGTCAGTGCTTAATTTGGGACACCACTGTATCTGACACACTTGCCCCTTCTTATGTGGATACTTCATCAAATGAAGCGGGTGTAGTAGTAAAGAATGTTACCGCTGCGAAAGTCAGGAAGTATATCTTAGTTGAAGAACACAATTTAATTTTTCGTCCATTTTCCGTTGAAACTTTAGGATCCTGGTGTGACAAAGCCACTCAATTCATGAACAAACTTGGAGGTATATTATCTCTACGTACTGGGGAACCAAAATCTCATTCATATATTGTTCAAAGGATATGAATCACTATTCAGCAAGGGAATGCAATCTCAGTCATGGGAACTTTTCCTCACTCTGAAACTTTTTCGGATATTTTTTATATACTATAATTTTAAGTTTTTCTTTTTACCTTTGTTATACGTGATATGTTAAATTAAAAATGGTAATAAGATAAAGAATTACAAAAAGAAATACTTAATTCTACAAACATAGCCATAGATAGAGTTATTGAAAAATGCAGATCTAGTGAGATAACAAAAATTCAAATAAGAGTAGTGCAAAATAAAGGATTAAAAACTGAAGCAATGCGTAAAAGTAATAGTTATGAAAGCCAAGTAGAAGAAAGACAAAATGATAAGTTGTTCAGGGGCCAGCAACTGGATAGGAGTCTAGGTGAAAATGTGAGATGCTGTTATTGTTGTGGTATAATGGTCAAACATCATGTCCGGCATATGCAAAAACATGCAGTAAGTCTAAGAAGCAAAATCATTTTGTTTAGTATGCAAGGCGAGGCAAGTGAATGAGGTCGAAGCAGTGGAAAATAATGATCTTTTTGTGGTTAAAAATAAAATAAATAAAGAATGCAGGGAAAATGAGTGGTACCAATAAATTATTGCTGAAGAAATCATCAATGTTAAATTTAAATTGGATACGGGAGCAGAAATTAATGTACTAGCATGGAGGTACCTTGAGTATATTAAGAAGAAGTATTCAGGTTCACAACAAAATGTTATAAGCACAGGTTTCCTTTTAGAAGCATATGGTGGAGACAAAATTATTCCAGCTAAACCGATATTGGGTTTAAATGCACGTATGGAGCTAGGTTTTATCAAAAGAATAGAAGAAGTAATGCAATTAGGTAAAGATAAAGAGCAGTTTATTAATAGCAATATAGATATTTTTGAAGGATTGGGAAAATTTAACCCTTCCTAAGTCGCGCTATGAGCATTTTGCTCACATTATTTTTCTAGGTATTGTAAAAGTACAGCTCGTAAAACATACAAGTACCTGCTTTTATGTAGCGGTGTTTCTACTACCTACTATTCGAAAACAGTTAGTATAATAGTGATTTATTTCTTATTTACCCCCACTTTCTCTTAGAAATCACTTGAGTGTGGGCACTTTACCAATTACGACTTACTATGCATATGAAATTTCTTCAGGTGGCATTTCATTCTGATTGTGAAATTGTGTAATAAATACGATAAATAGCATATAAAATGATGAATCATGGTAAACGATTAGTGGAATTAGCCCGTCAGCAGTTTATGAAAGACCCATGTGGAGGTAATTATAAATACTTTATACTGTATATATGGATATGTATTACAATGTGCCATTTACCTTTTTATGTATATCTACTATCTAAATTTACATGAGTATGTGATTGAATGTTTTGCACTGTATAATGTATTTAGATTTTAATTGTAATTTGAACATATAAAAATGAAACCAATTAAATAACTAATACGTTTTCATCTCCCCAATTGTGTGCGGAATCTATACCTGCTGAAACTATTTCTAGAGATGTGGAAATAATATCAGATGCAAGTGAATTGGATGATTCATCAGAACACAGCGTTCATAATACTGATACAGAAGCAACCGACAGCGGCACCGAATTATTAGGAAATGATATTCAACCGGAAAAGCTGATTGGTCTACAATACACAGGTAAAAATAAATCCACCAAGTGGAAGATGCATCCACCACGTCTCATTGTACGAAGAAGGTGGCAAAACATTGTTATCAATCTGCCAGGTGTAAAAACTATTGCAAAGAACGCGAAATCTGAATAAGAGGCTTGGGAATTGTTCTTTTCGGTAGAGACTATTACTTATATGACTTTATGTACTAACATTTTATCTCGAGCAAATGCGTCAAAAATATGTCCGTGAAAGCGATTGCTGTGAAACCGACACACAAGAAATAAGGGCCCTGTTTGGGCTTCTCTACATGGCAGGCATAAAAAAGCCAATTATTTGAATCTGTCAGAACTTTGGCTTGATGATGGTACAACTCCAGAATGTTTCCGAGCTGTGATGTCAAAGTGGCATTTCTATATATTAGTTCGAGCGCTTCACTTTGATGATTTGAATGATCAGCTTCAAAGAAGTAAAGTAGACAACTTGGCTGCAATTAGAAAAGTGTTAGAAGATTTTGTCCGTAGATGTAAGGAATACTATCAAGTAGGAGAATTTGCTAATATTGATGAAATGCTACCTGCTTTTCGAGGACGATGCAAGTTCAGGCAATATATTGCAAACAAACCATCAAAGTACGGAATCAAAATTTATGCTTTAGTAGATTCCCGTACGTTTTACGCTAAAAATTTAGAAATTTATGCTACTAGTATAGTTTTTAGACTTGCTGCACCTATTTTGAATACAGGCTGGAACATCACCATAGATAATTATTTTACGTCGATTCCTTTAGCTGAACAATTGCTGCAACAAAGAACGACGCTACTGGCATTAACTGCAAACCTGAAATTATAACTGCACAAAAGGAGGAGTTGATGTTGTTGATAAAATGGTTAGCGAATATTCCGTTTCAAGAATAAGCCACCGATGGCCTTTGGCTTTGTTTTATTGTCTTCTAAACATCGGTGTTATAAATTCGCAAATATTTTTCACGGCCAATACAAATAAAAATTACGACGCTCTATGTTTATAAAAACACTAGCATTAGAACTAATGAAGCCGCATCTAAAGAAAAGAATAACAATTTCTACATTACCACCGCAACTGAAATATTCTATGAAAAAAATTGCTGATATTCAAAAACGGGTTACCGAAAAATCCTCTGAGGAAAGTAATACTGGTAAACCAGGAGTTTGCTATTTGTGTCCTAAAAGGAAGCACAGAAACTCAAAAAGTGTTACAAATGCCAAGGTTACTTTTGTACCGAACACTAAATTTATTTGTCATAAATATAGTGAATCGATATATCTCAGCTCAGAATAAGTATTTTTTTTCCATTTTATTGTTTTGTATTCATATATAAAAATATGTTTGTTTCTATATAATAAGTGTAGCAGACCTTATTCATAAATAGAACAATAAAAATTAACTGCATTTAGTGTAAGACAACACGTAGATTACTGTTCTGTAGTAAAATGGAGCTTAAATTAGAAAAATTGAAATGTGGGCAAAATGCCTAATGCGTGACCACTAGTGGTGCATCTTATTGCACGACTTATGAAGGGTTAAGGAAAAGGTCATAATTTATTTAAAAGACAGGGTTCAGCTTTACCTCCTCGTAGGGTACCGCTGGCTATTAGGGATTGCCTAAAATCTAAGTTAGAGGAATTAAACGAGTAGAGTATAAGTGAGGTGAATCGTCCTTTAAAATGAGTTAGCAATTTAGTGATAATAGAAAAAAGCGACAAAATGCTAAGATTATGCTTAGATCCGAAAGAGTTAAACAAAGCAAT
The DNA here is from genome assembly GCA_036346225.1 of Platerodrilus igneus. Lineage (NCBI taxonomy): Eukaryota > Metazoa > Arthropoda > Insecta > Coleoptera > Lycidae > Platerodrilus > Platerodrilus igneus. The sequence goes on along the minus strand of JARFIW010000624.1, from coordinate 1,107,767 downwards.
TAAAAAGGAATATGTATTCATTCCCAAGTTGGAAGATATTTGCGTATAATCAGCAGGAAAAAAGTATTATATGGTGTTGGATTTAAAAGATGGTTATTATCAGGTGGTGTTAGAACCGGAATCTAATGATTTATGTGCATTTAGCACACCATTTGGTACATATAAATTTAATAGATTACCATTTAGTATCTGCAAGGCACCCGAGTGGTTTCAAAAAATTAATGAAAAACATTTCGGGGATATACCAGGTGTAACTGTGTATTTTGATGATTTGATTATAGAAGGCAATACAGAAAGTGAGCATGATGAAATTGTAAAGAAAGTGATACAGAGAGCTAGATGTTTGAACAAAAAATTTAATAAAAATAAGGTCCAATTAGGAAAGAGTGTTAAATTTATCATCATTCTTTAGTCCTGGAACTACGCGTACTCTCATTGTTTCTTATTCTAAGCTAACCTACACATTTCTTTGAAATTTCCAGTCTGCATTTTTCACTATCTGCTACATTAGTCTGATCTAGGCCTACCTCTACCTTTTTTTCCTACCTGCTTGTCACATTCATGGGTCATATATTTAATGAACATGGTGTTGGTAGTGACCCTGAGAAAATGAAAGCCATAGTACAACTCAATAATCCCCAAAGCAGAAACTAAAAAAAATGTTAGGTTTAATTAATTACTTGCGGAGCTTAATTCCAAATTTAGCAGAACTAACAGCTCCCTTAAGGGAATTGTTAAAAAACAATGTGGAATTTCAGTGGTTATCCTGTTACACCGTAGCGTTAAATAAAATTAAAGAGGTAATAATGAAATGACCAGTATTAGGTACATTTAAAGAAACTCTTGTACCTGTCATTCAGTGTGATGCCTCAAAAAATGGGCTGAGGTGTGTTTTGATGCAAAATCGATGTCGTGTAGCGTATGTATTACTGGTACTAACGTTGACAGAACAAGGTTATGCTCAAATTGAGAAGGAACTACTTGCTGTAGGCTGCAGTAAAAAAGTTTCGTCATTATGTTTATGGTCGAATAATGATAGTAATTAGTGATCATAAACCGTTAGTAACTATTATGCAGAAACAGGTTGCACAAATTAATTCCGTACAGTTGCAAAGATTAAGATTGAAATTATTAAAATATGTAATCGATTTGCAATATGAACCGGGTAAAAATCTGCACATAACAGATTTTTTGTCACATCATTATGCATAGGTTGCAGTGTTGGATGATGAGAGTATGAATGACATGGTACATACTGTAGTATAAACATTGAGAATAAGTGATATGCGCAAAGAGGAATTTAAAAGAGCAACTAAAATTGATGGTGAGTTAATAAGTTTGATATCATTACGCCCAGTATAATACAAGCGTACTTTTATTCATTGACGTCCAAGCGGAAAATCAAATTCCCCATGTATAAATAATCACCCTGTATGATATAAGCATATTGTAAATATATAGCAAGTAACGTAAGTTGTACCTGTAAAAATAATTAATAGTAAGATACCGTAAAACACATTTAAATGCGAACGCAAATCGATCATTTTAAGATAATAACAAAGCTATTTATTTTCACTTATTAATTATCAATATATTTTGATAAAAATGCTTTTGATTTGCTGTAAATAGGATAGAATAGTATTAGCTTTACACATTTAGCATAAAAAACTACAATCAACGTGTATTTACACCCCAATTTTAATAAATTTTGTGTACTGAAACACGAAAGCAAATATTTGTATAAAATGCAACCCCTTTTGCATTAAAAAGCAATTAAAGTTTACATTAATTACCCTATGGATTACAGAAATTAATTTTAAATAAAGAATTTTCTAGAATATTGGGAATATAAAAGGATGAGTCATCAGTATTTATAACTACATAAATACCTCATTAATAAATGAAACATTTTATTCCAAGAAGCGGCATCATTGAAAAACACGTAGAAACTGATAAAAATTATTTATTACCATTCGCATTCACTGTTGGAGAGAAGCAGTGCAACACATTAACCTTCGTTGTTAAACAAAGACAAATAGTGCGCGTCACGAATAATAGGAACCGGATACTAATACTCCCTGTATGTTTGTTGTGGTTTGTTTAGTATTCTTCTTAATCTTCTTTGGGTATTAAACCACTCATAGTTTTTAAAATTATCTTTATTAACGTTTCGATCCATAACCTAGGATCATTTTCAAAATAATAAGAACTTCAAGTTTGACATTTATGACACAAATTGAAGGTGACTTTGATTTATTGATGTTTGAAATATTTGGTTTGAGTACACTAAGCAAAAATTTTTAAAATTTAAATGAATAATTGTCTTCAATTTGTGTTACGGCCTGGGACCGACTTTTTTAGGTAGCCAATACGCTTAACGTGAAATCAGCTGATTAATTTTATTGTAAAATTCAATAACTTGGGAATTGGAAAACATTTTTAACATGTTTCTATTTATACAATTTAGAGGATGGTTATTAAAGAAGCGTGCAATTGCATTATTAAAAGGCTTAAGTAGTCGTTTTTTTATATTTAGAGTACGATGCAAAATCGAAATAGAAAAGAATCACAAAATAAAGCCAAATGTAAGTAGTAACGAAATACAAGCAATTCGCAATCTAAGAAACGATAACTCAATAATAATTCTACCTGCTGACAAAGGCAATGCAACAGTAATAATGAATAAAAACGATTACAACACAAAAGTCAACAAACTATTGAACACTGAGAATTACACCAGTTTAGAAACGGACCCAACAAAATCGATTGAAAATAAAATATACAAAACCCTATTTAAATTTAAAAATGAATTCGAAGACAAAGAAAGAAGTAAACTGGTCCCACATTACAGTAAACCACCCCACTTTTACGGTCTACCAAAAATTCATAAAAAGACATTCCTTTAAGACATATAGGTTCCCAACGGGGGCGGTACCGCCCCCCAGTGGGCGCTGTAGCTTTCAAAGGGGGCGGTAGCGAGTACAGGGGCAAAAGGGGGGCGTTAGGAGGATCAAGGGGGGCGTTCGTGACGTACTTACCTTTTTAGAAAATAAATATATTCAAATACTTTGAAAATACCTAGTTGGCATGAAAAGACAGTTTATTTAGCTATCTAAAATGTCTATGTTATTGTTATCGAGAAAATATACTTTAAAACATTTAATTCAGCATTAGGTCTATGAATACCTAATTCCGTTTAATATTGTCCGCAACAAGTCTTTGCAAGTTGATAAGCAAAGACGCGATATGACTTGCTTACAAAGTGCACCGGCATCGCAAACAAGATAAAACATACAAGTTGATGCTTGTATGAAATCAAACGTATAAAAGGCAGGGATAGCTCTAGGAATGTGTTATTATTTTTGTGTGCTTCGCAAATAATCCATGTTCGTGAGTGATAAGTTATATAAGTCATTATAACCATTAATTTTATAATTATCTACAAATTCGTTGAAAAGTTAATTTATTTTAAACCGTGGCAAGTTTTGGATTTCAAAATGTCTGAATCTAAGAAGAAATGCCGGCAGTACAGTCTTTTGTATTTGAAATATGGATTTACGCACTCTCCTGTAAACCCATCATTACCCATGTGTTTACTTTGCCAAAAAGTTTTCTCAAATGAAGCCATAAAGCCTTCTAGGCTACAAGAACATTTAAATAAAATGCATACTGATAAAAAGGACAAAGATTTGTCCTATTTTCAAGAACTGCAGAAGAAATATTTGAAACAACCAACTATATCAAACCTATTTGCGTCGTCTTCTAAACAAGAAGATGATGGACTACGAGCATCATATAACATTTCATTGTTAATCGCAAAACGGGAAAACCACATACCATTGGCGAGGAACTTATCTTGCCGGCAGTCAGAGAGGTAATAAAACTGTTCTTCATCATAAGACATCGGCAGATGTCATCAGAAAAATTCCTCTGAGTAATAACTCAGTGCAAAGGAGAATAGACGAAATGGCTCAAGACGTTGAAATATCATTATGCGATTACTTAAAAACTTGCAATTTTTCCATTCAACTTGATGAATCCACTCTACCAAATAACGAAGTACTGCTGTTATCATACGTTCGGTTCATAAAAGACGAAAAAATTTATCAAGAGTTATTATTTGCAAAAAATTTAGAAACTGATACAAAGGGAGAAACGATATTTAATACCATGAGTACGTTTTTCAAGAGAAAGAAATACCTATGCATAATATTTTGTCGGCAGCTACTGATGGTGCTCCAGCAATGACGGGACGTCATAAGGGTTTCATAGCTCATTTCAAACAAGCAGTACCAAATGTACTCGCTATACATTGTATTATTCATCGTCAGCACTTGGTTGCAAAAAATCTGAACGAACGTTTGCATTCGTCGCTTCATTACGTTATTAGAGCAGTAAATACGATTAGAAGCAATTCATTGCATGACAGATTATTTAGCCAACTTTGTAGTGAAAATGATGAAGATTACAATCGCTTGCTGCTGCACACAGAAGTTCGTTGGCTCTCAAAAGGTACTTGTTTGAACCGTTTTTTCAACTATTTGATTCAGTACTGGACTTTCTTGAAAACAGAAACGAAAAATTGCGAAAACCTGATTATACATAAAATGACATCGCTTATTTGACAGACTTGTTTAAAATATTTAATGAAGTCAATTTACAATTGCAAGGTGACGAATTGAATTTAATTAAAACAAAAAACGTCATAGCTGCTTTTGTGGGAAAACTTCTTCTATTCAAACGAAATCTATGGAGAGGTGAATACAGCCACTTTCCCACATTATCAGCAGTCTCTGCAAAACATGAAGATTTACTTACTTACTGCCAACACTTGGACGTTCTTCATATTGATTGTGTCGAGCGATTCCAGGATATTTTAAACATGAATATACCGGGTTGGGTTTTAGATCCTTTCGCAAATGCAGATACAGCAGAATCATCAAATTTAGAAGAGGAACTCGTAGAACTCACAACTAACGAAGAACTAAAAGTAAAATTCAGAAATGAATATCAAGAGTTCTGGCTTCAAAAACCAATACCAGTTCTTTACCCTGGATTGTGGTCAAGAGTACAGATATTTTTAATTGCATTTCCTTCATCTTATTTGGCTGAGCGTGGGTTCAGTGCAGTAGCTAATTTATTGTCTAAGAAAAGGAACAGACTGCACATTACTGAACGTGGCGATTTGCGGCTGATGTTAACGAAATTGGAACCCGACATTAGCAAATTGTTAAAACTTCACCAGCCTCAACTATCTCATTAATTTTTCTTCTTAATCTTTTTCTGTTCATTATGTATTCATATTTAAGTTTTAATAAACAAGTTTGTACTACATTTGATAGTCGTTTTAATTAAGGTTTACTTTTGCGATTTTTAATATATATACCTTGTCCAACGCTTTAGTGAACGCTTGTAATAGCAGTCAAAAGTGCAACGTTCGTATATGAGTATCTATGTATATATATATATATATATATATATATATATATATATATATATATATATGATAGATAGATAGATACTATGCAACAATATTTTAATATTCGTTATAATGCACTATGATGAGGAGGGGGGCGTTGGAAGTTTTTTTCCAGTAGAGGGGGCGGTGGTTCAGAAAAGGTTGGGAACCTCTGCTTTAAGACCTATCGTAAGCTCCATAAATTCACCATGCCATAATTTAGCAAAATTTCTACTAAAAATTATAAATCCATTAGCAGGCAAAACGGATTCTTTCATTAAAAATAACCAACATTTTTTAGAAAAATTATCAAACCTAAAAATTGAAAATACACACACAATGGTAAGTTTTGATGTGGTAAATCTTTTCACAAATGTCCCTATAAACAAAACGCTTAATATTATAAAAAACAAACTAGAAAAAGATGGCAATCTTAAAGAAAGAACAAAACTAAGCATATCATCGATTATGGAATTACTTGGTTTATGCGTCAATACCACATATTTTCAAATAAATGATCAATTTTACAAACAAAGCTTCGAATGGCAATGGAAGTCCACTATCACCAATCTTTAGTAATATATTCATGGAGGAATTCGAAAAGATGTAATATTCACACAAGAATTGAAACCACTAATCTGGTGGAGATACGTAGATGATGTCTATGCTATTTGGCCTCATAATACAGAACTAATTAAAAGCTTTGTACAGTCAATTAACGAAATAGAACCAACTATTAAATTCACATATGAATTAGAACAACATGGAAAACTTCCGTTTTAGATATTCTCGTTAGCAAAACGATACATTACATGTGATTTTCCAATGCTCCACCCGAAGGTACTACATTGGCCAGGAAGCGAGTTTTTGTTACCTGGAAAATTTTGAATTTTGCCGAACCCTTGCTGTTCCAAGCAAGGTAGGGATCTTTAACGTGCGTGACAACACTCACACACGGGACCTCCATTTTACCTCTCATCCGAACGAGGGTGTATTTTTGTGAAAAATGCTCGCCTAACATTTTTCAAGCGGACCGTGTCGGGATTCGAACCCGGGACCTTGGACGTAGTAGTCACACACATACCACTACGCCACGGAGCCGCCTAGCAAAAACGATACAGCAATTAATACATCGGTATATAGAAAACCAACGCACACAAACAGATACTTAAGCTTCGATTCAAACCACCCACACTGTGTCAAACGAGGAATTATCAAAACCATGTATGATAGAGCAAAATTAATATCATCAAACGAAGAAATTTTAAAAAAAGAGAAAGACCTAATCAGATGTACACTAATAGAAAACAAATATCCCAAAAGAATAATAGAGAAAGAAATGAATAAAACCCTAAAAATAAAGAAAAGAAAACAAAACAATGATACACACAACAAAATGCTCTCAATACCATACATAAAAGGATTCTCCGAAAAATTCAAAGAATAGGAAACAAATTTAAAATTAAAACAGTATTTAGAACCAACAATACACTAAGAGCACAATTAACAAAAACAAAAACCAAAAACGCAATACAAAGTTCAAAAAATTGTATCTACAAAATACCGTGCGAATGTAATAAGTTTTATATAGGAGAGAGTTCCAGACCATTTGAAGTTCGATTAAAAGAACATAAATCATATATAAAAAATAGAAAATTTGAAAAATCCATGATTTGCCAACATGCATGGGACTCCAGTCATAAAATAAAATGGGAGGACGCAAAAATTATCGACAAAGAAGAAAACCACCAAAAACGCAAAATCAAAGAAGCTGCTTATATAACCTTACATAAAAATAACTGCGTTGCAAACGAATCCGTAACTTTTAGTAAACAATGGATTCCATTACTAAAAGAAATAACAAATAAACATCAAATGCCCCCAATATCTAGGTAGCATTGCAAGTTTTTCCTGGGTTTTCCTTGCGATATTAACATGAAATACAGCCTACATACATGATTTCTATTTATACATACAATAACTAATTATATAATAATAAGCATATTAACTAGAAAACCATTATTTCGGCAAATATCTAAGTGTTGGGGGATCTTGGTAGCCACAGGTTGCTTAACCCCCATTCACTGAATCTCGGTGAAATAAAACATAAAATTAGAAAACAATAGAAGGGAAGCTAGCTCAGAATATAAATAAGTGCAGGTACGTGTCCAACCAGTTTTGAGATGAAGATCCAATGAAGATGATGATGAAGCATATTAACAACCCCTGTAAAACAGCATTGGTATCTGACAAGTGTAAACCCGCAATAAGGTTACCTCACAACCATATACAATCTCCGTTAAACAGTATTGGTATCTGACAAGTGTAAACCCGCCATAGGGTCGCCTCAGATCCATATACAACCTTCATAGAACAACATTGGTATCTGACAAGTGTAAACCCACCATAAAGTTACCTCAGAACAATGTTAAAATCTACCAAAGAGGTAGCCTAAATCATAATGATTTCCTTCAAAATAAATATAAAAACGACTACTTAAGCCTTTTAATAATGCAATTGCATGCTTCTTTAATAACCATCCTCTAAATTGTATAAATAGAAACATGTTAAAAATGTTTTCCAATTCCCAAGTTATTGAATTTTACAATAAAAATTAATCAGCTGATTTCACGTTAAGCGTATTGGCTACCTAAAAAAGTCGGTCCCAGGCCGTAACACAAATTGAAGACAATTATTCATTTAAATTTTAAAAATTTTTGCTTAGTGTACTCAAACCAAATATTTCAAACATCAATAAATCAAAGTCACCTTCAATTTGTGTCATAAATGTCAAACTTGAAGTTCTTATTATTTTGAAAACGATCCTAGGTTATGGATCGAAACGTTAATAAAGATAATTTTAAAAACTATATTCAGATACCAATGTAATAAAACTCAACAATTTTGAACGTTAATGAGAATTTCCAAGAATATTATGTAAGATAGGCATTTATTATTTAGAATGGAATTGCGCACATTCTACTAGGTTCTGGAAACATAAATTTGGATATATAAAAGGAAGCGTTTATTAAAAAAGATTGGATCCATTCGACTCTTAAATTCGATCGTGAAATTTTATTTTGATTTAAAGCGCGAGCTGTTACTTTGTGAAGATAATATGTGAAGTATGCAGTAAGCATACTGTAATTTAATAATTACGATGGTGCAATGAATATAGAAGTGATGTTTTACAAATTGAAATGAAGAGGGAAAATTCTTCAACACAACGCTAGTTTTCAATTTTATTTATTAAATAATTGAAAGCAAGATTTAAGCAAATATGAAAATTGGTAACTGCTGTTTGAAATGAGGATTTTAAATATGGAAAATCTTGTACGTCAATTTAAAACAAGAAGATATTTAATTACGAGAATCGTTTTTGTGGATTCTGCAAGTATTACTTTCAGATTTATTTTTAACTAATACTGGCGTATTTGTATCTAGTTTAAGATAGTCCTAATAATTTTTTTTTGTAAGGCATTTTTACCAAGAAAATTTGTGATCGGAGTTCGAAACACTGACCTTTTAATAGATTATCGTCAAGGATTTTTTGGCCAAACAAACCTTACAAGCGTGGCAATAAACATAACCAGGTAAACCATCCATAAAAAAGGAATTTAGTTCTGTAAATTTAAAATAAGGTAAGGTACAATTTGTTTATAATAAGTACTTCTTCGAAATTATTTTATGTTTGAAAGAAAATGCTTTTGTATGAGAGGAATTATTTAATAATGTATAAATGCTTTGTGATATTGCTCTGTTTTATTTCATTTTGAAAACTTCGTAAATTCCGTTGAGCTAGCCAGTCAAAGATAAAAAGGAAGGTAAGTCAACTATTTCAAGTTTTACAAATTGCTGTATCTCTATCTCAGCACTCTTTTCGTGACACTCACAAAGCAGTCCTTTTCACAGCAATATATATGTAGTTAACGTAAAAACTAAACTTTTTGATCTAATTCTGGCATAACCAAGGAGTTTTGAAAATACGTTTATGTAATTTTGAAAACTGTATTGTCACCCCATTTTGTGGTACTTATTTTGTTGTACGTGGAGTCGATGGGAACCTTTAAAAAGTTCTCTCGATCAAAATTGTGCGTATCAATTATCATCAATTTATTCTGCTTAGGTACTTTTTATAAGAATAGTTTTTTATTATAAATTTTATAAAAAGATTGCGAAAACACTGGTATGAAACATTGTAAGCTAAATTTAATAGTTACATAAACGTTTTTGTGATCGAAAGTTTAGTGACGCATTATTTTAAAAATGTAGAATCATAGTATAGTGACTCATAAAATACATTGGTAAACACGAATAATTCAAAGATGTTTCCTTGATTTACATTTTTAATGCTTTTGATGAATAGGTTTGTATAATAATTAGAGCTTGTATTTTTTATATTGAAAAACCAAGAACTGATATGTTAGTTACTTAATTTCGTGTACTTTATTAGAGGTCATGTCCTTTAACCCTTTTGCTCATGACTTTTCATTTTATGTCTTAAAAGTACGAAACGCAAAGTACAGTGAAAATGATTCTTTTTAAGATGTTTGGTAATAGAAAAAAATTTTAAACGACAACAAAAATATAAGGTGTCCACATTTGTAGACATTATGAATACGGAGCATTTTCCAAAATAGAAAAAAAGTAAATAAAACTTATGTACAATTATATATGAGGAATGATATTTATAAAAACTGCTACTAATTTTAGTAAGACAGGTGAATTTTACATTTGCAACACATAATTCGCGACTTTCCTTTACAGTTACATCCTATTGTCATCGAATTTCAATATTAGGATGCCTTGTTCTTGCTGGTGTTTCTTGTATATCCTGCATAGAAGATCGTCTACCTCGTTTCTTGGTTATTATTTTATTGGTGTTAATTAGTGAATCAGTGACTGATGCATGTACGTGGACCAATTCTAATATTATTTGTTTGTACACCTAATGCTGTGGCTTGTTTTATGTATTACATCCAACAATTAACACATGCCAAATCAATTGCATATGCAACATGTGGAGGGCCCATTTACTTGATCTGATAAATGATTAACAGTAATTCAAAAATCCATTTGATTGATTCCATCCAAGTAGGTATTGTATGACTTGATAACCTCTGGTTGTATTAAGTTTTTTTTATAAGAATCACACAGATGATGTCGTGGTTTATTTGGTTGAGGATTTTGTGTACAGCATGAAATTATACCAAACCCTTAATAAAACAATTTATGAACTTAACGTCTACAATTGTGGAGGTAGTGAGTAAAAGGATTAAGTTATTAAAAGATAAGGTAGTAGAGCAAAAAGAACAAATGAAACGTTGAATAAAAAAAAAATAAGGTAATGGCAACAAAAATTAAAACTAATTGACATTTGTAGGTCAATAATACAAAATTCAGTAAGTGCTTGTGTAAACCTGACCAACCAATACAACATTTTTATTTAAATTTAGCGCTCATTTATTGGAGGAGCACTTACTGAATCTGTTCATATAAATTCTGAAATAAATAAAATCATCGTTATGCAATGTATATATTAAATCACACTTTAGTAAAATACAAAAGCTACTTAGTAAGTTAGTTTAAACAGCAATAGCCTTACAATATATAAAAATATAATGCCAGATAATGCTGTGAGATTCGGATTATCTTCAATGTATAAAATTTTAACAAAACTAACGAGACAATTTTGTGTTTGTTTATTCTAGATTAAGACACATTTTGTTACAAAATTTATACAATATATGCTGACCTATATTTTAAACATACGAGTACAGGTCTAAACCTGTGTCTCAAAATGTCAATTCAGACTATAATTACTAAGTCTATGTAAAAGTTAGTTTTAATGAGATATAACATGTTGGGATATTGGAAATTTTCATGTGGTATCAAGAACTTTAGTAACATATTAATGCGGCTTTTACAGAAGAATAAGCAAACCAGAAAGCACCATGATTCTGCGCATTAAACCGAATCTAATGTTTGAGATATATTCCCATATGGTTACTTAAGAGGATGAAAACAAATCTTCAAATACAGAATGAACTTGAGGCAAATACTAAATATGACTGCATGATAGAGAAAACGTGCTATTACTAATACAATATTTAATGCAAATTGCATTTTTATGATGTTATTGTGTAGCAAAAATACTAGTTTTTTAAACTCTTCGTCTATCAATAAAGCACAAAACATTCCCTATACAGTATTTGTTCGAACGGTAAAAATACACCATTTAAGTGCCACACTTAAAGCAAGAAGACTATTGGCGATTCCTCAAAAGATTGTATAATATAAGCAAGTAAAAATATTTTTGTTTTAATAATTTACTTTGTAGTGACAAACTTGGGACAAACAACAATTGTTTTTCATTTTTGCACTTAAGGCACGAATTGTTCCCTGAAATATGATTCAGCTTGCAATTGCACTAAAAATATATTCAGTTTTATAACTAAGTAAAAAAAAAGCGAATCTAAAGGGTTGCTCTGGAAATTGGCTTTTTAGCCAAATTCCAATCCATTAGTTGTTCAGCGAATACTTAATGTCATATGTAAAAATAAAAGTAACACTCCATCTAATGGGTGTTATAAGAGGAGCGCAAGATTTGAATTGTGTGTCATTTTGACTGTTATGATTCGATAAGTCGATACTTGTAATATGAGCCAGGTAAAAGTTAGTAAACATGGAGCGCTACACGATATACAACAACCAGTTGTTATTGTTAAACATCACTATCAAAATGGTGAATGTTCGGTTGCTGTAATTTGTAGTGTGTCGAATTTTCGGTGAAAATCATGTTTCGAATTCGTAAACTGTGAAAAGGATAATCGCAAAATTCGAAAGTTCAGGTTTAGTTGTTGATGCAGAACACGCAACACAAGCTCGTAGTGGCAGTTCGTAAGAGTGCAGGAACCTCGATTCATTATCGTACACAAGAACTGAATTATTCAACAACCACTCTTCATCGGATTCTCACTGAAGATTTACATCTCCATGCTTACACAATTCAAATGACTCAGCCACTTATGCCAACAGACTATGCATAGCGAAGAAAGTTCACCTAATTGAATCATTAAACATGAAGTGAATCCCAATTTTGTGAACAAAACGATCTTCAGCGACAATACCCATTTTCCCCTCAACGGTTTCAATAGTCAAAATTGCTCATTTGGGGCTCAGAAAATCCACGAATGATTCATGACAAACAAATGCAACCTCAACGTGGTACTGTTACACGCGTCTGGAGACACAAGGTCATGTTTGACGTATAAATGTTAACCTTTGCACTCTTCACAAATAGTTTCCTCTTCCTCAATACTTATTAACTAATCCTAATAATTCTATGCAAAGTTAAAACAAATAAAAATCAAATTCAAAACCTATATAGCGTGGTGCGGTGATGTTTTATAATTATAATATTTATGCGAAAAGTATATGTTCTCTTTTATGTACAGATCTATTAAATATAAGTGGAAGAGTTATCAGTTAGATTCCGTTACCGTTCAAATTAAAAGATACTATTATAAATAGTTCAGTTTTAACGGATAATTTAAATATGAGTTTAAACTGAAACGTCAAAGTTGACCTTGAAACAGCCAAAAATAATTGTGTCCCGAGATGCGTGTGTTACTGTTTAGTTGCATTGTAGTACGGGGGAATATTTTTTTTAAAACGAGGCAGGTAATGCATCAACAGTAAATGGGAAACAACGTAACATGATAACCCAGTTCTTTGTGCATCAATTAGAAGATATTGTACTTGAAGACACATGGTTTCAACAGGACGGTGCTATTTGCTATACCGCCTGTGAAACATTGACGATTTTGCACTAATATTTTCCTAGTCATGTCATCTATTTTAGTGACCAAAACAGGTCCTCACAATTTTGCGATTTAACATATATAGACTTTTTTGAATGGGGTTGTTTAGAAGTCTCAGGTTTACACCAACAAATCCATCACTACCCAAGCATTGAAGATCGAAATTGAACCATCAACAAAATACCGTGACATTTATGCAAAACTGTTACTGTTAATTTTGCCAGAAGAGTAGGCGTATGCTAGCGAAGCCATTACGATCATTTACCGAATGTATTGTACCATACATAATTCCCAAAGGTCTACATTATAAATCTATAAATACTCTACTACAGAAAATCCTGTTTTATGTAAAATTCAAATCTTGCTCTTATTATACACCTTATAAATTTAGAAAATTAGTTGTAATGGTTAAAAACATTTTAACAAATACCTAATGTTATATGTAAAAATAAAAGCAACATGCCATCTAAATGTAGAAAATTATTAGTTATAAAAGAACTAATCACGTAACTTAGACTAAATAAAGCTAATAAAATTATACCATCTGTAAAATGTAGGCATATAAAGAAATAGTTGATTATGCCTTATTTTAAGCACCAATAGTAATGACAAGTACATTTATTGCAGCTATAAATAAATAGTAAATATATTTTACATTAAACATGTGGTTAAGTTACTAACTATTAAAATGCGCAATACATAAAGCTCGAAAAAATCACAATTAACTAAAATGAAAGGTTTGATGGCATCAATCACTGGGATGATATCTGTCTCACTGAACTTATTGCTTTATTTACAATGGCTAAACATTCTCTAACAATTTCAAAATAAATTGAGATAATCTGAAGTATGCACTGCACATCTTTTACCAAAGTCAAATTTATTACTCCATAATTTAGACTTTTTAGGAATAACACCTTCAACAAGATACATGGTCATATTCTACTGTTGTTTTCTAATTAAAGTTTTTATATAGATAAAAGAATACATCTTTAACGTGCTATTAATAAACTAGACTGTAATACCAGCATTTGAAATGTTTGATTATGCATTGATTTAATTATCAATATTCTGTTTGCCAATTCTGTCTATGCAGGTATACGTTATTTCAGTGATTCGGCACAACATGTTTAAACTTAAATAGATTAAGATTCATGAAATTACAAAAATTATGTACTAACATTACAAAGCGTCATTATTTTAATGCATTAGGTTCTTAAAACAATTTTCTTTAGTTAAAACTAGGAAGCTTTGTCTTTAGTTGATTGGTTGTAGTAAAAAATTATCCAAAATAAATGAATAAATGAAGGTTCAGACAATTTTATGCATATAGTAATCCTAATCGAATATTTATTTGGCGTTTCCACAAACAGTGGGGTTTATTGCGAAGTAAGGCAGGCTACGATTTGAAAGTGTGTATCACAAATATTTGAAAAACAAAATACTACAGTGCATTTAACGAACAGATTCAAAAAAGAGTGCTAAATTAAATAGAAATTTTGTATTAGTTGGTCGAGGTCACACAACCACTCAATAAATTTTGAATTGCTAACCTACATGTGTCAATTAGTTTCTCACGCATATTTATGGCTAGTGCAACGTGTTAATTTGTTTGCTGTGAATCAAGTTTCTGCTCAGTTTGTACAGTGCAACTAAAAACCATCCTATTATTTTAATTACCAAATCTGTTTGTTAAACACCCTATAACACAGAATCTACCGTAATAACCGTTACTTGGCTTGTTGCAAATGAAGATTTAAATAAGGCAATTAAGGGAGGACCTTGCCAAACTTAAATTTCTTTTATTTAAATTCATTACTTGCATTATATTAGACTTATTTTTAAATTGCTTTAAATCAATGCTAATTTTTAAAAATTATTCAATGTGCCACTACAGGAGCACACAACAAATTTGCTGAATATTTTACATTTCTCATAAATGAACTATCATAAAAATTATTTGAATCTGCCATTTCATAGATTTTTTTTTTAGAAATGAGAATATCTTTTTAAAAATCAAAGTATAACATTTTATACAAGAGGGATATTCATAATTTTCAATAAAAGTTCCAGAAGTTTTTACGTATAAAATATTTTTTTCTTTTTTAATATTATAATTAACGCTCCTTACAGTTTTAACCTGAGCAAAAATTCTATCTTAATATTTTGCCTTTCTATGGAGAGCTGCTTCTTAAATTAAAACCCTACTGTCAGTCAAATATTATAAAATGTGACCCTGAACACATTTAATTAATTTCAATAAAAGTCCAGGAACTATTTTTTTGTAATTTATTTTACACGTAAATATTTCATAGACTTTTATTGAAATCAATTTTTCTAAGTTTGAAACTATACAGCATAAGATTTCTTCTAAATAAACACGACTGTTGAATTTAGCTCAATAGTAATTAAACATAAAACGGAAACAACACAGTAAAATCTACAAAAACAAAGCTGTATTGAGGCAAAAATAAATGAACAAATGACCGATTACCTACTTAATACTGGCGGACCTTCTAAGAAAGTACTACAATCAATGCCAAATGAGGAAGTTGGCCAATGGAAACTAATACGTTTCCAGCTACATGGTAATGAATAATTTTGTCTGGCATTAGGAAAGTAATTCGAGCATAGTAAATGAAAATTAATATAAATTGTTGGTTATTTCGAAAGAGAAAAATTCAATGACCGGTTTTGCTGTTATTGTAGCTCGTCAGATTGGTCCATTTCTCTCTGCAAAACAACCAACCAAGTTCTTGCAATTATACGCAAATCATGGTGTATTAATAGGTACAAATTACATGTACGTATTAATACACCATGATTTGTGTCATCCAAGATTCGTTTAAGATGAGTTTCAGTATTTTTTACCCCACTCTCTCATAAACCTCCTGGATGAAAAGCAAGAGGGGTAATAAATTCACAAGTAATACCTCGATTAGTTGAAAAAGTGTTCATTGTTATCCTTGGTATTTAAAAATTAAAAAAGTTGGCGTAATCTCTATTTACACCGACAAAGTTCGTAGCATTGTTAGAAGTTAGTTTGCCCCTAAGAGCTTTAAATCTCAGCACGGCCAAAAAGGCATTAGTAGAAAGATCCGAAACTAAATCTAGGTGTACGGTCTTTGTGACAATACAAATGAACAAACAAATGTAGAATTTACTAAGTTTAGTGCTGAGTTTTTGCAGTCTTTAATCAGTATCGGTTTAACATAATCTATACCAACATTGTGAAACACAGGAGTATTGATTTCCAGTATTTTAGAAGGTAAGTTACCCATTAAGGGGTTAGAACTAATAAGTTTTATGCGAAAGCATCTAATATATTCACGGCAAGTTTGTTTGTCTTTGTTTAAATCAAATATTGGCCAATAGTGTTCTCGAATGCAAACCAACAGTTGTTGCACTCCGCAGTGCATCAAGCTAATGTATAAATATTCAAAAACAAGCTTAGTCAAGGAATATTTTTTAGGCAATAAAATAAGACATTTTTTGCGGTTGGCATAAATGGAATTACTTAATCCACCTTGTAATCTTGAAATATCATCCTCATCAAGAAAGGGGTTTAATTGTAAGATAGTAGAATCGAGTTAAGGGACTTGTTTTGCTTCAATTGTTTAATAAGTGGCCCAAAAGATTCGTTTCAATAACGTCTTATCAAAATATTTGGAGTAATGTAGAGTTCAAAAGCAGTTAAGTGTCCAGAAACTTTATTTTTGCCAAGTTTGCAATTTTTTGTAAAATGGTACATCCAAGCTGCCGCATATACCAACTCAGGGTGGAGAAATTATTGAAAGTGTCAGTATTTATGTATCTTAAGAGGCCGAAGTTGTTACTAGCACTACATTTGATTTTCCAATGTTCCACCCAAAGGTACTACATTGGCTAGGAAGTGAGTTTTTACCTGGAATTCAATTTTGCCGAACCATTGCTGTTCCAAGCAAGATAAGAATCTTTAATGTGTATGACAACACTCAGACACGGGATCTCTATTTTACCTCTCATCCGAACGAGAGCGTATTTTTGTGAAAAATGCTCGCCTAACATTTTTCAAGTGAACTGTGTCGGGATTTGAGCCTGGGACCTTGGGCGTAGTAGTCACATGCGTACAAACTAGGCCACAGAGCCACACAGTTGTTACTAGCAGCTGACTTTAATTTAAAGTCTATGGAAGTTTCAAGGTTAATTATTGGTGGCGGCCGCTTACCAGAAACTTGCACCAAAAAATGGTTACCATGCCATCACAAAGAGCAAGCAGTAGGTTTTTCAACAGAAACTTTTCGCGAAACTAAATCGGCGGGGTTTAATATCAAAAAGATACGTAATCAAGCCTTGGGCTTAGTCAATTCTTGTATTAATGTTAATCTATCAGTAATGAACATTTTAAGTTTATTCGGTGCAGAATTTATCCAATCCACTATGATGGAAGAGTCTGTTCACAGCACAACATCAAAAATAGGTATAGTTTAAGTCGATTTTAATTTGTGTATGTTATGCAAACAATTCAGCAGTGCACAGTTCTAATCGGGGAATTGTAGTTCCATGAAGAGAAGCAATCCTAGACTTGGAACACAAAAGGTTAGAATAGTAATTACTCTCAGCATTGGCAACGCATAAGTAAATACAGACTTCATAAGCGACATTACTGCTATCACTAAACCCATGAAGCTCTAACCAATGCAGGGTAGCAATCGGCGACCAGTGGTTAAAGGTGAGACTTTTACTTTTGCCGAATCCTTCATCGAATTTATTTAACAAACCCCTTCTCCACTTATGGTCAAATTACCAGCTGGGAAACTCCTCACCGTTTCAGTTCATAAGATCTGTTAAAATTTTGTAATCTACATCTATATTTTTTGTGAAAGAAAAATCTTTCGTTTAATTTTGTTATATTTGAAGCTCTTACTTACGAGTAGCTTAAAAGAGTTTGTTTTACGAGTGATGAAAGATTTATATTAAGATTGCATAAAATTCTACTTTTTATTTAATCTGTACAAGATTGCCATATCTGACACTCATTAACAAACATGACTATTAAGTAGCGAGATTTTGTTCAAATTTTTTACACTAAACAGTCTGTGAAATAATTTATTTGCTAACAATTACTGTTGTTTGATTCATATTATTTGTTATGGAATAGAAGTTTCTATGTTAAAAATGTATGATCAATTATCCAAGAATTTAAGTAGAAAAATTAAGAATCTTCAACTAAAAAAGAGTTTTCTGTATCTACCTTAAAACAATTTTTTTTATTAATAGTTGCTAGATACAGTGGCGTCCGATTTTAATTTAAATTGTTTTCAGTTTAACTAATAAAATTTCAGTCCACGCCAATCTCTAACTCTACCTTGGGGTGATAGCTAAGTCGGCCATAAGCAAAACAGTTTTTAGTCTTTCCATCTAGTAAGTGTAAAAATTTTAATTTTCTTAAAAATACATTACTACCGCATGTCACATCCAATAATAGTGATTAAGCCCGCTTCAATTATGTAAAACCAGTTACATTAGTGCCGCATCGTAGGGCATTTTTAATTTTAACAGGGTAACCGTATAATTGGCATGCTTAAAATAATTAAAACTGGTTACACTGTTCTTGCCCTTTTAATTCAATTAATACTTGTTCGAGGCACGCATCGTATTTTTTAAAACTGTTACAATAACTATAGAAACATATTTTGGACCAATATTTGTTCCTACAAAATATAAATCTAATCTTCCACAGCTGCAATTTCCCATTATAATAATTAAAAGCACAGCAAGATCGATGTACGTTTTAAATCAAATTGCGTATGACTAGAATTTATAATGATCACCACTTTTATCAGCTTATTTATCCCGCTATTTTAAACATACTAGTTATAATTAGTAACAGGCACTATATAACCAAGCATCTCCTTGAAGGTGGCTAAGATTCAAAATACTGAATCCAAAGTGTCGTCGGCATACTGAATTCAAGACGTCAGATATCAAAATATTTTTAAAGCGACATCTAAGAGATATGTTTAAGATGTACATTATAAAACTACATAAATTTAAATATTGCAACATTTTTACTTTACAATTAAAACTAGACATTTTTGCTTAGTCAAAAAATAAGATAACTGGTGACAAGAAATATACAAATAGAAATATAAACTGGTATTTAGCACGGATATAAATTTTTTTATGATTAAAACAAATACAAAAATGTTTTGTAAAATATACCATAAAATATCTTAAAACTATAAAGCTTTGAATTTCAACTATCACAATTATTTAAAGCGACTATTGCTGAAACTTCTTTGTCACCACTTAATAATTCTGTTGCATATAAGGATAAGATATTTCTGTTAGTGGTACAAAGGTTTCTTTAATAATCTGTGGATTAGTCCATCTTAACAAATAATGAGGACCTCCGGCTTTATCGTTGGTACCTGCAAATATAAAGATTTTACAGAAAATCCCTACAGGCATATGAAAAATTAAAAATTCCTATAATATACCAATCTTAATTTTAATAGTGAAGGTTCTTTAAAACCTTATGGTTTAGATCATGTTATTTTGTGCCGAAAACGAAAATAAGCCAATATATGTATATTAGGTTGCTTAACCTTCGAGCAGGTTTGCTGTCGTAAATTTACGACGAATTTATATTTCTGCAAACTACTCACAACAGAGTATCATAAGAATATTGTTGTATAGACCTAATATCAGAGGCATATTCTGAATCTAATTTGGTAGTGGGGCATATCACGCATCACACGTTTTAGTATGTATTTATCCTTTGAAGTAGTGGGGGCTGTTCATAAAGTTTACGCCGTGAGAACACTCCTAAATAACAATATTTTCTCTCACCGGTATGCAAATGTTTTTGTCTATTAAATTGTCCATATTCTAGTTGTTACTTTATTAGATTGTAACCAAATATGGTTTCCAATAAACTCCTTACTAAAAGGAACTTGAGGATATAGTTGCACGTATGTGGGAGGAAACAGAAAGTGATAAAGACTGTAAGCAGGGTGAAGAAAGAGTTCTCAGTTCGGAAAATATAGAAATGGATAATTATGACAGTATCTCTGAACAATCTGCATCTGATGAAGAGTTTGCAGAAGATCATGATAATGATAACACATTTTATTTTGGAAAGGATGGTAGTAAATGGTATAAACTAAAATATGCTAAATCTTCAAGAACATGGAAAATCATTATTGTAAAAGAGGTATGTGGAGCAAAACAGTGTCCTAAAAATATAAACAGTGAGATAGAAGCATTTCTAAAACTACTTGATCTTGTCATGATAGATGAAATTATTAATTCCACTAATATGTATATTGACAAACTTCGAGCAAATCACGAATATGTTAGAGATCGTAATTGAAAACATACAAGTAGAAGCGAGTTCATGACATATCTAGGATGTTTATTTTTGGTTGGAATCAAAAAAGCACATCATGCAAACGTAAAAGAAATTTGGTCAAATGATGTAACTGGTATGAAAATTACTACATTACTAAGATTTTTGTTTCTTACACGTTGTTATGAGATTTGATGATACAACAACCAGAGCCCAGAGATAAGAGCTTGCAGAAGAGATCATGGTAATAACAATGCATTTTATTTTGAAATGGTAGTAAATGGCAAAAACTAAAATATGCTAAATCTTCAATAACATTGAAAATCTTCCGCAATTATAAAGGTTTTAGAGCAACAAGTTTTTCTTATCTTCGACGTACCTCAAATTATTCTTTGTGACAATGGTCCACAATTCCTTTCAGCAGATTTTCAAGATTTCGTAAAATGTTACAAAATTCAGAAGATCTGGTTCAATGCCAGGTATCATCCGCAAGTAAACCCAACTGAAAGCATTAATCGTGTAATTATTATTGCTATCTCTTTATATATCGAATCTGACCATACTAAATGGGATGAAAATATATTTCAAATTGCACAAGCTTTGAGAACTTCTAGCCAAGAATCCACGCTCTTTTCCCCATCATTTTTAGTGTTTGGCCGTTATACCCCAATTGATGGTAGTTATTATGGCTCCGTTCCTGATTATCCTGATGTAATTGAATTTGATGAAAAACTACGTTGGGATAAAGATCAACAACAATTACCATCTATCTTTACAGAAGTCAGAAAAAATTTATTTAAAGCTTATGAAAAAAGTAAAAATCATTACAATCTCCTTAAATGAGACATTTCATTTGCCTTGGGTGAACAAGTTTGGAAGAAAAATCATGTGTTATCTGATGCTATAAAGGTTTTCTGCTAAACTAGCTTCTAAATTTATCTTATATACAATCACTCTAGTAATCTCTCCGTTAATATATGAACTGCTAGATTTGAATGGTAAACCTCAAGGACTTTGGCATATTAAGACTTAAAACCTTTTACATCTGCCCCTAACAAGTAATATAAACTATATCTCAACATATTTCTCTTTGGTTCCAATCCTTGTTTCGTCTAAATTCTTTTGGCTTGATCTTCCGTACCTAAACATTATCTACTTATCGAACCCTCTTGTAGCTAAATAATATTAACCCTCTAACCCAAAAGTTTGTAAACCTTGTGGTGCCATCATAGTCTCCTGTTTTTAAAAGATAACCTCTCATACCTAGTACAATTTCCTTAAAATGATCATTACCTACCTACAAAAATACCAAATTTTCTTTTAAATTTTTATCTTGTATTTGGTTGTTTTTCCACAATCTACCACATTTATTATTGTGGTTGACTTATGTTTCGTCTGAATAACTCCGCAAATCTTTACGACCTGTCCTAAACTGATGTCTAGGGCTGATGCTTTGCTCATAGGATACACAAAGGATCGCCTCTGTAGAAAAAAGTCAGTTTCCGTAGTTGCAAATACAAGGAATTTATATTCTATGTGTTTTTTATGCATATACTTCAACAATTTGTGTAAATTTCCATTATCAATTAATTCTATATTATAGGAATGCTAATGCATCTTTTGTTTTTCCTGAATGTGTTGGTAAGAAGCTATGGCCATTTTGTTTTAAATATTATTCCTTATTGCGTTGCTGTAACGAAATGCCCTATTTTGTATCTATAAATAACTCTATCGTACAATTACCAATGTGTTTATGGCAGTCATGTCTTTGAAATTATCGTGGGGTATAGTAAGTTGTTCACGCTACCTTTGTTTGATCTTCTTATTGCAGAGGATGTGCGCGATAGGAAGATGATTTGTCTAGGTTTTATTTGGAATTTAGTTGTTTTGAGTATCTACGTGGTGATAAAAGTTTTATCTTATCCTTAATACCGCAAGTGGTCCTTTAGACCAATCTGCCTTATTAGCAACATTCTTTTCTCTCTACTGCCTCGCTAGGATGCTTATCCAAAACGCTACAGTTTTCTTATTCCGCTACCTCCGTTTTAATTCTTAATTTTTCCTTTGGTGGACCTGCCTCAAGTCCTGAGACAACCGTCCATCACATAAGAGTGCTGTTCCCCCACTCCGGGCTACTGACTACATCTTGGCTGGTCGAGTAGTGCTTGGCTATCTATCGTTTATCTATCGTTTTTGCTCAATGCGAGCCCTTCCTCTCCTCTCTTCTACCTGGGTTGCTACATAGCTCCTAACTTCCTATTTCTCTTTTTTATCCCCCTAATTCCTCTTTTCACCTTTTATTTTTCGAAGTCGTTGCATGGCTAAGGGGGTTGTTATTTCGTGACGTTGGGCCATGGACCTGTATGACATCCGCTTAGCTGTGCATTGCCGCTGTCTACCGTCGATATAAGTAAGTAGATTTATTGCATAACTCAATATAATAAGTTATTAAAGTATAAAACAAAATATTATACTATAAAGCAAATTATTAAAATACAGTTAATAATATAATTAGTTTTCATTTCTACAACTTAAAATATATTTTTTTAAATTACTCTTGAATTTTCTTTGAGAAGGCTGATTTGTAACTGATTTTGGTAATGTATTATATATCTTAATGCCATAATGAAATACATTTTTTTGTGGGGACAGTGAAACGCTGTTATCGATTTGGCTCTGCCGACCTTCCTAATCGACACCAGGGTGCAGGAATTGGACCCCGGGCAAATTAGTCCCGCATGCGTTCAAGTGAACAGGCCTGCTTCACGGATTTCCGCTCTTCTGGAGAATATGTGTAAGAAACTCCCAATTTTAAGCCCCCCATTTTCTTGTTATTACGTCTATAGGAGGTGTGGTGTGCCTCGAGAAGGAGGCCCCAGAACCAAAAATTAGTTTTAGGTTTTTTTTTAAAAAAGAATTTTTTTATCGTAAAATTTTATCCTACCCTAAGTTTTTAGGTTAAATCACAAATGTCTATATTATAGTGTCTCAAGGATTTTATTTTACCGACTTATTATGTAACCATAATTGGTTAATTATCTTTTTCTCAAAAATATCTTGGAGACATTATCGTACCTTATCTAATACTCCCATAGATGGTTAGGTGTTTATCGTTATCTTTGCCATTATCTCTGAGATGTTATCTTTGCCTTGCCTTTACTGATAAGTCAATTACCGATATCTTATCGAAATAAAATACCTTGAGAAACCACTTTATTAATTTATTGTTCCGAACCCTTGGTATTCATGACCAGGTAGGACTTATTATTATTGCGTGAAAGAGCAAACTCGCACCTTAGGATTGTATTTTATAGGATAGTGTTAAGGAATTAGGTATTATAAATGCAGTAGCGCATTGTTAATTTGTCAACTCAACATTGAAGCTGCCGTGTTATACTCTGCTTTATTTTGCTGAAGATATTTTAAATTTGTTTAGCATTTGCAAATGTCCTTAAGGAGAAGAAATTAGTATGCATTCATAAATAAATGTACAAGCAAAACTTTTGTAATTATCTTTATAGTGTAGTCATAAGTATGTGTGCCTCATGCCTCTGATGAAATTTGTGCGGTCGGTGAGGCGGCAAACAAGATCTGTGCATGCTGAGTTCGAGTAAGTCTTAAAATCAGATGGCTGCTCAATTCTGTTTCTTGGTATCGCAACTTTTGCTATGGTTTAAAAAACCAGGCGGCTCCTATAGACAAATGTAGGTTAAATGTCCATGAATGTTTAAGCTCTCATACAAAAAGACTTTTTTTTTGTTTTTCTTTTTGAAGCTTTATTGCGATTATTATACTTTATTGTGTAAAGTTCCAAAGTATAGGTTTATTAATTTAGGTTTAGGGATTTTTAGAATTCGGCGTGGAAAATCCCCGCTGATTACTGCAATTTTCGTTGACACCGTGAAAACAATGTTTTATTAGTGTTCGAACGGGTGTTGACGTCATTGGTTTACCTCTGCAGTCGTAAGTATGCTAACATAAGGCTTTGTATGTGGGAAGCAGTTTGGTTGTCATCAACGCAAGCTGAATGACATCAACCTAGGTTGGAGGAGAGAGACGTTTAAGGCGAGAAAGTAAAATAAGAATTTTATTCAGCACTTTGCCTATATACAGGATGTGATATAATTAATTACACTCTTATTCATATTCTATTGTATATAAAAGTATTCCTTAATGCTATAAAATGAATTATCATATAGGAATTCTTTTAGTAATGCTTATATGTTTTAATATTGATTGCTTCTTTTATATAATTTGGAATAGCATTGTATATTTTAATGCCAGCTTCTATAGTCTAAATCATGAAACTATGAATTCACGTCATAGGTTTCTGAATTAAAAAACGACATACTTTTAAAGGATCTATCGGAATATACTTAATGCATAAGATTTGAAAGTATGTCGTTTTTTAATTCAGCAACCTATAACGTGAATTCATTCTTTCATGATTTAGACTACATCGACAATTTTGAAATTGTGAAATTGTTCTTGATGAAGAAGGTGTCTTTGGCGTGTTTCATGTTCATGTATAGATGAGGGCACGAAAAGTTTTAATATTTTGTCTTACAGCTAGCTCTGGCATTTAGGTTAAATAGCAGCCTAATCATTCGTTTTTGTGATACCAGTAATCTTTTCATTTCAGTGGCTTGCCCACAGAGAATACTATTTTAGTATAGGTGCCTATATACCAATGCGTAATATACATTTAAAGCTTGGGGTTCACTTAAGTATTGCTTCACAGTTTTTAACATATAATATGATTTGATTTGTTAATCTTTTTGCATTGATGATCTATATCTGCTTGCCTGTTTAATTTAGCATCTACGTAACTTCCCAAGAATAATACTTGTTCACATATTTCAACCTTAGATTTATTCAGTCTAATATCGATGGTGCCTAGGTTGTCATTTTATAAAAGTGAACACATTTTGTTTTAGCTATATTAATAACTAATCTGTTTCTTGCACACCACTGCCAAAATTGTTCTATCACAATATTTACTTTGGTTCCCGATTAAGCCCAGTATCTTTACCATTGAATTATCTGTATCAAACGTTTGACATTCAGTTTGTCATAATGAAGGCGGCAATTGGTCCAATAAAGATCTACTATTGCTAGAGAATTTTCTTATAAGAAAACCACCAGATTGAAGGAGTTTAACCATTTGATTATGTAGTATAAACGCGTCCTCTTCTGGCGAACACCATGTAACTATAGTTGAAATCAAATAAAGTCAAGCATGACTCATCCTTGCGCATATGAATAAAACACAGCCACAATATTGTTATGCTACTCTATTACCTGTCTTTCCCCCATCTAAAAAGGATAGCTAGAAAAATATTCGTCGGCTGTATAATTCAATGCAACCACTCTGAACGTATGTCCATAAAATATTTCTGTTTGTAATTAATTGTCAAACATTTTTAAGGTTAGGTTAAAATTTGTGCTTTGTTATTTAACTTGCGATTTTCTACTTTTCTTTTAAAGATAATTCTGATATGCAATAAACTCGTTTACAGAAAACTTGTTTGCTTTCAAAACTTAAAAAAAGGATACAATCATTACATCATTACCACCAACGTGACAATTTAAATCGGCCAAGTGTGTTGGCTACCACAAGAAAAGGAATACGTTTGGGCTTTCAGTAAACCGAAAGTGTTTTCGCTATTCCAATTATATTGATATTGTAAATCGGCAAGTCGTAGAACCCCTAAATTATTAGCTCTGTACGTATTCAAAACAAAATTTCTTCAACCAGACAAACTACAATATGGAATTTTATTTGAGATATTTTGCACACACACGCTCGATGTTTTAATATTGTAATAAATTTAGCAGTTTGATTCTTGGATACTCTTCAATAAACTTTTGCATTGCTTTGTTTATAATCTAAATATAATTGTTCACGGAACAAAATATCCAATTGGGTAATTAAATAGAAACCTAACATAACCGTCATAACCTATAACTTGTTCATGGACTGACTGAAGATGAGTCGCTCTTTCAATAATATTTTTCAATCCAGGTATCACGAGTCACTTTAAAGCGCGTTCGTTTAATGTATTTAACGTGTGCTTTAATCGTTGCTATTTTTCCCATCTCTAATAAAGTTTAACCGACGACTGTATAAAGTTAAGAAATACGTTGTACTACTATTAGTTCTTACATATTTTAATAATTAGTCATGCTTGACTTTATTTGATTTCAACTATAGACCATCTACATAGGTATCAGAAGATAAGATTTTTGTGGTTAGTGGAAAATTAGACAATTCGTCTGTAGCAAGTTGTAAAAGGGTACGAATCGCAAGAAACTGTGCTGCAGATAGCCCATATGTTACCGTGTTTCATTCGTATGTTTGAATAGAAGAATGGGGTGAAAGACGCCATAAAATACGTTGGAATGATCTGTGCACCGGTGTAACCAGTTTTTGGTGGTACATTTGTAAAATGTCGACTGTAAGCACAATGACATGAATACGAAACCTTAAAATGAGCTGAACTATATTTTGTTGCAATTTAGATTCTGTCAGTAATGTGTCATTTAGAGATAAATAATTCGAGGTTTTAGCAGAAGCGCCAAACACAACACGCATCTTTGTGGTTGAGAGCTAGGTTTCAGTACAGCGTGATGTGGTATAAAGTAATGATTAAGATGATTATTACTGACAGTAGGTGCAATTAAAGACATGTAACCACTGTCTACATAATCCTGCATAAAGTTACAATAATCTGATTTTAGTACTGCGTCTCGACCGAAGTGTTTTTCTATAGAAAGTAAGCGTTTTTCAGTTTAACCTCTGAGTTGCGAAAAAGTAGTGAAACAGTATATCTCCCAGATTCATTGCGAGTATGAGTGTTTAGAAAAATCTGTTCACATTTCAGGTCGTCTGGCGGCAAGACCAATGCAGACGGGACCGATTCCAATTCTCAAAATGTTTTTAAGATATGATTAAGTTGTGCATCAATTGAAATATGAAAACATTGATTAGATTGAACTTAATCACTAACTTTACCAGACATCCATCCAAAGGCAGTTTTCGACGTGGCCTGTTCACCAATACGACCATATCTAATATCAGGTTGAATGATACGTGAATAAATATCAGTCGATAGCAAAATATCAATGTCATTGGCGTTCCAAAACTCATGATCAGCGCAAGTGGCAACTTTTCTATGTGAGTAAAATTGTTTGTGGCTATACAAAATGTTGGGAGTTGATTGCAAATGGCGGGTAAAACCATCGCTTCAATAATAAAACTGGGAGTGTGCTTAAAACAAGAAGTGATTTGGCATTGCGTTACACCAATACAAGTGGGTGCGGAAGCTTGCTCTACACCATGAACAGGCATGTGACAAGGGGTACGAGATAATCCTGGGCATTCAAACATTTTTGTGATATGAAGGAAACTTGACTTCCATTGTTCCATTGTCATTAAGGTACGGCAATTTTGAAAATTACCAAGGAAGTCACAAATAGATATAACTGCGGTTGAAAGTAGTATTGAAATAGATGCCATCATGTTGACGACTGCTACTGGCTTCTTCACTAATTTAGTAGCTGAAGCCCGACTCAGAAAATGTAGCAGCATGTGTGCCGTTTTCCACAGACTTTACAAGTGGATTGGGACGCACAAGCAGAGAAAAAATGAGTACCCAAACAATTGACACAGTATTTAATCTCCTTTATGATGATGGTGATGACTATTTGAATAAACATCAAACTACGACATTAAAAAATAATTTCAAT
This sequence comes from Platerodrilus igneus, assembly GCA_036346225.1. Classification (NCBI taxonomy): domain Eukaryota; kingdom Metazoa; phylum Arthropoda; class Insecta; order Coleoptera; family Lycidae; genus Platerodrilus; species Platerodrilus igneus. Next base: position 1,079,404 of record JARFIW010000624.1, on the reverse strand, counting down.
TTTACATTATTAGATTATGGTCCTATGTTAATTGAAAATTGTTAATGTTTAGGCTTATTTACCCTATTTACACGTTTTACCTTAAGCTTATAGATATTAATTAATGTCGCTTATCCTTTAACCTAACAGTACTTAACCCTTCCTATAATCCGGTTCTATCCACTACCTACCTACAAGAAAAGGGACTCAATGGTGAGAAAAGACAGAAATACCAGTGCTTCGAAAGTCGTAGCAAGCGTCACATGTACGCAATATGTTGTCGTGGTTATTTTGCAGTAATTAGTGCCGTACAATCGGTTCGTGTGCTAATTAACATTACTACAGTCCGCAATCAATTAATAGTTTCGTTACATTGATCGACCAGCGTTGAATCAAGATCGCAGTCATTAAAGGTAGGTGAATTCCATATCATTGGTTCATCCCTTTATCCCTACAGTTAATATTTTACCATTCAAAATCTTTAGGAAAAATATGCTCATCCATTGATTAATTATGATGGATGTGCATATACATGCATCTATCACAGACAATGTATAATGACGTACCTATTTAATTAAAAATAATTTTATATAGCTCACCAGATTGTCTTGCTCCTCCAAAAGGCTGTTGACCAACAACGCTTCCTGTACTTTTATCATTAATGTACAAATTTCCAGCAGCCATTTTTAAAACTTCTATTGCATGCTTTAAAAATTTCCTACAAAAAGTTATAATTAAAAAGAATACAATTAAGTATAAATAAATTCCTATTATTTCAGGAATTTGATTATTAACCACACCTACATTGTCTTATCACTCCCAATACTTCAACCCTCCATTGTCTCTATTTAATTGTATTATTTTTCAATAAAAAACTCGATTAAACAAGTTCGTGATTTAGGTAAAAGACAGCACTCTTTTTTTACATTTAAGGTAATTTGTATACATAGAAAAATTTAAATAATAATGAGCATAATTTTCACAAAATTGTCTTTACATGATTTTTATCAAACACGCATGTAATTTATATTATGGATACTGTAACAAGATCTAAACTCATGGAAAACCCTATGTTTCTAGATAAGTAGGCATACATTCTTCAACAGACAAGCAATACTGCAGTTAAGAGTTAGCAGGTGTAGTGTATACTTTTTTTGCAAGTTTATATGGTAAATACTTGAAGATAATAGCTGAAATTTATATCAAATTGTACAGCAACCTGTTTATTATATCCCTGGTGTACTAGTGTCCCAATAATCTCAGATTTTTTCATTTCTTACATTTAAAAATTACATAGTTTGAATTTAATTCATAAGAGCTGATCATTTTAGTAATAAAGTGTATCTTATCTACCAAATATGCTTCTATATTATTACCTTCATTTTAAGCATATACATGGTATTACAAATCAAGTGATCAGCAGCACTGGGAAGGAATACACTATTTTAATTAATATTAGTTAAATACTATTGCACTCCTTTATTTTTTACTTTTGCATTCCTTAAGTATTAAGGTGTACTCTCAATGGGGGAAAAAACTGCACCAAGTGTTCTAAAGCTATTAACGATGGTGAAGAGAGAGAAGCACTTTTTGCAATAACTGCTGTATTCCCTTCCATCCGGCAGAACTTTGCTCTGGTTTGAGTGCTACCGAACAGCATGCAATTGTTCTACAAAAGCACTTTGATATTTTTTTCCAACAATTGTCTGAATTCTTTCAAGAAGATGCCCGCTCCGATAAATATAATAGCTTTGTTGGAAAGAGAAATATCTGCTTTAAAGTTTGAATTGAATAACCAGTAGGATTCAGCTAAAGCAGGTTCATGCAATCAGGAAGCAATGTTCCATGAACTCTTTCAACGTGCAAACAATCTTACGCTTTTCAAACTTCCTGAATCCATTAACAGCAACATTACGCAAAAAATCTCTCAAGACTATGATAAACTTAAGCCATTTATGATCTTCTTGGTATTAATTCTAACAAGGTTCAACAGATGACTAGTTTCAGCAAGGTTAGATACGATGACACGCCTAGATCTGTTAAAATTATTATCAGCTCCCCTCACATAGTAAATAATGCATTTAAGTCAACGAATAAACTCCCCGATCGAATGAAAATCGGATATGATAAAACTAAAACTCAACAGGAATAAATCTGCAAGATTATTGGCAAATGAAACACTAGAAGGAAGAATTGAGAAGCTAATTTGTCCCTGAGATATATCCAAGATGTACCTAAAATCATAGCTACATCTCATACAAAAAACTAAATCATCTACATCACTTACGAAGGCTAAGAAGTGGTTTTAAGTACGGTTACAAAAGGTAACAGCTGAGGTAATGAGAGTTTGGAATTGAAAACAAGGAAGCCTATGCGGAATAACCGTCTTTCGGATAGTGAAAACATTCAATGAAATTGCTGGGTCAAGACGGTTTGGCACCCTTTAATTTTGGACAATTAATAAAACCGTTCCAGATAAGTGGGTCCTTGAAAGCCGAGATGGTCGGTATTTAATATAACAGCATTCCAAAGATGTAACCTATTAACTGTGGAATAGATATAGAATTTAACCTGTTATTTTTGTAACTTCATAGTACATACTTGTTTACAAGAGACACCTAGAAATTTCTTGCTGGCCAAGTTTTGAACTAATAAAATGAAACGATTAGATGCTCTCTATATTAGGATACCTATTGAAATGCCAATATATATTAGCGGTGTAATAGGTATAGAATTTAACAAGTTATTTTTGTAACTATATAGTTCACACTTGCTTACAAGCACCTCTTAGAAATTCTCGCTGGCCACCTTTTGAACTAATAAAAAGAAATGAGAGACATTCCCTATACTATGGTATTGGAATGTATGAGTAATCGCTACGACCAATAACAAATTATAAACGGGCATTATTCAAATTCTAAGAAATAAAGAGTGTTTTATTATTAATTGATGTGTTGAATAACATTTTCACATCTAAAGTTCTAAACCATCTCAGTTTTCCTTTGATTTCAGAATAGTATTGACTATTACCTGCATATCAGTTTATGTACCACTTAGTTGAATACGTGACTGTATTTTTTGGCTATTTAATCTCAAAGTTATACACGGATGCATTTGTAAGTTTTAACTCGTTTTCAAATATGTGTTATCATTTTTATTTCTAAATTTTATCAACATTTTCAATTTTTAATAAACATTGTCGTCATCATTAGGTATTCAGTCCTGGAACTGGTTAGACGTGTACCCGCATTGTTTCCTATTCTAATCTAACCTACTCATTTCCCTGAAATTTTCAGGCTGCATCTTTCAGTATCTGCGTGCAGTAGTCTAATCTAGGCCTACCTCTACCTCCTTTTTTCCTATCCCAGCTTGTAATATATCCCATACTATTCCCCAAAAATGCTTTAGAACATATCCTGTCCAAGACCTTATATTTTCCATTTCAATTACTAGCTCGATTTGAAATGATCATTTGGGCTTTGCATAAAAGTCTAAGTTATTATTTCATCTTATTCACTGTAATACGATGGTATTTATCAACTTACCTTGTGTAATTAACTACCTGAAATATATATATATATATATATATATATATATATATATATATATATATACAGTGCTTCCCAAAAGTAACGGATATATTCGATTAAATGATTATTGACAATTTCTGAGTAAAAAGCTCTGACACGTCGATTTTTATTTTTAAATTATAATTTAATTATGTAATATTTAACCCACCACCCTTCAACCCCTAAGCGCTAGCATCCCCTATTTAAAAATTTTAAATAGCAATGTACCCCTTGTGATACCCCAAGTAATAGCATTTTTCATGCAGAAATAGAATTTTACAAAAAATTCTATATCCCGTATCTACCCTATATATTTTTATTAATACTTGCTAGATACAGTGGCATCCAACTTTAAATTAAATTGTTTTCTGTTTAACTAAGGACATTTCAGCCAGACCCACCTCTAACTCTTCCTTGGGCTAATAGCCAAGTTAACTGTCGGCAAAACAGTTTTTAGCCTTTACATCTTTACAGCATAAAAACTGTTTTTATAAAGTATATTACTATAACACACCACATGCAATAGTTGTGAGAATTCTAGCAAGATCTTAATCTGTTTCCTTAACAGGCCCGATTTTATTTAAAATCCATTTCATTAATGTCCACAATGAGGGTGTAGTTTTTTAAGCAAGCTATATTTATTTAAAACTCTTACATTAACGCTACATCGTAGGACATTTTTAATTTTAGCAGGCTAACCGTACAATTAGCATGTATGTAATATATGTTATTAAAACTGTATCAACATTACTCATTACTTTAGTTGTACAATGAATAAACAGCAAAAAAACGACATTCCTAGGGATATTTTTCAATAATGAATGCAGCTAATAAAATTGCGAAATGCGATCTTTGTGGTCAAACATTATGTTAGAAATCCACAATTCCTAATTTAAAAAACATACGAACGCATGCGTACAACAATTAATTTCAATATGCATTTAAAAATTTCTGGTATTGAACCTACAACCTCTGAGACAATTCAGGTTCTAAAAGCTATATGTGCAGATTCAATACCTACATCATCTACTTCAGCTCAGGCAAAAGCTAACCAACACATGTTAAAATAACTTACGGTAATTAGTTTTATTACCACAAAAAAATATAAATGAACAACACAACAAGAAGTTAGATAAACTTCTTTTAAATATGTTTATAATTGACTATTCGCCCTTTTCAATTGTGGAAGATAAGGGTTTTAAGTGCTTCGTCAAGGGACCGAATGCATCATAAAGTTTACCCAACCGAAAAATCATTTCAAACACAATGATTCCTGTAGAATATGTGCAATGTATGAATGCTGTTTACCATCAAGTGGCTCTTGTATCTATTGTATCCATTACAAGAGGCTCTACATTTGATTTTCCAATACTCCACCCGAAGGTACAACATTGCCCAGGAAGCGAGTTTTTTTTTACCTGGAAATTTTGAATGTTGCCAAACCCTTGCTGCTGCAAGCAAAGTAGGGATCTTTAACATGCGTGACAACACTCATACACGGGACCTCCATTTGACCTATCAACCAAACGAGGGCGTATTTATGTGAACAATGCTCGCCTAACATTTTTCAAGTGGACTGTGTCGAGATTTGAACCTGAGACCTTAGGCATAGTAGTCACACGCATACCAACTACACCACGGAGACACCTATTACAACAGACTCCTTACATGTGATTTTCTAATGCTCCATCCGAAAGTACTACATTGGCCAGGAAGCGAGTTTTTTTTTTACCTGGAAAATTTTGAATTTTGCCGAACACTTGCTGTTCCAAGCAAGGTAGGGATCTTTAACATGCGTGACAACACTCATCCGAACAAGGGTGTATTTTTGTGAAAAATGTTCGCCTATCATTTTTCAAGCGGGATCTTGGGCGTAGTAGTCACACACATACCACTACGCCACGGAGCCGCCCTATTACAACAGACTGCTGGACATTTCGGAATGTCGAAAATTATTTAGCTGTAACATCATATTGTAGATAATGATTTTGTATTGAAATCAATACTTTTGGAGCATACTTCCATATCCGTAATGCACACAAGTGCAAATTTAGCTGAGGAAATTAGAAAAATAACATAAGTCACAATTTGATTACAAAAATTCTAGCTGTTGTCTCAGGCAGTGCAGCAAATATTAAGAATGTAGTAATAAACCAATTAGGTTATGAACGTTTTGGGTGCTTTTCACTGGATAAAATAAAAGGCGTAGTTACTAAAAGGAGGATGTTTGCAATAAAAAACTTATAGAATCCAGAGAAATTACTACCATCTATTCCAGCAAGATGGAATTTGATGTATTCCAAGTTAGAAAGAATTTCTGAATTGTGAGAACGTCGGCGGCACTTGATACTAGGATAGGTGGTAGTATCTAACAGGACACACTACTGCGACACAATTCAATACATGCACAAGCAAACAAACATATTAATAATACTGGCAATTAATACATGACTCCATAACTAATTATTTACAAGATGAACACGTGAGCGTGTTAATAAGCACAAACAGGAACAAATACCTATATAATAAGCACAAACATATAAGTACAACAAATGCTTAAATTAGTTAAGAAGTCGAATACCATTCTGATGGACATGCACCTTGAAGAAGTTCTAGATTACTAGAACAGGTAGAATCGCTTGTGTGTTTCAGTGGGCATAAAAGCTGAACTATTGATCTAACCAAATTAGTGGGGTCTTTAGTGAGGAACCAGATTAAGACAGGTCACCTGAAAGGGGCCGCAGCTCATTTGGTACTTGGACTGACAGAGACCATAGGGGTTGGTATGGCATTCTAGGCCACACTACTACCATGTGAAAGCAACGGGACACCACCACATTACCTCCCAAGTACGCAGCATACTTAAACTGTTATTTGAGATAATGGCATTTTCTGGGGTAAAAGATTTCGGAGTTGAAATGGTACCCCATTCGGATCTCCGTGAGGGGACTACTTCAGAGGATGTCATCGGAAAGTTAAAAAAAAAGAGCCAGGAACATTTTGCGAGTCGGAGCATGGAATGTCAGAAATATGAAGCAAGTAGATAAGCTAGAAAACTTGAAAATTGGAATTTGGAATGGAGACTTTAGGGTAATTCAAATAGAATCAGGAGGAAATTCGGGTGTTAAGATAGTTATACGAAAAAAGATAGGACACTATATAGAAAACTACTTACAAAAGAACAAAAGAGTACTCATGGTTGGATTAGAATCTAAACCGGTAACTACAGTAATAATACAAGTATACAGGCCCACCTTTAGCTACAGTGAGGACGAGGCAAAAGTATTCTACGAAGATATCGAAGACATACTAAGTTACGTTAAAGGACATGAAAATTTAATAATTACTGATAATTTCAATGTAGTGGTAGGTGAGGGTAGGGAAGGAGCTGTAGTAGGTTTATTTGGTTTAGGCACGAGAAAGGGCAGGGGATATAGGTTAGTGGAATTTTGCGACCAAAACAATTTAACCATAAATACATTATTTCAACATCATGCTAGATAACGATATACGTGGAAGATGCCAGGAGATATAAGAAGATATCAAATAGATTACATTCTTGTTAGAAAACGGTTTAGGAATCAAATAAAAGACTGTAGAAGCTACCCAGAAGCAGATATAGACACTGACCACAACGTCGTAATTATGAAGACTACTCTTAAATTAAAAAATTTGAAAAGAATGTAACGTGCATTTTTGGTGGCCTAACATTTTTAGTCTACTTAATTCTTAAAATACATCGTTTTTGGATCGCGGTTTGTATAAAGTAAATACTTCCGCCTAGTTTTCAGATTGATATGCAAGTTGACTCGCCGGTATTAATTTTAAAAGATGGTTTAGTTGTAAATTGGAATACTCGTAAAATTACTTTCCACTTGTCATTAATAAATAATCCCGCTGTAATTAATATGTGGATATACAGTCTAGGTAGGCGATCAGAAGTTGTACTAGTAGGATTAGATATAAACAAAAAGGGTCGTGTTTTGTTCTTGCTTGCGAGATTGTAACAATTTTATTTTTGCAGTAGGAGAATCCATTCATTAAACGTACAATGAATAGTAAAATACCTTTATTAATTAAAATAAATATTCAAGTAACAATCAAACTTTTATAGTATTATAATATCAAGGATTATTAGTCGAGTTGTTTCCGAGTTCGTGTAATTTCACAGCCACTGGCGCGCGTGAGAGGTTCGAGAACTAAAATCCGGAACCTCCCACCATACAAGAAAGCAGCGAGCGCACTCGTCGATAGTTAAAAGTAGCGTCAAGATGCATTCTAAGAGAATGGCGAGTGACCTCCGAGTCGCTCTATGTTTGTGAAACACTTCCTGAGTAACGGTTAGTACCTAATCCACATTTTGTATATTCGTTGTCATATTAGCTAATTTACAAAATTTATTTAGCGCAACGACCTATTTGAACTCCAACGACACATTTGAAATCCCAATGAGAAATTAGAAAACTGCATGGATAACGTATATATCGCACACACGTCGAAAATCGCAACTGTAAAATTTGAGACAACATGATCCCTTTGAAGTTACAATTTAGAAAGCTTAATTTGTTGGCTACGCAATGAAAAATTATTTTAGTAAATAAATTTAGACAACGGAAGATTACGTTACAAAGTAATGCTGCCGTGATCCAGTAAGGAACCCGCTTTGCTCCTACACCTGTGTTAAAGCATGGAAAGCAAGTATAATTAGTTGCTTTGCTGCGGTAATTTCCATTACATCAAGGGACAACTGCTGCTCTTGGGTTCGTAATAGAATTAAGGATTTCTGAGTACTTTCCTTCTGAAAGTACATTATTTCATTTGTTTGTTAGACGTACAAAATTGTTATTCAGTTTACCTGTAAATAAGCTGGTTTTCCCCAGTATTAAATTTGCTTTCACTTAGCTTCGTAAATACGTGATCACACGTGGCTTCAACGATTTAACGCTGCTATTTGTTTGTTTTCACTATTGTCAACAATTGCCCAATGGCTAACACATGTTTAGCATTTTAGTACAACCACTATAGATAACATTAGAGAATATCTTGGTGATTATTTTGACTTCAAACTAAATTTAAGTTTGTTAACCTAAAGAAAATTTCGTATATTCATTTGTAAATGACTCACACAGATCTGATTGGGTTATAAAGAAACTCTAGCATTTTAGTTACATAGAATTATAAAATATTTGAGTAAGGATTAGTTGATAACCTTTACTACCAGTTTTGCAAGTACTTCAAATTTTATTTTATTTAATTACAATGATACTTTATTTACTGAAACCAAGAAAATTCTTATTAGTAAATTAATATTCTTCATTTAAAGTTTTTTATTCTGATCGAGTGAAACGTATTATATTTTCTTGATCGCTAACCCCAAACGGTCACATTCTTTCCTAAATTGAGCTTAACTAATGCTCTCTTCTTAATACATAATCTGACTCTAGAAGTTGGGGTCAGCAAAACAAAGTCTTCCGACGTAACTAGGGTCTATTCCTTGGGTAGAGCTATGAGCAATGGGGGTAAGTCGAAATCTATGGAGGGTTACACTTAACAAAAAACAAACAGGCGCCACCAAGTCCAAATTGATTTATTTTAGGGCATAGCTAGTTTTTAAGGGCGGACTTGGAGACCCAAAAAAGAGATCGCCTTCGTTGATACACAAACTTGTCTTAACAGAATAAGACGCTGTTCCTGTAAGAAAGAATAATAATTAAGTCACATAAAAATGGGAACACTATTTGCGTCCCTCAAGTATACCTAAAAGTATAGAGAATATTTTCTGCATAATGGGATCATAAAATTTTAGTTCTTATTGCTTTTGTTTACCAAGTCTGATCAGACTAGATCAGAATAAAAACTTTAAATGAAGAATATTAATTTACTAATAAGAATTTTCTTGGTTTCAGTAAATAAAGTATCATTGTAATTAAATAAAATAAAAATTTGAAGTACTTGCAAAACTGGTAGTAAAGGTTATCAACTAATCCTTACTCAAATATTTTATAATTCTATGTAACTAAAATGCTAGAGTTTCTTTATAACCCAATCAGATCTGTGTGAGTCATTTACAAATGAATATACGAAATTTTCTCATTAATTTAACAAAGTTAAAATTAGTTTGAAGTCAAAATAATCACCAAGATATTCTCTAATGTTATCAATAGTGGTTGTACTAAAATGCTAAACATGTGTTAGCCATTGGGCAATTGTTGACAATTTTCAAAAAACAGGTGAGTAATAGCAGCTGTTAATTACGTTGAGCCATTAGTCACTCTTTACAAAACTAAGTGAAATCAAATTTGATACTGGGAAAACCAGCTTATTTACAGGTAAACTGAATAATAATTTTGTACGTCTAACAAACAAAATGAAATAATGTACTTTCAGAAGGAAAGTACTCAGAAATCTTAATTCTATTACGAACCCAAGAGCAGCAGTTGTCCCTTGATGTAATGGAAATTACCTCGCAGCGCGGAACAGCAACTAATTATACTTGCTTTCCATGCTTTAACACAGGTGTAGGAGCAAGGCGGTTCCTTACTTGGATCACGGCAGCATTACTTTGTAACGTAATCTTCCGTTGTCTAAATTTATTTACTAAAATAATTTTTCATTGCGTAGCCAACAAATTAAGTTTTCTAAATTGTAACTTCAAAGGATCATGTTGTCTCAAATTTTACAGTTGCGATTTTCGACGTGGTGTGCGATATATACGTTATCCATGCAGTTTTCTAATTTCTCGTTGGGATTTCAAATGTGTCGTTGAATTCAAATGGGTCGTTGCGAATTCAAATGGGTCGTTGCGAATTCAAATAGGTCGTTGCGCTTTACTCAGGAAGTGTTCACAAACACAGAGCGACTCGGAGGTCACTCGCCATTCTCAGAATGCACCTTGACGCTACCTCTAACTATCGACAAGTGCCCGCTGCTTTCTTGCATGGTGGAGGTTCCGGATTTTAGTTCTCGACCTCTCACGCGCGCCAGTGGCTGTGAAATTACACCGAACTCGGAAACAACTCAACTAATAATCCTTGATATTATAACTCTATAAAAGTTTGATTGTTACTGAATATTTATTTTAATTAATAGAGGTATTTTAATATTCATTGCACGTTTAATGAATGGATTCTCTTACTGCAAAAATAAACTTGTTACACTACCTCTTTCCTAAAAGAAAAAATTTTTTTAAGAAAACTTCAAATATAACTAATACAAAAAATTTTTTTTACAACAATACTAGCCTTTCCTACCTTCCTAACCAACTATGCAATTTTATAAATTTATTCAAATGGGGGACCTTCATTTTAATTGAGAGTGTGTTGGTAACTACGTGTACCTGACGTCCATCGAGACAAAATCGGGGAGTCACAATCGGTAATAATCAAAATTGGGAGGGTCAAATTAGAGAGTCAAACACTCCACGGGACAAAAGAATTTAAATTTACAAAATTTCTTGACTTGAGATTCCTACTTCTAATAAGGCTAATATTTCTGACCTAAAATCAAACACTTACAATTTACTTCTAATTTCAAAAACTTCACTTCCAGGAGCTCATTTAGCTCTATTTACAAAAAACAGGAATGCTTCCTCATCAGAACAGCATTACCATTCAAAATATCATCACTACAAGGTGAGAATCAAAAGAAATACCCTACTAATAGGTCTAAATTTAAGCATCATCACAAGGTGATAACCAAAACAAAAGTGACCTAATCAAAAGGTTACTTATCAAATTCAAATACAAAGTATTATCACTTTATTACAAAGAGATAATCAAAACGAAGGTAACCCGACCATACGGTTACTTAACAAATTCAAATACAAAATATTATCACTTTATTACAAAGAGATAATCAAAACAAAGGTAACCTGACCATACGGTTACTTAACAAATTCAAATACAAAATATTATCACTTTATTACAAAGAGATAATCAAAACAAGGGTAACCTGACCATGCGGTTACTATCAAATTTCAAACCCAAAATAACCCAGTTAGGGTTGTAGAATCCTACACCCTACTGATCATCCTATCACTAATTGCTAACGAACAACTGATCTCATTAGTGATGGACCAAACGGTGAAAATCACCAAGTCAACTTTGACCTTATCAAATCTAAGAACTTCTAACGGTCAAAAGGAACACAGGAATGCACCTTGAACAATTCATTCATCTCCACCTTGACATGTAGAAATCAGGACCAATAGTTAAATAGCCCACCTACTGTCTAACATTGTAAGGATATCTAGTCAAAGACATCCTCCAAACACACTCCGAGCAACTGCGAGCAAAACGACCATAGCGTTGCATCAAGGCACACACTCAACTTACAAAACTGTACAAAATCGAACACCACTTATTTACACTCCTCAATACAAAATACTCAACTATTATTGAGATAATGACACTAGGTCAAGAATTCGGATTACAAAACAAAACAGACTCACTACGTCACTTACTTCAAGGATATCAAAGAGAAGACCGGACCAGCGGAATTAATCGTCAAAATATAACAGTATAGTTTGAATAATTGGAATCTGATACTCCAATTGGTAATTCAAAAGATCCATTGTGATGTGCCATTTCGCGCTCTTAGTTCCAGTCTTACGTTATATCTAAACTCACTATACTAAAAGAACAAAAGAGACATGTTATTTCTCCGAACTTACAGTATACTACAAGTAACAGACCCACCTTAGGAGCTACACTGTAGGACGGCAAAATTTATCTACTAAGCACTCGAGAGGACCTACTATTACGTTAAAGGACATCCAAACAATACTCTACGACTCGGAATTCAAATGTATCTTCATCCGAAGACTTAGTAGCTAGTTTAGCACGAACGTTGATAAGCTACATGCAAATTTTCACGGACACTTCCAAACAATATCAAACCATAAAGTTGACATTATTCAAAATCATAAGATAACGGACTACTACGTGGAAGACGACATCAGGACGATCCTCACCAGGTATCAAATATTATCATTATATGTTTGTTCCACGTTTAATCATAAAGCCTTGAGGAGCATACACCGCAATTGTACCACAATCGTCTTAGGATCTCGTACCTTGCAACAAAACTTCAAAAGCATGTCCAACTCAATTGTGGCCACATTATCTACGAATCAAAAATGGTTTTTGGTATTCGCGTATGCAAAAGTAAATACTTTTTCCTGCCTAAAATTCATCAATCAAATGTGACCGCCGGCACCACGCTAAAAGGTTTAGGAAACTCAAACACCTCGTAAAACCAGTTACCAATTCATTAACTAAATAGTCCCGCTTTTACCATGCTGGATATGAGTCATACAATCAAAACTAATCAGTGACAATAGCTAACAAAAAGATCAGTGTTCGGTACACTCTCGATCCTACTACCAATTAATGTCGAAACAACAATCAATGCATTCACAACGCCTAAATATGCATAGAGTGACAAACCCTCTAAGAGTCTCACCTAGACTAACAATACCAAAATTTACAATCAAACCTTTATAAGTATGCAAAATAATTCTAGAGCGATCCTAACTCACCTCGAGTCTCGTCTACGACTTACTGTAAATGCCGAGCGACCAACTGCTTCCTGAGTCTCGTCTGAGAACTGACATACTGCTGAGCGACCAACCACGAGCGCACCAAGTTCCGCCTAGACAAAATTAGCGTTGCAAATGCCGATCTAAACAAAATCTGCTAGACAAAATCACAAAACGTCGCTCTATGCTTATGTAAGAGCACATTCTCAAACGTACACGTTACGACAGCTACACTCCACATGTACCTTCAAGATAAAATTCGTCTAGCCTTATCTATCAAATTTCGACAAAGATGTTCTTTATTGACTCAAGACAAACTCAAACGACAGGCATTGATCAGCTTCAATGATTAGAAACTGCACGGTCTTATCCATCAAAATTTTCCTCAAAACTGGTTTCTCACTCAACATACTCCCGTTCAGTTCTTTAAGCAGACAAACAATTCGGAATATCCGACATGATTACAAAAGCCTAATGGAATCAAACTGAAAGATCTAAATGATCTGAACTTTACAAAAATGATCAAAACAAATTCGTACTACTAAAGGTAAAAATCAAGAGGTGTTTTTGGTAAAATTATTTTTGCCAAAACAATATCAAAAAAATTTAAGGGGTCAAAACAGAATTAAATAGTCAAAAGTAAATTTGACCAAATTAACGAATTGAGTGTATAGGGGATTACCGTTACAACCAATCTTTTATCAAAAGCAAACAAACAAATCTAAGATGTCACAATAAACCTTATAGCAAACAAATTTCGAGCAAAATAACTTTTGGACAAATGGACTTCAAAGGAAAATAAATTTAGAGCTAACAAACTTCGAATCAAATTAAATTTAGAACAAATAAATTTCGAAGCAAATTAATTTTTAACAAATAAATTTTAAGGTAAATCAAATTATGAACAAACAACTTTCGAGCTAAATTAAATTATGAACGAACGAATTTCAACAAATTACTCGTTGAACAAACAAATTTCGAGCCCCAAATAAATTTTGATCAACCAAATTTCGAAGCCCCACGTTGGGCGCCAGTGAAACGTATTATATTTTCTTGATCGCTAACCCCAAACGGTCACATTCTTTCCTAAATTGAGCTTAACTAATGCTCTCTTCTTAATACATACATCTGACTCTAGAAGTTGGGGGTCAGCAAAACAAAGTCTTCCGACGTAACTAGGGTCTATTCCTTGGGTAGAGCTATGAGCAATGGGGGTAAGTCGAAATCTATGGAGGGTTACACTTAACAAAAAACAAACAGGCGCCACCAAGTCCAAATTGATTTATTTTAGGGCATAGCTAGTTTTTAAGGGCGGACTTGGAGACCCAAAAAAGAGATCGCCTTCGTTGATACACAAACTTGTCTTAACAGAATAAGACGCTGTTCCTGTAAGAAAGAATAATAATTAAGTCACATAAAAATGGGAACACTATTTGCGTCCCTCAAGTATACCTAAAAGTATAGAGAATATTTTCTGCATAATGGGATCATAAAATTTTAGTTCTTATTGCTTTTTGTTTACCAAGTCTGATCAGACTAGATCAGAATAAAAACTTTAAATGAAGAATATTAATTTACTAATAAGAATTTTCTTGGTTTCAGTAAATAAAGTATCATTGTAATTAAATAAAAATAAAAATTTGAAGTACTTGCAAAACTGGTAGTAAAGGTTATCAACTAATCCTTACTCAAATATTTTATAATTCTATGTAACTAAAAATGCTAGAGTTTCTTTATAACCCAATCAGATCTGTGTGAGTCATTTACAAATGAATATACGAAATTTTCTCATTAATTTAACAAAGTTAAAATTAGTTTGAAGTCAAAATAATCACCAAGATATTCTCTAATGTTATCAATAGTGGTTGTACTAAAATGCTAAACATGTGTTAGCCATTGGGCAATTGTTGACGGCATTGTTCAAATAAACAGGTGACGTAATAGCAGCTGTTAATTTACGTTGCAGCCATATGTAGTCACATCTTTACAAAACTAAGTGAAATCAAATTTTGATACTGGGGAAAACCAGCTTATTTACAGGTAAACTGAATAATAATTTTTGTACGTCTAACAAACAAAATGAAATAATGTACTTTCAGAAGGAAAGTACTCAGGAAATCCTTAATTCTATTACGAACCCAAGAGCAGCAGTTGTCCCTTGATGTAATGGAAATTACCTCGCAGCGCGGGAACAGCAACTAATTATACTTGCTTTCCATGCTTTAACACAGGTGTAGGAGCAAGGCGGATTCCTTACTTGGATCACGGCAGCATTACTTTGTAACGTAATCTTCCGTTGTCTAAATTTATTTACTAAAATAATTTTTCATTGCGTAGCCAACAAATTAAGTTTTCTAAATTGTAACTTCAAAGGGATCATGTTGTCTCAAATTTTACAGTTGCGATTTTCGACGTGGTGTGCGATATATACGTTATCCATGCAGTTTTCTAATTTCTCGTTGGGATTTCAAATGTGTCGTTGCGAATTCAAATGGGTCGTTGCGAATTCAAATGGGTCGTTGCGAATTCAAATAGGTCGTTGCGCTTTACTCAGGAAGTGCTTCACAAACACAGAGCGACTCGGAGGTCACTCGCCACTCTCTCAGAATGCACCTTGACGCTACCTCTAACTATCGACAAGTGCCCCGCTGCTTTCTTGCATGGTGGGAGGTTCCGGATTTTAGTTCTCGGACCTCTCACGCGCGCGCCAGTGGCTGTGAAATTACACCGAACTCGGAAACAACTCAACTAATAATCCTTGATATTATAACTCTATAAAAGTTTGATTGTTACTCGAATATTTATTTTAATTAATAGAGGTATTTTAATATTCATTGCACGTTTAATGAATGGATTCTCTTACTGCAAAAATAAACTTGTTACACTACCTCTTTCCTAAAAGAAAAAAAATTTTTTTTTAAGGAAAAACTTCAAATATAACTAATACAAAAAAAATTTTTTTTTTTACAACAATACTAGCCTTTCCTACCTTCCTAACCAACTATGCAATTTTATAAATTTATTCAAATGGGGGGGACCTTCATTTCTAATTGAGAGTGTGTTGGTAACTACGTGTACCTGACGTCCATCGGGAGACAAAATCGGGGAGTCACAATCGGTAATAATCAAAATTGGGAGGGGGTCAAATTAGAGAGTCAAACACTCCACGGGACAAAAGAATTTAAATTTACAAAATTTCTTGACTTGAGATTCCTACTTCTAATAAGGCTAATATTTCTGACCTAAAATCAAACACTTACAATTTACTTCTAATTTCAAAAAAAACTTCACTTCCAGGAGCTCATTTAGCTCTATTTACAAAAAAAACAGGAATGCTTCCTCATCAGAACAGCATTACCATTCAAAATATCATCACTACAAGGTGAGAATCAAAAGAAATACCCTACTAATAGGTCTAAATTTAAGCATCATCACAAGGTGATAACCAAAACAAAAGTGACCTAATCAAAAGGTTACTTATCAAATTCAAATACAAAGTATTATCACTTTATTACAAAGAGATAATCAAAACGAAGGTAACCCGACCATACGGTTACTTAACAAATTCAAATACAAAATATTATCACTTTATTACAAAGAGATAATCAAAACAAAGGTAACCTGACCATACGGTTACTTAACAAATTCAAATACAAAATATTATCACTTTATTACAAAGAGATAATCAAAACAAGGGTAACCTGACCATGCGGTTACTTATCAAATTTCAAACCCAAAATAACCCAGTTAGGGTTGTAGAATCCTACACCCTACTGATCATCCTATCACTAATTGCTAACGAACAACTGATCTCATTAGTGATGGACCAAACGGTGAAAATCACCAAGTCAACTTTGACCTTATCAAATCTAAGAACTTCTAACGGTCAAAAGGAACAAGGGAAAGAACAATTCATTCTCTCCACCTTGACATGTAGAAATCAGGACCAATAGTTAAATAGCCCACCTACTTCTACATTGTAAGGATATCTGTCAAAGACATCCTCCAAACACATCTCCGAGCAACGCGCGAGCAAAACGACCAGCGTGCACCAAGGCACACCTCAACTTACAAAACTTACAAAATCTCAAACCACTTATTTCACTCCTCAAACAAAATACTCAATATTAGTGGACCGACACTAGATCAAGAATTGGAACAAAACAAAACAGACCACTACGTCATTACTTAATATCAAAGAGATGACCGGACCGGAATTAATCGTCAAAATCATCATTTTCATTTGGATCTGATACTCCAATTGGTTTCAAGTCCTTTATGTGCCATTTCCTGCTCTTGTTCCATCTTCGTTTTCTAACTCATATACTAAACTGGAATGTTTTTTCCGAATTTTACTCATAACGAACTTAGGAGCTAACTTAGCGGAAAATTTATCACTAGCACTCGAGAGGACCTTATTAGTTCTCCAAACATACTCTCCGACTCGGAATGAAATGTCTCTTCTCCGAAGATTGTAGCGTTTACACGAACGTTGATAAGCTACATGCAAATTTTCACGGACACTTCCAAAATATCAAACAAAAGTTGACGATCCAAAACATAAGAAGGTCTACTACTGGAGACGACATCAACATCCTCACCAGGTATAAAATTATCATTATATGTTTTCCACTTAACTGCCTTGAGGAGCATACACCGCATTGTACCACATCTCTTGGATCTCGTACCTTGCACACAAAACTTCAAAACATGTCCAATCAACTGTGGACCATTATCACGAATAACAAATGGTGGTATTCCGTATGCAAAAAATACTTTTTCCTCCAAAACTTCTCAATCAAATGTGCCGCGGCACCACGCAAAGGTTGCAAACTCAAACACCTCGAAAACCAGTTACCAACAACTAAAAGTCTTTTACCTGCTTATGAGTCATCAATAAAAAACTAATCATGACAATAGCTAACAAAAGATCAGTGTTCGGGTACACTCTCATCCTACTACCAATTGAACTGTCGAAACAACAACAATGCTTCACAACGCCTAAATATGCTAGAGTGACAAACCCTCTAAGAGTCTCACCTAGACTAACAATACCAAAATTTACATCAAACCAAAAAGATGCAAAAAATTCTAGAGCGCCTAACTCACCTCGAGTCTCGTCTAGACTTATGTAAAGCCGAGCGACCAACTCTTCCTGAGTCTCGTCTGGACTGACATACTGCTGAGCGACCAACCACGACGACAAGTTCCGCCTAGACAAAATTGCGTTGCAATGCCGATCTAAACAAAATCTGCTAACAAAATCAAAACGTGCTTATGCACAAGAGCAATTCTCAAACGACACGACGACAGCTCACTCCAATGTACCTTCAAGATAAAATCTCTAGCCTTATCATCAAATTTCGACAAAGATGTTCTTTATTGACTCAAACAAATCAAACAACAGGCTTATCAGCTTCTTTAGCTGACGGTCTTCCTAAAATTTTCCTCAAAACTGGTTTCTCACTCACTACTCCCGTTCTTCTTTAAGCAGACAAACAATTCGGAATATCCGACATGATTACAAAAGCCTAATGGAATCAAACTGAAAGATCTAAATGATCTGAACTTTACAAAAATGATCAAAACAAATTCGTACTACTAAAGGTAAAAATCAAGAGGTGTTTTTGGTAAAATTATTTTGCCAAAACAATATCAAAAAAATTTAAGGGGTCAAAACAGAATTAAAGTCAAAAGTAAATTTGACCAAATTAACGAATTGAGTGTATGGGGATTACCGTTACAACCAATCTTTTATCAAAAGCAAACAAACAAATCTAAGTGTCAAATAAACCTTAAGCAAACAAATTTCGGAGCAAAATAACTTTTGGACAAATGGACTTCAAAGGAAAATAAATTTAGAGCTAACAAACTTCGAATCAAATTAAATTTAGAACAAATAAATTTCGAAGCAAATTAATTTTTAACAAATAAATTTTAAGGTAAATCAAATTATGAACAAACAACTTTCGAGCTAAATTAAATTATGAACGAACGAATTTCAACAAATTACTCGTTGAACAAACAAATTTCGAGCCCCCAAATAAATTTTGATCAACCAAATTTCGAAGCCCCACGTTGGGCGCCAGTGAAACGTATTATATTTTCTTGATCGCTAACCCCAAACGGTCACATTCTTTCCTAAATTGAGCTTAACTAATGCTCTCTTCTTAATACATACATCTGACTCTAGAAGTTGGGGTCAGCAAAACAAAGTCTTCCGACGTAACTAGGGTCTATTCCTTGGGTAGAGCTATGAGCAATGGGGGTAAGTCGAAATCTATGGAGGGTTACACTTAACAAAAACAAACAGGCGCCACCAAGTCCAAATTGATTTATTTTAGGGCATAGCTAGTTTTTAAGGGCGGACTTGGAGACCCAAAAAGAGATCGCCTTCGTTGATACACAAACTTGTCTTAACAGAATAAGACGCTGTTCCTGTAAGAAAGAATAATAATTAAGTCACATAAAAATGGGAACACTATTTGCGTCCCTCAAGTATACCTAAAAGTATAGAGAATATTTTCTGCATAATGGGATCATAAAATTTTAGTTCTTATTGCTTTTTGTTTACCAAGTCTGATCAGACTAGATCAGAATAAAAACTTTAAATGAAGAATATTAATTTACTAATAAGAATTTTCTTGGTTTCAGTAAATAAAGTATCATTGTAATTAAATAAAAATAAAAATTTGAAGTACTTGCAAAACTGGTAGTAAAGGTTATCAACTAATCCTTACTCAAATATTTTATAATTCTATGTAACTAAAAATGCTAGAGTTTCTTTATAACCCAATCAGATCTGTGTGAGTCATTTACAAATGAATATACGAAATTTTCTCATTAATTTAACAAAGTTAAAATTAGTTTGAAGTCAAAATAATCACCAAGATATTCTCTAATGTTATCAATAGTGGTTGTACTAAAATGCTAAACATGTGTTAGCCATTGGGCAATTGTTGACGGCATTGTTCAAATAAACAGGTGACGTAATAGCAGCTGTTAATTTACGTTGCAGCCATATGTAGTCACATCTTTACAAAACTAAGTGAAATCAAATTTTGATACTGGGGAAAACCAGCTTATTTACAGGTAAACTGAATAATAATTTTTGTACGTCTAACAAACAAAATGAAATAATGTACTTTCAGAAGGAAAGTACTCAGGAAATCCTTAATTCTATTACGAACCCAAGAGCAGCAGTTGTCCCTTGATGTAATGGAAATTACCTGCAGCGCGGAACAGCAACTAATTATACTTGCTTTCCATGCTTTAACACAGGTGTAGGAGCAAGGCGGATTCCTTACTTGGATCACGGCAGCATTACTTTGTAACGTAATCTTCCGTTGTCTAAATTTATTTACTAAAATAATTTTTCATTGCGTAGCCAACAAATTAAGTTTTCTAAATTGTAACTTCAAAGGGATCATGTTGTCTCAAATTTTACAGTTGCGATTTTCGACGTGGTGTGCGATATATACGTTATCCATGCAGTTTTCTAATTTCTCGTTGGGATTTCAAATGTGTCGTTGCGAATTCAAATGGGTCGTTGCGAATTCAAATGGGTCGTTGCGAATTCAAATAGGTCGTTGCGCTTTACTCAGGAAGTGCTTCACAAACACAGAGCGACTCGGAGGTCACTCGCCACTCTCTCAGAATGCACCTTGACGCTACCTCTAACTATCGACGAGTGCCCCGCTGCTTTCTTGCATGGTGGGAGGTTCCGGATTTTAGTTCTCGGACCTCTCACGCGCGCGCCAGTGGCTGTGAAATTACACCGAACTCGGAAACAACTCAACTAATAATCCTTGATATTATAACTCTATAAAAGTTTGATTGTTACTCGAATATTTATTTTAATTAATAGAGGTATTTTAATATTCATTGCACGTTTAATGAATGGATTCTCTTACTGCAAAAATAAACTTGTTACACTAGTCTGATCAGACTTGGTAAACAAAAAGCAATAAGAACTAAAATTTTATGATCCCATTATGCAGAAAATATTCTCTATACTTTTTAGGTATACTTGAGGGACGCAAATAGTGTTCCCATTTTTTATGTGACTTAATTATTATTCTTTCTTACAGGAACAGCGTCTTATTCTGTTAAGACAAGTTTGTGTATCAACGAAGGCGATCTCTTTTTTTTGGGTCTCCAAGTCCGCCCTTAAAAAAATAGCTATGCCCCTAAAATAAATCAATTTGGACTTGGTGGCGCCTGTTTGTTTTTGTTAAGTGTAACCTCCATAGATTTCGACTTACCCCCATTGCTCATAGCTCTACCCAAGGAATAGACCCTAGTTACGTCGGAAGACTTTGTTTTGCTGACCCCAACTTCTAGAGTCAGATGTATGTATTAAGAAGAGAGCATTAGTTAAGCTCAATTTAGGAAAGAATGTGACCGTTTGGGGTTAGCGATCAAGAAAATATAATACGTTTCACTAGCGCCCAACGCTTGGGGCTTCGAAATTTGTTTGATCAAAATTTATTTGGGGGCTCGAAATTTGTTTGTTCAACGAGTAATTTGTTGAAATTCGTTCGTTCATAATTTAATTTAGCTCGAAAGTTGTTTGTTCATAATTTGATTTACCTTAAAATTTATTTGTTAAAAATTAATTTGCTTCGAAATTTATTTGTTCTAAATTTAATTTGATTCGAAGTTTGTTAGCTCTAAATTTATTTTCCTTTGAAGTCCATTTGTCCAAAAGTTATTTTGCTCGAAATTTGTTTGCTTAAGGTTTATTTGACACTTAGATTTGTTTGTTTGCTTTTGATAAAAGATTGGTTGTAACGGTAATCCCCATACACTCAATTCGTTAATTTGGTCAAATTTACTTTTGACTTTAGTTCTGTTTTGACCCTTAAATTTTTTTGATATTGTTTTGGCAAAATAATTTTACCAAAAACATTTTTGATTTTTACCTTTAGTAGTACGAATTTGTTTTGATAGCTTTTGTAAGATTCGGATTAGTTAGATTTATCGGTTTGATTCCATTAGGTTGTAGTAACCATGTCGGAAAAATTCCAAATTGTTTGTCTACTTAAAGAAGAATTGGAGTATGAACTAAGAATCAGAGGAGTGGTAAGTGAGAGGCCAGTGTTGGAGAAACGGAAAATTTTAGGTAGATTGTTAGCTAAAGAAATAGATAAGCCTGGTTGTTTGGTTGACCTTTCGTGTTATGAAGTAGATTTTGCAACGGAAAGTAAAGAAATTTCAGTTTCAGTCGAGTCAGTTCGTAATATTGTGTCCGAGTTTGAGGGCGACTCATCAGACTCAATTTTTAGAAGAGCTTGTTCAAGGATAAACCACCTTTCGGGACGAGCTAAGCGTATGAAAATCCTTCAATAAATCCCGATGAAGCAATTAAGTTTAGAAATGAGACCGTAGCAACGATATTAACTCTTGAAGCTGAGTTGTACGATAAAATCAATAAAAGTACAGAGTCCACCTATTTAGATCGGTCCGTTGTAGTATCTCCTTTAGTTAGTGCACCTATCCATTCGACTTCGTATGTAACACCTTCAGTACCTATAGGTTCATGGCCTGTAAAATTCTCAGGTGACCCCAAACAACTACATTCATTTTAGATAGAGTTAGTGATTTAGCACAATCTCGTAAGGTATCCGAAGCTGACTTATTTGGATCAGCATGTGAACTTTTGTGGGTGACGCTTTGGTTTGGTTTAGAACAGTGAAAAATTCTTTGCGAGACTGGAACTCCTTGTTAGAACGTTTAAGGAAGATTTTCTACCTGGTTCTTCGGATGATGACATTTGGGAAAAGATCAGAAATCGTCGTCAAGGTAAAGACGAAAGGATTATTTTATTTGTCGCGCATATGCAAACCCTCTTTAGTAGACTGACCAACGAGCCAGCAGAAGTTACTAAAGTTAAAATGATTAGAAGAAATTTGGTTCCTGAATATATTTCGGCACTTGCATTGTCGGACATTCAAGATTTGTCGACCCTAGTAAATTTGTGTAAAAGGTTAGAAGAAGCTTCTTTGATGAAACTAAACTCGGTTTTGGCGTCTTCTAATAAACCTAATAAGATTTGCAACCCTCTAAGCATCCATATGAGAACAAACATCCTGGGTTGAATGAGAAAGTTTATGCTGTTAAGAGTAGGGTGTTTCAGAATAAATTAGTCAATCCTCAAGTAACAGTAGCGGATAAGAGCTCTTTAGAGTCCTCGGTTTGTAATTCCTTTAGTCCCGATAAGAGGAATCATTTTGTTTGTTGGAATTGCTCCCGTAGTGGACATTGGTTTAGAGATTGTAGAGCAACAAAAAAATTTTTGTTTTGGATGTGGTCGAAAAGGCGTTAAGGCAACGTCATGTCCACATTGTTCAAAAACCAGTAAGGCGGCAGGTACATAGTGGTCGGTATCCTGTTCCGCGTCATAAGGCTACAGTTATGATTTGTAAACAAGAAAAATACTTTAGTAAAGACGAGTGGTCGAGATGGCTTACAGTTGTTAAAAATTTTTGTCAGGACTCTTCGAAGCCTAAGAATAATACTCTGTTCATTGAGAAGCAGTGTGATAATCGACCCTACATTATGGTGAAATTAATAGATAGAGACATTACCGGTCTTCTGGATTCGGGATGCACTACCTCAGTAGTAGGATCCTTAGCACTTTCAATTGTTAGAGAATTAGACTTGAAAATTTTTAGTTCAGCAAAAACAGGTATCACTACAGCTGATGGTTCAATAAAGTCTGTTGTAGGCTCAGTAGATTTGCCAATTTGTATAGGTAATGATTGCCGCATCCTTAATGCATTAGTGGTTCCGTCCCTACCGCATACATTTATTTTCGGTAGTGACTTTGCAAAATTATTTGGTGTAGTTGCTGACTTTAGAAGTAATAATTGGTTTATCCAAAGCAATGTTGGGAACAACATAGGGTATATAGGTCCGTCTTCCATCCCTTTGAACACTGAAGATTCTTTATGTGGTTTACATGACCTCTCAGATGCTCAAAGTGCGCAAGCACAAGAGTTAATAAATTCATTTAGTGAGATTAGCAGCGACGATAGATTAGGACGAACTCACCTAATCGAATTGGACATAGACACAGGCAATGCCAAACCCTTCCACAAGAAACCATATGTCATGTCACCATATATGGGTAAGATATTGAATGAGGAATTGGACGACATGCTTAGACTTAAAGTTATAGAACCGTGTACTAGTCCGTGGTCCTCTCCAGTTTTGTTGGTTAAGAAGGCAGATGGAGAATATCGCTTCTGTTTTGATGGTAGAACCCTGAACGACTTAACTGTTCATGATTCGTACCCCTTGCGAACGTAGATAGAATTCTCAATATGTTGAGAGGTGCGAACTACATTTCGTCTCTGGATTTGAGAAAATCGTTTTGGCAAATCCTCTTAGTGAATCGTCTAAGGATAAGACTGCCTTCAGTGTTATCTCACGAGGACAATATAGATTTACATGCATGCCATTTGGGTTGAAGAATGCTGCGCAGACGCAACAGCGTTTAGTAGATGCAATTTTGGTCCACGTTTTGAACCCCATGTATTTTGCTATTTGGACGACATAATATTATGTTCGTCATCTTTGAAGATCATCTAAAGTTATTAGTAGAGGTTAAGCAACGTTTAAAAGAAGCTAACCTTACCATAAATATAAGTAAATGTGAATTTTTAAAAACACTTAAATTTTTGGGTTATATAGTAGGTTCGAACTCACTTGTACAGATCCCGATAAGGTGTCGGCGATGGTTAACTTTCCCGTCCGAAAACCACAACGGAAATTAAAAGGTTTATAGGAATGTGCAGCTGGTACAGGCGCTTTATAAAGAATTTTTCGTCTTTAGTTTCGCCTATTAATGACCTCATTAAAAGTAAGAAAAAAGGTCAAACTGTAAACTGGAGTGCGGAAGCAGAAAATTCATTTGTGCTAATCAAGCAAGCATTAGTTTCTGCACCTCTTCTTTCGCAGCCAGACTACTCGGCACCCTTTATCGTTGAGTGTGACGCAAGCAACACTGGGTTAGGAGCTGTGTTGATTCAGAATGTAAACGGAGAAGAGCGTGTAATTTCGTACGCAAGCAAAACCCTGAGCCGTACTGAGCGCAATTATTCCACCACTGAAAGAGAGTGTTTAGCGGTTATTTTGCAATTGAGAAATTTCGTCCGTGGGTAGAAGGAGTTCGATTCACCGTTGTCACCGATCATTTTTCGTTACTTTGGTTGAGTAATCTTCAGAATCCAACTGGAAAACTCGCCAGATGGTCAGTTCGATTAAGGCAACACTCATTTGATTTGGTGCATAGAAAAGGAAAGTTCAATATAGTTCCAGATTGTCTTAGTCGTGGTGTTCCTTTAGAAAATCCAGAAGTTAACTTAGTAGAGATTAAACTTGATGCAGTAGACTTGTGGTATGAGTCTTTGAGAAAGAAAATTTTGTTGTCACCGAAAAGCTACCCACAATGGAAAGTAGAAGATGGGTTTATTTATAAGTTTATACCTTCCTTATTACCGCATTCGGCGAATGTTGTAGAGTGGAAATATTTGGTGCCAAAGTCTCAGCGTAGATGTCATTAAATCATGTCATGACCCCCTTCAGCAGGACATTTTGGTTCCTTAAAACTTTGTCTCGAGTCCAAGAATTGTATTATTGGCCAAAGATGATCTTTAACGTACGTAAATTTTGTAGGAAATGTTTGATTTGTGGTGCTCAAAACCACCCAATAGAGGTCCCCTTGGAATGATGGGAAAGGAGAAAGAAGTTGGACTACCATTCCAAACCATTGCATTAGATTTGATGGGTCCGTTTCCTCGTTCCAAACGCGGACATAAATGGCTCTTAGTTGTTGGTGATTGGTTCTCAAGTATTCGATTTTGCAACCTTTACGTAGTGCTACCGCACATTTGATCGAGAAGTTTTTGGAAGAAAAGGTATTTCTTGTCTACGGAGTACCACAATTTGTTATTTGTGATAATGGTCCACAATTAGTTGGACGTATTTTTAAAGCTTTGTGTGCAAGGTACGAAATTCAAAAATTTGGTATAACGCTGTTTATGCTCCCCAATGCAATTTTGTGGAAAGAATCAATAAGACAGTTGGTACAGCAATCCGTACATACGTAGAAGAACATGATACGTGGGATGTTGAGATATCAAAGATCCAATACGCGATCAACTCAGCAAAACATGAGTCCACCAACTATTCACCAAATTTTTAGTTTTTGGTCGTCAGGTACCTTTAAGTGGAAAAGCTTATAAGGATAATTTTATACCTGGTGAGGATGTTGATGTCGTCTCCAGTAGTAGACCTTCTTATGTTTTGGATCGTCAACTTTTGTTTGATATTTTGGAAGTGTCCGTGAAAATTTGCATGTAGCTTATCAACGTTCGTGTAAACGCTACAATCTTCGGAGAAGAGACATTTCATTCCGAGTCGGAGAGTATGTTTGGAGAACTAATAAGGTCCTCTCGAGTGCTAGTGATAAATTTTCCGCTAAGTTAGCTCCTAAGTTCGTTATGAGTAAAATTCGGAAAAAACATTCCAGTTTAGTATATGAGTTAGAAAACGAAGATGGAACAAGAGCAGGGAAATGGCACATAAAGGACTTGAAACCAATTGGAGTATCAGATCCAAATGAAAATGATGATTTTGACGATTAATTCCGGTCCGGTCATCTCTTTGATATTAAGTAATGACGTAGTGGTCTGTTTTGTTTTGTTCCAATTCTTGATCTAGTGTCGGTCCACTAATATTGAGTATTTTGTTTGAGGAGTGAAATAAGTGGTTTGAGATTTTGTAAGTTGAGGTGTGCCTTGGTGCACGCTGGTCGTTTTGCTCGCGCGTTGCTCGGAGATGTGTTTGGAGGATGTCTTTGACAGATATCCTTACAATGTAGAAGTAGGTGGGCTATTTAACTATTGGTCCTGATTTCTACATGTCAAGGTGGAGAGAATGAATTGTTCTTTCCCTTGTTCCTTTTGACCGTTAGAAGTTCTTAGATTTGATAAGGTCAAAGTTGACTTGGTGATTTTCACCGTTTGGTCCATCACTAATGAGATCAGTTGTTCGTTAGCAATTAGTGATAGGATGATCAGTAGGGTGTATGATTCTACAACCCTAACTGGGTTATTTTGGGTTTGAAATTTGATGAGTAACCTGATGGTCAGGTTACCTTTGTTTTGATTATCTCTTTGTAATAAAGTGATAATATTTTGTATTTGAATTTGTTAAGTAACCGTATGGTCAGGTTACCTTTGTTTTGATTATCTCTTTGTAATAAAGTGATAATATTTTGTATTTGAATTTGTTAAGTAACCGTATGGTCGGGTTACCTTCGTTTTGATTATCTCTTTGTAATAAAGTGATAATATTTTGTATTTGAATTTGTTAAGTAACCGTATGGTCAGGTTACCTTTGTTTTGATTATCTCTTTGTAATAAAGTGATAATATTTTGTATTTGAATTTGTTAAGTAACCGTGTGGTCGGGTTACCTTCGTTTTGATTATCTCTTTGTAATAAAGTGATAATACTTTGTATTTGAATTTGATAAGTAACCTTTGATTAGGTCACTTTTGTTTTGGTTATCACCTTGTGATGATGCTTAAATTTAGACCTATTAGTAGGGTATTTCTTTTGATTCTCACCTTATAGTGATGATATTTTGAATGGTAATGCTGTTCTGATGAGGAAGCATTCCTGTTTTTTGTAAATAGAGCTAAATGAGCTCCTGGAAGTGAAGTTTTTTGAAATTAGAAGTAAATTGTAAGTGTTTGATTTTAGGTCAGAAATATTAGCCTTATTAGAAGTAGGAATCTCAAGTCAAGAAATTTTGTAAATTTAAATTCTTTTGTCCCGTGGAGTGTTTGACTCTCTAATTTGACCCCTCCCAATTTTGATTATTACCGATTGTGACTCCCGATTTTGTCTCCCGATGGACGTCAGGTACACGTAGTTACCAACACACTCTCAATTATAAATGAAGGTCCCCCATTTGAGTAAATTTATAAAATTGCATAGTTGGTTAGGAAGATAGGAAAGGCTAGTATTGTTGTAAAAAAATTTTTTGTATTAGTTATATTTGAAGTTTTTTAAGAAAAAATTTTTTCTTTTAGGAAAGAGGTAGTGTAACAATTTTATTTTTGCAGTAGGAGAATCCATTCATTAAACGTACAATGAATAGTAAAATACCTTTATTAATTAAAATAAATATTCAAGTAACAATCAAACTTTTATAGTATTATAATATCAAGGATTATTAGTCGAGTTGTTTCCGAGTTCGGTGTAATTTCACAGCCACTGGCGCGCGTGAGAGGTTCGAGAACTAAAATCCGGAACCTCCCACCATACAAGAAAGCAGCGAGCGCACTCGTCGATAGTTAAAAGTAGCGTCAAGATGCATTCTAAGAGAATGGCGAGTGACCTCCGAGTCGCTCTATGTTTGTGAAACACTTCCTGAGTAACGGTTAGTACCTAATCCACATTTTGTATATTCGTTGTCATATTAGCTAATTTACAAAATTTATTTAGCGCAACGACCTATTTGAACTCGCAACGACACATTTGAAATCCCAATGAGAAATTAGAAAACTGCATGGATAACGTATATATCGCACACCACGTCGAAAATCGCAACTGTAAAATTTGAGACAACATGATCCCTTTGAAGTTACAATTTAGAAAGCTTAATTTGTTGGCTACGCAATGAAAAATTATTTTAGTAAATAAATTTAGACAACGGAAGATTACGTTACAAAGTAATGCTGCCGTGATCCAAGTAAGGAACCCGCTTTGCTCCTACACCTGTGTTAAAGCATGGAAAGCAAGTATAATTAGTTGCTGTTCCGCGCTGCGAGGTAATTTCCATTACATCAAGGGACAACTGCTGCTCTTGGGTTCGTAATAGAATTAAGGATTTCCTGAGTACTTTCCTTCTGAAAGTACATTATTTCATTTTGTTTGTTAGACGTACAAAATTGTTATTCAGTTTACCTGTAAATAAGCTGGTTTTCCCAGTATTAAATTTGCTTTCACTTAGCTTCGTAAATACGTGATCACACGTGGCTTCAACGTAATTTAACAGCTGCTATTACATCACCTGTTTGTTTGTTCACTATTGTCAACAATTGCCCAATGGCTAACACATGTTTAGCATTTTAGTACAACCACTATAGATAACATTAGAGAATATCTTGGTGATTATTTTGACTTCAAACTAAATTTAAGTTTGTTAACCTAAAGAGAAAATTTCGTATATTCATTTGTAAATGACTCACACAGATCTGATTGGGTTATAAAGAAACTCTAGCATTTTTAGTTACATAGAATTATAAAATATTTGAGTAAGGATTAGTTGATAACCTTTACTACCAGTTTTGCAAGTACTTCAAATTTTTATTTTTATTTAATTACAATGATACTTTATTTACTGAAACCAAGAAAATTCTTATTAGTAAATTAATATTCTTCATTTAAAGTTTTTTATTCTGATCTAGTCTGATCAGACTTGGTAAACAAAAAGCAATAAGAACTAAAATTTTATGATCCCATTATGCAGAAAATATTCTCTATACTTTTAGGTATACTTGAGGGACGCAAATAGTGTTCCCATTTTTATGTGACTTAATTATTATTCTTTCTTACAGGAACAGCGTCTTATTCTGTTAAGACAAGTTTGTGTATCAACGAAGGCGATCTCTTTTTTGGGTCTCCAAGTCCGCCCTTAAAAAATAGCTATGCCCCTAAAATAAATCAATTTGGACTTGGTGGCGCCTGTTTGTTTTTGTTAAGTGTAACCCTCCATAGATTTCGACTTACCCCCATTGCTCATAGCTCTACCCAAGGAATAGACCCTAGTTACGTCGGAAGACTTTGTTTTGCTGACCCCCAACTTCTAGAGTCAGATGTATGTATTAAGAAGAGAGCATTAGTTAAGCTCAATTTAGGAAAGAATGTGACCGTTTGGGGTTAGCGATCAAGAAAATATAATACGTTTCAAGATGTCAAAAAAATTAAGTGTTTAACTCATTCCGTATGAATGATATGTGAAATTTACCTTGCATTTACTAAGTAAATAAAATATGAACATTCTTTTTTTAAAAAGACGAGATTGTGAGAGTGATCGTGCTTTTAAATGTTTCACCGTATTCAAACAATGCCTGTACCAACTGAAATTAGCTTCAGAAGTTGACGAAGTTCTCTCTGCTGAAGCAGATCCGCGATACGAAAAATTCTTGACGGATGTTTGGATCGGAATTATACTAACTTTAATTGTTCTTAGTTGCATGTGTTGCATGTGTTCCTGTCTGTTGTACCACAAATTCCACCCCCGCGAATAGACTGTGAATCTTTGCCAAGCTATACCAGGGCATCCGGCTTACCAAGTTTCAAGTTGATAATGGGATGGAACCATGGACACCCCATACTCCACCAGCTCCAACTGCAAGGCTATCAGTAGCCGAACTGGTCCAATTCTATAGAAACTCTTCCTGTGCTCCTGGTTGTGTAACTTGAACTATTTCCTATTTGTTCTTACTGTAAATATCTACCCGTTGTGTTTGCAATATTCCTTGTCGTTCTGATACCTTTTCCATAGACTTGCCCGCTATTTAATAAAAAAAAAAAAAGGACAATCAACCCTACTGAATGACTCAGAACAATTGTGCTTATCTACTTATTTATGTCTTTGCTAAAAATTTTACTAAATTACTTAGATTAATTATGTCTTACCTATTTATAAAGAACAATCAACCATACTGAAGGACTCAGAACAATTGTGCTTATCTACTTATTTATGTCTTTGCTAAAAATTTTACTGAATTACTTAGAGTGATTATGTCTTACCTATTTATATTTTTTTGTTACATTTTACCTGAATTATGTTTAATTGGTGGGTGATGAAACGTTTCTGCTACTCCCCAATATGGCCTCACTTTGTACTCAGAATTTTTCTGTACTGCTATTACTGTTGTTAGATTATAGAGTTTATCTAAACAGTTGCTCTTATTTATTCTATAAAGTACTGAACAATTTATACTTGATCCATAGGCTATGCTTTTTCTCTGTTTCAGGTTTGCAGGACTAATTTGTTTTTCTTTCAGGTTTACTATTCTAATTTCTCTATGGCAGGTACTGGTACTAACTCCTGACAGCCGCGTTCCTTCTAGATTGGTCTGCTTTCTACAACCCCCCCTACTCTCCGATTGAGCCCGGTCACTGTTGTTTTCTTGGATTTTCTTTGGTTACGCACGGCTACGAGCCAACGTGACATAACTTTGACGCACAACGTGGCGTCTACTAGAAATATGTAACAAGAAGAAACGGAAAAAGGCACACTGACTTTGAGAAAATCAAAGATAAAGATAGCTATGAAAGATTTGAAAAAAGTTAAATGAATTGCTAAAAGACATCGGAAAAATTTCGGATACTAACGAAGTAGAAACAGAAAAGAATAACATTAAATCCAGCTTAGACATACTGGCCAGAGATATTCTGGGGGTATACACAAAAAAGAAACCATGGATAACAAGGATATCCTGAATTTAATAGAAGACGAAAATAGAAAACAGACCAGACGAAACAGAAAAACAGAGATATAAAGCCATAAAATAGGAATTTATTTGCAAATGCAGAAAAGCTAAAGAACGATGGATTGATGAAAAGTGTAAAGTGGTAAAACTAGGATGGACATACAAAAGACAGACGAAGCATACAAACTAATTAGAATACATTTTAGGGATACAAGGGGCACGGAAAGAGACATCATTATAGAAAGTGTAGAAAAAGTGGTTAAATGGCAAGAATATATAGGGAATTTATATGCAGAACAGGAACTAACAGCACCAGAACGAGAATCAGACATCGAAAAGAATCACTTGGGATATCCTATAATTAGAAAGGAGTTTAAATTAGCATTAAAGGATTTGAAAAAAATAAAAAGTAAAGTGCAAGCAGAAACTCTAAAAGTCGCTGGGCAGGCAGTAACAGAACATCTCTTCCAAATAGTAAGCTATATGTATGTGACAGGCGAGATATCCAAAGATTTCAAATGTAACATCATAGTCACTATACCAAAAAAGAGAGGCGCATATGAAAATTTTAGAACACTAGGTTTCACAGCACAGGTGTCAAAAAAATGTTAACTAGAATTGTACAAAGACGGATGAAAAAACAGGCTGAGAAACACTAAGAAAAGATCAATGTGGGTTTAGACGAAACGGGAACATGGGGGGGGGCTATTTTAGCTCTGAGAGAGAAAGCGTGTATATAGAGTATGTAGATCAGGAAAAAGCAGTCGACAATGTAAAATGGAAAAAAATGTTTGAAATACTCAAAAAGATTGGAATGAGTTTCAAGGACAGACAGATAGTACATAGCTTATACAAAGAGGAAACAGAAGTAACAGAATTAGATCAGGAATGTAGAAAAGTAAATATTAGGAAAGGGGCGAGACAGGGATGTGCCCTATCCCCATTAATTTTTGAAATATAGGAAGACATTTGGAATTATTTTGCAGAGACAAAAAATTGATACGCTTAGGTTTGCAGACGATATAGCAGTATTAGCATCTAGCAAGAAAGATTCAGAAGCAGCTCTTAATAAAATGTAAACAGTTCCAACAGAGAGATATGGTATGAAAATTAACAAAAATAAAACTAAAATATTAGTATGTAAAGGCGGGGAAAATAAATTAAAAACTAGAATACAAATAGGAAACGAGTACTAACAAATAACACAAGATGGGAAAAGTGCAAAAGATATAAAACAAGATTTGCACAAGGTCATTCTGCATTTAACAAGAAAAGGCAACTACTCTGTTCAAAGACAACAAACATAGAAACAAGGAAAAGATTGTTGAAAGCATATGTGTGGAGCACAGCACTGTACGACTGTTAAACTTGGACAGTAGGAGTAGCGGGCATGAAACGGATAGAAGTCTTTGAAATGTGGTGCTACAGACGTATGATGAAGATATCATGGACAGACAAAGTTAGGACGAAAGAGGTTCTAGAAATTATAGGAGAAGAAAGAAATGTGTGGAAAACTAAAAAATGGGAGAGATAGGATGATTGATCACATACTAAGGCATGAAGGAATAGTGCTGAATACATTGGAAACAGATATAGGAAAAAAGAGAGATAGAGGTAGACCTAGGTTAGACTATTAGTACAGCAAAAACAAAAGCTAAGTTAATTAAGGTAAAAACTATATGAATACATGAATTACATGGGTGCGTGTTAATGAGTACAACAAGAACAAACAGAAAACTTTACCTACAGAAATGTTATAATGCATTAATAAAAGATTATTATTAGTAAAAAAAAATACAGGCATCAAGAGGGATGGTGGCGGGTCTGGTGCTTTCATGGCTGATTGTGGTGTAACGTATTTTTTTTCCTAGTTACATTTAGTTCAATAAAATAAAAATAAAACAGCTGTATTTTAAAGTATTTAATTTGTGAATTATCATCCAATAAAAATTAATATATAATATTCGTAATAACACATAGATTCTTGTATATATATACTCTAAAGTTCGTTACCAAGCGCTGTCAAGTTGTCAGTCGGCACTTTATTCTCAACGTCCAAGAGTGCAAGCCGCTTTTGCAGACAAGGTAAAGTCGAAATGGCCCTGTCGAAACACATGGCTTCTAACAAAGTTAGGAAAAAGTAGAGAATAATAAATTCTTGGTGTCTGGAGGTCGAGCCTAACAGTGGTTGCGTGAGCATGATTTTCGGTAAGCCTCGCTCCGAGCAGTTTTAGTTGATCCCGACAGGCCTGAGAATATGGAACCCCTTTGGACATCATTTTAGACAGTTGGTATATATTAATACAATAGATTATACTAATATTTTTCATCTTAGTGCAATATCTTAAGGACATATCTTCAATAACATTTTCGATAATAAACTAAAACAAATTTTTATGGCAGTAATTTAAAGCAAAGGTTTATGGTTTCGTTCTATTCAATTTAATATGCAGTAAAGTAAACGCTGATTCCACATGGGACCTCGATATTTCAAACTTACCGATGACTAATATCACACCCGGATATTACTGGAAATGTCCGACAGCTGACGTCAAGGTCTGGCATCTGTAGTACATTTTTGATGCACGTGAGTGTTTTTAACTTTTGATAGCTTTGAAATTATAGTAAATTATTATGAATTATCCAACATTAATTGTTTGAGTTACGTAAATATAAAGTAGTTTTTTTAAGAAGCCAGTAACATTAACGAATGAGTATCTTGTTTAACAGTTTGTTTGCACATGTACGCAAACAGTGTATTATATGAAATTCTGAATGACAACCTATGTCAGACAAAAAAATATGTAGATTCCGTTTTTCAATCTAGACGGCATATGCTGTCTTGATTAAGTTTACATTATGTTTAAAGACTTTCAGGTCATGTAAAGGCACTTTCATTGATATATTCGCGTGTTTATTGTAGATTACCATTAAATTAGAATATTTGCATTTTAAAATGTCTGCTCTTTGATAATTAATTTTTGTTGTAATGATCAAGGAAGTACTTCTCTGATTAAAAGAAATTTATGTGTTATGAACGATTAATAAATAATATGTTTATCTAATCAAATTTTATAGATATGATCTACTCATAGATTTTAATTTTGAATGTAAAACTTTATTAGAATTATTATAAAAAATTATGAGAAAGATACAAACTTAAATATTGCAGTCACATGTATATAATCAGAAATTTATCCTAATAGAATCCTTTTTGTTTTTGAAAGACGTTTTATTATTCAACATTTAAAAAAGTGCAAGTCCTCCCGGAATAGAAAGAGTGTGTAATGAAAATAAATTCCCTCGGTATATTTTAGATGCCTAAATTCTATTATTCTATTTTTGGCAAATGTTTTTGAGGACACAAATGGTGTCCATGTTGTGCTTTTGTTTGTTCACAGGTAAAGCTGAGACATCTGTATGACATCTGGTGGTTGAGGTCTTGGTAAGTGTGTCCGAAAGAGTGAAATTCAAGTTTTATGGCTATGTTAGTGGTGTTAAGATTTCCGCATTCCCCTTATACAAGCACAGTTGAATTTTGTTGGTTATTGTATTAAAAAATACGGTGGCGCTCATTAAAAGTATTTTTGGTCTTTTATTCACCCATGACCCAAGCTCATGATCTACCCAGAGCTAACACTCGACTAGCCGTTTACATCTTAAGAGTTTTTCTTTGTCTCAAGCCATTCTCCATCCGACATTACCTTGGGCTTAAAAGAGAAAGAAGAAATTCTCGACCTTGTGATATCAGATCAAGATTTAGAAAATTGGGAGGTATAATTTATAGCTGATAGTCACGAGGATAAAGAAATATAATATAAAATAAAAATAATTTTATAGTACAGTGGTGCGGCTTAGATTTGCTGAAAATACCTAACTGACTGACGCCATCAGCGGATGGTGTTGTGAACTTCCAGGTATGGGCAAGGTGGGGTCAGAATGCAATTAACTGACCATGTAAGAGAATAGAATGTGGTTGTGCCACGAGGATACCAATTGCTGACTGTGTAATGATGGAGTAATAGTGTTCTGCCGGGATAAAAATCACCGACGGTGGGGTGTTTGAACTAGGATAAAAATCATCAGCGCTGTAATGAGAGAGTAATGTGTGTTAACCAGGATAACAATCGCTGGTTGTGTCTAGTGTTATTTAATTAGCGCAACCTTGTATGCAGCAATTTTCTAGACTTGAATACCAATCACAGAAGTGCTAGTAGTACAGTTCCTTGAATAAAAATCGACACTGACTGAATTTTTGGTCGATTCGGAGCTGTTTATATATGTTTTCCACCTTCTGATTGCAGATGTGATTATCATGATCGGGATAAAAATGAATTGTTCGTTTGAGTTTTTATGTCTAGTAACACATTTATAAATAATATTTCTATCATATTTGAAGAAAAATAGTCTACCTGTAAAGAACTGTGTTTAGTTTTAAAGCTTTTCAAAATGCTACTGTACAGATCAGGGAGAGAAATATGTCAGGTAGTGAGGTAATTGTCTTAGCAAATGGTATTCAATCTGTTTGTACAAAATTACAGCTAGAAAAGTTTGACGACGTAGTAATTGACGTTGTTAAAGAATTACACCAAGTATTAAAAATAACGATGAAACATAGAATTTAGCAAAACATTGGCTTTAACCACTCTATCGGAATCGAATATAAATTGTTGGCATGAAACAACGGCTGCTGAATCTATCAAAAATATGCAGTTTAGTTAATGGTAAACAATATTCATAAAGATAATTTTGCAATTACTAATATTTGTAATAATTTTATGACACCGGAATTAGAAGAAATGGCTCCTATACAATCCAGACAAAATGAAAGCTATTCAATTTGAGACGATTTTGATATGATTGTTTCTTAAAAAAAAAAAAGTAATGCATTAATTTATTTCTCATATTATTATTTTGAAAATGCTAATACTAATTGTTTACAGTTAGGTACACTAGGTACACGATCATTAGATTCTCTGATCGAAATAAATAGATATTTGGATCCTATTTACTTGTCCAGAAAATAAGATCCTCTCTTATGGTGTGAAGAGAATCGCCACGTCTCCTACTACGACCAAATTAGTTAAAACAAAATGTAATATCCCAGCAACCTCAGTACCATGTAACTTCTAAGCATCTACAGCAAAATTTGTTCTTAACCGTAAATTCATATTTGACGGAATAAATTTCAAAACGTTATTCTATGTATGAACAGTTTTTCGAAGTCAAACTTAATCGTAATAGTTCTCCAAAAAGCATTTACATTTTCGTTTCATTTGATTTATAGAAATACTATTTCCTATTGGCAAACTTCAATTCATACTACCCCAAATTTAATAGCAAAATATTAGTGATTATGTGGTTCGAATTTAATTAGTGGTAATTTGATAATTAGTTAACTGTGACATAAATTTTATTCAATATTACAAGAAATTCGTACTAGAGGTAAAGCTAAGATGTCTACGTTACAGAAAACACTGTATAACTATACGGTAAGCATATTAACAAAGCATTCCATGTTTAAAATACAGAAACCTGTTATAACCTATTACCATGTTGGAACTGTAACATTGAAACCTGTTACACAAAAAGAACTGTTTGTCACATCACTACTTTACTTTACTTCGTCCAATTTTACATGTTTGTAGTATTTTTTTATCATTTTGCCATAGGAAATTGTGCCTGTACCACTGAAAGTTAGCTGGTGCACCTAAAAATTATTACGGGGTTCCTTGCCCTTCTGGAAAATCCATAATGTCATTTTTACCAATAACAGGGTGACAAATAAGATTAAAGTTATAACCAAATAACTAAAGATCATAAACGCTAATAAACTATGTGCAAAAATTAAACTACAGTTAATTCAAATAATGTCAAATTACACAACTTGAGTTCACCAATCAATCAATACAACACTCTCAAAAAGTTCACGTCTAATAAATACTTACTGATCTTGTGCAAAAATAGCACCTGTTAAGGCATAGGAGGTTGACTGATCAACTAGTCTTAATACATGATCAATATCCTTATCTTCATAAACATAAATACCAAGCACTGGACCAAATATTTCTTCTATCATTATTTTATCTTTAGGATCACTGGTTTTTATAATAGTAGGTTGAATAAAATAACCGGAACTGAAACAAATAATACCGTTACAAACTGAGCTATACATGCTAAATTTTACCTATCATCACAATGTCCGCCAGCTAATATTTGAGAAGTCCTGCGGGCATGATCAATAAAGCTTTTAATTTTTTTAAACGAATGAGAATCTATTACTGCTGACGTGAAAGTATCAAACTCAGTTGGATCAGCTATTTTTAACTTTTTATGTGCTTCCAATAAAGGCTCTTTTATCTAAAACAAGATTTATTAAAAACTTTGTAATGTCAACAATTAATAATCTAGTGTACTAACTTAAATTAGCAAAAGGTTAGGCCGTAGTTCAATATGAAATAAGTAATACTAGGTGCACTGTAATTATTTAACAACAATTCAATAAAACTGTGATGGAATGTTTATATAACACACAAATTATTATTGACATTTAATCACCCAAAAAAAAAAAAGAAATATCGCAGTCTCTTCAATTTTATCCCCATTAATTTTAAGCAACTAACTAAATTCCACTACCGTTCGACGGACCTTACAAATGTTCGTTCTAAGCATTAACAATAAGTAATAGCACACAGGTTTACATATAATCATAATAATACCAGAGCTTAATGCTGAATCAGAATAGCATAAACATAAATCGTAAACGATAATATTTAGAAAAATTATAATAAACATAATGCAAAACATAAGACATACATAATCATAACAATTTGATAGATTGAGTCAACGTAATACATAAAACATAATTAAAAATTTCTTAGTATTTACATAGCTTAAAACATACATAAACACTACATTAGTCTGAAACATATTTTTTGTACAATATAAACATATTTGATAATGAATAATTTTGCTTGGCATGGGGAAAGTAATTCGAGCATAGAAAACGAAAATCAATATAATTGTTGGTTTGACTGTTCTTGCAGATCATGACGGACGTATCTCTTTTTGCAAAACAACCAACTAAGTTCTGGGATTATACACAAATCAATGTGTATTTATAATACAAACAGTTTCCCCATGCCAGGTAAAATTATTCATTATCAAGTAGCTAGAAACGTATTAGTTTCAGTAGGCCAACATCCTCAATTAGCATTGGGTGTAGTACCTTCTTAGAAGGTCCGCCAATGTTAAATAGGAATTCGGCCATTTGTTTATTTAATGTAAACATTCATGTTTGTTTGCAGCTAGTTTTGATTAAGTTTGGTTATTACTATAGGGTTTGAACCTTGAAGCGTCCACTATTCTGTTATATGGTATCTGAATTTTGAAAAGCCGACGATATCATTAACCACATACCTATCATGAAGTAAAACCCTGACTATTTCACAAGAGCCCCTGTACGTCGGGATAAGCTTTTTATTAACCTGTATCAGCATGTATTAGTTACCATTACAAAGTCCCTTTCTTTATACACATGAGCTTCTTTGTGTTGGGAATCTGATAATTTTTTGTTTTAAACTGTGCTTCCTCATGTTTTCAACAGCCTTCTGCCGTATTTCGTTCAAATTTTCTTGACAATCTTCTAGAGATTCTAAAAATGCACCACAATTGTTATGTATTTTACTTAATTGGTTACGACTATTTAATAATTTTCATTGTATCTGTCCAATAGTGCAATTGACTGTGTTATTGAAACAATATTCAACACCTTTCAGGACGTTGTCACAATCCCTCTGTTGCATCGGTCATCATGGCAAGCATGGACCTTAAGATTTGATTCATTATTCTATGTGGCTATTAACTTTGGACACCCCCGTAGCAATAAGCAGATGCTCCCCGCCCCTCTAGAAAAGCTCTAAATATGTCTTAGGTAAAGCATGTAGTATAGTACGATCCGAAATGAGTTGAGTGGGTCAACTATAAATTTTTCAAGGTCCAAAATGGTCTACATGCAGACACTCGCAGGGTAAGTTGTGTTTTAGAATATTATGCAAAAGTCCCTCAGACCTTCTGGATTTAGTATTAAATTTTCAATATGTTGTTTAATTTTTTCTCAAAGTTGTGGGAACCAATACGATCGTGTGATCAATTCAAGAGTATTGGCTATACCAACATGACTCATTTGATTATGGTATGTATAGAAAACAATAGATTCAATATTTTTTGGGACAGAATAGTACTTGCGATCAATTAAACCTTTTCTCATCGTGAACATGATTCAGAAGTCTCTTAAGGTAGACCTATTGCTGCATGTAACTGAATCTAGATTCTGTTTGACAGCTAATTCTTATGCAAACGTATCGCCTTCTAATATCAGAATGTCCTATCCACAAGACCCATCTGACTGCCAGCTCGATGCTCAATCTCAAAGTCATAATTTTGTAACAAACACCATCATATACCTTGCAGTATAATGTCCCTTTTCAATTAGGTTAAATGGAAACTGCTGCAGTCAGTAATAATTTTTAAATATCTATCCTGAAGGTAAATATGAAACTGCTCCAATGCATAAATCATCGTCAAACATTCTATTTCATAACTATAGTATTTCCCTACTTGATCACTGATCCGTTTATTAAAATAACTGATAGAATGGAACATATCATCTGCTCGCTTCTACATAAGTATAGCACCATATCCAATCGAGTTCTTATCGTAATGTAGCTCAGTTTCGCTGAAGGGGAATAAATGCCCAAAATAGATGTGAAGATTTTTTTGAAGTTTCAAAAGCTTCCAATTCAACATTAGTAAATTTAAACTCCGTTTATTTTTTCGATAAATATAAACAGGCTATGCGATTAAGGCAAAATTGCAAATAAAACGCCTAAAATAACCTATAAAGAAAACAAAACTGTGTACTTGCTTTAAAGTAGCGGGAATTGGATGATTTTCTATAACGGATATATTTGGCATAACACCTTCTTTATTAATATAACCAAGAAAGTTGGTTTCAGTTTTTAAAACTGAACATTTATCATGCCACAGTTCCAACAAATTTTCAAATAACAGTTGTAAGACCTCTCAGAATTTCTAAATTTCCTTGAACGTTTGTGGTTACAATGATGAGATCATCTAAATATATAAATACTTTCTTTATCTCAAATTAAGTTTTTGAAAATTTCATTTACAAAGCTCATAAAGGTTGCAGGACTTGTACAGAGTCCGAATGGCATTTTATAAAATTCAAATTGTCCGTTTGGCATAATAAACGATGTTAACTTCATAGACTCTTCATCTACGTCAACATGATAAAATGCATTT
Source organism: Platerodrilus igneus (assembly GCA_036346225.1). Classification (NCBI taxonomy): domain Eukaryota; kingdom Metazoa; phylum Arthropoda; class Insecta; order Coleoptera; family Lycidae; genus Platerodrilus; species Platerodrilus igneus. The sequence continues at coordinate 1,038,475 of JARFIW010000624.1, read as the reverse complement.
TTAGGCCTAATTTGGTGAAATACCTTTAATCTTTTAAGTTATCCAAGTGATCTTCTATTAATGGCGGAGGAAATTGATCCGTAAGTATTGATTTAGCGTTCGGTAATCTACACACATTCTGTAATCCTCATCACGCTTCTTTACTAGAACAATAGGTTAACAGTAGGGCGAATTACTTTCACGGATCACGATTTTGCCAATAATTCATCTAAAATTTCGTTTAATATATTTTCCTCCTAGAACGATCATTTACAAGACTTAAAAAAAAAAAGTATATGGTTCGTTAGGTTTAAATGCATCTTAAATTTATTTTGTGGAATGTCTGGTTTAGGAACATTAAAATAATAGCTGTCTAGTTCCTTTTCAGTTTCGTAACTAATCAAAAAAGGCAAACCGCTGTTGATATCCAGATTCTAAGAATCATAACTTATCGTAAGAACTTCATTGGTTTTAAATTTTTCATGTTGGACCGTAGGTATCAGAATCATCTCATTATTATCAAATGTTACAATAAAGTTAGAGCTCAGCACAAGATTCCTTCCCGATAACCAAAGACAATGCATGGCGTTTTTAGTAATTACATAAAATATATATTTCAAACAGACCCATCAGATTTAAAGTGGTCACTATACATGCCTACAATTTGCAATAACGAACTATTGATGATATCCACAAATGACATTTTCTGTTTATTACAAGGCTTAATAAGATTTACAGGTATGTGTATATCTAAAATTAAAGACATAGGACTGAATTTATTACTGCATCTAATAAAACATTACGTTCATAAAGACATATAGATATTACATATGAAGAATTGAAAATAGGTTGTATAAGCATTACTGATGACGAACACTTTTGGAGGCAGCCCTTAACTTTGTAAATAATAGAACCATATTCAGAGCAGCTACCAGGTGAACGTTTCGGCTTAGGACATTTGTCAACTTGACAGCCACTTAAATTACAATTCCAACACTTTCCAATTGTAGTATAACTCTAGCAAGCAGCACTAAGTACCTTTTCAACTTTTACCTCTGGTTGTTGACCATAAAAAGGGACTGGAACAGCATCAAGATTTCTTTTTTCGTTTTTCTTGTCTCTATGTGCTTAATTAACTCTTTCATAACTCATAATGTCCTGGTGTAAGGAATCTTCATCAACGTTTAAGCGTGATATCAGGAAATTACGGAGCTCTCTAGACCATAGTCCAACGATTATTTCTTCTTTAGTTTCGAGGAAAAGTCCAATTTACGGACATAAGGTAAATTTTTCACGCAAAAAAGAGCTAATATTTACATTTACATTTTGCATTAATCGCCAGCAATGTTGTTCGGGTTCCACTCACATGATTCGTCCTTGCTTACACGTTCTAGCATCCCTTCCTACGGCGGTTACCCCCGTTGCTTCACTTTACAACCCAGACCTGTCCGTCCGCATTATTTGCATGTGGTTCGATTGAGTCTTCCAAGCGGTTCGCACGTGCGACCGCAGTCTCCTTGTAACTATCCTTATTATGTATGAATTCCATCTTAGAAGGGTGAAACAAGCCGACCTTCAACAGGTATAAATTGTATATATATTATTTGTTCTGATAAGTAATTATTATTCACTTGAGGATTCGCCACCAATGCAGTTTTGAGAAATTGCCTGTAATTAATTTGTATGTGTTTATACATTTGTTTTGTGCTAAATAAAAATAGTGTCAGAAGGTGCTATTCGAGTTTTAGAATTAATTATAAACTGAGCCGCTTATGGTTGTTACATTTCACTTGTCGAAGGCAAAAAGTTATTTCCGATTCACGGGAGAAAGTAAAAGCTTAGAATGTTTACTATTTTCTCCATGTTCCTTCGGCCGTATATTATTCTAGGCTTGGACAAGCAAAGGTACGTTGTAAAACTTCCACGAAGATTCCAATAATTGCAGCGCATGTGAAGTAGAGGGTTGTATTTCCAGTTTCCACTGTAGCAGATGCTCGACCCAATTGCTTGCTGCCGTCCTACGAGTTTATCCTGTGCTACCTTGCAGTTTCACCTTAAAATTAAAGCTTCTATTTCTACCTGTTCGGGCGGTACCTGTTTCAACGCAGAAGAAAAAAGCGCAAATTGAATTGTTGCATTTTTATACTGTATATAAATAAAATTTATTTCAATTGCATGCTTAGACATAAGATTTTCTTGAGTGGCGAATCCAATAAATAAAATTAGGTTACAAAATTATTTCCTCGGTAGAATAAATTTTCTATAATTATTTTAAATACATACGTATTTTTTGAATATTATGTACATGATTGAGTGCGTTCTTATAGAGGTTTAAATTCCATTAGTAAAAGACTTTTTTTTGAATTAGGGTAGCATATTGAAAGCATTCTTATTATTCAACAAGTTATAGGGTTTCGTTTTTTATGCGTTAGCTTAAATTAGTTTATACGATAGAGTGTTCTTTACGAAATTGTGACAAGTGCCGGTGTGATTCGAAGGTATAGAATAAGAATTGAGGATCGTGCCTGATGCTTTGATAGAATTAATAATTAGCTGTTATTGTTTTACAAGAAACTGCACTTGTTTCACATTTCTAAAAAAATGGATGCTCTTAAAAGTTCAAGAGCTCATGCAAAATCCGCAATTACCCGGATTTCTAATTGGGTAAAAAATAAATCCGATTCCGAAACTAAATCATTCACCTTCCAAGTAAAATTAGACGCTTTAAAAGAAAAGTTCGAAGAGTGTACGGTTGCTTAAAACAGCATCGAAGACTTGGACGTTAACGGTGCTGATACGGAAAATAGGGAAGATTTCGAAGATAAATATTATGAGTTAATTGCTCAAATCCTTGAAAGAATTAAGCAAATTTCTGTTCCTCAGCTTCCGAATTCGCAAGCTCATGATAATTCAATCAATTCCTTTACTCAAAAAATAGGAGTAAAGCTTCCACAAATTTCAATTTCTCCGTTTTCTGAAGACTACCGAAAATGGACTGGTTTTTATCAGCTCTTTTGCGCATTAATTAAAGACAATAGCGACGTAACCAATACCCAGAAACTGATCTATTTAAAATCCTACTTGAGAAAAACTTTTTTTTTCGATCCTGAATTGTTCGTTGAATATAAAAAATTTATAGACGAGTACATTTACCTGAATCATGCTTCTGTTATTCCACTTGATCTAAACGATCCTAGTTCCGAAATCAAGTATTTTCTTCCTCACCATCCGGTGATAAAAGCGTCTAGTGAAACCACTAAACTGAGAGTGATTTTCGACGATTCTAGTAAAAGTTCCACGGGGGTGGCTCTAAACGATATTCTTCTTACGGGCTATCTAGTACAGCCTGATCTTTACGACATTCTTTGCAGATTCCGTTTACAGCCATATGTTCTAACCTGCGACATTAAAAAAATGTATCGCCAAATACGTGTTAATCCTATTCAGAGGCATTTACAAAATATTCTGTGGCGAGATTCTCCACAACATGATCTTCAATGCATACAGCTTTCCACGGTAACTTACCGGGTTACTTGTTCCTCATTTCTAGCTACGAGAGTTTTAAAAGAACTAGCCTCCAGTCCCGATGATAAACATCCACTTGCTAAGGATGCGTTATTAACCCAAACCTATGTCGATGACATTTTATACGGTTGTACTTCCATATCCGATTTGGAAACTTTATATAAGGAATTAAACAGTCTACTAAATTCTGCAGGTTTTCATTTGCATAAATGGTCCTCTAATTCCTTACAGTTCAGAAAGCAATATTGCGACTTGAAGGATTTTGCTGAATTTGAAGTAAACATAGATCACAGTCCTAGCAAGGTCCTTGGTCTCACTTGGAATCCATCCACCGATTACTTTTCCATTTCATTACCCAAGATTCCTTTATATGACACCTTTACCAAACGCAAGGCCTTGTCTATTATTGCCCAGATGTTTGACCCCCTAGGTTTTCTTGGGCCAATCATAGTCATAGGCAAAATCTTCATGCAGAAGTCGTGGCAATCCAAGTTGTCCTGGGATGAACCTTTGGATATTCATTTAAGTAAGCATTGGAAGCAATTTCTTGACTCTATCCCTGCACTAGTCCAACTGAAGATTCCACGTTTCCTTTTCCTAGGCAAGCCCGTAACTCGAATTGAACTACATGGATTTGCCGACAGCAGCCAAAAGGCTTTTGGTTGCTGTATTTATTTTAGAGCTGTATATTCAGATGGCACTGTATCTTCAAATCTAGTAACTTCCAAGTCCAGAATAGCTTCTTTAAAAACATTGTCGCTTCCGCGGCTTGAACTGAGTGCAATGGTGTTACTAGTCAAACTTACTAAAAAAGTGGTTGAGGTGTGTAGAAATAAATTAGATTTTAAGTCCATTAACTTATGGACTGATTCGCAAATAGCGCTTTATTGGTTAAATTCACATCCATCTCGTTGGCAAACATACGTAGCCAACAGGGTATCCATGATCCAAGGTGCTTCCTTTGAGGCAAATTGGAGACACATCAGTTCTTCAAATAATCCTGCCGATTTGTTATCCCGGGGAGTGTTGGTCCCTAAACTCATTCAATCCGACATATGGTGACATGGGCCAGAGTTCCTATCAGATATAGACTTAAGGTTGCCGATCTTGATTTGCCAATATATCCACCTAAAGTGCTTCCTGAGCAAAAAAAATCATTAAACTGAATGTGCTTCGTTCCGGACTGAGTTCAAGACAAGTATTTTGGAATTCATTGTTCAACAAATTTTCCCAACTTCATCGATTACTCCACACTGTAGCTTATGCGCTGGTCCTTCGCGAAATTCAGTTTCAATCCTTTGAAAAGGAAATTTCCGAACTTAAATCGTCAAAACCTGTTTCCGACAGACATATTTTGTCGTTAAATCCTTTTATTAACGAAGAGGGATTCCTTTGTGTTGGTGGTCGATTGCTACAGGCCAACATCAGCGAGTCACAAAAACATCCATTGCTCCTTCCTTCCAAGCATCATGTGGTGTTGCTTATGTTACGACATGTACACGTGCGCTTAGGTCAGCGCGCTCAATGTGTGATGTCTAATTTCCGGCTCAAGTATTGGTCATTGAATGGGCTTAGAGTCATTAAGACCATCATATGAAACTGTATTATTTGTTTTCGGTTTCTTGCGCAGCCTGCGCAACAAATCATGGCAAATTTGCCAAAGGACAGAATTTCCATTTCCAAACCCTTTGAAAAAGTAGGACTAGACTATGGGGGTCCTCTTTTCATTAAATCGTCCAGACTCCGCAAGGCAGCCATAACCAAATGCTACATGGCTATGTTTGTGTGTATGGCCACGAAGGCCGTTCACATTGAACTAGTCTCTAATTTGAGCACCGAAGCATTCATATTAACTCTTAATCGATTTATATCCTGAAGGGGAAATCCTTCGACCATTTATAGCAACAACGCTACAAATTTCCTAAGAGCCCGCAACCAGCTTAAAGAGTTGCGTGACTTTTTCAAAACCGCTAATGTGGCCAATCAATTAAAATCGTTTGCAGCGGAAACCGGTATCGACTGGAAGTTTATTCCTCCTCAGAGTCCTCATTGGGGTGGGCTTTGGGAGTCTTCAATAAAAAGTGCTAAGTATCATTTGTACCGACTGATGGGCAATGCCCAACTTACCTTCGAAGAATTAAGCACTGTCCTCGCAAGAATAGAAGCCATTTTAAATTCGCGTCCGTTATGCCCTTTGTCAAACGATCCAACCGATTTAAAGGCGTCGACTCCAGGCAATTTTCTGATTGGCAAAAGCTTATGTGCTTATCCAGAGCACGATTGGACTTCGATTCCTGAAAACAGACTTTCCTTCTGGCAGAAATGCAGCCAACTGCAACAATTGTTCTGGAAGCGATGGTCCATTGAATATTTAAACCGCCTCCAAGGCAGACCCAAGTGGTTATCTCTTACCAAAAATCTGCAAGTTAATGAATTGGTTCTTCTGAAGGAAGACAACGTTCCTCCGTTAAATTGGCCGTTAGCGAGAATTATCGAGGTAATTCCCAGTCTCGACAATAAGGTACGGGCAGTTAAGGTTTACACTAAAAATTGGATCTTTACTCGACCCATCACCAAGGCGTGTCCATTGACAATTTCAGACTATTCAACATAAACCATTTCTAGTTTTTCTTTTTGTGTTTCATTACTTTTCTTTTTTTGTTTTCTCTATTATGTTCTCTTCACGTGTGGAAATCCCAGATTGTCCACAGGGGGGAGTATGTTCGGGTTCCACTCACATGATTCGTCCTTGCTTACACGTTCTAGCATCCCTTCCTACGGCGGTCACCCCCTGTTGCTTCACTTTACAACCCAGACCCGTCCGTCCGAATTATTTGCATGTGGTTCGATTGAGATTTCCAGGCGGTTCGCACGTGCGACCGCAGTCTCCTTGTAACTATCCTTATTATGTGTGAATTCCATGTTAGAAGGGTGAAACAAGCCGACCTTCAACAGGTATAAATTGTATGTATATTATTTGTTCTGATAAGTAATTATTATTCACTTGAGGATTCGCCACCAACGCAGTTTTGAGAAATTGCCTGTAATTAATTTGTATGTGTTTATACGTTTGTTTTGTGCTAAATAAAAATAGTGTCAGAAGGTACTATCCGAGTTTTAGAATTAATTATAAACTGAGCCGCTTATGGTTATTACATTTCACTTATCGAAGGCAAAAAGTTATTTCCGATTCACGGGAGAAAGTAAAAGCTTAGAATGTTTACTATTTTCTCCAAATGTCTTGCTACAAGCAAAAAAAATGTACGTTCAAAAACTTCTTTAAATTGATTCTACTCGCAAACCTCGGTACTCCTACTGTTGTATCAGTATTTTTCAGCACTTTTCAAATTAACATAGCCGTTCGATAAGTTAAGGCACCTGGCCACATTAATTAACAGTGTTTTTTAATCGACTAAGCCATACTTGTGGATGACTGGGGCCCTTTTCGCCATCACACATTTCAATAGCCTTTGAAAGAACTGGCATAAGATTAAAGTTCGTAACGTTGGATTGAGTTTGGTTTACCCGTTATTATACAAGGAATTTCAACAGGTGCATTTTGATGTAAAACAGCACCTACTGTGACCTAAAATCACGCGAAACAGACATGCTTTCTTTATAAGGATTCGCCCCTGACATCATCATTATCTCTTTCATTGCAAAGACGCTTGCAAAATTTGTCAAACTGCTTTTCGGTGGCCATTTTCCACAATAGATGCAAAATTACAACAAAATCGTTTCACCTACAATTTCCTTTCGTGTGTTTTATAGCACTTTGAACTTTGCCATTAACCCTACATCTGCAAATGGTTGGGGCTCTAATTAACAATGAGCTCGGCAGTAGTTCAATATAAAATAAATAAAACTAGATACACACTAAATATTTAATACGCATTCAATAAAACTGTTATGGAATGTTTACATAATCACAAATTATTGTGGAATTTATTCTTCTTTCATTACCAAAAAGAAATAAGAATATCGGCGCCTCCTCATTTTTATTCTTATGAATTTTAAGCAACTCGACAATTCCACTACACTAGTATGTCACTTTAAAGGAAAAAAACCTTTTTCCATATGGATTCTTTTTTTTAGAGTTTCGAAGGACAAAATACAGTACAAATGTTAACAAGTTACTGAATGTCTTTTAAATTGTATAAATATATCTTCAGATATTGTCAGTTTGTTAACTTAAATTTAAGTAAACATAATAAGGTACATTTTCCATTCCAAAAAAGTAGACAGTTAAAAATAAATGTCGATCCATTAAAAGGTACTAGTGTGAAACATCTAGTAAGATACACCAAAATTACACTAATTCAACTCTTGTCTAGTAGAGCACCCTTGTAATTGCACGAGTAATGCAAGTTCTTACAATAACAAGAGGTTGAAAGTTACAAAAAATATTCAGAAAATGTCTTACCATAAATTTATTGAGTATTAGTAACAAATAAGATTATTTATACCTTTTCCCATAAAGACTGTGGAACATACATTCTAGAGCATGCACTACATTTCTGTCCACTATATTCAAAAGCAGCTTTAATTGTAGCATTTACAACAGATCTAACATCAGCAGAAGGATGAATAAAATGAAAGTTCTTTCCACCACATTCGCCAATAATACGTGGAAAATTTCGATAACTACCAATGTGCAAACCAATTTGGCTCCATAACGTTTTAAATGTCCTGCAAGAGAATATAATCATATAATTACCATTATACACATTAGAAATTTACTTATTTAAACAATACTTAATAGGAATTGCACGTTAATTAAATTATATAGGATCACATTTAACCCCTAACGCCTGTGAACTTAGTTACACTAGTAATCCTTCAAATCTGGCCAAATATACATCCTTCTAAGAAATAAGAGTATGTAATTTAAAATTAAAATATAAATGATATCACATGCAATTTATTTAACTTAAGAAGATAGGAATATAAGTTCTGTGGATTTCAATTCTCAATCCTACCATTCTAGAAAATTTTAATAAAACATGGTAATATATGTATATGCCCTTAAAAAATTAATATTACAAGGATACAAAAACCATTCAGAAAGGAAGTTATGAACAATATGTTAGAATTTATATTCCCGACTGAAATATTTTAAATTATTCATATCTTCACTTCACATACAATATGTAATACACAAAGCGAGAATTTACAATACATAAACTTTTCAACCATAAACACAATGGGATAAATTTTGAAATACTTGTTACTTGAATAATTTCTGCAGTCTGTTGGGACAGTTGTTGCTTTACGTGATGACTTAAACAACTATAGTTTAGACCAGAATTATATGTATTTTATATTAATGTGCATAAGTTACTACAAGCATTAAAAATAACTACAATTATTTTTTTCAAATCAACAATAGTTATTTATTATACAAGGGAAAAAGTACTAGATTTTAGAACGTGGTGTGTTTGTTTCCCGGCGCTAAGCAGAGGGAGACAAAACACCGAGAGCTAAAATCTTACATTTTTACCCATATTTAATATACTATATTTTTCTGTGACAGGCAAAACGATGATTTACTATTGAAATAAATATTACAATATATAAAAATCAATCAATGTCAAATTTGAAGTTTTAAACAAGTAGGCTGTTGTACTTATAGGGACAGTTAGATTTGTGTTGCAAAGGAAACCTTTAAAGTAATCAAATATCTGTCAATTTAATTCTGCAAGTGGTTTCAAAAATTGCTTACTTAAGTTGTTTATATCGGTTGTTTTGAATGCGAGGAAGTTATGATAGGATGTTATGTTACACCCGAATGTTACAAGTGTGGACCCGGCTTTAAATTAAATATCTTCGTGTTCTTACTTATTTGCACATACTCAGGAAAAAAGTACTCCTATTTTTCCCGGTGGAAAAAGTAAATTAATAAAAAGTGATATTTTGTTACCTGTCAAGGAACATTAAATGTCAAATTTTTTACCGGTCACAAACAACCTTAATTTCAACACCCAAAAGCAAAATTTCAATTATTTGATGCCATTTAGGTACATAAATATCAAGTGTCATATTTGTATTACTCTGTAAATGCAAAATTTCAATACCAACTTATACGTCATCATAATTGGAGGGCATTAAACCCTTTTCATTTTAACTCAAATAACATTTCCTAATAGCGGTATTTGAAATTAAATGGCAAGGATAACATGAAAGTCGAAATCGTGTTAAACTGTTAGTTAAATTTGTATCTTTACTCAGAATATCATAACAAAAGACGTGCGAAATATATTCTTTAACAGTTTAAGTTCCCGAAATTCAATTGTGGAAATAACATATTTAAAAGCGTAAACCAATATCAAGAAACGACAAGAGTTATGGTTATCAAGAAATATTATAGGGGTAGATAGCACGTGGTCAAACATTGAAGATGGTAACATAAGTGTAGTATAGGTTAGGCAGAGTAAACATAATTAAGAGACTTTATAATGTTAAAGTAAGAGAGAGATAGTTAAGTGGGATAATTCTGGTGTTGAGTGGAATAACAACTTCTAGTGTTGAGTAGAATAAAGCTCCTTATATTGGATAATGTACATAGCAGACAGAAATTTGGCAGAAAACAGATTCCGTCAATTCCGTTGAACTAGCCAGGCAAAGTTAGAAAGGAAGGTAAGTGAACAATTCCAAGTTTTGCACATTGCTGTACCTGTATCACAGCACTCTTTCACCGAAGCTCTCAACACGACCTTACCACATCACTCTTTCAGCGGTACCTCAACATGCGGCCTTTATCATATCACCCTTTTAGTAACGCCCTAAAGTGAGGCTTTATCACAGCACTCTTTTAACGGTGCACCAACATGTGGTCCTTACCACATCAATGAATATATATATATATATATATATATATATATATATAATACTATGATAATAGGGTTATTTATGGGTATATATGGTCACAGGGGAGGTATACTTCAAGTCATAAGTTTTGGTATACGTGCCGAATTAAAAAAAAAATGAATAAATTCCTTTACAAAATTTATGTCTACGTGATGTTTCAAACATAAATAACAACACTTGTTAGCAAATCCCAATACAAAACATTGAAATACGTGCAAAGTTAAATGCATAGAGTGAGCAATTTTGAATAAAACCAAACAGGTTAAGAGATAGGAGGGAACGAACTTGTTCTATATAAGGAACCGAAACTGATGAAAGTCATTCATTCCATTAACGATGTACGGTTGTACTAGTATAGACGAATTTATTACGTGAATCTGAAATTAAGTGAAGTCAAAAGTGACAAAATAAAATAACGTAAAGATTCAAGTGAAAAATAGTAAAAGTGCACGTGAAGTACATGTTAGTAAGAATTTTCCGTTAGTATTAAAAAATGTAAGTCTAAATTTAATTAATCTAAACATAATCTTTACCTTTTATTAATTTAGGGCTCTAAGTAATGTTCTATAAAACTATCTAAGTAATGTTCTAAAACACTATCTAAGTAATGTTATAAAAACTATCTGAGTAAGGATCTGAGTAAGGATCTAAGTAATCATCTAAGTAATCATATAAGTAATTATCTAAGTAATCATATAAGTAATTATCTAAGTAAGAATATAAAATTCACTAAAGAACGTCTACAAGTTATTAGAAAACTGTGAATTACTGGGTTAAACGCCAAGCTAAGGGTCAACGACTGGAACTAATAATCGATCTGGGCCACGAAGCTTCCGTAGGAGTCAACAGAAAGATACAAGGTCAGAATTTAAATTCATAATTTCTTGAATGTTGCATGTCTTATTTCAAATATTTCATAAGCATAAAAGTCACATGTAATATAGGTAATTTTTGTGTAAAAGGTCAACAAAAATCTTGGTTGGTACATAAAAATTACGTTAAAAGAGGAATAGTTGTTTTGAACGTTCTACGAAGCTTTCAATATAAAACATAATTATTTTTGCTGGCTTTAATTGCTTAAAATTTTGGTAGAGAACAAATTTAATAAAAATAGTTATTTTCATATGATCCAAAAGTTTTTATAGCTAATAATATTACAGGACAGAATTATATTATATATTACATTTTCTTAGCCTATTAAACAAAATTTGGTAAATTTCGTTTGTCTTATTTATATATATATATATATATATATATATATATATATAAAAATTTTAAAATTCTAAAAAATTTTAAAAACCATATACAAATAATTACCTGCTGCTACCAGTGAAGTTGATTCCCGCTAAATGTTGAGAACTAGTGATAAGTTTTCCAAATAACGGACCTTCTGCGGGAATAAAATTAACTACACCTGCAGGTATACCAGCCTCCCGACATATTTTAAAAATTGTCCAATTTGATAAAATTGCTGTGTCACTAGGTTTCCATAATATGGAGTTACCCTGCAAAAACAATTGCTTTAGAGTTCAAAGAGATAAAATAATTCATTTACTTTTTAAATTATAAAAACTATATTTGTTATAAAATAATGTACTTATATTCAAGTTTTATACTACATCAAGTATGAAGATTAATGAAGAGTACAAAAATTGTATTCATTAGAACTCACATTATTCGAATTCACTAGAGAATTGAATGTACTTTTTGTGGTTATGTGTGTTGTATAAATCTGCAAAACCAAGAGATCAGGATGTACCGCATACAATCGAATCAAATCTTATTGGTTTGATTCGGCTATCACCATAATTGGTTTAAGAAAATTCTTTGTCCTTACTTTAAAAACTTTCCTGAAAAAACAGGTCGGAGATAGAAATAACTTGGCATCTCATAGTTAGATGCACATTGTTTGATGTTCTGAACACAACGGTATCTATTTTATGTTATCTCCAATGAACAAAAATTTTACAACCGTTAGATGTTTCTTTTTGTTCTATTCAAAAAGCTTTCGTTTCTGTCCTTGTCGAATTAAAATGGAGGATGACTTCTCAAACTGTAGTTTCCCAGCCTTATGAAGAGTGCAACGGAAAAGGCAGAAAACAGAAAAAAATATCAAGTCGGGGTTTAAGAGCGGCCTTCATAATTACGATGTTGTGGTCAGTGTCTATATCTGCTTCTGGGTAGCTTCTACAGTCTTTTACTTGATTCCTAAACCTTGGTCCAACAAGAATGTAATCTATTTCATATCTTCCAATAACCCCTGGCATCTTCCACGTGTATCGTCTTCTAGCATGATGTTGAAATAATGTGTTTGTGATGGTTAAATTGTTTTTGTTGCAAAATTCTACCAACCTATTTTCCCAGTTGTTTCTCGTGCCTAATACAAATAAACCTACTACTGCTCCTTCCCTACCCTCACCTACCACTGCATTAAAATCCCCATAATTATTAAAGTTTCATGTCCTTTATGTATCTTAGTATGTCTTTGATATCTTTGTAGATCACTTTTACCTCTTCTTCGCTGTGGATAGAGGTGGGCATGTATACTTGTATTATTACTGTATTTACCGTAGATTCTAATCTAACCATAAGTACTCTTTCGTTCTTTTGTAAGTAGTTTTCTACACAGTACCATATCTTTTTTCGCATAACTATCCCCACACCAGAATTTCCCTTCATTGATCCTGTATGAATTACCCTAAAGTCTCCACTCCAAAAATCCCCTGCCTCTGGCCACCAAACTTAGCTGACCCCTACTATGTCTAGTGCTAACCTATCCATTCCAATTTTTAAGTTCTCTAGCTTATCTACTTGCTTCATACGTCTGACATTCCATACACCGAGACTCGCAGAATGTTCCCAGTTCTATTTCAAAATTTTTCGATCACCTCTTCCTAAGCAGTCCCCTCCCGGAAATTCGAATGGGAGACTATTTTACATCCAGAATGTTTTACCCCAGAGGATGCCATCATCTTAAATTCAATTTAAGTACGCTGTGTACTTGGGAGGTAATGTGGTGGTTTCCCGTTGTCTTCCACATCGCGGTAGCGTCTTAGAATGTCATACCGACCCTTATGGTCTCTGCCAATCCAAGTACCAAAAAAGCCGCTGATCTCTTTCGGGGCCCTGTCTTAGTCTGGTTCCTCACTAAAGACCCTACTACTTTGGTTGAACCTGTAGTTTGGCTCTTTACGTCACTGGAATGCAGAAGCCACTCCACCCATTCTAGTAATCTACAACTCTTCAAGGTGCAAGTCCATTCAGAATGGTACTCTTTCGATAGAATATTAAAAGCTGGCATTTATTTATCAAAATACTTGCTTCAGATTTTATTGCATTCACAAACGGGATTTTCGATTGTTACAGCATTTGTTTTAGGAATACTACATTCCTTTAGTAACATATTGGCAAATGGGTTTCCCGTTATCAGTCATTGTTGACTTTCAGGTTTTCCGATGTGCAAGTCGTTCCTTTGAGATAATATTTTCCAAACCATATATCCTAGGTTAGGTAATGATGTGCTACTAGCTACCGGGCAAGGGAAGTGAAGAGTTACTTCACTCACTGTTGATTTTTCTGAATTTGATTGGAAAAGATGTTGGTATGGGGGTGTCATGTGATTGCGCCTAGGTCAGTTGTAACAAGTGTGGGGCTGGAACGGAACGTCCAAGCATCTGTAAGAAGTCCTATTTCTTGTCTGCATTGCTTTGATAACCTACTTCAGGAAGAATTGTGCCTGGGTTCTTTAATTAAGTTTTTCCGGTTGTTCCTCGCACAAATGGAGGTATCACGGTGTTGAAATTAAATGTACTTCACTCTAACTGGAGGAATATACTAATGGTGACAGCCTTTTCCTGTTCGGGTATTAAATTTTAAGACATAATTTTTCATATTTATAAAAATTTAGCAACACTAGGTACATTGGAATGTTCGCTAATATTGTTTTTGCAGCATCAATGTAAAATGCATGTTTACTCATAGCGTAGCTACTGATAATAAGTTACCGTAACTATTTGTTTTTCTAAACTACTTGACAGGCATTATCTGGGGACAATGTGTAAGTATAGGGCTGGTAAGATTTTTATTGTTAATTGCTGTTGTGTGTAAATAGTAAGATTGAAGGTAAAGAAAACAACTCACAATATAATTTCCTTTTAACTGCTGTTTTATGTAAATATTATGATTGAAGGTATAAATTAGTGTAAGTTAAGTCAGGAATGTAGTAATTATTTTTGCTTCAATTTTTGATACCGTGTAAATCCTTTGGGATATTTTGTCACAGGTTGGTTTTCCTTTCTTGTGATAACATGTTTATTTATTTAGAGGATTTGTAAATAAAATTTCTTTCTTGAGGTTTTCTTTTTCTTTCTGTGTGACCCACCACCTCTACAATGTTTTTAGCTAACACCGCATTAATTCTTTCGATTCTCCTTTATTTTAGTTCCGGTACTCGGTGCGGGCTACCGTTATTTTGTTTACTGTACTTTACTTTTCTTTTGTCAGCACGAATTACTGTAACAAGCTAATTGATGTATCTTTTACTAGTGGTGTATTCCATCTTACCTCAAGCATGAGATTGTTATACCAGTTCATAAAAGAGGATCATTCATTGAAAATAGCTACCGTCCTATTTTCATATTGCCAACTCTCTAAAGCGATTGAAACGCTCATTAAAAATCATGTAATTTCCTTTCTAAAATATCTCTTTGTCTATGCTCAATTTGGTTTCATATCTAACAAATGCATTGATACAATGCATAATTTTCCTTCTACGTTGCAGGCAACATGAAATAGGATTCATAAATCTTCCATTACTGTTTTGTTCGACTTAAGTAAGGCATTCGAGTGTGTTAATCACAATAAACTTCTACAGAAGTTTGAGTTCTATGGAGTCCAAGATATTACTAATTCATGGTTCAATTCATACCTCATTGATTGATCACAATATAAGATTAGTATTCTTACACGTGGGAGTTCTGAAAAGATCAGTTCTTGACCTGGTACTATTTTTTATTTCATATAAATGACTTCATCATAGTTGTCCAATAGGCACAATGTACCCTTTATGCTGATGATATTAGTCTGCTGTGGGAAGCTTCTTCTGTCACTTTACTCTAAGAGAATATGATGGTAGGTAGATATTATGTAGGCACACTATTGGTTTAAAATAAACAAAATCTCTGTGAATGAAAGTAAAACCTGTTGTATACTGTTTAGACTACATATCTTGATATTATCACGGACACTAATATACCTCTTAATCAAGTTAAGACTTCTAAATTTTTAGGTATAACTATTGACCAAGGCCCAACATGGACAAACTATATTAAATCATTATCCAAGAAGCTGGTCTCCGCTTGTTTTGCAATTAGAATGGCGTTAAGCGAATTACCTTTCATGTGCATTTGCAAAGTATATCATTCCCTATTTGAATCTAAAACGGGATATAGTATAACTTTCTGAGGGGACCCAGCCAAAGTACTCACATCCTCGAATTCGAAATTAAAAAAAAAAGCTGTGTGTATTGTGTTGTCTAGACAAGGACGCATATTGTAAACCTTTATTTAAGAAACTTGCTATTTTTACGTTCACTGGTATGTTTATGTATGTGATACCTCATTTTATTCTACAAAAATAGGAGATAATTTTTTGACCAAGAATACTATTCACCATCATATTACTAGACTTGCCAAACTTCCAAAAACAATTACCTCACTTCAATAGAGTTCAAAAATCTTTTACTTGTCTAGCTCCCACAAACTTAACAATAGAATGAAAGAATTATCAACATTTAAAAAATTAAAGTTTGCTTTGCACATCTCCCTTACTAAGAGGGCTCACTATAATCTACTAGAGTTTTTGGACGATGACCTTACCAACTGCTAATATGTATTGGCTATAATATTTAGTGATTATTGTAGAAAAGGGAAGCATAAAATATATTTTTGTTTTATGTACTACAATTATAAACAAACTACCATGCAACTACATGGGTTCAAATAAAAATCTATATTATATCAGAAGCGATACGGTAAGTAATTATATTCATTACAGGTACTACAAATTTACAAGGATATAGAATATTTATTTATTTATTTTACAGGAATACCCAATTACAAAATAGGAAAATTCAATTAAGATATATATGAAGCCAGATTTATAATGCTGGAGATGAGATAACAGCTAGATATAGCATTAGTTTTGGATGTTCTTAGGTAGAACATTAATTGTCTTCTAGAAGATGAGGGCACTTGAAAATTGAAGCAAACATAAATTTGGAGAATCAATTGTGCTATTCATCAATTTATATACAAACACAGCACCACTAGTATCACGTCGAGATTTTAAACTGGTTAAAGAAAATCTATTAAGCAGAATTCTGTTGTCAATACCTATACAGGGATAGACAGAGTCCTCTTTGAATGCCAAATATTTTACGAAGAGCCGTTGTACCTTTTCTATCTTATTTATGTGTGTAACATAGGATGGATTCCAGACTATACTGCCGTATTCGAGTTTGGATCTCACATAGGCAAAATAAATAGTTTTGAGGGTGTCACAGGTAAGGTGTTTGCCCATCCTAATTAAAAAGCTAAGTGATTTATACGCTGCTTGAATACTGTTGAAGATGTGTAGACTGAAAGTAGCTTTGCATCAAACTGAATTCCCAAGTCTAGAACATTTGTCTTTATTTTGGATGATTGAGTCATTTATAGTATATGGAAATTTAATAACATTGAATTTTCGAGTATAGTTTGTAGCAGATCATTTGTCCGGATTTAAAGGTAATTTATTTGAACTACACCAGGTCTGGAATTTAACAAGATTCTGCTGAAGCTTTATGCAATCTTCTATCTGGTTTATGGTGCCATACAATTTAAGGTCATCAGCATATATTAAACATTCACAATTCAGGGAATTCACAACATAATTAATGAAAACAATGAAAAAATAGGGTCAAGAACAGAGCCTTATGGCACACAGAAGTGGCAGTAAAATGCTTAGATTTGAAGCCATTGTATTCCACGTATAGTCTTCTATTATTAAGGTAGGATGAAAAAAATGTTATTAACTGTGGTGCACAACCAATGTAGGACAATTTCTTCAGCAGCAAACCATAAAGGTCTTTGAGAAGTCAGTATATACTACGTCTACTTGCTCTCAATTATCAATTGCTTCTGATATGTATTGTGTAATAATAGCTAAATTGGTCGTAGTTGATCTTGCAGCCATAAAACCATGTTGTTGTATACATTACTTTGATTGTGAATAAAATTAAATACAGTCATAAAGAGTAAGCTTAAATATTTTGCTAAAATTATTGAGGATTACGATGGGTCAGTAATTTGTTATAATTGATTTAGCTCCTTTTTTATGTACTGGCCTTATTCTAGAATATTTCCAAACTCGAGGAAATTTTAAATTCTTTAGCAAAAGATTAAATATGTATATAAGTGGTTAAACTTACAATCTTTAACAACAAATGCTGGTATATTATCAGGGACCTGCTCTGAATTTCGATTATAATTTGTTAATTGCCTTAAGTACATATGTTTCTGAAATTATTGGTAAGTCAATACTAGGAACGCTAGTTGTTGATTCTTGAATAAGATGATCATAATTGCATACCATATAAGAAGATTTAAATAATTCGGCAAACTTATTTGCAATGAGATTAGGATTAGAATAAGACTTTGCATTATAAGTCATTTGTTGTTGTTGGTTCTTGGAAGCTCGTTTATTAGTTATATAAGACCAGAACTTTTTAGGATCACCTTTTATGTTATTATTAATTTGGGTATGAAAATTATTATACGCAATATTTACAGCAGCTTTCAGCTTACAGTGTGTGCTCTTTAGATTACTATAATCAGCACAGTTGTGAGTTACTCTATATTGCCTTCACAGATTTGCCTTTTCCTTTAAAAGTTTGATAATTTCTTTTGTAAACCACGGTGGATATATCTTTGTTTGTGCCTTACTTTTTGGAACATGCATATCTAAAACTCTGTTAAATACTTCATAGAGATAGGAAACTGCTATCTCTATGTTATCGATGCAATAGTGTCCCAGTGGATAGCTGCCATATCACTGTAGATGGCATTATAATTCACGCTTTTGAAATTAAAATGGGCATCTTTCAAAACTGTTTTTGCTAGATTTTTAGTGATGACTTTAAGTAAGTCAACAGATAATGGTGGATGATGATGATCCACGGGCAAATCAATGAAAGCAGGGTTACTTATATTACAAGTGAGACTAGAGAAAATCAGATCAAGTACCCTGCGATTTGAATTATATACAAAATTGTATTGATCAAGATAATAAAATAAGACATGATTATTTAAGAGCCGCACTCTCGAATAGTTGTTACTTTTCTCGGTATTTCCGATAGGTTAAAATCTCCTACGAGTAATATATCCTTACCACAGATGTACTGAAAATTTACTAATTCACCAAAGAAAAGTTCATAAGTGTCCTTAGATTGATTTGGTGGGATGTATAGAACTATTATAATCATTGACCTCTGGTAGACTGCCTTAATTTCAATCATTAAAACATCAATATTAAGGTTGGAGCAATTAAACGGAACTTGGTTAGCAATAATCTTCTTATGAATAGCTAGAAGTACACCTCCCCCTCTACTAACACCAAGTCAGTAATGTGCGTGTCTTTTCTGAATACATTGTAGGTATCAAAGAGGAATTCGTTATCATTTTTATTTTTCAGCCATGTTTCAGTTAAGCATATAATATCATAAGCACATATGATAGAGAAGTTATATAATTCAATCATTTTGCCACGGAGGCCTCATATTTTGATAGTAGATGTATAACGATGATGATTTCGACTTATTTAAAAGTCTGCACTTATTATTAAAGTGTGATTACTATGTAGAGAAAATTTTCCACATCCAGATTATCCTTTATTAAATTGGTTGATGACACCATATAGGCAGGTTAATTTATCACATAGTTATTAAAATACTATCAAAGCATCTTTTTCCAGAGACAATAGTAACTTATTAGATCATCAAAGACGGCATAATGTTGTTGCTCATAGGCTTGCAAGAGTTACAATTGAAAATTGTTTTGGGATTATGAAGTCACAATGGCATATTTTAATATGTATAAATGTAAACAGTGTACCTAAGGCTGTGAAAGTTATTGCAGTTACCTAGGTGCTACATAATTTTTGTTATATACATGATAATATCTGGAACAATTATGATAACGATGATGATCAAGTAGAAGACCTATTATTTGTTTATCACCAAGAAGCCAAAATGAAACGTAATAACATTGTAGTTAATTTGTGAATATAAAACATAATTATTTTATAAATGATAGAAGTACAAATATCGTATTCAATTTACTCAAAACAATACATAAAGTTGATTACATTAATAATTTTATAGTAAAAAAAGTAATGTAAGGTATCTAATCAATCGTTGCTGCTGCTACACCTTTTTCTTTTCTTTTCTTTACATTTACTAGTAGAACCATTGTCATTATTTCATTGAGAAATAAACTTTAGTCTTGCACTATTTCCTTCATTGCCTTAAACTCTGATTTATGGTTTTCTATATTTTCTTTGTAAATGGCCTCTAACATGTCACAAACTGAAATCTCCTTTGGATGATCGGATTTTTTAATGTACTAAAACGATTACTTCTATGGAAACTTGGAGTAATACATATGGGTTGCATAACGATGTCTCCCATATGCAATTTGCTAGCACTTACCATTGTAGATGGATTCATCACTGCTGGTGGATTCTGTGGCACCACTATCTAACACAAAGCACGAGTTAATTTTGTCAGTTTCATCAAAATATTGTGGATAATTTATTTTGCCTTTTCCAGTTTGGTTACGCTTTTGTACCATTCAAGTAGGTTGCCTTTATATTTGCACTCTTTAGTCTTACCTTCTCTTTAACTTCAATGCTATCTCCAACGAGGAAGCCCATTGTATTTATTTTATTAGCAATTGTTCCCCTTATTGCATTTTTGGCGTTTTTATCTTTAAATTGAGCTCAAATTGTTTTGGTAAATTTAATAGGGTTAAAGTTGCATTATATTTCAACTCGGTATTTGCACTTCTCCAAAGTATAGAACCTTTTTTAGATTCATCCTTCTGTAAGTAATTAATTTCGTATCTTCACTAGCACTACTACTACTACTATTGAAGCCATCTTTAATATTGAATGTACTTTTCACGATTTCTACATATCTACTGGCGAGGTCAGAATCTACAACAAAAAAATCACAGTAATATTTCTAGCAATTTTTTTTCATTAGCATATTATACCTCGTAATAAATGGTCTGCAGTTGATTTATCTATTGTAGCTTTGAAATCTTCCAAGTAAACTTCAACCATTTTGTTTATATTTGTATCCATCGTATCAAGATTTCAAGATGTTGAAATTTACAAGGAATAGCTTATGTTGTTATAAACGCCAATGCAGGTTATGTAATTGGTTTAGATACAAGTACCAAGTGCGGTTTGAAACTGCTTGAACCAGCTACAGCCAATGCCCGAATACTAAGTATTAAAATTTTTTTCAAACTAGTTTACACTAATGTAATGCCAGAAAACACCTTTGATTAAAACCGCCCTGATTTAAACCTGCCAACCACAATACTCAAAATAATGATAATGAATTACAAATACAATACCTTTTCAATTATCATTCACATTGACATAAATTAATTTTCCAATTAAAAAGATGTTAAACGAAAAACACTTACAACAAGAGCCGGGGTATACGCTAAATTTCCTCCAATTGCAGTAAAATTAAATGGAGTTATGGAAGCTACAAAACCTTCTATTCCTCGATACCTCATACTATTTTTTGAAACCTTTAAATTTTCTGAAATTGGTTGATATTTAAGCGATTCTTTAAGAAAATATGCATTTATTCTGAAACAAAATTAAACATAAGTATATGAAAAAATAAAAATACTATTACCTAAAGAAGTCAATTAGTTCACACGCTGAATCAATTTCAGCTTGAATGATTGTCTTTGACTGACCTAACATAGTAGTAGCATTTAGTACTTGTCTGTATTTATTGGACATAAGTGATGCAGCTTTTTCCCAGATTTCCAGCCTAAAAAATTCAATTAGTGCAATTTACAAAAAGTTAAAAAAGAAAAGTACAAAAGATAATGCAACAAATTATGATTGATCAAACAAATTGTGAATAATGATCAAGAACTCTGTGGCACGAATGAAACTAAATATAATAAAACCTATTAACGACACACTATTTTAAACACTATGTATTTTGGTTATTAGTGAACATCAGCAGTAGCCATACTTTAAAAAACATGTTATTCAAAACGAAGTGAACCTTTCCAACATACAATTAACTAATGTCACATTGAACATCTGATAATATTCTTCTCACTATGCATAGGGCTAGCACTAGACTTGAATCATTGAAGATACTGCTTCAATCAGTACATTTCAGGAGCGGCAACTTACATAAGATATGGATTATTTGCCAAAATGATTTTTCTCCTACACCCAACCAAGTATATTTATTTATTCATCAACTTCTCAACAGCATACAGCTATTGCAGAGAAGGTAATATAACATAAACAAGTGGTGACTTATGGCTAATATAATATTACATTAACTTAGCAATTTATTAACGTTTAAGATTATAATTATTACAATCCAACATTTTAATGTAATGTTGATAATCTTTTTATCTAAAGATATTTAAAATGATGTATCCTCGTTCCAGCACAAGTGGTGCAAAAATATCCAAATCTAAACAAAATAGATTAAACATTTCTGCAACACTGACTTGTATTGACTAACTAGAGACTAGTTTGTTTATATAACAGTTGTAACGATTTTTTCCTCTCTCTAATTGGCTCCGCTAGCCTCACGCATGGGCGCTAGTGAAACGCTTTTCTATACTTCTGGCCGACAATACTTTATAATCACCATGCTCCAAGTTAGGTGTCTGCAAAACAAAGTCTTCCGACGTAACTAGGGTCTATTCCTTGGGTAGAGCTATGAGCAATGGGGGTAAGTCGAAATCTGGGGGGTCACACTCAAACTAAAACAAACAGGCGCCACCAAGTCCAGATTGATTCATGTAAATGGCATGGCTAATTTCTAAGGGCGGACGTGGAGACCCAAAGAAAAAAGATCGCCTTCGCTGACAAAACCTGTCTTAACAGAATAAGACGCTGTTCCTGTAAGGAAAATAATAATTAAGTCACATAAAAATGGGAACACTATTTGTGTCCTCAAATATATCTAAAAATGCAAAAGAATGTTTCCTACATAAGGGTACCACAAAATTGAACTCTTATTGTTTTTGTTTATCAGGTCTGATCAAACTAGATCAGAATAAAAGACTTTAAGCGTGGATTATAAATTTACTAGAAAGAATTTTTCTGTTTCTGTAAATAAAATTTAATGCAATAAAATAAAAATAATACTTGAATTACTTGAAGAATTATTGTAAAGTTTATCAACTTGATTATTACTCAAATATATTACAACCCAGTGTGACTGGTTATAATAAGGTTTTCTAACCCAATCAGATCTGTGTAGGTCATTTACAAATTAATATACAAAACTTTCTTTTAAGTTAACAGTATTAAAATCGATTTGAAGTCAAAATATTCACAAAGATATTCTCTAATTTTATCAAAGGTGGTAGTAATGTAATACTAAACATCTGCTTGCAATTGTTGACGGCATATTTCAAACAAACAGGTGACGTAGCCGCAGCTGTTAATTTATGCTGAAGCCACGTGTAGTCACATATCTACGAAACTAAGTGAAATTTAAATTTGATACTGGAGAAAACCAGCTTAGCTACAGATAAACTGAATAACAAATTTGTGCTTCTATAAAACAAAACGAAATAACGTGCTTTTAGAAGGAAGCACTGAGGAAATCTTAAAGCTATTACGAACCAAACCCCAGGCTGCTGTCCTTGGCTAGATTGGGAACTGCATCGCCGTGCGGCGTCTGCAGCTAATTATTCCTGCTTTCCATGCTTTAAATACAGGTGTCGAAGCGAAGTGGGTTTCTTACATTGATTCAAAGTTGCATAAATTTTGTAGCGTAATCTTCCATGGTCTAATCTTAGTTATAAATATAATTTTCGTTGCGTAGTTTGTAAGTCGTAGTTTGTAAGTCGTAGTTTGCGCTAAACAAATTTTTAAATTAGATACTATGATAACGAATATACAATACCAACCGTTACTCAGGAAGTGTGTTACACAATTAATGCGACCGGAGGTCACTCGCCATTCTCTTGAATGCATGCTGTCGTTGCTTTTACCTATCGACGAGTGCCCCTGCCGCGTTCTTGCATGGTGGGAGGGTCCCGAGGGGGGTTGTCAATCCTCTCACGCGCGTGCCTGTGGCTGTGGAATACACCGACCTCCGAAACAAATAGACTAACGACTCTAGATACTGTATTAATGCAAAATTTGATTGTTACACGTATTATTACTTTAGTTAATAAAGGTGTTTTAACATTCGTTATACCTTTAATGCAGAGATTTTAATGCGAAAATAAAATTGTTACACTACCCTTTCCTAAAAGAAAAAAGTTTTTTTCCTTTAAGGAACAACTTCAAATATAACAAATACAAAAAAATTTTTTATTATAATAATACTAGCCTTTTCTACCTTCCTAATTAACTATGCAATTTTATGAATTTATTCAAATGGGGAGACAAATATTTACAAATGCGAGTGTGTTGGTAACTACGTGTACCTGACGTCCATCGGAGACAAAATCGGGGAGTCACAATCGGTATTAATCAAAATTGGGAGGGGTCAAATTAGAAAGTCAAACACTCCACGGGACAAAAAAATTCAAATTCACGATAATTCTTTAACTTGAGGTTCTTACTTCAAACAAGGCTAATATTTACTACCTGTAACCAAACATTTTACAATTTATTTCAAATTCCACAAAAAAACTTCACTTCCTGGAGCTCAATTAGCTCTCTCTAAAAAAAAGGAATGCTTCCTCATCAAACAAAACAGCATAACTATTCAAAGTATTATCACTATAAGGTGACAATCAAAAAGAAGACCCTACTAATAGGTCTAAATTTAAAACACTATCATCACAAAGTGATAATCAAAACAAAAGTGACCTAACCAAAAGGTTACTTATCAAACCCAAATACAAAATATTATCACTTTATTGCAAAGAGATAATCAAAATAAAGGTAACCTAACCATAAGGTTACTTAACAAATTCAAAATACAAAATATTATCACTTTATTACAAAGAGATAATCAAAATGAAGGTAACCTAACCATAAGGTTACTTAACAAATTCAAATACAAAATCGAACCAGTTAGGGCTGTAATATCCTACACCCTACTGATTATCCTATCACTAAGTTCCAACAAACAACAGATCTCATTAGTGATGGACCAAATGGTGAGACTCACCAAGCCAACCTTGACCTTATCAAACCAAAGAATTTCGAACGGTAAAAAAACAAGGAAAGAATAAACTAATATTCTCTCTACCTAGATAAGTAGAAATCAGGACTAACAATTAAATAGCCCACTTACTTCTACATTGTAAAGATATCTGTTAAAGACATCTTCTAAACACATCTCCGAATAACGCACGAGCAAAACGACCAGCGTGCACACCAAGGCACACCTCAAACTTACAAAATCTACAAACTCTCTAACCACTTATTTCACTTCTCAAACAAAATACTCAAAATTAATGAACCGACACTAAATCAAAAATCGGAACAAAACAAAGCAAACCACTACTGCATTACTTAACATCAAAGAGATGACCGGACCGGAACTAATCGTCAGGATCATCATTTTCATTTGGATACGACGCTTCAACTGGTTTCAAGTCCTTTACGTGCCATTTCCCTGCTCTTGTTCCATCTTCGTTCTCTAGCTCATACACTAAATTGGAATGTTTTCTTCGAACTTTACTCATAATGAACTTTGGAGCTAACTTAGCGGAAAACTTATCACTAGCACTCGAGAGGACCTTATTAGCTCTCCAAACACTTTCTCCGACTTGGAACGAAATGTCTCTTCTCCTAAGATTGTAGCGTTTACTCGAACGTTGATAAGCTACATGCAAATTTTCACGGACATTCCCAAAAATATCAAATAAAAGTTGACGATCCAAAACATAAGAAGGTCTACTACTGGAGACGACATCAACATCCTCACCAGGTTTAAAATCATCATTATAAGCTTTTCCACTTAAGGGTACCTGACGACCAAAGACTAAAAATTTGGAGAATAGTTGGTGGACTCATGTTTTGCTGAGTTGATTGCGTATTGGATCTTTGATATCTCACTATCCCACGTATCATGTCCTTCTACGTATGAACGGATTGCTGTACCAACTGTCTTATTGATTCTTTCCACAAAATTGCATTGGGGAGCATAAACAGCATTATACCAAATCTTTTGAATTTCGTACCTTGCACACAAAGCTTTAAAAATACGTCCAATTAATTGTGGACCATTATCACAAATAACAAACTGTGGTACACCGTAGACAAGAAATACTTTTCCTCCAAAATTTCTCAATCAAATGTGCCGTGGCACTTCAAAGGTTGCAAAATCGAATACTTCGAGAACCAATCACCAACAACTAAAAGCCATTTATGTCCGTGTTTGGAACGAGGAAACGGACCCATCAAATCTAAAGCAATGGTTTGGAACGGTAGTCCAACCTCTTTCTCCTTTCCCATCATCCCAAGGGGACCTTTATTGGGTGGTTTTGAGCACCACAAACCAAACATTTCCTACAAAATTTACGTACGTCAAAGATCATCTTTGGCCAATAATATAATTCTTGGACACGAGACAAAGTTTTAAAGAACCAAAATGTCCTGCTGAAGGGGGTCATGACATGATTTAATGACATTTATACGCTGAGATTTTGGCACTAAGTACTTCCACTCTACAACATTCGCCGAATGCGGTAATAGGAAGGTATAAACTTATAAATAAACCCATCTTCCACTTTCCATTGTGGGTAGCTTTTGGGTGACAACAAAATTTTCTTTCTCAAAGATTCATACCACAAGTCTACACCATCAAGTTTAATCTCTACTAAATTAACTTCTGGATTTTCTAAGGAACACCACGACTAAGACAATCTGGGACTATATTAAACTTTCCTTTCCTATGCACCAATTCAAATGAATGTTGCCTTAATCGAACTGACCACCTGGCGAGTTTTCCAGTTGGATTCTGAAGATTACTCAACCAAAGTAACGAAAATGATCGGTGACAACTGTGAAGCGAACTCCTTCTACCCACGGACGAAATTTCTCAATTGCAAAAATAACTGCTAAACACTCCTCTCTGTGGTGGAATAATTGCGCTCTGTACGGCTCAGGGTTTTACTTGCGTACGAAATTACACGCTCTTCTCCTTTTACATTTTGAATCAAAACAGCTCCTAACCCAGTGTTGCTTGCGTCACACTCAACAATGAAGGGTGCTGAGTAGTCTGGCTGCGAAAGAAGAGGTGCAGAAACTAATGCTTGCTTGATCAGCACAAATGAATTTTCTGCTTCCGCACTCCAATTTACAGTTTGACCTTTTTTCTTACTCTTAATGAGGTCATTGATAGGCGAAACTAAAGACGAAAAATTCTTTATAAAACGACGGTACCAGCTGCACATTCCTATAAACCTTTTAATCTCCGTTGTGGTTTTCGGACGAGGAAAGTTAACCATTGCCGACACCTTATCGGGATCTGTACGAAATGAGTTAGAGCCTACTATATAACCCAAAAATTTAAGTGTCTTTTTAAAAAATTCACATTTACTTATGTTTATAGTGAGGTTAGCTTCTTTTAAACGTTGCTTAACCTCTACCAATAACTTTAGGTGTTCTTCAAAAGATGACGAACATAATATTATGTCGTCCAAATAGCAAAATATATGGGGTTCAAAACGTGGACCAAAAATTGCATCTACTAAACGCTGTTGTGTCTGCGCAGCATTCTTCAACCCAAACGGCATGCATGTATATCTAAATTGTCCTCGTGAAATAACACTGAAGGCAGTCTTATCCTTAGACGACTCACTAAGAGGGATTTGCCAAAACGTTTTTCTCAAATCAAGTGACGAAATGTAGTTCGCACCTCTCAACATATTGAGAATTCTGTCTACGTTTGCAAGGGGGTACGAAAAATGAACAGTTAAGTCGTTCAGGGTTCTACCATCAAAACAGAAGCGATATTCTCCATCTGCTTTCTTAACCAACAAAACTGGAGAGGACCACGGACTAGTACACGGTTCTATAACTTTAAGTTTAAGCATGTCGTCCAACTCCTCATTCAATATCTTACTCATATATGGTGACATGACATATGGTTTCTTATGGAAGGGTTTGGCATTGCCTGTGTCTATGTCCATTTCAATTAGGTGAGTTCGTCCTAATCTATCGTCGCTGCTAATCTCACTAAATGAATTTATTAACTCTTGTGCTTGCAGACATTGAGCATCTGAAAGGTCATGTAAACCAAATAAGGAATCTTCAGTGTTCAAAGGGATGGAAGACGAACCTATATACCCAATGTCGTTCCCAATGTTACTTTGGATAAACCAATTATTACTTCTAAAGTCAGCAACTACACCAAATAATTTTGCAAAGTCACTACCGAAGATAAAGGTGTGAGGTAGGGACGGAACCACTAATGCATTAAGGATGCGGCAATCATTACCTATACAAATTGGCAAATCAACCGAGCCTACAACAGACTTTATTGAACCATCAGCTGTAGTGATACCTGTTTTTGCTGAACTAAAAATTTAAGTCTAATTTTCTAACAATTGAAAGGGCTAAGGATCCTACCACTGAGGTAGTGCATCCCGAATCTAGAAGACCGGTAATGTCTCTATCCATTAACTTCACCATAATGTAAGGTCGATTATCACACTGCTTCTCAATTAATAAAGTATTATTCTTAGGCTTCGGAGAGTCCTGACAAAAATTTTTAACAACTGTAAGCCATCTCGACCACTCGTCTTTACAAAAGAATTTTTCTTGTTTACAAATCATAACCATGGCCTTATTACGCGGAACAGGATGCCGACCACTATGCGCCTGCCGCCTTACTGGTTTTTGAACATTGTGGACATGACGTTGCCTTAACGCCTTTTCGACCACATCCAAAACAAAAATTTTCTTGGTTGCTCTACAATCTCTAAACCAATGTCCACTACGGGAGCAATTCCAACAAACAAAATTATTTCTCTTGTCGGGACTAAAGAAATTACAAACTGAGGACTCAAGAGCTCTTATCCGCTACTGTTACTTGGGGATTAACTAATTTATTCTGAAACACCCTACTCTTAACAGCACAAACTTTTCATTCAACCCAGGATGTTTGTTCTCAAATAGATGCTTAGAGGGTTGCAAATCTTGTTAGGTTTACTAGAAGATGCTAAAACCAAGTTTAGTTTCATCAAAGAAGCTTCTTCTAACCTTTTACCCAAATTTACTAAGGTAGACAAATCTTGAATGTCCGACAATGCAAGTGCTGAAATATATTCAGGAACCAAATTTCTTCTTATCATCTTAACTTTAGTAACTTCTGCTGGCTCGTTGGTCAGTCTACTAAACAGGGTTTGCATATGCGCGACAAATAAAATAATCCTTTCGTCTTTACCTTGACGACGATTTCTGATCTTTTCCCAAATGTCATGATCTGAAGAACCGGGTGAAAATCTTCCTTAAACGTTCTAACAAGGAGTTCCAGTCTCTCAATGTATTTTTTACTGTTCTAAACCAAACTAAAGCGTCACCCACAAAAAGTTCACACGCTGATCCAAATAAATCAGTTTCGGATACCTTACGAGATTGTGCTAAATCACTAACTCTATCTAAAAATGAATATAGTTGTTTGGGATCACCTGAGAATTTTACAGGCCATGAGCCTATAGGTACGGAAGTCGTTACATACGAAGTCGAATGAATAGGTGCACTAGCAACTGAAGGAGATACTACAACGGACCGATCCAAATAGGTGGACTCTGTACTTTTATTGGTTTTATCGTATAACTCAGCTTCAAGGGTTAATATCGTTGCTACTGTCTCATTTCTGAACTTAATTGCTTCCTCGGAATTTATTGAAGGGATTTTCATGCGCTTAACTCGCCCCGAAAGGTGGTTTAACCTTGAACAAGCTCTCCTAAAAATTGAGTCTGATGAGTCACCTTCAAATTCGGACACAACATTACGAACTGACTCGACTGAAACTGAAATTTCTTTACTTTCCGTTGCAAAGTCTACTTCATAACACGAAAGATCGATCAAACAACCAGGCTTATCTATTTCTTTAGCTAACAATCTACCTAAAATTTTCCTTTTCTCCAACACTGGTCTCTCACTCACCACTCCTCTGATTCTCAGCTCATACTCCAATTCTTCTTTAAGTAGACAAACAATTTGGAATTTTTCCGACATGATTACTCAAGCCTAATGGAATCAAACCGATAAATCTAACTGATCTGAATGAACCTCACAAAAGTGATCAAAACAAATTCGTAGGTAAAAATCAAAAGGTGTTTTTGGTAAAATAATTTTTGCCAAAACAATATCAAAAAAATTATATGGGGTCAAAATAGAACGAAAGTCAAAAATAAATTTGACCAAGTTAATCAATTGACTGTATGAGGGTTAATGTTACAACCAATCTTTTATCAAAAGCAAACAAACAAATCTAAATGTCAAATCGACTTTAAGCAAACAAATTTCGACGCAAAATAATTTTTGGACAAATAGATTTCAAAGCAAATTAAATTTTGAGCTAACAAATTTCGAAGCAAATCAAATTATGAATAACAAATTTCGAGGTAAATCAAACTATGAACAAACAAATTTGAAGCCCCAAACGTTGCCGGCGCCAGTGTAACGATTTTTCCTCTCTCTAATTGGCTCCGCTAGCCTCACGCATGGGCGCTAGTGAAACGCTTTTCTATTCTTCTGGCCGACAATACTTTATAATCACCATGCTCCAAGTTAGGTGTCTGCAAAACAAAGTCTTCCGAAGTAACTAGGGGTCTATTCCTTGGGTAGAGCTATGAGCAATGGGGGTAAGTCGAAATCTGTGGGGGTCACACTCAAACTAAAACAAACAGGCGCCACCAAGTCCAGATTGATTCATGTAAATGGCATGGCTAATTTCTAAGGGCGGACGTGGAGACCCAAAGAAAAAAGATCGCCTTCGCTGACAAAAACCTGTCTTAACAGAATAAGACGCTGTTCCTGTAAGGAAAAATAATAATTAAGTCACATAAAAATGGGAACACTATTTGTGTCCCTCAAATATATCTAAAAATGCAAAAGAATGTTTCCTACATAAGGGTACCACAAAATTGAACTCTTATTGTTTTTGTTTATCAGGTCTGATCAAACTAGATCAGAATAAAAGACTTTAAGCGTGGATTATAAATTTACTAGAAAGAATTTTTCTGTTTCTGTAAATAAAATTTAATGCAATAAAATAAAATGAATACTTGAATTACTTGAAAATTATTGTAAAGTTTATCAACTTGATTCTTACTCAAATATATTACAACCCAGTGTGACTGGTTATACTAAGGTTTTCTAACCCAATCAGATCTGTGTAGGTCATTTACAAATTAATATACAAAACTTTCTTTTTAAGTTAACAGTATTAAAATCGATTTGAAGTCAAAATATTCACAAAGATATTCTCTAATTTTATCAAAGGTGGTAGTAATGTAATACTAAACATCTGCTTGCAATTGTGCAATTGTTGACGGCATATTTCAAACAAACAGGTGACGTAGCCGCAGCTGTTAATTTATGCTGAAGCCACGTGTAGTCACATATCTACGAAACTAAGTGAAATTTAAATTTGATACTGGAGAAAACCAGCTTAGCTACAGATAAACTGAATAACAAATTTGTGCTTCTATAAAACAAAACGAAATAACGTGCTTTTAGAAGGAAGCACTGAGGAAATCTTAAAGCTATTACGAACCAAACCCCAGGCTGCTGTCCTTGGCTAGATTGGGAACTGCATCGCCGTGCGGAGTCTGCAGCTAATTATTCCTGCTTTCCATGCTTTAAATACAGGTGTCGAAGCGAAGTGGGTTTCTTACATTGATTCAAAGTTGCATAAATTTTGTAGCGTAATCTTCCATGGTCTAATCTTAGTTATAAATATAATTTTCGTTGCGTAGTTTGTAAGTCGTAGTTTGTAAGTCGTAGTTTGCGCTAAACAAATTTTTAAATTAGATACTATGATAACGAATATACAATACCAACCGTTACTCAGGAAGTGTGTTACACAATTAATGCGACCCGGAGGTCACTCGCCATTCTCTTCGAATGCATGCTGTCGCTGCTTTTACCTATCGACGAGTGCCCCTGCCGCGTTCTTGCATGGTGGGAGGGTTCCGAGGGGGGTTGTCAATCCTCTCACGCGCGTGCCTGTGGAATACACCGACCTCCGAAACAAATAGACTAACGACTCTAGATACTGTATTAATGCAAAAATTTGATTGTTACACGTATTATTACTTTAGTTAATAAAGGTGTTTTAACATTCGTTATACCTTTAATGCAGAGATTTTTAATGCGAAAATAAAATTGTTACACAGTCTCACATTATAATTTGATGCCATTAATTTTTATGGTATGGTATTATAATACTCATTTGATATTTTATCCAATAAATATTTTCTAATCTCAGATATAGTAGAATTAAACAAATCTAAATCGGCACAAAATAAATTAAACATTTTGGTGGAACAAACTAACTTTGAATGCATTATATAGTTGGCTCTAGGACAATCACACATGAAGGTATAAGCGATTCTGATTGACATTCCTGATGGAACGTTTAATGAGATTGTACTTAACAGATCAGGACAGTCAATATCTGCACTACCAATAAAATGTCAGTTATGAGTCTTCTTTTACAGAGGCTAATACTATTAAAATTATTACGTAATGGTCCATATGATAGAAACAGTGGATACTTTCCTTCCTGCTTGAATAGTACATGTTTCAGAAATCTTTTCTGAATACTTTCTATTATAACAATATTGCTGATGTAGCTAGGGGACCAAATTGGAGAACAATGCTCCAACTTTGACCTAACAAAACTATTAAGCAGTATGATGAGTGTATTAGGATCTCTAAATTCCTTACAATTCTTTATTATTAAGCCTGTTGTAATGTATGACTCCTTGATAATAATTTGCAGAATACGTGCTTGAAAATTGAGTTTAACATCCAATGTAACTCCCAAATCTTTTATTTTGAATATGGGCAATATTGGTTCATCATTCATACAGTACTCAAAATTTGTATTGTTAATCGTGAAAATTTGATATGAAAGCATTTATCATAATTAAAAAGAAGTTTATTTCTTATTGATCAGCTTAGTAAACTATTCAGATCATTTTGCAGCATGTCGCAATCCACCGCTGATATAATTTGTTTATACAGTTTAACGTCGTCTGCAAACAATAACATCTCAGATGAAATTATATCAACTATATCATTAATAAATATTAAAAAAGTAAAGGACCTAAATTACTTCCTTGCGGAACACTTACTGTTGAAATGTATAAATTTGACCTTATGTTATTGTTAACAACATATAAATTCCTAGAGTCAAAATATGATTTAGAAATTGCACTAGACCAGTAGAACAATTGAATTGGAACTCTAATTTATGGAGTAGCACAGAGTGAGAAACTCTGTCAAGTGCTTAGAAAAATCTAAGTAGAAAGCATCGACCTCACGAGCATTATCAAAGGCATTAAAAATACATGCACAAAAGATTTGTGGGTGTTCAGTCACAATTTTGTATTTTTGTGGGGTCACCTTTCATGTGGTTAATGCATAAAGACAACAAATGTGTATAATTATTTTCAATGGCTGCAAGAAATATATACAATAACAAGAAATTGAAAATAACAGTTACATAAGATTCTACATGCATATGCAATGTACAAATGGTCCTTGAATTTATGCATGAGAATAGAGCTTTCGTGTGAACAAATTTTGTTAACACTAGAAATGCAAATGTCCTTTAGCGTTAGAAAATTTATCGCACCTATTTAAATGTGTGTAATGTTTGTACACAAGAATAAATGAAGTTCACGCACTGGATTCACTTTGAACTTTGATGCGTGTTTCTTAACAGAAACACGGCTCAAAAAGAAACCTATGTAAAATGTATTAACAGGAGTAAGTACTCACAGATACGTTGTCGTCTGGGATCTGCAGGTAACAGTTGTGTTGAATCAACGTCGATATATAGCGCTTGACGTGGCAGGCCGATCAAAACAGATGTCATGTAATGTGCAGGTTCCCTTGAGGCGTGGAACGGCATACTGATGGCGGATTATTTGTAAAAGGAGTCGGAACTGGTGCGGGGTGTGGTATTCACACGTCCATGCAGCTAGGTCCGCTTCAGCGATGGTGGGTGGCGATGACGAGGACTTCCCGGACGACTCAGACATCAGGTCTCGGTGAACCACATTCAGCAGCAGATGCTGATACCATAATGTTTTACGAAGTAACTTCCTTTGGTGGAAGTCCAGACCCTGGTGGTACGATTTGGTGCACCTTGCCGGCCGTGGACTATCCACATTAGTGCACGACGCACAACCTTCTGGTTTAACTTCCAGGCTTGGTGTATCGTGAATAAAGATTAAACTCAGAAGATCAGAAGCTATTGCTTGCTCCTGGCTATTGCCTGTCAATACATTTCCAACAACAAACGAAAGCTCGCCACCTTGATCATTATACTTAATTTTTGTATTGTAAGAATAGGAATTCCCAGGCGAGTTCATTCGATTTTGAGGTGTGTTGATTGGCGAGTCTATTATTAAGGGGAGTTTACGTTTGCGTTTCAATGACGCCTATGAAGTTTGTTAGGTGCAACTTGGGTTGCATACCTACAGATTGTAAGATTCGTTACCGCAGAACGAGTAGGCATAAACCCATGCTGCTTGACTGATATCAAAGGCATAATAACTGTATATATGTATTTGTATAGAATAATTTCAAATAACTTAGAAAAGTATGATAGAATAACGACTGGACGGTAGTTTTCAATTTTATTTCTATAAACTTTTTTTAAATATCGGACACACCTTACCTATTTTCCACTTGTTTGGAAAGCAGTGGATTGATAATGACAAATTAAATATATACTGCAGCGGTGTAGTGAAAAAGTCTTTACAATCCTTTAATATATATGTAGTAGTATGTAGTATGTAGCATTTTTACATCTAATATCTGTATGCTGTTTTTTTGTATTGGAGACAACAAGTGAGCCGCTTATACATAATTCGACCATTTTGACTGAGCAACATAAGTGGCTAGGTAGTATACACTAGATTCAGGTAGTGAGATAGACCATGCAAATGCATTGCATCTTGCGCTCTCAGAGTGGTATATCATATTATAATGTTAACATACTTCATTATACTGAAGCAGAAAGCAGATGAGTAGTAGGTACAGTGCCACTTTAACACGTTTTTTGTTTTGTTTCGTTCTACATGAAATTGATAATAATTACTAATTGTTTTGCACAAGGCGTTTCTATGAACTTCGGATGATAAGTAAATTTTAAATTTTACTACTGAATCTTATAAGTAATATTATTACGGAAGAGGGAAGAAGCAAAATAGCAATGCTAAATTTCTAAAAAAAAAATGAAAAATATATTGAATTTAAAAATGTAGTATGCAAATACTCATATACAGTAGCCGTCATATGAAAAGGCAAGAGGGCTAGCATGTCAATGTGCAGAATGCTGTTACACTTTTGTTTTTCTCATGTACAAATGTTGAAAGCAAAATATTTTCGTATTATTTTAAGGTTTAATATATATCCTTGTTATTGGTTCAAGGTAGTGTTCTATTCGGAATTTGCGCTACTTAATTTTGATTAATATAAGATGTACTAATAGATGACGGGACTGGCTTGTCGATAAAGCGATAACTCATATCTCCGTGATATAGTTGTAAAATACCCTACGAAATTGAACTGCAGTGTTAGTGCACCTCTGGAGTTTACGATAGATCGGCTGTACTTCTTAAATACACTTAAATTACTTTTGTAAACCTTTTCCTTAATTTCTCATAAACTATCAACCGATAATAAACAGTTAAACGAAATCAACTCATTTCATATTATAACGATTCGATAGGCAATTCCTGATAACTAAACTGGTGTAAATGTTAATTTAAATGTGGGTAGTGACACCTAGGTGATTCACTTTCAAACGAATAAAATCAAACCTATCTATTATCTAAAACTACTGAAACACTAATAAAATGTGTTTTACAATATGAATGCTTGATATATGCTAGTACGGCTTTACGATAATTTAAGACAAAATATGGTGTTTATTCTCTGTATTAACATGCACACAAAATTATTATAATTACATATGTACATATATAATTAAAGAAAATGGATTTAAACACTCACCTAGCCTATTTCTAATTTCTATTTTTTCCATACAAGTTTTACCGTAACAGTACTATGCTCATAAGGTGTACTACTTCTACCAGTGAGATTTCTTTTTTTATTATTGAAATCTTCCATGCATGACTTATCGGTGGATAAGTAAATCCTTTGATATACCTCGAATTAATATTAAGGTTACTTTCTTCGTTTTATCATCATGCACAATTCCATCGCACGTCCATCTATTTCGGAATAAGAAATCAATGGCAAGTTACATGGTTCTACCCATTCCTACTCTAAGAAGCTTCGGATTACCGTTTACCGCCAACACCCAAGTCGATGCCAGTCCATTCACGTATATCCTTTTTTAATTCGGTCTTCTTATTTATGCATTTTTATCACGTGATGGCTTTGACCAATTATTCAATGTTCTTAAAGATTTTCATATTGAACCTATCTTGATTAAACTCATATTCTCCTACTTATCCCAAAGAGTACTATATGTTGAGATTAAACATTTCCTATCTCATACTTTTAGTCCCACAAGGATCGAACCTGAGACCTTTATTGTTTCTTTTAATAATTAACTCACCTCCTTCATCATTGAAATATTCAGCGGGTCTCCTATATGCGGATGACTTTAAACTTTTTTTGGCTATTACTGAGCCAGACGATTGCATTAAATTTCAATCTGATTTAGATAATATACTTCTTTGGAATAAAAAAATTGGATTTAATTTTAACCTGAAGAAGTGTTTAGTGATGAGTTTTGCTAATAGAAAGAAAACCATCCTTTTTAATTATAGAATGGATGACTATAGTTTATAACGTGTTAACACATCTTGTGACTAGGTGTAACTTTTGACACTAGCCTATCTTTTAACATACATATAAACAATGTTACAAACAAAGCACTCAAAATGTTAGGTTTCATTATTAGAAACTCAAAGGCATGGAGTGTGAGTACCACTATTGTTTATATAATGCATTTGTAAAATCTCTTTTCAGTTATTGCTGTATAATATGGCAGCCCTACCATAAATATCAGATTGTTAAATTAGAAAAAATTCAACGTAGAATGCTAAAATACTGTTATTTCAAAGAGTATGGCATATACACTGAAGTTGGTTGTGACCACAATACCCTATTAAAGAAGTTCAATATGCATCCAATCAAAATTATGATGGAACATGTCACATTAGTCGTAGCACATAAACTACTCCATAACAAGATTGATAATATTTCTCTCTTAAATAGGTTACAATTCAGAGTTCCTAGAGGAACTAATAGTAGATGCACAGAAGTATTCTACTTACCTAAATCTTATTCAAATATGTATGAATTGTCCACTTTATAAACTGTCATATTGTAAACAAATACTCGCATGTGGACATTTTTAATTTAAGTCTTGCCGAATTGAGGAGAATTTTTCAGCCGCAATCAGTGGAGTGCCCTATATGACTATGTATATTGTATATTTAGCTTACTTATATTTGTAATTTAATTGTAGCATAGTATATGTTATACATATTGTCTTTACCCTTGTGTTACTATGTACTGTCGGTAAATAAATAAATAAATAAATGACTCTTATAAATTACGTCACTAATAATTATTTTTACAAGTTTTGATCCCAAAACCTCTATTTTCTTCTAATTTTAACTTGAAAAGTTTTCTACTTTAATTTCATATTATTTTTCAATTAATTACATTATTATGCAATATCCGGTTTGAGAAGATTCTAGCAACAAATCTCAATATTAGCTTAGCAGGAAATTTAAAATTCTTGCATTTAACAGGTGTTAGACTAAACTTAAGATAACTTTCTCTTTTCTGTATTACTTTTTATCACCACAGATAGTTTTAGAATAATTACTAGCTACTAACAGAAGTGATTTATCACCATATATTTATATGGTTTAGCAGATTAAAAAATTAGTATTTCAATGTCTGTTTTAGTATTCCTCAAATTTGGACATGCCGAAACCATAATGGCATTTCATAAAACATGATTCAATGCAACTTACTACACTACGTTTTAGTAGCATGTTGTAGACTGCACAACGATTTATTTGAATATGCACACCAAAAACGTTCTCAGTTATTCAATCTTCAATGGTAAAAACAAAATTTTAATTTAAGAATATTTATTACAAATACACGCATTTTACAAATGTTATACTATGCATCTGATAAGATTTAATATACACTGTGCATTCGTATTAAATCGGACTGCACCAATTCTATGCCTTCACACGTGATGTCAGCTATAAGAACCAAGCGGTCTCTTCCTTATCTAATATGTTACTCAGTATACGTATAATGGACAACCGACCTACTATAACTACATATAAAAAATAAAATTAATAATTAATTTATGCCTCATAGAATGAGTGATGGCGATTCAACTTATTCAAAGAGAAAAGGCTTGTCTAGGAGAGTACAAGAAAACCGATTAGTGAAAGAACAAGAATGTATGGAGCATTGTCAAAATTTATAAAACTGCAAACCAAGACTGAACCATCAACTTCAGCTGCACATTATATAGGTATAACCTTTTGTTCAATTTCTTGAGTTGGAGATGGAGATACAGTTTTCACAATATCAGGAGAACGCAATATAAAAATCTAGAAAACAGGCACAAGAAAATGCTGACAATTTAAGTTTCAATTTGTAGGATCCTGGCGAATAAAAAAAATCTTATTCGGTCATGTCAACAATGCCTAATTCTGATCGAAAATAGTCCAGTATAAATAATGAGCACTGAGTTCCCCAAAAATGATTACGAGAGGCACTATATTAAAGAGAAATGCGAATGGAAGAAATTTAGACACCAAGCAGTTGATTTATTCAAAGTCCTCAGATTGACTTTTCCGTTTCTGTGGTGTTCTGCTTAATGTCAAAGATACAACTAGTATCATTTCAAATACCAAATTCAATGACCAGAGAAACATTTCTCGTGCTACTTCACGTTAAAAAGCACCGTATAAATTATTTCTAGCAAATACTTATTGTAGGAGATTTTTCTGTAGAATTAATTTAGGAATATTACACATAGTTGTGTAAATATAGTTTAAGAAGTAGGGTATTACACACTATAAATTTGGGTTAGGATTCCCCAGTAATGTTTTAAGGGCAATAGCCTTTATTATTATGAAATTTGCAGTAAAGACACTTCTCGCAAGTGGGAAAATGGACATGTTGCTTTCCCGACCAAGCAGAATATGCCTTTGTATATGTTAATGATATTATTGTTATCTCTAGTACCTTTGACGAACCTATTTCTACCTTAAATGAAATTTATGAATTCCTTAGCAACACGGGTTTTAAAGTAAATTTCTAAAATCTTTTTTTTGTGTTTCCTCTTTCTCATTTCTTGGTTTTATAGTAGATGGTACTAGACTTTATGTCGATCCATCTAAAGTTCATGTCATTACTAAATTCAACATCTAAAAATGTCACATATCTTTAATACTTAGCAGAAATACTGCATCGAGCAAGCACAAATTGCTATCGGTGTTGTTGTGGTTTTTGGTACTGTCATGGCCATAAAAGGAGTTTTTGTTTTGTTCAATATTAATTATGGTTTGTTTTGTAACTTGTAAAAAATAAACATGTTATATTACTGGTCAAGATTTGCTGATATACATACGACAGGTGTGGACTGTTCTTTCAAATCTAGAAGGTTCTTTAGTACCAATAAAACAACATTTGAAGAAGCATTGCCATCTCTTTGGTCATCTTTTCCACAGTACACCTGGAAATCATGTGTATCCACCTGTGGTGCATAACTTGCATGCCTTCATGCAAACTTTATGTTTCTTATTTTTAGGTTCTCTGTTTGAATCTTGGATCAAAGAGAAAATTACACGCAAACTAAAACGTTAGAAAACAGCAACACCAAGCTAAACAGCGTCATAAATTTATCGAACTGAACTATTAACGACACAGAAAAACTAATTCTATCCAAAGGTCTGAACTTTGCCGAAACACCAAAATCAAAACCGACATTTGAAATAATCAACTATATTGAGAAAATAGCGAACCAGTTTGAAGGAGATCAAGCAAATGAATTTAGAGTATGATGAAGAATCGAAATAGAAAAGAATCACAAAATAAAACCAAATGTAAGTAATAACGAAATAAAAGCAATTCACATTCTAAAAAACTATAACTCAATTATAACTCTGCCTGCTGACAAAGGCAATGCAACAGTAATAATGGATAAAAACGATTACAACGCAAAAGTCAACAAACTGTTGAACACTAAGAATTACACTAGTTTAAAAATGTACCAAAAAAATCAATTGAAAATAAAATATACAAAACTCTATATAAATTTAAAAATGAGTTCGAAAACAAAGAAGAGGCAAACTGGTCCCACATTACAGCAAACCATCCCACTTTTACGGTCTATCAAAAATTCATAAAACAGACATTCATTTGTGATCTATCGTAAGCTCAATAGATTCACCATGCCATAATTTAGCAAAATTTCTCCTAAAAATTATAGATCCATTAGCAGGCAAAACGGACTATCATAAAAAACAACTAACACTTTTTAGAAAAATTATCAAACATAAAAATTGAAAATACACACACAATAGTAAGTTTTGATGTAGTAAATCTTTTCACAAATGTCCTTGTAAACAAAATGCTTAATATTATAAAAACAAACTACAAAAAAGATGACAACCTTAAAAAAAGAACAAAACTAAGTATATCATCGATCATGGAAGTTCTTGGTATATGCGTCAATACCACATATTTTTAAGTAAGTGACCGATTCCACAAACAGAGCTTCGGAATGGTGATGGGAAGTTCACTATCGCCAATCTTTAGTAATATATTCATGGAGGAATACGAAAAAGATGTAGTATTCACACAAGAATTGAAACCGCTAGTCTGATGGAGATACGTAGATGATGTCTATACTATTTGGCCTCATAATACAAAAC
Source organism: Platerodrilus igneus (assembly GCA_036346225.1). NCBI lineage: Eukaryota > Metazoa > Arthropoda > Insecta > Coleoptera > Lycidae > Platerodrilus > Platerodrilus igneus. The sequence continues at coordinate 997,670 of JARFIW010000624.1, read as the reverse complement.
TAATTACAAACTTTGTAGATTCAATTAACATATGAATTAGAGCAACATGGAAAACTTCAGTTTTTAAATATTGTAGTTAGCAAAAACAAACAACAATTAATACACCGGTATATAGAAAACCAATGTACACATACAGATACTCAAACTTCGATTCAAATCACTCACACTGTGTCAAATGAGGAATTATTAAATTATCAAAACCCAGTTAAAAGGGATGATTTATACTGCTGCAGAAGGTTACTTTTAAATGCATAAGTGCTAATGTACGTTATAGGTAGATTTAATTGATCAACAATCTAATCATTACACGTTAATTATTCTACAATGAACCACCAAAGTTGTAAAAAGAAGGCAACTCCAATTAGGTTTTTGTTTATAATAACTTTTTATGTAATTATATGTTCTGATTGTAGTTCCTTTAAAGTGTACATATAAAGTTAATTGTTGTCATAAAAAGTAGGTACTGAATATATATGGTAGCAGCTTATTGAACCAACAAGTGCACAAGTTTAAACAGAACAGTATAATATGATTATTACATTCAACAAACGTTCATTTGCTTCAGTAACCAAGTATTTTTTTTGGTGGTAAACTACAAAATTAGATATCACCATTTAAATTTGCCGCTTACTTTGAGATCTAACAGCTTCCATCATCTAGTCTCTAGTGCTTTAGTACTACCACTACACAACTAGAAATAATGTATCTGATTTGTCTGTCATCAATTTTACAAATGTCGAGGTGAATAACAAACACTATTATATAACACATTCGGTTGTTAGTTTATATAATTTTACAAAAATTCCACTTCTATAAAAATTTTCTAGTACATTTCAGATGTTTTCATACTCCAAATAGACTGGCAAAACATTACAATGGCCGTTTTATACCCTACAAAGCATCATTTGCATTTGTAGACAACACTTCATAACATTTCCCTTAGAGGTTTTACAACAAAATAAAATTAGTTGATCATAAAAGAATATTCATATATACCTCTGGGAAATGGGTGTTTGATCCCAGCTTTTTTGTGACTGAGATGCAACAACAATAGCTTTCTTTATCATTTCTTCTGTAGCGTAATGGAACTGACATACTTTGTGTTGATGATTATGCGGCATTACCTAAAAAAGAAATGAAAATTACCAATCTAGATCATACCTACCAAAATAATAATTATGATATAAATACTGGCATATACATGGTGCCCAGAATCTATCTCCATATGTGGGTAACTTTTTTACTATACAAAATACAATGTTAGTTAAATTAGCAAAAATTTATGTTTTTTTTTAAAAACCCACCTAGATGCTCCATTTTTTAGATATTTGGGAAAGAACTGGTCATTTTTTTCAAACATTAATAAATTTTTAACAGTTTAACCTATACAGAAAATAAAAACTGACCAATCTAATAGGAATGAGATTTTCAAGTTGCAAACATAACCTTACCTTTTAAATATAACCCATAGTTTAATACAAGCCATAATGAAAGGTTATTTTTTTCTGATTACTCCCATGTAAGGGAAGATATACTTATTTTCTTTAGTTTCTTCATAATAAAGAAAACGCGATTTACTTATTTACATATTTCAAATAAAGAAAATATTTAAAATTCAGTAATGGAAATACATGTTTGTTGTAACTAGGAATGCTAGTAACTGGCACAAAAACATAAAATAAATAAAGAACCAAATTTATTATGCACAAAGAAGAAATTAAATATACAAAAAATAAACTATCGATACCATACAAACAACTTAACCATAGCAAAAGTAAATTAATTAATACTAATATGCCCACTGCTAAATTGACATATGCTCAAAATGACCTCAATTAGCTCGCAAACACACCTCGAACCTTTTAATTAGATTTCGCAGTACCTTATCAAAAGTTTGTGGTCATACTTGTAATAGCTGCAGTAATACTATCTTTGAGTTCCTCAATGTTATTAAGTTTTTAGCACACGCTATATCCTTTACAGAACCCCAAAGAAAAAAATTTAATGGCGATAGTTGTGATGACCTTGGTGACCATGGAGTAGAAACCTGCATTGCCAATCCAATTTGAAAAATTATAAATATATTCAGAAACGGCTTGAGTATTGTGAACAAGTACACAGTCATGCTGAAAATATTTTAAGTTTTGCAGTAAATGAAGTGGCAAATTGTCTAGCATTTCTTGCAATTCGTTTTGTAAAAAAATTCAAATAGCATACTGCGTTTAAATTATTATTATAGAAAAAAGACCCGAGTATTTTATTACCAAAAATAGCTCAACCCACATTTATCGAAAATTGATATTGATCCTGCCTTTCTTCTGTTAAATATTGATTTTCCTGACTCCAACAGACTATATGTTTTCTGTTAAACATGCATTTGTTGGTAAATTTAATTTAGCCAGTAAACATAATAGTGTGACCAAAACGAGGATTATCATTTCGTTATGAAACCACCTACAAAATTGTTGTCCTCTCTTATAATCCCCAGGATACAGTGTATTGCTAATATGGTTTTTGTATAGTTTGTACTGGCTTTTTTTTTTAAATTAGGCAAGCTTTTCCTGCATAAGTAGTGCAATCAACGGCAGTTTCTAAAGTGGGTCCTGTTGGCTTAAATTGATGTAGGCCAGCACATGTTGTTCATCGGTAGTTTTGAATTTTGTTTTAGTAGTAATGGGTTTTGTGAAAGTATCAAACCTTTTTAAATTGTTTTCTAATTTAGAAAACAATTGCTTATCTGGCTTCTACACAAAATTTGCAAACCAGAGCAAATAAACACTTCAACTAATAATATCTGACAAATGACGGTTGTTTTTTGTTTATTTGAAATATGTATCCATGGACTCCTTGTGGTCCGCAAATAAGTAAATAGTTTTTTCTTTATTATGAAGAAATTACTGAAAACAAGTATATCAACCCTAACATAGGAGTAATTAGAAAAAATAACATTCCCTTGTGACTTATTTAACTAGCGTTTACGTTTAAAAAGTAAGGTTATGTTTGCAGCTTAAAGACTCCTTTCCTATTAAAATTGTCATATACGCTATTGAATTCTACGTAAAAATTTACATTAGAAGCAGTTGTTATTTTCTCTATAGGCTAAACCGTTAAAAAGTTATTGACGTTTGAAAAAATAGCCAAATATCTAAAAAAGTTGAGCATCTATGTGGGTTGTTAAGAAAGCATCATACTACTTGTAAATTTCTGCTCAACTTTGCTAATTTAACCAACATTTTATCTTCTATAATTAAAAAGTTACCCATATACAGAAATCGATTATGGGCACCCTGTATACAGTATATGTTCTATACACTAAAGTAATGAAAATGTTGTGCCAGCTGACGCTGTAATACAAATCATGATTTAAACCAATTCAATTTTATCTTCACTTTATTTTATATGATGGACACCAGAGATAATTTTTTGTTAGGTTAGCAACATGAATAACATCATAATTCTTTCAACATTTCACAGGCAGTATTTGTGACTAAAACTAGTTATATTATTGTTTATAATTTGTATAAATCGATTTTGTTTGCTTCAATGTTTATTTCTTTGTTTCATTATATTGAGTTTACACCCAGAATTGTTCTTCGCAGAATACATGTAATCACTTTTTAGGAATGCATCATTTAGAATATATGAAACAAGATAGCTAGCTGTAAATAGTAAGCATTAATTGCCCCACTTACTTGTGTCGTCTCGTTACATGTGATAATTAAATATATCTTTTACAAAAATGGATAAACACTGGAAATTACTTGTTTATTAAGAATTATGTGCTGAACACTCATGAAAAGTAGACTTGTTACTATTCCGCTGCATTTAATCTATATTTCGTATCTCGTATGGTCAGACAGTATTTTAATAATTTAATAATTGTGTTTTTTGATATGGGTAGAAGTGCTGGCAATAGCTCAGATTGCATCACATGGACTGGTACCAACATGTTCATAAAGATGAACTCTTTATCCAGAAAATAGTTGAAAAAAGTGTTAAGTAATGGTGATTTTTTTAGATAGACTTTTCAAATCAATGATTGTCAGTGCCTTATTTGATACTCGGATTGAAGACTACGAAGCAAAAATAATTATTCTAACAGAAAAGTTAGTAGCAGTTGAAGATCGCTTGGAAGTCCAATAACTATACTCAAGACATAACTTACAGATATTTGAAGTGCCGTAGAAACCATCTGGAAACACGGATCAAGATTAGCAATAAATCTATACATTGATATATTGCACATTAATATAACTCCAAATGACATTGATTGCAGCTACCATTTACAAAATAAGGAACGAGATTATAGACCTCTTATATTCAAGCACATGTTTAAGAGGCTCAAGAGTAACTATAAGAGAAGACCTTACTAAAAAGTGGCTACTAATTGTTAAAGAGCGAAGCATCAAATATGGAAACAAACATGTGGTTACTAATAATGGGAACACTTTTGGGAAAATTAACAACGCAATAAAAAAAGTTAGTTGTTTAGATGATCTGTCAAATTAAAAATTATGATGGAGTGAATGTAGCTGATAAGTTTATTTATTAAGTTTAACTTGAAGGTTAAATTTTGTTTTACTAGGTATTGGTTTATCTACATATATTAGTGATTATCTGCAGAATTGTATTGTACAAGCTGGTTTATTTAACAATACCCCGCTATCAAATGTATGTTTTCTATAAAAAGTAGTGAATGTGTTCAAACTGTTAGTTCCTACCGAATATGCAAAGAAATAGTATATGAGCTGCTCATACCAATACAATATCTTTATTACCTAAAATTTAAAATTATTTATCAGCAAAAGATTGAATGAGAATGATGCTAGTATAGTTTAAACAATCTAAAATCCAATGTGTGTCATTAATATTCATGATGTCATGCAGAAACATCATTGCCGTTACGAAAATGATAAAGTTTTGTGACTACAAGTGGTTAAATAGTTTTATTGATTTTTATTGTAATTGTTCAGAGCGAAATAATTCGTTAATTCGAAGTTCTTGTTTTTCAAACTGTGTTAAATTACAAGTCATTTACTAAAGAAATATTATTATATCAAACATTTGCATTTAAAAATGGTTAATAATAAATTTGTTCTTACAGGTTTGAAATAGAAAAGACTAGCAAGTCAGTTATTTTTTATTATTGTGATTAAGCTTTTTGAAATATAGGGGTTTCTGCGTTTTTCAGGAACCTTTGGTATTGGAATTTAAACGCCGTACTGCATTTAAGTTTTGTCTTTCCTTGTGCTAAAACAAAATTGGCTATCTACCCCCTCTCATGCAAGAATGCTGGATTATGTTCCACACTTAGCCGTATTACCTTACAGGGAGTTTTCTTTTTACTATTAACCGTTTGTCAACCAACTTTATCCTGGGCTACTTTAACATTCAGAAAACCACAGTGTACTTCATGGACGTTACATGTTAGACTGTCGCCTCTGGCAAAGGCTTATTAGAGTTTAGTTTCATCTTCCCCTGATATACTTTATTAAAACATCTACTTCACTAATTGATATCCTGGTTTCAGACCTCTCACTGGTGAATGATAGCGGTATAGTTTTGTGGCGCTTAGTTGATCACGATCTCATATATTGTGACATCTTAACAAATGTTCTAACTTCTGAACCTGCTACAAAACCTTCCGTAACCTGGAGTTCCTGTACAGCGCTATTGAAACAATACCGTTTCGGCAAATTTTAAAGTTAACTAACTTAAACTATGTTACTTTTCCTTAATCAGTTAATTGTTCAGTTATTGACAAGCATGCTCCCATAACTTCTCTCAAGTTTTATAGACCTTAAGCTCCATGGGTAACTAATAATCTTAAATGTATCACGAACTTGAGAAATAAAGAGAACACTAAGTTTAGGAAAACTAGACTGCCCAAACATTGGGAATATTATTCAACTCTAAGAAATTTAACTAATTTTACTATAGTTATTGAAAAAAGAAGCTTATTTCAATTCTATTTTAACCAGCAGTAAATCAAATATTCTATGGAGAAAAGTAAAAGTCGTGGGTATTTGCGGAACAAAAATAAATTATAATTCCCCTGCATCTAGGCAAGCCTGATAATATTAATTCATGCTTCATAAATAGAGTTTCCAAACATACAAACACACTAACTAGAAATAGTCAGATCATAAACTTTTCCACCAGTATTGCCAATCACCATCTGGCATTCAATTTTACTCTTATTAATAATTCAACTTTAAACAAAATTATAAGTGAGACTAGTCAAACGTTATGAGAAGCGATCATATTAATATTACTATGCATAGATTGTGTTGTCCATTTATCCTACCGTCATCATCATCATCATTAGGTCTTCAGTCCTGGAACTGGTTAGACGCCTACCATCATTGTTTCCTATTCTGAACCAACCTACAGATTTCCCTGAAATTTGCACAGCCTGCATCTATCACTATCTGATCTAAGTCTACAACTACCTGTTTTTTCCTATCTCTGCTTGTAATATATCCCATACTATTCCCCAAAAATGCTGTAGAACGTATTCCGCCCTTTTATTTCTCTTTTTCCCCAGATATCCTTGTTCCCCTACTATTTCTATAACCTATTTGTTATTATCTTTGTCTGTCCATGCTATCGTCCTCATACATCTGAAGCATAGCATTTCAAAAGGCTACTACCGTTTTTCTGACTGCGTTTCAGACTGTCCGTATTTCATAGGCATACTGTACTGTGCTCCACACATATGCTTTCAACAATTTTCTTCTTGTTCTATGTTTGTTGTCTTTCCTCATAGGTGCTGTTCTTTCTTGTTAGATGCAGTTCAGTCCCCTTCTATTGTTTTACAGTTATATACCCTAGTTCTCCGACCTTCAGTGGTTGTGAAGGAAGGTAAGCAGTCTGTGGCTGCCAAGTTCCCCCAACACTTAACCATTTACCGATTTAATATATTTTCCAATATATCTTTTCGCACAGTCAACATTAGTTGCAGATATTTCGCAACCAACAGCTAGTTGTTTATACTAATCATCAGATTTATCTGCGCTTATTTTTTTGTCATTAAGTTTTCCGTCTCAAAACTGGTTGGACACGTATCTGCACTTATTTATATTCTCAACTAGCCTACACAGTTCCCTGAAATTCTCACACAGCATATATACAGCTCGGTTCCCCTTTTATTATTTTCTAATTTTATGCCCTATTTCACCGAGATTCAGTGACGGGGGTTAAGCAGCCTGTGGCTACCAAGATCCCCCAACACTTAGACGTTTGCCGAAATAATGGTTTTCCAGTAAATCCTTTCACACACTTAACATTATTCGAGAATATTGCCCAACCAATTCTTGTAGTTACTTATAATAATCATCATGTTTAAGCAGTTATTTTTTCGTAATTAGTTTATCCATCTTGGGATTGGTTGGATGCGTACCTCCATTGATTTCTATTCTGGGCTAGCCTACACATCTCCCTGGAACCCCTACAGCCTACATCTTTTACTATCTGTGTGCAGTAGTCTAACCTAGGTCTGCCTCTTCTTCTCTTTTTTCCTATCTCTGCTTCTAATATATTCCGCACTATTCGCTCATGCCGTAGTATGTGGCCTATCATCCTATCTCTCCTATTTTTTACCATTTTCCACATATTTCTTTCTTCCCCTACCATTTTTAGTACCTCTTCGTTCTTAACTGTGTCTGTCGATGATATCTTCGTCATACGTCTGTAGCACCACATTTCAAAGGCTTCTACCTTTTTCTTGTCCGCTTCTCCTACAGTCCAGGCTTCACAGCCGTACAGTGCTGTGCTCCACACATATGTTTTAAGCGATCATTTCCTTGTTTCTATGTTTGTGGCCTTTGAGCACAGAAGCTTTTTCTTGTTAAATGTCGCACGACCTTGTGCTAATCTTTATTTTATATCTATTGTGCTTTTCCCATCTTGCGTTATTTGGCTTCCTAGGTAGCAGAAATCCTTAACCTCTTGTAATTTCGTGTTACATATTTGTATTCTTGTTTTTGATTTATTTTCCCCACCTTTGCATACTAGAACTTTAGTTTTAGTTTTGTTAATTTTCATACCGTATCTCTCTGTTAGAACCGTTTCCATTTCATTAAGAGCAGCTTCTAACTCTTCTTTGCTAGATGCTAATACCGCTATATCATCTGCAAATCTAAGCATATCAATTTTTTGTCCCTGCATAGTAATTCCAAATGTCTTCCTGCATTTGACAGTATTCATTGCCTCTTCTATGTACAAGTTAAAAATCAATGGGGATAGGGCACATCCCTGTCTCATCCCTTTCCTAATGTTTACTTCCTGCTCTAATTCTATTACCTACCATAGTTAATACATACCTATCGTATTTAATACATATTGTGAATTCGTGTATATTGCAGCACACATTTCCACAAGCTTGTAAACATGCTTTGATAAAATCATTTCTTATTATTTTTGCAAAATATTCAGTAATAAACGCACTAATAGTAAATTTTAAAATTAAAATGAATGATGTTGCCATTACCAGCGATGATACCGCTCGAAATTTAGAAATAATTTTTGATTGCAACCTTAGATTTAGGGAACATGTAAACGGATGTGTACGAAACGCATTTGAAGTGCTTAAAAGGTTATATAATAACAGACACTTTTTAAGCAAAAATGTTAAAACTTTGCAGTATGGCTCCTTGTGCTTTCATTTTTTAATTATTGCGACATTTTATATGACCTCTGGATTGACACTGAAGCAAGAAAGATACAAGTAGTGCAGAATTCCTGTTTGTGTTTTATCCACGGAGTTCGACATCGTGAGTACATCTCGTTTAAGCTAATGGAAACCAAATGGTTCAATACGAAACAGAGATACATGCTGCATAGTTGTCCTTTTTCATAAAATAGTTATGGAGTATTGCCCACCATGTTTAAGTGAGAAAATTAAATACCGATCGACATACACAATTTAAATTTAAGGCATAGAAGTTTAATTACACCTTCCGTTAGAAATACTGATTTTTATAAACGTTCATTTACCTATAATATTTATAAAATTGATAACAGCATACCAGTGAAATTTAGTACGCTTAGCGTAGGATATTTTAAATGCTCTCTGTCATGGTGGTTGAATCTAGAACTCTGGACCTAAAATCAAGCAAACAAACTAAACTCAATTAAATTTGATATTTTGTTTCTCTAGGCATTGGATAAATAATAACTATGTGCGATAAATTATTTCGATATTATATTGAAATTATATATCTATAATTCCTAATGCAATTTGGCATTTCGTAATTTTTGCTTTGCCATGATCGATTTCATAGTGGTGAGGTAGAGCAATGCTGTCTTCTCTTGGATACCATCTGATTATTATCATAGTTCCAAGTATGTAATTTCGTTTTTTATATTTACGTATGTCAATTGTTTTATTGCTATTATTAGTATTGTAATCATAACATCCTTTTTATATATTATAATGGAAATAAAAACTATTATTATTATTAAACGAGTACACAAACTAAGCAATACAAATCTTAACAAGTAAAATCATATGGTCACGTTTAAAAAATCCCTATATAATTTGAAACCAGTAGCTTTTAAATAATATCGTTTAACTGAATATTTCGAATTATCATATGTTTCTTTAATGTTGAAAAAAAATCTACAAACAAATTCTAATAATTCGTAAACATGAACTTATACCACATTCAAATTTCAAACAATATTTCTAATATCACATAATGTAAAACATGTGATTCTTGATTAGTCAAAAATTCTCAAAACACTCCCCTTACTAGATATTATAAAATATCTAAGTAATACTTGACTCACCTGATATCTAGTATTATCAGTTTTAAATTCTTTATCACCAATTACAATAGGAACTTCTTCAATATTACTGGAAACTTGTTGTAATGCATCTTCAAGCTCTTTGCGTTCCCGAGATCCTTCAAGGTACTGTAGTATTGGTTCATTTTTAACATCGAAATCCTTTAGTTTTATCTCAGGAACTATAGATGTGATACACCGTGCAGTAATCCTAAAAAAACATGATGTAAGAATATTTACAATACAACACAATTTGAATTTCACTTAATAGATAAACATTAAAATTACAAGGAAACATAAGGTTTAATTGGTTTATTTAAGAGAAAATAAAACAACTAGTTTAACTTATCGAATAAGTTGTAGTTATGTTGTCATTAAAATACGCTACTTTTATTTGTTATATGAATTTATTTCACTGGTTTGAGAAATGTGACGCTGCTTATTTGAGTTTTAACAAACTGACTTCCAGTTGTGTTCACCTATTTATATATAATCAACACTATTAAAAACACTAAAAACAAAATCATTGTAGCATTTTAACGTATAAAAATGTTCTTGCCTTTTTAACAAAATGATTTTGAAGCATTTGGAAGAATTTACTCAAAATCTGCCGCTGTCGGCCTTACTTCCATATTTATAGCAATATAAAGACGTATATCGTCTATAAGAATGTATTCCAACATTAACAATCTAGGAGACACGGGCGTCTTACAGTAAAAATGCCACTAGTGTAAGTATGCTCCAATAAGTTGTGAACATGGTAGATCAACAACATTTATGATTCCTAATCATACAATGAAAGTAAACTCAGCTGAGTGGTATTAAACACCCATGAAGTAAACCATGTCTGCTTGGAAACTAATCATTACACTACATGTGCCCTTTTTATCTAAACCAGCTAACCCGTGACCAATCTTAAACATTCCAACATGGTAATTGTATCGTCCATCATAGTATATACTTTTAAAACCAGCAATAAAGAGTGACTTCACAGTAGACATATTAAATTAGAAAAGTACCGACACATTTCAGCAAATTACCAAGCCTAGGAAAGTGTATTCGCAAACATTCACACGAATTGAAAGAAAACAAAATCATTGTAAATTACTCCAACAGACAGAAATCCATGAGACAGTATAAAATTTAAAACATACTGACCAACCAATGATAAAGCTGTAGGTATTAAATAGAAACTGCAAAAATGCATAATTGCTCTCACGTACTGAAATACCCCTGACCTCGATCTTAAGACACGAAAAACCGAATAACCTCTGAAAGTAATCGTGGATTTGAGAAAATTGTTATTATATTTGAAAGTTGTTTCCTGGAGTGGATGCTTTCCTTGAACACAGGGATTACTGACAACCTCATTTTGTCCTGCTCGACAAGGTTGCTTGGACGTTATATCCAATCACCAAGCAGTAAGTCATAGAATTTTTGTTTTCCACCTACTACATATTTTATAATTGGTTATATACATTTATTGGTATTAAAACTTCTATGTTGGAGTGCTGTTAGTTGAAAGAATGTAAACAGGAAATTCTAATACAGACAAGCACCACAATTGTATTGGCATAAATTTATACGTACAAATTAATTTGGTTGGATATTTATAAATGAATCAATTTAACATGTTATTTTTCTTTTATATACACACAAACCTGGCCAATTAGGGATAGAACTTAGTTTATTTTATTTGTTGAGATTGTTAAATACTGTGATATTTATGTTTAGATAATATAGGTTAGGTGAGCGAAGGAATTTTATTATTGTGTGTGTTTATTTAAATCAGTAGGTGAGAAAAAGTATACATAAGGCACCGTCAATCTGTGTGTGGTGCGCTTATATCGCCCCCGGTATTATTTACTTCATTGTTAGGTGCTATACATTGATTATTATTAAATTGTTTTGTTAAGAATTCGAAAGAATTAAGGAATATTTACCATGTTAGCTTTTATCATAGGTTCACTCTATAAATTAAAGTGTTTGGGTTTTTGGCGATCGGGACTTTAAATGAGGCCACGAGTACCTGCGACAGCTAGTTAGTCTGTGGACAAAAGAATGTGTGGAAGGGTCATGTGGAAACCATCGAACAGTGAAGTTAGTTACTCGAATGCGTTTAAAAGTGTAGAGGTTGCCATTAAAAAACCAGTGTCTATTTACCTTTTTCAAAAAGAGCACTATTTTGCACAATAAGTGAGCATCAAATATAAGTAGGAACACTTCAGTACCCTTGTAGTATGGAAGGGTATCTTTGAAGTACTGAATTACGCAAAAATGAGCCAATAGTGTGTGATGATCATAAGAACAACAGTTCACGGGGAATTTCCTGAAATTAAATATATCGCTATTCAAGATTTGTCATCTCAGAAGTCACATCAACAGTACACTTTTATTAATCAGCTGCTTTATGCAATGTGTTACGGTAACTTTTTGAAATAGAGCGATTCTGCATTAAATTGCAACTACCTTGATTAAAAACGCTAATCTAAACCCTTTTTATGTTATTCTTAAATTATAAGAGTTCAAGAAATACATGCTAAACCTACCTGTATAAAATTTCCCTCAGTACGTGGAATATATCCTATAACCGTTTATAATTCTTTGAAATGTTTGCTCCTCAAACGACTTTAAATAAAATCTACTTCCTTGAAATATGCGTTTGTTATTACAAATAGTTATTCGTCGAAAGATTAAAGTGGTATAAATAAAACTTCAACTTTTGAAAAACTCTCTTACTTATTCTGTCGCTCTTAAATATACGATTCTAATGCTATACAACGTCCTTTGATTGTTGTAATGTTGCGATCTTAAAATGCCTTTTGTACATAGTGTGTAAGTACAAGTTAAATTAGTGGTTCCAGCACCCAGCCGTAGACAAATGCTGCTGCATTTCTTCATCCTAAGATAGTGCCAGAGAGAAAATAGCTTAAGGTAGAGTGAATTTTTGTGTTTGCTTTATTAGTGTTGCTGTTTTGGAAGATAGACACTTCTTATTGGTTGATTCCGTAATAAATTGCAGACCATGTTACCAAATGCACGCTTACAACATGAACAATTATGTACCTTATTCTTAGAGATTGCTGTTTAAAATTTTAATGCGTCAGAGCACTTTCAGTTTACTTTTCTGTATAAATTAATGTTAACGTACACAACTTTTTGTGCAAAATTTTAATGATACATTCTTAAATCTTACAAGCCGCGCTTCCTAAAGCAGATGTTACTGTATTCTTTTTTATTTCTTGTACATATTTAGGGTTGGAACAAATTGTACGTATTCTTAAATTTAGATAATAAGATTTGATTCTCGATATTTATAAAATGTTTAGGTTTATACTATACTATATGTAAATTGACGCTTTGTGTACATCAGGTTGTAACGAAAGATTACGTAAATTTATTTGTGACATTTGTAAATATTCTTTTGGGACTATGTTTTACTTACAGGTTGTAATATAGTTTTTTACTGAGGTTTCCAATTTTTTTCGTTCTATATCACCCACCCCACTCTACGACGTGTTTGAGTAAGCACAAACTCTAATTCTTTTGGAGTTCGATTCTACCATTCTGAACCTGTTTTTGTTGCGGTATTTGGTGTAGGTGATTTTCTCTACTTACTTTGCTACTTTCTTTCTTGTCTGCATGGAATACCGTAACAAAAGGTATATTGAAAAAAAAGACGTAGTGTTATGGAAAATGCATTAACGGGTGCATGTGTGCATACGTTGTTTCCTTTAGAAACAGCTAACTATATAGTCATTGGTAGGAATATATTATAATAAAAACTTCGTTGTCGGTAGAAAATAGTTTAAAAATACTGGCAGTTTACAGGCTATAAACCCAGAGTTTAAGGAAATAAGTTACGCTCAATTAGACATTTGATAACAAAGCACCAAATGTAAATTTTTAACAATGAAAGCTATTTTGATGCAATTAGTTTGCATACTCATATTTACACAATAGCAGTTGTGGTATTGCAAGTGTCTGTGGAAGAGAAAGATTCGTAACACACATAATAAAGATATTAGTTCTTTTCATACTTTTGAATATCTGAATCCAAAAATCTTGAACTTATGTTGTAGATACAAGAAACATGAGAGATTTATATCAAATATGCATTCTATTGCGTTACATTAACTACAAGTTAGATGGGAAAGAAAGGAAAATCTAATAAATTTGAATGGACAAACTTAATATAAACATACATTGTATGATAGATTTCACAAATAATTAATCTTAATTAAACACGATATTTCAAATTTTGCTTCTATAGAAGGTCATTCAGTTAACAACTTCAAAAGATACAACATAATTTCTTTTAAATACATTGTAAATGTAATGATTTAGAACAATGACTTAACTTAAAACTGCAAATGAAAATATTTCAATAATATACAATAGATAGATAGTCGGTCCCGACCACCAGGACATGAAGATAATACCATATTACAACAACAATACGAATTGCATACAAATTAACGCAACAATAACCTTATTCAGCATAGATTAAACTTGTTACAATATACTACCGGATGCTGACCGCAATTAGTAGGATTTTTATAGTGGAAGAAATGAGAGAAGGTAGACATCCGACGAAAAAGAATGATTTAATTATTCGAGAGCAGGTAATTAGAAAGATCGAAATATAGTAATACGAGTGAGTAGTAAGGAGGGCAGGAAGTTGAAAGAAATGCAGCTTCAAGTTCAAGATGTGATGAACAGGGTACGCTCCAATTCACATGTGGAATTAATGTCGTTCCGACTAGTTAAAAATAGGGGTTATTGAAATAACGAGCAGTTTCATAAATTTGGATTTAAAATGTTGTATAGATCAATTTTGAAAACTAGAACGAAGGCATGGTAGGAGTAATTATGCATTACTGTTCTTTTTTAGTAGTTTTGTTAATAATACCTGGTCAGTTGAATGCTACATAAGGTTCATTTTTCTTTAAGGCTAATGTATGCGTATATTATATATATAAATATATATATATATATATATATATATATATATTGTTGTGTTAGCCTATAAGACCTCGTCAGAGTAAAAAAAAACATTAGAGGATTTTATATATTTTCCAAAAATCGTCATAAAATTCAAAAAAAAAAAACATTTCTTACCCAGATTCCTGCTTCTTCACTTAAATTGCTTTCTTCGACAGCTCCTTGGCTAGCTCAGTTGGGCCTCCTCTTGGATACCTAGATTCACTATCATACTCTTTATCTTCACGCGAACTCTCAATAAAACCACAAAATAATACAACAATCATACAATATTTATTTACCACTATTTACAAATAAAAGTTCAAGATTATTTACATTTCGGTGCTCAAGTTACACCTCAATAAATTCTTTTTTTTTCCATTAATTTTCAGGATTTTAAGTTGATATATCAAACTCATTGAATGTAACTGGAGTAAATGGGCCCTGAATAATACCTTATTTTTCTTTCTTTATTTATAATTAATTTTAATTAGGACACTCTGGAGTATGGTGAGCTCATGATAACCCAGTTTTTTTATGATTAATGTATGCTTTTTACTTTGCATACGCTTACTGCAAACACAAAAAACCCATGTACTCTTAACAATAAAAAAAATTTAAATTCCTGAAGAACGTTAATAAGCGTTATATACACCTTTAGATTTCTATTTAAATACCATAATAAAAGTTAGTTATACGTATTATTTTTAATACACAAAATAATGCAAAATATCTTCATAGTTCACTCTCACACATCACAATAATTTTCATAGTTTCTACAAACAACAAATTCTAAAGCGTTACCTGGAATTTCTTGAAGATCCCTACTCCGTTGACGATGTGGTTATGTTGTTTCGCTCTCAGTTTCGTGGTTCTGCTCTGCTCGCCACTTCCAGCTATTTGTAGATGAACATCCTCTAAGTTGTGCTACATGCTCTTCATACAAGATCCATCCAAATCCAAATCCAAGTATATTACACTTCTTTTATAACTGCTTAATTTAATTTACGTTACATTACGTCACTTCACGAGCTTGTTAAAATATAAGTTGCACCTCAATAAATTTAGACTCGACACTATCCGCGTTTCAATTTATGGGGCCAACACTGTACTACTTAATTTAAAATTTTTATATACTTACAAGCTCGTGGTAAATTTCTGTACGGAGTCTGAAGCGATGAAAATACTAAGAGAGCCCTATTAATTTTCTTAAAGTATTTATACAATTCGAAATGCCACCTCTCGGCCACTCTTCACGCGAAATCCTTCATTTAAAATAATACTTCCTCAAATTTAGGATCAACCGTTTTTGAAATCTCCGAAATTTAGCTCGTCGTTATAATATTTTCCGAAAAACCCGCATTCAATATTCCTGTGTTTGTCTGTTTTACAACTAACTAGAGATATTCAGTGACGTCTTGAAACCCCGCCTGTATTAACGCTATTCCTCTCTTATGCATATTCTATGTTTCCTTCTAACCTTGTTTGAGTGGTAGAAAATCGATATTACTGTCCGCGTTCTATTTAATCCATGTGGACTGAATACGTGCGTTTCGAAATGAACTGCTATTATGTCTGTCTCATTCCGAAGCATATCCATCCCTTCTGCGCTTTAAGGAAACTTTTAGTTAGCATTTATACAAACCGTCCGACCGTTTGCCCGATATACCTCGAATACTGTCTTTTATCTACACAAATAAGGGGAACATGACATTTCCAAACCTGCAGGTGTTCAATTTAAAGATTGTTTTTAAAACAACATTTCTAGGAGTTTACGTTCCAAGGTATTTTATATTCAACGGCTGTTCGTTTGTTAGCAAAGCGCCACCTTGGTATTATCGATTTTTCAAGCTCTATGCGTATTAGACATAATTACCCGTTCAATTAAACTCAATTAAATTAATTAATAATTTGCATTGGCTTCTACAATTTATTTTCTTTACAAACCTAACTAAATTTTAATCACTACTTGTAAAATTTTGTTAATGCTTGTTACTTTAAATTCACTAAATGAAATAAATTTCGCACATAAATTCTGGTTGTTTCCTCTATACAGGGTGTTTGAAAATGCCTTGTTTATACTTAAATTTAGCCCTTTAAAACCACTACAATATATATAAATAATAGAAGGTCATTGTTAATTGAATTTAAGTTTAAATGGAATTTTATTTGAAATTATTTATAATAAGGTCAAGGTAGGTAAATTTGTAAAAGGATGTCCAGTCAACACAGTGATGAAGTCGTATTTAGGTGAGGTCTTGATTTCGAAAATTTATTTAATTATGATAAACTTAATAAGTGCTTTTGGGGTACTTTATGGAAAGGTAAAATATAATGTGATAAACTTAGAGAACCCAAAGCAAAGGAGACCTATGTGGAACAACCGTCCTCCATGTAGGAATAATATCAAAGTGATTGCTAAAACAGATGGTTTGGCGCCCCTTAATTATGACTGCAGAAAAAAAACCATTCAGAGTAGGTGAATATTGTAATGTAGTTTGTTTGTATTGCAGTCATTTTATTATTTTTATTTCGAATTTTTCTATTTTCATTATTTCTTCATAGGAACCTTCTCACAATCCTCTGTAGTTAGCCAAAACACCTTTAAATTATTACGGGGTCCCTGCCCCTTAAAGGCAAATCTAAATTTAAAACGTAACACTTATTTTACCTGTAACAATTCCTACATCGGTCCAAGACTTCACCCAAATGAGTATATGATTTTTACAAAATGTAAAATGTTTGATACGTGTTTGAATTAATGTATTTGATATGATTTGCAGATTTCTCAATATCTTAGTTTGAGATATGTATCAATAAACGGATCAAAGTTTTAATAGATTCTCTGCCGCAGTTTGCTGAGGCTGGAGCAAACATTTAAGGTGTACAAAGCTCGCAAAAAGTAATGGGAAATAAAATTGCCATTCCAAGAAAGTTCCAAAAACTGAAAGCAATTGTACTGTGAACTTTATAGATGATATAGGTGCAACTGTTCATTTTTCATGCAAAAACCTCAACGGCAATGTTCCAACAACTTATTTGAAATAACAAAATCAGAATCTACTGACAACTGTTTGATAATTTCTTACATAATGTTGTGAGTTTCATAGTAAGTGTTATCTCTTTATTAGTGTGTACTACAACTGAAATTTTTACATGGAAATAAGTGAAAAAAATAATTGCTATGTGCATAATTGTAGCTAAAATTGTTTATGATGTAAATGGTCATTTCTCGATCAACTATTAAAGGTTAAAACAAAGTTGAAAATGTAACTGACAAATGCTCACTAAAGGACAAAAACAGCAAGATCAAATTTATAGTCTTAGCACCAGAATAAAATTTTGTAAAGCTACGACTTTCAGACTGGCAATACTTTTGTAAAAGACGTGAAAAGCAACCTGATTTATTGACGGATTTTAGTCATTTGGAGAAGATAATTATATATCTATAGAAAATTTTAAGCAATCTGTAAATTCATACAAAGATATAAGGAGATGAGAAAAATGTAAAGAAATGTGAAGCTGCAAAATCAAAGATTAATATTTCTTCAAATATTTATTTTATTTCAAGTAACATAAATTCTTAAGATATATTTAACTCATGCAACTACTTCAAAATGTTAAGAAATGTAGTATATAAACAATTTTTACATTGAGTCATTATCTTATTTACAAATGTGTAACTTTCCATATCATTATATTACAGAAATACCCTGCAATTCAGCATATGTTTGTGATTATTTTTATTTCGTAATGTTACTTACCACTAGTTTATTAATAACTTGTGTTTACAAAGTTGTGCTTTTAATCACTACAGCCAGAATGCTTGTTTATTTTTTAGCAATCTGACAAGATTGTTTAAGATATATTTAAAATAAAGAGAATTAATGAACGTCTATTTTTAAATTACAGCTTAAAATAAGTATCCTTGTATTTCCACAAAACTGCACATACAAATAAAAGGTTTGCAGCAACCTGTTAATAGATTTTAATAATACAAACGACCAATCTGTATATTTTAAAACTAAGAAAAATAAGCATCTTAAAATGTTTTTATGTTATAAATATGTTCATAATTGCTCACTATATTTGATCACATTTATTTCAATAAATATTCCATGGATAAAAGGAGAACTGACATTATTTTATTGCATACTGTTAAAATTAATCGATCTAACAAAGAATGTTTAAGTACATGATGAGTGCCCGTTAAACAATTGTAACTCTAATGCATTAAATAGCCATACATTTGAAAATAGAACTGAACTTATTAATTTAAGTTAGGGAAAGGAACTTTGGCGCAAAGATCCTATATAATACCGAAATAAACAGGAAAAGTATTCGGTACATTCTTCTACATCCAACTGTTACAGCATACTGTGCGGACCAGAAAGAAAAGTAAAGTAACCAAAGAAAATAGTGTGCACCAAGTACTGCAACAAAAAAGGAATCCAAAGAATATTGTGCTAGCTAAAAAGTCGCCGAGTAAGGTGGGTCACACAGAAAGAAAAAGAAAACATCAAGAAATAAATTTTATTTACAAAACCTCTAATTAAAAAAATAAGTTACAAAAAAAAAGGAAGCCAACCCGCATAGAAAACAACACATCCAAAACATATCCCAGAGAATTTACACAGTACAAAAATCGACGCAAAAATAATTAATACATTCCTGACTCATCGCACACTATTTGAAAGTTAGGTTGATGTATGGTTGTGTACACGATTTAGATTTGTAAATTTTCCAATTGTCGTCATTGGCCTCGGAGGTGTAATTGGAAAACGTATGGTCTTAGAAAGACTAAGATACAGGTTCGAGTCCTGTCCAAGACCTTATATTTTCCATCTTTCAATTACTAGCTTGGTTTGAAATGATCATTGGGCTTTGCCGATTTGGATATTTGGGGAATTAGATATTTTTTCTTTTAATCATCTATGATATTTTCCGCTTCAGGTATTTGGAGAAAATAGTTTGATAAATGACATTTGTTATTGTTTTGAGTTGCTGGATGTTAAGTTTTCAATGTTTGTTACTAAGCTATGAGTATATAAGAAATAACGGATTTGCTATTCATTTCCAATATGTTTAGTAGGCAAAACGCAAAATATATAACGACGAACTACACGAAAAGATAAGGTTAAGGTTATAACAAAACAAACAAATCACGTACTTTTCTGAACAAACACGCATGCTCCGATGTCAAAATAGTCAGAAAAGTTAAACTTGAACCAACTTTTGGGAGATCGGAGATTCGGTGTTTTTGAGGTTTTTCGGCGGTATCACGTGATCACTTTAACCAATAGGATCATTCTCCAAATCGCCAAATCTCTGTAGCACTAAAGCCACCTTAATATTAGACAACAGCAATGAAAGGAAAAAAGAACCATCTACTGACCGAAATGCATTTCGCAGCAGCTGTAAACAAATACAAGGTAATAAAGTCATACCTAAACAAGAGTGTAACTCTACATTTTTATATAGAAAATTTTATGGACTGTCAATGTTAATCTTATTTTATAATTCACACTCAACAAATAACAGCCGGTGCATTTGTATATTCCAACGATTTAAGCAAAGTAAGTCATTTTCCAATGCTCCACTCGAAGGTATTATATTGATTTTCTTTACCTGGAAATTTTGAATTTTGCCAAACCATTCCTGTTCCAAGCAAGGTAGGATTCTTTGACATCATGACAACACTCACACGCAGGACCTAAATTTAACCTCTCATCCGAGCGAGGGTGTATTTTTGTGGAAAATGCTCCTCTAACATTTTTCAAACAAATGGTATCCGAATTCAAATTCCAAACCTCGGGCATAGTAATCACATGCATACCAACTACGGTGCAGAGCCACTGGTGTAGAAACTACACTACATTTGATTTTCCAATACTCCACCAGAAAATACTGCATTGGTAAGGAAGCGAATTTCTTTTTCTTAGAAAATTTTTAATTTTGCAGTACCCTTGCTGTCCCATGTTGGGATTAAAACCCAGGACCTTGAGCATAGTAGTCACACTCATACCAACTATGGCACGGAGCTGCCTGCAGAACCTACAACCATAACCAAACCTATACCTTCAATAAATATTGTTACAGAAAACTACTAGAGTGATTCTTTTGATGAGCAGTGTATTGTTGGTCAAATACTTAAAAAGTTAAAATAGATGACGACGAAGTAAAAATAAAATTTCTGACAGAAATTGGAGAGAATAACTATGTGTGACCACAGAAAGAAGGTCTAGGTACAGTAAACAAAATATTTATATTTCATGGCCTAATAACCAACTGGAAATGAACCATTTTATATAGAAAATAATACTTCAAGAACCATGAAAAGTTTATACTGTGCTTTTAATTCAAGTTGATGTTTATTGTATAAGTTTTCATATTAATTAAATATGTTTTTTTTGTATTCCTTAAAATCAAATGCTATTTCACTAATATTTTATTTGGACCATTTTGTACATAATGATCATGAAAACTATCAACTTCGATGTTTTTGTTCTTGGCAATTATTGGTATTAGAAGCTGGCAATTATTGGGAATATAAAAATTTCAATATAGCAATCATTGAAGCATGCCTTTTTTTGAAAATTTACAAGTTTGTAAAAACACATAATTTTCTCCTTCTATCATAAATTTACTCTGCTAGTATATTATGATAAATTTAAACTATAAGCAAAATGTATTAAAGTATTATATTAACTGCATTGCTAAAGGGCATCCTTAAGGATGACAATTACTGGTATAGTTACCCTACTTTAAATATTGCCAAATTGCATTTTTTGGGCATTTTTGAAAATTATGTAAAAAAGGACAAAATTCTCAAATATGAAACTTGTACAGCAAGAAGTCCTATAATAAAGCGATACAAGAAAAAAGATAAAAGTAAATTTTTCTTTTTTTAATAATTTAGTAGCACTCAAACTCCTACTGTAAGTAAATTTTCATTTTATAGTTGTGAATTTTTTCTTCACTTCCCTCACTACTTAGGAAATATTATATAATGCCAAAAATTTAGTGCAAATTATTCTGATAATTTTGGTTTTTTTTGGTATCAATATCTGTAAAATTAACAGTTAGATATATTTGTACAAACTCGTTTTCAGAGGGAAATGGCCCTGAAGCTAAAAAAAGTACAACTCTAAAATTTTTTTAATCATAGTTTCACACTCGGCTAGTATTAGGTAAAAACTGGTAAAAAAAAATTAGGAAAGTAAAAAATGTTGATTAACAAATTTTATCCTATCTGAGTGATTTCGATTGGATTGACCCAACGTCGAAGTAATAATTAATAGAAAACTAAATTGCAAAACATCATTTATGAACTTTTTGATAAACGTTTCCATTTTTCTCACATAGAGATGAAAACATTACCACCCTGGTATTATTCAACAAGGCATGTATATTTTCTCTGGATCACTTTGTCTCTAAAACAATAATGTACATCACATCATAAGACTTTTATTAACATAGATTTTCACAAAAGTCGTTAAATCCTAAATCGATATGTAGTTAACTAAAAGAAAAACCTTTTCCAAGTTTCTTTAAAACGTTGCAATTTCAGTCGAAATCGCAAGTAGTCCATACCATTTAGTGCTGCTGATAAATTTCAAATTGTTACAATAGTTCCAAGAATTTAAGTAAAAATCGATTTTCTTAATTTTATAAAACTCTGGAAAAGATTTGAACTTTATCTGAATGGGAAGAGCAGGTAGATGAATGGATTTAAAAAAATGCAAAAGTACAGATTAAAGTTGATTCATTATATAATGCATAATTTCAAAAGCTAATATGAAAGTGAAAATTTAATATACCAAAAATAAACTTGCATTGGTCATTAGAGGTGATATTTTTATCATATCCAACGTAACACAGAGGATCACTATAAACACTTCATGCTATCTAACAAGTAACTAGCTTTAATAGTTTCTGTACGATTTGTAACAGATAAGAATAGGACTTGTACAATTGTAAGTAGTTTCCTTCATATGTCATTTATTGATGATTATGAGACTCTGGAAAAGATATGAACTTTATCTGAATAGGAAGAGCAGGTAGATGAATCAAGTAAAAGACTGTAGAAGCTTCCCAGAAGCAGATATAAACACTGACCACAACATCGTAATTATGAAGGCCGCTCTTAAATTTAAAAATTTGAAAAAAAGAAACAGAAAAAGGCACTTTGACTTTGAGAAACTAAAAGATAAAGATATCGACAAAAGATTTGAAAAAAAGTCAAATGAATTGCTGAAAGATATCGGGAAAATTTCTAATACTAAGGAGGTAGAAACAGAATGAAATAGCATTAAATTCAGCTTAGACATGACGGCCAGAGATACTCTGGGGTATACACAAAAAGAAAATAAGAAACCATGGATAACAAGGGATATCCCGAATTTAATAGAAGATAGACAAAAATACAAAAACAGGTCAGATGAAATAGGAAAACAGAGATACAAAGCCATAAAATGGGAAATTATTCGCAAATGCAGGCAAGTTAAATAACAATGGATTGATGAAAAGTGCAAAAAGGTACAAACTAAGATGGAAATAGGAAACACAGACAAAGCATGCAAACTAATTAGAATGAATTTTAGGGATATAAAACCATATAGCAAAAATATAAGTGATGCGGGAGTAAACGTCGTTATAGAAAATATAGAGAGTGTTTAGATTGCATGAATATATAGGTAATGTATATGTAGGAGAGGAACTAATAGCATTAGAATAGGATTCAGACATTGAAAATGATGACTTGGGATATCCTATACTTCGAAATGAGTTTGAATTAGCATTAAAGGATATGAAAAATGGGAAGGCGCCGGGTACAGATAAGGTGCAAGCAAAAACTCTAAAAGTCGCTGAACAAGCAGTAGCAGAACGTCTCTTCCAACTTGTAAGTTATGTGTATAAGACAGGCAAGATACCCAAAGATTTCAAACGTAACATCATAATAACTATAACAAAAAAAAAAAAGGCACGGATAGATGTAAAAATTATCGAACAATAAGTTTGACAGGACACTTTCTAAAAATATTAACTAGAATTGTACAAAGACGAATGAAAAAACGAGCTGAAGAAAGACTAGGAGAAGAGTATCTTGGGATGATATTTTTTATATAAACAATCTAAATGATAAAGTTAGATTTTTGGAAAGTAACATTATATCTCTATTTGATAAACATGCTCCTTATAAAACCATAAGATTAAGCAAAGCGCCAGCACCCTGGCTAACTGAAAAACTTAAGCTAATCTTAAAATAACGAGATCGTTCACTTGCTAAATACAAGTGTAGTAGAATATTTGAAAATTGGAATAATTATAAAGTGCCACAACTTTGCACCTCTCTTAGAAGAGAGGAAGCAACAAACTTGGCAAGTCTTCAAACTGACAAAAAACTATGACGTGGACTTAATAATCTAAACATTAAAGCATTTAGAACTAGTAGCGAATTACCTTCACATATTCATAATCCGGACGAAATAAATGACTACTTCATTAGCGTTTTTAAAAAGTCTACTAACTGTACCTCCCAAATTGAATTCTATTTAAACAATCGGTTTAATAAAAACCCATTTAATTTTACACAAGATGATTCTGATCTCATTTTACAAATTATAAATAACATCCAATCAAATGCTGCGGGACTTGGCAGAATTATACTTACATGATCAAATTGTATTTGCCAATGATTTTAAATCATCTAACCCATTTGGTTAATAGCTGTTAAGAAAGTGGGTATTTTCCCATAAAATAGAGGAAGTCATTAGTACGACCTATACCAAAAGCTACTCCTATTACTGTACAAGATTTGAGACCTATAAGTTTGTTATCTGTAATCTCCAAAATATTGGACAAAGTAATTTATATCCAGGTGTATGATTACACCATAAGCAATAATATTTTGCTAATTCAACAATCCGGGTTTAGAAAAGCACATAGTAGTCACAGCACTTCTGAACCTGCTTGATGGCATTATTAGAACATTAGATAAATGCCTTGCTGCAATATTAATCACCTTGGACTATTCCAAGGCATTTGACCTTATAGATCGAGACTTGCTAACAGCTAAATTGCAATTTTATGGTTTTGATATCATTTCACTATCATTTATCGCATTTATTGCAGAAATGTTATTTGCACATGAGAATGCTATATCACAACAAAAATATTCTTACTTTTAAATTAAGAAAACAATTATCAGAAACATTTGTTTTATCTCTATTAAATTACTGTCTCATTGTATATTTTCCCTGTCGTGATTAGCTAGCCAAAATCAGTTTACAACAAGTGCAGAACACATGGTGTAGATTTGTATTTCATCTGAGGAAATATGACCATATATCTCACTCTATGTTGCAATTACGGTGGTTAAAAATTCCTGATCTATTTCAGCTACATTTTCTGAGTTTTTACACCGTCTGATCAACTTGCAAAACCTTAAATATCTCCTTGATAAATTAGTTTTCAGACATAGTATTCATAGCTGCAATATTAGACATGTGCATTCACTAACTATGCCTCATCACATCACAATTTTATTTGAGCGAAGTTGTACATACAATGCAGTTAAACCAAATTTATGTAGTTTTTTTAAATATATTTCGAAAATATATAAAACACTACTTGTCAAATCGATATTAAATCAATATTAAATTAAACAATTGTATATTTTTTTTAACGTTTATATTTTTGTAAACTGGAGAGGTTAGGGGTTGAAGGTAGCTTAAAGGCAAATCTTCGTCTTGCCAGGACAAATATTGTGCCAAGTACTTATTTGTTTAATAAAGACAAAATAAATAAATAAATAAGATGACTTTGGGTTTAGGTGAAATAGAGAAACACCTGAGGCTATTTTAGCTCTGCGGATGATAATGGAGAAAACAATAAAAAAGAGGGAAAGCGTGTATGGGGTTTGTAGATCTGGAAAAAGCATTCGGCAATGTAAAATAGAAAAAAAGGTTCGAAATACTGAAAAAGATTGGAATGAGTTTTAGGGACAGACGGATAGTACATAGCTTATACAAATAGCAAGCAGTGGTAATAGAAGAAGAGCAGGAAAGTAGATAAGTAAATATTAGGAAAGGCGTGAGACAGGGACGTGCCTTATCCCCATTAATTTTTAACTAGTACATTGAAGAGGCAGAGAATACTGTCAAATGCAGGAAGACATTTGGAATTATTATGCAGGGACAATAGATTGATATACCTACATTTGCAAATGATGTAGCGATATTAGCATTTAGCAAAGAAGAGTTAGAAGCTGCTCTTAATGAAATGGAAACTTCTAACAGAGACATACGGTATAAAATTAACAAAAATAAAACTAAAGTTCTAGTATGCAAAAGAGGGTAAAATAAATCAAAAACAAGAATACAAATAGGTAACGAGAACTTACAAGAGTATAAGAATTTCTGCTACCTAGGAAGTCAAATAACGCAAAATGAGACAAGCACAAAAGATATAAAACAAAGATTAGCAAAAGGTCGTGCTACATTTAACAAGAAAAAGCAACTATTGTGTTCAAAGACAACAAACATAGAAACAAGGAAAAGATTGCATAAAACATGTGTAGAACACAGCACTGTATGGCTGTGAAGCCTGGACAGTAGGAAGAGCGTACAAGAAAAAGGTAGAAGCCTTTGAAATGTGGTGCTACAAATGTATGATGAAGATATCATGGACAGACAAAGTTAAGAACAAAGAGGTACTAGAAATGATAGAGGAAGAAAGAAATATGTGGAAAACAGTAAAAAATAGGAGAGATAGGATGATAGGCCACATACTAAGATATGAGGGAATAGTGCGGAATATATTAGAAGCAGAGATAGGAAAAAGAGAAGTAGATGTAGACCTAGCTTAGACTATTGCACACAGATAGTGAAAGATGTAGAACGTGGGAATTTCTGGGAAATGTGTAGGCGAGCGCAATAGAAATCAATGGAGATATGCATGTAACTAGTCCCATGACAAAAAAATGAATGACGAAAAAATAACTATACTTAAACATGATGAATATTATAAACAACTACAGGCATTGGTCTTGCAATATTCTCAACTAATGTTAATTGTACCAAAATATTTACTAGAAAACTATTAATTCGGCGAATGTCTAAGTGTTGGGGATCCTTGGCAGCCAGAGGCAGCTTAACCCCCTTCACATACCACCGAATCTTGGTGAAATAGGGCATATAATTAGAAAACAATAGAAGGGGAATCGAGCTGTATATAGGCTGTTGTGGGAATTTCAGGGAACTGTATAGGCTAGCTCAGAACATAAATAAATGGAGGTACGCGTCCAACCAGTTTTAAGGCGGAAAACCTAATGACGAAAAAATAAGTGCACTTAAATCTGATGACTTTTATAAACAACTACAGTTATTGGTTGTGAAATATTTTCAACTAATGTTGATTATGCAAATGGATATACTGGAAAAACTATTAATTCGACAAGTGTTCAAGTGCTGGGGGAACTTGGCAGCCCAAGGCTGCTTATCTCCCTTCACATACCACTGAATATCGAAGAAATAGCGTATATAACTGTAAAATAATAGAAGGTGACCAAACTGCATCAAACAAGAAAGAACAGCAACTGTACAAAGACAACAAAAATAGAAACAAGAAGAAAATTGTTCAAAGCATATGTATGGAGCAGAGCACAGTACGTCTATGAAATAGAGGCAGTAGGAAAAGCAGTCAGAAAGAGATAGAGCCTGCTTGAATGTTGTGCTTCAGATGTATGAGGATGGTAGCATGGACAGACAAAGTTAATAACAAATAGGTTATATAAATAGTAGCGGAATAAAGATATCTGTGGAAAACAAAAAAAAGAGATATAGAAAGACAGGATACGTTCTAGGGCATTTTTGGGGAATAGCACGGAATGTATTACAAGCAGAGATGGGAAAAAAGAGGTAGAGGTAGACCGAGATCAGACTTTCGCATGCAGATAATGATAGATGCAGACTGTGAAAATTTCAGGGAAATGTGAAGGTTAGTTCAGAATAGGAAACAAAGGATACATGTCTAACCAGTTCCAGGACTGAAGACCTAATGATGATGATGAACAGTGTGTTAGGTGCAGTTCCTGCATTTGAATATTTCCGTTCTTACCTAATGATGATGATGACAGTACATTGTACTTCAATCTATGAATTTATGTTAAGTTCTTAATTTGCAATAAAATGACATTTTTAGTGTTCCATACCCTTACCTTTAGTTTTTGTTAACGGTTTTGTATTTTATATGCACAAACTTTTATTACTAATAAGAAAGTGTTTTATATCGCTTATCTTTACATATTGGTTACAGTTACGCTAAATTTGTCTTCATAAATGAGGCGTCTACCTGCAAACGCGGCCACATCCAATTTTTATCAAAATTCAACTAAGAGTGGAAAAGGATATTACACCATACGGTCTTTTACCCTGTGCAATCAGTTTGTATAAAAACCGGCTAGATCCCATTTACATACGCATGTAAATCTATGAGTGTGAAGCAAAAACGACTACATCCATAGTCTAGTGTGTTGCAATAGCAGCTACATCCAAAATGCAATATGTGCATACGCACCGGTTTCTTCAGGCGTAAACAAATTTACTATATCCCATGATAAATTCAAAAACATGACTACCACGAAAATACAATGGTAGTTAGACGATAGACGGTTGTTTAAAGACAAAAATAGGAAATTTCGGTACAATAGTAAGATAGAGAATAATATTTAAAACAAAAACGTCATAGTCTCTCACCAACATGTTGAAGAAAAACAAAAGAATGCTTTAGCATTCCTATGAAATAGAAATGATTGATAACGGAAATATATGCATATGATTGAAGTATATGCGTAAGGAAACACATAGAATAGGATAGAATTCCATCATGTCGTGGTCGTGCTAGCATTACGTTTTTAGACACCGAATATCGTGATAACAAATAAAATAAAAATTTTTGTTGAAGTATCTGTTCCAAATAAAGCACGAAAAAAGTTTAGTAGTGTGAATGAATGAAAAAGAAATTTAGATAAGAGTCGCAGGTATTTATTTCATTTGAGTATAAAATGCATGAATAAAAGTGAAATTAGTGTTCGGAATATTTTGCACTTAGCATTGTTGTTGCAGGTATATGCCAACAACGGGGTCTAAGAGACCCAAATGTACTCATAAGTCAAAAAATAAGGCGTATAGGTGTTCTGAATTAACCGAAGCAGATGTAATTGAATTTCATAACAGTTTTTATACACACCCAAGTAAAATTGCCCAGGATGGATTTATTATGAAGTGTGTAACGCTGTCCCAGTAAAACGATGCAGGACCGTTAGTGATGTCCATGAGAATCCAACAGACGTAATAAAGTATTTTGTAAAAGTACATAAAAAACAGTTCCTGTGTGTCGAAGTGCTTTCTTGAGCATTTTAAATGTAAAAAAGCATTGCGTACAGAGTGTTGCCAAGAGGTTCCTTGCTAGTGGCATTCTTCCACAAGAAAATTGAAGAGGCGATCATCGTCTTGAATTATATTCAGATAAAAATACTGCAGCAATAAACTTTATTAAAACATTTCAGTGCATTGAGTCACATTACTGTCGATCAAAGTCGTCTGCTAGGGTCTATTTAAGTAGCGACTTGAAAATTGCGAAAATGCATCGCATGTACAACACTTGTGATAAATCATTGCAAGTTAAGTGCGCATATTTTCGAAAAATTTTTAATGTAAAATTTAATATAGGTTTTGGCACACCTCAAACTATGTGTGTTCTAAGTGCATGGAATTCTCAGAAAAACTGAAAACTGTACAAAATCTAACTATTAAAAATACATTACTATGTGAACAGAAGCTTCATCAAATGAAACATAAACCTTTTTATACCATTCTAAAGGAGAAGAAGCTAAATATTGTTACTAATATCGTTTGATTGTCAAAAAAGTTTTGTAATTCCAAAGGCTCTTGATCAAATAGTGTACTACAAGTGACAAACTTAATTGTACAACTTTACATTTGTAAAAGGCAGTTCCAAATACCCTTAAGTAAACAATGCATTTCCTATGGTTGGGCCGAACATGAATATTCCATGGCGTCTGATGAAATATCTTATTGCGTTTATGATTTTTTTACTAACAAAGTTAGATTTGTCCGAGGTCTCCACTCTGCGTTGTGTTGCAGACGGTTGTGGAGGGTCAAAACAAAACAGAATACAGAATAGTTTTAGGAATGTTAACGTATTGGTTCCACTCCAAAGCGCCTGCTACTTTAGACAAGATCGAAGTTGTTTTTCCTATGGTATGACAGACACTCTTTCCTACCACTAGATAGCGTGTTTGTACAAATTGAAAAAAAAATATGTAAAATTGAAATAATAGTGAAACCAGAAGACTATTTTAATATCATAAAATAGCATGCAATAGTGACAAATTTAGGCATAGACTGCCTTCATATGATTGGAAAACTGAGTTGGGAAAAGTCATCAAACCTCCATCTGGTATAAGTTCAGTTTACTTCGAAGATTCGGATTTGAATGCCCTTTGGCCAGGATGTTCCTTTAGTGTGTATAAGTCGATATCAAAAGGAAATAGAGGCAGTTCGATGTCGAAACCGCCATGGCGGGTGCCCAAACCCGCCAAAGATATATTTCTGTTTTTCATAAAAAATGATCAAATTTTCAACATTTTGGCGCCAAAGTGATGGTTATCGAAGATTTTGCGAGTCAGATGAGTTCCCGCCATGCATCACGCCCGACGGGTACCAAACCCCGTCAAAATTAAATTTTCTAAAAAAAATTAAAAATTAATTTTCTCCTTTCGGAAGCGTTGAAACATCCACTTTTCCAAAATAAGAATTGTGGCACTCTGAGATTTCCTCATATTATACTTAATTGGTGAGTTTTCATTTTCGAAGTTGTAAAAGCGTTTGTAGCTGTCAAACCAAACAGTAGTTTGTTATCTTCTCATAATTTACATTTTAGCTCTTCTTTCGAAGCGAACTTAGGGGTAAGCGGAAAGTTCAACATACGTACTACGTGTTAGCGAGATTCGTTTTTTATAAGAACCGCGAAGCGGCCAGGTTAGACGTAAACGATGTGAGATATAACTGATGTTCGAACCATAGACCTCGGTTAGTTGTCGTGTCGAATTTTCGTTGTTTAGAATTTTTCTTGAAGAACTCTCCAGTGTTGAATTTTCTTTTATTGAAGGGGATTTTGTACGACGACGTCATTGAGGTAAGAACGATTTTACTTTTTAATCGCGTTATTCTTAGCGAGTTACACTTATCATTTCGAATCATTTCATATCAACTTTGAACTCTTAAACTAGACGTTAAGAAAAATATTCTGATTGAATTCAATCCTTGGTCTGTTGCTTGTAATAATTTCACAGGCAAAATGTCAGTGGCACAACAATCAAGGAAGAATCGCCCAATAATTCTTCGTGACATTTTTCAGCTGGGGTGGCCTGAGCTAATTCAGTTACTGCAAGATTGGAAAGCTTTTGGTATAGAAGGTGAATATCTGTGTCCAGAAGAAAGATGCCGTGGAAAATTGCATCTTCGAGCAACTGATAGTGTGAGTTACATTGACAAGTATTTGTGGAGGTGCAATAATAAATACAAAGTTAACAAGAAGACAGTTACATGCAATAAAACAGTTTCGATCAGAACTGGCACATTTTTTGCCAAATCGCACTTGTCTATAATGCAAATCTTGGCATTTGTGCGCTTATGGATGAAGCATGTGGAGATTGGAACAATTCAAGAAGAGTGTGAGATTGGAAGTAAAGCCACGGCAACTGATTGGAATAGCTTTTGCAGGGAAGTAGTCATCTATTCCTGCTTTCATCAGAGTACGGCCATCGGTAAGAAACACGATCACTATTTCATTTTAAATTACACAACATTCTGCTTATTCAGTGGCGTAGCTTATGGACATATGTATTAGCATAATGATGAGTGTTCAATGAAACCTAATTCCAGGGGTCTTTTTGATTACAGGTGGTATTGGAAAAATCGTTGAAATTGACGAGAGCAAACTCGGAAAACGAAAATATTATCGTGGCCATATAGTAGATGGTCAGTGGGTGTTTGGTGGCGTCGACAGAGAGAGTGGAAACTTCTTTTTGGTACCAGTGGAGAAGAGAGACAGCAAGACGTTGATTCCTCTTATAGAAAAGTGGATATTGCCCGAATCCACCATTATCAGTGACCGTTGGAAGCCATATGACATCCTTAAGGATTTGGACTATGAACATCTGAGGGTCAACCACTCGTTGACCTTCAAGGATCCGGAAACGGGGGCTCATACCAACACCATCGAGGGTCTTTGGAGACATGCTAAGCATCGTGTTTCCGAGTACAGACGGGTAAAGTCATTTTTCCTAGGTTACTTGGCTCGTTTTATGTTCATATCGCGATGTAAGCGTCAAAATTTGAACCCAACTGTTGAGTTTATGAGAGCTGCTGGACGTTTATACAATCCAACTCACCCAAGGAAAGATGAAGACGATAGTGAATATGATGTAGATACAGAACTTGATAATGAGGATGATATATTTGTGTAAATACAAGCGTCCAACAATTTCGAAGTAATTTTCTAAGATTCTAATACCGTATTAATTTTGAATATAGAATGGATTTTCTTTAATTAAAAAATTAGTAGAAATTTTTCTACGCAGTGGTAATAATAATAGTTGTAACACCATAGTTTTGGTGACGTTACTTAAATGCATTTTGTGTTTGACTCATTGTTAACACGTAATAAAGTTAATGAAATAAAATAAAGTGACTTTGTAAAATAAAACAGAAATTAATAATCTGTACATGCTTATCTCTATATACTATACACTTAATGTTACAGTAAATTTGAAATTTTAGACATAAGTAGGCTTATTTATCAAATTTTATTTTTGAAATCTCAGAGTGCCACAATTCTTATTTTTGAAAAATGGATGTTTCAACGCTTCCGAAAGGAGAAAATTAATTTTTATTTTTTTTTGTAAAATTTAATTTTGATGGGGTTTGGTACCCGTCGGGCGGGATGCATGGCGGGAACTCATCTGACTCGCAAAATCTTCGATAACCATCACTTTGGCGCCAAAATGTTGAAAATTTGATCATTTTTTATGAAAAACATAAATATGTCTTTGGCGGGTTTGGGCACCCGCCATGGCAGTTTGGACATCGACCTGTCTCTAATTTCTTTTTATCGATGTTAACAAAGTTTTTTTAAAGATTTTTGGAAAAAAAATTTGAAAAAATCAGCTTCGGAGTAAACTGAACTTGTTCCCTCCACTAAACGATTAATTTTCATAAAGTCGAGAAAACGCGATGTTGTGATGCAAGGCGAAGAAACTTATCAGGCAGAGATAGGAAACCCAAAGAGTATAATCAAATGGGGAAAACAAATTGGAAATATACGCTTCAAGAATGTACCTAAAGGCAGGAAAATAAAGGACGAAAAATTACATGACGTAGACTCAATTCTAACTAAACACTATGAGCTGCAATGGAAAGAAATTGATTTCCTAAAGTACTACCAAGATATAATTATTCTTCTTAATCTTCTTTGGGAATTAAACCACTCATAGTTTTTAAAATTATCTTTATTTACGTTTCGATCCATGACCTAGGATCGTTATCAAAATAATAAAAACTTCAAGTTTGACATTTATGACATAAATTGAAGGTGACTTTGATTTATTGATGTTCGAAATATTTGGTTTGAGTACATAAGCAAAAATTTTTAAAGTTTAAAAGAATGATTGCCTTCAATTTGTGTTACAGCCTGAATTATTTTCTGAATATTCTGAAATTGCATCTTGCCATAGTGCTACAGAAATACCACAACCCAATATTTAATAGTTTATCATAATGATACGTCATAATAATTGCTTATTATTATCTTGTCGTTTAAAGGTTTTGTTATAATAAACCATGCAAAAGTTAGTTTTCAGTTTTAATTTTGTTGCAAAATCGACCACATCCACATCTTTGTTGCAAATGGGGCTGCATCCATTCTTTGAAGTGTTGTCAAAAATTAACCATTTGTTCAGGATTTCTAATTTCTCACCTACAGTGAAGTCACACATTATGTAATACTGCTATAATCGATAAACAAATGATTTTGTTTTCTGTTAAATGTTACACGTTTTTTTGAGTTTCTGTAAATTTGCATAAATTGGATGTGGCCACGTTTGCAGGTAGACACCTCAAATATTCTTTAAAATAATTTTTTTTGCAAAATTTCTGATTTAATAGTGTATAGGTCAAAGCTTTACACAATAAACCAGAACCATTTACACACACGTGTATTTGGATTGCAGCACTCTTATACTAATCCCCCATTGGGGTACTCGTGGAATTTTGAAATTAAAAACCAAGAAAACATTCTTGATCGATTGTAAGATAAACTAAAAACTTTACATGGTGAATTTGTATACGTTAGCCTCTACCCATTTGAATATATTAATGCCACTGAACATTATTACTTGTGTTTTCAATTAGTCTGGTTTCACATTACGCCATATTGACACCATTGCCCCCTTTTCTCTATAATAACAGTTCAAATTGACAAAAATTATATGTAAGCTTAGCGTTAATTTGTTATATAACTTTTCGTTATTCATATATCTAAGATTCAATATATTTAAAATCTTCAATTCACACCTAAAACATTTAACAGTTAACTTGACACTTATTTGAACAATTGCCAATATTTGTAAGGCATTTAAATATGAAATGCCAATTTATGCTTTAAATATTTTAAAAAGTACTACATAGGTCTTTATGGAATTTGTGTAAACTCTTGACTACCTTTCAAAACATATGAACAACATTAAAGATTCTGGTACATCACATTTGCCTGGAAACCCCTTACGAAAACCACAGATAAAAGCTTCAGTTACATAACATGTATATATTACGTACCAGACAAACTACATAAGTGTATGAATTTTTAATTTTTAGTTGCTGCTGTCTTTCAATACATTTCAAACACAAAATAGAATAAGATTTGCTGATCAGCTGACATACAAAGAAAAAGAAAGAACGTAACGTCTTGATTTATTAAGTAACGTTTAAAAAAGAAATATTTTCCTTATATAAATTCGTCGATGTTTT
Source organism: Platerodrilus igneus (assembly GCA_036346225.1). Taxonomy (NCBI): domain Eukaryota; kingdom Metazoa; phylum Arthropoda; class Insecta; order Coleoptera; family Lycidae; genus Platerodrilus; species Platerodrilus igneus. Next base: position 962,787 of record JARFIW010000624.1, on the reverse strand, counting down.
ATGTTACTAAGCAATTAACTGTTCCTCCTGTAAAATAACTAACATAAAGTTTATGTTACTTATACTACATGCAATGTTTATAAGGACGTTCATTTAAATAACACCTATAATTCATACTAACTGCACTTAATAAAATGAAAGATTGAAATTAAATATATAGTTATACATAAAATGAAATTATTGATTTCGGATGGTGTCCGTTGTTTTCTAAATGAGTGAAGTTTTCTACCAATACTAAAATTTCCAAATGATTTGTGAATAAATGTTGTATGTTATAGTAACAACGCTAACATTACAAATCTTGAGTGCATATTGATTGATTCGATGAGTGCAAACAGTTTAAAACAGACATAAAAAACCAAGTACCTTTTGTAGGTTTATTATTGGTAAATTTTGTCTGACCTAAATTTTTATTACCATAAATTTCAATTAATAGACAATTTTACTTGACAGTTTTAATTGAGAATTCATTTTGTCTAGGTAAATTGAGAGGGTCAAAGTTAGGCTAATTCAATTGCTCAATACATAACTCTGTTAATAATAAGCATCCAATTCGCAGAACTACACTGATATATTTAAATTTATAATTCAATTAGGCTTAACCTAAAAATTGGTATGGGAGGTCATTAATAGCAATACTGGATATCTTATCAATTCTAAATGTCAATCAAATCGAGTACTAACCTCTTAAAGTTATTATCGAAGTTCAATATTTGTTTACGAACAATAAACATTCTTATCTGGTATAGGAAACAACTTCAAGAAGAAAACTACTGATAGCCACAAGCAACTTGATTTGTTTAGTTTGGAGGAATGTCAAAGCATACGCGTGTTTGAATTTAAATATATTGAGACTCCAAAACTGGACCGATAATTTATACATCACGTGAGTATACAATGACAAATGTATTAAAGGTCAAACTTATACATTAAAATTAGTTTATTTAATTTTAGAATGATAATGATTACAGTATTCGTCTAATTATAATTTTCTCTGGATAAAGGTATAATAAATATGCCCATATTGGAAGCCATATTGAACCGCAGAATACAATTTTTAAATCATTTTTGGCTCCGGGAGATCCCTCTCTAGCTGCTAATCGAAACGCGTTCCGCAATATAGATCATGTTACTCAATTGTATAAAAATGATACATTATCTAATTTTGTTGAAATGTGTAATAAATATTAACAGAATGTGAAATGCTGGCACAGCAACATAAAGGGTGCTTGACATTATAGAATATAAGAACTATGCAATAGATATTGTATTGCGTGTTGCCTGGATGTTTTATGCTAAGCAATATGTATTTTGATTATGAATTGTATGTTGCCAACATAAAAATTAAAAGTGCTCTAACCAAACTTATTAAAAGATAATTTCAAATATTAGAGCAATGAAAACTGAATATGTACAAACAATTTCTAGCGTATCATTGATCACGTATACATGAACGATGACTACTGTAGTTATAACTACGGTAGTAATAACTACCGATTGTTCACGGGTCGTATACATATACGGTGTTTCTAAGTTCCCCACTTATAAACCAGAGTAGTAACTCCAGTCTGAAGATGTATCTACTTAAATCGCCAATACAACATTAAAAAATACCCTGAAATTTATAGCAAAATAGTCACTGTTTACTCTTTTAAACATTTGAAAGTTATGTTGAATTTCTTATGAGATGATTCCACCACGAGTAATTGTTTTGGTATTAGCCTTTTAGCATACTGCACTAAATTTAATAAATGCTAGCACAATACATTTCTGGAAAATAATTTTTTCGAGTCGGAAGCGTTTAAGCCAAAATATACTCGAATATTTGATTGCAACAACACCAAAGAATCAACTTTTAGACACGGGTACATTTTTTATTAACTTGAAGCAGTAAACTATTATCTTAAATTAATAATTAATATGAAGTTAGGCGTATATTATTTAAGGACATTTATTTCAAACATATTAAATTGGTCGACTGGGGTATTAGCGCCAAAGAACCGTATACATGGTATTTTAACACGGTAGTTATAAGTCTAATGCTGTTGAAGAAGAGTAGTAGGCTTATAAATCCGGTATACTAAATCCGGGTGTTATGAGATGTATACACGGAGCTTAACACCGTGATTTATTACCACCGTAGTTATAACTACGGTAGTTATTGTTCGTGTATACGTACTCAATTAAGCAAGAACTGTTACGTGCCAAAAATTTTGGCACTAGACATTTCTAAATAAGTGTTAAAATAAATATGTGCGGGAATTTCGCGCCATAAATTTAAAAGAGCTGTTGCGCGTATTTCCGTCACTTCAGAAGTGCGTTGCGCGATACTTCGCGCCGACGCGTGTGGCGGCAAGGAGGAGTGGGAAATTTCCGGAACACGCTTAGGAACTTGCCTTTGAAACGTGGATAAGAGTGGTTGGTCAGGTATCTTATCGTGTCTTTTTGTTATGTAGATTTCCTTTGCCTTTTTTGATTATCGTTCCTCAACCCGTTCCTTATCGTTACCTCTACATAGGAAGAAGACCAACGAATCTGGATACAACCTGCCTCAAGATCCACGACCCGAGAATCATCATGAAATAATCCTGAAGGAAGCCACGGCGGCCATTATAGAGTATTTCTGAAGGAAGCTCTACTTGTTCACGTAAGTGCCCCTTTTTGGGGTTTGCTTTAAAACTTATTTCCTTTATAATTTGCATATTGTGTGACGCCATCGAAATTTGAGCGTCGATTTTCACATTAGGTAATATCGTTACCAACTGTCTTTTGTGTCGCATGTGCCGCGTTAACGGGGTTATAATAGAACATTGATATTGATCGGAAAAAGAAAAGTTTGCAAGTGGCAGTCACGGCTTTGGTTTTACAGATAACTTGCATTTACCAGAGGACTTTAATGCTAACCGCAATTTTTTTCGTATAGATCAAGAAACACTGGATTCACTTATAAATAAAATTAGCATTGCATTGAAACATTCGTTTGATGGAATTCTTGTTTTGTTGACAGTTCTAAAATATACTTTTTGCTGCAAGAAAAATAGTCGTACTTCTCTCTCGTGTAGTGGAATTTTAATTGCACCAACTGATCCAAAATTTTCTAAAGACCGCTTGACAATATGTTATGTAAGACGCAATGTTTCACACGCGTTTGTGCTGTTATAAAATTTTGAGTTGGCTGGTGCAATTAAAATTTCACTGCACAAGATAGACCTAGGGCTAGTTTTCTTGCAGCTATAAATAAATATCGAAACAGTCAACACTACAAAAAATACCTATAAACTAAGGTTTTAATGTGATACCTAATTTTATTTATAAGTGCTTTAAATACTTCTTGATCCATACGAAGAAAATTGCAATAAGCCATTAATGGCATTAATGTCCTCTTGTAAATGCAAGTTACCTTGAATGTTTAACCATGGCCATGATATCCACTTTTTCTTTTTTTTCTATTATTATTGATACAGTAAAAATTGTTTGTACATGTTTGGTTTTTGTTCCTCTAGCATTTGAAATAATCATTTAATTAGTGGGGTTACACCACTTTTTATTTTTATATTGGCAAATTACAATCCACATTTAGAATATTGCATAGCATGTATGTAGAACATTCAGGCAGGATGCAATGTAATGTCTATTACATAGGTCTTGCATTGCATAATATCAAACGGCTTTAACAGCGCAAGCGTGCGTGAAATATTGTGTCTTGCATAGCATACCCCACTTGTTAAATAATAATTTCAAACGCTAGAGCAATAAAAACCCGAACCTGTACAAGCAATTTCTTCTGTATCAATTTATTATAACAGGAGCATTGATATTGATTGGAGTAAAGAAAAGTGCACAAGTTACAGTAACGGCCATGATTGAATGGACGAGGTAACTTACGTTATCAAGAGGACTTTAATGACAAAGCAACCTACCGAAATTCTCTTCCAATAGCTCAAGAATCATTTAAAGCACTTTTAAATAAAATGAAGCATCACGCATTGAAACCTTGGTTTACCAGTATTTTTTGTTATGTTGACAGTTCTTAAATTTATTTATTGCTGCAAGAAAAATAGCCCAGTTCTATTACGTGTAATAATGCAAGTTTCATTGCACCAGCTGATCCAAAATGTTAAAAGCCACTTGACATGTTGGTATAAAAGAGCTGTGAAATAGATATTGCATTGCGTTTTGCCTTGGCGTTTTACATACATGCTACATAATATTTTGATTGTGGTATGTTGCCAGCATAAAAATGAAAAGTGCTCTAACCCCACTTATTAAATAATACTTTCAAATGTTAGAGAAATGAAATCGGAATCTGACGAGTCTCCTAACAGTATAGACTTGGCACTTGACCTTGAATGTGTGTCATATGAACACGATCGTCTCGCGGTAGAAATAACGCGGCTGTAATGACAGTTGTAAACCGATTGAGGTTACGTAATTTTTTTTTGTTTAAATAAATTGGATGAGGTCTGTGTTAATGTTAAATTGATTGTTTATCTCCTTATTTATGTAGGAGAAGTAAAAAATGAATATTTGCCTAGATTGTGGTTCTGAATTTACGTAAAATAAAACTTTGTATGGCCACTTAAGAAAATTTCATGATTCGAATATGAGACCAGTTTCTATAAGCAACCAACTTTGGATAAAATAGAAGTTAAATTTAGTGCAATGAAGGAAATTAACTTTACGCGAATGTTATCTATATATGTTAGCTCTTGTATGTAAACAACTTGGTATTTTGTACTAACTTGTTGCTATTCTAGGTATCTTTCGTACTTGTGTCAATATGCAGTTTAAAGGTACTTTGCTGGGATTTCTTTAATTTGATTTGTAAATTATTAATTACTTGAGTGAAATGTGTTTAATAATAGTAATAGAGGCTTGAAGTTTCAATAATTGTATTTTTATTTTTTAAAAAGTAAACACGTTATGTACCCATATACATTCTCAATAAATACTTAAATTAATTAAAAAAGAAACTAATTTTATTTTGTCGAAAATTTTGTTTGCACTGTCAGTTGACTAAAATATGTAAATAAACAAGGTAGAAAATTAAGATTATTTTGGTACTCCGGCTAAAAGTAAAATTAAAATACTGCACTGTTAATATAACAACACTCAATCCGACAGATTTGACAAAATTACAATAACTTACCAGCGCTTGTAACACTGATAAAACAAAGTGAGAACTGAGGATTAAATTAGATTAGGCGCGTACTTGTAGGTCTCCCATCAAGATCGTTGGGATTGTAATAATTTCCAGTAATTTGTACATGTATTTCTGCAAGTGGTTTCCCCATCGGATTTTATTCCCAAACAAGAGAAAGCAGAACAAAATCTAACCTTATAAGCTTTAGTGTTAATTAAACTTACTTTCTATTGAAATAATACACTGTCTTATCTTAACATAAAATCAGGTGATGTATGATCAGATCTTGTATGAACATTAACATTAAGGTTTGAGTTATTAACCAAACCATCCCTAATAAAAATTTCTTCTGTTAGGGTAGGCTTTTTAAGATCATTATTCCTTGTTGATTTTTTCTTTGTTGAAAAAAGCCGCACCTGATGTTCAACTTTTTTATTAATATTAATCTCCTCTGTAGTTTTTAGATCAATAGATTTTGCTTTGTTTAATGTGTCAATGATTTTATCAAATTGCCTTATTATAGCCAGATGTACGTCATCAGTTAACGAAGCATTCTCACATAGGCCTATTATTAGCTCGGCTCTTTTTTTAATAATATCATTTTTTGAAGATTTTGCTTCATGTAAAATATTACTGCTGAAAAGTTCATTAACGTTACTAATATGCAAAGGTGTCAAGATTCGATTTGTAAAACTGTATCGCACAAGCAGGTATGTGTTTTCAAATGTTAAGCTTTATCATGTTGTCAATAGAGGTGCATTGAAATGTATGAACACATATGCTGCACTCTGTACAACTTAGGCATGAACCTTCACAGCCCTCATCTACTCTGGTAACTTGATACTGTTGAAAAGCACAAGTGGACGACGTAACTAAAATTCCTTATCATTTTCAAGACGTCTAATAAAATCTGATGTAATTGTTAGACTTGCTTTATGACTTTGTTTAATTCTATTAATTTTGTCATTGGAAGTATTCTTTGCAAGTTTAATTATACGTTTAAACAAGCTATCTCGAGCAATTTTCATTACTGCATTAATGCTTTTGTCCAAACGTTTTACTTTCCGACCTTCCAAATACACATACTTCAAAACTTTGTGCATCGACTCAAGATACATGTTAGTGTTTATTCCTAAACCCAATCGATAGCAATATGCCCAAGATGTTGGACGATTTGCATAATTATTATGAAAATATTCAGCAAATGATTGTGTATCAACATCGTCATAAAGATCTTCTACTACCTGATTTAAAATGTCATTAAATTCATCAATAGATACACACTGTAATAAAACACGAAGGGATTTATATACTACTGCTTTCTTTTCAATCCCTCCATTGATTTTTGACAAATTCTTGCGCCAATTACGATCCACATGCCAGGTACATAGCAACTGGTGAGGTACCTTGGCCATAACATAAGACCATGCATTATAAAATGCTGGAGCATCATGAGACATAAAAACAGTAGTTGATATAATACCCACTCTTGATTTAATTTTTCCAAAAAACAACTTGAAAATCATTTCGTCAGCACGATTTGAAAAACAAAATGCCACTGGGCACCCTGAACCAAATTCATCCACTGTCATTAGTGTGTAGAGCTGAAAATCGTAACTATTTGTACCGTGTGTACCATCAACGCACACCTTGTCGTTCCCAAGTTTAAGCAACTGTTCACGTCGAAAAGAAGTGATTATGACTAATGCAAAATCTTGAACATCTAAAATTATTTTTGAGTCATTTGGGTTTCCTTCTACACCTTAGCTTTTATAATATAACACTGGGCATTCGCTTCCTAAGTTCATCATCTCCTCTACCTAGAACCGTACGCTAATTGCATCATTTAGGTGACATTTCACACCATACTCAATATTGAAGTCCCTAACAATATTGTGCATATCTTTTGTTTCTAACAACAAAATTCTTTGTGAATTTTCTTGTTTTAAAGCAGAATCACGAACATCATCCAGTATATGTTGAAATGTAATACCTTCCTTTAATTTTCCTGAAACACATCAATTGTAAAATTTCAAACTAGAACTTTATGTTCGAAAATATCTGCAATTTCTGCTTTACTCTCTTTACTTTAAAAAACTCGACCAATATCGTTGGTATGTCCAACATGAGTTGTCCAGAAGTCTACTGCAACAGACCCATCGTTCATTATCGTCGCTTCCATTCTTGAGGGACAAACACTTCCAATTTGATTAGTACCTGTGCTTTTTAAGCTTCTAAAACCCTTGCCTTTTGGAATGTAGTTGTACGATCGATGGCAATTATAGTACTCCTTTTTGGTGCCATCAGACAATAATTTAGCTGAAGTGTGAAGTATATACATTGCCAAAGATTGTTCCTGTTCTTGGTTTTTTCAGTTTTTGAACTCTGTTGAACAGAATAAAATTAGTGTATAATTAACACTTTGCATAATAATATCCAAACCTAATTGTGAATTAAAATGTAGTTGATCAAGTTTAGTTTCAATTTGATGTTCATTTGCCAAATGTTGTCGAAGTTTTTTATATCCCTTTAGATGTGTTGTACAATTTTCATAAAAGCACTTGATTCTTGACGAGTTGAAAATTATTGGAATACTTTTATGAACAGTTCTGCAATGACGACGTAAAGTTGCTTTACTGGTCAAGGATTTGCCACATGTATCACACAAAAATTTACTTGTTAAAGTAACTGGTTTCCTATATTCAAAATTATGAATCTTAAATGGGCATACAAATTCTTCTTTTGTGTAAACTCAAAACCACAATCTTCGCAAGTATTCATTTTTACTCCTCGTTTACAAATAACACGATAAACAAAATTAATAGGTAATTTCCATGGATCTCATTCACTATATGTAAACAAAAAAGTTACGTAACCTCAATGTGTTTAAAACTGTCATTACAGCCGCGTTATTTCTACCGCGAGACGCTCGTATATGAACAACGCATTTTCCTAGCGCGGTTAAAAGCAGGTTTGAAAGTAACTCCCTGAAACTGATATTGGTAAACATAACATTGACAGTTTTGTGTGATCGTGTTCACTTCGACTCTTATGCATTCTAATTTCGTGTTTACGCAAAGTGAACTTGGACAAAAACAGCTTGTTACAGCGAGTGCACTTAAATTTGGGATTCGCTTTTGAAACAACTAGGTTTTTATTATAAACTTTTCTCGCATATACATATAAACTTTTTTTTGCGTAAATTCACTTGCACATTCCTCACATTTCTCCTTCATTTAAAAAAAAATACAAAGTCAATAGAAATAAATTATTATAACATTTCATGTTTTCCAACAACACGACAAAACGATAAAATGCTGGTTAAATTCCTTATTCTAGAATTTTACTTGTCAAGTTGTCATCACATCAAGGTCAGATGCCAAGTCCATACTGTGGAGAGACTCTCGTCCGAACTGTACATGCAATTTTTACCGTATCAATAATTATAACAGGGACATGATATTGATTGGAAAAAAGAAAAGTTTGTAAGTGGCGATCACGGCCATGATTAAATAGATAAAGTAACTTGTATTTACAAGAGGACTTAATGCCACTAATTACAAAGAAATCTAATGCAATTTTCTTCGTATTGAACAAGAAGCCCTTAAAAGCGCATATAAATAAAATTAGGTATCGCATTAAAACCTTGGTTTATAGGCATTTTTGTTTTGTTGACAATTCTATAAGGAAAATAGACCCACTTCTATCTCGTGTATGCAAGTTTAATCGCACCAACTACTCCAAAGTTGTATAACTACGCACGCGCGCGTGAAATATTGCGTTCCGCATAAAATAATGTGAGCGATTTTTAAGGTGGCTTACTGCTATGGGAATTTGGATATTTGGGGAATTGAATATTTTGACCTTTAGTCGTCTCGAGTATTTTCTGCGTCGGGTATTTGGAAAAAATAGTTTTACAGTTGGCATTTGTTATTGTTTTGTTCGATGTTATGTTTATACGTTGTTTGAAAAATTATTGATTTTTTATTTTGCTTTTGAATTTAAAGAAATAACAGAGTTGCTGTTGTTCATTTCCAACACATTTAATATACAAAATATATAAATGTAAGCTGTAGGAAAATTCAAAATTGTGACCTAACAAAATAAACCAACAAACAAGTGCTTTGCTGTACAAACACGCATGCTCCGATCTAAAAATATCCAAAAAAGTTGAACTCGAACTAACTATTGGGAGATCAGGAATTCTGTGTTTCTGACGTTTTTTGGTAATGTCGTATGATCATTTTAACCAATAGAATCATTCCGCAAATATCCGAATCGCCAAATCTCCATAACACTAAACCCAGCTTAAGAAGTATGAGCTAAACATTTAGTAACAGCATATTTACAAGTTAAGTGTTACGAAATTTGTTCTATTATTTTTATGTGCCGTAAGGTCAAAAAAAAATAAACTCAATTTAAAAGGGTTACAACAAAACCAATCAATCAAAATTCCTTTGTCATTACATATCAAAATATATGTGACACAGATATTGGTATAAAGAACATTAATGTTTTTTAATATTCTTCACATGAATATCTTACGAGCAGTTCCTGCACGCTAATATTTTCTTTCTTATGTAATTAAATTTCATATCCCCTACTGTATTCACGATCATTTGCCAATTTATTAAGCGTTTCCGACTTTCCTCTAAATTGAAATGATTACCTATTTATCACCCTGTAGAATTTTATTAGTATATTTAGTATAATTTAAAGTATCTCAATTTATCTTTATTTTTCATATAACATTTAAAATATATTAGGTTATCAGCAACGTTTGCTTTCTGAAATGATATGCTCGAATTATTTAAAAGTATTACCCCAAGATCTATATATAAAATGACTTTTATACATGTGCGATTAACGAATTCGATTCAATTGGAATTTCCCAGTTTCTTTATCTGCATATGAATGTTTATTGAAAAATACTAAAGATGGATATTGCGACCTTTGCGAAAGTAGTACGTATTTGGTTTGGAAAATAGACCAGAGATATTATTTGCCCCTCTTTTATAGGATTTTTAATGTTATTCTGTTCTACAAAAGTGGTATCTGGAATATGATCCAAAACTTTAGATCTCTTGTTCTCCATACTATAAAATCCATTTCTCGTGTAGAGCAATTTTTTCTTACTATATTATTATTTTTAAACAATAGTGGCTTAAAATTACTGCTTAAAAATAAACATCCTCAATTAGCTTCTGGATATACGGTTCACAAAATCTATACTTTCAACATTTAGCATATTTTCGAGGTCTATTATAGTCCTCTTGACAGCTGATTAATGAGTTATGTGTTATCAATTATATATCAATCTTTTTTTAGAATTTTGATTGGGTATGAAACCAAGATTATTTATTATTGTTTGTTTCTTAAACTTTCGTGTAAATTGGATGCAACGCCAATTTCTTTACCCTCGAAAAACGTGTGTTTATTAGGCTATGTTAAAAAATCAAGCTTGTATTAACATGTTCAAAAAAACTAAAGCTTAGTTCCTTTTGAAATGAACACTACTGTTAGTGCGCTTCAAATAGAGATTTTATTACAAAGAGTAATTTCATATAGTACGAAACCACAAATTATTTACTTAACAAATAATTCGTCATCATTAGGTCTTCAGTTCTGAAACTGGTTAAACACGTACCCTCATTGTGCCCTATTCTGAAGTAACCTATACATTTCCCTGAAATTTGCAGTCTGCATCTACCTCCTTTTTCCTATCTCTGCTTATAATATATCCCATACTATTCCCCAGAAATGCCTTTGAACGCATTCTGCCCGTCTATTTCTCCTATTTTTTCCACAGATATCTTTATTCCCCTACTATTTCTATAATCTATTTTTATTAACTTTGTCCATGCTATCATCCTCATACATCTGAAGTACAACATTTCAAAAATCTGCTACCATTTTTCTGTCTGCATTTCCTACTGCCCGTATTTCATAGGCATACTATGCTGTGCTCCACACATGTGCTTTCAACAATTTTCGTCTTGTTTCTATGTTTGTTTTTTTTTATCATAGGCGCTGTTCTTTCTTGTTAGGTGCAGTTTGATCCTCTTCTATTGTTTTACAATTATATACCCTATTTCTCCGATGTTCAATGGTTGGGGTGGTGGGGGGACTACTACGCCCAAGGTCCCGGGTTCGAATCCCGACACGGTTCGCTTGAAAAATGTTAGGCGAGCATTTTTCACAAAAATACACCCTCGTTCAGATGAGAGGTAAAATGTTGTGTGTTGTCATGCACGTTAAAGATCCCTACCTTTCTTGGAACAGCAAGGGTTCGGCAAAATTCCAAAGTTTGCAGGTAAAAAACTCGCTTCCTGGCCAATGTAGTACCTTCGTGTGGAGCATTGGAAAAAAAATCACATGTAGGGGGGGGGGGGTAACTAGCCTGTGGCCGCCAAGTTCTCCCAGCACTTCAACTATTGCCGATTTAATATTTTTTCCAAGACATCTCTTTGCACAGTCTACATTAGTTGCAGATATTTCACAACCAACACCTGTAGTTGTTTATAATAATCATCAGATTTATCAGTGCTTAATTTTTGTCATTAGGTTTTCCATCTCAAAACTGGTTGGACACGTACCTCCACTTATTTATATTCTGAGCTAGCTTACACAGTTCCCTGAAATTCCCACACAGACTATATACAGATCGGTTCCCCTTCTATTGTTTTCTAATTATATGCCCTAATTCACTGAGATTCAGTGGTATGTGCAGGGAATTAAGCAGCCTGTGGCTGCCAAGATCCCCCAATACTTAGGCATTTGCCGAATTAATAGTTTTCCAGTAAATCCTTTCACACAATTAATATTATTCGAGAATATTGCACAATCAATACCTGTAGTTTTTTAACAAGTGATTATGATTAATAAATATAAGTGGAAATATTCCACAGCATGCTTGATATTTGTATTATTTGGTTTGTAATGAAGATGTTATATCCCCTTCAGTATAAAATTTAAAATAATTTTAGTTCAATGTTTTAGGGCACCTATTCTCGAGCTTATACAAAAATTTAGTATACGAGTTTAGGTCGTGCCAGTGTCGTATAGAACATATCGCATACGAAGTACAAGTCATATTCTCGAGCGCTATAAGATTGATATTTTTGAGATTTATACATTGTTACAATTTTTTGTGTAACAAAATTTCTGTACAGTGTAACAGAGATGTATTAAGGCAGGAAGAGAAATAAAAAAATTCACTAAAAGTTATTTATTTGCAAATCTATATAAGTTGTTACGTTTTTTTCGAGGCAGCCACGTTGGGCGCCAAAAATTTATGTTACGTAATTCGTGGCAGTCCCTGTTCGGGCGCCAAAGTTATGCTACGTTGGCTCGTAGCCGTGCGTAACAAAAAAAAAATCAAAGAAATGACCGGGCTCAATCGGAGAGTAGGGGGGGTCGTAGAAAGCAGACCAACATACAATGTACGTGGCTGTAAGGAGTTAGTGATAAAACCTGCAAGAAAAAAAAAAGTTAAGCAAACCTGAAATAAAGAAAAGAATAAGCATAGCAGCAATGATAAGTCTAAATTATTCAGTACTTTGTAGAAGGTAAGAAAAAAAAACTGTTTGGATAATCTATATAATATAATCACGATAAAAGCATTATAAAAATTTTTATTACAAAGTGAGGTAATATTGGGGAGTAGCAGAAACGTTTCCTCACACACCAATTAAACATAAATCAGAAAAAATGTTAACAAAAGATAAATAGGTAAGACACAATAGATATGAGTAATTCAGTAGGATTGATTTCTTTTTTTTCTTTCTTTTTTTCTTAATAGCAGGCAAGTCTATTGTAAAAGGTATCAGAACAACAAAGATATGGTAAAGCAACGGATAGATATTTAAAGTAATAACAAGTAGGAAATAGTTCAACTTACAAAAGTCCTTCAGCAACGCTTCCTTGCAACGGAAGTGTGAGATTCACGATGTCCTGCACTAACGAAGCACTTCACCCTTGACTGTGAGGGTGTTGATGGAATTTCTTACACTTTACACTAATCACACCTATGTATTTCACTGGCGTTAGCAGCAGACATTATCATGCTGATGGAACTATGTAGCATTGATAAATTCTTGTTAACTCTATTTCCTGAGACAATAATTTCGAAATCTTTTGTAACACAAATCGAAAAAGAATGATAATAACAATTTAGAATCACGCTTTCAAGGCACGATGTAATGCATTAAACTAGCAGTAACGCGAGGTGTTTTATTTGCTACCTACGGTAACAAAGAAAAATCTAATGCTTTTGAATAACGAAAATTTGCGCAAACAACGATCTATTATAGATTCGTTGGGGTTAGAAAATTCAGAAACTACAGTATCAACTGTCTTTACAAGTGAATGAGATACCTGTTTATAAGAAGCAACCTTTTTCTACTAGTCCTGCTACAACTGTATCATCATTTGTTTTTGAAGCACTCAAGCTTAAAACTGTATTTGGATAATCCAAAGTATGCACTACTCTGATAACAAAAGGACCACTAGACTAGATCGCACACACACACCAATCCCAAAGAAAGAATCGGTCAGTTTAGCAAGTTCTACGACTCCCACTTCACAAGACAAACAACCAAAACAACAAATCAGTAAAGCACGCGTATCACTAAAGTAAGTCAATGTTCCGTAAAACGCACGACAAGTTCTATCACTTTTATTTACAACAGAAAAGCAACAAAAACAATTAGTAGAGTAACGCGCATCGCTAAAACACGTCCGTCAATCAAACACGTTACATCTAAAAGCATACTTCCTTCAAAAGTAATCAGAACTACACTTTATACAGTTAAAATACAACTTTTATTTCACAAGAAAACCACTAAAATCGTGCCGCGCTTGTTCAGGAACAATACGAGAATTGTTACAGCATTAATTCTCACTATTTTCAAAGTTTTCGAATTGTTAATAAATCTTTGTTCCCATATGGAAAACAACAAATGATTTGTTATTTCCTAGTTTAATTAAATTGCAAGGCTAAGTTCCACATTTTGTACCAATGATATTATTGAAAATAATTCAGGTGTTTGGAAACCTTATCTAGAATGTTTTAAATAGCATGCTTATCATTAAAAGTCCGTGTAAATAACTTATTGTTCACATATATCTCAAGGGTTTCAACTTGTTTAACAAACTCGGCATGTGCTCGCCAAGCATTTGTTCTAATTAGCTTAAAATTCTAAGAAGATAGAAAGTCCCCCAGATCGAATTGACTTCATAAGCTATTTTCCTAATCCACTCACTTCCACGTTAGTCTTGGAGCAAAGCGGGACGTGAGTGGTTGATGGTAAAAATTAGTAGTGAAAAATCAAGTGCCTTAATTTTTTATTCGTTTCAGCGGGTCTATTTTGAGCATTCGGAAGTTAGAAACGTGTTCGTAGATATGCGATTACACTTATTTTTAATTTTTGACACTTCGTACACTTACGTGTACGTATAGTTGCACTTTAATTTGAACACTTCTTGCAAGCGGTTAGATTATTGTAAATTGTTAGGTTATGTTGTAGTTAGTGGGGTGCGATTTTAGTGCTGTCAACTGTCTTGTATAATAAGTTGATGATTATGGTTTTTAACTTCTATTTTGCATTAATTATTGATGATGAATGAATCTTAATACATTAGCTATCCGTAACTCGAAAATGATGAAATACTTAACTGCCTAATAATGTAAGATATGCCGATGGTAGTGTCGATGCATTAATTTTATTAAATGAATTTCAGTTTATTAAAATTTTCTAGCTATCTAAACAACTTCTCCTATACATAATAAATTGTGTTGAACCATACATGAGGTCTCAAAAACATGAAACAGATTTAAGTATTAACACTAGGGTAATTCGCTCACTATATTTAACTCTATTATTCATGTTTATTTTTAGGTTTTAACAGCACTAACATTTAATGGCAGTGGTAGCTATCAATCCGATGTAGCTGCTAATAAATTTCGTGATGTCACAATCATCTGTGTGTGTATCAGTTAATGAAGTTACCGACATCTTAAACTCAATAAGATTAGAGCAGAGTAAACATTTATATATTTAGGAACCAATATTTGTTGAGCATTAATTGTTTTAGGTTCTATATCAAAGACCAATTTCCAGGGGTTGTCGGGTGCATAAATTGCACAATGCTGCCATAAAACCTGCAAATGTTAATGATCCTGAATTTCCAGAATACATTTGTGTATTGAAAAAATTACCATTCCATCAATGTTCAACTAATAATAATAAATATAATTCTTATATGCATGTAGTAGCACTGTATATTTCAAATGTGTGATGCCGATGTGAACATCTAAATGTTAATACCAGATTTCCTGGTAGCATCGACGCTTTTATATGAAATAAATTAAATATGCAGCAGGACTTTAAAATGTACATGCTGGCTGGTCATTACAGCTATTTTCTTTTAGGTAATAATAAAAAAAATTGCATAATCTGGCATGTAATAACATTTATATTTTATAGATGATTCAAGTTATTGGCTACATCCTTTGTTACTAACACAGTTTTTGGAAGCTGTTGCAAATTCGCCAGAAGGTGTATATAATGAATTGCACAAAAAACCATGTTAAAATCGAGTGTTGTAATGGGGTGTTGAAATATAGGTTTCACTGCCTGTTAAAACATAGAACGCTTCATTATAAACCTACCACAGCATGTAAAATTATAAATGCTTGTGTCACGCTACAAATATATGCCATGAGTATTATGTTCCTAATATAGATGATGATGGTTCTAATTTTGATTTTAGAATGGAAGAAGATGATATTAGCAATGTTCAAAATGTAAATGCAACACGAACTATAAATCCTGAGTACATGAGGGTAAAGTGCTAAGAAATAAAATTGCTTGTGTGTTACATCGACGAAAATAATATATTGCATACGCTCAATAATCCTTGTGAACTTTATAATTGGTTAGAACAACTTTACACGTAGTAACCTAATTACTTTATGATGGAAAGTTTCCAATTTTGGATAAAAAAAAGTAGCCGGGGGCTTAAGCCTTATGGTAACATAATCGCACACTTCTTTAATAACCATCATCTAAACCGTATAAATAGAAACATGTTAAAAAGGTTTCCAATCCTAAAGTTACTGAATTTATATGAAATTTAACTATATAAAGATTAATCAGTTGAGATTTCATGTTAAGTTTATTGGCTACCTCAAAGTCGCTCCCAGGGCACAACACAAATTGAAGATACTCGTTCTTCTAAACTTTAAAATTTTCACCTAATGTATTCTAGCCAAATACATCAAACATTAATAAATCAAAATCACCGATTTGTGTAATAAATGTCAAACTTGCAATTTTTATTATTTTGACAACGATCCTAGGTCATGGATCGAAACGTAAATAAAGACTATTTTAACAACTATGAGTGGTTTAATTCCCAAAGGAGATTAAGAAAAATAAAAAAAATTTAATTTGTAATTTGCTTCATTTTTGAGGGATGAAATTTTCATTATAAGTCTTTGTAAACCAGTGGCTGTTATACAGGTATGAGAAGGAGCTGCTGTCTGTTTCAAAAGTTGATATGCAAATGTGACGGGCAACAAAAAGAATTATAAAATTTAAACAAAAAAATTAAATAAAAACAATGTAATTTTAATATACTATAATTTCTACATATAATTTTTTGTCATTTTTTAACCTTATACAGCAAATATTCAACAAGCCGTCTTTTAGCATCATTATCCAATTTTTCACCATCAGCATATTCATCAAGAAGAAAATTTTTCAGTACACCCATTTCAGGGATAAATTTCTTGCAGACCATTTGTTTTAAAGGAATATCATAATATATGTAAACCTAAAAATAAAAATTATCCTGTCAGTAAACATGAATGCCGACATGTATACCTTATTGTGAAAGGTTACATAAACAAAACAGACCACTGGGGTGGTATCCATATCTATGGTATAGTGTCCTGCTGTAAATGCTTGTACAGATTCATCCAACTGAAAACGTACACTATTTTTATTCTGATCTAGAATGTACGTTTGACCATCCCAGGAACATGCCACAATGTCATCGCTGCCATCATTAGTTACATCTAATTTTGTAAGTGCAAAAATTTGACGGTCAAATGCAATAGCCCTAAAATGTAAACATTATTCTAGTTCAAATTCAGTGCAAAACTATTTACCATAAAATAGATTCATCTTTCACCAACATTATAGTACCGTCAAGCGTAGCTATAGCATATGGCAAAGTACTGCCATCGTCAGTACATGTTCTTAAATCACCAACAATTTCTGACGTAACATTTGGATTTCTCATTCTTGAAATCCCCAAGAACTGGTAATCTATTTTTGAACCCAATAAACTAAAATGCACTTTCTATAATAACACTTTAATAGTTTATTGATGGTCAACCTTCCTGAATCAGAACTATTGTCAGCTTCTAGAGATTGTAGAATCATTTCCTGTGGTTGGCACATTATTCGCATGAATGTTCCTCCAGGTTGTGCTATTAGTAAAGAAGGGGAACCATCACTGCAAGTATGCATTGATACAGAACCTACTTGATTTGCACATTCCCATTTACTCAATCCAACCAATTCCCCTAAAAAATATGTTAAGTGTTTGATTTTACACACGACTAAACATATATTCAAAATTTCATACTATGAAAAAGTAGACATGGATGGATGCCTACGACTAATTTCAAAAAACGTTTGCTGCAAAAGCTATTGTGATTGGCATTTAATTACAATTTAATACACTGCGTGTAAGAACATCTACTGTAAAATAAATCTGATAAAAGTAATCTAATCATACTGAAAGTGTTATCAAAATCAACTAGCACACAAAGGAGCTGGCAATGCTGCACACCTTATTAAATATGTACATGTATAGCGTGTTACATGTCAAGTGAATTGACTTGTAACAGGCCCTTTCATTTACTGGATATACAAGTTCCATCTCATATCTATTGAATGTATTGCATTTTGTATAAAAGTAAAGAAATTCCTTTTGGTTCCTAAATTGGGCCCTGAATATTTTATAAATCATCATCTACATTCTAAGTATAAAATGTTTTCGACATGCACAAATACATTATGATATCTCCTGGGATTCTTATTACTCTCTAGGAAACACTGTGAAAATGTGATCTTCAAGAAAGGACGTTTTCTATTCTGATTGGATGTAAGACATTAGCAGGTTTCAATAACCCAATGCCCCGATGGACGAAAAACGTTCTGGGAAAATGAGTAATTACGTAAACATTTTAGTGCCGGATTTCACGGATGCAATTGTGTTTTTTGAGAGAGTGCTGCTTCCGCGTGCTTCGGTGTAGTGTTCTAATTTTTCGTTCCTCCCTGTTTACAATTTCCTTTTAGGGCACTACAGCAATCATTGACAAGCAACAACACTTTAAAATTTGAAAGACAGGATCACCATGACCTTGAAAAGAATTCCGTTGCAGAAGGCCATGAACTGTAAGTGTTTATAACTTAACAACGTGTAGAAGTATGGAAATTCACACGATTGGACCTTAACAGTAAATTAAGAGTGGTGGGGGTAGACGGTAACAAGTCAAATTTTAATTCAGATGTAAATCGATATTTTATTGTTTGAATCTGTTTGACAACATTATTTTCTTATGTATACTTGAGCTATTGTCTGGAGCATCCCTTGGATTGTTCCTTGCTCAAAGATTTAGCAGTTCAGACTAAGCATGTAATTTTCAGTTTTAAGAACACTACAAATGTCCTTTTTGTGACATATGAATGAATAGGATAGATAAGTAACGGTCAGAAGTATAATAACTTCATGCACAACGTAATTTATGCCTACCGTTTCATTTCCCATGTAGACAGATCGGGAAACCTGCATGTGTGAAAGTGATTCATGTTAGTTGGTAGGTGGGAAGACGACTGCTCCATGCACCAGACAGGTTCGCATTTGACTGTTGAACCCAATGTTCCAGGTTCGATTCCTGGCACGGACTGCTTGAAAAATATTAGGCAAGCATTTTTCACAAAAATGCGCCCTCGTTTGAATGAGAGGTAAAATGGAGGTCTCGTGTGTGAGTGTTGCCACACATGTTAAAAGTCTCTATATTGCATAGAATAACAAGGGTTCGTAAAAATTTTAAATTGAGATTAAAAAATATCTTCCTGACCAACACACAGTACCTTCGAACGGAGCATTGCAAAATTAAATGTAGAGGGTGAGAATTTGTTATGTTCAATTTTACATTTCTAAATATTTTCGTTCGATTTATGACTTTTTCGAGTGCTCCCACGTTTCCACTTCGATATTTTGTATAACTACCTGTTGTGGGAGATGCCCCTGATAAAATATTATAATTTAAAAACTCGAGTTGTTCCAATAAAACTTATTATAACACAAGTGAAATAAGCGCTTGTTCAACGAGAATGTTATTAGTATATTTAGTTTAAGTTTACGTCAAAGTATCTCAATCTATCTCCATTGTTTGATATAAAACCACAAATGTATTCGGTTATTAACAATCTTATTGAAAGCATATACTCGCTTTAGTAAAAGTAGTACTACAAATTTGTATAGAATAAATTTTCTACATGTGTGATTAGCGAAGACGTTTGAATTCGAATTCGACGGTATCTTTATCTATATATGCATTACCAATACTCTAAGTGTACCTTGACATGTGGTATCCTAATATTTTAATCGATTATCATATCGTTTCCTATACTGGGTTCACTTTTATTCTGCATTTCGTCCCAAGATGTATTGTCTGCATTCTTGATGCTTTTAATTTGAGAGCAATGCACGCTGCGCATTGCTCTTTTGCACAGGCCCGCTGGTTCAGTTATGGTTGCAGCATTAACGATACTGGTTACAGTAGTAACAATTCCTCAGTGAGCAAGATTAAGATGTTTTGCTGGTTTACTTCAACTGATGAAGGGAGGGGCACGATAAGTATCTCGGCACATGGAGGTATGTTACCTTGTTTTCTTATATAACCAAAGATTATTGCTTATCAGCGTTTGACATTGATGCGTAACCCATACACCACAAAGAAACGCAAATCCATTACTCCAACAGGTAGAGCAAATATACAAAAACCCACTTCGAAATTAGCTTCACTAGTGTATCCTGTTACATTAAATTGCTTATTGGAAACTGCTCTAAATGTACTGTGTTTAACTGAAAATGTTTGTTTAAAAGAAATCATAAGCATTACCTTTTCTGTTCTTTACCGATCCATTTTTTTTCTACATGTTACAATATGAAACGTGTACTTCGTACATCAATTATTAAAATTGTCCATAGAATGTAATTCTTTTTTTAAATAGAAATTACTTGTGTTTATTATCAATAAAAATTCGATGGCGATGTCCTTTCTTTGTCTATGTGAACCATCCCACTCTACCATTGTGTAGTTAGTATGTTATTGTGATTCATGCAGGTCCTTACTTTACCTTCGTTTCGGTTTCTGACTGACCATGTGTTTTACCATAGGAAATCTTTTACCGCCCAGCATTGCGCTCCAATTTTCTTACCCAACTTTCCGCTCGATTTATTTCTGCGCTCGTTATGTCCCGATACTCTTTCACATTAGACCCGTTTTAGATTTCTGTTTATTTTCAGTGTAGCTTTCGTTGGGCATTTTTCTTTTTTTCTTTTATTATTTTCCCACGGATTATCAGACTTGCATTTTTGCTGGTAATCCTAATTACAAACGAAACCACTGGCACTCTACTACGTTTTACTTTCTCTCATTAATTTTAATGCGCTTTTGAGACAATCCTTTTATTACGGCTGTACTGAATTAAAAATTTTTTTTAGATATACTTTAGGTGTAATTATAATCTATTCTGCTGTTTGTGGCGAGTTAATTTTTTTTTATATATTTCTTTTTTGTTTTCTTTTGTCACGGTGGTTACATGCATATTGGATCTAAATAGATTTCTAAAACAGAAACTGCAGTATGAACTAGCTTCTCATGGGTTCGACTAGGATATCAAGGCAGAGGGGTTACGTAAAGCCACCCAATATGCGGTTAAAATAGAAGTGAATCAATCATTTACTCAAAGCGCGTATACTATCGCTTTTAAAGGTGATCATGAAACTATTAAATGTGCACATATTGAATTTGGATGATCCTCTGACTAATTTGCTGAGGATATCAATGATAATAAGTTTGCTTGTTTAGGATCCTTATGGTTACATACTCAGCGACGTTGTGAATTGATAGCGTCTAAACCGGATGAGGAAGTCCTTATAAAAAATCAATTACTGTTTGCTCTACAAACCATCCATTCAGACGTTGAGACGACTGTTAAAAAAGTTAAAGCATGTCACCTTTTCTGATTTTTCTCAGCAACCTGCTTCTAGCCCACAAAGTTTCCATGAATCCACTACAGCTGCTAAGGAGGTCCCTTATCTTTCTTTAGATACCGAACTAGAAATGAATACTTCCATTGTTACCAATGGCTTCTACTAAATGGTACCCAATTATTAAATTAAATATCTCATTCTCTGCTGAAAGATCTTTACCTGAATGTTTAATACATTTAAATGAACTTAGCATCTCTCATAGTATTTCTACTCAACAACTTTTTCTTTTTACTTCTGAACTACTTACAGGGACGGCTCTACTAAACTTCTCTCACATGTTGGTAAGACGTTATCGATTTATTAAAGGCAGAATTTTTACTAATCAATTATACTAAACACCTACTGGATAAAATAAATTCCTGAACCATGGGTCCTACTGAGACCATTGGTTTATACATAGTGACAATACAAAGTGTATTCTTATGACGGTCCGTTCCCTTATCGGAACTGCAACAATTGGAGATTCTGCGATGCAATCTTCTTTGGCGCTAGCAAAATTACTTATATTTCACAATTACTATCTCTGAGGAAAAGATTAGAATTTAATAAGTTTAACTGTAGACATTTTCGGACCACGACCTTCTAGTACTATCCCTAATTTGTTGGAAACTTCTTTAGCGTAATGCCTTAATCGGCTATGATTACCAATCCTGCGGTTACTTTTACTAGTCCTGCCTCAACCAAACCCGCTTCTCGGACCAGTTTATTTCCTGTTGCTGCTCACCTTTCACTTAACCCACAACACTCTATTACTAAAATTTTGAATGCTACTTGTGAAACTTTAACTTCGAACATTAAGTGCTGGAAGTGTGGTCCAACAGGACACAAGTCTCCTCCTGCCCCCGCTCCCAACGTCCATATGCCATGGTCGCGGTAAACCTGATATCGCCCACCACAACTGTTGTGATTGTAAGAAGTCTTTAAACTACAGGGTGAACCATTAAGTGAAGGTTGCGACTTATTGACCCCTAAGTTGACCTTATATTAGATTTATTGACAATGAATGTTGCAGATAGCAGTCCACTAATGTTAGACGATCGATCTAAATATTTTCCATATTTTATCTTGGCCAATGCTCGAGACGTGGAGGAACGTACCTCGGTGTTAGTGTTTATGGAATTAATAAATTACAAGGATTGTTAGATTCTGGGGCTTCCCGCAAAATAATTGGTGGGCCTGGATGGAAAATTCTCTCTACTCTTTCTTTACCTCTTAATCCATCTGGAACCCTCAACTATACTGTGGCCAACGGTCAGTCTTGTGAAATCTTGGGTTCCCTTAGCATACCCATCTTGGTAGAATAAAAGCACATTTTAATGAATGCGTTAGCTGTCTCTTCTGTCGCACAGACACTGATACTTGGAATTGGAAAGCCATGAGTTTTGTTCCTGATTTGCATACTAGATAATGGTATTTTGCTGCCATCGACGATCTGTCTATTGACTCCATTAATACTTTTGATGATCTTAACACTACTCAACCGTCGAAATTATCTAAAATTACTGCAGAACTGATCAAACAATGGTATTATCTGCTTTCTCCGGTGTTATGGAATTATGCCAACAAAGAGCTGGATAAGATGTTAAAAAATAAAGTGGTGGAACCATGTAATATTCCGTGGTTAAGCCCTATTGTTATGGTGCCCAAGAAGGATGGTACTTATCGCTTCTGCATTGATTTTCAAAAGGTCATCAGCATAACGGAAGGAGACGCTTATCCACTTCTTTATATTTCCACGGTTATAGACCATATATGTGATGCCAAATTTCTTACTAGCTTAGATATCCGTTCTGTCTACTGGCAAATACCTCCTTCTGCTGATTCAAAGCCCATTACCACGTTCACGGTACCAGGTCGATGTTTGTTTCAGATTACTACAATGCCTTTTGAACTTCATGGTGCTCCTGCCACATTTCAGCGTCTTACCGATCGTGTGATTGATTTGGTCCAGTACACTGGTTATTCGAGCTGAATAAAAAATGTTTTTTTTTTGCTTTTTTGGGTTTTCTGCAGAAATGTATATTATTTTTCTTCTTTGTTTTTGTTTTCTGAAAGAAATTTCCTTGTGATTTGTTCTGTTGGTATATTGCTTTTATTCGTAGCTTCTGTTGCTTATACCAACTATTTAATTTGGGAGGGATTTTTGTTACATTCAAATTATACATTTCTAAATAATTTCGCTAGATTTA
This sequence comes from Platerodrilus igneus, assembly GCA_036346225.1. Lineage (NCBI taxonomy): Eukaryota > Metazoa > Arthropoda > Insecta > Coleoptera > Lycidae > Platerodrilus > Platerodrilus igneus. Next base: position 939,093 of record JARFIW010000624.1, on the reverse strand, counting down.
AGACTTTTTCGAGTGTTCCCGCATTTCCGTTTCGATACTTTGTATAAGTGCCTATTGTGGAAGATGCTACTGATCACGTATTAGAATAACTCGATTTGTTCTCATAAAACTTATTCTAATACAATCGAAATAAGCGCTTGTTCAATACCATGTAGAATCTATCTCTATTGTTTGATATAAAGGCGCAAATGTATTTGGTTATCAACAATTGAATAGAATAAATTCTCCACATGTGTGATTAGCAAAGGTGTTTGAGTTAGAATTTGACGTTATCTTTATTTATATATGCATTACCAATACTCTAGAAGTGTTTCTTGGCATGTGGTATCTTAATATTTTAATCGAATATCGTATCATTTCCTAAATTGGGTTCATTTCTGTTCTGTATTTCGTCCTAAGATGTATTGTCTGCATTCCTGATGCTGTTAATTTGAGAGTGTTGCACGCACGCTTCCTTGGTTAAGCTTACATCCTCTGTACATTGCTTTTTTGCATAGGTCCGCTGGTTCAGTTATGGTTGCAGCATTAACGATGGCTACTGTGGTAACGATTCCTTAGTCATTATGATCAAGATGCTTTGCTGGTTCACCTCAACTGATGTAGGTGCAAGATAAGTATCTCGGCACATGGAGGTATGTTACATTGTTTTCTTTTATATCAAGAAAAAAAAATATTTAGGAGCACCTTTTATTTAAGTGCAAGATAAGCAAAAGGCAAAATACTGTTCTGAGTACTCACATAGATAATTTAGATATTAAGAGCATGTTTTGTTTAAGTGCAAGATAAGCAAAAGGCAATATAGTGTTGTGAATACTCACATAGAAAATGTTCGGTCTTTTTTATTATTTTATTAAATTTAATTTGAAGACGACTCGCTCCTGTATCCCATTAATGTAGATATTGGAATTACGCATCCTGAATATATCACCCCTTTTATCACGAAGGTTACGCGTGATCGGTTTTAAAAGGTAGAAACTTGTTCCGATCTCCCTGCACCCCTAAATACAGTGTAAGAACAGAAGTCGTAGTTAATCGTTCGAAATGGTAAGACGTTATTTAGAGCAGCATACAATTCGGTATGTTTTCGAAGCTCTTTTTATGGTTTGTTATATAAAAGATTAATAATCGTGTAGTGTTTGGAATAAATGGTTGTAATTACACAAGTGTTATTTATGGCCATAATAGTGCGAACTTTGTAAGTGATAATAAAACTTGTCGTTCAATGGATATTTCGTCTCAGCTTGCAGAGAAAGCACTACCACATCTTTAAAAATACAGTCCACCAATTCGTTGTATTATCAATCGTTGGACCAGCAAACTTCGTCCTTCGATAGTATCTCAAGGTATGTAAATTGCTATATTCTAGCTACAACCTCATAGGTACGTTCAGATAAATTTAGATATGTGTAAAAAGTTATGTTTAATATTTATACATTTATTAATAGCTTTACACTGAAAGAAAATACAGTAAAATGCATATTTGGAATAAGTAAATATTAATAGAAAGTCACATACTTTAGTTTCCATGAGTTTCACGTGGCGTCTTAACTGCAAACATCTGCAATGTCGTTCCTCATGCTAATCACTGTTAACGAAGTTTGACATTCTGAGTTGACTAAACGTCTTGTCCGCTGAGTGTTTGCAGTTGTAGATAATTCGATTCAATCAAAGAAAAAAATTCCAGCATCCACACATTTTTAAATTGTTTAGGTAAAACAGTTGCTTATCCTTGTTTTTTTATACAAAACGTTGAGAGAAAATTTAGAAAGATATCCGTGATATCCAACACAACAGACAAAATCAATAAATGATCATCATTAGAAATCTGTATAGAAACAACTGTGGATATATTTTAAGTGTAGTGGAATTTAGATATTGGCTTAATTTCAAATCTCCCGCCTTATTTTGGTTACACTTTTTCTCCAGAAGCGGGGCATACGCATTAGTGTGAACAAGATGGAAGTTTTTTGGTATCCTTGTAAAAGGAGTAGTTTTATTTTAATTATTTTCGAGTTATATTAAAGATTTATCACTGTATTATTAAATGTGTTATTAAATTAATATTTAAGTGTGTAACTAGTTTTCTTTGTTTCATTTTGAACTTTTGCCTGGCCCATTATTAATAACAGCTCCTACATAAGTAAAATTGGAGATTGTATTTGAAGTAAAGTTGGAATAAAATGTATATCCGGAGCAAAGTTTTAGACCCTGCAAAAATGGTGTTTTACCAATTTATAATACACATGGTTCGACGAAACAATCAAAAATTTGTCTCTTTATATCTTATCATCTTTGATTTACAAGACAGGTTCAAATACGCAAAATTTCATCTTACATCCGAGGTAAGACGTCTACAACATTATTTTTATTAAAACAATATGCGTTTAAGTAGAATATACATAGCATTGGTAACCTCATGACGATTTATCGATAATTCAACATGGTCAACTTCCACACTAGTAGACTATCAGATTTGAAAAGACGAACATTATACGAATGTTACTGATACCACAAAATAAAAGGAGGAATGGATAAATGATATTTCTGACATGGGTTCAGATCCACACTAGTTGTGTTTTGAAAGAAGAATCCACCAATAAAAAAATTACAGTACATGTATTTATTTATACACATAGATATATAAGAAAATCGATCCTAATTATCGCCCAATAGCTACTTTATCAATACCAGCCAAAATCTTTGAATCCATACTGTACTGTAAAATTTACAATCATGTAAAAAAATCAGATCTATGAACAACAACATGGCTTTGTTAAGATGCGTTCAACTCAGTCAAATCTGATGATTTTCTGTGATGAAATTAGTTCAGCACTAGATGCCCCAGAACAAGTTGATGTCATTTATACTGACTTCAAAAAGCCTTTGACAAAGTTGATCACTCAGTTCTGTTATATAAGCTTCGTGAAATATATGAATTTTCCTTACAATTGATCGACTTACTTTCATCCTATAATAAAAATCGACCACAATATGTTTACTTTAAGAAGGCACTATCAAGTTCCTATATTGCTACTTCTGGTGTACCTCAAGGATCCAAACTTGGCCCTTTACTGTTTGTACTATTTATTAAGGATCTACATACATATATAACTAACTCAAATTGTCTTATTTATACATATGATGTGAAAATCTATAAAACTATTGGTAATCAATATGATGTTGATAACATGCAAAATGATATTGATAACCTACTTAAATGGAGTAAAATTAATAATTTGTATTTCAATGTATCCAAATGTGTAATTATAACATATACATTAAAAAGGTTTCCAATAATTGCTAATTATTTGATTGAAAATGAAGCTCTTCAGAGAGTATTCTCGGTCAAAGATCTTGGAGTACATTTTCAACCAAATTTAAGTTTTGATACCCACATACAAATGTAGCCAATCAAAGTTTAAAATTGCTCCGCTTCATAATTAGAAATTCTCATAAATTTGAAAATAATTCTACCTTAATATTATTATATGTCACTTGTTCGCTCCAATCTCGAACATGCATCATTAGTCTGGTCTCCTTAAACTAAGTCATTAATTCATAATCTTAAGAGTTCAGAATAAATTCTTAAAATTTTTGCACTTAAGAAATTTTAGTGTAACGCTGAATTCTCATCATATCAACCAATAAGAGAAATCTTCAATCTCTGTAAGGTGGAAAGTAGAAGGAACGGTTTTAGAGTATTATTTTTCTTCAACGTGCTCGATAATTTTATAGATTGCCCCCTGCTATTATGGAAATTCAAATTTAGTAAAAAAAGTCACAGTATAAGATATAGTTTTTCAATGTATATAGAAACTTATAATTTAAGATGCTTCTCTCCAGTTTTCCCTGCCTGTTGTGTTTTTAACATGTATTATGACAGATATTGTAACAGGATTATTTGATATTTCCTTAATCAAATTCAAAAGTGAGGTAAAGTGATTGAAGCTACTATAGCGAGGGTAACTCAAATTGCTATTTTAATTAATCTTTATGTAATTCAATTATAAATGTTGATGCATTAATTTAGTGATACAATGTAATAAGTCGAAAGGTCTGTTTTGCTTCACTATAATTTTAAATAAATAAATAAATTAAAAGAATATACTTAATTTTGCTACACGTTTACTATTAATTAACAGTTAGTTTAGTCATGCAAATTACTATCTAATAATTATAAACGATTATCACTTACAGTTCTGACCTTTGGTGACAACACTCTTCGGGATTCTTATGGTTCGGTTTTCTCAAATTGCTTATTGCATTGCTGCCTCCAATTCTCAGTAGTGCTCTAGGAAAACGTAATAAGAAAGAAACAATAATTTGGACACTACATTGAGACAAACAAGAATATCACTCTGAAAATGCAATCGGGTACTGAAGTGTTCAATTTAAGTACATGTAAATTACCTCCATCACCCCAATACTTATTCGTCACTCCCGGAATTAGATAATTCAAACCGGCTGACGTCTTACAACCAATTAGACACTGCAATAACGTATTACTTGTCAAATGACAGTTACAGATAAACATACTTTAAGTTATAACTTGGTTATAGAGAGGGTGTAATATTGCATAGATTTTTCAATAATGAAAGAACAATAATTAACAAATTACCTTTAATTATAGCAGTAGTTTAAAGTAAATCCAACGTCCTTTGATCCTTCTAACCCAGTTATTATTCTCTAAACATACAACAGTGTCTTGTATATTTATTTGCCTTTTCCTGTAAATTCTGTCAAGTTGTTGCTGATACCTACAACATTTTGGAACAACAATATTAAGGCAGAGATAACAGGATAGGTATGAATTCGCAGGTACTTCACTGCATTTAACGCACATTAACTGCCCCTGTCTGTTCAAGAAGGTAACCCAAGAGAATTTGAAATAATAATCGCATCAGTTCACACGAACTCGTCAAACCCCCTCCAAACATCGAATGTTCTCCTTGGTTGAGGCGATGACCGCACATTACTTCGAGCATGAGAATGTTTATTTAACAGATTACATACAATTAACTATAGGTTCTTCATCTACTAATGCATGGGAATACAACAACTGCACTCTCGTGTGCCATAACCTACTAAAATAGTGATGGGAAATAACATTCCAATTATGACTGAAATTCTCCTATACCTAATTATTGACGTAAAACTTGTAATGTCAAAATAGGCATAACAAATGTATGTTCACATTGCACCCCCCCGACGGTAAAAAATTCCTGATACATATTAAAATATTCTAATCTTACAATGCAACTAATAATTTATAAAATAACCAGGACCAGATTTAGAAAACAAAGGAATTTCTCTACTTTTATATTCAACACTATAAATTTAGTAAATATAAGAAATGGAATCTAGTTATCCAGTAATTGAAAGGACATGCTACAAGTTAATTCGCATACCATGTAACAACTATTAATTAAAACTTTTACTGTTTTAGAAGAAATCCTATAAGTTTTGAGCTAGACATTCTTAGTTGAAAATTGTCAAAAGACCATTACTTATGGTTGATATGTACATTATATACTTGCAATATATTTCCTTAATAGATTAAGAAGAAATTTGAAGAAAAACAAATATCTGAACCTTACAAAACCCGAACAACATTTAGATGCCAGCTTCGATCTAAGTGAAGAACACAAAAGCCTACTTTAAACGGTGAGTATTATTTAAAGATGAGCTGATTATTTAGCTTTGTAGTTAATTACAATTACTTTTCATTGTATTAAAATGTGTACAAGCTCACACTATCTGTAGAACCACACCTAGAGAACTAAGTGTTTATCTCTAACTGACGCCTTACTTATAATAATCCTTAGAGATATATGATGCAATATTTATTGGAAGTTAAATCACTGTCAGCACAGTATAGTCACTTGCAATTAAAAGTATCTAAGGTTGTTATACTACTTGTACAGTTGATTGCCCATGCGGATGCTCTAACGTCTTAAGTAAAATTTACTGTTAAACATGTAAGCAAAAACCTTTAAAGATAAATTTTAAATAAATGGTTTTATACTCATAAATTGTACATTTTAAACATTGTTTCGTCATTAATCATGATCATTAAGTTTGCTTTCAAACCTTATTGCAATTTTTTTTGAAAAGCTTTACTTTTTATTGCATTAGTTAGGTTCAGGGGATTTTTAAACTCCACACGGGAAAATTCCAATAGTGTTATGTTTTAGTGTAAGAGTTATGTGAAAACCACACTAAGATTTGGTTTTCACGAAAGTCCAGTCATTGACATCATTTGTGGTTGAGAAAAATGCAAGAATCACACTTCTCATACCTAACATACAGCTGTGCCCACCAATGTGCGTCAGAGGACTTTAACCTCTCTTAGAGGCAAAAGATGTTTCGTTGGAGCGAATGTGTCGAACGAAAGGACTTGACTATTGAGCTTACTCAAGTGTAGGCGTGTTTGTGATGCTCCGACATACTGGCGAAGTGAATTTTTTCCTTTAATTCATGTCTCCTCTCATTGCCCAACATATCCATGCTTCTTCAAAGACAGTTGCAGCCAAACAAACACAGGAACATCAAGATGTTACCCATGACATCCCTGAAAATTTGAAAATGTCGCATCAGGATCTAGTTATCACGGGTAAGTGCTAGGTTATAATCTGTAAAGAATTTGTGTCACAGAGAACTTAACCCAGTGTAAATTTGAATTCATATGTAGTTTTATATGTAGTAAAAATTAATGTTTTCGAGCGTTCAAAGGCGTTTTAACTCGTTTCAACCATTTTTCCCTTGTATTTAAAGATTTAAAGGTTTTGCATTACATTAAATAAAAAATGGATGTAAAAAGTGGAAGTTTAATCTTTAACGGACAACTCAATATTAATACACCATGTATATTCTGATTTCATATATAGTAACATACAGTTAACGAGACATTGCAGTAAAATTGGTATTTTACTCAAATCATAAACTTGAAAACCAGAAAAACACATTATCTGTTAAATACATATTAGAACACAGCTTAGGTTCATAAATATTTTATACCACAAAAGTGTAAACAAAATATTTATAACTGTAAACTTGCATACTGAAAACATTATTTTAAGAAAGCTTTAGAATAATGAAGTAAAACGCAGTGGATTTATTAATATACATCCCAAAAATGTTTTTTTTTTACAAATTTCAGTTAAATAAATTCGATTCAATGTTACATATGTAGAAAACTCCAAACCCACACTTTGATACAAATGTAAGAACCCAGAGACGTGTAGTGGAAATTCATGGATATCACACTGCAGATGATTTAATCATTTCATACAATGTGTTACACGATACTCATTATATAGACAGAAAGAAACACAAACATAAGTAAATCACATTATTCGGCCAGAATTTTCCCCGGAATTCATTCCATAAACCCAGAAGAAAGACTACTATGATAAAAAAACCCCAACAATATAAAAAGTACACGGGAAATTAAATGACAATACTTACATTCGACAAAAATGGGAATTACTTATTTGCAAACTGGTTATTAGAACAGGTCAAAATGTAATAATTCAAGCACGTAATAGAATGGCAGACACGTGCCGTAGGGGTCGGTAGAGCAGAAATTTAAATTATGAAAAGTAAAGCTCTGAAAGTAAACTCGAGAAAAGTTAATTTAGAACATGAAAATGTAGTAAGGGTGAATAGGTGAAAATTGAACAAAACCAGCTTCGAGTATGTAATGTGGCTTTTTTTGCTCAGGAGAAAATTTAAAATTGTGCATGAGCTTTTGTTGAACTTCACTTGTATGTAGTCTGTTACGTCCCCAAATTTGGTTGCAAGTGTTGCCATCACGGCAAAAGCCAACAAAATAACAATACACCAGGGACTTACCTGGTTTTTCGCTGGAACCAAAGGGGCGCCTCGCTCGTCTTAAGATCAGAGTTGCGAGCAGGTAGTTTCTTCCATGTGTGGTTACATTCTAAAGGTACACTATGGCACAACAAGCAATAGTTTTTATTTTAGGGATAGGGAAAGGTACGGACATAGAAAGAAGTCACTTTGGCGGAACTAACGTGCACACACATTCGACGCTTCTCATGGCTGACCGCCTACCAACATTACGTGAGAAAATATATTCATAAACCTCACACGTAATAACTTAAGGATGGAGAAAAAAAGGAAATTTCTCTTGCTGGGTTCACAATCTCCTAATTCTAATATTAAAATTTGATGCAGCCAAAAGGCAACAATATTTATATAATGACAAAATTAAGGAACAGTGAACGTTATTGTTTTATATGTCTATAATTTATGGACGGAACGAAGTGTTGATTAACTGTAAGCATAATGTTATCACTTTAAAATATTAGTAAAGAATGGACAGTGACATGATATATAATGAAAAGCTGATGTTTTAACGGTTTCGATGTTTGTTATTAATGACATTTTCGGATATGCGATGTATAAATGTAATGTAGTTTAATATTGGAAACAAAAAAATTTGGAGTGATGATAGCTTTGTTGATAGATTAGGTTTAAAATCTTTTTAGAATTTTTTCTTTTAGCAATAACTGGTCAGAGGAGCTTAACCAACTTAAGCGTTTTTAAGCACATATGTAATTTTTTTTATTGAAATTATTTTGTTAATTGAGCTTAAGTTTAGGTTGGATTTTTATTTGAATTTATTTAAGCAAAAAAAAACTAGGTAAACAGACAAATATGTAAAAGACATCCGTCTACCTCAGTGATGGAATTTTATTTGGAAGAGGTATCTTATATTTCAATTTTATTGAATTTGACAAATACTCAATAAGTGTTTTATGGTATTTTTGAGACAGATAAAATATGACGTGATGACATTTATGAAAGAAGCATAGGATGCCTATGTGGAATAACCGTCTTCCATATAGGGATGATATTGACAAACAGTTTGGCACCCTAAATTATTACAAGTAGAAAAAGCCTTTCAGGATAAGCGATAATGTAACGTAGTCTTTTTTGTATTTGTCATTTTATTTATTGTTTTTATTTTGCTTTTTTTTTATTTCCCTTAATAATTTTCCATAAGAATCGACTCCCACATCACTGCAGTTAGCCGATATACTCTTATATTGTTACGGGATCCTCTCCCCTTCAGGGCAAATCAAAATTAATTAACTTACCTCTCATTTTACCCACAACAGTTTGAACAACCACGCAGAATAATGTAGATGTTCCATTACATAAGTCATACAATATTTTGTATGGTGAATAATTTTTAAAGAATGGATAAGTCCGATTATGCAACTGTGTGACAATACGGTATACACCATTTTTTGCTATATAAATAATAATATCAATAAAACTAACCAGTAGTATCTTCAAAAGGCACTTCTTGCATTGCAGGACTGTTCACCCATCTATATGAACGTACTACACGATCTGTTAAACCTAAAACCATTTCTATTAAACCATCACCATCTATATCGGCTAAGAGAATATCCTAGAACATATTACCAATTATAAGATATACTAATTAGAAACTAACCTTTGTATTAGCTGGTATACGTTGAAGATGAATGCGTTTAAGTACAGTTCTGTCCACATCTTCAGAACTATTAGCTGCAGAATCATTGCTAATACTTTTTTCACTTTCAGCGCTTTCACTTGAAAATATATGACCATCAACCTAAGTAACAAGATTAACAGTGTACCAATTAACAATATTAGTGAAACAAGTTTTATCAAATAAAATATTACAGTAACATTATTATTATTGTTGTCAAAATAAATCTTTATAACTTATCAACATAATATAATTTAGAATATTTTCTGAACAGACGTAATTTTTTTGTGTATTGTTTATTATTCTAATTTCTTTTGTATCACATTCCTGTGCATGTGCTGGTTGAATTTTTTAAAATGTCAATGACAGCCAAAATACTGTCCTTTTATTATTTTTTAAGAATGCTTTCTTTAGTGAGGAATAGTGTTGTGACCACCACAGGGGCATTTTCAAAAATTCAGCCTGTCCATTTTAATCTACGTGACCCATCCAGGAATACGATACAAAAATAATTAGAACAGAATAACAAAACACAAAAAAAGTTACAGCATAGTCAATAAAGCGTTCATTGTTGTTCTCCCCTGTAGTAAACATGTCCTGAGCTTGTGATCATTAGCGCCACGGTGCAATACAATATACTTAAAACCAGGTCGACCTCAATTAGTATAGGACTGCTTGTGAGTTTCATTTTTAAAGTCTCAAAAGCTACGTGTTTGCTTTCCTCAAACTGAAACACAACATGTGCAATGTCCAAAAAATCTGGTATAAATGTCTGATAACACGAATACATTTGGACAAACGATTTCACTTGTTTTATACTCGAAGGTGATACTATGTTCTTAATAGTACCTTCAGCTGTAATTAAATATCCTAGGTATTTTACGGATTTTCACATAAAATAGCACTTATTACGGCGAGCACGCAATTGAAACAGTTTTAATCTTTTGAAAACCACAGCAATAGAGTCTACATGCCGTTTAAAAGTCTATGATACGATTAACACGTGCAAATACACATAATATTAGTACATACCCTAGTTCTTCACAAAATGTCGTCCACACAAAAGTTGTAAGAGCTGTATTTAAACTGAATGGCATCCTATCCCATCAGAAAGTTCCAAAAGAAGTAGTAAAGCACGTTTTGTCTTTGTCTTTTGGAGCCATAGATTGTTACGTGCCAAAAAATTTTGGCACTAGACATTTTTAAATAAGTGTTAATATGAGAGGATTTCGCGTCATAAATTTAAAAGACTTGGTGCGCGTATTTCCGTCACTTCAGAAGTGCGTTGCACGAGACTTCGCATCGACGCACGTGGACGAGAAGAAAAGTGGGGAATTTCGGAAACGCTTAGGAACTTGCCTTTGGAACGTGAATGGGAGTGGTTGGTCTGGTATCGTATCGTATCTTTTTATTAGGTAGATTCCCTTTGCCTTTTTTTAATTATCGTTCCTCAACCCGTTCCTTATCGTTGCCTCTACATAGGAAGAAGACGATCGAATCTGGTGTATAAACAGTGTTACAAATGCCATTCTGCTTTCTATGTAATGAATCAGACAAAGTTTTCAGTTGTGATAAATGCCAACATCCCATATGTGATTCCTGCAGTGGTCTTACATCCTCCGAGATACGCTGTCTTGAATTAAAACGAAGAACCCTTCTTTTCCACTGTAAATCTTGTCTTTCATCTACTGATAGTAATCAGACATTAGAATATGTTATGCAATCTAAATTTGAAAAGGTCATATATGATATAAACAATATGTTCGAAAAATTTAAAGCAGAACTAGTGGAAGTGACATAAAACAATTCCCACTGCCACCAGTCACCTCAGTGTGTCCAATAAAGCACTCACTGCGACTTATGCAAGTGTAATCAAGGCTCAACCAGTGCTAATTATCAAACCAGTTACCACTCAGGAAAGTAAGGACACTAAGTCCGAGATCAAAGATGTTATTAACCCTGCAGATATTGGAGTAAATGTTTCAAAAATTCATGAAGCATCAAAGGGTGGCATCATCATCGGTTGCATAAATCAATCAGACCATAATTTATTACAAAAAAATATTGTTGACAAGCTAGGCAGCAAGTACAATGTTCAAGCACCTAGTTTCAGAAAGCCAAAAGTGCGAATTGTCAACATAAGCAGTGATGATATAGATGCAGATAATAAAAAAATTACTGAAAAGTTAATTAAGCAAAATAAGCTTAACACTGAAATAAACAATTTCCATCTGAAAATCATAAAGGTAATTAAAAACATAATAATTCAGTAGTAATTGTTGAAGCTGATCCACAAACACATGACCACTTATTAAAAATTGAAAAAGTTGCAATTGGATGGTCTATGGGGAATATCTATAATCATGTAAATGTTATTCAATGTTATAACTGCCTAAAATATAACCATGTAGCACAAGACTGTAAGTCTAATGTAACTTGTTCATTATGCTCTGGAACACACAATTATAAGAATTGCAGTGCAAAAGTTATGAAATGCTCCAACTGTTTATATGCGAAAGCCAAGCTCAACTTGGAAGTTGATGATACACATACAGCGGTAGATAAAAAATGTCCTTGCTACCTACAGGTACTAAAGAAGGAAACTGCTAAAATTGAATATTATCAACAGATATAGCAATCACAGATAATTCATACAATCAATAACCCCCGAATGTCCCAATGTAATGTTAAACAAAGTCATGGATTTTTAAGTCTCTGCCTTATAAATATTAGATCTCTTATTCCATGCTTTGATGAATTTGAAGCTTTTATACACACTCATGATTATGATATAATTGGTATCACAGAGTCCTGGCTTCCTACTGAATTTCCATCCTCATCAGTGCATATTCAAGGATATAACTTAAATAGAAAGGATCGTCCAACTAGAGGTGGTGGTTTATGTTGGTATATTAGATGTAGTTTGCCTCATAAAACAGTAACAATCGACTACATTGAACATCCTACTCTCGAACAACTATGGATCAACTTCAAATCGAATAAACTCAATGTTGCAGCGGGTCTTATATACAGATCCCCAAGTACAAGTTTGGCCTACCTTAGTGAACTTGAAGTAGTTCTGTCTCACATTTGCACTAAATTTGACAATGTTATTTTAATAGGGGATGTTAATATTGATTTTACCAGTACAAACTTTAGCTTCAAAAAATTAAGCTCTCTACTCAGTACTTTCAAACTAAAACAAAATGTAAAGGAACCCACTCGTGTCACAGATACTTCAACAACCTTAATTGATATTATATGTACCAGTCCTAACATGAATGTTACTTTATGCGAAACACTTCACCTTCACAATATAACAGACCACAGAGCTGTTGCTTGTCGGTTTGATTTAACTATACCTAAAAGATCTAAGCATAACAATATATATAGAGATTTTCAGTGTTTCAATATAGACAAATTTGAACACGATGCTAATCAAATTGCATGGGACACCGTTGAATTAATAACTTCATTAGATGAAAAAGTAGGTTTTATTAATGAAGCTATTACATCGCTATTTGACATTCATGCACCCATACGCACGATTCATAGTCAAAAAAAGGCCCACCCTTATATTACTGCTACTATTAGACAGATGATACAATTAAGAAATACAGCATACAGAAGATACCTCAAATCCAAAAATAAAATAAAATGAAATGAAAAGAAAGCTTACTTTGAGTATCAATGTAAATCTAATATAAACACAATCCTAAGAAACTATGGCAGATGTTTGACAGATGTCAAATCACTCCAGAGAACAAAATTAAATCTCATCTGATATTCAAAATGCAACTGATGTAAACCATTTCCTTGTTAATTCCATTCCACAACAGACAGTGCCTGCAGAACAACTCAAATACTATTGGACAAATTTTTACCCAAAAGCAACTGATTTTTTAAGTTGCAATCAGGTAACTACAGAATCAGTGGTTAAATCTGTAAGAAGAATCAAAACTAATGCTCATGGTATTGACGGTATTAACCGTAAAATGCTGTTACTAATAATGCCTTTCTGTGTCAAGACAATCACTCACATTATCAACTTTTCATTACAGTCTGGTACTTTTCCTGTTGCATGGAAGCTTTCGGTTATAACCCCTATTGCTAAAAAAGCACTAGCTATGAGCTACTCTGATCTACGGCCGATCAGCATATTGCCTATCCTATCAAAAGTTATTGAACATTTGGTATATGTTCAAATAATGGAACATATCAAGCGATGTAGTATATTACCATCACTTCAGTCAGGCTTCCGAACAAGATACAGTACTGCTACAGCACTAACCAAAGTTGTCACCGATTTAACAACCTCAATTGACGAATCAAAGGTTACGTACCTAGTTTTCATAGATTTCAGTAAGGCTTTTGATGTTATCACTCATGATCTTATGATAGCAAAGCTTCACTACTATGGATGCAGGGCAACTGTCCTTGATTGGTTTACAAATTACGTATTGGACAGGTATCAATCTGTTAAACTAGTTAAACATCAATCCCAGTTTCTTCGTATACCTCAGGGTGTACCACAGGGAAGTATTCTGGGACCTCTCCTGTTTGCCATCTATACAGCTGACCTTCCGTCAGTGTTATCTTCAGCATGCAAATACCATATGTATGCAGTTGATGTACAGCTATACATATCGAGTGACATACTATCTGTCAATAACACCATTATCCAATTGAACAAAGAACTTTCTGCAGTCTGCAAGTGGGTGCAAAATAATGGGCTAATCCTGAATACAACGATAACTGAGGCCTTGCGTGTTGGTTCAAAAACAAACTGTAAACGGGCAGGCATGCTACAAAAAATAAATCTGAAAGTGAACAATACTGTGATTAATATCAGTGGTAGTGTTAAATATTTAGGGATAACGTTGGACACTGAACTCAATTTTGAAAGTCATGTCAATAAAAAAATAGCAGTATGTTATTATAAAATGCGTACCCTATACAGATACAAGCACTTACTAAATTCTTATATTAAGTGGAGACTTTGTAACAGTTTAGTTATTTGTCATCTAGATTATTGCAGCGTTGTATATTATAAACATCTGACATCTTATCTTAAGAACAGAATACAAGTGTTGCAAAATGTATGCTTTAGATTCTCGTTTGATATACAACGCAGGATACATGTAACACCCTATTACAACTCAAAAGCGATACTTAAATTTGATAGAAGAACAGATTTATTACTGGCCACTCTCATATATGTAATCATAGTCACCAAAGAACCAAATTACCTTCATGAAATATTACAACCACGATCTAGCTTACATCGCCTAAATCTGAGAAACAATACTAGTCTTACGATATCTGCACATGTTACTGCTAAATTTAAATCTTGTTTTGCTTATGTTGCTCCACTGATATTTAATAAATACGAAGAATTATTTGATATCAAAATTAAAAAAACATTTCGTACAAAGTTTCATAATAGTCTATGGGACGAACAGAAAAGAACTTGATATTAGAATATACATATACCTACCTACTTGTTTATTATATTTAATATTAATAGTTATTTTATATTTTATACTGTAGCGGAGGAATTGAAAACCAGCTTTGCTGAATTCCTCGCCCGTTGGTGTAATTTCTTCACCAATAAACGTTATTCTATTCTATTCTATTCTAAGCAACCTGGTAGAAGATCCACGACCCGTGATATATTACCGAATTCACGAAGCCCCGCAGCCGCTGGCATGGATGTAGTTCGGAGGCACGTCGCCGCCATCATGAAATGATTCTGAGGGAGGCCACAAGCGACCATCAGGAAGTAATTCCGAAGAAAGTTTCACCTATTCACGTAAGTACCCCCTAGGGGCTGTGTAAAATTTGTATACTTCGTAAATTACGTGCCATAATTTGCATATTGTGTGATGTCATTGACAATTGGCGCACTAATTTCCACATCATGTAATATCGTTACCAACTGTCATTTGTGTCGCATATACCGCGTCGGCGGGACTATAATAAGGTTCCTGCAGATAACCTGATTGTCTTAGTCGTATGCAACAATTCGTTAATGTTTGGCATAGGATATGTGTTTGTGATAGTAATTTTATTTAAAGGTATGAAGTCAATATATTATCTGTAAGTTGCACCTGGTATTGACACCAAAACTACCGGCCTTGGTGAGTCGCACTCTTCGATAATTCCCCCAGTAAACAATCTAACCAGCCATTCAGGAATTCTTTTTTAGAGTTAGAAATATGGTAAGGTGTCGAAACTGACACATGATCCATAGATTTAATATGATGTACCGAAAAATCTGTAGGAGTTCTCCCTGACTTGAAAATTTTGCTTTAGTCCACAAGAAGCTTGAGTTTCTGATTCTGCTCAGCAGTGTGTATCATCTGTCTTCGTCAATATGTAAACTACGCTCTGTCATTTCGCAGATGGATAAACAGGTTTCTCTTTACTTCGGCAAATTCAAAATGTTTAATTCCTTCCTCGGCAAATTGTTTTTGCTTGAAGGACTAAATCAGCCCCCATTTTTAAACCTTTTCACAAAACACTTTCCACCAGCAAAAGAAAGTCTTGTAGATATCTCTGAAAACTCGTGGTCTTTCTGATTCAATACTTAATATAGTGTATGTTCCGCAACGCAAACTTGAGCACCAGAATCAGCAATACCAGTTCCCTCAATCAAAATATGTAACAATGGCATGCAGGTTTTTCAAATAGGAAAAGAAATTTAATACAACATAGTTGTGAAAGCATTTGTGCTCGTGAAGACACTAACGTTTGAATGCTATGGGAAATAAAAATCAGATAGAGAAATGGAAAAAACTAATTCAAAATGGACGACTTATTATTGAAGCGCCCTGTAT
The DNA here is from genome assembly GCA_036346225.1 of Platerodrilus igneus. Taxonomy (NCBI): domain Eukaryota; kingdom Metazoa; phylum Arthropoda; class Insecta; order Coleoptera; family Lycidae; genus Platerodrilus; species Platerodrilus igneus. The sequence goes on along the minus strand of JARFIW010000624.1, from coordinate 922,746 downwards.
AATTTTGATTTCATGTATAATATTGTTCACTAGCATTGTATTTTAATAAAATTGGTAGTCCTATTCAAATCATAATCTTAAAACTACAAAAATAAACATTTTATCTCTGTTGAATACAAATTAGGAGGTATTGTAGGATCGTAAATTATTTGAATCCACCAAAATAGTAAACAAAACATTTATAAATGTAAACTTTCATAGTGGAAGCAAATCATTTTTTCAAGAAAGCTTTAAAATCAAGCAAATATCAGTACATTTATTAATGCATGCGTTTCAAATACAAGTTTTTAAAATTTTTAGTTAAATAAACTAAAATCAATATTACAGACTTGAAAATACAAAGAAAACCACAAACAATCAGATTCTATAATACAATGTAACAACCAGACGCTATGCAGAGAAAATATAAGCTGGGAGAAGGTAATTAACAAATCTGATATTAATTTCTCAGTGGTATATTTTTATCAAATCCTGCAATCAGTGGAATAACTGGTGGTAACCTGGGATAAGTATGCAGCCGTGCACTTCCCTCTAGTAGAATCCAGTTTACCGGACAATATGTAGCAAGCATGGCCAAGAAGCTATTTAGCTAAACAGACAAAATCCAACAAGTTGATAAACGTTATGACCTTTTTAGAAAGCAAAGTTAGAGGAGAGGAGAGACTTAAGTTAGTCCGTGAAAAGTTTATGCACCATAATCAGTCGAAGCATGTTAATGACGAAGCGAGTGAGAAACCATGTCACACTGCTGCTGACCGTTTTCATATAAGCACAACTAGTACGAAGGGCGCTTCTTCAGGAAAGATTAAAGAAGGAGGCAGTTGTATATTTTGGGACAAGTCATATATCAGTGACCTATGTATCGAGGCTATTGGTTTAACTTCAAAAGAAAAAAGAGGAAACGTGCATGAGAAAACTCGATGTTTTTGTGTTTGACTATGGATCGTGGAGCAAAGTTCTGTAGGAAACGAATAATTTGTCTGATGTGCTCCATTCTGAGTCCCAGAATTTCTTCTCATCTAAAAGAAAAGCAGGTGAGAAATCAGAGACAGTAACGATTATGTCTATTCAGAGCAGAAGTCATATTCTACTACCAACTATGATTGTCAACAGGATTGGCAGTAAAGGAAGTTGCCAGACAAGGCTCCTACTTGACAGCAGTGCACAAGGGAGTTACGCAAGAAAAGTATCACTGAAAATATAGGCGAAGTGTTTGTGGAAAATGAGAATCTGGCTCTTACAATTTTTGGAGCCTCAAATACTCATGCTTAATCAATTCACAAATATAGATATACTATACAGGCTTTGAATAGCAGCACAAATCGAGATATTAAAACGTTGGCTGACGAAAATTTTATATAGTTATATAGTGGCCCATGGTTACGTGAAATATCCGAAAAGAAAATTTAGATTACCGATATAGCAAGTGAGGGTACTGTAGTAGAAATCATTGTTGGTTGTGACTATTATGGTAGTTCTTGGACTGGGAAGTAGGTGAAGCTGGAATACGGTCTGACAGCTGTGGAGACAATTTTTGGGTGGACAATTTTTGGCGAGGTAATTGAGGTTGTGACAAAAGGATTAGAAATGGCTGTCTTGTGTTTGGAGTTAAGTAAATGTGATGTTTCCGATTTGTGAAGATTAAAGATAATAGGCATTACTGGCCCAATCAAAGGAGTACTTTTAAAAATAGTCACGAAAGATACCGAAGGATCTGGATTAATGATAAAAATTATATCCCACATAATTTTGAAGTTGCTAAAAAACGTTAATTAAAGCTAACACGGTGGTTGTAATTATCTGAATAGTATACTATTTACCATAGTACATTTGTAGATTGGAAACGCAACAAATTAATTGAAAAGGTAACTATAAGAGACGTTTAGAGTATTACTTGCCACACAGACCTGTGTTTAAAATAGAGAGTGTGACTATTGCGGTCAGACTAGTGTTAAATGCTTCTTGTAAGACAATTGAGCATCCCTTTTAAAGGATCATTTAGAAAAAAAGCCTAACTTTACGCAGCTCGTATTAAAATTCAGTAAAATAAACGTATTGGTCTTGTCATGAATATACAGAGGGAGAATAAAGATTAAACCATACTAAACATTTTAGAGTACCAACACTTACACATAATATTGAAAAGAAGGAAACAATCGCAGTATAAATGACAAAAAATAACTAATGTTTCAACTTACACCAAAAATAAAGTTACTTGGACTTCCAATGTCAAGTACTCTCTCCACCTTGCTTATTTCTTTATAAATATACCTTGTATAAAAGATACGTGTAAATTGCCCTCTTTGTTATAAATAATTACATATATGAATTTACAAATTAATTAAACTTTACAACTACAGTTTCTCACAATAAAATTATTAGATACAAAGTATTGATTTAAATATTTTCATAAAATCCTTTACTGAAAAAGACAAATTTTAAAAGCTGACTTCAGGAGCCTTGGATTAATTCTAGATCAAACAATTTCCTAATGCTTTAAACTTTCAGCACAAACTCCCTGCATGAGGATTGTTTCTTGAATAAAATTATACAAAACCTTCATCAGGTTTAAGTCAAACAAAGCTGCTTTGCAACAAATTCAACCGCAGTAAAATCAAATCACATAAATTTTAATAGCGTATGAATTGATATTTTGAAGAAATCTATAAAATACTATTTAAACTAATATTTGAAACTATAACTGAAGTAGTAAATGAAGCCCTAAAACAACTACATTACTTAAATAATTTACAATATACAAATCTACTCGCGATTTTTAAATTCGGCGAAAATCAAACTGACTAAACAACACTTTCAATTATAATATTTGTACTTGCACTTAAATGGTTTGCAGGAATGCAGCAATAATCCTTTCAAAATAAATTAACTACTTGGAGGACCGCGATTTTTATGCTTTTTATGGTCGAAGTCTGAAGATGCTAAAGAAATACAAGTGTACCGGCATAAGAGAGTTGTGTTCAGAGTAAACTATAGCCCTTCTATATTGAACGCAGCCCACTATTTAGATAATGCAGCAACATCGAGTCGAAAATATGTGCAGCTTTTAAAAAATAATCTCTATGTAGACAATTGCATTCTCTCGGTCAACTCTGTTGAGAAAATAGAGGAATTTAAAGTAATAGCGACATGACTTTTGACCGATGCAAAAATGAAACTTTGCATGTGGTAGGACACGGTAAGGGCGGCTCCGTGGCGTAGTGGTATGTGTGACTACTACGCCCAAGGTCCCGGGTTCGAATCCCGACACGGTCCGCTTGAAAAATGTTAGTCGAGCATTTTTCACAAAAATACACCCTCGTTCGGATGAGAAGTAAAATGGAGGTCCCGTGTGTGTGTTGTCACGCACGTTAAAGATCCCTACCTTGCCTGGAACGGCAAGGGTTCGGCAAAATTCTAAATTTCCGGGCAACCTAAAAACTCGCCTTCTGGCCAATGTAGTACCTTCGGGTGGAGCATTGGAAAATCACATTTGAGGTAGGACACGGTAGTTAGTGATATCAGAGATCCTGTTAGAAATTCAAATCAAGTTGTAAAGGCATTTGGGTTAAAGTGTAACAAAATGGCGGATATTTTGAATACAACATATCTGAAAATGAAACAGGAAAATTGTCAAATTGGAAAATGTTGTCCTTCCTAAACGGGTTATAGGATCCTAGTTAGAGGTCTCTTGTTAGCGGCTACAATAGTGTGGGCAAAAAAAAGTTGTGATGGGATGAAACATGACCGAAAATTATTAAAAACGAATTCGAAAAGTGGACAAGTCTGGTTCACCTGTTAGATCATATAGAGTTACCAAGGTGGGTAGCACCTAACTCTATCGGTTACAAGAATGGTGTAACAGTACTTCAAAAATTTACGTTGAACCCCTTCTCATAGCTTAGCAAGATAAATTGTCTGATCATGTGGCCAAATTAAACTGCAATATATAAGTTTGGGTAAAACAAAAGCTCTATATAACATAATTAACATATCAACCTTCAGTCCTTTAAGGTTTCATATTATAAACCCAAGGAGTTTTTATGTTTCCCTAGTGAAGTTCTTTATATGGATTACAGGCTTATTGACCGTTAGGGAGATCTAATGCAGAAATCTCACTAATTGTATTGATACAAAGAGGTGTTACAAATTAAGAAAAGAATAAAATGCGAACAATCGTGGAGAACAAAGGCATTATCCGTATTTTATCTAAAATTGTGCTCAGGGGCGAGTCTTATGATTTCAAATATCCGATATTGTTTCCTGCTAAACATATCCTGGTTGATTCGTTAATTAGACAGTGTCATTTGAATAACTATCATGCCGCGATACAAATAATGATAAACAAGCTTAGAGTACAGCTTTGGTTAAAGAGTACGAAGACCATTAAATCAAGCAACAAAAAAATGTTATATGTAGAATATACAAAACTAAGAGTTTTTCTGCTAAGGCGGCACCTCTACGCCAAGGAACGAATGGAAGAAACCTTGATGTTTTGATTGCTTTGATTGTCCATATAGAGATTGATTGATTTCATCGGAGTGTTTAAGATTTCTACTATAAGTCTATGCAAATATTGAGCTTTTACATACATCTGATATGGCCATATATTCAGTCTCAGACGATAAATGGGCAATAGTCTGCTGCTTACCAGTTTCTCAACAAACAGGACCTCCAGCTAATTTAACAATATAGGCAGTTTGAGATTTCCTATCGAAGATATCATCTCCCCATGTGGCATCAACATAACCTTCTATGTTTATAGAATTGCATCTTCTATACATGATACTCAAATCAATAGTAGCTTGAAGATAGCAAAACAACCTGTTTTACAAGCTTCCAATGTTCTACTGAATATCCATTATTGAATTGACTGTGTAAGCAATATCTGAACGTGAAGTTAATGCCAAATACATTAGATACCCAATAGAACTTTGATAGGGTATATCCGCATTGCAATCAGATACTTTCATTTTTACATTTGGTTCAATATGAATATGAAATTCCTTTACTAGAGAAAAACCAAATTTATTCAAAATGTCAATAATCTATTGACTTTTTATTAAAGTATATCACATCATTTGACGCATTCCTAGAAATTTGCATGTCTAGGATATTTTGAGCTTTTCCTGGATCTTTAATGTCAAAATGAGTTTTAAAAATATGAAATAGGTTGTTTTTCTCTTGTGTATTATTGTGAAAGATATGAAAATCGTCCACATACAAAATAACAATCGCTATAGAAATTTTCTGAAATTTTGAAAACAAGCATGGTTTATTTAATGATCTTTTATAACTTGCATTTTTTATTACTTTATTTACTTTTTTGTTCCAAGCTCTGGATGATTGCTAAAGACCAATATACCCTTTTTAATAAGCATACTGTTGGAATGTGATTCAATAAAATTATTGTTCTAGTATTAAGTTTAGTTATGTGAGCCACTTCCAGTATAGTTGGTAAGTTTAGTTTTGGGTGATTGTTTCGTCCCTAAACCCTTTACCTAAGGTATCCTTCAACAATAAGGTACCGCAGTGGTGCATGTGTAATCGTAACTCGTTTTGGCATGCATCATTTCATCATAGAAGCGACTGTTCCTGTAGCCGCCGCCGCGTTAACATGTGCATTTTCGAGTAGCAACAAGTTTTCGCTTGCCAGCAGAGTGTTCGTCATAGAACAAGCATTCTGTAAGTGAACAATCATTTACATACAACATTTGAATTATTAATCGCATCCAAATTCATATTTGGTGGTCCTTTATTATTAAACATCCATTAACAACCTTCAATAAGCTCCTTAATTAATCCGCATTCATAACAATGGTGGTACCAGGGAAAACCAGTTTTTGTAAAAGGTTGTGGTAGCATAGTAAGCTTGATGTGTAACAAGTTGAATTATTTTTATTCATATTAAAATTAATAAATTAAATGGTCTTCATTAGTGAGTTAACATTTCAATATATAACCAATTAAAACCAAAAGGTTATCGGGCCCAGTCTCGTACGTTGAAATGTTAAGAATACGTTAATAATTAAGGTCGGTCAGTGAATGGATGTTCAAAAACGGATCCATTGTGTTGGAGTTGTAGTAGATGACACTTTAATTATTACCAATAGATATGGGAGAACAGATTGGAACGATAGTGAAGCTTAACAGTAACAACTGGACGAAGTGGAAGTTTCAGGTAGAAATAACCTTAAAATTCAAACGTTTTTATAAAATAGTAAATGGTTCGGTAAAGAGACCAGCTGCAAATGTTGATTGGGACAATAAAAACGTGAAAGCGCAAGAAATTATTGTATTATTGAGAGTGGAAGATAAAATCGCTACACACATTTTAACATGCAAAACTGCTTGCTGAAATGTGGACGAAACTTAAAGTTATTTATGAACATCAGTCACAAGTAAGTGTACATTTATTAACACAAAGATTTTTTTCTTTGGAATATACTGAAGGGGTAGCAGCAGAATTTATGTTTCAATTAGAAAAAATTCGACACATCTTACAGTCATTCGGCAAAGAAATAAGTGATAAAATGATAATCACGATGGCATTAATGTCGCTACCAGAAAATATAAAACACTTTACTGCTGTGTGGGAATCAACTCTGGCAGATACCCAAACTTTAACGGATTTAATGTCAAGGTTGATGTTAGAAAAAGAGCGAAATAGAAATGCTGAAAAACACAGCGTTAGTTACAAAACAGGCATATTCAAAAAACAAATGGAATGTAAAGTGTTTGGGACATGTTAAGAAGGATTGTTTCCAAACTGTCATGATCATATTATTGTAAAAAGGTGGATCACGTGATAAAGAATTGTCGGTTTAACAAAAGAAAACTGAATAAGAAAGATTGCAGGAAGCAAGATACAAGTGAAAGTGAGCAAGCTTTCTTGAATGAATCAACACTTCTGAATTGTTCAAATGCAAAGGCTGTACTAAGCGATGACAATAAAACGAATAATTGGTGGACAGATAGTGGTGCAATCGAGCACATGTGTTTTGATCAAAAACAATTCTGCTCAATAGAAAAAGTATCCAAAAAAAGGCAAGTTCGAATGGGTAACGGCACATTATTGGATGTACAAGGAGTAGGTGCAGTGCAGGTCATCGCATGAAATGGGGATAATTGGGTGAGTACAGATTTAAATAATGTTCTGTATGTACAATTAGCTGTTAATTTTTTTCTCACTAAGCACTGCGTTGGATAAAAATTTTAATATGAATTCAAACAAATTTAAGTGTGAATTGCTAGATAAAAAGGGCAATGTACGAGCAGTTGCTGAAAGACAAGGGAAATTATATAAAATGCAGTTTAGAGTAAAACAATTTGAACATAATTTTAATACTTTGCTCCCACAATGTAATGCCATTGAAAGTTTACAAGACTGGCATAAAAAATTAGCACATATTAACTTCATCAAGTCCTGAAAGCATTAAAATGGAATGATATAACTTTTACAGAGAAATAAAAACCTTTTTGTGTAGAATGTTTGGTAGGAAAACAGCACAAAATTCCTTTTCCTACTAGTGAAGCAAGAGCAACAAATACATGTGAATTAATACATGCAGATTTGTACAGCCTATTAAATAAGAGCCGCTAGGAGGAGCAAGATATTTTTTTAATCTAAAGGATATACATACAGATATACATACCTTTTGAAATGCAAGTTTGAAGCAGACAATAAAATTGAAAATTTCGTAAATATGGCCAAAAACGTAATGGGTAACAATGTTAAAATGTTGAGAACAGATAATGGTCTTAAATTCGTAAACAACGGGGTTAAAAAAATATGCGAGAATAAAGGCATAATACATCAAAAATCCCGTGCTTACACTCCCAAACAAAATGGCAGGGTAGAGCGTGAAAACCGTACAATTATAGAATCTGCGAGAATGATGTTACATAGTTAGGATTTAGATAAATCCTTTTAGACAGACGCTGCAAATACTGCAATTTATACGATCAATAGAGTCGGTAATAGTCTACAAAAGGACAAGGCGCCATTTTAATTATAGTATAAAAAAGATTGCAATTTGCGAGTTTTTCGAGAGTTTGGGTTTGCTGTAAGTGTACACATTCCTAAACAAAAACGTTTAAAGTTGGATGCTAAAAAAAAGGTATTTTTGTTGGACACTCGGAGAATGTTAAAGACTATAAAGTTTACTTCCCTCACAAAAATAAAGTTGAAATACACAAGGAAGTGATATTTTTACCTAATAGTAAGAAGTCGGAAAAAGGTTTAACAAATGAAAATGAAATAAAAACAATCTGAACGCGATGATACCGGCAGTGAAATGACGATACTGAAGATGCCAATAATGAACCAGTTAATACATTACAAGAAGAAAGCGAAGAAGGTCTTCAAGACACTCCTGCACGATCTAGTAAGCGTACAATCAAGAAACCAACATGGATGAAAGATTACGACATGAGTGAAAGTGATGTATTTCATTTCAAGCGAAGAAGAGCCGATGTGTGTTGTGGAAGCAATTTCTGGTAAAAATAGTGCTAACTGGAAAAGAGCAATGGAAAACGAGTTAAGTGTGCTTCGCGAAAATAATACATGGTGTAAAGTGCCGTGGCCACCAGTAAATAAAAAAGTGATTGAAAGTAAATGGGTTCAAAAGTAAAGTAATAATGAATTTAAAGCATGTTTGGGGGCCCATGGTTTTCAACAAATGAAGAGCTATATGATATATATGCCCCGGATGTCCAAAGCGCATTTCTTTATGGTGACCTCACTGAAGAAGTGTATATGACACTGCCAGGTTTGACTAAATTAAATACTAACAATGTATGTAAGCTTAATAAAGCAATGTATGAGTTAAAGAAACGCCCAAAAAGTTGGAATTCAAAGTTTGATAGTTTGATGAAAAATCAAAATTTTGTTAGGTCTGAGAACGATGTTAATTGCATACAAGATATACCAATAGTAGCAGATTGTACGTATTAATTTATGTAGATGACTTGATATTGGATACAAACACGGATGAGGTTGACGATTTTTAAACCTTTTTAAATAACAATTTTTGTATGAAAGATTTAGGAATTATTTTATAGTACTTCAGCATAAAAATTAAGCAAAATATAAATGAGGGATATATTGAATTAAGTCGGGAAAACTATTTAAAAAAGTTTTGCAAAAAAGTACGCCAATCAAAATTAATAGCATTTACAACATTAATAATACAGAAATTGATCTAGAGTTACAAAAGTCGCTCCCATGGTAGAACACAAATTGAAGGCACTCATTCTTCTAAACTTTAAAATTTTTATCTAATGTATTCAAACCAAATATATCAAACATTAATAAATCAAAGTCACCTTCAATTTATGTCATAAATGTCAAACTTGACATTTTTATTATTTTGACAATGCTCCTAGGTCATGGATCGAAATGTAAATAAAGAGAACTTTAACAACTTGTACCGTGTCAAATCAGCGCTGCCAATATCGTAAATAGCTTATTCCCTGCTGAGACAGGCAATAACACGACGAAAGAAGTTCAGTTTAGAAGAATTGCTTGACAGATATAGTCAGAGATAAAACTTCATACATTAAAAGCACGATCATGATTTTGTATTGGAGCTGGGCAATTAGAATTGCAATTGTTATAATGCTGCTGATGCGATAGTGTGTATTAGTGAACATGTATTATAGTTTAGTATTGGTTAGTATAGTTTTTTAAAGCAAAATAATTTATGTAAATCTGTTTTAGCGAGTTGATTTTGTTGATCTTTTGGTTCCTAACTTGAAGCAGTTTAATTTGTTTGTTTTATGGTTTGAGCTGAGGCGAATGTAGTTGCAAGTTTAATATTTCTGAAATTAATACTACAAGATTGCATGTGAGATGCTGAAAATCTTTCGTTTTTGCTAATTGATACAATTATTTGGTAAAACTCCACTACAAAAGAAGCACATGTATTGATGCAAGCAGAAAACAACAGGTCAAGGTCGGTTCCTAATACAACATAGGTAATATGTCAACATTTGTAACACTTACATATGTTGAAACCATGGTGAATAGAAAACTATTTTTGGAATGAACGCTTCGTGGTTTACATAATAGAGGGGAGGTATATACTCGAGTTTCGGAATTACAAATAATTTGAAAGTTAATTTTTGAATTTTAGTTATATATAGCATATATTAAAATATGCGTATAGTTCGTACATTTCACTAAAAATTTTATATACTAAAGTAAGAAAAATCAAAAACGAGTTCCATTTTTATCTATTAAAATCTGTCAGTTTATAACTTAAATCACAAGTTAGCATATATAGAATCTATTTAAGAAACAGCTTTGATAATATTTGTATATTTTTGCACTGCTTACTTTTTTTAGTTGTGTGAACCCTCATCAGAGATCTTTGATCAGATAGGGTCAATAGTGATTAGTACATCAATTATAATTTATTGAAAATCATTACGTGATTTGCATAAAAGGGTTAGTAATTGTGTTATTCAAGTCAGTAATTCTTTTTGTAAACATTAAAGATAAAGAAAGTATTAATGAACAACCCAATTAAAAAAATTTGTAAATTATTATTAAAAAAAAATTAAAAGGGAATCATTTCAGTAAGGAAAGGATTAATTCTATCTGTATATAAATCAATATGAAACATTATGAATAGTAACTGTAAATAATCTTAGAAATTAATAGAGGAACTTTAAGCTTGCATGTTTATTTCTTAAAACACTTATGTTGAAATTATTGAATCAAAGTTCAAAAGATTTGCCTATAAAAGACATCCTCAATTAGAGTTGAGTGTATTTTGTTTGAGGGCACAAAGAGTGTTCTTATTGTTTTTTAATTGATAATTATGATCATGCATTTATTACAGGTCCAGTGGTAATACCACTAGTGTATTATATATTGAGGTTTTCGTGTTAAAGGAAATGTTTGAGGGTTTTCTGCGTTCTCCTTTAAATTATCTAAATTTGAATCAGACCCAGTGGCGCCATACTAGTTTTGAGTCAATCAAGTCAGCAGTATTTTTGCTTAATATAATTTAGACCCCCACCCTGCATGTTTCATGCCTCTGCAGGAATAGACTCCGAGTTAGTCCGGAAGAAACTTCTTTTTAGTGACCTTCAGTCACAAGAAGAGGCCAGTATTATTCAACCCAGAGTAACCACCCCATAGGGAAGAAAACATCTCAAACTGTGAGTAGTTTCATTTCCAAAGATCAAGAAAAATACAAAACAAACCACAACAAACATACAGGGAGTATGTAAATGGATCATTAAATCTTAAATTAATATTCAAGTCAAATGAAAAAATGAATTTTTTTTATGCAGATATGTAGAAGTAGATTGGGGTGGAGACATTTTAGATAGAAAATCCACAACCGGATGTTTATAAATTTCTTGATTGTTAAATAGTATGGATAAGCAAAAACAGCAATGTGTATCTATTTCGTCTACGAAATCGGAATATATAGCCATGAGTTTGGCAGTTGCTGAAGCATGTTGGCTGAAGAAAATTTTAAAAGATTTGTTTATTTAATACAGAAACATCCATCGTACTGTACGGAGACAATCATCTACAATTAGAATAGCATATAACCCAGAAAACAATAGAAAACTAAAACGTGTTGATATGTGTTCGCATTTTATTAAAGAAAAATGGATATTGGTGTTGTAAATATTATACATGTAAAAAGTGAAAACAATTTAGCAGATATTTAAAATTAAATTTGAAAAATTCAGGGAAAATTTAGGATTATCCTAGTATAACTATATAGTCTAAAGTTGAAGTACTAATGTTATAAATAAGGTATGTTTAATCATTGCATTTATGTTTTGGATTAGCAAATTAGCAAATTAGTTGTAATTTTTTTATTGATAAAATAATTTTATTGATGGAACTTGATCCAATAAAATTATTGTTTGAGTATTAAATTTAGTTGTGTGAGCCACTTCCAGCATAGTTGAGTGTAGTTTTGGGTAGTAGTACTAGGGAAAAGCAGTTTTTGTAAAATGTGGTTGCGTAGTAAGCTTCATGTGTAACAAGTTAAATTATTTTTACTCATATTAAAATCAATAAATTAAATGTTCTTCATTAGTGAGTTAATATTTAAATATATACCCAACTAAAACCAAAACATACTTTGAATGTATAACCAGGTTTTGCAAAATCCTGGGTTGTTCCACAAATACCTGTTCTTCCAATTCACCATGTAAAAATGCGTAGTTACTTCAAAATGGTCTATTAACAAGTCTAATTCCAATGATAATGCAATTAGCATTCTCAGGGTAGATGTACGAGCAATCAGTGAAAAAATTTTAAGGTAGTCAACACCTTTGGCTACTAATCTAGCTTCATATTGAATATTATTTTCGCTGTCTTTCTTTAATTTAAAGATCCATTTGCAAGCCACCATGTTTGCATCATTAGGACGGTCAACTGGAGCCCACACATCGTTTTTGATTAAAGAATCATATTCAGTTTTCATGGAACTAATCCAGTTATCCTTATCATAACAATCTAATGCTTCATCCACTGATATGGGTTCTTTGAATGATTTAGTGATAGAAAGCTGTAAGCACGCTTTATCTGTTTGACCTATGTAATCTCTCATCCAAACGAATGGACGGCACACTCTACTAGAAGAGGTAGTCGGAAGTATTTCCTGTTCCAGCTCATAAGAATTAGAATTGACTTCATGTATTTTGCATGGGAACAGTCCCATTGTCAGTAAAGTAATTATCGCGTGCCTTGGGACCATCAACATATTCAGCCTCAATATTTGTCCTTGAATCCATTTCACCATTTGAAATGTCCATGATATCCTCAAGAATATAACATCTTAACCTTTTGAACTTTACCTGGACTCTTAGGATCTGCTAATATGTATCCTTTACTGTGTTCACAGTACCCTACCATTATCATTGTCTTAGATTTGGAGTTAAAAAATTTTCTTAATTGTTCTGGAATATGTGCGTAAGAGCGACAACCGAATACTCTAAGGAGACTTAGGTTAATTTTGCAACCATCCATAATCCTTCAGGAGTTGAACCTTGAACGGCAGCTGTAGGGATTGTATTTTTAAGATAAATGGTAGTCTATGCAATGGAAAAACGAGCTGATGAAATACTAGGAGATCATTTTGGGTTTAGGGGAAAAAGGAGAACACGAGAGGCTATTTTAGCTCTGAGGGTGATAATGGAGAAAACAATAGAGAAGAGGGAAAGCGTATATATAGGGACTGTAGATCTGGAAAAGACATTCAACAATGTAAAATGAAAAAAAATATTCGAAATGCTCAAAAAAATTGGAATGAGTTATAGGGATAGACGATTAGTACATAGCTTATACAAAGAGCAAACAGCAGTAATAGAATTAGAGCAGGAACGTAGAGAAGTAAACATTAGGAAAGTGGTGAGACAGAGATGTGCCCTATCCCCATTAATTTTTAACTTGTACATTGAAGAGGCAATGAATACTGTCAAATGCATGAAGACATTTGAAATTACTATGCAGGGACAAAAAATTGATATGCTTAGATTTGCAGATGATATAGCGGTATTAGCATCTAGCAAGGAAGAGTTAGAAGCTGCTCTTAATGACATGGAAACGGTTGTAACAGTGAGATACGGTATGAAAATTAACAAAAATAAAACTAAAATACTAGTATGCAAAGGAGGGAAAAATAAATTAAAAAAAATACAAATATGTAACAACAACTTACAAGAGGTTAAGGATTTCTGCTACCTAGGAAGTCAAATAACGCAAGATGGGAAAAGTGCAAAAGATATCAAACAAAGATTAGCACAAGGTCGTGCTACATTGAACAAGAAAAAACAAATACTGTGTTCAAAGACAACAAACATAGAAACAAGGAAAAGATTGCTTAAAACATATGTGTGGAGCACAGCACTGTATGGCTGTGAAGCCTGTACAGTAGGAGAAGTGGACAAGAAAAAGGTAGAAGCCTTTGAAATGTGGCGCTACAGACGAATGATGAATATATCATGGACAGACAAAGTTAAGAACGCAGAGGTACTAAAAATGGTAGGAGCAGGAAGAAATATGCGGAAAACTGTAAAAAATGGAAAAGATAGGATGATAAGCCACATACTACGGTATGAGGGAATAGTGCGGAATATATTAGAAGCAGAGATAGGAAAAAAGAGAAGTAGAGGTAGACCTAGGTTAGACTACTGCACACAGATAGTGAAAGATGTAGGCTGTAGGAATTTCAGGGAAACGTGTAGGCTATCTCAGAACAGAAATCAATGGAGGTACGTATCCAACCAGTCTCATGATGGATAAACTAAGGACGAAAAAAGTAACTGTACTTAAACATCATGATTATTATAAGCAACTACAAGTATTGGTTGGGCAATATTCTCGAATAATGTTAACTGTGTGAAAGGATTTCATGGGAAACTATTAATTCGGCAAATGTCTAAGTGTTGGGGATCTTGGCAGCCACAGGCTGCTTAACCCCCTTCACTGAATCTCGGAAACCAATTAGAAAACAATAGAATGGGAACCGAGCTATATATAGGCTGTGTGAGAATTTAAGGGAACTGTGTAGGCAAGCTCAGAATATAAATAAGTGAGGTACGTGCCCAACCAGTTTTGAGACGGAAAACCTAATGACGAAAAAATAAGCGCAGATAAATCTGATGATTATTATAAAACTACAGGTGTTGGTTGTGAAATATCTGCAACTAATGTTGACTGTGCAAAAAGATATATTGGAAAAATATTAAATCGGCAAATGTTCAAGTGCTGGGGGAACTTGGCAGCCACAGGCTGCTTACCCCCCTTCACAACCACTGTCGGAGAAATAGGGTATATAATTGGAAAACAATAGAAGGGGACCGAACTGCATCTAACAAGAAAGAACAGCGCCTATGATGAAAGATAACAAACATGAAATAAGAAGAAAATTGTTGAAAGCATATGTGTGGAGCACAGCACAGTATGCCCATGAAATACGGGCAGTAGGAAAAGCAGACAGAAAAACGATAGCAGCCTTTTGGTGTTGTGCTTCAGATGTATAAGGATGATAGCATGGACAAAGTTAATAACAAATAGGTTATAGAAATAGTAGGGAACAAGGATATCCGTGGAAAAAAAACGAGAAATAGAAGGGCAAAATTGTATGGGATATATTACAAGCAGAGATAGAAAAAAGGAGGCAGATGTAGACCTAGATCAGATAGTGATAGATGCAGACTGTGCAAATTTCAGGGAAATGTGTAGGTTAGTTCAATGAGGGTGCGTGTCTAACCAGTTCCAGGACTGAAGGCTAATGATGATGGCAGTCGATGCGGCCTCAGCCCAATATGGCTTTGGCAAACCAACATCAAGCAAGAGTGCTTTGGCCTTTTCAATAACGGTTCGATTAAATCTTTCTGGAAAACCTTTTTGTTCTGAAGTGTACGGTATTGTTAGTTCTTTAAAATGCCACATGTTTAAATAAAGATAAAAAGTTTAGATTACAGAACTCTGAAACATTATCAGATCTGACCCTTTTAATTTTTAAACCAGTTTGAGTTTTTACCATTTGCTTAAACTCTTTAAATTTATCGAAGGTTTCTGATTTATGCTTTAAAAAATATCTAAACGTTCGTGCGAAAAATCATCTGTAATCATTAGCGCATATTCTGATCCTCCCCAACTTGGTTCAAAAATCGGTTCATACAAGTCTGTATGTAGTAAATCCAGCAGTTCAGTGGCTCATCTAGCCCTACTCTTTGGGAACTTTATCTTACTTGTTTAGCCTTAATACAAGAAATACAACAAGAAATAAAAGTATCTTGATAATTAATTCCATCTGCAATCATTTTTAAGGGCGCGATAGCATCCCTCTATTTTCATAACACGAACTAATTTTAAAATAGCCGCCTTTGTGGTATAACTTTCGCATGATAGAGGGAACTACTTTATTTTAACTTTAGTAGTTTCGTGGTTCGTTTCCAAGTTAGGCAAATAACGGTTGCTAGGATACGGTAGGACGCTGGTTTATTTTCTCCATTCCTGTGACTATTCGTCGTAAATGACCTTCAGTGAATTCGAAGTTGAACAGCAAGCAAAGCGTTAGGTACATAGTGCATTCTAATAATAGCCAAGGTCGTTTGCCGAAACAAATTTGTATTGTATTGTATTATTTCATTTATGTGCATGTGGTATTCGCTAATTTTTATTTTTGAATGTGTAGTTTATTGTTCATAGAGTGACATTTCCCTGCGATGGTTCCACTAAGATATTTTAATAAACATTACTCTTGCTAACATGATGCAATATTTTGCTTATATTGAATATTGTAGAATATCTAGTTACGTTTTGGGATACGGCACACTACCCTTTTTTTTAAAACTATTATAACATAGTATAAGCTTCACAAAGTAACACTGCTGTAATAATTTACTTATTGCTTGTAAACATAAACATGGAAGTTTACAAACAACAATGGATGTTGAGGTTATGTCATTTTTGGATTAATAAATATTCGCAATTATCCAATCATTATTATATTACACTTATCAAAAGGTAATTCACCATATATTATTAGTTTACTTCATTTCAATGCGACAAAAACAAAGTCCAAAATGATTCAATTTGAAATATTCTGGTTTTAAACCTTATTCTACACATCATAAACAGTGCCATCATTGGAGAAAGTCGTGAACGATTTCTATTAAAATGGCGTACAATTAATGTAATAATTCAATAAAATCCATTCAGTACACTACGACTATCATGATCAATATTTTAAAATTTTTTTTTAACAGAACGATTATATATGTATTCTGCTATCCAACGAATGCTTTTTTTATATACAAATTGATTATGTTACATGTAGTAACTAAAATAAAGTAAGTGAATTTTAACATTACTTTTAACAGCTATTGCTTGCTTATTACTCCACTTTAGAAAAAAAAGCAAACCTTCGTTAGAAAGTACAAAGTTTTGTGAGTCTAATGGTGAAGTTACATTTTGCATATTTTCAATCCAACAAAAGTTATTTACCAAACAGAATAACCTGTTTTTTGATGGATTTTAGGCAGCCAACCATACATCCGATCGCACCCTTAATCTAGCAATACTATGGTTACTGAGATGTCCAAGACGTTTTATGTCAAATATTCTTTGTTATTAATTTGTTTACAGATGTCTGAATTATGTTAGCTTTTACACTTGTTTTTCATTGCTAGAATGTCGATCTAACTTATAAATTCCACCAGTTTTAGATCCAGTAAATCTAACATTTCTTTTGATTGTGACTTTGTCACTTCGATGTTGCTCAAATATGTCTTCTTTAATGATCAATACATGTTCTTTAGCTGTAATCTGGCTCACAGACAGTAAGTTTGAAACAGCATTTGATGACATACTTTACATCAATAGTGGTGTCAACAAGATTTGTGTTATTTGTAGAGTTTCTCTTGCCTGTTTTAACATCACACCTGTGCTTCTACGAGTAGGACTGTTGCTATCGGCAGTACAAAAAACGAACAGAATCATGATTAAAATTTATTATCCAGTCCCTTTTAAGGTTGATGTGATTACTTGCACAACTATCAACATACCATGTATTGGTGTCGAAACTAGCTTTTGCAAATGCAGCCGGAATAAATAAAAGAGCGTATTTTTCTTCACACTTAGCAATTGACTTATTTGAACGTCAGGTATTTTTATGAAATTTTTATTTACCCTTATGTTTATTTAATTTCGGGCATCTGGATTTGGTATGGCCTGCAGAGCCACATTCATAACAAACAACCTGTTTTTAATTAAAACCTTTGGTTGCCAATGCAGCGGCTGTATGTTCTTCATGTAAACCACAATGAGAATCATCTTCTAAAAAAGTTTTAATAACATATTCACTACTAATTGTTGTATGTGTTGCATCATGACCACTTAGCATGGTGTCATACGAATCTGGTAAACCACAAGTTTCACTTAACAAACTTCATAAGTGTCATAGAAACGAAAAAGTGAACGTCCCTTAATAATAGACTCGCCTATCAACACACCTTAAAAGCGAATAGACTCGCCAAAATTTCCGATTATTAGAATACAAACATTAATTGTATTTGGACATATATTGACATTAATAGCCAGGAGCAAGCACTAATTTATCTTCTGAGTTTAACCTTTTATCATGGTGTACCAAAGCCTGGAGGTCAAACCAAAAAATTGTGCTCTATACACTAACGTGGATACTCCACGCCCTGCCGGCAAGGTGCACCAAATCCTACCACCGGGGCCTGGATTTCCACTAAAAGAAGTTACTTCGTAGAACCATTTTGGTATCAGCATCTACTGCTGAACGTGGCCCACCGAGATGGGATGTCTGAGTCGTCTGTGACGCCCTCGTCTTCGCCACCCACCATTACTGAAGTGGACATAATGGTCTGGACGTGTTAATACCACACCCCTAACCAGTTCCTACGCCTATTACGAAGAATCCACCCTCATTATGCCGTTCCAAGCTGAAATAGCCGATAAGGGAACCCGTACGATACATGGCACCTGTGTTGATTGACCTGCCACATCTAGCACCATATACAGACGTCGATTCAACGAAACTTCTACCTGCAGATTCCAGGCGACACCGTATCTGTGAGTACCTACCCCTGCACTAATTCATTTTAGCGTAGACTTCTGTTTGAGTCGCATTTCTTCGCAAAAATGCAGATAAAAGTTCAAAGTGAATCCAGTGTGCAAATTTTATTTTTGTGTACAAAAATTACATTCATTCAAAGCCGCACTATAAATTTTGTAACGCTAAACTGCTAAAGAACATTTGCATTTCTAGCGTTAATAAAATTTGTTCACATTCACATAAAAACTCTATTCTCATGTGTACAGTATGCCGTGCAGATTAAAAAGAAATAACGTACACTGGTTAATACTTACAATCACGCCGGTATGCTTCTAAAGATCTGCTGTTGATATCTTCGATTTTTGAATGTGGACTGTAGATCTATAGGTTGATATGTTGATAAGCACTAATGTTTTAATGCCGATGCTAGCTATTGTTCACAACGAAAAACGACACGCACTTGGGCGAATTGTTACCTTCATGTAGGTTTTGACTGGTCGTCTGTAACACGCGACGTGTTGCGCACAAAGTTCGAGAACGACTCTTTTTTAACGTTACGGCAGGAACCAAAAGGACATAAAGTTCGGGTTGGTTCGTATTGGACCGTGAATGATGGGGGTTACTTATGTACAAGTCAAGGCGGTACTTAATAATTTCTACAACTAATATGCAATTTATATGTATAATAAATTAAACTATTAAAAGGCATTAACATCATGCACAAATTCAAGGACATTTGTATATAGTATATGCATATAGAATCTTATGTAATTGTCTTTTTCAATTTCATGTTATTGCATGTATTTCTTACAGTCAATGTATAATTCTAAATCTGTAAATAAATTGTACATTTTTGTCATGTCTATGCATTAACGAAACCAAAAGTGGCCCCATAAAACACAGAAATCGTGAACTGAACATCCACACACTTAAAAATACATTGCTATTTTACTGTCATCAATAGTTATTTTAATATCTGATAACTGATGGAATAGTAACAAAATGCCATTTACATACTCGTTCCTTGATGTATAGTTTTCATAATGAGTTCGATATAATTTTCACTTAAGAAGTAGTCTGCTTAGACAAGCACTTTGGAAAGCCTTTTCCCAGTTCTCCCAAGCTTATTTAGCTTTAATAGCATCCTGAATGTGACTAACACACATTAGTTTTACTGACAGAAATTTTTGCGAGTGCACCTTTGATCTTTATCAGTCATTATCTTCAGCAAGTATACACTTCATAAACCGTAATCTATCAAAACCATATGCATTTGAACCTTCCTATTGTCATAATTTTTATGTCCTTCAAGTTTTTCTGTCTGCAACATCAGCAGGAGCCACATAGTTTGTATATGTAGATACAGTACTTATATCATTTGCTGTACTCATCTTGACTTAATGGTTTTCACAATTTTTATCCAAATGAAAAAAAAACTACAATACCTATTTTAAATTACAAGTATGTGTTTATAAGAATACATTCTGGATTCATAACCTCTTTGAAAAAGTAGTTTTCATTTGGTATAAAAATTTATTAAAAAAAGAAATACAATGTCTTATTATTATTATTATGACAGAACAACTAACTCAAAAGCAAAGTATTGACTAGTGCCAATTTGGCAGTGGCATTACAAAAAGCATAGTGTATATATTAGTACATAGTTAGATTAAGCTAACTGTTCCAAGATACAGAAGCACCCGACTCTATTATATTTTGTTGTATATATCGTCGCCCCAGTACAATAGTGGGACATCTAAAAATTCATAGTATTGAGATAATCAGCTTTTAGGTTTGGACGATTTCTGTCGAGGCTCTCCGTGATTTATGTGTACAGCTTCATTGTTTGTTTTGTTTTTGACTAACAGACAAACTATTATTATTTTAAAGAATGTTTATTGAAACCAGAAAAACATGTTAGTAATAATAAAAAAAAAGAAAATGTAAGATAACCCTGTTACGTTATTCGTGGCAGCCACGTTAGGCGCCAAATTTATGTTACGTTGGCTTGTAGCCGTGCGTAACACCAAGAAAATCAAAGAAATGACCGGGCTCAATCGGAGATTAGGGGGTTGTAGAAAGCAGACTGACATATAATGTATGCGGCGGTAAGGAGTTAATGACAATACCTGCAAGAAAATTAGTTAAGCAAACCTGAAAAAAAAAGGAAAAAGCATAGCAGCAATGATAAGTCTAAATTATTCAGTACTTTGTAGAATGTAAAAAAAACTGTTTGGATAATCTATATAATATAACAACGGTAAAAGCAGTACAAATTTTTTTAGTACAAAGTGAGGTAATATTGGGGAGTAGCAGAAACGTTTCCTCACACACCAATTAAACATAAATCAGACAAAATTTTAACAAAAAAATAAATAAGTAAGCATAATTGATATGAGTCATCCAGTATTGTTGATTCTTCTTTTTTTTTCAAAATGTTAACAAAAGATAAATAGGTAAGTCACAATTGATATGAGTAATTCAGTAGCATTGATTGTTTTTTTTCTTTCTTTTTTTTTTCTTAATAGCAGGCAAGTCTATTGTAAAAGGTATCAGATCGACGGAGACATGGCAAAACAACAGATAGATATTTAAAGTAATAACAAGTAGGAAATAGTTCAACTTACAAAAAGTCCTTCAGTAACGCTTCCTTGCAATTGAAGTGTGGGATTCACGATGTCCTGCACTAACGAAGCACTTCACCTTTGACTGTGAGGGTGTTGATGGAATTTCTTACACTTTACACTAATCACACCTACGTATTTCACTAGTGTTAGCAGCAGACATTATCATGCTGATGGAACTATGTAGCATTGATAAATTTCTTGTTAATTCCATTTCCTGAGACAATAATTTCGAAATATTTTGTAACACAAATCAAAAAAAAAATGGTAATAAAAATTTAGAATCACGGGCTTTCAAGGCACGATGTAATGCATTAAACTAACAGTAACGTGAGGTGTTCTATTTGCTACCTACGGTAACAAAGAAAAATCTAATGCTTTTGATTAACAAAATTTGCGCAAACAACGATCTATTCTAGATTCGTTGGGGTTAGAAAATTCAGAAACTACAGTGTCAACTGTCTTTACATGTGAATGAGATACATGTTTATAAGAAGCAATCATTTTTTTTTTTTAGAAACACTCAAGCTTAAAACTGTATTTGGATAATCCAAAGTATGCACTACTCTGATAAAAAAAGGACCACGAAAACTAGATCGCACACACAGTTCAAATATAAAAAGACAAATCAACTAAAAAACACAATCAATAAAGCGACGCGTATCACTAAGTCAATGTTCCGTAAAACGCACGACAAGTTCTACTACTTGTATTTCCAACAGAAAAGCAACAAAAAAAAAACAATTAGTAGAGCACGCGTAAGCAATAAACCCGTCCGTCAATTACCTTACAACCGCACTTGTCTCAATCAAACACGTTACATATAAAGCATACTTCCTTCGAATGTAATCAGAACTACATTGCTTATAGTTAACATACCACTTTTATTTCACAAGAAAACAACTAAAATCGTGTCGTGCTCGTTCATGAACAATACGAGAATTGTTACCGCATTAATTCTCACTATTTTCAAAACAAAGAAGAAGCCGTATTTTTAACGTAATTAATATATAGGAACCAAGAACAAACTACAACTACTCGTCTGTTTATATCAATTCGTCGTTATTACAACCGCTTATCGTCTCTTATCTAGACTTGTATATCCACATAAGGAACAAAATTTATATTTACGGCAAGACAAGAACGATGCAATCTATAATTAATTACAAGCTGTTTAACGTTCACTAATAACATAAGGAACATCCAATAAGTGAATGCACCATCATATCTAATAACTAATTACAGTTGTTTATCATTTCCGACAAGTTGGAAAGTAATTTACGAATAATCCAATTTACAATTCATTTTCCTTGCAATTTATTTATTAATGAAAATCAATCTTCAAATTATCTACTTTTAAAGTAATACCCACGAGTTAAATTGCATGCAAATCTGAATTATTCTGAAGTATTTCCTTTATACAAACAGCGATCCCAAGGAAACGATGTATTTTTAAGTACGCTAACAGAAAGGGAGCGTAAAATGTTAAACTACCAAAAATGCCCGTTACAACCCAGTATAGCACTATCTGCTATTTGTTTTACCTAGACATGTCCCAGTATAGTATTCCACCATGTAAATACGTATGTCTTAAATTCTACATTCAAAAAATGTTTGTAGTATCAATAAATAGTAAATAACGAAAAATTAATATTTTAGGATTTGTGTCGTTTGCAAGTTGCTTAGTTTTCGCACAATTTCTTGTAAAAATCTCAATGATTGATGGGAATTAAGCCGTCTTTTAATAAACTTGGCAAATCTTTTTTTTTTTTGTTATCTGACAGCGTTGGTGGTTTCTCATAACAAGGTTTTAGTTCCGGTACAGCAACCCGTTACCGCATTTTCTCTTTAATGTCTATAGTTTTAAACAAATCCTCAGAGTAAGATGTTTTATAAAATATTTTACCATCATGTTCCTTCCGTACTTGTATTGCACTAATATCGTTCCATTTTACTTTTTCACCTTCAGTGTTAGTTGTAAAAATTTTTCCTACACTTTCTGTGTACACTTTTCAGTCGATTATCTGTTTGGTGTCTATTTCGGTTAACTTGTATAAGTCTCCCCTTTTTTGCCGATTTGATAATGCTGCAAATTTCCGTTTGTACATACAAAAATCCGCTTTTTAATATTCATTGCTTCTCCTTTTCAATGCAACTGTGCATGCTATCACCTTAATTTTCTGTATGCCCTACTAAATAGTTGTGGGTTATAGAAGTTATATTAAATGTTTGCAGGCAATATAAATACATACAAAAGATGAATTTGTTTTTGTTTTGGGCAGCACAATTATCACTGTAAAAAACAAAATCGGTTTTGTCTGAATTATTTTCGATAAAAAAATAGACGCAGGTTGTAAGTTCAGTAGCGCCTCGTGCTGCAATGCTCTCGTTCCATACATAACAAACTCATTGTTTACTGGATAGATTATATACGGTAAAATTATACACATTTAACTTACTTTTGTAGTAAAATGTGGATATGTTTCCATTTGGAAGAGGAATAGTAGCTTGCAGATCAAATACACAAACAGCTGCAGTACTATTCGCTTCTCCTAGTTTCTAATCTCGGTCTTTTTGTTGACGTGATAAGGTTACTTCTGATCTATGATGATCAATAAACCCCTGTCGCAATAATTTTTCTTCTTCATTGGCATTATTAAAAGATTCGCAAACACTACATAGGTCCTTCTTGGGTCTAAAGAAACTAAGGTTAAATTCAGTGTTAAATATTGTTTCATATACATGTTTTTTAGCCGGAACTTTCTCAGTCTCCTTACATTTCTCTTGATAAAGTCGATACATAGTGCTAATATTTAATGACCCATCTAAGTATTCTCAGCTACTCTCCGTACGGCAATAGTGCGTTTCCATACGAAGAAAACTATTTATATGATTAATAATGTCATCTAATATTAATTGCTCTAGTTTCAAATGATTGTAATGTTTTCCGCGCCGTTCTATATCAACAATACCGTTTGCATTAATTTTTTTTTTTAACCGTTGTTATAGTGTTATTAGATATGTCTAGAGTTGCTTTAAAAAATGCTTTGCATACCCAAATACGCTTTGCATTAATATTAAAGTGGTATGCGTAGTTAAAACCACATTTGCGCTTTCTTGTACCTTTAGTTTTACTAGGTGAATTGATTTGACTAATACAGCTGGATATAAATTCTCTCTGTCTAGATTTGTCTGCTAGGAAGTAAAAGTCCCGATGAATACTAATTCTCTGCGTTTCGGCTATCTTTTTACAACACTGCATTATACAGCTGTCATTACAAGGGGTTTGAACAACTTTCACTTTTTTCCAGATTGTGATGTATAAGCCTCACCAGTATTGACCAAAACCTTGTGAATATTTCTTGCCCACTTACTTTCTTTCCTCAATCTTTTTCGGCATTTTATTGGAGAATCTACATTTTTGGGTATTTCCTGTAACACTTGCTCAACACTATTTTCAGTATGTTCCGTTTGAGAATGAATTACCTCAACAGTCTGTCTATGATTTTCATTGTAGTCAGAGTCAGAATTTAGATAGTAATCAAGGATTTTTGCCGTTTCACCTTGCTCCAAAAACTGTAGTTTAGAAACCTTTTTACGCCTGCCATCATAATATTCATCTTTAGGATCAAAATCTGGATCATGATACGAATCATCAGATGATACTGACAAATCTTCGTTTTCAGACAACTCCCTTGCAATATTATTTCGATTAGCAGCAAAGTCAGTCTCAGATAAAAATGTAGCTAAACCGCATCTCTCTTCTAAGATGTTAGAATGCCCTACATTAGTAGAGTCAGTTGCGTAGTTATTACGGACATTTTCGGTATTTTCATTCTTGTTTTCTATATAGATGTATTCCTTGTTTAGATCTAGGTTGCAATTTGGTCTTTTTCTGCAAATATAACAAGACCACTAAAAACGCCTCCACAACATTAGAACAACAATTTGAAATTAGTATGCATGTCCAATTTTTATAATTGCATGCATAATAACAGCAGGGGATGGCATTCTCGTGCTATTTTAGAAATAACTGTTATTGTTTATTGTAATTTAAGAATTATTTACATGAATACTGTACATTGTTCTTTTAGTTTAAATATCTAAGAAGAAGACTGATATTTTCCTAATTAAATGAAGTGTTGTTTCTTATTAAACTTTTAAGTAAAACTAAAAACTGCAATATACATATTATACCTAACCTTAAAATTTAAGTAATCACAGTTATTTAGATGATAAATTTACCCTTTTCTGTAGAGACAGCTACTGAACCAATAACTTTCCTCTTAAATTCATTCTAACACAACAGCAACAGTTTTAGTTTTATAATAACAGAGTTTATTCAGAAACCCGAGGTAGAGCATTACATCATCACTAAAGAACACGACATGAGATAACACAAGTGCCAAGCTACAAATTATAAATGAAACTGTTAAATAAATGGGATATCAACCCTGTTCCTGTATTGCATTCATATTTATGCTGCAATCAGGGCAAATATTTTAGTGTAATACTGAGATAAGACGGATGTCCCAGTCTTACACTATTAAAGACTGTGTTAACAGTTGAGAATTATACCGAGACAAGGTTGATAATCTACGCTTCTATACCGTTTCCAAGATATCTCAGTATACCACTAGATAAAGTTTAAGTTTCTGTAAAGTATGCAGCGGTTATCTCAAAACACACGTTTTGTCAGATGTCCCACTATTGCACTGGGGCGACGATATATATTTTTTACTTATGATCATAACACAAAAATAGCACGCAAATGTTAATATTTAATAATATACCTACTTACCTCATCAAGCTTGTCATCTAATTGGGTATCAGAGGAATCCGATAGAAACATAGGTTGAACAATGGTGCAATAAATATGACACCATCCATCACCAGTTATTACAACGAGACAATTTTTCTTTTGGTTTAATATATCTCCAATAGTTACGCAGCTTAAACAATGAAGACCTTCTTCATGTAACCATTGCTTATCGCCCTAAAATTTTGTTAATTAAGATTAACATGATTTTCAAAAACTGTATAAATAATACTAACCATAAAAGTTAGATATTATAAAATATTGTTATAGATAATATTATTTCCAGTTAAATATTTAACAGATAATCGATGAGGAAGTCAAACACAGGTGATTATCAGACATTAAAAAATGTTTAAAACTTTCTAAAAGCTCACGTATTTGGCATCACAAATAAATTTAAATAAGTTGCAACATGATTAACGAACATTCTAGTATAATTAAGAAACTTCAGAAAATAAAGAACTATTACAAAAGATAATCCACACATTTTATATGTGAACATCATCTGGAATAATTCTTAGGTACTTTATACTGTTATTATAATAAAGAAAATAGCCGACATCTTTATAATGCTAGCTATAGTATAAAACATACCTTAAATATTGCCATATTACCATTTGCACTTCCAACAACTAATTCATAATTACCATCATTATCAACATCACCTACAGTTAAACCGTGTCTCATAACATTACCGCTAAAGTCAAATTCAAACCGATCAACTAATGAAATAGTCCTCATAACTTATGGTATATTATAGACTATACACAAATGCATTCAAGTTAAGAGGTACTCGAGATTTTGGCAAGTAAGGCTGTATAAACTGCCAGCGAGAAGGAGGCCAAACAATACAGGATGCTTTAGCAGTTACAAGTCCTAATGAAACTGGTCCAAAATTATTAGAGTCCATAGAATGACCTGTATGATCACCTTCCACCCAACAGTGTCCCTCTGGAACTCTGATAATTTCCTTTTTATACCCTAGTGTTGAAATAACATCACCTAAAATATGTTGTCAAATTTCTTATTAGCATTTAAATCCACTACCTTGTACTCCAACAACACGTTTAATAATTTTTTGTTCAGGATCTTTAGGCGAAACTAATGAAATGACTTCCCCTCGTTTGATATCTAAATAACGAACGCACCACCGGTTTAAAACACATAGTCCGTTGTAGATTTATCTGGGTTAAGAGCAGGTTGCATAGATATACCATCAACTCGAGCAACATAACCAAAAACATCAAGTGCTGTAATACCAATTGGTACAGTAATAAGAATGCTTTTGAAATAAATTGGTATTTTCATCGAAATGAAAAATTTGTCCACATAACCTTAAAAAATAAACCATTTTGACAGATATTATTTTTCTACATATTTGATGCATTCAGAAGCACATTAGAATCAATCGCATTCGTAATTGACCAACCAGATCAAACCTTGGATGTTATGGATATAAAACAATTTGAACTCTTCGATCTTTATTTATTTTCAAAATTAAACGAATCTTTTTTTTGTAAAAACAGATTAAAACAACTCATACATTAATTAGCCAAGACATTTTAATCGATTTCAGTTAATAAAATTAGTGGTATATTTGACTTCAGTTAATTATATAACTGGTGCCATTAGAGTTCTTTTATGTTGACTTGATCACCAACGTGTTTCAAAATCAAAATAAACCACACGCCCTTGTATCGTCCATATAAAATATTATTTAACATTATGTACAGCAGTGAAATGACTGCAGTTCTGCGGTAAATATTGAGCGAGAAGAGTCTACAACTTCACCTGATTATCCGATAATAAATACTTGTATTTTACGAAATTCTTGTTGATTAGTTTATAATAAGGCGCTGGGTAACTGGGGGAATCACCGTCAATGCTAAATCGTATTTACAAAGTCAAAATATTTCTAAAACTAAATTTTATGGTATTTAAAGTCTAAAATATTTCTAAAACTAAATTTTAACCTCAATTGATTACGGTTGTATGATTAATAAAGTAAACCATTAAAATTCTAGACACGGATTGTTTGTTTTATAGCATAAACTAACTTCTACTATCACAAAAGAGAATAAAAGTGTACTTTGGTCGCATATATGAACGGATCGTTTATAAATTGTCCCTACTCCAAGGTTGTGTTTATTACCGTCACAGTTGCATTAGCATGCAGCAGAAGCTTTTGACATATACGTTGCATACATCTACAAACCAAAATATTTTGTAAATTTGCGTTAAGAATTAAACTATTCTTGTTTAAGTGAGGTATTTATAACTGGGAATCAAATTTAGTTATCTTGGGGCAACTTACTTTAACAGAAAGAACAAGCGTGTGTGCTTAGAATGATTATAAAAAGACTATGTTCATCTAATGGCTGATACTTCATTTCGTTTTGGTGCTGAGGTATTTATAGTTATTCTTATAATTATTCTTTTTATACTCTTAATCGTTTATTTATTTATGGGAATTACTAACGTTGCACAATGATTCCTTTAATAACGTTTGTTTACGTGAGAGATGTAGGTTATGTTCTTGTTTTGCAATGTTAGATAAGAATTAAGATACCGCTTAATTTTATGGTTTTAGAATGATGAAAATATACTGTCATCCGATGAAGAAGATTTGGATTTCGAGGAAGAGGAGTATGATGCGTTTAATGATGAAACGTTTGGCACTTCTGAAGATATCCCTGGACTTGATGATTGGGAGGAACAACACGAACATTTTGCAGAGTTAACTGAAAGTAGTAGGCAGAATAAATTTATAGGTAGCTATCTCTTTGTTTATTTATTTTTTGCAAACTTGAAATAAATTATTTCTTAATTTACAGAAAACTCGCTCAATAAATTAGGTCTTAAGGAATCAAATTTATATCCTACCGCAAAAGATTCTGTTTGGTCATATAAAGAAACAAATCAAAATGGGGATTTATTCAACTCTCCGATTTTACCTAAGGTGTCGAGTTACAATGTTTCAGCTACAAGCAGCAAGCCATTACCTATGCCATCGTTTGCAAACGTTGAGCTTAGTAAAATTTCAGATGGTGTACTAACTTTAGAAGAAATAGAAAGGAATTTATTACAGAATAGGCCTAAACTGCCACCTTCAAATCATAATGTTGCACAACCTTCGCTTGCTCAAGTGAGTACCCTTATAATTTTGTGGTTTGTGGAAAATACATTTTTATTTTTGAATTTTAAAGTATCTTAAAAAAATATGTAAGTAGGATTATTTTACATATACAGCTTACGTTATGTGCTATATATTTCAATACGCTTATATCATGCAGGGTGATTATTTATACATAGGGAATTTGATTTTCCGCTTGTACCTCAACGAATAAAAGTACGCTCGTATTATACAGGGCGTAGCTATGAATTGACGGAAATTTCTATTTTTCCAGATTCTTTTATATATGTGTGTGTGTGTGGGTAGGTCCCGGGTTCGAATCCCGACACGGTCTGCTTGAAAAATGTTGGGGTTTCGGATGAGAGGTAAAATGGAGGTCCCGTGTGTGTGTTGTCACACACGTTAAGGATTACTGCCTTGCTTGGAACAGCAAGGATTCTACAAAATTCCAAATTTTCCAGGTAAAAAACACTCGCTTCCTGGCAATGTAGTACCTTCAGGTGGAGCATTGGAAAATTACATGTAAGGTATATGAAGGGGGGTAAGCGGCCTGCGGCCCCCAACACTTGAGCATTTCTCGAATTTATAGTTTTTCCAATATATCTTTTTGCACAATCAACATTAGTTGAAAATATTTCACAACCAACACTTGTAGTTGTTTAAGTAGTCATAAGATTTAAGTGCACTTTTTTTTCGTCATTAAATTTTGTCTTAAAAACTGGTTGGACGTGTACTTTCACTTATTTATGTTCTGAGCTAGCCTACACAGTTCCCTGAAATTCTCACAACAGCCTATATACAGCTTAGTTCCCCTTCTATTGTTTTTTGATTATATGCCCTATTTCACCGAAATTCAGCGGCATGTGAAAAGGATTAAGCATCCTGTGGTTGCCAAGGATCCCCCCCAACACTTGGACATTTGCCGAATTAATCGTTTCCAGTAAATCCTTTTGCACAATTAACATTAGTTGAGAATATTGCAAGACCAATAACTGTTGTTTATAATAATCATCATGTTTACGTACAGTTATTTTTTTCATCATTAGTTTTTCCATCTTGGGACTAGTTGGATGCATACCTCCATTGATTGCTATTCTGAGATAGCCTACACATTTCCCTGAAATTCTACATCTTTCACTATCTGTGTGCAATAGTCTAACCTAGGTCTACCTCTACTTCTCTTTTTTTTTAATCTCTGCTTCTAATATATTTTGCATTATTCCCTCATGTTTTAGTGTGGCCTATCATCCTATCTCTCCTATTTTTTACTGTTTTCCACAAATTTTGTTCTTCCTTTACCATTTCTAGTACCTCTTAGTTCTTAACTTTCTCTGTCCACGATATCTTAAGCATACGTCTGTAGCACCACATTTCAAAGGCTTCTACCTTTTTTTTTGTCCGCTTCTTCTATTGTCCAGGCTTCACAGCCATGCAGTGCTCCACACGTATGTTTTAAGCAATCTCTTCCTTATTTCTACGTTTGTTGTCTTTAAACACAGTAGTTGCTTTTTCTTGTTAAACGTAGCACGACCTTGTGCTAATTTTTGTGTCATATCTTTTGTGCTATTCCCATCTTGCGTTATTTGGCTACATAGGTAGCAGAAATCCTTAACCACATGTAAGTTCTCTAGATTCTTGTTTTTAATTTATTTTCCTTTCCTTTGCATACCAGAACTTTAGTTTTATTTTTGTTAATTTTCATACTGTATCTCTCTGTTAGATGTTTCCATTTTATTAAGAACAGCTGCTAACTCTTCTTTGCTAGATGCTAATACCACTATATCATCTGCAAATCTAAGCATACCAATCCTTTGTCCCTGCATAGTAATTCTTTCATTGCCTTCATTTTGGCTCTTCAAAGTACAAGTTAAAAATTAATGGAGATAAGGCACATCCCTATCGCACTTTTTTCCTAATATTTACTTCTCTACATTCCTGCTCTAATTCTATTGCCGCTGTTTGCTCTTTGTATAGACTTAGTACTATCTGTCTATCTCTAAAACTCATTCCAATCTTTTTGAGTATTTTGAACATTTTTTTCCATTTTACATTGTCGAATGCTTTTTCCAGATCTACGAACCCTATATACATGCTTTCCTCCTTTTCTATTATTTTCTCTATTATCACCCTCAGACCTATAATAACCTCCCATGTTCCCCTGTTTCGCCTAAACCCAAATTGATCTTCTCCTAGTATTTCTTCAGCTCGTTTTTCCATTAGTCTTTGAACAATTCTAATTAATTTTTTTGACACGTGTTCTGTCAAACTTATTGTTCGAAAATTTTCACATCTATCCACGCCTCTTTTTTTGGTATAGTGACTATGATGTTACGTTTGAAATCTTTGGATATCTCACATGTCTCGTACATATCTCACAAGTTGGAAGATACGTTCTTTTACTGCTTGTCCAGGGGCTTTTTGAGTTTCTGCTTGCACCTTATCTGTACCTGGTGTCTTATCATTTTTCAGACCATTTAATGCTAAGTCAAACTCATTTCTAAGTATAGGATATCCCGAGTCATCCTTTTCAATGTCCGATTTCTGTTCTAATGCTGTCAGATCCTCTCCAGCATATAAATTCCCTATATATTCCAGCCATCTAACCACTTTTTCTACATTTTGTATAATCACGTTTCCTTTCGTGGTTTTATTCATTTTTATTCATTCTAATTAGTTTGTATGCTTTGTCCGTCTTTCCTATTTCCATCTTAGTTTGTACCTCTTTGCACTTTTCATCAATCCATTGTTCTTTAGCTTTACTGCATTTGCGAATAATTTACCATTTTATGGCTTTTCCTGTTTCGTCTGATCTATTTTTGTATTTTCGTCTTCCTTCTATTAAATTCAGGATATTCTTTGTTATCAATGGTTTCTTGTCATCTTTTTGTGTATACCCCAGAATATCTCTGACCAGCATGTCAAAGTTGGATTTAATGTTATACCATTCTGTTTCTTCTTCTTTTGTATTAGAAATTTTCTCGATATCTTTCAACAATTCATTTGACTTTTTTCAAATCTTTCGTCGGTATCTTTATCTTTTAGTTTCTCAAAGTCAAAGTGCCTTTTTCCGTTCCTCTTTTTCAAATTTTTAAATTTAAGAGCGGCCTTCATAATTGCGATGTTGTGGTCAGTGTTTATATCTGCTTCCATGTGTATCGTCTTCTAGCATTATGTTGAAATAATGTTTCTGATGGTTAAATTGTTTTTGTTGCAAAATTCTACCAACCTATTTCCCCCTGTCGTTTCTCGTGCCTAAACCAAATAAATCTACTACCACTCCTTCCCTTCCCTTAACTACCACTGCATTAAAATCCCCCGTAATTATTAAATTTTAATGTCCTTTTACGTATCTTAGTATGTCTTCGATATCTTTGTAGATCGCTCTACCTCTTCCTCACCGTGACTAGAGGTGGGCATGTATACTTGTATTATTACTGTATTTACCGGTTTAGATTCTAATCTAACCATGAGTACTCTTTCATTCTTTTGTAAGTAGTTTTCTACACAGTGCCCTATCTTTTTTCCCATAACTATCCCCACACTTGAATTTCATTCCTCTGAATCTGTATGAATTATCCTAAAGTCTCCACTGCAAAAATCCCCCACCTCTGGCCACCGAACTTCGCTGAGCCCTACTATGTCTAGAATTTCTGAAACACAATTATTTGATGAAACATAATTGCTTGTAAAATACTAGGAAAATTGAACCTTCTTTGATACAAGAGCTTTTGCCGAGTTAAATTAATGAAAAAATATAAAATGCACTTTTATAAATTCATATTCTAAATAAAGACTAAAAGTGAAAACAGCAAGTATTTAATACCGTTAATTACGATTTGGATAAGCGCTATTTGACAACATACGTATAAAATTTCGGTTCTTTGTTTGTTAATTGATAAGAATATTTGAATATTTTGTAATTTAAATTAGAATAAGTTTCCAATTTTATTAATTGTGAAGCGGATAATTACCATAAAAGTTTGAGGTTGAAGTTTGAAACATTTTGACCTTTAATGAACTATCTGTGAAGCGTCTTTGTCCAATCACACTCACTATCGTGGTAATAAAAGATAGGAAAATTATACACTTATAAATTAAAAGGATTATGTACCTGTTAGAGGAGATATTTGAGTTTCAGTTAATAAATAGTAGGTATGAATTATTTTAGTAATAATTTTCTGTATGAGCTTAAGCTGTAAACTGTTTTATTAATTCTTTAGTATGAAAGAAAAATGTTTATGAATGCACCGATGTATCTTGAGATTTCTGTGTTTCGTTTCATTTTCAAAAATTCCACAGTATAATTTCCATTAAGCTAGCCAGACAAACAAATTGAAAGTAAGATAACAATTTCATATTTCTAGTTGCATTCTCAGAAGTGCAGTTTGCTGTACCTGAGTCATAGCATTAATTAGTGGCACTCCCACTCACAGAGGTTGCAGCTATATATATATATATATATATATATATATATATATATATTACTCATATTTAGACCAGGGTAGAAAATTAAATAATCACATCAAATAATTTTAATCACCGTGTAGAAGCTTTGGGAAAAAGTACGCTTCATTAAAACCATGAAGCATAAATAAATTCGGTCGTTTCAGTAAAAATAAGAGATTTAAATCAGGTACAAGACGCTTTATATCAAAAGAAACAGTATTAAAAAAAGCTCTGCGTGTAATTTATTTATTCCTAATAAAGAAACAAATGGAAATTACGTGCAAAATTTATATTAATTAACCCTATTTTAAGTAACCGGTAGTAAAACAAAGTGTACACATAATAATTAATATTTAACTTGTATTCGCTAAAAATGAAAGGATAGAAGTCAATTTTAATTGAAGTTAATTGAATCGTTAGTAACAGATAATATCTATAGAAACTTGTAAAAACCCAATAAAAAGCAAATCCTAGAAGTGTTAGTTAGAAGTAGGATGTTTAAACACACCTGCGTATTTTAAAAGGCAATTTCAGTTTAATTTGTTTAGATAAACATGTCGATTCTAAGGATATTGGAAACGGTCAGATGCTTTAGCACGAAATACAAAACAGGGTTTATTTAAAAAGCTCTGAGAATTAATATTATTTTGAACACCTGCGTAGTTTAAATATCACGTATGGCGAAAAATGTGTAGATAACAAATGGTTTCAAAGAATCTTGGAGAAACCGGGGCTTAATATTCACGAGAATGTGCGATACGGGGTTATTTAACCCAGATAGTCCACATGGACTAAAATATAATCGATAATAAAGAATATCAATTTGCACCAATAAGAACAGGTTAGAAAAGGAAAGAAAATGCGTCAAGCAAAGACACATATAGTAAAGGCGTGATTTAAGCAACGTCACGAGGGTCACAATTGGTTGAAAATAGGATGCAAATATCAGAGGTAGAAACAACAATTTCTGTACAAAATTAATTAGTATTCTCAGAGCGTTGCGTGCCGTGTGGAAATTTTCTGAGATTTAAATGGGGCGAGTGAAAAATTCGTAAAACCGACGCGCGAGCGACGGACTGGGAACATAGAATGAGAAATTCTTTAGAATTACCCGTTTTGGGGAACAGACCGACAGACAGGCTTTTTGCTATATATACCGAGGTGAATATAAACAAGCTCTCTTAGACTTTTGACTATTCGATGCGTTAAAAGCTCTTACATCCGCGACTTGATTCAAGATGTTAAACAGTGCATTTTAGTTTGATAAAATAATTTGAAATTTTGCTCGTATATTTTAGTGATTCAAAATAGTTTGTTATTTACGTGCTAACATGAATGTACTTCAGTGCACTTAGATACAAGGTAATAAAATTTAGTATCACTGTACCAATTAGCAAAATTTACAACGACAAATGTATACACAAAAGTAGGCAGTTTTGGCGTATATTGGTGAAAGACGCATGAATTTCTTTGCTATTTTTTTTGGGGTGTTAATAAGTAAATGGTTCAAATACGTGTCTGGATCCACGAAACAAGGGTCAGATATACACAGATGAGTTCCGGAAAAGCCCAGAAACAACTTTAAATAAATGGTGATGGAGAAAATTTTAAAAGCGTTGAGAATTAGAAGCCGTAAATATAATCCTGTTGGAATGGTGTGATTAACTAAAGGGACGATGTACATTGAAGCTACGAGGACAGTAACCTTCAGGTAAATTATACTATTTTGTTTGACATTTTTGTGTGTGTTGAATAACTTTATAATTGATTTACTTTAAATGGACATTAGTGAAATTGTACTAACCATAAAATTTTAATTTTAAGATGAAATTTGCTTGTTTAAGTAGAAAGGGTATTTAGTATTGATGTTCTGAATTATGATGAAAATATGGGTATGTCTTTGAGCTCAATTAGACGAACCTGGTTAATTAACGTAAAGGGGTGGTAGATGCTCCTTTATACTCAGACTCGGTCTGCTTATATTGTTATATTAATTAGTAGGCATCCAACAAGGACTTTAATTCTGGATGCACGTTAAAGTGATAATAAAATTAATCTTGAAATTCTTTTTAAAACTGAATTTTATGCTGAAATTTAATTTGAAAATTTAATGTATTCTGAATATTGATGTAAATAGAGTTGACGTTGATGTTTGTGGTAGGAATGTGTTGTTTAATTTTATGAATGAGGAGGTTTATAAAATTAGGTGAGCAGCTGAAGCGAAACCAGGATCACAGCAGTTTATGACGCCCAATCGGTGAGACTAGAATTTTTTTGTTGAAAGGACCCAGTTCCCGCATTCAAAGGAGTATATCACAGCAATATATATATATATATATATATATATATATATATATATATATACCTGTACCTTTACCTTGTACCTTCTACTGTCTCACCCCCCCCCCTTTAACTTTTATTATATTTATTTAAATTATAAATTATTAGTACACTAATTTTGTCGTCGCGCCTATTTTTATTATTAAATGAATGACTTTTATATAATGTGCTTTAGTAAACGTTTGGTTGGTTATCTAATTAAACTGTTTACTATTATTATGCCTCGACTATATGAACTCTTTATCTCAGGGTGTTCATCTACTTACCGTGGGTTCAGTCGTAAGTAGATGTGCACTGCCCAACCAAACTGCACACTCTTTTGTTTTACTACTTTTATATGAATTAACTACTGTATATGCCAAATTTTACTGATCAACGTAGCTTAGTGCCAAATTAATTAATGTACACAATTTCTGACTTTTTGTTTGACGTTTTATGATATTGCACGGTACTCACCTGAATTATACTTCGCTGATGCCCTTTTTAAATGCTGCTGGCTCACGATCTTAGTCGCCGTATGCGTCTTTACATGGACTCACAATCACTATTGAACTTTCGTATCGCCTCCAGGTGTCTTAGTACAATTTTGATGACCCCAAATCTGAAATGAATAACCCGAATTTTAGAATTTTGACAAACCGTTGTAATTACTTCCCCTGCGCTAATCCTTCCGTGTTTCTTTTTTTCGTTGAATCTTCCCCTGCAATTGCTGCTCTCCTATTTTCCCTCTTCGTGCTCCAATTAATCCGTCCGCCTTTTCGTAATCAATCCAAATCTAACTGCCGTCCTGTTCCAAATCACTCAATGCCCTGCTATAAATTCGATGTCCCACTCGATGTCCTACTGCCTTCAAATCTCTATTCAAATCAATCCCAAATCTATTTCGCCGTCGCTTGTATAACCACTCTATGTCCTTCTGCCTTTCCCAATATCGTTCCAAATCCAATTAAATATCCGTCGCTTTCCCGTCGCACTATCACCAATCTTTACACTTCTTTTAACGTCGCTGTTGCTTATTTAACCACCGATGCTTCTTGTACCTTCACTTTAATAAATCAGACTATTTCAATTCAAACACATTTATTTTTTTTAAATTATATAACAACTTTAATGCAGGTTTGCAAAAACACGTCTTTATACTAAATTTAATCGAAAAAGAATCTTCTTGTTTACTCTCCTAGGCAATAAGCACAACAAAACTAGCTTACTTAATTACATTTTAAATACATAAAAATATCCAATAACAATTTGTCCTTTTTGGTGTCACAAATATCTTCACTATTGTCTTTATACACATTCCTAAATTCTATCATTGGTCCTAAACACTTCACAATTCTCCAATTATATTTGATATTGCTATTAACTTATAATTTTGAATTTACAAATTCGTCCAAAAGTTGATTCTATTTAAATAAAAAGCCAAAATAATTCACACAAGACCTGGATGCTTGGTTGATAGTAGACATCCATAGACGCATCCGGTTTTCAGACGGCAAATGTACTTTCAATGGCTTATTACATTACAACTTAGTATAAAACCTTGAGCACTGTGCATTTTATCAACGTCATCAAGTCATTTAGTTTACCTTTTGGCACATACGTTTCAAACTAACATGGTAAATACTTTAGCATATGTAAAGTACGGCAAAATATAGTTTTTGAATTACTGGATCTGATATATGAATCATTTTATTTGGCATACACCCTTTTAACACAAATCTACCCTTAGAAGCCTTGTACCTCCCCCTGACATTACAATATATATATATATATATATATATATATATATATATATATAAAACTTTTTTACTAACGACCTAGCTATAATCATATGAATTGTTTTTATTGCGGGTTTTAGGTCTGCTGGTAAGTAGGTATATAGACTCTTTCTTTAACTGCCTAAATTTTCGGATTTATTTTTGAATCCTTGATCACAGGCTTTCTATAATTATATAAAAATGAATGGGCTAAACTACACATAGAATCTGTATAAACTTACAAAATTGAGATTAATAAAAAGATTGCATCTAAATTAAAATGTAATTGTAAAAGTAGTTTGCATTTGGCTAAGGTGTAAAATTAAAAATTTGTATATTCTATTAAAGTATTTGAAATGTCTTTTTTGGAGTTTTTATAAAAACAGTATGACACAATTTGTTTATTTATCTGCATGAGCAAGTGTATGAATGCATGGAAGCGTATGTTAAAGAAAGAGTTTATATACCTACTTACCAGCAGACCTAAAACCCGCAATAAAAACAATTCATATATATATATATATATATATATATATATATATATATATATATATATATATATATTACTATGTATCCTAAACTTAATCGAGCCTCTTCGAATTGGGCGTCAAATTTATGCCGTGGATCTCGGGTAAGAAATTGCGATACAAAAATATATTCGAAAATTTTATAAAATTTTCATATTCGACAATAAACAAAATTTTCCAAAATTACCTAATCAAAAAAAATTATCCTTACCCGTTTTCTTTTTTTCCTCGGTTGAACTGCCTTCTTCAACTGCTTATTTTATAATGTCCAGTATTTTATCTTTAAATCATTAAACACAGAAATTGTACACGAAGTAAATGGGCCTTGAATAATACCTTCGCTAAAATTCCTTCTTTATAATTTTTTTTTATTCATTTTACTCTAACTAAACTCTGGGGTAGGATGAGCTCAGAATACCCAGTAATTATGCATTTGCATACTTTTAAAACAAATAACAAAACAAAGCCATGTACTCTTTACAAAAATTTTATGTTTTGATGGAACGTTTAAAAGCTTTATAGAAAACCTTCAACTTTTCAGTTAACTACCAAAATAAAGTTTTACACGTATTACGTTCACTACGTAATTAATACACACAACCTTGAAATTTCACTCTAGCATTCTCCCAATATTCACAGTTTATAAAGTCACAATTCAAATCGTTACCTGGAAAGTTTATAGTAGATCTCTGCTTTGAGGATGATGTCGTCGATTTCTTCTGTCTGTTCTGCAGGTCGTTTCTAGCGGTTACTAGAAAAACTCCATCTCAATTGAACTGCAAACGCGGCCTCCCTGGTGTAACCAATTCCAAATTCCATTTAAATTATTTCTTCATTAATTTGAAGCTTCGCACCACATTATTTAAAGCGCGACACGAGTTGTTTATAATTATAGATGATATCTTAATTAAATGTAATTCCGGCACACTTAACCGCGTATTTAATTACGAGAATATCACCTTGTAATAAATTTAATTGATTTTGTAATACTTACAACTCGTTCTACTGCGATATGTTCTTTTGAGCGGTCGAAAACTTAAGGGCTTTTACTACGTTCACGAAAACATTTATACACTTAGGCTGCCACCTCTTCGGCCTCCTTTCATCCGAAATCCCCTATCTACAACAACACGTTTTCGCAAATTTGCACTCAACCCCATTCTCACTCCACGAATTTTAATACATCGTTATAACATTTCCAGAATAATACGCTACACTAAGCTCTTGTTCGTTTCAAACTAGACTAAACATTTCAACCAATCGTAGACCTAGTGACGCTTCACAAATCCCTCCTTATATTATTAGTGTCTTTTACTTATGCGTTTTATCCGTCCCTTTCTAATCTGGTCTGAGTGGTACAAATCGATATTCTTGACTATCTACTATCTAAACCCACGTGGACTAGCGACGTGACTTTTAAATAAATCGTTTTGTATTTCGTGCTAAAACATTTACCCGTTTCCAATATACGTAGAATCTTGTTATCTACACAAATTATAAGAACGTGACATTTAAAGTTTGCAGGTGTTCGCTCCTAATGAACGTTTTAAATACAATTCTCCGAGCTTCGTTTCATGGTATCTTAACCCTCCTTTTAGCCGTTTGTTACGAACGCGTTTCACCTTGGGTTTTTACAGGCTGTTATGCTTATTATATATCACTAATTGTTCAATTAACTCTAATTAAATTAATAATGAATGGCATTGACCTCTTACTTTTAATTTTTAGCAAAGCTATTAAATATTAATTATTATTTGTACAGTTTGATTAATATCCGTTACTTAAAAATTGAATTAGTTAATATAAATTTCGCACGTAATTTCTGTTTGTTCCTTTATACAGGGTGTTTTGAAATTGCTGCGTTTATTTTTATTTTTAACAATATAAAAACCACTATAATACATATATATATATATATATATATATATATATATATATATATATATATATTATATAGAAGAATAATCCACATTTGGAATGCAAATGCATGTTTATATTAATATTTATTAATAGTTTTAAGATGAAATGAAAACCCAACTTTATATGTAAAGTTGAATTCCCATTTCAAATCGAACTAGTAATTGAAAACCACTAAAAGAACGGCTATAGCAGGATTTGAACCTGCGACCTCTGATTTTCCGGATCAGCGCTCTAACCAACTGAGCTAAATAGCCAATTGTTTAGATGATGTTAT
Source organism: Platerodrilus igneus (assembly GCA_036346225.1). Classification (NCBI taxonomy): domain Eukaryota; kingdom Metazoa; phylum Arthropoda; class Insecta; order Coleoptera; family Lycidae; genus Platerodrilus; species Platerodrilus igneus. The sequence goes on along the minus strand of JARFIW010000624.1, from coordinate 882,337 downwards.
AATTAATACTACTGAAGCTTGACTCTTGTTACCGATTTTCAATTACGTCTTGCATTTTAAGGAAATTGATACTAGTTATATACATAATTCATGTACTAATAACTAGATCATCCCATGATTTTCCTCTGATTTTCCGGAAAATCAGAGGTCGCAGGTTCAAATCCTGCTGTAGCCGTTCTTTTAGTGGTTTTCAATTACTAGTTCGATTTGAAATGGTAATTCAACTTTACATATAAAGTTGGGTTTTCATTTCATCTTAAAACTATTAATAAATATTAATATAAACATGCATTTGCATTCCAAATGTGGATTATTCTCTCTATAATAATATAATTACAGCTTTGCATTATCCGAACGTTGCAAATGAGATGATCTAGTTATTAGTACATGAATTATGTATATAACTAGTATCAATTTCCTTAAAATGCAAGACGTAATTGAAAATCGGTAACAAGAGTCAAACTTCAGTAGTATTAATTATAACATCATCTAAACAATTGGCTATTTAGCTCAGTTGGTTAGAGCTCTGATCCGGAAAATCAGAGGTCGCAGGTTCAAATCCTGCTGTAGTCGTTCTTTTAGTGGTTTTCAATTACTAGTTCGATTTGAAATGGTAATTCAACTTTACATATAAAGTTGGGTTTTCATTTCATCTTAAAACTATTAATATATATATATATATATATATATATATATATATATATATATATATTGACACATTCCAATTCAAATTTTGTTACTTACAATTTTCAATTTTTGTTATTATCGATGAAATTTTTTACTGTTGTAGATTCCTTTACCGCATCCACCTGGTAGATATCCGCCAGGATTTCCTCTACCACCACATGCACCGCCGCCGCCGCCGCCACCACTATTAGCTACACCTCTACCTCATCCACACATGCAACCAGTGCATCATGGTGCTCCAGGAATGGTCAGATTAACACCACCTTCTCATTATATGCATCATCGTGGGAATCAGCAGGGACCTGCACCACCACCACCAGGTTTTTATCCACCCAATCCTCATTTTCCAGTAAGAAATAATTAAAACATTGGGTAGTGCATAGACTTAATTTTTAGATACATCATCCAATCAATTTTCCGCCACCAATGAGACTGCCGCCACCACCACTAATGCATAACATGATACCTCACCCAAACATGCATAATTTGGTACCACTTCATAATCATAATGATCACCATCGTCGAAATTACTACAACAATACGCATAATAGAGGTGAGCCTTATGATGAATATGCTGGTATAATGAGTAATCGTGAAAAACAATGGTTGATAAATATACAACTAGTGCAATTGAATACTGGAACGCCTTATTTTGATGATTATTATTATACGGTAGGAATATCTTTCGATAATTTGTAATACGGTTTAACATATTAATTTGACAGATATTTAAAGAAAGAAAGTTAAAGAATATCAAAGAAAACCAAGGTCCTCATTCAGAACGAGTTCGACGACAAAGCATTCGACGGAACAGTGAAAGAGAAGGACAAAATACATTAACACCAAAAGTTTATACACCATTACAATTCGAAAATTCACTGGGGAAACTTCAGGTAATATTTAAAACTTTGATACTCACCTTACAAAACTAGCGCCAATGATTTGCCTTGCACAAAAGATAGAAGTAACGTAATTGAAAATTATAACTAATAAAACTATGATGCAAGTCATCTAAATTCCAATAATTACAAAACAAAACCTTGACTAAAATATACTGAACTGCCCAGAAGTTACTGTAAAAATATAAATCGATTATCCTTATCTTAATCTAAGATTAATAACCGGCTTTGGCAATAAACTATAACGCTCGTGCATTACTTATGTACGCACTAGTGAATAGAAAAGAATTTATATAATTTCAGTTAATTCAATGAACTTTTTAGCAGCGAAAACACCGTGAAAAATTTATAGAAGCCTGGGTTATCTACATTTAGTAACATGGCTATTTCAATAGAATATTAAATTAGGACAAATAAATGTACCAAAAAAAAGCCTGCTACATTTTTATACAACCAGTAATAAAAACTGGGGACATCATTGTTCAAAGTAACATTTATATAAATCTACACGGGGTTCAAAATATCACAAAATCATAAAACGTTATAAAATTTAATGCAAATTACCAATTTTCGGTATTAACTGTGAAGCATGGGAACAATGGTCGTTCACACAGATGATGAGATTGACCCGACGATAAGACAGCTTTTGATGCATGAAGTGTGAGAACAGAATTTTTAAAAGGGAAGGAGATTTAAATATAGGACTAAGTTAAAAAAGTTGATAAGTTATGAAAGAGACGATGGTGAAGTAATAATGGAAGGGTATGCTGTTGGCAAGTGCCTCGACGAGGTGGCCAATGTCGATTTGTTTTGAACTTTTCTGGATAAACAAGCCAGGGAGTTTACGCACATAGTATTGTGGAATTTATAATGTCGTTGACCGAGCATTGGTAAAAGGGCGTTAGTCCATACAAGGATGATAAATGGATTTCACTCGTTCAGCAAACTCTGGAATTTGAATAGATGAAATGGGGGTGATCGAATACATTGATAGTTAATAAACAGATGCATTATTGGTGTTTTTGGGTGTACTTAATTTAATTAAAAAAATTCGGATACTGGAAATTACTGAGTACCGTTTGCTTTTCTTTATGCTTGATAATTATGTACAAACATGTAAATATAAATTGTAATTGGTTCGTAGACGAAGAAAGTAGTTTATTTACATTTAAGCATAATATTATTGGAATGGAAATTTGAAACTCTAAGAAAGAGGTGTGTATTAACTTGTGTGAGTGAGTGGGGAGGGAGAGAGAAAACATGCTCTATTGTCACTGAAGTATTAGTTCATGGACAAAGCAACATAGATTACAAGCTCGAAGGCATAAAAATAAATAAAACCAATCAAATCAAGCCTTTCGCAAACTTTAATTGTGGGATATATTTGCTAGTAAATTTCTTTGCGTAAATTTAGTATTTTTAATAGATATGGGAATGGTGAAAGCAGAAGTTGATTTATGCTGTTTTTCTATGTATTGCTGTTAAGTTTTCAAATATATGAGCTATAGAATGTCATATAAATAAATCTACGAAACCAGAACAATGGAATGGTAGTTTTATTTACGGATAAATGTTTTTTTAAGGAGTTCTATCAATATCTGACCAGTTGAAATTTTATATTATGTTTGTTTTTTCTTAGGTTAATGTATGTATATTTTTGAAATTACTGTTAATGCTTTGGTGGATTTTATTTGAAATTATTTTTAAGATTGATAACGGTGATCATTGTGAAAGGACATCCAGCTGCCCCAGTGATGGTGCCATATTTGGGAGGGGCCATTATTTTGAAAATTTGATAAAGTTCATAAGTATTTCCAAGGTATGGGGTATGCAGTTAGCTGGTGCACCCTTAAAATTATTACCGGGTTCTCGCCCCTTCTGGGCAAATCAAAATTCATAACGTAACATCATTATTCCGTGTTGGCCACCAAAATTTTGTTACTGGTAATAATGATGTTACGCTACCAATTTCGATTTACCAAGGGAAAGGAACTTTGTAGCAATTTTAAGGGTGCATTAGCAGACTACAGTGGTACGGAAATGGATTCTATGAAAGAAAATAGTACAAAATAATATGAATCTAAACATGTAAAATGGTCGAAATACAAAACTACTTAGCAAACTTACCTTGAAAGGCTTTACTAGTTGTCAAAATTAAATGGCACGAAACTGGCCTTATCCCAGCAATTCTTTCAATATTTTCGATACACGGAGGACGGTTATTGTGTTTTTCTTGATCTTCTTTGGGAATTAAACCACTCATAGTTGTTGAAATCGCCTTTATTTACGTTTCGATCCATTACCTAGGATCATTGTTAAAATAATAAAAATTTCAAGTTTGACATTTATTAAATAAATTGAAGGTGACTTTGATTTATTAATGTTTGATAAATTTGGTTTAAATACATTAGATGAAAATTTTAAGTTTAGAAGAATGAATGCCTTCAATTTGTGTTGTGCCCTGGGAACGACTTTCAGGTAGCCAATATGCTTAATATGAAATCAGCTGATTAATTTTTATATAAGTTTTATATAAGTTTGACATTTTTGTAGCATTGAAAGTTTTTCCTGGGTTTTCCTTGCGATATTAACATGAAATACAGCCTGCATACATTATTTCTATTTATACAGACAATAACTAACTAACAGCATTGGTATCTGACAAGTGTAGACCTGCCATAGGGTTACCTCAGAACCATATACAATCTTCATTGAACAACATTGGTATCTGACGAGTGTAAAGTTGCCATAGGGTCACCTCAGATCTATATACAATCTTCATTGAACAGTATTGGTATCTTACAAGTGTAAACCTGCCTTAGGGTCGCCTCAGAACCATATAAAATATTCGTAGAACAACATTGGTATCTGACAAGTATAAACCCGTCACACGGTCGCCTCAGAACAATGTTAAAATCTACCAAAGGGGCAGCCAAAATCATAAGTTTTTCTCCTCAAAATAAATATAAAAAACTGTTGTTTAAGCTTTATGGTAACGTATTCGCACACTTCTTTAATAACCATCCTTTCAACCATTAAATAGAAACATGTAAAAAAATGTTTTCCACTCCTCAAGTTATTGAATTTATATGAAATTTAACTAGATAGAAATTAATCAGCTGATTTCTCGTTAAGCATATTAGCTACCCCAAGGTCGCTCGAAGGGACTCATTCTTCTAAACTATAAAATTTTCATCTAATTTATTTAAATCAATTATATCAAACATTAATAAATCAAAGCCACTTTCAATTTATGTCATAATTGTCAAACTTGAAATTTTTATTATTTTGACAACGTTCCTAGTTCATGGATCGAAACGTATATAAAGACGATTTTAATTACTATGACTGGTGTAATTCTCAAAGAAGATCAAGAAAAATACAAAACAAACCACAACAAACATACAGGGAGTATTTACTGTTATTGTGGGTAGGTCTCCTTGCTTTCATTTTTCTAACTCTTGTCATCTATCTCATCATGATCTATATTTATGCTGTATACTTTAAAAATACTCATTAGCCTTTATGGAATTAAAGAAATTTTCAAAATAAAAACCTCCCAAATACAACTTCATCAATGGGGGTTGCTTGATAGCATTTCACAATGATTACCTTTACTTATCTTATAAATAATTTCAAATAAAAATTCGTCTAAGTTTAAACTCTATTTACAGTAATTTTGGAAATATACATACATTAATCTAAGATAAAAAACAAACCTAATAAAATCTCCAACTGGCCAGATATTTAAAAAAAACATTTATCCATAAATAGTACTACCATTCCATTGTGTTAGCGTTTTCGATTGATATATACTACTATATTTTAAATCCCATTTATTTGGCAATTCGATTAATAACAATACATAGAAAAACAGCACAATACCAACTTCTGCTTTTGCCATTCCAATTAAAGCTCGTGTTTAAATAAATACACACTTCTTTCTTAGAGTTTCAAAAGTTTCAAACTTCCTTTTCTATAATTTTATGCTTAAATGTAAACAAACTATTTCCATCACTCTAAGAATGAATACATTTTATATATAGAAGTTTACATGTACATATTTATCAAATGTAAACAAAAAGGAAAAGCTTATTACCCTCTGGGTTAGGACATCAATTGCTACATGTTAATTACCCCTTACATAATAAATTTTATGATTTAAGCATGCAAATTTTTATACCAAGGTTATAACAGGTTTTACTTACACTTTTGTGCTTTTATGATGGAATTTAGTTTTCAGGGAGTCGTGATTCATGTTCTTATCAGATATTTATCAGATGTATCTTCTGATTATAGTAGTGCTCTAAAAAAATAAGGTAAAGAAGTGGGTACGATAATTAGGTCACTACATTGAAAAACTCACACTAAACGGCACTCCAACCAAAACACGACTGTCTAGTTGAGCCCCGGTGGTAAAGTGAAGTTTCTAATTCCTGCCAGAAATAGTTCGAGGCACAATAAAATTCCATATCATTTTCCCTAGTGTGATAAGAAAATCCCTGAAACAAGCTTTAGTATATTTATACTTATAAGATCATTCTAAACTTGCAATGTAATTAGTAACTTATAAATTAACCAGTGTCGGATTCGAACAAATTGTATTTCTGTAACTTTTACAAAACACAGTAAATTTAATGGATCTAAATAGTGGAAATTGGTAATCCAATAATTGAAAAGGCATGGTTACGGGTTAAATCACTTTACACGTAACAAGCTCAAATGGTACTTTCAGTTAAATTTCATTCCTTGATTTTTTTAAATTTGAATTAAGTACATTCAGAAGCGCCACACCCTTGTATGGTCTATTGTTTTTACCGATGCTCAAACAACACGATTATTAACTTTTTCAAACTTAGTCTTATATTTAAATCTCCCTACCTTTTAAAAATTTCATTCTCCCGCTTTATGTGGCTAAAGCTGTTTTATGGTTAGGTCAAAGTTATCAACTGTGTGGTCGATCATTGTTCCCACGCCTCACAGTTAAATACCAAAAACTGGTCATTGCATCAAATTTTATGATTCTGTGGTATTTTGAAGCCCGTTGTGGATTTATACGAATATTATTTTGAACGGTGATGTCTCCAGTTTTTATTTTCCGTATAAAAACGTACTAAGTGCTTTTTTATTTTATTAATTTGTCCTAATTTAATTCTTAAAATAGTCATGTTACTAAATCTAAACCACTCACACTTCTATAAATTTTACAGGATGATTTCGTTGCTAAACGTTCCAACTAACTGAAATTATATAAATTCTTTTCTATTACCTAATGTGTACTTAAATAACTTGCAAGTGTTACAAAACGACAAGTGGCATTAAAATGCATTAGCAAATAAAGTGCTCTCTCTAAAACGAATTATAATGCTATCTTATTAGTAAGCAATCAGTCATTAAGTAAATCACTGCAGAGTTTTATATTGTTAGTATTTCTCAATGACAATTTTAGGCTTTTAAGGGTTAATAATGTTGTGTTATACCATGCTTTTCAGTAGTAATTAAACAGGGTGTGTCTACATACCAGATAAAAGAATATTATTTTGAAAAGGCAAAACATTGATTAGTACTTGAGCTGCAAAGGTCTAGCTTCAGTTTGTGTAAAAATTTGACTTTATTTCTTAATTCTTTCGTTTTAGTGTGGTTCCGTAACAGCTCCTCGTAAAATTATTGATATGGATATAGTTACTCCTGATAAGGAAAATGAATTGAATAGTAATTTATCAAAAGATACAAAGAAAACTAAACAGTTGCTATTAGAACTAGAAACTTTATACAATTATATTCTAAAATCTGAAGATCTAACAAATCCTCTATATAAAACTAATATGGAAAAACTATATGAAATTAAACAGAAACAGAAATTACGAGAACTGGAGTTTGCAACAACTACTGAACAAAAACAAGAAATTTTAAAATCATTACGGGAAGATAGTGAGCCTTTTGATGAAGATCCTCAAGAGTATTTAATTAAAGTTGTAAATGGATTTTTTCAGGAAGATAAATATGTTTATTTTTTGAATATTCGTAAAGGGAAGGTAAATGTACAGTGTTGAGAAATAATATTTGTAACTTATGTATATTTTTCAGATGCTGCTGTTACGTATTTTGCCATATTTGACTAATGGAAGTTTTTCTACTTATCTTTGTGATTTGTGGATTAAAGTATTTTTAAGTATACCTATGGTTGGACGAAAGGATGCTAGTGGTGATAATCTTTTTATAAAGCTGTATCCATTCTTTAAAAGGTAAATATTAATGGTATTTGAGTTCTGAAATGTAATTAGTTTGTAGTCACTTTTCTACTAATAATATTGACTTTTTTTTACTAATTTAACGAATGTCTTGAATAAAATAGAAAAATGTACCACATGCCATACAGAAACATTTCAACTGAAATTTAAAAAGTTAGTTTGATACAGCTTTTATAACTATCTTAAAACTAATCATTGCCAAAAATGAGTTTTGTTTTAACTGTTGCTGTGATACTTTTTAATTACAGGTATAAAAGTAGTTTTGTAGTAGATTTTTTAAATAACTATGGTCTTGTACCGTTCCTAAATTATGTGTGGGAATAGTTTACATATTTTAGATAAGTGAAACTTGTCATGACGTTTCAACCTCAGTTTGTAACATGCCTGATTTATTTTACTATTTCACACTCTATTTTTATATTTCAATAAAACACCCATATTATTTAATGATCACCCATATCAATTTTTTTTGTGATTTGTCCTCTTTTTTTATAACTTAGTGGGTTCCAATTACATGATTTTGGTCGTGGCATGTCTCGCCGTATTTCCTATCCTAATACTGACTGGTACTTTGTTTGTATGTTTCTCACATTTAAATAATGTCTTTTTAAAACCAATTTTCCTTAAAGGTATTTTAAGAAAATATTTCTGCTTTCTTAAAACTGGTTATAAAAGTTCTATGCTATTATTTGAACTACATTTCTATTTCTATTAATAAAAATAATGTAATAGCAAACAGGAAAACCTCAATCCTAGTAAAATCATTTTATCTATATCCTTTCATTCGTTTAGCATTGCAAGTTATTAATAAGTATGAAGGAGCAAAACTTTTATTAAAAGCGTATAGGGTTTGAAAATGCACTTTATATTGGTGAAGTTGATGATCATTTTATGGGCATCTTTTAATTTAATTAGCATCAAAAGTTATTAATGAAAGAAACTTATTTATTTAAGCTGCAAACTACTTTAGTGCAGAAAAAATCAAGCCATTATTAAAATTATGTTTTAGAAATGTACTACTTTCAACTGATCACGTACTGAGTTGATTTTTGTCATATAAACAAACACTTGCATATGATAAAAGCGTTATCAAATGTACCTTTTGCCTGCATTAATTTTCATTTTAATATTAGAATTAGGGGATTTTTGAATCCAGTATGGGAAAGCTTTTTCCCATCCTTAATGTAATTAAGCTACTATGTGTAAAGTTCCATGATATTAATTTGCCACGAACTAGGGGACAATAATCCAATAATTTATTGCCTGTATCCTACATTTGCACGTATTTATCCAGGGTTGGCGGTGAGAATTGTGTTATGAAGAGGTTACGAACAGGCTTGTGGGAAGGACACATTTTAAAACAACGCACTTGATATGGGCTATTGAACAGATCAACTGTGTGTGTGCAATAGCTCCAGCGAACTGATTTCTTGCTATCCTCGTGTTTTTCCTTAATTACCTAAAAAGAAAACATCTCATGTTCCGTAAAACTGTAGGTACACTCACTTTGCCTTCAGAATTTGACCAATCACAAGAAATTACCTGCCCGTGACCCTAACCTCCCGAAGACGAGCAGAGGCTGCCTTTGGTTCCAGTGAACAAACGGTAACCCCCCTGGCATATGTTTACTTTGTTGGCTTTACTCGTGGTGGAGATTCTTGCAACCAAATTTGGAGCATAATAAAATTTATGCCCAAGACTATGCAATTATTGATTGGATGGATAAAACGTGACCCAAAACAAATGTTTTATTTATACTCGAATTAATAAAAAATAAACAATGTTGAAATTTATATAAATAACAATAGATTGATTCACTTAAAAATCAATTGTTGATTTTTCAGTGAATCGGTAAAGAAATAAATAATAAAATTTAGTAAGAATAAAAATATTTTATGGTGAAAAGTGTAATTAAAGTGTAGTTTGACTTAGCCGATTGAAATTGGCCCTGAGTAGCATCCCAAGTAGAATACTGAATACAAAGCTTAAATTTCAAAATCGCTTCTATTAAAAATTTTAAATGGAAATATAAAAATTTATTTGAATATTAATACTTTCATAGCTTTGCTGGATCATTTCTAACCTAATTGGTTTATGCTGCTGAAATAAAATTTGTTACAAATTGGATTTTGAATTTAAACTGGGCATCAGTTTTGTGTAGTTTTGTTTGGATATCAATCCTCGAGATACTTCTGGGTTGGGTAACTGTTAAGCTTGATATACTTCAAGACTACTGTAATCAAGGTCAGATTAGCTTTTTTCTATAAAGGACTTGGAAATGTGCAGTGGGTATTCTATAAATTTAGTGTGAAATTTGGTAGTAAGATTTAAATTAATTCAAATATTTATTTAGGAAATAATTTATAACTACACGAATTTGTTTGTTCAAGGGTGTTTTAAAGAAATAATCTGAGTGAGAGTACTCTGACCCTGAAAGGTCATTATCAGTATATATCAAGTGTAAGTTGATGCTTAGGTGAACTTTTTGTAAATTCTATTGTGATTTGCCTTGCACCACGTCTTTTGTTTATTATTGGTATTTACTGTAAATATTTGTACTCTTAAAATTTTTGTGAGGTTTAATATACCAATTAATTTGAGTGTGAGAGAGTTTATGTTGTATACCCACTGCATAGAAGAAGTGATTAGAAGTTCAAAAAAAGAAAATTGATTCCCAAACCTTAGGGGTTCAACAACATTTTTTTGGCAGGAAATTAACACAAACCGCGGGGAGGAACAACATATTCTTCGTAGGATTTCTATATCACATCTCTCTCTCTCTCTCTATTTATATATATATATATATATATATATATATATATATATATATATTGCTATGATATCGCTGTACTCGTCAGGTGTGCAACGATCAATTGTCTACTGATCGCCAGCTCCCTGAGCCCTTAAAATAATTTAAAATTAACAATCAAATTTATGCCTCGACTAGCTTAGTGATACCACGCAGAGTGAAACGACGATACAATATCAAAGAATTTTTACTCATTCCCCTCCAACACTCAATACATCTGAATAAGACATACGAAATTCACCAAAAATTGTATAATGGACTAAATAAAATTTTTGTCATATTACAATTTACAAATCTATGCTCTTTTTAATATCGTTTACCTTTTATAGAACTTTTAAATCATAATTAAAATAAATATTCTTATCGAATTAGCTGTTTATGAAGATTATAAATTTTTATATCTTTTAAAGCAATTAAAGCCAGCAAAAAAAATGTATCTTACTACGAATAGTTTCGTTGAACATTCAAAGGAATATTCCCTTTTTTAAGCATAATTTTACGTAGCAACCAAATTTTTGTTGACTTTTTACACACTATATTTTAATCACATGCAAATTTTAAGCTCACTTCTGTATACACAAATTATGTAAAACTACAAATGCAACGTGCTATAAATTGAATAAATAGTTTTGATCTTATAGTTCTCATGGTTTTTCTTGCTGGAGTTTCCTGACCCCAAATTCCCACTTGTTCTGGAACTTCTGACAATTCGGCTTAGAAATCACTCTTAATTGTTATCCAGTAGCTTAGAGTCGTTTACCCAGTAATTTGCATATTAACCATCAACTTAGAGCCCTAAATTAATAAAATAGCAAAGATTTTTATTTATATTAATTATTTCTAGACTTATATTTATATTAACAGAAAAATTCCATATAAATTTATCACAACATGCACTCTACTGTTTATATCACTGTTACGTTTATATTCTGTTGAGTTCAACTTTTAAATTTATAAACTTTCACTAAAAATTAATATTTACGTAATAATCTTCTTTCAAAGTAGCACAGTTGGCATATGGATTATAAAATGAATCTCCTTTATTTGCTTTGTTAGTTTTATAGAATCAATTTTCTCCTTGAATGTTCCACGCGTTCTCATTGGTTTACAGAACGCTATCAGTTGTTTGTATGTGGAAAAAGGCGTTTCAATCATGGTTATATCTGTAATCTGTTGAATTTTGGATGATTTAGTATGTGCGTTCTAAATTGCACGTATATCGGAACTTTTAACAAATGGTATTAAATATGGCATTTTATGCACGTTCTAAATTGCACGTATTTATATGAGCAATCCTCGAATCATTCAAAAACATCTATTTTCTACACACATTATCTAAGAAATGTACTTACACACCCAGGTATAAAGAAAGTTTATAAATGCAATTTACAACTTAAGTTTAGAAAGAAACAACATGCATCATTAATTACACAATAATACAATCTTCACCTAATTTTTTTTAATAATTAGAAAACATTAAAGCATATCATATGTATCACAAAATTTTCTTTAAAACAAAGATGAATAATTTAAATATTCTCCTATTACCCCATCTCAGTGTGGCTGATCTGCAACCTTAAGCAGGCCTTTTATAAGGGCCAAACCGCATTGCGACTTGACCTCAAAATTACTAAGAAAATTATCTACTCACTAGTAATTTTCTATATGTAAAAATCTTATACTAGCTTAATCTACTTCATAATATCACAAATTGTTTCTTTAAGGGTTTAAAACAAAGATACGTACGTTTTGGATTGTCAAATTTTTGCTGGTATTTATATCTCCATTACAACCTTTTCCTGATTATATTTGTTATCTAAAGATCGTTTCATTTAGAATTAACTTCATCGAAAAATTCTGGGTTCTATTTTTTAGATTTCCATTTTAATAAATCTGTGTATCGAAGTCCACCTTATCAGTTTTCGAAAGTACTTTTATTTTAATAGATTAAAATATCAGATGACCTCGCACTAAAATAACTTATAATTTATATTGGACCATAAATATGTTGTCATTGCGCTTCATAAAAAGCGATTCAGTAACTGAACGACCTAATGTAGAATGACTTATGTTGAACTTGAATGTCTGTTCCTCATTAATTTTCTGTTTTTATATAACACAATCTTAGTACGTTATCGTTCTCGAATTTCGATTACATTCTAGGAGGTCTGACTCATGCCATGATGTAATAATCCACTGTAATTTTGTGTGTTCTTATTTTTAATGGCCTCTCTGTTTAAGATTTATTTTACATATATCAGTTTACCAATTTATTGCAATGCCATGTTTACTGAACCCATCGAATCAGAATTATACAGGGTGCTCCACTATTAATATGTCCGTTTAAGATTAATTTTTCTCTTTGTGTCTCCAGTTTTTATTTACTTTCTTGTAGTGTCGAAAAAAAGATTTGCAAAAAAAGCATTCTTTAATCTACACTCTTGTAAGTAGTACAGGATTGCAATCGATTCAACAGTTGGGGTTTGAAGATTTAAAACAGGAAATCATTGTGTCAATGCAATTGACATTGCAGAAGAAACGGTAATTCATGACCATTTTGGTTTACTTCCTGTTATAACATCGCACCGTTGATCTTTTTAACTTGAATTTAGTAGTAAGAACTATGTACTTAAATATAACACACGTCAAAAAGTTTATACTGCACTGCAGGATTTGGTACAAAATGCGCAAATAAACTAACATAGAGAAGCTGTAACTACAACTATCAAGAATTTTGTTTAAGATATGTTTGTGTAAGACAGGTAATAGGTACATGTTTTTTTGTAATTATAACAGGAAAAGCTGCCATTTACTTATTTCATCAATAAAGAGAGTTATGCTAAAAAGTGTCTAAGTAAATTATGATAATCTCTTCATGTATACATTGAGCACTATATTTCTGATAGCTGAAAGGAGTTGTACTCAGTTAAAGAAACCGTACTATCACTCAGAACCTCGTAAGAACTATAGCATAATACAGAAAAGATTCATTTAGTATTATAAGTTTTTGTATTATAGGACGAATGAAATATGTGCAGTAATTACAAAGGAATTCATTCCCTCAACTACCTTTCTAACAGGAAAGTTTCCTAATAAACCTAAAAGAATTAATTATAGTAAAAAGCTGGCTAAGTTATTGAAATATTTGACAAAACTGGAGTTCTAAGATTACATTTGTAAATAGTCGATTCTAATTGAATGATCGAGATTCATTTTTTTTTTAATATTAAACATTTCCTTATAATTTGTCTATTATAAGTAATTACTGTCATTTATATTTCTTAATTGTCTGTAAAAAGTGTAACGTTCATTTGAAATGTTTATAGTCATATTTCATTTAATAGTCTGTATTGTAAAATCCCACCAATAGGGTTAGAGTTATCTCCTTTAAGAAATACAGTTTTTAGGGTTACATTCATCCTTTAGTTAGGGAGGGATTATTTTTGTATCATTCATTGTTCATACTCAAAAGTTGTTAAATTCATCATGGCGGTTTTAGGTTAGAACAGATATCGAATCTTTCACTTCTAAAGTAGTGCAGTTTTATGATTTATATATTTTGTATACGTTGACGTTTATGGACTCATCGTCTGGGAGTGATAAAGTTTCACATGATAAATCATGCTGATTCAATAAATGAAAAAGCTCATCCTGTGATCTTAGTTAACGTTTCAGTAAGATATTATTACATATGTTAGATTGAAAAAAACGACACAAGTAAATTCTATTTGCAGGCTTAATTCATTTGTCCAAATTCTGCCGAAGATAATCTTGTATCGTACATGGAGGGAAAATAATTTTTTGTTGAACCACTTCATCATTATCATCGACACATAACATGCAACTTGAGTAGGTGCAGTTATTCGTTGATAGTAAGATATCGAATTGATTAATGTGATTAGTTAATGAACTTCGGAATAATACCCTACCAGGTTGGCTACTTTTAATTTTAGGAGAATTGTTCCTTCAGTAAACAATTTCATGTTAAAAAAAAAGTGTATTAATAAAGAACATCAAATTGTTTAGCTAAGTTCCAGAAGTCTCGTAGCATCTATTTAGAATGAATTGAGCCCAGAAAATAGTGGCTTTTAGTTGTTTCCGAGGCATCTACAGTCAGAAATCACTTATCAGGTATTTATAATAAATCTTCTGAAATTTATAAACATACCCATAGTGCGTACGTTCTTGTTATTAGTTTAAAAATTTAGAAAGTAATTTTGTTCACCAAAAAAGTTTTCCTTTAATCTGTAGGTTTAAAATTGTACCTTTAGGTTATGCTTGATATTAGTATATTTTAAATTTACCTCCAAATGTAATATTTGTATTTTCCGCCACCTAAGCATTACCTATTTGCATTCGTATTGGTTATAGAGAGCAATGATGTGATTGGTAGAGGGATTCGCATTGTGGGTTTCCGTTTTAAGAAAGTGAACCTGACTATTATGTTTGTGAAAATAAGAAAATTCTTATGTTAAATAAAGTATATGTTTAGGAAATATGTCCGTTATTCTGCTAACCCATGATTAGATTACTGCTTCAGGTGTGGGGTCAAGCAGAAATGGAATATTGGACTCAATTAGCACGTCGCCGAAAATTCCGCTTTTGGAAAGAGAACCGACTGCCAGAGCTCACTTACCACCGTTGGTAACTTCAAGGAGTAATGTTACACCAGGAAATATTTAAGAGGTAATAACAGCAGCTGTTAACACTAGAGCAAACACACATTTTGTCAAGTTATCGTTGCAAGATATTTCTATTTTAATACCAACGTTTACGGCAGCTCAGGGTGAAGATGTAAATGTGTGGATTAAAATGATTGAGCAAATTAAGGAAACATATTCGGTACTGGAAAATGTGTTAATGTCAGCGATGGTGAAAAAATTGGAGGGACAAGCTCTACAGTGGTTTCATTCTAATCCTGAAAAGGTTTCAATGAGTTTTCCACTTTTTTAAGCTAAAATTAAATCGTTCAGTTGTCTCGACGATGCTGTTACGCTGTTAAGGAAATTTGAATCTAGAAAATTGAGAAGAAATGAAATTTTTATTGACTATTTCACCGACAAAATTACATTGGGAAATAAATTAAACCTTTCAAAAGCAAATTTAATAACATCTATAATTGAAGGCTTTAATAACGCTACCTTGCAAGTCCAGACGAAAATGAAAGAATTCAGTTCATTAGAAGACTTGTTAAGAGTTATGAATTCATTAAGGATTGTTCGAATCCGAAACGAGAACTAGGTAGTTGTTATGAATGTGGGTCACGAGAACATTTCATTCAATACTGTCCATTAAGGAATGGTCATCCACCTAGGGATAGACAATCGATGTTAATAGAAGTTAACGTTCATTGAAGCCGGCTTATAGATTTGATATAAAATTGGTTAGTATAGATAAGACTTTGGAAGCAGTGTTGGATTCAGGTAGTCCTGTTTCAATGATAAAAGAAAAATTTGTCTCAGATTGTTTTATTCAAGCAGGTAAACAAACAAATTGTTTTGCAGGAATTAATAATTCTATTGTAAATGTTAAAGGGCTAATTTTAGATAAAGTGATTGTTAATAATGACAGTTATGACCAATATTTTTATGTGGTAGATGATAACACTATGTTTAGTGATAGCTTATTAGGACGAGACATTTTTATCAATTCGAGAATTGAACAAATTGTTTTCTCAAATGACGGTGTACAGATTGTTTCTAAAGCGATACATCCTGAATTTTTAACTAATGACGTTCTCTTAATTAATGATTTATCGTCCAATGAACCTATTGTTTACATAAATAAAAGTTTGGATCCTTATCTTATGGCAAATGTTAATGACATTTTAAGAACTAATTATTTTTCAGCTAGCAGGCCTGTAGTACCAAAAACTGAGTTTAGCATGCAGGTAAAATTATGTAAAAGTGAACCATTTTTTTGTAAACCAAGACGACTGTCTTTTGTTGAATGAAAAATATGCATTAGAACGTATTGTGCAAAATATTTTAGCAGAAGGTATTATTCGTGAAAGTGACTCCCCGTACTGTTCACCCGTAGTTATGGTACCAAAGAAAAACAACGAATTTAGAATGTGTATAGATTAGCACACATTAAATAAGCAGGTAATTCGTGATCAATATCCAATTCCGTTTATTGACGATCATTTGGATCAGCTCAAAGACAAAAGGTATTTTACAAAGCTTGATTTGAAGAATGCTTTTTATCACGTTTCGATTGATAATGATTCAGTGAAATATATATCCTTCATTACACATATTGGGCAATTTGAATTTTTAAAGGCACCTTTTGGTTTAAGTACGAGTCCTAATAGTTTTTGTCGATTTATTAATAAAATTTTTAAAAATTTAGTACAACAGAAAAAGCTTCTTTTCTTTTTCGACGACATTCTTATCGCCACAGAAACGGTGAAAGAAAATCTTGAAGTATTAGTGGAAGTTCTGATTCTTTTGGTCGATAACTTACTTGAATTGTGTTTTGAGAAATGTTATTTTTTATTTGAGGAAATTGATTATTTAGGCTATTGCATCGATACGCAGGGTATTAGGCCCAATGGGGATAATATTCAGAGCATACAGAATTTCCCTTTGTGCACATCAGTTAAGTAAGTACAATCGTTTTTAGGCTAAGCCAGTTATTTTCGTTGTTTTATTGAAAATTTCTCTATAATCGCCAAGCCACTTTATGACCTGGTGAAAAAATTCTAAATTCAAGTTTGGTGCTGAAGAACTGAATGCTTTTGGAACGTTAAAATCAAAATTGGTTTCTCAACCAGTTCTAGCAATATATTTCCCTTTAAGTGAAATTGAATTGCATTGTGATGCGAGTGCATTATGTTTTGGAGCAATTTTTTTTACAAAAGCAGCAAGATGGAAAGTTGCATCCGATTTTTTCTTTTAGTAAGTGGACCACAGAACAGGAATCAAAATATCATAGTTACGAGTTGGAAACATTAGCTTTTGTAAATGCCATTAAACGTTTTCATCCTTACCGTCAGGGTATTCATTTTAAAATCAAAACTGTTTGTGATAGTTTTTGTCTAACCTTGTCCTAAAAAGAAGTTGTACCGCATATTATGAGATGGTGTCTACTTTTGCAAAATTATGATTATGAAATTGAGCATCGATCTAACTCAAGAATGAGGCACGTAGACTGTTTGAGTCGCATCCATAATATGTTAGCTTTAGAGCGCAATACTTTTGAGCAAACTTTGGCTTTAAAACAAACAACCGATCCGGATATTCAGCATCTAAAAACCCAGTTAGAGAATTCTGAAACCTGTTTTTTGAACTTAGAAATGGTCTTGTTTATCGTAAGACTAAGGGTCAAGTGTTGTTCTACATCCCTTTTGATATGGTTTATAATGTATTGCATACCTATCATAATGAAACTGGTCATGTTGGTGTAGATATAGTTTACGAACTAATTACTCGAACTTATTGGCTCCCAAATCTAAAAAGTAAAATTAAAAGTCATATAAAGAATTGTTTGAAATGCATAGAATTTAATCCGAAATTTGGAAAGAAAGAGTGTTTATTGCACAACATTCCCAAAGGCGATTCTCCTTTTGAATGGTTACACTTGGATTTTTATGGTCCATTAGAAGTTGTCAGTCAATGTAGAAATAAATATATTTTTGAAGTTGATGCATTTACTAAATTTGTTAGGTTTTATCCGTGCAAGGCTACTTCAGCTGATGAAGCTATTAAGCACCTAAAATCTTTGTTTGAATCGTATAGTTGTCCTAAACGAATTGTTACGGACCGTGGGTATTGTTTTACTTCAAGAAAATTTGAGGAATACTTGAAAATTTTTAAGGGTGCGGCATATTGCAGTTGCTACCGGAGCACCTTGTTTCAATGGGCAAATTGAAATAATAAATAGGATGTTAACTCCAATGTTAGCAAAACTAGTGAGTGAAAGACAGTAGACTTGGGATAAAGTTTTACTCGATGTTGAATTTTACTTTAACAATAGTGTTAATAGATCAACAGGTTTTACTCCTGCTAGACTTTTGTTTGGTCAAGACCAGATAGGAAAAATTAACGATAATTTGAAATTAATTGTAGAAAATGTAGTAATTAAGGTTGAGGAAGATATTGAAATAATAAGAGGTAGAACGTCAGCTAATGTAGTAAAAGCACAGGACAAAAACAAAATACAGTATTATGATAAGAGGCATAAGCCAGCACATTCTTATAATGTGGGTGATTATGTAATGGTCGCAAATGTTGATGTTACAGTAGGTGTGAATAAAAAGCTGATACCTAAGTATCGAGGACCTTATGTTATCAAAAAAGCTTTAGATAATGATCGTTATGCAGTGACATATTATTGGATTTCAAAATACTAACTTATCTTATGATGGAGTCCTAGATGCTTCAAGGCTGAAAGCTTATACTACTTAAAATTAAGTTAAATTCGTGTTCGGTCTGATTCTAAGTTTGTTCGATCTTAAATTCTCAAAAACTCAACGTTATGTGAATTGCTTATATCTTATGTTTATGATTTTTGCTTAAGGAATGCTAATGATAATTGTGTTTATGACTTATGTGCTTATGATGATATTTATGATTACGATTATGTGTTGGGTTTATGGAGTGGTTTATGAAGTTATGCTTATGTACTAGTTTATGAAATTATGCTTATGACTTTGCATTTGTGTTGATGTTTTTTTGAAATTGTATTTTGAGTTGGTTAAACATAAGGTTTGATCAGGGTAGATCAATTTGTCAAGTTAGGCCGAGCTGTAGGTTGAAAATTGTACCTTTAGGTTATGCTTGATATATGTATATTTTAAATTTACCTACAAATGTAATATGTGTATTTTCTGCCACCTAAGCATTACCTATTCGCATTCGTATTGGTTATAGAGAGCAATGATGTGATTGGTCGAGGGAATGGTATTATGGGTTTCCTGACTATTATGTTTGTGAAAATAAGAAAATTCTTATGTTAAATAAAGTATCATCATCATCATTTTGTTTTCGACCTTACTTAAGGTCGGTTTGCCGCAGCTGTAACTTCTTTTCTATTCTGTGCTAATCTAAAAAGTTCTACATACTCTTCACAACCTAAATTTTTAATAATTTGACTAATATAGCTTGGTCTAGGTCTTCCTATACTCTTCTATCTTTTTTCTATTTACCTGGCTCTACATAGATACTAGCAACCTGATGGTTGTTAAAGAACTTAACATGTTTACATGATTCCCATTTATAAGGAAATGAAATATTATCTGGTTATCCCCTCCAAAAAAGGAAAAGTGTTAAATTGTATGTTATGGTAAGGCTTAAGCAACGAATCGCTGCCAACATGCCAGACCGCTAAGTAATTGTGAGTTACGTCATGGTGACGTTTATTAAAGTATATATTTAGGAAATGTGTCCGTTATTCTGCTAACCCATGATTAGATTACAGATCTAGGTATATTTTGATCTAGTTGTTTGTTTTGTTAAAGAATGTTTGCTTGTAATGAAATAGTTATTTATGTGTCAAGCTCGGAAGTTAGTTACAGGGCAAGCATGCGATTTTCAGGGCGATGCCGAATGTGGAACCCTGAAAGCTTGCAAGCCCTATAAAGACACTGTCCGAGTATGGCACGTACAAAATTTTTTGTGCAGCTACAAATAATTTGACAATTATAGAACTACAACAATATTTAAATTTTTAAATAATTTACAACTTGTAACAATTAATTCACATGTACTTACTGACAGATAAAAACAGTACTGTTTAGGCCACTGACATAACATGCCTACTTTGTTTTTATTAATCGTTTTTCCGAGCTCTTATGTCATTTTTTCAATCTCTTACGGCACTTTGCTGATCTAACTCAACAACACTGTACTTTCCGAGCTGAAAAATGATAGGAAACACATGTTTTCTATATCAGTTACACTGTAACAAAATTGTGTAATAGTCCTATATTGGTGTTTGTAACAACTAATCTAAAGAGTGTAACATGTTTAATTTGATCAGTATTTATTCGCATTGAATTACGAGGATAATGCGCTAAGCGTGCTTTATTCTTTAATAATGTTCCATATAGTACCTAATGGAACGCTTTGTTTTAATAATCTTCTTGTAGTAAAATATCTGTGTCACATAAAGTTATTTTGGCGAGCACCTCTAGCAATCCTGCATCTTACGTATTTCCCCACCTTTAACCGCTAGTCTTTAATACTGTCGCGATGATTTGTTTCTAGTTTGGTTGGTTAGTCGCTCCCTAGCAATCAATTCATCAAGATGTATTCCAGACTAGAGGCATGCGACCTTAGGTTGAATTATTTGTGTGAGTGGTTCAGGTCATGCTAGACTTGGAACAATTTCAGTAACTTCTACTAACGGTTTGTATTTTATACTTTGTACGAACTTAATTTAATTTTGTTTCATTTATTTAGCATGCCTACGAAAAACGATACAGAAGGACAAGTGAAGATTTTGGTTTTGTAAGTTGTATGGTTTTGTACAAGGACCTGAGATTGAAGACATGTGGTCGTAATTGCTGTTATCCTAAGTTTGAACTGATGGAATTTCTGTTCGGATTTGTCTAGGAGAATCACAGGCAGTTTGGTTCGTTATTATATTTAAGAAATTTTTGCATGTGTTTAGAATGCTGTTAGTCTTTGATAAACAGATAGTCATATAAAAAACACGAAATTTGCTATCATGTTTATGAACATATGATCTGTTTCACTGTCGATTATTGGTTGAACTGGTTTTACAAACCGTAGAAAGAAATTTTTGTCAGGTTAGGTTTATATAATTGTTAGCTTTGTTCCATTTGAACTTCAGATAAATTTCAAGGTATTGCACTTATCTGGAGACGTGATTAATATACAGGTAATTTAACATTTGATTTTGGAAACCTTCTTTTCAGCTAGCAGTTTTTAAATAGTTATGTAAGTATCCTTATTGTTAATGTTTATTTTTGATTGGTTTTAGTATTAGTCTACTCGATTATTCTTCCTGTGTATTTTCGACCAGAATCACATTTCTGATCTCTGATCTTGGCACCCTCTTGTTATTTCTCCCAGGGCTTTTCTCTAAAAATCCCAGTATTTCGTGATTAAGTGACGTCCAAGATAATTCTCAATTAAGACATATTTTGCCCTGCGTAAACACTTACAACTACCTTTCCCACTGAATTCGTTGGGAATCATTCTTGTTAGTACAGTCGGGTTTTTGATACTTTATCGAAACGGAATTTGTAGCGGGTACTTCACAGACTTTCTCTGTCGATTACCAACTAAATTTTCTGGGGCCATAAATGTACTTAACAAAGGCTATATTTTCCTATTTCAAGGTAATTTAAGAAAAACTACCAAAATATAGTTGTTAAACGGCAACTGAAATATTATTTTCCTACAGTTTGTATAGGCATTGTTTTTGCAAAAATTGGAGTTTCAAAAACATTTTTATTTTGTCTGCCGACATCTACCATTTCTGCAATAACTGATTCATATTATTAATTTTTTGTTTCAGATTCATTCAAATAAGTGATATGGATATAATATTAGATATAATTTCTAATCTATTAGAAGTTCGAAGTTCAAATGTCAGTAGGGGAACACCAATAGTTTTTAAACAATTACTGAGTTTTATTGTTGCGAATAAAGTAAGTTTTAACCTATAGCATAAAGAAAGAGGCTTTACGTATTCATTTTTTTTTTTTAGTTTGGAGTGTCTGCTCTAGTTGCCATTTTTATGAAAATAGAACAGTTGATTTCTTCAACTGGTATTAGTGATGGTCAGCAAAGGAAGTGGTTTAATTTTGTAGTGAGTTGGGCTGAAAGTCTTTTAGTGCCAAAAGTTGTTCTTGAAACACCAATTGAATATATTCCTACAAATATT
The DNA here is from genome assembly GCA_036346225.1 of Platerodrilus igneus. Lineage (NCBI taxonomy): Eukaryota > Metazoa > Arthropoda > Insecta > Coleoptera > Lycidae > Platerodrilus > Platerodrilus igneus. Next base: position 859,835 of record JARFIW010000624.1, on the reverse strand, counting down.
TTTAATGAACACTGCACACATATTACTAATTTAACAGAGGAAAATAAGAATCTATTGGAAAAGTGGTTGACTAATTGCAGCTAAGTTTATTTAGTGTAATATGTTTTTAGTTTATAAGAATATTACATTTGATTGGCAATTTTGTTTCGCATTAAAAATATTTTTAAGACTTAATTGTTGAATTGTGTAATGATTAAACACTCCTCATGTTAACAATCAAGTATCAAGATCTTCAATTCTTTTGCTTTTTTAATAAATGCATTAGTATTTGTTACCTGCATTTTTATAGTTAGTTAGACATTGTTCATAGAAAAGTTGAGATTTTTATATGAAATGTTGTTAGTACTGAATTAACTTTGACTATTTGTTATAATTAACTATCTAATTATAATTTAAAATATAAAAATATAGTGACTTATATTTTTTGTATTTTTGTAGTTTTAATATTGTAAAGAGCATTTTAAAAGTCAACACTTTTATGTTATGCACTTGTTTTTATCATAAAGTAATACACTGTAATGCTTACTATTTGTTTAAATGGCATTCGTGTAAAAATTAACTAAATTACACCACTTTCAACGTCTTTTGTGTGATATATAATAAATAAAATGAATACACACAACAGTACCCGTTTACTGTGTTGTAATTTATTTAATTTGTATATTCTTTTATTGCATATATATGTTAAATTTCTTGCTACGTTTTTATTGTCAAACTAATATATGTTAAGCACGTTTGACAAAATAAATTTTTCTAGTTCTCAAGTTTTCTGTGTTATTTCAAAACAAAGGTGGATTTTTGGTTTGTGAGTTCTGTTTGAACTGACTATACGTAGTATGTGTGCATATATAATGTTACCATTTACCTAAGTTTTAATTGGTTTATGGTATTTTAATACAACTGGCTACACCTGAAAACAAAAGCAGTTGTACATCTTCCTAATCCGTGTCTTTCTTTGTGAGAATTTAATTTCTACGTAAATGATATAACTAAATATAAGGAAAGTGAAACGTAGTTGATAAATTTTAGACAGGCTAACATCTACATTGTAATACGTCAACTTCAGGAATGAGAAAAAAGAAAAATTCTGAAATTTGAAACATCCTGATGGTTTTGCCAAAATTAAGAATTGGGATATGAGTAATCAGGGGTGTTCCTAAACATGCACTGTCTATGTTTTTAAAAATTTGCCGCCCTTGTTAAGAAATGATTTTATCAAAGCAGAAGAAAATGGCAAAGAGAATCGGTTAGTGTAAAACGGCACTGCCAGAGTTGGGTTTTATTAATAATTTATTGTCGTAAAACAAATTCAGAAACAGCAATGATGGAAATTAGAATTTAAAAAAAAATGAATCGTAAAATAAATGTGTATATTTGAAAAACAACACAAATTATCTACATATACCTTAAGAGCATTTTCACACTATACGGTTGCGGCACGCTTTACCACATGCGATAGACCGTCCGGCAAACCGGACGTTGCTTCACATCTAAAAATATCGTTCAGGCTTGTAGTTCGACGTTGACAGATTGCATACGTGTAAGTTTATCCATAATGAAGATAAGAAGTTTAATTATTTTAACATTAAACATTGAAGGAAAAAAACGTGAAATTAAGCATCGAAAATATTGAGTGCATCCGTTAATAAAATTCTATCAGGTCAATTATTTCATAATTTTATCGGTTCCTCACATCTTTTACGCTGCTAATCATTAAGTACACCTATCTGGCAACCTCATTCGACTAAAACCGTCACTGCATAACGACAAGTGTGAAAGCACCCATTTAAATACTCCCTGTATGTTTGTTGTGGTTTGTTTAGCATTCTTCTTAATCTTCTTTGGGAATGAGTGGTTTCATTCCCAAAGAAGATTAAGAAGAGCACCCATTTACTTCTATAGGCGTTCAAATTCCATGAGGTATTAAAGTCGTCCGATTTTTGACCACCCGCTGCACTGTTTTTGCGGTTTCCGCAGGCCGCACTGGTAATTTTTCCGGACCGCACTAATCCGAAGGCGTCTCATTTTAAGTAAGGTAAAACTTGTGCATGCGGTACCACGTTGCAACCGCATAGTATGAAAGCGCTATTGTAAATTTTGACTAATTGATGTCTCTTGGTCTCACTGCATTTACCCTTTATTCCCATCTGGTAGTACTAATAGATTTTAAAGTTAGAATGGAAATGTGATCTTTTAGAACTTTCCAACAGTGCATGGAAGATGAAAAGAAATTCTTGCACTAAATTGAGAAACTGTCACTTCTAGAGCCACATTTACAGTAAGATTTAACGTTGTGCTGTCATGGTACAAAAAATGCCCTAGGGTTTATTTGCAAAATTCTGTTTTAACCCAGCGTGCTTTGCCTGCATGTTAGATCCGTTGTAATACCCCTGCCCTCTCATGATCAATATATACACCAATATCATTTAGGGTTTTGACAACAAAATCAAATAGCCCCTCGCGAGTAGAATCCACTATAGGATGAAATCCTAAAAAATGTTCTTTTACGTGCACCACATTATCGATTATAGCTATAAAACATATAAAAATGGATATTTGTTCAATATGACTGCAGTCGGGCGTACAATCTAAAATGTTAGTAAAATACTTTGCCTGATTTAACATTTTCAGAATACGATTTTTGATTTTATCGGCTAGCAACTAAATAACTTGATTTTGAAACTTATTCGCCAGTAATTGTGGCATTTTTTTTATTGATAATTTTAAACGTTTTGTTTTTTTGTTAAATGTTTGACTATAACGATCTGTTTTAGCCAACATATCAACCCCCTTTAAAAAATTTTCGTTATTGCATTTATATAATTTATTAGACGTTCCTCTTAGTGCTAAACGCTGTTGGGTCAAGTATTGAATAAGATAACAGTTTGTTTGATCACGTTCAACAATATGTTTCGCACACATTTAAAACTCTGTTCCTCCCTATTGATAGTTTTAAAATCATTGTCTTTGTTCGAGATCGACCAAATTTTCTATATGTGAAACACTTTTTAAGTATTTTTTTAGATTCTGTGCTGATTCCAATTACAAAAACCTTCATTGATAAGTTGAAAGGAGCATCAGCAAAAATTTTAATACAAAAACTACACTACATTTCTGATTTTGAGTAAATAAACCATTCGTGTGTAATAGATTCCCCATATGCCAATTTTCTAAAATAATAGCTTTAGGAAAATCTACCTTAGACATTTTCAGGAAAATGCATATCTTCTATCTGACGTGGTCCATCTTTTAGCAATATTTTATTTGATTAAAGATCCGTTCAAAGACCCGCGGCACTAAATTTGATATCTTTATTATCCTTTTCTGTAATCACAACTCTCTTTATCCGCCGTTTCAGGAAGGACTACTTCTTTTTGCACCTCTATTTGTTACGTGCCGTCCCTTTATTGAAATATTTTTCGCTCGTACTTAATTAAATTTCATATTCTTTACTGTATTCACGTCACTTGTGAATTTCCACTAACAATTTCAATAGCTTTCTCAACTTAAACGATTGCTTATTCATCACCCTGTAGGGTTTTTATTAAAATATTCAGTTATAAATTTAAGTACTTGAAATCTATTCTATTTCGATATAAAAATAAAATCTGCTTTGCTTATCTCTCACCTTACGTCATATACATTATTCATTAGTTTATGTACGTTACTATAATTTCAATGCCGAAGGTTACACAAAACATCCTATGCGTCTTTATAATTCAACAAGGTTGGTTGTAGATATTCGTTATCTTATAGTTATACACGTTGAGGTATATTCGTGGTTAATTGGAATTTCCTTTTATTGAGAGTAGTTCACTTGTGAGAATGAAGCCATAAGTTGGTTGTACGATGGAGATATCTCATCAATTCTTTTTAAAGAAACAGTTTTAGTTTGGGTTGTATAAAATTAGAAATACGCAATGTCTTTTAATAAGATGGCAATGTTAATACATAGAAGTGGGACATCACAATTTGGTTGAAGATATATTAATTCAGTTACTACTAATGTAAAATGTGTTCCATCAGATGTCGACCACAAAAGGTGTTGTGTCCAAACAATTAATTAGCAGAACTTACAAGATCACGTTGTAATAAAGTTAAAACCGGTACGTTATGCCAAACTGTACGACCTTTCAATCGGAGGTAGTTGAATATGAATGTGAGTGGATAAAGACTGAAAAGTTCTCCGGACCTGATGCATAACCCCAGAAGTCATTAAAGCTGTAATTAAAGGTAATTTACAATATTTCATGGACCTGTTTAACACATATTCCAATAATGTAACGTTTGCACAAGAATGGTAAACAGCCAAATTGGTTCTTATAGATAAGCCAAAAAATCGGCCACAAAACCTATCAAATATAGGCCAATATGCCTGATAGATGTATAGGGGAAAGTATTGAAGACACTAATTAATGAGAGAATACTAAACCAGCTGACAGAAACAGGTGGGATACATAATAGTCAATTCGGTTTTAAGGGAGGCAGAAGCACCGTAGACGCCATCGCAGAAATAATGAAGTTAATAGACAATCGCTGCCTGAGCGGCTATAAGTGGACCGGCTTGATATTGCTAGACGTAAGAAATGCATTCAATAGAGCATCCTGGAAGTTAATCGATGAGAAAATGAAAATTAAATGCATTTCAGAATACCTAGTTAAAATAATGGAGTGATACCTTGAAGATAGAACGATGGAAATCGTGCCAAAGAAATCAACGGCCATTGTGTTTAACCTCGGCAAGGCAAGGAAACACTTCTATTTTGAACTTGGTGCAAACAGAATAGAAGCAAAACCTACAATAGAGTATCTTGGAGTTACGATTGACTATGGATTAGCATTCAGCAGATACGTAAATAAGGTGACTCTAAAGGTCGAGAGTGTGCGAAAACCAATTGTCATTAATGCCCAATGTCAAAGGCTCAAGATCCAATAAGAGGTAAGTGTTACATAACTCAGGAACTTCTATATTATTATATGCCGCTTAAACATGGAAGGATGTTCTACACACACGAAGATGCAAGGGCATGCTCATCAGATAGCAAAGAATAATGGTACGGGGTATGTGCTGTGTACAGGACTGCGTCTACAGACGCTGTACTAGTTAGTGCGGGGTTGATTCCAATAAATCTACTAATTAAGGAAAGAGCGGAAAACTTTAAAAGAAAACTTAATTGGAGAATGATCAACGCTACTGGAACGCAACATGGAGATATCCTGATGATGGAATGAGCAGATGGAAAGAGTCCAATAAGGGACGATGGACTACACTGCTAATTCCTGACATAAAACTTGAGTTCACAAGCAACATGGGAGTGTTAAATACCACCTGACATAGGTATTAACATGACATGGGTGATTTGGATCTTATAAACATCGAATACAAAAGCAGGAAAATACTAAATGCTTGTACTGTGATCAGGAAGATACATCTAAACATTCTATGTTTGAATGCACAAGATGGAATGCAAGAAGGATTAGGCTAAACATAGACATTGGCCAATAATTGTCTGTAAACTACATCACGTCTCATGACAGAAAGCAAGGAAAAATGGGACATTTTAGAAAAATTTATAACCAATGTCATGGCGACTAAAGAACATGAAGAAAAATAAAGAGAAAGACATAATTACAGACAAAGATGAACTATATAAGAAGATGCCTAACAGCTGTACTGCAGAAGTTTCCGTCACCCGAGGGAAGAGGGAAGGGAGTTTAGTGCGGTTACCCTGTACATAACACCTGGTACAAGGAAGTCCCACAGTCATCCGGCAATTGATGCCTAAGAGCTAGTCGGTGGGTTAGGCTAATGACACTTCTCACAAACCCAAGGAAAAAAAGCTGTGCGGCTTGCTCTTTCTTCTTTACATCGTTTTGATAATTTCCCGTATGACAATTGGGTCTTGATTTTCTTTAAGTTTTTAGGTTACTCACACAACTTGAGATATTCTGGTGTGGAAACTGAACTTACTTTGCTCAAGTCGTCGGAATATGCTAATGCGACAGCTGTTATTGATTGAGTATGAATTATTAAATAAGAACAACTATTACTGCCCGCAAAATTTTCTATATAAAAATTTAGAGATAAACTGTTCTTAAATTGTGACGTTATTGCCTAATAATTTTGTTTTGTTTTGTTACAGCGGCAACGAAATGCATTTCGACCTGTAAATGGCTTTTCTTTTATTGCTGTAGTTTACCGTTATATTTCTTTGTACTTACTTATCACAAGTTACTTGTGGACAATATGATTTTACTGACTATTTTTTAAATTTAATTTAATTTTTCTTTAATTTAATTTATTTTTCCTACAGGTAACAACAACCCAATTGCAGGAATCTAAACTATAAATACATATAAAAATACAGTTCAAACAAAAATAAATGTAACTGACTAGCAAGCATATGCATGTTGACAGTCAATCAACTCTGAAGGTTTATACATGGTTTTTGCCATTTGTAGTATGACATAATGTGAATCATAAAAAATGTCACAATCAGCACTTAGTAGATTGTACATTACATTTGATTTTCCAATGCTCCACCCGAAGGTACTACATTGGCCAGGAAGCGAGTTTTTTTTTACCTGGAAAATTTGGAATTTTGCCGAATCCTTGCTGTTCCAAGCAAGGTATGGATCTTTAACGTGCGTGACAACACTCACACACGGGACCTCCATTTTACCTCTCATCCGAACGAGGGTGTATTTTTGTGAAAAATGCTCGCCTAACATTTTTCAAGCGGACCGTGTCGGGATTCGAACCCGGGACCTTGGGCGTAGTAGTCACACATATACCACTACGCCACGGAGCCGCCAGTAGATTGTACAGCGCACACATACCATACACTGGCGACTTTAGTAACATATTAGTGCGTGGTGTAGGCAGAGAGAATAGAGCATGCTTTCTGGTGCGACAACTAGGAATTTGTAGTTTCAGATGTTGTAAGATTTCCGGACAATCAATTTCATTGCGTATCAACTTACATAGAAATGTTAGTGATAACATGGCTCTACGTGTTTCCAGTGATGGAAAGTCAAACTTTCGTAACAACAAATCGTGACCGTAACCTATGACTGGATAGGAGCCTTCCACTTTAAGGTACAAATATTTTAGGAACTTTCGTTGAACAGACTCTAAAGACTTTATATGACAATCATATATAGGTGACCAAATATTGCAGCCATACTCCAATTTAGATCTAATAAGAGCTTGATATAATGTGATAAGTGTATTTATGTCTCTAAAGCAATTACAGGTTCTCATTATAAAATCCAGTACCTTAAGCGCTGCATTCACTGCCATATGTGAGACAAAAGAAAGAGAAGAATCAAACAGGATACCTAGCTCCTTAATTTCATTTTGCCTCTGTAGCATCACATCGCCAACATAGTAAATAAAATCGACTGGCTGCTGCTTTCTAGTGTAAGACATAATGACATTTGGTCACATTTAGCATCAGCTTATTTGTATCACATCACTCATACAGTTTATTTATTTTTGATTGCAGTTTCAGATAGTCAGCGGAATTTGAAACTCGAGCATATAGTTTTAAGTCATCCGCATATAACAACTTGAAGCCGACAATTGCTTTACATACATCATTAATAAAAATTACTAATAGAAGTGGCCCCAAGTTAGATCCTTGGGGAACACCAGAAACTGTTTTAAATGATAATGATTTAAAGCCATTGTAGACAACGTACTGTAAGCGATCTTTCAGATAACAGGAAAATAATCTAATTAGCGAGTCACTAAAACCATACAAACTAAGTTTCCATAAAAGTAAACCATGATCAATACGATCAAATGCTTTAGTTATGTCAGCATAGAATACATCAACTTGTCCATTATCATCCAGGACCTCCGAGACAAATTGCGTAAAACAGGTTAAGTTAGTAGTTGTAGAGCGTTGTGGCATAAAGCCATGTTGACAGGGCGATATGTATTGCTTAATAGCAGGTTGTAACCTATTCTGCAATACCATCTCATAAACTTTTGCACAGTTAGACAAGATGGATATGGGCCTGTAATTCACGATTTGACTCGGATTCCCCTGTTTTAGTACAGGGGATATGGCTGACATTTTCCAACACGACGGAAGATAGAGAATTTTAATGAGATATTTATTATGCTGCATATCGGACTTGCCAACACTAACGCACAATCCTTTAATAAGAATGAGGGTATTTGGTCTAGGCCACAAGTTGATTTATTTTTAAGCTTGCACATACACTTTTCCACTTCAGCAACTGAAACACTTGGTACACTTATACTTCCGTTGTTTATCGGGGTGGCAGCTGACATGGAATAATTACTTTTATTGCTTATATATACGCTGCTGAAATAATTTTTAAATGCCTCCACAATGGAGTCTGGATTATCATAAGCATGTCCATTTAAATACATCATGGCAGGTATTCTGGTCTTGATTTGCTTTGATTGGATGTATGTCCAAAATTTCTTGGGATCATCACGAAGTGACTTTTCAGCCAAGTATATGTAAGTATTATATGCTCTATGAATTAGTATTTTAGTATGCGATCGCAGCTATCTATATTCTACGAGGTAATAGGAATCCCTGTATATTTTATATTTTTGAAAATAGCCATGCTTCTGATGCAGCTTATTGATGATCCCAGGTGTATACCAAACAGGATACCTTTGTTTCCTAGGAAAAGTTTTTGGCACATACTGGTTAAAAATATTATATAAACGATCATAAAACGCATTACAGGCTCCATCCAGATGAGTGAACGCATCCAGGAACGACCAGTCGGTTTTCATTAATACCATATACAAAGAGCAATAATAGGCTTTTTTTAAAGTAATAAGATCTAGCATGAGATTTAGAAAAATTTGCATGTTTCAGGGCAAGTCTAACGTTAATGCAAAGCGACGGGGGGTAAATATCCTCTTTAACAAGCGGAAAATCATCTTTTTTAATTACGCAATGTACATTAGAAAAAATTTAATCCAATAGCCTTCCACTAGTATTCACAACTGAATTAAACTGAGTAAGATTCATCAAGTGTGCAAAGTTTACCAGAAGATTTGCTTTTACATAGACCTTACATGAATTGTTATATAATGGTACATTAAAGTTACCCAGTATTAGCAGATTAACATCACCAAGCCGTTCAAGATGTTTCAAGAATTGTTCCAAAGCTGAGGCTGTAAGTGCTGGTGGAATATATAGCACTACAAGATATATGCATGCAGTTTGTATATTACAGCTGCATCCTACTATATCTATCAATGGTAAAGTAGTGTGAATATGTGTGAGATCCAATGGTGTTGTCAGTATAGTATTTTTGATATCAAGTAATTTAGCATTTTCCTGCTTTTATATTCGGTGTTTATAAGATCCAAAATGCCCATGTCCTGTTAATACCTATGTCAGGTGGTATTTAACACTCCCATGTTGCTTGTGAACCCAAGTTTTTATGTCAGGAATTAGCAGTACTGCAGTCCATCGTCCCTTATTGGACTCTTTCCATTTGCTTTGGCATTCCATCATCAGGGTCTCTCTCTGTTGCATTTTAGTATGGTCTATCATTCTTCATTTAAATTTTCTTTTAAAGTTTTCCGCTCTTTCCTTAATTAGTAGATCTATCAGAATCAGCCCCACACTAACTAGTACAGCGTCTGTAGACGCAGTACTGCATGCAGCACATACTCTGTGCCATTATTCTTTGACGTCTGATGAACGTGCACTTGCATCTTCGTGTGTGTAGAAAATCCTTCCATATCAGGGCGGCATATAATAATATACATGTCCCTGAGTTATGTAACAGTTTCCTCTACTCGGATCTTGGGCCTTTGACATTCGGCATTAATGACAATATGGCTTTCGCACCCTCTCAGCCTTTTGATCGCCTTATTTACGTGTCTGGTGAATGATAATCCATAGTCAATCGTAACTACAAGGTACTCGATGGTAGGTTTTGCTTCTATTCTGTTTGCGCCAAGTTCAAAATAGAAGTCTTTCTTTGCCTTGCCGAGGTTAAACATTGGCCACTGATTTCTCTGGCACGATTTCTAATAAATTGTACTCCATTCACATCTCCAACAAGCTTTAGTTGATATGGAATTTTTGCAGCTACTAATATTGCTAGATCGTCTGCATAACATATTAGATGGAAATTGTCTTGAACTTTCAGGTTCATAACGTCATCATATGTATATTCCACAGGGTAGGACATAGGACTCACCCCTGTGTAACTGCTCCACCCAATTTGAATGTTATGTCCTTGTCTATCACCATCGTTCTATCTTCAAGGTATGATTCCATTATTTTAACTAGGTATTCTGGAATGCATTTAATTTTCATTTTATTATCAATCAACTTCCAGGATGCTCTATTGAATGCATTTCTTACATGTAGCAATATCAAGCTGGTCCACTTACAGCCGTTCAGGCAGAGATCGTCTATTAACCTCATTATTTCTGCGATGGCGTCTACGGTGCTTCTGCCTCCCTTAAAACCGAAATGATTCTTATGTATCCCACCTGTTTCTGTCAGCTGGTTTAGTATTCTCTCATTAATTAGTGTTTTCAATACTTTCCCCAATACATCTATCAGGTATATTGACTTATATTTGATAGGTTCTGTGGCCGATTTTTTGGCTTATCTATAAGAACCAATTTGGCTCTTCACCATTCTTGTGCAAACGTTACATTATTGAAATATGTGTTAAACAGGTCCATGAAATATTGTAAATTACCTTTAATTACAGCTTGAATGATTTCTGGGGCTATGCATCAGGCTCGGAGAACTTTCCAGCCTTTATCCTCTTACATTCATATTCAACTACCTCCGATGGAAAGATCGTACAGTTTGTCACGACGTACCGGTTTTAACTTTATTCCGACGTGATCTTGTAAATTCTGCTAATTAATTGTTTGGACACAACACCTATTTTCACCACTACCCAATTTTAAATTACTAATCACAAACTTTCCACTTCTTTTACATACCCTCCTACAAGAAATTTTAGACAATAAACTTCCTATACGCCCACCTTAGCCCCTCTAACCTGCGATCAAACACGAAAACAACAAGTTGATACTGCATCGGACTACAAGAAACTTCCCCCCCTTCCCACTGCCCTGGACCAAGTTTTTGACGTCACCCGAAGGTAAATGCGAGTCGGTGGAGATTACCACCTAAAACCGAATGAACTTTAATTTATTCTGTTTTTCTTAAATGTTTATTTCCTTTTTATTTAACTTAGACTGTTCAAGCTAGGATGGGCCAAAGGCCTAGGTATAGCTTCAAATAAAAAATATTCATACATACATACTATCGAAAGGAACAACAATAGTGGTGCACATTAGCACCCTCCGATAGTGATGACTCCGGTAATGCTAAAGAAGGCGGCTCCGTGGTGTAGTTGGTATGCATGTGACTACTAGGCTCATGGTCCCTGGTTCAAATTCCGATGCGATCCGCTTGAAAAATGTTAGGCGAGCATTTTTCACAAAAATACGCTTTGTTCGGAAAAGAGGTAAAATGGAGGTCCCGTGTGTAAGTGTTGTTACGCACGTTAAAGATCCCTACCTTGCTTGGTACAGCAAGGGTTCAGCAAAATTCCAAATTTTCAGGTAAAAAAAAACTCGCTTCTTGGCCAATGTAGTTTCTTCGAGTGGAGCATTGGAAAATTAAATGTGGAGAGGGGAGGGGGTAATGCCAAAGAACGGCAAGCAGTGAGATGAACAAACAGCCACGAACCTAAATCTGGACCGAGTTATGATTGGTTCATGTCTCTGTACAGCGGAACAAAACGCAAAACGGCTTCATGGTGTAGTTGGTATGCGTATGACTACTATACCCAAGATTCCGGGTTCAAATTCCGACACGGTCCGCTTGAAAAACGTTAGGCCAGCATTTTTTACAAAAATACGCCTTTGTTCGGATGGGAGGTAAAATAGAGGTTCCGTCTAGTGAGTGTGGTCACGCACGTTAAATATCCCTACCTTACTTGGAACAAGAAGGGTTCGGCAAAATTCAAAATTTTCAGGTAAAAAAAACTCGCTTCTTGACCAATGTAGTTTCTTCGAGTGGAGCATTGGAAAATCAAATGTGGGGGGGGGGGGATGCCAAAAACTGCAAGCAGTGAAATGAACAAACAGCCACAAACCTAAATCTGGACTGAGCTATGAATGGTTCATGTCTCTGTACAGAGGCACAAAACGCAAGGCGGCTCCATGGTGTAGTTGGTATGCGTGTGACTACTATACCCAAGATTCCGGGTTCAAATTCCGACACGGTCCGCTTGAAAAATGTTAGGCGAGCATTTTTCACAAAAATACGCTTTCGTTCAGATGAAAGATGAAATGGTGGTCCCGTGTGTGTATGTCGTCACGCACGTTAAAGGTTCCTTGCTTGCAAAAGCAAGGGTTCGGCAAAATTCAAAAATTTCCAGGTAAAAAAACTCGCTTCCTGACCAATGTAGTACCTTCGGGTGGAGCATTGGAAAATCAAATGTAGGGGGCACAGGCAACGCAAAACTGGTGTCACAAAAGAGATTTAATGTGATCTATTCGATGTACTATCGGAATAGTCCCTGGCACATTGCATAGCGACGGACCTTGATATGTCCCGGACTTGCTCGGTTATTTAAAAATAAATTTGGTGATTTGGCTCAATTTCGCCCACAAGAAACAGAGGTTGGAAATTCATATGGCTAAAGCATCGACATTGGAAAATCTACTACTTGATCACTAAACAACAACATTCTGATAATAACATTATCAGGGTCTGTGGAAGGCGTTAGCGGACCTTAAGGGGCAGATGATCGAATTTGAAGACAAGAAATTGGCCATACTCAAGATCGGTTCTGGGTTTGATGGGTTGGAATAAAGGGTGGAATAAAATATACTAGAGGTACTGTTCCAGAAAACCTGGGTCCAGGTTTTGGTGTGGTTAAAATCTAACTGGTACGACGACTGCTATGAAAAGTGTTGATTGCTACTTTTATTAACGTGCAGAAATGGTTTCGACTATCCTTACCGCCACAGGGACCTTTAACGTCCTGGTCACAGAGTGTCCTAGGATAGAATAGTTTTAAAAGGGAGGCAATGTAGTACTGATTGTTTTGCTTTCAACCAGAATAATTACATTAGAACGTAAACGATGGGTTTGTACACAAAAGATGATTGAAAGGCCGCCCGGTGCTAGATCTCTTGGTTGACAGGTACAAGATTTTACATTTAAAAAATTACAATAAGAAATCTGGAAAATATTATTTGCATATTCGGGTATGTTCTCGAATAATTGTATAAAATGTAAATTGCCGTGATGAGCATTGGTTAGTTCAGTGCCATTCTGATTAAGCTTACGATATGCTCTTGTTCAAAGCTTTGAAAATGTAACATGTCGATATAAATTGGTATTGAAATAAATTATTGTAAAGATAATATATACTTATAATTAGTGCTTGGATAGTTAATTGTAGTGCTTTGACAATAATTTCGAAGATAGCATCGTATTTTTAGAAGACAATACTTGTACTGTTAGCGTTGAACTGAAAATAAAGTGTTGGGAGAACTTTTATTAAAATCCTTTGTAACCACGAGTTGTTGAAAAGACTTGTATAATCAGTTTGAAAATAAAGAACTGTTGTTATTGCAAATGCGGTTTTCTTTAAAATACCAAATTCTTGTATATTGACTTCTGAGGTATATAGTACTAAGTAATTCGTGTGGTTTAAGTTAATCTTAAGTATGTATAACACAGCGTAATTAATTATTTTTGTATAAAATTATTTTAATTAGCTAATATAGATAAATTATTATTAACTGAGTTACCGTCAATCGGGGTGAATCGCGACAGCGGGTGAATTGTGACAAAAGATTGGTGGATCGAGAATTCGCGTCGATTTCCCAAATGGCATTGTTTTTAGAATGTGTTATAAGTGTAATCACGTTCAATGCGCAGTCACAGATTATCCACCTCTTAGGTGGCGCAGTACTATTACAATAGTAGTGGAGTCCAGGCGCAGAAAGAATGTGGTTCATTTGTTTCCATTGAAAACTTCTTTTGAAAAAGGTATTTATCAAAAAATTTTAGGTCTGTTTTTTTGTGTTGTGCGTTGGGATAAGCTTCACATATTACGCACTGATTAATGTATTTATTTCATTTAGTTTTTTATAATTAATTCTTTGATTTTTTACACTTTTAGGGATGAATCGGGGCAATGATAACAAAATATAGACCTGGTAATGTTGACTATATCAAAGTACACGAGCTGAACACAGAACAAACCAAAAAACAGCACGCTCATTGGTCAAACAAAATTTGGACATACTTTTACACTCGAAAATTGATGCACACAATTTCATTGGTTAAAGACATCATTAACGTTTTTCGACACAGGTAGCATAGGAAATGGAAGTGTATAAATACAATTACAAATTCTTCGAAAGACAGTCCTTAGTGCAGTTGTCTATGCTTAGTGCTCCACATAGTCTAGAGAATCAACTGTCAGTGCTCACCATAACCTGGTAAAACTTCAGCAAGCAGTGCTCCCCATACCCTGCTTATTCTCCGACACTGAGGCTGTCCGCCGCCGTACCTAGTGCACGTCACTACAATTCATCAATAAACAGTTAATAAACTACGTTTGAGAAGTCGTTTATTGTGATGACATCGACTGCGTCTGTCAACTCTACCTCAGGGACAACATCCCAGTAGAGTTCAACGGCGAGGCACTCGACGAGGCCTAAGGCACCACTACCATGACGTCTTCCGAAGTGTTCCGAAAATCACCGAAAACTTCCGAACCACTCCAAGCTGTACATACGCAATATTATACTTCTTTGTCCCACAAGTAAATCACGAAGCCTTCCGAACAGTTCCGAGGACCGTCAAAGTCGTCTGCACCTCTTTAAGCTGCAAATACTTTCTAACTATTGTTATTCAAGTTCGTACTTGGCCTCACAAGTACATTCCGTAGCCTTCCGAAGACTTCTGAACCCTTCTATGCTTGTACATATGTTCAATAATAGTTCTTATATTCGTTTCATAATTCTTTATACTCTCACGTTGTCCCACTAGTAAATCACGAAGCCTTCCGAAGATCGCCGAAGACGTCTGCCCCTCTTCAAACTGTAAATATTTTCTAACTATCGTTATTCAAGTTCTTACTCGACCCCACAAACCAATTCCGAAGCCTTCTGAAGGGTTCCGAAGACTATCTAAGACTTTTACACATCTTAAGTTTTATTTGGTTCCACAAGCAACAACAAAGCCTTCCGAAAAGGTCCGAAGATTACGGAACAGTTCTGAACTGCTTCAAACTGTACAAATCATTCTTATTTAACTTTTATTTGTATATATTTATGGACTTTATAATTATTTTGCTTATACATATTATACAAATAATAATGCCAAGACTACATGTTTCAGACGCGCCCACTCGGACGAAAACAAGTGGCGTCTAACGTGCTTGGGACGTCTTCACGGACGATTTTGCAAACAGCGCGCTTGCAAGAACCATCAACATGCCCGAGACGAGGAGTCAAACGACATCAAACGTCCAGCCAGACACCAACCAGCCGCCTCCAATTCAGGAGGACACAAAACCACCAACAACAATTCTGGGACTGCAATAACTCAGTGGCGTTCAACAAACACAACAAACCAGCAAAATGGTTACAATCAAGGCGCTAGTGGAGGACTTTAACCACGTCGTCATAGCGACCTCCTATATTCTCTGACACCTTTCTGTAGGATCCCGCAGAATTCCTTCGACAGATGGAAGCGATGGACACGGATGTACCAACAATGACCGCTCAATTGCGAAGCCAAGCAGCTACATGGTGGGAAACATACGCGATGTTCCAACCCAGCTACAGTGAATTCAGAAGGTTCTTTCTAGACAAGTACGACAGTCCAACCATTAGAGCCAAAATAATCTCCGAATACTATGGACAGAAGCAGATTGCGTTTCAATCAGTAGCCGCCTTCCTCAACACTAAGACGAAGCAAGCCCACCGCCTAAAGCTATACATCAACCGGGACATAAAGCTATTTACGGATATTCTCCTACCGACACTGAGGAACCCAATTTAGTGTCACATCATGCCGACAACAGTGTGGGAAATGGTCTCCCGCCTCACAAAAATCGAAGAAAACGTAAAAGAGGCAACAATAAGCACGACCAACCCCCACACCAGCTACCTAACGTCCACCCACAGTAGAACAACTACCAAAGTGCCGCTTCTGCCTTCAAAGACACTAGCACCGAGACTGTGCAACCAGAAACTCGAGAAACGACACTTCGGCCGAGCCTCGCCAACTCACCGCCCGGCCGGGCGAAACGAACTGGCGCGACTAAACATTACCCACGATGACCCACTACCAAGGATCTCCGTCACCATACCGAAGATAACCTTCAACGCACTACTAGATTCAGGTGCATCGACTTGCATGATTGGGGAAGATCGAATACCCGCAGGTTTAGGAGTAGAACCCTATCATGTCACCGCCTATCTAGCCGAAGCAGGGTCAGAAATAGAAATCAAAAGCAAGTTCCGCACGCCATTCACTCTCGGAAAAGTGACGGACCACGAATCCTTTTTGGTAGTAGCAACCTCGCTGATGATATCATTCTGGGTGAATCTTGGCTTCAACGTCAGAAAGTGGTGATGGATTACGAACAAGGCTCCATACATTTTCGGAGCACATAACCGTAAGACGCTCCATTGGAAGGAAACGGTGAAGCCCGTTACCGCCAACAGGCCACTCAGGCTAACTTCTACTCACCCGTTTCCTGCTGATTTCTTGCCCTGCAACGTTTGGGGAGAATTCCAACCAGTAGTCAATCGCCCAACACAACCAACTACCACAGCCAGCACCTGCCTATTACCAATAGATACCGAAACATGCAGACCACGAACTAACCACGCAACCCTTATCGATCTGCCCAATTATGTGGAAGGCGCACAACCAGAAAGGCATACCTGTGGACGGATGTCCCATAAAGAGGTACCCTTTCAATCACAACCATCCCACCTAGCAGCAGGTGATCATGGAGGAACCCGACGCCGCCACAGGCTCAGATATTTTGACAACAAGGGCCCTGTCGCATCCTTGTAACAACCTAGCTACGCCACACTCTTCAGCGGGGAGATGTTGACTATATCAAAGTACACGAGTTTGCGTCTGTCAACTCTACTTCCAGGACATTTCCGTAGAATTCAATGGCGACGCACTCGACGAGGCCTAAGGCACCACTACCACGATGTCTTTCGAAGGGTTCCGAAGACTTCCAAACTACTCCAAGCTATAGATACGCAATATCATAATTCTTTGTCTCACAAGTAAATCGCAAAGCCTTCCGAAGAGTTTCGAAGACCGCGGAAGACGTCTGCACCTCTTCAAACTGTAAATATTTTCTAACCATCGTTATTTAAGTTCGTACTTGGCCTCACAAGTACATTCCGAAGCCTTCCAAAGAATTCCGAAAACTACCGAAGACCTCTAAATCCCTCTATGTTTGTATATATGTTCAATTTATAGTTCTTATATTCATATCATAAGTCTTTATATTCTCACGTTGTCCCATCAGCAAATTACGAAGCCTTCCGAAAAGTTTCAAAGACCGCCGAAAACGTCTGCACCTCTTCAAACTATAAATATTTTCTAACTATCGTTATTCAAGTTCTTACTCGTTCTTACAAACTAATTCCGAAGCCTTCCGAAGAGTTCCGAAGACTACTGAAGACTTTTACACCTCTTTAATATATATATATATATATATATATATATATATATTATTTAATAAGTGTTTAAATTTTTTCTTGGTTCCACAAGCCTTCCAAAGAGTTCCAAAAATAACCAAAGACTTCCGAACTACTTCAAACTGTACAAATCATTCATTTTTAATTATTTATAATAATGCCAAACCTACATGCTTTCAAACGCCGCCCACTCGAACGATAAGTGGCGTCCAACGTGATGGGCGTCTTCGCGGAAGATTTTGCAAATAGCGCGCTTGCAAGAAACATCAATATGCCAAGACAAGGAGTCAAATAACACCAACTTCTAGCCTGACACCAACCAGCAGCTTCCAACCCAAGACGACACAAAACCACCAACAACAGTTCTGTGACTACAATAAACCAGTGGCGCTCAACAAACACAACAAATCAGCAAAATAGTTACAATCAAGGCGCTAGTGGAGGACCTATACTACGCCGCCACAGCGACCTCCAAAGCAGAAAAACCTATATTCTCTGACACCCTTCTGAAGGATCCCGCAGAATTCCTTCAACATATGGAAGCGATGGACACGGATGTACCTACAACGACCGCTCAATTTTGATGCCAAGCAGCTACATGGTGGGAAGCATACGCGATGTTCTATCCCAGCTACAGCGAAATCATAAGTTTCTTTCTGGACGAGTACGACAGCCCAACCACTAGAGCCAAAATAACCTCCGAATACTATGGACAGAAGCAGATGGCGTTTCAATCAGTAACCGCTTTCCTCGACACTAAGACGAAGCAAGCCCACCGCCTAAAGCTAGACATTAACCGGGATATGGAGCTGTTCACAGATCTTCTCCTACAGACACTGAGGAACCCAATTCAGTGTTACATGCCGACAACAGTATGGGAAATGGTCTCCCGCCTCACAAAAATCGAAGAAAATGTAAAAGAGACAACAATAGGGACGACCAACCCCACACTAGCTGCCAGACGTCCACCCATAGCAGAACAACTTCCAAGATGCCGCTTCTGCCTTCGAAGACACTGGCACCGAGACCGTCCAACCAGAAACTCGAGAAACGACACTTCGGCAGAGCCTCGCCAACACACTGTTCAGCCGGGTGAAAAGAACTGGCGCGACTAAACCCAGGATAACAAACTACCAAGGATCTCCGTCATCATACAGAAGCTAACCTTCAACGCACTACTAGATACAGGTGCATCGACGTGCATGATTAGGAAAGATTAAATACCCGCAGGTTCACGGGTAAAACCCTATCATGCCTCCGCTTATCTAGCCGAAGCAAGATCAGAAATGACAATCAAAGGCAAGTTCTGCACGCCATCCACCCTCGGAAAAGTGACAGACCACGAAACGTTCTTGGTAGTAGCAAACCTTGCTGACGATATCATTCTGGGCGAACCTTGGCTTCAACGCCAGAAGTGGTGATGGATTACGAACAAGGCTCCATACATTTCGGAGCACATAACTGTAAGACGCTCCATTGGAAGGAAACGGTGACGCCTGTTACCGCCAACAGACCACACACGCTAACTGCCACTCACAAATTTCCATCTGAATTCTTGTCCAGCAACGTACTGGAAGAATTCCAACCAGTAGTCAATAGCCCAACACAACCAACTACCACAGCCAGCACCAGCCTATTACCACTGGATACCAAAACATGCAGACAACGAGCTAACCACGCAGCACTCATCGATCTGCCCAATTATGTGTATATATATATGTGTATGTATATATATATATATATATATATATATATATATATATATATATTACTGTGGATCTTGGACTTAGCTCTGGATCCTGTAAAAACCATTCAAGCTCCAACGTTGAGCCGTCATAAGATTGCTGTGATCGTGGACTTAATGGTCTTACATCGCCAGTGTCAACACTGATTTTCAAAAAAAATAAAAAATTTATAAAAATATTCTTACCCGTTTATTCTGCTGCACCAATCTTCAGCAGGTTCCCTGGCTAGCTCAGCTGTGCCTCTTGTCGGATACCTAAATTTACAATCATTCTTCCTTCCCACTCGCACACCATTCAATAAAACCAAATAATACAACAATCATACAATCTTTTATTTACGCTATTTACAGCCAAATTATTCACAGGTATATACAGTTTGGTACACTAATTACAACTCAATAAGTGATATGTTTCAAAGTCCTTGTTTTAAATTATTATTTGCCAACACGTTTAATACAATATGAGTAGATGGGCCCCAAATAATACTCTATATTTATTGCACACTGGAGTATGGTGCGCTCATAATAACCCAGTTTATTAATGTATGCCTTTTACCTTGCATAAAATTACTACAAAACTAATAAACCCATATACCCCTAACAATCCAATTTATATTCATAACAAAATTCAATAAGTTTTCAATACACCCTTTTTCAATAATTTAAGTAACCCCAATAATTCTCCAGTACACGTATCTTGCGTTAATAACTATAAATAACTCCAATATTCACTTACACATCACCAAAATAATACCAAAATTTTATCAGATAACAGAAAATTCAAATAAATTACCTGCAGAGTGCTTCAAGCCTCTATCCCTTCAGACAATGATTTTCAGAACCCCTCGGCTTCGTGATTATGCGCTCTGCTCCTCCACATATTCATAGATGAAAACCCCAATAATTACCAAGCATTGCTTCAAAATACCATTCCATAACAGCATACAAACTCACGCATTTTATGCGTCTATTTATTGATTTACTAGCCTGGTATGGTAGTAATTGGACCTCTGTTAATTTGATTTTCACTACCCTACTCGTATCTTTACGTTAATAACTAGAAGGTCATAACTACCAATTTATAAGTGCTAGCAGTACATTTACGGTATAATGAATATATTTAATACTCACAAAAACTCTACTATAACGTCGGTCTATCGTTGTAAGTAGTTAAAAGCGATGAGAATATAAACGAAAGCTCCTAATTCTCTCAGAGTATTTATATCGTTTAACATGCCACCTCTAGGCCACACTTCACGCGAAAAACTTATTTTAAAATAACACTTCTGCAAATTTTGATATAACCGACTTAAAGCTTCCAGAAATTCACCTCGTGGACTCGCCGTATAATCCAAAAATCGCTTCCACCTGTCGCATGTTCGTCTGTTTGTAAAACTATCCATTTCAACCAATGATTCTGTTCTGTGTCGTCATGAAACTCCTCCTGTAATATTTTTATCTCTGTCTTATGCATATTTGATGTCGCGTTCCAAATCCCACTTGAGTTGTTAAAAATCGATATTGCTGACCGCGTCTCATTACTCCACGTGGATTAAGTACATGCGTTTTGAAACCAATGCTTTTATATCCGCTTCTATCTGTAGCATATTACTGATCGTGCATCTCAGCTACTCTTTAAGAAACTTTGTTTGCTTGTTATTCGAAGCCACTGACGGTTGAACACTATTTTCTATGAAGTCCGCTTTATTATGCTGATAATTTCAAAGAAGGTAACCTTTTAAACATGCAGGTGTTCTTAATTATAGACCGTTTAAAACAACAATTCTTGGAGTCTATATTTCACCGTACTGACGTCTGTTTGTTACCAAGCAACCTTTTATCTTGGGATTATCAATTTTCTATACCCTGGTGTGTTTTCTAATGATATTACACGTTGAATTAAAATAAATTAAATTAATTATGCGTTTCAATTTGTTTTTAAAACTGGTTTTCTCTATGTACTTCTAACTTTTCAATCATCAATTATAAAAATACGTCAATACTTGTCCGTTTAAAGTAAATAAATTAAATAAATTTTGCGCGTAAATAATTTGTTTGTTTCCCTATACAGGGTGTTTGAAATTGCATTGCTTACCTCAAATTTAACTCTTTGAATCCATAACAATATATATATATATATATATATATATATATATATATATATTTATTCAATAAGTGTTTAAGTTTTACTTGGTTCCACAAGCAACAACGAAGTTTTCCGAAGAGTTCCGAAGATTACCGAAGACTTCCGAACTGCTTCAAACTGTACAAATCGTTCGTTTTTAACTATTAAACTTTCAATTGTATATATTTATGGACTTTATAATTATTTTGTTTATACGTTTTAAACAAATAATAATGCCAAGCCTACATGCTTTCAGACGCCGCCCACTCGAACGATAACAGTAACAGGTTTTACCAAAATTATGACCCAAATTTGTTTAAAGCGGCTTTAGGACAGTGCAAAGGTGATCAAATAAGCTTTTGAAGAACAAGAAGTTTTTAACATATATCAAAATTAACGTTGCAACGATGTTGTAGCAAGGACACGAAGAAAAAATATGGAGGACATAAAGAGATCAGATTTGTTCAGTTAATATTACAAGTATGGGGGAATAGAGCTATCCTTTAAAACTCATTGATATCCACTATATAGTCAAGGGTTATCTTAATAGAAAGAGAATTAAAGTCGGTTAATTCGACAACAATTTACCAGGTTTCGACTGGGTCAACTTATTTTATTCTAGACATCAAGTCCTTATAGTCAGACTATGAGAACATCAAACTATCTCGTGCCTCCATAACTCCCAACATAACAAACAATTTCTTTGACAATCTAGCAGAAATTCCACAAAATGTTTAACCATAATCTCTTATCAACTACGATGAAACTTGTTTTGTCGATGATTCAAGGAGAAAATGTGTGGTAGTCAAAGAATATTAACTGTAGAATTCTATAGTTAACATTCTTTGTGGTGGTCAAAAGAAAAACACAATATCCGCAGCTCATTATCGACTCTACAAAATCTACAACTGCTGTAATGTTTTCAATCAGCGTATCGGACGAGATGCTTTCCCCATTTATCGTCTATAAAAGTGAATATATTTATAATAGTTGGTTAGAGAATGGTTCAAAAGGAACACAGTATGGTGGTTCGATTAACCACTTTTCAAGAATGGTTAATAGCTATTGCATTTCCATTTCTAAAAAAGCAGCCTGCACCGAGAGTTGTAATTGGAGTCAACTTATCTAGTCATTTATTATATAGTGTAGCTAAACTTTGTGAGGAAAATGCTAATCGATTTTGCTTTCGACCACTCAAATCGACACGTTTGACACAGTTGCTTGAAATCGCTGTTTGGGCCCTTGAAGACATGTTGGCGCAGAGTTTTACAAGAGTGGAAAACAAATATAAAGGAGCATTACCTAAACTGTGTTATCCTAAGTTGCTAATCTCCACCTTAAGCAGATTAAACACTATGAAAGTGAGTATTATAAAATCCCTTGCTGCAATTTGAACTAACCCATTAAATAGAACCCAGGTAACAAATAGTGTGCCACAAAAATAACAGTGCATGGAAGACAGGGATCCTCAAGGTTTTGGGGTTTTACTAAACGGAAAAAGAGTTGCCACTACAGCATTTCCACAAACGTGGCAAACTGGATCATCGACCGGTACTGCTGTGTAAGACTTCGTGGACTTTAATGATTAAGATGAAGTTGAACCTGATATAGCATCCAAATCTGAACTCGATACGGAAGACGAGGAAGAAGAGGCTAAGCTAGTAAAGGTGTCCATAACAAACCTGTCTGTAAGGCAATTTATTTAAAGTCCCGTTTGAAACCAATAAGCCTAAGAAATTCTTTGTGGGTCAAATTCAAAAAGTAGACAATGACATTGAAGTTAAATTTCTACATCCCAATAGAAAAACCAGAAATTGTTTTATTTTTCCTGCAATTGACGACATAGGTGTTATAAATTTAAGACAAGTCGTAAAAACTGCCAGGCCAAATACACTAGGTGTGGTGGATATGAGTTCTCTCCTTATTGAAAATTTAAAGGTTATTATACATAAATCCCATTGCTTTATTTCTTGTTCATTTTTAAATAATGTAAGGTACGTATTTACCAAAAGAAATAAATAAAAATTATTTTTTAAATGGAAAAATATTTTCTGTTTTGATTGAACCAAATATAGACGTTGCATTTTAAATGCGATATAAATAAAGTGACCATTTATATTTTTTGTCAGAGCGGGACACCTGCAGAATGTTTAACGAAGTAAAAACTATTTGCTGTTTTAACTGCCTTTTATTTATTAATAATAAGAAATTGAATGAATAATATAACGTCTTTAGAGACTTGTTTTATATTTGTCGGCGGAGCAAATCTGTTTCAAAATATCGGGTCTCGTTTTCAAGTAAGAATGTAGCTGATTACATGATTTGTTGATGTTTGTCTGAGTGATCAATATGGCATTCATTTAGCCTAAAACTAAAGCGGGACAGTTTTGCTCTTACTGAGGACAGCGGGATGCAAAAATTTTATTCTTAACCATCCTCCATAGTCTTTACGCTCGAACGAATCCCGCGATACGCTTTTTGAGGTTAGGTTACTGTTAGAAATAGATATTGTTACTAAAAATACTATTTCTAACAGTAACCTAACCGAGGACTCGTTCGAGCGTAAAGACTCGGGAGGATGGTTAAGAAAGAAATTACTGCCTGCGGGATAAACAGTGTGAAAGCGGGACTATCCCGCACAAAGTGGGACGTATGGTCACGTTAGATATATATGAATGTTCTGATTCATCACTTTCGAGGAATCAGGACACCAACAAAATTTCTTTTTCTTTATCGACATACCTATAAACTATTTCTCTTCGCGTTTCAATAGATTTTGCCATCTGGATCAATATTCCTAATTTCTGTCTTATTTCGTTATTTCTGTTAGAAGTTATAGTGAAAAATTAATGGAAACCATCCCGATTCACTCCGAATGACGGTAGTTTTTAATAAAGAACTATTGATTGAATACTTTTGCTTACACTGATTATGCACTATGCAGAAACAAAGGAAGTGTGCAGGGACCGAGGGATGTAGAGAAACATTGTGAATGGTGCTGGAGTAGAAGTAGTGTGGTAGTCTAAGCTATACTCTGCATATCCTTTCAGAAAGAGGTACAAAGTTTGATACGAGCGTCTCGCGGTAGAAATAACGCGGCTGTAATGACAGTTGTAAACAGATTGAGGTTACGTAATTTTTTTGTTTACATATAGTGAATGAGATCCATGGAAATTACCTATTAATTTTGTTTATCGTGTTATTTGTAAACGAGGAGTAAAAATGAATACTTGCGAAGATTGTGGTTTTGAATTTACACAAAAGAAGAATTTGTATGCCCATTTAAGAAAGATTCATAATTTTCAATATAGGAAATGAACATCAAATTGAAACTAAACTTGATCAACTACATTTTAATTCACAATTAGTTTTGAAGATTATTATGCAAAGTGTTAATTATATACTAATTTTATTCTGTTCAACAGAGTTCTAAAACTGAAAAACCAAGAACAGGAACAATCTTTGGCAATGTATATACTTCACACTTCAGCTAAATTATTGTCTGATGGCACCAAAAAGGAGTACTATAATTGCCATCGATCGTACAAATACATTCCAAAAGGCAAGGGTTTTAGAAGCTTAAAAAGCACAGACACTAATAAAATTGGAAGTGTTTGTCCCTCAAGAATGGAAGCGACGATAAAGAACGATGGGTCTGTTGCAGTAGACTTCTGGACAACTCATGTTGGACATACCAACGATATTGGTCGAGTTTTTTTAAGTAAAGAGAGTAAAGCAGAAATTGCAGGTATTTTCGAACATAAAGTTCTAGTTTGAAATTTTACAATTGATGTGTTTCAGGAAAATTAAAGGAAGGTATTACATTTCAACATATATTGGATAATGTTCGTGATTTTGCTTTAAAACAAGAAAATTCACATTTTGTTGTTAGAAACAAAAGATATGCACAATATTGTTAGGGACTTCAATATTGAGTATGGTGTGAAACATCACCTAAATGATGCAATTAAGGTATGGCTCTGGGTAGAGGAGATGAACTTAGGAAGCGACTGCCCAGTGTTATATTATAAAAGCCAAGGTGTAGAAGGAAACCCAAATGTCACAAAAATAATTTTAGATGTTCAAGATTTTGCATTAGTCATAATCACTTCTTTTCAACATGAACAGTTGCTTAAATCTGGGAACGACAAGGTGTGCGTTGATGGTATACACGGTACAAATAGATACGATTTTCAGCTCTACACACTAATGACAGTGGATGAATTTGGTTCTGGGTGCCCAGTGGCATTTTGTTTTTCAAATAGTGCTGACGAAATGATTTTCAAGTTGTTTTTTGAAAAAATTAAATCAAAAGTGGGTATTATATCAACTACTGTTTCTATGTCTGATGATGCTCCAGCATTTTATAATGCATGGTCTTATGTTATGGCCAAGGTACCTCACCAGTTGCTATGTACCTGGCATGTGGATCGTAATTGGCGCACGAATTTGTCAAAAATCAATGGAGGATTGAAAAGAAAGTAGTAGTATATAAATCCCTTCGTGTTTTATTACAGTGTGTATCTATTGATGAATTTAATGACATTTTAAATCAGGTAGTAGATCTTTATGACCATGTTGATACACAATCATTTGCTGAATATTTTCATAATAATTATGCAAATCGTCCAACATCTTGGGCATATTGCTATCGATTGGGTTTAGGAATAAACACTAACATGTATCTTGAATCGATGCACAAAGTTTTGAAGTATGTGTATTTGGAAGGTCGGAAAGCAAAACGTTTGGACAAAAGCATTAATGCAGTAATGAAAATTGCTCGAGATAGCTTGTTTAAACGTATAATTAAACTTGCAAAGAATACTTCCAATGACAAAATTAATAGAATTAAACAAAGTCATAAAGCAAGGATAACAATTACATCAGATTTTATTAGACGTCTTGAAAATGATAAGGAATTTTTAGTTACGTCGTCCACTTGTGCTTTTCAACAGTATCAAGTTACTAAAGTAGATGAGGCCTGTGAAGGTTCATGCCTAAGTTGTACAAAGTGCAGCATACGTGTTCATACATTTCAATGCACCTGTATTGAGAACATGATAAAGCTTAACATTTGCAAACACATACATGCTTGGCGATAGTTTTACAAATCGAATCTTGACATTGCCACACCTTTGCATATTAGTAACGTTAATGAACTTTTCAGCAGTAATATTTTACATGAAGCAAAATCTTCAAAAAATGATATTATTAAAAAAAAGCCGAGCTAATAATAGGCCTATGTGAGAATGCTTCGTTAACTGACAACGAACATCTGCGTATAATGAGGCAATTTGATAAAATCATTGACACATTAAATAAAGCAACATCTATTGATCTAAAAACTACAGAGGAGATTAATATTAATAAAAAAGTTGAACATCAGGTGCGGCTTTTTTCAACAAAGAAGAAATCAACAAGGAATAATGATCTTAAAAAGCCTACCCTAACAGAAGAAATTTTTATTAGGGATGGTTTGGTTAATAACTCAAACTTTAATATTAATGTTCATACAAGATCTGATCATACATCACCTGATTTTATGTTAAGATAAGACAGTGTATTATCTCAGTAGAAAGTAGGTTTAATTAACACTAAAGCTTATAAGGTTAGATTTTGTTCTGCTTTCTCTTGTTTGGGAATAAAATCCGATGGGGAAACCACTCGCAGAAATACATGTACAAATTACTGGAAATCATTACAATCCCAGCGATTTTGATGGGAAACCTACAAGTACGCGACTAATCTAATTTAATCCTCAGTCCTCACTTTGTTTTTATGTGTTACAAGCGCTGGTAAGTTATTGTAATTTCGTCAATTCTGTCGGAGTGACTGTTCTTAAATTTACAGTGCAGTGTTTTAGTTTTACTTTTAGGTGGAGTACCAAAATAATATTAATTTTCTACCTTGTTTTTTTACATATTTTAGTCGACTGACAGTGCAAACAAAATTCTCGACAAAATAAAATTAGTTTCTTTCTTAATTAATTTAGGTATTTATTGAGAATGTATATGGGTACATAACGTGTTTACTTTAAAAAAAATAAAAATACAATTATTAAAACCTCAAGCCTCTATTACTATTATTAAACATATTTCACTCAAGTAATTAATAATTTACAAATCAAATTAAAGAAATCCCAGCAAAGTATCTTTAAACTGCATATTGACACAAGTACGAAAGATACCTAGAATAGCAACAAATTAGTACTAAATACCAAGTTGTTTACATACAAGAGCTAATATAGATAGATAACATTCGTGTAAAGTTAATTTCCTTCATTGCACTAAATTTAACTTCTTTTTTATCCAAAGTTGGTTGCTTATAGAAACTGGTCTCATATTCGAATCATGAAATTTTCTTAAGTGGCCATACAAAGTTTTATTTTACGTAAATTCATAACCACAATCTAGACAAATATTCATTTTTTACTTCTCCTATATAAATAAGGCGATAAACAATCAATTTAACATTAACACAAACCTCATCCAATTTATGTAAACAAAAAAATTACGTAACCTCAATCTATTTACAACTGTCATTACAGCCGCGTTATTTCTACCGCGAGACGCTCGTAGTTTGGTTACCCCGAAAGGGAATACCGTAATTGGTGTTGTGTTGTTGTTGTTGTGTGTTGTTATAAATATAGAAACATCGCTATAGCTGCCAGTCAAAGAGCGCATAGCATTGTATATTTAAAATTTATAAACATCTATATTTATTTAAAATAAAAGGTTTATAGGAAGTACATAGCTTTAGTATAAATAAGCATCTATGTTATATTCTTCCGATTAATAAAAACTACTACACCTTTAAAATTAATCAAATTGTAGTCAAAATTTGATCTTTTATTCTAATAATAAAAAATTGAGTTGCATTTAGTTTTGTTCGAGTCGCAATCTTATCTAATCATACCATTCTTAAGCAACAACGTATGCGTAGTTATGTAGGCAACCAGATTCACAAATGGTCCATGGAATTTATATTAACTAGAGTTATTAATATTTATAATATTTATTGTCTATTATATTTTAAATATACTTATAATGTCTTGTGTGACATCAATGAAATTCTAACAATATGCGATTTTGGGTATAAGGGAAAATAATACGCAAACTAATTGATTTCCTCAAGCATTTCAAATTTACCGCCTAATAAATTTCAACCAATAGCCAATGCGACATCTTGCAGGCATTCCAAATTCTACTTTGACATCTCAGTGATCGTATAACCAATAAATTAGTTAAAATTTTGTTTGAGTGTGATTTGTAACTTAAAGTAAACAGTGATAATATAAGTTAAAGTTAGAGGGTACAATACCTGAAAATCATTTAATTATGGTGAGTAACTAAATTTAGGCCGGTTATTTTATTTAAGATGCGTGATGTGGGTGTTCTGTGCATGAAAACAAAAAGTTATTTTTATCCTTCAACCCTAGGTATGTTCTCAAACAAACTTTTCCCTTTTATAATTTTATTTTGGAGATACCTACAGTATTTTTAAAACATCTAAGTCTCATCTGAATTCCCGGAATTATCTATAGATTTCTGAAAATTTAGGTTGTGGGAAAAGTTTTAAATACTGCACTTGTTAACAAGAAATGGTTTGTTTATTCCCATTCATCTGTTGTACTATTTAGTTCCATAGTGTTTTGTAGGATCTTCTGTACATGTAATTAAGAATAAATTAAATGTCAGAATGACTCATGGGTTGACCTTATAAAATTGAATTTTATTGTGTGAACTCTGAATAATTTTATTACACAATTCTATTTTAAATCTTTGACTTTCAAAACGCCTACAATATTTATTTAGGACTAGTTACAAATTGCATTGCATGCATCTACAGTATGCCCGAATCAATTTTTGTGTATGATAAGACACATTCAGACTAATTATTTGTTACAATTTTGTCGAATTCACTAACGTAATAAATTTTGAGGTCATCCAAAGAAATTTTAATATGTTGTCACATTATTTAATACGCTCAACTGAACTAACTGTTGTATAATTTAATCATGAGACCTAAATCAACGTATTAATTTTATTGTGAAAACTTAGCCATTGGAAAATTAACAAGGACCCTATTAAATTGGACAATGTTCTATTGGTTATAAAGAGATTCCATTGTTGGATGTAACCTTTTCATTTATGAACCTTTCTGGGCAAGGAATGAGTTAGGGGATATATGTTGTTTATAAAAGTATTTGGTTAATTATTGTTATAAGAATGGTTGTACTGCACTTTAGGTTTTATTTACTTTGTGATGGATATCTATGTCAAGGTTTGGATATAAAAATATTTATTTTACCTAGGAGTATATACAGAGACTTACGAAAGTCATTTGACATTCTTATGTAATTCTATATTCATGTGGTACAATTTCTTTTGTGTTTGAAATACATGCTGTTGAAATTTCTTTATTATTTCACAATTTAGTCAATTTACACTTATTTACGTTTGTTAATAAAGTACATTTATTATTTATTGTAGTTTAGCAGTAGTTGTTATTGATAAAAGGTCAATAACTAAAGAACTATTGGTTTTAGGTATAGGGAAGCTTGTACTTGCTCGTGAGGAAACTGAATGGTTTTTCATTTTTTAAACGTTATACAGGGTGTTCCATTTGGAAATTTATATTTATATTCAGGTAAAGTTTTGAAAAATTTTACCTGATTTGAGAGCACCCTCTATAATAGAATTTGGGGAATAGTCCTTTGAAACAACTCTATTTACACGATAAGTTTGACAATTTTTGAAACCTACCTGAATAACAAAGATACTTATTTTATACGAAATGTCTTAATTTGCCGTTCTGAATGGACCTGCACATTGAAGAAGTTCTAGATTATTAGAACGAGTAGAATGGCTTGCGTGTTTCAGTGGTCTAAAGATCCGAATTATAGGTTTTGACCAAATTAGCTGGGTCTTTAGTGAGGAACCAGACTAAGACAGGTCACCGAAAGAGGGCAGCAGCTCTTTTGGTACTTAGGGTGGCAGAGACCATAGTGGTTGGTATGGCATTCTAAGCACACAGTGTACTTAAATTGTTAATTAAGATGATGACATCCTCTGGGGTAAAGATTCTGGAGTTAAAATGGTCTCCCATTTGGATCTCCGGGAGGGGATTACGTTGAAGGATGTGATAGGAAACTTTAAAAGGTAAAGTAGGCCAAAGATGTATTGGCACATGAGACTCTTAATTTTGTTTATTGTTTAATATCCAGGGAGGGGTTGACAAATGAGACAGCTGTGGAAATTCAGGGTGTCTACAGTCACGAAAAAGACACGAATTTCGTTTTGCGGTAACTAAAGTAACGAAAAGTCACTAAATCCTATATCTCTGTCACGAATTTTTTCTTCATTATTTGATTATCGTATGTATTTCCACAAATACGTCATAAAATTTTATAGCCATACTTCAGATGTTGCAGCAGATAAATGTTAAAGGACAAAAAATTCCTTCATCGCACCGAAAGCAGCCTGTCTCTTTTCATTATACATTTATTTGGTTGGGTTATATAAACCCTGCGGTTTTTGTTTGACACCTTGAATGTAGAAATCGCAGCTTATCAATGCTTGAGCAGCAGCTTTGTGTGTATACTTCTGACATGTTTTTTTATTATTGTATGCGGCCGTAATAAATATTTGCTATTGTAATCAACCCCAGACACTGTGGCCGTGGCGCCAATGATCTTCATTGTAATAGGGAATTGGAATGTGGGGTAGGTAGCAGCCGGACGACTGCATTTAAAGAATATTACCGCAAGTCAGTCGTAAATAAAACCGTATGAGATGTGTTTCGTTTTGATTATTTGTAGCGCGACAAGATTTTACGTTTTTAAGTTTACACAGTGCGTATGTACTTAAAATGAAAACTTTCTTGTGAAAATGCCTGGAAAGTGTTCGTTTTCTGAACTTTGGCCGACAAATCCGATTTTTAATTAGCTGGTTACAACCAGTACCTGGAAATGTTCATGTTGCTTTTTGTGCCTACTGCAAAAAAATTTTGATATTTCAAAAGCTGGAATATATAATGTAAAACTTCATTCCAAGGGACTAAAGCATTCTAAAATAGCTAATCCAATACTCAATATGAAGCAACCAACTATTGAGAATAATTTAGTTAGAAATATTCCGGTCTCAGACTCTCAACAAAATGATATTCCAGCTTTAGTAACAGCTGATTTACCTGCAAAAGTGTATTCTGATGAAGCTGATCGTGAAAATAAAAATATTGCGTCATACATGATCCGTAACGAGATTACTAAAACTGAAATATTATGGACTATGCACAAGATAGTATCTTATTCTCCGTCAAGAGTTCATCAGGATGCTATTGAACTTTTTCCAATAATGTTCCCAGATTCTTTTATAGCAAAAACATGCAGTTACACAAAGACGAAATATGTTATATAGCCACTTTTGGTTTGGGTCCGTTTTTCCAAAACGAACTTTTAAATAAAATTAAAGATTGTATTTTTTTGTGTATAAGTTTTGACGAAAGCCTGAATAAAGTTGTGCAAAAATGCCAAACAGACATTCTTGTCAGATACTGGGATGATGAAGATAATATGGTTAAAACAAATTATTTGTCTTCGTGTTTTCTTGAAAAAACCACTGCCATCGATCTTTTAAATGGTTTTTTAAACACCCTGGATTCTCTTAGTATACCCATTAAAAAATTTGTAACATCAGCATGGATGGACCTAATGTGAATCTGAAGATGCTTCAGGAACTAAAAGAACACATTCGAATCTCTGGTAGTGATGATGAACCCGTAATATTTGATATTGGTACGCGTGAGCTGCACATTGTTCATGGAGCGTATAAAACAGCACACAATGGCACTGGTTGGTTTATCCATGAATTTCTACGTGCATTGTATTACCTTTTCAAAGACACTCCTACTAGAAGAGGAACTTTTATCTATCATACAGGTATAACAACATTTCCACACAAATTTTGTTCAATAAGATGGGTGGAAAATGGTGGTGTTTTACAGTGAGCAATAAAGCTATTAGAGCATTTTAAAAAGTATATTACAGCAGTTTCAACTTGTCCACTAGATTGTGCTAGTTTTAAGAAAATCAGTAAAACTTTGTCAGATAGTTTCTTGCTAGCAAAACTAGAATTTCTTTTGTCCATAGTGTCTGATCTCGAACCGTTTTTAACTAAATATCAAACAAATGAGCCAATGTTGCCCTTTCTTTATCACGATCTAAGTTCGTTGCTGCGTTGTATTGGGAAAGATTTATAAAAAAACGAATTAATAAAAAGTGCAAAAACGTCTTTGGATTGATTTAATTAATATTAAACTTGAAGTTGCCAAAAATTTGTTATCAGCAATGCAGATTGATATTGACTTTGGCAATGGGCCCATCAAGTCGACACATACTATTTTATTTATATTACATGGCAAAATGCTATTCATCTCTCCCACCAAATGCTGAGAGATTTTGGCTTGTTGGCAAAGGCTACAGCCTGCTACAATTCTTCGAACTCGACATTGCATCCACGCAAAATAATAAAAATCCTTTAGGGACTGATAAACTTTTTCCGCTCCAAAATACCCGTTATCCTCATGTTCCTGTTGAATTAATGACAAAATATCTTTAAAAGGAATATACACCTTAAACCCTGAACAATTTTGAGTGCCCCTACTATACAACACCTCATCTCGTACCACATACCATTCCCTAAGCTTCGTTTCATTTTCATGTCCCAATCGGAATCGAATTGCTAAATACCCTTCATCATTCGCCTGAAATAGTGCTATGTTTTTAAAGTTACTTAGCACCTTTTTGAACAACTCTGCCTGCATAACCACTACTGCTACTTCTAAATATGTGTCTTCGGGTATCTCAATTCCCCCTTACCCTCTTCAATCGGATATCTAGACAATGCATCCACTATGACATTCTCCGAACCATGGCAATACTCAAATTCTACCTCATGCTCTTGACTTAACAATGCTCAGCTTATAAACGCTAGAGACTTATGATCACTGACTACTGTCATGTGTTTCCCCAAAATAAACACGCAATTTCTGCAAAGCAAATATTACGGCTAGCACCTTTTTTTCAGTTACTGCATAGCGTAACTCGGGCCCATGTAAAGACCTAGTCGCAAAGGCCATTATACCTGACTTCTCATCCGAATCCTTCTGAAATAAGCATGCCCCAAGAGCATATCCTGAAGCGTCCGCCTGCACACAAAACCTTTTTTTCATATCCGGATGCTTGAGGAAGGTGGCTTCCACAAATGCCATTTTCATATTATCAACTGCAGCAGCTACTTGTCTGCTTCATACCCATGGTTGACTTTTTTTAACAAACATAAAAGTGGAACCGACAATTCTGCAGATTTTGAACAGAAGCGTCGATCGAAATTCACAACACCCAAAAAGGACTTCAAATGCGTGACATTTTGGGGTTCTGGAATCTTAAGTATAGCTTCCACCCGCTCCGGATCAAGTGAAATACCTTCTGGGGAAATAATATGATCCAGAAAATGCACCGAGTTCTTTGCAAAACAACATTTTTTCAATTTTATGGTAATTCCTGTCTTTCTAAATTTGTCGAAGATTATCTCAAGATGTTTAAGGTGAGTATTAGCATCTGGTGAGTATAACAGCAAATCATCTACATACAGGATGATCCATTCCTCTACTTCTGGCCCCAAAATGATATATAATGCACGAATAAAATTTCCTACTGATGACGACAACTCGAAAGGGAACACACAAAAAACATATTTGTGCCCCTCAAAAGCAAAACCGGTATACTTCTGATCACACGCCCTAAATGGGACTTACCAATATGAAGCTGTCCATTAATAGTGCTCAAGCACTGGTCTAGAGAAAACTCAAATAATAAATCGCTCGGATTGGGTGGTGTAACCTGATCCTTTTCCATTCCCTAATTTAAGTGAGTTGCAGCCAGACACCCTAACCATCCCATCCTTCTTTTTACTGTTACCAACGGACTTATCTACTCGGTTTGCCGCATCGATAACCCCCCAATCTACTATCTCTTTAATGTGTCTTCTGGCCTCCTCACGAAACGCATAAGGAATCGGATGCTGCTTACGATAAAAAGGTGATTCATTCTTTAAGTGTATCTCATGACAATAATCTTTGATTCGACCAGGTTGATTTGAAAAAATATCCTGATACTGCACTAATAAATTATTTAACAACCCTCTTTCTGGTTCTATAAAACGCTCCACCTTACTGGCCACTTCGGCTATTTCTTCTTTAGGATACCTCACCGGCACTGGTCTCGGAGGTACCAGTTCTAACTCCTTTTCCATAATTTTATTTATGGCAATACGTGTTTCCCCATTATTTTCTCCCACAAAACTAAACTGTCGAGACATTCCGTTAAATAACTCCCATCAATATTGGACAAAAAATCGACCACTACAGATCTCGCATCGAATCACAATCCAACACCATGTCTTGCACCAAATTAGGAGCAACTAGAAACGGACAATCAATTTGTACATCGCCTATTTGAATAGGTAAAAACACCTGCTCTCTAACTACTACACTCTTATTTCCCCAAGCACCCGTAAGCACCCCACTTTTACATGGAATGCTCGGAATTTTCACATCATATTTCCACAATCTGTTCCACAACCTGTCTGATATCCTTATAATTAGGGACCCAGAGTCAACAAGCACATCAACCTCAACTGATTCACTCAACTTTACCTTAATAGTGGGTACAACCGCAACAGTCTTTACTTTAACCTCTTCATCCTCACTTTCTCCTTCAAAGTTCCAACCTGAATTGAAAATTGTAGCCACCTCTCTCTGATTCGACTGACGACCCTCGACATGCATAGGTTCACTATGGTTTTCCTGTCTCCAATCCTCCCGGATACGTTCTTCTCTATTTTGCTGAGCACGGCCCACATTTCTATTTACTTGAACCCCCCCGGTTCACCGATGACAAATCAAACCTATCATTATTACTGTTAACCCCCATATTATTTCGATTTCGACCTCCAGTATTAGGTAGCTCTACATACGTCGAATCAATCTGTCTCAAATGGGCTTCAACATCTTCCACAGTGTGAAACCCCCTAGTTTAAAATTACCCTCTTTATTTCTAGATCAAAATGGCCTATAGCCATCTCAATAATTTCCTTATCAGTCAGCGGTTGTGTTAAATATTTTGCCTCTTACCGTACGTAAAAAGTTATTTGCGCGAGAACCCCTTTCATACATTCTGTATTTCACCTTATAAAATGTTTCTCTTTCCTGATCCCCACTCCAATAACGCGCTAAAAATTGATACTTAAATATTTGAAAGGATACAAATTACTTAATCTCCGCCCAATCTTGTGCTGATCCCCTTAAACAGTTAACTGCCAAAAATACCCTCTTGCTTTGGGGAACTCCCGCTTTGTCAAACATTCCCTCTAATCTTTTTACAAACACTATTGGGTGCAATACCCCATTAGGAGAAAAATGTAGGTTAGTACCCCCACATCCTTCCAAGCTGAAATATATCCTCTATTATCATCATAAACCACAGGTTGTACAAATCCTGCCATGTTAGTGCTCCCCCTCTCTTTTATTTCTGCATTTTCTACCTGATCTTTTCTGTCAATCAAAGCAGAGAACAGTTTTAAAACCACTTGATTTAAGTTTAAATTTAAATTTTGGGACGCATCATCTAAACAATGTCCTACTACATTAGATAAATTACTGTTAACTTTCCTCATAAAGTCTAAGGGATTTCTCCTCATCATTTTCGACGTCACTCGTCACTCATTTTCCTGATTACAAATTACATACCCAAATAAACACTTTTATGATGTAATAATATTAATAAATAAAATACTGTAAATTCGACACTTTTGAAGTAAGCAATGTTTTCAAATTTGTACTCATTCGTGCCGCGATTTGGGCACCAATTAAAGTAGGCCCAAGATGTACTGGCACATGAGACTCTTAACTCTGTTTATTGTTTAATATCTAGGGAGGGGTTGACAAATGAGACAGCTGTTGAAATCAAAACATACTTTCTATTTTTGATTTATTTTAATTATAGCAATCGTTAATTTTACAAAATTATATCAAACTCGAAACACATATGTGTTAGTTTAACCACCTTACTTTCTAGTTTAACTACACACGGTAAGTACCTGACAGCATAAACCTAAACAGTTCCGACACTTAACCTATGTAAATACACCGATAGAACACTCCCATATCCAGTACAGGGTGCACTTCGATAATTAATATTTTATCAGTTTATCAAACTTATATATAATTTAGAAACACTTGCATTTTGATGTGTTGAGGTTAGCATTCTACGAACTGCCTGCAGCTTATTCACCCACTTGCAATTTCCCATCAGCTGGCGTCTCCCTCATGAGCAGCACTCTGGGTATCTTTATAGAACCAACTGTCGGTTAGTTTATAGCAAATGTACCTTTAGAATTCCACTTTTGATTACGTGAACCGTAAGGATACGCTCACCCAAGACAACAACAATATATGCTGACCAAAAAAAAACAACTCAACTGCACATTTTATTAATTTCACGTTCCTCCTAAAAAAAAATGTCTGCACTCTTTCTCTAGATTTCGCGATCAAGTCCAGTCCTCCCCTCTTCCGGATTTTTCTCACACCATCGTTTTCGATTCTGCACAGGAACGCATGTACAGTTTAAAATTAACACCTTAAATTTAAACACCAATAGACGGGCCTGCTACAAAGAAGAGTTAGGAACATTTTGCGAGTCGGAGCGTGGATACAAATAGGATAGTATGCATGTGTTGTGGCATGCTGATTTAATAAAGTGTACAAAACAATTAAGGAGAGATAAAGTAACAAAAGACACAGAGCACACTTTAATCCATATATCAACTGAAAACATGTAACCACTTCTCCATGCCCAAATTTTATTTTTTGAATTTAGTATTGTCACATTATAATATAAACATTCTAAAACTACACAAATATAGTGCTGCAAGCAAGAGGACCACTTTCATAGCATTAATCATTTGCAAGAATCTGTTAGTACTAAAGAACATAAATAAATAGTTCGAGCAATTAGAGGAGAAGGAAGGTAACTGTTACTATTTTTAACTAAACCACACACACGCATGCAATAGGTGACTAAGAAATAAAAGCGAAAAACCTAAAATACTATGATACAAATTCATTAGCTTAGGTAATTTTTGAGGTACACCATATGAGCTTTATTTGCCATACCAGGCCAACAATTGAGATCTACTTACGTATACTGCAGTGGCTGTGGCTAAGAACTCTACAGTAATGAAACAGCAAAAGAACGAAAAACTTCATTATCCAGTCTCCCTGTTAGAAACATAAGCTGCAAGGTACATTTATATTCACGTTTTTACGTACAGTTTTAGTCGCAAAAAATCTAGCCGGCAATGCACATTGAAACTTGGTGAAGTATCTCATTAATATTCTGTATTTCATTAAGTACCGAAAACCTCGATTGTACTAAAAAGAATGGTTGCCAGAATGTTATCGTGTGGGAAATACCAGTCTTAATCGGGAATTATTCTGGACGACACCTCATCTTAAAATACTGGGTTCCCAGGGAAAAGCCCCAGAAGGAATAACACGAGGATGCCAAAACATGAAATCAGGGAAGTGATTCTGGTCTAAAATTCAGACGAGGAATAATCGAGTACACTAATGCTAAAACCAACCTAAAATAAACATTGCCAATAAAGACACTAATATACTTATTTAAAAACTGCCAGCTGAAAAGGTTTCCAAAATTAAATGCTAAATTACCTGTATGTTAATCACGCCTCTAAGTAATTGCAATGTTGTTTATTATATCAAGGCTGGAACTATTACCTTAACATTAGTTGTGACAAACACTCTATTACACAATTATGTTTACATATAAATATTCTTAAAGAAAATTCATATATATCAAAAATTACTCAACTTAATGGAAAACGTTTTTGGCGAACAAATTACTTCCTAAGTTCTTAAAGTAGTAACAAGAACATATTCAGGGCACGTTTAAAAGTTCTACTGTTATAAAAATGTTCCTTCATTTACAGTTACTGTAAGTTATAGTTTTAGAAGTTTTATCATAAATACCTGGATTAATTTGGCTGTAAAAGCATCGGAAACAATATCAATGATATTCTGGACTCAATTTGTTCAAACCAGATCCTTCGGGACTTCTGGGACTTTGTTAAAAAGTTTGATGCTCTTAATTAACATGCATTATTTCTATTGTCTATAGAAACCAATTGTTCCTAAAATTAAAAGTAACCAACCTGGTATAGTATTATTTCAAACTTCACTGACTAATCACATTAATCATCAGTTTGATACCTAATTATCAAAAGTTAACTGTACCTACTCAAGTTTGCACGTTATCTCTTTCAATAGTAATGACAAAGTGCTCAACAAAAAACCATCTTCCCTCCATACACGACGAGATTATCTTTAGCAGAATTCAGAGAAATGAATTAAAACGAAACATTAACTTGTATCAACAAAAGGGTATATTCCATTTTCCGAATCAGTATAATTTAGCATGTGATTCTTCTTTGTAACGAGACAATGAAATCGTAGACATCAACGTTATACATTATTAATCAAAACAAATGAATCAAAACTGTACTAATTAGAAATTGCAAATGGACAAACTACAATCTGTTGGAACAAGGACTATTGATCTGATTAAAGGAAAGGTTAGTAGTCTTAAATGTCTTAGTAATCCCATATATGGCTCAGATTTTAGTTTTGGTTATTTACTTTTGGTCATCCCGATATTTTAAAGGCGAATTTATTTTTGCTAACTTAGATTCAATAGAAACTTCATCTCCGATATTATATTCTACTTTAGATTTCGATTTTCGAACAAAGAAATTTATTGCAAAATATTGTTGGTAAATATTTTGAAAAATTGCCAGAATTAAGTATCGCCTCTTTGGTTAAACATACAATTAAAGTGAAAGGAGATCTGATTAAACAACGTTTTTGTAGAGTTAGTCCCGTTGTACAAAAACATCAATACTGAGTTAGATAAACTTCTTAAATTAGATGTTGTGCTTAAGAGTACTACTAATTTTATATTATTGGCCCCTATAGTAGGGGATAAAGAATACTACTATAGTAAGCCTGCTTATCGTAAAAGGCGATTAAAAGGCGCAGCTAGGGGCAGCAGTCTTGCTGGCTAAAAGATATTGGAGGAGGGTTGGTTGGTCTCGGGCGATCCTTAATAATTTAGAAGGTTGTTGGGGGTTGGCCGTGACGGATACGGCTTTTTTCTAAAATCTTTAAAAACTGCGTTGTGGAAAGATATGGGAACCTACCACAATATTTCCCAGGTGTGCGTGGCTTAAAACACGAAATATATATGATGGAGAGCTCACAAGTAAAATTCTTGTCCGGAGGTAAAATACTGCCTCATTCGGATCTCCGGGAGGGGGTACTTGGGGCTCGTCATCGTAAGAATATAAAACAACAGTTCGATTTAGTGATAGGGACTTGGAATGTAAGGTCATTACTTAGAGTAGATAAGTGAACGAATTTATTAGTCGAAATGAGAAAGGGAAAGTTGGACATTTTAGGTATTAGTGAGGTGAGATGGCCAGATAGTAATGACTTTTGGAAAGATAATTATAGAATAATACAACTTCTTCAACTAATGGACAGGCAGGGGTAGGAATAGTGTTAGGTAAAAGATTAGGGCATAAAGTTAAAGAGTACTTACAATTTAGTGATAGAATAATTATGGTTAGATTGAGTACAAAACCCACAGACACTGTTTTAGTACAGGTTTACATGCCAACAACTCAGTACGAGGATGAGGAAGTAGAAGAGGTATACGAGGATATAAATAGTGTAGTGAGAAAAATAAAAGGAGATGAGAATTTAATAGTTATGGGCGATTTTAATGCGTCAGTGGGAGAAGGTAGTGAGGGAAAAATGGTAGGAAAATTTGGGTATGGCAGACGAAATGATAGAGGAGAAAGATTAGTTGAGTTTTGCCAGGAACATAGATTAGTAACTGTAAACACCCTATTCGAACAACATGTTGGAGAAGATATACCTGGAAAGCGCCAGGTGATAGGGCTAGATACCAAATAGATTATATTTTAGTTAAACAAAGATTTAGAAACCAAGTTAAAAACTGTCGTAGTGATCTAGGTGCTGACATAGATAGCGATCATAACTTAGTTAAAATGAAGTGTAAATTAAAATTCAAAAAATTGAGAAAGGTTAAAAGAGAGGGATGGGATCTAGGTAAGCTTAATGATAGTAGGGTAAAAGAGTAATATAAACAAGTATTAGATAATAAGAGCAAATAGATAGCTGTAGGAAGGAACGTAGAAAATAGATGGAAAGAAATAAAACTGACTGTACATGATACAGCAACACAGACTATAGGTAAGAGAAAAATAGAAGCGAGAAAACCCTGGGTAACAAAGGAGATATTAGATTTAATAGAGAATAGAAGATAGCTTAAACCTTTCAGAGAAGTGGATAGGGAAAGTAAGCAAAAATATAATACAGTTAGAAATAAGATAGTACATGAGTGTAGAAAAGCTAGAAATAAATGGATGGAGGAGAATTGTAAGGGAATACAAGACGATTTGAGAGTAGGTAAGACAGACAGGGCTTGCAGGGCAGTTAAAAATTTTTTGGCGAAGATAGGAAAAAATATAATGGTATTAGAGACGAGAATAATGAGCTTCTAATAAATAAAGTTGAGGTAGCAGATAGATGGAAAAGATATTTAGAAGATTTATATGAGGGAGACGATATGGATGAGTTAGAAAACGAACAAGAAGAGGATGTAGAAATAGGGTTCTCAATATTAAGAGAGGAATTTGATAGAGCTGTTCGGAATCTTAAAATAAATAAAGCGCTAGGGATAGACGATATTCCAGCAGAATTAATAAAATATGCAAGTCAGAAAACTTTAGATAGATTATATGAACTAGTAAAAGCAATATACGACACAGGTGAGGTTCCAATAGATTTCGAAAAAAATATTATTATCCCAATCCCAAAAAAGTCAGGAGCTGATAGGTGTGAGAATTTTAGAACGGTTAGTTTAACTTCTCATGCTTCCAAAATACTAACAATAATAATTAAAAAATAGAGTAGAAGCTTTGACTGAGAATTATTTAGGCGAAAACCAATATGGTTTTCGTAAAGAAAGAGGGACTAGAGAACCGATACTAATGATTAGGGTAATTATCGAAAAAAGGTTACAAAAAAATAAAAAGACTCATTTCGCGTTTGTAGATTTAGAAAAAGCATTTGATGGGGTTAATTGGATTGTTATGTTCAGAGTTTTGCGAAAAATAGGAATCTCTCATAGGGATAGAAAAATTATTTACAGTCTATATAAAAACCAAAGCGTAGTAATTAGATTTGATGAAATAGAAAAGGAAGCTAAGATTAGAAATGGTGTTAGACAGGGTTGTATACTGTCTCTCTTGATTTTTAATGTTTATATTGAGGAAGCTTTAAACTTAGCTAGAGAGAGAAAAGAGATAGGTGTTAGTATACAGGGACAGAAAATAGACATTTTTCGTTTTGCAGATGATATAGCCATTATAGCAGAGTCTAGAAAAGAGTTAGGAGAGTTTTTAAATATTTTAGAGGAGATACTACAGCGTAGCTATAGTATGAGAATTAACTCAGTAAAGACAAAGATAATGACAAGTGAGTTACAGCCTAGTTCTAAACCAAAATTAAAAATAGGTAATACCGAGTTAGAGGAGGTAGATGAATTTTGCTATTTAGATAGTATAATTACAAAGGATGGACGTAGCAGAAGGGATATAGTAGCTAGAATAGCTCAAAAATGTTTTTAAAAAAAGAAAAACTTACTAATAGCTAATAGTATTAGTTTAGATAATAGAAAAAAGTTTCTTAAAGTCGTACGTATGAAGCGTTCTACTATACGGCGGTGAGACTTGGACAATTAAAGAAGTAGATAAGAAAAAGATAGAAGCTTTTGAAACTTGGTGTTATAGGAGAATGTTAAAGATTAGTTGGACAGATAGAGTAACAAACGAGGAAGTTTATAGAAGGATAGGTGAGGAACCCTGTATGTGGAAACAATTAAAGGTCAGGAGAGATAGAATGATAGGGCACCAGTTAAGACATGAGGGACTATTTAGTAAAGTCTTAGATTATAGACTACCAAATAAAAATAGAGTAGGGAGGTCTAGACAAAGCTATATTAGTCAAATTATTAGAGATTTAGGTTGTGAAGGGTATGTAGACCTTTTTAGACTAGCTCAGAATAGAAAAGAATTTAGAGCTGCGTCAAACCGACTTTAAGTAAGTTCGAAAACAAAACAAAAAAAAATAAAAATCAGTTAACTAAATGTCACCATGACATAACTCACAATTAGTTAGCGGTCTGGCATGTTGGTAGCGTTTCGTTGCTTAAGCCTTACCATAACATATAATTTAATAAACTTCACCATGACATAACTCACAAGTAGGTAGCGGTCTGGCATGTTGGTAGCGTTTCGTTGCTTAATCCTTACCATAACATATAATTTAATAAACGTCACCATGACATAACTCACAATTAGGTAGCGGTCTGGCATGTTGGCAGCGATTCGTTGCTTAAGCCTTACCATAACATACAATTTAACACTTTTCCTTTTTTGAAGCGGATAACCAGGTTATAGTTCATTTCCTTATAAATGGTAATCATGTATACATGTTAGAGTTCTTTAACAACCATCAGGTTGCTAATATCTATGTAGAGCCAGGTGGATAGGAAAAAGGATATAGGAAGACCTAGACCAAGCTATATTAGTCAAATTATTAGAAATGTAGGTTGTGAAGGGTATGTAGAGCTTTTTAGATTAGCACAGAATAGAAAAGAAGTTAGAGCTACGTCAAACCGACCTTAAGTAAGGTCGAAAACAAAACGAATGATGGCCAAGAAAAAAGATAACAAGTATAGATTTGTAGTCAACTTTCAAAAAAAATGTCACTGAAAAAGATGCATATCCTATAACGTATGTTTCATCATTCTTGGATAGCCTTCAAGGTGCCAAATTTACTTCAAATTTGGTATTAAATCAGCATAACTCAGATTCTGTTGGAAGAAAATTCCTGCAATATACTGTCTTTACGATTCCCAATTGCTGTGGTCTATTTGAATTCACTAGATTATCACGAGGTTGCATAATTCATCTGTTACATGACAAAGACTTGTGAATGGTCTTCCAGGTGCAGAATTAGAACGTTATGTGTTTTGTTATCTCCACAATATCATTATAAATACTGATATGTTTGAAAAACATATTGAAATTTTGCGAGGCGTTTTTAAACGCTTATTAAAAGCTG
The DNA here is from genome assembly GCA_036346225.1 of Platerodrilus igneus. Lineage (NCBI taxonomy): Eukaryota > Metazoa > Arthropoda > Insecta > Coleoptera > Lycidae > Platerodrilus > Platerodrilus igneus. Next base: position 815,870 of record JARFIW010000624.1, on the reverse strand, counting down.
GCCTCGCACTTTGTAAAGATAAATATCACTTCTGTTTGAAGAATTGAAATAGTTGGGTTATGTTGTTAATGAAATTTATTTTTTAGTAGATCCTAATAAAGTTCAAGCAATTTTAGATATTCTGACTCCGAAAACAGTTAGAGAAGTTCAGAGAATAATTGGTATGGCTTCATGGTATAGACGTTTTATAAATTAATACAGTACTATTATTGCCCCTTTAACAATTTTGTTAAGGAAGAATAAGAAATTTGTGAATGAGCTGTGCGAAACAGCTTTTGCCACAATTAAGGATTGTCTAGTATCTGAACCGATTTTATCATGTCCTAGATTTGACTTACCTTTTACAATTCAAACTGATGTTTTAGATATGGTATCTCAGATGTTTTACCTCAAACAATTGATAACGAAGAACATATTATTTGTTATATTTCTCGATCTTTGACTGCTAGTCAACAAAAATTTTCTGTATTTGAATAAGGATGTTTAGCAGATTATTCCATATAGAAAAATTGCATCCATATTTGGAAGAGACACATTTTACAGTTGTTACGGATCACGATTTCTAGCTCTGGCTTAATATTTTACAAAACCCTTCTGATCGTTTGTATCATTGGACTATTAAATTACAACAATTTGAAATTTAATAATATCCATAGAAAAGAGAAATCCCTGATGTTTGATCTAGAGCTGTTCGGTTGTAGAATCAACACAACTAACTTCATCTACAGAAACTTTACAATCTGTATCTTCATTACCTATCCTACATTCAAATAATATTTCCTTATAAACAATTGATATGGTACATACAGTGTCTTTGAAAATTGATAACAATCACGATTGTACTGAAAATTCCGTTAAAATTCCTTCGTTTAAACCAAATGCTTAATATACTCGAATGTTATTCAATGTTTAAAGAAATGCTCAAAAATTTAATAGATGGAAAATGGAAGAAGGAAAATTGTTCAAACACATCCTGGGTAGATTCCCAAATTTAACAGCAAACTATGCCTTGAAAGAAGTTATTCCTAGAACTGATTGAAAAACAATTTTGAAGTGTTACCATGATGAACCTACTTTGGGTCATTTTGGGATTAAGAAAACTTATAAAAGAATTGCACATAGATATTTTTGGCCTCAACTCCATGCAGATGTTGCAAGGTATGTTAATAAATATAAAACCTGTTTGGCTCAAAAACCCGAACAGAAATTACTAATAATTGAGAAAATTCTTCACCATCTTGTTGTGTCGAAACCTGACAGATGATCTCTGTTGATTCGGTAGGGCCTCTGCCTAAATGTATTATTCGTTGTCATTAATTTTACTAAATTTCTATTGTTTTTCTGCTTTGAAATGCAACAGCATCTGCTATTGCTCAGAAAATTGAGGAATCTGTGATTTTATTCTTTGGGGCACCTTAGTATGTTGTACTAGATAATGGTGTTCAATTCCATAGCTATATTTTAAAAAATATTACGTCAAAATATAATTCAAAAATTATTTTCACTGCACATTACCATCTTCAAGCTTCGCCAAATGATCAGTGGTCTACTAACAACTTAAGGGATTTACATATAATGACGCTTTGGTTTTTATTAGTAAAGTTTCTCCTTACGAGTATCTTTGAAATGAAATTGTATTGTTAGGAAAAATTCAACCTTGCTCGAAACATTACCGTCAGTTGTCTCCTTTTCTCTCCCCTCTGGGTTTAGTCATAGGGGGGGGGCTAGCACAAATCGAATTGACCAATCATGAATAAGTATGATGTTGATGGATCTGGTAGGTAGATTAAATATAAAGTTTTATGTTCAGGGCAAAATTATTATTATGGGGATTATTGGTATATGAGGGTGGGATTATGTATTGAGCATCAATAAATAAATATTGATTGCGTTATATTAATTATATTGAAATGAGGGTGCGATAAATAAAGTTGGATCCAATTAATTATCCTGATGCGGCAAAGCAACAGATCGTCCTTGTGAAGATGACTTTAACGGATGTGGCGAAGTTGAAGAGAAAAGTAAGATAGAGAACTTGAAAACAATGGATTGATGAAAAGTGCAATGAGATACAAACTAAGATGGAAATCAGAAAGACAGACAAAGCATACAAACTAATTAGATTGAATTTTAGGAATATAAAACCATATAGCATATGGCTTGAAATATTCTATACTTACAGATGAGTTTGTATTAGCATTAAAGTGTCTGAAAAATGGTAAGGCATTGGGTATAGATAAGACACAAGTAAAAACTGTAAAAGCCACTGGTAAAACAGTAACAGAACACCTCTTTCAACTTGTAAGCTATATGAGTTAGCGAAAGATTTCAAACGTAACATCATGGTCACTATACCAAAAAAGCGAGGCACTGATGGACATGAAAATTTTTGAAAAATAAGTTTGCCAACACACTTGTAAAAATATTAAGTAGGATTTGTACAAAAACGGGTGGAAGGACGGGCCGAAAAAATACTAGGAGATGATCAATTTGAGTTTAGGTGATGTAGGGTAACACGGTAGGCTATATTAGCTCTGAGGGTGATAATGGAGATGACAATAGAAAAAGGAGACATCGTGTATATAAAGTTTGTGAATCTGGAAAAATCATTCGACAACGTAAAATGGAAAATTGTTGGAAATACTGAAAAACATTGGAATGAGTATAGGGATAGACGGATAATACATAGCTGATACAAAGAGCAAACACCGGTAATAGAATTAGAGCAGGAACATAGAGAAGTAAATATTAGGAAAGGGGTGAGACAGAGATGTGTTCTATTCCCCTTAATTTTTAACTTGTACCATGAAAAGGCAGTGAATACTGTCGAATGCAGGAAGATGTTTGGAATTATTATGCAGAGACAAAAGATTGATATGCTTATATTTGCAGATAGTGGTATTAGCATAGAATAGTAATACGCTTTGCCAAAGAAGCAACACTCTGCATTTTTAGGAAGACCAAATTTCTTTGCGCATGTCTAAAATTTGTCATTATGTTGTTGGTATATCCATAGGATAATAATACACTCACACTAGCATAGTGTATTATTATTCTGTGGTATATTATTCAGCCCCTCTTTAGTTTATTGTACTGTTCTTGTTCTACGTTGTAATTTCACTTAAATAAGTTCTTTGTAAATAAACTGATTTTGCTATTGCTTATTAACTCATTAGTGCTCAAATTACTGTTTTCTTCTTGACATGTTAATTTTTATAAAAGTTTGACTTGACTCTGAATTAATCTATCAAAGTTTGAAATCCATAAATTTACAGTATGTTTGAAAAACAAGGTGGCTAATAAATTTGCTAGTGGACAGTTAGAGTAGCATATTGCTAACTTCTGCTTTGCAGTTGCAGATAAGTAATAGAAACAATAAAATAATACTGGTTTTTCAAAATTAATTATAATGTTATTAGATATTTTATGGTAGCATTTGCCACTGGGCACTAATGGGTGGCAATTCTTTGACGTGAGTGCAGTATATTTAAAATTGTCGTTGGTAATTCAATACTTTACTCAAAGGGACTCTTAACAAAGGTTTGGACCTCCGTAAAGGGCTATAAATAATCTCTCTTACTATTCAATACTAGTTTATAAAGAGTGCCTATGGTATTAACTTTTAGCAAGGAAGAGTTAGAAGCTGCTTTTAATGAACTGACAGAGAGTTACTGTATGCTGATAAAATAGTTTACTGAGGTTTCCAGCGTGTTCTTTCTACTTCACCCATGCCACTTTACAACGTTTTTGAGCTAGCCTGAATTCTACTATTCTGTCCCTGTTTTGTTACGGTTTTCGTCATAAACGATTTCTTTGCTGACTTTTACTGTTTTCTTAATTGTTTGCGTGGAATACCATAACAATTCCTTCTGGGGTTTTGCCCTAGGAACTTTGTATTTTGAGATTAGGTGGCGTCCAGGATAATTCCCGCTTAAGACTGGTATTTCCCACACGATAGCATTCTGGCAGCCATTCTTTTTAGTACAATCGAGGTTTTTGGTACTTAATGAAATGCACAATATTAATGAGATACTTCACTGAGTTTTTATGTGGATTATTGGCTAGATTTTTTTGTAACCAAAACTGTACATAACAATGAATATAACTGTATCTTGCAGCTTATGTTTGTTTCTAACAGGGAGACTGGATAATGAAATTTTTCGTTCTTTTGCCGTTTCATTACTTTAGAGTTCTTAGCCACAGCCACTGCAGTATACGTAAGTAGATCTCAATTGTTGGCCTGGTATGGCGAATAAAGCTTACATGGTATATCTCAAAAATCACATAAGCTAATGAATTTGCATCGTGCTATTTTAGGTTTTTCGAGGTTATTTCCTAGTCTCCTATTGCATGCGTGTGTGTGGTTTAGTTAAAAATGATAACTGTTACCTTCCTTCTCCTCTAATTGCACAAACTATTTATTTATGTTCTTTAGTACTAACAGATTCTTGTAAATGATTAATGCCGTGAAAGTGGTTCTTTTGCTTGTAGCACTATATTTGTGTAGTTTTAGAATGTCTATATTATAATGTAACAATACTAAGTTCAAAAAATAAAATTTGGACAGGGAGGAAGTGGTTACATGTTTTCAGTTGATGTATGGATTAAAGTGTGCTCTGTGTCTTGTGTTAATTTATCTTTTCTTAATTGTTTTATATACTTCATTAAATCAGCATGCCACAACACATGCATACTATCCTGTTTGTACGCATCAATATCACATTAAAGAAATTTGTGTGGAATTGTAAACTTTATAGAAGTTTTGAGAATTATTATTCTAATAAAAATGTATCCAGAATTGTAGAACTCAGTTAAAGACTGCATACACTAAATTTGAGGTCTTTTATGTAAACGACCTTGAATATGCAATTAACCATAGTTATATACATTTATTTGTAGATCTCATTTTCACTTACCTTTCTGTGATCATTTAATAAATAAGGCAAATGCATTATGTGAAGTGTTGAATAATAAAGAGTAATGGTCAGAAACTAATGAACGTGTAAATTGGAGAGTGGTAAAAAGTAACAGCATGCAATGCAGGTATTAAAATGCGTGTGATTTGAAATTAGATTGGTATGTAGTTAGTAAATAAACAAACAAATACTTAAGGATATGAATAGTCTGTGAAATAGATTCGATCATTAAATCCTCCAAATAAGCAAACAAATTAGTTAGAAAGTTGACTTGATGCATAGATTAAGCAAATACTTATCCTTTTACAATGTTATTGTATTGCTTATTTAGAATTCTGTGGCACAATGTTTTAGTGAACATGGTGAACATATTTGAAAATTTGCTTGTAGTGTTATTTGACATTAACGTAAGTGTTGATTTGTTTTTTAATTCTTTGTATTAAAGATTAATAGTATATTGTAAATAAAGGTTGTATAGACAACCATTGTAGTTCAAGGCATACTCAAACACCATATTATAACCTGAGACATGCTATCGCCAAGGGTTATAAAGCATGTGCGCTATAATAGTCTTCACAATTGTTGTTAATATAGGAGTTTTTCACTCTTAGCAGCATAAGGCGGTTTTATTCATTGAATCAATGTAAGTCGTTTTCTTATGTAAAAAATAAATTATATTTGCTTAGGTAAATATTTTATTCATAAATTAGATTTTAAAGCTCAATATACAAAGACTCTTAAATCCATTATTCAATGTTTTGGATAGCAATAATCCAGCAAAATAATATCATTAATTGAATAGCGGTGAAATAATAGGGTATATTTTTAGTAAACAATAGAAAGGGAAAAGTGCAAAAGATATAAAAAAAGATTAGCACAAGGCCATGCTGCCTTTAACCGGAAAAAGCAACTACTATATTCGAAGGGAACAAACATAGAAACAAGGAAAAGATTGATGAAAACATATGTGTAGTGCATAGCATTGTACGGCTGTGAAACGTTGACAGTGGGAGAAGCAGACAGATGTTTGATGATGTTATCATGGACAGATTAAGTTATCAACAAAGAGGTACTAGAAATATTATGGAAAGAAATATATCTGTGGAAAACAGTAAAAAATAGATGAGATAGGATGGTAGGGCATGATAGGGCACATTCCTGTTTCACCCCTTTCCTAATGTTTACTTTTCTACGTTTCTGCTCTAATTCTATTACTGCTGTTTGCTCTTCGTGTAAGCTATGTACTATTCGTCTATCCCTATAACTCGTTCCAATCTTTTTGAGTATTTCGAACATTTTTTCCATTTTACATTGTCGAATGCTTTTTGCAGATCTAGAAACTCTATATACATGCTTTCCCCTTTTTTTATTGTTTTCTCCATTATCACTCTCAGACCTAAAATAGCCTGCCGTGTTCTCCTGTTTTGCCTAAACCCTAATTGATCGTCTCCTAGTATTTCTTCAGCTCGGTTTTCCGTCTTTGTACAATTCTAGTTAATATTTTTGACACAGGTGCTGTCAAATTTATTGTTCGAAAATTTTCACATCTACCTGCGCCTTTCTTTTTTGGTGTAGTTACTATGATGTTATGTTTGAAATCTTTGGGTATCTCACCTGTCTCGTACATATAGCTTACAAGTTGGAAGGGACGTTCTGTTACTGCTTGTCCAGTGGCTTTTAGAGTTTCTGCTTGCACCTTATCTGTACCCAGCGCCTTACCATTTTCACATCCTCTAATGCTAATTCAAACTCATCTCTAAGTATAGGATATCCCAAGTCATCTTTTTTAATGTCTGATTCCTGTTCTAATGCTGTTAGTTCCTCTCCTGCATATAAATTCCCTATATATTCTTGTCATCTACCCACTTTCTCTACATTTTCTATAATGACGTTTCCTCCCGCGTCCTTTATATTTTTGCTATACGGTGTTATATCTCTAAATTTGATTCTTATTAGTTTGTATGCTTCATCTGTCTTTCATACTTCCATCTTAGTTTGTACCTCTTTGCACTTTTCATCAATCCACTGTTCTTTAGCTTTGCATTTGCAAATAATTTCCCATTATATGGCTTTCTATCTCTGTTTTCCTGTTTCGTCTGATTTATTTTTGTATTTTCGTCTTTCTTCTATTAAATTCAGCATATCCCATGTTTATGGTTTCTTATTTTCTTTTTGTGTGTACCTCAGAATATCTCTGGCTGCCATGTCTAGGCTGCATTTAATGTTATTCCATTCTGTTTCTACTTCCTTAGTATCAGATATTTTCCCGATATCTTTCAACAATTCATTTGACTTTTTTCGAATCTTTCTTGAATATCTTTATCTTTTAGTTTCTCAAAGTCAAAGTGCCTTTTTCCGTTCCTTTTTTTCAGATTTTTAAATTTAAGTGCGGCCTTCATAATTACGATGTTGTGGTCAGTGTCTATATCTGCTTCCGAGTAGCTTCTACAGTCTTTTATTTGATTCCTAAACTGTTATCTAACAAGAATTTAATCTATTTGATATCTTTCTATCTCTTTGCATCTTCCACGTATATCGTCTTCTAGCATGATGTTGAAATAATGTGTTTGTGAAGATTAATGATGATTAATTAATAACACAGAAAAATAAACTGAATATTATGGGGGTTTATTCCAGCATGTCTATACATATTTCTACTTTGTAACACATACCAATAAAAAAAAGGTATAAAAATATAAATATGACAAGAATCTTATGTACTTATTTACCATGTTCATGATGATGAGCTTGTTCCCAATAGAATGTACTAAACCTCAGAAACCTTAAATATTTGCAATAGTGTCTTTTGGCGCAATCAACACACCAGTACCAACAACTAATCAATTTTCCAAACGTGAAAGCAAAAATTTATTGAAACAGGGTATCGATAGTAAAATGCAGAAAATGTTCACACTACGAAATAGAACGGAATAGCATGAACCAAAATAAAACAAAAAAAGGTCAAAACAGTACTCATAATTTAATAATGTAAGATTTTCAGGTTAACTCCACTGATTTACCTATTTACTTTTTCTGCACGTTAGGTTTCCATTCCATGGATTTAATTTCCGACATCTAGGTGCAGAGTGAAAACCCACTTATTTTTTGATACACCACCGACCCGATTTAAATTTTATTCTGAACTTGCAGGCTCGTTTTTTCTGACCTATATCATCCAGCAAAGCTCAAAACAATTCGCCATTAGCCACCCACTGAGGGTTCTCAGCCTAAATATGTCGGTTATCACTTAACCGTCATTTTGTTCTTCTATTTCATTTGCTCTTTTAAAAATTCTGTTCTCACACTTAGTGCACCTAAAACTTTATTATGGTCAAATTAAATGTGTTCAGTTCATGTGAACGCATTAATTTTATGACATTTTATGATTTTGCGGTTTCATGAATCTCACGTAAATTGATACAAATTATGGACGGGAATGTCTTTGATTTTTATTGGTAATTTTTCTAATTGAATATGGCGAGTGTAAAATCGTCATTGCTGTTTATATAAAAATGTACCAGGTGCTTTTCGTTTTATTTATTTGTCCTAATTTATTATCATATATAAATAATCCCTTTGTAAAATATAAATTATCTACTTCTATAAATTTTTCAGAAAGATTTTCATTGCTAAAAGCTCATTAAAGTAGCTGAAATATTATTTATTCCTACGACCAAATGTGTACGTAAGGAACGAATGAGCGCTACATATTTACTGTGCTTTTCTTCATTGATATTTGTTTGTACAATCTTAAATTTAGCCACCCTGGGCTTTTATTATTCAAAAAATTGAGAAAGGTTAAAAGAGAGGGATGGGATCTAGGTAAGCTTAATGACAGTAGGGTAAAAGAGGAATATAAACAAGTATTAGATAATAAGAGCAAAGAGATAGCTGTAGGAGGGAACGTAGAAAATAGATGGAAAGAAATAAAACTGACTGTACATGATACAGCAACACAGACTATAGGTAAGAAAAAAATAGAAGCGAGAAAACCGTGGGTAACAAAGGAGATATTAGATTTAATAGAGAATAGAAGAAAGCTTAAACCTTTCAGAGAAGTGGATAGTGAAAGTAAGCAAAAATATAATACAGTTAGAAATAAGATAGTACATGAGTGTAGAAAAGCTAGAAATAAATAAATGGATGGAGGAGAATTGTAAGGGAATACAAGATGATTTGAGAGCAGGTAAGACAGACAGGGCTTACAGGGCAGTTAAAAAGTTTTTTGGCGAAGATAGGAAAAAATATAATGGTATTAGAGACGAGAATAATGAGCTTCTAATAAATAAAGTTGAGGTAGCAGATAGATGGAAAAGATATTTAGAAGATTTATATGAGGGAGACGATATGGATGAGTTAGAAAACGGACAAGAAGAGAATGTAGAAATAGGGTTCTCAATATTAAGAGAGGAATTTGATAGAACTGTTCGGAATCTTAAAATAAATAAAGCGCCAGGGATAGACGATATTCCAGCAGAATTAATAAAATATGCAAGTCAGAAAACTTTAGATAGATTATATGAACTAGTAAAAGCAATATACGACACAGGTGAGGTTCCAATAGATTTCGAAAAAAATATTATTATCCCAATCCCAAAAAGTCAGGAGCTGATAGGTGTGAGAATTTTAGAACGGTTATTTTAACTTCTCATGCTTCCAAAATACTAACAATAATATTTAAAAATAGAGTAGAAGCTTTGACTGAGAATTATTTAGGCGAAGACCAATATGGTTTTCGTAAAGACAGAGGGACTAGAGAACCGATACTAATGATTAGGGTAATTATCGAAAAAGGTTACAAAAAATAAAAGACTCATTTCGCGTTTGTAGATTCAGAAAAGCATTTGATAAGGTTAATTGGATTGTTATGTTCAGGGTTTTGCAAAAATAGGAATCTCTATAGGGATAGAAAAATTATTTACAGTCTATATAAAAACCAAAGCGTAGTAATTAGATTTGATGAAATAGAAAAGGAAGCTAAGATTAGAAATGGTGTTAGACAGGGTTGTATACTGTCTCCTTGATTTTTAATGTTTATATTGAGGAAGCTTTAAACTTAGCTAGAGAGAGAAAGAGATAGGTATTAGTGTACAGGGACAGAAAATAGACATTTTTCGTTTTGCAGATGATATAGCCATTATAGCAGAGTCTAGAAAAGAGTTAGGAGAGTTTTTAAATATTTTAGATGAGATACTACAGAGTAACTATAGTATGAGAATTAACTCAGTAAAGACAAAAATAATGACAAGTGAGTTACAGCCTAGTTCTAAACCAAAATTAAAAATAGGTAATACCGAGTTAGAGGAGGTGGATGAATTTTGCTATTTAGGTAGTATAATTACAAAAGATGGACGTAGCAGAAGGGATATAGTAGCTAGAATAGCTCAAGCTAGAAAAATGTTTTTAAAAAAGAAAAACTTACTAATAGCTAATAGTTTAGTTTAGATAATAGAAAAGTTTCTTAAAGTCGTACGTATGGAGTGTTCTACTATACGGTAGTGAGACTTGGACAATTAAAGAAGTAGATAAGAAAAAGATAGAAGCTTTTGAAACTTGGTGTTATAGGAGAATGTTAAAGATTAGTTGGACAGATAGAGTAACAAACGAGGAAGTTTATAGAAGGATAGGTGAGGATCCCTATATATGGAAACAATTGAAGGTCAGGAGAGATAGAATGATAGGGCACCAGTTAAGACACGAGGGACTATTTAGTAAAGTCTTAGATTATAGACTACCAAATAAAAATAGAGTAGGAAGGCCTAGACAAAGCTATATTAGTCAAATTATTAGAGATGTAGGTTGTGAAGGGTATGTAGACCTTTTTAGACTAGCTCAGAATAGAAAAGAATTTAGAGCTGCGTCAAACCGACTTTAAGTAAGTTCGAAAACAAAACAAAAAGAAAAAAAAATCAGTTAACTAAGTGTCACCAGGACATGACTCACAATTAGTTAGCGGTCTGGCATGTTGGTAGCGTTTCGTTGCTTAAGCGTTACCATAACATAATTTAATAAACGTCACCATGACATAACTCACAATTAGGTAGTGGTCTGGCATGTTGGTAGCGTTTCGTTGCTTAAGCCTTACCATAACATATAATTTAACACTTTTCCTTTTTGAAGCGGATAACCAGGTTATATTTCATTTCCTTATAAATGGTAATTATGTAAACATGTTAGAGTTCTTTAACAACCATCAGGTTGCTAATATCTATGTAGAGCTAGCTGGATAGGAAATTTAGGTTGTGAAGAGTATGTAGAGCTTTTTAGATTAGCACAGAATAGAAAAGAAGTTAGAGCTGCGTCAAACCGACCTTAAGTAAGGTCGATAACAAAATGATGATGATGGGCTTTTATTCATTATTTGTAAAGTATGTTGGTGCATGTTTCATATCATTTTAACATCTGCTTATTGGCGATTATATTTATTATTGCAATAAGGTATATTAAGGTTGTCTTCATACAATGGACAATATTGTCATTCATTGAGGAATTTATAAATTTTTATGAATGAATGAAGTGGATTTGATGCCATTTCAGTGGTTATGGTGCAAAAATCTTTAGTTTGTATATTTGTAATATACCGGGTGTTCCATTAAGCGTATCGCACGGCTGTATATCATAAAGTATAAGGCCTAGAGCTTTGCGGAAAAAAATTTATTAAGTAAAGTGGCCAAGAGAAATTGCTGGAAATTATTTTTAAGTTTCAATTTCTATCGTAAGGGGGAGTATTTGCTAAGGTCAACAACAAAATTCAATTTTTCTCCCAAAATTTAAGCACGAGCTATTATGCTCAAAACGTGAATAGGCAGTTATCTTTATTATTCACAACTTTTATTTGAAACTTTTTTCTGTAGATCGCACATGGACAGCTGCAGGACCTGGTGAATTGGTTTACATGTAAATAGGGTTATCTCACAATGCCCATGTTGGAATTTAATAATCTTAGAATTGTTTGAAAGAGAATTCTCAGGGATCAAGAAAAACGACTAAATTGATTTTTCTAATGTTTTCTAAATATGTTAGAGGGCGCTTTTTTTAATCATGCCAGTTTTTGTTCATTTACTTAAAAAAATTAAATGGAAAGACATATTTATCAAAGGGGAATTGGATGAAGGGTAAAAAAACAAAAATTTTAGTGAAAATCACACCTCAATATTTTTAATGGTTCTTAAGTTATTGCAAAAAGCGTATTCATATTAAAAATATGTACTTCCTTGAATTTTGGATTAAATAGCGTTTTGAATTATTTAGTTATTCTTCATTTTAAAGAAAAGGAAATACAGAATTGTGATTTTTGCTTACACACATTATTACGCTAACAGAGTCTCAAAAACAATTACAAACAACATTGTCTTTCCTTGTAGTCGATTAAACATTAATAATAATAATAATAAATCTGAGGAAAATGCGGGTGGGATTACTTTATCATGATTGTCTTTGAAAATGTTGTATTTTCAATGGCTAATGTTGTAGCTCTAAGAAAAGGCCGTTTTTGGTTACCAGTTTTAGTCAGCTGGTAAAACTAAATACATTATTTAACGTACACAAACAGAACAACTAAAACGAACTATAAACAACTAACATTATTACAACACATGTTCAAAGTGCCTTGCATCATTATAAATACATTTTTCTAATCTTCGATGGGTGCTTGTCACTGCAGTTTCAATTTCGGCTCTTGAAATGCTTGTTATGGCGTTTTGAATTCGAGCAATCATATTCTCGCGTGTGGTAGGTCGTATTTGGAAAACCATATCTTTTAGCCTTCCCCATAAATAAAAGTCTAAAACAGTAAGATCTGGTGATCTAGCCGGCCAAGGAAATAAACTTCCTCTTCCCATCCAGCGAATTGGGAAGGTCGTTTTTAAATAATTTCTAACTTCCACGGAATAATGTGCTGGGCAACCGTCATGCTGAAACCACATGTTCTGCCTAGTTTCTAGTGAAACAGCCTCCAAAAGTTCAGGTAGATTGTTGACCAAAAAATGCAAGTATGTTGCTCCATTCAAATTTCCATTAATAACAAATGGGCCTAAAATTCTGTTTTCAATAATGCCACACCAAACATTTACACTCCACCTGTGTTGGTGATCAACTTGTAGCATCCAGTGAGGATTAGTTTCAGACCAATAATGCATATTATGTAAATTTACTCCTCCATCGCTACTAAAGGTAGCTTCATCTGTCCATAATATGCGGGACAAGAATAAGGGATATTCGGTGCATATCTTTCAACCAATGGCAATGATTCAATCTTCTGTCGGTATCGATATCTAAAAGGTTCTGGTGCAAAACTGCATGATATGGATGCAATTTGTGGTTTATGAGAATACGATGCACCGATGTCGTAGGTATCCCTAAATTTGCAGAAAGTTGCCCGGTACTTACATGCGGATCTGCTTCAATGCACGCAAGAACATTTATAACACTGTTTTCATTTGTAATTGTACGTTTTCTTGTGGGCATTTTAATTGGATGCACACGCCCTGTTTCTCTTAAACGTTTTGCCAATCGTGTAAATACCATTTTGATATAATGTTTTCTTTCAGGATATGCCATTGCATATTCACGCTCAGCAATAGCCGCGTTTTCAAAACTTTTAAAGTAAATTCTAAGCATGTCATAAGCTTCAGCATTAGAGAAAGACATTTCTGTAGTTCAAAATTAACAAACAAACTTACACACAGAGCATACGCGATTTAACTACTATAACAATAACTAGTATGACAGAGTTATACCTGTTGACAGATATGGATGTTTTTGTTTTCATCGCCTACTTGATGCATTTTAAAGGGATCTATTAGCGACATTATTAATGTTTATAAACATCGTCACTAAATGAAAGGCACTTTTGAACATCTGCTATAATAATATTTATGACTAAATAATTTCAAATATTTGATCCGAAAATTCAGGAAAATTCTAATTAGTACTGGGATAGATCTCTAAAATGCACATACTTTTTGCAATAACTTAAGAACCATTAAAGATATCGAGGTGCGATTTTCACTAAAATCTTTGTTTTTTACCCTTCATTATTCGATTCCCCTTTGATAAAATATGTCTTTCCATTTAATTTTTTTAAGTAAATGAACAAAAACTGGCATGCTTGGAAAAAGCGTCCTCTAACATATTTAGAAAACATTAGAAAAATCAATTTAGTCGTTTTTCTTGATCCCTGAGAAATTCTCTTTCAAACGATTCTAAGATTATTAAATTCCAACATGGGCATTGTGAGATAACCCTATTTACATGTAAACCAATTCACCAGGTCCTGCAGCTGTCCATGTGCGATCTACAGAAAAAAGTTTCAAATAAAAGTTGTGAATAATAAAGATAACTGCCTATTCGCGTTTTGAGCATAATAGCTTGTGCTTAAATTTTGGGAGAAAAATTGAATTTTGTTGTTGACCTTAGCAAATACTCCCCCTTGCGGTAGAAATTGAAACTTAAAAATAATTTCCAGCAATTTCTGGCCACTTTACTTAATTAATTTTTTTCCACAAAGCTCTAGGCCTTATGCTTTATGATATACAGCCGCGCGATATGCTTAATGGAACACCTGGTATATCCTGTTACAATTATTTCTTTTTATCATATGAACATGCAACATCTTCTATTTTGATTCATGAATTTTTAAGTATCTCCTCAAGAATTTGATACTTGTTATTTATTTTTCTTTTTAGTAGCAGTAATTAATATGGAACATTCTAGAAACTATGCTTATTCGGTTTTTACTAAAGCGACTTCATATCTGTCTATAGCTATAAGAAAGGATGATTCATAGGTATTACAGTACAATTGTAATATAATTTTAGGTGTCTAGCGATAAGAATGGTTAATTGATAGGTGTCATAATGTAAGAGGGTGTTCTGGAATGGTTTTATGACTCACAATCTAGATTTCCATTTTTCTTGAATATTTGATTATTGTATACAGGGTCCTGCAACAGTGCGTGGTTCTTTTATAGCTCTTATAACAAATATGTTAGGAATTTTGTTTTTTTACAGAGCTTCTCAGGAATCATATTTTCACTTATACAATGTGGCCCAAAAAATGTGTCACTTTCGATTTTTGTTTTTTTAAACGAAATACCCTACATATTTTTTTGTTTTTGGGTTCTCCCGAGATTCTTTAAATATTCCTAGAATATTATCAAAATCGGTTCAATATTCTCAGCGAAAAAAATAATATTTAAAAAAATGGATTGTGTACAACTGAGTTTGAAAATCTTTAAAAAATATGAGAAATATTTTGAAATTGAAACTGAGTGGGAAATTTATTTGAGAAGATCTCTAGTTGTCGCTGATATAAATATCTCAGATTTAGGTTTCACGGGTGTCCAGAATTAAGTACTATTTTTTCGCAATTTAAAGCAAATTTTCTCCACTTTTTCAAATGGAACACCCAGTATATTTTTCCACACGTCGATCAGGTATTAAAAAATGAAGATTTTTTGTCGTTAACACTTTTTTAATATTTCTAATGGTTTCGTAGTTATTTATTAAAAATTCACTATTTATTAGTATTTTTGTCACAGCAAATTTATTTAAAACACTTACTATTGAAAAAAAATATATAATATTAAACAAACTAAACAACAAATAATACTGAACAAAATTACAAATAACAACCCTAAAACAACAACATTATCTTAATAGATGTTCAAATGGCTTTCCACCTTGATTCAGACATTTCTCTACCCTTGCTCTAAAAGATTCGTCAACACTATGCAAAACTGTTGATTCGCAAATGCATTTATAATTCTTTGCCTGATGTTTTCTACAGTAGTAGGTGGGTCTTTGTACAAACTTTCTTTTACATATCCTCATAGAAAGAAATCAATCTTAGTCATGTCTGGGGATCTGGCAGACCAATTGACAGGTCCAGTTCTTCCAATCCATCGCTCAGGGAAGATAGTATTAAAATATTCCTTTACTTCAAGCAAAAAATGTGACGGTGCTCTATCTTGCTGTAGCCACATTTGGTTCCTGATATGCCTTGGCACGTTTATAAGCTAGCCAGGTAAATCATTTTGCAAAAAAAATTAAGTACATTTGACCGGTAAGATGACCATTAAAAGAGTGGGGGCCTATTACTGTTTCACCAATAATTCCTCCTCATAAATTCAGAGACTATTGATGATGATGACGATAAATCTCCCTTATTAATCGGGGATTTTTCGTTGAATAATAATGAAAGTTGTGATGGTTAATACATTTGCTCCTGTGGAAAGTAGCTTCTGCAGAAAGCAAAATGTTCTCTTGCAGCTTTAGCTTTGCGCAATTGCAAAATTCGACACGTCTCTGATTCGGTTAGACTTTGGTGAAGTTGAATGTGATGTGCGTGATAATAATGTTTTTTTTTCCAAAATTCTCTGCACCGACCTTTCACTTATATCAGTAGATAAACCAAGATCTTTTTGTGATTTTGTAGAATGTTCTACTGTAGATAAAAGCACCCAAAATTGATTTTCTTTGTTGGTGATAGGCTTCAATCGTACTTCTTTGTTATAAATTACGCTTCTTGTTTTGACGAATCGTTCTAACACTCTTCTAAAACTGATTTCTTTGGAATGCGTTCTTTCGGGATATCGACTAGCATAAAGTTTGCTTGCTAAAAAACAATTTCTTTTACTTTCTCCTAAGACAAAAATCGTATCTACTAATTTATTTTTGTTAAAATTCATATTTACAATTTAAGTAAAACGAGCACACCATGAACACAGAAATAAAACTAAACCTGGCAGGTAAATCTTGAATTTCTGAATTGACACTTATCAACACAACAAATCAACTTTTACAAAAGCTAGCTACGTTTTTCTGTAAAATTCTTCAATGCAAAGCATTTTTTTGTTTTGACACATATCTACGAAACCATTAGCAATATTGTTAAGAACAAAAAAATGTTAGTTTTTTAATACCTGAGTGATGTGTGGAAAAATATACTGGGTGTTCCATTTGTAAAAGTGGAGAAAATTTGTTTTGAATTGCGAAAAAAATAGCACTTAATTCTGGACATCCGTGAAACCTAAATCTGAGATATTTAAATGAGCGACAAATAGAGACCTTCTCAAGTAAATTTCCCACTCAGTTTCGATTTCAAAATATTCCTCGTATTTTTTAAAGATTTTCAAATTCGATGGTACAAAATCCTTTTTTTTTAATATTATTTTTTTCTGAGAATATTGAACCGATTTTGATAATAATCTAGGAATATTTAAAGAATCTCTGGAGAATCCAAATAACAAAAAAAATATATAGGACATTTCATTTAAAAAAACAAAAATAGAAAGTGGCACACTTATTTGGGCCAGTCGGGATAACATGAAAACTCTGTAAAAGAACTAAATTCCAAACATGTTTGCTATAAGAGCTATAAAAGAACCACGCACTGTTACCGGATCCTGTATATATATATATATATATATATATATATATATATATATATATATATATATATATATATAGGTGTGAACCCTGTTGCGATAAATCAGTATTAGTTTGAACTGGTTTGATGTACATAAATTAATGTAAAGATTAATTCGCTTGCCTGATATAAATGTGTTAGATAAATAATTATGAGTAAGATTAGTGCTGCAATAGTGTTTAATTCGTCATTCTTGGAAGATTAAATTAGTACCTACAAATTGTGATTAAGCTAGTGTTAATGTAAACAAGCTCTGTAAATACTTGTGATTGTGAAGAATAATTATTAATTGTATTTATTGTAAATAAAGGCCAAAAGATAATTAGAAAATTTGTTGTAATATTAATCCTTAAGTGATAATACTTGATTTTGATTATTTAACTTAAACCAATACGTATTCAGAACAAAGAATCTTTTAAGCTTAGAAGCTAATTTAAATTATTAAAACTTCATGGGCTTGGTAAAAATATGAATCTAATTTTTTTGAGACTGTTTTAAAAATACATTTGAATCTTGTTGTTAAAATAGCCTGCACAAGTTATTCTATAAATTATATTAAAAAAACATCCAAACTAGCAATGAAATATTTGATCTTGTTTCTAGTCTTGTGTACAATTTTGAATCAGATGTATTGTGTTTTATAAGATATAGACACTTGCAAGATAAATAATATCTCCCTCACTGTTGCAAAGGTCACTGATAATTATATTGCCCTGGTTTTAGAAATAACTTATTGGAAATTTGTTATTTCCTAGTTTTAGTTTATTTCATTAATACACTAACTAAAAACGGTCCTGTTT
Source organism: Platerodrilus igneus (assembly GCA_036346225.1). Lineage (NCBI taxonomy): Eukaryota > Metazoa > Arthropoda > Insecta > Coleoptera > Lycidae > Platerodrilus > Platerodrilus igneus. Next base: position 797,725 of record JARFIW010000624.1, on the reverse strand, counting down.
GAATTGTGAAATTTTTAAGATTCAACTTCTTAGATTTCTACGACAAAAGTAATTAATTCTAATAGCTTGCTACAAAACATGTTTACTTTAAACAGTGTAAGTTTAATTTGTGAATTATTTGGTTTTGGTATTGCTTAATTGTGGTCTATTAGCCATCAGAGATTCCTGAATGTTAACTCCTTTCATCTTGAACAGACATTTCTACATATTTATGGTGATATTGTTGGATTGAATTCGTAGTTTGTCGAATTGAAACGTAATTACAGTATAATTGTAAAAGACAATGCTAACTAGCAAAACGTAGAAACCTTAAAGTTTTTGAAAGTATGCAAATTTTGATTTTGTTTGCATGCGTGCAATGTGGTACAGAGAGTTAGTGTTCCATACTTAAAATATGATAAACTTTTAGTTAATATTTTGCTCATTTGCTTTAACTGCAGGTATTCTGTTTTTTTTTTGTTAATACACCCTTGTTTGGACGAGAGGTGAAATGTAGGCCTTCCAGAATTTAAATTTATAGCTTGTTACTGCCTCTTATTTGACAATATTTTGATGGGCATATGTTTTTAAGCTACATTTTATTTTATGTACCTCAAGGTTTAATAGCGTTTAGAAAATGTAGTTATTTTGTATAATTGTAACAAATAATCAATGAATAAAAATTTTAATAATGATATGAAAATGAATGAACGTTTACAATAATTTAGCTTGTAATTTTTGTATTTTGTTTCAAATTCAAATGTACTAATATATTTTTATTTCACAGGTTTTCTGCTATACAACAAACATCGACTTTCATGTAGCAAAAACCTCTATTGGTTTATTAGTATGGCTTATGTGATCACTCCGATGTGATGCTATAAAGCAGAAACAAATACGTAATTTACCACCAGTCATCGTGACTTACAATGTTTAGACTGATAATAGTATTAAGGCCTATTTTAAGCAGTTCTTTATAGATTTACTAAAATATTATCGAAATAAGCAATATGTAATTATAAATAAAATGGCCTGCTATGAAGATAAAAAGAAATTTTACTGTCGCGAATGGGCATTTCAAAAACTAGCTCATTGTTTAGATCAAAGACCTATTTCAAAAACATGTGGAGCTCTACTTTTAGGTGGGGCAGGATGCGGTAAAACAACTTTCTGTTCTGAAATATGTTGGCCATCTCAAGGACCCGCAGGACGTCAACAACGTGCACTTAACAGAAGGCTTTTGTGTTATCATTATTTATCAGGTCAAAATGAAAAAAGTTTATCATTAAGTGAATTTGTGCGATCACTTGTTACACAAATTTTAAATCATTCTACTGAAAGTCAACGAGAACGAAGTATAAGACGTAAATTAGCAAATGAAGCTAGATCTCCAGAATCGAATTCAAAGCAGGCATTAATACAGTCGAACATATCTTATGATGATAACGAAAGCACACCTCCAATACCACATTTACCTATAAATCCTAGAACAGTAATCTCAGATGCATATTTGGAAAAACTGAAATCGGATCCTGAAATACAATATGCTTTAAGAGCGAAAAATATCGAGTTAAACCCAGATGATTGTTTAAAAAGAGCTTTGCTATTTCCTTTATTGGAAATAGATCCACCTAAAACTAGTTTATGTATATTAGTAGATTCCATTGATGAACATTCATTTATTTATTCAAATTCAACATTAACAAAATCTAAACCACGAGAAAGGTCATCACAGTCTAGAACTATAGCAGAATTGTTAGCTAATCATCATCATTTATTTCCCCAGTGGTTGTTGTTAGTTTGTACAGCACGCAAGCAGTCGAAGAGTATAGCAAAAATGTTTACAGGGTTTAGAAAATTGAGTTTGGACGATCTAAGAAAGTCTCAGGTATTTAATTTTATTGTTTTTAACGATAAATATAGTATTTTAATAATATGCATCATATTATTCGAATACTAAATTAAATAATTTTAGTTGTAAATTGATTTACATATACACAACTTACTTGCATAAAGATCGTATGTACTTTAAAATATTATGAATGGATTGCTGTTAACAATAAATGTCCTCTCCTATTACAATGAAGTGAAGTAGGCTATTAATATGGATTCATAAAACACAATTTTGTGTATTGTTTTAGGTACATTTGTCTGCGGCTGTAATAAAGACTAATAATTAGTGATATGGGTAAAATGAGTGCGAAGTTAATTAAACTTAGATTTACCCAAAGGGACGGGGTCCCTGTATCAATATAGGGGTGCGTCGGCTAACTTCGGTGGTGTGGGAATGGGTTCTTATGGAAGAAATTGCAAAAGAATCAAAAAATTCAAAATAAAAATAAAAGGACAAAAAACGTACGTTACACTAATCTCCCTGAAAGACTTTTTGCTTGTCAAAATTGAGAGGTGCCAAATGCCTGTTATAGCAATTACTTTGATATTATTTCTACATGGAAGACTGTTATTCCGCATTAAACTGCCTTGCTTTGGTATACTAAAGTTTGTCACATTATATTTTCCTTTCTCGAAACTACCTAAAACACTTATTAATTCTGTCATAATTAAAGAATCTCAAAATAAAATGCCTCTTCTAACTAAGATTCCATTACTGGGATAGCTGGATATCCTTTACAAAGGTGTATGTGTATCCAGTTTTAAATAAATTCAAATAAAAATTAAATCTAAACTTAAGCTGTATTAACATAAAATTATTTCAAGTAAAAATACATAATATACTTTTCTTAAAATAATCTAAATTCCGTAACCTCACTTTGGCCATATTACTAAAAGAAATATCTTAAAACAAAATCTTAAATCTAATTTCTTGTTTTCAATATATCCAATTACATGACATTTATAACCTGAAAATGTCGTTAGTAACAAACATAAAAACCGTTAAACACCAGCTTTTTGTTATAATTTCATTATCCATTCCAAAATATTAATTTTTGTATGCTTTAACTAACACTAAATTCTACCAATAAAAGTTACGTTTAAATTCTAATACATAATATTTCTTAATACTTAAAAATATTTCATACTTCCTTGCATGATAATATGCTTAGATTCTAATCAACACTAATTTCGTTGCGAATTTATCATTGAACAAAATAATTACTTTCAGGTTCGCTTCATTTTCTACTCCTTGAATACCAACCAATTTACATTTAAATTTCACATATAAATTAGAACTAAGTATAAACATACAAGCTTATAATATTACTCGCTATCTTAAATTCCAGGATTTTCAACAGTGTTTCTTGTGATTCCTACTTTTGTTATCCACCTAACACATTTCTTCACTCATACTACAAAATTCTAAATTAATGGAAAAATGAACTTTACAGGTTCTAACCTCTTCTGATCGGTCGTGACGATTATAATTCCACGAATTCGTGAATTGAAAAATACCCGAGCAAGTGTAAGTACAAATAATTTTAGTTGCACACCTCGTTTTCTCGTTTAGTTTCAACCCCGTGGTCTCGTCAACCTTTTCAACTTTGTATCACTATATTTTCGATGTTTTTGGATGCTCGGTTCCAAATAATTAATTCTTCATTCTCTGGCAGATGTCTAACTATGGGTTTTTCCTCCACTCTACTTCGTATGTTGCCAGGGTTTTTTTTTGTCATAGTAGTCTTCCTATTGAGTTTATTGGATGAAACTCAAGGAAAGTATTTGTGTTATCATATGATTTACGTAGGTTAATATTGGTTTTTCCTACTGTCTGCACTATAAAATGAATACATTGTAATGCACTGAAATGATTAAATCATCGGCAATCAAATATTTATTTTATTTTTATTTATTTAAATTAATTACTTTGCTTACAAAAAGTGGTGATAGAACAAACATAAAATATAGATTATCTAATTATTTAAAGTAAAACTGCTAAAACAGAAATGAATTGGGTAGTATTCGATGGGAAAAGGTCAAACACATTTTGAGAAATATCAATTCTCGGCTGAACTTCCCCTACTTGGCATCTGTATTTTTTAGGTTAATTGCAACATGCACATTGAAGCTATGTAACATTGCGGTTAATTTACTTAACTAAAATTTCTAAAAGATCTCCTGTATTTCACATATCTATTAATAAATTCACTGTTTTTTTACTTAATAATTTTAAAACTTTCTTACAAAAATGACAAGTTTCCACTATGAAAGTTTACAGTTTCAAATATTTCGTCTTTTTGTGGTTTAAAATAATTTACGACCCTAAGTTTTTGTCCTAATTTGTATTGAATATAGATAAAACGATTATTTTGTGGTTTTAAGTTTATGATTTGAATACAACTACCAATTTTACTGCAATGTTTTTCTTATTGTATACTACCATATACGAAATCAGAATACACAGGGTAGATTAATATTACGATGTCCGTTCAAGAGATGTTTCTTTTTGTACTACCGGTTTTTATTTAAAGTAATTCCAAAGTGTTACATTGTATTTTATTATTAATCTGTATTTCATTTGAGCCAACACTCTCACAAATAATAACTTAAAATATGCTATTTTGGTTTCTAGAAACAGCGTCACATTTTATTTATAATTTTTACAAGTAATAATTTTTGAACTTTTATTTTTTGTTTATTTACTTCTTGTGAATTAAACTGATTTTAACTTCTATGACAAAGTTTAAAATTTTTAATTAAATTTCTTCTTCAAATCTATTAGTTCTTATGTAAATTGTAAATACCGCGAATAAAAAAAAAAATAGAGAACAAACAAGAATTTTTATATCAATGTACGATATGAAATAATTTTCTTTTAATTCTTAGCTCTTATTTTATTTGCGATGGAGGTGTAGTATAGGATAGAATAAAATTCACGTACTTTTCAAGCATTTACATTAGAGCACTGTTTTTGTTTCTGTTACATGAGTTTTATAGACTAACACAAAGACTCATCACCCTCTATTATAATTTTGCAATAGTATTTTATAAACTTCTAAAATTTGTTTGAAAGCTTATATTTCAAAAATAAAATGCATTGTTAAACACTAGTTCAAAAATGTGATTCTGTAATTAGTTATTTTTCTTGTTAAGTAATTTTTGTCGTACTTGTTGTATAATATAGTACAAGTGAATTGTTTGTTTGTTTTTAGGTGGTACGGGATGTGCAACAATATATATTGGCTCGACTTGATCAGGAAAATAGTTTACGTCAACATATTAGTCGAGATACTGCTGAAATGCTAAATCAGTTACACATTAAAAGTAATGGATGTTTTTTATATTTAGAAAAAGTGTTAGATGGTGTGTCGGACAACTTTATTGTATTACGTGAAGTTCGTGAAATTCCAGGTACATTAAATGGCCTTTATTTATGGTTAAGTCAAAGACTTTTTAATCGTCGTCAATTTGCTAAAGTACAACCACTCTTAAATGTAATTTTGGCAGCAAAATGTGTCTTAAATGAAACTTTGCTTTTCGATATAATGAAAGTGTACAATTCAAAAATGACTATAGAGGATTTTAAAAAACGTTTTCATTTACTGAAAAGAATACTAATTTTATCAAAAACTGGTAGTATTAAGTTATTTCATCATTCATTTGCTGAATGGTTATTAGATATAAAACACTGTACACAAAAATACTTGTGCAATATATTTCATGGTCATTGTACTCTAGCAATGTATTATACTTTACAGGCAAAATATTTAAGTAACCAAGAAATCTACGATTATGCATTTCACTTATCTCGTATGGAACAATATTTGACTGAAACTCCTAGTAAAAGCTGCCCTAATTTGGTATATAAATTTAACAGAGACAAGAAAAATTTAACATATGGTGAAAGTTCACTAGAAAAAAGTGCATCGGAAGTATATTCTGATTTAAAGGCCTTACAACATATTGCAAAATATGAGAATAACTATGACATGGATTTAAATACTTTAGATACTAGTTGCATTGCTACATCCACGGGTACACAGAATAATTTAGACCAACAAGGAAATGTTGATATAAGCAAAGAACGATATGAAAATATTCCCTTGACTGATATCAAATCAAAAACCCCTATATACGGTGTCATAAATAAAGATCGATGTAGAGGCGAACACGATAAACTAAACAAGGATAACTTTTCGCAGTTAGACAATGTTCCTAATGATTTAAATGGATCTAGCGTAAATAATAAATTAGAGGTGCACACTTTAATTGTTTTGTGGTTAATAGAAAGTGGCGCAAGTGTAGAAGAATGTTTACTTGAAGGAAACGAAATGGCTGGTGTTAATTTTGGAGCTTTTTTGCCTACTGACCAGAAAGTTTTAAGGCTGTTATTAGAAGCTGGAGCAGTTGAACAAGCTGATCTTGAAGATGGTGAATATGAAAGCCAGGTAAAACTTATTGATTATAACATTTATTATATAATGTATTGACTAGAGGGCTTAACATAGTGGGTTCATCTGGCTGTTTTAACTAAGAGGCTTCCTTGAAAATTTATATATAAGAATTTTGTGGTCAGTTGCAATACTACACTATTAAAATTTTTATTAAAGAGAATTATTTGGTGTACTAACTTGTGCAATTGCTATTTATAATCATCTGCGATGTATAGTATAGGTTTTTCCAAATTCCATGAACCTGTGCAAAAATACTAAAACACGTTCTTCTCCATTTTACTAACCTTACCTAAAAATACAGGTTTTTGACATTGTTAGTGGCTAGAATACCACCACTTATGGTTAATATATATTGAGGAATTGATGTCAGACTTCATACTTGCTGCGCCGAGATTAATTCCTTCTTCTGTTTATTTTGCATGTAATAGAGTGCTTTGACAATACACACAAAATATTATTTAGTGAAACCTGTTTTAGTAAGAAATAGTTATAAATGTATGGAAAAATATTATCGCAGCTCTATCTTCTAATGAGCTAGAGAGAGACCCAATAGGCATTATAGGAATGTGTGAGAGAAAAAACTTTACCGATGTTACCACTTGTAAATATTGCACTAGGCACAAAATGTGAACTAGTTAACTCTTAAACCAAGCTTCAACAACTATTTCCAAAGAAACTAATGCAGTTAATATGATATTGAAAGTCGAGTAGACTTTCCTACTATTAAATAAATAATTTTCTAAAAATTACAGTAACCTAGTCGGTGATTGTGGTATTAACCTTATTATAATAATTCTGATTGAAAAACCAACTATTTGTAAAAATGAACAAAACAAACTTTCTTCAAAATGTTACTTTATTAGCCATTGGAAAAGACCACCGCCTTGTGCAAGGCAGTAACCCAATCTGTTTGGTTTCATGTATTATGTTGTTTAAGGAGTTTGTAATTTTGACACGAAGTTTGTTCACATTGTGAGCAAGTTCTTGTCTGTGTCCATAAATTTGCTGGGTTATGTGTCCCTAAAGGAAAAACTCGTCCGGTGCTGAATCAGGTCAGCGAGGAGGATATTGTTTAATACCTTTTATGCTAATAATACGGTTAGGAAAGGTAGTTCCCAAAAACTTTTTAACCCTTATTGTGTTATGAGCAGGACAGCTTTTTTGGTACCAAATATCATCAAAATTTACATTGATAAAAAATGAACCAAGAATTGCCTAAAATTCCAGCTCACACATTAACTTTTTGGGGGTATTGTCTCAGGAGAGTTAGCAACAGCAACGGATCGATTGTGATGTTCATGTAAGTTAAAATAGGACTCATTAGTAAACAGAACATTTTCAATAAATTTTTCGTTGTCTTTCGTCAGATTCATCATCTCTTACAAAATTCCATACGCTTTGGATGATCTTCCGGACAAATTTCGTATGTAATTTGCAACCTATAGCAACGGTATTTATTTCTTTTCAAAATATACTGTTCTTGGTTGAATTTCCATTTATTCAGCAATTTTTGTACTATTACAAGGAAAATTAGTTTCTGCTAAACTATACACTGTGATTTCTTGGACTTTGCGCTCTTTGTTTAAGTTCTGAACAGGTTGCTCACCATCATTACCATTGCATGTTCTACAATTATTTAAACATCCACATTTTTCAAATTACCAAACAATACGCATAATCGTACTTTCTGATGCAATTGGACTGTTTTCAAAGGAAAAAAGAAATCTGTTCATTATCTCTTGTGCAGTATTGTCTGAATAATACCACTTAAAAAATTGCACTTGCTTCTGTGGAATGTAGTGCTTCAGATGTACGAGGATGATAGCATGAACAGACAAAGTTAATAACAAAGAGGTTATAAGAATAGTAGGGGAATAAAGATATCTGTGGAAATAAAAAAAAAAGATATAGAAGTGCAGGATATGTTCTAACGCATTTTTGGGGAATATTACAAGCAGAGATAGGAAACAAGAGGTAGAGGTAGACCTAGATCAGACTATTGCACACAGATAGTGAAAGATGCAGACTGTGGATATTTCAGGTAAATGTGTAGGTTAGCACAGAATAGGAAACAATGAGGGTACGCATCTAACCAGCTCCAGGACTGAAGACCTATTGACGATGATGATACCGTGGAATACACTAACATTATGTTGAATTTGTTCAAAATACCAGTTTTTGATTCTAATATGTAGACAGCAACAATTTAAAGTGTCATTGATACCAGCCTATTTAAAAGATGCAAGGATGGCATTGACGGTTTCAGATTGTGGTGTATTCTATCTTACTTAGCACCAGTGAATTGATTGCATTACCTTTGTTCTACTTATTATAAGGCAGGTCTGCGATAATATTTTTCCATATCTGTATGTCCGTTGATATTTTATGAAAACAAATACTATCTACAATATTTATCAAAGCTTATTTACATTTCTTTCTGTGCAATGATATACAAAAAATTGATCGTCCCTATTTTCCATTATGTACCATATTTACCATTATCTAGTATATTATTCTGTAACATATAACTTACGACGATGAACACTGACTAGATACACTCCCTGATATATAATGACAATGTAAAATATTAAACCACAAACTATTGTGTCCCAGAATGCAAGTGACATGAAGGTAGTTATATAGATAGTTTCTAAATGAAACAAGATTAGAACCTGTGTTACCCATCACTAATGAATTGTAAATGTCAAAATGCGATGATTTCCACATCGTATGTTCAGAAATTTTAGTTATGTAAAGAATGAATTTCTATTATCAAATAAATGAGAATTAATTTACTTTTGTGTTGGTATCAGCAACATTCCATAATAGAATTTATTAAGAAAAAGGGAATTGTAGTAATATGTGAATGAACATCATTTCTATCAAAATAATACATGTTCTTATTAAATTACTTTAGTGCAATAAAATTTGTACAGAGTGAAAACTACATACAATTTTAATGTTTTTGAATTAATGTTTCACAACCTAAATTCTTGTCATCACTTTCTGTGAAACTAATTTACCATCTGTTACTTTTCATTTCCTATTTGAAATTTACTGCCTCCTTATTTTAAAAACTATTTCAGTTTCTACTCATTTGAATTTATGGATTGCTGCACTTCTATCATCTTACGTGTGCTTGGTTAGGCAGCCAACTGTGCTTGTCTTTTATTAAATTCACAAGTTCACTTGTTTATATTCTTTCTGATTCTTTATCTAAACACATAATCTTTATTAATTAGGAATTTTCCGAATGTTGCTAGTTTAATGGTAATTAGAAAAGCAGCTGTGTTAACTTGGCAAGATAAACACTTGCACAAATTTTATTTCCTTTATATATGGGATTTTCGTGGTTATTTCTTTGGAAAATAATTTTACAAGTACATTTGTTGAACGAGTTTACTAGATATTTAGCACTTGATCGCGTTGGTTCTTCTCTGCTAAATTGGGCAGTTGCAATTTCTTATCATGAAAAACGTGCTTTCTCTTTACGTGACTGGTAAGAAATTGAAAGGCGAGATTTTTTAATAGAAATGTTAATATTTTCAGCCCGGATTTGTACTCAATATTTTTCGATTCTTAGAACTAAGGTTTCATTCGTTGTATCATAGAAACTTATGTTATCATTACAGCATATTTTGTGTACCTACCATATCATATGTAGATCAAGTTAGTATGAGATAGTTGTAGCTACCCCAGACCCTTTACAGCCTGCGTGAAGGAATATTATATGATAATGACCGACAACTGTTTGCCTTACTCCTGTAAATATGTGTGGTTTTTGTGTACTTATATGTTTCAGTAGCTTTAGTCAGAATGTATTCGGTCTGCATCAATATAGTAAGCAAGTATTTAGATTATGTAGGTTTTTGCCGCCGTGTATATATGCTTAGTATTAATTGCTTGCTGTGCCAATACAGATTATTATTAATTATGGTTGTTAAATTCACTTCCTAAATTACGCAGCAACGTTTAAGGGGGTGTATACGTGTATAGTTATTTTGTGTCCAAAACACCTTTCGATGCAATTGTTTCTAGATATAATTAGTATTTAAGAAGGAAAGGAGGATATATTTGTTTGTCTTTACAATTTAATTTTGTTTTGTTGTTCAAATTCCTAGACATTATTTATTAGAGTTGTATTGTATGTGCGTTTTGTGTTTAATTATTCTTGCAAGTACAGATGTTAGAAGAAAAAGACGAATTGGGGGTGTGTATTGTCGTTTCATTCTCTAGAGCCCCCCTCTCCCTTACCAGACTGTTTAGCATGGCATTTTTAATGCAGACAAGCATTTTGTTCTGATTTCTTTTCTTACTAGTCTGCTCGTATTGCAGGTAACACATCACTTTCACTATCACCATCATAATTAAATCTTGTACTTGGTCATTTATGTGTTTCGTACTTAAATATTCATTTTCACCTTAATTGTATGACCACAAATATTTTGTCATTCTTGGACATCAATAGTATTAAATTTCTCTTCTGCTAAGTTCCAAACGCCATCTAACTTAAACGTTACAGTATGGGCTCTACATATTTCTTATCAGATACCCATATTTTCTTTATTGGATTTAGTTCTGAATGTAATGGAGCTAACCTTAACATTGTATGACCATATTCAGCTAACAGTTTATCAACAACATACACTTTATGTTTGGGTTTATGTGTCGGAATTTTTTTATATAATTCTGGTTTTGTTTCAAATCGGTATAAAAAATTTTTCTTTTATACAACCACTGGTGCATCTTTGCTTTTTTTCATACCATTGTAGGATTTGATTCCGCGTTAACATTATAATATGTTGCATTATTGATGACAATTACAAAATTTTGTTCTAAATTTGGAATTAATTTTTTTGGTCCATTTCACATAATTTTTGTGATTCATTTCATCTTAATAATTACCACTTTTAAGACCTGACTTAAATATTAACAAGGCATTTGGTACAAAACCTACAAAACTACCAATGTGAACAATTATAAGCCATTTTCTTTTTACAACAGATGCTTTTAAACAGCTCTTACTGCCATCACTTCACGATTTTGGAAGTGTGGTAGTTGTGTAAATGTGTTTCATATGTGTAAAGAATACCGAACCCTGCTTTTTGAAATTGCTTCAAATATGCAAAAGCTCTAAACTTTTGATTCGACTTTTAGTTTTTTTAATCAATGTAAGTAAGTAAGTAAGTAGATTTATTGCATAACTCAATATAGGTTAATAAAGTATAAAACAAAATATTATACTATACAGCAAATTATTAAAATACAGTTAATAATATAATTAGTTTTCATTTCTACAACTTAAAATATATTTTTTTAAATTACTCTTGAATTTTCTTTGAGAAGGCTGATTTGTAACTGATTTTGATAATGTATTATATATCTTAACGCCATAATGAAATACATTTTTTGTGGTTATCGTTTTATTCTTCTTGTATATATAGTAATTGTCTGCTTGTCTTGTGCTGTAGTTATGTATATCTGACACTTTAATTAAGTTGCTAACCAAGTACGAAGGCAGCAAACCATTTATAATTTTATATATAAAACCATACTATTATATTTCATTTGTTCCTGAACATTTAAAAATTAAGGCATTCTAACATTTTACGGACTTTGGCAAATCTGCTACATTTTAATAAACATCTCATTGCACGATTTTGTATCTTTTGCAATCTTTCCAAATCACCTTGGTTTGAGACAAATAAAATGGTGCTGCAATATGTTAGATGTGGATAAACTATTGCTCTATATAAAGTTATTCGAGCAAAACTTGATAACTTTGCACTAATTCTTCTCAGAAATCCAATCTTTTGCTTACTTTATTTATAACCATCTGTAGATGCATTTTAAAAGTTAATTTTCGGTCGATTATTACGCCAAGGTATTTAATGTTCTCTACCAGTTCAATATCAGACCCATCTATTTGTACATTCCTATTTTCTGTTTTGATCATTTGATAACTTCTATCATTCGTTAACAACATCCATTTTGTTTTATCAACATTTATCTTCAGCTTATTTCCAACTAAATATTTGCTAATTCTTATTAAGTCACTATTTACAGATTGAATCAGGTTTATTACATTTGCACCTTCAGCATATATTAAAGTGTCATCAGCAAACATATGCATCTTTGTTACCTTCACTACATTCACTATATCGTTTATGTAAATTATAAAAAGCAATGGTCCCAAAATACTTCCTTGTGGAACACCCCACTCAATTTCTGCTTTATTAGATGTTTCCGTTGCCATCTCGTTTCTTGCTCCCTGTTTTGTAGGTACTCTTTAAACCACTCTAACGCATTGTCTTTAACCCCATATTTTTCCAATTTTGAATGAGAATATTTCTACTTATAGTCTCAAATGCTCTTTTGTAATCTATAAAGACTGCACACACTGCCTTTCCTTTATCCATTGATTCTTTCCAGTCATTTATAATTAGCTGAATCACTGTTTCACACGAGTGTTTCGTTCGAAAACCAGACTGATAGGTGGTTAATATATTAGTCTCATCCAAGAATTGCTTCAGTTGCTTATATATTACTGTTTCTAATACCTTTTCAATTGTGGCCAACATATTTATAGGCCTGTACTCTTCGCATTTCTTTGTTGATACTACTTTTTGAATTGGTGTAATTGTTGATATCTTTAAGTCCTTGGGCACAATACCATACATAAGAGACATATTTATTATGTTTAGTAGTGGATAACCAATAATATCAAAAAGTTCTTTAAGAACTCTACTGTTTACACCATCCGGGCTGCTTTTATTTGCTTGCTTATATACCAATTCTTTTAGTTCATGTATTTTTAATAATTTAAAAGTACTTAATTCCTTCAGGCTTGTACGTATTTGGTCGTGAAACTCAAACTTTTCAATACCAATTGATGATGTAATTTCTGTTATACTATTTATGAAGTAAGTATTGAAGTTTTCAGCAATAGTTTTGTCATTAGTTTCTAGTGTATTCTCAAATATAATGTGCTTACTATTTTGAATACGTTCGGTTTTTAATACAAGTTTTAAAGTCTTCCACATTTTTACTGGGTTACCTTTATTTTCATCTATTTTCTTTTCATAATATTTAATCTTAGCTCTACGGATCATGAATATCACATTATTTCTGCATTCTTTGTATGCTTTCCAATCTTCCATACTTCTTGTGAATGTAAATTTTTTATAAAATTTATTTCGTATATTAATTACTCTTTGTATTTCTCCATTAAACCATAATTTTGAACTATTTTGTGACACCTCCTTGTCATATGAATTATGGTCAATTGCATTTTTAATGTTTGTGTAAAATGTTTTATAAAGTTTATCGATGTTGGTTATTTCATACTTCCAATCTGCCAATATTAACTCGTTCTTTATGGCCTCATAGTTAAGAATTTTCTTTATTTTGCTTTCTGCATCAACTTGGAGTTTTTGTGTGATGTGACTAATGTCTGCAACAACAATACTATGATCTGTAACTTTTGGAGTGTGCCATACTGTACTTTTTAATCCATTATTATTAGTTATCACTAAATCTATTAATGTTTCAGATTCCTTAGTAATTCTTGTACTCTCAGAAATTAGTTGTACAAATCCACAGTCCTTTACAATATTTTTTAACTTAATTGTATAGAAATCATTTATTTTATTCCAATCAATATTATAATCCCCAATCAGAATTATATCTTCACTACCACGTGATTCTACTAGTTCTTCTAACAAATTTTCCAGCAGGTTTAGAAAATTTGCACAACTTCCACTTGGTGAACGGTAAAACACAGCTATACTTATACTTCTACTATTCAACTTAATATTACCAACAATACCCCAATATTCTAAATGGAGGCTATACTCTTTTAATATTTCAAACTGTAGAAATGACTGATAGTAAATTATGACACCTCCTGTGTGTTGTGAACTAGAATCAACCCTACCTAAACTGTATCCTTTAATGCCTATTTCATTACTTTCAATACAATTTGTCAGATGTGTTTCTGTTAAACATACCAATATTGGTTTTTCTCGATTGATTAGCTGTTGTATTTCGTCAAAATGTGTAGTTAAGCCTTGTGTATTTAAGCATAAAATTATTGACTTATAGTCTGCTGTTATATTTAAACATCTAGAAGGTAATTGCTATATGTAGTTTATTTTACGCTTTTGTAATTCAATAATCCTTTTAAAACATATACAATTATAGTCCCATACTGTATGCTGTTCATCTAATTCTATATTTAAACGACTTTTTGCTTCCACACAGTTAAAACACTTAAATCGACTTTCTTGACAATCTGCTTCATTATGAGATTGTGCACACCGTGGACACACTACACTCCCTTTGCATTCTTTGGCAATATGCCCAAACTTACAACACTTATAACATCTTTTTATTGCCACATGCTCTAATACCTTACATCTCCTCCATCCTATTCTCAATAGTTCTTCTCTCATAATGTATTTAAATGTATCTGTATCCACTTCTACAATAATGTTGAATAACCCTTTAACAATTTTGGTTTCATACTTAATATTCATTTGAAAATTTTGTTTATGCTCATCTAACTTATTTTGATTTATTATTTTTTTGTAAATGCCTTCTTTGTCACTTTCATCTACTCCTATAATTTTTATAATTGGAAGTCTTTTTAATGGAGTCTTTACTGTATATTCTTCTCCCATTTTTTGTGATATAGTTTTCTTCATCACCTCTACTGCCTTATTATTTTCACATTCAATAACAATACCACCATTTTTTGTAGTTTTCCCTACACTTACTCCAATTTCTAAACTAACAGGGTCAATATTATCTTTCAATTTTTTAAGGATTTCCTTAGAGTCTGTTTTTCCACCAATTTTATCTATTATTACTATAGGAGGTTGAGATACATTCCGTTTAGTGACTGCACTGTACAATTTATTAACATTGAGTTCTGCCTCTGGACACTTTTGTTCGAATAATTTATTTTTTATTTCTACCAAGTCTTTACTCTGTTCATCAAACTTTTTTAAAAGTTTCTCATGAGTTCTTTCTAGGGATTGTAATTTTTGCATAACTTCCCCAAGTACATATTTCGTCTCAGTCACTTGCTTTTCACACTTTGAACAATACAATTTTAAAACTCTTCCTTTTTTTAACTGCATACATCTTATTTCAGAACTTGATAAGTCTGTACAGTCAAAATGTACTATTTTTGTACACCCATCACACTCACAACATTTGTCATCTTCTATATTTAGATTACATTCCCAACAAACTTGCATATTATACCCTTATTATTAATACTTTTACCAAAAATATGTTTGCATATTTTCCAAAATAACTTTCTTTCAATTTGCTGGGTTCAGTCCTGTACAATAACAAAACAATGTGGCACTTGTAATTGCAGAGATAAGAGCTAGTTATTATGAAGATAACTGTTGATAATAACCAAAAGTTTGTATACTACCAATTTAAAATGTTAGTTATCTGTTGATATCATAGTTGTGATGCACTTTTTATAAAAAAAAGTTTAGTAGTTTGAAAGCCTGTGTAGTTAGCTATAAGATGATACCAAATTTGATATATAAGTAGCACTTTTATCAGTTAATTTTAATATACTTTGAGGAGCACATTAACACTTTGTTAACAAAACCAATCACTTTCAATAATGATTATTATTATTATTATTATTATTATTATTATTATTATTATTATTATTATTATTATTATTGCATGATTATTTTCATGTTTATACCAACAAAAGCACAATTTATGATGCATGCACCTAAACGAAGTCAATTTATTATCACATTTAACCCCGTCTTGTTTACCTGCTTGAAATACACAAGCCATTGTAGACCTTTTGCCACGAATACTTGTAGAAATAGAGATATTTTTACGAATAATTTCGTCAAATTCATCAACAGTACATTTAGGTTTCACTTTTAAGATTGCTTTACATGGAGACATAAATATTCTGACCTACAATAATGTGTTGTGCTTTTTTTGAAAAGCCTTATCTTTTATTGTATCAGTTAGGTTCAGGGGCTTTTATACCTCATACGGGGAAATTCCCAGTATTATTATGTTTTAGTGCAAGCATTGCGTGAAAACCACACAAAGATTTGGTTCTCATGAAAGTTCAGTCGTTCACTTATTATTTGTGGTTTGGGAAAATGCAAAAGTTGCACTTATCATGCCTAACACGTAGCTGTGCCCACCAATTCTGTCAGAGAACTTTAACCTCTCTTGGAGCGAAGAGCTGTTTTGTGGGAGCGAATATGTCGAAACAAAGGATTTGACTATCGATCCTCCCTGAGTACGGACGTGTTTGTAGTGCTCCGACATATCGCCGAAGTGATTCTTTTCCTTTTGTTCTTATCCTCTATAGTTATACAACATATCGGCACTACATCGAAGAGAGCTACAGCCAACCAAACACCAGAATATCAGGACGCTCCCCATGTCACCTCTGAGAGATTGAAAATGCTACATCGGGATCAAGTTATGTTAGAATCTGAAAAGCATTTGATGCCCTGAAGAATTTAACCCCGAGTAAATTTGAGTTTATATGTAGTAAAAATTAATGTTTCAGAGCATTTAAATATTTTTAATTTGTTTCAAACATTGCATGTAGAAATAGTCACAACTTATAAAACACTGCCATTACCTTCAGGCTTATCTGCTTCTCTGTAAAAAAATTTACGCTACTGATAGATAGTAGCTGTTGTAACTTGTTCAATCACAGAAGTTGTAAAACGCCTTACTGGCCTTCCAAGTTTAATAGAGTTAGTCATTACATACTATATCCCGGTTTTGGTTGTGAATTATTCGCTTTCGCTTACTCATTTCACATTCAAAAAGATGCAGTGCAATTGAATAGTTATGAAAACAACTGTTTAAAAGTGCAAAACTAAAATACTCTCAAATTACAAACAGCAATGTAAATAATGAACAATGGCAGATGTAACTAATAAAGCAAATGAATTCAACTAACACACATGTGCAAAGCATCCTTATTCCCGATAGGGGAAAAGCAAAGTATAAATCTTATTTTATAGTTATGTAAATTCTGTAAAGTAAAAATTAAAACAAAATATTTTTCTTTTTCATATAATTTAAATTAATGTGTTAGATTACAATATCTGTGTTTTTCAATAATGTTTTGGCTATTTACAATGTCAAATATTTGGCCAACGATCTCGATGTTTTTAGGTTTCACTTTTAGTATACATTATATTTTATGCTCCTTCTTTGCGCCGCTCAAGGTTCATGAGATTTGGAAAGACTTTTACACGACGTTTAATCTGACAGCTAATGCAAAAAGTGCCTGACATAAATTTGTTCAATTTGCTGTATATGTATAAAAATGTGTTTGAATGCGTGATAGCTCTTTATTATTTTTTACACATTATTATGATTGTTAAATATTTGCAGTGATCTTTTTAAATTACTCATTGTGTATTAGAACAGAACCAAGTCCTCATTTCTTTAAGTTGTGATTATCAATATATGTTTAGTATCATTTCTATTTTTAGCTATCGCTCATTACATCATCCACAGAACCAAGTCCTGAACCGTTGTTTGATCTTCAAGATTTACATGGTCAAGCTGCTTTACACGTTGCTGCTAGGTTAGGGCAAGCACAAGTAGTTCGAGTATTATTAGAAGCTGGTGCTAATGTGGATCAAGCAGATGCAGATGGCTGGACACCTTTACGAGCTGCTGCCTGGGGTGGGCATACAGAAGTTGTTGAATTATTAGTAAAACATGGATGTATACTTGATAGTGTTGATGCAGAAAATCGCACTGCTTTAAGAGCAGCCGCCTGGTCTGGCCATGAAGAAATTGTAAAAATATTATTAGAAAAGGGCGCTGAAGTTAATCTTACAGACCACGAAGGACGAACAGCTTTAATTGCTGCTGCATATATGGGTCATGCCGAAATAGTCGAACATTTATTAAATTACAATGCTGATGTCAACCATGCTGATGCAGACGGACGGACTGCATTGTCTGTTGCAGCTTTAAGTGCACCTCGAGGTCCTGGGGCAAACGTTGTTTCGACTTTATTAGAACGTGGTGCCACTGTTGATCATAGAGATAAAGAAGGCATGACACCATTATTGGTTGCATCATTTGAAGGTCATAAGTAAGTAAATTTTGGCAGGTTTGTGAATTAAATTGCATAAATTTGAGATGTTTAGCATTCACTCTATACACATATATCAAATATTATTTTCTCTTAATGTCATTTAATAAACGAAGCAATATTAGTTGAATTTATATAGTTTTATACAAAGCGTAAATAATTATTTTAAATTGAGCTAGTATTTGATAATACGAATATATGTTGGGCAGTTTCAAACTTGTAACTTTTGAATTTGGGTGTGTTAATCAATTGAGTCTCCGAGACTGGCAATTCAATTGGAAAGATGGATAAAATTAAATTGTGTACGCACTATATATTAACCTAACTTTCAATTATGTTCTGGGTGCCATTAATAGCTACTAGCCATTGCCTCCAAAAGATATCTGCTTAAAAGTACCACGACTTGGGCGCCATTAATTGCTACAAGCTTCTGACTACAAGCTCCACTGTTGTGGTGATGTGATGCACCTATTTTAAATACTATCTCTGCTTAATGAAGTTTTCCACGGCTGCTCAGCTGTTTCCTGAAATACAAAACTAACTACTCGACAATAAAACACTGACGGTAAATAGCCTACATTATTAACATACCAGAAAGAATGTACATGCCAAAATCAAAATTAAACTCCTCTTTCACTCATTAATTATAAGTTATATACATCCCATTTAAAAATACCCCCTTAATAGTACATTTCGATATCAATAATTACCCCAAATAAATTTTTCCTTCTAATTAAATCAGAGAAAGTAATAGGGTTTTACCCTGGTCCAATATGAGCTCAGAGTAAAACCTTAACCTTTCGTGCTAATTTTTGCACATCAATCATAAAAAAGACTCTTTTACCTTGTACATAAATCAAATATTACAAATGTCATAAACCACTCCTTAACATAAATTTCCACATAAAATACATTAAAAATAACTCAACTTGAAAATTTCAATCCGTACCTCTTCCCCTGTTTGTCCTTTTAGTTCATAAGATTATACCCCCAATGCACCAAGTCATTAAACGCCTATTTACACACATATACAACGAAAAGCATTGGTTACCTGGATCCTATGTTCACCCACGGGCCAGCTACTATTGTATAGAGAACTGCTGCATTCAAGAACACCCCAATCTGGATTGCTATAACCACAACTGCAAGCTGCAACCATATCATCAATAAGTCATCTCGTCTACCAATTTGAGAGGGCATCCAAACTCCAAACCTCTTCTACTAATACCATAAATTGTTGGTAATTAACCAAAACCAACCAAATACTGGCACACTCCTAGCAAATTAAAGTCAAACAGTTTTTACTTACACCAATTGGCGTACATTAATTGATTTTTATACAAACGTAAAAGCATTTTAGCCTTGGAGCCATCAGTTTATCATAAATCAAGAGCTACGTACTCTTGTCAAAACATTAAAGCTGCAAGCTGGTTTGAAAACTATGTGAGCCTCTTATCCATGTCTAACGGTTTATATTTAGTTCCTCAAATTTCCTTCAATACAAACATTCTCGTAATTCTCAAAATTACTTCACTTCCAACGGCCACAGTTTTCCAAAAACTGCCTCTAATCGACACGATTTTCTTCGAAAGCACGAGTTTCAAGCTCACAACAATACACCCGTACTAAATCACTCCAATAACGTGTATATCCATTCCAGCTAACGAAAGTTACTGTTTAAACTACGCCTATCTTAACTTTTTTTTTTCATCCCACTTATACACATGCTATCGAATAACATCTGTGTTACCTTGTTTGCAAGCTTTATTTGTAACGGACAAAATAACCTACTTCAACTCAAGCTTCATATCATTTTTAAGAAGCTATAAATTTCTTTAATTGACGTCGGAACTATTAACTCCCTGGAATTTGCGATTGTTTGTGCAGTCCTAATTTACCCTATATAAAGAAAAATGTGACGGTTACATTTGTTTATAATTTAATGATACTAGGAAACTAGCTTCTTCCAAAACACGTTTAAAATGCTTTTAAACAAATAATATACCCGTTAGGTTTGCTTTCATTTTACACTACTGGGAAACTACAACGGTTTGAAATTAATTAAAGCTTTTTAGAAAATGTTGCTACAATCTACACTTATTAAATACAATATTTATTTTATATATATATATATATATATATATATATATATATATATATGAGTAATTAGCTGTAAGAATTAAGCTAAATTACATTTTAGCTTCTTGAAATTTTTTTCAAACAAATTGAATTCTAAAACTATTGACCTTAAAAATGCGTCTCAACTTTGTTTGTTATCTTCACATGATGAACAACGAAATAAATTACCAAATGTATAATTAATGCCCTTTTAACTCCTAAATATCACAGTAATATATATATATATATATATATATATATATATATATATGTATGTATATTGCTATGATATCGCCGTACTCTGAAATATTTAAATGTCCAGTTGCCTGCTGTTTGCCATTGCTCTGTGTCTCTTAATAACCTAGGATACATTTTAAATTTGACACAATTGGTTTTGTTATGCCTCGACTAGCTCAGTTCAACCCTACACAAAGTGTACGACGATACGATAACAGAGAAATTTTACTCCCCTTTTCTCTAACACTTCCTATTTGAATGAGATAAACGAAATTAACCAAAATTTATATAATAACCAAAATATATACAATTTGTGTCTCCACAACCTTTATAATATCATTCGCTATTTAAGAAAACCCCTGAATCAAAGTAACAATATAAATCGATTTGACCCCAAATTATAACTCCCTTTAGTCAGTTTAATGCCAGCAAAAATAACACTGTAAATTACTTGATGTACGTTGAACGTTCAATGACCTTTTTTCCTTTTTACGTAATTTTCATATCAAAAAATTTTTGATGACCTTTTACATAAATATCTCAATGCATACAAAATTAAAATGTTTAAAAGGAAACTAATATGTTAAGCTATTAATGAGTTTTATCTCCGACCTGTTGTTTGTCTAACTTATCTCTGTTATTGCATAGGCGTTACTCTAGGTTATTGTCCATTCCTTGGACTTTTATGGTATTACCTATACTACAACTTGTCGAAATGCTCCCGCTGATCACGTCTACAATCTAGTTCGGTATGTGGATTTTGTTTGACCATGACACATTGAACCTTATCAAGTCACGTATTTCCTATTTGTATAGGAATTTATTCAAATTTTTCGCTTAATTCTGCATGTAGCCAAGCATATGCTTCTTTATTTTGTTTTGGGTTTTGTGTTAAATTTTATGTAGCAGATCACGTAGGCAATTTTATAATGACGTAAATTAAATGCGTTTGTTTACTTCTTTTTACGTTCTGTAATTTGCTTGTTTTGCAAGACCCGTTTGTTGTGGACACATGATTATTAATGCGTCGAGTTTGAAAAAAATCGATTCATGTTTGTTTGACTTTCGATGTTCCTGATGCATGTTTATTTAAAGTGTATGAATGCATTACTATAAAAATGAATTGGATTACGTACAAAGTTATTTATGTTGTTCCAAGTGACTGATATTATAGATATGAAGACTGATGCTACAAGTTCACCTTCTGACTTGTTTCACAAGTAGTTGATACATTGATGAGTTTTTAGATTATAAATCATGAAGTTGTGCATCTTCAGCTTCTCTTTATAATAGAATTTTTTAGCATTGTTTAAAGGACATAGCTTGACAGCCTGGATGTCCATCACGAAGACATGGAATTCACCGGTGATGGCCTTCTGCTTATCATCTTCTTTGGAATTGAGGTTGAGCTTTTAAAGTTATGTGATATTTATACGCATCTTCTCCGACATTACCAACATGATTAGCAACGCAAATGTCGCACTAACCTTTTATAGGAAAGAACAATGCCAAATTCAATTTTTCAAAGGTTTCAAAAAAGACTCAAGAACTGAGAGCTGTTTCGTTCTTTTGTCCACAGGTTGATTTGTATAATCTATAAAGTTCTGCCTTTGATCTGAAGTCAGCTTTTAGGTTAACTTCTTGGTGTCTTTTCGGCAGTAGTGAGAAGGCATCTTAGGTAAGTTCGAAAAAAATGTTGTGAGGTGTTTTCTGAGTGTTTAGAATTGCCTGTCTATCTGTATCTGTCCTCTCAATCCTTCATCTAGCATTGATTACTTTCTGGGCAGCATGCATACTGTGACTACTTACCAAACACCACTTGTGAACCATGTGATCTTTTAGTCCTAAGATGGATAGAAGCATCTGCTTACAAACTTGTTTTGTTTCTGTACCAATTCACAAAAAAAATCATAAGTAGAGAGGCTCTTCTTGAATATTCAGGAACGAATTTCCTTACAACACATTTCTTTTTCATCAAACTAGTCATATAGATTTTCTTCTGGTTCCAATCCGGTTACTTCCAAAACTTTTTAAAAACAATAATCCATTGTTGCGACATTACTGTATCCGTTCTTGTACTTCAAACATGTTTTTTTTTATGTACAGGGTGGACCTAGATTTCTTTTCTTTTGCATTTTGTTCTGGAAAACTTTACCTATGTTTGTTCTAATAAATCCAAGATACTTCTTGCCCTTCGTTCTGCTGTTTTTTTTGTCTCTTTTTTTACTTTCTTTATTGCTTCAGCTTTATCAATCAAAAATTTCTCAGAAAAAGCAGATTCCGACTCATCTTGTACGTTATCAGTATCTTCAACTTATTCATCATTACTAATGTCTGGGGAATGATTATTTGAAAATTCTCCTGCAGTACTAACAATTATAGTAATTTCTTCTGAAATCTACACACCAGCACTCTAGTGAGTTGGTTCTTGAGCACAATTTGAAGTAGTTTCTTCAATCCTTTCATTGATAATTTCGCTATCATCCTTCAGCAATATAAGGGGATACGTTAAACCCATTTCTAGAATGATTTTTGTTCTACTGGTACCAGCATTCAAACTATAAAATTGGAATCTTTCAATTTTCTGAAAGAAAAGACTTGTTATTTAACAATAGCGCGTATCAAACAATAAACCACTCATTACAATAGGACGTATCAACAATATTATAAACTAGTGCCTTATTGCTATAATAATCAGCTGATAGGATGCAAACAAATCATTATAAACAATTAACTAACGTACAGTTTCCTGAAAATAGAATTTACTTACCTAAAAAGATCAAAATATAAAGAGAAAACAAACCGTTAAATCACGTGTTGGTTGTACATGTTTAATGGACGTTGCACAATGAATAATGGATGACACGCAGTATTCACTCCAACACAGTTGATATATCACATTACAAAAAATTGAATGCATTATTTCTATTGGTCCTGCTGTTACGAGGTATAGCAGTAAGATGTATCTGCTTGTGGTGATATCAGACGGAAGAAAAGCCACAAATGATTAAATTTGATTATATGCGCTATTGCCACTAGGCCAATGTTATCAAATTAGAAATACAAATTCTTTTAGAACATTTATGCATGTCATTTTCCTTTATCACATACTGAGAGTTTTATATGCATTTAAACGTAAATTTATATACAACATAATCTTTGTATTATAAAATATTGATGAAACTCCTTTAATAACCACTCGTTTATGCATCAAACATACTTAATACATTTATACAATGTATTTTACAAATACAAATAAATGTGTAAATAAATCGGTTCTTTTTCGCATTTTCTTGAATTTCTGAAGGAACATTTTTATCATACACTGTATTATGACCTTGTTATGAACTTTAATCACAGTAATGTATATCCTGTTTCGGACCTTATATCTTTCCATCTTTCAATTACTAGTTCGATTTGAAATTATCATTTAGGCTTTGCATAAAAGTCTAAGCTATTATTTCATCTTATTAACTAGTATAACGTTGAAAATTAGTTTGCCTTATGCAATTCCTAGTATTTATAATTAATAGTTGGCTTATAGTCATGAAATCACTTTCTGTCTATAACTTGACACTGTCAGATATAATTGGCAAAAATTCCGAACATAATTGAAAGTTGGGTTGATGTATGGTTGCATACATGATTTAGATTTGTATATCTTTCTGATTGTATTCGCCCGTCCGGGTGGCACAATTGATTAGTGCATCGGCCGCAAACGCTGAAGATGCAAGTTTGAATCCTGTTTGGACCTTGTATATTCCATCCTTCAATAACCAGCTCGATTTGAAATGATTGTTTGTTCCATAAACATGTCAAAAGTCCTTAATAATAAAGATACCAGTGTGAAGGGGTTGAAAGCAAAAAATAATATGTATCCGAATTTGTCTGTTTGAGATACTGTAAACCCAAACTTATCAATTAAGGGAAAGAAAAAAATGTTAGTGTCACTGTTATAACAAAAATTGCTAATTTGTTAAAAACAATGGTAAAAACAGGTTTTTTGTTTTGGTAATTTGCATTTTATAAAATAATAAAGAATGTAGTAGCCGTTTACTGTGACAGTTCGTTAATAATTTTGAATTATTACCGATTATTATTGTGTTTCATGTATGTGTTATTTTTCTAATGCAATGCCATTTGTTTTAGTAAAGCAATGCTATTTGTTTTTCAAGAGCAAACTGATATGCATTTTATGTATGAATGTGTAGATGGAATGCAGCTAAGGTTCGATGTTTGTACTATGAGCGAATCCAAACCGTACGTTTCCCAATGCAAGAACTTTAGTTGCTGTAGATTAAAAATTGATGGATTTTTTTTTTGTTCTGAGAAATAATATAGTCCACAACAGAATAGTAAGAAATTTTGTTATGGAAGAGAATATGTTGGAAATTGCAGAATAAATTCTTACCAGTAGTACCAGAGATGTTGCCTCACAATTAAACGTTTCACAAATGACAATCTGACTGATTTTATGCGAGCAGTTATTATACTCATATGTGTTCAAAGGATACAGGGCCTTTTACAAGCTGGTTTCCATGACGAATGCAGTTTTGTCGTTGGTATTTAAACAAATGTGTTCATCATTCGGCATTTCCTACTACCGTGTTGTTTTCCAAAAAATATGATGGGATGAAACTAACTTTCTTAAACGTATCGAATGTTTCAGAGATATGATAAGAAATATTTTTTCCATGTTACTCTTTCCAGGCCCGTATCTTTGTTATTAAGGACTTTTGACCACATATTTATGGGAACAAACAATTTTACTTTTAGCCAAAGAATACACTCCTAAAATATCTAGATGCTGTTCAGTTACATCTTTTTATCTGTAGTTTTTGATAAGCAAATACTGTATATATTGCAATTTTTTTTATATATTATTGTTTTATAGAGAAGTTTGCGAATTACTACTTGAAAGTGAAGCAGATGTAGATCACTGCGATAGTGCCGGCCGCAGTCCCCTTTGGGCAGCAGCCAGTATGGGGCATGCTCCTGTTGTTGCCTTGTTACTGTTTTGGGGGTGTTGTATTGATTCCATGGATCCTGAAGGACGCACAGTACTGTCAGTTGCAGCTGCACAAGGTTAGTAATATGCATTTCTTCTTTATGAAGTTCATTAAATTAGTTCAAAGAGCAATTATTCTTGAATCAGGTGTTTATAAAGATAAAAATAAAGACAATTGTTATAGTGTTAAGTTTAATGGACCTCTAACACTTCGCATTGTACTTTACAAGTTAAAAATTTTGGAATTAAAAATGACAAAACATTTGGTCAATCCTAGGATACAGAACGTTTGATATTCGACAACACGGACCTGGGAGATCCGTTCCTATTAGCAAGTGTAAATGTAAGGAGTATTTGCATTTGATGGCTGTAAAACCTACACATATTTATAATAAAGTTGTTTATTGATTTAGTTTTACAAAAACGTTTACAACCAACTGAAAGAATCTTAAATATTGGGAAATAATTTTAAATTGTGTGGAAGAAAAATAGTTTTTATCGTTACTGTTGGCGTATATTCAAACAGTTATTACGTTTAACCTTAAAACATATTTCATTACGCCCCAGTTGAGGTCGCAAATTATTGCAGTCAAAGGGTTACAGATTTACATATAAAGAAAGCAATTTAAAAATGAGCAAAAGGCTTATCTTGATTAATGGTTGTAGTTAAGGTGCGCCTCCACTGACATCAAAATATGGAACAAGCTGTTGTATGGTTTGTTTCTTATGTTTTGTCCAAATTCATGCAGCGAAATGTTGAAACCTACACAGTTTGGGAACATAAGATAATTAACAGGAAGGTATGCGGGAATTGAGGCACATGTTGCTGTACTAACACACACTCGCTTTTAATACGTCGAAGTGCATGTTTGAAAGAATACACTGATGAATTGCGGGTTCTCGATGGAAAACAGGCTTTCTCTTTTCAGATTATAGAACAAATCTATACCTAATATTAAAGCGAAACTTTACGTGCAAAAAGGCATAACACAATGTATTTATTCATTACAAATGCTGCTAATGGATATCTTACTGATCAACATGCTTTTACTGGTGGTACGAGTTGGACACAATGAACATATCTTTCTCTTGATATCAGTTACTTGTTGAACGCCCGACAGGCCAGGAATGTCAATAAATTGTTTCATTTACTTCCAAAACACCTCATAGTTTGCAATGTATAGACCTCTTCTGAATATGATATAACACTAGCTCCTTGGTCAAATCTTTCAGGAATAATCTCTGTTTGTGAGTCATTTTTTGATTACGGTTGTGTTTCTCGCAAAAAGAACTGTAAAGGAATTCAAAGTCGATACATCACCTGAGTTGCATGGGAAAATAGTTCACAGACAGTAATAATTCAGCTTTGTTCTACTCCTACTTGAATAAATAAAACCACGAAAGTTATATTGTTACTTTGAACTATTTACTATTGTTTGATATTGAACTATATTAGATTATTAAACTACGTGCATTTCCTCATTATGGCCTAGCCAAATAGAATCTCAAAAAAATCAGACAGGCGTGATACCCAAAGATTTCAAACGTAGCATCATAATCACTATACTAAGAAAGAGAGGTGCTGAGAGATAGGGAAATTTTTGAACAATAAGTATCAAAAATGTTAACTAGAATTGTATAAAGACAGATGGAAAAACGAGCTGAAGAAATACTAATTCAATTTGGGTTTAGGCGAAACAAGGGAACACGGGAGGCTATTTTAGCCCTGATAGTGATAATGGAGAAGACAATAGAATAAGGAGAAAGCGTGTATATTGGGTTTGTAGATATGAAAAAGCATTCGACAATCTAAAATGGAAAGAAATGTTCGAAATACTCAAAAAGATTTGAATGAGTTTTAGGGATAGACGGTTAGTTCATAGCTTATACAGAGAGCAAACAGCGGTAATAGAATTAGAGCAGGAACATAGAGAAGTAAATATTAGGAAAAGGGTGAGACAGGGATGCATCCTATCACCTTTAATCTTTAACTTGTACATCGAAGAGGCAATGAATACTGTCAAATGCAGGAAGACATTTGGAATTACTATGCAGGAACAAAAGATTGATATGCTTCAATGTGCGGATGTAGCGGTATTAGCGTCCAGCAAGGAAGAGTTAGAAGCAACTCTTAATGGAATGGAAACAGTTCTAACAAAGAGGTACGGTATGAAAATTAACAAAAATAGAACAAAAGTACTAGTATGTAGAGGAAGAGAAAATAAGTCAAAAAATCAGAATACAAATAGTAAACAAAAAGAGGTTAAGGATTTCTGCTACCTAGGAAGCCAAATAACGCAAGATGAGAAAAGTGCAAAGGATATAAAACAAAGATTAACACAAGTCGTGCTGCATTTAACAAAAAAAAGCAACTACTATTTGCAAAAACAACAAACATAAAAACAAGGAAAGGATTGCTGAAAGCATGTGTTTGAAGTTCAGTACTGTATGGATGTGAAACTTGGACAATAGAAGAGGCAGACAGGAAAAAGATAGAAGCTTTTGAAATGCAGTGCTACAGATGTATGATGAAGATATCATGGACAGATAAAGTTAAGAACAAGGAGGTTCTAGAAATGGTAGGGGTAGAAGGAAATATGTGGAAAACAGTAAAAAACTGAAGAGATAGGATGATAGGTCACATACTAAGGCATGAGGGAATAGTGCGGAATATATTAGTCGCAGAGCTAAGAAAAAGAGAGGTAGAGGTAGACCTAGGTTAGACTACTGCATGCAGATAGTCAAAGATGCAGACTGTGAGAATTTCAGGGAAATGTGCAGGCTATCTCCGAATAGAAATCAATGAAGGTACGCGTCCAACCAATTCCAAGAGCGAAAACTTAATGACGAAAAAATAATTTTATCTGAACCTGATGATTATGTTGGTTTTGCAATATTCTCATCTAATATTGATAGTACGAAAGGATTGATTGGTTGCTTAACCCCCTTCACATACCACTGAATATTGGTGAAATAGGGTATATATTCAGAAAATGATAGAAGGGTAACTGAACTGTATCTAACAAGAAAGAGCAGCTGCTATGTTCAAAGACAACAAACATAGAAACAAGAAAAGAATTGTTGAAAGCATATGTGTGGAGCACAGTACTGTGCGACTTGAAATACGAACAGACAGTAGGAGAAGCAGGCAGGAAAAAGGTATGTCTATTGGAATGTGGTGCTTCAGATATATGATGAGGATGGAATGGACAGACAAAGTTAATAACCATGAGGTTTTTGAAATAGTAGCGGAAGAAAGGTAACTGTGGAAAATAATAGGAGAA
The DNA here is from genome assembly GCA_036346225.1 of Platerodrilus igneus. Taxonomy (NCBI): domain Eukaryota; kingdom Metazoa; phylum Arthropoda; class Insecta; order Coleoptera; family Lycidae; genus Platerodrilus; species Platerodrilus igneus. The sequence continues at coordinate 768,616 of JARFIW010000624.1, read as the reverse complement.
ATAGAAGGGCACAACACGTTCAAAATCATTTTTGGAGACAGGAATGAGGTAAAGGTAGACCTAGATCAGACATCATATGCAGATACTGAAAGTTGTAGACTATAGGAATGTCAGGGAAACTTGTAGGTTAGCTCAGAACAGGAAACAACGGAGGTACGTTCAGTTCCAGGACTGAAGACCAAATGATGATAATAGGACTGGAAATCCCCCATATCTTAATATTGAAGTACAGCTTATAAAGCCAAAAAAAAGGGCATAACAATCGATGATGCATATTGGTTTTGAAATTACACAAACTATGGTATAACATTTTTCAACTGCTTGCTGTTTAACTGGATATGTCGTAAGATTTTTTTTTAAATCGAATATTCCTTATATTTGTTAATACATTGATGTATAATTTTTTTATGAAACACATTATTTTATTTCAGTGCTAAAATGTTTCAATTTTCATTTTTAGATCTAGAGTGCCGTACTAGTCTAAAAAGTAAAACAAAATTTTATTGTCAGAATTGTTTTTGAAAATAATTTATTTCCTTTCAGATGATACAGAAGTGTTAGCTATTAAAAACGTATTTATTAGGTGTAACACTTGAGATCGATTTTGTAAAGAAAATGCAAGTGTAAATGCATTTATCTTTAGAATCAAATAGTCCTTTGCTTAGTTACGGAGGGTGTGGGTAGTGAAATACCCTAAAATATTATATATTCTTCTATTTAATTTGATTTTTGGAATTTTACATATTATTTATGCTGAAAATGCAAACTTTAAGAGGCTAAAAGTTTAATTCTTGAATAAATATTAGGCTGACAAATCTTTAATACTAAGACAAACTGATAAATGTATTCAGTGTAGTTCCACATTATTACTGGAAAAACGCTAGCTAAAGATAAACACTTAGTATCAGGCGTGCTTATACAGATTGCACACATTTTAATACAATGAAAAGCAATTGTAATTAACTACAAAACAGCATTCCTTTAATTAATAGTCGTAGTTTAAGGTAGGCTTTTGTGTTTTTTGGTGTTAGGTTGACTAATGCTGGCGTCTAAATGTTTAATCGGTTTTGTAAGGTCCGGATATTTGTTATTCTTCAAATTCCTTGCAGTGAAGTGTTGTTGAACCTACAACTTTAAGAAACACAAGAGATTTTTGAGGTAATTTGGAAGTGTATGAGGGAATTATAAGATACAATTTACTGCACCAATACGCCTCACATTTAATGCGTTGATACGGTATGATAGTTGAAGATAAAGTCCCTCAAGAATGCTTGCTTTCACATGGAACTTGTTGTCTCCACCGACCATAAAACTTTTTCATTGGATAAGGCAATAACGGCACATTCTTCACCTGTGGTTTATAAGAATTTATAACCACAATTCTTCTGTGTAGCAAGCTATTTTATACACACAATAATGATTATGGGAAACAAAGTTTCCTTTTTGGATTAAAGAATATTCGTATACCTAATCTTTCAGCAAAACTTTGTGCTGCCTCAAAGGTGTAACAACATGTTTTTAACGTCTTAGCTTTTGTTTTTAACTCGTTAAAAACTACTGTAATAAATTCTTACTCATAATTTTAAACTATTTTATTTGAAAATGCTTTTGCGAACGTTTGTGTAGACTGATAATTTTTTCCAGTTTTTAAGAAATTTAGTTACAGTTGTTAGGTGCAGTTTTAGGTTGAAATTGTAGTGGTACGAATTTGCAGCAAATTTAGAGGTTCTTCTTTTAGTGGCATATATACAAGCATACATGTGTAAATCTTACATTATAATTATCTATTCTTTTATTACAGGATGTGTTGAAGTAGTAAAGCAGCTTTTAGATCGGGGATTAGATGAGCAACATCGGGATAATTCAGGTTGGACTCCTCTACATTATTCTGCATTTGAAGGTTTGCATACCTTGTCTTAAGTAGTCACTGAAAATTTAATTACAGGTCATAAGGATGTTTGTGAAGCACTATTAGAAGCAGGAGCTCGAATAGATGAAGTTGATAATGAGGGGAAGCCAGCACTTGTTTTAGCTGCTCAAGGAGGACATACAGCTTTAGTGAATTTGTTTTTGGACAAATATAAAGGACCTTGTGATCAAAGACCTCATGATGGAAAGACTGCGTTGAGGTGAGAATATCGTTAGTTACTTTTATTTAGGCAAGCCTATTATTACTTTTAATTTTGTATAACTGATAAGACATGAGCAGTTGTACATTTTCTTAAAAGTTAAATTCTTCTTTGGAAACTGCAATGCTTACAACTTGCAATTGGGGGTATAATGTTTATTTAATCTACTTATTTGTAATCAGACACACATACCACAATTTTGTAAGGCTTCTAGATTCAGTTTGTTATGTGCTGAAATGTTGTTTTCTTGCTTAACTATTTTTAATTTCTAGACGGCATAGTGACAACAGTTAAATGGTGCACCAGCTAGCTTACAGTGGTGCAGGGTGGATTCTATGAAAAGCAAATATAATACTTTTAGGGGTATATAAGTTGTGACACTTTTACTAAACAGCTGTATGCTTACCTTAAAAGGTCTATGTTAATGTCTTTGAGCGCCAACCCACCTGAAGAAAACAACGTCTAATCTCAGAGGACGGATTTTCCGAATAACTGTGTGGCGGTTCTTGCTGCCCTTGGGGTTGATGGAATTTCAGTATATCTTGAAAAATTCTATTTCTCTGTACTAGTTTAAAATATTAAAAAAAAATTCCGCTTTGAGTATTTGTAACCTATATTGTAAAGCATGGTTTTTTAACAGTAAATAACAAGGAAAGGAAAAAATACTATCTCCCTAATTGACCAATTATGCGTTTTCCTTAAAAAAACAAAACGAAACTAATATTATTAACGATCGTTTCCTAGAAATTTAACCAACTGCATTTTGCATGCTAATTTGCTTCCTACAATAATGTTATTTTTTATGATAATAAAATATAAACAAGTTTTAAATTGTCTTTCTTGTGCAGTGCCCTAAATAAGCATGCACTCACCTTGGTAATCAGTCTTAATGAGCTTTACGATTAGTCACAAATGTATAATAGTTTTTATAGAAATCAAACGGTGTGTGATTTTTATAAGCGGGATCAACAAAAAATTCCAATTGACTTACAATTCTATTGGCATCTGTATTTTCCTGCTCTCAAAGCTCCATTGACCAATGGTACAGCAAGTTGTTGCAGGTTAAAATCCAACTGCAGTTGAACAAAAGCTGGCAATTTTTCAACGTTTACAAGACCGATATTATTTTCACATTTGCATTACCTTGCATTTGAACATCTGTTTTCATTAACAGTTCCGAATCTAAATATCATCACGTTCTACCACCATATCTGACATTTATGCCTGCCACGTTACGATGGGCGTCTGCATGCCGATCGAATTTGAGAGTCCAATGTCTGGTATCTGATATGTAACATCTAGTCCCCTCTTTACTATCGGTGGGTTTTTATGTGTACTTCCCGGTGGTTCATTGAATACTGTTCTTGTTCTCCATGAGCTGTGTGTAAAATGTTATGTTTGCGAGATCATTGTGCATTCTCTGTGTGAACTCTAATTTATTCCCACGATATTACATGCAATACTGATAGTCTGCACCATTTGTTTAATTTCTAACACTATCATGACTGCTTTTATGAGTGTGTATCTGTGTGGTTTAGAAGTGTCGATCGAACTTGTGCGAATTTGTACAAATAACTTTAATATGGACAGTTATTTCCTGTTTTATATCTGTAATTTTTAAATTTTATACCAAGGGATGTGTAAAGTACCAATATTTACCAATGTTTGTATTTAATGTACCGGGTGCTTTCCTATTCATTTCTTCGTCCTAATTTAATATTACATTGAAATAGCAATGTTATTAAATGTAAACTACCAAAACTTATTAATTTTACAGGGTGTGTTCTTGATAAACCTACTCTATCTAACTGAAATTAATAAACTCATTTCTACTACCTAAGTAAAGCACTAGCGTTACAGTTATTATACAAACGTTATATTACTTAATGCTAGGAAGTTGTCATCTTTACATGACTCAAATTTTTTTCATTAGGTTGAACAGATTGACAGATTGACTCGCTTTCGTGACATGTATTTGCCTAATATGTTCATGTGTTTAAAACAGTATGCAGTGATCAAATTTGTAACTCAATAGGTGTGCTTATGATTGATATTTATAAACGTTTAAAGTAGAATATCAGTTTGAGCTACTGACAATGAACACCATTCTCGCGCTTATGAATTGAATTCTAACTGATTGTTGTATCGCAAAATAAACAACTGCAAATGAATTGTGAATATCTAAAGAAAGAATGTACATTATTATTTTACGGTTACGGTACCGAAAAGTTTTTTCTTGATGGACGTTTGCATACGCCTTACAGAAAATCACAAACTGTAAGAAAAGAAGCATGTGCAGAATTTTTGTAATGTTATTGGCATGAAGATGATGAAATTCTTTTCAATATTATTCCCAATAACTAAAGCTGAATTCATCATTAGTATTCTGAAGAAAAAAGCAACGACTTATCGAAATCTAAGTCCACTGAAGCCCAAGAAATTCAAAACAATTTTATTTGCTGACAAGGTTCTTATATTTTGTTTATTAGAACGCTGATGGTATCTTCATGATACGAATATTTATAGAAAGAAGTAACTGTAAACATAAAACAATATACTGTGATATTATGAAAATTGAATTTGACACATTTGGAACAGAACACTGAATATTTTTGCACCGTGAAATGATAGACATAATACGTTTTATGCTACACAAACGCAGTAGCTTGTCTGAAGTCTGATGTTAATCATCTGTCATACTCCCAGAATATAGCATCCTCAATTTTGTAAGTTGAAAATAGACCTCGACCGTTGGAGATTCAATGGCAACAATGAATTGCAGATTACGGTAGTCAATTGATTTGCACTAAAATCCAGAAATGTTTTATGAAGATTGGTACTGAAAATTGGTGCACTATTGGGAGCAATGTATTGAGTGCAAAGAGAATTAGGTTGAAAATAAATAACAATTTGGTAGTTATGGGCTCTGGTATTTGTTACTTTTTTAAATTTAGTGAATGCTTTTACTTATATCAAATTTATATGCAAATGTGCATAACTTTTTAGCAAGTCTCTACCATGTGATCTCGAATTTTTAGCCGGATATATTTTTTGCTTGCTCTCTCATACTTACTTTTGACGGTAATTTAACTTAAACTATTTGACAAAATCACTTTCGAACTGCGCACTGTGATTGCGTTGAAAAGTTCTCGTTGAATTGCATATACAAGTAAGTATTCGAAAACAAACATAAAAAATATCCAGCTGAATTTGAACTCTTATGGTGTTATGATTATTGTTTGTTTTTGTCTATTACTTTTTATGTAAATGTATATGTATATTACGAACCGTGGGAAATTATATTTAACATTCTTTTCCCACAGTATTACACGAGAGTGAATATATTTCTAAAAAGACCCCAAAGATAATTCACATCACTTATTTTCTAACTTGATTACACAAATATGTGTAATACTCCTAAATTAATTATACAAAAATGGCCAACAATAATTATTCACTAAAACCTTTTGTGACCTACTTTTTGGTGCATAACAGTTTTTAGAATTTAGTGAATGCTTCTACCCATACCAGACTTAATGTGATTGTGCATTATTTTCAGTCCGTAACTAATAAATTTATGATTATAGTTTCAGAGTATTTATAAATACTTGTGGATAAAGTTTAGCTAGCAAAATACAATGATGTAAAAATTAATTAAACTTGCTTATGAAATTAATTATACATTTATGCTTAAGACTTTACCATGTCCCACATTCAGAAATCGAACATCCTAAATAATATTTAAAGCTTGTTCATGAAAATGTTTCAAAGGTTTATGTAAATATTATTATATTTTAGGTTAGCAGCACTCGAAGGACATTATGATGTAGTTCAGATTTTAATATCGCATGGTTCTGATTTGGATATAAAAGATGCAGACGGTCGTAGCACTTTATATGTCTTGGCATTAGATAACCGATTATTAATGGCAAAATTTTTTATACAACAAGGAGCAGATGTAGAAACACGAGACTTGGAGGTGAGACATGGTTTTGTAATGGATTATATGCATTATAAAATTACAGGGTCGTACACCATTGCATGTTTCTTCATGGCAAGGCCACACAGAAATGGTAGCATTATTGTTAACATGCGGGAATGCACAAGTGGACGCAGTAGATTTAGAAAACCGTACTGCACTACATTCAGCTAGCTGGCAAGGGCATAATGAAATTGTTAAACTATTGTTGGATCACGGTGCAATTCCAGATCATACGTGTAATCAAGGAGCAACAGCTTTGGGTAGGTTTATACAATGTTTTAGTCAATTATTTGTAAGATTTAAATTTCATAGGTAAGTTATTTTACTGTAAAAATGTAATAAACATTTACAAGCGATGTCAGAATACTCACATAGAGGTTTATATAGAATTGATACTAAACGTTTATTTAGATAAGTTATGTGGCATTATGACTGATCCAAATTCAAAAGTATTTGTATGTGGTGATTTTAACAAGCCAAACATCACATGTGGATAATAATAATAGTTTACAGTTTGCAATATCCATGGGATATTCCAACAGATGCTCTATAGTTTTATTTAGTAGCTGCCCTGCTTTTCAGCGGGTTACGACAATATAATACACATTTTAATAACAATTAGAAAATTCTTGATTTGGTAATAACAAACATAGATGCTAGAATTAACATACTTAGAAGTCCAGTATCTTTAGTCCAAGAGGATATATATCATCCATCTTGAAATTTTAGTGACATGTAATAATAAAACCTATTTGACTTATTATCAATTGACTGGTAAGAATTACTCTCTGACATCATTATAGAGGATATGCGGTGTAGGTGTTCTACAGCAGATTAACCGAAATATTTGAACTGAGAATACTAAAACTAAGACAGAACCATGATGAATGTTTCCGAAAATGATACACAAAAGTAACCATTAAAGTAATCAATGAAAAGAAACGATATCATAGGCAGTGGAAAAATTACCAGAATGCACTTGATTACTGCTCATTTGCCACACTATTACACCGTAGCAAAGCACTTATCTAAATTGACCATTAAAGTTACATGAAACGCATGCAAGATAACATACCTGCCATTTTGACAATTTACAAAACTTAACTCGCATAGATCCAATATTCTACACACTTTAAACTATGATAGTGGAACTGTTTTTACCAGTGGCAAAATTGCTAAAGTATTTGCTTTATTTTTCAAATTAGTGTATGAATACGATGCGAATGGTTATGTAAATTTCTCTTCTTAATCTTCTTTGGGAATTAAACCACTCATAGTTTTTAAAATCATCTTTATTTACGTTTTGATCCATGATAGAGGATTGTTGACAACTATCCTAGGTCATGGATCGAAACATGGTTTTTAAAATCATCTTTATTTACGTTTCGATCCATGATCTAAAATCGTTGACAACGATTCTAGGTCATGGATCGAAACGTAAATAAAGATGATTTTAAAAACTGAGTGGTTTAATTCCCAAAGAAGATTAAGAAGAATGCTAAACAAACCACAACAAATATACAGGGAGTAAATTTCTCTGTTAATTATAATCACAATAACTATGCCGAACATGTTATTCACTCGTGTGGTTTCCACTGGTGACTACGCTCATTAAACATAAATAAACAATGATCTTGGTTTAGATGGAATACTGCCAATCTTATTAAAATGCTGTTGCAACGTGTTAACCCACCCGTTATCCATTTTATTCACTAAATAAATTAGCCACCTGGATATTTTCATCAGAATGGGAAAAGGGTATTGTAGTTTGCATATTTAAATATGGGGACTCCGCAGATATAAAAAAAAAACAATTTCTATACTGTCTGCTATCCTGAAGTTACGTGAAAAAAAATTGTAGTTGATGTTTTATATTTCTCTGCAATTATTCTATAACAGCTTGGTTTTATTAAAAGGAGAACTATAGAAACAAATCTATTATACTATTTGGAATATATGTTCGGGTGCATGGAGAGGCGATCTCAGATTGATGCTGTGTACACGGATTTTAGTAGTGTTCAATAAAATATATCATACGATACTAATCCATAAACTGGGATGAATTCTGGGTTCATGACATCTTATTGAGATGGGTTTGTTCATCTATGAAAAGTCGATCACTATCAGTCTATAAATTTTGTTCCAAATTTTACTCTGTAACATCCGGTGTTCTGAAGGGTTCCCATTTAGACCCGTTATTGTTTATCTTGTATATAAACGACATTCATCGGTGTTTTTATTGTAGCGAAATATTACTCAATGCTGATGCGTTGATCTTTAAAGAAATGTGTTATACGTGAAATTGGCATTAATGACTTTTTGAAATTTATGTTATCACAGATATAACGAAAAATTGCATCGAATAGCTTAGAATGGCAAGGGGCAGATTCTGTGAAAATAAATGCAATATTTTTAAGGAGTAGACAACTTAAACACTTACCCTTTTACCCACCTGGAAAGGTCTTTGAACCTTCGATCTGATTACAAATGATGGGCGCCAACTCAGCTGAACCTGGCCTTTTGGCTTCGATAGATGGTGAGTAATCTACAAGACAACTGGAGGATTATTTCTTACTTTGACAGGCTGATGGAATCTTGTGTACACTGGTTCTTTTTTACTAATTTAAACTAAGTACAAATAATAATAATAATATTCCACGCTATTTACTTCACCTATATTAAAACATGAATATCATACAACCAACACAAATAAACTAAGCTCTACTCTAATTGGCCAAAGTGTGTATATCTAAAAGAAAAGAAAATTTTAATTTATTCCGGTTTAACTATCCAACTAATTTTCATTAATACAATTTTGTGGTGCTAGTTTCTATTACATTCCACTTTTATTAAGCATGCACCAACACAAAAGTCTGGATGCTAATAAATTATTGTGTAAATAATGGAATCTATGTCAAAATATGGAGGAGGTAGAAAGTTATTAATGTTATCACTTATAGCTTTTTGGTTCGAGTACAAGGTTTAATCGCCCTTTTTTAGAGAAAGACAAATTTAGGTGTTAGTAATCCATAATTCAACTGGTGTTGATGGAAAGCATTTACTACAGAAACACTTTCAAAATGTAAGGTAATTTATTTAATTCCACGATCACCTTCGCATTTGAGATCTTTTTATCACTTACAAGTCCGAATTTATAAAATTTCTGTTGCATAAATTACTGAAAACCGGTTCATTTGCCTGACAATCGTGTTTCATATATAAAAACCATATATAAAACTTTGACCATATTTAAGCTGAAAAAAAGAACTATTCGGATTATCAGCCAAGCTTCTAAATACTCTCATTGTAAACCATTGTTTATAAAGCTGAATATATTAACTTTCACATCACTATATATTTATGAAGTGCTGTTATTATTCTGGAAAAAAATGCTCGTTATATATAAGTGCAAACTCCATCATCATAGACAAGAAATGCTATAGCTATTTACAAACCGATTTCCCATTCATCATTATTCAAAAATTTATTCAATTACACTGCTTCTTCGCTTTTTAACAAGCTACCAAGTAACATTAAATCTTCTAATTCATTCATTAAGTTTAGGTCTATTTTTATTGACCTTGCTCTGCAACCGTCCATATTACTCACTTGAGGAATTTTTAAATGGGATTAGTGAAGTTGTAAGTATTATCAAAAACAACTTCCTATAAAGGCTCTTATTTTTGTTCATTTTATCTATTTGCCTATTTATTATATCTATTTACTTATGTATTTAATTATGTATTGTTTTGCTTGATGAAGTTCATGTAATTTATATTGCTTAACACTGTTAAATTGTAACTATCATTTTATATGGGTACAAATAAAACAATAACAATTTTAGTATTAGTCCAACACAAAACTGCAGCTACAGTATTGTTGTCCATAAGTAAATTCCACATTTCTTTTGGAGCTGCACTTTCTAGTCTAACAGGTCTTCGTAATCCAGGCTGCTGAGATATTATGTTGCGTTTTTGTGTTTTACTTTTCGGCTTACTTGGTTTAACTGTACAGGAAAATTCATTTTTTCCAAAACATTATTTCCTGTCAGTCGCACCCAGATTTGATGTCACTTTCTAATTCGTCCTTATCCTGTAAAGTGTCGTCAGTCTCTTCAAACCATTTCATAACCGTCTTTTCGTAGTCTTTGTCGGTTATCTTTATTCGTTTAGATGTACCGGGGCGTGATTCCATAATAAAACAACCTAAAATAAAATAACAAAATAAAATAATAACAACATAAAAATGTATATCCGGTCAAATTGACTGGTAGGAAACGGAATTGACGAATATCTTAACTAATAACACGACCGCACAACTGTGGGTATATCAATCGACTGACTTTTAGAATGTAAGAAAATACACTGATGGATGAATACGCAACTAGAAAGTTAATCACGTTATTTAAAAAAATAGTGCAATGGTCAAATTGACCTGAGAACGGCAGTTATGAATTAAACAAAAAATTTCAAAGAGTAACTGTAAGTTTAACAAAAACAATTACAATAATTGATAGACGTTCTTAAATCAGTGACCAAATCTTAGATCTTTAAGTTATTAACAGAATTAACAGTGATTCAAATATGAAAGTCAGATCTATCGTCCTTACAAATTTACACTTGAGTTTTTAAAACAAAATTCTTATTTCAAATTTTATTTACTGAGATACTTTTTAATATAAAAATATAGCTAATACAAAGTTACCTTTAACAACTATAGCTAGATATTCTAATATTTATCTGTAAGAATCAAATTTACAACATAAGGAAACAAAAGTTGTAAGGTTTCTTTGGTTCCTCTCTAGAAACATACTAAAAACTCATTGCACTTAATGAGGTTTTATGATAGTTCTGTTTCTAAAACATTATAAATAAATGCGTATTAAGAATGTTTATAAGATCCTTGAAAAACTAATGTTCAACCAAAACAAATTTGTAGTGATAATCAGACGTTACGCAGATGTTTTCTGTTCGACAAACAAGCAAAGTAACACATTGAAGAAACCTTTTTTTATACAAATCAGAATCAGGTATCCACGTTGTCCACGAATATCAAGGCTTTGGTAAGAGCTTTATAAGAATAAAACACAGTACCTTAAATCCTCTCCATAATTTTCAGCATGGAACCGATGATTACATCTCACAAAATAACAACTGCATGATGCTTGATTAGATAACCCTATTATGTAGTTAATTCATAAATTATATAAAACTTCAGCAATATAAAATCATGCTAACATTACTTCTAAAGGTGTTAATCTTTAAATTATGTAAAACGTTAATAATATAAAACCATGTAACATTATTTCTAAATATGTTAATGCTTAAATGTGCTGTAAAACAGATCTTAAACGAAATCTTGTATTTATTTTATACGAACCTTAGGTTAGAATGGAAACTTAGTTTTTCTGTAGGATATTCATTCTATGTACTACAAAATTTTTAAAGCAATCGCAAGTTGTGCTTCAAAATGATGAAGACAATCTCAATATGTCTGATACTTGAACATGACTGACCTCGTTACGTCTCGTCTGGTTTATCCGACGTATGTATGTCGAAACAGGCAAAGAAATATGGCTCATAGTATTATAGCATTATATATTGCGTAATATTAACCCTACATGTATTTATTTTAATATATTTTAATATAGTACGTTGATAGACCGTAATATTGCATAATAGTAGGAGCTATTGAAAATGTTACAATACATATGCGATTAAATGCAATATGATTAATGAAAGTTAACATAATCACCTGTAGTTGTCAGTTCAACCACTGCTACAACACAAAGTTCCTATACTACTAAACTTACTTTTAGTTGTGAATTCTCTTAAGCTATAGTTCATTACAATCCTATATTGAATCATCAACTCCAGTAACGTTATAATAGGTTATTATTTGGAAGACCTCAACGATTTTGTTTAAAAACATATTGTTGTAGGTATAGCAGCTCAGGAAGGACATGAACTATGTGTGGTGGCTTTATTAGAACATGGAGCTGATCCAAACCACTCAGACGCTTGTGGGCGAAATGCTTTAAGAGTTGCTGCTAAATCAGGTCATCGTGGTGTTGTGCGATTATTAGAAGAATATAACCTACGCAGTCACAAGGTGGCTCATACTAGTAGCAGTGCAAATTCTATAACCTCTGGTGAGCTATTTATTGGTTTAAATTGATTAAAAATTTTGCTTCAGGTTCTACAGCTGAAACCAAAGCATGCAGTGCTGTCTTATGTCCAGGTCCAGGTACATCAGATTGGACTGATCAACAACGAAGATCAATGGTTTCATTAGGCAACCATAGTTCTAATTCTAAGTCTAGTTCAAATCTAACAGGTTCCAGCCATTCCAGTAAACACGGTGACCGGCCTAAGGAATCTGTACAAAATTCACAGGTAAATTAGATTAGTTAATTTTTTGAAATTTAAAACAGTTTTTACAGCCATTATCATTTACACAACAACTTCAACAATGCACTAGGGGGGGAAAGACTCGTCCTTTAAGTAAATTACTATCGCCTTTACAGAGTGAACCTCAAAGTCCCATTTATGCTTCACCTCCTTTAAGTCCGGTTCATGATGTTCCAAGTGTTTTTGGTATTTTGTAATAATTGTTGTGATAATTTATCAATAGAGAGAAATATTTTAGGTGCAATGAATATATACCAACCTGTACTGAGACACAATAATTTTTTTTCAAATCAAATGCCAGATACACATTTTGCTCGTGATACACATATGCGAATTATTTTGGGTAGTTCGAGTAATTCTAGTAGTGGTAAAAATGATAAAAAGATACATGAAAATAGCAATATTGGGTAAGTAAGTTTAATTGTTACAGGATTTTATAATAAAGGTTATAGTAATTCAAAAGCAAAACGTAATGGTATTGTAACAAACCCAGCTTTAAGGTTAGTGGCGAATGTTAAAAATGGACTAGATTCAGCAGCTGCTAATTTTAGAAAATCAACTTCCAGTGGAAATCCCAGCACAAAGACAAATAGCTTTCATTGGAGAAAAGAAACACCATTGTAGGTTTGTGTAAAAAATATTTGTACCTAGTCAATATTAAGGTAAAATTCTGTATATGCAGTGTTTGTTTTATTGTAACCGTTTTAGGTTAATTTCATACCACGAAACATTAAAATAAGTTAATCACATAACGCTAGTCTTGTAAAAAGAATCAAAGATTAATATAGAGTTGTGTTTTTACGTTAGTTAGAACTACTCGGCCTATTTTATGTAGTTTTTTTTATTGTGATATATATTATTCTTAGCTTTGTAAATTATATTTGTTATCGAACAAAGGTCATTTTTCATAATATTCTTAACGAATTTGTACTTGGCTTTTATATTGAATTTGTAACTGTAACAGTAAAGTTGTAGTGAGGCCACTATGCAGGCCGTTTTGTATCTGTATTTTATTTATTTATTTCAAGCTCTGTCCCTGTACTGTCAATTACTTTTAAATTTTTTATGATCTCAAATGTAAATGTCAAGAGGATATGGCTTTAAACACGAATTTTAAGAGACAAAATTGCAGTGTTGGTAATTTTAATTCTGTTCAACATTTTATCTGATGTTTCTGTCTTGGTATTGTCTCTTTGTTATTTGTAATAAATGTTTAATTTTTATACAATTGTGCACTGATATGTATATTTCCAACAGTATTAATAAAAATATTTTAAAGATAAATTTAAGAATCAATGCATACCGAAGAATATCAGTGATAATTTTTTAAGGCATAAAATTATTTTTATGATTTAGCATTACTGACGTTGATTTGCATTAGTAGTGACTTTTAAAATTACAAGGCGTTTCCAATATCATATAATATAATAATAAAAACTATTATGCTAATAAACAAATTTATTGTGGTTCTCTTTATCACAGAGATCAAAGCATTATTATGTGTTGTTCCCAATGAGAATCAATTCTGATATTTTCATTGGGTTTTTATTCAACACCGTTTGGTGAAGAATACTTGCTGTTTGAAATGTGGAATCAATTTTAACAGGGGCAATGAGAATAGCAGTAGAAATTTATCTGCAAGTCATGGCAATACATATGCATAGCTATTTATGTACAATTTTGCTCTAGAAACTCGTGTAGGTATTTTAGCGAAGTAGGAGCAGTCTGTTCAAATTATACCATAATCGTATGTTAGAAATCATTCTCTGGACTTAAAAGACATCAAAATGTAAATATCTTTCTTATTAAAATTCTCCTTCGAACTTAATATTTATTGTCTCGTCTATATTTATGAAAACTGCCTTAGAGGTTATGGAATCTTCTATTAGGATACATTCCTGCAACATGATTGTCGCCTTACTAGTAAGATCACTATTTATCCTAGAAGTAAGAAATGATGTAGACCATTAACTATGAAGTAATGATCCCGTTATATGCCACTGTGATAACGTTTTCGTTGATATGCATTACTTCAAGTTGTCGACTTCACAAACTGGAACGAAGTTGCATGAAATTCACATCCCTTGGGTAAAACTAATTTTTTCTTAAAAATCAGAGAACGAATGAAATAAGATATATGAATAAACTACCTTTGTTTTTTCTAATACCTTTAAAACATATCACGAATGAACTAATTTGGACTATTACGCTACACAAATTTTTATTTACATATGTTATAGGTAAAATGAGCATTAAATTAATAAGTTTGGATTTGCCCTAATGAGACAGGGACCCTGCAACAATATAAGGGTGCATCAGCTAGTTGTAGTGGTGTGGGAGTGGGTTTTATAGAAAACTTATAAAGCACATATAATAATAAAAGTAATAATGAAAAATAACCGAAATACAAAATTACTACGTTACAAAAGGACGCCCTGCAAGGTTTTTCTACTGTGGTCATAATTGAGGGATGCCAAACTCTTTCGCACCAATTCTTTTTGATATTACTTCTATACGGAAAGTGGGTTTTTCGCATAAATCTCCATTGCTTTGGTAACCTAAACTTACAACCTTTTATCCTGCCTTTCTTGAAACCACTTTTGTTATAATTGCAAAAATTTCTCAAAATAAAACGATTCTTGTAGCGGTTTTTATTTTTAATATTTTCAACTCGGCCCCTAGGGAGAAGATAGAACAACAATTTGGAATTTAAAGGGACTTGAACTTGAGTTGCAACTATAAAAAATTGCTGCTGCGGCAGCTAGCTTGGCTATTGGAAAATCATGAGAAAGGGCAGGCTTGAAACATTCTTCGTGACACGGAAAATTAAATAAAGTGAAGTTGGATGCTACTGTATCTAGCAAGTATTAAAAAGAGGAGATTTTTGGGTAGATATAGAAACCCTATTGGAGTGGATCATTCAAAAATTTTTAAAAAGTATGTACTGTATAACAAATAACTTTATCCAATAAAAAATTAAATCAATTCACGTGTTAGTGATATTAAAAAAACATTTAAAAAACATTTTGTCTCTTAAGACTTATATGAGCATCATATCTGATAATCAAGTACATACTGTAATTTAAATTATTTTACAATCGTTATTGCTGAAAATTCTGTGTATAAAATTTGAATCAATTAGTACTTTCTAGAAATCATATACTTTAAATAAAAATTGAATTAATATGCAGAAGATTATGATGTTTAACAATGGGGTGCCGTCTTACAGACAGGAGCTTGTCGGCTCAGGACATAGTCATAGTGGAAAAGGGAGTTGCAAAAACAATTAATAGACTCTTTTGGGGTCCAGCAAGTCACTCACCCATAACCACTAGTAGTTGGCGGCTGCCTTTAGGCAGCTTAGGAACAGGTTCCAGCTGGATTACCAAAAGATGTCGGCCCCAAGTTAATATGGTATGGGCTGAATGTGCTTCAAGATTATGAATTTGTTGATCAGCTAGAAGTTACTCGGAGACGGACAAGTGGTTTCTATCCCTACGTCCTGTTGTCTGGCTATCTCTATCATAGTTGTTAACCTTACTGGGAGTTTGCTTTGTTAAATTGATTCATCATCATCATTAGGTCTTCAGTCCTGGAACTGGTTAGATGCGTGCTATCATTGCTTCCCTCCTCGAACTAACCTACAGATTTCCCTGAAATTTGCACAGAAATTGATTATGGAACTTAAAATTTTCTGATGGCAAATCTCACCGACTTTCCAACCTGCTTGCCTCGAAGATGTAGAAGTGAGCAGATTTAGAAAATTACTTGCCAGAACAGTCCAAGCGGGGGAAATCATTAGAACAAAATTTTTAATGCCCACGCCCCATGTGTATGAAACAAAGTTGAAAACCATGAGGTATTTCTTGAACACTAAGGTGTTTACACATGCTTTTGGAAGATTAAATAGTTATTTGTGACTACAAACCAGGTTTCATAACAGCTGGATGTTTTTTGCAAGATTGTGGGTACGAAATGTTGAATTTAGTCTTGTAATTGAATCAAACTAGAAAATAACAATGAGCCTGTTGCATTCCATATGAGACGAAGGACTTATTAAAAATTGAGGATTGACCTAATCCTGCAAATAAGTTGTCTTACCGATTTTTTTCATTTTTTTTTCTTTTCACTCATTCCTGTAGATTTCTAATTTGTTTCATCTAGCAATTTTTTTCTTTCAACAAAAAATTGTTGCATTCTAAATATGATTCCATCACTGGGGTAACTGGATATCATTTACAATTAACGCGACTTTCCCTAGCTCCTAAATGAATCAAATAAAAATTCAACTTAAAAGCTCTATTAACATAGAATAATATAAATAAAAATACAAATTTACTTTCCTGAAAAAAATAATTTCTTAACCTCAAATCTGGCCAGGTATTATAAAAAAACAATTTCTAAAAAATCTTTAACTCTAAACCATCAACAAAGCTATCATTTCACATTTTCCCTGTTACTAATATTCAATTAAATGACATTTGTAAATCCCAATTAGTAAAAATGCCTTTAAGAACAACACTGAAATTAAAATACCAGCATTTAACAAGCCGTTCATTGTCCTTTCCAAATACTTTAATATCAATACGTACATATTCCTTAATATTTTAAACTAATAACATTATGCTTAAATTTAATGGATACTCGTACCGTCGGTAAATCCTTAATCAATAATAAATAATCACTTTTAATTTAATCCCCTATGTCATAAAACACCAACCATGTTTATGTCCAAAACTAAAATATACATTATAAAGTAGCATAAACAAGCCTATAATACTGCTTACAGTTTGAGTCACCTATTATAAGGTTCACCATGTCCAGACGACAGCTTTCCAATTTATTAATAATTCCATTTTATTCTATCCTTCAAACGACAGATATGATCGACCCAACACAACCCAAGATTCCAATTTAATGGTAGGGTGAACAATCTAAATCCAAACACCCCTTTAAATGGTCACAACAACAATAACTCTACCCACAGGTGTGTGAAAACTACCTGGCCTGTGCAAGAGCTCACATATTTTATCGTATGCTGCCTTTTTGGTCCCTGTGGGACGTCAATCTTCATTTTGCTTGAAACTGTTCCCTTCCCCTCTCTATTATTAACTCGTGTTATTACAATTTTACTTTTCAAAACAACTTCCTGGTATATTGATCTTTGACCGGGGGGATCACCACCGTATTACATTTTTGGTGTTGCTACATTTTGATGTTGGTTTGTTACCAGTTCACACTTAACTGATTCTTCAATCTGTCGGATTTTTCCCCAGTCTACTTATGTTCAATCCGTGGATTTTTGTAATAGTCTTCCTATTAAATTTATTGAAAGAAACCTGATGAAAGTAACTATGTTGCCATGAAATTTTCTTAGGTTAACATTTATTTCCTTGTCTTTGCATTACGAAAGAATACATTGTAGTATATTGAATGAAATGGTTAACTCATGTGTAATCTAATATGCGTGAATTTTCCTTAGTCATTCTGTGCATCTTTATATTAAAGAATGTCTGTGATATTCTTTGTATTTGCAACTATGTAAAATTGTACTTTATCATCTGAATTATTTTTATAGGAACAAAATTTGCAATACGATGTTTAATTAAGAATAATTTGTAACGTTTGGGTTTTACGAGAAATAAAAATCAAATGAGAAAGGGGATAAGAAATTTAAAACTGACAATTTATTATTGAAACACCCTGTGTAATTTTGATTTCAGTCTAATATTGTTAATTAACTAGTGCAATAAATAAGGATTCTATCAGCACTATGCATATCTATCTACCGATAAATACATTATATATACTGTTGCGTGAGAACTTGGGTAGTAATAAACTAAATTCGATAGATTGTGTTAACCAGACGCTGACCGTAATTAATATGATTTACAGTGAGAATAAATCAGATTTGTTTCACGCAACGGAAAAGAAATAAAGTCAGTTGTATAGGAATTGGTAACCTGAAAACATCGAAATCGCGGGCGAGGGAGCCACGCTGTGTGAGGTGGCATGAGGACAAGATACAAGTTCGGAAAAAAGTTGAACGGAACGCAGCTTCAAGGAAAAGTAGAGATGAATGTCTCGCAGATACAACAAAAGCGCAGCATGTACAGGGGGTGCAATTTAACAATTAAAAGTTGCGGATGGTTCCAAGGAGTTGTAAAAGCAAATGACGTTTTTAAATGCGTCCTTAGAAAGGTATTGATGAACTATTGGAAACTGTTCTTACTTATTCTTATATGTTTTCAAATAAGGGAGATATTGCCTGTATACGATAACTTGGGAAACCCTGCATACCCTACTTCACTAATATTCAGTGGTACGTGGGGTTAAGCAACCCATGGCTACCAAGATCCTCCTACACTTGAACATTTGCCGAATTAATAGTTTTCCAGGAAATTCTTTCGTACAATCAACATTACTTGAGAATATTGCAAAACCAACACCTGTAGTTGTTTATAATAATCATCAGGTTTAACTACAATTATTTTTTTCGCCATTAGTTTTTTGTCTTGGAACTGGTTGGACGCGCACCTCCATTGATTTCTATTCTGAGCGAGCCTACACATTTCCCTGAAATTCTCAGCCTACATCTTTGACTGTTTGTGTGCAATAGTCTAACCTAGGTCTACCTCTCTTTTTTTCATATCTCTGCTTGTTCGACCTGGAGTGGTAATTGATATAATGAAACAATAATTACCGAAATATTTACTACACTTACCACCAATCCGTAAGTTGACGAGCTGGATATTTTAAGTGGACTGTATGATGAAATCCTTCCATTAATACAATGTTAAGTCTGTGCACTATAATTAATTGTCACTTTATTATTACACCCGAGGCATATTTGTCCGGATTTCTACGTGTATACACGTCTTGACATCTCAACGACAAATGCACTTTCAACACATAACTTCGGTTTCTCGAAAGAAATAATGCAAAAGGAAACTAATCGTCCGGCGTTTCACGATACAGTCATTTTAACAGAAGTGGTATTTTGAAAAAGGATTATACTTGTTTCTACCTGCAAGCAACTATCTCTCGTTTAATATATATATATATATATATATATATATATATATATATATATATATATAACACGAGATGTATCCATAAATACACTTTGTATTTACCTATACAAATTGAAGGTATTTGCATAGCCATTAAAAAACTATTACTTGATCGTTTTGTAGAGAGAAAAACATCCATTGACCAGGTTTTGACCTCATTGGGTCTTGTTAGAATGAATACATCTCATGTAATTGGTTTAATTTTAACTGCAAACTGCAGAGAAAGTTTTGCTTTTATATATATTGCTATGAAATCACCTGAACAATCGAGCCCCAGCGTGGGGCCGTATAAATTTGCTGTGCTAATCTCCCGACGATTGGGTGTACCATGAAATTACTATGATATACGTCCCACGTTGGGCATGTCATTAAATTTGCTGTGTTATACCCTATTTGATTCCTTTATTAATTTAAACCCCAATGTTATGAAATGTTAGATTAGGTTTTTTCTTTACCCCGACTAGCTTACTGAATGGATCTTATTGAATCAAATAAAGCAATTCTATAATACACAATATAATAATTGATAATATTTACAACACTCAAAATTTTCCTTTTAGTACAGAATATCTACATATACCAGATTTATGTTTGTTTTTCTGAAAGCCAGCAAAAATATCTTTTACTTATTCAGGGACCTTCGAATGTTCCAAGATACCTATTCCATTGTCATAAATTTTTTTTAAGTGACCCTTTCTGATGACTTACAAATATACAATGTGACAAATATTAAATCAAAACAGCTTTCAATAATAAAGTGTATTAAGATTGCTAACCTGAAATGGGTTCTGTAGTTCCATCCTAGTCTTTGATCGACATCCCCTTTCTGTGTTCGGTTTGCTTATTGATATGCCGGCCCCATATAAGAATCGCCTCCCACAAATCGATTCCAATTAAAATCATACCAAGTCGGAACATGTCCAAATTAGAATACCTTCATTTTAAAATTATCACCAAAATTAGAGTATGTTCAAATTACAGCCCAAATTAAAGTCGAAGTTAAAATCCAAATTACATGTCGGAATTAAAATCCAAATTACATGTCGGAATTAACAGCCCTGTTTTATTGACATTAGAAATGAATTTAATTAATTCGTTGTACTTACGTCGATTTATAGATCGGCTTATTTTTGTTGCACAAATTCTCGCACTTTTAATTCTGATTTATTTTGGTTTATTCTTCACTGGTTACGTAAGCTTTTAACACTTTTGAACATTGTCGTTGCTCAGTTTGAATATAGACTAACCTGTCGCTTCATCACTATCGTATATATAAGCCCTACCTCCAATTGATTTCATTGGCTTGTTGACGTTTTAGGTTGATACCTCTACCTTATCTCGCATACCTTGGAATTTTCACCAATTATTTAGTTTAGATCTTTCAATGTATGCCTTGTCTGTCGCGTATGCATCCCGCATATCGTGGTATTATTTGAGAATTTCCAAGTTTTGACTTTTAATAACTCACGTATTCGAATGTTTGTTAAATTTTATCGTCTAAATTGAATCGCCTGGTGCTTGTTTATTTCTACAAAATATTGGATTTTTGAACAAATGTGATTTCTTCCAGTCACGTAACGATTTTCTAATAATGAATTATTTAGAATGCGTGTACGATGATATTCTCGACGCAATTGTTAAATATTTGCAATGCCAATTTATATATGCTTCCGGTGATTGAATTTTAATGCAATTTGTTGCATTTTAAAATCTTATCTTTATTTGTAAACTGCACTTAGACATCTTTATGTTCTCATGCATTTAATCCCGTGTATTTTATATACAGTGCCCTCTCAATTAACAGTATGTAGAGGGACCGTTTTACTCTTATAATTTCTGGAATTATGTGCTTTTTTTAAAGTGGAAGTTATTTACATTAATTCTACGACCCCCATGACTTAACCTACCCCTAAACTACTCTATTATCATAGCAATATATATATATATATATATATATATAATGTATATATGTTTTTTTTTCTTTAACTATTAAACCTTTTTATATATATCTCTCTGCTCAACTACTCTACATTCGATTTCACCCGGCGTGGGTTCGATACAGAGTGAAATCTACTAGTGTCCCTCAACACGGATACTTACACGCCCTCGTATGTAATATCCTTGTCTACAACTAAATCTGTGCGGTCTATAAATGCCGTGCAGGTTCAGACGTTACCGTAATATTTAAACTACCATGGTTGAAGGCATTCTTATACTATGCATATGGTCAATGATGCAATTTTGAAAGAAGAATAAGTGTTTACTGTATTATAACTTAGTACCTGATATTGTTCCAACTGGTGGTGTCTTCCTTGCTGTGGTGTGAAATCTCTCATGGAATGCCAATTGAGGTAAGTGATCTACGGAATAAACGGTATACTTTAGTCTTGGGAAAATTTCTAGAATTGAATCACTACTATAACGAAATAAAATTTTTAATAAATGGATACTCCTTTTTGTACGCTCTCCTGTTGTCTTTTCACTGCGTTTCACAGCTCTGTGAAACTCTTCGATTGTTATGGTCTGCACGTCCTATTACTAACTGGTATCTCACTGGAGGCTCTCCTTCACGGTTAATGTTTGATTGAACTTCCTTACTGCACCTAAATGCATAATGATTTGCTATGTCGTTGCCTTTATTTTATATTTTTAAAGTACTGGGTTTTTCTGTTACACAAACTTCAATATCTTCTCTTGCCTTTTTATGGCGTGCACTACATTCATTTTGTTTGCGTTTCTTTTAACCTTTTTAAATTAAACCGACGGAGCTTCATATAAATACATCTTTATTTTATATCAACATTTTCAGTCATCACCTTTTTAAAATTTCAAATTTTATCAACCAACTTTATCACCTAGGTACCTTATACCCTTTGTCTTACAGCACACTTACTTAGTTTTTTTTTCTTTACATGTTGTATCCATTTCTATACATACTACTTTAAAACTACATCTATAAAATATTTTACCCTCCCTTGCAATAATTCACATCAAGCCTGTTTGCATTACCATCTTGGCATTCCAAGCATGACTGTTCTTTGGCATTTTGACAAACATAATTTGAACTCCCTTTGCTTATCTACTCTCACATTTTGCTGTGACTTTCCATTTCCCATCTACTCATACAGTTGAGTTTAAACGTCCTTTGCTTATCTACTCATATATTTGCTTCAAGTTTTCTCTACTTATCTACTCTCATCTTTTACCTTATACGTCCTTTGCCTATCTACTCATATCTTTGCTTCAAGTTTCTTCTGCTTATCTACTTTCATCTTTTACCTTACACGTCCTTTGCCTATCTACTCATATCTTTTACACGTTTACCACTTTAAACATACTCCAACCTCTATATATAGCCTTTTTACAATTGTTTTCAACCCTACATTTCATTTGGCATTTCATGAGCATGTCAACTTTATTTAATCCAGTACTGTTATCTTGAATGTTCCGCTTGGATGATTACCATCGTTGGACAGGGTGCCTTTACTTATTCTGGAGCTTATAAAACCTTGTAATTGCATCATTTACCACATACCTTCGTAGTTTTACATATGCATTGAACGCTTTACCTGGCGTTACAATATATATATATATATATATATATATATATATATATATATATATATATATATAATTTAGTGTCAGGTGGGAGCTACAAGGTTTATAAGGGTAGTTTTGTGTTAAAGGGGTGTATGCCATATAAAATGATCCATATATCAGATCCCGTAATTCAAAAATTATGTTTTGCCGTACTTTACATATGCTAAAGTATTTACAATGTTAATTTGAAATGTATGTGCCAAAAGGTAAATTAAATGACTTGATGACGTTGATAAAATACACAGTGCTCAAGGTTTTATACTGAGTTACAATTTAATAGGCCATTGAAAGTACATTTGCCATCCGAAAACCGGATGCGTCTACGGATGTCTACTATCAACCACGCATTGTCAAATGTGATTGGAGAATTGTGAATTATTTAGGACCAATGATAGAATTATGTACAAACTAGGAAAGTGTAAAAGGACAACAGTGAAGGTATTTGTGACACAAAATAAGGGATAAAATGTTATTGGATATTTTTATTTATGTAAAAGGTGATTAAGTAAGCTGGATTTGTTGTAGTAATCGCCTTGGAAAGTAAACAACGGAGATCTTTTTCGATTTAATTTTGTGTAAAGACGTATTTTTGTAAACCTGCGCTAAAATTGTTTAAATATTTTGAAAAAGAAATAAATGTGTTTGAATTTGAAGAGTTTAATTTATTAAAGTGGAGTAACGAGAAGCATCAGTGGTTAGTTAAAGAATAGCGACGGCGAATTAAAGTGAAGATTGGTATTAGTGAGATAGCGAAGCGGCGAAAAGAAAGATTGTGTAGGAACGGATTTGATAAAGGCAGAAGGCATCGGTGAGGAATTTGTAAGCGTGAATAAGATTTGGATTGATTTGGTTACGGATTTATGGTTATTGGGGCATTGGTTGGATTGATTTGGATAGAGATTTATGTATAGCGGGTCATTGAGTGGTTTTTAAGATAAGGGACGTGAATAGATTTGGATTGAGCTGAAAGAAGATTAGGTTTGGATTGAGCTGAACGGAAAGTAGATTTGGATTGAGCGGCACGAGAATAGATTTGGATTGAGCGATTTGAGAGCGGCAATTGGAAGAGTTAAAGGCTACGAAGAAAGTAATACGGAAGAATTAGCGCAGGGGAAGTAAACAAAACGGTTATTCTAAATTCTAAAATTCGGGTTATTTATTTCAGATTGGGGATCAACAAAATTATACTAAGATACCTGGAGGCGATACGAAAGTTTCCAACGATAGTGAATCCATGTAAAGACGCATACGGCGACAAAGATCTTGAGCCAGCAGTAAAAAGGCCAGCAACGAAGTATAATCCAGGTGAGTGCTGTGAAATATCTTAAAACGTCAAAGTCAGAAATTGTGTATTATTAATTAATTTGGCACAAGGTTACGTTGATCATTAAATTTTGGCATATACAGTGGTAAATTTATATAAAACTAGTAAAACAAAAGATAGTGCAGTTTGGTTGGGCATTGCACATCTACTTACCACCGAACCCACGGTAAGTAGGTGGGCACCCTGAGAAAAGAGTTCATATAGTCGAGGCATAGTAATAAACATTTTGATTAGATAACCAACCAAACGTTGCAAAAGTACGTGGCGTGCAATAGGCGTTTGCACATTATACAAAAAAACATTGAAATTTATAAGAAGGGGCGCGCGGCGACACAAAAATAAAGTAATAAAGTAAGAATTGAGGGGGTGGTATACAAAAAGGTGGCAAACCCAACGTGGGGCTGGAAAAAAAGGCTAGATAGATACTAGATCGATTGAAAACTAGACAGAAATAGTAGTAGGATACGGAATACCGAGATTAGGTGGGGCCCGTAGTTTAAAGATTTTTCAGGTAAAAAAGGAGTTCAAAAATAGGCAGCAGAGATGACGGACGCGGACATAATGCGATTCCTGATGAGTTTGAAAACGGATTTAACAAACCAAATGGAAACTTTACGTACGGAACAAAAAGAGTTTAGGACATCATGCAAGGAACTAAATACGGTTTTAACCAACCAAATTGACGAGTGGCGGACAGCTATTAAGACAGCATTAACGGAAATAAAAACGGATGTAACTAACACGATTGCAGAACCACACACGGAACTACAAACGGACTTAACAGACAAAACCGAACAGTCGCGGACAGATATTAAGAAGACATGCACGGAACTAAAAACGGTTGTAACTAACACGATGGCAGAATCACACACGGAACTACAAACGGACTTAACAGACAAAACCGAACCGAACAGATGTTAAAACACCACACGCGGAACTACACACGGAACCAACAGACAAATTCGAAGAGTCGCGGACAGAGGACGAACGCAGGACTGAGCGACAAGACAACGTAGACCGCGTAGACGACGAGACTGAAAATACACGGGTACAATTGCAGGGACAGGCACAACTGTTGACACCGAAATTGGGTGCGGACGACATAGTGTTACTACTTGCGGGACACATGGAACTGGAAGTGACAAAGATGGTCGTGGTACAGAATGTAAAGACACTGCGGGAATTTTTAGGAGTGATGCGAAATTTCGATTTAGCGACGGCACTGGAGTCAAAAACGCGGACAAATTATTGGGAGCAAAACCGGGGTTATAGGGAAGACAAGCGACGACATGCGTACCACGAACACAGACCTAACTACCGACAGGACAATTTCAACCACGGACAGCGAAATCATTGGGGACACGACGGAAACAGACGACCGTATTACAATAGGGAACACCGGGTGAACGACTACCAAGGACAAAACAGGTACCAGCACAGCAACGACGAGGATGATGGCCGTACGACGGGAGGCGGAACGAGTAACGGATACAGCCGGACGGACAGGGACGCAAACGTCCACCACATGACGACCAGCGCGAGGACACAGGACACAGATAAGATTGAGGTAGTACAGATACACGAGGCGCCGTCGGGGAAAAAAAAACGCAAATTTTTGGAAGACCGAATGTTTAGGGTTGAATATAGACGTATGTTATAGTTTAAGAGATTTATTGTTAAATAGTTATACCTTTAATAAAAAGAACCTGTTGTTTATTAATATTAGTTTAAGAGATTGTTTATATGTTGCTTTAGTTGATAGTGGTTCGCAGTTGTCGCTGGTAGATGAAAATGTGGTGATAAAACATGAAGAATTTTTAAAGGGACGAATAGGAACAATTGATGGGGTTAATTTATGGTCGGCAATGAACAAAAAGCTAACGACGATTTATAGGGTTATCCGTGTACCGATATTTATAGGGAATAAAAAGGCAGGAGATGCAGAGTTTTTGATTACAAAGGGGTTGCAGCTTGATTTTATATTAGGAATGGATTTTATAGAGGATTTTGCATTGAATATAGATAGAAAGGATAGGTCGATTAGGATATTTGATAAAGATAAGTTATGGGTGGTGCCTACGGTTAGTTCGAAATATAGGAATGGAAATGATATAGATAATTCAGGATTAGGAATGATTAGAGAATAATTATAGACGGGTTGAAGTGAGATTATGTAATATGTTTGCGAGAATAATTAATGATGAACAGATAGGGAAAGTGAGTATTGATATTAAAGCGAAGCTAGAAGAGTTATTTAATAGATTTATAGGATTGTTTAATGAAGAGCCGAGATTTGCGAAGCGATATACGCATAAGTTAGAGGTCACAGAAGATAGTGGGTTTAATACCAAAGTGTATCCAATCCCATTTGCAATTAGAAATAGGGTTAAAGCCGAGATAAGCAAAATGTTAAAAGAAGGTATCATTGAACCAGCGAAAACACCATATGTGAACCCGGTAGTTATTGTACCAAAACCGAATAAAAGAGATATAAGAATTTGTTTAGATGCGAGGAAGTTGAATTCGATTACAAAATAGTGCAGGAAGAGGGTTTAGTAGGATAGTTTGTTATGTAGTTCATGCGACGGAAAGTTTAGTTTTGTTTTAGTTTATAGGGTAGGTTAGTATATAGCGTAGTTATACAGACGTGAGAGAAAGGAAAGTAGGGGTTGGATAATTAATATGTAGAAACACGGGGAGTGATTTTAAATAAAAAGTAGAAATTATGCACACCAAGGAAAGAGTAAAAACAGACGAAATTTCCACTTTTATTCAAAATCAGTGGGGCCAATGTAGTGTCAGGTGGGAGCTACGAGGGTTCTAGTTTTGGGTTAAAGGGGGTGTATGCCAAATAGAATGATCCATATATCAGATCCCGTAATTCAAAAATTATGTTTTGCCGTACTTTACATATGCTAAAGTATTTACAATGTTAATTTGAAATGTATGTGCCAAAAGGTAAATTATAATGACTTAATGACGTTGATAAAATACACAGTGCTCAAGGTTTTATACTGAGTTACAATTTAATAGGCCATTGAAAGTACATTTGCCATCCGAAAACCGGATTCGCAAAAAAAATTGTATAAATAAAAAAACAGATATTGGTGGTTTAAGTTCGATTTATACATACTTTCTTAGTCTTCAGAAGTAACCTGTACCTAATGCAATAATTGATATTGTAGTGATTAATACTTCACATCATACATGCACATCACATTCATACATACATACACATGTACACATACACACACGTACTAACAAACAAACAGATTTAAAATATATAATCAGAAATATGCATGGACACTCATATAAGTATAACATGTACGCACACTCATGTTCATACATACACACACACACACACACACGCACACATAGGCATCCTATATTTAACGCTTTAAATAACAAAAAATGAAATTGAAAGGTTTCAAAATCTGACATTTTATATTTATACAAGTTATATAATTTTTATACAACAACTTGAAGCAAACATTATTTTAAAAATACTTTTCGATTTAATATCTATGTTAATTTAATATATATCCTCACCTTGTAAGTTAATAGCAATTGATGTATATGTTAGCCTAGTTAATTGTATTTTAGAAAGCCTGTGATCAAGAATTTGAAATAGATTCGAAAATTTAGGCCTTAAAAAAGAGTATACTTTTCTCCAGCTGACCTCAAACCCATTAATAATATATCGTATTTGTGCAAGGTCATTATCTCCAAACTGTATTATTTATATATATATATATATATATATATATATATATATATATTGTAATGTCAGTAGGAGCCACAAGGGTTCTAAGGGTGGTTTTGTGTAGAAGGTAGTGTATGCCAAATAAAATAATCCATATATCAGATCCCGTAATTTTAAAATGTATGTTTGCCGTACTTTACATACGTTAAAGTATTTAAAATGTTAGTTGAAATGTAAGTGCCAAGACGTAAATCATAATGACTTGATGACGTGATAAAATACACAGTGCTCAAGGTTTTATACTGAGTTATAATTTAATAGGCCATTGAACGTACATTTGCCAACCGAAAACCGGATGCGTCTATGGTTGTCCACTATTAACCACGCAGATCCCGGTTCATATGTGAATTATTTTGGCTTTTATTTACTAGAATCAACTTTTGGACAAACATGTAATCTCAAAATTATAAGTAATAGTCAAATGTGATTGAAGGGTTGTGAAACATTTAGGACCAATGATAGAATATTATGTATAAAATAGGAAAGTGCTAAAGACAAAATTTAAGGTATTTGTGACACGAACTCAGTGATAAAATGTTATTGGATGGTTTTATTTTATATAATATGTAATAGAGTAGGCAGAAAATATTGTAATTATCACCTAGGATAGTAAACAAGGAGTTGATTTCGAATTATTTTTGTGAAAAGACGTGTTTTATGAAACTGCGCTAAATTGTATAAATATTTTTGGAAGAGTGAATAAATGTGTTTGAATTGCAAGAGTTTGATTTATAAAGAAGGAGTAAAGAGAAGCATTAGTGTATAAAGAATTAATAGCGGCGACGAATAAAAGTAAATATTGGAATTAGTGCGACAGCGAACCGGCGGAAGATAAGTTTGAATTGGAACGAGATTATATAGGTAGAAGGCATCGAGTGAGAAACATAAGAGTGAAGAATATAAGGATTGATTTGGATACGGATTTATGTGTAGCGGGGCATTGAGTGGTAAATAGGAACGAAGATAGATTTGGATTGAGTGGTAAACAGGAACGAGGATAGATTTGGATTGCTTTAGAACGAGAGGAGCTAAATTAGAAGGCAGCGTAAGAGTAGCAAGCAGAAGTGTACAAGTCAAGGAAGGAGTTACTACGGAAGAATTAGCGCAGGGGAAGTAGATAAAAAGGGTATTTTAAATTCTAAATTCGGGTTATATTTATTTTAGATTTGGGCGCAGAAAAATTAAAGAAAAGTTACCTGGAGGCTAGACGGCAGTTCAAAGTGATAGTGAAACCTTGTGAAGGCGCATACGGCGAACAGGATTTTGAGCCAGCATTAAGAGAGGCCAGTAACGACGTATAATTCAGGTGAGTACGGTGTATTATAACGTCAAAGTCAGTATTTTGTGGTATTAATTAATTTGGCACAAGGCTACGTGGATCACATAAAATTTGGCATATACACAAGTAAATTTTAAAAAAGGTACTAAAACAAAAGATAGTGCAGTTTGGTTGGGCATTGCACATCTACTTACCACTGAACCCACGGTAAGTAGGTGGATACCCTGAGAAGAAAGAGTTCATATAGTCGAGGCATATTAAAAACAATTTTGATTTAATTAACCAACCAAGCGTTGCTAAAATACGTGGCGTGAAATAGGTATTTGCACATCATATAAAATCATTAAATTAATAAGAAAAGGCGCGCAACACAAAAAGAGTGTGGGGGCAGCATAAGAATATATATATATATATATATATATATATATATATATATATATATTACTCATATTTAGACCAGGGTAGAAAATTAAATAATCACATCAAATAATTTTAATCACCGTGTATAAGGAATTTTATTAAATAATACGCTTTATTAAAACCATGAAGCATAAATAAATTCGGTCGTTTCAGTAAAAATAAGAGATTTAAAATCATGTACAAGACGCTTTATATCAAAAGAAACAGTATTAAAAAGCTCCACGTGTAATTTAATTATTCCGAGGAAAGAAACAAATGGAAATTACGTGCAAAATTTATATTAATTAACCCTATTTTAAGTAACCGGTATTAAACAGAGTGTACACATAATAATTAATATTTAACTGGTATTCGCTAAAAATGAAAGGATAAAAGTCAATTTTAATTGGAGTTAATTAAACCATTATTAATAATAAGCATAAAAGTCTGTGAAAATCCAAGATTATAATACCAGAAAATAAAGCTCTGAGAATTAATATTATTTTGAACACCTGCGTAGTTTAAATATCACGTACGGCGAAAATTTTGCAGATAATTAATGTTTACAAAGAATCTTGGAGAAACCGTGGCTTAATATTCACGAGAAGGTGCGATACGGGGTTATTTAACCCAGATAGTCCACATGGACTGGAATATAATCGATAATAAAGAATATCAATTTGCACCAATACGAACAGGTTAGAAAAGGAAAGAGAAAATGCGTCAAGCAAAGACACATATAGTAAAAGGCGTGATTTAAGCAACGTCACGAGGGTCACAATTGGTTGAAAATAGGATGCAAATATCAGAGGTAGAAACAACAATTTCTGTACAAAATTAATTAGTTTTTCTCGGACATGTTTGCGTGCCGTGTGAGAATTTCTGTGATTTAAATGGGGCGAGTGAAAAATTCGTAAAAACCGACGCGCGAGCGACGGAATGGGAACACAGCATGAGAAATTCTTAAGAATTGTCTGTTTTGAGGACAAAAGCGACGTGCCGGCTATTCGCTATATATACCGGTGGTAATATGAATTTCGGTCTCTTAGACTTTTGACTATTCGATGCGTTAAAAGCTCTTACATCCGCGACTTGATTGAAGATGTTAAACAGTGCATTTTAGTTTGATAAAATAATTTAAAGTTTGCTCGTATATTTTAGTGATTCAAAATAGTTTGTTATTTACGTGCTAACATGAATGTACTTCAGTGCACTTAGATACAAGGTAATAAAATTTAGTATCACTGTACCAATTAGCAAAATTTACAACGACAAATG
Organism: Platerodrilus igneus; assembly: GCA_036346225.1. Lineage (NCBI taxonomy): Eukaryota > Metazoa > Arthropoda > Insecta > Coleoptera > Lycidae > Platerodrilus > Platerodrilus igneus. Next base: position 737,379 of record JARFIW010000624.1, on the reverse strand, counting down.
TATACACAAAAGTAGGCAGTTTTGGCGTATATTGGTGAAAGACGCATGAATTTCTTTGCTATTTTTCGGGGGTGTAAATAATTAAATGGTTCAAATACGTGTCTGGATCCACGAAACAAGGGTCAGATATACACAGATGAGTTCCGGAAAAGCCCAGAAACAACTTTAAATAAATGGTGATGGAGAAAATTTTAAAAGCGTTGAGAATTAGAAGCCGTAAATATAATCCTGTTGGAATGGTGTGATTAACTAAAGGGACGATGTACATTGAAGCTACGAGGACAGTAACCTTCAGGTAAATTATACTATTTTGTTTGACATTTTGTGTGTGTTGAATTACTTTATAATTGATTTACTTTAAATGGACATTAGTGAAATTGTACTAACCATAAAATTTTAATGTTAAGATGAAATTTGCTTGTTTAAGTAGAAAGGGGTATTTAGTATTGATGTTCTGGATTATGATGAAATTTTAGGTATGTCTTTGAGCTCAATTAGACGAACCTGGTTAATTAACGTAAAGGGTGGTAGATGCTCCTTTTACTCTGCATATATTGTTATATTAATTAGTAGGCATCCTACAAGGACTTTAATTCTGGATGCACGTTAAAATGATAAAAAAAATTTTAATCTTGAAAATTTTTGATACTGAAATTTATGCTGAATTTTAATTTTGAAATTTTAATGTATTGTGAATATTGATGTAAATAGAGTTGACGTTGATGTTTGTGGTAGGAATGTGTTGTTTAATTTTATGAATGAGGAGGTTTATAAAATTAGGTGAGCAGCCGAGGCGAAAACAGGATCACAGCAGTTTATGACGCCCAATCGGTGGGACTAGAATTTTTTTGTTGAAAGGACCCAGTTCCCGCATTCACAGGAGTATATCACAGCAATATATATATATATATATATATATATATATATATATATATATATATATATTATAGCAGCTGTGTTATCGGACGTTATAACTAATAATAATATAAAATGTTTAAGGTTTAGAATCTTCTTTGGGAATATGTTCGTCCACTCATTAATAAAACGCTCATTTATAAATTTGTCGACGTTTCGGATAATTTATTTTCTTAGTCATGACCTATAAGTGATAGGCTGTAATACAAATATACAAAATAGATGTTACTTACAATCTATGTGAGCTCTGAGTAATTCGAAAACCATCAATAGAATAAAAGCAGTTACTTTTAAAACATGAAACAAATTTTAAAAATAACAGTCATAAAAATAAAATTAGTTTAAAACTTAGAAACTATAACATATAAGAACGGTCACTAATTCAAACAAGATTCTCACAATATAGTGTTGTTGGTTTGCATGTTAATACTGATTAGTTATCGCAATTGAGAATTGATATTTTATATGAATTACATTTTAACGATATACATGGTGAGTGTGAATTATGGCTTTGCTGTCTTTATGCGCCTACTTAATTTATATAGTAATGAATAAACTGTATTTAAATTATCAATATCGGATTTGAAATTTATTGCAGAATTGTTGTTTTAATATGAAAAGATTCCAAAATAATCGTTTTTGTAATTGTTTTCTATTTCTAAAATGTGTATATCGTCAAAATTAGCGTTATGTGTTTCTTTATTTAGATGTATTGCAAGAGCACAAGATTTTTTATTTATTTTATTATCGCTTTTATGCTGGCTTATACGATTGCGTAACCATTGTTTAGTTTCCACGATATAGCATTGATTGCATTCACAAGTAATTTTATACACTACATTACTTAATAATTTTTTGTTTGTAGGATCTTTTAGCGGAGTGAAGAGGTTTCTTAGGGTTCTGTTATAATTTACCGCAATCTTCATATCCGGTGTATTTAATAGTTTTATTAAGCTCGGAGTTAAGTTTCTTATATAGGGGAACATATTCCCAAAGAAGATTCTAAACCTTAAACATTTTATATTATTATATATATATATATATATATATATATATATATATATATATATTGCAGTGGAAGTCGGGAACACTCGTGCTCTGCCTAAAAACCAATCAAGCCCCACGCTTGGGCCAACATAAGATTGCAGTGAATCTAAAGAACAATCGGGATCGCCTCGGTTCAGCCGTCATAAAATTTTCTGAAAATAAAAAATCCTCTATACCTTTTGAACGTCTCCTTATTTCTGCACACCCTGGCTAGCTCAGAAATCTGCTTCTTCTTGAATACCTACCATAATAAGTACATTCCTTTCTCACAAACACAGTCAAATGAAATTACCACTCAAATAATGCAACAAGACATAACAAACTTTTTATTTATACACATATTAACAAGTTTCCATTAGTAAGAAAATATTTACACATTGGTATATACAGTTTGATAAAAACTGTTACCATTTCAATCTTTAAATCTTTTAAAATTTTCATGATTTTAATATATATCAACAATTTTATTTTAGACGAGTAAATGGGCCCGTCGTGCAATCCTAAATTGATTTTTATTCTGGTCTATTTTGAGCTCAGTATAACCCAGTTACTCTAAATGTTTTTAAACCTCGCATTTGTGTTTAAAATAAAGCTAAAGACCCGTTTACTCCTTACAACAACATTTTTATATTATCAATAAACATTTTTAAGTAATCAATATTAATTGTTCTGTACATATACCTTTTTAAATGAGTTTTTATAGTAATAAAATACACCCCCAATAAGTCAAAACACTCAAGCACAAAATATCAGCACAAATGTTCAAGTAAAAGCAAGAAATTAATGTTCTTTACTTGGAGTAAACTTCGTCCATCGTTACCTTTGACGATGTGTCCATACCCTTCGTCGTTGTGTCCATGCACTTCGTGATTATGTCTGGATCTAACTTATGTCCACTAGCTATCCAAATTTCTGCACCCTTTAGTATTTCTACCCGAATAATGGTCTCGACCAAGCTTAACCTTCCATAACCACTACACTTCACGCATACTTGTTTCTAACTTTTCGATTCGCTTACCCAAGTACCATCCTATCACTAGATTGTATCGTGTAGTAACAGTACCTTTTGTAAGCCAGCACCCACTTGTGCAAATCACACTTTTAACACGTTACCGGTATGTTACTAACAGTTTTACACACTTTAAAATAGGATGTATACTACTTCATCGAATCGACAACACTCAGTACAACGTCAGAGCACGTAATAGTAATTACGTAAGAGATCTAAGCGCGAGAGAGCAAGAGAGCTTTAATAATTCTCCCCGTATATTTATACGCTTTTCAATACCCCTCACGGAACCTCTTTTCATCGAAAAGCTTATTTTCTAAACCCGATTCTACAAATTTTGATTGTAACGAACTTTAACGTCTGTAAAATTCCAAGTTAATTGTGTTGTTACTATGAAATTAATTCAATAAAATCAACGAATGCGAGCTTCTCAAAACTGCTAGCCTTCGACCAATGATATTGTTTTCCCCTGTTATAACATTCTACCTCCTAGCTACCTTTTTTCATTTCACCCATATTTATTGTCTCTTTTAGAACCCCTCTCAAGCTACAGAAAATCGATATTGTGGTTGGCCTCCAAATTTACTGCGTATTTTAGACATGTATTGTTTGCCTTCAAATCTCCCGTGTAATTTAGACATGTGTTGTAACTAACGTTTTCTTATACGTGTTCTTTGTCTATTTTACATTATACATATTTCATTTCACTTAGTCTTCAAAGCACTTGTTATTTTAGCAGTTATGTCGGACCGACCGTTACAAACAATTCCATAGAAATTCTGTCTCAGCGTATATTTCAGTTCTTTGAACTCGACATATAACTAACAGGTGTTTCTTCGAAGCAACTTGTCTGTTTAAAATAATAATTCCGAGTTATACCACTTCTTAGGATTTGTATAACGAACGTTTTCGTTTATTTAAATGTAAATATGCGTTTAAATTATTGATTTTTTATACTCAAACGCTCCGTTTCTGATTCGATGCGCTTGATTTAAAATATTATACCTAATTATGCGTATCCTTGAGTTTTCATGTACTCTAAAGCTTCCTCCCTTTATGCAATTTTAACATTCTAATTTAGTAAAACAAAAATATCTTAATAACCATCCGTTTTCACTATCTAAACTGATTAATTTGGCACGTAAATAAATTGTTCCTATTTCCTATATACACAGTTGTTAAAAATTTATTATTTAGACCTGTATACCCTTCTTAACATATAATTTTCACGACAATATATATAAAAGTTAACAACTAAAATTACATTGGCAAGCTTCAACACTGCTTCTAATATATTCCGCACTAATCCCTCGTGCTTCAGTATTGTAACAATTTTTTTGTTTTTAAAGGAAAAAATTGCTAGTTGAAACAAATTAGAAATATACAGAAAAGAGGGAGAAAAAAATTGAAAATCCACCAAGTCGATTTATTTACACGATTAGATCGATCATCAATTTTTAATATGTCCTTGGTCCCATATGGAACAGGTTCGTTGTTATTTTCTAATTTGGTTCAGTTACAAGGCTAAGTTCAATATTTCGTACCGAGAGTCCTGCAGAAAACAATTCAACTGTTATCAAACCTGGGTGAAAAGTCATAAATAGCTATTTAATCTTCCAAAAGCCCGCTTAAACACCTTCTTGTTTAAGAAATACCTCATGGTTTCCAACATGTTTCATACACACGGCGCGTGGGCATTAAGAATTTTGTTCTGATAGGATTTCCCCCACTTGAATTGTCCTGGCAAATAATTTTCTAAATCCGCCCACTTCCACCACATCTTAGAGGCAAGCGGGTTGAAAACTCGTTGATAGTGAGATTGCTTCCAAAAAGTTTAAGCTCTTTAATTGATTTTTATTACAGCGCAAACTCTCAGTAGGGTTAACAACTACGATAATGAAACAGCCAGACAATAGGCCGTAGGGTTGGAAGCCATTTGTTCGTCTTAGGATATCCTCTAGTCGACCAACATATTCGTAATCCTGAAGCAGATACATCACTTATCACATTAGTCTGGGGCCGACACCTTTTGGTAATCCAGCTGGAACCTGTGCTTTAACAATAAGAGTAGCGGAAACCTTCAAGTGCTTACCTAAGTTATTAGATTTAGCGGTGTTCGAAAAAGTAGTAGTAAAAAACGTCGACTTTTTGACAGAAGTTCGTACCTATCTAACAAAAATACCATGGCGACGCACAGCACACTTTTAACTAAGTTTTTGCGGTACATCAATAACACAGAGTAGCTTGAAGGCTGAATCGCGACAGATCTAATGATATTTACTGTCCACAGGGTGGATGCGAGTTTAACTGCAAGCTTCATCTTATGTTATAACTAACAGTAAATTAACTATAAATACAAACGGAACAAAAATATTTGTACAAATTACAAAACAATATATTTTAAACCTTATGTCATTAAATTTTCAGCTATACGAGCACGTTTGCGGAGTCCTAATTGTTTGTCTTGTTAGTTATCAGGTTCCTCATATTCTAAATGTTCGCGAATTTCCTCATATAGTTCCCCTGTCCATTCATCATTAACCAAATATAAAAAGTTATATAAAATCACGCAGCTGTTATAATTTCGACTGCTTTTGATATGTTGTAAACGTTTACATATTGGAGCCTAGCCTATCTGTCCTTTAATAATCTAAATAAATTTTCTACTACAACTCGTGCTGAACTTAAACAGTAATTATGGCTCTTTTCTATTCGTGTTGTGGAATTTCTAAGTCATAAGCCAACTTTTTATAGGAAAAGTAGTCTCACCTATAATATGGTGGTTTTCAGTTGGGAAATATTTCCTTGGTCCATACATTTCAATTTTTCTAGCAAAATAAGAATTTGCAAACACTCGCGAATCATGAGCTGAAGCCTACAAAAATTAAGTAAAAATTTTAGCGCAGTAGATATAGCCATTAAATTTATAGATTGCTAGAGGTATCTATTAATGTAACTGTTCTATTGATTTGATGCTATTTATCTCAACATGGCATCCATCAATAGCCCCTATAGTTCCTAAAACAAAAACCTTATACTGTTAAATTTTACCGCACCTAGATAATTTATGAAGCCATCAGTTATATACTGAAACTCATCTTCAGTTTGCGGCAAAATATATATTTTTTTTCAATGTCAAAATCACATATAAGAAAGCATTTATAATGTGCATTACTATGGAAGATGATATAGTCTAAGTGTCACTGCCATGGCCCCGCGCCCGCCTGTTCAGAGCCACTACGACAGTTGGCAACACATACTAATCACATATTGCGCAACAAGATATTACGTCATAATTGCGTCTCAAATTGTATCACATACCAAAAATGTTTACAGCGATACAAGATGCGTCTTAAAAAAAAAGCTAAAATGTACTCACTTAAAAATGTGGAGTTCTTCACGATTTTGCTGTTATCCTTGCGCAGGAGCCGTGCTGATTTCCATTGATCTTGTTGGCGTTGTTTGGGCGTGGGTGGGACAATGCCTTCGTTGAAACCAGATTTTACGTCTTCCCTCTTCTTCGTTCGTAGGTAGAGCGAAGGAATAAGCTAGGTAACGATAGAAGGTAGAGATACGATAGAGGAACCTATATTCCAAGAGAAAAGACAAAAAAGACACAGGCACACGTTACTGTTCGACGTATCGTTCGCTAATTCTCGTCGTGTCGGAAACCGCGCACTTACTTCCTCACTCCACGTCTGCGCATTCTCTTGCGCCGACACAACTGTCTCAAGTGACGGAAATGCACGTTTATTTTTAAAAATATTAGCGCGAATTCACTCACAAATTAAAAAGTCTGCAATGCCAATTTTTGGCATGTAACAATCGCGACAAAGCCATAAAAGAAAAAATCTTTAAAAAAAGAAAATGACTGTTAGCACGGTAAAAGCTTTAAATCTAAATCCTAACTAACCTACATATACCCTAACTTAAATTCTACAAAATGTTTATTTTAGGCGCCACCTGGTTTTTTCAACGGATAACACGTCTTACGATTTACCAGGAAACGGAATGTGTAGCCCCATTGTTTATGAATTACATTTATAAATGCACACACGAGTCTTTAATGTGGTGCAGTTATAATCGACAGCGCAAATTTGTCGGAGAGCACGAAACCCTACTAAAACTAAAACAAATGCGACAAGTCGCCTAACATATAAACTATAACTAAAGCTAACATTACAGTTTTTTGAGTGCACACGCACATAAGCATTGCATCTCAACTGTTTCTTTTTTGACAAGAAAATGCCCAAATTTCAACATGTTCAAAAGAGCAAGTCACTCTATATTTTAGCAAATTTTATGTACTGGTACTTTGGCTTAATAAACAATACATATCAAAACTTGTTCATGACATGGTTGTGAATTAACAAATTTACCAACAGTACCATCTTACTAATTTTTACATTACTAACCTAACAAATTACACTGCTACTATCAGGTTAGCTTCTTTACTCAATATTCAAAAAAATAATTCCTACGTCTGATCGTAAATACCAAACGTTAGGAAGACAAAAAACGATAGCAAAATTTCAAGTTATTATCAAAAATAATAGGTAAGACAAAGATATTGAACTCAAGTTATTCTCAAAGATAATAGATAAGATAACGATATTAAGATAAAACTAGATAACAATAGGCGGATCCGAAACGTCCCAGCACGCTAAGGCACGCTACGACTACATACATTAAAGATATAGCGTAGAATTCCCCAGCTCACCAAGCGGTTTCGTTATCCATCCCAAAAGATACAAGATAGAGTGACTCCTTGAAGCCGTTACATCGGAAAAATACTCGTACCCCCTAAAAGAAAGACCTGTAAAGCAGGCCCGTTTATATAAACGGTACGAGGGACCAAAAAAAGCATTTGGGTGCATTCCCGCACCCAGCGTTGATAAATATAAATAATACATTCTTTCTTATATATATCTATATATATATATATATATATATATAATGCTTATATATATATATATATATATATATATATTACTCATATTTAGACCAGGGTAGAAAATTAAATAATCACATCAAATAATTTTAATCACCGTGTAGAAGCTTTGGGAAAAGGTACGCGTTATTAAAAAAAAAAACCGTGAAGCATAAAAATTCATTCGTTTCATTAAAAATAAGAGATTTAAATTATTTATAAGACGCTTTATATAAAAGGAAGCAGTATTAGAAAACTTTACGTGTAATTTAATTATCCCTAGTAAAGAAACAAATAAAAATTACGTGCAAAATTTATATTAATTAACTCTATTTTAAGTAACCGGTATTAAACAAAACGTACAGATAATAATTGAATATTTAATTAGGATTCACTAAAAATTAAAGGGTATTAATTTTAATTGAAGTTAATTGAACCATTAGTAACAGATAATATCTATAAAAACTCGTAAAAAACCCAATAAAATACCATGAAATAAAGCTCTGAGAATTAATAGTATGTTTAAACACCTGCGTATTTTTAAAAAGCTCATTCTGCGTAAATGTTGCAGATAATTAATGGTTACAAAGAATCTTGGAGAAACCGTGGCTTAATATTTACGGGAAGGCGCGATACGGGGTTATTTAACCCAGATAGTCCACATGGACTGAAATAATCGATAATAAAGAATATCAATTTGCACTAATAAGAACAGGGTAGATAGAGACAGATAATATGCGCAAGACCAAGACACATATAGTAAAAAGGCGTGAGTAGAGCAACGTCATGGGGTTGCGATTGGTTGAAAGTAAAAGGCAAAATTTGAGAGGTAAAAATAACATTTCTGTATAAAAGTCAATTAGTTATTTCCAGACGTTGCAAGCCGTGTTGAAATTTCTGAGATTTAACTGGGGCGAGTGCAAAATTCGTAAAAATCGCATGCCGGGCTGCGGAATGGGAACATAGCAGGCGAAATTCTTTAGAATTGTCCGTTTTGAGGACTTGACCGACAGACAGGCTAACCTCTATATATACCCAGGGGAATATGAACAAGCTCTCTTAGATCTTTGACTTGATTCAACGCGTTAAACAGTGCTTTTTAGTTTTCCGGTTTTAATATTAAATAATTTAAACAGTTTGCTCGAATATTTTGTGATTTAAAACAGCTTGTTCTTTACGTGCTACACTGAATGTACTTTTGTGCACTTAGAAAAGAAGATACAAGGTAATTAAGTTTAGTATCACCGTACCAATGAGTAAAATTTACAACGACAAATGAATACACAAAAGTAGGCAGTTTTGGCGTATATTGGTGAAAGAAGTATGAATTTCTTTGTTATTTTCGGGGTATTAATAATTAAATGGTGCATAAACGTGTCTGGATCCACAAGACAAGGTTCAGATATACACAGATGAGTTCCGGAAAAGCCCTGAAACAACTTTAAATAAATGGTGATGGAGAAAATTTTAAAAGCGTTGAGAATCAAAAGCCGTAAATATAACCCAGTTGGAATGGTGTAATTAACAAAGGGACGATGTACATTGAAGCTACGAGTGCAGTAACCTTCAGGTAAATTATACTATTTTGTTCGAACTTTGATATTTTGGTGTGTGTTGAATAACTTTATAATTGATTTATTTAAAATGGACAGTAGTGAAATTGTACTAACAATAATATTTTAATTTTAAGGTGAAATTTGCTTGTTTAAGTAGAAAGGGGTATTTAGTATTGATGTTCTGGATTATGATGAAAATTTGGGTATGTCTTTGAGCTCAATTAGACGAACCTGGTTAATTAACGTAAAGGGGTGGTAGATGCTCCCTTTGTACTCAGACTCAGGTCTGCATATATTGTTATAGTAATTAGTAGGCATCCTACAAGGACTTTAATTCTGGATGCACTTTAAAATGATAATAAATTTAATTTTGAAATTCTCTGATATTAAAATTTATGCTGAATTTTAATTTTGAAATTTTAATGTATTGTGAATATTGATGTAAATAGAGTTAACGTTGATGTTTGTGGTAGGAATGTGTTTGTTTTTTTTTATGTATGAGGATGAAAGTTATCTAGAGGAGCAGCCGAGGCGATTAACGGAAGAAAGTCAATGGACCAACACAGTTAAGGTAATGAATAGCTTTTTGTAGGTTTCACAGCATTCTTGACGCCCAATTCGTGAGGCTCGATTCGAAAAGCGTAGTTCACGGATTTTGTAGGTTTCACAGCATTCTTGGCGACCCAAAAGTGAGGCTCGAGTTCCAAATAAAATTTTGTGATTTTATTCCAGGAAACTGGCGATCTGAGAGAGAGTTTCTGTGTGTGTATAAATTTAAGAGTATTTTAGAGTGTGTGAGAGTGATTAGAACGTATGCAGAGAAAGGAGTGGTTAAGGAGTCAAGGAGTGGAAATTGGAAGTGACGATAGTGCATTGTGTGAGAAAAATTCTAAAATGGAAGAAGCTGGAGGCAGTAGAGATCAGTCGAGGACGGAATCAGGGGATCAAGGAAACGAGATGATAATGAGAATGCTAGAGAGGATGAACGAAGAATCCAATAGAAAATTAGAACAGCTAAGCGATGAAGCTAATAGAGCTAGGGAGGAGTCCAACAGAAAATTAGAACTGCTAAGCGATGAATCGAATAGAGCTAGGGAAGAATCAAATAGAGCGAGGGAGGAGTCCAACCAAAAATTAGAGCAGATAAGCGGGAAAATTGAACAAAATACTAAAGAATTTACAGAATTTAAAGATAGTCTTACCGTGAAACTGGGGGAAGTAGAAAATAGGGTTGAACAAAATGAGCGTGATATTACAGGTCTTCGACAGGAAATGGGACATTTAAGGTCCGAAGTACGCATTTTTTGTGAAGAAGAAATAAATGTAAAAATGACTGAAGTAACGGACTCATGTAGGGATCAGTTAGGCAGGGTAGAACGCGAAGTTAGTAGTATCAAATACAACATGTCAAATTTAACGGGGAATGGTCCCAGATTTTATACAGGTAGCGTATCATTGGACCAACACATGAAATTTTATGGCGATAACAGGGTAAATCCACAAATTTTTATTAATAGTGTAAGAAATCTAGTGGGAAATTTATATGACGAACAGACTAAACTGAATACGATAAAAACTTTATTGAAAGACAACGCGGAAGCATGGTACAATTTAGTAGGACAGGACATAGACACCTACACGGAGTTTGAAGACAGATTTTTAAAGCACTACTGGAGTGACCACAGACAAGACCAGGTACGAGACGACTTAATCACCGGGAAATTTAAGGGAGAATTTTCAGGAAGTAGGGAGCAATATGCTATACGCAAGTATAGCATAGCAAAGCAACTGAACCCACCACTGACGGACCGACAAATTATCAAGTATTTATCACGACACTTCGAGGTAGAAGTAAGACAACACGTAGCACTACAGAACATAGTGGACAGAGAAATGTTTTTAGAATACCTGCAGAGGTACGACGACGTAAGTAGTGGACGACCTTGGGATAATAGGGAAAGACAGATCAACACAGTTAGGTTTGACAATAGACGGGACAACTATGCTAGAAGGGGAATAGTTACGGATACCAGCGACAGAATTGGGAACAGAGACGACCATACGTTAGAAGTAATAGTTTAGGAAGGGGACCTGCACCGAGACCGGAACCTACCAGAAGGAATAGTTCACCGGACATGAGGGGGACTGCTAATACAGACACGGAACGAGTGGAAACACCTAGGACATACGCTGAGGTGACGGCTAGACCAGGACCGAGTAGGGAAAACAGACCTGGACAGGATTTTTAGAACGCGACAGACCACTAGATTTCAGTGTAAATGTATATGAACATCCACGTGAATTTTTCAAAATTGAGGAGGAAGTAGAGCCAGAAACTAAGGAAAAATTATGTTTGCCAATTATTAATTTAGAAATTTTTGAGAATAATGTAGAAGTATTACTGGATACAGGGGCAGAGGCGAGTTTAATATCGGAGGAATTCGTCAGCAAAATTAGGGATAAGGTTTGTGATAGAATTATGCCTATAAAGCGTAGTCATTTAGTAGCTCCAAATAAAAAGAAGTTTGCTGTAGTAAATAGTGTTGTGGTGCTTAGGATAGATATAGGAGAGTTAAGCTGTGAACAGGAGTTTGTAATTGTACCTGGACTGAAGTTTCAGAGCATTTTAGGTGTTGACTGTATGATGAAGTTAGGGGTTTTGATAGATATGGAACGGAAGGTAATAAGGATTAATGATAGGGTAGTGCCATGGAAGGGCAGTTATGAAGTCACAGAGGATGACACAGGGTTGAGTATTAATGTAGTAGAGGTAGAGGATGATGGAGTAAAACAGATCAACACAATAAGATGTCCAGAGGATAGGAGAGTAGAGGTTCAAGCTTTAGTACAAAAACATGCAGAATTAGTGGGGGTAGAAGCAGCATATCGGGAGCAGGTAAAGGCAGAATTAATTAAAGATGCATGAAAAATTAATCAACGAATCAAACCGCAATTCCATTGTCCACCATCCATGGACACACTTTTAACGAGATTAAGTGGCAAGTTTATTTTTAGTAAATTAGATTTAAGGAATTCATTCTGGCGGATTCCATTACACAAGAATTCTAGAAGGTACATAGGATTTTCCATAAAAATCGATAATTTTAAAGTAGTATCGTTTGGTTTGTCGGCAGAAAGGAAAAAAATAGTAAATGAGAAACAGACATGTGTAGAGATTGAAGAAGAAGTAATATTTAAGAGTCAGGATAATAGGGATGAGAAGTTTATTGTATGTGAGATAATAGGGATGTTAAGTATAGATATAGAAGGGGGAGAAATAGGGATGAAGAGTATTAGGTTGGTGAGAAGAAAGACTTGGAGGGTCAAGAAGAGAGTTAGATTTAAATAAATTGATGAACAAAGGATAGAGATAGGTAAATTTTAGTATAGATATAGGAATAGAAATAGGATAGGGATAGAATAGGTGTATATAGAAGAGTAGAAGTAGGTGTGTATAGAAAATAAAGCTAGGTATAGGATAAATATGGGAGATAATTAGAAATAGGTTTAGGATGAGAATAAAGAGTAAATGTTAGGAAGAAAATAAGATTTCATATAAGATTAGTGGGGAGTTAGGAATAGAATAAAAATAGGATAGGTATATAGGATTAGATGGATAAGTAGGATGAAGTTAGGGATAATTTCAGTTTATAAAATTAGGCGAGAGTTAGGAATAGGATAGGGATATAGGACAGGTGTAAATATTTTTTTGATTGGATAAGTTAGGTAAGTTAGAAAGATAAGGGTAGAGAGAGATAGACATTTTTTTGTAAATTTTGTTTGCGGTTTAAATATTTTATATTTGAATTCAAATAAGTGGGATTATTTGTATTCAAATAGGGGGAAAATACTCATATTTAGACCAGGGTAGAAAATTAAATAATCACATCAAATAATTTTAATCACCGTGTAGAAGCTTTGGGAAAAGGTACGCGTTATTAAAAAAAAAAACCGTGAAGCATAAAAATTCATTCGTTTCATTAAAAATAAGAGATTTAAATTATTTATAAGACGCTTTATATAAAAGGAAGCAGTATTAGAAAACTTTACGTGTAATTTAATTATCCTAGTAAAGAAACAAATAAAATTACGTGCAAAATTATATTAATTAACTCTATTTTAAGTAACCGGTATTAAACAAAACGTACAGATAATAATTGAATATTTAATTAGGATTCACTAAAAATTAAAGGGTATTAATTTTAATTGAAGTTAATTGAACCATTAGTAATATATAATATCTATAAAAACTCGTAAAAACCCAATAAAATACCATGAAATAAAGCTCTGAGAATTAATAGTATGTTTAAACACCTGCGTATTTTTAAAAGCTCATTCTGCGTAAATGTTGCAGATAATTAATGGTTACAAAGAATCTTGGAGAAACCGTGGCTTAATATTCACGGGAAGGCGCGATACGGGGTTATTTAACCCAGATAGTCCACATGGACTGAAATAATCGATAATAAAGAATATCAATTTGCACTAATAAGAACAGGGTAGATAGAGACAGATAATATGCGCAAGACCAAGACACATATAGTAAAAAGGCGTGAGTAGAGCAACGTCATGGGGTTGCGATTGGTTGAAAGTAAAAGGCAAAATTTGAGAGGTAAAAATAACATTTCTGTATAAAAGTCAATTAGTTATTTCCAGACGTTGCAAGCCGTGTTGAAATTTCTGAGATTTAACTGGGGCGAGTGCAAAATTCGTAAAAATCGCATGCCGGGCTGTGGAATGGGAACATAGCAGGCGAAATTCTTTAGAATTGTCCGTTTTGAGGACTCGACCGACAGATAGGCTAACCTCTATATATACCCAGGGGAATATGAACAAGATCTCTTAGATCTTCGACTTGATTCAACGCGTTAAACAGTGCTTTTTAGTTTTCCGGTTTTAATATTATATAATTTAAACAGTTTGCTTGAATATTTTGTGATTTAAAACAGCTTGTTCTTTACGTGCTACACTGAATGTACTTTTGTGCACTTAGAAAAGAAGATACAAGATAATTAAGTTTAGTATCACCGTACCAATGAGTAAAATTTACAACGACAAATGAATACACAAAAGTAGGCAGTTTTGGCGTATATTGGTGAAAGAAGTATGAATTTCTTTGTTATTTTTCGGGGGTATTAATAATTAAATGGTGCATAAACGTGTCTGGATCCACAAGACAAGGTTCAGATATACACAGATGAGTTCCGGAAAAGCCCTGAAACAACTTTAAATAAATGGTGATGGAGAAAATTTTAAAAGCGTTGAGAATCAGAAGCCGTAAATATAACCCAGTTGGAATGGTGTAATTAACAAAGGGACGATGTACATTGAAGCTACGAGTGCAGTAACCTTCAGGTAAATTATACTATTTTGTTCGAACTTTGATATTTTGGTGTGTGTTGAATAACTTTATAATTGATTTATTTAAAATGGACAGTAGTGAAATTGTACTAACAATAATATTTTAATTTTAAGGTGAAATTTGCTTGTTTAAGTAGAAAGGGGTATTTAGTATTGATGTTCTGGATTATGATGAAAATTTGGGTATGTCTTTGAGCTCAATTAGACGAACCTGGTTAATTAACGTAAAGGGGTGATAGATGCTCCTTTTGTACTCAGACTCAGGTCTGCATATATTGTTATAGTAATTAGTAGGCATCCTACAAGGACTTTAATTCTGGATGCACTTTAAAATGATAATAAATTTAATTTTGAAATTCTCTGATATTAAAATTTATGCTGAATTTTAATTTTGAAATTTTAATGTATTGTGAATATTGATGTAAATAGAGTTAACGTTGATGTTTGTGGTAGGAATGTGTTTGTTTTTTTTATGTATGAGGATGAAAGTTATCTAGAGGAGCAGCCGAGGCGATTAACGGAAGAAAGTCAATGGACCAACACAGTTAAGGTAATGAATAGCTTTTGTAGGTTTCACAGCATTCTTGACGCCCAATTCGTGAGGCTCGATTCGAAAAGCGTAGTTCACGGATTTTGTAGGTTTCACAGCATTCTATATATATATATATATATATATATATATATATATATATATTCATGTACTCACACATACACACAATACACTGTTAGCGGCCACGTGCGCTGACAACGGCACTGCATGACTTGACGAAGGATTCCCAGAGACGTGGTCCGGGTGTCTGTGAAAACCCCCGCGCAACCACACGGTGACTAATGGAAATGAAAGGGCAATAGTGATATAGGAAAGGCAGAAAGAGGGAGGTAGGCATTTTGGAATGCATAAGTGACACTTCCGGGTAAAAGAAAATAGAGGAAGGGCTCGCATTGAGCAAAAGAGACAGAAAAGAAGGATAGAAAAGCACTACTCAACCAGCCAATGTGGTCAGTAGCCCGGAGTGAGGAAAGAATCACTCTTATGTGGTAGACGGGTGTTCCGGGACAAGAACAGGTCTACCGAATGAAAGATGTGGCGGAATCGGAGACAGCAGGATAAGGAAAAGTAGAGTTTTTGGACAAGCGTCCGAGAGAACGCAAAGAGTTGTCTCTGTTAAGCGCAGATCGGTCTGAAGGACCACCTGCTATATTAATCAGACAAGTTAAGATACATCATAAGTTTCAAAATTACTAGACTCTTAATGAGAACTAGTACAATTATTTTCCTAACGAGTGCATCCACTGCGGTAAGAAAATCAGACTGAAGTTGAAACAACAACTTAAAAGTATCACTACAGATACCCTCGCACAAAAAACCAACTGTTGCAAGGTAATTTTTTAAAAACGGTAACGCTATAAACACACGAGAATGCCTAACTATAAGCAGTTAAATACAAACATACTGTCCCAATATGCTAAAACAACCGATAATTCGATAAGATATCAATAAAAAGCGATAGCACCTCACCACGAAGTTCAATAAAAAACAACAAAAAAAAGTTTATATGTTATGATTACTTAGTACAAGGAGAAACAAGTAATAATTCAGAAGAAAAACGCATGGAATAGAAACTCCTAGTTTTTTGCAAATGCGAACATGAACTATTTCTTACAATAGCATAGGCCGCGTTTCCTATGTGAGCCCAAAGAAAAAAGCATCCACTCAAAACATCAGCTAAAACCAATGATAAAAATTCAATGAGTTATAGCAACCAAAGTTACGACAATCGCCACAAAATTAAACAATGTAAGATAAATGCTGAAAACAAAATAATCTGGTGTAGAAAAGGTGCAAGGATTAGTTAAATGAAGCGACAAAGTTATATTAGAGAATCTAGATAACAAAGAGATATGTGACTAGCAATACGTTCAAGGAAAAGTTAACGGGCAGTAAAAAGATAGCTAGTTTAAGGTAAGTAAGCCCAACGTAAAGAAGGTAAATGCTGTATAAGGAAAGAAATGGCTAAATAAAGTTACTTAATTCATAGCAAGGACAGAAACATTAGGTAAATCGTTAAAGAAATGAAACGTGAAAAATGTAGGATGTACGCAAAGCTTAAGCGATTTTAAAGATATTTTCATTCCACCTAGTGTGGTCTGAATCAATATATGAAGAGATAGCAGTGATTAAGACTCGATTTACTGATAAAGATGTTGAAAAACAAAAAAAAATCTTACAACGCATTAAATTGCTAGAGCGACAAACTTACCACGAGTCTCGTCTAGACTTATGTAATGCTGAGCGACCAACCCTTCAAGGGTCTCGTATAGACTAACATACTGCCGAGCGACCAATTTCGACGACAAATCTCGCCTAGACCAAATAGATTTTAAAATGCTGCGTTGCAATATCGATATATCTAAAAAATATGCAGTCAAAACAAAATTATGCTCACAACACAAGGCAATATTTTAACGATACATGTATAGAAAAAACAGTATTCCAAATTATTAAAATATTGCTTTTATATCGAGGAATTTGGATCGTAAATGAGCTTAAATACAAAACGTTATCAACAACCTCATCATGGTAGTGTTTAAGAAAGCAGATATAACGAAATCAAGTTTACTATAGTGTTTTAGAAGTTATAGGTTTATCAAGGTAAAAATTCGGTTAATTACGTAAGCTATATTTAGGGACAAAATTATCTTTAAGGATTTTGTAACTTAGAGTTGATTATTTAGATTTGTAAGGGAACACTTTAGAATTATGGTAAGGTAAGATAGTATACGAGTTATCTAAACAACGGTTTTTAAAAAGCTAACCCAGAAAACAGGTTACAATAAACTAAGAAAAATTTCAGGATTACAATAATTATTTTAACTAAACTTAGTGTCATTTTGTAACAAGTTTATTTCGTAGTTACTAAATCCCATCATAAAAAGTAAAGTTATAAAGCGCTTTTATTCAAATTATTAGTAAAGTACATGCAACAAGTTTAGTAATACGCTAAAAGTTGTATCTACATATTGTTTTCTATGTATAGTCAAGTATCTGTACCTTCGAGAACGTTTCGCAGGCGCGTTTTGCTTGAAGGCCTCGGCTGGGGGTCACGCCGTCGCCCGTGCGAGGTGATGACCAGTCGGTCCTGTAAGCTTGAAAAATCAAGATGTATGATTGGAAGCAGGCCGCGAATTTGCGGTTACATTTTGACGAGTAGAGATCCATCTTTAAATAGCGGTTGGTATCCTATAATCAGTATTTACTTTGTTTAATTGAGGTATTTTGTTTAGCGCGTAATTAACCACCATAAAACCAACTATAGAAACCACAATTCCAACTACTGATGTAAAGCGACTTTGTATTGCAGTCCGTAAGAAGCGGCTTTGATAATGGAGAAATTAAATAATTGGTAGAAGAGCTTATTACTACAAAACCTGATGGAAGTATGGTGATTACGTTTGATTTTGCAACACCTATTAACATCCAAATAAAGCAGTTCAGATTTGTAGATAAGTATAAGAATTTTGCTCGTGTTCTAAATTAGAAACACGCTATTTTTGTTAGTGCATAAAAGCACGAAGGTTCTAAAGTTTTGATTATTAGTTGAGCTGAATGTTTCAGCATTAAAAATGTTAATGCACAACTTCTAAGGATTTAAGATACCATACACGTGGTTCATTTTGTCCTGTTGGTAACAGCCACAGATGTTTTGTTACGTCACTTGTTTGTCCGCAATATACTGCTGACACCTGTGTTCTATTAAACATATGTTTTGAATAATGCTGGCATAAGTTGAACTTATAAGAATATTTTTGTGATCTCTCTTTATTAGAACTGAAACTAACACAATTAATTTAGATTAGAAAACTTGATTTACAATGCTTTACTTTTGTAACCCTCTCGTACAGATCTGCCCGAGTCGGCTTTTCGTTGTAACAAGTTTACACTAAGTTAGAAAATGTTTGCTGAGTAATTATTTTGATGAAACTTTATTTAAAATACTTGACCTCATTTAATTATTTATGAAACTTTGTAGCATTGAATTTTGTTTTAAAAGAGAATCTTTTGAGTAAATTATTAGTTCAAAATTAAAGCTTTTTTATTTTGATCAATTATGGTCAAAACTAACTACAAGAAACTAATATCCGTATGAGTGGAATTTTAATGTCAACTTATATAGGAGATTTTTTTTTTGATATTTCTTTAGGTATGTTTGTGGTACACAAATAGTGTTCCACCCTTCTATTAAGCTAATTATTACCATTTCTTTCAGGAGCAGCGTCTTATTCAGTTAAGACGGGTTTCTGTCATCGAAGGCGATTTTTTTCTTTGGGTTTCCACGTCCGCCCCTAGAATTATACTACGCAATTATCCTAATTAAGTCAGGACTTGGTGGCGCCTTATTTGTTTTGGATTAGATTCAATGTACAATCAGAATTCGACTTACCCCCCCATTTCTCATAGCTCTACCCAAGGAATAGACCCCTAGTTATGTCGGAAGACTTCGTTACACTTGCTCATAACGTGAGACCAGTTATATGTAAGAAAGATTAGCTTGACTGGCTTTCTATAAACGTAGGGCAGGTGCCTCATAAAACAATATTCGTTTTACTGGTGCCGGCAACGTCTAGGCACTTTAAGAAAAAAATACGTTAGCTGAGCCCAGTTAGGAAAAACGTTTCAATTTTAAGGGATTTTTTCCTTTTTTTAATCATAATACATAAAGAATTAGTAATCCAAGCACATGATTAAAGTGAGGTTATGTAATTTACTAAACACATTTGCAAGGTATACACTTTGGTTTCATCCTAAATTAGATTATGTAATTATTTAGAAGAATTTAAAAATAATTACACTTTTTGTAAAAGAAAAATGCCAATTAATTAAGTTAGGAATAACATTTATGAAAGATAAATAAACACGGTTCAAACATGGCTGCCTAATTGTTCAGATTGACATATCAGCTGCATTTAATGTCATGTCAACATAAGATAGATGTTGTCAAGTGCAATGTTGCCAGATTATATTTCTTCTATTTAAAAGCCATTAAAAATTTAAAAAAAAATTCGTTTTTATTTTTGAGTAAAAAACCCAATTTCTATAAAGACATTCAAAACTAACACCTTATAAGATAAATTAGAGGTGAAGACGAAATTCTTTAACAAAACGTTCAGGCGCCACTGATATAGTCCCGCGCGACTGTTATAGCCCCGTGCCCGCGTGTTCAGACCAACTACAATAGTTGGCAACACATACTAATCACATACACAATATTGCGCAACAAGATATTACGTTATAATTGCGTCTCAAATTGTATCACATACCAAAAATGTTTACAGTTATACAAGATGCGCCTTAAAGAAAAAGATAAAATGTACTCCCTTAAAAATGTGGAGCTCTTCACGACTTTGCTGTTATCCTTGCGCAGGAGCCGTGCTGATTTCCATTGATCTCGTTGGCGTTGTTTGGGCGTGGGTGAGACTATGCCCTTGTTGAAACCAGATTTTACGTCTTCCCTATTCTTCTCTCGTAGGTAGAGCGAAGGAATAAGGTAGGGAACGATAGAAGGTAGGGATATGATAGAGGAACCTATATTCCAAGAGAAAGGACAAAAAAGACACAGGCACACGTTACTGTTCAACGTCTCGTTCGCTAATCCTCGTCGTGTCGGAAACTGCGCACTTCCTCATTCCACGTCTGCGCATTCTCTTGCGCCGACGCAACTGTCCCAAGTGACGGAAACGCACAAGTCTATTTTTAAAAATACTGGCGCGAATTCACTCACAAATTAAAAAGTGTGCAATGCCAATTTTTGGCATATAACAAAGATACTAGATTAGAAGTCTCTCCTGTCGAATGCAAAATTTCCATAGAAGCTAAGTAACGTAAAAAACTAATAGTGCTATATCTGCAGACACAGAAAAATTACCACCAAATATGTCTCTTCATAATTAGTTGATGTCAATCATTTCCCATTATAGTTAAAAGCAGTTTTTCAAAAAATTCTTTTTGTAATCTAAAGAGATTGTAAAAATCAACGTTTAAATAGCAAGTAATCCATAACTCGTAGCAGACAGGTATTCTGAAGTGACTTTCTCTAAACCGAAATGTTAAAGCATTATTTACAATTTACAATTATTAACATACATAGCATCCACTATTAAAAATATATAAGTTAAAAAAGTTTCATCCTTTATTAAAAATAAAGGCCAACATATCATCAATTCCAGATACAATGGGTATCTGAAAATAGTATTATTTTATGATATTTACGCTATTTGTAAATAAATGACTGACCTCTGCTTCTACTAATATAAAGACCCGTCAATATAAACAAATTTTTGTACCAAATAGGTTAGGTTGCGTTTAAATAATCGCTAACGTAAAACACTACCGTCCTCATTATTGACGACAACCATAACTACATCTGTAACTCTGCTTATAACTAGGACTGGGTCGGCGTATCGATATATCGATACGACCCCGTATCGACCCCCCTCCCCCCGATACAGTGAAAAATAAATATGGATATATCGATACTCGATATGTATCGATACGTATCGATATGTATCGATGTGTATCGATGTATATATATATATATATATATATATATATATATATATATATATATATATATATATATATTTTGCCGTGTTCCCTTTATAAGCTCAGTACTTTCTCAAAACACATTCGAGGATTTTATTAATTTACCAAAATCGAAAATTGCACATAATAGAAAAATTTTTCAAAAAAAAAAAATTTCTTACCCAGATTTCTGCTTCATCACTTTATTACTTCAACAGCTCCCTGGCTAGCTCAGTTGGGCCATATTCACTATCATACTAGTTATCGTTCACGCACACTCTCAATAAAACCACAAAATAATACAACAATTATACAATAGTTATTTACCACTATTTACAAATAAAAATTCAAGATTATCTACATTTTAGTGCTCAAGTTACACCTCAATAAATTCTATCTTAGTAAAGTCTAGAATTTTAACTTGAAATATCAAACACATTGAATGTAACCGGAGTAAATGGGCCCTGAATAGTACCTTATTTTTCTTTCTTAATTTATAATTAATTTTAATTAGGACACTCTGGAGTATGGTGAGCTCATGATAACCCAGTTTTTTTATGATTAATGTATGCTTTTTACTTTGCATACGCTTATTGTAAACACAAACAAAAAAAAACCCATGTACTCTTAACAATAAAAATTTTAAATTCTTGAGGAACGTTAATAAGCTTTATATACACCTTTAGATTTATATTTAAATACCATAATAAAAGTTAGTTATACGTATTATTTTCAATACGTAAAATAATGCAAACTACCTTCATAGTTCACTCTCACACATCACAATAATTTTCATAGTTTATCAAAAACAACAAATTCTAAATCGTTACCTGGAATTTCTTAAAGATCCCTACTCCGTTGACGACGCCGTTAAGTTTCTGCACCTTCGGTTACGTGGTTCTGCTCTGACCGCCGCCGACAGCTATTTGTAGATGAACACCCTCTAAGTTGTGCTGCATGCTCTGCATTTACGATGCATCCAAATCCAAATCCAAATATATTACACTTCTTTTATAATTGCTTAATTTAATTTACGTTACATTACGTCACTTCACGAGCTTGTTAAATTATATGTTGCACCTCAATAAAATTTAGATTCGTCACTCTCCGCGTATCAAATTATGAGGCCAACACTGTACTATTTAATTTAAAATATTTTATATACTTACAAGCTCGTGGTAAATTTCTGTACGTAGTCTGAAGCGATGAAAATACTAAGAGAGCTTTATTAATTTTCTTAAAGTATTTATACACTTCGAAATGCCACCTCTCGGCCACTCTTCACGCGAAATCCTTTATTTAAAATAATACTTCCTCAAATTTTGGTTCAACCGTTTTTGAAATCTTCGAAATTTAGCTCGTCGTTATTATATTTTCTGAAAAACCTGCATTTAAATTTTCCCGTGTTTGTCTGTTGTACTACTAACTATATAGACCAATGAGATATTCAGTGACGTCTTGAAACCCCGGCTGTATTAACGCTATTCCTCTCTTATGCATATTCTATGTTTCCTTCTAACCTTGTTTGAGTGGTTGAAAATCGATATTACTATCCGCGTTTTAAACTAACCCATGTGGACTGAATACGTGCGTTTCGAAATGACAGCTATTATGCCTGTCTCATTCAGAAGCAAATCCTTGATTGTCCATCCCTTCTGTGCTTTAAGAAAACTTTTAGTTAGCATTTACACGAACCGTTTGACCGTTTACCCAATATACCTCGAATTTCGTCTTTTATCTACACAAATAAGGGGAACATGACATTTCGAAAACATGCAGGTGTTCAATTAACAAACGTTTTAAAACAACATTTCTAGGAGTTTACGTTTCAAGGTATTTTATATTCAACGGTTGTTCGTTTGTTAGCAACGCGTTTCACCTTGGTATTATCGATTTTTCAAGCTCTTATTCGTATTAGACGTAATAACCCTCTCAACTAAACTCAATTAAATTAATTAATAATTTGCATTGGATTCTACAATTTATTTTTCTTACGAACCTAACTAAATTTTAATCACTACTTGTAAAATTTTGTTAATACTTGTTACTTTAAATTCACTAAATGAAATAAATTTCGCACGTAAATTCTGGTTGTTTCCTCTATACAGGGTGTTTGAAGTTGCCTTGTTTATCTAAATTTAACCCTTTAAAACCACTACAATATTTATATATATATATATATATATATATATATATATATATTGCCGTGGAACTCGGCTCTAATTTAGTACTCTCTAAAAAAACATTTGAGCCCCAACGTTGGACCGTCATAAGATTGCCGTGGAACTTGGGTAAGATCCTCACCAACAAAATATATTCGAAAATTTTATTAAATTTTCAAATTTGAAAATAGAAAGATTTTCAAAAATTAAATAATTCAAAAAAACAATTTCTTACCCGTTTTCCTCTCTTCCTCGGTTGAATTGCCAATTTTCTGCACCTGCTTCCGGCTAGCTCATTAGGACCTTCTCTTGGATATCTAGATTCACTCTCATATTCTCAATCGTACACACACACTCGCAATAAAACCACAAAATACAACCAACATACAATCTTTTATTTATTACTATTTACAAATGAAATTCAATATTGTCCATATTTCATTGATCACATTACACTTCAGTAAACCTTATTTTGTAATGTCCTATAATTTTTTTTAAATTATCAGACACATAAAATGTACCCGGAGTAAATGGGCCTTGAATAATACCTTCTTTAAAATTCTTTCTTTATAATTTATTTTAACCTAAGTAAACTCTGGAGTATGGTGAGCTCATAATATTCAGTTAATTATGCATACTGTATGCCCTTCTACTTTGCATACTCTTACAACAAATTAAAAAACAAAGCCATGTACTCTTCACAAAAATTTCACGTTCTGATGGAACGTTAAAAAGCTTTATAGACACCTTCAAATTTCTAGTTAAATACCATAATAAAGTTATTTACACGTATTATGTTTAATACGCCAATAATCCACGACACCTTCAAAATCACTCTCATACGTCACCCAATATTCACAGTTTATAAGAATCACAATTTCAAATCGTTACCTGGAATTTCTAGAAGATCTCCGCTCCGTAGATGATGGTATGTATTTCTTCTATCTGGCCTGCATGCCGTTTCTCGCTGTTACTAGACGAACTCCATCTAAGTTGAACTGCTAACGCTGTCTTCACGGTGTAACCAAATTCCAAATTCCATTTCAACATACGTCTTCCACAATTATTGACTGTAATCTACGTTACTTAACGTCCCGACACGAGTTGGTTAAAAATTATAGGTGATACCTCAATTAAAAATGTAATCTCGGCACACTAACCGCGTACTAATTAAGAGGCTACCACCATGCAATATAATTTAAATGATTTTATAATACTTACAACTCGTGTTAAATTTCATACGTCGTTTGGAGCGATCGAAATATTAAGGGCCTTCACCACGTTGTCCAAAAACATTTATACACTTAGGCTGCCACCTCCTGGCCGCTTATTCATCCGAAATCCCCATCTACAAAACAACACATTCTTAAAATTTTGCTCAACCGATTTTTAAGTCTGCGAATTTCAGAGCGTCGTTATGATATTTTGTGAAAACTACGCTACACTATCCTCGCGTTTGTTTCAAGTCAAACTAACTATATCGACCAATCGTATATTTACTGACGTCCTACAAGTCCCTCCTATACTATCGTTGTCTCCTGCTTATGCGTTTTCTACGTCTCTTTCTAACCTGGTTTAAGTGGTAGAAAATTGATATTCCAGACCATATGCTCTTTAAACCCACGTGGACTTCTTACGTGATTTAAATAACCCCTCGTTAGTATTTACTACGAACGCATGCGACCGTTTACAATATACGTAGAATCTTCATGTTTATCTACACAAAATAATTAGAACTTGACATTTCCAAACCACGCAGGTGTTCAATCGTAACGAACGCTTTAAATACATTTCTAAGAGTTGGATTTCACCGTATTTCAACCCTACTGATATATTTGTTTGTTAGCAACGCGTCTCACCTTGGTATTATTGACCTTTACACGCTTTTATGCATATTATACGTCACTAACCGTTTAATTAAATTCAATTAAATTAATAAATTAATGGCATTGGCTTCTAACATTTTATTTCTTTTGCAAAGCTACTAAATTTTAATTATCATGTGTAAAATTTTGTTAATACTCGTTACTTAAAAATGAATTAACTAATATAACTTTCGCACGTAATTTCTGGTTGTTCCTTTATACAGGGTGTTTTGAAATTGCTTCGTTTATTTTTATTTTTAACTCTTTAAAACCACTATAATATATATATATATATATATATATATATATAAGGCCTTGGACAGGATTTGAACCTGCTTCTTAGTTTTGCCGGAACTGTGCGTTAACCAATTACGCTACCGAGGCCGATGGCTATAATTGGAAAATTTACAAATCTAAATCGTGTACAGTACCATATATAAACCTAACTTTCAATTACGTTTAACATTTTTGTCAATCATATCTGAAATTGTCAAGTTTTTGACTTATGTCAGATATAGACAGGAAGCATCGCTCAAAATCACGGCTATAAGCCAAGTATTAATATATAAATATTATAAGTAGATTTTTACACAAGGTAAGTTGATAAATACTAACGTATTGCAATTAATAAGATGAAATAATAACCAAGACTTTTTAAGTAAAGCCCAAATGATCATTTCAAATCGAGCTAGTAATTGAAAGAAGGAAAATATAAGGCCTCGGTAGCGTAATTAGTTAACGCACAGTTCCGGCAAAACTGAGATGCAGGTTCAAATCCTGTCCAAGGCCTTATATTTTCCTTCTTTCAATTACTAGCTCGATTTGAAATGATCATTTGGGCTTTACTTAAAAAGTCTAGGTTATTATTTCATCTTATTAATTGCAATACGTTAGTATTCATCAACTTCCACGGCAATATATATATATATATATATATATATATATATATATATTTGCTACGGTTTTTCTAACTGGGCTCAGCTAGCCTCACGCATGGGCGCTAGTGAAACGTTTTTCTAATTATACCAGCCCCACATTGGGTGTCAGTGAAGCGTACTTCTAAAATGGGCGCCAGTGAAACGTATATTGTTTTTTGAGGCACCTGCCCTACGTTTATTGGAAGCCAGTGAAACTAATTTTCTTATATATAGCTGGCCTCACGTTATGAGCAAGTGTAACGAAGTCTTTCGACATAACTAGGGGTCTATTCCTTGGGTAGAGCTATGAGAAATGGGGGGGTAAGTCGAAATCTGATTGTAATTCAAACTTAATCCAAAACAAATAGGCGCCACCAAGTCCTGACTTATTTATGATAATTGCGTGGTATGTTTCTAGGGGCGGACGAGGAAACCCAAAGAAAAAAAATCGCCTTCGATGACAGAAACCCGTCTTAACTGAATAAGACGCTGCTCCTGTAAGAAATGGTAATAATTAGCTTAATAGAAGGGTGGAACACTATTTGTGTCCCACAAACATACCTAAAGAAATATTAAAAAAAATATTTTCTATATAAAGTTGACATCAAAATTCTACTCTTAAGGATATTAGTTTCCTGTTGTTAGGTTTGACCATATTTGATCAAAATAAAAAACTTTAATCTTAAACCAATAATTTACTCAAAAGATTCTCTTTTAAAACAAAATTCAATGCATAAAAATTTCATAAATAATTAAATGAGTTCATGAGTTTTAAATTAAGGTTTATCAAAATAGTTGATAATCAAACATTTTAAAACTTAGTGTGAACTTGTTACAAAAAAAAAGGTCCGACCCGTGCAGATCTGTTCGAGCGGGTTACAAATTAAAACATACTTACTCAAGTTTCCTTATCTAAATTATTTGTGTTAGTTTCAATTTCTAATATAAAAGGCAGATCACAAAAATATTCTTGTTTACTCAACTTGGGCAAACGCTGTTCAAAGCATAAGTTTACTAGAACACATGTATCAGCAGTATATCGCAGACAAACAAGTGACGTCAATAACACCTGTCGCTGTTACCAACAGTACAAAATGAACCACGTGTATGGTTTCTTAAACCATTAAAAATGGTGAATTATAATTTTAACACTGTAAACTTCCAGTTAAACAAATAATCTAAATTTTATAATATTCGTGCTTTTATGCACTAAACAAAATAGCGTGTTTCTAACTTGAAACACGAAAAATTACTTAAAGTTATCTACGAACCAAAACTGCGTTTTGTAGCTGTAAAGAGGTGTTGTAATATCAAACGTAATCACCATACATCCGTCAGCTGCTGCAATATGTTGAACCCCGGTGCCTTATCAAATAACATCCTAACGTTGTGTACTAAAATGGTCTTCTATAAATTATTCAAATTTTCCATCATCAAAGCTGCTTTCTACAGACTGTAATACAAAGTGGTTTTAACATCAGTGGTTGGAATAGTTGTTTTCAAAGTTGCTTTTATTGATGTGGTTTTTATTGATGTTGTTTTTGCTGAAGTTGTCTTTGTGCGCTATTTAAAGATGTGTCTCGACTACTCAAAATTTATACGTAGATTGGCGGCATGCGTTCGTTCGTACATCTTGACTCTACAATCTCGCATAGCCGACCGGTTAACACCTCGCTCGGACGACGGCGTGTCCCAGGGGTGGCTTTCAACCAAAACGCGCTTGCGAATAGTTATCGAAGGCACAGATATTTGACTATACATAGAATGCTACATATAGATACAGCTTTAGCGTAATATCAAAGCTGCTAAATGCATTCCACTTATTATTTCAATAAAGTGCTCTATAAATCTTGCACTTTTATGAACGGATTTAACAACCAAAAAATAAAATTGTTACAATATTAATAGTTATTAAGATGAAATGAAAACCCAACTTTGTATTTAAAGTTGAATTACCATTTCAAATCGAACTAGTAATTGAAAACCACTAAAAGAACGGCTCTGATTTTCCGGATCGATTCGTACCGATACGTATCGCTACGTCTCCATATGTATACTTAATCTACACATCTAAACGTTCCGATACAAATCGCTATATATATATATATATATATATATATATATATATATTGCTATGAACTGGAATTCTCGAGCCCCTTCGTTGTGCGCCTTATTAATTTTGCTATGTACTCTAAATTATTCGCGTTCCATCATTTGGACGACCATTTTAATATTACTATGAATAAACAAGATTGTAATTATCTCCTCCTCCGGCTGTCTTATTAATATTGCTATCAACTTAACTGGATTTTATCTTGAAGCAACCTTGTCTGCCAATAGCAAAATTCGATACGTTACCGCCTTGCGTGTTATCAATTTCCTATTCAACTTGTAGCTCCTCCTTGAACTATATAAATATGACATCGGCTAGCATTTATTTGGAATTATAAAATTCAGTCAATTTCGATTTTATATAATGAACCCAATATATCATGTACAGCTTTTGTAAATTATTTGAAATACATTTTTCAATTAGTTACTGTTATAAATCTCATTTGTTAACAATCATCTACTATTTACTCAAAACCCAAAGTCACCAAAAAAAAACCTATTATCTTTATCAACGAAGTGTAGAATATTCTAAATCTGTTATCATATTACTCCCTTTATACGTATGCAACTTCTTTTGTTGACTTTTCACAAGCATATTATATTAAGCAAATTCAATATTCAAAATAAAAAATATATAGAAAAACAAAATGTCTTATAACTAAAAATCTGACCTGGTTTATTTTCTTCACATCGACGCTTCCATTTGAAATAAAAATTATCTTCTCCAATTCTGGATTACATTTAAATTATTGCCATTACACTATGGACTACCATTATTACTTTATGCACCCCCAATTTATTGTCGTTTCATATCTGACTTATTACTTCTTATCAATCAATTTTCTCAAACTTAAAATGTATTATTCTTCCCCCAGACATCAAAATTGTATTACTGTATTTTCCCTGGACTTCAAAATTGTCGTTTGTTTCCCCCGGACATTGAAATCGTAGTCTATTTTCCTCAGACTTCGAAATTGTGGTTTGTTTACCCCCGTACTTCAGATTGTAATTTGTTTTCCCCGGACATCAGAGCCCTATTATTTTTATGTTTTAGTTTAAAATAAAACGTACTTACGTTTAATCGGCAATTATAATCTTCATATTAGCACTTATTTTCTCTTTCATTTTAAAATTTACGTATTATTTTATTTCATAACGACGCACTTCGGCCTTTGTTGAGTTCAAAACTAACTTCGTTATCACGGTGCTTGCTAATATATTCTTCATTTCCCACTCCGTCAGTGGGTATGGTCTAGAACTCGTCGCTTATTTCTGACCAATCAAATAATTACATTTAAAGCAGTTTCTGATGTAATGCTCCACGATTTCCCATAATTGTGACCTGCTTGCAGCTGTCTTTCGTTATCAACATGCTGTGTTTTGATAGATCTAATTGCCTTTCCATAAACAACTGATGCAATTCGACTTTAAATTTTCATATTTACATGCGATTCACGCAATTTTTAATCTCCTTTCTTATCAAAGATGGTTAGATATTTGTACGCATTTATATTAGCTACTTGAAACTCTGTTTCTATCTCCGTATTAATCTAATTGTTTGGAACTCTTTTAAATGCGTGTCTAATTACACTTTATCGTTTACTTATTTACAAATATACGCGTGCTTCCACTGAAAAATATCATTACTTGCTATACATAAATTAACTAAAACTTGATCTACAGGGTATTTAATATTTTCTATTTACTTAATGCATGTATTTCTCATTCCTACGCCAACTATGCGTCCTCCTAGGTTTATCTGCGTCGCTTAAAACTATTTATACTTTATATACAGGGTGTTGACTGCTTACTAATACTTACTATTTACAAACTATGTCTATTTCTCAATTCTTTGCTAAATAAGTGCAGTTTTCTGCTGCCTGTTGTAATTACTCTTTCCTAAATGACCTTTACTATAAAGTGCACCCTTAAACAACCCCTTATCACAGCAATATATATCTATACGTACCGCTACGTATCTATACGTACCGGTACGCATCGATACGAATCGATACGTATCGATACGTATCGATACGCCCCGATACGTATCGATACGTATCGATACGTATCGATGCGCATCGATACGAATCGATACGTATCGATATGTATACGATACGCATCGATACATATGGATATTCTATATATCGATACATATCGACATAGAATATGTATCGATATTCGATACGCAAAATCCCGTATCGCCCACCCCTACTTATAACTACTAATTACCACGAGTTCAAATTGTTTTTGGCGAAAAAATCCCTTATGTTCAACATATTTCGTTTCCCGTGAAATTTGCGGATCTGGGACGTATTTTAGGGGTATCACACATTTTAAATAGAAATAAAGCAATATACGGTATTACTATAATTAATCTCTACCTGTGAAATTTCGCTTGCAAACTTAGTTCTCTTAATACAACCAATAACTATTGGATTTCTTTAACTTCTTGCCAGGTTGCCAAATTATATATGAGCTTAATAAAACCTTTGTGTTTATTTTACGCTGCATAAAGGGATGAAGCTTAAATATTTAAACCAGCTTAACTAAGCTTAGTTTAGTGAAAATACGGTGCATTCGGTCCTTAACGCTTATTTTACTCGTAATAAAGCTTGGTTATTTATTCTAAGCATTTACCTAGAAGTCATAATACAGGTCCTTTTAATGTATCTGTATTTAAGAAATTCGAATATAATTGATCTAATGGAAAACGTACTAGAATTTTGTGATGTACTCTTTTATTGATCAAAGTCACATCATGATATTCTTATAAAAACATTAGTTTTAGAAAACGTTTGTCAAAATTCTTGTTAATCATTGCTGCAACATTTACATTTACCTATTTTTTACATATACAGACCATTCACATTTAAGTACAGGTTTTTTTATATCATCGATGTTTGTAGGAAGATGCACTGTTGTGCCCGATGTGGCAGAGAAGTATATCACGCAGAACTAAGAGTAGCGTTAGATAAATATTGGCACTCCTTCTGCTTTAGCTGCTGTAAGTATACATATCTTGCTAAATAGAGTACTATCCAAAGTCAATTTTTTTTTAGATAAGTGCAGAAAATTGTTAAATTCATGCTCAATAAACACACATAACGGAGAGCTATTTTGTAACTCTTGCTATAAGTGTGTATGTAACGACCAGAACTTTCCCTACAAAACTGTTGACGTATGTCCTTGCTACTGCAATAGAAAATCAAGTTCAATACACAGCAGTTCTAGCAAAAAGAATAGCGGTTCTTGTAAAAAATCTTGTTGTTCTTGCGATACAACTTGTGTGGAATTTCATAAAACATCTGAACGGACTAACGATCTGTGTCCCAAATCTTGTTGTAAACGTGAAGAATCTTGTAAATCCTGTAAAACTTCTAATAGTTCCTGCAAAGACACTTACAATTGTAACAAAGGACCTTCTCCTTGTAATAAGAGATCTATGTGCAACCGCTGTGACTGTCTATCAAGCGGTGCTGCTTGTTGCGACCATTGTACTTCCACTGAAACACGCCGTACTCCGTGCAAAGCGACCTGTGAAACTTTTAAGATCAGGTGTGGCCCGTGTTGTGAACAGATAGATTGTAATCCTCCGTGCAAACCTATAATAGTAAGAACACGCTCATTGCATGATATTTGCTGTTGTACTGGAGAAACTTTGTGCCTACAACCAGCCTATCCACGAAAAAAGTGTATTCCTGTTCCTGTTTGTTTGGTACGAAGGTGTTGCAAAATGTTTAGTATAGAAGACTAATACATTGTTACAGGACGATTGTGAACCTCTTGCACCAATGTCTAGATGCAGATCGTGCAGTCCGGGCGGCTCAGAGTCTAGACCTTGTAGAACGCCATGCTGTACACAAAGGCCGATTTCTGCATGTGGCGCTCCTGCTTCTAGAGAAACAAGCAGTTACTATAGTAGAAATCACAACAAATGCATTGAAAACAAGTTAGTTTCTAACATTTTTATTTCTAGAGTCATTATAATTAAAGTTCCGACATTTAAGCTGCAAGGGGAATTGTTGCTGCCCTGAAGATTGCTGCTGTCCTCATAGGCGAATGGCAAATCAATGTCACAACTCTAGAAGTTCGGATCCTTGTGTAATAATCGAATCCTGTCCACCAAGGAAATGTTGGCCTCCGAAATCAAATTGTCCACCTCCAAATGGTTGCTGTAATCAGAATTTTACGTGTGAACCTTGTCCACCAAAGGTACCTCCAGAGCCTAACTGCCCTCCTTGTTGTTTGCCGTATCAACCTCCACCTAGGAAAGCAGTTTGTTATCCGCCCATTAAGTGTTGTGAACCTCCACCACCAGAACGAATATGTTACTGTCCAGGAGATTTACCCCCTATGCCAAAGTGTTGTCCTTGCGGAGCACCTAATCCTTGTAATTGCGATTTAAATTATAGGAGGCGTTTAGCGATTTGTAAAAATACTCCCTGCTGTAGAAGATGTGGACAAAAGGTATGTTCGTATTTAAAATCTATTAAGAAATTAATTATTTTATTATTTGGACCACTTAAAAAAATATATTTTGCTTATTTCCCGAAAATGCTTACATCATATTTCATTTTAATAGTTTTCCTATTAGTAAATCCCACCAGTAGAATTAGGCAATTTCTTTTAAGAAATATAATTTGTAGGATACTATATTTTTGATCTAAGTTAAAATATTCAAAGTTTTTCAAATTTGTTATCGGTTTTAAAGGGTAGAGATGATATTATCGTAATTTCGTTCTAAATTATTACAGTTTCATGATTCATCTGTTTTGATTAATAATTATAATTATTTATGGTTTTGAGTTGGGACCGTGTCATTTTATAAACTAAGCTAGATGTTTCGCCCACTTTTGTAAGGGGCTTCATTAGGACAATAAAATTAAATATTTTTTTTAAAGATAAGAACGATAATATTAAATAGACAAGTTAAAGTGTAAAGAGAAGAGTTACTCCTGAACTGACAGACGCACCATCCCATTCATAGACAAAAGATGTTTTGTGGAGAAGTAACTGTTACTTCGCCACAAGACACCTTTCGGCTATGAATGGGCTAGTGAGTCTGCTAGTTCAGAAGTAACTCTTCTCTTGTGGCAAAGTAACTGTTACTTCGCCACAAGACACCTTTTGGCAATGAATGGGCTAGTGAGTCTGCTAGTTCAGAAGTAACTCATTTCTTGTGGCAAAGTAACTGTTACTTCACCACAAGACACTTTTTGGCTATGAATGGGCTAGTGAGTCTGCTAGTTCAGGAATAACCCTTCTCTTTACACTTTAACTTGTCTATTTAATATTATCATTCTTATCTTTAAAAAAAAATAATAAATTTTGTTGTCCTGATGAAGTCCCTTACAAAAGTGGGCGAGACGTCGACCTTAATTTATAAAATGAACGGTCCTAACCCGGAACCATAAATAATTATAATGACTCCGACCGTGAAAGCCTCAGACAATATCACAAAAACCTTGATTAATAATGTATTAATTGTCGCACCAGTGATCTCATCGGATGGTCATGAAGACTTCACATGTAGATTTGTGCTGACTCAAATAAATAAAAGGTCTTGGTCTCTGGTTTAGTCGAGCTATCTGTAAGTTACTTATACGTACATACTATGAAATAAAATCGACACGAGGAACTTTTATTTTGCAGTCTTAATTCATCAGTCCAAAGTTTGTCAAGGATGTCTCGAATTATTTTAGGAGAGAAGATTTATTTTCTCGGAGCACTTCGTGCTTAACGTTCAAACAATCAACATGCAATTTTAGTTAGTAAACTGACTTTGACAAAAAGGTTTTCCAACAGACAAATTGTCGAATGTTTGGATAATATACTACCGAGTTGGTTATTTTCAATTTTAGGGGCGCGTTGGTTCCCAGAAATTGTTACGTACAGTTTTTGTTCCAGAATATTTAGCGGGTTATCCGATAAAGTAGGTACTTTGCTAGAAATCTTGTTTCGGTAAAATACCAAAAACCTTGACTCTACTAATACAAATGGTTGCCGATTAACTTAGTAAGACATATGGGCGCCACCTAATCTCGCAGGATACATAAGGAAACGTCATACAAAGAATAGCAAGACTGTGCCGAAACCTGAGATCAGTAAAGGGATTCGGCCTTAAAATTTACCTCAGGAATAGTTAAGTACACTATTGCCTATACATAAAATAAACCTTAACCATAAAAACACAAAAAACCTATTTAAAACGACTAGCCGAAAAGAAGGTTTCTATATTCAACTACTAAATCACGCTTCTAGGTAATTACAAAATAATTTATTACAACAAAACTAACTATACCTTCACATTAATTGAGGAAAAAAAACAAATAATAACAAGTCAATACATTATTATACACGATTGTGTTTTCGACGGTATTACACATACGTGTTACTTACAATTTCATGGTAGACATCTTTAAGCAAATATTAAAAATCAAATATATTACAAATTTACTTAGCTAAGTTTTAACCTAACCATACAGACGCACTATAGGTACGTTTTATTATTTTACAATGAATTTCAAATATTTATTTAGTTACAAACTCTCTCTGGTATTGTTTCAAATGAATTCATAAATATCCAATGAGTGATTGTTGATTGTAGTTAAGGCGGATTCCTTTAAAGCGTCTATTTAGGTTGGCTTCGCAACCTTCAACAAGCTCATCTCAAACATATAGTTGTCGATTTAGGAACCAATGTGTCCCTAAAATTGAAAACAACCAATTTGGTAGGGTATTATCCAAACATTTTACTACTTTGTTTATTAAAAAACTTTGTTAAAGATAATTCTTCTACTAAAGTTGCATGTTGATTGTTTGGATGTGAAGCACGAAGT
Source organism: Platerodrilus igneus (assembly GCA_036346225.1). Lineage (NCBI taxonomy): Eukaryota > Metazoa > Arthropoda > Insecta > Coleoptera > Lycidae > Platerodrilus > Platerodrilus igneus. The sequence goes on along the minus strand of JARFIW010000624.1, from coordinate 702,086 downwards.
GCTTTAAGAAAATTAATTTTTACTTCTTAAAATAATTTGAGGCATCCTCGGCAAACTTCGGACAGATGAAATAAGACTGAAATGAAAATACCCGTGTCGTTTTCTTTATCTAATATGTATGCATAACTAACTTACGGATAGCTCGTATAAATCAGAAACTGGGACTTTTTATTTATGCGTCCGCACAAATCTGCCTGTGAAGTCTTCATACTCAGTCAATGAAATCACTGGTGCGCCAAATTAATACATTATTAATCAAAACAACTAAATCATAAAACTGTAATAATTTAGAAGGAAATTAGGATATCATCTCTAACCCTTAAAACTGATATAATAAATTTGAGAACGTTTGAGTATGACCCATATACGATACAAGATAATTTGAGCTTAGCCTAAAAATGTAGCAATCTAAAAATTATATTTCTTAAAGAAAATTGGGATTTACTAATACGAAACTATTAAAATGAATTATGATTATAAGCATTTCAAAGGAACGTCACAACATGCCGTTACATTTAAGTTAATTGTTACATTTTAATACAGTGAGTTATTTTATACTTAATTGAGGTATTTTAAACGTTCACTTGAGGCTTATATAAACAAATATAAATTTTGTGACGTTGCACGTGAAAATAAAATTCTCTACAGTAGTGTATACCGCGGATTTGGGCGTCTCCCGGATGAGGTTAATGACCCCTAGTGACGTCACAGTGCTGGTTCATCGACTTTTGTGTGTGACGTCTGCGGTCGCACGCGTGCTGGGGTCATTGACATTTGTAGGTAATGGTCTAGGGTGACGTCATCGGTTGGGTTCATTGAGTTTGGTGTTCGAGTTGAGCGGTCGTAGTTGAGTACGGGTCATTTACCATTGCGTTCGGGTTTTTGTGGTGAAGGAGGAGGTCATTGACCTTCGTCCTGGTGCGTATTTTTGCGTGAGTCATGATGCTGCAAGTCGGGGTTAATGACATGTCCATGGGTTCGTTGACCTTTGGATTCCCGCGCTTATTACGAATGAGTCGCCGCAGCGTCGATAGCCTACTGATATACTTCCTAAATCATTGACCTACTGACTTGTTTTCGTAAGATTGTAAAACTGACCTACTTCTAATTGGTGCTGACTTAGTAACCTACTGTCCTACTGACGTACTTTCACTTCCACTACTTTCTATCAACTTGTATGTATAAAAGCAGAGGTCTGTTGTACGAAAGTATGGTGTATTTTTTTACAAATATACGATGGCTTCCCATGTAAATAACTTAAAGAGTAAGCGGTTGTGTACCCACTGATACCTCCAACAATATACCACTGCGGGTTGTTTCAAACCGTAACTTAATTAACAAATTGATGGAAGACACCTTGCATTTTTGTGTGGTGTATCCCTTCAATTCTTTGTATCTGGAATTTGGTTAACTAGTAATAACGACGCGTTGATCGGGTTGGAGCAAGGAGATAACGCTTAGTTATATCTAAACGATCATATCGACGAGTTGACGCAATGGCAACCAACAGAGATTTACGACGAGCTTCTCACCTACATGAACAGTAATAAGCGACACCACTTACAATCGAGGTGTAGCGGTGTTGTGGATGTTATTTTTCAAAAGGAGGTGAGAAGCAGGTTAGTAAGTATTCTGATTGGAACGCCATTGTCGACAACTGGTTGGCTGATCAACTTGAACATTTTCCAGTTTAAACGGTTTTTGGATAACCTGGAGTCGTAGCTGCGACGATTCATTCGTCATAAGCGCGGGAATCCAAAGGACAACGAACATGAGTCACGCGAAAATAGACGCCAAACAAGGTTTAACGACCTCCTCCTCCTTCACCGCAAAATCCAGAACGTAAAGGTCAATGACCCATACTCAACTAAGCTCAAGACGAACGCCAAGGTCAATAAACCGGACCGATGACTTCACCCTATACCATTACCCACGTCAAAACACAAAGATCAACGACCCCAACCCACGAGCAACTTCTGATGTCACACACAAAGGTCAATGAACCCGCAATGCGACGTCACTAGCGGTCATTGATCTCCTCCGGAAGGCGCCAGAACCCGCACTATATACTACTCTATATTTACGATTTTCAACCTAGCTACATGATGATGCTCTTGTATCCAGCAATGCGTTATAGGTTCTTCCGTGTATAGTGACGGGAATCCTGCGTAGAGGTTTATTGTGGGTTGTATTCACTCGCGCTAGTTTCTTTTATCCGGCCGGGCGGTGTTCTGGCGTCGCTCGACCTGATACTCTGGTTGGGCAGTCCCGGTACCAATGGTGTTGTGTGCAAAAGAGGTACCTTAGTAATTGCTCCGTTATGGGTGTGGGTCTTGCTGCTAGCGTGGGGTAGGTTGTTCCTTTGCTGCTTCCTTTGCATTCTCTGAGGCATTCTTTGAGGCGGGTGACCATTTGCCATAAAGTTGTCGGGATGTGACATTGAATTGGATTCCTCAATTTTGAAAGGAGATCCTTGATCTCTATTTTCAGGTGGCGGGTCTGATGCACTATAGAGCTGAGGAAGGCAACTACTGGTTGAGATGCCGTCTATTATTTTCGCATTGATGACTAGACTGTCGTATTTCTCCGGGAAGAATTTCTTAGTCATTATAACTAGGCTGGAAAGCCTCGAATGTTGCCCATTAAGTGGCTGCATGACCTTGCAGTTGGGTGGTTTTTATTGGTAATTTTGCCTCCTTCGCGTCCATTTATCGGAGGAATTGTGGGATCTTCTAGAGGGGTGCCAGAGAATACGAGCTTCTCAGTTTTGGTGGCTGCTGTTGTGGCATGGTAGAGGTCTTCCACTAGCGTTTTAATTATTGCCATTTTGTTGGTGGTTTGAGCACCAGTGGATTGCTGCAGTCTTAGAACTGTTGGTGGTTGGGAATCCTTTTGGGCTGGAGGTGGTTGATTGGTGTCCGGCTGGATGTTGGTGGCACTTTGACTCGTGTCGGGCATGTTGTTTGGTCCGGCAAGCTCCTGTTTGCAGAGTCGATCGAATTCGGCCCAGTTACGTTGGACGCCATGGTAGCGACATGCAACCATAATATTTTACTCTTATTTATTATTAAATTTGTAGATTTGCTGCAACTCATTTGACCTTGTGGTTATTGTGGCTGCTGTTCTTCACATAACCCGCCTGGCAAGGAGTAGTATTGAATTAGCTTCGGTTGAAGATAGACGTATTACTGTAACTTAGCGTGCCTATGTATTGAGTTATGTACGGATTGCACGCACAGTGACCGCTATTTGTATTCCTAATATTCATGTATTTTTTATTGTTCGACTTGCAATTGGTCTTTTATACCGATAGTGAGGAATACACGGTTTGTTTCCTATCCAGTTATTTTTTTTCTCTAAAATATGGCGAATGTTAAAGCATCACGCCACCTGTTACGGCTTTGTGTAAGTGGTTGGAGGCGGCCTTTCAATTCTGAGGTACAGTGTGTGAGTCCTGGTTCTGTTTACTGACAAATAGTTACAATATACACATACAAACACACACACACACGCGCGCGCACACACACACACACACACAAACACACACATATATTTACAGGAAAAACAATAACAGGATCAAAGATCAATATATATATATATATATATATATATATATATATGCAATTGAACAGTCTTCATCGAACTCTATGGGGGGTGAGGAGGCGCTGTCCAGGTGGTGATGCTGGAGTTACTATATACAGTTTAGGATTCTTCGTAGAACTCTACTGGAAGGCTGTCCCGGAGGTGGGGCTAGAGTTATTATAAACAGTTTGTTTTTTCGTCAAACTGTATTGGGAGGCTATCCCGAAGGTAGCGCTGTCACACGCACTGCGGGTCATCACAGAATTTTACGAGAGGTCGTCCGGTGCAGTGCTAGAGGTCGCTTGAACAGGCTCCCTTCGTGGGTCTTGTGGGTACAAAGGGAGTGGCAATTTCTTGGTATTGTTTGGGTTGGCAGATGAGCTGTCGTTGGAGCCACCACACTGGGGATGCTGGTTGAGAAGACAAGGTTTTTGGAAGTGGTCGAGATTGCCGGAGGATGTTCCGCCGGTGCTTCCGGGTGGCCTGGATGTTGAACTTTGTACGGGTGAACTCTTTATCAATTCGTCGTGGCTTGTTGTAAGTGTCAAAATGCAGTAGGTGTTGGCGTCGTGATGCAACGCACTGCACTTAGAGGCGTCAGCGGGGTGTGGTAAGCGCCGCTGTCTTGGCGTGGATTTTTGCAGGCTATATGGCAGCTCCGCTAATGTAGAGGATGGCAGACTATAGGATAGCGTTGCTTGCTGATCTCTTAAGTTGTGAAGAGCTCCATGTGATTGTTTTATTGTTGGGAATCGTTGTCCAATAGGAATGCAGGGTTTAAAGTTGAGGGTTTTGCTGCGTCTTTCCGATATTTTCGGGGATTTGGTCTATTTCCAGCACGTGTGTTTTCATATACAGTAACAAACCTCAGAAGATAAGGTAAACTGGTAAAAATGGAACCTATTGTTGTTACAGAAAAAATAGTTGCGGAATGTGATTTATACAAGACTCTTTTTCCTATGAATATGAAAAGCTAGTCAGCAAGTTGACTTGCAAAATTACCGCCGTCTATTGATGAAAAGGGAATCAATAGAATTCACGGCAGAATGTAATTTTATGGAACATTAAACATTCAATAATACTAGGCGATCACTGCATCACCAAGAGGCCAATCGCTTACTATCACGAAAGATTTAAGCATTGGAATCATGAAACCTTTGTGAACGAACTGAGGCAAAGCTACCATATCTTGAATCTACGTGCGATATTTAAGAATTCAAGCAGGTTGTGCCACATGTAGAAACGAACGCTATAAACCACAAGCGCCAATAATGGGCGACCTACCACAAGCAACGTTGTGGACGTTTCTCAAACCATTTACCTACGTGGGCTGGGATTATTTCGGATCATGTGAAGTCATGGTAAGTCGTCCCGTAGAAAAGAGATGTGTTCCTCTTTACATGCATGACCATAAGGACCGTACACTGTTGTGGACGTTTGTCAAACCATTTAACTACGTGGGCTTGGATTATTTCGGACCATGTAAAGTTATGGTGAGTCGTCCCGTAAAAAAAAAATGTGTCCCTCTTTACATGCATGACTATAAGGACCATACACCCTATAGGTTGTTCATAGTCTGTCCACTGATTTCTGAATTTGGCATTGCGGTGCTTTATCGGTCTCCGTGGTCAGCCAGCGGAAATTTACCGCGATAATGGAACCAACTTCAGAGGCTCAAATAATACTTTTCTGCAAAACTAATTCATATCTCCAATATAAAACTGCAAGAAAGCTTTTTACGCATTAAATGAAATTTTATACCATGGACGGCTGTTGGCAAAGACTAATAAGATCTGAAGAATATAATCTTATGGAATGTTTACCAAGCCATAAACCAAATGATGAATTACTACACGCCACTTTTATCGAGATTAAGAATATAATATCATTATCGGTAGAAGATGACAAGGGTCTAACATCGAACCATTTCATACTGGGATTGTCTAGAGAGATAAAACCAATTGGTGAATTCGAGAAAGGCTGCCTGCTGAGCAGGAAGAATTACATGATACTGCAGTATGTTGCACAACAGTTTGGAAAAGGTTGGTTAGAGAATATTCACATGCACTGACACGTCGCACAAAATGGCATAAAATGACTAAACCTTCTAGCTCGGTGACGTCATTATAGTATGCTACGAAAATTTCCGATGAAATCTGTGACTGAAGGACAAGGTGATTGATGTGGTCAAGAGTAAAGACAGGCAAGTGCGTAGAGCCGTTGTCCAGATCGTGTTTGGTGCAGGCATTCTGCAGTAAAATTAGCTGTTCTCAACCTACAAGAAGATGAGTAAACAATTGTCTGAGAATTATTAGGGAAAATGTTAGCTTGTTAACAGAATTGAAAAATAAAATAAATAATAAAAAGAGACTAGCAGGCATTTGACAAAACAAATAATGTCATGTAAAAAAATAAACTGCAACTTTTAGCGGCGGCGGCGATGGCAGGACGAGAAACGGTCGACCATTTGCGGAACTCAAAAAACGATAATACTTCGATAGCACAATAGCTACGAACACCGGCTTTTTTACAAGTTCGTACAACAACTGGCGTGCGACCCACCACAACACAAAAGTACTTGAAGGTTAACCGCAACAAAACCAGCATATACGAGGCTTGTTCAATTGAAACCCAACTTTGGTCAGGTTAGCCTTGGAAACAATTGTAATCACTCAACTGACGTTTTGCAACGTTAGTGGTGTTTGAAAACTTCCCACTGGTTAGTTTCTCTCGTATATATTCGACAGCGATTTTAATATTTGTGACTTTGAAATGGCGTTTGTTGTTAACAATCCGTGATCAGCATGCGGTCATTCAATTTCTGTGTGCTGAAGGTTTGCAACCATTGGAAATTCATACACGAATGCAAGCAGTGCATGAAAACGCATGTTTTGCGTATCCAACTTTCAAGGAATGGTGTTGAAAATTTAAGAATGGACGCGAAGGTACGAATGATAAGCCGCGACCAGGTGCAATGTGTACTGCGTCAACAGACAGGAACATGGCATGTGTGGAAGGCCTGATTAGAGAAAATAGTCGAGAGTCAATCAGAATAAATTCAGAAAATGTTGGTGTGAGTATAGGATCTGTTCATAGCATCGTACACAAACTGGGCTACAGCAAAGTTTGTGCGCAATGGCTTCCTCGCCTTTTGTCAGAGAACCATGAAAGCTTGCAAATGGGGTTATCTTTGCAACACCTCATGGAATACAGAAAAAATGGTAACAATTTTCTCTCGTCAATAATTGTTGGCGACGAATCTTGGCGTCATTATTTTGAACCATCTAGAAGCTGTCATCGATGCAATGGAAACACGCAAATTCTCCGCCACCGAAAAAGAATCCTTGTTGATAGAATTTACAGAACCTCGGGTGCATATCAACGCAAACCTGTATAATGAAACTTTGAACAAGCCCCATCAAGCAATAAGACGGTTTAGGGAAGTTTCCACGTGATGTCATTTTGCTTCACGACAATGCTCTACCTCATGTTGCTAACATAGTGAAAGAAAATCTACAGCGAAAGAAATGGAGGAGATTAGAGCATCTACTCTATAGTCCCGATTTATCGCCTTGCGATTTTCACATCTTTGGGCCACTGAAAAAAGCGTTAAAAGGTAACCGTTTTCAGTCGGACGAAAACTACAAAACGCCGTGAAAGAATTCTTCGAGCAGCAGCCATAAGATTTCTTTAGGCAGGGTATACATAGGTTGACGAAACAATAGGGTATGTGCCGTAATCGTAGTGGTAATTATTTGTAAATTTAGTTGTCAATAAATTTTTCCTGAACCAAAGATGGGTTTCAATTGAACAAGCCTCATACTATACATACGTCGGAGGGGAATTTACCTATAACCTATATCTTATGGAATAATTCTATTTAAACTGAAATTACAAACGGGCCATATAGGCAACTCCTATAACTTGTACACTATTATTTTTCTAAAGTGAATGTCTTAACAGTTTACCATGGGCAATTGAAAACATGTATAACATGCAATCTTTACAATTATGTTATAGATTCATCGCTTGAAGTTTGCTATCTTTTATTTAAATTTTAGGTTTACGCTGCCGAGAGGATTGTATCCGCTGGAAGCGCTTTTCATAGCTGCTGCTTTTCATGTTACTGCTGTCATAAGCCACTTGAAGTAACTAATGTATATGAAAATCAAACAGAAATATATTGTCGAAGTAAGTAAAATCGTATAATTGTTAGTTATAACATGTTTTTATATTAGCTTGCTACTGCAAGTTCTTTGGAATACAAGGTTATGGATATGGAAGTACATTACAAACACCAATATAATTTTGGATAATGCAGTATTAAATAGAGCAACAATAATTATGTTGTATATAGATGCGATACATTTTAGGTTTATTTTGTAACTTTTAATAAAACTATGTTAAAATAATTAAGTAATTTTATTCATTTATAGACTTGAGTTTATAGGGACACTAATGATTACAAAAACTCTATTTACGCAAACAACAGTTCTCTGTTATCAACTGATTTACAAGCTCTTACAACAACCCGTAGCTACAGTAAGATTTTCTAAAAAATATTATCTCAAATGTACCTATTGTAATCTTAGTAACGCAAAGCCCTTGTGCCTGTTAATCAAGTTCTATCGAACTGAATACCTGGCATTGCAATATTTTGTTTACAATTTCTTCTATTCTAGGCAATGGATAAGCATCGAGTAAAGTGTACCTGTTAATAGTTCGGGAATAGTCGATTTTCATTTGCTTTTTATAGTTATCGCTTTTACACACCAGTGGTTGGGCTCTCCACGGCAAAACACTAAGCTCAATCACTCCTTCAAGTAATAGTTTGTTAATTTTTACCTCAATAAACTCCAAATCTTCTTTAGAATAACGTCTGGCTTGAATCGCAATTGCAGTACAGCTTGGTAGCAAGTTAGAAAATAATGAGACTGGTGGGATGTTAGCTATAGTCAAACTGCAAATTGAGAGTGCTTTCTTTCCCCCTCCGGAAGATACTTCCAACGAGCAGAGCCGCTTTAATACGTCATGTCCAATTATGACGTCGCTACAGAGATTTTCTAAGATTGATAATTTAACTTTTCCATAACTGTGTTCTATTGTTTCTAGTTCAACTCTACAATGAGCTGAAACTTTGGAAATCATAGTTGAAGAAGCAAGCACAACATTCCCCTCAGAAGGGAAACTTCTAATATGATGTTGCTTAACAAACTCTTCATCTATAAAGCTTTCTGAGCTTCCGGTGTCAACTAGAGTTTTAACCCTTATTCCGTTTACCGCTATTTCTAGACTTTACTAACGTGGTTGAAGTTGTCTTCATCTTCATCTTTGCTCAAATTACAGTGGTCCAGTTAAATATTGTAACAAATAAAACAATAATACTGTATGCTTGCAAAATTGAACCAACCTTGAAAATATATATAAAAAGAAGCAGGGTCAGAAATGGGCGAAGACGGCAAATTAACTTGAGGTATAAAATTTTCAATTTTTAAAAACTTCTAGTGTTAGGTTTCAAGTATTACCAAAAATGGTTAGTTACAATACCATAAGACATAAGACTAAGAAACAATTACCAACCTTTCTGCAGGGCGGAAGGGGACGAAGACGGCAATTTAAATTTCATAATAAAATTTTCGATTTTTGAAAGTTTTCAGTGTTTGGTTTCTATTGTGACCAAGAACGGTTAGTTGCAATACCAAGACCTTAGGAAAAATTACCAACCCTGCGGCAGGGGTACAAAGGGTCGAAGACGGCAATTCAAATTTCATAATAAAATTTTCGATTTTTGAAAGTTTTCAGCGTTTGGTTTTATTGTGACCAAGAACGCTTAGTTGCGTTACCAAGATCTTAGGAAAAAATTACCAACTCTCCAGCAGGGGTAGAAGCGGTCGAAGACAGTAATTCAAATTTCATAATAAAATTTTCGATTTTTGAAAGTTTTCAGTGTTTGGTTTCAATTGTGACCAAGAACGGTTAGTTGCAATACCAAGACCTTAGGAAAAATTACCAACCCTGCGGCAGGGGTACAAAGGGTCGAAGACGGCAATTCAAATTTCATAATAAAATTTTCGATTTTTGAAAGTTTTCAGCGTTTGGTTTTATTGTGACCAAGAACGGTTAGTTGCGTTACCAAGATCTTAGGAAAAAATTACCAACTCTCCAGCAGGGGTAGAAGGGGTCGAAGACAGTAATTCAAATTTCATAATAAAATTTTCGATTTTTGAAAGTTTTCAGTGTTTGGTTTCAATGGTGATCAAAAACAGTTAGCTGCAAAACCAATTTGAGCAAAGATGAAGATGAAGATGAAGACAACTTCAGCCACGTACTTTACTAAACAAGCAGGGACCATCGCTGAAAGCATTGCAGAAGCGTTGGTTGGTGCCTCACTAGAAGGCTTTGGTTTACTATTACAAATTTTCGAATAGTGCCCTATCTTACCACATTTGAAACATGTAGCATTTTTGACAGGGCAAGGTTTTCTGAAATGCTTGCTTTCACTGCAGAAATAGTATTTTTGCACTACTGACAATAGAGCTACTTTATTCTGATCGCTTTCGACTTGATCCATCATCCCCTCGTTAGTAGCAGTGTAACGAATACGATTACCTGCTTCATTAATGTACGCTTTTGTTCTATTTTAGCAAAATAATATCTATTTGTTACTTAAAACTCCACCTATGTCTATGGACTCGAAGTAGAATTTAGATTTTCTTTTATCTGTGTATGTGTTGATGCAACAATCTAATTCTGCGCGTGCTTGAATAACAAATTACCTCGTGATTAAGGTTCGTCATTTAACGTCCGAATGTAATCAGATAAACAAGTTTGTCGAGACGTGGGCCAGCAGGTTTTAAAAACATGCAGTCCCAAAGGCAGGTGAAATGGGGTCAACGTATACCATTACACGGATTTATAGTTTAATCGACCTATTGTTGCTGTAAAACGAACATCATCTACGGTAGGTGGATATATTTCAATTTTGTATCCAAATCATTTTCTCGGTTCCTTTTCAGCGCAAGTTTTAGTCTAAGTGCTATGGAGTATTGAAACGCAAATTTTATGTAGATACAATAGTAAAACGCTAGTATGAAGCTAATTGTTATAGAATATTGAAACGCAAAAATTTTATGTAAACACGTAATTTTATGTATCTAATCGTTATGGAACACTGAAGCACAATTTTTTGTTATGCAGTATTGAAGTTCAAATTCTCAAGTGTTGCTATGGAGTATGGTGTAATTTTGTTTTGTATAGAAGTCGAGCTGTAAAGCCGTGCACGTGTAAATCGTGCGCACCTACTGTCGTAACTACACACGATGGTTGACAAAAGCTGATGTCTAGCGAATTATTTGTGGTGAGTCTTCTCCAATTCTAATTCAATTTTCGTTTCACGGAACTATTACTAGAAATGTAATAATAATTTTTGTAAATTTTATATAGTGATTTAAATTGGTACACGTAATTTTTTTGTTCAGAATTTAGTAGTTGGATATTGTATAAATGTTCTTATGAACACAAAGAAATTTCTATAAGATAACTTTATTTAAATTTACAAGGTTACACTAAAATGTACTCGTAACTAAGCATGTGACACGTTAATATTTGTTTGTCACATTATAAAATCTAATTTTTTTTGACAGTACTATTGAAGTACAGATTAGTTTAAACCATAAGTATTTTTTACCTTTGATTCTAGAAATTAAATTAATTAAAAATGTAGTTCAGCAGTTTAAGAAAAGTCAATGTATTTAATCAATTATATGTAAGCCAAAACAGGATCCTATTTAGGTATCAAACACAAGTTGTAGAATATTAACAAAAACACTTTAATTCTCCTAAAGAAGTGATTAAATTTTCAGATAGTACGAGATCGTCGTTCCAATTCCAGTTTGCAGAGTCACAAGTAAGTATTATATTTCTATGTTTTGCTCGTTAAGGATATTTTTTCTTTTCGAAGATTTCTGTATCTTATCCTTGGATTGTTTCTCATTATAGCTATTATTAAGATACGGTGGCGTCCATTAAAAATTCTTTTATTATCGTATACCATCCTACGACCCTGGCTCATAGCTCTGCCCTAAGCTGAAAAAGCTTAGCTGGCTGGAAGATCTCTTTAGGGGGGTTCTATTATACTCAAGGCCATTTCCCATCCTCTTTACGCTGAGCTTAAACCTTAGACAGGAAACCCTCATAATTTATTGATCTGCCGCCTATAAGGTAGAGTAAAAACACTATAAAATAATAGTGTAACAACAGTATATACAAATTTAGAATCAGAAGCGTAGACCTCAAACTGCAGTTGAGCCATTTCTAGAAACCTCGCTTTATTATAAGCATTTTGGAATTCTAAAGCAATGTTTTCTAATAACCTTTGACGAATACTAGATGACGATAATCCATTTATGAAAGCATCACAGATGAAATCGTTTTTATTCTGTTCCGCGGAAACTGCTTTGATCTCACATTCTTTGCCCAGTACTTTCAAGGCCTGAAAGTACCGATCAGGATTCTCCTGGTTCCTGTTGGCGAGTAGCTAATGAATATCTGGCAAAAATTTCATTTTTTGGCTTAACACAAAGCAATTTTAGTACGGCCAAGCATCTTCAAACGATGTGCACTCGCTAATATGTTTGCACCCTGAGGGTGCTACATGGCTGATGAGCAGGTTTAGTTTTTGAGTGACATTAGCCTTTGCAGCTTCAATAAAATTAGTGAATGTCTTGTAGCAGTGAGTCCAGAACCTATGAGAGTCAACCGCGTTGGTGTCTATCTCAAGTTTATCTGGTTTTAGTAGTTTGTCCATACTAATATCTTATTGATGAATAAATTGAAGTATAAACCTTAAATTAGGCTTTATTCAGCAATAATATGACACTACTAGTTTACAGAAATATGACAAGTAGTATCAGCAACCTAAAGCTATAGTAACAACAAAAAGGATTCATTAGTACAAAGTAGCAGGGGCCTAGGAAGGTAACTAATTCACAACAATCGTCTAGGCATGCGTGTAACTATTGATAAAAAAATGGGACTATTTCTTTAGACTAAAACAATATCTTGAACAATTGCTTAAAAAATTTTGTATGTTAGAATTTAAAACTGTAGCTACTTCAATAGAAATAGGTATGAACTTAGAAAAAGGTGACAATTGTGATAATGAAACTAAGTTTCCATATCAGCAACTTATTGGTAGCTTAATGTATTTGTGCATTTTATTTAACAAAGTCTGATATTTGTATTTGTATTTAAGTCAATTTCATAACTGTCACACTGAAATTCATTGGAAACATGCAAAACGTATTTTAAGATATTTACGAGGAATTTTAGATTATGGACTTACGGTTTGTGAAAATGATTGTTTTTTGCAAGAATTTGTTGATGCCGATTGGGGCAGTAACTCTTATGACAGAAAGTCGTATACTGGATTTTGTTTTATGTTATCAAATGGTCCAGTATCTTGGGAAGCATGAAACAGTACTGTTGCACTCTCTAGCACATAAGCTGAGTATGTTGCAGTTTCTGAAACCACTAAAGAGGTTTTATATTTAAAGGACCTATTGATAGAATTAGAAAGTGTAGAGGATTGCATAACATTGTATAATGATAATTTAGGCGCACAGAAATTGTCAGTTAATCATATGTTTCATAAACGTACGAAACATAAATATAAGACACCACTTTGTAAGGGATGTTATTGCCAGTAATCAGGTAGAATTAAAATATTTAGAAACTGCCAATATGCCCGCAGATATGTTGACAAAAAATTTGGGTTCAGTCAAACATAATAAGTTTATAAAAAAGTTGGTAGTTGTAAATTTTGTTACATTTACCTTCCGACGGTGTACGAAACCTCACGCCTTTTATTTCATTACTCATTCACATAGATTCTGCTTCCAATACTCAGACACCATTCTGTATATTAGACGTTCCTACGATAAGTACGCTTTACTACAATTTCATTTAAACCTATGTACTGCGAAATGAAAAGTTTTTCTATAATTTAAATAGTCGGTACTTTGTTTGAGGTATTCCTTGGCTTGATACATATCACTATAGCGTATAATTACTTCTTATAATACCCAATCCTGACGACTCGTTGAAATAATGGATCGTACTTATTTGATAAAGCTTGTTTCGAGATTCTAATCACACCTGTGCGTTGGATAACGCTGAGATTGAATTTAATTCTTGCGAAAAACGAGTTCTATTTGATTTTGCAGTTCGTCCTTATATGTATTTTCTACATTACTCGTCCTATTACTTCAAGAGCGATGTACTTTTTTTTGGACAAGAAGTGTAGATCTTGGGTGCATCGGTAAGTTCTCCTGCGCTATTAATACTAGTAAGACTCTTCTTAGCTCTTAGCTAGAGACCAAATTGTTTTATGTACGCCCGATTATTCCTTTTATGTAAAGCCAACCGCGCTGGTTTGTGTTCCGCTGTTGCAATGATTGTCGCAGCACTTACAATCTGTCGACCGTGGTGACGTTGCATCTGGACGTAAGCACCCTGACGCTTAGCCGATTCACCTCCGTGGATGCAATGGGCACACGATAGTATCGTGGCACATGGAGGTATGTTGTGATAGTCTTTCCATATATCGGGAGCACCTCATTTTTTCTACTTTGTTGTTAGTGCATCGCTGGTGCTCCATAGTACTTTATTAACTATTACTAGAATTTATTCTACCGTTAATATTTTTACTTTAACACCCTGGTGTTTCTTAGAAAGTATAAACATTAATTTTTTCTTTTATTTTACTAATGAATTCTACATATTAAACGAAATGCGCACTTCGTACGTCAAATCTTGAAATTTGTTCTTTGTAATATAACTATTTATTTATTTTTTCGTGTTGGTTTAAACCGATTGTTTTTAATTAATTTTTATTGTAAATAGAAAATCGATGACAATGTAATTTTTTGTTTTTCTGGGAATCCCCCCTCCGCGCATTGGTAGTTAACCTGGAATTACTACGTTTTTTGTGTTCTGTTTTGTAATCGTGATTCGTGCGGGTCCTCACTTTAAGTATCCTTTCTATTTCTGTCTGACCCGTGCGTTTCATAACGTAGCAATTTGAAAGTAACTTACTGTACAGGCTTCACGCCTGTACAGTGTTGTGCTCCACACATATGTTTTAAGCAATCTTTTCTTTTTTTCTATGTTTGTTGTTTTTGAACATAGCGGCTGCTTTTTCTTATTAAATGTAGCACCACCTTGTGCTAATCTTTGTTTTATATATTTTGCACTTTTCCATCTTGCGTTATTTGGCTTCCTATAAGTAGCAGAAATCCTTTGTTACGTTCCTTTCCGACGATAATACCGTATCCGTTTATTTTGTTATTCATTTACATCGATTCCGTTTCTACTCTTAAATCCGCCAACAATATACTGTATATTTTGCTTGTTCACAATAAGTACGCTCTCTAATAATTTTCATTTTAAACCTATCTACTTCGAAACGCAAAGCTTATTCTATAAATGAAACATACCCTGTTTTAGGTATCCGTGAACTTGCTATATATTGCGATAGCGTATAATTCCTTTCTAGATTACTTCAATCTAAAGATTCGTGGAAATAAGGTATTGAACTATTCGATAAAACTGTATTTTCAAGTTTGCTAATCACGTTTGATAACACCAATATTACTTGGAGCTCTGGTTATTTAATTAAAAACAAAATTAATATTCACTTTCTTTTCGAATAGCACAACGAAAACATTTAGTATGCTTTTGGTTGTTTCCGTTTTTCTGCGTGGGAAGTTCGCGCACGCATACAGCGTGATTTTTCCGGTGGCCCTAAAGCCACGTTGGATTGCCGCTCCTGTTGTTATGGCCGGACACCCACAGGCCGCCTGCTCCTTGGACGCGTCGGTGAGTGTTGATTTACGATTTTTCTCTTGATTGTGGCATTAACCCTTGTGAAATGGTCACAGCAATATGCGTATCAAGGTCGACTTGACGCATAAACTTGGTGTTTTTTTTGTTGCTCTTGGGAGCATGATTATCTTTATGGGAGGGGCTAGTTTATATTAAAATTTTACGTACGAGGACCATTCCACCTAGTTAATTGCATACTCACGATGGTTATTCAACACTGTTGGTTTCCCTTATATTTGTTTCTGTTAATTAAGACATTGTAACGCCGACGTGATATATATGTAATTTGAGGTATACGATAAGAACTTAAAGCTGTGGTTTTTAGTGTTGAATTTGTTGGTTTGTTATTTATTTCAGAGGGGCGTTGACTTAAAAACTGCAGTTCGCCATTTTAAGGGGGTTTATTACTTGGGTCTTCTTAATTTATGTAAAGGGAGGGGTTATTCTTTTTTTATATCTCTTTAGGGTTTTTTTGTTTACTTGTTATAATATTATGTTATTCTCATTTAAAATGTCATTTAGATTAATTATGTGTATTAATATGTTTGGTTAATTTCTTATTTTTATTTCAGGCTGTCCTTCATAAGTAGAATTTTTTTTTGTATTTCTCATACCCCACCCACTCGGCAATTAAGCCTGGTTCTTCCTTCTTTGGTTTTTTCCTTTTGTTTGGTTTAGACTACGTTGCTGTACGCAGCACCTTAACCTCTTGTAAGATATAGTTACCTATTTGTATTCTTGTTTTTGATTTATTTTCTCCTCTTTTGCATACTAGAATTTTAGTTTTATTTTTGTTAATTTTCATACCGTATCTCTCTCTTAGAACTGTTTTCATTTCATTAAGTGCTGCTTCTAACTCTTCCTTGTTAGATGTTACACCGTCATATTGTCTGCAAATCTGAGCATTTCAATCGTTTGTCCTTGCATAATAGTTTCAAATGTCTTCCTGTATTTGACAGTATTCATTACTTCTTCGATGTACAAGTTAAAAATTAACGAAGATAACGCACATCCCTATCTCGCCACAGAAGTACAAAATTTATTTTCGTCTAGCTAATGCTTGTGGTTTGCCTTACTCGTTTCTGTAAAAAAAGGGAACCAACAAAACTTTACCTCTGGCATGCTATTTTAAAGACTGTGCTGTAACGAGAGAAATCTCAAAAGTAGAGCTACTAACTTTAAAATTGATAAAAATTAGAATTTTATCTAAACTCGGTACGTTTTATTCTTCCGATTATGCAACTAAATCACATTAATTTTCAGTTCAAAACGAATCTTTTCCCTTGTATCCCAATATCTACCATTTCAGCAGTAATAATTTAAAAATGTAGTTTTAAAATTTTCACAAGTAGAGGGTTTCTAGCTTAGGTACTTCTAAACAAATCACTTTAAATTGCACACATAAATCCGCCACTTATGCATCGTTGACATTACGCGCTATACAATAAAATCCCAAGGGAGATTTTCGCATTTTGCTTGCAAATTGTCCTAGCATTCTTCGTTGGCTTTCATGCACATTGCACACATATAACCTTTAGTTACCCACATATCATCATATATAAATGTCACTTGCAAGTTACATAGGGTAACCCGTAATGGGGTATTTAAACGCCGCCTTAGGGTAATTGCTATTAATAGAGTGTGTTTTGGACAGCCCTTTGAATGTTATAGACATGATAATGAGACTATACAATCTTCAAAGCAAGATTTTCTGTGCTTCGCTAACCATATAAGTGCTCCTGCATGAATTTGATTTCTGATTATTACTTGATCTGAATAAAGTGTTCTTGCTAAAGGATTTAATTGAATGCCTGGAGACTATGTAAAACGTTTATTGTAATACCCTGTACAGAGAGCAATTAATTGTGAATATCTCTAACACAATTCAATTAGATTAATACCAAATCTTTGTAGTCTTAGGATGTGCAATGCTTTGAGTTGTAATGCGATGGGGATTCATTCACTACCTGTATTCATCAGGTACGCCAGAGAAATTCTAGATCCCTATTGAAAAATAAGAGCGGACCCCTCATACATGCATATATATATATATATATATATATATATATATATATATATATATATATATATATATATATATTGCTGTGAATCTTCTCATATCTGCAGGTACTGGCCCTTTCAAAAAAACATTCGAGCCCCACAGTTTGGGCGTCAAGAATGCTGTGATACCTTTAAAATCCGTGAACTACGCTTTTCGCCTCGGCTGCTCACCTAATGTTATAAACCTCCTCATTCATAAAAAAACAACACATTCCTACCAAAAACATCAACGTTAACTCTATTTACATCAATATTCAGAATACATTAAAATTTCAAAATTAAAACTCAGCATAAATTTCAGTTTTAAAAGAATTTCAAGATTAATTTTATTATCATTTTACTGTGCATCCAAAATTAAAGTCCTTGTTGGATGCCTACTAATTAATATAACAATATAAGCAGACCGGAGTCTGAGTATAAAGGAGCATCTACCACCCTTTACGTTAATTAACCAGGTTCGTCTAATTGAGCTCAAAGACATACCCAAATTTTCATCATATTCCCGAACATTAAAACAAAATACCCCTTTTTACTTAAACAAGCAAATTTCATCTTGAAATTAAACGTTTATGGTTAGAACAATTTCACTAATGTCCATTTAAAGTAAATCAATTATAAAGTCATTCAATACACACAAAAATGTCAAACAAAATAGTATAATTTACCTGAAGGTTACTGTCCTCGTATTTTCAAAGTATCGTTTCTTTAGTTAATCACACCATTCAACAGGATTATATTTACGGCTTCTGATTCTCTACGCTTTTAAAATTTTCTCCATCACCATCCATTCAAAGTCGTTTCTGGGCCTTTCCGGAACTCCTCTGTGTTTATCTGACCCTTGTTTCATGGATCCAGACACGTATTTGAACCATTTAATTATTAACACCCCCGAAAAATAGCAAAGAAATTCATGCTTCTGTCACCACTATACGCCAAAACTGCCTACTTTTGTGTATACCTTCGTCGTTGTAAATTTTGCTAATTGGTACAGTGAAACTAAATTTTATTACCTTGTATCTAAGTGCACTGAAGTACATTCATGTTAGCACGTAAATAATAAGCTATTTTGAATCACTAAAATATACTAGCAAACTTTAAATTATTTAATCAACTAAAATGCACGGTTTAACATCTTCAATCAAGTCGCGTATGTACGAGCTTTTAACGCATCGAATCGTCAAAAGTCTAAGAGTCTAAGAGGCCGAAATTCATATTACCACCGGTATATATAGCGAAAAGCCTGTCTGTCGGTCGAGTCTCTAAAACGGCCAGTTTCTAGAATTTCTCATGCTCTGTTCCCAGTCCGTCGCTCACGCGTCGATTTTACGAATTTTCACTCGCCCCATTTAAATCTCAGAAAATTTCCACACGGCACGCAAGCATGTCCGAGAAAAACTAATTAATTTTGTACAGAAATCGTTGTTCTACCTCTGATATTTGCATCCTATTTTTAACCAATTGTGACCCCGTGACGTTGCTTAAATCCCGCCTTTTACAATATGTGTCTTTGCTTGACGCATTTCTCTTTCCTTCTCTACCGTGTTCTTATTGGTGCAACTTGATATTCTTTATTATCGATTATTTTAGTCCACATGGAGTGTGAAATACCCAGCTTTAGCAATTCTCGTAACTATTATGCGACGTTTTCCCAAGATTCTTTGAAACATTAATTATCTGCAAAATTTACGCCGAATGAGCTTTTTAAATAAACCCAGGTGTTTAAACATACTATTAATTCTCAGAGCTTTATTCCGTGGTATTTTAATCTTGGGTTTTTACAAGTTTCTATAGGTATTATATGTTATTAACGGTTTAATTAACTCCAATTAAAATTGATTTCTATCCTTTTCATTTTTAGCGAATACAACTTAAATATTAATTATTATATGTACACTTTGTTTTACTACCGGTTACTTAAAATAGGGTTAATTAATATAAACTTTGCACGTAATTTCTCTTTGTTTAGGAATAATTACATTACACGCAGAGCTTTTCAATACTGCTTCTTTTGATATAAAGCGTCTTATAAATAATTTAAATTTCTTATTTTTACTGAAACAACCGAGTTTATTTATGCTTCATGGTTTTAATAACGCGTATTATTTAATGAAATTCCTTATACACGGTGATTAAAATTATTTGATGCGATTATTTAATTTTCTACCCTGGTCTAAATATGAGTATTTTCCCCCTATTTGAATACAAATAATCCCACTTATTTGACTTCAAATATAAAACATTTAGACAAAAAAAATTACAAAAAAAATTGCCTATCACTCTCTACCCTTATCTATCTAACTTATCTACTTTGTCTCCAATTCAAAAAAATATTTACATCTATCCTATATCCCTATCCTATTCCTAACTCTCACCTACTTCTATAAACTGAAATTATCCCTAACTTCATCCTACTTATCCATCTAAACTTATATACATCCTATATACCTATCCTATTCCTAACTTTTAACTAATCTTCACTATACTTTACTTCCCCCTACCTAATCCTATATACCTATCCTATTTCTAACTTTATTCCTAACTCTCCACTAATCTTATATGAAATATCTATACTTAACCTATCTTATTTTCTTCCTACCTTTACTCTTTATTCTCATCCTAAACCTATTCCTAATTATCTCCCATATTTATCCTATACCTAGCTTTATTTTCTATAAACACTTACTTCTACTCTTCTATCTACACCTATTCTATCCCTATCCTATTTAAATCTAACTCTCTTCTTGACCCTCCAAGTCTTTCTTCTCACCATCCTAATACTCTTCATCCCTATTTCTCCCCCTTCTATATCTATACTTATCCTCCCTATTATCTCACATAAAACAAACTTATCATCCCTATTATCCTGACTCTTAAATATTACTTCTTCTTCAGTCCCTACACTTGTCTGTTTCTCATTTATTATTGTTTCCCTTTCTGCCGACAAACCAAACGATACTACTTTACAATTATCGATTTTTCCCTCTATGGAAAATCCTATGTACCTTCTAGACTGCTTGTGTAATGGAATCCGCCAGAATGAATCCCTTAAATCTACTTGATTAAAAACAAACTTGCCATCTTTACTTAATTTCGCCTTCACCTGCTCCCGATATGCTGCTGTTGCTTCTACCCCCACTAATTCTGCATTTTCTTGTACTAAAGCTTGAACCTCTACTATCCTATCCTCTGGACATCTTATCGTGTTGATCTGTTTACCTTCATCATCTTCTACCTCTACTACATTAATACTAAACCCCGTGTCATCCTCTGTGACTTCATAACTGCCCTTCCATGGCACTACCCTATCCTTAATCCTTATTACCTTCCTTTCCATATCTATCAAAACCCCTAACTTCATCATACAGTCAACACCTAAAATGCTCTGAAACTTCAGTCCAGGTACAATTACAAACTTCTGTTCACAGCTTAAATCTCCTATATCTATCCTAAGCACCACAACACTATTTACTACAGCAAACTTCTTTTTATTTGGAGCTACTAAATGGCTACGCTTTATAGGCATAATTCTATCACAAACCTTATCCCTAATTTTGCTGACGAATTCCTCCGATATTAAACTCGCCTCTGCCCCTGTATCAAGTAATACTTCTACATTATTTTCAAAAATTTCTAAATTAACAATTGGCAAACATAATTTTTCCTCAGTTTCTGGCTCAACTTCCTCCTCAATTTTGAAAAATTCACGTGGATGTTCGTATACATTTACACAGAAATCTAGTGGTCTGTCACGTTCTAAAAATCCTGTCTCATCCTGTTTTCCGTGCTTGGTCCTGGTTGTCCTTCTACAACCTGTGCGTACGTCCTCCTCGTGTTAATATCCGTGTCCCTGTCTCTATTCGGCGTGCTGGTCACTGTCCTGTTTACTTCCGGTAAACTGTTCTGTCGCGTGTAACTAGGTCTTGGCGTCGGTCCCCTAGTCGCACTATTGCTCCTGTATTCCTGTCCTCGTCGTTCCCAATTCGGTCGAAAATTTCTGTTGTAGTCAGGCCGTCTCGGATAATTCGGTGTCCTGTTGTCAAACCTAACTGTGTTAACGTTTCGTTCTCGTATCTCTCTTGTCCGTCCTACACATACATCGTCATATCTCTGCAAATACTCTAAAATGTCTCCCGTTCTGTGATGTTTTGTAAGGCCACGTGTTGTCTAATTTCCAGTTCAAAATGTCGTGATAGGTACTTGATAATCTGTCTGTCCGTCAATGGTGGATTCAGTTGTTTGGCCACACTGTACTTGCGGATGGCATATTGCTCCCTAGAACCTGCAAACTCTCCCTTAAATCTTCCTGTAATCAAGTCGTCCCTAATCTGATCCTGTTTGTGATCACTCCAGTAATGTTGTAAAAATTTGTCTTCAAAGTCCTGATACGTGTCTATGTCCTGTCCTACTAGATTGTACCATGCTTCCGCGTTGTCCTTTAATAAAGCCTTTATCGTATTCAGTTTAGTCTGTTCGTCAAATAAATTTCCCACTAGATTTCTTACACTATTAATAAAAATTTGTGGATTTACCCTGTTATCGCCATAAAACTTCATGTGTTGGTCCAATGATACTCCACCTGTAGAAAATCTGGGACCATCCCCCGTTAAATTTGATATGTTGTATTTAATACTACTAACTTCGCGTTCTACCCAGCCTAACTGATCCCTACATGAGTCCGTTACTTCAGTCATTTTTACATTAATCTCTTCTTCACAAAAAATGCGTACTTCGGACCTTAAATGTCCCATTTCCTGTCGAAGACCTGTAATATCACGCTCATTTTTATCAACCCTATTTTCAACTTCCCCATTTTACGGTAAGACTGTTTTAAATTCTGTAAATTCTCTCGTCGATTTTTCTATTTTATTCCCTAATTCCTGATTTAATTGGTCAAATTTCCGATTTGAGTCTTCTCTCGCTCTATTCGATTCATCGCTTAGCTGTTCTAATTTTCTGTTAGACTCCTCCCTCGCTCTATTCGATTCTTCGTTCATCCTCTCTAGCATTCTCATTATCATCTCGTTTCCTTGATCCCCTGATTCCGTCCTCGACTGATCTCTACTGCCTCCAGCTTCTTCCATTTTCGAAATTTTCTCACACAATGCACTATCGTCACTTCCAATTTCCACTCCTTGACTCCTTAACCACTCTTTTCTCTGCATACGTTCTAATCACTCACACACACTCTAAAATACTCTTAAATTTATACACACACAGAAACTCTCTCTCTCAGATCGCCAGTTTCCTGGAATAAAATCACAAAAATTTTATTTGGAACTCGAGCCTCACTTTTGGGTCGCCAAGAAATGCTGTGAATCTTCTCATATCTGCAGGTACTGGCCCTTTCAAAAAAACATTCGAGCCCCACAGTTTGGGCGTCAAGAATGCTGTGATACCTTTAAAATCCGTGAACTACGCTTTTCGCCTCGGTTGCTCACCTAATGTTATAAACCTCCTCATTCATAAAAAAAAACAACACATTCCTACCAAAAACATCAACGTTAACTCTATTTACATCAATATTCAGAATACATTAAAATTTCAAAATTAAAACTCAGCATAAATTTCAGTTTTAAAAGAATTTCAAGATTAATTTTATTATCATTTTACTGTGCATCCAAAATTAAAGTCCTTGTTGGATGCCTACTAATTAATATAACAATATAAGCAGACCGGAGTCTGAGTATAAAGGAGCATCTACCACCCCTTTACGTTAATTAACCAGGTTCGTCTAATTGAGCTCAAAGACATACCCAAATTTTCATCATATTCCCGAACATCAAAACAAAATACCCTTTTACTTAAACAAGCAAATTTCATCTTGAAATTAAACGTTTATGGTTAGAACAATTTCACTAATGTCCATTTAAAGTAAATCAATTATAAAGTCATTCAATACACACAAAATGTCAAACAAAATAGTATAATTTACCTGAAGGTTACTGTCCTCGTAGCTTCAAAGTATCGTTTCTTTAGTTAATCACACCATTCAACAGGATTATATTTACGGCTTCTGATTCTCTACGCTTTTAAAATTTTCTCCATCACCATCCATTCAAAGTCGTTTCTGGGCCTTTCCGGAACTCCTCTGTGTTTATCTGACCCTTGTTTCATGGATCCAGACACGTATTTGAACCATTTAATTATTAACACCCCCAAAAATAGCAAAGAAATTCATGCTTCTGTCACCACTATACGCCAAAACTGCCTACTTTTGTGTATACCTTCGTCGTTGTAAATTTTGCTAATTGGTACAGTGAAACTAAATTTTATTACCTTGTATCTAAGTGCACTGAAGTACATTCATGTTAGCACGTAAATAATAAGCTATTTTGAATCACTAAAATATACTAGCAAACTTTAAATTATTTAATCAACTAAAATGCACGGTTTAACATCTTCAATCAAGTCGCGTATGTACGAGCTTTTAACGCATCGAATCGTCAAAAGTCTAAGAGTCTAAGAGGCCGAAATTCATATTACCACCGGTATATATAGCGAAAAGCCTGTCTGTCGGTCGAGTCTCTAAAACGGCCAGTTTCTAGAATTTCTCATGCTCTGTTCCCAGTCCGTCGCTCACGCGTCGATTTTTACGAATTTTCACTCGCCCCATTTAAATCTCAGAAAATTTCCACACGGCACACAAGCATGTCCGAGAAAAACTAATTAATTTTGTACAGAAATTGTTGTTCTACCTCTGATATTTGCATCCTATTTTTAACCAATTGTGACCCCCGTGACGTTGCTTAAATCCCGCCTTTTACAATATGTGTCTTTGCTTGACGCATTTTCTCTTTCCTTCTCTACCGTGTTCTTATTGGTGCAACTTGATATTCTTTATTATCGATTATTTTAGTCCACATGGAGTGTGAAATACCCAGCTTTAGCAATTCTCGTAACTATTATGCGACGTTTTCCCCAAGATTCTTTGAAACATTAATTATCTGCAAAATTTACGCCGAATGAGCTTTTTAAATAAACCCAGGTGTTTAAACATACTATTAATTCTCAGAGCTTTATTCCGTGGTATTTTAATCTTGGGTTTTTACAAGTTTCTACAGGTATTATATGTTATTAACGGTTTAATTAACTCCAATTAAAATTGATTTCTATCCTTTTCATTTTTAGCGAATACAACTTAAATATTAATTATTATATGTACACTTTGTTTTACTACCGGTTACTTAAAATAGGGTTAATTAATATAAACTTTGCACGTAATTTCTCTTTGTTTAGGAATAATTACATTACACGCAGAGCTTTTCAATACTGCTTCTTTTGATATAAAGCGTCTTATAAATAATTTAAATTTCTTATTTTTACTGAAACAACCGAGTTTATTTATGCTTCATGGTTTTAATAACGCGTATTATTTAATGAAATTCCTTATACACGGTGATTAAAATTATTTGATGTGATTATTTAATTTTCTACCCTGGTCTAAATATGAGTAATATATACAATATATATACAATATATACAATATATATACAATTTGGCTATTTTTCAAATTTGACAAATATTGATTTTATACAGTAAGGAACTTATCTATCGTATTATATGATTTTTATATTACAACACTTCTAATTGTAGATGCTTTTGACAAAGGCAAAAAGTTTTGCCGAAACGTTAAGCAGAAGAAATTAAATTTTGAATTTTACATAAACTATTATTATTTGGACTTCATACCCAGTATACTACCATCTTGTTACCAAAATAATTAAGCTAACCAGTTCATTAACGATTTATATATATATATATATATATATATATATATATATATATCAAACGATGAAATTTAATAGCGACTGACTCAATATTAGCCACAAGGGCATCCTGTCGACGCGTTTTGCCCTTATTGGGGCTCATCAGGACAGGAGTAGCAAAGATGTAATATTTCACACAAACACATTATGGGAAGTACAGCATCACCTAGCCCGCAATTTGTGCCTTCGTGCTGTTTCACCTGACCTTGCAGGTTTTATCAACAGTCGGCACGGAGGAGATCCGGTTCAACTGCCTTTTTCCATAGCCAACGATTAAAATTATAAAGAATAAGTAAATTTAATGAGTCTTAAAATAATATCAAACAATGAAATTTAATGGCGAGTGACTCAATATTAGCCACAAGGGCATCCTGTCGACGCGTTTCGCCCTTATTGGGGCTCATCAGGACAGGAGTAGCAAAGATGAAATATTTAACACAAACACATTATGGGAAGTACAGCATCACCTAGCCCGCAATTTGTGCCTTCGTGCTGTTTCACCTGACCTTGCAGGTTTTATCAACAGTAGGCACGGAGAAGATCCGGTTCAACTGCATTTTTCCATAGCCAACGATTAAAATTATAAAGAATAAGTAAATTTAATGAGTCTTAAAATAATATCAAACAATGAAATTTAATGGCGAGTGACTCGATTTTAGCCACAAGGCCATCCTGTCGACGCGTTTCGCCCTTATTGGGGCTCATCAGGACAGGAGTAGCAAAAATGTAATATTTAACACAAACACATTATGGGAGGTACAGCATCACCTAGCCCGCAATTTGTGCCTTCGTGCTGTTTCACCTGACTGTTGATAAAACCTGCAAGGAGATGGTATGAAAATTAACAAAAATAAAACTAAAGTTCTAATATGCAATTGCAGGGGAAAACAAATCAAAAACAAGAATACAAATAGGTAACGAGAACTTATATGCGGTTAAGAATTTCTGCTACTTAAGAAGTAAAATAACGCAAGATGGGAAAAGCACAAAAGATATAAAATAAAGATTAGCAAAAGGTCGTGCTACATTTAACTAAAAAAAGCAACTACTGTGTTCAAAGACAACAAACATAGAAACAAGGAAAAAATTGCTTAAAACATATGTGTGGAGCACAGTACTGTATGGCTGTGAAGCCTGGACAGTAGGAGAGGCAGACAAGAAAAAGTTAGAAGCCTTTGAAACGTAATGCTACAGACGTATGATGAAGATATCATGGACAGACAAAATTAAGAACAAAAAGGTTCTAGAAATGGTAGGGGAAGAAAGAAATATGTGGAAATCTGTAAAAAATAGGAAAGACAGGATGATAGGCCATATAGTAAAACATGAGGGAATAGTGCGGAATATATTAGATGCAGAGATAGGAAAAAAGAGAAGTAGAGGTAGACCTAGGTTAGACTACTGCACACAGATAGTAAAAGATGTAGGCTGTGAGAATTTCAGGGGAACGTATAGGCTAGCTCAGAATAGAAATCAATGGAGGTAGGCTTCCAACCACTCGCAAGATGAAAAAACTAATGACAAAAATAATAACTGTACTTAAACACTGGTTCTGCAATCTCGAAACTAATGTCATTTATGCGAAAGGATCTACTAAAAAACTAATAATTCGGCAAATGTTTAAGTATCGGGGGGGGGGGTCCGTGGCAGCCACAGGCTGTTTAACCCCTTTCACATACCACTGAATTTCGGTGAAATAGGGCATATAATTAGAAAACAATAGAAGGGAATCGAACTGATATAGGTTGTTGTGAGAATTGCAGGGAACTGTGTAGGATAGATCAGAACATAAATAAGCTGAGATACAAGTCCAAAAAGCGTACGTGATCTAAAAGTATCACATTTGTTCAAAAATCCAATTTATTAGGAAATAAACAAACACCAAATTTATTCCATTCAGATTAGAATAAGGCCAACAACAAGAGTACGTGATTTGTTGGACGAAGATACCTAAGATTAAGATTTCTAAATTAAATGTGAGGTATTATAATGAATTACGTGACATTCTTAGCATTGCTTCATGAAATTGAACTAAACAATTGGTAAAGTTTCTCAAAATAACAAGATATAAGACACTTGGTTTCGCCCAGCACGTGAAGTCAACGAATCGCAAACAAAAGGGGCCGATCCTATAAATATCATGTCAATTGAATATCGAGTTAGTATACTTTAGAAACTGGCTAGTCACTATACTTGAAAGTGCTAAATATTTACGTGAACAGTAAATTAAATTAAAGAGTGTATACTTGTGCAAGCGAGCCGTACTTCTAAAGACGTAAGTAGATAAGATTTAGTGAAATTATACGATTTCTAACAATAAATAAAACAGGGCTTTTAATTACCATCTTAATCACCATCTTAATTACAATCTTAAATTACAATCGAAATAACGATTCTAATAAAGATCTTGTTACGATTCCTGTTAATTACGATCTTAAATACAATTTTGGATACGAGACTCTGGAGAATGCTACCTGTTCAAGCAATTTGATAATCTCTGAAAATGGTAAATATTCTATTACGGAAATGAAAAACCTTTCATTGGAATAAACTCACCAATAACGATTTGAATACTAATTTGGTTGGATGTCGACTTTAATTCTGGGGAATGCAAAGCACCTACTGAACCACTTCAGATTAAATATTTTGATATGATTTATTTTTAAAACTGTTTTTATCTCAATAATAATTCAAAGTGTAAGAGCCGACAAATTGGGGTTTCTTGTATAAATTTATGAAAAGTAATAGACATCTTGAAACGTTTCAATAGATCTCTAAATGTAATAAAAAGTTCGTTTTGCTGACTTGATTTTCTAAAAATCTGACAGATGTAAATCATTTAAAAAGGGAGAAGATATTTAAAAGAGGTTGTAAATATTTAATCATTATACTGTGTTTTGTAGATGATGTCATTGGATGTTAAACATAATGCACGCTCCAATGGAATTTCTGTTATTTTTTGGAAAAACTGTTATTCCACCCTGAGTCAGTTTGTTACTAAACTGTTTAATCTTGGTCTTTCATCGAATATATTTCCACACACCTAGAAAGGGTGTATTTCTATTCTCTTTCTATTTACAAAACAAGTAATAAGACTGACATAAAACTACCATAGTGTTAGCAATTGCAAAAGTAATGGAAGCCATTATCACAAACGAGCTGTTTTCTATCCATATACACATTATTGGCAAGAACAGTATGGCTTCTACAAGTGTCATTCTAGTACCACAAATCTTGCAATATACCACAAGTTTATACTAAATAATATTGCAAGAGGTTATCATTATCGTGGATGTTATATGCACTGATACGGCAAAGGCATTCGATAGTGTCTGTCACCAATGGCTCCCTCTCAAATTACAAAAACTAGCTTTTGATGGTTACTTGTTACAGTGGATTAAATCTGCTTTACATAATAGAACACAATGTGTAAAGATTGGTAGTGCTACTTCTGATACACTCAGGGGTCACTCTAGGGTCCCCCAGGGCTCGCACTTAGGTCTTTTTATTTATACTATTCGTCAATGACTGTTAATTGTTAATTGGATTGTTATGTGCAGGGTTTTGCAAAAAATAGTAATCTCTCATAGGGATAGAAAAATTATTTACAGTCTATAAAAAACCAAAGCGTAGTAATTAGGTTTGATGAAATAGAAAAGGAAGCTAAGATTAGAAATGCTGTTAGACAGGGCTGTATACTATCTCCCTTGATTTTTAATGTTTATATTGAAGAAGGTTTAAACTTAACTAGAGAGAGAAAAGAGATAGGTATTAGCGTAAAGGGACAGAAAATAGACATGTTACGTTTTACAGATGATATTGCCACTATAGCAGAGTCTAGAAAAGAATTAGGAGAGTTTTTAAATATTTTAGATGAGATACTACGAGTAACTATAGTATGAGAATTAACTCAAGAAAGATAATGACAAGTGAGTTACAGCCTAGTTCTAAAGCAAAATTAAAAATAGGTAATACCGAGTTAGAGGAGGTAGATGAATTTTGTTATTTAGGTAGTATAATTACAAAGGACAGACGTAGCAGAAGAGATATAGTAGCTAGAATAGCTCAAGCTAGAAAAATCTTTTTAAAAAAGAAAGACTTAGTAATAGCTAATAGTAGTATTAGTTTAAATAATAGAAAAAGTTTCTTAAAGTCGTATGCATGGAGCGTTCTATTATATGGTAGTGAGACTTGGACAATTAAAGAGGTAGATAAGAAAAAGATAGAAGCTTTTGAAACTTGGTGTGATAAGAGAATGTTAAGATTAGTTGGACAGATAGAGTAACAAATGAGAAAGTTTATAGAAGGATAGGTGAGGAATCCTGTATGTGGAAACAATTAAAGGTCAGGAGAGATAGAATGATAGGGCACCGGTTAAGACATGATGGACGATTTAGTAAGATCCTAGATTATAGACTACCAAATAAGAATAGAGTACGAAGACCTAGACAAAGCTATATTAGTCAAATTATTACAGATTTAGGTTGTGAAGGGTATGTACACCTTTTTAGACTAGCTCAGAATAGAAAAGAATTTAGAGCTGCATCAAACCAATCTTAAGTAAGTTCGAAAACAAAACAAAAACAATAAATAAATAAAAATCAGTTAACTAAATGTCACCATGGCATAACTCAAAATTAGTTAGCGATCTGGCATGTTGGTAGAGATTCGTTACTTAAGCCTTACCATAACATATAATTTAATAAACGTCACCATGACTTGACTCACAATTAGTTAGCGGTCTGGTATGTTGGCAGCATGTCGCTGCTTAAACCTTACCATAACATATAATTTAATAAACGTCTCCATGTCATAACTCACAATTAGTTAGCGGGCTGGCATGCTGGTAGCGATTCGTTACTTAAGCCTTACCATAACATATAATTCAATACTTTTCCTTTTTTTGAAGGGGATAACCAGGTAATATTTCATTTCCTTGTAAATGGGAATCATGTAAACAGGTTGGAGTTCTTTAACAACTTAAATTTGTACGCAATTATCAGATTTTATGATCATATAGATCCTAAGAAATGAAATTTTGTTCAACTAATAATTTTGATATGACTAACACATGTGAAATTATTTATTGTTTTTTATAATTATTATTTAACAAAAATTATCTGTTATATAATAGATACCTTCTAATTTTAGTATATTCAATTTTTTAAATAGGGTAAATTAAAAATTTTAAAATAATCTACTCTGATATGGTTTCTGTATCTACTCTAAAATTATATCTATTTAATACTTATTGGATACAGTGACGTCCAACTTAACTTTATTTTGTTTTTTATTTTATAAAGAATATTTCAACCCTGCCCTTTTCATGATCTCCCATAAAACAACAGCCTAGCTAGACGCCTGCACAGCAGGTTTTCATAGTTCAATTCCATTCACATAAATATTTTTTAAAGCTCCTAATTGTCGTTCTATCTTCTCCCTAGGGGTAAGATCACAAAACGCGTTCTTTAAATAATTAAAACAGTTACACTGATGCACAATGCCTTGGAGCTCAAAATGTGTAATAATTTACGTTCACCATAAAAAAATTAATACTGCTACAATATGCTAAACAACAACAACGATCATACACAAGCAACTGACACCACAGACACATACATATCTAAAATACAAACAAAAACTAGGAATACAAACTCACAAATGAACGAAGAACTGAAACAAATACAAACAACAATTCGCTGAAATACTCAAAATAAACTCACAGCAAGAAACAAAACAATAGCAATAAACACATGCTAACCTATATTTCAGCATAATAAGATGGAGTCATATTGACTTAGAAGCACTCAACTCACTCATATGATCACAAAGTCATAAATACAGAATACACCACATCCACTCAACTATAGAAAGATTTACACTCGATGATGGAGGAAGAGCATTCATCGATACAAGAAACATGTACATCAAACAAATAGATAATCTAAAAAACTACTTCATAAAAAAATCAGAAACGAGTATAAGACACAAAGCTATCATACACGCAAACACATCGGCCACACCATTACAACTTAACAACAGTATCTTCAACCCCATAAAAGAAATCACAACAACACCGACAAAGCAAGAAAACAAAGAAAAAACACTACACAGGAATATCCCCACTATCTTGCACAACCACATATCGATCAAGAAGCCTTAAACACACGACTCAAAGAAAGGCAACATATTAGGCGAAACAGTGAAACAACACACACTATTGCAGTAAACACATTATAAAAGACCCCAATACAACAGACGATGTAGACTATGTAAACAATAAATAGAAACAATAGAATACATCACAACTGCATGCCCAATACTAGCAAACACAGAATACATCAAACGACGTGACAATGTCGCAAAAATAATACACCAATAGCTAGCCCTACAACACAAACTCACAAAAAAACTTTCACCAATATACAAATACACACAACAAAACATACTTGAAAACACAGAAACCAAGGTATACTGGAACAAAGGCGTAATAACCAACAAAACAACACCACAAAACAAATCAGCCATTTCACTCATCCATAAACAAAAAAATCACACATCAACGTTTATCCCAAACCCACCCAATATATAGAAGACAGAAGAAAAAATAGAAAAATACATAGAACTACCTGAAGAAGTCAAGGACATGTGGCATCAAGATAAAGTAAAAATAATATCGATCATAAGATCAAGTACAGTAGTCATTCCAAACAACCTACACCAATACATCCAAAAACTACAGCCACATCCAAACACATGCACACATCTACAAAAATCAGTCATACTCAACACATGAACAATCACTGGAAAAATTTTAAAAGCATAATATAACTTATAGATAAAGAGAAAGCATGTTTGACAACAGTCCAAGTGCTTATCTACTAAAACCAGATGAAACAATCTGAGAAGAAAAACATAATATTATTAATAATATAATAATAACGTTTACTGTCCAACAGCCTAAGCCACATTACAAGACTGCCAACCGATGATGTTAGTAACTACAGTGCATAGTTTATAACCAATCTAATGCAAACGTCAATTAGCAGAGAGTGCTTCCAGAATTTTGTGTAAGCTGCTATTGATATTTATATTTGCATTGCTACATATTTGACTAAAATTAATACACATGAAATATAGGGGAGATTTCAGAAACGTGCTGGTTTACAGGCTGATAGACGAAATACTTTATTAACTCTGCTATTGTGCCTAGGAACAAAAAAAAAGCTTATCCATAATACACAGACAGTCTATATTGTTGTGCAAGATTCTATAGAGAAGGGTAATGCTTGAAGGAATCCTTCTGGATTCACATGACTTAAATTAAATAGTGCTTAACAGTATTTCAAGGTCAAAATTTCTGATGAGGATGCCACGCATTTTGTACCTTATATATTTTAAAAATTTCCTCTGAACTCCTATTAAGATCTGGTAATTATTATAGAGGGAGTTCCAGTGCTAGATATCTATTGGGAACTGACAACACTAGTGTTGCTAGGTGCGATCTGACGTTTCTAACCTAAAGTATGAAATTTTTGACAGTATACACATTTTTAACATTTTGCCATATGAACACTATTTGTTTTGTTTTGATTGAGTTGAAAATTTCGTCTCGGCCAAAAAATGGAATTAACTCGTGAACATTTTCGTGCGACGATATTTTCCGATTTCCGACGTGGATTATCTTTACAACAGTGCCGGAATCAACTTATTTCGACATTTAGAAAAGAAGCTCTAACTAAAACCAATGTATATCGTTGGTATAGTGAATTCAATCATGGTCGTAGTTTGCTAGCGGACGAATTTAAAGAAGGTCGTCCAAAATTGGCTGTTGTGCCAAAAAACATCGATGCTGTGTGCGAATTGATAATGTGTAAACCCAAGGACCTTTTTAAATTAATCCAAATTTCAAATAATATTTTCGGCCAATCACAAATAATTCTAGATAAAATGTAACCTATCAATGACCGGAATTAAGATAGTTATCCAATCCTAGTTTAATTTTGGGGTGGCAATTGACACTTTAAATTAACATAACCTATCAACTGATATCTGACATACGGTGAAAGTTAGAAGATTTTAAATTTAGGCGCCAAAAACTAACATTTTTCCAAAAAATTTTATTTTAATTTGGGGGATTAATGCTGTAATTATAGGGTTAATTTAAGGGTAGGTTAAGTCATAGAGGTCGTAGAATAAACGAAAGAAACTCCCAAGTAACAAAGGCACATAATTATAGATATTAGAAGAGTAAATAGGTCATTATAAATATTATTAGTTGAGAGCACACTGTATATAGCAGTACAAGCGATTAAAACACATATCCAAGAGTAGCTACGAGCAAAGATAAGAATTTAAAAATGTAACGAAACGCATTGAAATTAAATCAGTGAAAAACCTGCATGAATTGGCTAGATAAATATTCAAAAAGTGCGTTAATATATCATCGTAAACGCACGCAGAAATTATGCATTATTTGAAAAGCGTACGTGATCTAAAAGTATCACATTTGTTCAAAAAATCCAATTTATTATGAAATAACCAAACACCAAATTTATTCCATTCAGATTAGAATAAAGCCAACAACAAGAGTACGTGATTTGTTGGACGAAGATTCCTGGGATTTCTGAATTAAATGTGAGGTATTATAATGAATTACGTGACATTCTTAGCATCGCTTCATGCAATTGAACTAAACAATTGGTAAAGTTTCTCAAAATAACAAGAGATAAGACACTTGATCTCGCCCAGCACGTGAAGTCAACGAATGGCAAACAAAAGGGGTCGATCCTATAAATATTATGACAATTGAATATCGAGTTAGTATACTTTAGAAACTGGGCAGTCACTATGCTTGAAAGTGCTAAATATTTACGTGAACAGTAAATTATATTAAAGTAAAAATTAAAAAATGTATAATTGTGCAGGCGAGCCGTACTTCTAAAGACGTAAGTAGATAAGATTTAGTAAAATTATACCATTTCTAATAATAAATAAAACAGGGCTTTTAATTACCATCTTAATCACCATCTTAATTACCATCTTAATTACAATCTTAAATTACAATCGAAATAACAATCCTAATAAAGATCTTGTTACGATTCCTGTTAGTTACGATCTTAAATACAATTTTGGATACGAGACTCTGGAGAATGCTACCTGTTCAAGCAATTTGATAATCTCTGAAAATGGTAAATATTCTATTACGGAAATGAAAAACCTTTCATTGGAATAAACTCACCAATAACGATTTGAATACTAATTTGGTTGGATGTCGACTTCAATTCTGGGGAATGCAGAGCATCTACTGAACCACTTCAGATTAGATATTTTGATATGATTTATTTTTAAAACTGTTTTTAACTCAATAATAATTCAAAGTGTAAGAACCGACAAATTGGGGTTTCTTGTATAAATTTATGAAAAGTAATAGACATCTTGAAACGTTTCAATAGATCTCTAAATGTAATAAAAAGCTCGTTTTGCTGGCTTGATTTTCTAAAAATCTGACAGATGTAAATCATTTAAAAAGGGAGGAGATATTTAAAAGAGGTTGTAAATATTTAATCATTATACTGTGTTTTGTAGAAGTGCTTTATTTAATGGAATCAGCTAGTCGAGGCAAAGAAAGTTATAAATTAACATTTCTACAAGTGCTTGAGTAATAAAAGAATAAATCACGACATAAATATATTTGCTCAAGCGTAGGGGCTAACAGGGGTTAACAAGGGTTTTATTTTTTCTACAGGAAGATAACACGACATAAATAGCTCGATCCAATCGTGGGGCTAAATATTAATATAATAACAAGGGGCTGCGGGAATCACAGCAATATATATATATATATATATATATATATATATGTATATTGCTGTGATTCCCGCATATATATTGCTGTGATACCTTTAAAATCCGTGAACTACGCTTTTCGCCTCGGCTGCTCACCTAATTTTATAAATCTCCTCATTCATAAAAATTAAACACATTCCTACCACAAACATCAACGTTAACTCTATTTACATCAATATTCAGAATACATTAAATTTTCAAATTAAATTTCAGCATAAAATTCAGTTTTTAAAAGGAATTTCAAAATTAATTTTATTATCACTTTAACGTGCATCCAGAATTCAAGTTCTTGTTGGATGCCTACTAATTAATATAACAATATAAACAGACCGGAGTCTGAGTACAAAGGAGCATCTACCACCCTTTACGTTAATTAACCAGGTTTGTCTAATTGAGCTCAAAGACATACCCAAAGTTTCATCATATTCCCGAACATCAAAACAAAATACCCTTTTACTTAAACAAGCAAATTTCATCTTAAAATTAAACTTTTATGGTTAGAACAATTTCACTAATGTCCATTTAAAGTAAATCAATTATAAAGTCATTCAATACACACAAAATGTCAAACAAAATAGTATAATTTACCTGAAGGTTACTGTCCTCGTCGTTTCAAGGTATCGTTTCTTTAGTTAATCACACCATTCAACAGGATTATAATTACGGCTTCTGATTCTCTACGCTTTTAAAATTTTCTCCATCACCAGTTGTTTCTGGGCTTTTCCGGAACTCATCTATGTATATCTGACCCTTGTTTCGTGGATCCAGACACGTATTTGAACCATTTAATTATTAACACCCCCGAAAAATAGCAAATAACTTCATGCTTCTGTCACCAATATACGCCAAAACTGCCTACTTTTGTGTATACATTCGTCGTTGTAAATTTTGCTAATTGGTACAGTGAAACTAAATTTTATTACCTTGCATCTAAGTGCACTGAAGTACATTCATGTTAACACGTAAATAACAAGCTATTTTGAATCACTAAAATATACTAGCAAACTTTAAATTATTTAATCAAACTAAAATGCACGGTTTAACATTTTCAATCAAGTCGCGTATGTACGAGCTTTTAACGCATCGAATCGTCAAAAGTCTCCGAGTCTAAGAGAGCTTGTTTATCTTCATCTCGGTATATATAGCAAAAAGCCTGTCTGTCGGTCGAGTCTCTAAAACGGGTAATTCTAAAGAATTCCT
The DNA here is from genome assembly GCA_036346225.1 of Platerodrilus igneus. Lineage (NCBI taxonomy): Eukaryota > Metazoa > Arthropoda > Insecta > Coleoptera > Lycidae > Platerodrilus > Platerodrilus igneus. Next base: position 665,745 of record JARFIW010000624.1, on the reverse strand, counting down.
CATTCTATGTTCCCAGTCTGTTGCTCGCACGTCGATTTTTACGAATTTTCACTCGCCCCATTCAAATCTCAGAAAATTTCCACACGGCACGCAAGCATGTCCGAGAAAAACTAATTGATTTTGTACAGAAATTGTTGTTCTACCTCTGATATTTGCATCCTATTTTTAACCAATTGTGACCCCTGTGACGTTGCTTAAATCCCGCCTTTTACAATATGTGTCTTTGCTTGACGCATTTTCTCTTTCCTTCTCTACCGTGTTCTTATTGGTGCAACTTGATATTCTTTATTATCGATTATTTTAGTCCACATGGAGTGTGAAATACCCAGCTTTAGCAATTCTCGTAACTATTATGCGACGTTTTCCCAAGATTCTTTGAAACATTAATTATCTGCAAAATTTACGCCGAATGAGCTTTTTAAATAAACCCAGGTGTTTAAACATACTATTAATTCTCAGAGCCTTATTCCGTGGTATTTTAATCTTGGGTTTTTACAAGTTTCTATAGGTATTATATGTTATTAACGGTTTAATTAACTCCAATTAAAATTGATTTCTATCCTTTTCATTTTTAGCGAATACAACTTAAATATTAATTATTATATGTACACTTTGTTTTACTACCGGTTACTTAAAATAGGGTTAATTAATATAAACTTTGCACGTAATTTCTCTTTGTTTAGGAATAATTACATTACACGCAGAGCTTTTCAATACTGCTTCTTTTGATATAAAGCGTCTTATAAATAAATTAAATTTCTTATTTTTACTGAAACAACCGAGTTTATTTATGCTTCATGGTTTTAATAACGCGTATTATTTAATGAAATTCCTTATACACGGTGATTAAAATTATTTGATGTGATTATTTAATTTTCTACCCTGGTCTAAATATGAGTAATATATATATATATATATATATATATATATATATATGTAAAGTAAATATCGGGTAGTAGTCAATTTGGGCGATTAGTAAACTCTTTTAATCAATTCAAGCTTTCGAAAAATGTATTTTCTTTTTCAGGAGAACTATAATAAAGGATTACAAAATTTCTTGATCCATAAATTGCTTACTTACGATTATACAGTCTATTTAATGAATAAGTGGAACATAACAGATATTAGAATACGCCGCCGAAATTAATGAATACATTCCAAACACAATAACTAGCTTATATAATAATTAAAAATTTTTAGTGGCAAAACGATTAAATATTAGTAACAAAGTAATATAAAAGTTATTAATTTAGAAAATGTCAAAATATAAAATACTTTTGACATGTAAATTATGACATAAGCAAACATAGATAAAAATAATAATTAAATATAACGAGTCAAAATAAAGTTAAAAATGAATTATAAGAGCAAAAGAAATAAGGCAAATAACTGTTACTAAGATATACGACCCTTGTTATTTTTTATAACAGAAATAAGATGCGAGTAGATACTATTAAGATTTTGGGTGTCAGTTTTTTTGTTGAGAGGGTGGTCTTGCAGCGCTATCGCTACCATTTCTAGGAAAATGCGTTCTCTGTAATGGCTTACCCTGAATATGATTTCAGCGTTTGTATAATTGATTGTGTGTCTAGTCTCAAGAGCATGTGACACCAATGCGCAGGTTTTTGTGTATCTGTTAAAGTCACTTTTGTGGGAAGTGATTCTGGATGAAAGCCACCTAGAGGGAAGGGGTATGATCTTTTAATTTGCCGAAAAACGTCTTTCTTAACATCAAGGTAGGTTTTTTGGTGAGAGATATCCCTTTGATATCTTTAAGAATATGACAGAATTTAGATATGAGGTTGTCTATATATGGAAGAGGAATGAAAATTTTTGGAATCGAATTAGCTGCGAGAGTTGTGTTGTATCTGAGTGCGGGTTGGTTAATGAGAGAAGGGGTGTTGAAAAGCAATTTATTGAGTAGTGAGATCGGGTAAGAATTTTGACGAAGAAGGTCTCTTAGAATAAGTAGGTTTTTGTATTTCAGGGTGCGATGAGAAATTAGTTCTATTCTTTTTTTCAAGCTTAAAACGAGGTGTATTTTCATATTAATTGGATGAAAAGAATTATAGTTGAGATATCTACCTGAGGAGTTTGTTTTTTGTACCAATCAGTAATAAGATTATTATTATTATTATTATTATTATTATTATTATTGATAATGAGCATATCTAGAAAAGGAATAGCGCCGTTAATTTCTTTTTTAATAGTAAACTGAGTAATAGGGTTATAACTATTGAAAATCAGAAGTACTTGATTTATACTGCCTGAAGGAACACAACATATCAGGTCATCAATGTATTTTTTAAAAAAGGGAGGTTAAACGAAAGTTGTGGAATACAAAAATCCAAAAGGTCATCCATTATATATTGAGCAAAAATTGGAGATACACTAGCGCCCATAAAAGTCCAAGTATTTGTTTGTAGAAATTGCTATTAAATACGAAATAAGTAGTGTCAAAAAAAATCAATAAGTTTCAAGAAATGTTGCTGGTTTATGTTACAATTAGGTTGTATATTATGCCAATGAGTAATGATGCTTTGTTTAACTAATTCTATAGGTATATTGCTAAAGAGATACACTACATAAAGACTGATAATGACATAATCTGTGTGAATTTAAAAACCATTGATGAAAGTAGCAAAATGAAAAGAATCCTGAAAATAATGTCTTTCTCTTCGTCCCATAATTTCCTCTGTTAATGCTCCTAACTCTAAAATTTCTGGATTAATTACTGACATACTTACTAAATCTTATGACACCAACAATCGATATTATGTTCAAGTGTAGCTAATCTGCGACGTTGAGCAGAAATTTTTGTAAGGGTCAAATCACCTCAAATTCTGTCCCCAAAATTGCTAAAATCAACACTATCCATTAACAAATAATTTTCTATACGCAAAATAAAAACTTATACTATCTTAATCTACTTAATAATACACGAATTGTCTTTTTAGGTTTAAAACAAAGGTATACTTGCGTTTTGGAATATCAAATTCTTGTTGGTATTCGTATCTCAGTGACCACCGATCTTTGCTTATAATTGCTATTCATTAGAATTAACTGCATAAAAAAATTCTTGGTTTTAAATTTTTAGATCTGTATTTTACTCAATCTTCATAAGTCGAAGTATCAGATTTCAAAAGTACTTTCTAGATTAAAATAGCCGGCGACTTTGCACCAAAATAATACAGATAATACAGTTTTTTTAAACGTTATGTACTCACAGTTCAATTCCAGAATTTCCAACCACCATCAGGATTGTTCCAGATCATTTAATTAAGGGTCCAAACACATAAGTTCTATAATTCCAAAACATGCATCACAGTTTCAATTTCATGGACAAATTACTATCAACCCCCCTTTTAAAACGGTTTTACGACATTGAATTCGCATTTACGCGATTGAAAATACCCTACCTCCTGAAAATTTATTTTATTTTACGTGTCGATCGCCGTACGTTCCCTGAAAGAATTAGCTTTCTTTTTTTTCTTAGAGCTCTGTATCATCCACCTATCAAAATTCACTATTACTCCGTTCACTTTTAATCATTCCCGCTGGGGAATCTAACATTAAGACCCTCTTTAGACTTTATTTATATTACATGTTGACGTTTTCAGATAACCGGTTGCTATCAAACTATCTTAACATTCTTTCCTTGTTTTCAACCAAATTCTTCCTTCCCACTCTATATTATATTTTATTAATCAGCATCTATCTTACTATAATGTACATTGTGCATTTTGATCAGTCTGGGAACTGATGATCTCGTATATGTAATTCCATGTCGGTATATTCTACTTATTTAATGTCTTGTTAATACTTAGAATGGGTTTCCTCTTTATGATAATTACAGCAATGTCGATTTAAAATGATGTCACACTGCATGAAATTTATTTAACAACTTTTAAAGCTCAAATCTAAGGTGTATTTTAATGAATTTCTCAAGTCTGAAAGCTTTATAAAAAGAGCATGCAATGCTTTTACTATAAAATTTTATGAATTAAAATAAAATTGGTTTATTTACATTCTTGTGGTTATTGAGGAATTTGGAATAACAATACGGATTTAATTACAAAATTTGAGTTGTAAACACTATTCATTATGAAATAGAAATTCTACATGGTATTTCCATACCAAATTAGTTTATTCAAGATTAAATATTGTTTATTTCTTATCTAATTTATCTTGCGTAACAAATTCTGTCCGGCTACGTTATAAGAAATTGCCCCATTATGCGCGTCATACGTTGTAAGTGGGAAAAATATCAGCTGGAATTAGAGGCGAAACTTGTTTTACATGGAAAAAATTGCCACGATATGAGAACAATACAAAGATGTGTTAGACAAAGTACATCTAATTAGAGAAAATAAAAAAGAATTAAAAGATTATTTTATGTGTCGATGGACCAACTTAGATACATCTGAGTTTTACGAGCTACATGCATTTGTGGTTAGTAAAGAAGGCTCTTTTAGCTATGTGGGCGTACTTGCAAAAAGGAATGGTACTAAAAAGGCATTCTATACTAAGAACTTAATTATCAAAATAGCAGATGACCTAGATTAACTAAGGAAGGTGGGATTCGCAACGTTGGCGTACACGACACGTATAGGGGTTCCATAAACATTGTATATTTACCTAGTAAAGAACCTTTTGAGTCATTTAAAACCGAGGGTCATACAACTTATGAGTCGCATATTGCCAAAACCGGTGAACATACAACTACACAAGAGTGTGGGAGAATCAGGATTGCCTCTGATACCAACAAGAGGAAATCGAGCAAGCCAACAAGATACGAATGTAGGACATAGTTAGAGAGCCACGGCTAAAAGATTGCCACAATCTGCAACAGTTACACGAAGGAATGGATCTGGTTGTCTATGGAATCTAAGATTTTATGTATAGAAACAAACTTTGGAACATTTTCCAATTTGAAAATCTCTACGGTCTCTATGTATCCAATTATTGACTAGAAAAGGAAATAGAAGATGTCGGAATCGATTTGAATTTTAAATTACGTATAAAACTAGGTAAAATCACAACTACCCCAAACTAACGTAAAGAAAGGAAAGCTTTCTGTGTATAACCTAGTACTGAAAGTAAGTTCTATTGAGTCCATGCTTGACTGGCTAAAATTTTTAAATTGTATTATTTATTTAATTCTAAAATAAAGCGTTAAAATAGCATTGTCGTATTTTTTATTACTAGAATACTGTGACGTCCACTGTATCCTTGGAGATGTAGCTGAAACTAGGTAGCCAAAAGCATAGCGTTGTGGGATTTTTACCTATATGAGGAGGACGGAGAAGGGGGTGGTGATGGTGGTGTGTAGTGCCTCTGCGCCTCAATACCCTTTCTGCGTCTATTTATAAGCCTCCAAACGTTCTCGATAATAAGGCCACCTGTCCGTATTTGAATTGAAAGGTTTCAATACTTCCGACTATAGATGCCATGCGATATTTCCTGGGGTTTAAACTAGTGTTTCAATTCTTTTCGTCGCCTGTTGAAGTGTATGGATGGTAGGGTAGTGAGTATGTTAATGATTCAATAACACCAAACATATATTTCTTGAACTTATTACATCTATTACTAATTAGTATTTAGTAATAGTATAAAACTGCGAACTGCCAAGAGAACCCGACTACTGTCTATCTTTTTGATGATACTTCAATGTCCCTTGTTTTTTCTGCTGCTTTCGCGTGTCTCCATAAGGCAAAGTATGAATAAGATACAAAACAGCATCCACCTAGTATGCAATAAAATACAACTTGAACAAAAATTTCTAATTTATATTATGGTGCTAACTTCAAGCACTTCCTTCAAGTAGTTACACTTGAATTTCTTTTAATTTAGAGACGCTGCTTCATTAAATTCCATAATAATAAGTTGAGGCTCTGTTCTTGACGCTTACAAAATTATACTTGGGCTTGCTTCTTTTAATATTGTTTCCAATTTTATCTCAAATTAATTTTTTTTTTCATTTTCTAATGTTTGCTGTCATAATTACTACAACCTCAACTTATATCTCATTCTACAAAGTAATTGAATTTTAATGAGTAATCCTACTTAAATTATTTTAAATCTGTAATTAAGTTGCGCATAAAGTTTCTGGCTTTAGAGAAGTTGCATATGACACGTATTTAACAAGAGTTTCCTTGTGTAAAACGGTATTTATTTACTTTGAAGTTTCTGTACCCAATATTCCGTAACAAAGGGCGACGGCGTGCTATCCCTCTGGTCAGTTGGCACCCCTGTCAAAAATATCACAATGAAAAATCGCACTACCGTCAGTTACACTTGCAACGGACACTCGCGTTCTAAAATAAACTTTAATTTGTTTTTGCTTTGCAATGACGGCTTTTAGAATTACTTTGAAGTATTCAATGGAACAGTATCTAACTTTAGCATGTGGTGCAGAATTCAATAAACTGGGGTGGTTTTTTTACTCACGCATGAAATTTCTATACAAGTGTATTACATCCTTTTTTATAGTAAGCAACGAAAACAAGTGCTGTATTTTCTAGGTTTTCCAAATTACTTAAAAGTTATTAAAAGAAACAGTTTTCTAAGCATCAAGTTTAAAGGAATAATAATTTCCGAGGAAATTCAACATAATTTATCAAGAAACCTTGTTACGTTCAATTTCATATTTGTAAATATACTACCTACTTAATTTAAAAACCATTTCAATTTCTACTTATCTGAATATATGAATTCACCACACCTTTATCATTACAAGTAAGCTCAGTTAGGCAACCAACGTTACTCGTCCTTTATTTAATTTAGAAGTCCATATGTTTATATCACACTTTCTGGTTCCTTATCTAGGCAAAGCTGATAAAATTTTCTTAAATGTTACTAGTTTAATTGTAATTAAGTATAGCGACTGTGCTAGCTTTGAAAGATAGAAATATATTTAAACTTATTTCCATTCCACATGGAATTTCCGTGATTATTTGTCAGAAAACAATTTTATAAATACATTGGTTAACTGGGTTCACTATATTTGTAGTGCTAATTCGCGCTGTTTCTTTTATGATAAATAATATAAACTCAATCGCGCGGTTACAAAATGCTTATGACAAAAAACGTGCTTTCTCTTTTACGTGACCGGTAGGTAGTTGAAGGGTGATGTTTCTTTAATAAAAATATTAATATTTTCATCCCAGTTTGTCACCAATATTCTTCAAATTTTTCGTTCCATTTCCTAGGTTCTTTGTATTAATGCTTACTTGGTCGTAGTACAGAAATCTTACATTGTCGTTACCACACATTTTGTGTGGCTGTCGTTGTATGCACATAAAGTTATCATGAGATAAAGACCTTGCAGTTACCTAAGACACTTACAAGCCCACGTAAACGAACATCATTAAAATGTCAACAGGTATGATTGTTTCATTTACTTAGAATACGTAGATTTGCTGATAGTAGGTAAATATTTATAATGAGCAACACATTGTTGTATACTTATACTGTCATTATTAGAATAAGGATTAGTGTAGTTTAGTATGATAATCTTTTTATATTGATGTATAACTGTGTTAATAGATTTCGAAATTATATATAGACGTGATAATTATCCATCAGTTGTGGTATTTGACTAGCTGTTAATGTAGATTGCGCTTAAAAACATTATTGTAAAGATGTTCTTTATTTTTTGTGTGGTAGTAGCTTTTGTTTGGGACGAGCTCGTCATAGTCAAAGTAGGCAATATTTAAGGGGCGTGTAATAAAGTACTTCTTTTACTTACAAAACACCCTTAATATTTCATATCAGTACGTGTGTCGTAAAGAATTCAGATGTTCGGTCTTAAACCAGCAATTTAATTTTGTTTTCTATCTTGTAAGGGTTATATTTCACATATGTTTTTGTGTTTAATTATTCGTTCAGATACAGATGTTGTAAGAAAAAGACGAATAGGTTTGTTTCAATTTTTATACTCCCCCAATCTCCAACTGTGTTTAGTGTGGCACTCGTATTTTTTTTCATTCTCTCTCTTCCTTTGTTACACGTAATTCCGGCGAGCATTTCATTACTGATTTCGTTTTTTCTTACTGGTCTGCTCGTCTGACGGGTAACAACCTACTGCTGGCTACTTTTGGGAATTCTTTCTTAACAGTCCTGTTTGGGACCAAAATTGAAGAGTCCGGCGGACATCTTTTACTTTCACAAAGACTTGATTACCGAGGTAACTGACTTTTCCAGATTGCAGAATATGCCGCTAGAGCCCTCTCCCTTCTCCCAGTAGAGTGAACAGAAAACACCAGCATTAATTTCACTACCCCCAACGATCACCTATAAAATATTGAGTCTTTTCTTTTACTCCCGAGTCATAACTTTCGAGCGTTTGGGTATTCTATGGTTTGGTTTATTTACTTGATTAGTTTCTGTCAAGGGCGAAGAGAATCATTTTTAGACTGGCTTTTTGTGTAGTTGGTGAGGGAAAAACAGGAATAGGTATGTGGGCGTTTTCTTGTTATGCCAAGGGACGCCTTACGTTTCGGTTGACCTCATATCTCCTTCTCTTTATTAGTTTCTGTAGTACTCCACACTCAGTTTGTGTTTAATTTTTCTGTCTATGTATCTGTAGAAATCGGCTAATATGCACATTCTAAACTGTTTGCGTTTTTTTCAGTTAACTTGGAAATAACCAACTTGTTCATAGCTGGAATCTGTATATCACTTATGATTCCGATATGTCGTAATACCAAAGGATTGTTCCCAAAAGGTTCGATAACTCATATTCTAAATTTCTCTGTATTTTTCTTGCATATTGGATTATTGTATATTGTATATATAGGTATATATAGGTACGATAGGCGCGATGGAGAAGTATTAGCTAGAACTCGGTCCTGATAAAAGTTTGATGAACATATATTAGTGTAAAGATAAACTCGCTTATGTGACGTAAATATAAATTCGCTTACGTGATATAAATGCTTAGATAAATAAATTACCAGTAAGATTAGTGCTATGTAATATTGTTTAATACGTCGTACTTAAAAGATTAAATAAGTGCTTACAATAGTGATTAAGCTAGTGTTAATGTGAATAAAACTCTAAACACTTGGGATTATAATGAATAATTATTAGATTTGTATTTATTGGAAATAAAGACTAAAGGACAAGTAGAGAATTCGTTACACTGGTATCAAGTGAGTGTAGTCGTAATGAAAAAAGATTTTTGAACGATCTTGTTTTAGACGCCTATCACTCATAGTTAACAACAGAAAATTTACAGCAAAATTTTTTTCTCTTTGAAGGACTTTAAGTCAAACCTACAAGAATACGCAGAGAAACAGGATTAAAATCTTACGAGCCTCGCAGCAAAATAAGGAGATAGTAACACAAGTTTTACAATTCTACAAAAAAATTACAGGAACCTGCCGCAAATATTGCAGAAAAACTGAACGACACTCCCGTAAAGCTACACGAAAATTACAGTTAATTAAGAGAGAAGATTATATAACAAACTACGAAAACCGTAAAAGCGACTGAACAAGTAAAAGGAGAGTCCTAAAAGAAACTATAAAATTCTCCGTTAACCTAGAAGCCAAATTTTCCGGCGGTTTATAGAAACTTGAAGTGGAGAAGTAGTTAGAAAACCCGCGTGATGTGAAGAAAGAGTGATGGAGATGGAAGAACGGATTAACTCCGTAACAGTTCAAGGACATAAGCCCCGAATACCTGTGATACAACAGTATACCTCGGAATTTAAAAATCTTGAAGAAAACAAACCGTTGCTATCGAAATTCAAAGTAAAACCTTCCACCGGTGATGGAAAGTCCCTTGGGCGACGCATTTCAAACAATTTGAGACTGCTAATGATTCGGATGGCTGTGAGAATGCAACCCAACTGTCTTCGCAGCAAGGGGATCAATTAAACTTTGAGCAGGTGTATTAACTTTATTTTAAATTCACGTAAGGCTACAGTTTACAAGTATTTTCCCTAATCACGTCCGAAAATATCAAGTAGATGCTGTATTTGAGACGCTGCGTGACTATTACGTTGTTTTCTTTTACAAATTTTTCCTACCGTAAATTTTTTTATTTTAAGTTTGATAATAGTTATTTTGTTTGTTACAAAAATGCAAGGCCAGCTAATCTTTATGTTAAATTAAACCCTAGATAGTCTGCCCGTCAACACTCCCCTATAGTAAGCGTGTTCCCGGAGACTGCTTACTCCCATTTTCAGCAACGTCTAACAGCCAGCTTGACAGACGAGCGGGTATAGGTTGCCCTAGACGAAGTTTTGACTATGGCATTGCGTACTTGACCATCTGTATGTAGGGTTACATGTATAACTCTTCCTTTCGGCCATGTGATACGATGACTGTTTTTGTCATAGATTATCACAATGTTTACTGGTTTAATAGGATTAGTTGGAAGATGCCACTTAAATCGTCGTGTATGTGTGTAAATACTCTCTTATCCATCGCTTCCAGAAAGTTTGAGTTACATATTGTGCAAAAGGGTAACACTACATACTGTCCTTTTTGTGACACATGAATGAATAGGATAGATAAGTAACGGTCAGAAGTATAATAACTTCATACACATTATAATTTGAATTAGGGCCGCTATACTTGCGGCCACGTCCCTAATGCTCCACCCGGAGGTACTACATTGGGTTTAAACGCGAAAATAATCGTGCTTCTGATTAATTTTGACTTCATAGTTAATCCACCCTAAATAAAAAACTAAATAAAAATCTAACAAACCTAACAAGCTCTAACAATCTAACAAACATAAAAATCTGACCAACTGAAACAAAACTAAAAACGAAAACTAAAAACAGGGTTGTAAATAATGGTATCCCTAGCGCCGACTTTGGAGTGTACCCGATCAACAAGACACAAGCAAAAATAAGAGGGGGAGGGATCCGTAATACCGGATAGCAGACGCCGGTTCTGCTTACCAGTGCGATCTGAAGGGTCGTCTTAAAACTATCCAAATCTAGCTAACTAATTTAAATTCATCCCTAGCTTTCCCTATCATTCCCTAACTGATTTATATTATGATTACAATCTTCACACATCTACTCTTCCTTCCCAAATATATACTGCAACCAAAATGGCGACAGAACGTCAAACAAAATAAATATGCCACAAAATGCTACAATGCATGCTAATAAATAAATAAATATAAAGTGTAAATATAAAATATAAATAAATATAATTATATAAATAAATGTTTAATAAGCGTTAAGCATATAGCAGTGCACAAAATAGCGAAAGCATCACCCTATTTATCAGGTGCACTCGCACAAGCATTATGTCGGCTAATGACATTACACACCAAACGTGCTTCTTAAATTATTTCAAAAACTACTAATTAATGTAAATCAATGCTTGTGCGAGTACAGCCGCCACAATTTAAGTCTTACCTCGATAATAAAATTCTCCAGCATCCGAAGATCTGGTCGTCTGTAACTTACTTTTAAAGGTGGGACGGGGTGCACTGCTAAAGTCCTGGTGGGTATGCACTAAATGTTCTTGGGGGGATCACAATCACTATTACTATCACTTCACTTTCAAGTCCTGGGGGGATGCGCGGTTGCGCTCTGTTTTATTATCCTTGTTTACTTTATTGATTTAATTTAATGAGGGTTTCTGATTTATTTGTTATTGTTTATTTGGTACTATTTATTCCCGATTTTCCGCACATAATTATGAAGATAGGCAGTGATTGTATTAATGGAGTGGGGATTTCTCGTGCATATTGGACATTTGGGTATAATTATCATTTTTTTTTTTTTTATTATTATTATTTAATATCAGGTTTTGGTTTTATCTATACTCGTATCCTTACTCACGCCAAGTCAATTTAAAATTTTTACAATCCTCCCACCAACCCCACCGAATTTTACACGCGGTTGTCATTGTCTAATCTCGCGACCCTTCCCGCGAATTCTTTTAAGGCTGTCCAGAACGCCTTCTGGTTAACCACTTCCCCGACTTCCTCTAGGCTTTTTGGCCATGCCAGACCTAGGATAGCTCGTCTATCTCTAATCTCCCTAACGACATATTCGTTAGGGAGAGTTCTACTGATCACCAGGACAGCCTCCGTGGAGGTGGTCCTGTACGCCCTCGCCGCTTTTACTGCGGTTATGCGTTGTACGCTCGTCAATTGACGCATCTCCCGGACTTTACAACCTTCTGCCCATACAGAAGCTGCGTACAGTATTGCCGGCTCAATTGCTCCGGCATAAATCGTCCTCAGCGATTCGCCCCTGAAACCCCACTTTATTTTAGCCACCGCCATCATTTTATTTGATATTTCGCCGCCCTTACTTTTTACGTATTGTACGTGCGCTTTCCAATTTAATTTATTGTCGATCTTGACGCCGAGGTAGGTAATACAATCTTTAAACGGATTTTCTCCTCCTAGCTCTAACCTAGGAGGTCTCTGTCCTGGTTTCGTGCCGAAATAAAGCGCCTCTGACTTCGCCGTGTTAAATTTTAATTTTACCGCCTGCGACCATTCGTGTAATTTATTAAGCGCCTCGTTCGGTTTTGTGCGCATATCCATTAACAATCTCGATCTTACAATTAAAAGTGTGTCATCTGCAAACCCAACGATTGAGCATCCTTCCGGATGAAGTTCTGTCGCGTGAGGTGGAAAGGGGATGCCCGCAAGGGTCATGTTCTGGACCCACATTTTGGAAGTTGTTGTATGAGAGCATCTTTAGGGTCAAGTTGCCCGCAGGATGCTCAACTTCATACACATTACATGTGATTTTCCAATGCTCCACCCTAAGGTACTACATTGGCCAGGAAGCGAGTTTTTTTTACCTGGAAAATTTTTTTGAATTTTGCCGAATCCTTGCTGTTCCAAGCAAGGTAGGGATCTTTAACGTGCGTGACAACACTCACACACGGGACCTCCATTTTACCTCTCATCCGAACGAGGGTGTATTTTTGCGAAAAATGCTCGCCTAACATTTTTCAAGCGGACCGTGTCGGGATTCGAACCCGGGATCTAGGGCGTAGTAGTCACACACATACCACTACGCCACGGAGCCGCCTTCAACTTCATACACAACATAATTTATGCCTACCGTTTCGTTTCCCATGTAGACAGATCGGCAAACCTGCAAGTGTTAAAGTGATTCATGTTAGTTGGTAGGTGGGAAGACGACTGCTCCATGCACCAGACAGGTTCGCATATGACTGTTGAACCCAATGTTCCAGGTTCGATTCCTGGCACGAACTGCTTGAAAAATGTTAGGCAACCATTTTTCAAAAAAAAATACACCCTCGTTCGGTTGAGAGGTAAAATGGAAGTCCCGTGTGTGAGTGTTGTTACGCACGTTAAAGATCCCTACCTTGCCTGGAACGGCAAGGATTCGGCAAAATTATAAATTTCCAGGCAACAAAAAATTCGCCTCCTGGCCAATGTAGTACCTACGGGTGGAGCATTGGAAATGTAAATGAACGGGTGAATTGTTCTCCGATTCTGCGTTGATCTGGTACCGTAACGTTAGAGATCAAATTTCTACCTGGGAGGAATTAGTTGCGTGTTTAAAACGAGACTTCCTACCCCATGGTTATATTACCGACCTTTGGAATGAGATACGAAATCGAACCCAAGGACCTAACGAAAATGTTATTTTCTTTATTACCTCAGAAGAAGCCTTATATAGTAGACTTAATACTAAACCTTCAGAATTTGAAATTATCGATCAGTTACGTAGAAATTTAAATCCTTATTTTTTCGAACGTCTAGCGTTACAGCACATTTCTTCCTTAGCTCAATTCAAAGATTTATGTCGTGCACTTCCAGAAGTAAAGCTGAGGGTGGATAAATACCACCCTCCTCCAGAAAAACAATCTGGACTTTTAGAACCCGATTTAGCGTGTCAAGTTCAAACTTCTCATAAAGTATCTATCCTTAATGTTCCTTCTACCTTAACAAATAACTCACTTACCTGTTGGAACTGTAAGAGAAGTGGACATAATTACAACGTTTGTATATACCTCAAAAATATTTTTTTGTTATGGTTGTGGTCGTGCTAATATCTATAAATCTAACTGTACGAATTGTAATCCTAACGTATCGGAAACTCTCGTCGAGATATTCCTACCCAGGGCGTGAATATCTCAAGGAATCAAAATCGTCCTCAACACCAATCATTCAACGGACCCAGACGTAAATAAACTTAAACCATAAAACTACCTCTAACGCTGTATCTTTATTAAATTTATCTAACAATAATATCGTACTGTCAATATACAAAATGTCTTGCCTTCATTAAAAGAATTATGTTATACTACCCCGTCGGAATGGTCTAATTGGCTACAAACCGTTAATTCCTTTTACCATAAAAAGTCTGCTGCTTTACAACTTGTTAAAAGACCCTTTGATAACCGTCCACATTTACCCATCTCGATTGGTTCCTTAAATGTAATAGCTTTACTGGACACAGGTTCCTCATGCTCCCTTATAAATAACGAAGGTCTACAACAATTATCTAAACAAAATATTAAAATTCAAATTGTTCCTGAAAAAACTTCTATACATTTAGCTGACGATAATCAAATATATGTAACGGGTTCCCTTAAATTAAAAATTCGAGTAGAATCACTTGAACGCGAGGTTTCATTTTTGATTGTACCTACATTAGCTTATCCTTTCCTACTAGGTGTAGACTTTTGCAAACTGTTTAATTTGTCGCTTTACTTCCAAGATTTTTCATGGCAAACTTCCCTTAAAACAAATTCCTGTGCATAGGTAAAATGTTAGAATCTGGTGTTATCTCTCCCTCAAATTCACCTTGGATGTCTCCCGTATTATTAGTTCGTAAGGAGAATGACGATTGGCGTGTTTGTTTTGTTGGCAGAAAGTTGAATTCTGTAACGGTCTCTAATGCTTATTCTCTACCAAGAACTGATTCAATTTTAAGCCGGCTTTGAAACGCAAAATTTATCTCATCTATCGACCTTAGACAAGCTTTTTATCAGAAACCCCTCGATTTACCTTCCCGTCCTAAAACTGCTTTTTGTGTTCCAGGCCGAGGTCTTTTCGAATATAATTTTTTGCCATTTGGTCTCTGTAACGCACCACAAACCCTACAACGCAATTATACGTTATCGAAAGGTACAACGCGCTTACGGATACCTAAACAGGATATTGACTTATTTAAATTTTATCATAAACTTGTCGTTTCCAAGCAAATAGATTTAAGTTGAGAAATTATTCGAAAGCGTATTTATTGCAGAAAAATAAAATATACAGGATGTAAACTATTTAATTGCAGCATAAACTTATCGTTTTTAAAGCAAAAGGGATTTGAGTTAGAAAGTATTAGACAGCGTATTTATTATTAATTAAGTTGACGGATGTGAGAATAGCAACGTGGTTGATTTAACAATATTATCGTAAAGCGGACTTATGAATTAATAAGAGAAATTTCTACAGCAAAATTGGAACGTAACACACTAGTGATCTCGTCATCCCAGCCAATCCCGGATTCCCAAATTTGTATTGCCAGACGTTGCTTTACAGGCACTCCTTGCCAATTGCATAAGCCCGTTGTTAAATATTCTTAGTCCAATTGGACTTTGGTGTTCTTGGAAAAAGCTTAGGTGTAGGGCGGTGGGTAGTTTGTCTACTAAGTCATGTTGAACGGACAAGTCTTGAACATAGTTATCCAAATTGGAAGCATCTATCATTGCACAAAAGTTCCGTACTTCAAAGACGTAACCAATTAGTTTACCTAATCGATCTTCTTTGACGGCGGGCGTAACTTTGATTATCCTAAGCAGTTCGGTCACCAGAGTTTCAGGCTGGCCGTAAAACATTTCGACAATCTCAATAGCAGTAAACAGATTTGTAGCTGATTAACGCACCACGTACTTTTTCTAACTCGCGCCTCTTATAGCATTTTGCAAGTTCAACAATTTCATGATCAGAAAACCCACACCGCAGAGTAGATGTCTATAATTGCTAATAAAGACGTGCCACTGCTCTCTTTTTGAGCCATCTAAGTAGGGCAAATCTTTTGGTAGCAATTGACGAGCTACCATGTTCGGAGTTGTTAAGTATGTAGTTTTCCTTCACTATAGGCTAAGGATATGGCTTCATCGTGTTGTACTTCATTCTCCAGTAGTTTTTAAATTTTGCATTAATTAAATGTGTCTGAACCTGTGCTAATTCTTCCAAACGCTTTAGCATCAGTCTTTTGCTTTCTACTGGATGCTTTTGAACTAACTTTGCTGCTTATTCTTTTGGGCACAGCAGAGGTCTTACAATCATTACAATTCCATACGATTCTACGAACAGAATCATTATCCCCGACGCATTGGCAGTGGTACCAACAAGAGCACTTGGAATATTATACTATGGTGTCAGCACTATTTGACTGAATACAGTTCTTAATGTTACAGTCATATCCATCTAGTGTCTCGTATAAGCACTCTTCTTTTGACCTTCCCATTGGCTCCATTTTCACGTGCAAGCTTTGCAAATTGTATTTAAAGCGACTTCCAGTCGCTAATATTTGAAAACTTTAGAATGTCCTCGCAGCAAGGGGATCAATCAAACTTTAAGCAGGTGTATTAACTTTATTTCAAATTTACCGCAAGGCTAAAGTTTACAAGTTTCAAATAATCAACTAGATGCTGTATTTGAGACGCCGGGTGACTATTACGTTAAGTTTCCTTTTACAAATTTTTCCTACCGTAAATCTTTCTATTTTAATTTTGAAAATAGATATTTTGTTACAAAAATGCAAAGCCGGCTAATCTTTATGTTAAATTAAACCCTAGATAGCTTACCCGTCAACACCAACCATCGGAAAACTGCTTGAAAAATTCATACTCCATAAAATCAACACCCACATTAAAACCCACTCCACCATTACTTTGAACCAAGACGAATTCCGTCCTAAATATAACGCAGAATAAACCAATTATTTCTTTATCACCAAAGCCAAATCTTCTAACCACAAATATGTCCTAACCATTTACCTTAATTTTTAGCTCAGCTTTCGATCTCTTTTGGTGACGTAAAATCCTCAACCAACTTAAAACCTTAGAATAGCTTTCCATCATCTTCCACAGCATTAAAACGTATTTATCATCCCGCATTGCTACACTTAACGTCAATTACTTCTCTGCTACTACTGCGATATTCCAAGGCTGTGCTCAAGCATCCGTCCTATCACTCACATGGTGGAACCTATCCATAAACCCCCTCCTCGATTTAAACATACCAAGCACTGATAACCTCGCCTACACCGATGATATTACTCTCCTAATCCATAGCAACTCCAGATTAGAACTAGAAACCATAGCTAAGATCCTGAACAAACAACCGATTTCTTTTGCGAAAGCCTAAATGTTACGCCTTAAAGGTTGCTTGACTCCCGTCGAAGTACAAAGATCTACATTTTTAACATGGCTATCACTTTTTCGAGTCCGTCCCTTACCTCGTAATTACCCTTGAAACACGTTTTACAATGAACAGCCATTTGTAAAATATCCGCTTTAAAACCAAAACAATCCTATTTAATATAGAACACTCGCTTTTTAAATCGATCCAGTTAATCCAGCCAACTAGAAAACTGATCCTAAACAACATCATCACCCCCATTGCCCGCTACGGCATAGACTCGTGGTTTCCTTTTACCACTTCTCACTTACACAGATTCCTTGACCCTACAATGCATCCCTACCTATTATACATTTTCAAAGCTTTCCGAATCACCTCCACTGCTGTTTTATACACACTCCTAAAAATCCCACATCTCGAAATCCTGTTACACACCGCTTCTCAAATCCGTAACTATAAATTCTAAAAACCAATCTAATTTCACGACGAATCACTTATAACCCAGACATTTACCGAAATATCCCCTCCACAGTAATAAAATCCTGCATTTATTATTACCTACTCTACTCCTGGCTATCATCTTGGACCCAATCAAATTCCGAAAGATATACCTTCGACATCTTTCCTACAATCACAGAAATCTCCATACATATTTCTCACTCCTCCAGAACAGCTTTACAATTCCTAATAGGTCAAGGTAAATTCCGCTATAAGCTACACTTCTTCCACTTAATCCCCTGTTCGCTCAGTCTTTGCAATCGAAACGTTCCAAAAACACCGAACCACCTACTTTACCACTGCTGAACTCTGTCCAACTTAAGAAACAACTTCAAGACAATTATAAACCTAGACTCCTACTCTCTGCTACCAAGCTTAAACTTCTTAGCCATGCATTAACCCTCTTTTTATAAACCATTTCCTACAAGATATCATAGATAATAAACTTCCTCTACTTCTACTCTTATCTCCTAGTCTGCGGTGTACAAGAAGATTAAGACAGTAACTGAAAACTAAAAATTGATGAAGCCCAAGAACTACGTTCAAGATAACCATCCAAGTAGCGTCTGAATTGGAGCAATAATACTTTCACTCACTCTGAACCAAATCAACTGACCAATAAACAGCCAGAACAGTCGAGCAAGTTAACTAACTGTATTGCCTTTGTTTTATTTATTTGCATTCAATTTCATTTAATTTCAAATAACTTCGCCTTGTACGACTAGGATGGGCCATAGGCCTAGATATAGTCAGAACTAGAGATAAATACACCTACACACACACACACACACACACACACACACACACACACACACACACACACACACACGCACGCACGCACGCACGCACGCACGCACGCACGCACGCACGCACGCACGCACGCACGCACGCACTCCCCCACACACGCACACAAACATACACACACACACACACACGCACACAAACATACACACACACACACACACACGCGCTCCTAGGAAATCTTAGTTCGCCGTCAATTTTATAAAGTACCATTCGGCAAATTGAACGCTGGAATCAGCTGGAGTTAACTTTTGTACTTTTTGAATGTGAAACGAATGCTACTGGAGCAGGGAAATAGGCCGGTCCTGGGACAGCGCCACCGCCACCGCGCCACTAATTGCTTTTAATGGGTTTTCTCATTAAAAACCCATTTAGCACTAATCGGTTTTTATGGGTTTTCTCGTTAAAAACCCATTAGCACTAATGGTTTTTAATGGGTTTTCTCATTAAAAACCCATCAGCACTAATCGTTTTTTAATGGAAAAATTCATTAACGATGTTATCCTTTTTCCTTACGTCACATCTGTCATTACCGCCACCGCCGCAGCCACCACCGCAATCTAACCTAGGTTAAACCATTAGAATTTTTAATATCGCACCACCGCAGGGAAGGATTTTCTCCTTGCTCCCTTCTTGCTCGGACTTGAACAATACATAGACAAAGTCAATGCGACCTGCATGTTAGACAACCCGCGATACACGGACAACGCCGCCGCCATCTAAATGTTTGCAACCTATTGCACACTCACTACGTCACAAGCGCCATCCTAATCACTTTTACACTGGGTGATCTGTTAATTGGACCTGAACCCTAATTTCCCGGACAATCTAACCCTGTTAGAATGTTTAAAATCGGACTATCCCTTACAAAGTTATACCCTGTTGAAGCCTCATATCCCAAGTTTTTGCTTATTGCATTCATATCTAATCCAGATAAAAGTTTTCTTCGACTAGCTATATTAACCTGATACAAAATCTCCATCAAAATTGTTTAAATCAAACCACTTCTTACAAAGTTACACCTTGTTAAAGCCTCGTACGTTTAAATTTTTTGTTTATTTAATTTTAAATCGATTTTTAAATCTTTTTTGGTCACCTGAGATATACGTTTTAATCCTGAATTTCCCGACTACCTCCTACCTTAACACAAACCCTCCAACAAATTTTAGCTAATATATTTATAGAAATGTTATAACGTGGTCTAAAATTTACCGCAATATGCATTCATTCAATTATTTTAAGAATAATACCAAAACTTTGAAACCAACTTAAAACATTTTAAATTATTTTCTGCGAAATAATTTTTAAAAAACCTAATGAATTTTCAAAATAAAATCAACTCTAAAAAGTTCTATAGACAACCAATTATACAAAGATTTGTCTCATACCTTAAAAATCAATTTAGATTCTTGTAAATCAATTTAAACCTTTTGAAGGGAAACTTAATAAAACACTTTAAACGTTTACTAAAAGTACATCATAATTATTGTCTACAGGATAGTTACGAATAAAAGAATTAAATTTTAAATAAATTCTACGTCATAATTTTTGGAAATCGCAAGCTTGTCTATTTTCTAAATGAATCACCGAGGGAAATTACATGCATTGTTATTAAATTAACTTATGCAAACCACTTATAAGCTTATCAATGTTGTCGACTGTCTTCGCCATAATTACTAATACGAGGTCCGTTTTGTAAAGTATGTGAAAGTGAAACTTCGTTTCCTTAATACTAGTAATGTCTAACTGTCTTTACCGGATTTAAAAATTGCCGTCGGCCTTACTGATCATTTTGAAAAATTCCCGTACAACTTTCCATAGATAATATTAACCGCGTAATCGTTCAACAAAAGTTTTCTTAGAATAACCAACATTTCTTACGTTCATGTAGTATGACCTATTAAATTAGCCTAGAATTTTTTCAAAGATCTAATGGGTTTTAATTCTTAACGGCGATGAAAAAAATTAATTTCTATATGAAACTGTAATAATAATAATGCACTTACTCATACCCGAACGGTCTATGTGCTAAAATTTTTGTTTTCGTAAAAGTAAAATTCTGTATAATAGGACTAAACAGAATTAAAGCAAAGCACAGTATAACATTTATTAATCTTGAAATATACATTTTATTGCTTTATAAATAAATACAACATTTTGTTTGGCGTATGCTAAATAGTTATCCATATGCATAAGACAGTGACCAAATCTTCCACAACCCATCCTTAACGTTTTCAAATTGGAATCGTTAAATTCTTTAATATTTATAACATTAGTGCACGGTATACACTTGGATACGATACGCTGCTTTTCCAGTCTTTTCACATAAATTGTAACATGAGGCGGTATAATAGTTTGCACATATAACGCGATAACGTCTGGTGATAACAGATTTGTTGATGGGTTTTCCCAGCTAAGCCCGTGCAAGTGCTTCCGGAGCCATGCGTAATGTTTCTTGAAATTTTCACTCTAATAGCTATAGTCTAAAGGCATCTCTAATATTTCGCGCCATACTTTGTCGTTTTCCGCGTCAAAAACCGCCACTTCTTTAATAAAAAATTTGCTTGTTTTATACTGGAAGCCTAGTACATCTAGAATGTAAGCCATGGTGCAGCGTTCTTGTCGATGGACGTCAACACCAGAAAAATCAATTTTTAACTTGTAATTTTGATCAACTCGACGATACTTTGACAACTAATGCGTTGTCTTTTATACTGACGGGTATGCGTGCGCTGCTCCAAATTATGTTAATTGGTGTTATATGCAAGTCTTGACTGGAAAAGTGACGCTTATAATTCTTTTATAGTGGGTTTTATCTGTTTGTATTTAACCACCAACGCCCATTGTTAGAATTTTTATAAAAAATTACTCTTAGCGATATTTTTAATATAACTCCGTCGTGTAAGATATCAATTACTATTGTGTTTTTCTCAGGTTCTCAAATTTTTCAAAATTTTTTTCAAATCAAACGACCCCTTACTGATTTACAGATCAACCTTTTACAAATCATATGGTGTTCATTTTAATCTATTTCTAAACAGTATTGCTCTGTCTTTTGAGATAAACCCATCGTGTAACCTATTAAATTAGTATAGAATTTCCTGGGGAATCAAAATCAATTATCACGTCTTTTAAAATTAGCTACAACAAAGACCCGCATAATGTTTTAATATTCAAAAACCTAAGAGCAAAACACCTCTGAATTTTTATTTAGATTTAACTCAATAATAGAGTAAAATTCAACAAATGTTTATTAATATATAGGATTGTTAAAATTTTTAATTAGTGCATCCACATTCAAATATTAAACCAAAAAGTTAAACGTATATTAATTCTGCACAGCGGGCTAGTAAGTAGTTCGATAATCTATTTTAAATGTAGTTCAAAATAAGACTTATTTTCTAAATAAACTTAGTGAAATGTATGATCCTCAGCCTTGCATTGTTTTGTTAATGACATCTGACTATTGATTGTGAAAGGTACTTTTCTATAATGTTTAAAATCGGACTATCCTTACAAAGTTATACCCTGTTGAAGCCTCATATCCCAAGTTTTTGCTTATTGCATTCATATCTAATCCAGATAAAAGTTTTCTTCGACTAGCTATATTAACCTGATACAAAATCTCCATCAAAATTGTTTAAATCAAACCACTTCTTACAAAGTTACACCTTGTTAAAGCCTCGTACGTTTAAATTTTTTGTTTATTTAATTTTAAATCGATTTTAAATCTTTTTTGGTCACCTGAGATATACGTTTTAATCCTGAATTTCCCGACTACCTCCTACCTTAACACAAACCCTCCAACAAATTTTAGCTAATATATTTATAGAAATGTTATAACGTGGTCTAAAATTTACCGCAATATGCATTCATTCAATTATTTTAAGAATAATACCAAAACTTTGAAACCAACTTAAAACATTTTAAATTATTTTCTGAAATAATTTTAAAAACCTAATGAATTTTCAAAATAAAATCAACTCTAAAAGTTCTATAGACAACCAATTATACAAAGATTTGTCTCATACCTTAAAAATCAATTTAGATTCTTGTAAATCAATTTAAACCTTTTGAAGGGAAACTTAATAAAACACTTTAAACGTTTACTAAAAGTACATCATAATTATTGTCTACAGGATAGTTACGAATAAAAGAATTAAATTTTAAATAAATTCTACGTCATAATTTTTGGAAATCGCAAGCTTGTCTATTTTCTAAATGAATCACCGAGGGAAATTACATGCATTGTTATTAAATTAACTTATGCAAACCACTTATAAGCTTATCAATGTTGTCGACTGTCTTCGCCATAATTACTAATACGAGGTCCGTTTTGTAAAGTATGTGAAAGTGAAACTTCGTTTCCTTAATACTAGTAATGTCTAACTGTCTTTACCGGATTTAAAATTGCCGTCGGCCTTACTGATCATTTTGAAAAATTCCGTACAACTTTCCATAGATAATATTAACCGCGTAATCGTTCAACAAAAGTTTTCTTAGAATAACCAACATTTCTTACGTTCATGTAGTATGACCTATTAAATTAGCCTAGAATTTTTCAAAGATCTAATGGGTTTTAATTCTTAACGGCGATAAAAAAATTAATTTCTATATGAAACTGTAATAATAATGCACTTACTCATACCCGAACGGTCTATGTGCTAAAATTTTGTTTTCGTAAAAGTAAAATTCTGTATAATAGGACTAAACAGAATTAAAGCAAAGCACAGTATAACATTTATTAATCTTGAAATATACATTTTATTGCTTTATAAATAAATACAACATTTTGTTTGGCGTATGCTAAATAGTTATCCATATGCATAAGACAGTGACCAAATCTTCCACAACCCATCCTTAACGTTTTCAAATTGGAATCGTTAAATTCTTTAATATTTATAACATTAGTGCACGGTATACACTTGGATACGATACGCTGCTTTTCCAGTCTTTTCACATAAATTGTAACATGAGGCGGTATAATAGTTTGCACATATAACGCGATAACGTCTGGTGATAACAGATTTGTTGATGGGTTTTCCCAGCTAAGCCCGTGCAAGTGCTTCCGGAGCCATGCGTAATGTTTCTTGAAATTTTCACTCTAATAGCTATAGTCTAAAGGCATCTCTAATATTTCGCGCCATACTTTGTCGTTTTCCGCGTCAAAAACCGCCACTTCTTTAATAAAAAATTTGCTTGTTTTATACTGGAAGCCTAGTACATCTAGAATGTAAGCCATGGTGCAGCGTTCTTGTCGATGGACGTCAACACCAGAAAAATCAATTTTTAACTTGTAATTTTGATCAACTCGACGATACTTTGACAACTAATGCGTTGGAACATGGCTCCCTTGTCTTTTATACTGACGGGTATGCGTGCGCTGCTCCAAATTATGTTAATTGGTGTTATATGCAAGTCTTGACTGGAAAAGTGACGCTTATAATTCTTTTATAGTGGGTTTTATCTGTTTGTATTTAACCACCAACGCCCATTGTTAGAATTTTTATAAAAAATTACTCTTAGCGATATTTTTAATATAACTCCGTCGTGTAAGATATCAATTACTATTGTGTTTTTCTCAGGTTCTCAAATTTTTCAAAATTTTTTTCAAATCAAACGACCCCTTACTGATTTACAGATCAACCTTTTACAAATCATATGGTGTTCATTTTAATCTATTTCTAAACAGTATTGCTCTGTCTTTTGAGATAAACCCATCGTGTAACCTATTAAATTAGTATAGAATTTCCTGGGGAATCAAAATCAATTATCACGTCTTTTAAAATTAGCTACAACAAAGACCCGCATAATGTTTTAATATTCAAAACCTAAGAGCAAAACACCTCTGAATTTTTATTTAGATTTAACTCAATAATAGAGTAAAATTCAACAAATGTTTATTAATATATAGGATTGTTAAAATTTTTAATTAGTGCATCCACATTCAAATATTAAACCAAAAAGTTAAACGTATATTAATTCTGCACAGCGGGCTAGTAAGTAGTTCGATAATCTATTTTAAATGTAGTTCAAAATAAGACTTATTTTCTAAATAAACTTAGTGAAATGTATGATCCTCAGCCTTGCATTGTTTTGTTAATGACATCTGACTATTGATTGTGAAAGGTACTTTTCTATAATTCTAGTGAATAGATGGGAATACGCATTCTAATAATTTGATTTAAATTGGGTGAGTGTAAGGACAAATTATACTTATACTTTCTCTATGTGCACAAATACGGGGAAAATGACGCTAAAGGTTTATTTTAAATTTATTTTTGTAAAACGTAAAGTCGTTCAAAGTGTAATAGTGTTGCAGAATATCCCACCTTTGAAAATTTCGGGGTAAAACAACATTTTAAAACTTGCATGTTTAAACTCCGATTTTCTATCCTTACTCAGCAACTTTACCTGCAAGACACCTTTTATATTATCCGCTTGTAAACGTTGAAGAAATTTATATTTACATGTATAATTTAAAAACTGTTAATCATTATTCTTTCTAGGATAAACATCTTAAGTATCTCATGCAGTGTGTGTGAAAGCGTTTTTACTAGAGGTGACGCCGTAAACAAACACAACGAGAAGCACATCGAGATGGTTTATTTCTAGGATGAACTAAAAATTACAGACGATGAGTAGGAGAAAATCAAGGATTTAGAAAAGCTGTCGACCGCAGCGAATGAAGCATGTATAAACGCAGCTATTCAGTTAGAGCGAGCCAAGTTGCTATTTGAAAAACCATACGCCATAACAAAATTTTCTTCCAAAATCATAGTTGTGGGCCTGAACCCGTTCAACAATTATAATATAACTTTGAGATTTATTGACATCATTTCGCAGATCGTACTTGATGTATCCCTCGATGTATTTACAAAGTTTATATTACCTCTTCCATATATTATACTCACTAGAAGTTGGCGTGCGAAATCAGATATGCAAATTTGACAACTTGCGTTTTAATTAAATAAGAATTGTTTAGTGAATATGGTGACATTTGATGAGAATTATATATTATTTACCAAAGGAACTTTAGAACACTTTTTAGGGATATCTCAGATCGTTATCAACTACGCCAATACTTTAAGAGAACTAACGAAAATGTTACTCTAATATAGATCTATTTTTATTAGATGTAGCAATAGAAAGGTATAATAGGAATAATGTTTTACAGAATCTCGCACATGATATAATTAAAAGCAAATATAGTAATAACGCAATTGGGGGTCATGTTATACGAATTTATAAAAACCTATCCAAGATTGTTTGAAAACAGTATTTGTAGACAAGTTGAGTATATGCAAGAGTACAACAAGTTCACTTTCCACGCATTTACGAGCAATGTTTAAATTTTAAACCATAGATTTTAGAGAAATTTTAGTCACAATAATCTTGCATATTACAGTTTATTCTCTTATACCTTTCTAAATTGTTGTATTTCAACTACAGATATTAATAGCTGTAAATAAAATTATGTTATAGTTTTAAATAAAACGAATTTGATTAATAATTTTGTAAAACGTTTGTAGCACCCTTTTAATAAATACACATCTTTGTTATAATTCTTTGCAGAAGAACTTAGAGACCCATTTCAGTTATGGGGTGTTTTGAAGAATCAAACAATACCAATATATACTTTATATTTTATAACATGAATAAGCTAAAATATACAAACATAATTTCTAAATTTACATCATTCATTTCTTATGATAATAGTTAAGGTGGTTAAATTTTTACTTTAAAACTTACAATTTAGTATATATCCCATCTGAATATCTACCAACAGTTTTATAAACCCCATCTCCTCGATTATTGCCATAAAATCATTCAAATCCTCGGACATTACTGACACAGCAGTACAGTCCTGTATTGCTTTCTCGTATGACTGACACATAAGACATTTTTCTCCTTCTATGGAAAACCGTTGCACCCATTCTGCTTTTTTACTCGTAGAGCATTGCGAAATCTTCGAATAACCTCCCCAAAGTTTTATACATATTTGTTTAATCGTCTCTTTAAACTGTATAATCGTCAAATTATAACTTCTACGCGAACAGTCCTTTTACATGAGCTACTCTTGTTCGGATATGCCCCGATTGTGCCCGATTTGTGTACACGCGCAAAACAACAGGTAGGGAATGTATTCTATAAACTAATTCATTACATTCTTTAGGAAAATGCTAAGGACTTTAAAAATAATTATAACTCTTGTTAGACCTTTAGTGCCAGGATAAACGCTATTATTTTAGGTTGTGTCACTGTTTTCTAAATCAATTTACTACACACTTTTCCCAAACTATGCGTATCAGATTGAGGATTATACTTTACTCCATAAACCGACTTTTATATATTTTCGTCTTCGTCTCTAGCTAACACGTCCGTATAATAAAGATGTACAAGCTCGTCGTCAACTGGTAACTTAATCTTTTTTAAAAGTTCGCCTCTGTTTTAAACTTTAATCTTCTTAATAGGTTTTGACATTCTTTCCGCTATTCCTTGTGACTGGGAAGCAGTGATTTGCAAGGAACCGATCAATTGTTTGTGCACCTCTTTGAATTTTTGCAGAGATGTAGTGTCTCCCTTTTTGTATGCCACAAACCTCTTTCGTACGGAAAGCTGCATAAAATGAAGCTTACGTTTATTTACAATAAAATCTTTAACATTCGTCATCATAAAACTTCGGATTGGCACTAACCATTGAACGTCTCCTTCTATATTTATATACTCCTCGAAATTTGTACTATATCGCCCCTTATCCAAATCAAAATCTTTTACAATAGTAGGGCTAAGTCCTACTGTATTGTAAGCGAGAAAGACACGATTTAAAAGATTAAAGGGCTCTCACGAAGTGTAGTTAAGAATATTACTGTAGATAGTTTTAAGGACATTGTGCATAATAATTCTGGTGCCCTTATGCATAGCATGGTGTGTATTCGAAATCATAAACACCAACTTTATACCTAATTAATTAATAAAATTGGTTTGTCGGGCAAGGATGACAAAAGGTACGTCATCCATAATAGTACAGAAACCTACGCATGGGGGGCATAAAGATATAAGTTAAGTTTTTATGTAAGTTTTAGTTTACAGTAGCATGTAAGTTAGTTATAAAACATACCCACCATCCCCATCCTAAATAATCCCTTTGCTCCTGGCGACATGTGTTTTTCTCCACGCGGTGTCGCTGGACGGTAAAACATATTGTTAGATTAACCGCATGTCTTATTGGCCGAAAACACGTTTCTTCTCTTTTTAAACACATTAATGTCTTTTTTATAGGTTACTTTCAGCTGCTTGGATTCGGTTACACGAAGAAAATAAAATAATGTTATGCTTTGCAATTGTATTCTATTAGTTTATTAAACTGTAAATCGGATACAATAAATTATAAAACTTTTGTGTGCTTAATTTCTTTGTGTTAATACCTCTAAGCGTTTGGTTAAAGGATTCTAGATGTTAAAAAGGAGAGGTGATTAGAAATCTACTTAAAAAATCTAAAAAATTCCTAGAAATTCAGGTATCTGAGAAAAATCTAATATTAATTGACACCAAACAAGGTAGATTTATCTCGTGAGTGGAAATGTGGAGAAAGATTTATCTCGCAGAGGATATGTGGGTAAAACGGTAAGAGGTGGTCGGATTTTAAATCTGTTTGGTTGATTAGGATTCTGCGTAAAATTCTAGACTAATTTGATGTATCGCATGGCTAAAAATTTTTATAAGGACGGTCAGAAATTGCTGCGGGTAAAAAATCTTTAAATGAGGGTAGCTTCCTGGGGATGATGCTATCTAGAAAAGTCCTACAAATTCAGGTAGCTGAGAAAATCTAATATTAATTGACACCAAACAAGATAGATTTATCTTGAAAGATGAGCTAAACAAGATAGAAAGTATGATATGACATTTAGGTTACGGTGGCGGTGGTGGTAATGATAGATGTGACGTAACGAAAAATGATAACATCGTTAATGAGTTTTCCCATTAAAAAGCGATTAGTATTAATGAGTTTCCAATTAAAAAGCGATTAGTGCTAAAGGATTTTAATGAGAAAAACAATTAAAAAACGATTAGTGCTAATGTGTTTTTAATGAGAAAACCCATTAAAAGGCGATTAGCGGCGGCGGCGACGGCACTGTCCTCGGACCATCCAATCCTACTACTTATGAAGTACGATTGCGCGAGGAAGGAAGAATAAACTAGGGAGGATGGAGGAGGGTTTAGATTAATTTACGTTGCTTGGATGTAAGGTTAGTCGGTGTTGTCTGAAGTTAGGTTAGGTTAGTTGGACTTGTGTGGCCTTAGGTTAGACAGCACGAAAAATTGATAGGTTAGGTCAGAGTCGCGGCTCTGAACTAACCTATCAATTTTATATAAGTATCCTCTCCGTTTTGATTGGGATAAAAATAAGTAAAGAAATTATGTTACTTCGTTTCAAAATTCAAGTAGATATTATTTCCTTAATAGCTCGTCACAGCAGGTTACCTACCATCTGCTGTAAAAGCGCGGGTTGGGGTAAGGTAGCGTAGGGCGGGACGAAATGTCGAAATGCAGATATTCATTACAAAAGGATATGAAGTATAGTACTCCGCTTACTTGGTTTATAAAGTACCAGGGAGCACATATAGACGGCAGTGCTGTAGAACTTATTAGTCCAGTTATAAAACTCACAAATATTTTAATTATACATATTCTCTAACATTTATAATCAGTGAAAACCTCTGAAATTCCGATATCTAATGTAAAAAAAATATTAGGGAACAAGAAATTATAAGATTTAACATTCCTACATTTGCATCGCACAGTTATTTTACAATTTCTAATATGCAATTGACAAAGCTGTTACATTAATTAGTTGGCCAATAAATGGAAAAAACAGAATAATGGTTTAAACGTATCTCTAATAAACAATGATTAGATAAAGTGTCAAGTGGGTTTTGATTACAGTTTGTGAAAATGTTGGTTTGGTTCCTTTTCTTATCACTCCTTTGTTTCCTTTATCATTTTCTAACGACGAAATAATAAACAAAGTGGCCGCAACGGCCAAGTATGTTTTATTTCAGTGAATTTTTTACAATTAAAATATATATAAATATAAAATACAAATTTTCAAATGGTTACATTGCTATTACATATTTAAAATTGTACTGAATCGGACACAGTAAACATTCCTCTAGTAGAATAAAAATGCATGTCCAAAGTTTGTTTTGCTTTTATTTATTTACGTTTTCATTGTAGCTTGTCAAATTTTGTTCCATCACAATTGCGTATGGAAGTTTGTGAATGGTGAATTTGCAACATAATGAACAAAAGTACATTTTACGTGTATTACAGAAGTTTGAGAGTAAAAAAAGCTTAACTACACATGGTTTGTAAATTCTAATTAACCGTAAGAATATTTGTTACATTATTTTTTATTACTACACAAGCCTAAATATGAGCGAAATACTACTGGTGGCTTTTTAAATTTATTCCAAAACATTAATTAAATTTGAGCATAAAAATAAAACAATTCTGTGTTTATTCTTTTTTACAAGTCTTCCACTAGTCAAACTGGGGGAATACCAATTACCTACTTCACTAAATAGGAAATCCAACAAAAATTTATATAAATCCAAGGTTTATAAAGAACAATTCATTTCTATAATTGTTGAGACGCTAAATAATATCCATAATGAAAGTTATAAATAGCTTTGCGAGCAATTACGACTATAGTCGAAAACTCTCATAAGGATAGTTTGATCTCAATAGATGTTTGTTGTGTTTTGTTTTATATAGCATGTATTTCAAACCATTTCCGTTTTACAATAGTGTGTGACATGGAAGTTCTGAATTTTTCCACAGCAGCACATTGCAGGTGCATTTTTCTAAAAAATACTGATATTTGATTTATTCGATAAATAAACTGAATTGTAGTGTGCAATTTTGATGAAAATTCATAAAAACTATTGACACATTTGGGAAAGTTACTGGTTTTGTTTAAATCGCTCTATTATCAGCAAAAAAAATTTTTTTTCAGTTAAAAAAATTTAAATGACTTTCCCACATAGACAATTATTTTATTAGTAACTTTTATTAAAACCGTTTTTATTTTGGGTGCCTAATAGGAAAGAAGTTTGGATCTTTAGAAATTTCATGATGGCCGCTACAATGATGAGCTCTTAAGGTTTATCTGCTTCTATCTTTAGGAAGATTTTTTGTGTTAACTTTATTGACGCAGTGGCGCCCTAGTTTATTCAAAAACAGGTTTAGTCTCAGAAAGTACCCCGACCATCTCATGCCTACGCAGGAATAGACCCAGAGTTTAGACCGAGAGCATGCTATTTTTCTTTTGCAACACCAACTAGGCCCCACTACAACCTCAATAAAGGTCAGCCTCAGAAAACATATACATTGCAAGAGAAAAATTTAATACAATCTGTTCGAGCTGGACCAGTACTAATAAAATTCATATTACAGTTTATTCAGCACAGTTGTCTTGCCATCTAGCGTCGATTGCAGACTTTGTACAAAAAAGGTTAAAAACCTAACTTTCTTGTTCAAATCTCAATACCCTAATTATTTTTAATTCCAAAAAGTAGATTTGAAAGCAAGAATGTAAACTAGATATTCATCAAATTCGTTTCTGTTTCTTCAAGTATGAAATATTTGCTACCAATTAGTATTTCCTACTGAAAATAACCCTAAATTTTTCAGTCAGCCATTTTTGATTATACAATATAGGGTTAGATAGATCGACAAATGGATAGATACATAGACTATTCAAGTCAAGTTACAATTTTACGATTTTCAAATATTTGCAAATTTGCCAGAAGTCTAATAAATGAGCTAAGAATAATGCAAATTCAGTCTATGGGTACATCAATTAGCCATTTTGCCATCAACTTATAAACTTAGTTTATTATATATGCAATAAAAGAATTTCAAAACATAAACTCGAATATAAGAATATTTATTTATACAAAATACTTCATAAATGGAGTAACAATAGCAATATACTTAATGAAAAAACCGTTTTCTGGCCAAGGTAGTACTATATAAGCAATTTCTCCTTATCAATTTTAGGCAATTACAAACAACGGCTTACTAGGGTGTACTATGTTTAATTAAAAGATTCAAGTAAGTGCAAAATAAATTATAAACATTCGGTTTGATATATGCCAAAAATTTTACGTTGGTAAATCGAAAACAAATAAATATACAATAGTTACTGTGGAGCTTAGTCGATCCTGGACCTATCAAGTTCAATTTCCTTTTAAAACGTTAATCTAATTGATCTGGCTGTCTCGTTGATCTTTGTTGTTTCAGATTTTCTTGTGTTTTTGCGGTTGGCCTTCCTCTTGGTTGCTCTCCAACTATACGATATGCAAATCCTAGGTCCAGCGGCCTGTGGTTTTCGACCAACAGGATGGCTATTCGCCACAAGCCGCCCCATTGTCAGGTAGCTCGTCAAACAGGACTGACGAATGTGTATCCCCAACGGTGTCGCTTGTGTCCCCATTCCTCGGCGCCCCACATAGCTAGAAAACTTCCTCGAGTTGTCAGCGTTCCGCTGCTCACCTTGTTTCGCCCGGAGGCGAAAGTAGGTAGATGTTGATTCCGCGAGGTTTGCTGTTGGAATGTTACAGTGGACTGTGATTAATTAAAATAAATAAATTTACGTACACCATAATTAATGCAATTAGGTTAGAAGAACTAAGGTATTGTTCTCTAAACACGGCATCACTTTGAACTAGGGATCTGTAAGAAAAATGATAAACTTTGAAATAAGTACTGGTCCAATATACATGATCGCGCTGCTATTCATGTTTCAAGCCTCCTATTAAAGAGAATTGGCCATGGTCGAAAGTGGTTGTTGTTTTTTAAAAGGTTATTATGATTCAATTTTTACTTTGTATTTCGCTGGGAAAGTTCTGAGGTGACAACCGATTTTTTTCATTTTATCCCGATACCGAGGAATTTCTCCAGACACTAGTTTATTATTAAAAAGAACTTATTTGAGTGCCCTCTATCATTTATGAAAATTAAGAATAGTTATTCTGTGACATTCTGCCAAGTGCAGGACGTATGCGTAATATAAGTAAACTGAGCCGTTTAAATTTAGCTCAAAAGATGCCGAATATTTACATGTATGAAAGTGAACATATTAATTTCAGTTAAACAACTTGGGAACGAAGGAAAAATAAGTATTAATACCTCAAAAGTACACACTGAGTGTTTGCATCGGTTATTTGGACCGAATACTCCTTCCCTTCCAATAGATTCATTAAGGACAATGTGTGCAATCAGCGGAAAACCCGCTCCAAAATAGTGGTACTTGTGCTATTTTTGAGCGTTCACTGATCTGCTGACAATTTTCTTTTTTTAAATTTCGTAAGGTACTTAACTTTAAAATACTATAATTATATTTTTGTACTGGATACAACTAGTGCAAATTGAAAAATTTCTGTTATTATAATTATTTAATATGACTCATCACAATATGGTAATTATGATGCTTGATGATCACTTAGATCTAAATCAAGTTTTGGGAATTGTCGAAGCGTTAGCAAACCCTATTCAAGTGGTAGATATTGGGCCACGAAATAGACGTGTTATTCCTCGAAATGAATTGTTTTTTGAACAGACCATTCCGAGGTACGATGATTTGCAATTTAAGGAGGATTTTCGAATGACACGAGAAACGTTCAAAGTATGTAAAATTAATAGTATTGTAGTAGCCAAAATTATGTGTTAAAATATAGGTGTTACCTCCGAATATTGCCAGAAATACTGTAGTGCTCTTAGAAAAGAAAGTTTCATCTATGATATGGATTTTGTCCAAACCAGAAAGTTTTTTGGCTTGTGGTGATAGGTTTGGTTTGGCCCGTTAGCACTCCTTACTGTATATTTGGGGAAATATTGGCAGTACTGGTGGATATTTTGCCGAACCATATTGTTTGGCCAATTAACTAACTACCATCTATTAACGTGTTACATGCCAAAAATTGTCAATGTAAATTGTTAAATTTGTGAGTAAATTCCCGCCAATATTTTAAAATAAACTTGTTAATTTCCGCCATCCCGGACAGTTGCGCAGGCGCGGAGTAAGTGGCGCAAGTGCGCGGAGGGACACGACATTATTAGCCACGAGACGTCAAGCGGGTAACATCTGCCTGTGTCGTGGTATCTGTCTTTTCTTTTTTTTAGGATGTAGGTTCCTCCTTATCTTGCATTATCGTTCCTTACCTGATTGCTCCTATCGTACCGCTACCAACGACGAAAGCGGATAGACGGATAAAATTTGGATCAACAATGGCGTAGCCAACCCAACCTGAAACAACAACGAGGAGATGCGCCGAGATTTAACTGCAAGGCGCGTTTTAAGTGAGTACTTTGCTTTATTTACATTTTAAAATAAGAATTGTATCATTGTAAACGTGATTGGTATTTGATATAATTTGCCAAGTAATTATGCTATAATATACAATTGAGCAATATTGTGAAACGTGGACCCTATCAGTGGTGCCAAGCGTATCAAACGTATGCATACAGGTAATTGTTGTAAACAGTATACATAGGGGTTATGTATTCTTTTATAAAAAAAAACACCTCAATGTATTGGGTTGTTGTAATTGTACGAATAAAATAGAGTGCTTTGAAAAATGCCCAAACTGTGTATTAAATTTATTACACTCCAGAGTTAATTTTTATACTATATTATGCTGCATTAATTTAATCATCAAGTACAACAAAGGTAAAAGAAAGGAAAATAATGTGGTATCAGAATGGCAATAGGCTGAAAGATATACACAGGCCAATAATACAAAAGATGCGTCACTGTACATAAAAAATTACAATTAAGTTTAGCGCCACCATGCAGATTGAAGCTTAACTACTTACTATGGCGGAAAATTTAAAACTAGTGATGAGCGCCATCTGGCAGAAAAAATGCAACTAAATGCGTATTTAGCGAGAATTTCAAATGTATTGCTTGGAAATGTATACAAAATAGGTAAATATAAAATGTAATATCATATTGTAATTCATTGAACACTGCTGTTGAGTACTATACTTGTTTAGTTAAATACTGTACTTAGAGTTTGTTCAATGTATTACATATCTGTACCACATTTTATATTTTACTAACTCTATATTCAAAATTGTTATAAAAAAAGATCTAACAAATCACCTATCATTCCATTCATTAAAAGGGGTAGATAAACCTGCGGCTTCCTTAAGAAAGATTTATGCTTTTATGTTAAAATGTAATCAAATCAATACAAACTTAAGTTTCACAAGTATATATTTAAATTTAAATATTGGTAAAATAAAAATATAAAGATGCTTATTACAAATTGTAATTGTGTAAAATAAATTCATTAGAATTCAAGGAACTTTCAATGTGTAAAATAACATAACAAATTAAATTAATAAATCCCCTTCACCACAAAAATATTAAGAAACTACATACGTATTTCGACAAATATCCTCTGAAACAAAATGAGCATGGCAAACTCGTAATTTTCATAGACCCATGTAGGATCCATTTTTTTCAGAGAAGCTGTTCCAATTAAATCCATCCACTGGTAATAAACATACAGAAATTTCTTTGGGTTGGCAAATCTATGGCGAATTGCATCCCTGTTTTCACAATTGAAAACTGCACACTTTCTAAACTATGACATAATAGTTTTCGTCTGAAATTACTGCTACTGTACCAAAAATAGATACGGAATTAAAACAAATATTGGTTAGTGTGGTTATCCTCATTTTGTGAGACGCGCAGCGCGCGCAGCTCATTTTAATGGACAATTACAGATATCTATAAAATTTTCAATTTTTACTCAGTTTCAATGCGGCTGGTGGCGCCAAAAACTTTATTTGAAAACCGCCTATAGAGTGACTACCCCCTGAAGATATCAGAGATTTATTTTGTACAAAATATAATAAACTCTAACTGAAGTGTAATTAATTTGATAGTTAATGATATGGGCATATATTTTTTCAAAACATTCTATTTTATTAGTACAATTACAACAAATTACCATTACCAATGCATTGAAGCGTTTCCCATATGTATACCGTTTAAAAAACTCTCTGTATACCGAAACTGAAAAATGTTATCCCAAGAAAACATTTAACTGTAGGTTTTTGAAGAACGTTCAAGAGGCTTTACAGGGGTACTTGGAGCAATAGAAGAGTGCCACATCAAAATAAGACAACCACCGCATAATGCCATAGATTATTACAATAGGAATAAATATCATTCAATCATCTTGCAAGGTATCTATAAAGCAGTTGTGAAGATAATTTAACAGCCACTTTTTTAGGAATATCAGATCATACTATGAAGTTTATTGATATTTTTGTGGGCTCTCCTGGTCGAGCGCATGTGCAAGAGTTTTTCGGAATAGTCCAATATATAATAAAATTATTAATTAAAATATTGCTTTAATACCTTCTAATATACATCTTATAGGGGATTCTGCATAATCCACTAATGCCGAATGTTATGACTCCACATCGCAACAATGGTCATATTTAACACAAAACTTTGTTCAATTCGTTCCATCATCGAACGAGCTTTTGGACGACTGAAAGGAAAATTTAGAAGACAAAGATCTTGAAGTACAAAAGAGAGATGTTGGGGTTAAAATGATTGCAGCATCATGCGTTTTGCACAATATTATTCTTGATAATGAACAAGATGATGGCGTGTTTGACTACGAAGAAGAAATACAAGAAGAAGTTGATAACAAGTATCATCCTAGAGAAAATCAAGCGGAAGCTGTTATTAAAAGATTAGAAATTATAAACAATTTATAACATTTTTCTGTGACGGGAAACAAATTTGACATTTAATGTTTTTGACATGTAACAAAATGTCACTTTTTATGAATTTACTTTTTTCCCCGGGAAAAAATGGGTACTTTTTTCCCGGGTATGTGCAAATAAGTAAGAACACGAAGATATTCAATTTATAGCCGGATCCACACTTGTAACATTCAGGTGTAACATAACATCGTATCATAACTTCGTCGCGTTCAAAACAACCAATATAAACAACTTAAGTAAGCAATTTTTGAAACCACTGACCGAATTAAATTGACATATATTTGATTACTTCTTTGAAACTTCAAATTTGACATCGATTGATTTTTTGACCTTCATATATTGTAATATTTTTTTCAATATTAAATCATCGTTTTGCCTGTCACAGAAAAAAATTATGTATTATACACGGATAAAAATGTAAGATTTTAACTCTCGGTGTTTTGTTTCCCTCCGCTTCGCGTCGGAGGACAAACACACCTCGAGCTAAAATCTAGTACTTTTTTCCCTGGTATAATAAATAACTATTATTGTAAATATATTTTTTACTAATGCTAATTATAATTATAAACAAGTGTAAAAATCAGTAAAATAATGAAGTTTCAATATTCGTAATATTCTCATTGGCGATCATTGAGAGAAATTGTCTGAAGAGATTGTTTCGTGCAACTTGAAGAGCATAGCATTACTTTTTTCAACTGCTTCTTAATATTCTTTACCCGTTTCCCTTCAATTTCGAGTTGCCGCTTGCGGAAATTATACAACACGCGACTTTTAGCATTTTCTCAGTTTCAGAGAAATTTCCTGAAGTACAGTATCAGTTGCACCATAGCTGGGACGTGGCTTTTCACGTACTACATGAGACATAGACAGCGATGATTTCATTTGCTCTACATAAATATAGTTATTATCGATGTGCCATTTAATATTCTTTGAAGTACCTGTAATAGCAGGCGTAGGACGTATAAAACTGCACCTTGGTTGAGTTACTTCTTGGTCTATAGATGGAATGGTTGATTGCTCAAATCTCCCAACAGATGATGTAATTGTATATTGTTCTAAAAGTTTATTATCAATTCAACTATGTATAATAGACAAACTAAAGTATTTGCCAGAAAGAACCACATTGGTACTATAGGACGATCCTGTTATAGGATTATTAATGGTTACATCATTATGGTAAATTTCATCGAAAACTTCCAAGTAATTCTTCCGCTACCAGTTTTCTTTATATGATCTTTTATGGCTGTATACGTCTTCTTTAGATTTCTCCACTTTTTGTCTAAACTGTCAACAGTTACCCCAATATACCCTTTTGCATTAAGTTCTTGGAAAATTTCTTTCCATAACAACTTCTTTTTTATTTTAGGGTTCCTAAATTTAATACTGCGTTTTAAATATTCGTTAATTAATAGCAGAGTTGCATTACGTGACTAGTAAAAACCTGTATCACCTATAATAACATTTAAATGATTAAATGTAGTGTTTTGTACCCAAAAGCGAAAAAATCTACCTGCATCGCATTCAATATTAGCCGATTATTCTAGTTCAATTTCTTCACCGCAATTCCACACCACATAATTGTGATCCTCTACAACATAATAATTTTTTGTTTACGAGTTTAAATTAACTCATAACATAACTTACCTCTAATATTAAGTTTCACTATTATTTACTGAAACCTTCAACGTATTTCAATAATATAAACTGAAACTGCTTATAACCCCAAACCTCATTCTAGCTGTCATTTACGAAGCGGGAATCAGGAGCGCTCCAAGGGTAGCGAAGAAAATTTTAGCTACAAAAAATGGCGACCGCTCAAGAGCAGCTCACTTGAAGTGTACACCTTTAGCAAGAAAATATTCAGCCGCTCCGTAGCTGCTCCGTTGACTGAATGCACCCAATCATATAACTGTAATTTTCAAGCAAATTGATCAAGCATCAACGTAATCGACCAGCTCTGATCGAACGACCGTCATCTTTGATGATGTCATATAGTCCATTTAAAATAACTTTAGGATGACGTCAAATGTAGTAATAAAGTGTGAGTAACTGTATGCAAATGAATACCTACATGAAGAATATTGTCATTTAAAACAATAAAGGTTGGTAGTTTTGTACGGTGATGCCGCCAATTTCTTTTGCAAATTCAAACATCTGTTATTCGACATCTTGTCATTTTGTTGTCCTGCTGCTTCTTGTTTATTTTTGTTTTATCGTTTATGTTCTTGGATGTTTTATAAAACAGTTCTTTTCAAAACTAAAATATATTATTTGAATTGTGAATACATAAAATATATATTATTTCACAATGCCTAAACAGTTAGATGCGCGTGCTCAAGAAATGGTAGCTTCACCTATAGACTATTTTGAAAAAGAACGTGATAATAATGGGCCTCTTCTACCATTCACTTCTGTAAGAGACTGTATCTTTAATCCCATAGAACAAATTTGGGGTATGGCTAAAAATTATTATAGGGATCACGTTGGATACAGTTGTATCTCAGTTAAGAAGTCACCAGCTACATGGAAGGAAGCTTGTGCGACTGTAACACCTGATGTGTGGGCAAGCACAATCCGCCATACAGAAAAAGAGATACAACTCTGGTGGGATAGAAAAGTAGTATTTGATTATTTATGAAGATGCACCACCGTTGATTATTATCAATGTAGATAGTGAAGAGGACAACGGATCTGTAGAATGATGAAGCATAATTTATAATTGCTCTACAGCTTTGGCGCAATATAAATATGCATTTGTTGATTAATATATTAATGAATTAAATACATTTTTGAGTATTACTTAATTTTGGTTTAGTTGCTTTATGCAAAGCATGAAAAACATTTTAAAAAAAGGTGTTGAAATGTATTGAGATTAAATTAATATCTTCCTCCTAAAGGCTTTGTTGTTACAAATTTGAAAGTTGTTACGTGCCAAAATGACCCTTAAACATTGTTTTAGTTTAATTTTGATGTGCGGAAGTTTCGCGCCATAAATTCAAAGACTCGGTGCGCGTATTTCCGTCACGTCATAAGTGGGTTGGACGAATAATTTCGCGCCGACGCGTAAAAGAACAAAAGTGGGAGAAGTGTTTCCGTGAGACGCTTTAACGTAGCTTTTGCCTGGGACTTCAAGAAGTGTGGTCGTGTTAGGTATCGTATCATGCCTTTATCTTTATTTATGTAGATATCCTTGCCTGATTATCTTTGTTTGTCGCCCTTCTACCTGCTTCTGTCTTTCCCTACATAGGTAGAGGTAATTTGCAGCCGTGGCTGAACCGCATTCCACGCCGGAGCACCATCTTTAATCACTCCGGAGTGGAGCCCTAAGATCCCGTTGAAGCCATTTGGATGTACGTTGAGCGTACCCTCCGTTAATTGCCTTAAAAGGGCCCTCAGTAGCCCTGATGGACTTCAACAGAAGCCAACTTTAACCCAGGGACATATTCATGTGAGTATTTTGCTGTACAACCTATTGTCTTAAATTTATATTTTCCGATAATTGCGTATTAAATTTGTGCAATTGGTGACGTCATTGACAGATGGGCGCGCCGAAATCTGTAAAAGATTAGCGTTACCAACCGCCCGTGGTGTCTAGTAAACCGCGCTTGCGGTGTTGTATTTACGACGTTTAAAATGTATGAATTGATTTTAAACCGTAAGAATTTGACGCCCTTAACGTGTGAGGTTGTGAAATTGAGGGTTTTTTCCTTTGTTTTTAGGTTATAATAACTTCCTTTATAAACATACAATGCATTATCTAATGTTGTTTATAGCTTTTTCACTAAAAAATCAATTATCTAATATCTGTTGACCTTAGAATCTTATATTCGTGTTTTGGAACACATCACGTTCCATAGATGTCAAAAATGGTTGTTGTGGCTCTTAGAGTGTACCGCCATTTTGAAATTAAAATTTAGCTGTTCTTATAAAATATTTTTTAAATATAATGTTAGTTTAATTTGGAATGCGGGATGTGTTTGTTAACTTTAGTTATATTGTTGAGTGATTAGTTTGTTTTTGGATGCATACATATATAACTTTTAGGAAACATCAATTCCTTAACCCTACTTTTTACACGTGAGTACACATATAAATAAATAAGCATTCAAATAATTTTGTCTTAAACACGGTTTACTATAAAATTATCTACGTTATATTAAATTAAAATATAACCCTTGTTTGTTTTTCGACTTTAAAAAAACTGTTTTGAAACCATAAATCAACACTGTTTTGAGTGTTTACACAAAAAAAAAGTGTCTTAGTCATTTACCTGTTTGATTATGACATTCAAACTTACTTTTAAAGAAACCTTATGTTTAAAAACGTTTAATGTAGTGAATTGCCCTTTTTCAATATCTTTTTAAGAAACGTTAAACTACGGGTTGTTGTGTTTGTTAAATAACACATTATCTACCTCTTTATAATTTGGAGTGTCTTTTGTAGTTTATCAATGATATATCCTTTTTATTAAACACTAACCTTGCCCTCTTACACTTCTAAACGTGTTTCTTTAGTGTCTGACGATACTAACGTAATTGAATTTGACGATAAAGTACGCTGGGACAAAGACCAACAATCATTACCTTCTATCTTTAACGACGTTAGAAAAAATTTGTTAAAAGCTTACGAAAAGAACAAGGACCACTATAACTTACGTATACGAAATATTTCCTTCGCCTTGGGCGAACAAGTTTGGAAAAAGAATTATGTCTTATCGGATGCATCTAAGAAATTTTCTTCAAAATTAGCCCCTAAATTCATTCTTTGTAAGGTCATTCGTGTCATTAGTCCCCTTATCTACGAACTTCAGGATGCTGAAAGAAAACGCCAAGGCAGGTGGCATATTAAAGACCTTAAGCCATTCTCTGCTGACCCAAATGCTAGTTAAGTTTTTTACGTTCTATTCTCCTCACAATTTACCTAATATTTTTCTGTTCTCACCATCAATTAGTTAACTTTAATTACTTATTTCCTCTCTCATACAGTGTATAATCTCTTACACGTTTAACTTTACCTACCTTAAATTAGCTATCTTTTTCTTTTGGTTGACTTTTCCTTGATCATACCGTTACTTATATATCACTTTATTCTCTACACCTTCAAATATAACTCTGTCGTTTCATTTAATTAACTCTCGAGCTTTTCCTACTGCATATTATTTGGTTTTTAGTATTTTTCCTTACGTCATTTAATTTTGTGTGGTAATTGTCGTAACTTTGGTTGTAATAACTCATTGAATTTTTATGATTGGTTTTAGCTGATGTTGAGTGGATGATTTTTTTCTTTGGGCCCACATAGGAGTCGCGACCTATGCCATTGAAAGAAAAAGTTCATATTCGCAGTTGCAAAAAACTAGGATTGTCTATTCCATGTGTTTTTCCTCTGAATTATTACAGTCGCCCACATTATACTATATCATTATTTCTTTCTTTTTCTACTAAATCACCATAACTTATAAACATTTTTTTTTTCATTGTTTTTTGTTGAACTTTGTGGTGAGGCGCTATTGCTTCTTATTGATATCTTATTAAATTCTCGGTTGTTTTAGCATATTGGGACAGTGTACCTGTATTTAACTGCTTATAATTGGGCATTTTTGTGTGTTTAGGGTGCTACCGTTTTGAAAAACTACCTTGAAACAGTTTGTTTTTGTGTGATTGTATCTGTAATGATACTTTTGAGTTGTTGTGTCAACTTTTGTCTGATTTTCTTATCGTAGTGGATGCACTCGTTAGAGCCTAGATTTTTTTTTAAATTTATGTCTTATCTTACCTATATAACGGCTCCACGGAGCCACTCTATCGTTACCTTTATCTATTATCTTTGATGATGATTAAGTAAATACCTTTACCTTGTTTATTACCTTAGATAATAACCTTAGTTTAGTATCGTTATCTTACCGACTACCGTTAGTAATAACTTTGAGTTAATTTCACGTTATCTTACCTATTATCTTTAGTAATAACTTTTGTTTAATTTCGCGTTACCTTACCTACTATCTCTAACAATAACTTTAGCTTAATATCGCGTTATCTTACCTGGTATCTCAAACAATAACTAAAGCTTAGTATCGTTATCTTATCTATTACCTTTGAGGATAACAATTTAAGCTTAATATCGTTATCTTATCTATTATCTTTAACAACAATTTGAGATCTTGTATTATCTTTTTATCTTCCTAACGTTTGGTATTTATGACCAGACGTGGGAATTATTTTTCTTGAAATTTAAGTGAAAAAGCTAACCTGATATAGAAATGTAATTTGTTAGGTTAGCCATGTAAGGATTTAGTAGGGCGGTACTTTTGGTAAATTTGTTGATTCACAACCATGTCATGGACAAGTTTTAATGTGTATCGTTAGTAAACCAAAGTACCAGTAACAAAATTTGCTAGAGTGTAGAGTGACTCACTCTGATGAACATTTTAAATTTGGGCACTTTTTGCCAACAAAGAACAGTTTTGATGCAGCGCTCATGTGTGTTTGCACGTAAGAACTTTAATGATAGTTTTAGTTTAGATAGGTTAGGCGACTTGTCGCATCTGTTTTACTTTAAGTAGTGTTTCATGCTCCCCGACAAATTTGTGCTGTCAATTATTAATGTAGTCAAAAACAATGGGGCTACATTTTCCGTTTCCTGGTACTTCGGTAGACGTGTTATCGGTCGAAAAACCAGGTGGCGCCTTATATAAACATTTTGTAGATTTTAAGTTAGGTTTTATGTAGGGTAGTTAGAATTTAGATTTAGGCTGTTACTGTGCTAACAGACTTTTTCTTTTCTTAAGTTTTTCTTTTGTGGCTTTGTCGCGATTGTTACGTGCCAAAATGGCCCTTAAACATTGTTTTAGTTTAATTTTGATGTGCGGAAGTTTCGCGCCATAAATTCAAAAAACTCGGTGCGCGTATTTCCGTCACGTCAAAAGTGGGTTGGACGAATAATTTCGCGCCGACGCGTAAAAGAACAAAAGTAGGAGAAGTGTTTCTGTGAGACGCTTTAACGTAGCTTTTTTGCCTGGGACTTCAAGAAGTGTGGTCGTGTTAGGTATCGTATCGTGCCTTTATCTTTATTTATGTAGATATCCTTGCCTGATTATCTATGTTTGTCGCCCTTCTACCTGCTCCTGTCTTTCCCTACATAGGTAGAGGTAATTTGCAGCCGTGGCTGAACCGCATTCTACGCCGGAGCACAATCTTTAATCACTCCGGAGTGGAGCCCTGAGATCCCGTTGAAGCCATTTGGATGTACGTTGGGCGTACCCTCCGTTAATTGCCTTAAAAGGGCCCTTAGTAGCCCTGATGGGCTTCAACAGAAGCCAACTTTAACCCAGGGACATATTCATGTGGGTATTTTGCTGTACAACCTATTGTCTTAAATTTATATTTTCCGATAATTGCGTATTAAATTTGTGCATTGGTGACGTCATTGACAGATGGGCGCGCCGAAATCTGTAAAAAGATTGGCGTTACCAACCGCCCGTGGTGTCTAGTAAACCGCGCTTGCGGTGTTGTATTTACGACGTTTAAAATGTAAGAATTTACTTTAAACCGTAAGAAAGTTGTATCCAAGGCATCAGTTAGACTAAAATTCAAACTTTGTGTATATTTTATGTTGAACGTATTTACATACCTGTTAAAGTTAATAAACTATAAGTATGTAGTTTATATTTAAAACCATCAACAGACCATGACCTCAAATACTTCATGAAGTATTGTAAATTTTAAGAACCTTACTTTTTAGTAATACTGCAATAAATTTGTGTAACAAGCTCCTTGTTAAGTTATCCTAAATTGTGGGATGCAAGATGAAATGTAACTACGATATCAAGAAGAAGTTTAATAGATTATTACTGTTCTGTATGTCAATATACTGTCAGAACATTTTATTTAGATTTATGGAATATGTCATTGTTATCAGACATACCGCTGCCTGCATTCCTAAAGTATGATCACACTTAATACAACCTTTATCTATAGAACTATAACTATATATATATATTCTTATGCTCACCCCTCTCTTTCGCGCGCCTTTTGTTATTAATTTAATTATTTTTATATAATGTGCAAATATTTATTTTACGTTAAGTGCTTTAGCAACGTTTGGTTGGTTAATAAATCAAAACTGTTTTAAATATGCCTCGACTATTTATAAACTTTTTCTTCCCAGGGTATCCACCTACTTACCGTGGGTTCAGTGGTAAGTAGATGTGCAATGCACCAACCAAACTGCACTATCTTTTGTTTTAGTACCTTTTTATAATTTACATTTGTATATGCCAAATTTTATATGATCCACGTAGCCTTGTGCCAAATTAATTGATATTACAAACTTTCTGACTTTGACGTTATATCACACAGTACTCACCTATTCTATACTTCGTTATCGGCCTCTATGAATGCTGGCTCAAAATCCTACTCGCCGTATACGTCTTTACAAGGTTTGCACTATCACTATGAAAATCTGCCGTCTAGACTCC
Source organism: Platerodrilus igneus (assembly GCA_036346225.1). Taxonomy (NCBI): domain Eukaryota; kingdom Metazoa; phylum Arthropoda; class Insecta; order Coleoptera; family Lycidae; genus Platerodrilus; species Platerodrilus igneus. The sequence continues at coordinate 620,822 of JARFIW010000624.1, read as the reverse complement.
AGGTATCTTTGACTCAATTTTGCTGCTCCCAAATCTAAAATAAATATGACCCGAATTTAGAATTTTGAATAACCTTTTGTATTTACTTTCCCTGCGCTAATTTTTCCGGTGTTATATCTTCCGTGTCTCGTACGAATCTTCTTGCTACTCTTATGCTGTCTTTTAATCTTGCTTCTCTCGTTCTAAATCACTGATTTTTTTATCCGCTCGTTACAAATCAATACTTCCGCCTTTTAATCCGCTCGTTCCAAATCAATCCTTCCTTCTATTTAATCCGCTCGTTCCAAATCAATCCTTGCTTCTATTTACCACTCAATGCCCTGCTATACATAAAACCATATCCAATTCAATCCTAATAATATCTTCTTCAATCTTATAATTCCTATTCAATGCCTTCTGCCTATATAAATCTCGTTCCAATATCCACTTATGTTCCGCTGGTTCGCTGTCGCACTAATTCCACTCTTACTTGTTACTCGTCGCTGCTATCAATTATTTTATTTACCGTCGCTTATCCTTACTCTTCCTTTATATAAATTAAACTCGTACACTTTCAAACTCATTTATTAAATCTTCAAAATATTCAAAACAATTTAGCGCAGTTTACAAACACGTCTTATTACAAAAATATTTCGAAATCGACTTCTTGTTTACTTTTCCTAGGTAATAATTACAATTTAAATCTGCCTACTCTTTATTACATTGTATAAAAAAACCATCCAATAACGTCGTATCACCAAGTTCGTGTCACTAATACCTTAAACTTTGTCTTTTGCACTTTCCTTTTCATACATAATGTTCAATCATTGGTCCTAAATATCGCACAACCCTTCAATTATATTTGACAATGCTATTACTTATAATTTTGAGCTTACATGTTTGTCCAAAGGTTGATTCTAGTAAAATAAATGCCGAAATGTTACACATTTAAACCTGGATCTGCGTGGTTAATAGTGGACAGACGCATCCGGTTTTCGTTTGGCAAATGTACGTTCTATGTCCTATTAAACTACAACTCAGTATAAAACCTTGAATACTGTGTGTTTTATCACGTCATCAAGTCATTGTTTTTTCGTCTTGGCACTTACATTTTGACTAACATTTCAAATAGTTTAACGTATGTAAAGTACGGTAAACATAAATTTTTTAATTACGGGATCTGATATATGGCTTACTTTATTTGGCATACACTACCTTCAACAAAACAACCCTTAGAACCCTTGTAGCTCCTACTGACACTACAATATATATATATATATATATATATATATATATATATATATATAACATTGGTAATGCAGCATTTTATCCAGTTGTGACGTCATCCTAATGTTATAGCGAATGGACTATAGCTGGAAAACATACCAGGTAACGGATGTCTACCCAAACCCAAAATAATTAACACCTACTAAACATTCATGAAAACAATATCTCTCTGCTCAAATTTTCCCACAGGACTGCAGCCAGCTTCTAGATTATAGCAAGCAATAAATAATTTTTTGGAATTCTTCCAATGTATAAATGATTAATTGAAATTAGACTCTGAATCTAATATTTTTATAGGAATGTTACAACATCAACGTGATGGCGATAGAAGTCGACTTACTCCAAAAATATTACTTAAGTAATTTTCCAGTGTCGCCACAGAATTATTTTAAAACTACAATGAACTAAAGCTTCCCTTAACACGAATATTTTGCCTTTAATTCAAATTCTTAAATTTATTCAGTGCTAGCACGAAATGGTTTCTAATTAATTAAAAAAGAATATACGACATGGTGACTGACGTAAGCTAATTTTTCAATATAATACCAATCAAAAAGTAGGGAGAAAATTAATTTCCACGAAAAAAAACCCTATCTAAAGATTTCCTTGGAGATGAGATTTTAAATCTTAATAATAAAATTTCTTGTTGATGAAGATGAAATCTTAAATCTGAGTGTACTTTCATAACGAGCCTGAAAGCAGAGGCGGGTGAAAAACGCTTTAAAAATTTAATTATCTTGACATCAACTGCGGAAAATCATAAAAGTGGAAATGCGCCTTTCAGAACCAATTAACTTAAAAATACGCAAGGAAACTGACAGATTTACTACGTTCGTATAGGGTTTTCATTACGAGTATAAATTTTAATTTACCGTGTTTTAAACATTTTTGCGCTGCGAGCAACTCCCTCGATTAGACACCCTAAAATACACACAATAGTTTTTTCTGTTGCTATTAAAATAAATTGTGGTAAAATATGTGCATATACGTTGTGTAATGCGTTCTATAACGCTCGGAGTAAGGTTAATATCTTTTATGATGCAGGCGCTTTTTTCCATTTTTTGGGGTAAATCTAATGCAGAGTTAATATAAAATGTGTTCACAGTGCCATAAATCATAACTGGTAACGCCCAGGAGAAGTTTTTGTAACTTTTGGGCGAATTTTTCTAACAATTATTGCTCGTTTACAGAATAGAAGTTAATTCAACCCTATAGGTACTGATTTTGCGAAAATTTTCAACTTTTAACATTTCATCCACAAATTTCTACTTACTTTTGGATGGAAATAACGATTCATAAACCACTGTGGTCAATTAACGTCATCAGCGACTATGCTTTTAAAATCTTTAAACGACCGATTGCTACTTTCGAAAAACTTCCACAATCTTTTTCAAATCAAGTTTTTTACAGTAGGTAGGATGTTCTATCGCTACCAAAACTACCCGCAATGGTAAATGATTCTAGAATTCGTGTTCTATTTAATGAATGAAGGAAACCAACCACTATTACAACTCAGGAAAATTATTCTTTATTTTACAACTTTCAAGCTTTCAAAGATCTTCCAAAATAAAAACAACTTTTGTTTTTTATCCTTTTTACAACTCAAGCCTAAAATAATTTCGAAACTTTTATTACATAAAACTGTTCTAGCCACCCCTCTTATATCAGTAGTAATCACTGTTACGTAACATCCTCCCACCTGTCGCAAACCGGAGACAATTCCAACAGAAACATTTTACTGCAAAAATCTTAATGGTGGTCGCGTAATTCGACCGCTACGCGTCACTTTGGGACTATCAAACTTTTTCCAAAGTTCTGTATTCTTAGGTACAACATCTAATATCGGTTTAGTGTCTCCCATTTGTTTACATTCCACACATTCCTGGCACTCCAGCGGGAATAAACGTTGAACAGGTCGTAATATATAACCTTGGCAAGTTTTTAACCGAACCAGGCGTACTACACCATCACTCCCAGGTAGCAATTCTACGAATAGTCCCAAAGGCCAATCTAACCGCTTCTTATTATCATATATGAGCATTACGGCCTCACCTAACACAACCCCACGACTGGGTAACTGGGTTTGTCGGAGCGTACTTGTAGTTGGCCTAAGTACTCACTGCGAAATCGTGACTTCGAATTTTCATGCAGTCGTGGGCGATACTGTACTCTGTTACGTGCCAAGGGTCACTTTAACATTGTATTTAGGTTAAGTTGTTGTACGGAAGTTTCCCGCCATATTTTCAAATACGCGAGACGCGGGAATTTTTAAATGGACTAGGCGGTACTTCCGTACGTTATAGTAGTGAGTTTGCGCAGTGTGCTTATCCCTAGAGGGATAGGGCAATACTAGAAAAAGGGAGGGGGTTCTCCGCTTCTCTCGCGATAACGTGGCTTTTTCGCGAATACCTTTGTGTTAAGTACACGTTTTTTGTCTCTGGTAACGTATTGTTAGGGTTATCTATGTAGTTCCTTGCCTAATTATCTTTGTTGTCTACCTCCATACCTTATTATCCTGTCCAATCCCTAGATAGGTAAGGCATTTGCCGCCACCTAGGACTATCGAGCTTCACGCCTGAGGATGACATCATGTTTACCTAGCTAGCCGGAGCCGTTCCGTATGCATTTGATAGCGTTGACGTATCATCTCTAATTCCTCAGGGAGGAGCCCCCGATGGACTTCAGAGAAGCGAACTGTAACGCAATCCCGCCGGATACCGGATTCCTTATGTAAGTAATCCTTTACTTATTTTCTACTTTGTTCGCTGTATTATCTGTTATCTTAAATGTATCTATTTTTTCCGATAATTACGTCTTAAATTTATGTATTGATGACATCATAGCAGTTGACCGCGCCCAAAATCTGTATAAGGATTAGTGCAGCCAACTGTGATAGTGTCTATCATACCACGCTACCGGTGTTGTATTTATCAAACTTTGTAAATATAACCACCGGGTTGCAGTGTAAGAATTTGACGCCCAGCGTGTGTTATTTAGGTGGTATGATTCCTATGTACCTATGGAATGAATAGATTAATTTTAAACAAGCTTTTTCATTTAATTAACTTCAATAAATTTCATTATCTATGTCCCTTAAGATATCTGTGAAGTTTTAATTTCAGTTGGTAACTTGGGAAGATTCCCCAGAAAATTTTCAGCAATTGACAGATTAGCGTTTGTAATGAAAACGATCACTTTGTTATTGTAATTTGTACCTTTTATCAAAAAACGCCAATCTATTTACCTTACTGTAACTTTAAATTAAAGTTCATAACTACAGTTGCCTAAAATAATGTGACAGTTATCTGAAAATGTGTATTAGTGTCTATATAAAACTTCAAATTTTTACAAGAAGTATACTAACCTCACTTTTTTTTCAAGTAAGTACAATAAATATTTTAAAGTAATTGCATTTCTTAAATAGCGTTTATTGAATAATTACCTACCTTATATCAGTGTAAAATATAACCCTTGCTGCTAAATAAAAAATTGCACCTAAAATTATCCCATGTGTTTATAAAAAAAGTGTTTGTCATTTACCTGTTAGATAATATTTAAACTCGCTTTTAAAGAAACCTTATGTTTAAAAAACATTTAAGGTAACGATTTGACCTCTGGAATATATTTTGAAAATGCTGCATTAAATAGCCTCGTTTTATCTGTAAAATAATACCTTACCTATTTCTGTTCCTCTATTTTGGAGGGTTTTCTTGTAACTTATAAGGGATATATCCCTTGTTAAATACTAACCTTGTTCGCATATAGTTTTAAATGTGTTTCTTTAGTGTTTGATTAATTAACGTTTTAACATTGGCATATTATTCTTTACCGGTGACGTTCCTAACAAGTTTCATACGTAAATAAATACCTTATCGTACTAATTTAAAGTAGCTGTAACGTTTTTTACCTTCTGATCTGCGTCAAAATCGCATATTTTATATATATAGGGTCTCGAATATTCTATTCATGATGAACGTTTCTCATTTAAAATCGCTGGAACTAATTTATGAGCTGGAGTGTAGGAATATTATCGCCGCTAGTAATCAAAATGATAGGAGATCTCAGCTCAGGGCTATTTTGGCACAGGAAACGAAAGGCATTGCTATCTTAAAGAAACCCGTTGGCGATTGGCCCCTTAACGTATCGGAAATAAAACTTTCTTTGGACGACATATCGGGTATAATAAATAGAACAGATCCTGGTGCTAGTGATATCGAGTTAGGGAGATTGGCTTCGAGAATAACTCACGTCAAACAACGTACAGAACTACTATCTTTATACGACGATGCCCAAGCGACTCAAGCTAGACAAAGTTTGTTGTCCGAAGTATTATTGCTTGAAGGGATTGTTCTTGAAAGACTTAATCCTAATGCGGACGTAGATATATCGTTACCTTTTTCAAATCTTGTGCTTGCCGAACCTAAACCTGTAGGAAAATCTATACCTGTATACAAATGGGGTCTCACTTTCGAAGGGTTTGATTCGCAGGTCTCTTTATCATCCTTTCTTGATCGTATTAATGATTTCAAAATCTCTCGCGGGTGTACCGACCACGACCTATTTGTCTCAGCAGGTGACTTATTCGCAGACTCTGCGTTAATATGGTACAGAAACATACGAGACCAAATTTCTACCTGGGAGGAGTTAGTTGCGTGTTTGAAACGAGATTTCCTACCTTATGGCTATATTAACGACCTTTGGAACGAAATACGTAACCGAACCCAAGGTCCTGACGAAAATGTTGTTTCTTTTATTACCTCATTAGAAGCTTTATATAGCAGACTCGACAAAAAACCTTCAGAATCCGAAATTATCGATCAATTACTTAGAAATTTAAACCCCTACTTCTCAGAACGTTTGGCATTACAGCAAATCTCGTCGTTAACTCACTTTAAAGACCTATGTCGTTCTCTCCAGGAAGTGAAGGATTAACAAATATCGTCCACCCCCCGAGAAACTATCTGGTCTTCTAGAACCTGATTTAGCTTGCCAAGCTCGAACTTCCCGTAAAGTATCTACCCTTAACGTTCCTCCTACCGTTACTAATAACGCATTTACCTGTTGGAACTGTAAACGAAGTGGACATAACTATAATGCCTGCACATACCCTAGAAATATTTTTTGTTATGGTTGTGGTCGCTCAAATATCTACAAATCTAACTGCACCAACTGTAATCCTAACGTATCGGGAAACTCCCGTCGAGATATTTCAAATCAGGGTGTGAATATCTCAAGAATCCAAAATCGCCCTCATCACCAATCATTCAACGGACCCAGACGCCAATAAATTCAAATCATAAAACTACCTCTAACGTTGTACCGTCATTAAATTTATCTAACAATAATACCGCTACTGTTAATGTACAAAATGCCTTACCTTTATTAGAGGAATTATGCTATACTACGCCAGCCGAGTGGTCTAAGTGGTTACAAACCGTCAATTCCTTTTATCATAAAAGACTGCTGCCGTTTCACAACTTATTAAAAAACCCTTCGATAACCGTCCACACTTATCTATTTCAATAGGTTCCTTAAATGTAATTGCTTTATTGGATACAGGTTCTTCATGTTCTCTTATAAATAACGAAGGTTTACATCAATTATCTCAACAAAATATCAAAATTCAAATTATTCCCGAGAAAACTTCCATAAATTTAGCTGACGATAATCAAATACATGTAACCGGTTCCCTTAAGTTAAAAATTCGAGTAGAATCTCTTGAACGTGACGTTTTATTTTTGATTGTCCCTGCATTAGCGTATCCTTTTCTACTAGGCGTTGATTTCTGTAAACTTTTTAATCTGTCACTTTATTTTCAGGATTTTTCATGGCAAACTTCTCTTAAAACGAACTCTTGTGCATCTACAGGAATATCTAACAAAATTTCTCTTACTGATTCCCAAAATATAACTCTTAACGCTACAATCGACAAATTTCGCAAACTTAATACCTCCGAACTTGGTTGCGTTACAACTGCAACACACGTTATCTCTACAGGTGATGCCCTTCCCTTTAAGCAACGTCAATATCCCTTATCGCCTGCCTTACAAAAGCATTTACATGCTGAAATAGACAAAATGTTAGAATCTGGTGTTATCTCTCCTTCAAATTCACCCTGGACCTCTCCTGTATTATTAGTTCGGAAAAAGAATGACGAATGGCGTGTCTGTTTTGATGGCAGGAAGTTAAATTCCGTGACTGTCTCAGATGCTTATCCTTTACCAAGAACTGACTCAATTTTAAGTCGCCTTCGAAACGCAAAATTTATCTCATCTATCGACCTTAGACAAGCTTTTTATCAGATACCTCTCGACTTATCTTCTCGTCAAAAAACTGCTTTTTGTGTTCCAGGCCGAGGTCTTTTCGAATATAATTTTTTGCCATTTGGTCTCTGTAACGCTCCACAAACTTTACAACGTACTATGGATCAAACGTTAGGTCCTATCTTACATCAGGAACGTGCCTTTGTGTTTTTAGATGATATCTTAGTTATCTCAAGTTCTTTCGATGAACATATCGCCACATTAAATGAGGTTGCAGAACGTTTAAATGCAGCAGGTTTTAAGATAAACTGGGAAAAGTGTCAATTTTGTTGTTCGTCCCTCACATTCCTTGGTTTTATTATCGATGGGACAGGCTTACGAGCAGATCCTGCTAAAGTCGATGCTATTACTAAATTTAAAACACCTAAAACTGTTACCGAAATCAAACGCTTAATTGGAATGATTAGCTATTATCGCATTTTCCTACCAAATCTTTCAACTATATCCGCACCCATTACCGCTTTAATTAAAAATAAAAATAAATCCCAAACTATCGAGTGGAATTTAGAATCCCAACAGGCTTTCGAACAAATTAAAATATTAATCACTTCAGCACCTATCTTAATTTCACCAAATTTCGATGATAAGTTTTTTATACAAACCGATGCCTCACTTACTGGTTTAGGTGCAATGTTATTCCAGGTAAACAATGGTTTAGAACATCCAATCGCTTATGCGAGTCGTGCCTTAACTTCTGCCGAACAAAAATACTCTGCTACCGAACGAGAACTATTGGGCGTTATCTTAGGCATCGAGAAATTTAGAGGATATGTCGAAGGTACACACTTTACCGTAATCACTGATTGTGCAGCCCTCACGTGGCTTAATAACTTGAAACAGCCCGCAGGTCGTTTGGCAAGATGGAACTTGCGTATATCTCAATTTACTTTTGACGTTAGGCATAGGCCTGGCAAATTAAATATCGTACCTGATGCCTTATCTCGTGATGTCGTTTCTCTTAACCTCCCAAATTTAATTCTGGATACCTGGTACCTCAATATGATTAAAAAAGTTTCCGATAATCCCGACAAATTTCCTACCTTTCGTGTAACTAATAATAGACTATATAAATTTGTACCTTCGTCCCCACATAAAATATCGAATATCCCTGAATGGAAACTGGTCGTGCCCACTGCAAACCGCAGTGAGGTGCTCAAATTATGTCACAATAATCCCATAGCTGCACACCTTGGTGTTACAAAAACTCTCGCTAAGATATCTGAATTATATTACTGGCCCACACTTAAGCAATCTGTTTGTCGTTATATCAAGAGCTGCAAAATTTGTGGTTCCCATAAGAGTTCACAAGACGCTCGTCCTGGTTTAATGGGTAACTTTAAGCGTGTATCTTATCCCTTTCAATTAATATCGCTTGACTTATTAGTACCTCTCCCTCGATCGAAAAGAGGTAATCAATATCTTTTAGTTGTTACCGATTGGTTTTCTAAATTTGTTATGGTACAACCCTTACGTAAAGCTACTTCCGCAGCTATAATTAAATTCCTAGAACAAAATGTCTTTCTTATCTTTGGTGTCCCCCAGATTATTCTTTGTGACAATGGTGCACAATTTATCTCTAAAGATTTTCAGAATTTCGTTAAAAGTTATAAAGTACAAAAAATTTGGTTTAACGCAAAATATCACCCCCAAGTAAACCCTACCGAGAGAGTAAATATAGTTTTAATCACCGCTATCTCTTCCTATATTAATTCAGACCATACTACATGGGATGAACATATCTTTGAAATTGCTCAAGCTTTGCGTACATCTAAACACGAAGCAACCCAATTCACTCCGTCTTTTCTTGTTTTTGGAAGATATACCCCAATCGATGGGAGTTACTATGGTTTAGTGCCTGACGATACTAACGTAATTGAATTTGACGATAAAGTACGTTGGGACAAGGACCAACAGTCATTACCTTCTATCTTTAACGAAGTTAGAAAAAATTTGTTAAAAGCTTACGAAAAGAGCAAGGACCATTATAATCTACGTAAACGAAATATTTCCTTCGCCTTGGGCGAACAAGTTTGGAAAAAGAACTATGTCTTATCGGATGCATCTAAGAAATTTTCTTCAAAATTAGCCCCTAAATTCATTCTTTGTAAGGTCACTCGTGTCATTAGTCCCCTTATCTACGAACTTCAGGATGCTGAAGGAAAACGCCAAGGCAGGTGGCATATTAAAGACCTTAAGCCATTCTCTGCCGACCCAAATGCTAATTAAATTTTTCACGTTCCATGCTCCTCACCATTTACCTAATATTTTTTTGTTTTTACCATCAATTAGTATCTTTAATTACTTATTCCTTCTCTTATACACCTACGTTTTATACGTTTAACTCATTTATCTTAAACCTTTTCTTTTGGTTGACTTTTCCTTGACTATACCGTTACTTATATATCACTTCATTCTCTACACCCCCCCCCCCCCAATATAACTCTGTCGTTTCATTTGATTAACCCTTGAACTTTTCCTACTACATATTATTTGGTTCTTAGTATTTCTCTTATATGGTTTAATTGTGTGGTAATTGTCGTAACTTTGGTTGAAATAACTCATTGAATTTTTATGATTGGTTTTAGCTGATGTTGAGTGGATGATTTTTTCTTTGGGCCAACATAGGAGTCATGACCTATGCCATTGAAAGAAATAGTTCATATTCGCAGTTGCAAAAACTAGGACTATCTATTCCATGTGTTTTTCCTCTGAATTATTGCAGTCGCCCACATTATACTACATCATTATTTCTTTCTTTTTCTACTAAATCTACATAACTTATAAACTTTTTTTTTCATTGTTTTTTATTGAACTTTGTGGTGAGAGGCTATTGCTTCTTATTGTTATCTTATTAAATTCTCGGTTGTTTTAGTATATGGGGACAGTGTACCTGTATTTTACTGCTTATAATTGGACATTTTTGTGTGTTTAGGGTGCTACCGTTTTGAAAAACTGCCTTAAAACAGTTTGTTTTTGTGTGTTTGTATCTGTAATGATACTTGTAAGTTGTTGTGTCAACTTTTGTCTGATTTTCTTATCGTAGTCAATGTACTCGTTAGGAAAATGATCGTACTAGCTCTCTTAGGAGTCTAGTGAATTTTAAAAATGTGTATACCTTATCTTGTCGGATCAATATCGCAGGTAGTCCTTCAGACTGCGCTGTGTTTATTAGGGACAATTCTCTACCTTCTCTTGGACGCTTGTCCAAAAACTATACTTTTTTCTTAACCCGCTATCTCCGCTATGCCTTATTCTTCTTTCGGTGGACCTGTTCTTGTCCCGGAACACCCGTCTGCCATATAAGAATGATGTTCCCTCATTCCGAGCTACTGACCACACTGGTTGGTTGAGTAGCGCTTTGCTATCCACCTTTCCCTCTGTCGCTTTTGCTCAATGCGAGCCCTTCCTCTACTTTCTTCTACCTGGAGGTGCCTCTTATGCACTCCAAAAAACCAACCTCCTTCTTTTTACCTTTCCTATTTCTACTGCCTTTTCATTTCTGTTAGTCACCGTGTGGTTTCGCGGGAGGTTTCCACAGACACCTGGACCATGTCTCTGCGAATCTTTCGTGGGGTTATGCGGTGCCGCTGTCAGTGCATGGGCTCTGGCAGTGAAGGTATGTATGAGTGTGTGAATGTGTGAGTGAATGAGTATATCGTATATACCGTGTGGGTATCGGGTGATAGTATGTATCACCGATATCAATTACCGCCGGGTGCAGGGATGCACCCAAATGTCTTTGCCGGTCCCCCGTGCTGTTCTTGTGAACGGACCTGCTTCACGGGTTTCTCTTTTTAGAGGGCACGGGTCAATCCCATTTAAACGGCTCTACTGGAGCCACTCTTTTGTTGTTATTCATTGTCTTGGGTAATAACCAGGCCAATATCTTTGTCTTCTTTATTATCTTTGACAATACCCTTAGTTTTAATATCGTTATCTTACCGATTACCTTAGTAATAACTTTAGTTTAGTCTCGTTATCTTACTGACTACCGTTAGTAATAATTTTGGTTTAATTTCTCGTTATCTTACCGATTACCGTTAGGAATAACTTTGAGTTATTTCGCGTTATCTTACCGGTTATCTTTAGTAATAACTTTTATTTAAATTCGTGTTACTTTACCTACTATCTTTTATAATCACTTTAACTTAATATCGTGTTATCTTATCGAGTATCTCAAATAATAACAAAAGCTTAATACCGTTATCTTATTCACTACCTTTGAGGATAACAACTTAAGCTTAATATCATTATCTTATCTATTATCTTTAACATCAATTTGAGATCTTGTCTTATCTTTTTATCGTCCTAACGTGTGGTATATATGACCAGACGTGGGAATTATTTTTTCCTGAAAATTAAGTGAAAAAGCTAACCCAATTTAGAAATGTAATTTGTCAGGTTAGCATATAAGGATTTAGTAGGTGGTACTTTTGGTAAATTTGTTGATTCACAACTGTGTCATGGACAAGTTTTAAATGTGCATCGTTGAAAAACCAAAGTACCAGTAACAAAATTTGCTAGAGTGCAGAGTGACGCACTCCATGAACATTTTAAATTTGGGCACTTCTTGCCAAAGGAAGAATAGTTTCAATGCAACACTCATGTGTGTCTGCACATAACAACTTTTGTGTTAGCTTTAGTTACATAGGTTTAGATAGGTTAGGCGACTTGTCGCACCCGTGTTAGTTTAAGTAGTGTTTCATGCTCCCCGACAAATTTGTGCTGTCGGTAATTAGTGTAGTCAAAGACTATCGGGCTACCTATTCCGTTTCCTGGTACTTCGGTAGACGTGTTATCGGTCAAAAAATCAGGTGGCGCCTTATATAAACATTTTGTAGGTTTTAAGCTAGGGTTTATATAGGGTAGTTAGGATTTAGATTTTAAGCTGTTACTGTGCTAACAGACTTTTTCTTTTAAGTTTTTCTTTTGTGGCTTTGTCGCGATTGTTACGTGCCAAGGGTCACTTTAACATTGTATTTAGGTTAAGTTGTTGTACGGAAGTTTCCCGCCATATTTTCAAATACGCGAGACGCGGGAATTTTTAAATGGACTAGGCGGTACTTCCGTACGTCATAGTAGTGAGTTTGCGCAGTGTGCTTATCCCTAGAGGGATAAGGCAATACTAGAAAAAGGGAGGGGGTTCTCCGCTTTTCTCGCGATAACGTGGCTTTTTCGCGAATACCTTTGTGTTAAGTACACGTTTTTTGTCTCTGGTAACGTATCGTTAGGGTTATCTATGTAGTTCCTTGCCTAATTATCTTTGTTGTCTACCTCCATACCTTATTATCCTGTCCAATCCCTACATAGGTAAGGCATTTGCCGCCACCTAGGACTATCGAGCTTCACGCCTGAGGATGACATCATGTTTACCTAGCTAGCCGGAGCCGTTCCGTATGCATTTGATAGCGTTGACGTATCATCTCTAATTCCTCCGGGAGGAGCCCCCGATGGACTTCAGAGAAGCGAACTGTAACGCAATCCCGCCGGATACCGGATTCCTTATGTAAGTAATCCTTTACTTATTTTCTACTTTGTTCGCTGTATTATCTGTTATCTTAAATGTATCTATTTTTTCCGATAATTACGTCTTAAATTTATGTATTGATGACATCATAGTAGTTGACCGCGCCCAAAATCTGTATAGGGATTAGTGCAGCCAACTGTGATAGTGTCTATCATACCACGCTACCGGTGTTGTATTTATCAAACTTTGTAAATATAACCAGCGGGTTGCAGTGTAAGAACTCTTTTCTGTAGAGATTTGATATCCATTTGATTACGATCTGGCATTCCTGTTTCACGAACATCCTAAATGAACATAACGGGTGTTAAACTTAGCAGCTCTGAAGGGTCGTTTGACAAATAAGTAATATAACGTGCATTCAAAACTGCTTCGGCATCACATAAACTAGTAGAAAATTCCTCAAAATATAACACTGCACTTTCTAAAACACGTCTCAGTAATTACTTTAGAAGGCCTATTAAACGTTCCCACCAACTACCCCACCAGGCAGCGGTAGCCGGATTGAACGTCCACTCGATTTGATGAATGGCACAGTATTTCGCTATACATTCCCAATCTACCTTTCGTAACTCATTATTTGTTTCAACAAAGTTTGTTCCTTGATCACTATATACAACTTTAGGACGCCCACGATGGGCTACAAATCTACTCAAGGTCTGTACAAAACTATCTGCCAATAAGGCCATTACACATTGATACTTGCATCGACGTAGCCTAAAAAGAGAACAAGGAAAGATGAAAGAAAATGACCGATCTCAATCGGAGAGTAGGCGGGGTTGTACTAGTACCAAAAATAGAGGCAGGCCTAAAAAATAAAAGAAATAATGCACTCACTCATTCACAACTTACAACAAAACATACAAAAAAAAGAAACCTCTAATTAAAACAAAATGTGTGCAGTATTCCCCAAACCCCAACAAAAAAATTCAATAACCCCAATATACATCTATCCGGCAGAACAACCAAATTACTTCAAAAATGGCGAGCTGCACTGTTTAGGTCGCTCTGAAATAACACTCAAAAAAAAAGAAAGAAAACCCAATTCAACTGTAATTCAGCTCGTAATTCGCACAGTAAACCTAAAGTTACATACCTAAAATTCTTAAATAATTATAGAGTACCAACCCATATCCCTTAATTAACCCGTAATCTAAAATTTCGTCGTTCAATCTACCTCTATATGAAACACTATTTCCTGATATGTACCGTACAATCCCTACTACCGACCTTAAGTCCCACATTTACAACTCCCTCTTTCACTCCTGGCAAGAATCATGGTCCTACTCCGATACCGGCAGATACACCCACCAAATTCCTACCATTACTGACATCCCCAATCACATACAAAATTCCAGCCGTACAATGATCCAATTCCTAACTGGTCATGGAAAATTCCGATCTAAATTACACGCCTTTTACCTAATACCCTCTCCACTATGCCCATGCAGTCCTGATTCCTCCGAAACCCCAGAACATCTAATATACCATTGCCACGCCCTTACTCCCATCCGAAATACCTTCAAACAAATCATTCAACTCAACATATTTTCCCCACTACCTGATTTCAAATTCCTAATCACTAACTTTCCCCTGCCTTTACATGCCTTACTACAAGAAATCCTAGACACTAAACTTCCTATACCTCCACCTTAACCCCTCTAACCTGCGATTAAACATGGATAGAAGTTGATACTGCATCGGATCTCAAGAAGTCCCAGTCCCCCTGCCCTGGATCAAGTTTCTGACGTCACCCGAAGAAAAAGCGAGTCTGAGGAGAAGAGCAACTAAACCGGAACCAATTTTTATTTATTTTGTTTTTCTGATTGCTTATTTCCTTTTTTCTAACTTAGAATGTTCAAACTAGGATGGGCCAATGGCCTAGGTATAGTTTACAATAAAGCTTATTCCTACATACATACATACATACATACACCCTCCTACACCAAAAAGGGGCGGCAACTCATCAGACCGTCATGTCCAACGGCGAAGACACCGTGGTGTCCTCCCATAACAAAATGGGGCTGCAATCCCACGGGTAGTTAGGTCCACCGACGGAAGAAGTACACTGTAAGGCGTGCGCGAAATTTTCAAAAGAAAACGGAAATAACCAAAAATTCAACAAGTGTTTTCGTTGTGTAATTCGAAAAGAAAGTGAATATTCATTTCGTTTAACTAATGACCAGAGCTCAAAGTAATATTGTTATCAAGACGCGGTTAAGAAACTGGAAAACACGGTTTTATCGAATAGTGCGCGATTTTAGTTCGACGAGTCTAAACTGGAACAATAGAAAAAACCATTATACGCTATCGGAATGTTTAACAAATTAAAGGATACCTAAAACAAGGTATTGACTTATTGAAAGTTTATCATAAAGTTGTCGTTTCCAAGCAAATAGATTTGCTTTAAAAATTATTGTAAAGCGGGCTTATTCTGAACAGGTAAAATATATAGAACGTTGTTGAAGAATTTTAAGAATAGAAACGGAATTTATTCGAATGGGTAATGAATTAACAAGGCAAAAAGGAGTAATTAATTTATCCCGAAAATGAACGTAACAACATTCCAAATGTACAGCCCTATACACTGCACATGTAAATAAACATCAAAATCTTTTGTGAACTTTTCAAATACATTGGACCTGCAAGATCAACACCAGTTATTTCAAATGCTGCTGCATTTCGAACTCGATTGAGAGAAAGCAGTGCTGAAACTAATTGAAGTTGCTTCCCATTGTAACGTTTACATGCTATGCATTTTGACACAACACTTCTCAAAGATTTTCTACCCTCTAAAATCTAAAAACGTTCCCTTAATATACTTGCCAGTCCTTGTATACCAACGTGACTGTTCTTTAAATGATATTGTCGAATCAATCGGGTTACTAATGGATGTTTGCTCGGTAATATAAAAGGATGACAAAAATCAAGAGCATCCTCTCTTTTACAAATACGGCTTCGTAATCGAAATCTTTATCTACAAATGGCTGTAGTGAACGAATTTTTTGATCTTTTGTGCCTATAAAGATTTTCATCTGTACTATTATTAAAAGATTTAATTCGGCTTTGTCAATCTCTCTAAAAGACAGTTCACCCTTTTAACGTCATTTTGATTTTGACAATTGTGTGCAAATCGACGAATCCAAGCAACTAATCTCACAATTTGACAGTGTTTGAAAAATAATCACAGTACCATAACGATTGTTCAACGGTTAACGTGGCCAATACCTTTTTCTCCTTTTCTACATTTATTTGTATTTCATCATACTCTACGTCTTCTTGAAATTTAACATTCGGAAATTCGTAAAGCCATTTCGGACCCTGTCACCATTTGGATTCCAAGAGGTGTTTTGGAGAACATCCACGTGAGGGAAGATCTGCGGGATTTAATTTGACGGGAACGTGATTCCAGTCTTCCACCCGTGATAAACTTCTAATTCCAGCCACTCTGTTCCAAACAAAAGTGGTCCACTCTTCTCGTTTGATCCGCGATAGAACTGTTGTAGAATCAGTCCAAAAATAAAGTTTTGCTTCCCCAAAGTTCTCTTTAACGTAAGACGAGAGTCGAACATCTATGATAGCAGCTAGTAATTCTTTAAGTGTCATCTTTTGCGCCTTAAATCAATCTTCACTGTTATGCGTCCCATCACAAAAACGCATTTTGTTGAGGGTTGAGCATTAATCAACCTTGTTGCGTGGGCATGGGTGTACTGGGTTGTTTGACGTTCACTATATATAGATTTGACCGTATAGCCTCAGCGGCTAACGGAAACCTTTTGCCTTCGTCAATGGCTAATTGCTGAAGAGTTTTTAATGCTAGATAAGGCGATGACTTAATACCATAGGTCACTGTATTAAGCTGATAAGTCTGAATGGGTTCTTCTGCGGAGAACCGCCAAACAATTAATTGAAACTTTCGATGTTTTTCGGTAACCAAAATTTGTCGATACATTTGAGGAACATCACAAGTAAAAACGAAACGATGAGTACGAAATTTCAATAAGATTGACGAAATGTCATTTTGGAGACTAGCTCCAGCCAATTGAGTGTCATTAAGTGACACGTTGTTTTAACCTTTGCAGAGGCGTCAAAACCACACGAATTTTAGAAGTATGACCTTCCTCTTTAAACACAGGGTGATGGGGTAAAAATAATTATCGTTCCCAACGGGCGGAGAATCGAGTAATGCCATATGACCCGCATCAAGATAGTCCTGCATGAAATTGTTGTATTGGGCGCGTAGCTCCGGTTGAGCATGCAATTTGCGCTCCAACGAAAATAGTCGTTTTTTAGCCATCTCAAAGCAATTATCAAAAACGGGCAAAGTATCGTTGAACGGTAACGCAACAATAAAACGACCGCTAGGGTCACGAGAAAACGTGTTTTCAAAAATTAAATCTGCCTTTTCTTCTTCTGGAGAAGTGTAAGGCTTGGATGGCAACTCTTCTATCTCCCAAAATCGCTTTAGGGTCTGGTCGATAGGATCTTCTACAGAAGTAAAAAATGCTTGGACAGTATCAGACTGCAAGCCTTTTGTGGGACCAATAATAGTCCAACCAAAATTGTATTTATGGCGGCAGGCTGAAGAAATTTGCCATGTATAACACCGCCATTGATGATGAACGGATAAACATCTGCTCCAAGGAGCATGTCAATAGTTCCTGGAGAGGTCCAGGTCGGGTCTGCAAAGTGCAGGCCGCATAAGTGTTCCCAATTATTAGGAACTTCAACGCTGGGTAATTTGCCAGATATTGACGAAAGCACAAAAGTTGTGACTTCTAGAGATTTTCAGAGTCTAACATAGAGCGAATGGTGCAGCTGACGGCACCCTATTGACTGCTGAAGTTGTCTGTCCAAGTCCATAAATCGGAACTTGAGAACGTATGCGTGGAAGCCAAAGTTTGCTCACGCAATCGTCTCGAATAAAGCTAGCTTGAGAGCCAGGGTCTAAGAGTACCCTGATCGGTTTGTATCTACCAGACCGGTCTTGAACTTCCACAACAGCAGTGGAGAGTAAGACAGTAACCCCAGGATTTAAATTCGTCTGTGAAGACAAAACATTTGCCGAAATAGGAGAGGCTGACTGCGTCCTATTGGCATTTTTATGCATGTGTGTAGCGATCGGTTCAGCTGAACGGCTAGAAGCAGGTTACGCTTCAAAATGTAGCAAGGTATGATGCGGCTTGGCGCAAGTTCGACAGGAATTATAAGATTTGCATTGCATGGACGCATGGTCTGTTCGTAAGCAATTTAAACAAAGGCGTAAGCGTTTGACAATGTCGAAACGTTCTGTCGGAGTTTTCTTTAGAAACGATTGACATCTGTAAATTAAGTGATTGCCTTTGCAAGAAGGACAATGGTGCGAAAATGAATTATTTGAGTCACTGTAGCTACTTGGTGTATCCAGTGAAACTACGTTAGAAGAAACCTTTGGTTTAAAGTGAAACGCTGAGGATTTCTTAGGCACTGATGTGTGAGATGTATGGACAGTCGTCGAATAAGAAACAGGTGCGGTTGAAGAAAAGGTTTCCAACGCTGCACATTGTTGGGTTAAAAAATATCTCAAATCCTCGAATTTAGGTATTTGCTTCGGATCCGATTGGAGTTCAAAGCGTTTTCTAGTAAACGGATCGAGTTTTTCTAAAAGACAATCGACCAGAATAAAGTTCCAATGTTCCGTGGGAAACTTTAAGTTAGTTAGAACAGCAAGGTTCTCTGAAAAACAATCAATAAGTGCCCTAAGTTTCTTAGGGTCTTCTGATTTTAAAGGTGGAAAGTCTTTCATAGCTTTCCAATGCAAAGTTGCCAATAAACGCGGATTGCTAAATCTCTCACGCAAGGCGTTATAGGAAATGATAAAATTATCTCCCGAAATGGGTACCGATTTAATGATTTTCAAAGACTCCCCGCTACAGCAACTGATAAGATAATTTAGCTTTTCGATATTGGACAGCGACGCGTTATTATAGACCAGACTGTCAAATAAATCGATGAAAGATGAAAATCAGTTACCTCATTATTGAAATGTTGGAGCTTTAACGGTAACAATTTTGATCCTGTGCTGCTTGGAGCATTTTCAATGATTTGTGGTGCTTTCATTTCTTGCATCGTTTCGAGATGCAGCAGTATGCAATAATAAGCGGAATCTACTTCCTTCCGTAAAGCGTTGTAATTTAATAATTCTGCCTCGTCACAGGACGCCAAGACAGCAACTAAAATTGTATTGAAATCTCTGTAAAGGTCATTTACTCCCCTTGTTTAAATAAGGAACAACGTTTTTAAAGTTGGGTCACTTTGTATAGCGTTACTAAGTTTCCACATTTCTATAATGCGTATTTTAAGCAATTCTAGTTCGGCTACCTGTATCTTCTTGGGAGCCATTCTGAAAGTTATTCTGAAAGGCCTACACTATAAAAATGCTGTAAAACGGTAAAGCTAAGATGTGCGCTGAGAAATATTAAATATTATGGGTTGTTGTTCAAGGCACGACAAATGTAAAATAGCCTATAAACCAATAAATCACGTTTTATGACTATTAGCCTGCAATGTGGTCTTTAATGCTAGACGTCGAAAACCTAAAGGTTTGTCAAACAAAGCGTTTAGATAAGATTTACAGCTTACAACCCGGGCGGCTTTTACCATCAAAAAGATCACAGGAACATGCGGCTTAACGTGTTTGCAAGATGCAGCTTCTACAACTTTATTACCCTGCAAATGTATTAAATATTTTACGTTGTAAGCCGCCTGAAAGTTGTATGTGATACTAAAAACGCGCAATGGCCTTTACACAAAGAAAATCCCTTTACCTTTCTTATTTGAGAAGTATAAAGCGAATTATAATTTTCAGATTGCTTTGTGTTTTATGCCGCTAAAATGAATTTAAGACTGAAAACTAACACATTACGGCAAAATCGCTTATTTAATTTTAAAGACAGTATAAATAATATTTACACATTTTAACCCGCTACATGTGGGGTTTGAACACAAATTTAAAGCTAAATCATTAATTAATTAAAAAGCTCGCTGGAATGCAAAGTTTAGGACATGCGTATACCATAGAACTGGTGAATTCGGATCGTTTGGACCAATGGATTATTGGCGGGTGAATGAGGTGATATAGATATGCTAATTATAGGGAAGGACCAATTGCTTTTTGTAGCAATACCAATGGCGGTGGAGCGGTTATGTAATAACTAAAAACAACTACACCAAACTACTTAATGAAGGGTATAAATACCTTAAAGCCTGTGCCGCTGTGGGCAATAAAAGTTCACACACAAAAGCTTGCGGACAACCAATAACACGCACGTTTGGGTGTCGGTGTCGCTTTCAAAAGCTCTCACACAACCGTCTTCTGCAAGGGTTCGAATGCAACTGTGTTCACGCACTTTTACTGTCGGTATAAATGTTTCACTAAACTGTAGGATACACGCACTGATGGTATTTATTGTCACAAATACCGAATTGTTCGATGATGACGTAACATTCACTTTCAACTTAAGTTTTTAAAAATTGAATAAAACCTTCTAATTTGGACATAGTTTTTCCACTTCTATTTTGAGTACAAAGTGTAGAGCGTTGCCAAATTCTTAGTAGATCCTCTGGTAAGCAAGATTCCACCAGTGGATATAACATAGCTGCGCACTTATCATTGGTTACACCCAAAGACTCTAATACCCTTAGTTGCGTTTCGATTGTGTCATACAAGCTAACTAAAGGTATTTCTTGCAAAAACGCTTTGTTGAGAACTAATTTAAGTAATTTACGGACGTATACTTCCACTTGTAATTCTTCGTTACCAAATGATTTTAATTACTCCACAGCCTTCTCGAAGTTATCGGCTATCGGGGGGAAACTTTCTACAAGTTCTCTTGCTTGAAACCAGGTATAACAAATATTAAAATTTGTTCTCCGGGTCGATATCTGAATTATCATTTATCTTCGGAATTGACTCCAAAATGGTAACCAGTCTCGCACATCCCCACCAAACTTCTTAAACTCTATTTTTGGTAATTTGAAACTACGCTGTTGGATCGGAGACCGAAGTACTTTTCCAGTAATCGCTTGTGTCTCTGCAGACGCAGAGTCTCGTTCTGTAGTTAGAATGTTATAACCTATTGACAATTTTGTAAAAATGGACGAATATTCATCGGCTGATGTAACTTCTTTCAACAAATCATCTTCAGAGATGTCCGCTTCTAACATCGAGTCATAAAGTTGTTGATCTATTTCCCGAAGTGAATATTGCTTTTGTTGTAACATCTCATAAGTTGTTTTCATTTCCAGGACAAAAACATTTTCATCTTCCAGCATTTGGGTTAATAGGTTTGCGCTTTTCGTAAAAAGGCTGCATTGAACAGTTTTCGACTTCGTTAACCTTTCCATTTAAAATAAGTTAAAACGGTAGTATCTATTTCGTAATTCAAATAAGGAAGTTCAATCTTTCAATCTTGTCCACAAATTATATAGAACACGTCCTGTCACGATCACCAGATGTTCTATCACTACCAAAACTACCCGTAATGGTAAATGATTCTAGAATTTGTGTTCTATTTAGTAAATGAAGGAAACCAACCACTATTACAACTCCGGAGAATTATTCTTTATTTTACAACTTTCAAGCTTTCAAAAATCTATTAGAATAAAAACAACTTTTGTTTTTTTAAATCTTTTTTACAACTCAAGGCTAAATTAATTTCAAAACCTTTATTACACAAAACTGTCCTAGCCACCCCTACTAAATCAGTAGTAATCACTGTTACGTAACATAGGTATATGATCGAACACTTTTATAATTTCAGGGTTATTTGTTTAAATTTCGGTAAGTTGAGAGATAAATAAGAACAACAACGATAGTTTAATATATTCAAGAATCACTTATACAGGTGAACTATTTCTCAAAGTTGCTACAAACATTGAGGCATTTGCCGTAATGGGTCACAAGTTTTTGTATACCTTGCTCACACCATATTGTCAGCCAATCTTGTACAGTTTTCAACTTCTGACTAGCATTAAATCGGTACTTCCCTACAATCCTCTCATTTGACGAACAAATAAATGTGCACGAAATTCTGTAGATTACGAAAAATGCAACAACAAGTATTCGTTGTCGTAGAGCTGCAGAAAGAATCAAGTAATGAACTCGTTTTATATATAGAATTAAAATTCAATTTCAACGTTATCAAACACACAGGTGATAATAAAACTCGAAACAGACTTTTATCAGAGGAGCGTAATCCATTATTTCGAGTCTTTAAGTTTGAGTATTATAAGAATTAATTATACACTCTAATAATATGAATCAAGCCGACGGATATTCGAAACAAGGTACCGACTATTTAGATCTTAGAAGAACTTTGCATTTCGCAACAAATAGATTTAAATGAATTTGTAGTAAAGCGCGCTTATTGAAGGAAGGTCTAATATACAGGATGGTGTTTGAGTATTGAAAGCAGAATCTATGTAAATGAGTAACGAAATAAAAAGCGTAAGGTTTATTACACCATCGGAACGTAAATGTAATCCCGCCGCCAGCAAAAATTAAAAGTTCGGGGTAGGAAAACTCAAGGAAAAGCAAAAAAAACAACAAAAATTAATTTATATCCGGCTCAAAAAACCAATATACACTAATAAGATAAACCAAAAAAAAGTTCGCTTAAGTAAACTACAAGAAACACTTAAAGATCAACAAAAGGATTTTCATCCGGCTCGAAGAACCAAGGTATCGGATAAAGCTCAAAATTGAAGAAAACCACACTGAAAGATCGGTAAGCAGTAGCAATGAGCAATGGCAAAAATATAACGGCGTTAACACTGCCAAAGTTGTCAAAGGACAGATGCTTTTTTCGAAAAAAAATAGTACAGTCTTCAACCTCAAAAGACGATTGGTTTCCTGCAGAGAAACCAAAAGTAAAGAAAAGAAACGAGGAAGAAAACCAACAGTACAAGCCAAAACTGCCAAGCCTCAAGGTAAGTCAGGCAACAACAAGAATGCTGGATAGAAAAAATTAAAGTACTTCAAACTGTGGTACCAAAAAATCGCATCAAACGAAGAACCGAAGAAAAAAATTGCTAACTAGGCCCAAAGTCGACTAAGTCGTGGTTTCCGAAGAAAAGAAACAGTGACTAGAAAGCACGTACCACAGGAAGTGGATCTAAAAATTTTATAAAGTTCGTATGAGAACTAACAATAAGAAAACGAGCAAAAAGATAGGGAAAGGAAAGTGGATCAAAAGGAACAGGGAAGTAAACTAAAACTAAAAAAAACATAAGAGAGCAGCACCAAAACTGCAAGAAAAGGACAAACAAAGAAAAGCAAAACAAAAGAAAATGTGTGTTTGTGTGTGTGTGTGTGCGTGTTGGACCGCTTTAGTCGCCTCTTATGACAGGCATGGGACTATTCTAATCCCAGACCCACACGGGGTTGGGATACAAGAAGAGAACAAAGGAAAAGAGAATGAAACAGAAATGTGAGTGTGTGTGTGTGTGTATGAAGTGGGTGTGTATGAAGTGTGTGTGTATATGTTCAACTGCTTTAGTCGCCTCTTACGACAGGCAGGTCGTACCGTGGGACTATTCTATTCCACGGGGTTAGTGGAAGAAAAGAAAGAAAACCCAATAAAACAGGAAAGTAAATAAAAAATCAAATTCTAAGAAGAGCAAAATAGGCATAAGAATTAGGGGCGCGAGGACTAGTAATGGGGCTTAAAAGGTTTACGTCGCCAGCAAGAAAACGAAGTGAGGTCAAGAATGTTAGGATTTCGCCGACATACATCTTCAGGTTCAGTATCAGCATAGAATAATTTCTGCCTCTTATTTCTCTCGTTAACCCGTTTCATGGATTGAGTGTGGCTGGAGCAGGAGGTAGTATTGAGCGGACATTTTTTTGCCAAAAAGGATTAACAGGGGATGTAGTAGTTGTAGCAGGCGGTTATGGAGGTGGTGGGGAGTGTGGAGGTAGTAGTGGTTGTTGTGGTTTAGGAAACTCAGAACGCGGTATAGAAAAAAAGCCATTTGTTGTTAGGATTGGTTGTAGGAAAGCTAAAGACCGAAAATGGATCATCACGGGCTGTGAGAATATCAACGTTAGAAAAAGGGACAGTATTGGCTCTAAGAGAATCAACCTTACAAAAGAAACATAATTAGAGAACACTTCAGTTACGTTAGATAAAGGAACAGAAGCAGATAAAATTTCATCGACGTTAGATAATGGAACAGAATCAAGTAAATCTTCATCAACCTTAGATAAAGGAACAGAAGCAAGTAGAATTTTGTCAGCGTTAGAAAAAGAAGCACAATTAGAAAGAACTTCGTCAACAAGAGCAGGTAACGTTTCATCAAGGTCCGATATAAGAGTAGAATCAAGTAAGACTTCATCGATGTTACACAAAGGAGTAGGAACAGGCAAAATTTCAGCCACAATAGGAACTGCTTTCTCGACAACAGCAGCAACAGACATTAACGATACCGGTTCACTAATTTCAACCTTCTCTGAAACTGTTTGAAGTTATCGTTACTTCAGCTACATCTGCCATTGTAGACTCGACAGGAATTTCTTTAGTAGAATCATTCAAAAAGCAGAAACAAACTCTTGAGTTGCTACCTGTAAGTCACTAGTTTGAAGTATGGGCTCAATTCGTGGAGGAGGCACAGTCTGAAGTGAGAGTGAATACGTAGGATCCATTTGATCATGGTTTGAATCGCAAAGAACAGAAGAAATTTGGTTCTTATTGGTAGGGTTCGGTAAGTAGGAGCGTAATATCCGTGGAAGTCAATATTGTAGTTCAAAGGTTCATATGGCTGAAAAGGATGTGATGTGATGGTAGTAGGGCGAGCAGGAAAAGGTACAGAGAAGAACTTAGAATCGCTAAATACATAATTCGGAGTATTGTTTGAGGTCATATTTGTCGAAGAAGGGTCGGTTTTGGTAATAGTAGTAGGATGACCCGGTAGAAGTACAGAAGAAAACGTAGAACCCGAAGCAGAAGAAATTTGGTTGTTGTTAGTAGTAGAATGACAGTTCGGACAGTTGCGACGAGAAACTCCCTTATGTCCGCAACCATACCAATGGAGTACTTGAGGATAAGTGCAACGTGTCGATACATGACGAGGTTTGTCGTAATTAAAGCAAATGACCTGACGAGTAGAAGTAGAACTAGGAATAAGAACAGCAGAAAATGCAGAAGAAGTATTTGATCTAGCCGTAGGCGTAGGAGAAATCTAACAATTCGGTCATGTGAAGTAAAAGTATTTTTCTCAATTGTAGCAGACTTATAAGCAAAATCCGGTTCAGCAGTAAAGGTATGTTAGTCTTGGCTACGGGATACGAAATTATCTGCCATTATCTTTTCCGGTTCTAACTTCAGATATTTGTTCTTTAATTTTTAGGAGCGGACGGTAGGCAAATGAGTTCTATAAAATGGAGCAAGGTTACGAAGCGCAATGATCCTCATTTAAAAACCGACTATTTAAATTATAGAAGAACTTTCCATTTTGCAGCAAATAGATTTAAATGAAATTGTAGTAAAGCGCAATTATTGTGGGAAGGTCTAATATGCAGGATGGTGTGTGAGTATTGGAAGCAGAATCTATGTGAATGAGTAACGAAATAAAAGGCGTAAGGTTTATTACACCGTAGGAACGTGAACGTAACACACTAATCGCTTTTCAACGAGAAAACTCATTAACACTAATCGTTTCTTATTGGGAAAACTAATTTTCTTACGCCACATTTGTCATCGCCTTTTTTTCCTACGTCACATCTGGCATCTGCCATTTTTTCTTACCCACATCTAGCGCCATTTTTCTTACGTTACATCTGTCATTCATCATTTTTCTTACGTCAATCCGACATTTTTTTTAATGTTACCATTTTTGACTCACTCTGTATATATCCACTGTTGCTCCATCCTGTATATACATTTCATCATAAGTCTTTAGAGAAAAAAATCTACTCAAGCGGGATTCAAACCCGTGCTGCGCGCATATAAAGCAGAGGCCGTAACCACTAAACTATCGATATATTCGAAATCATTACTTGTACATCTCGTATTATTGTTTAATGCACAGATTGCATTTTAATTTAGAGATGAACTTGAAAGTGCATTTAAATATAAAAACACTTCAGGATGGTTAAAAAACAAGCTACAGACTCAATTTTAATTTAGAGATGAATTTAAGAGCACCTAACGCCAAACGTTATAAAGACATTCTGTATTTTTTTATTAACGAGCATTACTTAGTTACATAATAGACGCCTATATCAGTCGACAGCCGTTTTTAAACTGATCATCTTGAGGTTTAACTTCCTTTTAATTACCCCCTACTTTTTCGATCAATTTAATTAGAGGTATCGCTTTGTGTTAATAGGACTACCACCTTAAACATAAGAATAAAAAACAACATAATTTAATACATTTATTTATAATTTTTGCTTGTATTGACGTTACAAATAAGTAAAACAAACTTTATCAAGAAATATTATAACTATATTAAAATATAAACATGTATTGTGTACTAGCATCCGTAGCATCCACAGGAGTCTGGTGAATCTGGAATAGCCAAATCTCTAAACATTTGCGTGAGCGATCGCCTCACAGTAGCACCTTTTAAGTATTGGATGGATTTAATAGTTTCCAATACTGTCAAGTAATTTACGCTGCTGAAATGATTAAACAAAAAATACTTGCACGTCTCTCTCTCTCTCTCTCTCTCTCTCTCTCTCTAATGACGTTTGAATCCTTTTTTCATCCGTGGTATTTACACTTATATTTTTCTAACACTTACAAATTTTTGGTAAAATTCTGGAAAGTTTCTGCAACGCAACTCCTCCATTTTATAACATTGGCGTTCTTACATCTCTTGTAATGTCAACACCAGAAAAATCCTTATTTAACTTGTAATTTTGTTCAACTCGACAATATTTTGACAACTAATGCTCTGAATCAAAGCTCCCTCGTCTCATATGCAGGCAATCAAACGCGCGCAGTTCCTTATTGTGTTAATTGGTGTTATATGCAAGTCTTGACAGAAAAAGAGACGCTTATAGTTGTTTTATCGTGGGCTTTACCTGTTTGTATTTAAATATAATTTATTTTATTTTATAGATTAACTTACGCCTTACTTTTAATTATGAAAAA
Source organism: Platerodrilus igneus (assembly GCA_036346225.1). NCBI lineage: Eukaryota > Metazoa > Arthropoda > Insecta > Coleoptera > Lycidae > Platerodrilus > Platerodrilus igneus. Next base: position 593,571 of record JARFIW010000624.1, on the reverse strand, counting down.
ACTGTAGGGTAAGGATCCGGTCATACAATCTTACAGATTTCATCTTGAATTAAGTAGGAGCTCAAACTTGAGAAACACCTAATTTTGTAACATTCTTATTTATGAATTTCTAAACACCTAATCCATTTTTACTACATTTTCCATGTTTGCATTTTCTACCCACCTTGTGGGCATTTTCCGGTAGGATAACCTATCAAACCGCTATAATTTTTCTCGGCCACTCAAATTTCTTGAAATTTTTTAAATCGAACCATCCCCGTAACCGCACCCTTATTTATAGATTTTTTTACTAAAAAGTATTGTTAGCGATATATTTAATAATACTCAGTCGTATAAGATGTCAATTAATATTGTTTTTTCTTAGCTACGCGTATCTCTTAGAACTTTTTAAAATCGGAGCAACCCTGCAGCTGCTATCCTTTTTTTAGATTTTGTCATTACCAATTGTTAGCGGTACTTAAAGATAAATTCATTGTTCAACATATTAAATTAAATCAAAATTTACAAAAGAATTATGGAGATTACAATAAAAACATATATACCTTTCCCATTACTCTATCCGATAAACATATTGTGTTTCAATTTTATTCCAGCAAATTTTTTAAGATCTTTTGTAATTATCCAGTCTTTTAAAATTATCAGCAACAAAGACCCGCATACTGTTTAATATCCAAAACATAACAGCAAAACACCCCTACATTTTTATTTAGATTTAACTCAATAAAATTGACGAAATATAAATCTCAGAAAATATTTATTAATATCCTGAATTGTGGAAATCTTTTTGTATTATATACGTACTTAAATCAATGGTTATTATAACAGTATTTTTAATTCTACATCGTTCTAGTTAGAAAGTACATCGTAAGTATAATCGATTTTCAATTTGCAGTAAAAACATTAAGGCGCATTCTCTGAATATTATTGAGTTATAGAACATTATGGTTTTAAAGGTATATTCCCTCAATGCCGACTATCCTTAACTGCCTAAGGCGTTTCTAAATAAATTAAATGAATGTAAAACCATGACTCATGCTTTTCGTATGTGTGTAGATGCAAAAGAAATATTACACTCGTTACTAAATGAGGTTTAATGGTAAATTTGAAGGTATCTTCCTACAATGCTAATAGCTCAAACATGTAATTTAACAAAAATAATTTTAAATTATGTGAATGTAGAAACAATTACTCATACATTAGTATCTAATACAACTTAATTAGATGGTTTGATTTAGGATATGAAAGCACTATAATGGTCACTTTCCACCTTGCTAACCAGGCAAAGAAAGGGCACACTAAGATAGAAATTTCATATTTTCTATTGCATCCCTATTAATATAATTTGGTTGTTCTCGAGTCACAGCAACTTGAGTGGCTCCCAACATATCAGGCAGCCGAGTCACAGCATAATTTGTGGCTCCCGACGTATAGGACGACTGGGTCACAGCAATGTATATATATATATATATATATATATATATATATATATGCTGTGAACTCTGATTCGTCACTAAAAGAGTGCTGTGCGACCGCTCTCTTTGGACTGGGAGCTAAAAGAGTGCTGTGACATGGTACACCAAATTGTAAATTTGGAATTATTATCTTACCTTCCTTTTCTTTACTTTACATGGCTAGTTCAACGGAAGTTACGGAATTTACAAAATGCAATAAAACACAGCAAACTCAAGACAACATCTATACATTCAGAAACAGTCTTTTTTCATACAAAACAGTTTATAAAACAATTCACAGTTACAGTTTATACAGAAAATAATCAAAACTCTTACCTAATATTTACTCATAGATAAAACAAATAAGCGGATAATTTGCCCATCCTTTATTCTCACGCTTGTAAGAGTGTTTGCCGAAAAATATCTGACAAATAGTCTATTTGGTAAAGGTCAAAATACCTCGAACTTTGATCTCAAAATTTGGAGTACATTATCCTTACACAAATAATATAATAAGAACTTATTGTAAATTACAAAGTATACAATTTTTAAATACCTCCTGACTCCATTTTATATTGACGTTAAATTCCAGTTTACCAGTTTGTTCATATAATTTTGAATCTCCATTTAGAATCTTAATTTTCCAAGTGCAGTTTCTATTTTTCAATGAATTAACTTTAGAGTAGCCTATGTATAGAAGTACGTTCAACTTCCAGTGCATTTTTTACAAAACAAACGATGTCTTATCTATAATCGCATTCGATAACTTCTGTGTTTGAAACTACTCAAATTTATAAGTTTCATATTTATGCAAAGCACTTGCTTTGAAATTTTTACTCAACCGTACATATTACTTAGTGACAAATCTCGAACTAACCGAATGAAACTCAGTTCCGGTTTTATATACAATATAATCTATGCCATAATTTCTATGCGATTGCAGATTTTTCTCGAGAATTAGTCACCGCTGATGTAGGAATTTACAAGAGTGTCTGCATTTAACGATCACTGTCAAACTACGCGATTTACGAGCATCATACATGCCGTCGATCTATGTCTAACGTACGGGGTTGAAGTCCAAGTCGCATACTATCCTATAGCAATGCGGAAAGCTATAGAATCGATTTTCTGTGTTTTTAATTGTCGCGAGAGTTCCTTAAATAAAAGTTTATTTATTTAATGGCATTTAAAGCATTATTTAGGATTTGACGTATTTGTTTCTTAATTGCGAAGCTTCCAGGAAACTCTTTATTTAAAAATGAATTTAAGTTATACACACGCGCGTAAATAATTAAAGCAATGTTTTCTGTATGGTTTTGCAAATGCAAAAAGATTTGCATCTTAATAATTGTAAAAAAAAGATTGGTTCTAAAGGCAAATAAACGTGTTCTACTGCATATTTTTAAACACAAAATTATTTATTACATAAATAATTTAAGCTTGCAATTTGCTTTGCATGCTAACAAATACAGTTTTCAGTATAATTACATAATTAATTAAAGCTTGCGATTACTTGTTAGTGATGGCTTTCTTTATTTATTTAAAACTCCTACACTGAAGATAAATGTTGTCTATACACGAAAATATCGTTTGTTTTGAACGCGGATTAAATGGCTTGTTAGTGAGTGGACTGCAAAACACTTATTTTTATTAGTAAAAAAAAAATAGATGATTTTTTTTAGACAACCATTTTCTATGAAAACTTTACAACTCACTATATTTCTTCTTTCATACACAACCTGCTGCTACCAATATATGCTATTTTTTCAGGCTCTTTGAAGGTATACATAAGAATAAACAATGTTTAACACAGTAAATACCAACATCAATATTAAATATAAAGTTCTTAACATAAAACGGCAGCGTTAAAAGGTGACACTTTTCAATAATAAGCAAATTACAGATACACTATAAGAGCACATAACTAACAATGTAAATGATCAATATTGTATATAAACATTAACCAAAGATAATTCAAATAAAGCGAGAACAATATACATTAATTCTACACAAGCACATCGGTGTTTTTTTTATCAAATTCACTCATGAGATGCTAGAAGAAGAGAGAGCTTTGAAAACGCACGCTTAATCAACCCATGGGATGAAGTTTTAAGAGTAGCAACACGATTGATGCCGTCATTGCCAGGGTGAGCTTCCATTACTCTTCCAATTCGCCAAGCCATTATTGGAGTATTATCATCTTTGATTACAACAAGTTGACCAGGCGAAAGTGTACCGTTGCTAGCTTGCCTTTTCACACGACACTGCAGCTCAGATTATATTCCAGATGCCATCTTTTCTAAAAGATTTGCTGGGCACGCTGAATCAATTCAAACTGCTTCAATCTATTCATGACAGTATTTGAAAAATCTGGAGATGGAATGATAAACATGTGCCTCCCAATTAAAAAATGAAAGGGAGTTAAAGGATTTAAGTCGTTTGGATAGGATGAAAGTGGAGTGAGAAGTCGAGAATTTAGGATGGATTCTATTTCAGCTAAAAGTCTATACAACTGTTCAAATGTAAACAAAGAAGGTTGAATAACACGCTTTAAGTGAATTTTATACTTTTCACGCCGGCTTCCCAAAGCCCACTAAATAGGGAGAATGGCGAGGTATAAAATACCATTCAATGCCAATTTCCGATGATAAGTTAGCGAGAGAACACTTATTAATCTTAATAAAACTATACCATTCTTTTAGTTTTGAATTTGCACTTACGAATTTGGTGGCATTATCAGAATATATTTTGGCAGGTTTGCCACGACGAGACACAAATCTACGTAATGACATTAAAAAAGCTTGAGAAGTTAAGTCAGTTACTAATTCAATATGCATTGCTTTAGTCGAAAAGCAAATAAATACACAAATATAATATTTAGAGGTAATGCAACCACTGCCACTACTACTTTTAATCATTACAGGGCTCGCAAAATCAGTGCCAACCACAGAAAAGCAAAAATTTAGAAAAATGCTATCGTGGGGTAAGTTACCCATTATTGGATATATGGGTTTAAATGGTAAGCGAGAGCATTTGATGCAACTATGAACTACAAGTCGAACCAGATTTCTGCCATTAGTGGGCCAGAATTGTTCTCTCAAATGTGAAAGAATTAACTGGGCGCCACCATGCAAAAGTCTAATATGATCGCGCAAAACTATTAATTTAGATAAGGGGTGATGGCCGTCTAACAATAAAGGGTGCCCTTTATCAAAAACAAATTATGAATTTTGGATACGGTCACCGACACGTATCATATCTTTGTGATCCAAGAATGGAGATAAACATCTTAGACGACTGTTTGCTGGTAAAGCTTTGCCTGCTTTTAATGTTCTAATTTCATGTGAAAATGTTTCATACTGAGAGAGTTTCATTAATTGAAGTAGGCTTGACTCAATTTCCTTTGGCTTTAAAAGACCAGATTGTCGTAAGTTCAATTTAACTGAACAGTTATACTTGAATCTGAAGCAATATGATGTAATCCTTAGGAGCTTATTTAAATCTAAGTAGTTATTAAAAGGAAATTGAGCAGAAGATTGAGTAATCATTAAAACATTAATCTTTTGTTTCAATTCTGGTAGCTCTAATAGAGAGAGGGGGCTTGTCAGAAATTTCTAATTCGAATTTTTGAACTAATTCAAGACCGTTCCACCATATGGGAGTGAATTTTAATTCTGAGGGATTGATGTCACGAAATAATAAATCAGCAGGATTATTATGGGTGGAGACATGCAACCAATTCCAATTGCGAGATATATTCTGAATTACAGCCACCCTATGAGAATCAAACGTTTTTAATAAATGTGGCAAGTTTTTAAAAAACCAAGAACAATGGTAGAATCAGTCCATAAGTAACAATGATTGATATTATATTTCAAAGCGTTTACTACGGATTCCATTAATTTTGACAAAAGTACTGCTCCACAAATTTCTAATTTCGGCACTGTTAATGTTTTCAGAGGGGTTACTTTGCTTTAAGAACAAATGAGTCTACAACACACGTTGTTGTCAGTATCAATTGACCTAACATACACGCAAGCACCATAGGCCCGGTTGCTAGCATCACAGAAGCCATGCATTTCTATGATCTTAAAGTTTATACATATCACATGACGAGATATTTCCAATTTGTTTAAATTTACAAGTTCAGAGCGAAATTGTTTCCATTTTTGTTGCAAATCTAGGAGAATTGATTCATTCCAACCTAAATGACTTAACCACAATTGTTGGAGTAATAATTTAGGAATTATGATGCAAGATGCAAGATGATCGAAAATTTGGAATATTTCTGAAAGCAGTGTTTTTTGGTAATGCGTAAACTTGGCGAAATACATATGAGAAATGTAAAAGCATCCAATACAAAGTTCCAATAAAGACCAAGAGTCTTTGTTTGACCATGGGACCCAATTTTTAAAAAATCAAGGTGAATAGAATCTGTATTTACATTCTTTAAAACAATAGATTCATTGGACATGCACTTTTTCAAAGGAACTCCACCCGACGAAAGTATCTTTGGTAGAATATTACATATTTTTTGTGCTTCTTCGAGAGTATTTGACCCAGTGAGCAAATCATCTACGTAGAAGTCCTCTAATATGATTCTTGAAATTTGAGGGTAAGTATTTTTACATTCAATGCCGAATTGATACAGACAGCGAGTAGCGAGAGAGGATGCAGAAGCAGTCCCATACGTCACAGAATTCAAATCGTAGATTTGAATTTCTTGAGTAGTATTGTCTTTCCATAGTATTCGTTGTAAAGACCTCCGGTAGGTATTAATAAAATCCTGACGATAAATTTTTTATGTCCGACGATGCTGCAAATCTATGAGAGGATATCTTTTGTTATCCATGGTTTCTTATTTTCCTTTTATGTATACCCCAGAATATCTCTGGCCACCATGTCTAAGCTGGATTTAATGTTATTCCATTCTGTTTCTACTTCCTTAGTATCAGAAATTTTCCCAATATCTTTCGGCTATTCATTTGACCCTTTTCAAATCTTTCGTGGATATCTTTATCTTTTAGTTTCTCAAAGTCAAAGTGCCTTTTTCCGATTCCTTTTTTAAATTTTTAAAATTTAAGAGCGGTCTTTATAATTACGATGTTGTGGTCAGTGTCTATATCCACTTCCGGGTAGCTTCCACAATCTTTTGCTTGATTCCTAAATCGTTGTCTAACATTTAATATCTTCTTATATCTACTGGCATCTTCCACGTGTATCGTCTTATAGTTGACGTTGAAACAAAGCCATAAAATGGAAAATTATTTGAAAATGCTGGAAAGCTGCAGAACAATGGATTGATGAAAAGTGTAAATAGGTACAAACTAAGATGGAAATACGAAAGACATACGAAGCATATAAACTAATTAGAACGAACTTTACGAATATAAAACTGAATAACAAAAATATAAGGGGCGCTGAAGGAGACATCATTATAAAAAATGTAGAGAAAGTTGTTAGATGGCAATAAAATATACAAAATGTATGTGCTGGAGAGGAACTAACAGCACTAGAACAGGAATCAGACATTGAAAACAATGACTTGGATTATCTTATACTTAGAAATGAGTTTGCAGTAGCATTAAAAACCCCGAAACATGATAAGACACCGGGTATAGAAAGGTGCAAGCAGAAACCCTAAAAGCCGCTGGACAAACAGTAATAAAACGTCTGTTCCAACTTGTAAGCTGTATGCATGAAACAGGCGAAATACCCAAAGATTTCAAACGTAACACTATACCAAAAAAGGGAGGTTCGGAAGATGTAAAAAGTTTGATAGCACACGTATCAAAAATAATAACTGGAATTATATAAAGACGGATGGGAAAACTGGCTGAAAAAGTACTAGAAAAAAACAATTTCGATTTAGGCGCAACAGCGCAACACGGAAGGCTATTTTAGTTCTGAGAGTATTCACGGAGAAGACAATAGAAAAAAGAGAAATTGTGTATATAGGGTTTGTAGATCTGGAAAAAGCATTTGACAATGTAAAATAGAAAAAAATTTTCGAAATATTCAACAAGATTGGAATAAATTTTAGGGATAGACGGATTGTACATAGCTTATACAAAGAGCAAACAGCGGTAATAGAATTAGAGCTGAAAGGTAGAGAAATAGATATTAGGAAAAGAGTGAGACAGGGACGTGCCCTAACCCCATTATTTTTAACTTGTATATCGAAGAGGCAATAAACACTGTCAAATTCAGAAAGACATTTAGAATTATTATGCAGCGACAAAAGATTGATATGCTTAGATTTGCAGATAATATAGCGGTATTAGCATCGGCCAAGGAAGGGTTGGAAGCAGTTCTTAGTGAAATGGAAACATTTCTAAATAAGAGATATGGTATGGAAACTAACAAAAATAAAACTAAAGTACTAGTATGCAAAAGAGGAGAAAATAAATCAAAAACTGAATACAAATAAAAAACGAGAAGTTACAAGAGGTTAAGAATTTCTGCTACCTACGAGGCTAAATAACGCAATATGGGAAAAGCGCAAAGATATAAAACTAAGATTAGCACAAGAAAAAGTATTTACCGTGTTCAAAGACAGCAAACATATAGAAACAAGAAAAAGATTACTGAAAGCATATGTGTGGAGCATCTTCATGTCTAATGGGATGTTGTCGACTTCTAACTGAACAATCATCGGCGGTACCATTGAAGTTGACAACAGACTGGGACTTTGATTCTCGGTAACCATCTTGATGGAGTTTTCTTGAAAATATAAATAACTCAAATTGAAAACATCATTTACAGAATGACATTCTTGTTCTTCAGATGTAGTGGAATCCGAATGGTGAAGTCTAATTTTGTTATAGCTTCTACATGTAGCCTCTACGTGACCCAGTTTGTTGCAGAACAAACAAGTGTAACTTTTGAATTTGCAGTTTTTTGAATATGCAGTTTTTAAAATCATGATTATTGCTCCCACCGCGGGTACAGCAATGTAGTTTTGATTTTGAACACACATCATTGTGCTTAGATTACTTTGTGTAGTTCATATCACCTCCTTTTTCGAGGTTTGGTGAATTTGTAACATATCGAGGTGATTTGGACATGGCTGTAGAATGTAAAATATGAATAGGAAAAGTGTCGACGAATGTAATTTAACAGTTTTTATTTCCGCTGCTAAGTCCACGGCTTCCTTAAATGTTAAACTTTAGCCGTGAGTAAGAAATTTATCTAGGGCAGCACCCGTAAACCGACTATATATTTATCATGAAGATTTTCATTAAGATTTGGTCCAAATTTGCAATCAGTGGTTAGGTTTAATAATTTAGCGCTAAAATCAGCAACGGATTCACCGTTTTCCTGCCGCACCAGGTGGAATTGTAGCATTCTGCAAAACCGATTTGCGTGGTGAGAAGTGTTCTTTTAATAATGATATTAATTGTTCATATGTTTTAGTTTTAGGATGATCAGGTAAACATAAACCTCCGTCAACAATTTGTATACATCATCTTTGAGGTGAATAATTAAAATACCAATTGTTTTGGATCTGTATCGCATATATTATTTGCATATTTGCAATGAAAAATTCATCAATTCAATCATTAAAAATAGCGAAATCGTCTTTTAACGAAAATGCTGGCAACGTACCAAGTAACGATGTAATAAAGACACTTCCTGATGCAGAAGTAGTTCCGAAGTGGTAGTATTATTTAAATTAGTAATCAGGGCCATTGTAAAACACGTGGTGAATGTAGATACGTAAATGTTGAATACAAACTTAATTTTCTTGTCGTCAGTGTAATGTTCTCGACAAGTTGGATTAATAAATCTCATAAACACTAGTTTACTAATCAATTTAATTATACCAACAAACGTTTTAAATATACATTTTTCATTTAGTTGAGGCCATTTTTACAATAGGCTCCAGCCAACTCCGCACCTAGTTGACATATACTTTCTAACTTAACATCGAAAATTACTAAGATAGCTACAACGGGAGTACATCAAAAGTTTGCTTTACAATCAATACATAACAGCTTTCAAACTATTGAGTTGCAAAATATTGCAACTTTAATAAACCTAACATTTGAAAGGGCTTTTTCATTCAGCAACTGTAAACTAGCGCCTGGAGTTGGTCACATGACCATATTCAAAATTATTACATGGCACTAAAAACAAAGCTACTAAATGCTCGACAAACTAGAACGTAGACTCATTACAATAGATCAAATCGTAGATTTATTAGGAAGCAATTTGCATGTGAAGACATCAATTAATCAACAATTAGACGCTTGGATGGAGAGATCAACCCTTTCGAGTTTTGGTCCTTTGTATTCGATTTCATTTCACAGCCCACTGCGTACATAGAATAACGATACTCACATGTATTTATGGTTGGATAAACCAGCTCATAGGATCCGCTACAAACACTCAAAACAGCAAACCTGAAAAAAGTTTATCTTTATTAAAGAAAGTGCAAGCACCCCTTTTCAAAGTGCCAGACACAAATGGCATCACAATGTAATAAATTTATGTTTTTATCAGAGCCTGCGCAATAAAACTATATCACCACTGTAACTAACACGATATTTATGAAACTTTAAATGAATAAATGCTAAAAAGGGGTTTGAGCTTTGTTTGATAATATAGGGATGATACCGTGACGTAATTTAACAATGATATAAAAGCTTGCGTGTGCCAATTTTTGTAAAGCGTGAACATTTCAAACGATTACAGTTAGAAAGGATTTGATGCGGTTTATTGTTAATTTTAACAATTTTTTAAGAGAGAAGCTGTATGTACTGGGCGTCTAAATTTTAGTAGGGTTTGGTTTCCATGTAACTGAAAACTACACCAAAGGATAGTGGTCCCAGTGACCGAAGACGATGAGCTGGCGGTTTTAATCCTTGGGCAAGATTTGATTTACGAATACACGTTGGAAAGTACGACTGTTGGGCTAGGTATTTATAGCATATTATACGTTAAGGGGGTTAAGGCACCCTTAGCTAATGGTGCCTCATCGGTCATACTAAATTAAAAAATATTTGAATACGTCCAGATTGCATCGCTGGAATAAGCTTTAAAAGTGTGCATGTAGTTATAATTTTTTTATAATAAAATGTGAGTGTAGCTCAATTGGAGCAGTTTTAATAGTATTGATGAACATATCAAAATTAAGCCTATTTGGGTTCTATTCGAATACATCCCTATGCATATCATACTTGACGTTTTCGATATAAGAAGCTAAAACCTTTAAATCTGATTTGACCACTCAAGCGGTACTTCAATTTTTGTCTGCACCTTAGAAAATTTTTCCTTTTAATATTCCTTACGAGAAAGTACTTCGCTAAAAATCCTGTTTCGCTAAAGAAACGAAAACGTCGACTGTACTAAAAAAATTGTTACCGATTAAGGCCCGGCTGTACAATCGTAGTTTAACCTTGGTTCACTGTTAAACCAAGTTCATCAATTCCAAGGATGCTGTGCAAGCTAAGATTAAAACTGATCGGAGTTCAAATTTGAACTATCAATATTCGACGGTTAAACCTTTGTTTAAAGTTAAACTGGGTGCAGTGAATTCTAACCTAACCTAACATTTTAGTTTTTCAAAAGCACTAGCACTACTTATTATGGACATTCCTGAAAATTTTACCGACGACGTAGATTTTGTACAATTAATAAATATACATCGAAGATTGCCAAAAATTTACAGACATAGATCGGATAATTTGTGATTTGGGGTGAAAATCAATTTGTTCAACGTTTCTGTTATCAAAGCAAACTGTTAGAATAATAATAGACGAGATATCAGACGATATACAAAATTAAACAACACAGTATGTACGAGGGTGAGGTGAAAAGTTCTCGGCCTGACACAGAGATGGCGTTCCAATCCGCAAAAATTTGGGCTTCCCGCCTGCGTACACATGTCATTAGTTCGTATGACAAGTTTCAATTTGTTATCTCAAGTAGTTTGTTTACATAAATTTTTTCAAGCAGACGTCTTATGTGTGTTTCTTTAAGATGGATAAACTTGAATATCGTGCGGTCATAAAATTCTTCGTTTTGGACGGATTAACACCTCGGGAAATTCATCCAAAGTTGACAAAAGTTTACGGAGATTCTGCGCCTTCCCTCTCAACCGTTAAAAAGTAGGCAGCTGAATTTAAACGTGGTCGCACGTCTCTCGAAGATGACCCATGTGAAGGACGACCAAAAATCGCAACCACACCGGAAACGATCGAAAAAGTGCATGATATCGTGTTGGACAGTAGGCGAGTGAAAGTGAAGAGATAGCTGGGCTGTAGGGACATCGGGCGAAAGGTTGCGAAACATCTTACACAAAGAGTTAGAGATGCGAAAGTTCTGAGCAAGAGGGGTGCCGCATTTGCTGAATGCCGATCAAAAGTAAATGCGAAAACGAATTTCGCAGCAATGTTTGGCCCGGTTCAATAAGGATCCGAGCGATTTTGTGCGGCGATTTGTCACTATGGATGAGACATGGGTCCACCATTACACGCCAGAAACTAAACATCAGTCTAAGAAGTGGGTGGAAGCCGGCTGTTCAACGCCAATGAAAGCAAAGTCAATCGCATCTGCCGGAAAGGTTGTAACAATTTTATTTTCTGACAAAATTTCTACAGCTATCTAACTTATTTAATTTATTAATAACCAACTTAAGTATAATAATGCTACACAATCTACGAAATAAATATTACATATTGTCGAAAACAATACTAGCTTTCGATTTGAAGGTGTAAAATTTTAAATTATGCGGTGACAAAAGATGCCCTTTTGTTAGTGTCATCATAAGAGCTCCCTCTGTTAGAGGATTGTAGTATTAAGCTTGTTGTCAGGCGGCAACCCATGTCATCTTAACACTTCCAACTCAGCTGTCGTTAGAAGAGGTTAATTGTTCCTTGAACTCAAGGATCATGACGTTAATTCAGTCCACGTGTTGGAAGCATATTAAAATTAAAAATTGTTTTCTTGAAATGGTATCGTCTTGGCGACGCGCATTTTTGATGTCCACACTTGCTGGAATCAGCTCGCAATTGACGAGACGTTAATTTGTTTGAATGGCTTTTGGTTAACAGTAAGTAGTACTGAATTTATAGTCTTACTAAATCAATATTTTTAGTGCAATTTAGAATAATTAGTACATCTTAGTTTTAAAATTTAAGAAATATAACTAATTTATTTGGACAAGAAATAAAATTTATCAGTATCTAGTGAAGTTTAACCTTTGTACGAATGTCGAATTGGCGTGCATCAATTATTTAATTTGGACGCCGTGATGTTGTGTTTGGATTTTCAGTATGCAGCTAATTTGGTTGTATGGAATTGGAGATTCCTGTATTTTAGTTGTTGAAACAAGCGAATTATAAATCATCAATTATAATTCCGGGTATGGCCTATATGCCTAGCAGGTATTTTTCTATCGGTTGAACATCTGGTATGTAGATTACTTTCATATACGTCAGCTGTAGCATTGGGTATAGCAGACAAATAATTTTTTGTTTGATCACGTGGTAATGTTCAAGTTTATTAGGTGAATGACAGACTAGTTATTTTTTAAATTAAGCAACAGGAACCTGTAAATTTTCACATTAAATCTTTTTATTAATACATTTAATATACGGTAGGTGTCATTATGAAGATAAGAAAAAAGTTAAATTCTATATTTAATGAAAATTGATTTAATTATTTGAAACAATTTATTCAAATCCTATAAAATTAAATTTTTACATTTTATATTTCACTAATTGTTAAGTGGAATATTTTATCATAGAATGTGAGGTTAAGTAGTGCTACTAAAACCAACCGAAGTTGTAATTTATAGCTAAACATTTAGAAAAGAAACTCATACTCATTCATTTGAGAATAAATTTTGCTAGACATTGCTAATAGAAATTACCATGTTTTATCTGTGAGAAATACTGATACTATCAAGTACCTATGTACATATCTTTCAATAATTTAATTTAATCAAACTTATTTAAAGAAGATGTCTTGTAAATAACTTACTAAATACTGAAGGAATAGATTTTTATTTGGTCAAGACTATGATTATTAATTGGAATGAATGAGGGTTGATTCGAATTAATTATTAAATTTTGGATATAAATGCACAAACAGTGCTATCTTTGTTTTAATCTGTTCACAGGTGTAGCAGTGCATCTATAAAGGTCAAAGTCGAGCCATAAGGTAAGAAAACTTTAGGGATTGTGTTTCAGTAATATAATTGTATAGCGGTAATTGAGTAAAGGTTTCCGCATTCACCTTATACAAGGGACATAAGTAAGGTCTTCTTCGTATACAAAAATTCGGTGGCGCCATATTCTTTACATTTTTGGTCGCAGTCCAACCCCGACCCACAGCTCATGTTCTACCCAGAGCAAATGGTTCAACTAGCCGCTTAGCCTTTTGAGGTTTCCTCATCTACGAGCCATTTTCCACCGAAACTTGCCTTGGGCTCTTTAAACTTACTGGAAATCCTCTTCAAACATCCTTGTGCCTTTCAGCTGGTCACATAGGAGTAAAAACCTAATAAGAAAAATCCCTAACGTAACTGAAAAGGCTATAAGGTGATGGCCAGCGAAAGGGATCCTGTTAATAGATTACCTTGAAAAAGGCAGAACAATTACAGGCCAATATTACTCCATCTTTCTTGACCAGTTGGATGCCAAAATTCGCAAGAAGAGGCCTGACTTGAAGAAGAAAAGAATCATCTTTCACCAAGACAACGCACCTGCACACAAGGATGCGTTGGCGATGTGAAAATTGACGGATTTGGGGTACGACTTGCTCGGCCATTTTCCCTATTCTCCTGATTTGGCGCCCTCAGACTTCTATCTGTTCCCAAACTAGAAGAAACTTGTTTCTGGAAAGCGCTTCATGTCCAATGAAGAAGGGACGTATACGAATATTTTTACAGCCTTCCAGACTCTCACGTCCGGAAAAGAATACTGATGTTGGAGAAACGCTGGACCAAGTATGTTGAAGTTAAAGGGGATTATGTCAAAAAATAAAATAATTTTTTTTACTGAAAATTGCAGTCTTTCATTGTAGGCCGAGAACTTTTCACCTTACCCTCGTATTTCGATGCAAGATCTCATATGTTTAATTAATTAATTTATTTAATGTAGGAATCATGCTCTTACTCCTGAAGATATATTTGCTACTTTGCGTTTCTTAAGCTCCGGATCATTTTTGCAAATTCTAAGAGATTTGCAGGAAATCGACAAGGGCACTGCTACTCTTAGCACGCAGGCTTAAATATTTTATACAGTTTCCTCAAACAGAGAAAGAAACCAGAAGCGTTTAACGGAGTTTCTACAATATCGCCAGATTGCCCAAGTGCATTGGTGCTTTAGACTGCACACATGTCAAAATTATATCACCTGGAGGTCATAATGCTGAAAATTATAGGAATAGAAAAGGCTTTTTTTTCGTACAACGTACAAGTAGTTTGTGACTCTGACCAATACTAAATGTTGTGTGTCGTTGGCCAGGATCCACACACGACTTCACAATATTTTTTAATTCAAGAATTAGATCACAGTTTGAAGGAGGCAATTTTAATGATAGCATTTTAGTAGGAGATAGTGGTTATGGTATAAGACCTTTTTTAATTACGCCACTTCACAATCCATGATCACCTGCAGAGCAACTATTTAATGAAGTACAAATCAAAACAAGAAACCCAACGGAGAGGTGTTTTGGGGTTTGGAAGCGACGCTTCCCAATTCTTGCACTTGGAATTCGTGTTGCACAAACCAAGGTGGAGGGTATCGTAACCGCTGCTGCTGTTTTGCATAATCTTGCCATTAAAATGAAGGATCCACTGCCCATAGTGGGAAAACTGAAGTTACTGTTAATTTGGTTAATAATGCAGAACGCTATCCTAAAAATGAAGAAACTGTAAGTAATATAACCAGAGTTGCTTTAATTAGATATTACAAAAACTTGTTATAAACTTTTATTGTACCAACTGAACATATTAATATAATTATGCACTTAATGTAAATTAATTTAAACTAAATAATTCGATTATGTATTCTTATAAACTATTATGGCAAACCTAATTTAAACTTAACCTAATGTTTGAATTAAATTTTGTTTCTCCAACTGTAATATTTCCATTTTAATCAAATGTAATTGTTTTATTCTGGTTGTGTTCCACCTGCATTAGTTCAATTTTTTTGATGTTTTATCAACATGATTTCCTTGCACATTTCCCCCTCCTCCTTTAAGCATGCACGCCGTGCTTCCTCTGACTGGACTTTTGATAGAACCCACTTTTCTATTTTTTTGGATATTTGTTTCTTACTATTTGCTATTTACACAGAATATTTAACTTAATGCCAACAATTAATTTCTATTCTTACCTTGTGGAGTGAGTAGAATTGATGATTTTGGTCGCCTTAATAGATTAGGGGTCATTTTAGTCGATGTTGCACTTTCATTTTTTGCAGTAACATGATTATTGTTTAATGATTGTAAATAAATAATATTTATATGATATATATGTAATAAATAAAACAAACCACTACTTTTAACGGCAGGTTTTACTGAAGCTAAAGTCGTTGAACTCTAAATAATCATGGTCCATTTGTGAAAGCACGTCTTTGGAATCCGTTACTATTTCCATGTTCGATGGTACTAAAAATTATTACAATACATTTAATTGTGTAAGTTAACTTTTTTAATTATACTTACATGGTGCATCATCATCAAATTCAAATGGAAGGCCCTCAATTCGCATTTCCAGAATATCCCTAATTTTTTCATCAATGGGTGTGAAGTTTTTGGGTTCTGGGGGACCACCTCCCGTGGCAAGAACAGAACATCGTTCATTTGCAAATATACTTTTTGTTCTTTTTTTTTGTTTTCATAATTATTTTTTAAAATCTTAGAACAACGATGACACATTCCACCTCCAGAACTATTGAATTCCCGTGAGATTCTTTCCCAAGCTTCCAATTTTATTTTGTTTGAAGAAGCGTCTGTCTGCTTACATTCTATTTTATCACTATATTTATGCACCAGGGATATCAATAGAGCCTCTTCTTAACTATTAAAGTTATCAGTTCTTTTTACTCCTGATGTAATACTAGAGTTCATTTTATAACTTGTAACAAAATCAAAATAATATTAGACCACTTGCAAATTAACTATACATAATTTAAAGTAGAATAATCAAATAAAACTTACCTGGTTTTCAATTTAAATGATCAATTGATAATTGATTAGTAAGTTTGCTAATACCAAAGTAAGGTTAAGCTGGATGTTAGAATTTAATGTATGTATTTAGAAAACATATACGTTATTCCAAAATGCGCATAACAGAAAGTACCTAACGTCAGTTCAACTAAACTTTAGTTGGCCTAACTCAGTGGGATGGATGGTGTAAGTGTTTGAAGAGGGTCCTGAATGCTATTGTCGGTGAAATATATCTTAATCGAGAAGTATCTTGGACGCCACCTAATCTCGCAGGGCTTTTAGGGAAAAGCCTCAGAAAGAATAACAAGAGGGTGCCTAAACTTAAAACCAGGAGAGTGATTCTGATATAAAATTCACCTGAGGAATCGATAAGTACCCCATGGTTAAGTAAACATAAAACAAACGTTAACCATAAGAATACTAATATACCTATTTAAAGAGGTTTCTATAATCAAATGTTAGATGACCTGAATTTTAATCACGCCTCTAGGTAATTGCAAAATAATTTATTATAACAAAATACTTACATGTAAGAACACAAAAAATTCTTTATACTATTGGATGATTTTGTTTTCAGTAGTAATAAACCAAAAACATCGAAAATCGAAATAATTAAATAACAGTTCTAGACAGCACGTTGCCGAAAGAACTGCTAAATTATTGAGAATTTGTCAATGTTTGGGGATTATTCGTAAGAAAATTTTTAGCTTAAATTCAAAATAAAACAAAGTAGCGTAGAAAAACTGTTTAATCAACTGTACAAATGTTAAAATTACAGTTAGAAAAACTAGACGAAGAACGAGACAAATTAGTTTCTGTAAACGACGAAGAAGTATTTCCATATATGGAGCTAATTATTTTATTATGAAAATCTTTATCAATATTCAAATATGGTTTTATCGAACTGGCGCAATTATAACCCGTAATATCTACGAGTCCTTGTTCTTGAACACCGTTTTTTACTAATTCAGTCATTGCTGTAAATCTGTTAAAATGGTTAGTAATTTTCTTTTACTTTATGTTTAGCAGATGTTATGTCCTGCTACGTTATGCAGCGTACGGGTCAGATAGAAATACCGGGGTAACTACCAATACGATTTTCTATTTACAATAAAAAAATAAAAATTTCTATCTTAACGGCAAAAAAAAATAAATAAAGTTACTATTTAAAAAAAGCAATTTTACTCTATGGACAAACTCAATAATTGTTCCACGAAGTGCGCATTTCGTGGCTAACATGCAATAAATCTAATCAGTAAAAAAGAATAATGCTGATACTTTTGTATAAGCAGCTGGGTTAAGTAAAAAAAAAGCATTAAATTTAGAAACCTTTCTATTAAGGATTTTACCATAAGAAACATTAGCGTATCTAATTTCAAAGTGGGCTTTTCTAAAAAATACACGTTTTTGTTCGTCAGCACGATGCGAATTGCGTTAATCTCTTGGTATGTTAAAAAAAGAAAACAAGTCACATACATGTGTCGGGATACTTATCTTGCAATCCATCGAAATCGAATCAACACAGCATCGCCGCAGTAGTCAGCAACAACCATGCTGCTACCGTAATTACAACAGCAGTCTGCACGCAAGAGCAGTTGATCTACGTCAAAGAATAATCGGGCCTACATAACAAGCAATTTGGCCTTCAGCTAGGAGCGATGCAGTCAAGATCTACACTTCTTATAACAAAACGTGCATCGCTCTTGAAGTAAGTAATTTAGAAAATATATATAAAGACGAAGTGCAGAATCAAATTGAAATTGTTTAAGGAATAAGAATTCGAGCTTCAATCCTCTCGTTATCAAATAATACAATACACTATTTCAACGAGTCTTTCGGTCGTAGCAGTATAAGGATTAATTTTACGCTATATTAATGTGTAGCCAGTTAACGGATACCTTGTTTTGAACAAGGTACCAACTATAGAATTTATAGCGTAAACTCATCGTTTTAGAGTGGATAGATTGAAATTGAAAATTATTCGCAAGCGTATTTATTATAAACATGTAAAATATATAGTATGTTATTGATGTATGTAAGAGTAGAAACGGAATCGATGTAAATGAAATAACCAAACACCGGATACGGTTTTACTGCCGGAAATGAACGTCTCCCATCCGGGCAAAATTAGAGGGTCGGGGTAGGAAAGCAGTACCAAAAAAACCCAACACAAAAAAAATTCCTTGAGAAAAACTAAAAGAAAATTCGTTTACGAAAACCAAACAGAAAACAGAACGAAAAAGAAACTCCAAAAACAAAAAAAGAACTCTCATCCTGCTAGAAAGGCCAATATATAGTAATAGAAAGAGAGGGAAAGAAAGAATTCGCGTAACGGAATAAATAAAAGAAACTCAAAAAAGCGCTTCGAAATAAAAAAGGAATTCTCATCCGGCTCGACGAACCAGTATACCGGACAAATCAAAAGGTTTAGAGGGTATAAGAAAGAGAAAAGTAGAAGATAGCAATCACCAGGACAAAGGTAGAATGGCGTCAACACTGAGAAAGTCGTTAAAGGGCGGATGTTTCTTCAGAAAAGAAACAGGAAAATCTTCGACCTCGAAAGAAGATTGGTTTCCTGTAGAAAACAACAGCAAAGGAAAGAAGCGAGGAAGAAAACCAACAGTAACAGACAAACTGACAAAAGTGTCAAGCCTCAAAGTATGTTCGGGAACAACAAGAATGCTGGATAGAAAAAAAATGAATTACTTCAAACTGTGGTACCCAAGAATCGCAACAACCGAAGAACCAATGAAAAGAATAGCTAACTAGACCTAAAGTCGACTAAATCGTGGTTTTCGAAAAAAGGAAAAACGGATTAGAAAGCACCTACCACAAGAAGTGGATCGAAAAAGATACTGTCAACACGAAGACCGACAGAACGTAATACCAACCACAAGAAAAAGGCGAGGAATGTGGAACAAAAGAAACGAGGAAAAAAAGAAAAAAAACCAAACAGAAAAATACCAACCACCAAGTACAAAAACCACAAAAAAACCTAAGAATCGCACAAAAAAAATAAAACAGAAAACCAGTGTAGTTATGTATGAGTATGTGTGTGGGCGCGCGTGTGTGTATGTGTGGGTGTTGATGTAGGAGTATGTGAGTGTGTGTGTGTATGTGTGTGTGGGACCGCTGTAGTCGCCTCTTACGACAGGCAGGTCGTACCGTGGGACTATTCTATTCCCGGACCCACACGAGTAAAAGAAAAAGAAAGGTACATGTGGTAGTAGTTCAATTTTAGAGGTTTTTGCTCCATCGAACTTAATCCTATTACGACTTATTTTCATCAAATTATGCGAACTAGCAAGGAATGTACCTGATTCTAGCGTGCTTCAACAAAAGCCGTGTAAATTTGGATTTTTCATTTCAAATGGTTTTATTATCCCTTTTAAGCATTAGGCGGCATGCGCCTGTGTTTCATGCTGGAATTTATTTTTATTTTGGTAGGTCTTTGCAATTTTTACACTTCCTTTGCACTTAGAGTTGCTTGACCCATGAGACAGAAATTTATTGCGGGCGCGACTATTTCGGATTCTTTCTTGATAAATATAAATAAGCTGAATTTCGTTTCTGCACTCTGATTTAAATCATAAAGATTTCTTTATTTAGTGCACTGTTTTAAAAATATTATAACCAAGATTCTAAATTTTGAGCTATCCGTTTTCAATCACAATGTCGGATTTTAATAATGAGGATAGCGTGGGGGAATCCAGATTATCAACCTCGACGAAGTGAATCGGTAACTGACAACACACAATTTGTAGACATAGATAAAAGTTCGCGAAATATACATTTAGTGTCAGACAGTTCTAAAACACGGAGCAAATTTAGTAAGTCTTTGAGTTTCCCCAATTTCAAAAAGTGTAAAAATTGCAAAATGTAAGATATGCCAAAAAAAGAGTACGATCAAGAACTTAAAGTGAAAAATTCAACTACATCCAATCTTAAAAGGCATTTAAAAATAAAACATTTAAAAAAATATCGAAATCTCTATCCGCAGACTGAAGACCGAGCTGAAAATGAAGTTGCAAGTAGATCTAGTACAGTGTCTCACCAAAAAAACCATTTCGGAAATGTTGCAGTGCAAGGTAAGTGTGAAACCTACTTTTCCATTTTTTAAGAGTTAAGAAAATTCCATATAATTAACCATATAGCCGTAACAATCAACACAATGTTATCCAATAATGCCTGTTTTTATCTCGAAAAAGTACCACACATGTATGTAGTAACTAGCACTGCTAAGGTGTCAGGTCAAAGAACCTCATATTTAAATTGGTTTTATGTTTGTTATTATTTTTTTAATAGCTTTAATTGAACATTTTTTACTTCCGTTTTATTGCAATCGCCAGCATAGTAAAAGCTTTTAAGTGAACCTAAATAAAAAACCATCGACAAAATCTGTAAAAACAGCCGCAGAAAAACCAACGGATAAAAAAGTTGTACAACTGAAAAAAAGTCGCTGATAAGAGAAATTAATTATTATCCTTTAAACTGTTTAAAATTCTTATATTGCATTCGAATTGTCTAAATTACAGTGTAAGTAAATAGATGTAAAGTGATAACTAATTAATTTTTTCATATGTATTGCAGTTTCGAACTCTCGGCAGACAAAGCACGTTACCAGTTATTTCATTAATCCAATATAAAAAAATTAATATAAAACACACAATAATAACACCACATAAAATGTTCAAACTTTATTTACAAATTACTGTGCATACATTATAAAATACATGCGCAAATAAATGCAGTTTTCTTTTCCTATGCATTATCCCGCGGCTTGTTTACGTACAGCCTATACTTTCCGTCATCTTTTTCTTTCCTCAATTTTTATCCGTCGAATTTTTTCTTATTATATGCGGCTTATTTTGGGGTTTGTCCAATTTTAAATAAGTAATGTTATATAGCTTGCTTATTTACATAATTTCGGGAAACAAAAATTGGGTTTTAATACATAAAATGTAGAATCTCACAGGACTACGTTTTTTTATAACAAGTTTCGGGATATCGAGTGAGAATTGTGAAAAAGGAGCGTGAATGTAAAAATCAATATAATATAGTGATGGACACGAACTAGGTACGGTTTGGTTATAGGCTCGGTTCGATTTTTTGAACCGAACCAGACTTTTTTTCTAACTGAACATAGAATAGCACCGGTAGGTAAACTTTTCAAACCGAACCACATGCTCAAGGTTTGATTTCTATTCAGGGCAAAAGGATCGATTTTTAAATACAAATTCAGTTTAAAAGTTTTCACTTTGAGCGTCTCAATCTTAATATCCCCACAAATGCACATTTTAAAAATCACTATAATCGGAAGCATACTGCTTCAAGCATTTAAGAAATATAACGATTTTTAAATGTACTTTAGTAATCGAGTTTTATAAGTCAGCATCAGGTATCAGGTTTTAAGGTTACACATCTAGTGCTACAAAATAAATTTTCCCATCCAAGCGGCAAGCAGCACGCTGGTGGGTCAAAAGGTTTTGTTTTTTTTTAAACATGTGGAAAACTTATTTCTATTTGACACTCTGCAGGATGTATAATTAATTGCTTACTTGATATTTACTTATATAACTATATAAAAACACTTAACTATACAGGATTCCCCAACAACAAACTTTTATTAAAGAAATCTCAAAATTTACAATTCCTGAAAAATTGAATCTTTGCATGTAGGGGTTACCCAATAGGGCAAATTTAGCTAAGATATTTTCATCGTTATGAAACTTCCGATTATATCGAAAGTAACTGTCAATTTCATTATTTTAAATGGCATACTCCACATTTTATTGCTTATTTGAATAGTGCGCGAGTAGATTATTATTTTGATATTAGTGTTTATAAAACTATTTTCAATTGTTTTGCTTCCAGGAATTTTTTCTCTTAAAAAGTGCACTTTGGAGAATCAGAGAAATGGTATTAATAAACATTTTATTAAAACGGTTTATACGTTGTGTTTGCATAACACCGTAACAAATGTTTCTCAATCTCAATAAGAACAATAACATAGTTTTTACAATTTAATAACGCGAATTTAAAAACTAATAATAAGTTAGAATAAGCAATGAAATTCTTTAACAAATATTTGCACTTTGCTTGAGCTCAATTTAATAAAAAAATTATGTATAACCTTAATTTCCGCAATACCATAGACGAAAGTAAAATTAAAGAAAATTAAGCACAAACCGAAATTCTCCAAATAACTGATTATTCTTTTATGCTCGTTCATGTCGAGATATAAAAAATGGGGGTTCAATTATAAAAATTACATTTTTCAATTCGGAATTTTTCACCTCCTAAAATTGTAAAAACTATTTTATTATTTTTATTGAAAAACTTTTTTTAAGAATATAATAATTTATTAAAGTTGATATATTCAACTTTTGTAGAAAAGCGTAATAATAGTAAAGAAGTATTTTTATACAACTTTCCATTTGGATGTAAACAAATCTATACATCACTTAAGGTTTTAGTTACATTCCGGCCCGAATCGGCCCGGCCCGGCCCGAAGCCCGGCCCGAAATTCAAGCCGGGCCGATGCGTTTTGGTTCGGGCCGGGCCACCAAGCCGGGCTGGAGCAAATTATTTCGGGCCGGGCCGGGCCGCATCTAAAAGCCCGGCCCGGCACGACCCGAATTCATCCCTAATAAAACTTACGTTGTAATCCTTCAGGAATGTTTTCATTCTATAAATTACCCATTTTGGTTATTTCGTCTGTACTTAAAACTGCTGCACTTTGCTTTCTTTTAGATGGATTTGACTGTAATTTTCTACGCACGGCATCTCGAGTACTTCTAACTTGTTGAAATAAGAAAACTTTTGAATGGATCTATTAGTACTTTATATTCCTGATAATACTTTTCTTGTATTAGCTTACTTGTTACATTCCATATTGTTTTAACAGTAGCTTCTTTACAACCCAATCTTTTAATATAAACGCTAGCTTCTCAGCCGTACTATTTTCATTTAGTTCATACTTTTTGCCATCACAAAAGTCCATTGTAAGAAAACAGCTTAAAAGTGTTTAAAAAAATATTTGTAGTTATAATTGACTGACAATAATTAAATGTCAAATAAATCTCTCGCAACTGAAAATTATTAATGTCTATGCAATTACCATTAGCTTTTTAAAATATTTATGCCATTAAAACCCGATTGTTGGAGGTATTGGTGAAAGGACGTCTTGCTCACAATTGTTCAGTTCCACAGGTGAGTATTTTATTCGCAGGGGTCTTGACTTAAATGAATTGATAAGTGTACTTCTTTATGTTACTTAATAATCATTCATGAATGAACGAAGCTATGTAGAATTGCGGCGAACTGATTTTACTAATCTTTTTGCATGTCCTATTGAACTTGGAACTGACGGTGGCCACTTACAATAGCATTTCCTAATGTGCTATTCAACAGCAGCCTCGGTGGCGTCACGTCAAAAACATACTTATTAAATAAAAGTGTATATTTAAAAAAATACAGAAACAACTCAACTACAATTTATAAAGGCAGGTGGTTTATCCCTGAGCAAAACCAGTTCGGAAATTAAAAAAAAATAGCCCCCCTTACCTCACGATCGGTTGCAATGTTGGTAGTTTTCACAGCTCAAACTGTACGGTAAGCCCAAGTGATAGCATCAACCGACTCTCACTTATACCAAAATACAGGGTAATGTTGTTAGCCTTGTAGAAAATATTAACCAGACTTTCAGCAAGTCGCTCTAAATTTTGCTCGTATATTACTCAATATATTTAGAAACGCCTTAGTTCGCCTGAATCTACATATCTACCATCTGAAAGTCATAGTTATTTTCGCCGTTCGGGGGGTCAGCTAAAACCATTCCCAACCTCACGTGAGCTGCGGGAGCAATGACCAAGAATAGGACTCGTCTCGGATACTGGAAACCCACTATATCTCTACACCTCAAACGACGGCCTAGAGTACCCGGATATTAGTGACTCACCGTAGTGAGCACCGACATCTCAAGCGGCTTTCCTCGTACTTCTATTAATACACGGTAGTCTGGAGGCATTAATTAGGACACCTTTCTGCTACAATCGCGCAGCTTCATGTGCCTTGGCACGACACTCACCGTATACTAAATACTTGTTAGCATACTCGCGTGGTGTGTACTGTGCCATTGCAGAAGAATCTACAAAGTTCGGCTGATATGCCTCTTAAGCGACCTAGGAAAAATATATGAAAGATAACTAGTCAACAGAATGGTGGACCATACAAATGTGCACGGTATGAGCAACTGCCAATACGGTTTTAGAGAAGGGAAGTCGACTGAAGACGCTATCAACCACGTTTTTGAATATTCCAAATGGTCCGACAGTAAATACGTCCCAGCGATAGACATCGAAGGGGCATTTAACAACCTTTGGTGGCCAGCGCTGCTTCACAGACTGGAATCAATCAACTGCCCCCAACAACTGTATCATACGTTTCGAAATTACTGCCAGACTACAAGGACCATAGTCGATATCCAAAATCATTGCCTAAAGTTGCCCCAAAGGGATCCGTCTGCGGACCTCTATTCTGGGACATTTTGCTGGATGGGCTGTTGGACGACCTTCAAGCCATGAGCGAGGTTTTAACTGTCGTTGCCTTCATGGACGACATACTCGTCATGGTGGAGGGGAATACAAGGGTCGCAAACGAGCAAAAAGCTACAATCATAGTAGAGGAAATAAATAACTGGTGTAGGAGCAACAAAATGCTCATCTCTCCGTCCAAGACCACATACATGATGATGAAGGGGGATTTCTCGAGGAACCCCCAAATCATCTTGCGACACGAGAAGGTTAAAAGATCGCCCCAAACTAAGTACCCTGGGGTTATCCTGGACGAGAAACAAAACTTTGAAGATCACTTACAAAAGACGTGCCCAAAGACAAAAAGTTTAATGCAAGGCATCGCCAGAGTAGCCCAACGCGAGTACAAAATCCCGCTAATCTGTGTCAAACTCTACATGAACAGCGTGAAGGTATCAGCAATAACTCATGGGACAAGCGCGTGGCATCCCAGGATAAATCTAGTAAAGCCTCCCCAACGCGTGAACTCGGCGCAAAGGAGACTCATGCTGCGGTTGACAGGGTCTACTGCACCACCTCGCAAGAGGCACTGGCCGTAGCACTAGGAATAATGCCACTAGATTTAATAGTAAAACAATGGGCTGCTACATACTTCCTACGGAAGGAGCAGTACGTCAAGGTGGAGGCAATTACGGAAGAGCCATCACGCACACGACGTAACATACAAAAAGCAATTATTGTCTAATGGCCACACAGATGGGGCACTAGCACGAACGGGCGACGTAGTCACATAGTAATTTCAGATATAGCACGCAGACTGAAGACACATAACTTTCAACCCAGCCGGGGACTTATACACTTCATGACTGGACATGGACCATATGCAACATACAAACACAGATTTCAATTAACTGACACAGACACGTGCACATGCGAAGTGACGGGGACTCCAGAGCATCTACTGCTGAATTGCATGGATCTCTGAGACCCACACAACAACGCACACCATACAAGGAAACTAATATAAGACGCATTTAACAACGGACAAACTATGACAGACATACTGTGGGACGAAGACCTCTTCCCGCATCTAAATCAACTCACACAATACATGACAAAAACACTACACGAAAGACAAAGACCGTAACTAACTAACTCACAAACAATCAAACAAATAAACAAACACCAAAACAAAACAAAGCTAATACTCACAAAACACACACACACAAATCGCTCGAGCGACCAAATGACAACACGTAGCCTAACAAATATTACAACGAAAGAGACTACAATAACAACATACAGATGCTCCTGGAACTATCAGAGACCCGCTCACTGACGACCTTCCAGGGGTTGGGCCGCTGAGGCACCAGGAGCTAAATCATATAATAAAAAAAAAAAACTTAATTTAAGTGAATATGTGCAGTGATACTACGTGCATGTGCATAAACAACAAGTCTCACCCGAATTGATGAACTTCTACGTAGAATAAGTTTAGTATTTAATTTAGTTGTAAACTAATAGATTAGGACTTTTTGAAACTAACACTTAAATTTAGTACCTAAGCTAAATAATAAATAGCAAAAGGGCAAACAGGTGTATTAATAACTCGAGACTTGACTAACCCACATTGCAACAAATCTTAATTTTTATTTATTTTTATTAATTTTATTACCCATTTTATTACGTTAGTTTCCCGTAACGCTACCGAAAGGATTTTCCGGGCTAGACCAATCGGAGATTGGGGTGGTTAGTATACGATAAATCGAACAAAACAAATCGCTGTGCTGAAATAAAGACAATGTAATAATTAGTAAAGAAATGATTTGGACATAGCATTAGTCTATCTAGTAAACATTTTAATAATATCCCCCAAGGAAATAAAATCAATAGTATAGACTTATATATTCAGAGCTTACCACAACACTAAATACTTTCAGTAACTTTCAGCTGATCAAGTGAATCAAAACGAATATGTAACATTGAGACATACGTTTAGTGACTAGGGCTGTAGCCTAATGCACAAATGAAAACGTTTTCAAGGAGCATTGCTTTACAAAGTATACTGCAAACCTAAAGTAATAAATAAAATATTGGTATAAAGCATTGTTCTTAGAATAAAATTGCTTGCTACTAAACAGTTAAAGATATTTCACTTAGTAAAATATTATCCACATCATGTTTGCGTGACGAGGAAGGGTTTACTAACGTGTCAGAACTGAACAGATACATCAAATGTTGCGTTCCAGGCTATTGTAAATATGTATGTACATATTAAAATAAATAGGTTGGGAATTTAGTACACATCCAATTAAATTACGCACGTACCCTGAAGTTATATATTTTTTTCTTCTACTGGTATCAAAAGTCCCAGTATAGATGTAGTTATCATAACGCATTATACTAATCTCACCAAAATTAATCCGTGCCATAGGTGGAACAGCGAAGGTGGTGTGTAATTAAACAGTATGGCAGCAGCCAAACAGTACCTCGGAATCAGCGAACAAACCAATAATCAGGAGAGTAAACCATTAATATAGACTGCAGAAGGGAAACCAAGTAGTTGGCGGTAAAATTAACAGGCGGTAACCAAAGCTAAAAAACATTTTAGAATTAGGCGATATCGAACGGTAAAGTAAATTTTTAAATCAAAACGCACTTACCTCAGGTATAATCTAATCCTTGTATACTCCGTGCTGTATTTCAAAAAGGAAGAATCAGAAGAATAAGCGTAGAACAGAATTGGTGAGAGTCAACAATAAAGTTTCACTGAAAATTTATAATATAATAATTGTAGAATTAGTATCACCACTAATAAAGTAAGCAACACGTTCAGTGAGTATAATAATTACCAAGGTACGTTTTGGTTTTCTATTTTTCTCCGTAGATCTTAATTTAAAAAAAAACGCTTACAGGGGCCCGTGTGTCAGTGTTGTCCCGGAACCCGATATAACTAACAGGGGACCGGTTACAGACCAGATAATTAAGTTTTTTTACACCAAAAGGGGTCAAAGTCAAAGTTCTAAAAGTGCTAAATTATTCTGATAGTGCCATAATTGACTCAAAATAATTGGGACGTGGCATTAATAATATAGGTATTCCAGAGTATTTTGCTACAATCAGGATGGTAAAATTCCGTCAGTTATTCATATGACTTTCAAGAGACTAACACAAGGTGAGATTATTTTCAAAATTTGGAAAAGCGTTATTATTTCGAAAATAGTTGGGTTTTCATTAAGGTGAAAATGTAATAATGGGATATACCATAGGGTCACCTATCCGTAGTCAACAGGGAATCCATTATTTACGGGACACCCTGTATATGTTTTTTAGTAAACTAGCCTAAAATAATTAGGTTTGTTGGAGTTTTTTTGTTTTTCTTTTCTATATTAGTTCCTCTGTAGTTACTCTTCTATTTCTGATTTCGACAAACTTTTCATCTGTTTCAACAATATAACAATACTTCTTAAAACATATGTAAGTATTCACAACCTTTCCTTCATATATTTTACTTGCTATTAATTGTATAAAAGCACACTATCTCGTCTTAAGTTTATCATATTTATTAGTTAGTAACTTTTAAATTTAGTAGTACAGAATGTAGAAATTATAAGGAAATAAGGACACTCTGTATGCACATAAGGGTTGAATCGTCCCTAAACAATTTAAAATGAATTAAACACTGAAGATACCCGTAACTAATCGTGTTATACCAACATGCACAGATAAACAGAACAGGGTCCTTATTAAAATATTTTTAATATAAATAAGGGGTGCATGCCTCATTAGAATTATTAAATTTGCATAAATTA
This sequence comes from Platerodrilus igneus, assembly GCA_036346225.1. Taxonomy (NCBI): domain Eukaryota; kingdom Metazoa; phylum Arthropoda; class Insecta; order Coleoptera; family Lycidae; genus Platerodrilus; species Platerodrilus igneus. The sequence continues at coordinate 564,588 of JARFIW010000624.1, read as the reverse complement.
CACAGCCGGCCGTTCTCCGAGCCTTTCAGATATGCTATATTAAATTCAACTGATTTTTAAGGAGCTTTATGAATTTTCTATTTTACTGTTTTCTAAAAGCGCGATACGCAGACACTTGAAAATGCCGTATTTCATTTCAAATCGTGCACCCTTTCAGGCCATAAATTTTAAAGTTTACCCTTTCGACAAGTTGCGATACAATTGCAATCAATTCCGAGCCAATAAATATTGATTTACGAACTAATCGTCGTGAAAAGTATTTTATTTAGCAGTAACACGTCGTCATAAATTTCAACCGTTATTTGGCAGGAGCTTTACTCTTTGTAGTAGTTCAGGAGCAACTCTACTTCAATTGCAGAAACCGTTGTTGCAGTATTACGAAATAAATTGGATTTGATTAAGTAAATTGCGTTCATTTGAATAATTGTAATCATTAAGGACGGTTATAAATACTAAGAAGATACAGTAGCGGCTGGCGACTTCTGCAATAGGTAAACAGAATTTACAGAAATCTTACTCCAGTCAAAAAATTTTTAAACTATCAACTTATTAGAAAAACATTTATTTCTTAAACATAAGGTCTATCCTTAGGTCCTAAGGCTAGACTATTTATCAGTAATGTCTTCAAAATGGTTAGTGTCGATTGACTCGTTCAATAATCCTCTTTTAAAGCAATTTTTTTGTCAAATTTTAAAGTCTGTCGGGTAAAATGAGCCTTGCGTTAGTAAATTTTGATTTTCCAGAAGGAGCAGGGACCTCTTGACAGTATAAGGGCGCGTCGGCTAACTACAGAGGTACGGGAAAAAATGTTAAGTCGCAGCATCTAAATATTTTTGCTCGTATTTAAACTTTCATATCCCATATTCTATTCACGATCATTTTGCGTGCTCTTTAGCAAGTTCGACTTCCTTATAATTTAAATGGTTGTTTATCTAATATCCTCTATACTTTTTATTAAATATTCAGTTATAAATTTAAATAGTTTAAGTCTACTCTATTTTGATGGCGAGAAAATCAAGGGTTTTATTATTAACGAAGTACGGAAATCTATTTTGTTTTGGATATAGCATTAAACCTGTTATTTATTTTTCAAAAACATTTGCTTCGGAAATATTCTAAGTTTGAAACGTGATATTTAGTCGTATCAACATGTGCTTGCTTAAATAAGTTTAGAACGTGAGTTGTTTATTAGAAAAATTTAGTTATTTTTGACCGCTTATCGCTAGACTATATTTAACATCACGTTATTAATTTGATACGACAATATAGGCAACTTTTTATACACTTCACGCACAAGTACTTGGGTCAATGTACTTTTGTGTTGTATTAGAACATTTACGACCCGTTCTACTATATAGGTTAACGTGGTTTTTCCATGTTATCGATCGTAGTTCGCGTAGGTGTGTGTTCCTCTTATCAGGGTTTGAAAAATACCTTTCACGTGGTTGTTTATCGGCAGAAAATGTTTTGGAAGAAAGTTGTGCGCCAGATTGTTGATGATTATGTGCATCCTTCTCGCAAAACAGAACTGAATTGTTTTAAGTGATGGCGTACGGGTACTGCAAATGATTTCTTTACGAACTTTGTTTGTGTACAATTACAATTATGCTACTCTTTTAGAATATAAATTTGTGTAATTGCCTGTAAACGAGTACTGTAAAAATATGCAGAGACCTGCGAAATTGGAAATTCAGTGGGCTCCTACAGTTAGTGGATATGTAATACGGGGTTCTGAAAATTAAATTGTACGAAGTTGTTCCTTTGAGAGATGAAATTTTTACAACTGTAATTGTCACTAAGTTACTTCCAAGTGGCTTCCTGTTTCTTATCTACGACGATTTGATGATTTCCCTCGAGAATTTGTTATCGTTCAAAGGGGGCGGTGTCTGTAACCAAGTAGGCTTGGCTTAGTTAATTGTTTAATAAACATAAGAAAAATCATTATAAGTTTCAAAATTTACATAATATAAAAGTGAAATTGAATGGCTTAACAGTTAGGATGGCTTCGGATGGCTTCATGGGGGCTGTGAAGCCAGAATTAAACTTGAACACTTATTAAATGTCTGCATGCACCATTTAATGGGCTGTATAGGTCTTCGGAAGTCTTCGACTCTCTTCGGAAAGCTTCGAAAGTTGCTTAAGAGGCCCAGTGTGAACGTGAACAATGATGATTAGGACATATATACAGGTTGGCGAGGTCCAGACATCTTCGGTTGTCTTCGGATCTCTTTGGTAGTCTTCGTGTTTTTAGTGGTGGGTCAAAATTACGTTAAAAGAAATTATGAAATGAAATTATATGCACTTAAAAAACTATTATTTACAATATATACAAAAGAAAAGGGTTTAGAAGGTCTTTAGTTGTCTTCTAAAGTCTTCGGCAGGCTTCGTGGGGATGAGCTTCTACAGGGATGTCATCCCTGTAGTAGAGCTTGATAGATGCAATCACAATAACGACTGGTCGGCGAAGTATAAAACGGAGTTTAGCGTTTACACGTGTTTGTTAGTTGTGGATTGATGAACTACGATGACGGCCTCCAGGTACGGCGGCGGAAAGGGTAACGTTCGGATAGGATGCAGGCTATGAGGAGCACTGCGTTAGGATTTTAGCAGGCTATGACGAGCGCTGCTTGGAAAGGTCTGCAGGTTATGAGGAGCACTGCAGAGGAGAGAGAATCCCAGACTATGGCGAGTACTAGGACTGTCTTCTGCAGAATTCGAATTTATATTTATACTCTTCTGGTTGCTATAATTTCTGCGTTAAAAAACGTTTATCAGAGCTTTAACCAATGAATTGCGTTGTCGATTTTTGATTGTGAACAAAGATTATTCAAATTTTAATAGAACAAAATTTAGTTGGAATTTTGGATGTTGTTCTGTGTTCAGCACGTGTACTCTGATATAGTCAAATTTACATTCGCAGTTCGCTCAGTGCTTTGCTTGTGATCATGGAAGTAACATTCCCCCCCACTGAAGATGGTAGCGTAGCTATGTTGTTGCGAAGAAGTGGCGGGGGTCTTTGTTGTCAAAATAGCAGAGCCTGTGGAGGCGTTTACGTTTACGTTTTGTGCGGCGGCGTCGGGCTTCACTATGATCGCCAGCTGCTTGTGTTTGTAAGGACACCTCTTCTTGAGACATCCGTCCACAGGTATTCCTTTCTGTTTGTGCGCGCTGCACAACATTAGGCAGATCGACACGGGCTGTGTGGTTAGCTCGTGGTCTGCGTGTTTCTATGTTCAGTGATAATGGGCTGGTGCCGGTGGCGGCAGTAGGCGGTGCTGACTGATTGATCACTGATGGAATTCTTCCCGAAGGCTGCTGGGCAAGAATGCGTCTACGAACTGCTTAGTTGCAGTTGGTTTGGCGGCGATGGGCGTCACCGTCGTGTGGTGGCGTTGGATCCTTCTGTGGTCGTTTCCTGCTTGTTGAGATAATCGTATTCGAAAGGGCACCTCTTCTTGGGACATCCATCCACAGGTATTCCTCTCTGTTTGTGCGCACTGCACAACATTAAGCAGAGCGACACGGGCTGTGTAGTTAGCTCGTGATCTGCGTGTAAAGTTCCAGTAGAGTGTGTTACGATTATGTGCTACGAAATGTATGGAGTCTTGTTCGTAATCCATCACCACTTTCTGGCGTAGCAGCGAAGATTTGCCCAAAATGACATTCTCAGCGAGGTCTGCGACTACCAAGAATGTTTCGTGGTCCGTCACTTGACCCAGAATGAATGGCGTGCGGAACTTGCCTTTGATTGCCATTTCTCTCCCTTCTTCGGCTAGACAGGCTGAGGCATGATAGGGTTCTACCCGTGCACCTGTGGGTATGCACTCTTCCTTAATCATGCTCGTCAAGGCTCCTGTGTCTAGTAATGCGTCGAAGTTTATTTTCTGTATTGTGACGCACAACCGAAGATGTTTCGGTATCGAGATTGAAGTCATCGGTGTGTGCTTATGACGATGGCTGTTGAGGTTTAGGTATTTATTTAGAAATTAATATTAGCATGGACTGTCTATAAAAGTTTTTCTATATAATTTTTTCAGAGTTTAACATTGTTACGGTATAATGCACGAGTCAGGCAGAAACAGAAAGAACAACGAAGTAATGACCAACACAAATTACGATCACGTATAAAAAGATTAAAGTAATTTAGAGGTGCCGCGAGTTACCTATCCTCCAAATTAGGATATATATGTAATAAAATGAAATTATTAAATTTTAAGTTAGATTGTTACAATGTGTAATTAAAAGACATATTACAAAGGGTTAATGAAACTTCACAATTCAGACACAAGAAGGGAAACAGATACTGTACTCCAGACGCAACATGATACTGCAGGTGCAGGTGACAGTAGATTATAACACAGCAATGATTACAATTAAGGTTACTAAGAAGTAATACATTGTATTGTATAAAGAAATAAGCAGACATGAGCTCTACAGTTCCCATAAGCAATGTGAGGGGCAGGGATAGCATAAATACCCTCGGAAGCGCAAGATGAAGCCAGTCAGTCTAGAGCTTCATAACTTTAACGTTGTTGGTAGTTCAGCTACTGACCGTAAATTTTAGTTTATTTAAAATAGTAAAAGTCAACTTCGAATTATTTCGATCTCCACACGTTACTGCATATAACGCACTTGTAAATTAAAATTAATATTGTAATTTCTGTTTCAAATAAATTGATAGAAGAGTTTTTTGAAGAAGTTTTTTTAAAAAGCCGCTTCAAGAGGCCCAAAACCTATCTCGCGCTAACCACAAATTTGAATGGCGGGCTGGTTCGCATAGACAAAGAAAGGACATCGTCTTCAAATTTTTATTTACAGCTAAAAAAATTTTTTAAACGAACAAAAAATTATAATCTACAGACAATTTTTAATAATTTGGATTTGAAGTGCGTATTTCGTATTGTAACAAAAATGATTAATAATGAACAAAAAGAAAAAGTAATGCACGTTGTCTCTTATAACCAAACATTTTCAGTTCCACACAGAACATTTAGAGCGATTTTAATAGCAAATTTATCTCGCTTTGGCCATCAGAGTAAGGTAATTCGCGTTTCTTTTTGTTGCACGAGTTTACGCATCATAACATAAAGAGAGAGAAAAAAAAGTAACATACTTCCACGTGCCGTTTACTTTTGCACCTAGATCAGCAGAGGTAATCCTGCAAAACGGCGTGATCTCGCTTTATCTTGCCCCTACATCGGTGGAAGTATACCAGGAAAACGCTGCGATTTCACCCTCTGAGGTATAGTCACCACGATAGTCAGGATCAATAAGGTTGCGACCATAACTGCAACAGCAGGTCTACGCGAAAAAGCTAAAAAGAGATTCGTTCAAGTATGAATAACCACGTAGAAACTTACCGATGCACCAAGGGTATAAGCTTATTGTGGACGACGTGCTGGCTCTCAAAGTAATAGAATTAGCCACGGAGAAAGTACATGCTAGGAGAAAAGCAAGATCAAAATGAACCCAGTTTAGGAAACGACATGATAATCGATTGAAATATTAGGATACTATATGTCAAACTAACACTTCTAGTGTCTTATTAATGCATAAATAGATGAAGAAAACCGGAAAATTCGAATTTAATTGTCTCGTTAATCACACCTGTAGAAAATCTATCCTATAAAAAATTATATTACCATTTTTAAATAAAACGAACATATCCTTTCAGAAAGCAAAGATTCTTGATAACCGAATACATTTGCTGTGTTGTATCAAATAATAAAGATAGAATGAAGGACTTTGACTTAAACTAAATACGCTAGTAACATTCTACATGGTGTTGAGCAAGCACTTATTTCAATTGTATTATAATGAGTTTATAGGAACAAATCGAGTTATTACATTATAATGCATGTGTTAACGGTATGATCCCATACAATGTACCGAGCGAACTTCGACACGTAAGTTTGACTATATCAGAGTACACGTGCTGAAAATAGAACAACATGGAAAAATTCCAACTAAAATTTGTGTTAACAAATTTGCATAATCTTGTTTGGAAATCTAAAATCGACAACGCAACTCATTGGTTAAAGCTCTGATAAACGTTTTTCAACACAGAAAGTATAGCGACCTAAAGACTATAAATATAAATTCGATTTCTGCAGAAGACAGTCCTAGTACTCATCATAGTCTGGGATTCTCTCTCCCCCTGCAGTGTTCCTCATAGCCTGCAGACCTTTCCAAGCAGTCGCCATAGCCTGCTAAAATCCTAACCCAGTGCTCCTCATAGCCTGCGTCCTATCCAAACGCTACTTTATCCTCCGCCGTACCTGGAGGCCGTCATCGTAGTTCATTAATCCATAATTAACAAACACGTACGAACGTCAAACTCCGTTCCATACTTCACCGACCAGTCGTTATTGTGATTGCATCTGTCAAGCACTACCACAGGGACAACGTCCCCGTAGAAGCATCAACCCCACGAAGCCACCGAAGTGCTCAGAACACCGCCGAAGACCTTCTGAACCCTTTTCTTTGTATATATTGTAAATAGTAGTTTTTAAGTGCATATAATTTCATTTCATAATTTCTTTTAACGTAACTTTGACCCACCACTAAAAACACGAAGATTAGCGACGAGATCCGAACACCACCGAAGATGTCTGGACCTCGCCGGCCTGTATATATGTCCTATTCTTCATTGTTCAAGTTCACATTGGGCCTCTTAAGCAACTTCCGAAGCTTACCGAAGAAAGCCGAAGACTTCCGAACACCTATACACCCCGTTAAATGGTGCATACAGGCATTTAATCGTTGTTCAAGTTTAATCCTGGCTCCACAGCCCCATGAAGCCATCCGAAGACACCCTAACTGTTAAACCATTCAATTTCACTTTTTTATTATGTAAATTTTTGAACTTATAATGATTTTTTTTGTTTATTAAACAATTAACTAAGCTAAGCCTACTTGCTTACAGACGCCGCCCCATTTGAACGATGATCAGGGGTGTCTCATATACAAAATATCGAAGCGAGATATCGGAATATTTGAGAACATCGTAAATTGAATGAAAATGTTTAGGAGGTTAAAATTAAACGTAACAAGTTCCCACCGGGAGTGCCTCTGGCAGAAATGCATTTCAGCCTACAGAGGGTTTTCTTTTATTGCCGTAACTATGTAAAAGTACTTATTTTCTATTAACATATAAAAATTTTGATAAGTAAAGAACTGAAAACAGTCTATTATATATTGTTTCTTGCTTTTGGTTTATGTACATATTAAAACAGCATAAAGCTCAGTTATAGGCAGTTATAGAAGGGTATACATTACTTTTGCGATAAACTATTATTGGGTAGATTTTGATATTGTGTAAATCCTTCGAGGTATATTTTAGATGAATGTTGTTCTATACGAATTGGCTTTTTGTATCAAGTTTTTATTTTAACTACAGGTCTTGTAAGTGTTCTTTTTGGTATTGGTTTTTTACTAGAGGTTTGTGAATAAAATTCCTTCTTGGGGTTTCCGTTTTCTTACTGTGTGAGCAACCCCACTCTACGACGATTTTAGCTAGCACGCATTACTTAATCGGATTTCTTTTTCGTTGTGGTACTCGATGCGGGTTAATTTCATTGATTGCTTTACTTTTTCGTTCTTGTCCGCACGAAATTCTGTAACAAAATTATAAAAAAAAATAGAAAAATTTGAATAAAATAATAAAATGACTGTAATGAAAACAACTACGTTACAATAATCCCTTACCCTGAAAAGCTCTTTATCGTATTATAATTAAGGGATGATAAACTATCCGTCTCAGCAATTTCTTCCACAATATTCTCTATACAAAGGATGGTAATTCCGCATAGGTATCTCTTGCTTCGATATCTTAACCTTTCTTTACCTTTCTCTAAAATATCTTAAAACACTTATTAAGTTTTGTTATAATTACATAAAATTGTAAAATAAAATTTCTCTTGTAACGTAAAACCCCCAATAGCGAAGCATAAACGAGCCCACACGTTGCCGACGCAGGTGTAACGTATACTGCCCTAGTAGGATCACCAAAAGTGTGTTAGGAGAAAATGGAACAAAATTTAGGTAACCCCTTGCCAAAAGCGATACTCTAATACTTAACATCTTTGAAGTACACCGAGGTTTTCCAAGTATAAAAATTGCTCCCAGTAAGGATAGATGAAAATCGGCTAATAGTAAAAGAAAAACTCCCTTTAAGTCAACACGGCTAACTCTGGATGTTAGGCCAGTGCTCTTGCATAAGAATAGGTCGTGGACCGATTATGTTTAGGTACAGCTAAAGATGAAGTTTAAGAGCGCCACGGCGTTTATGTTACTAAAACTAAAAGAAAACGCGGAAACTTGTATGTATTTATTAATCTTAAGCTCAAACAAAAGGAACAGATCCGATTGTCCGTTCTTAGTTCAAAGCTGTAATAAATAATAATTTATTAATCAATAATTCGAAATTTAACCAAAATTAAAGAAGTTCTGATGACATTAAATTTCAAAACAGATAATGTGCGATCATCTGCTACACTTTCATACTTGTAGGGTTTCTCAAATCCTTTCATATCACGATAAACTGTAAAAGAAGCGTTAGCTTACGGTAACTTAATTTTCATTTATTGTCAAAAAATTCAGTTTGAGATATTTACAGTAATCTTCAAGGCTTTAAGTTCAGTAATCTTAGGTTTCTTACAAAATTTCGTTATTTAAAATACATTCTAACGATAGTGATCAGTAATCTGTTGCATTCAAAAACAAAATGTATAGCTTATTCATATTTAGATTTCCTATAGATCCGTTCAAGATGACGTTTGTTTTATGAAATATGTTAGCTGCAATTGTTCAGCACATTTAATTTATTTTTGAGATTTATTAAAACTACGTCGTATCGATTCTAAATTTTAAAGCATTCTACGAACAGGTGTGTCAAGGTGACATCAGCTGATTTGACAATAAAAACTATACAATTGTTAGAGAATTTGAAATATTCAAAATATTAATTTTTGGTAATAAGAAGCTTTTGTTTCATAATTACACTATGTAGTCTGTAGAAGTTCAATTATTCGTGAATTAACAAGTGTTGCAAATAATTCCAACACAGAATTCCAAAACAAAGGCTGACACTTACCCCAATCAAAAGTTTTCTTTTAAGATATATACGAACCAGTTTTTGCATCCTAACGCCGACAGCGAGCAGATTTTGTCATTTGAACAAAGGCTAAAGCATATGTTTTGTAAATACAAGAACAATAAAAATAAGATTCTTGAATACTTTTACGTATGATGTAGATAATTATAACATCCAAAAGCTCGTACTGAATACCATTATAGATACATAAATTCAAATTTCCGCGTAGTGAAACAGTTCGGTTCAACAGAAATTATTCCAGTCTACTTTGTTACACATAACTTAGGTTGCACTTTGAGAATAGCTTAACAGAATACGAGCACTAGGCTATCGCCAAAATTAAACTAAATCAAAGTGTTTCTTCCACGCGACACGTCGATCATTATCAGGGAACATCTTGTCCTTACACATTGTCGTGAAAGTCAGACAAGCAACAAAGGAATATGTAAAAGAAAATTATACTAGCATGCGCACAACTCAAAAGATAGTTGAAATGCTTAACAGATGATAGTTATAATATGACGGCAACGTGTGATTTTAGCGAGCGCTAACACAAAAAAAGGTGAAATCATTGAATTATTAATACAAAATAAATAAGCTTGTTTATGATTATACAGGAATTTAATATGCGTAAGTGGACAAAATTAAATCAAGTAAAATGTGTCACATGTTTGAATGTAATTAAATCATTTTGATATTAGTAATACACAAAATTCCGATTATAAAATTAGACAACTTATAGCGGATGTACTACAACAAGATTTTATTGTTGATACACCCTTCCAAATACCAACTACATCACTAAGGTGATTGGGCGTCGTTTCACAATCAACTAATTACTATCTTGTTCATAAATAAATGCAAATAACCTAATATCATTCTTTATTATCATTAAATTATTTCAATATACTTTCCTTAAAAAACTAATTTTTCTACCTCACTCTGACCAGGTATTATTAACAAATAAAATCCAAAAACAAAAGTATTTTTGTGTAAAAATAATATAATAGTTGAAATATATAAATTACAGCAAAGTGCTTTCGGCGTTAACCATCTTCGGTGCTATGTCAAGATATTTTAAAAAATATATACCATCAAACTTATTCTATAAGCAAATAATATTTATACTATTAAACTAATATCATATAGAAAAAGATTAGTTAACAAATTGATTTTTCCAATAAATATGGATTACATCTTGTCTGTGTCGTTCATGAAGTCTTCAACTTGTGGTATTACTAACAAAAAGTCTAGAATGATATTAAATGAAAGCCATGAATAATACTATCACTCCAATTTTCCCCATTTCAAATACTAAATTACATGACACTCTAAACAATTTCATTGTTTATTCAAAATATTAATGTGGTATGCTTATACTTCTTAATATTTTAAAATGTTCTAAACTTTATGCTTAACTTTAACTAATACTAGCTCCGTCGCTAATTCATCATCCAATAAAATAATTACTTTCATGTTCGATTAATTTTTTACTACATGAAAACAAACTCGCTTAAACTTAAAATCCTCCTCTACATTATTAAAAAGCATTAACATAAAAGCTTATAATATTACTCACTGTGTTTAAATTCCAGGATATTCAACAAAACCAATATTTTTCTTGCAATGGTTTATTAGGTTATCTAACAACGGAACTTCTATAACACAACATGCCATTAAATCCAAATTATTGCAAGGACTAACTAACTAACTAACTCGATCGTCATGATATTATATACACGACCCTTCTCGCGTGGGTGAACTTACCTTGAACTTTCAAGAGTATTTTAATTGTATGAATTACATGCCGCCCGCCGCGGTTTTCTTCCCGAAAAATCCATCACATCTTGAAGCTCTGTAGTTTTATCTTAACTTTTATTTATCATCATATCACCTCAGCAATGCACCCCTCTGCGATATTACTTACCTTGTATAACTACATTTTGACGTTTCTAACTACTTATGGATAATTAATTAAATTTTTTCTGTTGAGTTTAACTATCTTTACCTTTCCTACTATAAAATCCTATCACATAAAAGACGCATGACTTCCAATGGTTTATTTAATGTCAATGCGAGTTACATATTTCCCAAATTAATATATGTATAATTTAATAGAAATTATTAAGAAACTTAAGATGCAACATTGTAATTCAAGAATAAATAAAGAAAAGGTTAATGAAAGTTCACAAGCAAGTTGTGAGAACGGATGTGAATACAATGTATTCCAGACGTAAGTGATACTGCAGGTGCAGGTCTCAGACGGTTATAAAACCGCAATTATTATTATTAAGATTGTTACTTTGTATTGTATAAATTGAATAAAGAAATAAGCAGACATGAGCTCTGCAATTCCCACAGAAATGTGAGAAGCAGGGGCAACATAAATACCCCGGGAGCCCCAAAATAGTCAGTCAGTCTTGAGCCTCACAGCTTTTACATTGTTGGTTGTTTAGGCAACTCGGCCTAATTTAAATCCATTTAGTAGTAATTTCGACTTAGAGTAATTTTATATAGTTTGTCAAAATTCCACTTGTAATTTCTGAATAAATAAAAATTGTTACAAGAGTTTTTGAAAAAAGACTTTTTTAAAAAGGCATCTTCCAAGGCCCAAGATGTAACTCGCTTGTGCAGCTTTTCTTAGGCAGCACTTTCCAGACGATTAAAAGTCGTCGTTTGACCGATGCCTACAAAGACCTAATCAAGAGTTTAACGGCAGCCGGAAAGCATGCGCAAATAGACGTGTAAGAAAAGATTGCGCAAGAGACACTGGAGTCGATTAGGGAAGCCGACGTTTCTTTAGAGGTGATCAGATGCATAACCCTAACTCTTTCTCTCTCCGCGAGCTAGCAGTCACGATTTTTCCTAAAACTGCTTTTGTAAGAAATCCAAATACTAGGGTATATCGCGAAACAACCAGTTTCCCGAATTTTAACTTTTATTTTATATGTACCTGGAGGTATATCAAACTATTTTTCTTGAATTTGAATTTGTTTTTACCATATTTGTGCATGATGTTTGTTAGTGCAGTTCCCGCATGCCATTTTTGTTCTTACCTAATTAAATTTCACATTTCTTACTGTATTCACGGTCATTTGTGTATTTATCAATAATTTTAATCGTCTTCTGAAATTTAAACGATTGCTTATTTATCACTTTGTAAGATTTTATAAGAATATGTAGTTATGATTTAAAGTACTTCAATCTATCCTATGGCGATGTAGCATTGAAAAGTGTGGTTTTCTGTTATTAGAACATTTGCGTTGGAAATTTACGAGTTCTGCAAAATTATTTCTGGTTCGCTTATCGTTACCGCATCTAATATAAATTATTAATTGGTATGTTACATTTCTATAATTTTATGCTGAAAGTTAGACAACTCATCCTACACGTCCTTCAAAATTCCATAAGTTTGATGTATATTCGTGTTGCTTGGAGCGCTGCGATCGGTTCTGCCGAGTGGACGTTAAACCGGGGTTTTCAATAGCGATAGTAGTTTTGCTTATTAGAATGGAATAATAAGTTTGCTTATATGAGGTTCTCGTAGGATTTTTTCAAGACGTTAAATTCAAGTCGACTTATCGACAGATTTTAAAGAACAATAACGTTCATGTTATTCATTTTATCTGCACATGAAAGCATTCAAGGAAAATTGCGATTGGAATCGTCGATTATTATTATGCGAACTTTCCTGGCGCGAACAAAATGGTAGTATTTTTCGTTTACGGATATAGAAATGAGCGGTATAGTGCCTAATTATGCGAATTTTCGGAAAATTTAAATGATTTTGAGCTTTTCATATGAAGCAATTTATTGGTGTAGTATAAAATTACTTACGAAGGCAAATAGAAGATAGCAAATATAGTAAAACGACATTAAAGCTGTTCGTGTACACATCATCGAGCATGGTTTCGACACAGATGGTAGAATTTGAACTAATATATTGGAGACGCGATGCTATTTGTTTTGCCGAATGTCTTTTGAAAATGGTTGAAGTGTCGTAGAATTTTCAAGATTTATGATGTACGAATTCGCGAAAGGGCATCCGGTGGATCGTCGTTCACCAATCCCAATCGTGTATACATATTAAATATTTTTTTTGCGTCTTGATATTTTGGTTTTCTAAGACAGCTTGCGTGGTGGGCTTTATTTATGTCTTGTTCATAATTTATAGAATAAAACCACTTATTTTGTTTAGTATAAACTTTTAATTTATAAATGTATGTATAAATGTATTGCGATCTAAATATTTTAGTGTTTTAATAAACAAGAGCAAATAGGTTGTTTATTTTTGGTCATTGCTTTATCAAGTTTACAAATTCAGGTTTCTATTAATTATTAAATGTAGTTTTTAGATATACGGAATGTAGTGCCGTGGTTGTTTTGGAGTAATACTGAGATTAACAAAATTTAGGTAGAAACAATCTGATGAACCTTAATTGTTTTGGTTTAATGTTGTAAATATGCTAATGGCGACAACTTTTATTGTTTGAAAATTAATGATAAAATAAGATTAGCATTGACTGTCCATAAGATTTTCCGTACAAAATTTAGAATTATTATTTAGGTGCGACGTTATTACCAAACTTTACACCGCTGCTGCAAAATGCATTTCGACCAGTTTTTGTGTATTGCTCTTATCTACTACTACTATTAGTTTTAGGGAATGATTGTGGAGAGTAAGTAAGTATATAGGTATATATATTTTTTAAATTGTGTTTTATCTGAATATAAAATATTTAAAAGTTAGGTTAAACAAATGACCGAAAACAATCCACTATAATTTTTTATTAATTTTTTTTCATGTAAATATTAGGTTCGAGGGTATAAATTAGTGGGAGGTAAGTCTGGAATGTATTAATTACATATGCGTCGATATTTGTATTGTGTAAATCCTCCGGGATATATTACATAAATATTGTTTTCTTCGCTGGTTAGTTTTGCTTTTAATAACACGTTTTTATTAAAGTTTTTGTAAATAACATTTCTCTCTTGAGGCTTTCTTTTCTTCTTTCTTTGTGACCCACCCCACTCTACGACTTTCTAGCTAGCACAGCATTCTTTGGATTGTTTCTTTTCTTGTTGCCGTATTCGGTGCAGACTATCTTCGTTACTTACGTTGCTTTCTTTCTTGCCAGCACGGAATAAAGTAATATGGAAATGTGATATTATATTTTAATTTCTTAGTTAGAGGCTGCGAATTTGCTCGTTTATTTATGTGTTGGTGAGAATGGTTGACAAATTTTTAAAAAGTAACTCAGTTCTTGAAAAATTCTTTGTTTTTATGTTAAATATAAAAAAAGTCACAATTACAGAATTCAAGTTGCAATATTTTGCAAAAGAATTACAAGCTGGATGTACTACTCTTCAATATTGATGTTGAAGAAATCATATACCAGAGTACACACTGATATTGGAAATAACCTAAAATCAGTAGCAATGATAATATAGTCATCATAAAATATATTTAATACTTACCTGCAGATCGAATTTAAATAACTCATATACTTTGGAAGTGTTACTTCAAACACATCCCTCCTTTGAGCAGCAATAATTTGTTTTGCAACATTTTGCGCATCTAAAATTGGCATTAACTTAGGAAATCGAATAAGTGCTCGTTTGAATATGCCAGTGTTGACTAGGTATGGATAGACTGTGGTTAACTTAATACGACAATTTGGATTTAACCGCAGTTCTTGGTATAATGCTTCCATCATTCCTCGAATAGCAAACTTAGATGCACTGTAAGAAGTGCCGTTTTTTAGTCCCATTATACCACCTATTGAAGAATTTGCGACGATGTGACCATGGTTTCTTTTTATCATCGACGGCAAAAATGCCTGTATAGTCTAAAAAAAATGTACCTAATGTTGTAAGGAATAAATATTAAATACTATTCGAACCCAGAAATGAGACAGTAGATTAATGTTTATGGTGTCTTCAATTTCAGAATAACTCTGCTCAAAAAGTGGTTTTGGTATTGCAATTCCAGCGTTATTCACTAAAATAGTCACGTCGCCAACTTCTTGTTGTACTCTTTTAGCCGCTTCTATAACTGACCTTTGGTTCCTTACATCGCACCTGCAATTCAAACATTTAGCGAAATCTTTGCAACATTTCGCCCTACTCGTAGAAATATGCCTTTGGGTAACCCAAGCGTGCAATTTCATCAACAGTTGCAAGGTTTTTGTCTTTTGAAATTCCCCAACAAACTACAGTTGCGCCAAGAGATGCATATTGTAAAGCGAGCTCCCTTCCAATGCCACGTCCCGCTCCAGTTACCTAAAAACGTACATGCTGTAGCACGACCTCATATCAAACAACTTACCAGAACTATTTCTTGTTTAACTGACTTCTTTCCAATTGGATAAAGGACTCGATATACTGATTCTGCAATTATGTAACAGGCTTGCAATATAAGAAGGATAATTTCTCCGATGAGCAATCCAAATCGTAATATTTTTGCAGGTAAGGCTTGACTTACGTTCCTTTAACATAATAATGTTTTATTCACAGAATTATTATCAATCATCATCAATCGTTCTTTCTTTTTAACTGTTCACAGGCTAAAGGCCCAACCTAGTTGTACATTCTACAATTGTTGAGTGAATTTACAAAATTTAATAAATTTTGTAAATTTCTTGGTTGTAATGCGGTAGCTGAAGTTGGGGCATTGTGCCCTTGCTCTTGTCGTCGCCGCATCTATGCTGTTGTATATGAAGAGTGTTATGAGTTCAGATACTGCCTGCTAGTATGGGCGAGGTTTAACTTAGTGTGTGTGTGTGTGTGTGTGTGTGTGTGTGTGTGTGTGTGTGTATGTACGCGTGTTATTGTTCAATTAGTGATGTGTTTTCTAAGTTAGCTCCGTGGGTTCGGGAACGATCGTTTACTAAACAGAATTTCAATGAGGAATTTGTTCAGATGGAGTGGGTGGTAGGAAGCTAGGATGTTAAAACTTGGTAAAGGAGTGTACGGGCCGAGGTTTAGTGTAATTTTTGAGTTAGATTGGCTAGTGGTGGTGAGTGGAAAGAAGTAAATAACGTGTGATGTTTCTAAGGATTGCTTATTGCAAGGACAGTGGGACAATGGGGTTAAGTGAAATTGATAAAGCTCGTTGCGGAAGGAACCGTATCCAGCAAGTAATTGAATGGTAGATTGATTGGAGAGGGTGATGTGCGGACGGATCTTTGTGATATTTGGGAAGATGTCGTTGGGATAACTGCCAGTGTGGGAGATGGACTATAACTCTAGCCAGTAGTAAATCGGAATAAATAACAAAGTATAAAGGATTTAATTTCAGTGTTGAGGAGGGTATGGTATTCTTTTAAGGAGTAATGGTTTATAGTGTAGGGAGATGGTTTTATTTTTGTTAAGGTTACACATTTGAATGCAGAAATTGATGATTAGTTTAATAGGAGGAATTTGAAATAGGGTGTAGAGTGCAGAGGTATAAACTGTTCTGTAGGCTGGTGAATAGTAGAAAAGGGAAGACCTAATTATTCTGCTAAGCTTGTGACTTCCAGATGATGAGTTAGATAAAACCAGGAGTCAGCGGCGTATCAGATTATGGAGTTTATAATTTGATTAAGGATGCGCTTGCGCATGGGATTAGTAAGATAGACTGATTTAGAAAGTGAGTGATGGTGATTTTGAATGATAATTTTTGTTTTGATACGGAGCTTAGTTAGGTGCGTGTTGGTTTTGAAGTCTTGGTGTAATGCTGATGCGGTGTAGGTGAGGAGAGTATTCAAGTTATGAACTTTGGGGCTACGTAGGGGATTCCGGACTTCTTTAAGGAGAAGCATTTTGGATTTGATGAGGAAAGCGGTTGCTTGTTAAGTCAAGACCAGGATTCTACAGAGTTAATTAGAAATGCAGCTGTGGATTGTTAGGATGCGCGGAAGTTGCCGTGAATTGGGAAAACGATGTCATCGGTATATGTTAAGGTGTATGTATTATACAGTTAAGTTTACGGAGTAGGTTGATTGATAGGTTCCAGAGAGTGGGGGATAAGCGAGATCCTTGGGGACATTCTTGGGTTAAACTTTTCGAGACAATAAAAGTTGGAAGGAAATGTGGCTGTTCTGGATGTTAAGTAAGATTCTATTTTGTGGAAAAGATTAGTAGGAATATTTGCAAATTGGAGTTGGTTTGGGAGGTTAGGCCACCAGAAGAGGTTAAAGGCTGAGTGGAAGTCTAAGAATAAGGTTATAACATATTTGTGGGTGGGGATTGGACGATAGTGATAAGGAAGTGGATTGTGTGTTTGGCGTTAAGTGCTAGGCGGAAACCGTATTGATTGAGAAATAGAAAGGAATATTGGTCAATGTGTGAATTTTGTTTACGAAGAAATACCGGTTTTAATAACTTAACAAGGGAAGGTACGTGAGCAGTTGATCTACATGATTTGGAATCATCAGAGGGCTTACTAGGTTTCAGGATAAGTGAGATATTTGCGGATTTGAAAGGGTAGGCATGTCTGGAAGAGATGTGTGAGTTGTCTGATTAAGGGCCAGAATCTTTGTTGGGTGAGATTGGTTAGTTGATCGGGACCTGAAGTTTTATTGGGATTGAGTTTAATCACTAGAGGGTTAAGAAGGTGATATCGAGGTCAATGTCTGAAGGTGATTTTAGAGGAATTTGTGAATTCTGTTGGGATGTCAAGCATAGATATTTGTAATGTGTTCTGTGTGCAGTTTAGGTAAGGTATAGCGTGTTAACAAGTGCTTCTCGGAAGTCTGACGTGTATTGTTAAGAGCATGCCTGGTGATTGTCAGTTCGTCTGTCCAACATGGAGAGGACGTAGGAGTGGTATTCCTGAAAATGCTGTTCGAAGCATCTCAGTGGATACTAGGTTATTAGGCTAGTACGTGTGTGTAGACTAGTATCGCAAAAGTAATTGTAGACAATGTAGGAATTTATTTGGCCAAAGAGGAAATACATAGGGTCCAGTCTGCTTACAGGTGTTGCAAAATTGGGTTGTCTGATGCGGTTTGGGAGTAGGGTAGACAAAATTTCAAAAGTGATAGGGTTGTGGTCGCTAGATTGGAGAATAATGGAGACTGATCTGGAATTTAAAAAGTAAGAGGCTGCTGGCGTCGAGAGTGTAAGCTATATTCGACTTATTGTTTACTGTTTCCCATGTAAGGATCAGAGAACGCAAGTTCTAAAGATACGTGGTGTTGGTGGATGAAATCTTCTAGTGCGTTGCCGTTGTCGTCTGTGATCACTAAACCAGAGAGCGGTTTTAGTGTTTGCATTCATAGCAGGTATTGTCGGTTTGTTTCCAATTACGGAGAGAATGTATGTCAATTAGTGTTGGTATGTGAGGATGTCAATGCTAATTTGGAAATATACGCAGATTACGAAAGCGGAACCAGCTCTCCAGTGGATTTCGATGACAGCTATTTGGGCTTTGGAGAGGGAGCCGAGATTTAAAATAGCAGGGGGTCCGTAGATATGGTAGATGTGTTGAAATTTCAGTTTGTTAAGTTGAGGTAAATGTATTTGCGTGAGTGTGGTGAGAGGTTGGGTTAAGGGCTATATATATGCGGTACGGTTGAAAGACGTTTAGTAGTTTAAGGGAAGCAGTGCGAGAGTTTTGGCCATTAATTTGGAGTTAAGAGTGGTAGAGGAAAGGAGCAGTTCTTGCGCTTGTATTCGTTCCAGGTGTCTATGGTCCATAGTCCATTCGTAATACGGTCACATGTAAAAACCGTTTGTAGATGAGACACTCAGGGCTGGTGGCAGAGTGCTCGTGGGGGTGGTTGATGCGGAACAGTCTGTTACGTTTATTTACTGTCGATGAATTAAAAACCTACATCCTTTTACTTCATTATGCATTTATTTAGATCCTGCTCAGATCCTGCAACAACACCTGGTATACTAGACCTTCCAATAATAAGCCCGCGTGCTAGTAATTTTCAATTTCAAATTTAGTTGCCTTAAAACGTAAAGTTTATGCTCTAAATTAAATAGTCAATACCCTGTTTTTGGTATCCGTAAACTCGTTATATCTTGCGATAGCATGTAAGTACTTTCGCGATTGTTTCCAATCGGGAACTCCTTGAAATAAGCTATCCGATAAAACCATCTTTTAAGTTTGCTAATCACGGTTGATAACACCAATATGACTTGGAGCACTGGTTATTTAGTGAAACAAAATTAATATTCACTTTCTTTTCAATAAACAAGACGAAAGCATTTGCCATATTTTTGTTGATTCTGTTTTTCTTGTGGAAAGTTCGCGCATGTAATACAGCGTGATAAGTAATGAGGGGTTTACAAAACTATGCTTTTCGGCGATAATAAATTAATTCGCCTATAACTATTCTAGCTTCTTCCAGTGGCCCTATAGTCCCGATGGATTGCCGCCCCTTGTTGTGATGAGAGGACAGCCCCAAGGCAGGATCATGCGCCTTTCGCCTCGCCCAGTCAGTAAAGGCGGTAGCAGCCGGTACGACAGCCGCAACTCGAGGGTGAGTGTGTATGTATTAATTGACACTTTTTGGTAGCCACACTTGGTGACCTTAAACTGATTACTGTGATGTGAGATAGTTGGAAGTAGTAATATTTCACTAATTGGGATAATTTTCTTCGCTAATTTGTATGTCGGCAATTGCATGCTCGCCATGATGATTGATAACTGTTAGTTTACCTTGGTTCTTTTTCTCCTGAACTATGAATTTTCCTTATTAGTTAAGACATTGTATTGCCAATGTGGCACATGTAATTTTTATGTTTACAACCATTAAGAGCTGTGGTTTTTAGTGTTGCGGTTGGATTTTTTTGTTGCATTGTTGCTAGATAATGTAAGGGGAGGTACCTAAAAACGATAACTCGCCATGTTAAAGATGATTTTTTTAAATTTTGTAAATATGTAAAATGTGTACTTATGGATTGTTCATTTGTTGATGCTATTGTGCTTTTGTACATAATTTTTTTTTAATTAGAGGTTTTTCGTTTGTATATGTTTAATTGTGCATGAGTGAGTATATTTTTATTTCAGGACTCTCTTTATTTTGCATGTGTAAGACCCCACCTACTCACCGGTTGAGCCTGGCCATCTTACTTCTTGCACATGTCACCCTAAATTAACTTCACACTAGAGTATGGTGAGCTCATAATAACCTAGTTTAGTTTGTATATGCCTTTTACACCTTGCATAAATTAAAACAAAATTTACAGAACCGTTTACCCTTTACAATTCAATTAATATCCTAAATAAAATTTAAATGTTCTAAATACACCCCTTTTCAATATTTAACCTCAATAAATTGTCCAGTACATGTATCTTTTACGAATAAGTTTCTACAACCAAATATGCCAAAAAAAAAACAACCACACAGCACAAAATTTTACAAATGTTTATCAAACAACAGAAGTTTCAAATAAATTACCTGGAGAATTCTTCAGGCTTCCTCCCCTTCGAAGATGATTGCCAGAACACCTCGGCATCGTTTCCATTCACCGTGCTATTCAGCGGAGCCACAGGCCTCCACCATCTGCCACCTCTGCGAGCCCTGCGCCTCGTCTCACAGTACCATTCTATATATCATGCATACAAACTTGATTATTTGTGATGCTTACTCCACATATATCATGCTTCCATTTATTGATTTTCGTGCTTTGTATTGTAGTAGCGCGACCTTTATTAATTTAAACTGCACTACACGTACTTCACGTCAATAATTAGATGTCCGCTACTATTGTTTTACACTTGCCATGACTGTATTTACGGTAATATTATCACATAAAATATTCACAGAAAGCTTTACTGTTATGGTGGTCGGCATTCAGTACTTTATCGAAGTAAAGTAAAATAGAAGTAAAGAGAAGACCAGAGAGCTTCTATAACATAGGTTGGGTATTTATATGTTTTCAAAACCCCCTCGTGAACGCACTTCCAGCGAAAAGTTTATTTTCAAATCTAATTTCAAAATTTTTGAATATAACCGTCTTAAAATTCGTAAAATTTATTCTGTGCTACGTGCTGTATCCTTTAATTCGCTTTCAACCTTCGCGTGTGCATACGTTTGGACAACTGTCTGTTTTTAACCAATGACAGAATTCTCTGTCGTCACAAACCCTGCCTAAACTATATTTATCTCTGTCTTATGCATGTCTGCTGTCTCATTCAAAACCCCACTTGAGTTACAGAAAATCGATATTGATGACATCTCATCTCAACTCCACGTGTATACTGTACGTGCATTTCAATCCCAACGCTTTTATATCTGTCTCTATCTGTTGTGTATTACTGATCGTGCATTTCCCTCGCTCTTTAAGATGTTTGTTAGCATTGTTGTTTATACCAAACTGACGGTTGGACATAATTTCTATGAAATCCTATCGTAACATGCTCTCGACTTCGTCGAAAGTAACCTTTTAAAACGCAGGTGTTTTTGTTAATTATCGACCGTGTAACATAACAATTCCTAGACGTTCTATTTCTTCGTATTTGATAAAACTGAGGTTGGCTGTTACAACGAATACATTTGCCTTGGAATTATTGATTTTCTTACCCAAGCACGTTCCCTTATGCTTATACGTGTTGGATAAAATAAATTATGGTTAATTATACGTATCCTTGAACTTCTATTTGCTTTAAAACTGTTTTTGCTTTATGTTTCCCTAACATTCCATTATTAATTATAAAAATACGTTAATCCTCGTCTGTTTTCCCTAAATGACAAATTAATTTTGCGCGTAAATAATTTGTTCTTTTCTATATACAGGATTGTTAAAATTTTATTGCTTTCCACTGATTTAACCCTTTGACTCCACAACAATATATATATATATATATATATATATATATATATATATTAGATAATATGTGTGGATGTAATAAGGTTAAGTTCGAGCACATGCTCTTTAAGTGATTAAATGGTTTAGTTTGAAGGTATTATCTTTTATTTAATAGAAACTGGAAGTAAAATCAAAAATGTTAGCAATAATTTTTTCAAGATTCAAACAATCAACTACCTATATACCAAGTTTTTTTTTTAATTGATTGTTCTAATTATAATCTTTGAAGTTCCGTAGAAATCTACTCTTTGTTAAGTTATGCTCATGCTGAAAACTTTGATGCAGATTCCACAATGGATTTTATCCACACTTATAAACTCTGTATGTATTTGAAAAATTCATACTGCAAACGTGGTTCTTAATGATGTTTGAAGAATTTTAAGTTAATTTTCCAGTTTTTTATCTTGACAGTTTATTCCTCCTCTTCGAAAGGAATAGTAACTTTGACCTTATAGCGAATATCCCATAATCTTTCTTTATATGATTTATTTAATTGACTTAGTCCCAAGAAGTATTATAAAACTCAAAAGTGAATACGTCTTGCCTTTTATCATAGATTAGTAGTAAGGTTAGGTATTTGTTTACACATTAATAATGTGACATTACATTAAGGGTTATTTTAGCGAATCGTGATGTTTTTAGGTTGAACTGAAAACATCGTATTATATCCTTTTCTATAGGTTTCTCACTTCCTCCATTGGGCATCCCAGGGTCGCTGAGATTTTGAAACAGCTATACATTACACGAATTGTAGAGCAATTAAGCACTCACGGAATTGTTACTCACTGCTACGCAGCTCGTACGCAATTTTTCCGCTCGTGCGTAATGTGCTACTTACAATTCTTGTTATGTAATATACTGTTAAATACTAATTTCTGATACATCTTTATATTGTAGTTTATTAAATTTTTTATAAAGAATGACGTTGTGTATTATACGTAAATCAGTTAGATGAAGGTAAAAGCTAAGGAAATTACTCACTTTATATCGAAGATCAGTTTCTGAATTATGGAAAGTATTCTTAAAATTATTTAATACTTACGTTTCAACCAGGAGCGAAATTTGCTCGTTTTCTTTAGAATTTGTCATTTTCGGTTTGTTCGTCTAATTAAATTTAGGTATTTTTATCTTTTCAAGAATCACAATTACAGATTTCACTGCGGTATACTAAATAATGTTAATTCGTACTGCGTTGCTTACATAACCTATGTGCGGCATTCAAGGATAAATAGTAGGTATTACTAGAAAGTATTACTAGAAACCTCAATACAAAGTGTGCGTAATAATAATTAAATAATTACAAAATTATAGTATTATAAACTGGAACACTCATAAACCTGGCAAGTATTGAGCAACAGCAATGGTTTTTAATTTATTTTTCTGTATAACGTAGATGAGACGATATTATGAACTTGATAATCAATTAATGATTTCATATTGAAGAGAACGAGGTTTTTGGCGCAGCATCAGCTGCTCAATGCCTCCCGACGCCAGTTGGATCCATACTGATGAAACACCTTCGTTTTTAGGGTTCCGTACCTTATAAGGTATAAGGAAACCTTTATAAGATCACTCTCGTGTCTGTCTGTCCGTCCGTCTGTCACAAAGGTTTTTCTCAAAAACTATGTAATGTAGGAATTTGAAATTTGGTACAATGTTAGGTCTTTATGGCACGCACATACATCGACAGTCAGAAAATGGAAAAAATATTTTTAGATTAAAATTGCGGGGGTTAATTCGGTCAAAAGAAAAAAAGTTTTAATAAATATATCGCGTGAAGTATCATTTGAAAAAGGATTCTAAAAGCCTTCTAAAAATATTTTTTTTATAATTTTTGGTCCAGTAGTCTTCATGATATAGTTTAAAATGTGCCAAAAATGACGTCCCTCCCCCTGTTCCTCTACATTTCCAAAACTAAAAGTTTAATTTTAATAGGGATAGTAACTATTGAGCCATAGATTATCGGAAAACTGCAGGTGTTTCTGACAGTGTAATAGTTGCTGGGAAAATTTTTTTAAACACAGTAATAGACAACGTATTTACTAATAATGTACCAGTACAATGTGGGACAATATATTCATTTTTCAGTTATCACAATTAAATTTGGATAAGATTTAAATATACATAAAAATAAAAACAGCTTAATTTGGTTTATTGATTGCTCACTATAATATTGGTACGAAACCCTAATAGTGCGAGCTCAACACGCTCTTGGCTAACGTTTAATTTTAGAGCTAATGTAAGAGCGTTTGAAGTTTTTTAAGGTTACCTTCTAAAGGTTTAAGTTTTGGTAAAATTACACTGGTAAACAAAATAAAATTCTTTTTTGACCCACGAGCGAAATCCTAATGAAACTTTTTATGCTGAATTCACATATGTAAGCAGTTTTATTCTATTGCCCATGTTTTTTTTTGCGTCACACGTGTTGTTTGTAAGGTATCGATTTTGTAACGAAAATATAAATATTATTTTTTTCTTTTTTCCTTTCTCGACATCAATTGCTGATGTTGTTAGCTGGTTTACTTGTCCTGAATTTTGCGTCATAAATCTGGCGTACAATTGATACGGCTTTGAAACTCCTCTTACAGACAGCATTTAGGATATAAACCAATTATGTATTCATTGAAAGACCGTGCTAATTTCAAATTATTGTTTACTGATCTTATGTAATAAAACTATTTGCTTACTCATTTAATTGTATATATTTTGTTAATTACCTTAGTTGTTCTTCGGAATCTCGTAAGTTTT
Source organism: Platerodrilus igneus (assembly GCA_036346225.1). Lineage (NCBI taxonomy): Eukaryota > Metazoa > Arthropoda > Insecta > Coleoptera > Lycidae > Platerodrilus > Platerodrilus igneus. The sequence continues at coordinate 539,936 of JARFIW010000624.1, read as the reverse complement.
TCTATTGCTCTAGGGTCTATTACCGAGCATTCTGCAAATGAGTAAGATAATTTTTATTGTAAACGCGCAACAGTAAAAGCTCGGCAGCAGTATAAATTGAGCAACGTGTTACGTTTATTTTCGTAAATAATTGAGTAGTTTGTATACAATAATTTTTAACTTGAATCCCTTTTCGTGTACTAAAATTTGTATTGTAATTAATAATAAACATCCTATATATTTTACTTGATAAATCTTTCTGCTCATTAGAAAAATAAATATTCTTTCTAAGAATTTCTTACCGTGGAATTTACGCCATAATTAGATAGGCGTCTTTCCAAGTATTCACTTATTAAATGCTGATGTGTTTTCCCTTTTTAAAGAATGCGGCGAATTTATTTCAATAAAACTCGGGTTTTCCTGTGTTATTTCCTTGTCGACAAGTTTAGGTTGAACTTTGGTGCTTTAACAAATTTAATATTGACTTTCTGTTCGACTAGCAACCAGAAAACATCCGTCCTGTTTTGCTTCGTTTCGTTTTTTTAATGCAAATTGCTGGCACACATTATAGCGTGGTGAGTATATAGGGTTTATAAAACGGTACTTTTTGGTTTTAATAAATTAATCTATTGTTCGTAATTATTCTAGCTTCCTGCTGGGGACACATTAATCTCTTGAGCTGTTGTCTCTTCTGACAATGGGAGGCCAAACGCGTTCTTCCTGGGCGTTCGCCTACCTACTCGCTGACGTGGACCAGCGACTGAGTCAACCTCGACGTCAGCAACTCGTGAGTGAGTGTTTCTTTGTATTCGCTACTTACTTTGGAACCAGAACACCTGGAATTTTACCGTTCAAATATGGCATTTCTAAATTTAATTCTTATATACGAAAATTATTGAACTATTTTGGTACTTACTGCTCTTTTATTAATTCTTTACTATTTGTTTCTAAATCGCTAAAAATATACTATTTATTAATGTAAAAACGGTTTAATGACTTGCTGGCACATTTGAAAATGTGGTTGCCATTACTTTGTAAACATAGGTTAAGTTTATAGTTACGATGATCTAGAGCTGTGGTTTTTAGGGTTGCGTTTGGTTTTTTTTTAAATAAATAATGTCATGGGGGTAATTACTTAAAAACTACAGCTCGCCATTTTCATGAATAATTTTTTTTACTGTGTTCTGTAAATATTTTGTTTAATTATAAGTTCTTTTTCCTTTGTACGTTTTGTTCTGAGTGTGAATGAGTGAGTGTATATTTTTTTTTCTATTTTTTTCAGATTCTCCTTTACTTACTTATATGTATAAAACCTTGTTCACTCACCGATTGAGCACGGTCATCCTTTCTTTTTCTCGTTTTGTTTAGGTTACGTCAATATACGTAGCAAACGGTATTTTATTTTTGATATTATTAATGATGAGAGTAGTTTAAGTAATATCTCTCTTTTGTACCCACAGAAAAGTTTGAAACACAACGAATAATAGTAAGGGATTTTTGCATCGACTTGCTAATTGCCGAATGTAAGGATCGCATTCGTATTTTATATCGTCCAATTAATCAGCCGAGAAGATCGATCCCCCTCCTCCATTTCCTCCTTCGTGTGCCTGTTAAATACCTTTACCAGGTTGGAGTAGGAAATAACTACAGCAAACTACGAATACTTATTTAAATAAGCATACCACAACCCCTCCTTAATTTTCAACCTACAGAACTTGAAGATGGGAGCTATGATTTTGCCAAAACGTCGCCAAATTGACAGCGGTTCACTTCAGAACCAGTTAGCTATGCGGAATAATACCTAAATAGCATGTACATACGAAAGGGTGTGATTCTTTAGCGAATTTTATGACAAACCATTTATATAAACGTAGTTCTACAAACGCTTTGTTTCCGATTTACAGGTTGTTGAAGTTGAAGTTTTCTCTTTATAGTTCTTGCAGTTTTTAAGATATTAATATCAAATTGGGAATATTTATTTCACGCTATAGGGCTAACGTCATTGAGTATGCCGAATGGTTGTACAGGCTGGTAGTTTTTCGGAGTTCATGTCCCCTTTCCTCTCTAATATGCCTTAGAACGTATCCTGCCCTTCCTCCTACTTTTTCTTGTTTCCCACAGATATATTTATTTCCCTACTACTTTTCTATAACCTCTTTGTTATTAACTTTATCTGTCCATGCTATCATCATCATACATCTGAAGAATAACATTCCAAAAGGTTCTTCCTTTTCCTGTCTACTTCTCGTACTGTGCCTATTTCATAGGTGTATAGTACTGTGCCCCCACATATGCTTCGAACCCTTTTGTCCTTGTTTCTATGTTTGTTGTCTTCGAACATAGAAGTTGCTCTTGTCAAATTTAGTTCGGTTCCCTTTCTATTGTTTTGTAAATATATACTCTATTTCACCAATACTCGGTAGTATATGAAGGGGGTTAAGCATCCTGTGGCTACCAAGATCCCTCATCCCTTGAACATTTGCCGAATTAATAGTTTTCCAATAAATCCCTCCGCACAACCAAGATAAGTTAAAAATATTGCGAAACCAACACTTGTTTTTGTTTATAGTACTCATCAGGTTTAAGTGCAATTATTTTTTCGTCATTAGGTTTCCGTCTTCGAACTAAGTAGTGTAAAATCAGGGCTTCTGTGACCACATTTCCACCAGCATCCACATTTCCACACACATCTGGACCAAATTTACATGTAAATTCCCATAAGGAGGATTTGAGAAGATGGATTTTTCCTTGCTCCCTCCTTGCTCTTCTCCCTGCTCGGACACCTCCAACATCAACCATTTTGATTACGTCACACCCGCTTTCGTTCCACCCACGAGATAAATCTTTCTCTACATTTCCACCCACGAGATAAATCTATATTGTTTGGTATCAATTAATATTAGAATTTTCTCAGCTACCTGAATTTGTAGGAATTTTTTAGATAACACCATCCCTCCAGGGAGCTACCCCAATTTTAAGATTCTTTACCGCTAACATTCTGAACCAAATAGTTTTATTCGACTAGCCATTTCCACCCACGAATGTACCTTGTTTGGTATCAATTAATATTATAATTTTCTCAGCTACCTGAATTTTTCCAAATTTTTCAGATAGCATCATCCCCCAGGGACCTACCCCCATTTTAAGATTTTTTGCTGGTAGCGATTTTTGCCCGTCCGCATAAATTTTGTTAGCCATGCGATACGTCAAATTAGTCTAGAATTTTGCGCACAATCCGAATCTGTAACCAGATTTGAAATAGGACCACCCCTTACCGTTTTACACACATACCTTCTAGCGAGCATACCGCCACCGTACCACTACTCGCTTTTAATGCCATACCATACTTTCTATCTTGTTTAGCTCATCTTTCGAGATAAAAATATCTTGTTTGGTATCAATTAATATTAAATTTTTCTCAGCTATCGGAATCTCTAGAAATTTTTTAGATTGCATCATCCCCCAGGGAGCTACCCTCATTCTAAGATTTTTTACCAGCAGCGATTTCTAACCATTCCTATAAATTGTTTAGCCATACGATACATCAAATTAGTCTAGAATTTTACGCAGAATCCGAATCTGTAAATAGATTTGAAATCGAACCACCCTTTACCGTTTTACACACATACCCTCTAAATTATAACTTTCCTGCAGCTCAAACCTAAAAGAAAATCTAAAAACCATTCTTTAAACTTTTTATTACAGGCAATTTTTTTCTAATACAGTTTAAATTTTGTAATTAAAAATTGGTTTAAATAACACGAGTTCGAACTGCAATCCTCTTGTTATCAAAGCGTAATTAGCAAACTGGAAAACACGTTATCAGATAATTTAACAAATCTTTAGACGGGAAACACAAGAGAAAGCATTCATACGTTATCGGAATGTTTAACAAATTAACGGATACCTAAAACAAGGTATTGACTATTTAACTTATCGAATAAATTTTCGTTTAAAAAGCAAAATGGATTTGAGTTAAAATTATGTTAAAGCGGGCTTATTCTGAACAGGTACACTATATAGGGTATAGTTGGAGAATTTAGGAATAGAAATGGAATTTATTTGAGCGGGTAATGACTTAACCAGGGGAAAAGGGGGTATTTAATTTATGTTGAAAAATAAACGTAACACGATCCTAAGTACAAATCTTGTGGAACACCGGAAGTAACTGAAAAGAATTTTGAAAGGAAACCTTTTATGGAAACAGCTTGTGATCGATTTCTTATATCTGAGCAGACCCATCTCACTAGAACGCTTCTGTGTTAATAAAGTATGGTTTATCTTATCAAAAGTCTTGCTAAAATTCGTATATACAGCATCGACCTGAAAATGTCTCTCCATGTATTTAAAAATATAGTTAGTGTAGTACAGTAGATTTGTTTCTACAGTTCTGCTTTTAAAAAGCCATGCTGTTGAGGTATTATTTCAGAAGAAGCAGAAAGATATATCTCGTCAAATATGATTTTTTCAAATACTTTTGGAATATTAGAGAGTATAGATATGGGCCTATAATTTTTTATATTCGACGGGTCGCCAGACTTAAATATCGGAATTACAATACACTTTTTCTATGCCGAGGGAAAAACTCCAGTGGCTAATAATTTGATAAATAATATCGACAGAGGGTAAGTAATTCCATTACAGCAGCGTTTTAATAAAACAAGTGGTATTCCATCTAAACCCAGGCCTTTGTTTATATTTAGCGAACGTAGTCGTTGATGAAGTTTACATAAAGTAATGACTCGCTCAGCGTAAGCGTAGTTGCATATACTATTGAAAAAATTTGCATTAGTGCTTGTGTCGCATTCATATACTGATTGAAAAAATAAGGCAGAGTTGTGCAATTTCGATTGCAGTACAAGCACGCCTGTCATTATAATATAAAATATGTGGAATGTTAGATTTTAGTGATTTTTTAAGTTTTATAAATTGCCAAAAGTATTTGGGATTATTTAGAATGTTTTCTTGTGTTTGTCTCATGTAATTTTGATAGTCGGCTTCATTGAAGACTTTGCTACGGCATCGGAGTGTGGTGAAGGATAAATAATCAAGTGTATTTTATAGTTTTTCCACCGTTTATGATAACGTTTCTTTTCTATAATTACCTTAATTGTTGCTCTTGAGAACCACATCGGAAATCGTTTATCATGATTTTGCTTTAATTTTGGTATTCGCAATTCAAATACCTTCTTTAGCCTGCTGTAGAAGACCTGCACCGCATCCTCTATATCAAGTTCAGTAATCAGTTCCAATCAGTTGATAAGAGATCATTGTCAATTTGTGTATAGTTTTCTCGGGTAAAGTTATACTTGTTTATAGGATTTATTGATAAAAAGCTACTAACATTCGAGGTCAATTAATGATTTCACACTGAAGAGAACGAGGTTTCTGGCGCAGCGCCAGCTCCTCAATGCCTCTCAACGCCAATTGGATCCCTACTGATAAACCATCTCTTTTTTTAATTTTTAGAGCTAGTGTAACAGCGTTTGAAGTTTTTTAAAGTTACTTTCTAAGGGTTTAAGTTTTAATAAAATTACACTGGTAAACAAAATAAAATTCTTTGTTGACCCACGAGCGAAATCCTAATGGAACTTTTTATGCTGAATTCCCATATGTAAGCAGTTTTACTCTATCGCCCATGTTTTTCTTTGCGTCACACGTGTTATTTGTAAGGAATCGATTTTCTAAGGAAAAAATAAATATTATTTTTTTTTCTTCCTTCCTCGACATCAACTGCTGATGTTGTTAGCTGGTTTACTTGTCCTGAATTTTGCGTCATAAATCTGGCGTACAATTGATACGGCTTTGCGAACTCTCCTTCCAGACAGCATTTAAGATAAAATCAATTATTTATTCATTGAAAGACCGTGATAATTTTAAATTATTGTCTACTGATTTTATGTAATAAAACTATTTGCTTACTCTTTTAATTGTATATAGTTTTTTAATTAACTTAGTTGTTCTTCGGATCCCGTACGTTTTTCTATTGCTCTAGGGTCTATTACCGAGCATTCTGCAAATGAGTAAGGTAATTGTATTGTAAACGCTCAACAGCAAAAGCTCGGCAGTTGTATAAATGAAGTAACAGTAGTCTATTTTTGATATTATTAATGATGAGAGTAGCTTAAGTAATAACTCTCTTTTCGCACCCAAAGAAAAGTTTTACGCACAACGAATAATAGTAGGGATTTTTACGTCGAATTGCTAATTGCTGAATGTAAGGATTGCATTTGTATTCTATATCGGCCAGTTAATCAGCCGAGAAGATCGATTCCTCTCTTCCACCTCCTCCTTCGTGTGCCTGTTAAATTTCTTTATCAAATTGGAGTAGGAAATAACTACAGCAAACTAGTCATGCTTATTTAAATAAGCATACCACAACCCCCTCTCTAATTTTCAACCTACAGAGCCTGAAGATGGTATATGTGATTTTGCCGAAACGTCTCTAAATTGACAGCGGTTCACTTCAGAGGCGGCTCCGTGGCGTAGTTGGTATTCATGTGACTACTACGCCCAAGGTCCCGGGTTTAAATCCCGACACGGTCCGCATGAAAAATGTTAGGCGAGCATTTTTCACAAAAATACACCCTTGTTCGGATGAAAGGTAAAATGGAGGTCCCGTGTGTGAGTGTTGTCACGCACGTTAAAGGTCCCTACCTTGATTGGAACAGCAAGGGTTCGGCAAAATTCAAAATTTTCCAGGTAAAAAAAAATCGCTTCCTGGCCAATGTGGTACCTTCTGGTGGAGCATTGGAAAATCACATGTAAGGGTTCACCAGTCAGTTATGCGGAATAATACCTAGAAAATTGACGAAGTGAAAATGGCCACACGTTGGAGCACCACTGAAAGAGTGATGTGGTAAGCCTCGCGTTGGAGCGCCGCTGAAAGAACAATATGATAAGGTATCGCCTTGGAGCGCTGCTGAAAGAGTGCTGTGACAACACAGCGTTGAGAGCGTCACTAATAAAGTGCTGTGATACACATACAGCAATTTGTTAAACTTGAAATTGTTTACTTACCTTCCTTTTTAACTTTGCCTGGCTAGCTCAACGGAATTGACGGATTTTTTCAAAATGGAATATCACAAAGTATTTATACAGTATGAAATATTTTCTCACATACAACAGCATATAGAACTTTTACAACATCGTTTCTTTCAAACGTAAAGTAATTTCTAAAAAAAAAGTTCCTTGCTTTATTTAAAATTTACAGAATTAAATTTCTTCTTTTATGAATGGTTTACCTTGTTATGATTATTACCACGCTTGTAAGATTTGTTTTGGCCAAAAGATTCTTGACGCGATCGAATTTATGAATCGAATGAATCCTTGTTTTGAATAAACGCTTCTTTATATATATATATATATATATATATATATATAGTTTGGATATATATATATATATATATATATCCAAACTATCTATTTCTAGAAGGTAGTAGAATAGTATGGAACATTATAAAGCAAAGTTTTGCAAAAAACTTATTAGCGTCTAAACTTGCAGTTATTACCTCGTAATCTCGTTCCACTTATTTGTGACATGTGCTGCTTTGTCTTTGTTTAACACCCAAGGTTAATGTGTTGCATCGCTTCTCTCCAACAGTGAATGAGAAAAGTAATAAATAATTTTTATCAGTTTTTACGGGTTTTTCAATAATTGGCCTTTTTCTTGGAGTAAATATTTCAATTATTAATTAGATATTTTCGTAGTTTTAAATACGCATAACTAATATTCTAGAGAATTCTTTATTTAAAATAAATTTTTGTAATCCACAGGGCAATTAATTTAAACTTTAATTGCTTTTTAATGCAAAAGGGGTTGCATTTGATAGAAAATATTTGTTTTTAACATCAAAACGTGTTTTCAATACACCTATTAAGGTTAAAATTGAGGTTTTAAATACACAAAATTACTTATTTTTATCCACGAAAAATGTATTTTTGTTATAAACGAGTGGTTTTTGTGTTTACCTTAAAAGGATCGATTTGCATTTGCATTTAAATGCGTTTTACGGTATCTTACAAGTAATTATTTTTACATATACAGCTTACGTTACTTGCTATGTATTTACAATATGCTTATATCACACCGTATAAATTTTATTTTTGATATTTTGCTATAGTCTTAACGCAGTGCTAGTTAATAAGTCAGGTGCTGCAATCAGTGACGTTTCCTGTAATCTTTAAATCGTCTATGCGTTCCAAAAACGAGGTTAAACTAGTTGTATCTAGGAAAATTAAATTCCATTTATAGATAAGGGAGTGTCTTTGGTGTAAGTACCGTTGATTGTGTAAGGTGTGCAATCGAAAATTCTGTTGTAATAAAAGATAAGTTAGACTCTTGTTACGGGCTAAATTAGCGTTCAAAGAAATAAATTTTGATTTGCTCTGAAGGGACCCCCTAATAGCTTAAGGGTGAATCGGCTAACTGCTTTAGTGCAGAAGTGGGTTTCTATGAATAATTGAAAATAGAAAATTGAAGAAAAATAAATACTAAATTAATAAATAACTAGGTTTAACTCTAAAAATTTTACGTTAAGTTAACACTTATCCTGACAGATCTCCCTACTCTTAAAATCGAAGGATGCCAAACAGTTTGTCACAGCAATTCTTTCGATATCATTTCTATGCGGAAGACTATTATTTCACATAAAACTCTCTTACTTTGGTATTCTAAGGTTGTTCATAATTAAACAAATTTCTCAAAATAAAATGCTTCTTCCAAATAAGACTATCCCTGAAGTAGCTGGATATCTTTTGCAAATTACTTTCGTACTGAAAGTATTTAATTATAGCTTTATAGAGTAGGATTTTTCTGAATGGTTTCTTTATTCAGTCATGGTTTCCATTAGTAATTGTATGAAAGGTGCGTTGTAATTTGCACGCCTTTTTCAAACTCTTGCTGAGTAAATCTTTTCAATAATAAATTACAAAATGCTCCTACAATTATACACTCCGTCAATTTGTTGCTCTGAAGTGTTTAATTTATAGAATTTGATAAAGTTTAGTTATGAATAAATCGTTTCTGTAATTAATTGCTATAATAAAAATTGCGTTTTATTATATTTTAATTTCAGTTTGCTTAATTAAGTCGTTTAGTTCTGTTTTAATAATTCGTAATAGTTTGTAATAATTTGCGCATATAAATGCGTCTTTTATAGTACTCTTGTTAAAAATAAGTTCTCGTGGTAAATAAGTAAATTCTTTTCATAAATGGTATAAATATTAAATTGCAATAATAATAATTATAAGAAAAAATTCTGTACATAAAAATTTCTTACTAGCTAGCATCAATAATTTGAAAAAGAATAAATTGGTTAAGATAAATGAACTTACATAATTTTCATCGTCGCTTTTATCTGTTTTATTTCTTTGAGCATGGTCGATTTTTGTACCTTGTCAAAGTTTTGTTTTTTTTGAAGCTAGATCGATTTTGTACCTTGTTCAAATTTTTGTTTGGTTGTTTCAGATTGGGAATTGAAATTCCAAATCACCAGTTCTCTGATTTTTGGATTCTTAGTGACCTTCTGGATCCGTACGTTGCGCCAGTTACGCTTTGGGCCTTGGGAGCTGCCTTTTAAAAAAGTCTTCTTCCAAAACTTCTTGTAACAATTATTTATTTATTCAGAAATTACATGTGGAATTTTGACAACTATATAAAATTATTCTAAGTCGAAATTTACTAATAATTGAAGTTAAATTAGAGCGAGTATCCTAAGTAACCTACAATGTAAAAGCTGAGAGGCTCAAGACTGACTGACCGATTTGGGGCTCCCGGGGTATTTATGTTGTCCCTGCCCCTTACATTTCTGTGGGAACTGCAGAGCTCATGTCTACTTATTCCTTTATTCAATTATATTATACAATGTAACAATCTTAATTCTAATAATTGCGGTTTTTTAACCGTCTGTGACTTGCACCTGCAGTATCATTTACGTCTGGAATACAATGTATTCACATCCGTTCTCACAACTTGCTTGTGAACTTTTATTAACCTTTTCTTTATTTATCCTTGAATTACAATGTTGCATTTAACTTAAGTCTCTTGATAATTTTTATTTAATTATACATATATTAATTTGGGGGATTTGTAACTCGCATTGTGTTACACTTTACCTGTAATTTTTCAAATTTCAATTTTCTTAATGTATCATAGAGAAAAGTTGATTTTGTTTGTTACCAGTCTTGTTAGTAGTTTAAAATGGTCAACATGTTGCTTTAAATGTAGTAAATGTGACTAAATGCTTTTTAAATCTAATCGACTAGGTAAAACATCAAAGTTGTGTACAATATTTTTGATATCATCTAGAGTTTCATTAATTTGTTCGGTATTTTCTTCTAAATTAAAAAGCAAGTAAGATATTGACGAAGTTTTTCATCTTTCAGCATCTAATAAGAATAAGATAATAAATTTTTTTTTATAAAATTAATTTTAACATCAGTTTAAATTAACTAACATCTTGTTTATTACAAAAAACGTATTCAAACTTTTATTTAACGGTAGTTACAGAAAAATATAAACTTGGAAATTAAAAAATAGGTGAATATAAAGTAGGTTTGTTATTTTTCGAGGTTTTAATTAAATAATCTTTTGTTTAGACTGTTATTAGTTTATAGACAAAATCTAAAGGATTATAGAGCTTCATTTGAAATGATAAAAAATAACTTACTACTGCGTATACATAAAGTAGCATCCCCAGCTAGATTTTATAGAATACTAAATTTGCGTCTTAATATATAAATTTTCACAAAAAAATCGAAAACCATGACTAATTAATCATAAAACTAATAATTTTTATAAATACAGTAGATAATTTTTAATATAGAAATATATAGGTAACGGATATATTTAATTCAAGGTGGTTGTTGCCATTTAAAGTTGGCGTAAAGATAATACTGTAATGTCAATAATTTAGATATACGAAAAGGAATTAATTCTCTTTTTTTAAAAATATATTACTTTTAAAAATTGTGTACAGAATGAATTCAAGGTTAATACGTAAACAATAAATATGTTGAAATAGAACTCACGTTGGGCGCCAAAATTATTAAGATAGATACAGTTACAGGTAAACATACTTTAGTCCAATGCGTTACCATACAGAGGTAGTAATAATATCACACTGACTTTTAACAAGAATGAAAGATGATAATATAAATCGAGGAAATTGCTTGCCTTGCGAAATCTAGATTAGCTAATATAGGTATAGCATATGGTGGCATCATCATCTTTCAAATTGCTGTGGGGCAATTGCTATGTATAATCTTTTCGCTTGTACTCAGGGTCCTTCTTTGGTCAGCGGTTTAGTTCATCACAAATTAGCAGCCTGTTCGTAGAACTAGTCCACAACATTCGGTACAAGTACAAGGTATTTAGATAGAAGGAACGGTTAGGTAATCCACTGAATCACCGCAATCACTTTCACGTTGTCTGTTCAGTTAGATCGCGCTCAAGATAATCTGCCCTCTTCTTAGAATCCGTTCACATGAATACGCCAGAATCCCTCCAATCGTTAAACATTCTCATTGGTTCAGACAAAGACGCACATTACTTTGAGCGTGAGAAAACGTCTACTTACACGAATATATACCAAACATAATAAACTATTTCTAATAGTCCCTGACAATGTATGGAAATTTAACAACCCCATTTATATGTATTATAACCTATTTATACTACAAAAATAATGATGGGGAATAACTGGCAATTAAGGCTGATAATCCCCTATACCTAATTACTGAAGTGAAGTTTGTAGCGCCAAAAAAAGGGCATACGTAACAAAGTACGTTTCAAAGCGACCTCATTGCCGTTCACGGAACCAAATTACCATGGCAAATCATTGAAAGATTCTAAAATTTGAGAAGTAAAATTAAAGTGATGTGATAATGTCACGAGAGGTAATTGAGCACCGAATTCTATAAAAAGAAAACCATCTTAAAGAGAAGAAAAACAGAGACAAATTAAAATTTCTCAATATTTAAACTTCACCGTGTAGAAACGCATAAATGTATTCCATTAACACATAAAATAATATTCTCATGTAAAATAACACTCTTTAAGGACGCATACCATTTAAGAACGAAGCCCAATTTAAAATTCATTGATCGTGTTAGTTCTAAACCCGTAAAAATAAAAATATTCAAATCCGTGTGTAAATCTTCGCTAGAACACGTTTCATTACCCGTAAACAAATCTTATTGCATCTATGAAGCATAAGAACAAAACCTTTATCAAGTATGTAATTAAATTCGTGTATAGACAAAACAAACCGCATACATTTTTAAAGTACTGAACACATTTCAATTCGTATGTTTCTGAAAGGCAAATTGCATTAAGTAATGTATTCTCGTTAAAAATACCATTTTTATAAGTTTTTAATAAAGAATAGCTTTCTTTTAACGAAGTTAACTTTGAATTCGTTCTAGAATAACTCATGTTTACGTTATTTAAAGGAATACGTAATTAATTTTAAAAAATTTCTTAAAACCTATCAAATAAGCGAACTAATTAATAAAAGCTCCTATTCGTAAAACTCTATTATCGTGAAAGCTTTAAGAATAAACAAGAACGATTTTAATAGCTCTAAGAGAAAGATAGCATAGGTCTATTTCGTTTATTAACAAAGATTGGCAGATTTTTACAACCGCGACAACTTTGTACCAATAGCTTATTAAAACGCGAAATCAGGGTAACTGTTAAATCACCCGAATGTGTCATGCTTCGAGAATATAATCAAAGATGACGTATTGAGTTGGTTTCAATATATAAGATGAAAATGACTTAGAAGGGGGTCATTCATTCTAACGTCAAGATTAATTTATAATTCATTTTATGACATGTAATTTGTAACATAGAACTTTGAATAAGATATGAAGCAGAATTATTTGATTAAGTTTAACAAAGATTTATAACATTAATATAAATAATCTTGGTATAAAATCAACTGCTGATTTTAATCGACTAGAAATAAATGCATTTTACAAACTGATATTTCTGCGTCAAGATTGGTTAGAAATGGAAATGCCAAATGAAACCAGGAAGTATTCAATGCCATTAATTACAATGGAAATAATATTTTTAAAAGCGTTATTTGATAATACAAACTGCAAGTATAATTTTGTTTTTTTAAAAACTGATAGGATATTTAGGTATCATACAGTAAATTAAGCTAGAATAAGACTTTATTTTTATAAAATTTATTTGTCAAGGGGATAATTTTCAGCAATTTTAAGGTGAGAGCTCGAAGCATTTTGACCTTTTTTAAAATTTTTTGTTCAGCGTCGTTGGCCAACTATACTGACTAACGGGTTACTAAAAGGATAGATCAATTATTCCGAAAATTTCAGAGAGGATTTTTGTGACACACATAGAAGCTGTTTGGGTATTTTATTGGTTAACAAGGATTAAGTGAAAATTATTTTAACATGTAAGTAGTCATTAAGTAAATTTTCGGTTTTCCCCCAATCCATATATGTATAATAAAATAGAATTTATTAGGAATTATTAGAAATTGTTAAAAAAACTTAAGTATATAAAACAATGTAAATTCAAAGAAAAATCAGAAAGGTTATTAACAGTTCACAAGTTGTAAGAACGGATGCAATACATTGTATTCCAGACACTAAGCGATACTGCAGCTGCAGGTCACAGACGGTTTAGAAACCGCGATTACTTAAAAATTAAGACTGTTACATTGTATAATGAGTAGAATTAAGAAATAAGCAGACATGAACTCTGCAAGTTCCCACAGACATGTGAGGGGCAGAGACAACATAAATACCACGGGAGCCCCAGATCAGTCAGTCAGTGTTGAGTATTTTAGCTTTTATATTGTTGTTTACTTAGGCTACTCGCCCAAATATTAATTCAATTATTATTTTATTTTGACAGAATATTAAATCCAGTTTGTTTGATTCCCTATTTAATATCTGTTTAATAAATAAATTTTGTTACGAAGTTTTTGGAAGTTTTTAAACAGACCGCTCCCAAGGCCCGAAACGTAACTGGCGCAGCGGTACGGATCCATAAAGGCACTACAAATTCAAAAATCGAAGAACTGGTGATCAAGAATCTCAATTTACAATCTGCAAGAACCCAAACAAAGTTGAAAGAACTACAAACATCGACCGAACCCAACCAGACAAATTTGGAAGAGGTATAAGCATCGACTGAATCCAAACCAAACAGACGTGGATAAAGTACAAGAATCGAACGAGTCCATAGAAGCGACGATAAAAATTATGTAAGTTTATTTTCCTAAACCAATTTATGCTTTTTACAAATTTATTGATATTAGCTAGTCATAGAAAATTTTTTTATTATATTATGTATGTACAAATTTTTTTTATTTTTAATTATTGCAATTTATGCCATTTTATGAAAATAATTTACTTGTTTATTAAGAGTAAATTATTTTGAAATACACAAAATTATTTTGTAGCAAGAGAATTTAACATAACCAAAGGAAACGGAAAAACGCATGTATATATGCAATTAGTAGTACAATTATTACGAATTATTAACAAACCAAAAACATAACTGATGGACGAATTATTAATACAAAACGAAAACGAATTCAATTCAGCAAGTCTATAACGTTAAAATAGAACGCATTTAAATTTTACCATTTTATTACCGAAAACTTATAAAAACGTTTTATTCAAAGTTTAACCTTCAGCAAAGTCTATAATTAAACACCAAGTGTATAAATTATAGAACCATTTTGTAATTACTATAAAATTAACCCATCACAACTTAAAACAAAGCGTGCAAGTCCGCAACGCAAATTCTCATTATTGAATAAAAACCATTCAGTACAAATATATCTAATTATAGCGAAACAACATCACTGAAAAGACTCATTCAAACGTGACATATTTTATGTTTAAATACTTCAGCAATTAACGAGGTATATAATTGTAAAAAACGCAAATTATTCATTTACACGAGACTGAAAAATAAAACCTTTTAGAAACTTACAACTTTATATTTAAACAATTTATTTTATAAGTTATAAAGGCAACATTAAACAAAGCAATTGGCTGGAAACTTGCAACTCTATATTTAGACATTCAAGGTAACTAGACAATACAATTAAAAGGAAGCATCTTAGGCACTTATCAATTACAACACCTACGGAGACGAGATAATTAAAGGAGACTCAATTAATCAACAGGACTAAAATAAAAACGTAATTAAACTTAACTAGCGCAACAAAACGTACAAAGTATAACGCAAATTATTGTAAGAGTATTAATTCCATAAAAGCCTTTCAGTATATTAAAACCCGGGACGACGATAACACCCGCGAAGTATAAAAATAAACAAATTCAAGGCTACGGCAATTAACTCGACATTACCAAGCACAAATCCCGCAATTTAATTATAACATCGTATAACTACGTAACTCGATTCTTTAAATAATCTAATACAATTCAAACTAAAAATTAGCAAACCAAACTAAAAGGTGACAGTACAAACCGCGAAATAAATCTAAATTTTTACAAAAATTTGCAAGTAACTATTAATTATTAAAGCAACCCTTAACAATCATGAGTTTAGATATAAAAATTTATCTCGAAAGCCCTCAATTTAACGAAGATCAAGCTTTAAGAGAAAATTTCATTACCGCGTGTGAAATATTTTTGAAAACCTTTTACAAACCAGGAGATAACGAAAGCAATGTATTATTTCTACGACTGATAAGTAAACTGACCGGACGGACACTAACACTAATCTAGCCGAGATGACTTAGACTAGTGGGAGGACTTTATACGCATATTGAATGCATATTTTGAAAACCAAAGAAATATAAAATGCCTTATCCGTGACCTAATAAATACTGCAGCTGTAGGTCACAGACGCTTAAGAAAACGCGATTACTTAGAGATTAAGATTGTTACATTGTATAATGAATAGAATTAAGAAATAAGCAGACATAAGCTCTGCAAGTTTCCACAGACATGTGAGGGGCAGGAACAACATAAATACCACGGGGGCCCCAAGACTATCAGTCAGTCTACAGTATTTCAGCTTCAACATTGCCGCTTACTTAGGCTACTCGGCCTAGTATTAGTTCAATTATTATTTTATTTCGACTTAGAATATTAAATCCATTTTGTCAAAATTCCATATTTAATATCTGTTGAATAAATAAATGTTGTTGCCGAGTTTTTGGAAGAAGTTATTAAAAAGACCGCTCTCACGTTACTAGAGTAAGTTGTAAATTGTTTTTATAAACGTCATTTATGTGTATGTAAAAGATTATTTAGATAATGTATGTAAAGGAAAGATGTTTTTGAATTCATAGAAAATTGTTCATAAATGCTTCTTGAAATTTCTATGATTCATTTCTTTTGATGAAATCCATAACATATTTTCCGCGAGCTAGCCAGGCAAGGCAAAAGGAAAAGGGCATGGTAAGATAGAAATTTCATATTTTCTATTGCATCCTCATTAATACAATTCCGCTGTATCTAAGTCATAGCTTAATTTGTGTCTCTCAACATTTAGGCACTTGGGTCACAGCAAAATATTGCATTCTATTGTTTAAAGTCATGTAGCGGTTACCTATAATAAAAAGCCTGGGGTTTCGCTACTGATATTTACAATAAAGTTTACTAAATTTGTTAATGGATTTTCTAATGAACATAAAACAATTTTTTTAATTTATTATTCAGTTTTATTACAAATAGGTTCAAATTTAACACTCCTGTACATGTATTATTATTTCAATTCCATAATGTATTAAAGATAGAGGAAGCTCGAACGCTTTGATTCCTTACTTTAATACTTTAAATCCCAAAAATTCATACGCCCTAGTTGAAACTTCAGTGGGGAACATACTAAAATTTACTATATAAAAGGATATAAGTTACAAATATTACCTACCTAAAAAATGCAGTTACACCGAAAAAATAGTTGGGGATGGAAAGTTCAACAATGTTTCTTCTTTGTGCCGAAATCATTACCTTTGCAACATATGCAGTATCAAAAGTAGGTATTAGTCTCGGCAGACGATAGGTTGCATCTTTAACGATGGTCGTGTTCGTTAAAAACGGATATATTGTAGTAAGTTTAACTTTACAGGTTGGATTTTGTCGTAGTTCTCGGTACAAAGCTTCCATCATTCCTCGCATTGCAAACTTGCTTGCAGAATAAACAGCACCGTTTATAACTCCCGTCAAACCGCCACAGGAACAATTAGCAACAATATGACCGTGATTATTTTTTAACATCGTCGGTAAAAATGCAGATATGGTCTAAAAAAATTTACTGATACATCGATGAACACTAAATGGCATTCAAACCCAGAAGTTAGATTTTAGGTTGACGTTTAGAGTATGGTCAACGTCGGTAAATGAATTTTTACAGAATCGTTTCGGATATATTAATCCGGCGTTGTTTATTAAAATAGTAACATCACCCACATCCTTTTGAACTTTTTTTGCTGTTTCCATAACGAGTTTGTGATCCGTAACGTCGCATCTAAAACAAAGAATTTTGAAACACACTATTTAAATAAATAAGAGAAGCAAATATTACTCGTAGAAATAAGCCTTGGGATAACCTAAACGGGAAATTTCATCTACTGTTGCTTGGGTTTCTTCTCTTGAAATACCCCAGCAAACTACGGTTGCGCCTAGCGCAGCATACTGTATTGCCAACTCCTTTCCAATTCCACGACTTGCTCCGGTAATCTGTTACAAAATAAAGGTGAATTTTTCCAACGGTTGACTATTAATCGGAATACTTACAAGGACAATTTCATTTTTGACGGATTTTTCTGTTGCCGGCATAAATATTCTGAATACCGATTGCGCAACCATCAGAAGCGATTTGAATATGAAAAGTATAAACTCTATAATAAGTTCTCCGTTTGTTGGTACTGCAGTGGACGTCATATTTTAAACCTACAATGTAAAATTTTAAGAATTATTGATGTTCTCAATGGTCGCATAGGTTCAGAAAACAAACATTTCTAACGTTATCAATGTATCTGATACGTATCTGCGCCATGCGGGTCCTTGGCAGGATGCCCATGACACGGATCCGTCCCACAGGTTTTTTTAACTTCAATGCTTTAGTATGAATTTAGTGCTATACAATGCTGTAAGTTTATTGCAAGCGGTTCCGTAGTGTAGTTGGTATGCATGTAACTACTATGCCCAAGGCCCCGGGTTAAAATCCCGACACGGTCCCTACATGTGATTTTCCAATGCTTCACCCGAAGGTACTGCATTGGTCAGGAAGCGAGTTTTTTTACCTGAAAATTTTTGAATTTTGTCGAACCCTTGATGTTCCAAGCAAGATAGGGATCTTTAACGTGCGTGACAACACTCACACGGGACCTCCATTTTACCTCTCATCCAAACGAGGGCGTATTTTTTATGAAAAATGGTCGCCTAACATTTTTCAAGCGGACCTTGCCGGAATTCGAACGGGACCTTGGGCGTAGTAGTCACATGCATACCAACTACGCCACGGAGCCGCTCTCCCGACACGGTCCACTTGAAAAATGTTAGGCGAGCATATCCCGCATATAAAGTAATCCAATGGAATTGGGTCCGGGAAAGGGACAGGCCTATGTAATGGACCGTTCTTGGCAATCTATTTATCCTCAAACGTATACTGCAACAATTTAGACGCCCACCTAAAATTATAGGCTGGTGCGTCTCATTCTGGTTTGTTGGTCTGTTTTCGGTACATTTTTTATAGGCAAATTTAACAGTTCTTGATAGTTAAATTAATGTTACGTTACCTTGGTAAATTTTAGAACACCTAAACTAAACTGATTAGCTAAACTACATTTTCTTGATTTTTTGTTTCCTGAAAAAAAAGTACCAATATTGTTACGTATCTCATCAACCTTCAAGTTTAGGTATCGGATATGTTACATGCAGTAGTGATAAAATTTACCAAGGAATCCAAATAAGTAATAATACAGAGGGTGTTCCATTTAATAAAATTGAGTTTCTGCTTCTTTTATTATTGATAAATGAATTTAATAGTGGAGTCATCCTGTATGACATTAGAAATAAAACATTTAACTAAATGTTGGATAGACTTTGTTACGCTCAAAACCCTGCAAGTAATTTCTTCTGCTTTTATTTTTAAAACGTCCTAAAATTTCTCAACAAGCTCGATTTTTCGCCATTTGAATTAGTGTTATTTCATAAAATCTCTCAAGTAATTACTTTATGCAAAAGTTTGCCTTATAAAGTCAAACAGCTGCTTAGGAATATTGCAATATTTCCTAGCATCTGCAGTGATTAAAATGTTCCAAAGTAACAAGATGCTTTCCTTTGTCTAAAAATCCTTTGATAATTGCGTTATCTGCTTGTTGGCAAACTGTTACAGTTTGTATTTCGGCAGCTGTTGCCTGGGAATTCTGCAGACTTGATTTTTCGGCGATATCTTTGAAAGCCAAGATACCTACCCCCATACATGATTCTGTCCTTATAAAATAGAGACCGTGCTTTGAAAGACACCATTGAATACAACATTTTCTTACCGAAAATACATGTTGTAAAGTTGCGCTACTAAAAATGCTCTGTGTGCTAGTATGAGTAAAGTTGGTGGTTCCAGCAGCCAGCCCATAGAGAAATGCAGCCGCATTTTCCCAGCCCTAAGATGAGATCAGCACGAAGTCGATTGCTCAAAGTACACTTTTCTGTTTCGTAATTTTTTTTTATGCTGTTGTGAAGAATAGACTTTTTATTTGCTGTTATTACTTGTGATTATCCAATAAATTGGTACCACTCGTCACAAAACCTACACGAGCGACTATGTTAAAAATTAGCTAATCAAAGTTTATGTTAGAATCCGCTTTTACTTTTTCTTTTGTTTTTTTAACGTAAAGCACTTATTCATAAATTTAAAAATAGTTGACACTTGATTAATTTAAGTTAGGATGTATAAGTTTAATGTTACAATATTTCTTTAGAAGGTGCATTTCACAAAGCAGCATATTTATCTAATTTAGGTATATTTCTTTTCCTAAATTTACCGTACAGTTTATGCTTAATTTTCTTTTATATGTATTTAAGGTGAACCATTAAGTAAGTATTTAGATTATAAGATATTGTAACTATTTTTGCTAGGCCTTACGTTGGATGGGTGCCACTGAAACGACTTCTGTTTTACAAAAGACTGAAACATCTTTTTTTTATATTAAGGCGCTAGAGAACAAAGTCTTCCGACAAAGCTAGGGGTCTATTCCTGGGTAGAGCAATGAGAAGTAAGTCGAATTCTGTTTGCAAACCAAAGTTAAGCTAAATCAAATAGGCGCCACCTTGTCCTGAGATAATTACGATAATTGCAAAGCACAGTTCTAAGGCCGGACGTGGAAACCCAAAGATAAAATGATCGCCTTCGTTAACAAAAACCTGTCTTATTAAGATGAGGCGCAGCTCCTGTAAGAAATTGCAAAGATTAAATAAATAAAAAAGTAGAACACCATTTGTGTCCTATAAAAAAATATAAAGAAATAATAAAAAAAATATTTCCAATATAATATTGGCATCAAATTATTACTCAGAAAAATTTTAGCTTTATGTAATTAGATTTGATCGCATTTGACCAAAATAAAAGTCTTAGATTTTGAACTAAATGTTTACTAAAAAAAACTCTTTTAAAATATCGGAACTTGTAACAAAAAATGGTCATAATCAACTACATCAAAGTTAAAGTTTTAACTTTCCTTTTTTCTTTCATTAATCAACCAACTTTACTTTAAACATGAACTTATTATACAAATTAAAGTGATAATGATTTGTAAGCATAACACAGTGAATTAAATTCTAACCTGAGCAGATCTTTTCAGGTAGATTACAAATTACTAGAACCTAACATAATGAGAATTTGAACTTTCATATTTACGTTTAATAATCTATGTATAGATAAAGCTGATCACAAAAATAGGCATGTTTGTTTAAATTGCATTACAGCTGCACAAAGCATTTGCTTTCAAGACAACATCTGTCAACTGTGCAAAACATAAAAATATGACGTCGAGAACATACGTTGAACTTATCGAAGGTTCATATGGAACAAAGCATGTTATTATAGAAAGCTAATTCGACAAAATTTCGTTTTACAGCTTGTAAAACCAGCTCAACAATTAATTGAAATTTACACAATTTACGTGTACTAAACATAAAAGCAAGTTTACGTGTTCTAAACTTTAAAACACATGCAAAAAAATATCTTACAGCTAATAACGAACCAAAAACTGCATTAGCCGCTTCACAACAAATTGAGACGGGATTTCCGTTCTTCAAGCAAAGTTACCAGCCATTCTAATTTGAAACGCCTGCATCCAAATTAACTTCCATAATTTCTTATCAGACAAATTTCTTATTAGGCAAATTTCAAATTGACTGTTCCTAAATAACGGTAATTCTTTGAATCCTAGATGATGAATTATATTTGTTCCATTCTTTATTGTCGCATTCTACATTGTGCATTGTCGCATTCTACAGGTCGCCTTCTACATTGTACGTTGTCGCATTCTACAGGTCGCGTTAAATAAATTACTTCAAATTACATTAATTCGTAAAATATATACTTTACCAACCGTTATTAGAAGATAACCCTAACGATTAATAGTTGATGCGAAGGTTGCCAGCCTCCAGCCGAAAATACATCTTACTCAAACTATAGCCAGCGGCCGACTGTTTGTCGAAACCAGAGGCGAGTGGTCGCGCCGTCAGAGGGGGGAACACGAAACAATCAAATAGAGATGTACTTGGAAATAGCTTTATGCGACACAGATATATTAATATAATTAGATCCCTAAAGAACAATGCACGCTTAGCGCATTATTCTTGTAATTCAATGCAATTAAATTAAGACTTGAAAAATAAAAATGTTACACTATTATATTACTTTTGCTTACCAATTTTATATGATTATGTTATGACGCTTTGTTTACCAGCACATAACAGACGATTACGCAACTTATTGGATTTTTTTGTTTTGTAAATAGTTTTTCGAGATTGTATGTTGACAATATCCTTTTCCGTCCCCACGAAACTTCTATCGCTGCTGATGGTTCGGACGATTGGAAAATCGTTGTACTTTCTGAACAGCGTAAAAATCTGATATCCCTCCATCACGATCCTCCTACTTCCGCTCATTGTGGAGTGACCAAAACTTCTGCTCGTCTTTTTCAAAAATATTACTGCCCCTGTCTTACAACCGACGTCGCTCGTTACATCCGACGTTGTCCGGTTTGTGCTGCTCATAGAGTTGAACAGTTATCTCCGCCTAGTCCTATCGCTCCTAGGGCCAAACCATCCTATCCCTGGCATATATCATTGTAGTGGCTGATTACTTTACTAAGTTTCCTCTGTTCTTTCCTATGCGTAGTGCCATTGCAGGATCCGTATCTAAAATCCTTGAAGACCAAGTCTTCCTACTTTTGGTGTTCCCCAATACATTATTACAGATAACGGTGTGCAATTCCGTAGTCGTCAGGTCACATCCCTGTGTGCCCGTTATTATCCCAAGATCCTTTTCATCGCCCGTTACCATCCCCAAGCCAATCCTGCTGAACATGTTAACCGCTTCCTCAAGACCATGCTTGCTTCATATGTCCGTGACAACCAGCGTCACTGGGATGTCACTTTTCCATAAGTTTTCTGCGTCATCCGAACGTCCAAACATGAGAACCTTGGTTATACTCCTTTCTTTGCCTTGTTCGGTCGTGAACATATCCTCTCCGGCGATTACTTCGGACAACAGTCTGAGATAAACGACATGTACATTCCTTATCCCGAACATCCTTTGCCTGATCCCCAACACTTCAAAAATATTTGCTCCCATGTCCTGAAGAAACTATCCACGGCCGACCGTAACACCCATAACCGGTATAACCTCCGTCGTTGCCGTATGTTTTTTTCAATTAGGCCATTCCGTTTGGCGCCGATGCTTCACGTCATTTCAATGCTAAGCTCGCTCCTCAATTCCTTTCCCCATCACTAAAGTTGTTTCTCCTTGGAGCTATAAACTTACTAATCCTTCTGGTTCCAAAAGCATCTGACACGTCAAAGACCTCAAACTTGCCCATCCTGACGTCCTAACCTACCTGAGCCCGCTTCATGTTTCTGCTGGCGACGCAAACGTTTTAAACCTCATTACTAGTCTCCTGCACCTCCAATTTCTATACTGACTGCGTCCTTAGTTAGGACTTGATGTTTGGACTTTGCGATTTCTAGTTCTCTAAAGATTTTATTGTTCCGATTGGTTTTATTTCTCTTCTTTTGTTTTTACTCTTCGTACTTACCCAATCCCGCGTGGGTCCGGGATTAGAATATTCCCACGGTACGACCTGCGTGTCGTAAGAGGCGACTAAAGCGGTCCAACACATACACACACATTTCATACATACACATACACGCGCGCCACACACACACACACACACACACACACAAACACATACATACACAACCGCTCTTTCTCACACACATACATGTTTTAGATTTTTTTTCTTAGTTTTTGTATTACTTACTTCTAGTTTTATTTTTAGGTGAGCTTTTTTTTATTTTTAGTTTAGCTTCTCTGTTCCTTTTGGTCCATTTTCCTTTCCCGTTCCTTCTGCTGGTTTTCTTACTGCTAGTTCTCATACAAACTTAGTTAAATTTTTCAATCTACTTCCTGTGGTAGATGCTTTCTATCCCGACACGGCCGACTGCTTGAAAAATGACAGGTGAGCATTTTTCACAAAAATTACGCCCTCGCTCGGATGAGAGGTTAAATGGAGGTCCCGTGTGTGAGTGTTGTCACGCACGTTAAAGATCCCTACCTTGCCTGGAACGG
Organism: Platerodrilus igneus; assembly: GCA_036346225.1. Taxonomy (NCBI): domain Eukaryota; kingdom Metazoa; phylum Arthropoda; class Insecta; order Coleoptera; family Lycidae; genus Platerodrilus; species Platerodrilus igneus. The sequence continues at coordinate 516,136 of JARFIW010000624.1, read as the reverse complement.
CAAGGGTTCGGCAAAATTCTAAATCTCCAGGCAACAAAAAACTCGCCTCCTGGCCAATGTAGTAGCTTCTGGTGGAGCATTGGAAATATAAATGCACGGTAGAGGCTTTCTAGATTTTTTTCTTTTCTCCGGAAACCACGACTTAGTCGACTTTTAAGCCTAGTTAGTTGTTATTTTCTTTGGTTGTTCGTTCAATACAGTTCTTTGTTACCACAGCTTAAAGTATCTCAACTTTTCTATCCAGCATTCTCACTATTCCCTTGCATACTTTGACGCTTGACATTTATTGTCTTATATTGGCTTGTACTGTAGGTTTTTCTTCTTGCTGCTTTTCTTACTTGGGGTTTTTTCGCGAGAAACCTATTTCTTTACTTGAGGTGAAAATCGTTACTGTTTCTTTACTAGAGATATCCGTCCTTCGACGACTTTTTGCATAAAAAAATTAAGAAAACAGAAAACTGTACCTGGAGCAATCGGTTTCGTGCTGGTCTCATCATATGGCTGGAAAAATGCGGCTGTATTTCTCTATGGGTTAGCTGCTGGAACCACTAACTCAACTCATACTAGCACAGAAAGCATTTTAGTAGTGCAACTTTACAACATGTCTTTTAGGTAAGAAGATGCTGTATTCAATCTTCTCTTTCAAAGCACGGTCTCTATTTTTTAAGGTCAGAATCATGTATGGGGGTTGGTATTTGGCTTTCAAAGATGTCGACAAAGAATCAAGTCTGCAGAATTCCTAGACAACAGCTGCCAAAATACAAACTGTATCAGCTTGCCAACAAGCAGATAACGCAATTATCAAAGGATTTTTAGACAAAGGAAAACAATCTTGTTATTTTGTAACATCTTAACAGCTGCAGAATACCAGTATACTTATAGATAACAAACCCATTGTAAGCAGATATAGGCAGATGGTAAGTGGCCTTATCTTTTAGAAGCAAGCTGCATTAATTTGCAACTTTAATTAAAATGTAATCACTGAAGGTGCTAGGAAATACTGCGGCTGCTTTGTAGCGTAATGTTTCCTAAGCAGCTGTTTGATTTTATAAGGCAAAACGTTATAGAACAATTACTTGAGAAATTTTATTAAATAACACTAATTTCAAATGGCGGTAAATCGAGCTTGTTTAGAAATGTTAGGGTATTTTAAAAGTGAATGCAGAAAAAATTACGTGTAGGGTTTTGAACGTAACAACTTATTGGAAACAATAATCCGTTAAAATATTCTTTTGTTTAACAAAATAGTTCGTATTATACTAAACCAACTACAACATGCAAAAGTCAAAATTTCCAGAAAACTAACGATATCTTGAAAATGGTTTATTTGTATGGTTTATATGTATGTTAACATCTTCTATACGCAAAATTTTTTGTAAAATCCAAAAAGTTAATAACTTATAGGATGTTGCATTTAAAATAACATAACGATGGCAATTTCCGACAACTCCGTAAGTAGTAGAAGGTTACCACTACTTTCAATATATAGCGCACGTTAACAAATTCGTACACACCAATTTTCAGATTTCAATTCGCATTACTTTTCCATATTCGGCTAATGACCTATTGGTATGATACACCATGTGTATGAAACCAGTACTGAAGTATAATACTGATCTTGGTTTTATTTTTATGCAGCACAAATCAATTACATATGATCATTGAGGTAATGCGCAACACCTACTCGCTATGTATATTATAGTTGTTAAGAAATTGTAGTGCATTAGGTCTGCCGGTGATCAGAATAATACATAGGAATGTAAACGAAGGATTTGAATACACAAAAAATGATTGACAGGTTTTGCGGTGCGAAATCCCTTGATCGACGGGTACAAGACTTTGCATTTAAAAATAAGAAATTTCGAAAATGTCATTTGCATACTTTGGGTTGCTGTAGATTAATCTGGCACAATTAAATAAAGTATAAATTAGCGTTAATGGGTTCTGCAGTTTAGTGCTAATTGCAGCTTTGATTATAGCATAGTTCTAATCGGTTTTGATGACGATGTTAGTTCGATTAAAGCTTCGTAAGTCGTGACGTGATATAAATTAGTGATACAAATAAGGTACCCTATGTGATATAAATTGTTGTAGAGATCGATAAAAATTTACTGTGGAGATGATATAAATTCATCATCATTAGGTCCTCAGTCCTGGAAATTGTTAGACATATCTCCATTGTTTCCTTTTCTTAACTAACCTACATATTTCGCTAAAATTCCCACAGTCTGCATCTTTCACTATCTACCTACAATAGTCTGACCTAGGTCTACCTCTACCTCTCTTTTTCCTATCTCTACTTGTAATATATCCCGCACTATTCCTCAAAAATACCTTAAAACGTTTTTTTTGTGTTCCACAAATATCTTTCTTCTCTTTCTATTTCTAAAATCTCTTTGTTATTAATTTTGTCTGTTCATGCTCTCATCATTATACACCCGAAGCACAACATTCCAAAAGGCTTCTACCCTTTTTCTGTTTGTTTATCCTACTGTCCTTATTTCATAGCAGTACAGTGTTGTGCTCCACACATGCTTTCAACAATTTTTTCCTTGTTTCTATGTTTGTTGCTTTCGAACATAGCCTCTGCTCTTTCGTGTTAGATACAGCTCTGTTCTCCTTCTATTGTTTTCTAAATATATACCATATTTCACCGATATTCCGTAGTATGTGGTTAAATTTCCGAAATCAATTAATTTCTGCATGCTGCTTATAAATATTTAATTTCCAACTACTCTAGGGACACCCTATTCCCACTCATTAAGTGATTTAACAAGCAAGACTTCTTTCAATTGAATTGAGTATTTATTTAAATGTCCTATAGTTTTCAGTACGACGGTAAATTCTAGAATCTATTCTATAATAATCTCGTTTGCTTTTCAAAATTAAAGGACCGGCGATTATAAGTTTTCTGAAATAGTTTAAACAACTGCATCAAATACTTTTATGGTTTTCTTTAAAAGATTAAAGCTTGCGACTACAAATTCTTCGAAATATGTTTCAACCGCCTGCATCGTAAAGGTTTTTAAAAGTTTGTTATAAATACCAAGAACTTCTATCAAAGCGGTATTCTGTTAACTTGCAGGTGTTTAACCCACTCAGTTTTACGAACAATAAAACTGTTCTCTTCTTAACAATTCTTGGAAGCTGTTATGTTATATCTGGGTTGCAGGCAGTGTCCTACGAATCGGAACTCCTTTCCGTAAGAAACTTTGTAAGTCGCGCTGCTAATTAAGATGTTTCCTTTTTAAGAAGCATTGTTTTACTTCAGTAGTTACTAATTAACTTAGTCTAGTGTAATAGCTTCATAGAGTATCCAGTCCGCCGGCAAGTGCATGTCCACTTTCATATCCACTATTATAGTTCCAGAGGCAAACACCTACCTTTTTTAAGGTACACTTATTTTGTTTTCCGTTTCTTGATGCTTTTGTGAAATATAGCCACTTCTTTTGTTGGTTGTTAACCATGTAAGGGCTGTAGCTTTTCTTACTCTTGCTTGTGCTAAACTACAGGCTGCGTGGTAAAAATTTACTTTTTCATCGTAGTGCACAAGTGATTGTATGGTTGTTTATCAGTAATGCTTTTACTTATTTTAAAATTAAGATTTATGAAATGCTATCGTCACAAATTGTTCACTATTAATTATTTAGATTAAGTTTAACACTTGGTTCATTTCAGTTAGGGTTATACTATTTCTTTTAGGAAGTGCACTTCACAGAACAGGTAAAAATAACTGTACATATTATGTCTAATTTTCTTTTTGTGTATATTTAAGGTTGGAAATATTATGTGGGTATATAAGTATATGTTATTTAAATTTTAAGATTTTACATGGAAATTTGGGTAAATGCATAGTTGTGTGTTGTGTTATATGTGAGTTGACGCTTTTGTTTACATCATGTTGTAACAGGACAATTACATAATTGTTCGATTTAAACGGTTAGTAAATAAATCAACTTACTGAGGTTTTCAATTTTTTTATGTGACCCATCCCACTCTACGACGTTTTGAGCTAGCACGAATCCAATTCTTTTGGATTTCTTTTCTACCCTTCCATTTTGTTGCGGTATTCGTAGTAGATAATTTTTCTTTACTTACTTTTGCACGGAATACCTTAACAATGTAAAAGGGGTTAAACAACCTGTGGCTACCAAGATCCCCCAACACTTGAACATTTGCCGAATCAATATTACTCCAATAAATCCTTTTGCACAATCAACATTAGTTGAAAATATTGCAAAACCAACACCTGCAGTTGCTAATAATATTCATCAGGTTTAAGTACAATTATTTTTTTTTCGTCAATAGGTTTTCTTGAAACAATTTATCTATATATTAAATAGTAGAATCTAATAGGTAATTATTAGAAATTGTTAAAGAAATCAAAAGTCAATTGCAACAATGTAGTGGTCTCTACTATAACTGTCCATTTCGAATGGACCTGCACCTTGCCGAAGTTCTAGATTACTTGAACAGGTAAAATGGGTTGAGTGTTCTAATGAGCTAAGCAGCCAAACTGCAGGTTCAACCAAAGTAGTAGAGTCGTTAGTGAGGAACCAGACTAAGACAGGTCCTCGAAAAAGGGCAGCGGCTTTTTCGGTACTTAGATTGGCAGAGACCATAGGGGTCTGTATGGCAGTCTAAGATACACTACCGCAATGTGGAAGGCAGCGGGAAACCACCACATTATCTCCCAAGTACACAGCGTACTTAAATTGTAATAAACATGACGGCATTCTCTGGGGTAAAAGACTCCGGAGTTAAAATGGTCCTCCATTCGGTTCTATGAGACTGCTTCGGAGGATGCTATCGGAAAGTTTAGAATAAGTGTCGGGAATATTTTGCGGTTGGAGCGTGGAATGTTATAAGTCTGAAGCAAGTAGGTAAACTAGAGAACCTGAAGATTGAAATGAATAGGTTAGCACTAGACATAGTAGGGATGAGCGAAGTACGGCGGCCAGTGACGGGGGGGGGGACTCCGTGGCGAAGTGGTATGTGTGTGACTACTACACCCAAGGTCTCGGGTTCGAATCCCGACACGGTCCGCTTGAAAAATGTTAGGCGAGCATTTTTCACAAAAATACACCCCCGTTCGGATGAGAGGTAAAATGGAGGTCCCGTATGTGAGTGTTGTCACGCACGTTAAAAATCTCTACCTTGCTTGGAACAGCAAGGATTCGGCAAAATTCCAAATTTTCCAGATAAAAAAACTCGCTTTCTGGCCAATGTAGTACCTTCGGGTGGAGCATTAGAAAATCACATGTAAGGCCAGGGGCGGGGAATTTTTGGAGTGGAGACATCAGTGTAATTCATACAGCAGCAAAGGAAGGAAATTCGGGTGTGGGGGATAGTTATGCGAAAGATAGGACACTGTAGAAAATTACTTACAAAAGAACGAAAAAGTATTCATGGTTAGATTAGAATCTAAACCGGTAAACACAGTAATAATACAAGTATACATGCCCGCCTCTAGCTACAGTGACGAAGAGGTAGAAGCGATCTACAAAGATATCAAGGACATACTGGGATACGTAAAAGGATATGAAAATTTAATAATTACGGAAGATTTTAATGCAGTGGTAGGTGAGGGTAGGGAAGGAGCAGCAGTAGGTTTATTTGGTTTAGACACGAGATACGACAGGGAAAATGGTCTGGTAGAATTGTGCGACAAGAACAACTTAACCATTACAAACACATTATTTCAACATCATGCTAGAAGACGATATACGTGGAAGATGCCAGGAAATATAGGAAGATATCAAATAGATTACATTCTTGTTAGATAACGGTTTAGGAATCAAGTAAAAGACTGTAGAAGCTACCCAGAAGCAGATATAGACACTGACCACAGCATCGTAATTATCAAAGCTTCACATAAATTTAAAAATTTGAAAAAAAGAAAGGAAAAAAGGCACTTTGACTTTGAGAAACTAAAAGATAAAGAAATTCAAGAAAGATTCGAAAAAAAGTCAAATGAATTGATAAAAGATTTCGGGAAAATATCTGATACTAAAAACGTAGAAACAGAATGGAATAACATTAAATCCAGCCTACACATGGTGTCCAGAGATATTTTGGTGTATACACAAAAAGAAAATAAGAAACCATAGATAACATAGGATATGCTGAATTTAATAGAAGAAAGACAAAAATACAAAAATAAATCAGACGAAACAGGAAAACATAAATACAAAGCCATAAAAAGGGAAATTATTCGCAAATGCAGGAAATCTAAAGAACAATAAATTGATAAAAAATGCAACGAGGTGCAAATTAAGATGGAAATAGGAAAGACAGGCAAACCAATTAAAATCAATTTTAGGGATATAAAACCGTATAGCCAAAATATAAAGGACGCGAGAGGAAACGTCATTATAGAAAATGTAGAGAAAGTGGATAAATGGCAAGAATATATAGGAATTTATATGCAGGAAAGGAACTGACATCGTTAAAACAGGAATCAGACATTGAAAATGATGACTTGGGATATCCTATACGTAGAGATAAGTTTGAATTAGCATTAAAGGGTTTGAAAGATGGTAAGGCGCCGGGTACAAATAAGGTACAAGCAGAAATTTTAAAAGCTGCCGGACAAGCAGTAACAGAACTTCTCTTCCAACTAGTAAGCTATATGTATGAGACAGGCGAAATACCCAAAGATTTCAAACGTAACATCATAGTAACTATACCAAAAAAGAAAGGCGTGGATGGATGTGAAAATTTTCGAACAATAAGTTTGACAGCACATGTGTCTAAAGTATTAACCAGAATTGTACAAAGACGAATGGAAAAACGAGTGAAAGAAATACTAGGAGAAGGACAATTTGGGTTTAGGCAAAACAGTGGAACACGGGAGGCTATTTTAGCTCTGAGAGTGATAATGGAGAAAACAATAGAAAAAGGGGAAATCGTGTGCATAGGGTTTTAGATCTGAAAAAAGCATTCGACAATGTAAAATGGAAACAAATGATCGAAATACTCAAAAAGATTGGAATAAGTTATAGGGATAGACGAATAGTACATAGCTTATACAAAGAGTAAACAGCAGTAATAAAATTAAGAGTAGGAACATAGAGAAGTAAACATTAGGAAAGGGGTAAGACACGGATGTGCCCTATCCCCACTAATTTTGAAGAAGCAATAAATACTGTCAAATGCAGGAATTGATATGTTTAGATTTGCAGATAATATAGCGGTATTAGCAACTAACAAGGAAGATTTAGAAGGTGCTCTTAATGAAATGAAAACGGTTGTAACAGAAAGATACGGTATGGAAATTAACAAAAATAAAACTAAAGTACTAGTATGCAAAGGATGGAAAAATAAATAAAAAAATACAAATAGGTAACAAGAAGTTAAAGATTTTTGCAATCTAGGAGGCCAAATAACGCAAGATGGGAAAAGCGCGAAAGATATAAAATGCTGTATTTAACAAGAAAAAGCAACTACTGTGTTCAAATACAACAAACACATAAACAAGGAAAAGTTTACATAAAACAATGTGTGGAGTACAGCACTGTACGGCTGTGAAGCCTGGAGAATAGGAGAAACGGACAAGAAAAAAGTAGAAGCCTTTGAAATGTGGTACTACAGACGAATGATGAAGATATCATGGACAGATAAAATTAAGAACAAAGAGGTACTAAAAATGGCAGGGGAAGAAAGAAAACTGTGGAAAACGGTAAAAAATAGGAGAGATAGGATGATAGACCACATACTACGGCATGAGGGAATAGTGCGAAATATATTAGAATCAGAGATAGAAAAGAGAGAAGTAGAGGTAGACCTAGGTTAGACTATTGCACACAGATAGTAAAAGATGTAGGCTGTAGGAATTTCGAGGAAATGTGTAGGCTAGCTCAGAATAGAAATCAATGGAGGTACGAATCCAACCAGTCCCAAAATAGATAACTTAATGACGAAATAAATAACTGTAATTAAACATGATGATTATTATAAGAAACTACAGGTATTGGTTGTGCAATATTCTAGAATAATGTTAATTGTGTGAAAGGATTTACTGGAAAACCATTATTTCGGCAAATGTCTAAGTGTTGGGGGATCTTGGTAGTCACAGGCTGCTCAACATCTTTACATTTTACTGAATCTCGGTGAAATAGGGCATATAACTAGAAAACAATAGAAGGAGATCCGAGCTGTATATAGGCTGTTTAGGAATATCAGGGAACTGTGTAGGCTAGTTCAGATTATTACATGTCCAACCAGTTTTGAGACGGAAAACCTAATGACTAGAAAATACGCGCAGATAAATCCGATGACTATTATAAACAACTACAAGGGTTGGTTGTGAAATATCTGCAACAAATGTTGACTGTGCGAAAAAATATATTGGAAAAATTTCAAATCGGTAAATGTTCAAGTGCTGGGGGAACTTGCCAGCCACAGGCTGCTTACCCCTCTTCATAACCTTACATGTGATTTTCCAATGCTCCACCCGAAGGTACTACATTTGCCAGGAAGCGAGTTGTTTTTACCTGTAAAATTTGGAATTTTGCCGAACCATTGCTGTTCCAAGCAAGGTAGGGATCTTTAACGTGCGCGACAACACTCACACACGGGTTCTCCATTTTACCTCTCATCCGAGCGAGGGTGTATTTTTGTGAAAAATGCTCGCCTAACATTTTTCAAGCGGACCGTGTCGGGATTCGAACCCGGAACCTTGGGCGTAGTAGTCACACCCCTCTTCACAACCACTGAATGTAGGAGAAATGGGGTATATAATTGTAAAACAATAAAAGGGGACCGAACTGCATCCAACAAGAAAGAACAGCGCCTATGATTAAAGACAACAAACATAGAAACAAGAAGAAAATTGTTGAAAGCATATGTGCTACACAGCACAGTATGCCTATAAAATTCGAGCAGTAGGAAAAGCACACAGAAAAAGAGTAGCATCCTTTTGGAATGTTGTGCTTCAGATGCATGAGGATGATAGCTTGGGCAGACAAAGTTAATAACAAATAGGTTATAGAAATAGTAATGCAATAAAGATCTCTGTGGAACAAAATAGGAGAAATAGAATGGCAAAATACGTTCTAAGGCATTTTGGGGATTAGTATGAGATACACTACAAGCAAAGAAAGGAAAAAGGAGGTAGATATAGACCTAGATCAGATAGTGATATATGCAGACTGTGCAAATTTCAGGGAAATGTGTAGGTTAGTTCAGAATAGGAAACAATGGGGATACGCGTCTAACCAGTTCTAGGACTGAAGACCTAATGATGATGATGACTATAACTGTGTCGTTTGCAAGATATGCATTTTGTTTCTTTGTATTAAGTGAACAAATAATTCCGTGTACTCATTTCAAAAATAACGTGTTTGATATTTAAAATAATGGATTAAAATTTACTTTTTTTAGTAATATGAACAAATCGAAAAGTATTACTATATTCGATAGTCAAACTCTACAAATAACACGCAAAATAAAAAAATACCAGAGTTAGATAAAAAAGGAACAGGTCTTACCTAAAATTTAATTTAAAATATCCTTGCACAAATAACTTCAAAATAACTTGGACTTACGTAATGTGTATGATTGTAATGTAAAAAACTACTTAAAAAAATACAGTAAAAAATTTGATATGATTTGCATACACATTAGTCAAAGTGTCTGAATTGACAATGATCAATTATCTATGGAATATTTCATACTGTTGAATAATGGCAATGAATGCCAAATAAGGTAAAGATAAATGCGAATTCTTAAATATATACCGCTGTGTTAATTTTGTTAATAGTATCAACACAAACATTCAAACAACTAAACTTTTGGTAAATGGAAAGTAAAATTTCTCTAAATTTACAGAACTTAACCTGGCCTTTCAATCTGTTTTCAATAAATCTTCACAGGTATACATGTCAAATATATAATAATTAGTGTTAGAAATTATATAAAATAAATATGATCAAAATATGACATAAAATATGCAGAAGTTTTTGCTAAAATATGAAACAAGTATGCAAGGTACGATTTTTAAATAAATTTTTTAAAACCCTGAAATAAAACAAAGTGCAGTAAATGTAATTATTTATTATACAAGAAACAAATTAGAAATACTATTAATTTAGGTTAATTATTCTACAATTTACCATTGCAACAAATTACTAACATTTTCTCAATATTTTCAGGTACTAATCTATGCCGTTTATCTGTTAATATGTTCTTATATTACACCCTTCCTTTTTACAGGTAGGAATGGGTGTACAACAGAGTCTAAATAAAACTCTGTCGGGACTAGCATCGACCGTCTGTGGCTGCGATAGATTGCAAAGAACTATATCTCAGGGGTTTAGAGAACAAACTTAAATTTTACCCAGACAAGTTATAGGGATGCAATTTAGAACATGACAAAAGAAAATACCTTAATACAACTTATATATTGACATTTAGTTAATAACATTAATACAGAAGCTAAATATATACCCTTATTTTCTTACAACCAAATTTCCATGCGATAAAATCACTAAGTCTAGTTTATATATCTACACTCTCATAATTTTAAAATTTGTTTCAAACTCTACCAGATAAGATATTAGAAAATCTAAATTTATGATTGTACTTAGACACAATTTCTAGTTAAACGTTCTAAGTAAAAGGGAATCATAAATAGGCTTTGTTGTATTTAACATTAGTTAAGAGAATTTTAATTAAACATTTAAATTGAACATAACCTCAATATGCACAAAAAAAGGTTTCATGAAAACTTTTCTGTTAATAAATCATAAAGTTGTATAGGAAAGCAAAGATAATATTAAAATTAGTTAAGGTAACCGGTAAATAAAGTTATGACTATATTTTACATGCATTATTTTTCTAGATAATTGAGATTTAAAATGTAACGCATGCACAAATAGATTTACATACAATAGTATTTATAGTTTTAAGAAAAGAATTAATCATCCGAATCGTGGTGGGATATGTGAGACAAAGTTTTAACCAGAAATATCTTAACAATGTAATGTAAGTATGTACTTAACTGCATGTCAGATTATAGCATGACCAGTGAATGGTTTTTAAAATCTGAACAATGAAACAATCCGTGTTTGCATAATAGGATAACTCTTCAAGTAAAGTTTTCAGAAAAGAGAGTTTCTGTGTAAATTGTTTAAAAACAACATAATAGAATAGCACTTTGAATGTCTTACTTTACAATTACAGACATAAATAAACAAAGGATTAAAGGATTAGTTAGGTTGTAAACCCATCTTAAAATTTGGGACACAACACTACCTGTCAGAGTCGAATGCAAAAAATATAAATAGGAAAATATACTGTAAATTTTTAGATACCTTTAAAATATGCCACTAATATGCATAAATTAACTGAAATATGCAATAAATACAAGGTATTTTATAAAAAATGCAATTTTTAAGCAAATATGAAAAGATTTGCCAAATCTGATGAAATATGCAATTTTTGATTGCATTAATAAAATGTGCCTTTTATGAAACGGAAACCATACTTTATTAACGAATAAGAAATTTTATATAATTCCTAGCTCAAGTAATACTTAATAGAGTAATTGTTGTTACTGTGTGTCAAACTGTTATGGGGTTGCATCGAGGGTGAGGTGGAAGTAGTTTGGTCTATTAGGGTAGGAGATTCTGCAACTCTTTCATATAGAAAGTTGCTACGAGGGCAAAAAAATAAATAAAATTGGCACACAACGTAATGCATCGTCAATTTTCTTTATTACGACAAAAAATTTCAACTCAAAATCGAAAGCGCTAGATTTTAATAACACGGCAGGAAAGTGACGTCCAACGTAAGGACTCAATAACACTTCGTAGACATCCAATATTATTGCAATATATTGCTATTATAATAGGGTCATTTGGGGGTATATAGGATCACTAGGATAGTGTGCTTTATGTAAACATCATGAGAATCCAGAAAACTAGACATTTTAAAAAAGAATATGCGAAATTCGACAATGAGACAAGAAAGCAAATGCCAACGCCCTGTATATGAACTATAATTATAATTAGACTCAAAGAAAGGAAGAGTATTCCAAAAGATTCAATTATATAAACAACTTTACACAAGTCATAAAACGAAGTGGACAGAAGCTGCCTCACAATACGCGTGAACAGTGCATCATTATTATACAAGGAATCCCATTTAAACAAGCAGGTTTCTAAATGCATAAAACAAAAAATGCATATAATTTCATACATCAATAAATATAAAGCTACGTGACCAAGAAGGTATAGAATTCAACACCTTGATAGATAGGCAATAATTATAGAATGGTGATAAAGCAAAGTTTATCAAATTTGCTACACAAACAAGACCTACGTGATTTGAAAGACCATAGAGGATTTGAAAATCCAACGAATCTATACAAATAACTTGACATCCTACGTGCAGGGACAAGCATCTTGACTTTGTTGTACGTGCAAAATTAGTAGAAATACCCAAGCCTGCATGTGAAGATTAAGGAACAAGACGGTAATTTATTAAACTATGCGCTTGCCCGACCAATTGTAAATAGATAGCCGTTCTCTTTAAATACAACAGGATTTCGCAAGCAAAACAGTTTGAATTAAAGAAAGGCATGGTCTACATCACCTGAAATAGGATATTCACGAAAAAGAATTACAAGTGATTTTATAAATAATAAATTTTTAATGTGATAGTAGTGCATAATTAAACAAGTTCGTCGTTTAATCCTCAAAAACGCCTCTAAATAATTCCCGAATCCGACCTGGATGTCCAAACAATCTCTGGATCAATCAGGAGAAGTGAAACAAGAATATCCAAACAATCTCTAGACCTACCTAGAAAAATTATATAAAAATATGCAAACAATATCTAAACAATTTCTGGATACAACCCGGAGAAGTTAAATAAGTATTTCTGGATCCAACCTGGAATATTTAAATAAATAAGCTAAAGCTGTAAAGACAAATAGTTGGAGCAGAAACTGGTCTGAATTGGGGGAACGGGACACGCTAAAAAGGGACAACAGGTTAGCCATTTTAAGTATTTAGTTGCATTTTATTCCTGAATATTTTAAAATATTGCATTCACAAAAGTTTTATGTGAGGTTTATCAAAAATCGTTTTAGCACACGTTAAAATTTACGTAAAGAACTAAGGAAGATTGATGAACGTTTATAGGGCTTTACGTAATAATAATAATTAGGGTGATTTTTGCTGGATTTTGTTCATTAAAGGGAATTCTAATTATTGAGAGAAATTTATTCAATTATTTAAAAGAGGTTCTATTCAAAGACATTATAAACGCGTTGTACATATTGAGAATATTATAGTAATTGTGGTTAATTGTGTTTTGCTTAAAACGCATAGGAAATAGAAGTAAAACGAATACTTTAAAAATTCTTTGTTGTCGTATTGTCGCAAGCTCCGTGCGTGGTTAAAACTGAGCTAGCTAAGGTATTAAAATTAAAATTAAAATAAAAATTAAAAATTGACAAAAAGAAAATTTTTAACCTTTTTATTTCACCTATATATGTTGAATTTACGTTGGTATATTTATCTTGGGATACTTTTGGTCAAAATTAGAAACGGTTGCTTTTTAAATTCGTTTAATTGCTTGACGTTTCGGTCTAGTTTCTGACCTTAATCATAAGCATTAAACTGGATTATGTAATAATTACAAATAAAAATGTATCAATTATTTTTGTTCTTGTCTTACATGTAAGTTTAATGCTTATGATTAAGGTCAGAAACTAGACCGAAACGTCAAGCAATTAAACGAATTTAAAAAGCAACCGTTTTTGATTTTGACCAAAAGTATCCCAAGATAAATATACCAACCTGAATTCAATATAATATTAATCTGGTCACAAAAAACTGTTAATTTAATGAGTCTTAAAATAATATCAAAGAATGAAATTTAATGGCAAGTGACTCAATATTAGCCACAAGGGCATCCTGTCGACGCGTTTGGCTCTAATTGGGGCTCATCAGGACAGGAGTAGCAAAGATGTAATATTTAACACGAACACATTACAACACTACAAACTATAGAACAAAAAGTATAATTTTTTTTGTAACAGTTTACGAATTGTATACCTTTTATTATTGTAATCTCCAACGTAAAATTCAACGTATGTAAAATGTGTCTGTGATATTCAAAGTATATAGGAACTTGTTGATATTAAAAAATGATTAATGCAAGAGTCCTTGTCATTGTCTTACTATTGACCATTTTATTTCTGGGAGTGGTTTTGGGAGTTCCAAAGTGGTGCTATCAGAACGCTGGGATTGCTGAACCTTTGGTGTCGAGCACGGTGTTGATTACACGGAGCTAAGTTTCCTGATAAGACCAACGACGATAAGTATAAGTGTCTCTAAAGAATTTTTGGCGTACCTTAAACCCTAAAATAAAAGGGGTAAATTCAGTAATACAAAATTCTAAAACATACTTATCCACAGGTATTAAGAACCCACATCTGGTTCGAATCGTCTCTGTAGGCAGTGGAGCTTCATTGTTCAGCAGCAAGATGTTTCATTGGAAGTCAGGTAGTATTATTATTAACAGTGTCATAATTTAACCACTTAATCCGTTATACTCGATTGAAATCTTAAATTATTAACTAATATAAACTGTTACTGTGCGTATTTTTCAAGTAATTGTTTACACTGTCACATTTAGAAATTGCTTTAGTAGAATTAACTAGAGGTCATTTGACTGGCAGTGTCACATACATCTGTATATGGTTCAGAACTCACGCTGTATGCAGATATAGATTTATTTACAAAATTAACCTGAGATAAGAGTTTCATTGGTCGAGGCGCAGATTTAAAGACCCAATAGAGAAGTTAGTAAATTATTAATTAAAGAAAGGAAATTATAGTGCAATTTGGTGCATTGCTAATTTGCTCATATATTATAATTGTCAACCAATAAAGGGGGGGTTATATTAGAATATATATATATATATATATATATATAAATATATATATATATATATATATATATATATATATATATATATATATATATTTATGTAACTTGTAGGTTAAAATTGATTAGGTAAGCTATTGGACAATTTTGGGGTAGATAGGCACGTGTATATACCACTTATTAAAAGGTTAAAATGTGTCTTAAAAATCTAGTGTAATAATTAGCGAGTTAGAGTGAAAATTTTAGAATTAATTTTCCTTCATTTTCAGCTCTGCACATATTCGCAAGGGACGTTCATAATATTTAGGGAGCAAAAATAATTAATTTTACGTATTTATCATGAAGGTAAAATCATTGCAACTTCAATTATACTAGAGTCAATGTATAGTAGTTAAAACTATTTTCATTTTACTTTAGAGTAAAATCAATAATTTTACAGGTATAATTCTTATGAAGTTGAAACATGAATTTAGTATTATTTAGCGTGTATAAATATTCCTAGTGGATGAATTAGCATAACACAATAAGCTTTAATCGTAGTTTAAAAGCATAAGGTTGGTAGAAGGAGATATTTTCTGAATATTACGTGTATGAAAGTGTTTTCGATAAACAAGTGACGATTACGTGACCAGTTGTACAACACCTTTCGAGTAATTTATTTCAAGGTTTATAAGGTAGCGTTGTAAACAAGCTCAAAACAATATCTGTATTTTCTACGAATGGGGGTGGCCGTTAAAACAAGCAGGGATCAATATGAAACAAGGACAGACGGTTTTTAGCATACAAAAGAATGAAATGAAATTGTCAGATGTTGGTTTGACTTGGAAGCAAACTAGGAAACAAATATAGATTCGAGCCTGTAGGTAAGAGTGAGATGGAGAATGTTTGTATAAGACACCAATATAAATAGGGATGAGAAACAAGGTAGGGAGGCGATAGTCAAGCTTTGATAAACCAAGAAAGGTAATTGGACTTCATAAATAAAAGTGAGATGTGCGACAGTTTATGATTGAAAGAGGGTATATGTGACAGGGATTCGTAAACGAAGCAGAGATAAAAAGTTTTCGTACGTAAGATGGAAAGCAATGAGGCTAACACGTATCGTATGAGGGGCGTGAATCAACTAAGAATATGATGTCAGTTGAGCCTAGGTTCGAGAACAAAGCACCCGTTGGACGGTTGAAAGCTATTTTTGCGGTAGTTTGCTGTTTTCGAGTGTCAAAATTCTGAGATTTTGAAGTCCGTTGATGTTTGCTTTCAGAAATACGACGAATTATCGAGGGTTAACTTGGGTGTTTTTAGAGTTTTGTTTCGGTTAAGAATTTTGTTTCGAAAAGGGTGGCGACAATTTGAAATTTACCAAAAAAGCTAGTTTATGTGGGGTGGTGAATTGTGAGAAAATTAAAGTAAAGGGGGGTATTTTTGGTCTATACAAACATCTGTAGGTGGTGACAGAGCTCGTTCTCTCTCTTTTTCTTCGCATGTCATCGACGTACATACAAATAGTAGTCAACAACATTATTGTCAGTTCATAACAAGTGATTTTAAGAAGTTTAAGTTATAACTTTATACACAAGTTGGTGTGCTCTGGTACTTGCAGTCCTGTAAAATAATGAAGTATGTTTAGAAAAACAAAAGCAAAACTTATTGAAGATATGTAAGTAAAGACTACGGTTTACTTTGGTTGTTGGGGCTTGTAAAACGTCCTAAGGTGGATGGACCAGTAGAGGAGTTTGGGGAGTTTGGATGTGCGATCGATTGATAGTTAAAGAGATTTGGATAGCTGCTTGCCGACAAGGATGGTGTGAGTCCACTTGGAAGCAGTTCCATAACGTATAGTCATAGTCGAGGACAACGTCGTCGATAGTTGGATTGCAGATACATGTGGTGTGATGCTTTCCAGGTAACTAATTTTTATTAAACATTGTCTTTTGCGTTTATTTGATGTGTTGTGACATTTTGTGCTTAATGAGTGTAATTTTCTGAATTCTATGGACTAAAGAATTTATTATTGAGCTTTATAATTAATTAATTAATATTATGTTTATGTAGGGATGGTTATTTAACATAATTGTGTAATAGCTGTTTATGTACCAAGTAAAGGGGACTTTTCGAAATTTCTGTGCGAAAATTTTGCACACAAGTTTAAAAGGTTTTACTGTGAGCTCATATTAAGCCAGAGTTTAAAGTCAGGTATGAGGTTAAGCCCAATTACTTTAAATAGCGTATTTGTATGATGGGAAAAATTTTATCTAACAATATTATAAAAATGAATTGTTTGCTAAACGAGGATAGATGTAATTTAATGTATGTGAGCCTTAACAATTGAAAAAGTTTTGGGTGTCGGATTTTTTCTGTGTGAATAAATGTGATGAATTTTTGTTGTTGGGTTTCAATGTATAGAATAGTATGGAAGTATTTTGCAGATTGCAGCATAGCTGGAATTAGGTGAAGTTTTATTTTCAGCAGCACAGGTAAGCCTCGCAGTATTATGACGCCCAACGGTGGTGCTTGAGTCAACAGACCTTAACTTTGCAACATTTATGGCGCTCTACGTGGGCTCGAGTCAACAGACCATAACTTTGCAACATTTATGACGACCCAAACGTGGAGCTTTTTCCAGGTAAACCTTACAGCAACATATATAAAAGGGGTTGTATAATTAAACTGGGGATGCTAGATGTTCCTTTTGGTTCGCCGTAAAGACATGCACGATATACACTGACAAAATGGCCGACGTTCCAACGCGGTTAAATGGTTTCGATTAACGGTTTTACTGAATACATAATTAATGCACGTACATCGCCTCCAGGTATATGAGGAGGTGGAAGTAGTAGTCGGCCAAGAACACCTACTTAACTTCATTATTTTAATACTAGAGGATTGAGGCTTTGGGCGCCATTAGGTCTCATTCTTGGATTAACAACAAAGTATAATAAGAAAATTTGTAAAATGCAGTTTATAGCGTTTGCTGCTGAGCAAGGGGTCGTCATTTGCTAACTAAGTTTGCTTCTAATTTTTTCGATCTCTGCATCAGTAGATTTAATTAGGACCTATCTTAAGTAAAATAATTGCAGTTGATTTTAACTTGTTCCCCATGTTATCGGATCTTGTTTTAGGGGAATGAGAAAATACATAATCTTACGTTGTACTGCTTGAGAGAGCGGGGTATATCTTATTTCTTTGTATTAATTCATTTTAAAAATAATATTTTTGATATTTACTAATCAATTGAAATTTAGTGGTTGTAGCAATATTTAAAAATAAATTAAGAAATATCACTGTATTGTGGTACTGTAACTCTGCAATTAACACGGAGGTCCAAGAAAAACATTATTACTGGATAAAAACGAGCAGTCCTTACCTGAAACTTTACTTAAATATACTCGCACACACAACTATTTTAAGAATAACTAGAAGACTATCTGATTTATATAAATCCAATGCAAGTAAATTATTAACAAAAAAAATAATCAAAAAACCTGACATGTCTGCATAAAAACGAGCCGTTTAAGTGTCAGATTTAGCACTGATAAATTATGTATGAAGAACTTTGTTTTAGAAGATGAATATCTTAACGTTGAATGTCAATTTTTTAAATATCCTTGAGATTAAATTGTTAGCATTTGCTAGGCTCTCCGTGATTAATTTTTAATTTGCCAATCTATCCTTCAGTGAAATAATTGTTTAATAATAACGCGACCGACAATCATCATTTTAAATGACTTGTCGTTTTTGTAGGACAATGTTTTTAGGCTATAATAAAATTCCAGAATTGCCAATGTATTAACAAAATCAGCAACTATGGGGATTAATTGTTATTAATTTGTGTATAATAAAATTATGGAGAAGTTAGGGTTGCATGTGAGATTAGAAGAGAGGTGGAAATGTCTCGTTTCGTCTTGCCGTTTCATTGAGTTGTCTCGTCCCGCGTTTTGTTTTGTGTATGGTAAGAGTAGAGGAAATATGGGGTTTCGGTGCCTTCTCCTTTTCCACTGATCGTTTTTTTTAATGAGTTTTTTCATTAAAAACCTAAGAGCACTAATTTGTAATGTGCTAATTTTCATATAGTTAAGTTTCTCCTATTTGATAATTATTATTAGATTTATTGGGACCTGTCACGCCATCTCTTGGCTTACCTTCACTTCACGATTTACCTTATAGCTGCGTTACAGTCGTTTTACTTGTTGTTTATTGAATGTTGGTATTTATCCAATGCCCGCAATTCAATTCTAATCTAACGTTGATAACGTTTATGAAGGCATTTGTTTTTGTTTCATTGCATGGTGAACTCGTTCTGCTAATTTTACACCTTGTTAATGGGTTCTGTCGAGTTTACTTACTACTAATTAATTCTTTACTAATAAAATAAGAGGCAACTTTGATATATCCGTATTACGCGCATTATTTGTTATTGTCCCTGGTATGTATAGTAAGCTCGTATTACATAATCCTAAACGATATTGATTTCAGCCTTTAGAATCTTAGTTTATGCTTTCTACCTTACATTCTACTTTCAATTTTGTTCTTCACATATCTCGAAACTTATGGTAGTTACTCCACTAGCTGTTTGATTGATCATAGTGGATGCCAGATAATTATATCACTTGGAATATTCCGCATCTGGTAACGCATGGAGTTCCTCACATACATATTGAAGATTATCCCTAAATTAACCAACGTGGCCTTTATTAAAATTTCTATGTGTTGGTTGATTGTTTATTTCATGCAACTAACCTACTAAACCTTTTAGTTGTAAGGTGTACACGAAATTTAATTGGTACTTGACCTATGTTGTAAGAAATAATTATATTGTGTAAGCCCACAATTAACAGTCCTGTCAGGAAACTTGTTTCAGAGTTGATTTAACAGTCAGTTCTTTGTAGCAATAATTTACACATCTGTAACGCGTGAATTTAACATTAGGAATACAAGAAATGTGCGTAAAAGACCTCTACGATTAATTCTAATATATAGTGTGATTTTGATGTTTTAGAAATGGTGCATTACGCCATTTTAGTTTATGTTGAGCACTTCAATCCTTAAGCTAAATTAATTCATTATATATCAACTGTTTATTTGTGAGTACCTCATTATATACCAAATAATTTTATATCCTGGTATTTATTTACTATAATTACTAATATTTTCTTTCAGCTAACGTTGTCCTTCGATGACCACTATTTTTTTTATCTTCTGTGCTTCCTTCCCCACCGCAGTCGTATAACTAGGTACCTACGCGTCGCAGTGGGATCGCGACGTTTTATCTTGTTTCTACGGCGTCTCTGGTGTTTTCAGAGTTTCTATTCTTTACTTGCGGTTGGCCAATTTTACCTGGCCTCCGCCACGAGTGGTTTACTACCCACCCCACTCTCCGCAAGAAGCTAAGCCGTACAGCTAGGCACATACTTTTCTATCTACCGGCCTACCATTCGACCCCGTGTAATTTATATCTTTACCTATACATTCTTTCCCTTCAATTATTCTATTCATCTGTCTCAACCCTTTTTTTCCCTTTCGTACGGTGCTTTTGGGAACGTCCTCCCACAAATCACAGTTACAAATTGTTTTTTAATGAGTTTCTTATTAAAAATCCATTAGCACTAATCGTTTTTTAAAGGGTTTCTTCATTAAAAACCCATTAGCACTAATTGCTTTTTAATGAGATAACTCATTAAAACACAATACCAATAATCGCCTTTTAATAAATTTTTCATTAAAAACCATTAACACTAATTGCTTTTTAAGGAAAAACTCATTAATGATAATACATGTTTTCTTACGTCACATCTGTCATTTGACATTTTTAATTGCGTCACATCAGTCATCCACCATTTTTTCTTACATCACATCTGTCATCCATCATTGTTTTTACGTCAATCCGCCATGTTTTTAAACGTCGCGATTTTTGACTTACTCTGAATACAGGGTGGCATTAGTTTTGTCATTAAATTTAGGAGGTATTAGAGATTGACTAGCTAAACAAAAAAACTATAAGGCATTTTAGTTTAGGACTGCTGTTTTGTCATATGTTTTATAAGCAACAACTTACGCGTGCAAGTGTTATCCTGAATGACATAACGCACTAAAATGATTTCACAATAGGTGTTCAAAATTTTCACCGCATCTGCAAGTTTGTTGTTGGTATCATTCTCGGGTTCTCGTATTTTAAAAAAAACAACTTATTAAGCTACTAACGCGACAAGAAACTTCTGTTACCTAGTTCCAATTACAATTAAGTCCCAACACCGTGTTTAAGTGCATTACCTAAGCACTTAGGTAAAATACACAACACCAACACACACATCTAACCTCGGTTACAAACTATGTAATGAAAAAGTACATTTAACTTTTGCTCCATCCTGTATATATATATATATATATTTTACCATAAATTTTTAGAAAAAATCGGCTCAGGCGGGATTTGAACCCATGCTGCCCGCATGTAAAGCAGGACCTTAGCCACTACACTATCGATACATTCGAAATTATTACTTGTGCATCTCGTATTATTGTTTAATGAGTAGACTTCATTTTAATTTAGAGATCAATTTAAAAGCACCTAACCCTGATGGTCATTATGAGTATAATGTGAAAAAACTTTCCAATTTAGTTTGGATTTTATTATAGAGTTGCCCATGAATGTTAAGTCTGTGATCGAATTTTTGTTATCTCTATTAAACGTATAAGAATCGCCTTTTTTCACTAGCAATACATCTAAAACTGAAAATGTTTCTAAAAGAGTTTGTCCCCTTTTGTTTGTTATGCAACTACCCCATTCACTGACTCAAGCATTAAAATCACCTACAATAATGACTGGATTTCGTCCTTTCACAATTACAAACTATTCTACCAAGTAAGTCCGTAAACTCGGTAAAGGATGTATGTGAAGATGTGTAACAACTATAAATGTGTGTGTTATTTATTTTAACACGTAAGAAACCGCTTTATTTTCTTTCCATAATTTCTTGGAACATGTATTTCCCACAAGCCCAAATAGGAACTGTGTTAGTGGTATCCAATACCCCGCGCACGTTCTTTACATTTTTATATTGCTCGCAAAGAATAGCTACATCTATTTTTAACTCATTAATTGATCGCGATAATAGATTTTGCGCAACTTTGCAACGATTTAAATTTAACTGCAATAATTTCATTTTTTGTAGTTAATAGATTTTATAGTACTCCGATATGCTGTACACGTATTACTTCCAATAATATGGTTAGTGGGTAAATTATTCATCTCGTAGCACAGAATATATTTTGGAGTGTTTGGGCAAATTGTTAAGTGCATTTCCGACGGTAAAATCGTATCCGTCTATTTTATTACTCATTTTCATAGATTCCGTTCTACTCTTCAATACCCCAACAATATCTTATACAGTAAGTACGTTTTAACTACATTTTTAATTTCAAATGTATCTACCCTAAAACGACGAGTTTAAGCTATAAATTATATAGTTGGCTAGTTGGCACCTTGTTTTGAGTATCCTTTAACTTGCTACACATTACTATAGCGTA
Organism: Platerodrilus igneus; assembly: GCA_036346225.1. Taxonomy (NCBI): domain Eukaryota; kingdom Metazoa; phylum Arthropoda; class Insecta; order Coleoptera; family Lycidae; genus Platerodrilus; species Platerodrilus igneus. Next base: position 493,714 of record JARFIW010000624.1, on the reverse strand, counting down.
TAATTGATTCTTATGTGATTTTCATCTAAAGACTTATCGAACTAAGGTTCAAGTTTTCTAATCACGTTTGATAACACCAGTATTACTTTGAACTCTGGTTATTATTTAAAGGAATTAATAATTCACTTTCTTTTCCAAATTTTCAAAAGCACTCTTGATTGTTAGATTTTTCGTTCCAGTTTTTATGGAATTTCGTGCACGCAATACTGCGTGGTAGGTAATTGTGGTTTTAGAATCATGTACGTTTCGGCGGCATTAAATTAATTATTCTAGCTTCCCCCGCTAGCCTTAACGACCAGTTTAAACCATCGCGCCTGTAGGCACGAGAGGACATGCGCATGGCGTGATTCCGCACACAGCTGTTCTACTCTGTCCTTAGAGACGGAGCCAGCCTACAACTTGGACGTGGGTGAGTCCTTATCCCCGATTTCTTTCTGTTTTTTTATTGGCACTACTCTTAGAAAAGAGTCAGATCCACATGTTTATCGGGTTTGACTTGAAGCCTATACTTTGTAGTTGTTAACATGAGAATCGTTAGGTGAGATGGTATTAATAATTAATATTGTACGTACTGTGACCGTCTTACATCTGTAGTTGTTTACTTACGGTGGTAATTTAGAACGGTGGGAGGGTCTTTTTTCTGGGGTTTTAAATTTTTGTTAACTAACACCTTGTAGTGCTAACGATTTTATATGTTTGATTGCTATATTTAAGATATTGATTTAAAGCTGTTATTTTTAGGTTTGTAATTTCTTTTTCCTTTTCTTGGTAATTAATATGGCGGACCTAAAAACGGCAGCTCGCCATTTTAACTTTTGATTCTTATTTTTGTGTTCAGTTTTGGTACTACTGTTCTGGTGTAATATACTTTTTTTTTTGGTAATTTGAGGTTATATGATTATTTTTGTGAGTTGTAAATGAGTGCGTGCCTTTTTATTTCAGGCCTTCCCTTATGTTGGTAGTTGGAATACCCCGTCTACTCATCGATTGAACCCGGTCCTTCTTTCTTTGTTTTTTTTGTTTGTTTTTAGACTACGTTGCTGTACGTATCAAAGTTTTAATAATATGACCTTTTTCATCGCATTTTATACACAGTTTTGATCGACCTATAAAACTTTTACATGTTTTTCGTGATTATAGTCTAGACAACGATAACATCTTACTGGATTTAGTTTTTGTTTTATACTACAGACCACCCAACCTATTCTTATCTTTCCATGTTCTAATGCTCTTACCGCAATTACAGGAGGTGCACTTATAACAGTAGTCTGTGTATTGCCATACGTAAACGTCTTGTGCCGTTGTTACTTCATCTAAATCCTTATTTCTATTAATATTTAATCAACTCTTGTTTTAACTTTTGCTTGTGGTCCTATCACATACAATAGAATATACTTTTAAATTCATTAGTTTTGGATTTTTTAATTCATTTAGTTTCAGCAGAAGTTTGCAGTTAGATGTCTTTCAAATATTAGTAACACTTGAGCCAAATTCTTTTAGATTTGGATCTCCTTTATCGTTTTTTAAGATGTCAGCATATGACATTTCACCTTTTTTCTTAATTATTAAAGCATCTGGTCTTGGTTTTTTATTATGAATATTTAGAATTGGTTTCTTTACTGTACGTCTATCAATATTTGCTGCATCTGCATTAGGTAAATCTTTAAATTGCGAATTTTTAACTTCCTATCTCGTTGTACATTGATAACTTGAATTATCCACTAATGTATCATTTACTATGTTTGCTACTGGTGCATACTGAACACCAAAATGTGGTTCTACTACATTTTTTAGCAATTTAGTTAAGACTAACCCAAAGTGAAAAGTGTGTCACTTATATGTCTAATATTACAGGACCGAGGTGGCCCACGAACCGCGCTGCGGTGTGTCGCGCGCCGGGCAGAGGTGGGCCACGCACTGGGCCAGGCAAAAATTTATTTTTAAAGCAAAACAAAAATTTACAGCTTTCGGCAAAGACTCTTTAGTGTAGCGTTAACTGCGTGCTTGCATTTATTTTTTAAGAATACTGTATCACAACTAATTACACTTAGAAAATATGTCTCCTTATATACTTTACTATGTCAGACGTATGTCCGATGTATGTCTGACATATGTTGGATGTATCCTGGGCATATGTCGTACGGATGCGAGAGGACGACAAAGTAGGGCGGAGAACGGAGTGTCTAGGTTAGTATATGTTGTTTGGACTAGGTTAGTCGGTGTTCTGTGAAGTTAGGTTAAGTTAGTTGGACTTGTCAGGCGTTAAGTTAGCTGGTGTTGTCTGGAGTTAGGTTAGGTGAGTTGGACTTGTGTGGACTTGGGTTAGATAGCATGAAAAATTGAGTGGTTAGGTCAGCGTTGCTGGCGACTCTGACCTAGCCTATCCATTTTTCCTGCTGTATATGTTTAATAAATTCTAACATTTCCATCTCTTCAGCTGAAATGTCTTACATTTACTTTTGTTCGCTCATACTTTCCTCCACTGTTTTCCTCCATATTATTTTCTTTATTTTCCTTCACGTCCGTTTTTCTTCAAATTGTTCTCTCCATTTTCCTACACTCTGTTTTCCTCCATGTTTTTCTCCCTATTTTCTCCCATTCTGTTTTTCCCTATATTTTGCTCCATCGTTCTTCCCTGTGTCCCTGTCTCTGTTTTGTTCTACATCTTCTAATAGTTTCGATACTTTTATAAACAAATTTTATATTCTTGTTGATAACCAGTGTCATTATTCATGATTTTCTAAAAGATTAAGAAATTGATTTACAAAGGTATAGTATGATTACGGCAAAAAACAATAACGGCGCAAATTTAAATTAGTTTAAAACTGCTCAAAGCGTTGAAACATCCCTGCCACCAATGAATTATCAACTCAATATTTTAGTTCATTTTTGCAAGAAATAGTACCTGTAAATGAAACGTTTATGTAAAAGGGTTGTTAAAGAAAAACATCATCAACCGCTATATTCCAGCTAACGAAGTTGGTGTTCCAAATTTGAAGCAGTTACGAAAGAATATTCAATCTAATCATTGTTTATTACATTCAAAATTTTATTAAATTGTTCCAAGCAGAACATATGTTTATTAAAGAACTGTATTTTTAAATAAATTATTATATTGATTTGATTCTCTTAATTAAAATGGTTTTATTAAAATACGTACTAAGAGCGGGTATTTACATAAAAATTAGAAAAGAGTTACTTTATTTAAGTTTAAAGGTTGTTACGTTCAACTCCTGTCCCTTACAAAATACGCTCAATTATAGTACACTAGCACGCCAACACTGTTTACACACTTCTAAATGCGTAATAAGTGGCAACTAAGTAAATCATGTAAATCAAGTAAATCAATGTATACCGGAAACTCGTGATTACTTGGATCGAGGCAACTCGTTGTCATTAGTTGTTTAGTTTTGGAAAAGGTTGTCAAAATTATTATTTTTAGTCAATCTTTCCGAATTTTACTGTTTATACTCCATTCCAGTTAAGAAGGTAGTAGATGGCGCTTGTGCTTAAGTCAGATTTACACAGATCAAAAATTTAATAGTTGCTGTATTTGAAAAGTTGCCGGCGTCGGTTGTGTATTTACTATTTTGTGACGATAGTTTTTCAAAAATAACAATGGAAATGGCTGACTGTATTAGTTAATTTTTAAGTATTATTGCATTCAGTAATTGCAATTTGGTGTTCTTCTTAAGGAATAAGACCACATTGCTTTTTGAAAATGATTTTATTGACGTTTCGATCCTTCTCCTAGGATAGTTGTCTAAATAATAACAAGGAGTATTTGTAATTTGGTATTAAATTTCAGAAGATAAAATTGGACTTGGAACTACATTAAGTTTAAGACGGACGAAACTTAGGGGCAAATTCATAAAGCACATAAGCTACACTCATTAATCAATGTTCCATCTCAACTTTTAGTATTTTCCGAATTCCAAAATTGAGATAGAGCATTACTTAAGTATGAGTGTGGCTTATGTGCTTTTATGAATTTGCCCTAGTCTTTACTTAACAATTATGGTAGAAACAAACATTCACCTGGAGTTATAGAAAGCTTTAATAAAATTCTGTCAGTTTCATTTTTCGAAAGGTTGTAAGTTTGTTAACAATGATTGAAATTAAAGCAATGCATCGATGTTTATACAGATTTTATTTATATTTTTGCAAGATTGAGGTTTTTGAATAAATACATCCAAGAAACACGGTTTTAAAACAGATCAAGCATTATTGAACATTATTTTCTACCTGTTTAGTTAAAGTTTAAATAAAATATTAATATAAAACAATATATAAGCTATTTTTAATTAAACACATCACAAAATATCAAAACAATGATATCACAAATTTATATTTAATCTACGTCCATATCATCCCCAGAGGTATCTTCGTCGTCTGTTGTACTTTCATATCCAACATTTATTACAATTTGTTCGACAAGTTCTTTGACAATGCCATCCAATTTCCACATTTTTTCTTCTTCTTTAATTGTATGGCTAATACAATTAACCCAATGTCCTTTATCTATGGCTGCAATTCCTTCATCCAGAAGCACCTTCACGTCGTTAATTTTAAAAGTAGAATTGTTGGTAGCTACATGCTGCTTTACTCGAGCCCAAATCAGCTCAATTGGATTTAGATTGCAGTGGTATGGGGGTAACCTTAATGCAGTTCTGCCAGAGCGTTTTACAATTTCGTCAACAACATAAGGTGCCGGGTGAGCTAGAGAGTGCTGCTTTACTAAGGCTAATAATTCAACTTTTAATAGCTCTTTGGTAACTTCAATGTGTTTTGCGTTTAACCAATTATAAATTCGTTCTTTCCGCCAACTTTGATTTGGAACCTTATCGGCTTTGACGCTGTGATAAGGAGCATTATCAAGCACGATTAAACTATCATTATCAAGAAGAGGTAATACACCTTTCAGTTGTAAACGCTTTACCGTTCATGTCTTCGTGATAATCTCCTAAAACGATAATTATGAACTCAGGGTCCTAAGTTGTTTATAGTGTTAATACGCTACCTGTTTTTTTAGATTGAAAGTTTAAATATGCACCATTGACAAATCCCATATCACTATCCATGTGCGCAACAATTAATCTCTTGCCCTTGCCAGAGGGATCTCGTATACCAGTCGATAAACCTTCGATTAATGCCTGCCTTGCTGTTTTTACAGTGGTGTCTTGCCATACCTTGTTCTTTACATGTCCAGCATTCACCCACGTTTCATCAGTATAATAAATTCTTTTGCCTTCAGCTCTATACTTTTTAATTGCAGTTAAATATTTTCTTCGCCACAACACAATTTCAGGCTTTTCAATTAAAATTGTTTTTCGGCTACGCTTTCCATATTTAAAACCCAATTTCATCCTTACCCGATAAAGTGATGTGCGACTGAAGTTTGGTAAAGAGTTATCATTGTTTATTGCATGTAATACTTTCTCTAAATTTGGTAATTCATTTCTAAAGTAAAATGCATGAACATGCCGTCGAATCGCACATATTTCAAATTCTTCAAGTTCGTCGTAGATTGTTGTACGCACTCTTGTAGTCTTTGGCGAGGAAGCAGTACCAGTCGTTTCCATTTCTTTTACAATATTCCACATTCATCGAACACCTAAACCTACTTCTAACGCAGTTTGCTTCACAGATTGCGTTTTGGATGCATTTGTGGAATTTTTCAAATATATATTATAGGCAATAAGCTTTTGCCCGCTCATAACATGTTTGCCCTTCGGATTTTTAATAGGTTGGTGATCCATAATTAAATAAAGGTCTGAAAAGAATTCATTGTTAGTATTATATGCTTATCTTTAATGAGACATGCTTACCTTATTATGAAGACACTGGTGTTTTATAGCTCTGACAAGAACTGTTTTGATACTAAATATAAAATTAACACAAATTAATAAGGCCAAGCAAAATTTCAAAAGCAAACTAATAACAAAATACAATAAATAACAAAAACGAAAATATGAAAGGGCAATAGCAAATGTCAAAATGCCAATTGACAATCTGTCTTATAATAAAAATGTTCAAACAACCAACACAAACATACGGAATATTTATACTTGTGTACACTTGGCTCATCCATCCACCAATGAGAATCGCTAAAATTCAGTCCTATCTTTTTCTTCAGTACCTTCTTAACTGGAATGGAGTATAGTTCCGTTTGTATTTGACTATTAAAAGCAAATACAATATCCTTCGTAACAATACTGGAGATTTGTATGAGTAATCCTAGATTATAAATGGATTCTGTTGCTTATGAGACGTAAATCTCCCATTCCGCTGATATAGCTACTGTTGTTGTTGGTTCCTGATCTACACCATGCTGACCGTTCTATTCCTGTACCCGTACTGAAGGATTAACCTATTATCCAGATAAGTTTTGCTTATTTTGTGTTTTTTTGGATAATTATCTAACAAGTAATGATTCGATAAAGATTGTATGAGCCTCGTGTAAACAAATACGTATTTGTATAACATACCAACCTCGTGACCATGGGTATCTACACCTATTATGCGAATAAATATAAGCAATATAGAGTTCTTAAATGCCCATGGGGGACAGCAGTTACCAAATCGTGTACAAACTTTTTCATAAATGGAAGTTTAAATGGCAATTTTGATATAACAGTATCCAATAACCCATGATAAAATAAATGGAACCCTAAACATTTTTAATAAATATAACAATTACATACAATTTTCCGTTGAAACAGAAGAAAACAGATCAATACCATTTTTGAATACTTTATTAATAAGGAATGATAAAAACCAAATTATTCTAGGCAGGTATCAAAAGCCCACAAATTCCAATAGATATTTAAATTATCATTCTTTTCATCCCTTTAATAGTAAAATTAATTTTATTTTAGGTTTAAAGAATAGAATTAAACAAATTTCTCATTCAATACATTATAACAAAAATATTCAAAAACTGAAAAATGTTTTAAAAAAACAACAATTATCCGATACAGTTTATAAATAAACTTTTACATAACATTCCAGCAAATACTGTTTACTCCAACATACATCATACAAGCATAAAGGATAACAACATCAATGAAAATTCAAAAACATACAAGACGTTACCTCATATATATCCTTTAACTTCAAAAATTAATACAAGTATTTAACAGATATAATTTTAAGTTTGCTAAAAAGAATTAACAGTTAGTAAGATTTTTACAAAACTAAAAGATAAAACAGCAACATTATTTCAAAGAAATATTGTGTACCAAATTAATTGCTTAGAATGCAATAACGTATGTATAGGACAAACTTCCCAAACTTTAAAACAAAGAATAACTCGACATAAAAGTGATATCAAAATCAAACCAAATTCTTGTGCTTTATCAAATCATTCAGTCAAATTTAACCACAAAATAGATATTCAAAATTCAAAAATTTTAGAAATAGACCAATGAAAAAAAATATTTTTAGAAATGTATCTCATTTACAAATCCAACCACACTATGAATTAAAAAATGGACACAAATGACTTAAGTTCTATTTACACTTATTTACTTACCTTTAAAATTTAAGCTATATCATGAATGAGTTGTATGTATATATGTTTATTTCTATATTTATATTTAACATGTATATAATTTGCCTATGTATGTTTATTTTTTTGTTTATATGTATGTTTGCGTGTGTTTATGTGCGTGCATATGTGGGTGTATGTGTGTGTGAGTGTATGTGTGTGTGTGTGTGTGTGTATGTGTGTGTGCGTGTGTATGTATGTGTGTGTTTGTGTTTGTGTATGTGTGTGTGTGTGTGTGTGTGTGTGTGTGTGTGTGTATGTGCATGTTTATATATATAATTGTGTTTGTAATGTGTATTTGTATTTATATTTAGGTATGCATGTTTGAAAATGTATGTACGTACTTACATGCGTGTTTTTGTGTATATTTATGTTTGTCTGTTATGCACTGGTACACACATGTATTTATTTATGAATATGAATGTGTGCATAGTGTATATTCCTTTTATGTATGTATACATATGACGATAACAAAAATAAAATCAAAATCAAGCAGTTTCGGAAACTTCAAAAAGACATTTTAGAAATACTTTTATAATTTATACACTCTTTTATTTCTACAAAATACCAATTTAAAAAGTGAAGAAACAACTATATTATACATATAAAAATAAAAAATGTGATTTTAGACGTCAGTTAGATATCCTCATATTGTAAGTTAGAATTAATGTTTAATTTATATCCCAGTTCTGTATTATTTATTTTAGAAGCCTTTGAAAAAGGATTAAAAATATCCGAAAATATAGACATTTAATAAAGAGATTACTTTACCATTAGTAGACCTCAAGCTTATTATTTAAGAAAAATAATTATATATATATTACTGTGAGGTTAAACCTGTACAGTCGTGACCTAGCGTTGGGCTGACATAATTACTGTGTTGTTTTAGCTCGACTCTTGCCCTCGGCTGCTCCTAATAATATTGTTAACAGCTACCTGTTACATCCACAAACCTCCTCTCAATATCCTCCGACTGAAACCTAAATAGACATTCATCCAATCACACACTCAAAATTGACCAGATATATCAGACTCTATTTGCATTAGATCCATAATACATTTTAACACCATTCTTTAGGTACATTCTTAAAGTTCAATAATCTTAAAATAATAATCATGCAAGTTGATAACCTTTTAAAACACATATATTTCTATTGAAAGTAAGAAGGCGTGTTCATACCTTACGTTACCCTTTCGGTCTTAGCATGAGCTCATAATAAAACTCTACAACTGTGCATATAAATTTCCTGCACTACCAAATATCAATAAGCCCTCTATACTTCTTTACAACATTTGGTTATCTGTAAATTCATTTATTATTTTCAAAGATAAATTTTCGTCCCATAAATGTTTGTTCATAAAATATTAAATAATAATAAAACACATCAAACTCAAATCCAAAGAATCACAACTCCATAAAAATATTCACCACTCAATGTTCTATTCTATCGCCTACCTGGTTTTTATCTTCTACGTGTGCCTCACCATCTAGCTCCTTGAAAATGCTGCCGTCTAGTAGCTACCCAGCCCAGCTAACTCCCTGGTCCAAATACCATATCTGCCATGCACACCGCTGTTTACAATTTCCACTCCCAAAATTCCAATCTCCAAACTTAACTTTTATTTTTTATTCAAACATCGCTTTTTTGATTCATCCAAACACTTTCAAACTTTAATTTTTGTGCATTCCAATACCACTTAACAAGCTTTGTACTTACGTACTACTTTAACGTTATACTACAACGATGCTTTATTAGCTTCTACATAAAATTTTATTAACTTGCATTAGTTCACTTGAAAGTAACTATTATTACCAATGCTGGATGAAATCAGAACGAAAAAGAAAGAGAGCCTGGCCCCCTTGCTGCCAGTGATTATATAAGTAAAACTTGACCTCCTGTTTTAAATTGGCACGTACACTTGTATACCCGTTCCTACATTTCTTGAAAATCTTTTCTAACCGCTTGTTGTTTCAGCGAAAAGACCCTAACGATCCTCAGATTCTTGTAAATTTTTATAACGAACATAACAATACTCGGTAAATTGTTTTAAACTGTCACTCTGTTGTTCGATTTTAGTTTCTATATCTTTATTTGTCAACGCCTCCAACTTGAACAAACATGTCTCATCTCCCTTGTACCTATCGCGTTATCTGACACGTACGCTTCCACGCTGGATATCTGCCCTTCTTGTACAATTTACGCCAATCACCTTGCTTGACCCCATACTCCCACTTTTTAATCGACTCGTGTTAGTTTTTAAGTATCCTTGAACTTATCGATTTTATTTAGGTCTCCCCACTATACTGCTTCCTGAATTATGTATACGCATCCCTCTTGCACTCAATACACTTTTATTGTCTTGGTCTTTTGTTGGGCTCTTCACTACACCACCTTCAAGATTGAAATCAATATTTTAACCACAAAACCGGGTCTACATTAATCCCAACGGTTGTTCTTTTCCAATAATCCATTAAAGTTTATTTGTTATCAAGCTTACTCGTTGTTTTGTTTAGCCGTGTCCGATTTTACGTTTGAAAACAGAAATGTTGCTTTAACACCCGTTCCATGCTTTTAGACTTTCATATAATTACTTTACTACAAATTTAAATACGTTAGAAAGATTTTACCCCAATTATTGTTTATTCTGCTCTATGTTTATACAAATATTATGTTACATTATTCTTGGCTAATTACATTGATCCTACATTACTATAAACTACCTCAGCTAAAAAAAAATTAATTTGTTAAAAAAATTTCAACTCCCTAATTAAATAAATTTGTCTTCCTTTATTCAAAAGCTCTCAACCCATGAGTTCGCTTGTACCCTGATATATCCCAATGACCCCTTAAAACTTTTGAGACGTAGTTTCTGAATCAGTGTACATTACCAACATATCTAAGATATTGCATTAACCCCTTTTATAAATCTGTGATTATATTTACTTATTGATTTTGTTGTTGATCCGGAGCAGATATCTTGTAAAATAATCACAGATTACCAATATTTACAAACAGTGCCCTATCAATGTAAGAACCAATTAGATTTACAACCGATACAAAATGGTTATCTTTCGCATTAGTATGCGACGCCACAATAACCGTATATGCGTTAGAGTAGGACCAGCAACGCACGTCCCTAATAACTGGAACGAGGTAATAAAAATCAACAATTTTGAATGCTAATGAGGATTTCCCAGAATATTATGTAAGATAGGCGTTTATTATTTACAATGGAATCGTGTGAATACTACTAGGTTCTAGAAAATAAATAATTTGTATATATAAGGAAGCGTTTATTAAAAACATTGATTCATAAATTCGATCGCGAAATGTTATTTTAATTTAAGTCGCGAGCTGTTGCTTTGCGAAGATGATATTTGAAGTATGCAGTAAGCATACTGTAATTTGGTAATTACGATGTTAGAATGAATAAAGAAGTGATGCTTTAAACGTATCCTGATGTTTAAAAAAATGGAAATTATTAAATTTAATTATATACAATGAAGATGGGAAATGCTTGTATATAAAAAGCTATTAAAGTTTTTATTGAATAATCACACCCAGGATGCACACTAGTTTCTAGATGGAGATTTTATGCATCATCCGGTAAGGTGATTTGGACGTCAATTTAAAATAAGAAGATATTTAATTACGAGTAGGAGAAAAAAGCGCTTCGTGGATTTTTGCAAGTATTAATTGTTTGTAACTGATATATGAATTGTGTCATTTAGTTAAGATAAAATAAGTTCCAATCATTTTATTTTTGTAAGAATCTCTACCAGGAAAGCTTGTATTCAGAGTTCAAAACACTCTGACTTTCTAATAGATTATCTATCAAGGATTTTTTTGGCCAAAACAAACCTTACAAGCGTGAGAATCATAACTAGGTAAATTATCCATAAAAGAAGAAATTTAATTCTGTAAAATTAAAATAAGGTAACCAACATTTTTATAATTAAGTAAATAAGCAAATTATAGAAATAATTTGATGTTTGACACAAACGATGTTATATATGTTCCATTTGCTTCTGTATGAGAAAAAATTTTTTATATTGTATAAATGCTTTAATATTGCTATTTGATTTCATTTTTAAAAACTCCAACATTTCCATTGAGCTAGCCAGACAAAGTCAGAAAGGAATGTAAGTCGACATTTTCAAGTTTTACAATTTGTTGCATCTGTTTCACAGCACACTTCTTTGGTGATCTACAACAAGCAGCGTTGTCACAGCACACTTTTAGTGACGCCACTTTTAGTGATACCACGCACAGGGTGAACGACGATATAACAGAAAATTTTTACTCACTCCTCTCCAACACTCTATACACCTGAATAAGACAAACGAAACTCACCAAAAATTGTATAATGAACTAAATAAAATTTTTATCATATTACAATTTACAAATCTACGCCCTTTTTAATATCATTTACCTTTTATAGAACTTTAAAATCGAAATTAATATAAATATTTTTATTGAATTAGCCCTTTACGAAGATTATAAGTTTTTACACATTTTTAAAGCAATTAGAACCAGCAAAAGAAACGTATCATACTACGAATAGCTTCGTTGAACGCTTAAAGAAATATTCCCTTCTTTAAGCACAATTTTAGGTAGCAACCAAATTTTTATTGACCTTTTACACACTATATTTTAATCTCATGCAAATTTTAAGCTCATTTTTGAATACACAAATACACAAATACACAAGTAGTTAAAGAAGATGTAGTTTTACAACGTAGCTAGGTGTCTATTCCTGGATAGGGCAATGAGAGATTCTCTTGGGTCTTCAAAAGCTATACTACATATAGCCACTAAGTCCTAGGCTCATAAAATGAACCAGATGTACCCTAACGGAGAACGTGGAAAGCCTCAGAGAAAAATATCGTATTCGCTATGTACACGGTTATCAAAGAAGAGTACATAGTATTTGTAATAAAAATATATAGTTAGAGCAAAGAAAGGACATAAGAGACTTGCTCTTACTACCTTGCTATTGCAAAAAAAGCACCATATAAACCCTAATGAAATATTCTTTGGTTTCTATGGCAAAAGAAATATATAAAATTACTTCATGTAATAAAAATATATCTGCTATCAAACCACTGAAGTTACTTGAGAACTACTGTAAGACAAGACTACAAAAAAGCTTGTCATTTTAAACCTTTACTAATATACCAAGTAGTGTTCCTAACCAAACCTGACAAAACTATAAAATTAATTACCAATAGGTCAGCATTAATATATCACCTATTTAGGAATATAAATCAAAGAATTATGTTTCCCTATTTTTGGACGCACTTGTCCAAAACAAAACGGTAAATTTAGTTTAAGTTCTTTGTTTAATAAATCTGTATCTTTTTCTAAGTTTAATAATTTTATTTACAAAATATACAAAAATATTTATATAAAAACGAAAGCTTTTAGAAAGCGGCTGGATATTTAATTTTAGTAGAGTATACTTTCTCTACTAAATTCATATGAAAACAGTAACTTTTAAACAATAACATTTAACAACGCTCTTTAATATCCAGATCTGTATATGCAGATTCACAACTATTCTGCAAATTTCTAAACTATATATTAAGCGTCAGTGCAAACTTAAACAATTCTTTAAAATATGACCCAAAAGGCTAGACTAAATCATCATCAAGGGCATGAATTTTCTTGACTATTTACCTAAGCTTCAGATATTAATTTTTAATGATTCGCTTAGCCTGCGTAAAGCAGGCCAGCCTTAGGTTACAAATATTACTCGAAACGTAAATATTAGTACTTAAAGTGGAATTTCTTAGTGTATCATAATTTAAACAAATAGGCTAATTTGCACGTGCAAATGTAATACTAACTTTCTTATCAAAGTTCAAACAAACAGGTCACCGAACAACATGTATAAAACTAATCGCTTACCTTGAATTGTCGAACAAATAACGTAATGCAGGACGTCATATCTATCCATAAGCATTCTACCTCGTGGCACAGTAATTTTCTTAAAACTATTTCTCAAGGAAAGCGCGTTAACAGAGATACCAAACTTTATATGGGACCTTCCTATCTAACGACACAAAATTAACTTGTTATACGCATGTTGCTTTATCGGTATTTTTCAAATCCCATGTTGCTTGTTTTAAGAACCGAGAGCGAATCTCTCAGATTTGACGAACTAACGAAACGACCTTTTGTTGCTGGTCATATTGAGCAAAGTTCAAACAACCATAAGATAAAGCATGAGCGTTTATTATTTATGCGACTTTTAATTGGATATTATTGTAATCGCTTGTATAGTAATTAATATTAAGAAATTACTTACACCTTTAAATAGTTGGTACACGAAGTGTAGTAAATCAAAGAATCTACGTACATATAAATTTTGTCAAAAAATATGTTACAAGACAGATAGCTAGCTCTACATAAATAATGTGAGATATTGTATAATAAATATATAATATTAAATTACTTTTTAAAAATTGACCTAGTGAAAGACGTCGTTTACTATTAATAGTCTACAATTGCATATTTTCATATTTTAATAGATTTAAATTAAAAACTATTGTTTTTTCTTACTAGAAGATTATGCAGTTAGGAGTTAATTAAAAAAGTTTTCTAAAATTATGACTTTTCTATTTTACTACCATTATAGCAACTAATAGGCGTAGTTGAATCAAATCTGTCGCTTGCTTAAGGTTAATTTTCAGGCCTAATAGGTTTCGAAATCTAAATTTAATAAATCGTATACAATGTTATAGACAGAAATTGGAAACAGCCTGAAATTAGAAAAAGATTGTGTAAGTTATACTGTCCAAATAGTACTCACCATCCAAATGAAAGAACGGCAAAAACACGTCTCGGTATTGACAATTCAAAAATATCTTTCCTTTGAGCAGAAATTACTTCTTTCGCAACATCTTGCGCTTCTAAAATTGGCGTCATTATAGGAAAACCAACATATGCGTGTTTGAAAAAATCGGTTTTTACTATAGAAGGGTATACTATTGTTGATTTAACACGGCAATTGGACGTCTGACGTAACTCTTGATAGAGAGCCTCCATAATGCCTCGAACAGCAAACTTGGATGCGCAATAAGAAGTACCGTTTTTCCCTGCACTTAAACCAGCTACAGAAGACATGGCAACAATGTGCCCGTGGTTGTTTTCCAACATTGACGGTAGAAATGCTTGAATAGTCTAAAAATCAATTAGTGTGACAACAGAAAAGTGGAAAATTTACTCAAACCCAGAATTGAGACAGAACATTCACGTCCATGGTCTTTTTAATCTCAGAAGGTGTTACTTGAAGAACTGTTTTTGCATATGCAATTCCAACATTGTTTACTAGTATAGTGACATTTCCCACTTCTTGTTGTACTTTCTTAGCTGTTTCCATGACTGATGATTGATTGCTCACATCACACCTGCGGTTAACAAATATATCCAAAAGTATTTTCACAAAAAGTATCTTACTCATAGAAATAGGCTTTTGGATAACCCAAGAGGGCAATTTCTTCTATTATTCTCTGACCGTTATCTTTTAAAATATCCCAACACACAACAGTGGCACCAAGCGCTGCATATTGTAAAGCTAGTTGTTTTCCAATACCACTCGCTCCACCAGTTATCTAAAACAGAATGTTATCTAAACCAAGCTGAACCAATAAACTTACCAAAACAGTTTCTGCATCAACGGGTTTTTCAGCAATGGGAAAAATGTATCTAAACAGGCAACATGTTAAAACATGTACCATTTTTAAAACGTTGAAAATTATTTGCCCCACAACTAAACCTAGTTTTAGAATTCCAATTCGTGAGCCGCTCCTTAAATATAACACTTTATTAGTAGAATATAAATACAACTCCGATATTTGTCAATATCAAAACTAATCAAAGACACCTTTGTATGAGTTTTATACATAGTACGCCTTTGTATATTTTATCTAAAACTGCTTTATAAGAACTTTATTACATTATTTATTTGGCACTGTTTCGGTTGAATAAGTAAGCACACTACACCACTAGTGAAATAATGTAACATTACCCGACTAGTGAAATATTAAAGAAAGAGATCACAGTTTAACGATTATTTTTATTAAGAACAAACTGGTTTACCAATTTAACAACTAATAGATAATTTAAATTATTACTATTTATAGAATAACTCAACTAAACTTAAACCACAAAATAAATCTAACAACAAGACACACACAGTATATAAAATTAACTGTATAGATTTCCCCGGAACGTATATCGGAAACACAAAACAATACCTTTACACGGCAATCTTAAAAAAACATCTATACATTCAGAAACATTTTTCTTTCATACAAAACAGTTTATAAAACAATTCACAGATACAGTTTATACAGAAAGTAATTCCTATAAGTTACTTAAAAATAATTCTTAGCTAGTCTTTGTTAAAATTTAAAAATTGCTTCTTAGTTTGTACGTGGATAATTCACCTATCTTTTACTACCACGCTTGTAGGAGTGATTGGCTAATAACTCTTGACAGATAATTTATTAATGGTCAAAATGCGCCGAACTTCGACCTCAAAATTTCCTGGTAATTATCCGCTTACAAAAAATTATATGATTAAGACTTATTCTAGCTTCAAATTACAAAATATTTAAATATTTTTAATTAACAAATAAAGAAATCTAAAATTTTATATTTATGGCTATTTGTAAAGAAGCGCTTATCCAAATCTTCTATTCATTACCATCAACGGTATTAAATCCTTCCTGGTTTTATTTTAAATTGACGCTCAAATCTCAGTTTATAAAATTATCCATACTATGTTATCTTTACACGGCAATCTTAAAAAAACATCTATACATTCAGAAACATTTTTCTTTCATACAAAACAGTTTATAAAACAATTCACAGATACAGTTTATACAGAAAGTAATTCCTATAAGTTACTTAAAAATAATTCTTAGCTAGTCTTTGTTAAAATTTAAAAATTGCTTCTTAGTTTGTACGTGGATAATTCACCTATCTTTTACTACCACGCTTGTAGGAGTGATTGGCTAATAACTCTTGACAGATAATTTATTAATGGTCAAAATGCGCCGAACTTCGACCTCAAAATTTCCTGGTAATTATCCGCTTACAAAAAATTATATGATTAAGACTTATTCTAGCTTCAAATTACAAAATATTTAAATATTTTTAATTAACAAATAAAGAAATCTAAAATTTTATATTTATGGCTATTTGTAAAAAAGCGCTTATCCAAATCTTCTATTCATTACCATCAACGGTATTAAATCCTTCCTGGTTTTATTTTAAATTGACGCTCAAATCTCAGTTTATAAAATTATCCATACTATGTTATCTCTATTTAACGTTAGTTTGCAAAAGTGCATTCCTTATTTTTAATTAATTAACTTTAGAATAGCTATTGTATCAAAGAATGTTCGATCTATATAGTATTTTTATAAAACCAATGATGCTTCTTCAAATAATTGTAGTGGAGAACTTCTATGTGGCTCGTAAAACTAATTCAAACACACACGTTTTATTGCAACTCTGCATGATCTATCCTTACTCAACGATACATATTGCTTGGTTGAATCTTACATGTTACTGAGCTTTAAAAAGAATCAAACGCGAATGAAACGTTCTAATAAAGTTCCGGTTTTATATACAAATTATCTCTATACGTCACATTTTTGAGATTCTTTCGAATCCACCTAGAGAATTAGTCACCTGTGTGATGCAATATTAACAAGAATTTACACCGCTTTCTCGCTTTAACGATCCAAATAGTGTTAAAATTATGATTTATGTTTTATTGTAAAACTCGCCGTTTATCCTTGTCTAATGCACGAGGTTAATGATCGCGTCTCATTTTATCTTATAGTAACCCGGAAAGCTATAAATTACCTATGGCGGTTTTATGTTATTGTTTTGTAATCGCAGGGCGAGTTCCTTGAATAGTGCGTTTATTCATAATTATCTATTTAAAGACTTTTAAAACATTTCTTAGTATTTGATGTATTTTCTTATTAATAAAGAAGATTCTAGAATAATGTTGTTTGAAATTCTTAAAATGAAGTTAAATAATCAACACAGGAATCAATTTAGTATTTTGAAAGTACATAATTATTTTATGCCTTGCAAATGCAACAAGATTTGCAACAACTATAATTAAAACGTGTTCTAACGCATATTTTACACACAGAAAATTTATTACATAAATAATTCAAGCTTGCGATTGTTTTTTTATGGTTTTTATGTGATTGTATTAAATGGTTTGGAATTTATATACTAATGATTGAAACTCGTTTTTAATAAGTAATTATCAGCCATTGAAATTAATTAATTTAAAATTTGGGCCTTTAAATTTATATACGTTTTATGATCCTTTCGCAGTCAGCCACTAATGTAATAAGTTCGTTGAGCACCTGATTTTTATATTACGAATGTGAGATGGTATATACAGAGTATAACAGGATCTCCGTAGCTTATTGTTTTTATTTCATTTTACCATTTTGGCGAGGAATAAAGACAAGTTTGATCCTATTATTAAGGCATATTGGATTATGTACCGGAAAGAGGTTTTCCGTGACTATTAAAAAAACAATTTATACGTCGTGCATTGAACGGTTTCATTTTTAACTACAAGCTGTCCTGTTTGGTTTTTATATTCATTTATAACGAGTATCATAATTTTGACTGGGGAGTTTTCGTGTAGTGAAAAACTTCCTCTACCTTTTTGTGACTGGCAGGTGACTAATATTTTTATTGCTTTGCTATTGGAATTGTTTAATTTCGCATTTTGGGTATATCAGTAACCCATGCTTAAGTCTGAGGAGTCGTGTGTTCCAACTGTCGTATGATCCCACTTTTTATTAGCAGCTGAGCCGAGCAGACGTGCTTAGTAGAGCTTCCAAGTTTCACAGATACAAGTAAGTTTTTATGTAAGAATTTTTATATTTGGTTTTGGTGTATTGCTTATAATTGTGTGATTTTATTGTCCTGTGCGTAATTAATTTTTCAAACTCGAGGCAGTGAAATAAATTTATAAAACAAAATTTTATTTGAATAGATAATAAATCCTGTGCGTTTTACTTTAAATTTTAACTAAAATTCGTGTTTAAATTTAAATAAAATTTAATTTTGGTTTAATAAAGCAGAACCACATAAATTAGGACCTAATAAATAATTTTAAAAACAATTTCAAAAGTATTTGCAATAAATTTGAAACTTTTATAGCAAATAACCGTGTAAATCGAGTTAAAACTGCGCAAAACTTACAAATAAATTTGTGCATTAAAATTAAATAAAATATTATAACTTTCAAGAGTATATGCTCTAAAACATCACTTAAATCAGGTTAATCATGCATAAATTTTGTGTAACAACAAGCCGAACAATCAGTTATTTTTTAGATAAAACTCCCCATATAACATTGTGTGTAATTGTACCAGGCGGTTTATCAGGAAGTCATTCAGTGGATATCCGGTTCTACATCCTATTAAAGCTAATTATACTCATCCGTCGAATAAGTTAATTTTAAATTCTGGGTTTGAATTTAGATTATCGAGAGGCTGTTTAGTGTTTTTATTTTTGTGTCATTTGAGTGTTACGATGATTGAGAGTTCTTTGTTAGGTTTAGCATATAGTGTTGTGTTTTTTGTAGGTTTTTGGTTCTTGTTGATTGTTGGTTCTTGTTACTTTTGTGAAGGCACTCGGTCCTAAAAATCATGATGGTCCATCCAGGGCGCTGATGGGAAGAGATCGTAGGTCATGTTGGAGGACGTGATATTGGAGACTGAGGAAGAGGTCGTGATGCAGGAGACGGATCCTGCGCCTACGGCGGTTGTATCGGGGAGCCATGGCTCTTTGTAAATATTGCTACAACAGCGGAAGGCGTCGATTAGCAGTACCAAAAACGTTGCTACTGACAAGCTAAAACTCTTTATGTTTAGCGCGAGAAAAGCGCACACCGTCATCAACAGGAGGGTGCCGGCAACTTCCAGCACGATTGTTGTTGACGACATAAAGGTGATTTGGAACGTCGTGGACGAGATCCGAGACGTTGCGAATTAACCGAATGGCATGGTTAGGACGATGAAGTTGTACGTTGCAAATGCTAGCAGATCAGGAGTTACATCAGGAGGTACACCGGAAGTCGTGGTTGTCTCAAGAGAGCAGGGGTTGATAGATTAGGGGGGCGTTGGTGACTGCGTACGCAACAGCGGCTGTGGGGCTACGTCGACGTTCGCAGTCCATGTTGACACCAGGCCTGGCCAGAAGGAAAACGTGATAAACACCCTTAAGAAGAATGTCGATCCTGCTCGTGATGGGTTTGCTGCTGTTGGTGCGAAGAGCACTCAAAGAGGGAATGTCGTGGTGGTGTTTGCTGGGCGTAAGGACTTGGGGAAGTTGCAGTTGGAGGTCGGGGGCGACTTCAAGGTACTGACATCAAAGACGATCGAGAAGAACCGACTGCGAATCGTTCTCCCAGCATTTGAAACGGGAATGAAGACTGAAGGGCCTATACGACTAGTCGCCAGTCAGAATCCTCACTTCGGCAATTTTAAACTGAAAGACCACCGAAGGAGAAAATTTTGGTTTGGCGGAAAGGGCCCTGGGGATTTTTCGCCAAGATGGTCTTCGAAGTGACCCTAACACTTCGAAGGCTGATTATTATCTGATGATATCAATCTCAGGTGGTAAAGAGTATGAGCCCGAAACTACTTCTAGAGGATGCAATGCTACCGGTACTAAGAGTATATCCATAGGTCTATTGACTGCGGAAGGAGGTACAGTGGTGCGGTAATTCTGCCGAGGTCGTGCATGAATTCTAGTATTGCATGTTGCATGGTTCGCGCAAGGGCAAAGAACAAAGTGAACGATGCTGCAAAGATCAATTCGCCCCACGACACCAAGTCGAGTAGATGCGACAGAAGAACGCTATCGTACCTAACATTGATAAAATAACGTCACCATCTTGTGTGGTGCCTAAAATGGGAGATTTAAATACTCCATGATGCGGTATAAAATATTTTGTATCTGTATTATCCAGAACCATATGTCCCAAATTCAAATAAGTTTCTAGAAAGTCATCGTACTGAACTTTATGATCAAGATTTTTCAGCAGTCTATTTTCCTGTGCAACAAATTAACCGGGAACTATTTTTTCATTGTATCCCACAACGTGTTCATCTCAAATTGGATAACTTACTACATAACGCCCATCATCTCAACAGTCGAATCAAAATGATGGTTTACTAACCGAGCCTCTAACGACTCTACCGGCAAATGCTTTGGAATGTTTGAAGCTAAATCTTCAGTTTCCCAAAATTTTTGCACTGAATCGTTTAAATTTTTATTGGACGTGACAAAAAAACTTCTGTTCTGTTGATCAGAAGTGTTATTCGACGCTGCGGGTATTATACCCATCAAAACCGACCCCCAGTTTATACGAATGCGAGAGGGCTTTCTCGGCAAAAAATTGTTGCTTCTTGCTGATAACAAGTCGAAATAAACATCTGCTCCCAACAAAAAATGAATAGGCCCTGCTTTATAAAAATCAGGATCCGCTAAGCGTAGATGCTTGACCTTGTCGTATACCTTATGTGGTAAATCAACTGAAGGCAAATGATCTGCAATTGTAAACATTATCCCTGCCATAACGGTCACTGAATAACCGGTAGTCTGTTGTGGATTTCCACCATAACGACACACTTGAATTCTGCTCAACGACTTACTTGTCCGTATCGCCAGTTCACAAAATTGACTGCGTTTCCTTTGTTATTTTGAAGATCTATTTGCTGTGTGCGAGCCAAACAAAAATGGAGGTTTGATTGCCACGGTTTAATACACTCCTTTACCGACAAACCTTGACGTAGTTATCATAAGCAGATGCTGTTACTGTAGACAACAAAACCATGTCTGACTTAGAACTGCATGATAGAACTCTAAACTGGGACGCAATTCCGTGTTTTGGTGATTGCACCTCCCTTGAATTGCTTACTGGTTGATGCTCCGCCTGAATTGGTGGAGTGTCTTAACTGGATGGATTTTGAATAAGTAATGCATTCGCATAGGATTCACCACGTTTGTGTTCCTATTGATAATGAGATGCCTGTTTATTAAGAAGTATCTTCTCCTTAATAATTGAATCTTTGGAACTAATTTCTGACCCTGCGTTCCCCCTGTGCAACACGGAATTATACAATCCATTACAAATCCTCATTCTTTTGTTTGAAGAACGTTGTGAAACCATGTGATTAGCTAAACAATTAATGCAACGATTTATAGATTTTACCATATTAAACCGCTGTACTGGGTTTAACTTGTTACATTCCAAATTTGGCAATGTACCTTCTTATAATTTGTTAATAAATTCCCGCGGATATTTTTAAATGAACTTGTCAATTTCCGTTTTTTCGGAAAGTTGCGTTTGCGAAAAAGAATGCGCAGGTGCGGAGTGTGCGAAAGAACGCTATTAAAGGACGAAACCTGAAGCCAAGAACATCTACCTGTGGTATGGTGTGCCTTTTCTTTTCAGGTGGTAGGTTCCTTTCTACCTTGCCTTAATCGTTCCTTATACCTGGTTGTTCCTTATCGTCTCCCTACGAACGAGCATAGAGGATGGACGGATTGGCAATTTGACTCGGCAATGACGTAATCTACCCACAAACAACAGGGATCCTGAGATGTTAAAAAATACAAGTGAGTAACCGTTTTACTTATATTGTGTCGGAAATTCGACTTTATATGTGCTTGAAAATTTGTCTATTGCGCAATACTTAAAACGTGGTGATACGTGTTATAGGTATTATGCGGCTTTGACTATTGCGCAATAGTATATCAATTGCCAGCAATATAGTATAGCCAATGACCGGTTTACAATAAACTGTAAAAATCTTGAACATTGAAATAATGGGTGAATACCATTTTACATACGGTGCAGGTTGCCGTAGTATTTGACACCAGAAGGTGTTTGTTTTGGTTCTGTGCTTTGGAATATGTAGACTAACTGTTGCTACTTGCGGAATCTGACATCAGCTCCTGAAACTGTTCTGACCTTGCATGATTTGTAACAAAATCAAGTAATGAATTGAATGTAGAAATGGTATCAGCCTCCAAATCGTACAATTTTCTTAATGCCTACGGTAAATTATTATATGACATTTGAAATAAAATAAAATCACTTAAACTCTCGGGATTTAAATTAATCAAACCTTGAACAGCATTTTTATGCCCATGTACAAAACTCTGACAACTAAATGTATCATGTTTATATTTGTTAATACTGTCAAAATAAAAACTTGCTTGCAAACGCTTTGAATCATATCCATATGTTAGTGCCTGGTAAGCGGCCTCGTAATTAAGGCGTCGCCGTGGATCAATGTAGTAAGCGTAAGACTACGGATCCCAAGGTCCCGGGTTCAAATCCCGACACGGCCGACTGTTTGAAAAATGGCAGGTGAGCATTTTTCACAAATATTACGCCCTCGTTCGGATGAGAGGTTAAATGGAGGCCCCGTGTGTGAGTGTTGTCACGCACGTTAAAGATCCCTACCTTGCCTGGAATGGCAAGGGTTCGGCAAAATTCTAAATTTCCAGCCAACAAAAAACTCGCATCCTGGCCAATGTAGTACCTTCGGGTGGAGTATTGGAAATGTAAATGAACGGCCTCGTAATTAGTAAATTAGCAAATGTGAAATTGTTTCCCATGCAGCATCACAAAGGAAAGATTGCATATAAAGGAATTTTTCCATTTTATATATTGAAGCGTTTTCATGCACCAGCTTCTGGAACAAGGAAATGAAGGAATTCAATTTTAAAATATTACCATTAAACGGATCTATCTTAATGGCCGGAAGAACTACATTTGGTTTTGGTACTGTTTGCATAACATTACTATCTGGTTTTGATGGTGATGCTAAAAACTTGTATTCTAAATCAATAAACTTTGCCTGAATTGTTTTATAAATATCATCAAATTCCGTTAAATGCTGTGCAATGGGAATGTGTTGATCACATCCATTTCAGTAACATTGAATGCTATTATTTGGTCTTCTAAAATTTCAAACTTGTTATGTAACTCTACAGCCGCTAAATAGTTTAATTTTACAAGTGGAAATGTTCTTATATTAGCTTCTCCTATGTATGTTAAAATTATTTGCATCCTTTGAAATAATAGGTCTAATTTTACCTTTAATTCATTGAACTTAACCATATTAAACTTTAAATTAGGAAATGGAAAAAGTTAGCAACACCTGTCACTTTGATTACTGTGTACTGACAGCTCTTGAACAATGCCAAATTTTTCCTTGTAGAATGAAATATAGATTTGCAGTTTTCTCCTATGTAATTAAGAAGCAACAACTTGTATTACTTTGTGAATACTTCCTGGATATGACCAGATGCTTCAATTTCCACTATTGGATATGTGACCAACTGCTTACTGTAATGCTTGATGCTGCAAGGCTTATTAATTAAAACCTTTCTTATAACTAATACTCATCACAACTCTTAAGGACCACAAAAGGTATGTATAGAAACCTGTTCTGCTTCATACACATTTGAAATTATGTGTGCGTGGACTGTCAGGAATCAATTTATTTATGTATAAATACAAATGGCTGCTCTGTTCAGATACAGGATATGTTTGAACTTGCAGGCGGATGAATCCAGTTGTCAAACTGATTTGAATAATGACGTGGAGCTTGTTAAATATAAAAAACAGAACCTTTCTTCAAAAATGTATTATATAAAAAAAAACTGAAATTATTTCTCTTTGGTTTTCCAGGCAACCGTCGTCCCTGATAACTTTTCTTATACAACTTGATTTTTTAAATGGAATTTAATGTAATAGTACAAAGTGCTGGTCATATGTGTTCGTTTCCTGAACATTTACCCACTTTAAGGGACGCCATAGTTGCAAACTGGGAAGGAATTTCTCAATACTTGTTGCTAAATATTAAAAGAGAGTTCTATGATTCTTTGGGATATTGATCTACTGTTTATGGAGACGTATTTGAACCATATGCTAAATAATTTCGTTATTTCTCATGCTATTTTTATTTATTATTCTCACAATTACTTTCTTTTTGTGTCAATTTGAAAACTGTAAATAATAATTAATAAACTTTCCAAATTGATGGTATCTTATTTATTAAATTTAAGGCTTAAGTAAAAGAGGTTATAATGGAAATTTTCGAGATTTTCTCTACAATGGCTTAATAGACTTGAAATGTAATTATAGAAACAGAAGCAGCATTTCATTCTCAAAAAAATATCCTTGTACCAGTTCTCTATAAAATAATTAGTGGAGCCAGTATTTACCAAATGTTCAGTTTGCATGTGATAAAATAGCATGATTAAAAAATTATGTTACGCAATTATTCTACTTTCTAAATTAGAATTTTTGAATAACTTACAGATTTTCTACTACAATAATCTGAGGATTTCTTTCACTGTTTGACATTTTGTTGAAAAGCCAATATGAAGACCTAATTAGTACAACTTGTCACCACATCGAACGAGTAAAATACTAGTTTTATTACTAATGTATATAAGGTGGATTTGTATAATTATTTTCAAGTTCGTCATTGCATAAAAACTAGAACGACAGTTAACGAAGACTACCTTTCGAATTATATCTAGGAAATTACTGCTCTTGTTAATCTCATAGCTTCAATTTATTTCTAAATTCAGTGTCCCTGATATACTGTAGAGAAAATTACAAAATTGTGACAAAATTTGAGTATTAATTTTTTTAATTAATGAAGTATATGAATAAGTGATATACATTAAGCTACGATAATTTCAGCCAATGATTTAATTAGTAATCAATAGGCAGAATAAATTATGTAAACGAAACTGATTCTAGTAACAAGTTATTTATATCGGATTAATTAAAGGACAGACGTTAACGGTAAGCGGTGAACAAAGTAAGAATTGCTGCTTCGGGACGTTTTATTATTTGGTGCGAAAAAATTACAGGCACTTGAAAAAATTTTCAAGACAATAATATAACAAAATATAGTTATTTATCTACAACTAATATATAACATACGTATTATACCTGTGGTTATTGCAGTATAATGCTATATATTAATCACGCTAGGGAATAATGAAGAGTAGTGGGAATTATGGCTCTATATTCCCTCTTATAGACCAACTGGAAAATAATATTATTAAATCTCAATACCTTTGAAATTTAAAACAAATGTCAAATGCCAAATATCAAATAGTATTTCTCAATACAATAACACGAATAACTAGCCGTGTTGAATTTCGCTAATTTATTGTAGAATTTCGATAATTTGGAAAGTCAAGTTATATAAATTACCTTCTCTTATACTGATACTTAGTGGTAGATAAAGTATAGTATATAACTCGCTTCTTATAGCCGCGTTGGATAATATACTATTATTATACAAGGTATAAAAGTACTATATTTTAGTTCTTACATTTTTACCCGTGTATAACACACTATTTTTTTCTGTGATAGACAAAGCGATGATTTAATATTGAAAAAAATATGACAATACATTAAAGTCAACAAATCAATCAATGTCAAATTTGATTCAAACAAGTAATCAAATATCTGTCAATTTAATTCTGCGAGTGATTTCAAAAATTGCTTAGTTAACTTGTTTGTATCGGTTGTTTTGAATATTCAGAAATCAGAAATGGCCAGTCTTGCACTTCACGTCCACACAGGTTTTGCGCCCGACTTTAAATTAAATGCCTTCGTGTTCTTACTTATTTGCACATACCCGGGAAAAAGTACGCATTTTTCCCGGGGAAAAAGTAAATTCATAAAAAATGACATTTTGTTACCTGTCAAGGAACATCAAATGTCAAATTTTTTTCCCGTCACAGAAAAAAATATTATTTTACGAATTAATTATAATTAACGGAAATGCAAATATGTTTAGTTTTGTTGTGTGGAAGATAGTTCCCACAGGATAGATGTCCTGCTGCGTGAAGAGAGATAGAATCGTTATTGAGCGGTCAGCGATTTTTACCTGAACTGTGGAAAGTAACACGACCAAAGTTCTAGGGAGCGAATTAAATAAAACAACATTCGAAGTTGACGGGCCACTACTGCTAAACGAAGTCAATGTTTCCTCAGATGCAGGAGGAGCGGAAAGTGTGTAGCGGTCCTGAATAGCGGAACTAGTACAAGATAAATCCTTAGAGGATGCGGGGGCAAAGCTGAAACGAGTCTTGGTACTAGTATCAGAAGCGGGCTAGACAAAATGTGGTAGAAGTGTAACAAAAAACGATGACGTTAAATTTATTGGCGGCCAGAAATAGTGGATTTGCATTTATTCAAAATGTGGGACCTACTAAGACAGTTTATACAAAGTTGATCTTTTTTAACAAAATTGTAGCGATCCTGAGAAAAAAGTTTAGCGAAATCATCACACCGATAAAGAATATGGTCTTGTTGACAAAGAAGACATTTAACGAAATTATGACTAGTATGTACTAACATGGAAACATCGGAGCGAGACCAAGGATTGTTTGTCAGTATGCACAACTTTGTTTATATCAGATTTATAATTAACCGTCAAATTTGATAAAGATTTACAAGTTTTTTTCGAAGTAAGCAATTAACTCTACATAAGATGGGATAGAGGAGGGATCCTGCTGCAACTCAAAATTGAGGGCAGTGTGCACATCCAGGCGATTTAGTCCTATTCCTCTACAGGCAAATCAAACTTCTTAAGGGCTTGCAGGTTATCGGTAAAAGTGTCTACTAATTTTTGCAAACCTGATGGGTGCTCAGAATTTAATTTTGGGCATTTTTCAATATTTTTCCAAAAAGCAAAAGTGAAGCGGCGAATAGTACGATATTTTTCGCGAATTTTATTATATGCTAGGGGGTAATTTGATGCGGTTTGAACAAAATTTTTAATGGTAAGTAATGCGGAATTTTTTAAAACGGACTGAAGGTAGAAAAATTTATCGACGTCGGAAAGGTCGTCATTATAGTGAACCAGACTATCAAATCGATCAATAAAGGTTTCGAACGTACTGATATCACCATCAAATGAAGGGAGAATCAACGGTGGTAGTATCACTTTGGATTTTGCACTATGTGTAGGTACGGATCCATCTTCCACAAGGGAAGCAAGATTGATTGGGAATAACTTGAAATAAAGGGCTTTAACAAGAAAAAAAGGTATTGTCAAAGCGCTTTCTGATTGAATCCTCTATTTCAAACTGCGTCTTCAGCCAAAGCGATTTCACCAATAATGAAATTATGTCGCTCACAAAAGTTTTTCTTAAGCGTGTCGATCGACGTGTCTTGAGCCCGGAAGAGTTCTAAAACACTGAGTTCAACAACAGTTTTGTTAACGATTTAAAGATCTCCTGAAGGGAGTTAATTTGCGTGTTTCTTATAAAATACGTTTTTTGAGTCTATTTGCCATGATTAGAAATACCTAAAGCAAAAGCAAAGCAATAAAGCGGGAAAAATATGCAAAAGCCAAAGAAAACTTTTAGTGTATGCACTAATATAAAGCAGGCAATTAGTATTGATTACCGCGCTTTATGTGAAAATTCAAATTAAACACTGCAAATAATTTAAAGACCGAATTCAAATATTAATCAACCATATATGTAACTATGAGATAATAACTACCAAGATACATAAATGCTATACCTTGATAAGCGGTATCTAATAACGTAAAGTAATACAAATTTTGGAGCTTGCAGGAAACATTTAAATCCGGCTCGAATTGATCATATATGTTAATGCGGCGGTTAACTTCGATAACCACAGATGATGAGATCAGGACATGTATATTTAACAATAAGGATAGCGGAAACCTTCAAGTACTTACCTAAGTTGTTAGATTTAGCGGTGTTCGAAAAACTAGTCGTAAAATACGTCGACTTTTTGACAGAGGTTCGTATCTGTCTACCAAAATACCATAGCGATGCACAACACACTTTGAACTAAGTTTTCGCGGTACATCAATAACACAGAGTAACTTGAAGGCTAAATCGCGGCCAATTTAATGACCTTTTTAATGTCCACAGGGCGGATGCGAGTTTACCTGCAAACTTCATCTTATTTATAACTAACAGTAAATTAACTATAAATACAAACGGAACAGAACTCTTTGCCAAGATGCTCTTCAAAGTGACCCAAACACTTCGAAGGCTGATATTAACCAATGCTATCAACCTCAGGTGGCAAAGGGTATGTGTCTGAAGCTACTTCTAGATGACGCAATGCTATCGGTGCTAAGAACACGTCCATAGATCGGTGTACTGCAGGGAACACGTACAGTGGTGCAGTACCTATGCCGCTGTCGTGCATGAACTCCAATATTGCTTGTTGTGCGGTTCGTGTAAGGTCAAACAACAAAGTGAGCGGTACTGCAAAAGTCTATTTGCTCCACTACACCAAGTCGGGTAGATGCGATGATGCGACTGACGAACGTCATCGTATCTAGCATTGATAAAATAACGGGTTCTTTTCGAAGGGAAGCGCCGTTTTACAATAAAAGAACGAGCGGCCGCGTACCGGTATACTAATATACATTGAAACATATGCGTGAATAATTTTAAATAACATATCAAGCAGTTTTTGACGGCGACCGTTATAAGCGAGTATCTCTTATCGGTAGACTTGCGGCGCAAAAGCTACAAACTAAAGATTTAGTAAATAAAATGGAAGATGTGCTGCCGAAAAACGATTCGCCGACGTTAGATCGATGTCACAGCAGACTCGCACGCGATGCTAGAGGTTGTTTGCAATTGGAAATGGAGATCGGTCGAGGTCACGCTCTCTGAGCATAAATTAACAACGTGAGATATTAATGTCGGGACACGCGTGAACAAGCAAGTTACCAATTTCCTCGATTCTGTAATAAAAAAACTGGGAGCGATTTAAACAAAAGTTTAGTGAGTAGTCCCATTCAAGGAAGCCAACGAAGCAAATACTTCAAAATTAAGATAAATAACAAATTGAATTGGAAGGCGCACATGCAATATGTTAAACGTAAGCGCAATTTGCGAGCGTTTAGCGCATATCCGCGGTCAAAGCACCGACGGCGTACAGGACCACTTCCACGGAAGCGTTTGGTGATTAGTAAGATTCCACAAATCGCATTTGTTATCAGAAAGATTATATACCGAAAACTCGTAGACCTAGGGAAAGGGCGGGAAGTTATCGAAAGCCTTGATCTTGTCAGCAGGAAGGTTGAGAGGAAAATCCTTATTTCCGAGCGAGGGTATCCGGCTGTTTATTTTTTATTTATTTATTTGTTCCAACGTTTCCGTAGTCTGCTACCTGAAATTTAGGCAGACCTGGCTTCCCCACAGAAAGTAACCATCATGTGTTATGTGTGTATGTGTGTATGTGTGAGGGATGGTTGTGTGTATGTGTGTTGTGTGGAATGTTGGCCCGTGTTACGTTCCCCCTCTAAGACCAGGACCATCGACAGCCGGATATCCCAGTCGTCAAGAAAGAACGCACAACGGGCATTGCCTTGTCAGTCCGGACCATCGGCAGCCGGAAATCCAGATGTTGAAAGGCAATGGAAGTGTGTGTTTAGGTGTGTGTGTGTGTTGTGTGTGTGTGTGTGCGTGCGTGTGTGTGTGTGTGAGAGAGAGTTGTGTGTATGTGTGTTGTGTGTGATGTTGGTATCCGTGTTACGTTCCCCATTTAGGACCAGGACCATCGGAAGCCGGATATCCCAATCTTCAAAGAGGAACGCTCGACGGATGTTGCCTTATCAGTTTTGTGTGTTTGTGTGTGTGTGAAGTGTGTTTGAAATGTTAATTTGTGTTTATGTTTGCCCAGGTTACTAAAAGGTTGGATTGAATTAGTATAATTTTGTACAAGTTTGAACTTATACTATTACATAAATAAAAAATTAGGTTCTTTCAGAGGAAAGGATTTGTTTGCTGTATTGTTTGCCTCGAGTATGTGAAAGTTCTTAAAATTTAGCGTTTGTTAAAAAGAAAAGAAATTCCCTATTCTACTACTTAAAATTAACTTATACTACTACTATGGGTTATTATTTGTGAGAGACAGGGTTGCTAATATGTAGAAGCATGCAAATTCTACATATTAGGGGGTTGGATCGTTTCAAAGTCGGGTTAATGGTTTGATCTTGTTGCTTCTGGTCGTCAAGGGCAGAGCTCTTGGAATTCCAGGAGATTGGTCTCCGGTCTCCGAGGCAGAGCCTCGGTCCAAGGAGAGGTGGTAGTTTTATGTCTCTGTCCGGGTAGTTTTGTTTGTGTCTTTTATCCGTCAAGATAACGTTGGTGGATGAGTGCCGTGGTTTTTTGTGTGAGTGCATTTAAGTGTGGAAAGAGGTTTTCATTCCAAATCATCTGGTGTAGGGTCTTGTTTAATAATGTTTGTGCTCGAGTTTGTCGATGGCGATGAAAACGCTGCGGGAATCATGATTTATACGAATGACTCGCTAATGGACGGTGGCCAGGTAGGAGCGGCGTCCGTTGTGTATAAGGAGGAGAGGGAAATGTTTTGACTACAGGCGAAACTTGAAGATTGGAGCATAATCTTTCAGTCCAAGCTGATAGCAATAAAGGAAGCTATAGAATACGTCATCTACCACTCGGGCATAAGTGGGGTAATCTACTACTAGCGGTAAAAAAATCAGTCCTGACTGCTCTAATAAACATGAACACCACGACAGGTCTGCAAGGAAACGTCTGGAGAATAACGCACACGGAACTTGGGTTTCGGGATTAGGTCGCGTGACGGCAATCGGGGAAACGACAGAGCAGCTGAGCTGGCCAAAGAGGCCGAAACAGACCATTTTTGGATGCTATACTCGTCGATACAGAAGTCCCTGATTAAGAGAAACCTGCGCGAAAAATTAATCTAACAGTGGAATTAGAGGTACAACTCTGCCACGGATAGTCAACACACAAATTTATACTGAGCATAGAGGCTGGGAGATAAGATGGAGGTGAAGTCCGATCATAAGATGGTGCAGCTAATAATTGGACACGGGACTCTGAAAGCCTACCTGCGAAGTTCCGGACTGACCGAAACGACTGCTGCGAATGCGGCGAGGGTGCAGAAAGCGATGAGTAAGTGCTATTTGAGTGCCCGGTCGAGACGGCTAACAGAGGGTAGGCGGTAGGCGGGCAAGAAACTAGGCGTAGAGAGTCTAGAATGGTCCAAGAGCTTGAAAGGAGTTCAAGGAATAGATAATCAGACGGCGTTCGAGTTAACTTTGAAGGAATTTCAAGGAAAGGTCGCGAGACTGGGTGCTGAAAACCGGGTGTAAACCAAGAGGAGAGAAGGTTGCTTGAAAATAAGAGTAGGAGGTAGTTTAGACTTGTTGGCGTAAATTTATTTTATGGCACGATATAACTTAATTCACAAAAAAAAAGAAACTATACAGAAAACACAAAAAACAAAACATCTAAATATCTTAGTATGCTACATGAATTTCACATTAAATCAATCACTATTTTACCTAAAAAACGCAAAACAAACGCCGGGTATTAAATCAAAATCTAACCCAGGCTATTGAATAACAAAACAAAATCAGATATCGTAATTAACTTAAACCAATCAAATAAATCAATTAAACCAAGAAACTAAATTAGAGTGAAACCGCGCATCCCCCCGGACCTAAAAGAGATAGTTATTGTGATCACCTTGTATATTTAGTACCCACCAGGGCTTTAACAGTACATACCTATCACCCCTTAGCAGTATGAAAAAATTTGATGCAGGTGAACGGATAAATCTTTGAAACCTGAAGAAATCTATATTCAAGGTATTTTTAAATATTGTGGCGGTTGTACCCGCATAAGCATTGATTTGTATTAATAAGGAAATTTTGCAGTTGCGTTTGAACAAGACAATTTAGAGCGATGGCGCTAGCCTACATAATGCTTATACGAGTGCACCTGATAATTTAAGTGATGCTTTTCGCTATTCTATGCACTGTTATATGTTTATTGCCTCATTATATATTTACATTTTACATTTATGTTTTATTGTTCGGTCGCTTAATTTGTTTTGTTTGTCGTTTTGCCTATTTTAGTCATAGTATCAATACGAAGGAAGTTTGAAATTAGAATAAGTCAGTTAGGGAACATTAGGGACAAATTTGGGCTTAAGTTAGAATAAAATACTTAGACTAGGGCGAACGATATTATAAATTTATAGGGTAGAAACAAATAGCTGGATTTTAGGGATGAACTTGGGCTCGGGCTTTCGGGCCGGCCCGACCCGGACCCGGCCCGATTTCGGTCTACTTTATTCGGGCCGGGTCCGAGTCTGGCCTATCTTTTTTCGGGGCGGGCCGGGCCAAACGATTCGGGCCGAAAAACGCCTGAGTAGATACTCCACTGTCCTTTCACTTTTATCTCACATTGAGTAAGTAAACGTTCTTAATTATATTTTCACGTAATGTCTTCATGCATTCATTAATAATTAGTTTTTCGTCTTGTTTAGTGTAAAGGAGACGTGATATTATAACTCACTTCTTATCCCGAATATTTTTTCTAGTCCTGTTTAATCTCCCTCATGTTGTACCTTAGGCAAGTTAAAAATACCCAGGAAATTTTGAATTTCATACTTTGAATACTTTGATATTATCACCAGTAACGTAACTAGTCTTTTGTTTCGGGGGGCTAGACAGCCATTAATTATTTTCTAAATACAATTTTATTTTTAGCGTTTTCTGAACACCCTTCTTGGGGAGGCCTCGAATATTTAGGGGGGTTAGTCTTCTAAGTGCCCTACCCCTTAGCTACGTGCATGATTATCACTTAATTTATTGTTGAATAGTAGAATTTAGCAGCAGATATAGTTTTCTATTTATTGTGGGAAAAAACTGATTAATACCTTTTGATAATCATTTTTTAAAAAACTTTTCAACCTTAAACAATTACTTCATTTTATTTCTATTCCATCAGACAGTATGTATTTCTAAAAAATAAGGTATCCTCTACATACCACAATTTAAAAATCCAACTTTTTTAAGCAAACATTCGGTATATTATTTGACTTTTAGGTTCCTTAAGTTCTAATAACATTAGGTACCAATTTTCAATCGCTTGAGATATTAACCGATGAAGTTTGGTACCGTTTATACTATAACCTATAAACTATTTATTTAATTTTTAGCATTCAGTAATTCACCAAAGGTGTTAAATCTTGAACTTTGGCACGACTTGTCAGTCGGTCAAATAAAAATTTAAAAGAACTAGAACAAATTATAGATCAAAGTTCAATTCCAAAAGTTTCAGTTTCTCAAAGTAAAAAAAGGCTATAAAGATCCGTCTGTAACAATTTCATAAACATTGAAAATTGTCAAACATTTTGTACTTGTGTTACATATTTCTAGGATTTTTCAAAGAATCAAAAATCAAATGATATACTACGGTATGTTCCACAAGTATCTTGATTGTAACTCAAAATCATTATACTCTTAAATCAAACAAAAGAGTGATAGTTACTTGTTGAACACAACTGAAAAAAAATATTTTCTAATTCACTGAATGAAAGTCGGGCCGGCCCAGCCCGCCGGGCCGGGCCGTCAGTTTTCATTTCGGGTCGGGCCTCGTGCCGGGCAGGTCACTTTTCTGCGTTGGGCCGGGCCGGGTTTATTGAGTCCATACCTACTGAATTTGCTATTAATGAATTTGGCGTATACTTAGAAACTTGAATCCATTGGTAAATACTAATTTAGCTAAATTTTGATAGCTCTTAGTCGACCGGTCAGGTCACACCGGTAAGTAGACCCGGTAGCTGCTATCCGGTATTACGGATCTTTCCCCCTATTTCTCTTTGCTAGTGTGTTGATGATCTTGACACACTCCAAAGTCAACGCCATGAATACCATTACTTAAACCTATCTTTAGTATTAGTTTTTTAATTTTAGTTACGTTTAATTTATTTTGAAGTCCAATTAATTTGAAGCAGGCAAAAATTTTCACGCTAAAGCCAAATCTAGTACCCACCCGGACGCGGCTGCAAGTTCTGATTGATTCCCCATCCCCAAACTTCGACTGTGTTAACGCGGTTTTCTCTTTC
This sequence comes from Platerodrilus igneus, assembly GCA_036346225.1. NCBI lineage: Eukaryota > Metazoa > Arthropoda > Insecta > Coleoptera > Lycidae > Platerodrilus > Platerodrilus igneus. The sequence goes on along the minus strand of JARFIW010000624.1, from coordinate 459,144 downwards.
TTTCCGTTTTTTTCTTCTGTTGCAGTAATTCGGGCAGATGTTCATGACTGACTTTTGTCCATTTCTTTCTGGTCCGCTCACAATGACTTTTTTTCTTGTGTCAATTTAAAAATGTAAATAATAATTAGTAAATTTTCCAAATTGATGGTATCTTATTTATTAAATTTAAGAAAAGGAGGAAAAAAATAGAAATTTTGCAGATTTTTTCTACAATGGCTTAATAGACTTGAAATCTAATTATAGCAATAGAAGCAGCATTTTATTCTCAACAAAATATTTCTTTACTATTTCTCTATAAAATAATTAGGGTAGCCAGTATTTACCACATTTTCATTTTGCATGTGATAAAATAGCATGATTAAAAGATTATGTTACTCAATTATTCTACTATCTATATTAGAATTTTTAAATAACTTCCGGATTTTCTACAACAATGATTTGAGAATTTCTTTTACTGTTTGACATTTTGTTGAGCAGCGAATATGTAGACCTAATAAGTACAACTTGTCACCACATCGAATACGAAGAGTAAAATACTAGTTTTACTCCCAATGAATATAAGGTGGATTTGTATAATTATTTTCAAGTTCGTCATTTCATAAAAACTAGAACGACAGTTAACGAAGACTACCTTTCGAATTATATCTAGGAAATTACTGCTCTTGTTAATCTCATAGCTTCAATTTATTTCTAAATTCAGTGTCCCTGATATGCTGTAGAGAAAATTACAAAATTGTGACAAAATTCGAGTATTCATTTTTGAAATTAATGAACTATTTGCATGAGTGATATACATTAAACTACGATAATTTCGGCCAATGATTTAATTAGTAATCAATAGATAGAATAAATTATGTATACGAAACTGATTCTAGTAACAAGTTATTTATACCGGATTTATTAAAGGACAGATGTGAACGGTAAGCGGTAAGCGACGTAAGTATTGCTGTTTCGGGACGTTTTATTATTTTGTGCGCAAAAATTACTGGCACATAATAAAATCCTCAAGACAATAATATAACAAAATATAGTTATTTATCTACAACTAATATATAACATACGTGTTACACCTGTGGTTCTTGCAGTATAATGCTATATATCAATCACGCAAAGGAATAATGAAAAACAGAGGGAAAAATGGCTCTTTATTCCCTCTTATAGACCAACTGGAAAATAATATTATTAAATCCTAATACCTTTGAAATTTAAAACAAACATCAAATGCCAAATATCAAATAGTACTTCTCAATACAATAACATAAATAACTAGCCGTGTTGAATTTCGCTAATTTATTTTAGAATTTCGATAATTTGGAAAGTCAAGTTATATAAATTATGCTTTTTTATATTGATACTTAGCTGTAGATAAAGTATAGTATACAACTCGCTATAAGAAGGCTATTATTCCGTCGGATGATTACTACACTCGCTCGCTTCGCTCGCTCGTGTAGCAACTTTCATCCTCTGGAATAATAGCCTTCTTATAGCCTCGTTGCATAATATACTATTATTATACAAGGGAAAAAAGTACTATATTTTAGCTCGCGAAGCGGAGGGAGACAAAATACCGAGAGTTAAAATCTTACACTTTTACCCGTGTATAATACACTATTTTTTTTGTGATAGGCAGAACGATGATTTAATATTGGAAAAAATATTACAATACATTAAAGTCAATAAATCAATCAATGTCAAATTCGAAGTTTCAAACAAGTAATCAAATATCTGTCAATTTAATTCTGCGAGTGGTTTCAAAAATTGCTTACTTAACTTGTTTATATCGGTTGTTTTGAATATTCAGAAATCAGAAATGGCCAGTCTTGCACTTCACGTCCACACAGGTTTTGCGCCCGACTTCAAATTAAATATCTTCGTGTTGTTACTTATTTGCTCATACCCGGAAAAAAGTACTTATTTTTTCCCGGGGAAGAAGTAAATTTATAAAAAGTGACATTTTGTTACCTGTCAAGGATCATTAAATGGCAAATTTTTTTCCCGTCACAGAAAAAAATATTATTTTACGAATTAATTATAATTAACGGAAATGCAAATATGTTTAGTTTTGTTGTGTGGAGGATAGTTCCCACAGGGTAGATGTTGTGCTGCGTGAAGACTTTGGTAAGAGATAGAACAACGTTATTGAGCGGTCAGCGATTTCTACCTGAAATGTGGAAAATAACACGACTGAAAATCTAGGGAGCGAATTAAATAGAACAACATTCGAAGTCGACGGGCTGTTATATTAATTACTTTCAAGAAAATAAGGCATTATTAAACATAGAACTTAGCATAGAACATTCAAAATTAAATAAAACTTATGACATTGAAGGTTGCCATAACAATTCTAACGTATTTGATTTTCTTACGAATGTAGCGCGAGCATACTACATTATACTACATTCACCCCACCTAGGAAGTAGTTGTCTTGCCATATCGGGGGACGTCTGCTCCTGGGGGAGCTTCTAGTAATATTCACTGGAATCGGAGATTCATCTCCCTCGAGTGAGTCAGGGATGTCCGCCGGTGATTCAGAATCTTCCGTTCTAACTTCCCGGTCTCCTTGAGTATCAGGGACTACCTCGTGTGCACTACGTACAGGTAATGTAGGATTTTGGTATTCCAGAGTTACTAAACCAGAATCTTGTCCAACAGGGGCTAGATGTCTGGTAGATACCGTAGATTCCCTACTATCTGCAAGTCTGACATGCGCGTAATCAGGATTGCATTCAAGCAGTGTTACTTCATCGACCATCGGGTCGTATTTGCTATTCCGTACGAACCGTCTCATTAAGACTTTTCCAGGACAGCTTAACCATGCAGGCAGCGATTGTCCATTAGGAGTTCGCCTAAGAAATGTGAAGAAACGTTTGTGCGGGGTAGCATTAGTTGCAGTACATAATAACGATCGTATAAAATGGAGAGCGTCATCTAATACTAGTTCCCATTGGTTGATATTTAAATTCCGTGACCTCAAAACTAAGCATACGGTATTCCATATCACTCCGTTGTACCTCTCAGTCTGTCCATTTCCACAGGGATTATACGGCGTCGATCTGCTGGTAGCGACTTAGCACGAAGAAAGGTAATTTTTTAATTCTAGGGACATGAAGCTAGCGCCTTGATCACTATGAATGTAAGCCGGCATTCCAAACATAGTAAAAAGTTTACGGAGTTTCTTAATTACTGTGTTGGAACTCAAGTTCCTGCAAGGAAACGCAAAAGGGAATCGTGAGAATTCGTATATCACAGTTAGAATATAACGATTTTTGGTGGATGAAGCTAAGGGGCCTTTGAATTCCAAATTAAGTCTTTCGAAAGGCAACATAGCTTTTACTAATTTTCCTTCGTTTCTGTAAAATCTTGGTTTTATTTCAGAACAAATTCTGCAAGACGATGTCACGTTTCTCACTTCTTCTATAGAATAGGGCATGTTTTTGGTACGTAACCAATGATAAAATCGAGTAACTCCAGGGTGACAAAGCGAGTCGTGAAACTTTTTTAGCTTACCGAGATCCGATGTTGTTGAAGCTGAATATATTCTAGATAGCGTGTCAGCTGAAACATTTTCTTTCCCAGTGCGGTACACATTGTCATAAACTAAAACATGCAAGTTCCAGTTTCCATCGCAATATCTTTTCGTTCTTACTTTTTCCATAGTGTTTTACATCGAACATGAATCTGACCGACTTTTGGTCAGTAATAAGAGTGAAACGTCGGCTTAATAAGAATTGCCTCCATTTACGCACAGCTTCCACTATTGCATAAGCCTCCTTCTCTACAGAAGAATGATGTTTTTCACAATTGTTAAGGGGTCTAGAGAAGAACGCTACAGGTTTACCATATTCAGATAAAATGGCTGCTATGGCTAGGTCCGACGCGCCCGTTTCTACGGTAAACGGTAAAGAAGAATTTATAGGAATTGAACTGGACTTGGTAAATTCCTCTTTTATGTTCTTGTAAGCTTCGATCGCTTAGCAATTAAGTGGAAAAAACTCAACACGAGCCAATGGTATTTTTTTTTGAAAATTGTAAAATCCATCTGGAATAGTGAGCCAACATCCCTACAGCTCTTCTTAGCGATTGACGGTCTTCTGGAAGTGGTAAATCTAGCAGTGGTTTTAGTCTTTCTGGGTCAGGTTTGATAGATTAATATGAAATCAAGTTGCCAAGAAGATTAATACTCGTCAATGAGTATTTACTTTTGTCTTCATTTATGGTAAAGCCATATTTCGTTATAACAGTTTTGAATTGGGCTAGATTTTCATCGTGCTCGTGTAGTGTATTGCCACATACAGTAACATCATCAATGTATGCATATACGCCTTGGAGATTTTCAGTTTCAATCACCCAGTCTAAGGCACGTTGAAATGCTATTCCTCTATTTGTAACGCCAAATGGAACACGACAGAATTGATAAAGTTACAATTTGCTTCAAACGCCGTATACGGTCTATCCTTTATTGGAATAGGGATTTGATAAAATGCAGTCTTGAAATCAATTGTGCTGTAGTATTTGTGAGTAGCAACTTTACTAACTATCTCTTCAATTTTGGGAAAAGGGTACGTGTCAAGTTCAGTAAATCGATTAATGGTCATAGAATTAGGGATGGACTCGGGCTCGGGCTTTCGGGCCGGCCCGGCCCAATTTAGGGCTCGAATCCGGGCCGGGTCGATGACTACTTGAACAATTATTTGAGAATTGACTGTATAGGAACCTGCTCTGCTGCATGCACCTTTTGAAATTATGTGTGCGTGGACTGTCAGGAATCAATTAATTTATGGATAAATACAAATGACTGCTTTGTCCAGACATGTTTTAATTTGGAAGCGGATGAATCTAGTTGTCGAACTGATTTGAATAATGATGTGGAGCTTGTCATACGTCCAAAAAAAATTAAACTATGAAAATGAACTTGGGACTAAAATTAATTTGTTAGTAGGGCGAACCACTTCCTTGCCGCTAGATCTAACCGTAACTACCCGCACAACACCATCCTTAGATGTGTGCACATCAACTATATCGCCTATTGGCCAATGTAGGGACTTTGTAATCATTTCCGCTAGATAAATCAACTGACCTAGGAAAGGGCCTGGACGATGTGCTTGCCACTTCTGTCTTAGGCGAATTGTGTGTAAATATTGTGTTTGAAATCTTTTCCAAACAATTTGGCTGACCCTGTTAATTAGGGGCCATTTACATTTTAGAGACATCTTTCCATCCACTTTTACTTCAGGAACCGAATGCAATGGGCCTTGTATTAGAAAATGGGTTGGCGTAAGGATGTCCAAGTCATCTGGTTGCTCCGAAACCTCTAACAAAGGTCTCGAATTCAGAATGGCTTCGATATGACAAAATATTGTGGCATACTCTTCAAAAGTCAAATTTCTGTCTTGAAGCTGTTTGTAAAGGAAATTTTTTACAAGTCTGACATTGATCTTCCATAATCCTGCACAATTGCGTGCAAATGTAAGTAAGTAATCGGGACACCTTAAGCTTACCTGCTGCCCCTATAAAACTACTCCCGTAATCTGAATAAACACGACCCGGAAGACCCCTGCGGGAATTGAATCGGTTAAAAGCAGCTAAAAATGCGTCAGTTGTGAGATCTGAAACAAATTCTAAATGCACCGCCCGCACTGTTTGACAAACAAAAGTACACAAGTAACATTTAGCGATAGGTGCCTTTCTCATATTTGATGATTTACATGAGAACAGACCAGCGAAATTCAATCCACAATGATTAAAGGGTCTTGCAGGCATAACCCTGGACTCTGGAAGGTTAGCCATATGAGATTGATGAAGAATTTTTGAAAACCGTACGCACTTAACACATTCCCTAATCACCTTACGTATTAGAGAATGCCTTGCTATAATCCAAAATTTTCTCCTCAATTCTGATTTGATTAAAGTTGGACCTGCATGTAAATATTTTGTATGATAATAAAAAATGAGCAAAGTTGCCAGATGGCAACCTTTTGATATAATTAATGGATGCTTTCTGAATAAGTGAGCACTGCATTGCTCAACCTTTCCCGAAGCTTGAGAACGGCATTGGTTGAATCTAAAAATGGTTCCAAAGTTTTCAATGATTTAGAACATGTTTTTCCTGCTGCTAAAGACCTTATATTCATAGCAAAGTAATGATGCTAGCTTAATTTGATAAATACAAGTTCTGCTTGCACTAATTCTGCACCTAACGATGGCCCTTTTATGCTGCATGTGGCATTATTAGTCTTTGATTTAAAAATAAAACGAAGCACAAACGCAAAAACTCTTTGCAACCTCTGATAACTACTAAAACGTTGTGAATATATATACAAATAATTTGGTTCTTGGGTTGAAACATGAAGAACCTGATTTGAACACCTTACTTCATCCTGGACGGAATATACATCCAACGCCAGCTGATTGCTGTCAAACTCCCATTTTGATGCACAAGACTGAATACATGACGGACCTTGCCACCATAAAACATTTTTATTTAAGTTACTTGCTAATGAACCGCGTGAAGGTACGTCACATGGATTGTATTTAGTATTGATGTAAAACCATTTAAATTTATTGGTAAGTGCTTGGATTTGTTGAACCCTGTATGTTACTGTTTGTAGGCAATAAGGTAGAATGGAATCTGAAGGATACTATTTCCATAAAATTATCTGAATTTTGTGTTGCTCAGGATGTATCCGTATAGCCCTAAACATTTTTCATTATCTGTACAAAGGGCAATCTTTTTTAACAGAAAATTATACAGAATTTTTGAGATGTTCTGACAAAGCGAAACACATGTATAGAGTTGACTATGTAAAACTATTTCCCATGTTATCTTTAAAACTTGCATTGAAAACGACTCGATTTGACTGAATTGCGTCACCATCTTGTGTGGTGCCTAAAATGGGAGATTTAAATACTCCATGATGCGGTATAAAATATTTTGTATCTGTATAATCTAAGACCAAATGTCCCAAATTCAAATAAGCTTCCAGAAAGTCATCGTACTGAACTTTAAGATCAGGATTTTTCAGCAGTCTATTTTCCTGTGCAACAAATAGACGGCGAACTATTTTTTAATCGTATCCCACAACGTGTTCATCTCAAATTGGATGACTTACTACATAACGCCCATCATCTTATCTGTAAACAGTCAAATCAAAATGATGGTTTACTAACCGAGCCTCTAACGACTCTACCGGCAAATGCTTTTAAATGTTTGAAGCTAAATCTTCAGTTTCCCAAAATATTTGCACTGAATCATTTAAATTTTTATTGGACGTGACAAAAAAACTTCTGTTCTGTTGATCAGAAGTGTTATTTGACGCTGCGGGTATTATACCCATCAAAACCGACCCCTAGTTTATACGAATGCGAGAGGGCTTTCTCGGCAAAAAATTGTTGCTTCTTGCTGATAACAAGTCGAAATAAACATCTGCTCCCAACAAAAAATGAATAGGCCCTGCTTTATGAAAATCAGGATCCGCTAAGCGTAGATGCTTGACCTTGTCGTATACCTTATGTGGTAAATCAAATGAAGGCAAATGATCTGCAATTGTATACATTATCCCTGCCATAACGGTCACTGAATAACCGGTAGTCTGTTGTGGATTTCCACCATAACGACACACTTGAATTCTGCTCAACGACTTATTTGCCGTATCGCCAATTCCCAAAATTGACTGTGTTTCCTTTGTAATTTGAAGATCTAGTTGCTGTGTGCAAACCAATAAAAAAATTGAGGTTTGATTGCCAGGGTATAATACACTTCTTTACCAACGAACCTTGCCGTAGTTATCATAAGCAGATGCTGTCACTGTAGACAACAAAACCATGTGTGACTTAGAATTGCATGATAGAACCCTAAACTGGGACGTAATCCTGTGTTTTGGTAATTGCACTTCCCTTGAATTGCTTACTGGTTGATGCTCGCCTGAATTGGTGGAGTGTCTTGACTGGATGTACTTTGAATATGTAATGCATTCGCATAGGATTCACTACTTTTGTGTTCCTATTGATAATGAGATGCCTGTTCATTAGGAAATGTCTTCTCCTTAATAATTGAATCTTTGGAACTAATTTCTGACCCAGGGGGAATCCCTGTGCAACAAGGAATTATGCAATCCATTACAAATCCTACATATTTTATTTGAAGAATATTGTGAAACCATGTGATTAGCTAAACAATTAATGCAATGATTTATAAATTTTAGCATATTATACCGCTGTACTGGTTCTAACTGCAGAAACCTTGAACATTGAAATAATGGGTGAATACCATTTTTACATACGGTGTAGCTTGCCGTAGTATTTGACACCAGAAGATGTTTGTTTTGGTTCGGTGCTTTGGAATATGTAGACTTACTGTTGCTACTTGAAGAATCTGACATTAGCTCCTGAAACTGTTCTGACCTTGCATGATTTATAACAAAATCAAGTAATGAATTGAATGTAGGAATGGTATCAGCCTCCAAATCATACAATTTTCTTAATGCCTACTGTAAATTATGATATGACATTTGAAATAAAATAAAATCACTTAAACTATCTAAATTTAAATTAATCAAACCTTGAACAGCATTTTTATTCGCATGTACAAAACTCTGACAACTAAATGTTCATGTTTATATTTGTTAATACTGCCAAAATAAAAACTTGCTTTCAAACGCTTTGAATCATATCTATCTATCAGGGCCTGGTAAGCCGCCTCGTAATTAGATTCGTCCAATTGCAAATGTGAAATGGTTTCCAATGCAGCATCACAAAGTAAAGATTGCATATAAAGGAATTTTTCCATTTTATATATTGAAGCGTTTTCATGCACCAGCTTCTGGAACAAGGAAATGAAGGAATTCAATTTTAAAATATTACCATTAAACGGATCTATCTTAATGGCCGGAAGAACTACATTTGGTTTTGGTACTGTTTGCATAACATTACTATCTGGTTTTGATGGTGATGCTAAAAACTTGTATTCTAAATCAATAAACTTTGCCTGAATTGTTTTATAAATATCATCAGATTCCGTTAAATGCTGTGCAATGGGAATGTGTTGACCAACATCCATTTCAGTAACATTGAATGCTATTATTTGCTCTTCTAAAATTTCAAACTTGTTATGTAACTCTACAGCCGCTAAATAGTTCGATTTTATAAGTGGAAATGTTCTTATTATAGCTTCTCTTATGTATGTTAAAATTATTTGCATCCTTTGAAATAATAGGTCTAATTTTACCTTTAATTCATTGGACCTAACCATATTAAACTTTAAATTAGGAAATGGAAAAAGTTAGCAACACCTGTCACTTTGATTACTGTGTACTTACAGCTCTCAAACAATGCCAAATTTTTTTCTTGTAGAATTAAATATAGATTTACAGTTTTCTCCTGTGTAATTAAGAAGCAACAACTAGTATTACTTTGTGAATACATTCTATGACCAGATGCTTCAATTTCCACTATTGGATATGCGACCAACTGCTTACTGTAATGCTTGATGCTGCAATGCTTATTAATTAAAACCTTTCTTATAACTAATACTCGTCACTACTCTTAAGGACCACAAAAAGGCATGTATAGGAACCTGCTCTGCTTCATACACCTTTTGAAATTGTGTGCGTGTACTGTCAGGAATCAATTTATGTATAAATACAAATGGCTGCTCTGTATAGATACAGGATATGCTTTAATTGTGGAAAATATGGACATATCCAAAAGTTTTGTAATAAAATATTTCAAAGGGGTTATGGTAATGAAGCAAATTCTAATCAATCCTATATTATGCAAAACGCTGCAATGAAACAATCAGGAAGTAATGATGTCCAAAAGCATTCTATAGTAAATCGAGGCAGAGGTCAAAGCAATGGCACTTTTTCAGGGTCGTCTTACAGAGGGCAGTTCATGGGTCGTGGTAATTTTCCAGGTTCAAGGTACAGAGGTAGTTACCAACAGCGGAGAGGACACAGCATGGATATCAATTAAATTTGCGAAGAAGTCAGTATGTGCAGCAAGTTGAGAATCAAAGTAGCAATAGTAACAGTAATTTGAATGTGGTAAATAATAAAACCGTAAGTAATGATACAAGTATTTGTTTTGTGGGAGAAGCCTTTGCTTTACAGGATAGTTTAAGTAATAACAAATTAACCTTTTTTTTATTAATTCGGGGTATACAGACCATATAAGTCGTATTTTTCAAAGTTAATAATATTGACTACACCTCAAAAAATTGCTGTAGTTGAAGATAAAACTTATTTATTAGCAGTAAGAATAGGTGATATTAAAGCATATTTAATAGTAAGCGATACAAGGAATGTTAATATTTTGAAAAATGTGTTACTTGTGCCTCGTTTAAGAAAAAATCAATTATCGGTTAAAAAGCTAGATTTAGCCAATATTACAGTAGTTTTTGAAGATAGATCTGTAAAATTAATTTCCAAGGATAGGGGTTTAATAATATAAGAAAAATGAATTCCTTATATGAAATATCATTTTATTTATCAGCATTGGAAGGTTTGAATGTTGAAAATGTTAATGAAAATTTTATTAAATTGCATAGAAGATATGGGCATATTGGTTTTTCAAATCCGGAAAGTTTAATTAAAAATAACTTAGTTAATGAATTGGACAAAAATATAAAAATTGAAAGGGTAGATTTTTGCAAACCCTGTGTAAATGGGAAAATGTCTAGGTTACCATTTGGTAATAAAACAAAAAGTACGAGGGTATTACACTCTGATGTATGTGGGCCGATAACACCAGTTGCATATGATAGAAACCATTGCTTCGTTACCTTTATTGACGATTTTTCGTATTTTACAAGTTTATATTTACTTAAAAATAAGAGTGAGTTTTTTGAAAAGGCAAAAAAAGTTCTTTATATGGTTGAGAATATGTTTGATGGTAGAATTTCAAAATTTGTTACATTCCATTACATTACATTACATCTTTTGAAACGATCTTTGAGCTGGAATCGCGTAATGTCCTACCGGTAACAAATCAAAATGATAGGCTATTGCAGTTAAAAGCCATAGTGGCGCAAGAAGTTAATGGACATTCATTTCCTTGTACATTAACATCTAATTTATCTCAAAATACCTTTGAGATTAAACAATCGCTAGACGATATTAATAATATAGTCCAGAAAACAAATCCAGAAGTTTCAAATTTAGAAATAAAGCGGGTTACATCTCGTATAATGCATTTAAAACAGCGTATAGATTTATTATCGTTACTTAAAGATGAACAAGTTAATGAAACTAAACAAACTTTCTTATCTAACGTTCTCTTACTTGAAGGAATGGTCTTCAAAAAACTTAACTTAGATTTAGATGCAAATTTGTCTACCGTTCTTTCGAATTTAACAATTTCCCAATCTCCTATATCGTCTCCGAAATCTATACCAGTATACAAATGGGGCCTTTCTTTCTTGGGCTTCGATTCCCAAATTTCGTTAATGTCTTTTTTAAATAGAGTAAATGATTTTAAAATTCTTCTAACTGTACAGACGAAGATTTATTTGTCTCAGCGGGAGAATTATTTTCTGGCTCTGCCATGTTTTGCTATAAAAACATACCAAACTAGATTTCTACCTGGGAAGAACTAGTTACGCGATTTCATACCTCATGGTTATATAACCGATCTCTGGAATGAAATAAAAAATCGTACCCAGGGATCTAACGAAAACGTAATCTCTTTTATTAGCTCAATGGAAGCTTTATATGGCAGATTAGATAAAAAAACTTCCTGAACCCGAAATTATTGACCAACTTCTAAGAAAGCTAAATCCATATTTTTCCGAACGTTTAGCCTTACAACATATCTCCTCTTTACCTCAGTTTTAAGATTTATGTCGCTCACTGCAAGAAGTAAAGTTACGTGTAGATAAATACCGCCCTCCACCAACAAAACAATCTGGCTTATTAGAATCTGATTTAGCATGTTAGTCAGAACGCTCTCGTAAGGTATCTATTATTACTCTTCCTGCTTCTTCTTCAACTAATTTACTTACCTGTTGGAATTGTAAGAAAAGCGGACACACTTATAATGTTTGCACATACTCGAAAAATCCTTTTTGCTATGGTTGTGGTCGAAACAATACCTACAAATCTAGATGTACAAATTATAACCCTAACTTATCGGAAAACTTCCGCAGAGATATTCCCACTCGGGACGTGAATATCTCAAGAAATCAAAATCGTCCTCAACACCAACTATTCAACGCACCCAGACGTCAATAGATTTAAAGCATAAAATTACTTCCAATATTAAACCTTTATCTAATGTATCTAATAATAATAATTATAATAATAATACCGCTACCTTAAACTCACAGAAGAACTTGCCTCCCCTATCTGACATATGTCGTTCCACCCCTGCCAAATGATCAAATTGGCTGAAAACAGTTAATTCCTTTTATCATAAAAATTCTGCTGCCTTACAGCTTTTCGGGTTAACCAACAACGATCGCTGTGAGTGCGTTGCGGGCGCGGAAAACGCAGAGCACGTGCTCTTCGACTGCCCGTTTGAAGCGACAAATCGAGGGTTGGCTGATACGAAATTAGCTATAGTAGGTCTAGCATGGTCAAAGAGCCTAGAGAAAGTCGGGAAAGCGGCTAACCAGAAGGCGATCTGAACAGCCTTCAGAGAGTTCGCAGGAAGGGTTGCGAGATTAGACGGTGATAATCGTGTGTAAGTCGGGCCAGGATGGTGGGAGGATTGAAAAATTCTAAATTTCGGCCTGGCGTGATTTTGACATGATAAGAGCATGATAACCAAAACCTGCAAAAAAAAACAAAAAAACAAGAAAAAGAAAAAAAAGAAAGAAAACCAATAATAATAATAATTAAATAAGTATACACAAAACTCTAATATGCACGGCGAACACACTACTAAAACAATCACTGTCCCACCTTCTACGCGCGGAAAATCGGGAATAAACGAAACAAATAAATAACAACAAACTAAATCAGGAAACCTCGTTTATTTAAATAAGTGTAATAAATAGAGAAATAATAAAATAGAGTGAACCGCGCATACCCCCAGAACATAAAAGTGAACTGATAGTGATTGTGATCCCCCCAGAACGTTTAGTGCATATCCACCAGGACTTTAACAGTACATATTCAACTCCCCCATAAAAGTAGAAAACCAATAGATGTAGGTAGACGACCAGATCTTCGGATGCTGGAGAAATTTATATTGGGGGTAAGAATAAAATTGTGACGGCTGTACTCGCATGAGCATTGATTTGTGATTTTAAACAGATTTTGAAATAATCTAACAAGCACGTTTTTGTGTAATGGCGCTAGTCAATATAATGCTCATACGAGTGCACCTGATAATGTATTTGCTTTTGCTAATATATGCCCTGTTACATGGTTTTGCTTATTCAGATATTTATTTATATATTTATTATATGGTTATTTATATATTTATATTATATTTATATTTATTTTTACACCTATTTTTACCTGCATTGTATTGTTTTGTGGCTTGATTTAATTCGTTTGACGTTCTGTCGCCAATTTTTGGTCGCAGTATATATAGAAAAGATGATTGTATATATAATATATCGGTTAGGGAATGATAGGGAACGTTAGGGACAAATTCAGGATAAAATACTTAGATCAGGGAAGACGAATTTGTAAATTTATAGAGCACGCAAAATAGCTGGATTCACTATTAATACATTTGGCAATTGCTTAGGAAATTTGAATCCATTTTAAATTAGCTAGCTAGATTTGGATAGTTTTAAGTCGACCCTTCAGGTCTCACTGGTAAGCAGAGCTGGCAACTGCTATCCGGTATTACGGATCCCTCCCTTTCTTATTTTTGCTTGTGTCTTGTTGATCGGGCACACTCCAAAGTCAACGCTAGAGATACCATTATTTAAACCCTGTTTTTAGTTTTTTGTTTCAGTTTGTTAGATTTTTATTTAGGGTGGATTAATTATGAAGTTAGAATAAATTAAAAGTACGTTATATTTTTCGCGTTTAAACCCAATGTAGTACCTTCGGGTAGTACATTGGAGACGTGGCCGCAAGTATAGCGGCCCTAATTCAAATTATAATGCCTTACAGCTTGTTAAAAAACCTTTCGACATCCGCCCTCACTTACTTATCTCTATTGGTTCTTTAATTGTAATCGCTTTATTGGACACAGGTTCGTCGTGCTGTTTTTTAAATAACGAAGGCTTAAGACAATTATCTGAACAAAACATGAAATTTTAGGTTATTCCGGAAAAAACTTCTATAAATCTAGCTGACGATAGTAAAATATATGTAACTAGTTTCCTTAAATTAAAAGTTCGAGTAGTGTCACTTGAACGTGATGTTCCATTTTTAATTGTACCTACACTAGCTTACAAATTTTTACTTGGCGTTGACTTTTGCAAACTTTTTAATTTACCTTTATATTTTCAAGATTTCTCTTAGCAAGCTTCTCGCAAAACAAATTCTTTTGCGTCGGCTGGTATATCTAATAAAATTTCTCTTACCGATTCTCAAAATGCAATTCTTAACTCTACCATTGACAAATTTCGTAAATTAAATACTTCTGAACTTGGTTGCGTATCTCTAAACATGAAGCAATTCAATTCACTCCCTCATTTCTTGTTTTTGGAAGATACACGCCAATTGATGGTAGTTATTACGGTTCAATTCCTGATGATACCAAAGTAATTGATTTTGGCGAAAATGTACGCTGGGACGAAGACCAACAATCATTGCCTTCTATCTTCAATGACGTTAGAAAAAATTTGTTAAAAGCTTACGAAAAGAGTAAGGATCACTACAATCTGCAAAAACGAGATATTTCTTTTGCTTTAGATGAACACGTTTGAAAAAAGAATTATGTCTTGTTTGATGCTACTAAAAAATTCTCTTCGAAATTAGCTCCAAAATTCATTTTATGTGAGGTCACTCGTTTTATTAGTCCACTTATCTATAAACTCCAAGACACCGAAGAAAAACATCAAGGAAGGTGGCATATCAAAGACCTTAATCCATTCTCTGCTGACCCGAATCCTAATTAATTTTTCACGTTACATTTCTTTAACGGTCTACCTAATGTTTTTGTCCTTGCTATGAATTTGTTAACTTTATTTATCCATTTCTTTTCTCATTCACTTTTCACACTTTTGGCTTATTTACCTCAATTTAGTTATCTTTTTGCTGGCCGTTAATTTTCCCTTGAATTTATTGCTAGCCACATATCTGTATATTATCTAGGTTCCCCAGTATAACGCTGTCGCTTTATTCAATTAATCCTGGTACCTTTTTTCCACCATATTATTTTGTATTTAGCATTTATCTTACGTCGTTTAATTTTGTGGTAATTGTCGTAACTTTGGTTGCAATAACTCATTGAATTTTTATGATTGGTTTTAGCTGATGTTGAGTGGATGGTTTTTTCTTTGGGCTCACATAGGAGACGCGGCCTATACCTTTGTAAGAAATAGTCTATATTTGCAGTAGCAAAAAACTAGGACTTTCTATTCCATGCGTTTTTCTTCTGATTTATTACAGTCGCTCACCTTATTCTTTATCATTACTTGTTTTTTTCTTCTGTTGTCACCAGAACATATAATCATTTTTTTGTTGTTTATATATAACTTCGTTGTGAGGTGCTATAGCTTTTTATTGATACCTTATCGAATTCTTTTTAGCATATCGGGATAGTATGGTGTATTTAATTGTTTATAGTTAGGTATTCATGTGTGTTTATGGCGTTACCGTTTTTAAAAGATTACCTTGCAACAATTAGTTTTTGTGTGAAGGTTCCTGCAGTGATACTTTTAAGTTGTTGTTTCAACTTTTTGTCTGATCTTCTTATCGTAGCGGATGCACTCGTTAGGAAGATAATCGTACTAGTTCTCATCAGGAGTCTAGTAATTTTTTAACTTATTATGTGTCTTAACTTGTCTGATTAATATAGCAAGTGGTCCTTCAGACCAATCTGCATTTAACAGGGGCAACTCTCTACCTTCTCTCGGACGCTTGTCCAAAACTCTACTTTTTTCTTATCCCGCTGTCTCTGTTTTTGCCTTATTTTTCATTCGGTAGACCTGTTCTTGTCCCGGAACACCCGTCTACCACATAAGAGTGATTTTTCCCTCACTCCGGACTACTGGCCACATTAGCTGGTTGAGTAGTGCTTTTCTATCCACCTTTTTCTATCGCTTTTGCTCAATGTGAGCCCTTCATCTATTCTCTTGTACCTGGAAGTGTCACTAGTACATTCCAAAATGCCTACCTCCCTCATTTTACCTTTCCTATATCTCTATTGCCTTTTCATTTCCGTTAGTCACCGTGTGGTTGCGCGGGGGGTTTTCACAGACACCTGGACAACGTCTCTGGTAATCTTTTGTGAGGTCATGCTGTGCCGCTGTCAGCCGCACGTGGTCGCTAACAGTGAACGTATGTATGAGTGTGTGTATGTGTGAGTGCAAGAATGTGTATATATATATATATATATATATATATATAAATATATATTACTTTAATTTAGAACAGAGTAGAAAATTAATTAAAGACATCAAATAATTTTAATCACCGTGTATAAGGACGCTTTGGGTAATAATACGCTTCATTTAAAGGTATATTGGATAAATTCGTCATTTACTTCTAAACATAGGGTTTATATTGTTTAGATAATGTTAAACACCGTGTATATCAAAGCAGTGGAAAATAGAACGCTTAATTAAAGGCCTACTGTGTAGATTTAAATCATTCAATTAGAATGTAGGGTTTGTATATAATCATAATCAACGTGTAGAAGGAAGTAATGTAGAATTTCATTAGATAATACGCATTATTAAAACCATGGAGCATAAAAATTTATTCGTTTTGTTAAAAAATAAGGGGTTTAGATTATTCACTGGACGCTTTCTATAAAAAGAAGCCGAGTTAAAATGTTCAACTTGTATTTAATTTAATCTTTCCAAGTACTAAAGCTATCGAGAAATTATAAAGACGTGGGGAAGTCACGTAAAAGCCTTCAGCGTATTAGAACTAAGAACACCTGCAAAAATAACAATGTATACGATAGTCGATAAACTCCAAGCTATATGAGTGCAAGTAAGAAAGCAAGTTTGTGGTATAAAGACAAGCGAGAGGAAATGCATTGGTAGTTAAATGAGGGGAAATATGTAAAACAAGAGCAGAGGTTGTAGATAGAACGAACAGACTAGATTGGCGAGTAAGGTTGAAATAAGATGCAAACATGAGAGGTGGAAGCATAACAATTTCTATGTAAAATTAATTAGTTGTTCGCGGACGTGTTGCAAGGCGTGTGGAAATTTCTTAGATTTCAACTCGGACGAGTGCAAATTTCAGAAGAATCATTGTGCCGAGCCATCGGAAGGGAAAATAGAATGCAAATTTCTGAAAATCGTCCGTCGCGGGACAAATTCGGCTTGCAAGCGAGCCATTATATAAACCTGTGCTGATAGGAGTTGTGCGCTTTTTATTTTTGATTATATTCGATACTACAAGCGGTCTCTCTTTATTTTTGATTTTACTCGATACTTCAAGCAGAATAGATGGTGATTACGTGCTACGATAAAAGTTATTATGCATTAGTGCACTTAGAGAAGATAGATAAAGGTAATAAAGCCTAGTTATATTTGCGGGTATTACTGTACCAATTATCCAAATTAGTAACGATAAATAAATATTATGAATTTGATTGCTATTTTTCGGGAGTGTTAGTAATCAAGTGTTATTCGTAAACGTGATTGGATCCACAATACAAGATTTAGATATACATAGATGAGTTCCTGAGAAGCCCTGAAACCTTTTAGACGAATGGTGGTGTAGAAAAATTTTAAAGGCGGCCAGAAATCCGAGGACGTAAACATAACCCAGCTGGAATGGTAGGATTAGCAAGGACGATGTACATTGGAGCCACGAGTGCATTAACCTTCAGGTAACTTATGCATTGTTGTTCGATCTTAGATGTTTTGGTGTGTTGAATATCTTTATAATTTGTTTGATAAAGATAGACAGTAGTAAACTTGTATAAACAACAAATTTTGAATTTTAAGGTAAAATTTTCTTGTATAAGTAGAAAGGAGTATTTATCAGGTTTATGTTTTGGATTATGATGAAAATTTGGGTCTGTCTTTGAGCTCAATTAGACTAACCTGTTAAATTAACGTAAATGGGTGGGAGATGCTCCCTTTTATACAGACTCAGGTCTGCAAATATTGTTTACTTAATTAGTATGCATCCTACAAGGACCTTAATTCTGGATGCAAATTAAAATGATGAAAAATTTGAACTTGAAATTTTATGATGCTGAAATTTATGCTGAAATTTAATTTTGAAATTTTAATGTATTGTGAATATTAATGTAAATAGAGTTAACGTTGATGTTTGTGGTAGGAATGTGTTTGTTTTTTTTTATGAATGAGGATGAAAGTTATCTAGGTGAGCAGCCGAGGCGGAAAGAGTCAAGAGACGATTATCAGAAGAGATTCAACGGACAAGAGAATCACAGCTATATATATATATATATATATATATATATATATGTATATATATATAGACATATGTAAATATATGTGTGTGTGTGTGTGTGTGTGTGTGTGGATATTTTATCTATCAGGAATGCATCCACACGCTTTTTTCTGGTTTTTCATACCGTTTAACTAACGGGCCTGCTTCACAGGTCGCTTTCCTCAAGGGAGTATGAGTAGTTACCTGTATAACGGCTTCAAAGAGCCACATTCTCTTGTATTTTTGTGAGGGATGACAAAACGGCTTGGTAAGCTGGGGAATTTTACGGTATATCTTTAAAGTGTATAGTTGTAGCATGCCTTAGTGTGCTGGGAGGTTTTGGATCCATCTATTTTTATCTAGTTTTATTTTATTATCTCGATCTTATGTATTATCCTTGATAATAACTTGAGACTTTGCTTTACTTTCTTTTGTTTTCCTAACGTTTAGTATTTATGATCAGACATAGGAATTTTTTGAGTATTGAGTGAAGAAGCTAACCTGATGGTAGTAATGTAATTTGTTAGGTTAGTAATGTAAGAAATTAGTAAGATGGTACTGTTGGTAAATTTGTTAATTCACAACCATGTCATTAAAAAGTTTTGATGTGTATTGTTTATTAAGCCAACGTACCCATACTTAAAAATTTGTTAAAATGTATAGTAACTTGCTCTCTTGGGCATTTTGAAATTTGGGCGTTTTCTTGCCAAAGTAGAGACAGTTTAGATGCAATGCTTATGTGCGTGTGCACTCAAAAACTGTAAAATTAGCTTTTAGGTTATTGTATATATGTTAAGCGACTGGTCGCACTTGCTATAGTTGTCATTTAGTGTTTTGTGCTCTCCGACAAATTTGTGCTGTCGACTATAACTGCGCCACATCTAAGACTCGTGTGTGCACTTATAGATGTAGTTCTAAAAACAATGGGGCTACAGATCCCGTTTGCTAGTTATTTGCAAGACTCGTTATAGGTTGAAAAAAACCTGGTGGCGCCTAAAATAAACATTTACTAGAATGTAAGTTAGTTTATACGTAAGTAAGTAGGCTGTAGACTTTAAGTTTTTAACGTGCTAAAGTCTTCTTCGTTTTTTAATAATTTTTTGTTTTATGGCTTTGTCACGATTGTTACATTCCAAAATTTACAATGTACATTCTTTTAATTTGTATATAAATTTTCGCGAACATTTTTATATGAACTTGTCAATTTCCGTCATTCCGGACAGTTACGTTTGCGCAAAAGATTGCGCAGGTGCGGGTATTGCAAAGACGGTCATTAAGCTACGAAACCTGAAGCCAAGAACATCTACCTGTGTATGTGTGTCTTTTCTCTTTTAGGGGAGTAGGTTACTTACCTTGCCTTATCGTTTCTTATACCTGGATCCTTATCGTTTCACCTACGAGAGCATAGAGTTCAGGATGGACGGATTGGAAATTTGGAGTCAACATGGCGTGATGTGACCCACAAAATGTGATGGACTCTGGGATATAGCTGCAAGGTACGATTTAAGTAAGTAAATTGTTTTTATTTACATTAAACGCGTTCGGTATTTGATATAAAATGGCGCGTAATTTGCCGCGTAATTATACGTTATATTAAACAATTGCGCAGTAGTATAGCCACGCGTGAAGCACAACAAATTCAGGTGTGATGGAGACGGTGAATATTCTTCAGTCTTTTGCCGATTATTGCAAAAGTAAAGGAGTAATTTTAGATTATGTGGTTCCTTACAGACCGCAGCAAAACGAAAAGAACGTATAAATAGAAGTTTAGTTTGAAAAGCACGTACTATGACAGATGATAGCAGCATTCCAAAACATTTATGGGGCGAGGCAATTCGTACGGCTGCATATCTGATAAATCGTGTGTCTAGTTCAAGTGTAAATAATAAGCAGACGTCTGCGGATATATGGTGCGACAAAAAAACCAAATGTTTCAAATTTAAGAATTTTTGGGTGCAATGCTTACAGTCATATTGTTAAACAATTCTGACAAATTTGATTCAAAAACGAAAACATGTGTTATGATAGGTTATGCACAAACGGGTTACAGATTATGGGATGTAGAAGCAAATAAGGTGACAATATCCAGAGATGTTAGTTTCGATGAAGATAAATTTTACTATAAATCAAAACTTGTTAATGTGGAAAATAATAGCAAGGTTGAGAATGATGCAAATGAAATTATAGAACAATCCAGTGTTGATAGTGAAAATTAAGTTTCTGTTGAAAATATAACAGGTAGGAGAAATATAAGGATTCCTAAGAAAGATGATGATTTTGAACTGTACATGGCATACAGTGCAATGAATTTCGTTAATAATGTACCAAGTAGTTATTGTGAATTAAAAAAAGGAACAATTTTAAATACTGGTTAGGAGCCATAAATAGAGAATTAAATTCAATTAGAGATAATAAAACCTGGGAAGTTGTAGATAAGCTTAGTAATGAAAAGATATTAAATACTAAATGGGTGTTTACATTAAAAAATTTAGAATTGGAAGAAGCTGATAAGTATAAAGCTAGATTGGTTGTAAGAGGCTTTGCACAAGAACGTGATGAACATTTGATGATATTTATTCACCAGTAGCTAAAATGTCAACTCTGAGAATTATAAATATTTATGGTTCCGCGTTGGGACCGTGTCATTGTATAAATTAAAGTCGACGTTTCGCCCACTTTTGTAAGGGGCTATATCAGGACAAGAAAATAATTTTTTATTTTAATTTTTAATTTTTTAATTTTTAATTTTTAATTTTAATTTTAATTTTTAATTTTTAATTTTTAATTTTAATTTTTAATTTTTAATTTTTAATTTTTAATTTTTAATTTTAATTTTTAATTTTAATTTTTAATTTTAATTTTTAATTTTAATTTTTAATTTTAATTTTTAATTTTAATTTTAATTTTTAATTTTTAATTTTTAATTTTTAATTTTTAATTTTTAATTTTTAATTTTAATTTTTAATTTTAATTTTAATTTTTAATTTTAATTTTTAATTTTTAATTTTTAATTTTAATTTTAATTTTAATTTTTAATTTTTAATTTTTAATTTTTAATTTTTAATTTTAATTTTTAATTTTTAATTTTAATTTTTAATTTTAATTTTTAATTTTAATTTTAATTTTAATTTTAATTTTTAATTTTTAATTTTAATTTTTTTATTTTTTTTATTTTTATTTTTTTTTATTTTTTTTTTTTAATTTTTTTATTTTCTTGTCCTGATAAAGCTCCTTACAAAAGTGGGCGAAACGTCGACCTTAATTTATAAAATGCCATGGTCCCAACTCGGAACCATAAATATTTATAATGACTCCGGCCGTGAAAGCCTCCGACAATATCAACTCTGAGAACATTTTTGATTATAGGGAATCAATATAGATATTATTTCAAACAATTGGATGTTAAAACTGCCTTTTTGAATGGAATTTTAAAGGAATCAGTGTTATATCTTTCCTCCAGAGGAAATAAAGTGTAAACCCCGAAAGGTGTTGCAATTGAAGAAGTGGACTTAAAAGTTGTAATGAAAAAATAAATAATTACTTGCTAATGATTTTTTGTTAGGTCAGAAAATGATTTTATCTTTTATATTATGAAACAAGAGGTTTTTCTAATAATTTATGTAGATGATATAATTTTGTCAGGACCAGATTTAGGAGTGATTACTGATGTTAAGAACAAATTAATGAATAGATTTAGAATGAAGGATAAAGGATCCCTAAAAAATTTTTTGGGATTAGAAATATATTACGATAGGGAGCATGGAAAGTTATTAATTAATCAATCAAATTATATTAGGGCTTTATTAGAGTGTTTCAATTTAAGTAGTTTTAAAATATTTTAACAAGATTATTTTCTAGCAATATCTTCACAAATACCTAAGTTAATAAATTTATAAAAAGTCAATTCAAATATAATATCTCTAAACAATCTACGTGAAAATTATTACATGTTATTGAATCCAATATAAACTTTCGAACTGCGAGCATAAATTATAAATTAAGCGGTGACAGAAAATGCCATTTGCGATCGTCACTATAAGGGCTCCCTCCTTTGATTATTATAAGAATCGTAACTGTTGTCAGGCGGCAGTATACGTCAATAAAACACTTCCACCTGAGCTGTTGTTAGAGAAGGTCAATTGTTATTTGTATAAAAGAACATGGCGTTGCACTCGTGGTGTTGGAAGCACAGAAAGATTAAAGTCGACTTCAAGATGAAATCGTCTCGGCTAGACTCATTATATGTCCACTCTTGGCATTTATATAGTTTGTACAAGACGAGGCGTTAGTTGTAATGGATGGCTTTAGGATAGCAGTAAGTATTACCGAGCCATAAGGCCTTTATTAATTTAATATTTGCAGTGCAACTTATGATAACTTACGAAAACTTATAAAAAATTTATTGGCAACTTATTGAAATCTTATAGGAATTGTAAAGCATATTTGAAATTTTACTTGATGTGGTAATCAATCCAACGTGGTTCATTTGTTCGATGTGGACGCACGTGATGTTTGTTAGAAATTCAGTATCAAGTTAATTAGATTGTGTGGTGTTGGAGATTTCTAACCTGTTATTGCTCAAATAAGAAGAGTCCAATTCATCAATTATTATTCCGGGTATGGTCCAAATACATTGCAAGTATTTTTCTGATGGATTAACATCTGGTATGTAATTAGAGTTTTTTAATACGTCAGCTGTAACTTTTGGCATGACAAACAAATAAGTTTTTGTTTGTTCACGTGGAAATTTCCTAGTTCATTATGCGAATGAAAAACAAGTTATTTTTAAACATTGGTAAAAGGAATCTATAAAACTTCACTTTTAATCTTTGTATGAGTACTAACAAAAAATGGTAGATGGCGATATAAAGATAGAAAAGGTTAACTTTCAGGATTAACAAAAATTAAAGCGAATATTTGAATACAAATTATGTTAATTTAGAGAACTAAATTGTTTCATTTTGCATTTCATTAATTAATAATTGGAATATTTTACCATTTAA
Organism: Platerodrilus igneus; assembly: GCA_036346225.1. Taxonomy (NCBI): domain Eukaryota; kingdom Metazoa; phylum Arthropoda; class Insecta; order Coleoptera; family Lycidae; genus Platerodrilus; species Platerodrilus igneus. The sequence goes on along the minus strand of JARFIW010000624.1, from coordinate 435,656 downwards.
TGTGAAGCCTATGTAGTACTACCAAGGCCAATAAAAGTTTGTAATATAAATTTAATCAATCCTAGAATTCAAAATTAACATTTACAAGAATAAATTCTTGCTTGACTCTTATAATGTAGAAAGCTGCATTGCCCTATTTTTGTGAGATACTGATGTTGAGATTATTACCAAGTACAAATGTACATATTTTTCATTATTAGGGCTGGGTCGGCGTATCGATATATCGATACGTAACGATACGACCCACGTATCGACCCCCCCCGATACAGCAAAAAATAAATATCGATACTCGATATGTATCGATACGCATCGATACGTATCGATACGTATCGATATTCAATATAGAATATGTATCGATATTCGATACGCAAAATCCCGTATCGCCCACCCCTATATACATACTTATGTCACAAATATTAAACTTGAAACTTTAATTATTTTGATAACAAACAATCTTAAGTGAAAGATCGAATTGTCAGTAAATACATTATTTTAAAACGATCTTATGATTTTATTTCCAAAGAAAGAGTAGAAAAATTTAACATATATATATATATATATATATATATATATATATATATATACGTACCGCTACGTATCGATATGCATCGATACGAATCGATATGTATCGATACGTATCGATACGTATCAATACGCATCGATACGAATCGATATGTATCGATACGCACCGATACGCATCCATACATATCGATATGCATCGATACGTATCGATACGCATCGATACGTATCGATACGTATCGATATATATCGATATTGGATATATCGATACATATCGATATAGAATATGTATCGATATTCGATACGCAAAATCCCGTATCGCCCACCCCTATTCATTATCATAATTTAGTCAAATTTTTTAAAGATGATGTTTTGTAAATAATTTTAAAGTGCAACTTAACGGAATAGATATTCATTTTGTTCAAGACTATGATTATTAGTTGGAATGAATGAGGGTTGATTCTTATTAATTATGAATTTTTGAAATGAATGCACAAACGGTGCTAGCCTTGTTTTAATCTGTTTACAGGTGTAGCAGTGCATCTTTAACGATCAATATCGAACCATAAGGTAAGAAAGCTTTAGGGATTGGGTTCTCGTAATATTTTTTGTATAGCGGTATTTGAGTATAGGTTTCCGCATTCGCCTTATACAAAAAACTCAAGTTGGGTCTTCGTAGTATACAAAAATTCGGTGGCGCCATATTCACTATATTTTGGTCGCAATCCAACCCCGACCCAAAGCTCATGTTCTACCCAGAGCAAATCGCTCGACTAGCCGCTTAGCCTTTGGAGGTTTCCTCATCTATGAGCCATTTTCCACCGAAACTAACCTTGGGCTCTTTACATCTTCAGGAAATCCTCGTCATCTATCCTTGTGCCTTTCAGCTGGCAATATAGGAGTAAACAAAATAACCCCTTAGTAAGGCAGAACGTTATAAATAGCGCTCGATTGTTTTACCAAATGTAGTAGCACATAAGTGCAAGCTTCGATTGATTTTGCATGTTTACACTTGTTGATTCGTGAATCATATACCCAAGATTAATTTAGTCTATTGATGATGTTCGACTGAAGTTTCAGTGAAGATTGTTTAACTGAGTTTAAGTTATAGTTAGTTAGCTAATCTATTTTATGATGGCTGATACCTATCAAGTTGTTTATTTGCATAAAGATGAATTGGATTACGAATTGAGAATCCGAGGAGTTATTAGTAGCAGACCGATGCAGGATAAGAGAAAAATGTTAGGCCGATTATTAGCTAAAGAAACAACAGTACCTGGTCGTTTAATTGATCCTTCTGCATATGTTGTAGAATTTTCAGATGAACGTGATGAGATTGATACATCGATAGAGTCTGTAAAGAATGTTTTATTAGAATTTGAAAGTGAGTTAGCAGACCCTACATTAAAGAGAATACAGTCGAGATTAATACATCTTGATGGTCGAGTTAGGAGGATTAAAATGCCTTTAGATAATTCGGATGAGGCAACTCAATTTAAAAATGAATCGTTAGCAACTATCCTTACCATGGAGGCCGAACTGCATGAAAAACTTAAGAAGAATGAATATGTAAGCGGATATGGTGAATTGTCTAGGAGAGAAACCATTCCAGCTGTTGTCAGTGCTCCTATTCACACTGTTTCATATTTAGTTCCCCCTATTCCAATTGGTTCGTGGGCAGTAAAATTTTCTGGAGATCCAAGACAGGTTCATCAATTTTTGGACAGAGTAGCAGAATTGGCAAAATCGCGTAAAGTATCTGAAGAAGATTTATTTAATGCTTCTGTAGAATTATTCACAGGTAACGGTTTAGAGTGGTATCGTTGTGTTAGAAGTTCTTTAACGAACTGGAATTCTTTGGTTATTCGTTTAAAGGAAGATTTTTTACCATCACACTCGGAGGACGAGATTTGGGAGAAAATTAGGTCGCGTCATCAACACAAAGGAGAATCTGTAGTCCATATGGAGAATTTGTTTAGCAGGTTACCACAATCACCTGCGGAATGCACAAAAGTTAGGATGGTAAAAAAGAATCTATTACCTGATTTTATTTGTCAATTAGCTCTAACGGAAATTGATACTATGTCAACGTTAATCAAATTGTGTAAGAAGTTAAAAGAAGCTTTCTTACATGGTAAAATTGTTCGATAAGAATATTATGGGTCTTTTAGTCTCAGTTTGTACTATTTCAGTAAATGGTTATTCAGAGTGAAGTTGATAATAGAGATTTGTATTTAGGTTTATCTTCCATTCCTATTAGTTACAATAGTTGTTTGATTAATTTTTTTGATATAAAAAATAAAGGTTTAAGAATTTGGTACACTAGTTTTTGCTGTTGATATATCGTTTGAAAATTGCTCTTGCGCATAGGCACGTTTTTGTTTTGATATGATTTGTTTTGATAGCAATTTTTTGGATTTATATCCGCATTGCAACGCAGTATGTTAAGTTATAAGTTTAAGCGAGACTTGTCGTCGTGGTTGGTCGGGTAGCAGTATGTTAGTCTAGACGAGACTCATGAAGGGTCGGTCGCTCAGCATTACATATGTCTAAACGAGACTCGTGGTAAGTTTGTCGCTCTAGCAGTTTCGGCATCATTATTTGAGGTTAGTTATGATGTAATTTTTTTGTTTATAAGTCTAGGCGAGGCTCATAGAGGAGTTTGTCATTCTAACAAGTTTATGCGTTGTAAAGTACTTTTATCTGTCTTGACAGTTTGATTATGAGTAGTGTAAAAGTGTACCATAACATTGCTTTATTGTTATCCTCAATGGAAGGTTGAAAGTAATCTAAACTATAAATTTATTACGTGAAATTATCATAGTCTGCGAATTTAAAAGAAAAGGTGTTCTTAAAGCTTGAAGTGCATTAGTTTAATGTTTGAAATAAATGGTTACTAGTTATAGGTGACTGGTTCTAAAAATTTACATTAATCTTTCCTTTACGTAGTGCAAAAGCGCTTTCAATAGAACGTGAGTTAAGGTTCGGGTCTTTGGAGCGGTGTTTTTAAAAACAATTCCGAAGACTTAACAAATTTATTTTAACTTAAAACAGAAATTACAATGGAATTTAGAGTAACTGTCAAAAATAATAACTTTAGTCAAAAATAATATCAATTGTAATAAGGTGAGTAGCTTGAACAACGAAGTATGGAGTTCGAAGACTGACTGCCGGGCCTTGAGCTCCCGGGCTTTTTATAATAACCTGCCCCTCACACGGATGTGGGAACTTGCAGATCTCATGTCTGCTTTTCTCTTAATTGTACACTTTATTACAATGTAACAATCTTATTTCTAAGTAATTGCGGTATGTTAACCGCCTGTGACCTGCCACCTGCAGTATCACTGCCCTCTCGGATGCAAAGTTGCATGTCCGTTCTCATGAACTGTTGATAACCTCTCTGGGTTATCATTGTATTACAATGTTGCAATGAACTTATACTTTATTTAACAATGTCTAATAATTCCTATTAGATTCAATATATTCAATATATATAGATAATTGGGGGATACATTACTCGTGTACTGGAAAAAAAAGTTTTTTTAGTCTTTGGTGTGCCCAAATTCGTTATTTGGGACAATGGTTCACAATTTAGTGGTAGAAATTTCAAGGCAGTATGCAAAAAATATGATGCTCAAAAAATCTGGCTTAATGCAGTTTACTCTCCCCAATGTAATTTCGTAGAAAGAATAAATCGAACTGTCGGAACTGCTATACGGTCATATATTAAGCAACATGATACTTGGGATATCGAGTTACCCCAAATTCAGTATGCGATTAATTCTGCAAAACACCATGCCACTGGTTATTCGACAAATTTATTAGTTTTTGGTAGACATATTCCTGTGTCTGGAAGATTTTATGGTCTTGATATGGAACCCACAGACGATATAGATATCATTCCTGGTAATAAATCTTCGTATGTTTTAGATCATCAAGGACTATTCGATATTATTAAAGAAGTACATAAAAAGTTACATTTAGCTTACATGCAGTCCAGTTATACATATAATTTAAGAAGACGTAACATTTCCTTCGAAGTAGTTGACAAGGTTTGGAGGTCCAACAAAGTTCTCTCGAAGGCAAGTGATAAGTTTACTGCTAAGCTTGCGCCAAAATACGTTTTGTGTATCGTTAGAAAGAAGATTTCTAATTTGATTTATGAATTGAATAATGAAGATGGTTCAAAGGCAGGCAGATGGCATATTAAGGACTTGAAACCTTATTCAGTATTCGGTAATGATGTTGAAAAAGATGATGTTTCTGAATATTAACTAGTAGTGTTAGCATGTTTAATAGTTAATAGTGATAATTGTTTCTGTCGTATCTTTTCGGTCAAGAATTTATTTATTGCATTAGAATACTGTTTGATAATCCAAGCTTGGAAATCTAAAAGTTGGATGTAGAAATTGAAGTCAAAAGAGAAAAAGAAATTTTGTTGTACAGTAAGGTTAGAATAAAGTTGCACCGAAACTATTGGCTGCAATTTGTTAGTTGAATTAAAGATGTTGTGTTGAATATCTTAAAGTTGTTAAGGTTGTATAGGATATATATTGTAAGTTGCATGTTGCCCTAAAAGCCAAATGTCATTAATAGATGTTTATATTTTTTTGTCTATGAACTTTTGATAAGTTCTGTATATAGTTAGTTTAAAAATTTCTTTTGGTTATATATAACCTGGTCATATTTATGTATGTATGGTCATATTAAATTATGGTGAGTTAGGTAGGAATCGATTCACTTAATTCATTTAATTCATTGAGCTTGTTTAACGCATTGTATATATATATATATATATATATATATATATATATACTGTCTATATTAGTCTGAAACATAGTTTCTCGAAAAAATTTCTGTGGAGAACAATTGTTTCTGGAAGGTAATTTTAGTAGTCAAAAGGACAACTGAAATAAATAGTAGTTTTTGAGATAGTATTGGATATCAAAATTTGAGTCCAAGTTGTGTATTGGTAAGAGACCAATTATTGTTTGTAACTAAAATAGTTATAACTGTTATTAGTTGGAATATTGTATAGATTGGCAATATTCCATTAGGTTCATTCATGCGTGAGTGAAATTTTTTGAAGAGTAAGTTGTGGTGATGTTTTAGTTGTCTCTTCATAGGTAGAAATATTTCTACATTTTCGTTAGCATGTACTGCGGTAGAATGGTAAACATTCGTTATTTTGAAATGTTTTTTTTGTAAATTCAGATAGTATTAGAGATCCTTCCTTTTGTAAGTATGTAATTATGGTTAGTAGAGTAAGAGTGTGTTTGTTATGATAGTTAAAGTATCGATGATAATTTATTATACGACAGTATTTTGTATTTTGTTTTTATATTCTCTGTGTGTAAAGTGAGTGATAAATAACCCCCGAATATGTATTAGCTTATTATGTAGAATACCGATTATAACTTCCCGAAATTGTCCCCTTTTGTCGTGTCGTACGCATAGTTACTGGTCACTCATTTACATACATGCAGTGTCCCTGTTGATTTAGAGAGTTATTTTTTTGGTTTGGTATGTAGAAATCTATTGTAAATTGCAATAATAAAAAAAATAATAATAAACAAAAATTATTCGCACTTATTCTGAAATATTTCCTCGAATTTTTTCTCTTAGAAAGAGGCTGTGTAACAACTTTATTTTCTAGCAATATCTTCACAAATACCTTAGTTAATAAATTTAGAATAAGTCAATTCAAATATAATATCTCTACACAATCTACGTGAAAATTATTACATGTTATTGAATCCAATATAAACTTTCGAACTGCGAGCATAAATTATAAATTAAGCGGTGACAGAAAATGCCATTTGCGAGCGTCACTATAAGGGCTTCCTCCTTTGATTATTATAAGAATCGTAACTGTTGTCAGGCGGCAGTATACGTCAATAAAACACTTCCACCTGAGCTGTTGTTAGAGAAGGTCAATTGTTCTTTGTATAAATGAACATGGCGTTGCACTCGTGGTGTTGGAAGCACAGAAAGATTAAAGTCGATTTCAAGATGAAATCGTCTGGGCTAGACTCATTATATGTCCACGCTTGGCATTTATATAGTTCGTACAAGACGAGGCGTTAATTGTAATGGATGGCTTTAGGATAGCAGTAAGTATTAACGAGCTATAAGGCTTTTATTAATTTAATATTTGCAGTGCCACTTATGATAACTTACGAAAATTTATAAAAAATTTATTGGCAACTTATTGAAATCTTATAGGAATTGTAAAACATATTTGAAATTTTACTTGATGTGGTAATCAATCCAACGTGGTTCATTTGTTCGATGTGGACGCACGTGATGTTTGTTAGAAATTCAGTATCAAGTTAATTAGATTGTGTGGTGTTGGAGATTTCTAACCTGTTATTGCTCAAATAAGAAGAGTCCAATTCATCAATTATTATTCCGGGTATGGTCCAAATACATTGCAAGTATTTTTCTGATGGATTAACATCTGGTATGTAATTAGAGTTTTTTAATACGTCAGCTGTAACTTTTGGCATGACAAACAAATAAGTTTTTGTTTGTTCACGTGGGAATTTCCTAGTTCATTATGTGAATGACAAACAAGTTATTTTTAAACATTGGTGAAAAAAATTTATAAAACTTCACTTTTAATCTTTGTATGAGTACTAACAAAAAATGGTAGATGGCGATATGAAGATAGAAAAGGTTAACCTTCAGGATTAACAAAAATTAAAGCGATTATTTGAATACCAAATTCTGTTAATTTAGAGAACTAAATTGTTTCATTTTGCATTTCATTAATTAATAATTGGAATAGTTTACCATTTAATGTGAAGTGTATGTAGTACTACCAAGGCCAATAAAAGTTTGTAATATAAATTTAATGAATCCTAAAATTCAAAATAAACATTTACAAGAATAAATTCTTGCTTGACTCTTATAATGTAGAAAGCTGCATTGCCCTATTTTTGTGAGATACTGATGTTGAGATTATTACCAAGTACAAATGTACATATTTTTCATTATCATAATTTATGTCAAATTTTTTAAAGATGATGTTTTGTAAATAATTTTAAACTGCAACTTAACGGAATAGATATTCATTTTGTTCAAGACTATGATTATTAGTTGGAATGAATGAAGGCTGATTCTTATTAATTATGAATTTTTTTAAATGAATGCACAAACGGTGCTAGCCTTGTTTTAATCTGTTTACAGGTGTAGCAGTGCATCTTTAACGATCAATATCGAGCCAAAAGGTAAGAAAACTTTAGGGATTGGGTTCTCGTGATATTTTTTGTATAGCGGTATTTGAGTATAGGTTTCCGCATTCGCTTTATACAAAAGACTCAAGTTGGGTCTTCTTAGTATACAAAAATTCGGTGGCGCCATATTCACTATATTTTGGTCGCAATCCAACCTCGACCCAAAGCTCATGTTCTACCCAGAGCAAATCGCTCGACTAGCCGCTTAGCCTTTGGAGGTTTCCTCATCTATGAGCCATTTTCCACCGAAACTAACCTTGGGCTCTTTACATCTTCAGGAAATCCTCGTCATCTATCCTTGTGCCTTTCAGCTGGCAATATAGGAGTAAACAAAATAAGCCCTTAGTAAGGCAAAACGTTATAATATCACACTTACTAATTGATCCTAAAGTTAAAATTTGTTTATCTAGTGATGTTGAACCACTAACCGATAAACCATATAGAAAATTAATAGGTTGCTTGATGTATTTAATGTTGAGAACAAGACCTGATATGTGTTTTATATTACATTTTTTAGTTGGTATCAGGACAAAGCTACAAAGGAGTTGTGGATTCAGTTAAAAAGAATTTTAAAATATTTGAGGGGAACAATGAATATTGGACTAGAATTTTTCAAAAAAAGTGATGAAGATGTAGTTTGTTATGTAGATGCGGATTGAGGAGAAGATGTACATGACAGGAAATCTGTTACCGGCTATTTATTGAAAATCTTTGGCAATACAGCTATATGGAGTACTCGAAAACAAAATTGTGTTGCACTGTCCTCTACCGAGGCAGAATTAGTTGCGCTTTGTGCGGCAGTATCAGAGGGTTTGTGGTTAAAGAAAGTTCTTCTTGATTTTAAAATCAATTTCAAATCACTTATATATTATGAAGATAATCAGGGTTGGATTGCATTGATAAGAAATCCAGCTAACAATCGGCGAGTTAAAATACAATTTCGTTTCGGAATCTGATCACCTTAGGAAGGGAAACTTAAGTTTAGTTTTATTGAAAGCAATAATTAGCAAGCAGACATATTAAAAAAAGGATTACTAATTAGTGCGTTCAACAAATTTAAATTGTTATTAGGTTTAAAGAATTTTATTGAGGAGGAGTATTGAGTATTACTCTAAAATTCATTTTATAAATGTAATTAGTTAGTTGTACATTATGTTTTATTCTGTGAATCAAATATTCTGTTATCTGAATGTATTAGTTTTGGTAACACTGTTCGGTTGGTAATAAAATTTATGATTAGTAGTGTACAAAAGAAACATGGCGTTTTTTGTATTTTTGCTTATAAAATAAAGTTTTTTGTGCATAAGAGTGGATTGATTAAACAGAAGGAATTATATGTATTCCTTAGCCACCTAACCTCAACAATATTAATGATACAAAATTTTTTCTTACCTAGACTTTAATAGATTGCAACCTTTTAATTTATTGTTAACCTGAGGATGGTACAAGCCAAAGACCTGAAACATGTATAGTTTTATTATTAAAATTCATAATTCTCACCCTATTGCAAAACATTATCTTCTTTCAATTAGTAAAATATAACTTTAAACACTCAATGTATACTGAATATTTACAATAAATAAAATATATACCAATATAAGCTACTTATGCACTAAGTTGCAAAATGTGGGTGCTTTTTACGAGTCGTAAAAATTGTGCAACGAGCGAAGCAAGTTTAGACGAGTAAAAAAAACACGCATTTTGCAACGTGTTGCATACAAGATTTTTCGTAATTCTGCAGTGAAATCAATCAACTAAAATATTCCTTTTTTGACATTTTAAATTCTTTAAAATATGTTTAGGTAGATTGCATTCCGACAATTTCTTTGTGATATAAGAATCTAGTAGGTACTTATGCGTTGTTTTGGTTATTTCGAGCATTAATAATTTTGACATTTATTAATTTAACATTGTAAAGTGAAGTGCTTTTTGTATTTAGTATAAAACATAACTGATGGTGAAAGTAGTATTCCTTCGGATGTAGAAGTAGCAGCGCAGGTCGCAATTTCAACACTGCTTCCAACAAAATCAAAGGCTTTATATGATACCGCATATAAAAAATTTAATAAATGGCTTACAAAGCGTAAAGTTCACTCGTTTTCCGAAAAGGTTTTGCTAACCTATTTTTTCGAAGTAATGAAAAGTGAAAAGACTTACGTTCATTTACTTCCAAAGAATTAAAAACCATATCGATTCCGTTTCTACTCTTCTATACGTCAATAACATCCTATATATTTTACTTTTTTACAATAAACACGCTCGCGAATAATTTTCAATTTCAATCCATCTACTCTAAAACGACGAGTTTACGCTACAAATTCTATAAGCGGCACCTTGTTTTGAGTATTCGTTAACTGGCTATACATTACTATAGCGTAAAATTAATCCTTATACTACTACGACCAAAAGATTCGTTGAAATAGTGTATTCTATTATTCGATAAAGCTTGAGTCGAGTTTTCTAATCTCCTTTTTGGTATGTTGATAACGCGAGGATCGAAGCTCGAGTTCATGTTATTAAAAACAATTTCAATTTGATTCTGCAGTTCGTCATCATATGTATTTTTCTAAACTACTCGTTCTATTACTCCAAAAGCGATGCACATTTTTTCTTTATAGAAGTGTAGATTTTGCATATATCGCTTTTAGCTGGAGGCGAAATTGTTTTACGTAGGTCGATTATTCTTCTTATGTAAAATCAACTGCGCTGGAATGTGTTCCGCTGTTGCAGGGGGTGTCGCAGCGCTCAACATTTGTCGACCGTGTTGACGCTACATCTAAACCCCAGCACCCTGACTCTTCGCTGATTCACCTCTGTGGATGCAATAGGTACACATATATAGGGACCACCTCTTTTTTTCCTACTTTGGTTGCTCTTGAGTCGCTTGTGCTCCATAGTACTTTACTACCTGTTTATTACAATTTGTTCTATCGTAAATAATATATTCTTTTACTTTAACACCTTGGTGTTATGAGCAAGTATAAACAATACTTTTTTTTTTCTTTTACTAATAAATACTCAATGTTAAACCAAATGCGCACTTCGTACGTAAATTTCTAAAATTTGTTCTTTATAATATAATTATTTATTAATTTTTTTGTTAAATCAAACCGAATTCTTTTTTTATTAATGTTTATTGTAAATAGAAAATCGATGGCGATGTATTTTTTGTGTTGCTAGGAATCCCCCCTCTCTCCGCATTGGTAGTTAGCATGGTATTGCTACGTTTCTTACGTTCTTTTTCGTCATCTTGATTTGTGCTGGTCCGCATTTTAAATATCTTTTCTATTTTTATCTGATCCGTACGCTGCACAACGTAGCATAAATTTTGACGCCCTGGCGTGGGGCTCCGAGTTTGTTTTAGTTAATTTTTGGCCTCGATTTTGTCTTGGGTAATGTTTGCTTCGATTTTGGTTTTCGTTAATTTGTTCTCCGATTTTGTTTCGTGTAACTTTGGTCCAATTTTTGTTTGTTGTTACTGCCCAACTTGCCTGATGCTACTTATTTTTTTCTTCCTTTACATTCGGACTGTTATTTATTTTTCTTTCGGTTTTTTGGTGTCCCTCACATGGGGATCGATTTGCTTAATTCTTTTGTGTGAGTTCGATCTTCTTAAATTTTGATTTTTTCTTTCTTGATCGCTAAATATCAGTGGGTCGGCTCATTTCAAAAATTTATGCTTACGTTGTGCAGCGTACGGGTCAGATAGAAATAGAAAGGATATTTAAAGTGCGGACTCGCACGAATCACGATGACGAAAGAAACGTAAGAAACGTAGCAATACCAGGGTAACTACCAATGCGGAGAGGGGAGGATTCCTAGCAACACAAAAAATACATCGCCATCGAATTTCTGTTTACAGTAAATATTAATAAAAAAAGAATTCGGTTTGACTTAACAAAAAAATAAATAAATAGTTATATTATAAAGAACAAATTTAAGAAATTTATGTACGAAATGCGCATTTCGTTTAACATTGAGTATTTATTAATAAAAGAAAGAAAATAAAATTATTGTTTATACTTGCTCATAACACCAAGGTGTTAAAGTAAAAAAATATATTATTTACGCTAGAACAAATTCTAATGATCAGGTAATAAATTACTACGGAACACCAGCGATTTACGAGCAACCACAGTAGGAAGAAAAGAGGTGCTCCTGATATATGAGAAAACTAATACAACATACCTCCAAATGCCAGCTGTTATCGTGTGTCCATTGCATCCACGGAGGTAAATCAGCGAAGCGTCGGAGTGCAGAGGTTCAGATGTAGCGTCACCACGGTCGACAAATATTGAGCGCTGCGACACTCCCTGCAACAGCGGAACATACCAGTGCAGTTGGTTCTACATAAGAAGAATAATTGGCCTACGTAAAACAATGTGGCCTCTAGCTAGGAGCGATATACCCAAAATCTACACTTCTTATAAAGAAAAAAACGTGCATCACTCTTGGAGTAATAGAACGAGTAGTTTAGAAAAATACATATGAGGACGCACTGCAGAATCAAATTGAAATTGTTTTAAATAACAAGAATTCGAGCTTTGATCCTCGCGTTATCAACATATCAAAAAGGAGATTAGAAAACTGGACCCAAGCTTTATCAAATAATAGAATACACTATTTCAACTAATCTTTCGGTTGTAGCAGTATAAGGATTAATTTTACGCTATAGCCCGTTAACGGGTACTCAAAACAAGGTGCCAACTATAGAATTTATAGCGAATATTCGTTGTTTCAGAGTAGATAGATTGAAATTGAAAATTATTTGCAAATGTATTTATTATAAAAAAGTAAAATATATAGGATGTTATTGACATATGGAAGAGTAGAAATGGAATCGATGTGGTTTTTAATTCATCGGCCGTAAATGAACGTAACAAGGCATCAATTACATGAACTCATTCGATGCTTAAGGCTACAATTAACATATACAATAAGATAGATATTATCAAATTTACTAGTTTAATGGCGCATTACTAAAAAGACCCTGAAGGATATAAACCTAAAAAATCTAAACTTTTAAGAAAGAAAGATGTTGAAACGTTTTTGAAGGAAGCAGACGACGATAAATACTTAATAGTGAATGTAAAGATGGACATAAATATTAATTGTGTGCAATTTTGTTCTAAAATTTACTACAGTATTGCCCGAAATAAACAGTACTGAAACTAAGTTGGCGGTGTCTTTATGCGTGCGCTGTCACACTCAAGTTAGCCAGTATAGACCTCTCAAGTAAACCTCAAACAAGTAATTAGTAGGGCCTAATTGTTAAAAATGGTGTTAAGTACAGGGGAGAATGTGTTTCTGGTAGAGCATTATTTTCGTTCATACGGAATCGGCCGACATAATGGTGCAAGTTTGCTATACGTGTCTGATCAATTCACACAAAGGTTTAATAAACGTTCTCCAAGTAATGCTGTAATTTTGAAGGTTATTGAAAAGTTTAGAAATACAGGTAGTGTATTGTGCCAACGAAAAGGAAACTCGGGGCGTCCCAGGACAGTTAACAACAACAATAACCATGAACGTGTTTTTGAGCAAATCTTAGAAAATCCGAAAGTCAGCCAGGCAAGGACAGCGTTACAACTTGATTTAAAAGAACTTCCTTTCAAAAATCTTGAAGGAGCTGGGTACATTTTCGTATGTGATTCAGGTACATCAACAACTACATCCTCGGGATTATCGCAGTAGAGTGGAATATTGCGCCAGAATTCTCGCGTTACAGTATGAAAATCCTGAATTTTTGAAAATGTTTGGTTTTCAGACGAAGCACATTTTCACTTGTCAGGCTATGTGAATCGTCGCACAAATCGATTTCTGGGCTTTGCCAGACCCGATGAGGTTCAAGAGGTTCTTTTACATAGTGAAAAAGTGAGTGTCTGGTGTGCTGTTTCCGGACACGGAATCATTGGTCCGTACTTTATCGAAGAGAATGGTAGGCAAGTCACACTTAATCAACAGAGGTACAGACAAATTTTAACACGATTTATCCCTGATCTACGTCAATTCTGTCGTGCACGTAACGGCATTTCGAAACCAATTTTTTCAGCAGGATGGGGCAACTTGCCATACTGCTGCCGCAATTCGTCAATTTCTTCAAGAACATTTTCCAAGCAAATTCATATCACGATTTACTGACTTCCTTATCCTTCACATTCTCCAGACCTCACACCTCCAGACGCATACATTTGGGGCATGGCTAAAATGCCGTTTTCAAACGGGCACCACAAACCATCGATGAATTAAAGGATGCCGTTAGAGTCTTCTTCGCAGCCCTGAGACAACCCTTATTCAATAACATGACCAGAAACTTAGAACATCGTTATAAAGTCTGTCTCGAACGAGGAGGTGCACATTTAGAACATATAATAAAGTGTCAATAATATGTATTTTTTAAATATACAAAACAATTACAATTTCAGTACTGTTTATTTCGGGCAATACTGTATTATTATAAGTAGCCCTAGTACTAGAAGTTTTTGGTGCATGCAGGAGAAAATAGCTAGTTAATATGCTCATAGAAGATGTGGAAGAGCTAGAAGTTTGCTTAAAAATTGTAGTATCCGAGACTAAAACAAAAATACAAAGGGTGACGTTGATGGAGTAAGTTTAACGGAAATTGTAAGGAACTATATTAAACTCAGGCCACAAAATGTTAAATGTTCTCGATTTTTTCTTGGATATCGAAATGGAAAATGGATATCTCAGCCAGTAGGTGTAAACACAATGGGAGAGTATCCAAGAAAAATTGCAATGTTTCTTGGTTTGCCAGATGTAAATCAATATACGGGGCACTGTTTTAGGCGATATTCGGCTTCGCTATTGGCAGACTCTGGTGTAGATTTTTCTGTTGTTAAACGACATGGTGGATGGAAATCCACTAGCGCAGCCGAGGAATACATCGACGATTCCGTTAAACAGAAGAAAGAAATTGCAGTGAAAATTTTGAGAGAACCTTCTGAAGTTGCATCCACGCTAGTTGATGCCATTAAATGCAAAATTTGCAAATTCAACTGTAGCAGTTTCTATCAATTTTAAGAAACTTGATAATTGTACAGTTAATATTTATAAGCAATAAGCAGAATTGTTATTAAATGTTGGTTTGCTTACTAGTGTTATTAGTAGTTTGTTATGACTTAGTTATTTTATTTTGTAAATGAATAAAAAAAAATAACTTTTTTAACTGAAAGAACTTTTTTTTACTAGTAAAAGTGTTATTTTGACGTTGGAAATGACAACTTAAAAGTTGACATTTCAGTGCAGAATTACGAAAATAGTTTTTTTATAGTTCTATTGGGTTTCTATTAATTACCTTGTTTGAACCTCTTGTAGACTTGAGTGCGGTAATGTAACGTAATGAGATATTACCGCACTGAGTACTATAAAATCTGTCATTAGCTAACTAAAATAAGTTAGATAAGTTATTATCCAGTAGTTGTAGATAAAGGCTTACTATCAGTCATATTTTTAGGGTTAATATGATTCATTTCCATATATGCCACGCGAAAAAGGTTGTATTGGCCGTTTAGTACCCGTTTAGTTATTCTATAATTGCAGCTCTTGTTTTGTAAAATATTTTCTAATATACCTACTGATTAATTATTGCATAGATCAAATAATCATATTTTCCACCCTTATTAATTTTCTATATTAACATCTATAAAATCGTTTACAATATTACGAACAGAAATTGGAAATAACCTAAAATGAAATCATATAAAAAATATTATTATAAGTATGTAATACTTACTTAAGGATAGAACTTGATTGAAGAATAAATCTGGGCATTGATAGTTCATAAATATTTCTTCTTTGAGCAGAAATTATTTCTTTTGCAATGTATAATGCATTATATTTTGGCAAAAGTTCTTCACAGCGGCAACTTGCTTGTTTGGTAAATCCTGTAGTGACAAAAAACGGAAAAATGGTTGTTAATTTAATGCGGCAGTCTGAACGAAGACGCAACTCTTGGTGAATAGATTCCATCATTCCTCTAACAGCACACTTAGATGCACAGTAAGGAACGCAGTGTTTGACTCCAAATAAGGCAGATGAAGAGGAAACAGCTACTATGTGTCCATTATTCTTTTCTAACATTGTTGGTAAAAAAGCTTGTATAGTCTAAAAATATTTTTTATTGTAAGGTAAAGTACCATATTTTACTCAAACCCAGAAATGAGATAAAATGTTAACGTTCAAAGTGTTTCTAACTTCCGAATGCGTTTGCTGAAGAAATGGTTTGAAGTAGCCTACTCCTGCATTGTTTACTAAAATGGAGACATGACCTACTTCCTTTTGTACTCTTCTAGCTGTTTCCGCAACTGACGCTTCATTGGTTACATCGCACCTAAAATTCTCTAATTTATTAGTACATTCTACAAAAATTTAAATTACTTATAGAACTCCACTAGTATCTGGTATTAGCATAGGTCTTTGAAAATCTCAACATGACTCTGGGCTGCGCAATAGAGGAAGTGAAAAATCTATAGAAAAGGATGTAACGCGATGTTTTCAGTTCAACCCAAAAACATCAAGTAGGATTTTAAGAATGAAGAAATTCTTAGGAGAGACATTTGAAGGATTTGACAGCAAAATTCAGTACAATAGAAAACAAGTTATCTGTTCATAAATTGTTCCGTTATAAAATAATTAAGTGTTTTAATTACAAAGTAAACTCTTGAATAAAATAGTCGTTTTAATTTGTTATAAAACCATCTGGAGAGTTATCATAACTTAAAAGAAGTTGTATTTGATTATCAATAGCAACAAATGGTTGTTTCACAATGTTCCGTTTGTATATTGTAATTGACTGTTAGATATTAACATAATATCAAGCTTGCAAGTAACCTCGCATCCGACTTATGGATATTAAATACCATTAGATTTGTCGCGATTCAGCCTTCAAGCTACTTTGTGTTATTGATGTACCGCGTAAACTTAGTTTCAAAAAGTGCTGTGCGTTGCTATGATGTTTTGTAAAGAGATATGAACTTTTGTCAAAAGTCGACGTTTTTTACTACTAGTTTTTCCAACACCTCTAAATCTAATAACTTAGGCAAGTATTTGAAGGTTTCCAAATTTTCTTAATATTAAATATACAAGTACACTTATCTCCACCATCTGTGATTATAAAAGTTAACCGCCGCATTAACATATATGATCATTTATCGCCGGATCTGAATGTTACCTGCAAGCTCTAAAATTTTTATTACTTTACGTTGTTAGATACAGCTAATCAAGGTCTAGCATTTATGTATCTTGGTAGTTATTATCTTAGTTACATACTTGGTTGATTAATATTTGAATTTGGTCTTTAAATTATTTGTAGTGTTTAATTTGAGTTTTCACATAAAGCACGGTAATCAATACTAATTGCCTGCTTTATATTAGTGCATATATTGAAAGCTTCCTTTTGCTTTCGCATATTTTTCCAACATGTATTTTTTCGCTTTCGCTTAAGTAATTCAAATCATGACAAACAGGCTCAAAAAGGCGCATTTTGTAAGAAAGATGCAAATTAACTCCCTTCAGTAGATTTTTGACATCGCTAACAAGACGTAGTTGAATCCAGTGTTTTGAAACTGTTTAGGGCTCAATACACGTCGATGGATGCGATTAAGGAAAATTTTTTTGAGTACGATAATTTTATTATTGGGGAAATTGCTACGGCTGAAGACGCAGACAATCAGTTTGACATAGTTCCCGCATCCTCTAAGGTTCTACCTTGTACTAGTTCCGCTATTCAGAACTGCTACACGGCTTCCGCTCCTCCTGCCCCTGAGGATACATTGACTCCGTTTTGTAGTAGTGACCCGTCGACTTTGAATGTTGCTTTGTTTAATTCGCTTCCTAAAATCTCAGTCGTGTTACTTTCCACAGTTCAGGTAGAAATCGCTGATCGCTCTGGTAGCATGACTTCTTTTATTTCGCAAAGTAGTGTGAAACATTTGGGTTTTCGCAATACTCCACACTCTCTAACCCTTAGTGGCTTGGGTTCCATGCGCTCCGCGGCTATACATGGCGCTATAATCGTTTCGCACAAACCAATAGATGCTTCCTCGCTTATTATTAATCTCTAAGCTGTCGTACTTCCAAGAATTTGTGAAAATTTACCTACTACTAATATTTCTTCTCTAAATTTCGCTCATCTAGCTAATATCAAGCTATCTGATCCGCTTCTTGCTTAATCTGGACCGATTGATTTATTACTTGGTGCGGATATTTTTCATAAAGTTTTATTAAATGGCCGCATCAAAGGTTTAAGTGATCAATCTGTTGCAATCAATACTGTTTTGGGTACGTTCTAATGGGAGCTATTCCTGCCGCACACTCTTCACAGATCACGAGCTTATTTTGTATGACAGAGTCTGCTTTCCCTTTAGAAGGTATTATCCCTAAATTATGGGAAGTTGAAGAGGTTTATGAGGCTAAACCTTTCACACCTGATGAGATCTTCGTTGAAAAAAATGTTGTTGACACTCTGCGCCGCAATGAGCAAGGACGGTATGTCGCATCACTACTGTTTAAAGATCCAAAACGTTACTTTCCTGGTAGTCGTGATCTTGATTTACAGTGTTTTGTATTTTTAAAAAATTCTCTAATTAAACAGCCCGCACTTTATGAACAATACATTTCGTTTATGCGCGACTATTTAAATTTTAAACACATGCAACCTGTTCAACTTGGTTCTCTATCTGGCACTTCTTACATCCAGCATTATTGTGTTGTGAAAACAAAAAGCATAAGTACTAAACTACGTGTAGTTTTCAACGCATTACTGTAACTATCAAAGAATTGTTTGGCGTTTTTCTCCTGAGGAGCCTATCCAAGGACTGTTAATTAAATACAGTTACCTATGGGGTAAATTGCGCTCCTTTTCTTGCGATACGCACGCTTCTGCAGTTAGCCGAGGACGAAGGGAACTCCTTTCCTTTGGCCGCTATTGCTCTTTGCAATCACACCTATATCGATGATATCGCTTCTGGTGGGACTTTATTGAGTCAACCTTTGCATTACGAAATCAATTAATTGCTCTTCTAAAACTGGGTGGTTTTAAACTTCATAAGTGGTCTAGTAATCAACATGAATTACTCAAAGATCTTTCCGCTTGGCAACAATTTGCACAACCTTGCTCCTTTGAGGATCCTGACACTCAACCTGTGAAAGTTCTATGTCTTCAATGGAACCCCACTTCAGATACCTTTTGTTTTCTAGTTCAACCATAATCAATAGCATGTACCAAACGCAACTTACTATCCACCTTAGCCCGTATTTTCGACCCTATGGGAATTTTAACCCCCCTTAACTTTTTTAATAAAGCATTTAATTGAGCGTTGGTGGTCCCTGAAATTAGACTGGGATGATACCCCTCCCCCCGATATACTGCGTTTGTGGGAGAGTTACCTTTATGAATTGCCATTTCTTTCAGAGTTGTTGCCGCGCTTGCTAATTCCGCTTTGCAACGTGCGAAATTCATTGCTTGGCTGACGCTTCCAAACGCCGCTATTGCGCTTTGGTTTATTTGCTTTTGTCATCTATTCTTCTATTGAGGTCCCATTAGTTTGTGAAATAAGTTGTTCCTCTTCGTACCCTTCCTTTGCCCAGACTCGAACTTTTAGCTGCCACTTTGACATCAAAATTATTAAACTTTATCCTCAAAATCTTTAATTCCCATCTTACGTTTGATAAAATTTTTTGTTGGTCTGATTCCATGGTGGTTCTTTTTTGGATTTGCCCCCCCCCCTCCCGCGCTGGAAGACCTTTTTGCCAATCGAGTCTCCTATATTCAAGAAAACACTTCTCGCGCTTCTTGGCATCATATCCCCTCTAATGAAAATCCTGCCGATATCGGGTCACGTGGTTTGCTACCTAGCGACTTGTGCCAGTGTTCTTTATGGTGGGCGGCACCCCCTACCTTGTACCGTTTGTTCGAAAAATACAGTCCATGCATACCACATTTTAATTCTCCCGAAGTTCGCATCGAAGAACGTTCTATTGTTCTGACCGCCGTCTCGTCCTTTTCTTAAACTGAAATAGTTTTGGAAAATAATTCTTCTTTTCAATTCATTATTCGCATTGTCGCTTGGATTCTCCGCTTTGTCCATAACCTACAACATTCGTTATCAAAATACTCCGGATCTTTGTCCTCTTTCGAGCTACATAATGCTTTGATCCCTTTGATTAAGTACACTAAACAAACTCATTTTTCAATTGAACGGGACGCCCTCCGGCCAGGATTAGTTCTAAAAGTGAATTTTCGCAAATTGTCCCCTTTTATTAAAGAAGGAATCGTACGGGTTGGTGGCCGACTGTCTCACGCATCCTTATCCTCTGAAGGAAATAACCCGTCCTTTTACCGAGTAAAAGTCGCTTTACGGATTTGTATATCAGTTTTGTCTATTTTAAAATATTTCCACGCGAGTGTTCAAATGGTTGATTTTATCATCGGTCGACAATTTTGGATTGTTTCTAGTAAGCAGTCAATTCGTCGTGTTCTGAGTCGGTGTGTAACTTGTTGGAAGACTGCTCCTATCGTTCATTTACATTTCCAATGCTCCACCCGTAGGTACTACATTGGCCAGGAGGCGAGTTTTTTGTTGCCTGGAAATTTAGAATTTTGCCGAACCCTTGCCGTTCCAGGCAAGGTAGAGATCTTTAACGTGCGTGACAACACTCACACACGGGACCTCCATTTAACCTCTCATCCGAACGAGGGCGTAATTTTTGTGAAAAATGCTCACCTGCCATTTTTTAAGCAGTCGGCCGTGTCGGGATTTGAACCCGGGACCTTGGGATCCGTAGTCTTACGCTTACTACATTGATCCACGGCGACGCCAAAGACTGCTCCTACCGCATCACAGCCTCCTATGGGCAACCTTCCTGCATGTCAAGTCACTCAAGTCAAGTCTTTTTTGCGTTCGGGCGTCGACTTCGTTGGTCCCTTGAACGTGTCGTGGCGGTACATCTGGGAACTGATTGTGTCGTTTGCGCTGTCACCATCAAGACCGCTCAAGGCGAGTTGAACCGCCCTAACGCTAAGCTCTGTCCTTTACCTGGTTTGTATTTTTTTGTTCTGTTCGCAATAATTGTTTCTATGTTTTTCTTCTCATTAATTAAATTCTTTCCTTTGTTCGCCTTTTCTACATTTCCCTCACACCCTTGCTAATTATTTTCTTTTCAAAAATGTCTTGCATTTTGGTGGGCGGAATATTCCGTTATAAAATAATTAAGTGTTTTAATTACAGAGTAAACTCTTGAACAAAATAGTCGTTGTATTTTGTTATAAAACCATCTGGAGAGTTATCATAGCTTAAAAGAAGTTGTATTTGATTATCAATAGCAACAAATGATTGTTTCACAATCTTCCGTTTGTATAATTTAATTGACTGTTAGATATCAACATAAAATCAAGCTTGTAGGTAACCTCTCATCCGCCTTGTGAATATTAAATGCTATTAGATTTGTCACGATTCAGCCTTCAAGCTACTTTGTGTTATTGATGTACCGCGAAAACTTAGTTTCAAAGAATGGTGTGCGTCGCTATGATGTTTTGTAAATAGATATCAACTTCTGTCAAAAGTCGACGTTTTTTACTACTAGTTTTTAGAACACCGCTAAATCTAATAGCTTAGATAAGTACTTGAAGGTTTCCGAATTTTTATAATATTAAATATACAAGTGCACTTATCTGTACGATCTGTGGTTATCGAAGTTAACCGCCGCATTAACATAAATGTTTTAGTTAAAAAACACTCAAATTACATCAGTGTGGTGAAATTAATAACTGAATACACCACTTTATGTATCTCTCTGTTATTTATCAAGCATTGCTTTGGCTTTGACGGCATGATTAGGAATATTCATACAATTTGTCCAATAATAAATATTACTAAAATAGCTCAAGTAAATTTAATACAACCTTAAACATATTATTTAGATCAGACATTTAATTAATATAAGTAAATTAAACTCCGCGGTTTTAGTATCTAAAATTTTCAAACTTTTAAACAGGTCTAGTGAAGGAAATAAAAACTTATTGTTTGCAAATAGTATGACGTCACCCGTAAATTGCAAAATATATAAACTCATTTCTATAAAAATTAAATATTAACAAGTATGCACTTTTTAATTATAGGTGAGAATATATCCCGAGACGTTTAGAAGCTAATTTAGCTAATTACGTGTCAATCATTACAAGGTAATTATGCATTTAAATACGTATATCGTTTATGTGATCTAAGTAGCTGTGCAAGGTATTGGATGTACCATAGTCTCCCTTGTGAATTTTTACTGGTTCAAATCTCCTTACAGTTGTTTTATTTTCCAATGGATTAGTTCTATATAATAATGTTAAGGTGTTACCACCGTTTAACGTTGGTTACTACAAAGGTGTGCGATCACATTAAGCTTTGACATCAATAACGTATTAAAAGAGCATGTTAATGATATGTCCTCAGGCTTGTGAGACAGACAAGCTGGTGTAATTAGGTTAATGCATGTCTATCTCTCATTTAAGTAATAAATGAGCCAAGGATATTGCGTAACATTACTTACTCCGGGTTGATGAGTTTAAAAAGCAAGTTAATAAAATGCAAGTTGGTGTAATTAGGTTAATGTATGTCTATCTCTCATGCACTGACATATAGTCCTTATAGAGAAAATCACAATGTATTTCTTATGACAGTAAATTCCTTCACTTTTACATTGCTATAGGTGTGAGTAAATTTTGTTCCAAAGTCGGTATAAGCGTTTTTTTAAATTTTACAAGTTCACCAAAAGGGGCCCATATAATAATTCTTGCAAAGGGTGGGGGGCATCCATTCGTAGTTACGTCAATACATCTAAACAATATAAAAGTACAATGAAGGATAATCGTACTATCAAATTAAATATTACTATTTAATAGGAAGTCTTGGTTGACCTCCTTGCCGCTATAATAATATAACCAAGTTCAAATTATTATTTTCTTAATTACATAATGGAATCCGATGCATGCAAACGGTTAACTGCATCTTTAAACAATGCTAGCAAACACTTTATAAAAATAAGTAATTGCACACTTAAATTACAAAGATTTGCTTGATTCAGGGTTAATACGTTATCTATAAGTAGGAACGTATACTTAATGGCGTAAAACAAATTCTTGAGGCACTTAACCAGCCAATCAGAAATGTCCCTGTTGCGTAGTAGAGTATAAGTATTTATTATCCATTTGTAATATTCAAACAATTGATGAATGGTCTGTAAAATAAATTTCACAGCCGACTTTGTTTACTTAACAATCTGTTTGATTAAATGAACTACTTAAAATGATGAATATATTTAAATGGTACATTGAAGAAACCTTAGAAGTTCACGGCTGTTTTTATGAGTACAAAGCTAGTTTTGGGCATCCGTCATGCTTAAAATTATGTTTCTAACTCGCCTTATTGCAAATAAGAAAGTGTTATGAAGCTGATTTACAAATGCTTTATTTAATCCTGGTAAAACTAGCTTGAAGCACGAGACCTTGATGTGATTGATCTGCTGCATTTTAGGTTAGAACTTCATTTTGAATTTTGACGTTTAAAATATTTGTTATAATTTATAATCGACCGGTGTATTGCTCAATTGATCACTT
Source organism: Platerodrilus igneus (assembly GCA_036346225.1). NCBI lineage: Eukaryota > Metazoa > Arthropoda > Insecta > Coleoptera > Lycidae > Platerodrilus > Platerodrilus igneus. The sequence goes on along the minus strand of JARFIW010000624.1, from coordinate 412,277 downwards.
ACTTTTTATTTGCTTTCCGTAACGAAAATTTTTGCAGAAAATAATGCTCCTAAATGACAAATATAGAACTTCATTGTAAAGTTATTACGTTCAAAACCCTGCAAATAATTTTTTCTGCATCCATATTTGAAACACACTAAAATTTCTCAACACGCTGGATTTTCTACCATTTGAAATTAGCGTTATTTAATAAAATTTTTCAAGTAATTGTTCTATAAAATTTTACCTTATAAAATCAAACAGCTGCTTAGAAAACTTTACGTTACATAGTAGTTGCAATATTTTCTACCACTTGCAATGACTACACTTTAATTAAAAGCTGCACGTAAATGAACAGCTTTCTTCGTAAAGATAAGGCCACTTACTACCTGCCTACATCTGCTTACAATGGGTTTGATATCTATAAGTATACTGTTATTATGCAGCTATTAAGATGTTATAAAGTAATAAGATTGTTTTTCTTTGTCTAAAAATCCTTTGTTAGATGCGTTATCTGTTTATTGACAAGCTGTTACAGTTTGTATTTCGGCAGCTGTTGTCTGGGAATTCTGCACACTTGGCTCTTCGGCAATATCTTTGAAAGCCAAATACCTACCCCCCATACATGATTCTGTCCTTATAAAATAGAGGCCGGAGAATGGAATACAACATCTTCTTACCGAAGAGACATGTTGTAAAGTCGCGCTACTAAAATGCTTTCTGTGCTAGTATGAGTTGAGTTAGTGGTTTCAGCAGCCAGCCCATAGGGAAATGCAGTCACATTTTCCCAGCCCTAAGATGAGACCAGTCGATTGCTGAAGGTACAGTTTTCTGTTTTTGTAATTTTTTGATGCTGCTGTGAAGAATAGACCTTTCATCTGCTGTTATTACTTATGATTATCCAATAAATTGGCACCATCACGTTGCAACATTTACATGCACAATGCGTGAACGACTATGTAACCATTCTATAAAATAAAAATTAGACAACCCAAGTTTATGTTAGAGTCCGTTTTTAACTGTTTCTTTTGTCTTTTTAACGTAAACCACTTAGTTATAAGTTTAAAAGTAGTTGACCCTTGATTAATTTATGTATATATAACTTATGTATATTTCTTTTTTTAGAAGTACTGTATAGCTTATGTTTTATTTTCTTTTGTATATATTTAAGGTGAAGCATTAAGTAAGTATCTAGATTATAAGATGTTATATCTGTTTACCAATTTTATATTTTTATGTTATGACGCTTTATTTACCATCACGCTGTAACAAATGGTTACGCAAATTATTGGATTTTGTTGTTTTCTAAATAGTATTTGGAGATTGTATGTTGACAATATAGTTTACTGAGGTTTCCAATGTGTTCTTTCTATTTCACCCACGTCCCTCTACGACGTTTTTGAGCTAGCCTGAATTCTACCCTTCTGTCCCCGTCTTGTTGCGGTATTCGGCGTAAACGATTTCTTTACTTACTCTTACTACCATTTTTAGAACCTCGTTGTACTTAACTAGGTCTGTCCATGATATCTTCAACATACGTCTGTAGCACAATATATCAAAGGCTTCTATCTTTCTCCTATCCGCTTCACCTACTGTCCATACGTTTCACAGCCGTACAGTACTGTGGTTCACACATGTTTTCAGCAATCTTTTCCTTGTTTCTGTTTGTTGTCTTTGAACATAGTGTTGCTTTTCCTTGTTAAATGCAGCACAACCTTGTGCTAATCTTTGTTTTATATCTTTTGCACATTTCCCATCTAGCGTTATTTGGCTTCCTAAGTAGCAGAAGTTCTTAATTTCTTGTAAATTCTCTTTTCCTATTTGTATTCTTGGTTTTTGTCTTATTTACCCTTTCGTTACATACTAGTATTTTAATTTTGTTTTCGTCAATTTTCATGCCGTATCTTTCAGTTAGTAGTGTTTCCATTTCATTAAGAGCTGCTTCTATCTCTTCCTTTATTAGATGCTAATACCACTATATCATCTGCAAATATAAGCATATTAATCGTTTGTTCCTGCATAGTAATTTGAGATGTATTTCTGCATTTGACAGTATTCATTGCCTCCCCGATACACAAGTTAAAAATTAATGGAAATAGTGCAAAATCCCTGTAGCATACCCGATTTTAATGTAATTCCATTCTGTTTCAACATTCTAACAGCAATTTGTTTGACTTTTTCCTAACTCTTTAGCTTATACTATTCTTTTTTTTAATTTATAAATTTAAGCGCGACTTTCATAATTACTATGTCGTGGGCAGTGTCTGTATCTGCTTCTGGGTAGCTTCTAGTCCATTACTTGATTCCTAAACCGTTGTTGAACAAGAATATTGTCTATTTGATGTCCCTCTATGTCTCCTGGCGTCCTCCACGTATATAGTATTCTAGTAATGTGTTTGTGATGGTTGAATTGTTCTTGTCGCAAAATTTGATCGGCCTATTTCCCCTGTCATTTCTCGTGGCTATTTCAAATAAACCAACTACCGCTCCTTCCCTACCCTCACCCACCATTGCATTAAAATCTCACGTAATTATTAATTTTTACTAATATTAGTATGTCTTCGATATGTTTGTAGATAGCTTCTACCTCTTTCTCACTAAAACCAGAGGTGTGGCATGAATATTTGTATTATTACTGTATTTACTAGTTTAGATTCGAATCTAACAATGGATATTCTTTCGTTTTTTTATAAGTGGTTTTCTACGCAGTGTCCTATCCTTTTCCGCATAACTATTGCTACATCCAAATTTCCTTCCTTTGATCCTGTATGAGTTACTCGAAAGTTTCAGCTCCAAAAATTCCCCGCCTCTGACCACCGAACTTCGCTAATCCTTACTATGTCTAATGCAATCCTATACATATCAATTTTCAGACTCTCTAGCTTACCTATTTGCTTCATGTTTCTGACATTCCACACTCCAACTCGAAAAATGTTCCTGGCTATTTTTTTATACTTACCGATTATATCCTCCGAAGTAGTCTCTTCCCGGAGATCCAAATGGGGGACTATTTTAACTCCGAAATCTTTTACCCCAGAGAATGCCCTCCCTAATGTTAAAAGCACTCTCAGTACGCTATGTACTTAGGAGGTAATGTGGTGGTTTCCTGTTGCCATTCATATCGCAGTAGTGCCTCTTAGAATACCATGTCAACCTCTATGGTCTTCATCACTCTAAATTCCGAAAGAAATACTGCCCTCTTTCGAAACCTGTCTTAGTCTGGTTCCTCACTAAAGACCCCCACTAATATGGTTAAAGCTATATTTTGTCCCTTTAGATCACTTAAACGGGTATGTCATTCTACCCTGCTCTAGTATTTTAGAACTACTTCAAGGTACAGGTCCATTCGGAATGGACAAAAATAATGAAAAAACAAAAATTCAGAGAAACCAAATTACTAAAATACTAAATTATAAAATACGACATTACAAATTTTTGCTGTTTCTAGAATATTAAAATTATTATCATCACTAGGTCCTTCAGTTCTAGAACTGGTTGGATACGTACCTCTGAGCTAACCTATACATTTCCTTGAAATTCCTACAGCCTACATCTTTCACTATTTGTGTGCAATTGTTTAATCTAGGTCTAGCTCGACTTCACTCTTTACCTTTCTCTGCTTCTAATATATTACACACTATTTCTTCATGCCTTAGTATGTGTCATATCATTATATCTTTCCCATTTTTACTGTTTTCTACATATTTCTTTCTTCCCCTGCTATTTCTAAAACCTCTATGTTGTTAACTTTGTCTGTCTATGATATCTTCATCATACGTTTGTAGCACCACATTTCAAAGGCTTCTACTTTTTTCCTGTCCGCTTCTCCCACTGTCCAGGTTTCACAGTCATACAGTGCTGTGCTAGTATTGTGGCCAAATGTTGTAGATATTTTCTTTTCTTCTATTCCATTGCAATATCTCAAATATGTTATTCCATTTGAACTTATGAAATTGTTTTTCTAAATCTACAAAGTCTAAAATGTCTGTCTATTCTCCTTTATTCCTCTTCTTTTGGTAATCGTAGCCACAGAGCTGCTCCTCTGTTGCAATTATTTTTGCTAAAATCAAATTGAACTTCTCCTAATCTATCTGCTACTTTTCGTTTCATTTTACAGTAAAGAATGCGAGTTAAAATCCTTGGCTCAGGGGAAGTTAGACCAAATGTTCTGTAATCTTCTATCTGCCTGCTTTAGCTTTGTATGATACTAGAACACATTTTTCTTAAGCCTTCTTGGGTATTAAGCCACTCAGAGTTTTTAAAATTGTCTTTATTTACGTTTCAATCCATGACCTTGACAACGAACCTAGCTCATGGATCGAAACGTAAATAAAGACAATTTTAAAAACTCTGAGTGGTTTAATACCTAAGAAGGATCAAGAAGAATATAAAACAAACCACAACAAACAACCAGGTAGTATTTAGAACACATTTTATAAAATCTGACAGTTTGGCTCCAGTTTCATAAAACTGAAGAGTGCTTTTTGCTATTTCTCCTTAAATTTTAGTATTTTCTCAGGTATACCATTTGTTCCTACCTTTTACTCATTTTCTATATATAGTTGTTCAAAATGTTCTGTTTATATATCTACCTTGCCTTTACTGCTACATAAAAGTTCATTTTTGCTTAATAAATGATTATTAGTACATGTCTTACTTTTCTTGAATCTTCCTTTACTTTCCTTAATTTATAGAGTACTTACATTTCTTGCGTTCGTCCATCAACTCCAAAATATCCAAGATTTTCAACTAAATCGTTTGATTCTGTCAAGGTTCTTTCTCCTGATGCATACATTTCAAACCTTCAGAGTTACTCATCCACAGTTTCGTATTCTTTTTGCAGCTTCTTTAATCTAGATGTCTTGGCTGCGATCACTATCTATATTTGCCTCTGCAAGTGGATTTTGCGATCTAACAGGGAACTACCAGGTTCCGTTGTCAATGAGGTTTAACTTGCTAGTCATCAAACATCTTTACCATCACATTCTAGGGCCTACGATCGTCTGAAATACCCAATTAGTCAGTGTCGGTGTGCACAAACAGTCTGGACTTGCCACCATTTGTTAGCTTCAATATTTAGGTTCACCATCTCCGGTCTCGAGCTGCCTCTGATATCTTCTCTTGAATATTCAAAGCCACCCTATCTCAATACTAACTTGACCTGCCTAGCAAATACGTACTTGAAGATTAAACTATGGTGGAGATTTACTGCTTTAAGCCACTAGCATATACGACGCCTGGACATGAAACCGCCAAAAGATGAATCGAGCCACCTTACGCAGCTGCAATAAGGCATACTATTATCAAAAAATTAAGAATTTTCTCCAAAGGTTTTCTTGGATTTGCATGTGGTGGAAATTAGATCGCATTATAACTGAACTTCTTTAATTCTCGCATTTGATTACATTTTTATAATTTTCAGAAACATCGACCAAAAGCACAGATTGGCTTAGATCAGAATTGCACTTTAACTAGTAATTTTTACTTCTTACTAGAGCTTTTGCGTAGCTCATTTAGCACGCTTGCAACTTGTTCGATTATCTTTAAATCCCCTATTTATTTCAAATTAAATACATGGCCACATTTCGATAGTTGTTTCGCCCTAAAATCCTAGGTTGCACGATTTTTGACAACGTTCGAACACCAAAGGTATTCTCTTCAGGGTATTGAACTAGTTGACCAAAAACGCATTGGTATCCCATTTTTGTAGCTTCTAATTTGGAACTCAGTTTCTGAGATCTTGAGATGCTTGAAACTGAAATGCATTTCACTCCACAACTCCAAGGCGTCTTTCATTTGAGTGAATGCTTTACCGTTCTGCGGATGAAGTACTTGTTCCTCAAGGCAGCCATTATCTCACAGCCGGAATAGCGTTGTTTTAACGACAGCTTACTATTAGTACTCTCCGCCAATACTTCCGTGTCTCTGTGCCACTGGTTTCTTCTTTAGCGATTCATAATCATCCTACGTGGGACCCCATTTTCATGGACGCCCTTTCTGAATACTTTGCCATTGTTTGTGAACAGTTTCTGAAGTGTGAGCGCTGACATTTGCTTTAGCCATATGTATTCAAATGTGGCACGCACTTGTCTGTTAACCTTACGAAGAACATTCGCGTAAACCTTGTGCTGTTGATCTTAAATATGAGTAATGATGATAGCCAATGGCTGCGACTTTCGAGCGATACGTTAGCATGAAGTTGATTACCAGCCACCTGAGCTCACTCCTGCAAGCATTTAAGACAAAACTTGCATAACCATTACAAAAGATGTTATCCGAGTGTACAATGATTAGCTGCCGAAAGAATATTTTTTATGGAGAGTTTTTCGGGAAGCTAATTTTCAGACTGACTCGTCATGACAAACCCTGTACGTAATGGACTGATTGCTAAGCACCAACAGTGTGTCGTTCTGTAGGGTAGTTTAGGCATTGCAACGTTCATTTTATTTTTAGGCGTTTAATAATGATGCTTAAACTGTGAAACGGAACAAATACCAATATTCTTTCAAAAATACTCGAGATAAAAAAAAATCAAAAGTTAATTTAAGGATACTTTTAGTAGGGAAATATATGTGAGGATATTGATTTCTGGTACTATCGGTACTTGGTGTTAGCAATTACACTTACTGATAAAAATAAGCCTTTGGATAACCTAAGCCAGCAATTTCATCAACTGTTGTTTGTTCTTCTTTGTTTACAATATCCCAGCAAATCACAGTTGCACCAAGGGCTGCATACTGTAAAGCAAGTTCTTTTCCAATACCATGTGCCGCACCAGTTATCTATAATTATGATTAACGAAAATAAATTAACAAAAATGTATATCAACCAGTAACTTACCAAAACAATTTCTTTGTTAACAGATTTTTCAGCAATAGGAAAAACTAGGCGGAATATTGCTTTTGCTACCAAATATACGGCTTTCAATGTAAGATAAATAATTTCTAGCAGAAGCAGACCTAATTTTAGTACTCTAACCGGCAAACTATCTGTTGCATTCCTTAAACATAAAAGAATTTTAGTTAGTAAGTGTAGTTGCGGATGATTTTGTGGGGCTCCAGAGACAGTCCAATCTGAAAACCTCTTACTAAGAATGGGATGGTCCCTTAAAACGAATAATGCAGAAAATTGTAAACCTTTTTATCTTTAACATAAACAAAAACATTGACACATAAAAATAAGATACGAAAATAGAAAAATATTCTCAAGTACTACAAAAAAGGCACATTCCCATTAAAAGAAGAAAATCGCGTACCCATATTGAATTTCCGGATGCGTATTCTGAATTAACTCAACTGCTATGGTATGTGGATTGCATAACCAATAATTTATCAACATAATATAAATTATAAAACCTGTAATTTTTTTGATGTATTATTTATTGTTCTTTTCGTGTGTCATTTTTCCGTGCGTGTGTGGATAAAAATAGACAGGCTAAATTTTTTAAAACTTTTGGCAACTAAAATACTGTCTTCTTATTGTTTTTTAAGAATGTATATTTTATAGAATCTTAAAATTACTACAACAATTCTCAAATTGGCCCACATTAGATTTAGGACTTCTTTTATTAATTTTCTTCCTTCTGAAATAATTTGCTCGACTGTTTTTAGTCCAACTCCCCTTGCTGTTGCTACTCGTTCTTGTAAATTATTCATAGGAATGACAGGCATTCCATTATTTTCTGTTCTCATTCACTTATACACACTATAAATAATTTCTCTTCCTTGACTGTGAACTGTTTTCTTGCGGTTACCCATTGTAAAATTAAAAGCTCAGAAATAACAAAATAATCTGTAAAACCAAACATTATTCTTCTAATTGAATTGAAACCTTCATTACACTGTAACAATTTTGTTTGACGACAGCAAATCACCAAAAATTTATTAGTTATATACATCTTTTTGTCTGTTCCATTAAACAAGTAAAAATTGTCATTTAAATAATTATCCGTATCAAGATCATGTAGCCCAACCACAATACAGAGATGCTAGTTTGGTTGCTAACAACAGGCATTAACTATTTAAATAAACATTGCAATGCCAAACGACTTTGATAGAATGTGCGCAGCGTGTCAACGACTCACTCTGGCTGGGGCACCTGACACGAAGATATATGGAGAACCTTAAAGTTCTAGCCAGTAATTTACGTGTGGCTTTACGCCTATGTGTTTAGCTCGTGTAATGAGCACTTGAAGAAGTGTTTTTTAATAATGGTAAGCAAATACACATAATCACTTAAACAAACTGAATAATTTTGTTGTAGCGCTATTAGGATCCCGACACGGTCCGCTTGAAAAATGTTAGGCGAGCATTTTTCACAAAAATACACCCTCCTTCGGATGAGAGGTAAAATGGAGATCCCGTGTGTGAGTGTTGTCACGCACGTTAAAGATCCCTACCTTGCTTGGAACAGCAAGGGTTCGGCAAAATTCCAAATTTTCCAGGTAAAAAAAACTTGCTTCCTGGCTAATGTAGTACCTTCAGGTTGAGCATTGGAAAATCAAATGTAATGTAGCGCTCTTCTCTTCTCTTGTCTTGTCTTATCTTGTTTTATGTTATTTCATCCTGTCTTTTTTTTTCGTTTACGCTCATCTAGTTTACCATTAAATGTGAACATTTATCAATTTGATTGTAATATTCTAAATTTAACAAGAACGTACTTCAATGTGGCGATAATAATTTTTGGTCTAATATGAACGTTCTTCAACTTTACCGTAATACTTGTATTTAATAAAATGTTCTGTAATAAAGCCGTAATATTTGAGATTTAACCGGAATGTTTTTCAATTTAATAGCAATTCTTTTGCATCAATCTAAACGTTCCATAATTAACATTTACGATAATATTTTAATTGCTATGATGAAATTACAAGTAATAATGTGGATAATTACACTCAAGATAATTGTTTGGATAACGCACTAAATGCAATAATAGATGGAAGCTTTGCATTTTTTGATAACTGTTTGAATTTTGGTTTGTTCCGTTATTGCGTAGAGGAAATACGCTTTAAGCTCGTATAATTGGGTCCAAAAAGCCCACAGTTGGTTGGTTTCAGTACAACATGTGAACGGCGACGTCATTTGTTTGTCCAGGAACAGTATGTATGCACATCTGGTTTAATACAATGTAACGCTGTCACACAAACAAGAACCTGTCGAAACGAGGTAAGCGCTCTTTATTATTTTTACATTACGTCCGCATTTGGCCAACTTTGATTCAAGGCAAATCTGAAATAACATTGTGATGACCTATAAATATTATTTTGCTTAACAAACTATAAATGACTTTTGATGTTTTTTTATTGTCAATATTAAATCCAGCGTAATAACCGTTATTATTATTAACGAACTTAAGCACCTCAATTGAGTTCTGATTAAAGTTTTATTTATGTGTAATTTTAGTTAAAGCTTTCGAACGTTGAATTATTAGATTTTTGATATTTTCATATAAACTTGTAAGTCTAATAACACATCTGATATTTTGGGTATTGATTTGAGTTAATCTTGTAGTAAAAAGAAATGCTTAACGTATTTGATATTTTATTTGAATTTATCACTCCACATCTGTGTAGAAGAAATTATAGTACCATTCTTGATATGTAAATTTTGTACATACTACTTCTTATCATGAAGCAACATTTAATTAAAGAATTACCATTTAATTCACTTAATTAATTGTTTTATTTTGAACAAGTGAGTTCAAAAATAGGGTCATTAGATCAAGGAACAAAAGGCATAAATACCCTCGATATAAAGATATTTGCAGCTTCTATTTGACGAAGAAGCTCTGATAGCTTTTTCAGAATTTGATGCCTAATATTTGTGTCTATAAAAGTGTGTGCATAATTAATCTCTACAGCTTTTTTTATTATGAGGTAGCAAGAGTATACCTCTTGAGTCCTCACTTTTTTAATTTAATTCAATTTTCTTTGCAGCTCCTGCGTAAGCAGTTAATACGATATTCCTCTCTAAGGGAAACTCTGTGTTTAAAATTTAATGACTTGGTGGCGCCCTCCCTAAACCCTTATTTTTATGAATTAAGCCATAGTAAGTAAATAATGTTTTGTAAAAAGAACCACGACCAATCCTCATAAACTCTACCCGAGGAATAGACCCTTAGCATAGTCGGAAGATAGTTGCGTTCCATCATTTTAAGGAAATCCTACCTTAAAGTTCGCTGGTTTCTTCAGAGAATAATAAAGTACCCACGGGTTACTTTAATTATTCAATTAACCAGTAACGACAAAATTTTAAAAGACTAACGCCCAGAACGTAGGGCTGGATTATTTTACTTACGCCTAAAGTGTGGCTAGAGTATTTTTCTTATGCCTAAGACATAGCCTTTGTTTGTTTTACTAGCACCCAGAAATTGGGGCTTTAATTTTTTACTCGTGCCTTGTGTTAGAGGTTTCGATTGTTTATAGCTATGTTGATACCGCGTTGCGAACGTTAATTTTTTCATCTACTATGAGGTAGTAATTAGATTTCTGTCGTTGTTATGAATATTGCCACGCTATATCGTTTTAGAATTTTTGATTAAAAACTTTAATGGATTAATTAAAAGTAAGATAATGGTTGTTGTAGTAATTTAGTCATCAGTAAGAACAAGTTGTGAACTCTAGATCTAATTGTAGTTCCCCTATTGAAAATATTTTGTCAATCGTGGATAGTTGAGATAAATTTGGATTTGAAATTTTTAAATTTCAAGATTTTAGTTAAAGTTTTTTTGATATCGATCTTAGAAGGGTATAAAAATGGCTGATACTTTTCAGGTTGTGTACTTACTCAGAGAAGAGTTAGATTATGAACTTCGAATAAGAGGAATTGAGAGTAGTAGACCAGTTGTTGACAAGCGGAAGATATTAAGTCGTTATTAGTGAAAGAATCAAATAAACCAGGTCATACGTTTAGTTATTGTAGAGCCCCTCTGAAAATATTTTGTTTCAAATGTGGAAGTAAAGACGTGACATCAACCTCGTGTCAGTCATGTTCAAAAATAAGCGAATCACATGAATAATAATTAACATATCATTCCGTATTATACAGTTACTATCTAGAGATTACTAAAAATAATGTTTTGGTAAATTAGGTACATTAGTTTGTGCTGTCGTCATATCGTTTGAGAATTGTCTTTGTGCGTAGGCACGTTTTTGGTTTAATGGCAATCTTTATGATTCATATCGGCGTTGCAACGCAATGTAATTAGTTTTGTATAGTATAGGCAATGCTTGTCGTTGTAGTTGGTCGCTCAGCAGCACGTGAGTCTAGACGAGACTCGAGAGGAGTTGGTCGCTCAGCAGTGCGTAAGTCTAGACGTGACTCGAGATGAGTTGTCGTTCTAATAATTTTTGGCATCACTAGTTTGGAGTTTTGTGATGAGGAAATTTTTTTGTAGATTAGTCTAGGTGAGGCTCGTGAAAGAGTCTGTCATTCTAGCGAGTTTATGCGTTGTGAAGCAATTTTTGTTTTGAACTGACAGCTTGATTATACCTTATTTCATCAGTTTGATTAAAGATTAAAGAGAGGGTACCTGTACATTAATTTTTTTGTTAGTTATCGTCGAGATTAGTTTTCTTTGAATGTATAAATTATTTCGTACTTGATAGCCGGAAAGTGGCATATAAAAGACCTGAAGCCTTTTTCGATAGTAGACCAAGAGGATGCCATTTCAATATAGTTAATCGTTGCTCCCCAGGTTTAAGTTTGAAGTCAAGTATATTTTTTATCGTTTCGTTTAGCTTTTGTTTTAGTACAGGAGAACAAGAGGAAGTGCCTCGCCTAAAATTTTTTTTTCTCGAATACAAATTCAACTTAATGTCAAATAATAGAATAAATATGTTGGAAAACATATTATTAAAAAAAAACCCTTGTTAGTAAAAGAGCGTATTATTAAAATCACTTTCCCCGTGCGTACGTATTGTGTTGTCAGAAACGCAGCCCTTGTGTACACAATCTAATTTAAGAAGCACCTTGCCCATGCGTACGTACCGTGTTCTCAAGAACATCTTTCCCTGTGTGTGTATGTGTGTTCAGACCGTTAACACTAAAAATTCTATTGTTTTTTGTAGTTAACAGACGAAATTTTGTTTGCTTCGTAAAATGTTGACAGACGAAATCTTTTAGGTCCATAATGTGTTAACTGGGATGAAATTTTGTTGTTGAGCTTGTAGAAAAGACGGTTTTGTCCATGAAGGACGGGTCTTCTACAATGTATGCAAAAGGACCATAGTATGTTCTTTTCGCGTTTAGTGCATTCCATCAAGAAATACGTAAGTCTAGACGAGACTCATGATGAGTTGGTCGCTCAGCAGTACGTGCTTGGTTGAGTGGAGTGTAATATTTTTTTCAGTATTTAGTTTAGTGACGCTCGTGAGCAGTCGATCACTAAATAGTTTGGGAATAGTAAGTGAGCTTGTTGCTCACTCGTTGGTTAGTTTGGTTTGCGTTTGTGTCGAAAGCACAACTAGTAGTAGAGTTAGCTACTCACTACTGAGTTAGAGTATGATCAGCTAAGATGAGTAAATCAGCTGCTCACATTTTTGTTAGTGAATTTGAGTAAGTGCAAATTGCACAAGTTGAGTTAGAGTGTGGTAAGTGAGCCAGTAGCTCACAGGTTATTTTGTTAAAGTGGAAAGTGCTAATAGCACAAAAGTTGGTAGCGTAGATGCGGCGATGGTCTCGCATTTGTGTGTAGGTTTAGAGTGTTTTAGCTGATTGCTAAAATAGTGTAGTGACGACTTCTGATATTTTTGATGGTTAGATATTTTGAGGCTGCCTTTAAAAAAAATAAATAAAGGAGCTTTATTTATTTCTTTGAGTCATCTTTATCATAAGTTTTGTATATAGTTTAGAGATCTGAATTTTTATTAGTCGAAATACTATCTCTAGTATTATTGTTAGTAGTTTCCGTTTAATATTAGTTTGGAGAGTTTTTCTCTTACTTTTTGTTCTAGTTAGTAGAGTTTAATAGAGACTTGTAAATCTTGTTAATTTTTCCGTGAGAGTGTTGGACTTCCCGATTGCGACAATTCCCGATAGTGTCACACCGATATTGTTTCCTTAAGGACGTGTAGTACGCGCATCTACTAAAACACTCACTCTTTATTATTCAAGTTCCCCCATTTTTTTAATTTTTCTAATTTTTTATTCTTACACAGGTCGGTCATATGACGATTCAATCTTAAAGTTAGTATTTCGTTTAGGGTTATAAAAAAATCTTTGGTCCTAAAGAAAGATTTTTTCTTTTTTGGAAAGACACAGTGTAACAATTTTTTTTGACGATTGCAAATCACCATTTAATGTGAGCATTTATCAATTAGATTAAAATACTCTAAATTTAACAAGAACGTACTTCAATGTGGCGATAATAATTTTTGGTCTAATATGAACGTCCTTCAACTTTACTGTAATACTTGGATTTAATAAAATGTTCTGTAATAAAACCGTAATATTTGAGATTTAACCGGAATGTTCTTCAATTTAATAGCAATTCTTTTGCTCCAATCTAATTAATTAACATTTACGATAACTTTTAATTGCTATGATGAAATTACAAGTAATAATATGGATAATTACACTCAAGATAATTGTATGGATAACGCACTAAATGCAGTAATAGATGGAAGCTTTGCATTTTTTGATAATTGTTTGAATGGATTTTGGTTTGTTCCGTTATTGCGTAGAAGAAATACGCTTTAAGCTCGTATAATTGGGCTCAAGAAGCACGCAGTTGGTTGATTTCAGTACAACATGTGAACGGCGACGTCATTTGTTTGTCCAGGAATAGTATGTATGCACATCTGGTTTAATACAATGTAACGCTGTCACACAAACAAGAACCTGTCAAAACGAGGTAAGCGCTCTTTATTATTTTTACATGACGTCCGCATTTGGCCAACTTTGATTCAAGGCAACATCTGAAATAACATTATGATGACCTATAAATATTATTTTGCTTAATAAACTATAAAGGACGTTTGATGCTTTTTTATTGTGAATATTAAATTCAGCGTAATAACCGTTATTATTATTAACGAACTTAAGCACCTCAATTGAGTTTTGATTAAAGTTTCATTTATGTGTAATTTTAGTTGAAGCTTTTGAACGTTGAATTATTAGATTTTTGATATTTTCATATAAACTTGTAAGCCTAATAACACATCTGATATTTTGAGTATTGATTTGAGTTAATCTTGTAGTAAAAAGAAATGCTTAACGTATTTGATATTTTATTTGAATTTATCACTCTACATCTGTGTAGAAGAAATTATAGTACCATTTTTGATATGTAAATTTTGTACATACAACTTTTATCATGAAGCAACATTTAATTAAAGAATCACCATTTAATTCATTTAATTAATTGTTTTATTTTGAACAAGTGAGTTCAAAAATAGGTTCATTAGATTAAGGAATAAAAGGCATAAATACCTTCGATATAATGATATTTGTAGCTTCCATTTGACGTAGAAGCTCGGATAGCTCTTTCAGAATTTGATGCCTAATATTTGTGTCTATAAAAGTGTATGCATAATTAATCTCTACAGCTTTTTTTATTATGAGGTAGCAAGAGTATACCTCTTGAATCCTCACTTTTTTTAATTTAATTCAATGTTCTTTACAGCTCCTGCGTAAGCAGTTAATACGATATTCCTCTCTAAGGATTCCCAAGTCCCCCTTAAGGAACTCTGTGTTTAAAATTTAATGACTCGGTGGCGCAGTCCTAAAACCCTTATTTTGGTATGAATTAAGCCATAATAAGTAAAAAGAACCACAACCAATCTTCATAAGCTCTACCCGAGGAATAAACCCCTAGCATAGTCGGAAGATAGTTCCGTTCCATCATTTTAAGGAAATCCTACCTTAAAGTTTGCTGGTTTCTTCAGAGAATATTAAAGAACCCACGGGTTACTTTAATTATTCAATTAACCAATTAACCAGTAACGACAAAATGTTGTAAGAATACCTACAAATAAAAAACTAGACTGAGTTGCAGTAGTTTTGAAAAACTGGTTCAAGTTGAATCAAGGTTGAAATCTCATAAATAATAATTAAAAATAGTAATAATGTACCTCAAATCTTAATACGTAAATAAATGACAGATGAATTAAAAATCAACAGCTGAGTTTTAATGTTTTTAGGATGCGCTTTAACGTAAATAACTTAAATTGGTGTGGTGGTGGCGCAACAGCCAATGAGGTTTTGAAAGACCTCTACGTAAATATTTTTTTAATAATTTAGGACAAAGTTAAGATAGTGCAATACTCTCGAATATGATTCAGCAGCAGAATTCTCGATTAAATTTAAGGTATGACTAACACATGGTATATACCTAGCTATTTCAAACAAATTCTTTCAATCTTCTTTGAAGTTAGTTGCATTGACCAGACGTGTTAACCGTGTTTTCGTTGGTGTGTCATGGCGTTTCTTATATCAAGAACTAGATTTTGCAATGGTTCCAATACAATTTTTTTCAAATATGCTGCAGCTCAATGCTTCTCGATTTGAAAGGATCCAAATAAATTTAACTTTAATATCACCTTGCTTATTAACGAACCGTACGGAGAAGATTTTAAACTTATCGAAAAATACATTTCTTGAAATTCAGGAATAAAAATTTCACGACTTCGCTCCAAAACAAATTTATAAACTCGTCGCAGAAATTGAAACGAATAAAATATTGACTTCCCAATTTATCGAATATAAGAAACATTTAGTATGTTTCATTATTTTTCCTAAATAATATTAAGGTATTTGCTTTTTCGAAATATTGCGTATTGCAGTAGTTTATGTTGCTGCTATGCAGGTATAAATCAGCCCCGACTTACACTCCGGAGGTGAGAGGGAAGAGGTGAGACTACTCAGGATTTGCCTCTTAGGAGGACGGTCCGGGAGGGTCGCAAACGAGTGGGATTGGCTGAGAATGATGTGCTACATTTTCCTCGCGCGATAGCAAATATTTCGGGAGAAAAATAGTATTTTTTCAGGAATTGTCGATTTTACCCTTTAATGTACT
The DNA here is from genome assembly GCA_036346225.1 of Platerodrilus igneus. Lineage (NCBI taxonomy): Eukaryota > Metazoa > Arthropoda > Insecta > Coleoptera > Lycidae > Platerodrilus > Platerodrilus igneus. The sequence goes on along the minus strand of JARFIW010000624.1, from coordinate 396,284 downwards.
CAAGTGCTAGAATAAAACGTAAGTCGTGTTGTACATTCTTTATTATCAAAAGTCAAAATCGAGGCGAAATTACCGTTATTTTTTCCATGCCTACTACTTATTTTCAAGTCCACATCCAACCTAGGTCGGATTCAATTTCACCCTGTGAGGCAATTTTACCCTATGAGGCAATTTCACCCTATGGGGCAATTTCACCCTAACCTAACATCCTACATATATCCGACATATATCCGGACATATGTCGATGCGCATCCTTGCCGACCTAAGTCGGATAACAAAACAGTTCCTAAACAAGAGAATGTAAACGATATGGCTGTGTCCGACATATTCGGCTATCTTCGGCAATATACGCCCCAACTCTGTAGGATACATAAGGGGCAATTTTTCGTATTTAATTTAGTATTCGACAGTAGCTAGAACGGTAAACATGAGCGTCTCCAAGGTGATTAACGTTTCTCAACTTCTTGGGAATAAAGTGAAACTGACAAATAAGCGATTTGGATTATGGCTGTTGGCAGAAAATATGTGCAACAATAATCTGGTGACAGATATTGGTAATATTTGTTATGTCGAAGGCGAACAGATGCTGACTGGCGGACTACACACACCAATTACAGAACCACTTTGTGACAATATAATGTTGGTTAAAATTTGCGACCTTTCTGACCTCGAACAAACATCTGCAAACAATAGGATGTTTATCCTAAAAAAAGAAATTTGTGGTGCATTTTACAGCTATCTACGAAGAAAGTTCAACCGATTTGTTTCCGCTAGGCATGGTGTTAAAGCTAAGCTTCCGTTTTCTCTGGAAAGCACTAACAAGATGGGCCGGGGAATAAAAGAAATTATCGAAAAAGAAGACCTCAAAAGCATTAATAAAAAATTCCAAAATCCAATATCTGTTGCATACAAAGTGGATCTAGCAGATGTTAAGTTGGAAACTTTATTGGAGGAACTACCAGATATATTAGACGGACTCAAAAAAGATTATTATTACCTTTTTGATATGAATGTAATTCAAGATTTTGCCGGCATATTTAACAAGATGGAGATGTGTAATTATTTACCTACAAACCATAACTTTTGCTATAAGGGCGAATACGAAGAAAAGTGCAATATTATAGTTGACAACGATAAAACTGTGGGAATTGATTGTTTAACATGGCTAACAACCAATGCAAGAATTAAGATATGCAACAAATTTGTGTGTCAGATAACAAGTCCTGGTGTTAATAAACAACTTGGCGATCATATACTAGATTTTTTACGTTGTCCAGATGCACGTTTAAGGGAAAAATTTGCGTCTACTTTGGCCAAAGAACATGGTATTACGCGATTGGAAGCGACAATATACAACCGTACAATTGCAAATTATGTCAGTGCGCAACGGGTGTATAATCTCTTAAAAGACTGTTTAACCTTATTGGAAGATAGTAAGTTATACTTCCTAAAGGCGCCAATGTATTTGGTACCACTTGCCAAAATGTGGAGTAAGCTATCGGATAAGATACAAAATAGCTGCTGTTTAGTGTATAATAACCTGCTACAATACGTGTATTGGGGTAATGACAATACAAAGAAATTGGCGGGCTTGCAAATTAAGTTGTCCGAAAAACGAGAGGAAAGGGAAAAATTAATAAACTATGTGCTTTCGGCTTTTAGTTTTAACTATTTACCTGTAAATTATTTGGAGATAGTAGGGGAGGAAGACTGCCAAGATAAAATAAAAATCTTACACTACATTAAAGCCGGTAGAACATATTTTACACAATCTGCAACACCATATTCTACAATTCCAAAAGAAATAGTCATTTCGGAATTGGGATTGATAAATACGTCTAACATTCGCCCAGAGACAACGCGCAAATATTGGTAGTAAACTCTATCCGTGTACGCTAAAGAAAATTGCCCCATTATGCATGCCATACGCTGTAAGCGGAAGGAAAAGATAACTGGAATTACAGGAAATGGATGCAAAAAGGCGAAAATTCGACTACATGGAAAACACTGTTACAATACGCGAACAATACAAAGATGTGTTAGACAGAGAACATCTTATTAGAGAAAATGAGGAAGAATTAAAAGATTATTTTATGTGCCGATGGACTGACTTAGATACATCCGGGTTCAACAAGCTATATGCATTTGCGGTTAGTAAGAAAGACTCTTTTAGTTATGTAGGCGTCCTTGTGGAAAAGGATGGTACTAAATCCGTATACTTTTTAAAAGGTCATTCTAAAAACGTATTTATCAAAGTGGCAGATAACAAAGACGAACTAAGGAATGCGGGTTTCGAAACTTTGGCGTACACCGCACGCAAAGGGGTTCCGCTAAACATTGTATATTTGCCTAGTAAAGAACCTTTCGGATCATTTAAAACCGAGGGGCTTACAACCTATAACAACCATATATTCCCAAAAGTGGTGAACATGCAACTACGTAATAGTGAGTGGGAAAATAAGGATCCTCTCCAATACCGACAAGAAGAAGTCGATCAAGCTAACAAGATACGTATGCAAGATATAGTGGGAAAGCTGCGATTAAAAGATTGTCATAAGCTGCAAGAATTACACGAAGGAATAGATCTGGTTGTCGGTGGAATCAAATACTTTATATATAGAGACAAACTTCGGTACATTTTGCAATTCGAACACCTAGGCGGTCTCTATGTATCAAATTATTGGCTAGGAAAGGAGATAAAGGACTAGGGTGTCGATTTAAATTTTAAGCTGCGAATAAAATTAGATAAAATTAAAACCACTCCAAACAAACATAAAGAAAGGACTGTTTTCTGTGTATATCTTTGTATTAAAATTAAGTTTAAATGGCACCATGCTTGGCATTAAATATTTTTAATTTTTGTTATGTATAATGTCAGAATAAAAATTTTAGAATAGTATTACATTGCTCTTTATTTATAAAAGGCTATGACATCGCCACGAAATAGCAGTCGCACAGAGAGGGGTGCGCATGGGCAGTGGACATGGGTTGGAATGCACATGGGCAGGGGTGCGCATGGGCAGGGTTAAGCATGGGACGGGGTGAGCATGGGCAGGGATGTGTCTGGGGCGTACACGAGGGAAGCGGAAATTAACAGTCACTAAGCATCTAATTCTTTATTTGGTATGGAGTTCTTGCCGGCGTATGTATCCGGAGTAAAAAACACGATTTGTACACGCAGATAATTAATAAAATTAGTTTATCGAGCGAAGATGACTAGCGTAACGTCATCCTGGAAGCATATCAATCTACGCATGGGGGCATAAAGATTTAGGTATAAGATAGTTGTTTATATTTGTATAGATTTTGTAAATCAATTGTATAAATTAGTTTTTAGGATTCCATAATTTTTAAGTTCTTCTCCCACCTTTCCTTCTTACAAATCCTTCCTGCTTCTATCCTAGTGGATAGAGTATACGTGGTGTTCGCGGAACGCAGCGGTTTTAGGTATCTCGGGAAATGGTTGGTTAAAGCATATGTCTTGGGTAGCGAAAAAAGGTTCTAAAGATGTAGTTAAATAAAGATGGGTAAAAATTAGAGATTTGGGTCTTTAAAAGGCATAACTTTGTATGGGTTGGTCCTATTTAAAATTTATTTACAGATTTGGGCTCTCTAGAAAAATCTAATATTAGTTGATACCAAACAAAATATAGTTATCTTAAAAGAGTGACTACCCTGCGGATAATAAATACAATATACCGCTTGTCAACAAAACAGTTGTAGGGAAATTTAAAAACGAATTTAATGGGGATCTAGTATTATAATTCGTCTGAACAAATGTCAAGTGCTACTGTACTGTAAGCAAGAAAGACACGATTAAAAAGATTAAAGGGGTCTCACGAAGTGTAGTTAAGTAAAACCGAGGGTCCTACGACCTATAACGAGCATATATTCCCAATAGCGGTGGGCATGCAACTACGCGACAGTGCGTGGGAGAATAAAGATTCTCTCAATAAGAAATTAAAGTTTCCATGTACGTAGCACCAGTCATTGGGAAATGGTAGAAATGTTACACCTATAAAGGTGATTATTAATTGTGGTTTAAAAAAATAGTATTTTCTTGGATTAAATAAAATTGCTTAGGCTGATTAATGTATATGGTTACATACTCTCGTGCACATCCACAAACATCTGCTACGTCCACATACGGACATGGCGATGCTGGTAGTTTTTGTTTAAAAAATAGTAGGAAAGATACGTTAGGTGTTAGTGTGTGGAAGTCCATCGGATCGTTGGATTCAAAAAGAACGGTGCGGCGAAATGTATGGTGGTTCCCGTTAGAATAATCGAAAGTGGTTAATCGATCTTATCAGATGTTTAAATATGCGAAAGTGTAAAAGCCTACATAAGCAAAATTTAATTATCAGACAAAAAAGTGCGCGATGTGCTATAGTTTTTAAGAAAGTATAGAATGGTGCTTTGCAGCGGTCCTAACAGTAAAAAGGGCGACAGACTTTTTCAACCAACTACAAGAATAGCAGTAGCGTAGAGAAAGGATATGCATGTATTATACAGCGCACTGTTACTATAAAATATGTTAGTTTATGGGTAGCTCGAACGTGAACAAATTAAATTTTAATCTATAATTAACCGCGGTCGTAAAAATGGGAAATTAATGGTTAATTTTAATGCCGCTAAGCATATACTTTCGCTTGGTGATTTATTTAGAAAATATTCAAGCCCACCATTTCCGAAAATATGACGTAGAAGTTATTTAAAATTGAATTGCTCTATTGGTAAATATTCTGTAGACAACAAGTTTGGTATTCCCTTAGTAAAGGTTTAAAGTGTTTTATTAAGTTTTTGTTTATAGTAGCACTGCATCTTCTACTGCACGACTTGCAGTCAATTTGTGTGCGTGAGCTACCGCCCTTTTGGATTTTTAATATGCACACGATGCGATTGCTGATCCGTATAACATGGAAAAAGTTTTCTGGTGTTTCTACTAACTGCATTCGCAGCATGGACGATGCGAACCGGGTGCATGCATTGGTGCTAAATGTACTGGACGAGCAGCAAGGATTGGTAAAAGATGACTTCATTTAGTTCCCCGCTGAATCTTCAACTTCGTTAGGCTGTTTTCGGAAACCTTCGGTTTGCATTCTATAGGGTACATAAATCAGGTATGCTAAAGTAAGCTTTTTAGTTATAAGTTAGTTCGTTAACAAGTTTAACTAAAGTCCTATAGTGCGGATTTTGTTTTGTACTAAAATGGTACCTGCAAACGTTTTTAAATGCGATCCCCGTCACGTCTACTTTACCAGGAGGGATGCCTTCAAACGGTACCAGAACAAATGTCGCGGTGTAACATCGTCCAGGGTTAAGCTTATACATCCATCAGCAGCAAAGTACTTAAACTGTGGGTCTTACGGTATCGCTTTTACGAGAATGGGCAGCTTACAGCGACACAAGGAAAAACAGCATGGTATGTCATTAAGCCGTAAACGTTCAGCCCCGCCAGCTGTTAAAGAGTCTTGTACGAAACAACAACAAATTATGTGTAAAGTAGGCGATTTCGAAATGGAAAAGACTACCTATGCCGCACACTTGAGAAGCAACAGAGATAAAAATGCCACAGTTACCGCTACTGGCGAAGATGACGTAGAAATGGTTAGCGCAGCGTTTAACAACTGTATGGCTAGCTATCGCAGTGTCGACGATGGAATCTCTGAGTTTCTTTCGAAGCAGAAAGAGCCGTTTATTCGATTACTTAATGAAAAAAGAACACAACATACTGTAATAAAAGTCTATTGCAAACTCTACGGCATCTACACAAAAATGGGAGAAGATACTACCGATGTGAAATCCTTTATCAGAAAAAATATGGTTATAACGTCTTCTAGTAATCTGGAAAATATGTACGAGGTCTTAAGCAAAACGACGAGAACAAAATCAGAGGAATTTGAAACACGTGGGTCCGGTTGGTCTTTGGAAAAGGTGCTCTATTTAGAAATAAATATTAATAAGTATAAGCCGATGCGAGGAGTTCTAGGTTAAGAAAAATGCATATCGGCGTATTTCTTATTAGTAAAATAAACCATTTTTCTAAAAATTAGAATTATTTTACCTTTTCAACAACATTTCAGTAACAAATATTTGATTGTTGGCTAGTCAAAGCCAACTTGATATTTCCAGTAATCAAACACAAAAAGTTTAAACTAATTTTTTCCGTAAACGGAGCGTGCTAAACAAGAACATATCATAGATGGAAAAAGTCTTAAAGTTTTCAAATTTGACGTAAAATGTGTTAAAAATTTGAAGACAGAAAGGTTGCAATTCAAAATTTCTATTCGCTCCACTCTGTGATATCAATAAAGAAATCGTATTTACGGTGGTCGAATTGTCAATAGGGGATTGATAATTTTGTCAAGTTTGAACAATTTATATAACGGCATTTTAAAGATATTTTTCAAAACTAACATAAAGGCGCCATCTTCAAGAAGCTCTAGCTCCTCAGGAAGCGATTTGGATTTTGCGTTAAATAGACATAAAATCATGTCTAGTATGTATAGCTTCCGCATGGCAGGAGAGTTTTGGACACCTTGTACATTTTCAGAGAGTCTGATTTAAATTTTGTGTAAAAATATCTAATATACGAGTACTATTGCAAGACCTTAGAAATTTAATTATTTTATTTTTATGCACCAAAAATTTAAATTGTTATTAAAGCAAAAAATTATTCTCTTTCAAAGTAAAAATTTGTTTCAAAGCAATAACAAAAATGAAAAACTGTGTAAAACTTACTGTTCTGCTGAAGAGCATGTTGCCAATTTTTCAACACGATTAGCCATTTTAACGTTGAAAAAATATCTGTAAATCAACTTGTGTACGCTTAAGTTAACTAATCGATGATGTCGAGTCTACGTCTACCAACAACTGCTCAAAATGTAGCTTGAAGGGTAAACAAAAACCGGTATTAAGTAACGTAGAAATACATTCACATAAAAATTTAACAACTCTCATAATTAGATTAATTTTAATAAAAGAAAAACTACCTGAAGGTTTATGGTATATTGAGGTCATTTACAGATCATTTCTCTTTTTTATGGTATCTAGTTTAACGATGTTATTCATAATTCAGATGATGAAATCAATTGTGTTAAGAAGCTGTACGTACTGTTTAGATCAGAACGTGTTTATATTATTGACAGTAATCAACTATGTAATTACGAAAAAAGTTTAAGAGCGACCAATTTTTCTTTAAATGCTTTTGTTAATATTTGCAGGCAAAACAAAGCAACTATAGTCCATTCCAAATAAGAATAAAGTAGATGACCTTGTACGCAAGGTGGATTTACACAGCAAGTTAATTTTAATTTCTATATATACATACAGAATAATTATTAATTCCATATTTGAGTGATTATAAATCGTGACTAGCTTAAATTAATTTCCATAACCCGTTTTTATTGCAAATTTGAGAATGGCGCATTATATATATTTTAAATACAAATTTATAAAATTAAGCTGTGTAAATCAGCATCAGGTTTTAACCAATCAAATCGAAGGCTAAACTTTCCCTATACCTTTCATCGCTTTATTCTTAGCTGGAATGGACTATAGAAAACCTTAATGAGAAATATTAATGGTATTCAAACGCATTCACTTTTGTAGAGATCCGACTTTCATGGTGATGCTAGGGTACTATTTGTTCTTGCAGGACACACTACTGCAACGCATAGGTTAATATATACAAACTCAAAAGAAATATATTTACAACACTAAAAAATAGTAACTAACATCTTAATATATGTACAAGCAATATAAAATACTTTAATTACAGGATTAACACGAGTACGTGTTAATTATTATTATTATTATTATTTTTTTTTTTTATTAATATGACGGCATCAACGACATAGGTTATTTGCCGCTTGCTTTTGTTAGTTAGTATCTGGCATTATTTTCTGTATCATATTTTTTCCATAAGTCTAGTAGCCTTTAAAAACTTCATTAACTTTTCAATTTGCTTGGAGTCATCCGCGAGGATATCTTTTGGATTGTCGGCTAATTGCACTGCACGTCGTATGTTTTCATATTTAGTACATTCTGCTAGTAGGTGATGAACGGTTGTTGGTACTCCACATCTATCGCAGTTTGGTTGTACCTCTCCTATTAGCATGTAACCATGAGTTAGGTTTGTATGGCCTATTCTAAGTCGTGTCAATATAACCTGCTGTCTTCTATCGTTTTGACAATAGTTTGTCCAAGACACAATTGATGGCTTTATCATCTTTAATTTTGAATTGCTACCATTCCATTGCATTTGCCAGTGATTTTTAATATGTTTCTTAATTAGTATTTAAAGGTCATTTAAGGTGCACAGATTATTGTAACCAATGTTTTCTAAAGCTGCCGCTTTTGCTGCAGTATCAGCTGCCTCATTTTCCGGAATTCCTATGTGACTAGGCGTCCACATAAATACTATAGTTTTAAGTCGTAGTTTGTAAAAAACCTCCTTGATCTTCATATTTATGCAGTTTTTATTGTTATGCCCTCTGATTCCTTGTATTACTGTTAGGCTGTCTGTACAGATAACCACTTTCATTTGCTTTTCTGTACCTGCAAGAGGGCCTGGTATACTGCATAAAGTTCTGCAGTATATACGGAGCATGCCGGAGACATTGTCCATGATTTTATGGTAGACTCGGTGATAAGTGCACATCCTGTTCCGATGTCTGTTTTGGATCCGTCCGTAAATATTTTTTTGAAACCTATAAAGGTGTTTAGTATATTTCCAAACATATTCCTTATTTCAGATGCTGGAATATCTTTATTTAGTTTAGTTAGTTCGTAGCAGCATTTTGGTTCAGGTATCATCCATGGCGGAATTTCACTTATATTTTGAAGGAGCTCAGGCTCATAGGTGTGCTCCATATCAATTACTAAAGCATAAGCTCGGACTGGGAAGGGTCTAGCGTGTACTAAGAAGTTTTCCAATAACCGGTATTGGCCTTCATTTGCAATTAAATCTCTGTTGGGGTGGTTTGCCGTTGACTTAATAGCAAAGTAATAATTAAGGATAAGCCGTTGACGTTTTATAGCCAGTGGCTCTATTCCTGCCTCACACTGTAGGCTTTTACTTGGGCTTGTTCGGTATGCTCCTAGAGCGAACCTCAGCGACACATTTTGTACTGTGTCTAGTGTTTTAAGAGTAGTTATGCTGGCAGAGCTGTAAACGATACTGCTATAGTCGATTCTGCTTCGCACTAGAGACGTATATAAACGTAAGAGCACGGATCTGTCTGCGCCCCACCTAATATTAGAAAGATGTTTTATGATATTGATAGACGGTACCGTCTCCTTCTTTAATGTTTGTATATGTGGTCTCCAGGTTAGTTTTTTTTCGAATATTAGTCCCAGAAATTTCTTCTCATTTCTATACGGTATTTCTTTTCCGTATAATGTTATATACGGGTCTGCGTGTGGAATTCGACGTCTGCAGAAATGCACCGCACAAGTTTTCTCACGCAAAAATTGAAAACCTGCCAACGAGGCAGTTTTTGCTATACCATTGATGCTCCCTTGTAGTCTGTATTTACAAAGCTCTATAGTTTTAGCGCTAGTGTATATTACAAGGTCATCTACGTACAAGCATTTATAAACCCCCGACTGAACGCTTAATGCTATTTCATTGACAGCAATACAGAACCATGTCACACTGATGGTGGAGCCCTGGGGGATTCCATTTTCTACTACATAGGAAGATGATAAGGCATTTCCATTACGAACTTTGATTGTTCTGTTATGCAGAAACGCTTGAATGAACAACGGTAAGTTTTCTCGGAGTCCCCAACTATGTAGTTTATTAAGAATGCTTCTACGCAACGTCATCTCATAAGCTTTCTGCAAATCAAAAAAGATTGCCACAAGATGTTTATTCTCTGCGAAACTCTGTCGTATTGCTGTTTCTATTTTCACGAGATGATCTGTAGTAGACCGAAACCTTCGAAATCCGCACTACTCGTTTGCTAAAAGTTTATTATGCTCTAGGTACCATGTCAGTCTGTTGTTGACCATCCTCTCCAATACCTTGCTTATGTGACTAGTTAATGATATTGGTCTATAGCTGCTTACTAACGCCGGATCTTTTCCGTGCTTTAATATAGGCACCACTATGGTTTTTTCCCATTCAGTTGGATATGTGTGTGTTTGCCAAATAATATTATATAGCTGCAATAGCTTATATTTGCTTTCTTCTGGCAAATGTTGCAACATACTATACTTAATGTTGTCCTTTCCTGGAGACGAGTCTCTAGCCATTTGTAAACTCTCCTTTAATTCTTTCATACTAAATGGCATGTTGTAGTCATAAACCACATCTGAGAGAAAATTAAGTGACATTGTTTCCAGTTGATCTTTGTGTTGTAGAAACAGAAGGTTGTAGTTATCTGTACTACTATTTATTTGGAATTCTTCTGCCAATACGTTTGCTACCTCTCTGCAGTCCGTTATCGTTTTGTCGGCTTCGCTAATACATGTTATCACCGACGATTGCCGTCTACCTTTCATATTTTGAATTTTCTTCCACATTTCGTAACTGGTAGTGTATGACTTCATACCAGTCACATACGCCTGCCAGCAATCTTTCTTGGCAGTTAATATTGCTCTGCGAGCCTCTGCTCTTGCTTTCTTAAACAAAATTAGGTTTTCGGTTGAATGGTTTTTTTGAAACTCTTTTAAGCGAATTTTCTTTAATTTGATTGCATCAGCAACCTTGGTTGACCACCATGGCACCATTCTATTTCGTAATAGTGTTGTTGATTTAGGTATAGAGCCTTCAACTGCATCTAAGATGCACTTCGTTAAATTTTTGAGGGAGTGATTTACATCGTTTGTAATTTCGGGTACCTGCATTTTATCGTGGTAAGTACTCCAATTAGCTCGCCTCGTTATCCACCTTGTCTCTTGAGTATGTGCCATTTGTACCTGAGCTATTGAGATAATAATTGGGTAATGGTCGCTTCCGAAAGTGTCGTCCAGTACTTCCCATTTAAACTTAGAGAAGATTTTTGAAGAGCACATAGTTAAATCAATTGCTGTGTCTGCAATTTCCCTTAGGTTTAAATATGTGTTGGCACCTGTGTTAAGCAGGACAATGTCATTTTCTATAAGAAATTCTTTTATCATTTTTCCACAAGCATCGGTTGGATTGTCACCCCACAATGGGCTGTGGCTATTAAAATCTCCTAGAAGAATGGCAGGCTTTGGCAATTGATTGAAAATTGTTTCTAAGCTCTTGGTATTCCAGTTTGCACTAGGTAGGTAGAGATTGCTGATAGCTACCTTTATTGGATTACATAATTAAACTGCTGTCTGTTGTAGATGGGTCCCTATTCTTATAATGTTATAGGCAGTGTCTTTTTTTATTAATATTGCTACTCCTCCTTTAGCCCTTAGTGCTGCTGATTGGTCATCGTTCCTTATTATGATATAATTTTTAAGGTGGAATAGATCTGTAGGTTTCAATCTTGTTTCTTGAAGGCATATACAAATCGGTGAATATTTTGCCAATAAAATCTGCAGCTCTGGTAGGTGGTAGATTAAACCATTACAGTTCCACTGCATTGTTATTGGTAAGAATGTTAAAAAATAAATAAATTTATGTACAGAGTATATTTATAAGCAAAAATATCACAGATAGAAAATCACGAAAAGATAGGAAAAAATGTAAAGATAAAACTTATAACTAATATCACAGAAATATATCAGAGGAACTTAAACAGAATTTTTCCTGGGCTTACCCTTTGGCCAACCCTTTATCTTTTTGGCCTCTACTGGTAAGGTGCGGCCTTCATCTGACTCCAAGTATATAGGACTCAGAGTGGGACTGCACTCGTCCCTTTTCCTCTTGTCGCTAATGTCTATGGACAGTTTTGGGACGTATTTCTTAATTTTAGGTTCATCTCTGCTTGAGCAGGGTCTATCCATCTTATAATTTTCTCCGGACGGAATACCGTCGCGGGTGTCTCTAGCGGAGAGAGACTTCTCCACTACAGACTCGATTAACCCCGAAAGATGGGGTATTATTTCGGCCGCTATAACCTTTGCATTCAGTGGGTCTTTTAACGGTAGCGATAAAACTTCAGCATAGCTCGTTCGTGGTTGTGGCAAAGGACCTACTTGTCTCCTTGCTTCAGCATAGCTTATTCTATTAATCGTTTTTATTTTTTGAATAGCGACTTCTTGTTTAAGCACTGGGCATTCTTTATAACGAGCAGAGTGTGGACCTTCACAATTTACGCATTTAAGTGGTTCTTCACATGCTACTCCATCATGGATTGGTTTTCCACAGGGACATACCGGTTCTCTAGTACATCTTAATGATGTGTGTCCATACCTTTGACATTTAAAACACCGCATCGGAGCGGGAATGTACGGACGGAATTATTTAAAAATTATTTGGAATATAGAAAATTTGTTGTAAAAATTAATAATGAATTTAGTAATAGATATCCTCTGACCCTTGGCGTGCCACAGGGATCAGTATTGGGTCCTTTGTTGTTTGTCCTATATATTAATGATTTGCCAGAGGTGGTAGAATCTTGTAAAATTTTTATGTTTGCCGATGATGTATTGTTACTTTCTTCACATAAAAATTTACAAATAGCAAAACAACATCTACAAAATGATTTGAATAATGTAACAAAATGGTCCCATGACAATCATTTGATAATAAATGAAGAAAAAACTAAGGTAATGCATATAAGTACACCATATATGAATAGGGAGAAGTTTGAAATAATAATACACTCCTGCAAATGTATGCAACTTCAAAATTTAGGTATTAGTTCATGTTTTGCGAAATGTACAGTTGTTTCGGCTTGTACAACATATAAATATTTAGGTGTGACAATTGACAGTTATTTTAGATGGGATCAACACATTATCAATGTGTGTAATAGGTTAAAATTAATTTTAGTTAAATTGTATTATATAAGGCACTTAGTACCGGTCTATGTTAAAAGAACAATATATTTAGCACTAGCAGAATCTGTTATTAGGTATGGTTTGGAAGCTTGGGGATTTGCTAGTGAAATTTATTTAAAGCAAATTGGGATTGTACAACGGCAATTATTAAAAATTGTGGCTAATGGATCTTCCGGTACTACTTTAAAAGAACTTTTATATGAGAGCAGCCTTTTAAGTGTAAGAGGTCTGCTGTACTATAAAATAATATTAGAAAATTACTTTGAAAGTAGTTACTTGGAAAGGAAAATTAGTGGTTATGGATTAAGGCAGAAAAATTATAATGTACCTTTAGCGCACAATAGGTATGAGAAAAGTATTCTGCAATACATAGTGCCGAAACTATTTAACGAAATGCCACCAGAACTAAGCCATTTTAGTAATATGAGAACAATGAAAGAAAGTTTAAAACAATTTTTGAATGAAAAGTATAGTTAAAACTTTGTTTTTTTTTGTATAAAAAAAATATGAGATATCATAAAACTTAAAAGTTAGAACAAAAGTTATAAAAGTTGTAAAATGTTACAAAATAGTAATCTTGCAATTCATAATTTTAAACATATGTAAGCGGTTTCTATGATAAAATGTATAAAGAGGGTTGAGTCAATGTATTTATAATAATTAGAAGTTTATTAATTATAATTTATTTAACAATAATTTTAATTTACTGTTAACTTATGTCTGTATAAACGTATAAAGGTAATTTTAAGTAACTCAGTAGTGCATTTATTTAAATATAGGAAATATATGTGTATATTAAAAGGCAGAATAGTAATAGTAATCGGATGTATAGATACTGTAAATTAGGCTATGTAGAGTTTAAGTTTGGTTTTGATTTAAATTGAGTTATTTTAATTAGGTTATTTTAAGTCAGATGCTAGGTTAGATTAGAATAAGTTAAGTACGTACTTTTCGGAGATTTTATCATAACATCTTTACTATGTACTTTAGTTACTTTATTTTATTATTTACAGAAACCAGAAAGTTAATTGTATTTTTTTTTGGCATAGGCGGATACTTTATTAATATAGGTTACCAAATTTAATAAAATGAGTATTTTAGAAATAGTTGTTTATACAGGCAAAGTAACAGACAAGAAGTAGATAACAAAATATTGTATACACCTTGTCAAGCAACTATTAGTTAGCTTAAGGTGAACTTGTAAACTTATGGATAATAAATGTTATTTGAATTTGAATTTTTGAATTATTATTATTATTATTATTATTATTATTATTATTATTATTATTATTATTATTATTATTATTATTATTATTATTATTATTATTATTATTATTATTATTATTATTAAAATCCTGAAATGTTTCTAATAAAAATTATAAAAAAAGGCAATTGTAAATTTGTATGCCAAATGGATAATAAATAACAAAAGAAATGCAGGAGAACTGAATGTAGAAAATGGTAATAAAGAGAGAGTTGAGTCAGAACAAGAACTATACGCAGAAAGTGCTAAAGTTATACTGTGTAATAAAAGAAGACCATTCGTTACTAGGTGATATTTAGTTTATATAACAAATATATTATGTATTATTAATTAATTATTTTATATACTTTTGAAATATTCTAGATTATAACGAATGTATATATATATATATATATATATATATATATATATATAGTTTTAACACCATGTCAAGCAACTCATGGAGTTAGCTTATGGTGAAAAGAGAACAAAGTTGTAAATAAAATTGAATTGAATTGAATTGAATTGAATTATTATTATTATTATTATTATTATTATTATTATTATTATTATTATTATTATTATTATTATTATTATTATTCTTTATTTTTCTCAAAACTACATAAACATAATAATTTACATAACTTTGGTAACTAATTAACGAGTTTTCATTTCAGATGCGCATATTAACTTAGGAACATACGTACTAAATGACATGTTTGTAATATCACTGCTTTTACACAAATACAATATAACTTTTCAGATAATCCAAGTGTTTTTAGGTTTTCTTTTATATTTCTGGTAAGGACTGTTAGGAAAACGGTTGGAACTTCCAAAAACATCGTTCATCAATCCACTAGATGTAGTTATAGGTAATGAGCTATTTCATTACATTGAAACAAATACTGTTTAGAGATAAAATGTATTTAATATTTAATAATATTAATTTGACAAAACCGACATGTATATTTTTTAGAATGACCTACACACACTTAGATATTATTCTAAGTCTACAACATTATGTTTCTTTTAACTCTGCCCCTTACTCGAATATGTCTATAAATGATAACTTACATATCAAATACATAAAAACATGATCGAGTATAAACAAAACGGAAACGGTAGAAAAACTAAAGAAAAGAAATAATTAATAACAACAGTAATTATCAAATGAGCCCTAACTCTTTAGCAAACATTTCATGCTTAGTTTTACCCATGGGTTTGGTAAATAAATCTGCAACTAGCTCATTTGAACTTTTGTATTTAATAGTTTCCTCACCTAAGACATCTGTCTCCTTGATACAATGATGACATACATCAATATGTTTTGTGCGTCTAAACGCCTCACTGTCAATTATCTTATGTGTACTTTGGTTATCATTGAAGATGGTGATTGGTTTCCGTGAGATCAAGCGCAATTCAAAGAGAAAGTTTTGAAGAAATTTAGCTTCTTTGACTGCAGCTCCTAGACCATAATATTCAGCTTCCGTACTAGAACAAGCAATGGTTTGCTGTTCGCGCGATTCCCAATTTATCAGAGAATTGCCTAATTTTGAAACTAATCCTGTATATAACTTCCGGTCCATGATATCCTCGGCCCAATCAGCATCGGAAAATATGGTAATTTCGGTACCACTTCTAGAAAAAATTAGACCATAATCCTGAGTTCCAGATAAATACCTTAAGACACGTTTGGCCATCGTCCAGTGAGTTTTGTCATAACAAGTACTGAACTGGCTTTATTTACTACAAGAGTAAGCTATGTCTGGTCGAGTTGAAACAGAAAGGTACATCAGGCTTCCAATTAATTCCTGATATGGATATGTCGTATCACATATAGTTGCTTTTCCCACAGTAGTGTTTATCTCCATTGGAGTAGAAACTTTGTAACAGTCTGCCATTCCAAATTTTTGCAGTAGGTTTCTAACATATTCACCTTGAGAAAGCTTCATTGTCCCTTTTTCTCTATTTCGTTCAACTTTTATTCCTAGAATATGTTTCACAAGTCCGAGCAATTTTAACTCAAAATTCTTGCTCAAAATCTCATATAGCTCTTTCTTGCCACTTTGGCTGTTGCTAAATACGAAAAAATCGTCAACATGCAGAGCAATAATGACTTTATTCTTGTTGAAATCTTTGAAATAAACACATTTTTCACTTTTCAACTGTGTATAACCATGTTGAATTAAAACATTGTTCACTTTCTCATTTCAAGCTCTACTTGCTTGTTTAATACCGTAAAGGCTCTTAAGTAAACAAACTTTATTCTGCCCCTCAATCTCAAAATCGATAGGTTGTTCCATAAAAATGGTCTCATGAAGATCCCCATTTAAAAAAGCAGTATTTACATCAATGTGCTCGATATCCATATCGAACTCAACTCATATTGCCAGCAATGTCCGCAGAGTGGAATGTCGAACAACAGGTGCAAATGTCTCCTCATAGTCGACCCCATAACGCTGTGTAAAACCTTTAGCTACCAAGCAAGCTTTATGTTTCTTTAATACCCCATTTGCGTCGGTCTTTTTTTTAATACCAATTTGCATTTGACAACATTTGTATTTTCTGGTCTATCGACTAATTCCCAAACACCATATGAAACAAGTGAATTATATTCATCATTCATGGCGTTTAACGATTGCTCCTTTTTATCGGAGTTAACAGAGTAAACATGTTAAAATAGCAGAGTAGAGAGTAATTCATGTATAGATGTTAAGTCAAGTTCAAAGGTTTTCAAAATGTTTTCCACGGCTGTGTTTACGTTTGATAATATTTCTTTTGTTTTACTTTTGTATTTTAGTTCTGTTAACCTTAGTCGATTGTTGGGGTTTGATCCTTCATAAAATTTTAAATTACTTAATATCAAGTCGTTGACAGAGTTCTCTGTCAATGTTACATTAGTATTTGAATTTTGGTTAGGTGTTGTTACGTCAGTTACGCATTCTTCGATGTTTTCATTATAAAATACCTTACCAATTCTCTTTTTATTTCTTGCATTTCTAGTTCGCTTAGGTATTTATTTTTAATTATCACGTTTCTTCTATCGACTACATTTTGTATTGATAAATTTAGTTCAGGATATTTTTTTGAAAAATCATTGTGTACTAAAAATCTCCAACCCTGAAGCGGCGTATCTTCACATTTATTTACGTAATAAAATGAATGTATTTTGTCAATATTCATTTCTCTTGTCTATTTAATTTGTTTACCACTTTTATTGCTAACAGCAATGCTTGAAGCAATTTGTGTGCTAACAATATTTGTAGTTCTAGGTTGGGGGGTGAGACTAATATGTTTCCGCTATAGTGTTTACTATTTCTGTTACAGTTTGTCCTACATGAACATTTATATAGGAAAGTCCTGCTTCTTCTAAATTATTGTTACATACTTCCCAGTTGTTATTATTGTTAGTATTTTGGAAGCGTGGGGGGTTAAACTAACCGCTCTAAAATTCTCACACCTATCAGCTACAAAGTTTTTTTGGGATTGGGATAATAATATTTTTTTCGAAATTTATTGGGACCTCACCTATGTCATATATTACTTTTACTAGTTCATATAATCTGTCCAAAGTTTTCTAACTTGCACATTTTATTAATTCTGCGGGTATATCGTCTATCCCCGGCGCTTTATTTAGTTTTAGATCCCTAACAGCTCTATCAAATTTCTCTCTTAATATTGAGAACCCTATTTCTACATCCTGTTCTTGGTCGTTCTTTAACTCATCCCTTATATAAATCTTCTAAATATCTTTTCCATCTAACTCCTATTTCAACTTTATTTATTAAAAGCTCATAATTCTCATCTTTAATACCATTATATTTTTTTCTATCTTCCCCGAAAAACTTTTTAACTGTCCTGTAAGCCCTGTCTGCCTTACCTACTCTCAAATCATCTTGTATTCCCTTACAATTCTCCTCCATCCATTTATTTCTAGCTTTTCTACATTCATGTACTATCTTATTTCTAATATTATTATATTTTTGCTTACGTTCACTATCCAATTCTCTCAAAGGTTTAAGCTTTCTTCTATTCTCTGTTAAATCTAATACCTCTTTTGTTAACCAAGGTTTTCTGGCTTCTACTTTTCTCTTACCTATAGTCTGTGTTGCTGTACTGTGTACAGCCCTTTCTATTTCTTTGCATCTATTTTCTACGTTCCCTCTTATAGCTATCTCTTTGATCTTATTATCTAATACTTGTTTATTTTCCTTTTTTACCTCACTATCATGAAGCTTACCTAGATCCCACCCCTCTCTTTTAGCCTTTCTCAATTTTTTCAATTTTAGATTACACTTTATTTTAACTAAGATAATATCGCTATCTATGTCAGCCCCTGGATAACTACGACAGTTTTTAACATGGTTTCTAGTATATATATATATATATATATATATATATATATATATATATATATATATATACATTCCAATTATTCAAATATAAAAATACCTTAATACTCGTCCGTTTTCACTATATGAATTAAATTTATTTGGCGCGTAAATAATCTGCTCTTTTCTATATACACGGTTGTATACACCTATTTACCCTTTAAATCCACAACAATGTATATATATATATATATACATATATATACATAATATACATATATATACATATATATACATATATATACATATATATATACATTGTTGTGGATTTAAAGGGTAAATAATTAACAACCGTATATAAAAAGAGCAGATTATTACGCCAAATAAATTAATTCATATAGTGACAATATTATATATATATATATATATATATACATTGTTGTGGATTTAAAGGGGTAAATAGGTATAGACAACCGTGTATATAGAAAAGAGCAGATTATTTACGCGCCAAATAAATTTAATTCATATAGTGAAAACGGACGAGTATTAAGGTATTTTTATATTTGAATAATTGGAATGTTAGAGTTACATAAAGGAGAAAAGCTTTAAAGCATATAGAAGTTCAAGGATACACATAATTAATCATAATTTCTCTTAATCAAACGCATAAAAACAAAAATGAGCGTGCTTACATAAGAAAATCAATAATTTCTAACGCAAATGTATTCGTTTTAAAAGCCAACGTTTATTTACACTGATACTACGAAGCAGAAAATCTAGGAATTGTTATTTTCAAACGGTCGATAATTTCAAGAAACACTTGTTGGTTAAATGTTACGTTCAGAGAATATTGAACGGACGTTAATATAGAACTCCATAGAAATTGTCTTCAACGGTCAATTTGTATGAGCAGTTATAGTAACAAACATCTTAAGGAGGGAGTGGAATGAACAATAGCTAATATACAACATATAGAGCAAGCGTTGAATTGAAAGTCACGTAAGATATACACGTGGAGTTGATGAAGGACGTCGAACAATATAGATTTTCTGTAACTCAAGTGGGGTTTGAAACGAAACAACAAACATGCATAGAACAAAGAAGAAAAGCGGCTAGGTGGAGATTTGTGACGACAAAAAATTTTGTCATTGGTTGAGAGCCAACAGTTTTTGAAAAGAGAGCACACGGGAAGGTAGACAACGAATTCGACCTCAAGTTATTGAAGTGATGCATGAGTTAAGCTATTACGATAGAATTATTAAATGGATGCATGATATTTGGAGCAAGCAGAACTGGAAATCAATTTTGTATGCGTGAAATATCTAGTATGGAATGGTACTGTGAGACAAGGCAAATATCTTGTGGGGAAGAGGAGGAGTAGCAGAGATATTAAATAGTGGAGATCTGTGGATCCGGCAATCAGCGTAGTAGATGGAAACAACGAAGGGGGTTTCTGGTAGCCATCTCCTGAGGTAATGGAGAGCGAAGGTGCCTCCAGGTAATAACATTTGTGGATATTTTGTGTTTGTGTGGTTGACTTTTTGGTGGCACAGTTATTGTTTTAAAACTTGTTGTAAAAGATACATGTACATGACAATTTAATAATTTTGAGTATTGAAAAGGGTTTATTTAGGATATATTAAAAATTTATTCAGACTATAAATTGTGTTGTAAAGGGTAAACGGGTCTGTAAATTTGTTTTCATTAATGCAAGGTTTAAAAAGCATATACAAACAAAACTGGGTTATAATGAGCTCAAAATACTCCAGTGCGAAGTTAAATTAGGGTTACATGTGGGGCCCATCTACTCATATCTACTCGAATTTGTTTAAAATCATTTAAAAATCGAGGGCTTTAAAATTGAGCTGGTAATTATTGTACCAAACTGTTTGTACACTTGTGTAAATATATTTTATCTGTTAATATGTGTAAATAAAAGGTAGTATGATTGTCATATTATTTTGGTAATTTCATTTGATGAAGTGTGAAAGAGGTATGTACGTAAAATTAGGTATTCAAGAAGAGGCCGATTGCTGAGCTAGCCAGGGAAGAGAGGAATTTGAAGGCGTCTAAATAAAAGGGTAAGGAATTTTTTTTAAATTTTTTTTTGAAAATATATTGGCCCCGATGATAAAACCTTAGTTCACGACATCCACGACATATATATATATATATATTGCTGTGATAAGGGGTTGTTTAGGGGTGTATTGAGTAGTAAGAGTCGCGTAGTACCTGTAAATAGCAATGGGAATCAGAAAACTGCATTTATTAAGCAGGGAAAATAAATAATTCGCACATTATGTAAATAGCAAGCATTTAACACCCTGTATATGGACCGTGATCAACTTTAATCAATGCCAGTAAGCACATCTTTCAATGATAGAACGCGTATTCAGCAGAGAAATAATCATACATGTAATTAAACTACGTTGAGAAGTGTTCAACAAGTTTATAAAACAAATACGCAGAAGATGAGATAAAACCTAGTAAATCCTCATGCAATTACGCTTGTAATATTTTGTACAATTCTCCAAAAGCTTTATCTACACAAAACAACAGACATAAGCTAAAATTCCAGCCACGATAACAATAATAAGGCGATCAAAGATCGTAAAATAATAGTAAATAATGACATAATACAGAACCCCAAAATAGTTTTATCAGAAATCTGCTTAAAAATATACTAGGAATGTCCAGAACAGACATGGTTGGTTGCAAGGCTGCTTGAAAAACCAATCCAAATGTAGAGGGCAAAAGCTATATAACGCCCAGAGGTGATAAGAAACAGTCAGTCTCAATTTAAAGCAGGTCGAATCCACAATACTCTTGATCAAATATTCACGCGTCAGATAAATAAATTTTATATTATAGTAAAAAATAGTGTTGTGTATATACTGTGATGAATAGTATAGGGGGTAAAGGACGCATGTGACCAAAAGGGGGATGTTTCGGACCTGGGGAAAAATTGTTTAGAACCAATGTGAACCCAGTATGACAAGTGTATATGGTTTATTTCGGAACTACTTTAGAAATTTTGTTATAAACCGATCTTTGGCTGGGAGTGGCTAAATTGTATAAAGATTATTGTAACTGGCATTTTAAACGTTTGATTTTCGTGTTATTTGTTATTGTTATGTATTATTATTATTGTATAGTTGTTATCCATTATTGTCAGGTATTGTTATTGGTATTATTAATTGTAGTTGTAAACTCGGACAAGTTTGTTTGTAGAGGATATAATATTGTATAGTTATTGGACAATAATTGTTTTACCAGTATAAAAATAGAAGGCACAGGGTTGTCTTGGTAAAAGTGGTCGTTATGTACAAAATGACAGATAATTTTATAAAAAGAATTCTGAATTTGAACTTTGCCTAGGATAGTCGTATATTTCGGTACGGGGACAAAAAAAAAGAATTACTATGTGTTAAAATGGTATACTCTAGTAGGAGAAATAGAACTGTTAAAATATATAAGTGTTTGTAAGCCCAAAGAGGCAAGTGAAAGAGTCCGAGTATATATATATATATATATATATATATATATATATATATGTGTGTGTGTGTGTGTGTGTGTGTGTGTGTTGAGTTGAGCCATTGAAAAATGTTATAGTTTATGTTGTATTCGGTGTAAAAAGTTGAGCACCGAAAATATTTATTTGTTTAAATAAAAATTTTGGATTGGAAACAAAGGAGTTATTTGTGTACCGGGGAAGCCTGGCACGTGAAGCAAGAGGTAGAGCGGCACAGGTGAGAGAAAAGGCAAAGTTGTGAGCAGGTTGGAAAAATCCACGCGAAGGCGAATTTAGAGTAAGTATTTATTGTAAAGTCTTTCCCAGAGAGAAGATTTTAGGTGAGTTACTATTTTTGATAACTTGCTCGTATTTGATATTTATTTATTTGTTGTACCGTATTCATGGAATAGAAAAGGCTAAATGATACCTAACCACACATTGTAAGTCAAAAGTAAAGGTGACAGGGTATCTGTCAAGATTTTATAAGTCTAGTCGAAATTTGTTCATTGGGTTCAAGCTAAGTAAGCTCAGTGATTTTGATTGGATATCTTGTGGCTTAATTACAAAAATCAATCCTTGGGTGTGGTACTGAACCCTCGACACCCCAATGTAGAAG
The DNA here is from genome assembly GCA_036346225.1 of Platerodrilus igneus. NCBI lineage: Eukaryota > Metazoa > Arthropoda > Insecta > Coleoptera > Lycidae > Platerodrilus > Platerodrilus igneus. Next base: position 373,650 of record JARFIW010000624.1, on the reverse strand, counting down.
CGGAAACCTGTCAGGGCCCTAAAATAAGAGTACTCATTGGAGGTAGCCGTGGTTTAAAAATAGCAAGGGGGGGGGCGAACCAAAACTAACAAACATAGAAGGCGAAACGTCAAAGTTGACAGACAATATTTAGAAACGAAACAAATTCGTGGCTTCGTGAAAATAAATAAAAATATAAATCACAAAATAAGTAGGTGCGGACAGTACAATTCGAAAAAGATTTTGCCGTTTTTGCAGAAAACGTGAGTAGAAATTGGGTAATTAATTTAAATTAAATATTTATAATGATATAGGGCTCTCAATTGTGGTCACTTCTAATCCGCTTCTAATACATTGCTAGTCCACTTCTAACCTAATTCTAATTCACGACGATAAGTGGAATAATTCTAAATTCATAATATTAAGAAATCTACGAATTCCAAGTGGTATATAAGTGAAGAGGTCCAAGGCGTATCCAGAGAAACATAGAATAAAGCACGAGGTGAATCTTGGAAATATGGAGTAACAAAAATATTGGATCAACGTACTTAAAGGAGCACAAAGCAGAGCATTGGTTTTTAATTGAAGATATTAAGGGGGTGTTGATCCACAACACGAAACAGGTGGACAATTTCCATTGTTTGCAATCTGTGGCCGTCAACAGCTGTTTGATAACAAAATATCACATTTTAACGTGATGATAGTATTTTAGAAGTAACTTTATTGATAACCAACGCTTTTCCTATCTTAAAACAAACACATCTGGCAAGTATTTTTAACCTTTGTTGATCCAAAACCTCTGTTTCATGCTAACACATTGACGTATTTCCAATCCATAAGTTCATAATTTATTTAAGAGCAGCATGTATTTAAACTTACTTCAGTAAACCCATAATGCAAAAATTTTTAGCTTTTGATAACCGAAGCAAATTTCCCTACTTTGTAATAATAAACTCTTAGGTTTAGCATGTTACCAACATAGAATCGATGCAACATATTTAACTTTGTTAATGAACACTTAATAAGACTTTGCAGGATGCTTGAATAAGTAATCATTTCAATTTGAAAGGTAGTCTAAGCTCGTTAATAAAAATTTGTGTGATCATTAATACAATAAAAATGTCAGATTTAATTAGGTAATGTACGGCTTAGGAACTGCACGTAACAACTTTGGAATAGGATGGTGTTTCTTACTACTTCTATCCTAAATTAAATTGCTTTCCGGATATACTGTGGCTCCTGGTGGTATTTTTCATTGTTGATTGGTTGTTGGTTTGCATTCACTTACCTTTTGTTTTTTATTATTCATGTCCAAGATGGGACAGTGGTGCATTTACGCTAACCGGTTGCGAAAACCGAACTCTAAAATGAACTAGATTCTCGTGGCATTGATTCGAAAGCCAATGTGGATAAATTACGTAGGTTCCCGCAAAGAAGGAAATCTTTTCTAGTTTCAGAAAATCAGAAGGGGTTACAACTTTTACCAAAAGCTGCAACAATCTCTCGTCGAGTTTGGTGTCAACAAATCTTTACTTACGTTTAAACGGGTTAGTTTACTGTGGTTACATACGGAACGACGTCGTTGTACAAAAATGTCCTCCAACAGAGGCGGAACGAAAAATCTATTTCCAGTACTTCGGCTAATCTCCGTAGTGTTTTTGAAAATAAAATAAAAAAAATTTGCCACGATACTACTTTGTCAGAGACGCCGGTAGCTACTTCTAGCCTTGCTTGCACTCCTAAGATCGAGGCGGATGAAACTCCGTTACTCTCTTCCGAGCCAGAACCGTATGAAGAACCTAAACCGGCATCTACTACTGTATCTAGCCAGAATTCTACTCTCTTTTCTACCACTCATTATGGTCAATCAAAGTCAAAACGAAATTTGAAATTTGCGGGCAACCCGAATACAATCACGGTGCATAATTTTCTAAAGAGGGTCAAAGAGCTACCTCTTCCGAGTTTGAGTTATTTTAGTGCGCTGTGGATTTGTTTGGATCTAGATCTTTGTTGAAGTACAACAGTAATCGTCAAAGGTTATCGGATTGTAGTCGTTCTCCAGCTACTAGTACAACATTTTGAGCTCGAATTATAAACGTAGGCTATTTAACGATATCTTAAAACGAACACTAGATCCTTCTGAGGGTATCGTCGAATACTCATCCTTTATGACTGCAACGTTTCGACGTCATGGATGTATGCTTGAAAATGTGCAACTAAACGTTGCTTCTAGAAATCTACCTTTTTCTTACTGGCTCAGTTACCCACAGTGTACTCGCTGTAGGACTTAAAGAAGGAATGTTGAGGCTAAAGTCAAAGAGGTCCCGGAAGTTTCCTATCAACTCATTCTTAGAATCGATTTTTGGAAAATCGGGCAATTTTAGCGATAGCTTATTGACTTTTGCTTTTGCTTTTTCTTCCTGCTTAGCCACCATTACCCATACTCTCACCCATATTGCGTCCGAACTCACTTCCAAACAACAGCTTCTCTTATGTTCCTTGATCTTTACCTTCTTTTAACAGGCTACTGGTCTTGATTGTACCATTTTACTTAAATATCACATTTGTACTTCTGCAGAACCGACAAAACAACGTTATCATCTTCTTTCTCCCACTCTTCTTAAGATTGCCCATAAACTAGAGAAGATGATCCATCTTAAAGTTGTCAACCTTCCACCAGGTCTTGGTTTAGTCCTGTTGTCCTTGTAAAAAAGAAGGGCAACTCCTACAGCTTCGGTCTCGATCTTTAAAAAGTCGCCCAAAAAGATGTTTATGATCTTCTCTATATATTCGTTGCTCCAGATAATTCGGCGACGAATGATTCCTTTACTCCTTAGATATTTGCCCCATTTTACTGTCAAATTCCGCTCGCTTCCGAATTGAAACAAATCACTGCTTTTACTGTCCTCGATCGGGGCATGTACCAATTTTCCAGTCTTTTTTTTGGACTTCATAATTCTCTCGCTAGCTTCCTACGCCTGATCGACCAAAGCCATTGGCCCTGACTTTAAACACTTCTGCTTTGCACATCTTGACTATATCGTCATATCCACCTTCTCTTAGTCTCTTAGACTTAGCCTTTTACGTTTTTTTGTTGCTGGCCTTACGTTCATCAGGATGTGTCACTTCTGTCTCATCGAACTCCGCTCTCTTAGTTACGTCGTTAACCAGGATGGTCTAGTTGTTGACTCTGACAAAGATTTCGCTATCCATAATATCCCTCCTTCTTCTTCTGCTCCAGAAGTTCGTCGGCTGATTAGTATTGTTAGTTGGTACCGGCGATTCATTCCAAATTTGCCACCCTTGCTTTCCTACTTTCTAGTGTTACTCGTAAGAATGTCTCAATTATCTGGACTCCCGATTGTCAGTTCGCTTTCCTCTCTCCGAAACAACATTTAGATTCTGCTCTCATATTTTCATGCCAGAACTCCTCCGATGGCGAAAAAGTCAGTTTTATTAGTAGCTTATTTTCCAAACGCAAGCGCAATTATTCCGTTACTGAAAAAAGTGCTTAGCAATTGAAAAGTTCCGCTCGTATATCGAAGCACTCGCTTTATTGTTATCACTGATAACCATCCCCTCATCTGGTTAAATAAACTTCAGAGTACGTTTGGACGCTTAGCTCGCTGATCTCTTCTCTGTTCTTTACCATAAACACAAAGATAATGTCGTACCTGATATCGTTTCATGTTCTGTCCCTGTCCTCTAGACTGTTACTGTTTCAGAAATTAACTTCACTGGGGTCATCCTTCCTACTCCAGTTTCTTGGTACAACTTCATGATTGTAAAAGTTTACCAATCTCGCAGACGCTATTTCTGCTGGTCCGATGTGAACAACATCCTTTTCTATCGTCACAAGATCCTATCGGTGCCGATTGATATCCTCTACTGTTCTATTTCTGACCTTAAGCTTGTTTCTGTTTCGGCAATTATCTATGTTGAGGTTATCCTTCCTACTTTCGATTCCTGGTACAATAAAATTTTCCCAATCTCTCAGTGTCATGCCTTTTTCCTTGTATGCGTGGCAATAACAAAAAAGATGAATATTTCTGCAAGTGTCTTGACCATTTAGGGATTGAGTGATAATATCCTGGGCAAATGACTTGGAATAAGGTGCGATTCCCGGAGTAGTAACAGGATGGGCCGTGGAGAAAAATGGGTGAGCCATACTAATTATAAACGAAAATACTGGGGACCAATTGCAGAAAATAGGCCCCAAAACACACCACCGATTTAATATCAAATATCTGGCTTCTGCAATTAAACTAACAGATCTATAATACTCCAAACTTACTCTCCTGTACACAAAACTATTTCTTAGCAAACTCTTGACCATAAAAATACCTGGCAATAAGAACCCAATTTGTAAATAGTAATACCCCTTTATTTTCGCATATTAAGCTAATTCTTTTTACATGATAAACAAATAATCTTAAACTCACGATAACTAAAAATAATTCTAAATATGTTCCTAATAATTAAACTTAGCCGAACCTCCTCAAACTAGTATAGCAGGATACAATTATTATCTGTACTGACCTAATAATTAATATTTACCTAAAGATAGTGCACTGTCCTTAAGCTTTCTTTTTATACACAAATGTAACCTGCAAAACTGTTTAAGTGTCGGGGGGGGGGTCGTGCTCCTTAAGATAACAACCCACTACACAAGTATGTATTAAGCAATTTGCTCCCCCAGAACCAGGTGTCCACTGGTCTAGGATTTCGAGGAGTCATTGGCTGAATTAAGCTACTCAGAAAAGACAGCTCTTGTAGATTCCACGACACTGCGTTAAGTATAGGAACGAGAAAGTTTATATGCTAGCTAAGCAGAGTGTAGATACCTGCTTTTTAGCGCCTAAGAAAATAAGTAGCATTAGACTTAAAATTAGGACACCGAAGAGCAGGAAAGTGGAAAGTAGAAAAAGGCTGTAGGTAATCAAAGGTAATGATTGCCGAGCCGTACAAATCAAGAAGAGAATCGTTAGTAAATAAAGACTGGAAAATACTTCTCATGTGTTGTAGGTGTCCTCCTCGACCACTGCAAACTTCAGACACCTTACGCTTTTGGGGATCACGGCAAATTTTAGGTGCCCAATGTATGAAAAGCAGGGAAATTCTTATACCAATTATATGGGAGTATGCGAGGGGTATATAAAGGTAATCTATAGGGCTATTGGGTTAAGGTATTCTAAGAATGAAGTACTGATATCCCATCTGTGGTTAGACGTGCTAACTTTTATTAGGTAGGCAAGTTTGCTGCGGGAGGATAAAAGGGAGTAAATATAAAAGAATGGAGTTTGTAAAAGCTCAATTGACCTAGTTGCCGGACGTCTCTGCAATAGTTGGATTGGCTTGACTTGTTTTGGTTCTAAACGTACTCTACTCATACATATGTATATCCATAGTGGAGTCCGATTAGAATTGTTACTATTAGGTTAGATTAGTACATACAAATAAAAAGTTAGTTTATTTTTGATCCGTTGCTGACTTCTATAGAGTAGTTATGGATACGAAAAATATATCAATTATATGTTTCATACGCCTGTTTACTCTTTTCCTAGATTATACAGATTTCCGTTGGAGTTACTACAATATTTAGTGATGTATAAAACCCATGGCTAATTTTCCATGTGTCTATCACTCTAAAGGAAGATCTTTGGAATCCTAAAACAAGGCTTCCACACTTCTTACAACTCTTCTTTTATTCACACCAAGAAATAAACATTTTTAAAAAACTTTTTTTTGTTAACCTCTTTTTCTAATAAAAATCGATTCTGATTCGTGCATTTGGGATGCAAAATGTATAACAGCTCCGAGTAAAGAGTTTTTTCAGGGTTAACTTTTACCAAACGTAGCGATATTGAAATTGAACAAATTTCAACCTAATGTTTGTGCAACGTTTAACAGCATAGCGTTACTCATCAATGGGTAATGACCCTAAGCCGTTAACCTTCTTCGAAATAAAGACACAACTAATAACTCTTGGAAGGTTCGTCTCTTGTCAATGGTATTAGCCCAAAGGTTTTCGGAGGGTTTTTGGAGTGAAGGGTTGTTTTCAGCGTAAGATTCTAACAGGAAATCGAGTTTCCTTGAAACTGCTGTAGAAAAGAATCCAAATACGATGGTATATCGCGAAACAACTAGTCTCCAAAATTTTACCTCTTATTTCATTTGTACCTGGCGGTATATCAAACTATTTTTCTTGAATTTGAATTTGTTTTTACCTTATTGGTGCGTGCGTGATGGTTGTTAGTACAGATCCTGCACGTCGGTATTTTCGTTCTTACGTAATTAATTTTCACATTTTTTACTGTATTCACGGTCATTTGAGTATTTATCAACAATTTCGATCGCATTCTCAAATTTAAACGAATGCTTATCCATCACCCTGTAGGATTTTACAATAATATGTAGTTATGATTTAAAGTACTTTAGTCTATCCTATGTTGATGTAGCATTGAAAAGTTTGGTATTCTGTTATCAAAACATTTGTCTTGGAAATTTTACAATGAGTTTGTGTACGTGTCTTCTGCAAGGTTATTTCTGGTTCGCTTATCGTTACCCCATCTAATATAAATTATTAGTTGGTATGTTGCATTTCTGAAAGTTACACATTATAATTTGAATAAGGGCCGCTATACTTGCGACCACGTCCCCAATGATCCACCCGAAGGTACTACATTGGGTTTACACACGAAATTAAACGTGCTTCAAATGTAATCTAACTTTAAAATTAATCGATCCTAAGTAAAAAAACTAACAAACTGAAACTAAAAATAGGGTTTAGATAATGGTATCCCTAACGTTGATTTTGGAGTGTGCTCGATTAACAAAACACAAGCAAATTTATAAGGGGAGGGATCCGTGATACCGGATAGCAGTCGCCAGCTCTGCTTACCGGTGCGACTTGAAGGGTGGTCTTAAAACTATCCTAATCTAGCTAGCTAATATTTAAAATGGATTCATATTTTTAAGCAATTGCCAAATGTATTAATAGTAAATCCAGCTATTTTGCCTGCTCTATAAATTTACAAATTCTCTCACTGGTTTAAATATTTTAATCTAATTTTTTAGCGTAGAATCTTCCCTAGCGTTTACTATCTTTCCCTAACTTGACATATTATATAATTATATTCTTCTTTCTAATAGATACTGCGACCAAGAATAGGCGACAGAGAATCAAACGAATTAAGTCGAACCACAAAGCAATAAAATGCAGGCAAAAGTATAAATATAAAAATAAATATAAGTATATATAAATAAATAAACATCTAAAAGTATAAGCATGTTACAGTGCATAAATTAGCAAAAGCATCCCTCAAATAATTTTTTGGCGCACTCGTATGAGCATTATATCGACTAGCACCATTACACACAAATACGTGCTTGGAAAATTATTCAAAATCTGCTTATTAAAACAATTCAATGCTTATGCGAGTACAGCCGCCACAATTTTACTTTTACCTCGTATATAAATTTTCCAGCATCCGAAGATCTGATCGTCTGCTTACAACCATTCGTAACTTACCGCTAGGGGGAGATATGCACTGATAAAGTTTTGGTGGGTATGCACTAAAGTCCTGGGGAGATCACAATGACTATCACTTTTAAGTTCTGGGGAAGTGCACGGTTTCACTCTATTTTATTCTCTTTGTTTACTTTATTGATTTAACTTAATTAGGGTTTTTGATTTATTTGTTATTATTTATTTGTTATTGTTTATTCCCAATTTTCTACGCGTAGAAGGTGGGATAGTGACTGTTTTAGTGGTGTAGGGAGTTTGTCGTGCATATTAGACTTTTGGGTTTTTTCTTTAATTTTTTTTTATCCTTTATTTCTAAACATCTGCTACACTAAAGTTCAAATCAAGTCAATGTCCTCGCCAAGTTCGTCATCACCTAACCTGCTATTTCCCTAAGCCCTATTATCTGCTTCAAACCTAACCCCCCTACCTGCAAATTCGTTAAGCGCGACCCAGAACGTATTCTGGTTCGAGACTTGCTGGACCTGCTCCAAGTTCCTAAGCTATCTTAGGCCTTCGATAGCGAACTTTCTGTCAGCTAACTCCCTATTAGAAGCTTCAATGATAGAGTACCCACTCGCGCCGCAGTGGTTGATGACATACTCTATAGCTCCCTTAGAACCACCATTTCTCATTGAAAGATGCTGCTCCAATCGGCGAGTTTTGTTTGGAAATGAAATACTTCCCTCTCCTTCTTGTATACAACAAACGCCTCACCTGCCTGCCCGTCGTCCATTCTTGATCCGTCCGTATAGATCCTATTGTCTCTAGCACTTTCATCCCCTTCAACAAACTGAATCCCCTTAATATCCGCCGGATGCCTTAATTCCACAATTACCATCTTCCTCTCAAGCTTTTTGTCTCCTAGGCCTAAGCTTTCGATGATATTCTGTCCTTTCCTTGTATTTATAATTCTGCGATCTCTAATTTCTTTTATGACAAACTCGATTGGAAGAATCTTACTAATAACCAGCACCGTCTCCGTATAGGTGGTCCTGTATGCCCGCGCCGCCTTTACCGCCGTGATCCTCTGGACGCTTGCCAACTGTCTACCTTCCCTAACCTTACAACCTTCTACCCAGACCGATGCTGCGTACAACATCGCCAGCACAATTGCTCCTGTATAAACTATCTTCCTCTCAACCTCTCTGTCCCCTAAGCCTAAGCTTTCGATGATTTCTGTCCCCCTGTATTTATAATTCTGCAATCTCTAATTTCTTTTATGACGAACTCGTTCGGAAGAATCCTACTAATAACCAGCACCGCCTCCGTAGAGGTGGTTCTGTATGCCCGCGCCGCCTTCACCGCCGTAATCCTCTGAACACTTGCCAACTGGCTACCTTCCCTAGCCTTTCACCCAGACCGATGCCGCGTACAACATCGCCGGCTCGATTGCTCCTGTATAAACCGTCTTCAAAGATTCGCCTCTAAATCCCCAATTGATTTTTGCAGCCGCCATCATCCTATGGATATTTCACTTCCCTTAGCCCTAACGTACTGCACATGCGACTTCTAATTTAATTTATTGTCGAGGTAAGTGATAGCTTCCCTAAACGGAATCTTTTCGCCGCCTAATTCTAACCTGGAAGGTGTTGCCCCGGCTTCGTACCAAAGTAAAGAGTCTCCGACTTCGAAGTGTTAAATTTTAATTTAACTTCCTGCGACCATTCTAGCAGCTTCCCTAGCGCCTCGTTTGGTTTGGTTCGCATTTCCATAACCAACCTTGACCTAACAATCAATAGCGTGTCGTCCGCAAACCCTGCAATTGTGCACCCATTGGGCAATCTGACCCTAAAGATGCTTTTATACAAAAGTTTTCAGAAGATTGACCCCGAGCAAGTCCCCTGCGGGCAACCTCTTTCCACAATTCGCGATACAATTTCCCCCGGAATTTCCACTTGCGCCAACCTTCCTGAAAAATAGCTTTTGACTAGCGACATCAAGTTCGCCGGACAATCCCTACGTTCCAATTCTCTAATGACAGCTGGCCGGCAGGCGGCGTCAAACGCCCCCGAGATGTCCAGATATACAACGACACAATGCTCTTTAGCCTCCCTGGCTTCCTTGATCTGCCCTACTACAAATTCTAATTCATCGATCGTCAACCTTCTCTCTGCAAAACGAAACTGCCGTTTGCTAAAGCATCCGCTTTCCCTAACCGAATGCTCTATCTTTGTAGTCATAATCCTATTCAAAGCGTTACCAATTACCGCAAGCAGACTAATTGGAGGATAGCTGCCCGGGTCTGACGCGTCCGCCTTTTTAGGCTTAGGAATAAACTTGACATTTTGAGTTTTCCAACAACCTGGAAAAGCGCCCTTTTCCAAACAGAGCTTACACAACCCGACAAAGACGTACGGGGCCGAGAGGCACGCCTCCAGAGCTGCATCAGAGATGATTCAGTCGGGCCCCGGCGCGTTCTTAGGGTTCATCTTCCTAAGAGCCCTTACAACCTCGTGCTTGCGAATTTCCTTATCGCTGCCTGTTTCCCAAGCTTTTGCGGCTCATAGACGTATCATGTCGTGTAGCTCCTCGTCCTCCTCTGGATTATCCGATGGGAAGAACCTTTCTAACAAATACTCCGCCATCGTTTTAAAATTATTATTATTATTATTATAGTGCCTTTATTTGCATCGTAATTTACAACACAATGTTAAGAAGTACATGAGGCGAAGTCTAGCTAACGCTACTCAAACTTAACCTCAACTAATTACAATTTTTACAAATTTTGAATAATTATTTGCAATAAAGAAATTGTGGATAAGTAAACACAACAAGTGACTTGTAGTTAGTCTACAACAATTACATTATGACTATTCAAGAAATAGTTAACTGTATGGTAAAGCTAGTGACCAAGTTGTGTACGTTTAATTTGTTCTTGCACTAGTTTGGCTTTATAGTGCTTTTTAAAATATTTTAGCGTATGTGCTTTTAGATCCGCCGGTATATCATTATATATATTCACAGCATTATACGAAAAACTTCTTTTAAACACAGCACGACGAAATTTAGGCATCGTTAACGTATGGACATGTCGAATACTTCGTTCATGCATGTCACTTCTGAGTACTAACTTTTCTTTAAGATAAGCTGGCGATGAAGTAGACAAAGTTCGAAAGACTAAAGCACTTATGTAATATTTAAACAAGTTATCTATTTTCAACCAACCAAGCTCATTTATCTTTGCAGACACTCTGTCAAATTTGCGAAGTCCGTAGATAAATCTACAACAATTGTTCTGCACTCTTTGTAGACGATTTTTTGTGACCTGGAGCAAACATGGATAATATATAATAAGGCCATAGTTTAAAATAGGTAAAACTAATGTTTCACAAAGTATCCTTTTAGTGCAAAGTTGAAAATATGCCTATTTTATACAGTTGTCTAAGAACAAGGTAAGATTTTTAATCAGTAGCGAGACATGCTCCTCAAAACGGAGTTTGCAATCAAAAATTATGCCTAGACTTTTTGAGCACTTCAAATTCTTTAATGGCTGCTTTTGAATTATAATTTCCATGTTGATTGGTGATTCCTTTCTAAAGTTTGAAGAAACATCGATGACGTTGCACTTTCCAATATTTAATTTTAAGTTGTGATCAGAGGAATATGTGACAAGACCCTGAAGGTCATTTTGATACGATTCGAAGCATTATGAACAAATTCTGGATCATATGAAAACATAGTTGAGTATCATCAGCAAAGCATTGGATATTTACATGTTTTATAGCCTTGTGAAGATCCGACACGTAAATTAAGTATAGCATGGGGCCTAAGACTGAGCCCTGAGGTACACCAGATGTAATTTCTGAAAAACAGGACGAGCAGTTCTCGATTACCACTTTTTGAAATCGGTTTTTTAGATAACTGTTGAAGAAACTACAGGTGGTGTTATCAAGACCATAATATTTTAAGATGGCGCATAATAAGTCATGATCAAGAGTGTCAAAAGCCTTTGAGAAGTCTAGTTGAACCATTGAAGTAGCTAGTCCCATATCAAGCGCACGAAATATGTTGTCAGTTATAGCGAGTAAAGCTGTTGTGGTACTGAAGCCACTTCTAAAGCCGGATTGATAATCAGGAACAATTTTGTTCATCATTACGTATTGGTATAGCTGTCTTAATACGACCTTTTCTAGAACTTTTGACATTGCGGGAAGAATACTTATTGGTCGTAAGTCGGTAAACGACTTAGGGTTACTTACTTTAGGGAGCGGCTTAACAACTGAGTATTTCCAGGATTCTGGAAAATATCCAATTTCCAAACAACAATTGACTATATGTGTCAGATGTGGTGCAATGACTGGTAGGCAGTATTGTAACATCTTTGCAGAAACATTATCTTGACCAATAGCATTTGATTTAAGGTTGACAACAATCTCTTTATGTTCGCCGTCTGATTTTATTATATTGCCTAGCGCGATTTTTGTTGTTTACCTCGTATTACGCGATACGCGGTTCCCCACGGTTCTTTTTCTGAGTTATGCGCAAAATTCTTTGAATTTATTCGATCGCGTTTCTTCTATTAATATTGTATATTCGCGGTTGCTTCGGTTACATTCAATTTTCCTTTGCCCTCGCGTTTCGCCCGAGGCGCGTTGGTAGCGACGCCTTAGATTTCGCGTTTCCGATCTTTTGGTAATTAGTTCGCGTGTCCACCAGAGTACGCTGTCTTTGAATGTATTCTTACGCGGCATGGAATGTGGCGACGCTTCTGCCACAGCGTCGTTTAGTTTTTTCACGAGTGCTTCAATTTGTGGTGGCTCTCGGCAATTTATAAATCGCTTTCAACCGCGGGGATGCTTTCCCTAAATTTTTGCCTGAATTGTTCCCAGTTTGCTTTTTTATTACAAAACCGTGGAAAGATTGATAATTGCCCGTTTACGCGTATTTCGACGTCGATATTCCATGTTATTAATTTGTGATCAGAAAGCGTGACCTCGGTCGACCTTAACTCCCAATTTTCGACTGCTCCTAACAAACCGTGTGAACCTGCCGTGACATCAATAAAACTACTACCTCTATGCCCTTCGAACGTGGGTGAATCGTTGTTATTGACGACGCTCAGATCCCACTCCGTCAAGAGATTAGCGATCTGCGAACCCCTATCATCTTCCTGTGGACTACCCACAGCGGCGACTTGGCGTTGAAATCTCCGCCGACCATCAGCTTTCGATTTCGATCGACCTTACAAAATACACTCGATTTGATTAATTAACTCTTCGGTTTGGAGATTTTCCAGCCGGGAGTCGACCGGCGGGAGGTATACGCTAATTACTATTATTGTTTCGGTTCCTGTTTTTATCTCTGCCGTCGTTAAAAATTCATTTAACAAATTATTTAATAAAATACCCGCGCACGTTCCATTATTTATTATTATGCCGCTACGCATCTGTTCGCTGTTTGAGTTTAATACGGTGACCCCCTTCCCAAAACCTGTTGTTTTGTGGCTATCCAGGTGCGGTTCCTGTATAAGCCCGATGTCAATTTTGTTTTCGCTCATTATTTTAACGAAATTATTTGTGGCTTCTTTACCTTTCCCTAAATTAATTTGCGCAAATGACTTCATGCTTTTCGAAACATCGTCTAATGGCCTACAGTCCATAGTCGATGTTCCTGGTGATGACTGCCTTTAAACGCTGCATCGTGGGGCACTGGCAGGACTTGGCGTCGTGACGCGTGTCGACCCTGACACTACCAACCCTATCGTTCAACGTTACACAGACTACACAACAAAAACTGCCCGCCTACAGTTCTTGAACTTATGCCCCACTTCGGCGAAGTTACCGCAAAACTGCATCCGCTCCTTACATTCCGTTGACCTATGACCGAAGTCGTAACAGCGATAACACTGGATCATTGACAAATGATTCCGATCCCAGACTCTGCGCCACCCCAGGTTGACTGCATCCTAGCCTCCGGCGAGACCTCAAACACAACGCTGACCAATGGAGCCCTAGGTCCTCAACCGCCGAACCTAAACTTCCCCTTCACCTCGTTCTCAAACCTAAACCCCTTGAAGCGGGCGTTCTGAGTGACCAACCTCTTCGCGAACTCTTCCTTCTTCGTCTCCCTCTCGACCCCAGAGAGCACGATGCGCGATCTCTTCTTTTCGATCGCCCTTGCAGTGAGTTCCTGACAAGCCCCACCTATCGTCGATTGCAACCTCCTGGCATCTCCCGACCAGCAGGCTTGACAACCACACCTCCCCTACGCGTCCGACAAGCTCCGACAACAACAAACCCGTCCTTGGCCGGATCAGTCTTCTTCTTTAAAGTCACCATGACGTCCTCCTTGACCCCTGGGTTGGCGTCGACTCAAACCGCGAACGCCGCCGCTGAACTCGTCTTCGCAACCTTGCTCCCCACTGCGGTGGCGTACGACACCTGCCCTGCGACTAATCGACTTTTTGATCCCTCCTTCCCTACAACAACCTGCTCCGTGCGCACTGCTGTCACAGCCTACTTCATCTCGCCCCGCGCCAATCAAAGACTCCTAACCATCCCTAAGAGCTCATTTGCAACGTCTCGGAACTCGTCCGCGGCGTTGCGAATCAACCTCCTGTCGTCTACGGTGATGATTGCCGAAGTTGCAGGAACCCGCTTGTGTATAAAGCCGTGTGCCTTCCTGAACATCAGAACATCCAGCTCGTCAAGATCGCTAGCGGCAACGCTTCCGTTGCTGCTAGTCGAAACATGACGCTGGCCTCTCGACGTTGAGGGCGACTCAGACCCGGCTCCACACACAAAGGGCGCTGACCCTTCCGACCCCCACCACCGTAGACCTAGGCTCCCTCTGCGACGCGACTACCTCACCGTGGGGCTGCGACACCAACTTCTCCACCACGATCACGAGCTCCTTCTCTCCGACCCAGTCTCCGACCGCTCGCTCTTGACGGACTCCAACCGATCACCACCTACTCTTCTTCGGCAACGGCTCCTCATCTCGCTGAAAAATAAAAACGACAAAACAACAAGAACAAATAAAAACCCAGATCAGAAACGTCCCCACCGTTTCGGCGCTAAATAAACTCAAAGCTAAGATAAACCGCTAAACAGCGAGTACAAAACAAAACGCTCCATCAAAATATCTAGATTTAAAATAAACCGTAAACTCTCCTGTATTTATTTATTTAAATTTATTTATTTATTCGAACTTCAAACCGCCAAATGAAATTACAAATTTGCCAAAGATAAACTAAAATTAACGTCAAAATAACGATGACAAAACAAAATCTCAATGTATTAAAAATATACCGTAAACAACACTATTTATTTATTTAAATTTCTTTAAATCAAATTTTAAATTTACAAAAGCTAATTAATTCTAAAGAATCAAGTTTATAAAATACTGGGCTTTTAATTTAAATATAAAAATAAACAAATAAAAACACGAGCAATTAGAGCCCGGTACCGGTAAGCACTTATTTACTTATTTACTAGGTGCCTGGTACGATATTCAAATGTTACACCACTAATTACATCGAAAGATCGAGTTTAAGGAATTTTTAAGTACGCGAGTTATGTATCCCCCAATTATCTATATTTATTGAATATATTGAATCTAATAGGAATTATTAGAAATTGTTAAATAAAGTATAAGTTCATTGCAACAATGTAATACAAGGATCGACAGTTCATGAGAACGGGCATGCAACTTTGCATCCGAGAAGGCAGTGATACTGCAGGTGGCAGGTCACAGGCGGTTAACATACCGTAATCACTTAGAAATAAGATTGTTACAATGTAATAAAGTGTAGAATTAAGAGAAAAGCAGACATGAGATCTGCAAGTTCCCACAGCCGTGTGAGGGGCAGGTTATTATAAAACGCCCGGGAGCTCAAGGCCCGGCAGTCAGTCTTCGAACTCCATACTTCGTTGTTCAAGCTACTCAATTAAGGCAGTCAGTCTGAGTATTACAGCTTTTGCATTGTTGTCTACCTAGACTACTCGCCTTAGTACAATTAATATTATTTTTTGATTAAAGTTATTATTTTTGACAGTTATTCTAAATTCCATTGTAATTTCTGTTTTAAGTTAAAATAAATTTGTTAAGTCTTCGGAATTGTTTTGAAAAACACCGCTCCAAAGGCCCGAACCTTAACTCGCGTATACTTAAAATATGGAATATTTATATTTAAATTGTTTTAAAATTTACGATTTTCAAACTATTTGTTTAATTGAAAAAGGTCTTAGATTTTGGTATTTATTTTGTTATTTAATTACACGCACACTACAAAATTTTCTCAAATTTATTTGATGATTTTACGCAGTTTTTACACGATTTACGCTGTTTTTCCTGTAAATTTATTAAAAACGCCTTTTAAATTACTTTTGAATTGATTTTGAGTATTTATTTTTAGATTTTTAGTTTATTTGTCCGAAAATTAATTTAGTTTGTTTTAAACGCGGATTTTAGTCTAAAATTTAAAGAAAACGCGATTTATTTATTATATATTCGACTTAAATTTTGTTTTTAGTTTTATTTACTGCCCGACGTATTAAAATTAACTCCACACAAAAATATAATTAAATACAATAAATAATAAAGCTTCAAATATAAAAATTTAATAAAAACCCTACATTAAAACTTACTTGTTTGCTGCAGAAGCGGGAGCTCCGTATAACACGCCCGCTCACTTCAGGCGCTATCTAAGTATTTGTTAGAAGTTAGACAACGCATCCTACACGTCCTTCAAACTTCTATGAGTTTTCATGTATATTCGCGTTGTTTGGACTGTTGCGACAGGTTCTGCTGAGTGGACGTTAACCGGTTTTCCATTAGCGATACTAGTTTCGCTTATTAGAATAAAATAGTAAGTTGACTTATACGAGGTTATCGTGGGATTTTTCCAAGACGTTCGATTCAAGCAGTTTGTGTGGGTTCCTTGTCGACAGGTTTTGAATAAAAATAACGTTCATGATATTTATTTTATCTGCACATGAATGAGTTCAAGGGAAGTTACGATTGAAATGGTCGATTATTATTATGCAGACTTTCCTAGTGCGAACAGAATGGTAGTATTTTTTGTTTACGGATATAAAAATGAGGGTATAGTGCCTAATTATGCGAATTATCGGGAAATTTAAATGATTTCAAGCTTTTAATATGAAGCAATTTATTGTTATAGTATAAAATTACTTACAAAGGCAAACAAAAGTTAGCAAATATAATAAAACAGCATTACAGTTGATCGAATACACATCACCGAGCAAGGCTTCGACGCAGATGGTAGAACTTGAAGGAATATATTAGTGACGTGGCACTATTTGTTTTGCTGAATGTCTTTTGGAAATGGTTCAAGTGTTGTAGAACTGTCAAGCTTCCGACTTTATGATGTACGAATTTCCGAAAGGTGCATCCGGTAGAACGTCTTTTACCATTCCTAATTGTGTATGCTTCTGCGTGTTGATGTTTTGGTTTTCTAAGTCAGCTCGCATGGTGGTTTTTGTGTCTTGTTCATAATTTATAAAACAAAACCACTTAATCTGTTTGGTATAATGATTTAATTTATAAACGTACTTCATTGCGATCCAAATATTTCAGTGCTTTTAATAAACAAGAGCAAATGGGTTGTATATTTTTGGTAATTGCATTATCAAGTTTACAAATTCAGGTGTCTATTAATTATTAAATGTAGTTTTTAGTATAAGGAATGTAGTGCCGTGATTATTTTGAAGTAATACTGAGATTAACAAAATTCAGGTAAGAGCAATCTGATAAATCTTAATTGCTTTGGTTTATTGTTGTAAATATGCTAATGGCGACGACTTTCATTATTTGGGAATTAATGATAAAATAAAATTAGCATTGGCTGTTCATAAGATTTTCTGTATAACATTTAGAATTATTATTTAGGTGCGACATTATTGCCAAACTTTACACTGCTGCTGCGAAATGCATTTCGACCAGTACATGGTTTTTGTGTATTGCTCTTATCTACTACTATTAGTTTTAGGGAGTGCTTGTGAACAGTAAGTAGTTGTATAGGTATATGTATTTTTTTAATTGTTGTTTTATCTGTATATAAAGTATTTAAAAATTGGGTTATACAAGTGACTGAAAACAATCCACCATAATTTTTTTGTTAATTTTGTTTATTGTAAATATTAGCTTTAAGGGCAAAAATTAGTGTGAGATGAGTCACAAATATATTATTCGCGGGTTGGTTTTCCTTTTTATAACATGTTTTTATTAAAGGTTATGTAAATAAAATTTCCCTCTTGAGGTGTTCTTTTTTTGTGACCCAGCTCACTCTACAACTTTCTGACTAGCACGGCAATACGGCATTCTTGAATTCCTTCTTTTTTTGTTGCCGTATTCGGTGCGGACTATCTTCGTTACTTACGTTGCTTTCTTTCTTGCCCGCACAGAATAAAGTATCACAGAAATGTTACATTAGATTTTAATTTATTAATTAGACGCTGCGCATTTGCTCGTTTATTCATGTGTTGATGAGAATGTTTGATAAATTTTTAGAAAGTAACTCAGTTCTTGAAGAATTCTTTGTTTTTAGGTTAAATATAAAAAAGTCACAATTACAGAATTCTGGTTGCACTATTTTGTAAAAGTATTACAAGCTGGACGTACTACTACTCTTCAATACTGATGTTGAAGAAATCATATACCAGATAAGAAACTGATATTGGAAATAACCTAAAAATCAGTAGCATTGACAATATTGTCATAATAAAATGCATTTAATGCTTACCTGCAGATCGAATTTAAATGACTCATATACTTTGGAAATGATACTTCAAACACATTCCTCCTTTGAGCAGCAATAATTTCTTTTGCAACAATTTGCGCATCTAAAATTGGCATTAACTTAGGAAAGCGAATAATTGCTCGTTTGAATATGCCAGTGTTAACTAGATATGGGTAAAATGTAGTTAACTTAATACGACAATTTGGATTTAACCGCAGTTCTTGGTATAATGCTTCCATCATTCCTCGAATAGCAAACTTAGATGCACTGTAAGAAGTGCCGTTCTTTAGTCCCATTATACCACCTATGGAACAATTTGCGACGATGTGACCATGATTTCTTTTTATCATCGGCGGTAAAAAGGCTTGTACAGTCTAAAAAAAAATGTACTTAATGTTATAAGGAATAAATATTAAACACAATTCGAACCCAGAAATGAGACAGTAGATTAATGCTTATGGTGTTTTCAATTTCAGAATAACTCTGCTCACAAAGTGGTTTTACTATTCCAATTCCAGCGTTATTCACTAAGATAGTCACGTCGCCAACTTCTTGTTGTACTCTTTTAGCCGTTTCCATAACTGACTTTTGGTTCCTTACATCGCACCTACAATTCAAACATTTAGGAAAGCTTTGCAACATTTCATCCTACTCGTAGAAATATGCCTTTGGGTAATCCAAACGTGCAATTTCATCAACAGTTGCAAGATTTTTGTCTTTTGAAATTCCCCAACAAATTACAGTTGCGCCAAGAGATGCATATTGTAAAGCGAGTTCCCTTCCAATGCCACGTCCCGCTCCAGTTACCTAAAAACATACATGTTGTAGCACGACCTCATATCAAACAACTTACCAGAACTATTTCTTGTTTAACCGACTTCTCTCCAATTGGACAAAAGACTCGATATGCTGATTCTACAATTATGTAACAGGCTTGCAATATAAGAAGGATAATTTCTCCGATGAACAATCCAAATCGTAATATTTTAGCAGCTAAAGCGTGACTTGCGTTCCTTTAACATATTCATGTTTTATTCACAGAATTATTATCAATCATCATCAATCATTCTTTATTTTTTAACTATTCACAGGCTAAAGGCCCAACCTAGTTGTACATTCTACAATTGATTGATTGGAGAGGTTAATGTGCGGAGGAATCTCTGTGATATTTGGGAAGATATCGTTGGGATGTCTGCCAGTGTGGGAGATAGACCATAACTCTAGCCAGGAGTAGGGCGGATTAAATAACGAAGTATAAGAGATTTAATTTCATCGTTGGGGAGGGTATGGTTTGGGATGTAATGGTTTATCGTGTAGGGATATGGTTTTATTTTTCTTAAGGTTGCGGATTTAAATGTAGAAATTGAAGGTTAGTTTAATAGGAGAAATTTGAAGTAGGGTGTAAAGTGCAGAGGCATAAACTGTTCTGTAGGGTCGTGAGTAGTAGAAAAGGGAAGATTTAATTACTCTGCTAAGCTTCTGACTTGCAGAGAGATAAGTTACATGGAACCAGGAGTCAGCGGCGTATCAGATTATGGAGATTATAATTTGATTAAGTATAAGCTTGCGCATGGGATTAGTAAGATGGACTGATTTAGGAATTGAGTGATGGTGATTTTAAATGATAATTTTTGTTTTGGCATTAGCTTAGTTAGGTGCGTGTTGGCTTTGAGGTCTAGGTATGGTGCTGATGAGGTGTAAGTGAGGAGAGTGTTCAGGTTGTAAACTTTGACGTTATGTAGGGGATTTAGGAATCCTTTAAGGAGGAGCATTTAAAATTTGCTGGGGAAGGTGGTTGCTTGTTAAGAGAAAACCAGAATTCTACAGAGTTTATTAGAAATGCAGCTGTGGATTCTAAGGATGCGCGGAAGTTGCCGTGAATTAGGAAAACGATGTCATCGGCATATGTAAAGGTGTATGTATTAGACAGGTTTAGTTCACGGAGTGGGTTGATTGATAGGTTTTATAGAATGGGGTATATGCGAAATCCTTGGGGGCATTCCTGAGTTAAACGTTTTGAGACAGAATTAAAGTTAGAAGAAAGTGTGGCTGTTCTGAATGTTAGGTAAGATTCTATTTTGTGGAATAGGTTAGTACGAATATTTACAGGTTGGAGTGTGTTTGGGAGGTTAAGCCACCAGAAGAGGTTAAAGGCTGAGTGGAAGTCCAAGAATAAGGTTATAACATGTTTGTGGGTGGAGGATTGGATGGTAGTGATAAGGAAGTGGATTGTGTGTTCGGCGTTAAGTTCTAGGCGGAAATCGTGTTAATTGCGAGATACAAAGAAATATTGGACAATGTGGAAATTTTGTTTATGGATAACTACTGGTTTTAATAACTTACCAAGAGAAGGTAGGAGGGTAGTTGGTCTACATAATTTGGGATTATCAGAGGGCTTACTGGGTTTCAGGATAAGTGTGATATTTGCGGATTTAAAAGGATTAAAAAATATACCATTGGGATTTAGTTTAATCACTAGAGGCTTTAAGAAGGTGATATCGAGGACGGTGTCTAAAGGTAATTTTGAGGATTTGTAAATTCTGTTAGGATGTCAAACCTAGCGGGTGTGAGATTGCAGTATGTCAAATGTTATTAAAAGTGGAGAGGGTTGGATGTTTGGGAGCTGTAGGAATTGGTGGTATGATAGGTTGAACTAGTTTTCCATAGGTTGCACAGAGGTCAGTCTATTGTTCGTAGATAGTAATGTTTAAATAGCGTTTCCTGGCGGTGATAATTAGAGATTTTGTAATGTCCCCTGTCTGCAGTGTAGGTAAGGGTTAGCGTGTTAGTAAGTGCTTCTCTGGAGTCTGTAGCGTATATTGTTAACAGCATGCCTGGTGATCGTCAGTTCGTCTGTCTAACATGAAGAGGACGTAGGAGTGGTAATTCTGGAAATGCTGTTCGAAGCATCTCAGTGGATATTAGGTTATTAGGCTAGAACGTGTATGTAAACTAGTTTCGTAAAGGTAATTGTAGGCAATGTTTGAATTTGTTTGACCAAGGACGCAATGTATAGGGTCCAGTCTGTTTACAGGTTTTATAAAATGGGGTTGTCCGATGCGGTCTGGGAGTAGGTTAGGCAGGATTTCAAAAGTGATAGGGTTGTGGCCGCTAGAATGAAGAATAATGGAGACTGTGTGTGTGTGTGTGTAGGTGAAGGTGTATATGTATGTAGGATGTGTATGTGCTGTTGATATTTGTGTTACGTTTCCCCTCTAGGACCAGGACCATCGGCAGCTAGAAATCTTATTCGTCAAGGAAGTACACTCAAAGGATATTGCCGTATCAGTCCGGACCATCGGCAGCAGGAAATCGAGATATTTAAAAGGCAATGTAAGTATGTGAATAGGTGCTTATGTGTATACAGTGTTTGAGAAAGTAACCGTGAGTAAGGTGTGTGTGTGTGTGTGTGTGTGTGTGTTTGTGTGTGCGTGTGTGTGCGGGCTTGAGGGCATGCGTTATAAGTGTGTATGTGTGTGTGTGTGAGGGTGTGTATGTTGTGTATGTAATGTAGATATCCGTGTTACGTTCCCCCTCTTGGACCAGGACCATCGGCAGCCGGATATCCAAGTCGTCAAGGAAGAACGCTGTTTGAATATTGTCTTATCAGTCCGGAAGATGGTCCGGCAATGTAAGTGTGTGAATGGGTGTTTGTATTTGTACAGTGTTTGAGTGTTTATGTATGTGTGTGTGGGAATGTTTGTGTGTTATTTGTATCCGCCTTGCACCCCCCCCCCTAGTACTAGGACCATCGGCAGCCCGAAATCCGGTTTTCGGAGAAGAATGCTTAACAGATATACTTAAAGTGCGTTTGAAATGTTAATTTGTGTTTATGTTTGCCCAGGTTACCAAAAGGTTAGATTAGATTGGTGTAATTTTATACAGGTTTGACACTTATACTACTACCTTAAAAACTAGGTTCTTTAAGAGGAAAGGATTTGTTTGTTGCATTATTTGCCTCAAGTATGTGTAAGTTTGGTTCTTAAATTTTAACGTTAGTAAAAAGAAAAAAAATTTTCATTCAAGTACTTAAGGTTAACTTATAATATTACTGTTAGTTATTATTTGTAAGAGACGGGGTTGCTAATAGGTAAGAGTATGCAAATTCTACATATTATGGGGTTGGGTTGTTTCAAAGTGAGGTTAATGCTTTGATCTTGTTGCTTCTAGTCATCAAGAGCGAAGCTTTTGGAATTCCAGAAGATAGGTCAAAGGTCTCGGGTCGGAGCTCCGGTCTGAGGAGAGGTGGTACTTTTATTTCTCTGCCTGGGTAGTTTTGTTTGTGTTTTGCATCCGTCAAGATAACATTGGTGGATGAGTGCCGTGTTTTTTTGTGCGAGTGCATTTAAGTGTGGAAAAAAAAGTTTTCGTTCCAAAACAGCGCGCGTAGGGTCTTGTTTAGTAATGTTTGTCTATGTGCGTAAAGGTGTACGATTGTAAGTCATTGCACTCGAATACTAGATGTTCCGATGTTCCTAATTGTCCGCACGTGCATATGTTGTTGTCAACTAAATTCATGCGTTCTCTGTATGTTGCGTAGGGTCGGTGGACAGTTAAGTAATGAATAAATCCTTAACTGAGCACCAGGTATTGCGCTTTTAGGCGGACTTTGGTATTTGGGATCATTGCATATACCCTTCTACCGGTTGTGCTTTGATCTCAACGTGTCTGCCATTCTGCAAGTATGTAGTTGTTTATTTCCGTCCTTTTCGTGGGCAGGTGGTTTGTGTTTAAGATACGTTGTAGGTGTTGGTTGTCATTATGTGTAATATAGTACATTGCTGTTCACTGTTCCATTACTAGGTACAAGGGTATAGTTCTCACCAGTACATGAAATGCATCATCTGTGGTAGTCCCATAAGCTCCCGTCAGTCGCAGTAAAACACTTCGTTGTGTACTGTTAATTTTTTGTCTAGATTTTATTGTGTTAAGGCGATGTCGCCAAGCGCTCGCGGTATATGATATCATAGCACCGAGCACACTGTTGAGATATAGCCTTACGCAATTAAGTGGTATCTTATAAGTTCTTTGGGTCAGCGTTGCGATGTTCTGCATTGCAGAAGTTGCACTTGCCCAGGCGGTGTTTATATGTGTAGAGTAATTCTGTTTTTCGTCTACTGTTAGGCGCAGATATTTTGTGTTTTGTGTTCTACTTATATTTACATCGTCTAGTTTGATGGTAGGGTCCCTTGCCAAGGTTCCCTTCATCACAAGGTATGTAGTTTTTAGTGGTGTTATGGTCATTTTGTTGGTTTTGCATCAACTTTGTGTTTGGGTTAGGGTGATGTTAGCTTTACGTTCGATTTCCCTTCTGGAATTGCCTTCAACCACTAGCAAGGGTCGTCGGCGTATGCAATCGTCGACAACACTTTGCCAACGGTGTCTAGCTTTTCCAGGAGTTCATTCATTCCAATATTCCAAAATAGGGGCCCGCATATGGTGCTTTCCGTGCCTTGTAGGGTTACGTACCTGTCCCTGCAGGAACTCCTGAAGAAATGGTACAGTTTGATAAACAATTTATGGTCGTAAGTCTAGTAAAAAGTGAAGACCACCAAAGGTTATTAAATGCGCCTTCTATGTCCACTAATATTAATAGGACGTATTTTTTGTGTGATTACTTGATGGTGTGTATGGCCTGGTTTATGGCGTCCTCGATCGATTTGTTTTCTGTGAAGTCGTATTGTCTTGGGTGCACTCCTGTAGTTTGTCTGTGGTCCTGCATTCGTTTACATAGTAGTGTTTCGTACGTTTTTCCTAGGGTGTTCAAAAGGCATATGGGTCGGTAAGAACCTGGTTGTTTGGGATCTTTACCTTTCCCTTTAGGGATAATCACGACATTCGCCTGTTTCCAGATGTTCGGAAAAACAGCTTGTCGTATGTATCCATTGTACAGTGAGGTTAGCGTCGGTGTTAATTTATCTTGTATAGTCCATCCGTCGAATCAAGGCTATGACGTCAAAAATAGTAATCAGGCAGACAAATTCTAAATGCCAATTCGTATGAATAGATACGGTACGTTGACATTACATTTTAGAGCATTCTGATTTTTACGATTGGTTTTACAATGCACTGTTGCAAAGCCTGGTCTGATCATCTCATGTACTTTTACAGTAATATTTTTATTTGACCAACCACTGTGAGGATATATTGATGTTGCCGTATTGCTAAAAACACAACCAGTTTTTTAATAGCTTTAGCTAAATTCAGAACTTTTAACTTTGTAGATACTTTCACGTCGCCCTAATATTGTACGAACTTTTTTTAATGTAACTATAATTGAGAGTTCATTTTTATAATGTATTTCTTCACAAACTTATCGTTGTTGAACCGTGAAATGCATGTTTACTTGCTTTGCTTTGCTACATAACAACCTAGAGCGTGTTTGGTACATGATCGGAGTCTCTAATAGCGTTCATATACATCATAGCAATAATTAGTTGTGTATTTAAATAAAAAGCACATTTTCAACATTTGGCAACGTAGTCGACAGCTGGTATATGACGTCATAGCCTTGATTCGCCGGATTAAGTATAGCGCAATGCCAATCTCTGCAAGGATTCCATCCGGTCTGGGTGCTTTCCTGTTCTTCGATTGGCATAGTGCGTGTCTTACTTTGTCTTCTGTGAAAGGATTTAAGTTGTCATCTTGTCTGTTCCATGGTCGATCACCTTCGTTGTTTCTGTCAATTACTCCTCTTTTGTGTATGTACGTACCGTCTTGTTTTGTTAATGTCGAATAAGTCATGGGTTTTACCTTAAGTAATTTTATAGGGTATCCCCCAGGCGTCGGTTTGTGTCTTTCCACGAATAATTCCCATGTCCTCTTCTTTATGTCAGTCAGTTCTTTTTGGTATATGTCTTTTAATTGTCAGTAATTTGTTAGGTGGTATGCTCTCTCGGCCGGTGTTAGGAGGTTTTGGTAAAATTTTCTCTTTTGCTGTGTTTTCTTTTTTAGGTTTTGTAAGCGTCTTGTCCATGGAATTGTCTCTGTGTGTCGTGTGCTTTGTTGTTTTGGAAGCAGTTGCTCCATTATAAATAGCTATGGTTCCGAGTTGAGACCGTGTCATTTTATAAACTAAGGTGGACGTTTCGCTCGCTTACGTAAGGGTCTTCATCAGGATAAGAAAAGAAAATAAAAATAAGTCATAAAAATAATATTGATAAAGATACGAATGATAATATTAAGTAGACAAGTTAAAGTGTAAAGAGTATGGAAAGTTATTTCTGAACTAGCAGACTCACCAGCCCATTTAAGCCAAAAGGTGTCTTGCGGCAAAGTAACTAAAAACTAAAAAAATGGACCGATGAGTATGCTAAGTAGGGTAAAATCAAGAAACCCACTACCGCATTTGCTCCCAAAACCGACATTTGCTCCCACATTTACATGTAAATCCCCATAAGGAGCAAATGTGGAGGAGTGATCCCACATTTGCTCCCACATCTAAACCAAATAGTTTTCTTCGACTAGCCATTTTTTTATCTTTCATCTGAACCAATTAGTTTTCTTTGTCTAGCCAATGCATCTTTCGAGATAAACCTATCTTGTTTGGTATCAATCAATATTAGATTTTTCTCAGCTACCCGAATCTCTAGGAATTTTTCAGATTGCATCACCCCCCAAGGGACCTACCCTGATTTTAAGATTTCTTACCTGTAGCAACTTTTGATCGTTCTTATAAATTTTATATACATGCAATACATCTTGTTAGTCTAGAATTTTATGTAGAATCCGAATCTGTAAACAGATTTAAAACAGGACCACCCCTTACCATTTTACACACACCTTCCAAATTATAACTTTCCTGCAGCTCATATCTAAAAGAAAATCTAAAGCCCATTCTTAAAACTTTTTATTACAGACAATTTTTACTAATACAGTTTAAATTTTGTAAACCACATTTCTAAATACATATTCACAATTTTTTATTTTGAACCTAGAACTTCTCATATCGGCTCATACTTATTAATATTTATTTCTAAATAGAGCACTTTTTCCAAAGACCAACCGAACCCGCATGTTTCAAATTCCTCTGATTTTGTTCTTATGGTCTCGCTTAAGACCTTATACATATTCTCCAAATTACTAGAAGACGTTATAACCACATTTTTTTTGTTAAAGGATTTCACATCGGACTTCTCTTCCCCTATTTTGGTGTAAACGCCGTAGAGTTCGCAATAGACTTTAATTGCTGTATGTTGTATTCTTTTTTCATTAATTAATCGAATAAATCGCTCTTTCTGCTTCCAAAGAAACTCGGACACTCCATCGTCGACACTGGCGTTCTTTATGCGATAGCTAGCCATACGGTTGTTAAACGCTGTGCTAATCATTTCTACGCCATCTTCGTTAGTAGCGGTAACTGATGCATTTTTATGTTTGTTGCTCCGTAGATGACTAGGGTATGCAGACTTTAACAACTCCATGTCGTCACACTTTACACATAATTCGTGGTTGTTTCGTACAAGGCCCTTTAAAAGCTGGCAGAGCTGAACGTTTACGGCTTAATGACATACCGTGCTGTTTTTCCTTGTGTCGCTGTAAGTTGCCCATTCTCGTAAAAGCGATACCGCAAGTCCCACAGTTTAAGTAGTTTGCTGCGGACGGCTTAACCGTAGACGATGTTACACCACGACATTTCTTCTGGTGCCGTTTGAGAGCATTTTCCAGGTATAGGAAGCACCGCAAAGTTGCACTTAAAACGTTTGCAGATACCATTTTAATACAAAACAAAATCCGCACTATAAGACTTGACTTGTAAGCGAACTAACTTATAACTAAAGAGTTTACTCTTGCGCACCGGCTTTATGCTCCTTATAGAATGCAAACCGAAGGTTTCGAAGATACCGAACGAAGTTGAGGATTCGGCGAGAACTAAATGACGTCATAATCCTCGCTGCTCGTCCAATACATTTAGCGCCAATGCATGCACCTGGTTCGCTTCGTCGATGGTGCGAATGCCGTTAGTAGAAACACCGGAAAACGTCTTCCATGTTATACGGATCGTGTGCATATTAAAAATCCAAAAGGGGTAGCACACGCACACAAGTTGTCTGCAAGTCGTGCTGTAGAAGATGCAGTGCTACTATAACCAAAAACACTTTAAACCATTACTAAGAAAATACCAACTTGTTGTCTACAGGATACTTACAACAATTTAATTTTAAATAACTTCTACGTCATACTTTAGGTAGGCTTGAATATTTTCCAAATGAATCACCGAGCGAAAGTATATGCTTAGCAGTATTAAAATTAGCCATTAATTTCCCATTTTTACGACCATAGTTAATTATAGATTAAAATTTAATTTGTTCGCGTTCGAGCTTCTCGTAAACTAACATATTTTATAGCAACAATGCGCTGTATAATACATGCATACCCCTTCGCCGCGCTACAGCTATTCTTGTAATTGCTAGAAAAAGTCACTCTTCTTTTTACTGTTAGGACCTATGCAAAGCACCATTTTTTTATACTTTCTATAGCACATCGCGCACTTTTTCGTCTGATAATTATGCTTCTGTAGGCTTTTACACTTTCGCATAGCGGTCGGCCGCACGTAATGATTTCTAGAACCGGTAAGTACTCGATATCGCCCAAATAGAATTAGATGCTCGATGTCTGTCAACTTCCAATTCCCTCGTAAAGGTAGAAAAACTCGGTCAATCATCCATTATACTTCGACTCGCTCCCGTTCTGATAAATTTCCAAACATTTTCAAACGACAATGGGCTGAGAATTTTTAAACCTCCGAGGATCTTTAAGTCGTGATCAATTACACATCCGAGCTACGCGTAAACTGACATATTTTGTAGCAACTGTATAATACATGCATACCCCTTCTCTGCGCTACTGCTATTCTTGTAGTTGCTTAAAAGTCAGTCGCCCTTTTTACAGGTAGGGCCGCTAAAAGCACCATTCCATACTTTCTTTATAAGTGTAGCACATCGCGCACTTTTTGTCGGATAATTAAATTTTGTTTATGTAGGCCTTTACACTTTCGCTTATTTAAACATCTAATACGATTGATTAACCACTTTCGATTATTCTAACGGGAACCACCATACATCCCGCCGCACCGTTCTTTTTGAATCCAACGATCCTATGGGCTTCCACGCACTAACACCTGACGTATCTTTCCTACTATTTGTTAAACAAAACTACCGGCATCGCCATGTTCGTATACGAACGTAAGTTGATGTTTGTGGATGTGTACGAGTATGTAACCATATACATTAACCAGTCTAAGCTATTTTATTTAGTCCACGAAAACTACTATTTTCTAAACCACAATTAATAATCGTCTTTATAGGTTCCACATTTCGACCATTACCCAATGGCTGGTGCTACGTACATGGAAACTTTAATTTCTTATTGGAGAATTCTTATTCTCCCGCGCACTGCTGCGTAGTTGCATGCCTACCCCTTTTGAGTATATGCTCGTTATAGGTTGTAAGACCCTCGGTTTTACTTAACTACACTTCGTGAGACCCTTTAACCTTTTTAATCGTATCTTTCTCGCCTACAATACAGTAGGACTACTACCAACAAATTCTAATACTGGATCCCCATTAAATACGTCTTTAATTTTCCTACAACTTTTTGTTGACAAGTGTTATATTGTATTTATTATACGCGGGTAGTCACTGTTTTAAGATAAATATATTTTGCTAGTATCAACTAATATTAAATTTTCTAGGGACCCCAAATCTGTAAACAGATTTTAAATAGGACCACCCATACAAAGTTATGCGTTTTAAAGACTAATTTTACCCATCTTTATTTAACTCCATCTTTAAAACCTTTTCGCTAACCAAGACATATGCCTTAGCCAACCATCTCCCGAGAAATCTAAAACCTCCGTGTCCCGCGAATACCACGTGGAGATAACACGTATACTCTGTCAACCAGGATAGAAGCCGGAAGGATTTGGAAGGTGGGAGAAGAACTTAAAATTATGGAATCTTAAAACTAATATATACAAATATAAACAACTATCTTATATCTTTACGCCCCCATGCGTAGATTGTTGTACTATTAGGAATGATGTACCTTTGTCATCTTCCCTCGATAAACTAATTTTATTAATAAGCTGCGTATGCAAATCGTATTTTTACTCCGGATACATACGCAGGCAAGTACTCGATACCATCCAAATAAAGAATTGGATGCTTGGTGACTGTTAACATCCGCTTCCCTCGTGTACGCCCAGAACACATCCCAGCCCGTGTGCACCCTGACCATGCGCACCCCTGCCTGCCACCCTGCAGCACCCTGCGCATCGCACCCTGCTGCGCGTCACGCACCCCTCTGTGCGACTGCTATTTCGGGGTAACGTCACAGCCTTTTATAAATAAAGAACAATGTTATATACTATTATAAAATGTTTATTCTGACATTATACATAACAAATTTAAAAATATTTAATGCCAAGCATGGGGTCATTTAAACTTAATTTTAATACAAAGTTATACACAGAAGACAGTCCTTTCTTTATGTTTGTTTGGAGTGGCTTTAATTTTATCTAATTTTATTCGCAGCTTAAAATTTAAATCGATACCCAAGTCCTCTATCTCCTTTTCTAGCCAATAGTTTGATACATAAAGACCGTCTAGGTTTTCGAATTGTAAAATGTACCGAAGCTTTGCTCTATATTTAAAGTCTTTGATTCCATCGACAACCAGATCCATTCCTTCGTGTAATTCTTGCAGCTTGTGACAATCTTTTAATCGCAGCTTTCCCACTATATCCTGCATACGTATCTTGTTAGCTTGATCGACTTCTTCTTGTCGGTATTGGAGGAAATCCTTATTCTCCCACAGACTGTTGCGTAGTTGCATGTCCACCACTTTTGGAAATATATGGTTGTTATAGGTTGTAAGACCCTCGGTTTTAAATGATCCAAAGGTTCTCTACTAGGCAAATATACAATGTTTAACGGACCCCCTTTGCGTGTGGTGTACGCAAAGATTACGAAACCCGCATTCCTTAGTTCGTCTTTGTTATCTGCCATTTTGATAAATACGTTTTTAGAATAACCTTTTAAAAAATATACGGATTTAGTACCATCCTTTTCCGCAAGGACGCCTACATAACTAAAAGAGTCTTTTTTACTAACCACAAATGCATACAACTTGTAGAAACCAGATGTATCTAAGTCAGTCCATCGGCACATAAAATAATCTTTTAATTCTTCCTCATTTTCTCTAATAAGATGTTCTTTGTCTAACACATCTATGTATTGATCGCGTATTGTCGCAGTGTTTTCCATGTACTCCAATTTTCGTCTTTTTGCATCCATTTCCTCTAATTCCAGTTGTCTTTTCCTTCCACTTACAGCGTATGGTATACATAATGGGGCAATTTCCTTTAGCGTAAACGGATAGAGTTTACTACCAATATTTACGCGTTGTCGTACAACCTCTGGACGAATGTTAGGCGTATCTATCAATCCCAAGTCCGAAATTACTATTTCTTTTGGAATTGTAGAATATGGTGTTGCAGATTGTGTAAAATATGTACTACCTGCTTTAATGTAGCACTTGTGTAAGATTTTTATTTTATCTTGGTTGTCTTCCTCCTCTACTATCTCCAAATAATTTACAGGTAAATAGTTAAAACTAAAACCAAAGCACATACTTTATCAATTTTCCCTTTCCTCTGGTTTTTGGACAACTTAATTTGCAAGCCTGTCAATTTCTTTGTATTGCCATTCCCCAATACACGTACTGTAGCAGGTTATTATACACTAAACAGCAGCTATTTTGTAGCTTGTCCGATAGCTTACTCCACATTTTGGTAAGTGGTACCAGTACATTGGCGCTTTAGGAAGTATAACTTACTATCTTCCAATAAGGTTAAACAGTCTTTTAAGGGTTTATACACCCGTTCCGCACTGACATAGCTTCCAATTGCACAGTTGTATATTGTCGCTTCCAATCGCGTAATACCATGTTCTTTGGCCAAAGTAGACGCAAATGTTTCCTTAAACGTACATCTGGACAACGTAAAAATCTAGTATATGATTGCCAAGTTGTTTATTAACACCAGGACTTGTTATCTGGCACACAAATTTGTTGTAAATCTTAATTCTTGCATTGGTTGTTAGCCATGTTAAACAATCAATCCCACAGTTTTATCGTTGTCAACTATAATATTACACTTTTCTTCGTATTCTCCCTTATAGCAAAAGTTATGCTTTGTAGTTAAATAATTACACATCTCCATCTTGCTAAATATGCCTGCAAAATCTTGGGTTACATCCATGTCAAAATGATAGAAATAATCTTTTACGACTTCGTCTAATATATCTGGTAGTTCCTCCAATAAAGTTTCCAACTTAACATCTGCTAGTTCCACTTTGTATGGAAGCATATAGGATTTTGGAATTTTTATTAATGCATTCGAGGTCTTCTTTTCCGATAATTTCTTTTACTCTCTGGCCATCTTATGTTCAGCAGATGTAAGTTAAGCTTTAACACCATGCCTAGCGATATAAATCAGAAACTTTTTCGTAGATAGCTGTTAAATGGACCACAAATTTCGTTTTAGAAAGCATCCGTTTGTTTGCAGTAATTGTTCGGTGTCAGAAAGGTCATAACTTTTAACCAACGTATATTGTCACAAAATGGTAATGTAATAGTTGTAATAAAACCTGTCATATCTTTTAACTGGACATAACAAATATTACCAATATCTGTCACCAGATTATTGTTGCACAATATTTGTGTGCCAGATCACAATCGAAATCACATTTGTCGTTTACACTTTATTCGTTGCCAGATGTAAACGTTAAAAACTTTGCGTCTTTTGGCCAACCGTTCTGGTACCGTCGAATGGAAGTAATACGAAAACTGTGATTGAGTTATCTACAGAGTAGGGGTATAAACCCTTAAAAGACTGTTTAACCTTATTGGAAGATGTAAGTTATACTTCCAAAGCGCCAATGTACTCGGTACCACTTACCAAAATGTGGAGTAAGCTATCGGACAAGCTACAAAATAGCTGCTGTTTAGTGTATAATAACCTGCTACAGTACTGTATTGGGGAAGCAATACAAGACAATGACCACTTGACCATTTGTCCACATGACCATATGACCAGGAAATATAAAGTATGACCTGCAGTTTTAATATTTCCATGTGATATTGAATTAGGAAAGACAACCAAGATAAAATAAAATCTTACACAAGTGCTACATTAAAGCAGGTAGTACATATTTTACACAATCCAACCATATTCTACAATTCCAAAAGAAATAGTAATTTCGGATTGGGATTGATAGATACGCCTAACATTTGTCCAGAGGTTGTACGACAACGCGTAAATATTGGTAGTAAACTCTATCCGTTTACGCTAAAGGAAATTGCCCCATTATGTATACCATACGCTGTAAGTGGAAGGAAAAGACAGCTGGAATTAGAGGAAATGGATGCAAAAAGACGAAAATTGACTACATGGAAAACACTGCGACAATAGCGATCAATACAAAGATGTGTTAGACAAAGAACATCTTATTAGAGAAAATGAGGAAGAATTAAAAGATTATTTTATGTGCCGATGGACTGACTTAGATGCATCTGGTTTCTACAAGTTGTATGCATTTGTGGTTAGTAAAAAGACTCTTTAGTTATGTAGGCGTCCTTGCGGAAAAGGATGGTACTAAATCCGTATATTTTTAAAAGGTTATTCTAAAACGTATTTATCAAAATGGCAGATAACAAAGACGAACTAAGGAATGCGGGTTTGTAATCTTTGCGTACACCACACGCAAAGGGGTTCGTTAAACATTGTATATTTGTCAGTAAAGAACCTTTGGATCATTTAAAACCGAGGGTCTTACAACCTATAACAACCATATATTCCCAAAAGTGGTGGACATGCAACTACGCAACAGTCTGTGGGAGAATAAGGATTTCTTCCAATACCGACAAGAAGAAGTCGATCAAGCTAACAAGATACGTATGCAGGATATAGTGGGAAAGCTGCGATTAAAAGATTGTCACAAGCTGCAAGAATTACACGAAGGAATGGATCTGGTTGTCGATGGAATCAAAGACTTTAAATATAGAGACAAGCTTCGGTACATTTTACAATTCGAAAACCTAGACGGTCTTTATGTATCAAACTATTGGCTAGAAAAGGAGATAGAGGACTTGGGTATCGATTTAAATTTTAAGCTGCGAATAAAATTAGATAAAATTAAAGCCACCCAAACAAACATAAAGAAAGGACTGTCTTCTGTGTATAACTTTGTATTAAAATTAAGTTTAAATGACCCCATGCTTGGCATTAAATATTTTTAAATTTGTTATGTATAATGTCAGAATAAACATTTTATAATAGTATATAACATTGTTCTTTATTTATAAAAGGCTGTGACGTTACCCCGAAATAGCAGTCGCACAGAGAGGGGTGCGCATGGGCAGGCACGCGCAGGTGCGCATGGGCAGGTGCGTACGCGCAGGTGCGCATGGCAGGGTGCGCATGCGCAGGGTGCATGGTCAGTGCACAGGCTGGGATGTGTTTTGGCGTACACGAGGGAAGCGGATGTTAACAGTCACCAAGCATCCAATTCTTTATTTGGATGGTATCGAGTACTTGCCTGCGTATGTATCCGGAGTAAAAATACGATTTGCATACGCAGCTTATTAATAAAATTAGTTTATCGAGGGAAGATGACAAAGGTACATCATTCCTAATAGTACAACAATCTACGCATGGGGGCGTAAAGATATAAGATAGTTGTTTATATTTGTATATATTAGTTTTAAGATTCCATAATTTTTAAGTTCTTCTCCCACCTTCCAAATCCTTCCGGCTTCTATCCTGGTTGACAGAGTATACGTGTTATCTCCACGTGGTATTCGCGGGACACGGAGGTTTTAGATTTCTCGGGAGATGGTTGGCTAAGGCATATGTCTTGGTTAGCGAAAAAGGTTTTAAAGATGGAGTTAAATAAAGATGGGTAAAAATTAGTCTTTAAAACGCATAACTTTGTATGGGGTGGTCCTATTTAAAATCTGTTTACAGATTTGGGGTCCCTAGAAAAATTTAATATTAGTTGATACTTAGCAAAATATATTTATCTTAAAACAGTGACTACCCCGCGTATAATAAATACAATATAACACTTGTCAACAAAAAAGTTGTAGGGAAAATTAAAGACGTATTTAATGGGGATCCAGTATTAGAATTTGTTGGTAGTAGTCCTACTGTATTGTAGGCGAGAAAGATACGATTAAAAGGTTAAAGGGTCTCACGAAGTGTAGTTAAGTAAAACCGAGGGTCTTACAACCTATAACGAGCATATACCTCAAAAGGGGTAGGCATGCAACTACGCAGCAGTGCGCGGAGAATAAGAATTCTCCAATAAGAAATTAAAGTTTCCATGTACGTAGCACCAGCCATTGGGTAATGGTCGAAATGTGGAACCTATAAAGACGATTATTAATTGTGGTTTAGAAAATAGTAGTTTTCGCGGACTAAATAAAATAGCTTAGACTGGTTAATGTATATGGTTACATACTCGTACACATCCACAAACATCTGCTTACGTTCGTATACGAACATGGCGATGCCGGTAGTTTTGTTTAACAAATAGTAGGAAAGATACGTCAGGTGTTAGTGCGTGGAAGCCCATAGGATCGTTGGATTCAAAAAGAACGGTGCGGCGGGATGTATGGTGGTTCCCCGTTAGAATAATCGAAAGTGGTTAATCAATCGTATTAGATGTTTAAATAAGCGAAAGTGTAAAGGCCTACATAAACAAAATTTAATTATCCGACAAAAAGTGCGCGATGTGCTACACTTATAAAGAAAGTATGGAATGGTGCTTTTTAGCGGCCCTACCCGTAAAAAGGGCGACTGACTTTTTTAAGCAACTACAAGAATAGCAGTAGCGCAGAGAAGGGGTATGCATGTATTATACAGTTGCTACAAAATATGTCAGTTTACGCGTAGCTCGGATGTGTAATTGATCACGACTTAAAGATCCCTCGGAGGTTTAAAAATTCTCAGCCCATTGTCGTTTGAAAAATGTTTGGAAATTTATCAGAACGGGAGCGAGTCGAAGTATAATGGATGATTGACCGAGTTTTTTCTACCTTTTACGAGGGAATTGGAAGTTGACAGACATCGAGCATCTAATTCTCTATTTGGGCGATATCGAGTACTTACCGGTTCTAGAAATCATTACGTGCGGCCGACCGCTATGCGAAAGTGTAAAAGCCTACAGAAGCATAATTATCAGACGAAAAAGTGCGCGATGTGCTATAGAAAGTATAAAAAAATGGTGCTTTGCATAGGTCCTAACAGTAAAAAGAAGAGTGACTTTTTCTAGCAATTACAAGAATAGCAGTAGCGCGGCGAAGGGGTATGCATGTATTATACAGCGCATTGTTGCTATAAAATATGTTAGTTTACGAGAAGCTCGAACGCGAACAAATTAAATTTTAATCTATAATTAACTATGGTCGTAAAAATGGGAAATTAATGGCTAATTTTAATACTGCTAAGCATATACTTTCGCTCGGTGATTCATTTGGAAAATATTCAAGCCTACCTAAAGTATGACGTAGAAGTTATTTAAAATTAAATTGTTGTAAGTATCCTGTAGACAACAAGTTGGTATTTTCTTAGTAATGGTTTAAAGTGTTTTTGGTTATAGTAGCACTGCATCTTCTACAGCACGACAACTTGTGTGCGTGTGCTACCGCTCTTTTGGATTTTTAATATGCACACGATCCGTATAACATGGAAGACGTTTTCCGGTGTTTCTACTAACGGCATTCGCACCATCGACGAAGCGGACCAGGTGCATGCATTGGCGCTAAATGTATTGGACGAGCAGCGAGGATTATGACGTCATTTAGTTCCCCGCCGAATCCTCAACTTCGTTCGGGTATCTTCGGAAACCTTCGGTTTGCATTCTATAAGGAGCATAAAGCCGGTGCGCAAGAGTAAACTCTTTAGTTATAAGTTAGTTCGCTTACAAGTCAAGTCTTATAGTGCGGATTTTGTTTTGTATTAAAATGGTATCTGCAAACGTTTTTAAGTGCAACTCTTGCGGTGCTTCCTATACCTGAAAAATGCTCTCAAACGGCACCAGAAGAAATGTCGTGGTGTAACATCGTCTACGGTTAAGCCGTCCGCAGCAAACTACTTAAACTGTGGGACTTGCGGTATCGCTTTTACGAGAATGGGCAACTTACAGCGACACAAGGAAAAACAGCACGGTATGTCATTAAGCCGTAAACGTTCAGCTCTGCCAGCTTTTAAAGGGCCTTGTACGAAACAACCACGAATTATGTGTAAAGTGTGCGACATGGAGGTGTTAAAGTCTGCATACCCTAGTCATCTACGGAGCAACAAACATAAAAATGCATCAGTTACCGCTACTAACGAAGATGGCGTAGAAATGATTAGCACAGCGTTTAACAACCGTATGGCTAGCTATCGCATAAAGAACGCCAGTGTCGACGATGGAGTGTCCGAGTTTCTTTGGAAGCAGAAAGAGCGATTTATTCGATTAATTAATGAAAAAGAATACAACATACAGCAATTAAAGTCTATTGCGAACTCTACGGCGTTTACACCAAAATAGGGAAGAGAAGTCCGATGTGAAATCCTTTAACACAAAAATGTGGTTATAACGTCTTCTAGTAATTTGGAGAATATGTATAAGGTCTTAAGCGAGACCATAAGAACAAAATCAGAGGAATTTGAAACATGCGGGTTCGGTTGGTCTTTGGAAAAGTGCTCTATTTAGAAATAAATATTAATAAGTATGAGCCGATATGAGAAGTTCTAGGTTCAAAATAAAAATTGTGGATATGTATTTAGAAATGTGGTTTACAAAATTTAAACTGTATTAGTAAAAATTGTCTGTAATAAAAAGTTTTAAGAATGGGCTTTAGATTTTCTTTTAGGTATAAGCTGCAGGAAAGTTATAATTTGGAGGGTGTGTGTAAAATGGTAAGGGGTGGTCCTGTTTTAAATCTGTTTACAGATTCGTATTCTACATAAAATTCTAGACTAACAAGATGTATTGCATGTATAAAAAATTTATAAGAACGATCAAAAGTCGCTACAGGTAAGAAATCTTAAAATCAGGGTAGGTCCCTTGGGGGGTGATGCAATCTGAAAAATTCCTAGAGATTCGGGTAGCTGAGAAAAATCTAATATTGATTGATACCAAACAAGATAGGTTTATCTCGAAAGATGCATTGGCTAGACGAAGAAAACTAATTGGTTCAGATGAAAGATAAAAAAATGGCTAGTCGAAGAAAACTATTTGGTTTAGATGTGGGAGCAAATGTGGGATCACTCCTCCACATTTGCTCCTTATGGGGATTTACATGTAAATGTGGGAGCAAATGTGGGTTTTGGGAGCAAATGCGGTAGTGGGTTTCTTGATTTTACCCTACTATGCTAGTTCAGAAGTAACTTTCCCCTACTATTTACACTTTAACTTGTCTATTTAATATTATCATTCGTATTATTATTATTATTATTTTTATTATTTATTTTCATTTTCTTTTCTTGTCTCGATGAAGCTCTTTACAAAAGTGGACGAAACGTCGACCTTAGTTTCTAAGATGGCACGGTCCCAACCCGGAACCATAAATATTTATAATGACTACGGCCGCGAAAGCCTCCGACAATTTCGCTTGCTCCATTGTTCGTGTAAATGTGTTGGTGAATTTATGTAAAAAGCTAACTTGGTATTTCTAGTAATCAAATGAGATCTTTTCCATCAAACACAAAAGGATAAAACTGATTTTTTCCGTAAACGGAGCGTACTAAACATTTCAAACAAGAACATATCATAGATGGGAAAAGTCTTAAAGTTATCAAATTTGACGTAGAATATATTAAAAATTTGAAGACAAAAAGGTTATGATTCAAAATTTCTATTCGCTCCACTCTGTGATTTCAATAAAAAAATCGTATTTACAGTGGTCGAATTGTCAATAGAGGATTGATAATTGTGTCAAGTTTGAACAATTTATATAACGGCATTTTTAAGATATTTTTAAAAATCTAACTTAAAAGCGCCAAGTTTAAGAAGCTGTAGCTCCTCAGGAAGAGATTTCGATTTTGCGTTAAATCGACATAAAATCATGTCTAGTATGTATAGCTTCCGTATAGTAAGAGAGCTTCTGGACACCTTGTATATCTTCAGAGGGTCCGATTTAAATTTTGCAAGACCTTAGAAATTTAATTATTTTATTTTTACGCAGCAAAAATTTAAATTATTATTATAGCAAAAATTATTCTCTTTCAAAGTAAAAATTTGTTACAAAGCAATAACAAAAATGAAAAAATTTGTAAAACTTACTCTTCTGCTGAAGAGCATGTTGCCAATTTTTCAACACGATTAGCCATTTTAACGTTGAAAGAATATCTGCAAATCAACTTGTGTACGCTTAAGCTAACTAATTGATTATATCAAGCCTACGTCTACCAACAACTGCTCAAAATGTAGCTTGAAAGATAACAGAAAACCAGTATTAAGTAACGAAAAAAAACATTAACATAAAAATTCAATGACAAAACCCATAATTAGAATAATTTTAATAAATGAAAAACTACCTGAAGGTTTATGGTATATTGAGGTCAAATAAATGGCATTTTTCTTTTTATTGTACCTAGTTTAACGCTGTTATTCATAATTCAGATGATGAAATCAATTAGTTAAGTTTAATATTTTTATGTATTAGCAAAACTTCACTAAAGGTTGCCACCCTCCAAATCAAATTTTAGACTTGAATATACAACTGTCACACAGACTGGCATACCAATACAAATGTCTTATCATATAATTTAACCAATTAGTGTATACGTGTTTTTTAAAGTGATAAATAATATAATTTTATTTTACCATGAAGATCTGCTTGTTTCTGCCGTGAAAATTTGGTTGTTGTTGCGATTTTCAAGCTCGTAATCGTTAATCATTGCTCCAAAAACGCTCAAATTGTTTTAACAAGTACGCTTTTCCATGCAAACTGCTTCCTATAGCTTGTAACAAAACATTTTTATCTCATATGCTGCATCTCAATTAATGCTTAATTCTTTATTCCATTTTTAAAACATCGTAATTATCTATTCCTTTCCAAGTAGCAATGAACTGTCGACTAAAATCATCTGTCTACTATAATAACTTTGCCACTAAATACTGCTTGATAGCAGATTAGTATGGTGATGTTGAATAGCATCTAATCATCTGACTTAATTTACGCCTTCTATTCAGTTTATAAGAGCTAACTTCTTGTAACGTCACGTATAGAATTTTTGACGTAACTTTAGTTGTTGTTGTCTATGTCCGTATTGGTCCTAGAAATGGGCTTGTCTTCTTACGTAAACATCTAGAATTTTTATGAACGATCATGAACTTTTTAATTGGTTGTTTTCAAAGACGATTATTCAACATTCAGATTTATCGTGTTCTAGCCGCCTCGAGTTTTGATATAATTAATACCAATAACTATGCATTATCTTATCTTTACGACTTTATCTATTTAACTCGCCTTAACTGGACGATGTCGTTTATCTTTATGCTCCATTTCAATACTTGATTATTCTAGAAGGTCAATGAAAACGTTCCTACATTAGGAAATTTAAATTTCTTGCGAACTTATTCAATGCATTTTTGTCGAAGTTAGTTATCAAATTATAACATGAAAATTAAATTATGATACACGCGGTTTCTCGCAAAATGGAAATCCATGCGCTTTTCTACTGTAACACCAATTCTCCACAGGGTATTTGAATACGATCTCCTTCATTAATTGCAAATATTAAATCTTTTCTAATAATTACGCATTTACACGTAATCAATACACAATTGAGTACTTTATTGATGAACCTGTTTGAAAAACGTTCTTCTACGCGCAGATTATAGTAAATACCGTTAATCTAATCTTAGAATATTATGAAGTTATGTAACAAGAATGAAAACTCTTTTCAATCACGGGTTTTTATGCATTTATAATTCATATACCAAGTGTTTTCCAAATACGCTTCTCTATAGAAATGAATATTTACATAATTTTAACTTTTCCTTGTATGTTTACGAAATGACGCTATACCATCTATATATATATATATATATATATATATATATATTTATATATATGTAATAAATATTTGGATACAGTTGCCTAAATCAATAATGCTGCAATGACTATTAATTGAAACGAGAAAATGATATGATGTGGAAGTATACTTGAATATACCCGTATTATTTTGCCAGTTTAGCGATAATAAAACAGCGAAAATTCAACATCACAATTTTATTAAAGCGAAATTTCTACAAATAATCCTTAAAATTATAGCACTGAATACATTCAAAAACATATTTCTTCTACACATATCATCTATGAAATTTACTTACACACACGGATATTAAGAATACCTTGTATATACAATTTACAACTTAAATTTAAATAGAAATAACATTTCATCACGACTAAATATTGATACAATCTTCACCTAATCCTTGTTAATAATTAGAAACCCCAAAACTTTTTATATGTAAGTTACAAAATGTTCTTTAAGAACGATGTGGATCTCAGTCGAACAGATCAGTAACTCCAAGAAAATCTTTTGTAAGGATCAAATCGTCTTAAAGTTTGCCCTCAAAATTGTATAAAATAAAATTATCCACCAACAAGTAATTTTTTATACGCAAAAATCTTAATCCACTTAAATAATAGCATAAATTGTCTCACTACGGATTTAAAACAATGTTATGCTTGCGCCTTAAATCGTCAAATTTTCGCTGGTCTTCGTGTATCAATAACAACATATCCCTGATTATAATTGTCATCTTAAAATCGCTTCCATTTAGAAATAATTTTACATAACTGCATCAAGAAATTCTTGGTTCCATTATATATTTTCATTTTAAATAAATCTTTATAAGTCGAAGTCCAATGTATCAGTTTAGGAAAGTACTTTTGTTTTATTAGATTAAAATATCAAAGTGACTTGCACCAAGTTAAATTATAATTTCTATTGGAACAATAAATACGTCGTACGTGCGCTCCATTAGCATTGAATCAGTAACTACCTATGAATGAATCGTCCTAATTATTTAAGAGCTTTTATATAATAAAATCTCAATACGTCATAGATTCCCGAATGCTTCTACCATATTTCAGCAGGTCTGACTCATTGCATGTAATAATTAACTGTAATTGCGTGTGTTTTTTATCCTAATTAGTGTTCAGTTAAATTTATTGTTATCGTAAAAATAGTCTCTTAATCGATGCCTTGTGTATGAATGACTGTAAATACTCATTCGTTATCGTTTTTGTTATAATTTATGGACATTAAAAACGTGTTATTTTATCTGATTTATTGTTTTTCGCTGTCTTATTGCGTTCCTTAAATTTACTTCATTCAAGTTGAAAAGATAATTATGTCATTTTTTATTTACAATCGATTTATGACCTTATGAACAATCTCGAATAAAATGGCTTCTTTCTGAATTACTGGATTGATTTTTAAATAGTACTTTGTTACTCAGTGCATTATTGAATGTTATTTAGCATTTAT
The DNA here is from genome assembly GCA_036346225.1 of Platerodrilus igneus. Classification (NCBI taxonomy): domain Eukaryota; kingdom Metazoa; phylum Arthropoda; class Insecta; order Coleoptera; family Lycidae; genus Platerodrilus; species Platerodrilus igneus. The sequence continues at coordinate 331,885 of JARFIW010000624.1, read as the reverse complement.
ATTTTAGAAGACTAGAGGTTCTTTTTAACAAGCATAAATGCATTAGAAACTTGCTTTAAATGATATTTTTAAAGAGGATGAATAGTAGATGAATAGTAGGCATAGAGTATAAAACCATAAAAACGCAATTTAAAAAAATGAGTTACCAATAAATGACAAAAACGAACAGACGTGTATTAATTGTGTGCTCAAGTTATTAAAAGTAAAAGAAAAAAGTTAAGTTTTTTGAAGTCGAAATAGCTTAAAAGGAGTTAGGGGATCATCACTGGCGGTTATGTTGTTGGAAGAAGTCATATAATTTAGCGAGTCACAATTGTAATTTGAATTTGCCAAGGCACAAAGGCCTTGGTAATATTTATAGAACGAATAGATGAAACAATTGCAAAACAGAATATACAATTATGTAGGAGTTTGTAGCAGCGTAAGACGTACCATATAGGTAAAAGTGGACAAGGAGTTTCTAATTTGCGAGCGAACTGGAGCAGAACAACAGAACACGTTTTGTAAAGTATTCTCAAAATTGATTGTACCATAATCAGTAGCAGATCAGCAGTATTTCGATTCATATAATTTTAGTAACCAAAATTTTTACCAAAAATTTTCTAAATTAGATTGGTCGACCTTGCTGGTCGTAGCTAATACAAAGAAGGTATACGGGCCCATCCACGGAAAAGACAGTAGTTTTAACTACTTTAATCCAGCACAGTTGTGTTCAGGCACGTAAGTATTTTGCATTTTAATTTCTTAATTCACTCAATTATTGACGTACTAAGCTTGTGTGGTCGGTGGCTTTGTAGATGCATCTGTAACTATCGGAAGGTTTTCAACGAATAAAATAAGATGCGGTTTGTTTGAGCTGGGTTCGTTTAGTTAGGTAACCCACTCTAAACAGTGCAAGTACCTCGAGATAAAGAGTTCGTGTGATTATAGCCGTGATAATTATTTTATTTATAGAATGAACAAAGTTATATTTAACCAAATATTTAGACATTTTACACTACAGTTCTAAACAACGGTAATTTAATAGATATTTTTAACATCATGAATTATCAACAAGTTCAGCACTAAAAGCGTGAAGCCTTCAGTAGGCAAGGAAATAAAACAAAACAAAAAAAAATATCGAAATACTTAAGTGGCAAACCCAAGCATGAGGCTCGACTAGGTCGTACGATATTAGGTACATGGGGATTTATTAGATAAAATAAAAGGGAATTGTTTTTATGGTGTTATAAAAGTTTATGTGGTGCCGCAATAAATAAAAGATTTATACCGAAATAAAATGTCTTAGGAAGATAAGCCATTACTAGGTCGGTGAAGACGTACGGTGTAGCGTCAGGGACTTGACACAACAAAAACCCTACAAGTGATTTTCTTATGCTCCACCCGAAGGTACTACATTGGCCAGGAAGGGAGTTATTTTTACCTGAAAAATTTTGAATTTTGCCGAACCCTTACTGTTCCAAGCAAAGTAGGGATCTTTAACGTGCGTGACAACACACACACACGGGATCTTTAAATTACCTCTCATCCGAACGAGGGCGTATTTTTGTGTCGGGATTCGAACCCGGGACCTTAGGCATACTAGGCACACGCATACCAAATACGCAGCAAAAATTTAAATTATTATTAAAGTAAAAAATTATTCTCTTTGAAAGTAAAAATTTGTTACAAAGCAATAACAAAAATGAAAAAAATTGTAAAACTTACTCTTCTGCTGAAGAGGATGTTGCCAATTTTTCAACACGATTAGCCATTTTAACGTTGAAAAAATATCTACAAATAAACTTGTGTACGCTTAAGTTAACTAATTGATTATATCAAGCTTACGTCTACTAACAACTGCTCAAAATATAGCTTGAAAGATAACAGAAACCCGTATTAGGTAATGAAGAAAAACATTAACATAAAAATTCAATGTCAAATCCCATAATTAGAATAATTTTAATAAATGAAAAACTACCTGAAGGTTTATGGTATACTGAGGTCAAATAAATGGCATTTATCTTTTTGTGGTACCTAATTTAACGCTGTTATTCATAATTCAGATGATGAAATCATTTAGTTAAGTTTAATATTTTTTTTATATACTAGTAAAACTTCACTGAAGGTTGTCACCCTCCAAATCAAATTTTAGACTTGAATATACAACTGTCACACAGACTGGCATTTCAATACAAACGTCTCATCATATAACTTAACCAATTAGTAGATACGTGTTTTTAAAGTGATAAATAATATAATTTTATTTTACCATGAAGATCTGCTTGTTGTTACCGTGAAAACTTGCTTGTTGTTGCGATTTTCAAGTTCGTAATCGTTAATCATTGCTCCAAAAACGCTTAAATTGTTTTAACAAGTACTCCTTTCCATGCAAATTACTTCCTATAGCTGGTAACAAACCAGTTTTTATCCCATATGCTGCATCTCAATTAATTCTTTATTCTTTATTCCATTTTTAAAACATTGTAATTATCTATTCCTTTACGAGTAGCAAGGAACTGTCGACTAGAATCATCTGTTTACTATAATAACTTCACCACTAAATACTGCTTGATAGCGGATTAGCATGGTGACGTTGAATAGAAACTAATTATCTGACATAATTTACGCCTTCTATTCAGTTTATACGAGCTAACTTTTGGTAACGTCACGTATAGAAATTTTGAACCATAGTTGTTGTTTCTTACGTAAACATCTGGAATTTTCATAAACGATTATAAACCCCTTAATTGGTTGTTTTCAAAGTCGGGCGATGCAACATTCAGACTTATTGTTTCCCAACCGCCTCGTGTTTTGATACAATTAATACCAATAACTATGCATTATCTTATCTTTACGACTTTATCTATTTAACTCGCCTTAAATGGACGATGTCGTTTATCTTTATGCTCCATTTCAGTACTTGATTATTCTAGAAGGTCAATGAACACGTTCCTACCTTAGGAAATTTAAATTTCATGCGAGCCTAATCAATACATTTTCGTGGAAGATAGTTATCAAATAAGAACATGAAAATTAAATTATGATACACGCGGTTTCTCGCAAAATGGAAATCCATGCGCTTTTCCACAGGGTATTTGAACACGATCTCCTTCATTAATTGCAAATATTAAATTTTTTCTAATAATTAGGCATTTACACGTAATCAATACACAATTGAGTACTTTATTGATGGAGATGTTTGAAAAACGTCCTCCTACGCGCAGAATATAGAGAATACCGTTATTCTAATTTTATAATATTATGAAGTTATGTAACAAGAATGAAAACTCTTTTCAATTATGGATTTTTATGCATTTATAATTCATATACCAAGTGTTTTTTGTGAGTTTTAATGATTGGTTACAATGAAATATTTTCGAACAAATGGTTATATATGATCTGAATTACAAGTTGTATATAAGAGTAGATTTACTTTAAAATTATTATTTCTGCATTTCTGCAAACCAGTGATTTGAAAATAAACGAGTGATACAAGATAAGTGAAAGTAAAAATATTATTATTATTAAAGGTATTGTTTAGTTGGTTTGATTTCCTCGATGTTAAAAGTCAAAAGTAAACTTGTGTATTTTAAATTAGTTGAAGGGCTGTTTTAGGGCTTCAAATATTATTCCACATAATGCTTCAATTAATACTTCAATTAAAACTTCAATCATAGCTATTAATGTTACTTCAGAAATTTCTTCAAATAGTACCTTCCGATATTAGTTCACTTGCTATTAAAATCTATCTGATTTCATTGTGCTTTAGACGAATTCATTGCAAAATAACATTTGCTCCTTTTATGGTTGATTTGTATGCTATTAACGTTAGTATTCAGGAATGCTTTTTATTTATATTTTAAAATTACTTTACATTCTAATAAAAACACGGATTTCAGTAATTAAACCTTCGATTGCTTGGAAATGTAAAAACATTTGCATCTTAATAATCATAAAAAAGTATGGGTTTTGCAGTAAATAAAACGTGTTTTTATACACCAAATTATTTATTTTATGCACGGAAAATGTAATTTTATCTTAAAATAAGAACTCGTTTTCAGCAATACACGGAGAAATTAATCGCATTTGCTTTTATATCCATACATGAAATTTAAGTGCTATATCTACATACATAATTAATAAGAGCTTTGTCTTTTAATGACAAAGAAGCACGCTTGTATTTATACTGGGGAACACAATAAATGTTCGAAAATTTTAATTTTTCCTGTTTCTTTCTATTTGGGTGGGTTTTATTTGTGAAATTTGGGTTTCAATGACTCTCGTGACCTATTCATCACATCAGTATATAGTTAATAAAATAAAATAATAACTTGGATTTTTATGCAAAACCCAAATGATCATCAAGATAGTAATTGAAAAATGGAAAATATATAGTCCCGGACAGGATTGAACCGGTACTTTAGACTTTCACGGCACATCGTTTTCCAATTACGCCACCGAAACCGGTAACGGCAATTGGAAAATTAACAAATCCAAATCATGTTCACAACTATATATCAACCTAACTTTCGATTACGTTTGGCATTTTTGTCAATCATATCTGACAGTGTCAAATTTTTGACTTATATCAGTTATAGACAGGAAGCGGCGGAACTTTATATTTCCATGTTTCAATTACTAGCTCGATTTAAAATGATCATTTGGGCTTTGCATAAAAGTCTAAGTTATTACTTCATCTTATTAACTATAGTGCGTTAGTATTTATGAACTTACCTTGTGTAATTAATTACCTTATATATATATATATATATATATATATATATATAAACCTGTGGTTCGGGGACTTAAGTGTTTAAGAATCGAGAGTGGGTCATTAAATACTTTTCAAAAATAAAAAATGCTGCTTCAAAATATCTTCAGCAGCTTTCCTGGCTAGCTCAGCTGTGCCTCTTCTTGGATACCTAAATTTACAATCATTTTTCATTTCCACTCACACATCATTCAATAAAATCACAAAAAAATACAACAATCATACAATCTTTATTTACCGCTCATTACTAACAATTGTTCACAGATATATACAGTTTGGTACACTAATTACAACTCAATAAGTAATATTTTTGTAAAGTCCTTGTTTTAAATTTTTAATTTCAAACACATTTAATACAATCGGAGTAAATGGGCCCCAAATAATACCCTATATTAATTGCACACTGGAGTATGGTGAGCTCATAATAACCCAGTTTATTAATGTATGCCTTTCACCTTGCATAAAATTACTACAAAATTAATAACCCATGTACCCTTAACAATCCAATTTAAATTCATAATAAAATTTAGTAAGCTTTACTTACACCTTTATTTCAATATTTAAAATACCCTAATAATTGTCAAGTACACGTATCTTTTTCAATATGTTAAATAACCATAAATAACCCCCAAAGTTCACTCACACATCACAAATAATTTCAACAGTTTATCAAATAACAGCAAATTCAAATGAGTTACCTGGAAAATGCGTCAAGTTTCCAACTCCTTCGATGATGCCCTATCCTCCAGAACCCCTTGGCTTCGTGATTATGCGCTCTGATCCTCCAGATAGACGATAACCTCAGTATACGCCGAGCTCGTTGCTACTAATTACCATTCCATCCCAGCATCCAAATTCACGTATATTATACTTTTGTTTATTGTTTTATTAGCTTGTCATGGTATTAGTAGGACCTCGGTTAATTTAATTCATTCGACACTACACACGTAACTAACTACAAGGCCTCAACTTACCACTTTATAAGTGCTAATACTACTTTTATTAAATTACAATTTTTTTCAATACTCACAAGACTCTACCATAACGTCGGTTGATTACTATACGTAGTCTAAAGCAATGAAAATACATAAAGAGCGATATTAATTTTTTTAGAGTATTTATACAATTCAAACTGCTACCCCTCGGCCACTCTTCACGCGAAATACTTAATTTAAAATAATACTTGTGCAAATTTTAATATAACTGACTTAAAGCTCCCAGAAATTTACCTCAGACACACAATTTAATCCGAAAAATCGCATTCACCTGTCGCGTGTTCGTCCGTTGTAAAACTATCTATTTCAACCAATGATACAGTCCTGTGTCGTTATAAAACTCCGCCTGTAATATTTTTATCCCTGTCTTATGCATATTAGATGTCGCGTTCGAACCCCACTTGAGTTATATAAAATCGATATTGCTAACCGCGTCCTATGCTTCCACATGGATTGAATCCGTGCGTTTTGAAACCAATGCGTTTATACCTGTCTCTATCTGTAGCATGTTATTGATCGTGCATCCCCTCCTCTTTTTAAAAAACTTTGTTAGCTTGTTTATTCGAAGCAACTGACGGTTGGAAATATATTCTATGAAACCCGCGTTATTATGTTGATAAATTCGAAGAAGGTAACCTTTCAAACATGCAGGTGTTCTTAATTATTGACTGTTTAAAATAACAATTCTAGGAGCTTATTTTCACGGTATTCGATACAACTGACGTCTTTGTTTGCTACAACGAACCCTTTTGCCTTCGGATTATTGATTTTATATACCCTGGTGTGTTTCTTAATGCTATTACACGTTGAATTAAGATAAATTACATTAATTATGCGTTTCTATTTGTTTTTTAAAACTGGTTTTCTTTATGAACCTATTACTTTTCAATTTTTAATTATGAAAATACGTCAATACTTGTTCGTTTAAATTAAATAAATGAAATAAATTTTGCGCGTAAATAAATTGTTCGTTTTTCTATACAGGGTGTTTGAAATTGCATTGCTTACCCCAAATTTAACCCTTTGAATCCATAACAATATATATATATATATATATATATATGTATATATTGCTATGATAATAAGGTTATTTAGGGGTATATAGGATCACAAGGGTTGTACACTCCATGTAAACGACACCAAAGTCTAGAAAATTAAACATTTTTATTATAAAAAATACGCAATTCGACAATTATACAAAATGCAAATATCAAACACACTGTATATAAAACTCACAATCAACTTTAATCAATGAAGGGAAGCCCATTCTTCAAGAATTCAACCACATTTAGTAAGATAAATAACTTTGTACGCAATCCAATTTATTTTTAAGAATAGCAATGCATTCAAAAATTTTAAATAAATACGCATTAGGAACATCGAAAGTCAAACAAACATGAAACAAATTTTTTTAAACTCAATGCATTAATGCTCGCAAAAAAGAGATCTTTCAGAACAAACATGTTTTATAAAAGCAGGAAGTAAATAAACGCATTTAATTTACGTCATTATAAAATTTGTTTACGTGATCTTTAATATAAAATCAACACATAAATCCAGCAGATTACAAAAACAAAAATAAAGAACCAGACGTTTGACTACGTGCGATTTCTAGTAATAAATTCCTATACAAATAAAAAGACGTGACTTGAAAAGGTACAAGGTTTCATGGTCAACGGAATCCACAATACAAAATTTTATTTCTACGTGATTTGCAAAATTATTGCAACAAAATTTAGGATGGTAGCTCCATAAAAATCCGAAGGCTTGCGCGATAAGACAAGTGCAACGCCTTAATTACCAAGATAGACTGGGTAAACCAATTATAACAGGTGTTAGGTGTACCTTTAAATACCGCACAAGCTGATAAATGGTCAGTCTTTAAACAACCAAGGCACGCATTCTACTTGTGTAAACCAAGATAATACGCGAAGTTAAAATATCAAATTAAATAATAATATAAACGAAAGTTGGTGATTGAAAATTTCAAATACTAACACAAGTGCAAATATGCAACACAGATTCGCCGTTGACATTTAAAAACGTACGTCCAAAATTCTAATTAAATATAATCTTTAACATCTTATTAACTTAGGGCACTAAGCACTGCACTGAGTATCGAACCAAGTATTAAATTAATTATTGAACCAATTATTGAACTAAAAATTGAACTAAATCCCACTAAGTAAACGATTAAGTGTAGAATTGGGCATTTAACCAAGCTGTACTACCAAATAAAATCGATAAGAAAATCTAACTGAAAACAATCCAAGGATACTGGTCAACAGTACACAGCGGCAGTTCTAAGAATTGGGGTGCATGCAGGGACGCGCATTCACAACCAGGAATTCAACAGGGAAAAACAACAGGTCAGAGGTCAAATTTATTAATAGCATAAGGCATTAATTTCTTTTTGAACATTTAAATTTTGCATGAAGTGAGATATTTATGTAAAGGGTCATCAAAAATTTTTGGTTGATAAGTAAAAATTACGTAAAAGGGAAAGGTCATTAAACGCTCAACGTACTTCCAGTAGTATACAGTTATTTTTGCTGCTTTTAAACAGATTTAAGGGAGTCATAATTTGGGGACAAACTGATTTATATTGTTCCTTTGATTCATGGGTTTTCTTAAATAGCGAATAATATTATAAAGGTTGTGATCCTACAAATTATACATATTTTGGTTATTATATAAATTTTTGTTAATTTCGTTTACCTCACTTAGGTGGGAAGTGTTAGAGAAAAAAACTTCTTTGTTATCGTATCATCGTGCACTTTGTGTCGGGTTGAATTGAGCTAGTTGAGGCATATAAAACAAATTATGTGAAATCTAAAAAAATTTATCCTAGGTTATTTAGAGACAGAGTGGTGGCGAGCAGCAGACAACTGAACGTTAAATACATCGGAGTACGGTGATATCATAGCAATATATATATATATATATATATATATATATATATATATATATATATATATATATATAGTGTAGCAATCCTTATGCAGAAAACTAACAGATAAATAAACAAAGTATTGAATAATGCAGGATATAAATATCGACAAAATAAATTTGCTCTCCGGAAGTACATTAATACTCGTATTCCAAAAATATTCATACAATCAGAAAATTATATTCTAAGAAGTTTCGTGTCATTTGGTTCTGGGCATCCAAATGATATGAATTTAGGATAATAGAAGTTAACATCTCATTAATCACAATACCGTAATTTATGTCGAAATGCATCGCAACTTTATTGTTAATAATTTAAGAAACAATGCAATCGTGTGAAGATTACTAACTATACATATGAATAAAAACAAGAACATAGTTTAATATCAAGTAGAGTGCTAAACGAAGTGAAAGATGCGTTTCAACTTTCGTGGTGGGGATAACATCCTAACGGGGTTCTAAACAACTTTTTTTTTAAGTTGTCTTGCTACTGATGATGGCCACTTGGTGATCGAGAACTGTAGTTTAGTAAATGATTTTGTGATTACGGAATTTTTTTTCATATTTAATTCAAGGGTCAACATCCATCTCATATACACTGGGATTAATATTCAAAGTTAGAAGTAATTTTATAGGTATTTTCAAACCTTATGCTAATGTTGTACACATTATTTGCTTTACCTGTAAAATTTTAATTTCTTGACCTACAAGATTTGCCAATTAAGGCGACGATATTTATTTCTATGCCCAACAAAGAAGATTTTTAACTGAACTAAAATGCCCTAACGAGCTAGTTACCCCATTGTACTACACAAATGTATGTCGCATCCAATTCGAAATATAACCATAACACTCTGAAATAAATACAATTGTGTATTCTCTTAAACAGCCGCTGTTTGCAACCATAATCAATCATTGAAAAAGAAAACGATTTGTCATCGCACCTTTATATCACGCAATTGTACAATAAAGCACAATAGCTCAATGATCAATAGAATCTTTTAAATGTGGTGATCCATCAATCATCGTGTTAGTAATGATACGCTTATTAAACGTATATCAGTTATTGCTCGATATGCTTTTATTAAATTTTTAGGTTTCAAAAAACGTTAGGGACATTTACATCATATTTTATTTAAAGGCATGCTAGCGAGAGGCAGAGCTATAATTAACGCATGGAAGCTGTTACTTTTTACATGTAGTACAGTGATTAACCCCCAAGTATACTGGGAGTAACTTTTAGGCTTGCAATATAAACGCAAAATTTGTAGGGAGTTAAAGTTTGTACCACATTTTATTATTCAAAATGTGTAATTACATATTATACTCTGATAGTCTCGTATAGAAATGACAAATTCAGAAAAACCAGCTTATTGCACTTACCTCTAGAAATAGAATTACTTTCTATTTATCAAAACCTTCAGTTGAGCTTACGGATCTTTGGGTTGAAACTATTCATCGGCCGTTGCTGCACTAACAAACAAGACAGTTACATAAAACATATATTTATAAATTGTTTTAACAGGTACAAAGTTATGTTATTTTTGAATCGTACAATTATGATAATAAGTAATTGCACAAAATAATCTCGCCTAATGTTCCCCTGAATCTTATCAAATAAATTTCACATAATAATCTCCTGAAAGTATATATTCGGCTTTCATAGGCTAGAACTAAAATAAACCATTTTACAAAACTGGCTTCAAGATATCACAATAAATTTCAATATTTTTAAAATTCTAACTAATTACATTAGTACAACTAAATTAGAATAATGTGAGAATTTGTAATATACTTACTATCTTTGGATTAGTATTTTCAACTTCAAATATTTTTTCGTTGTAGACTAGTTTTGTTGCGTGATAGTACCATATACGAGGTCCGCCAACTATGCATCGAGGCTGATTTTTTGCCACGCTTGTGGTAGCACTGCCAATCTGAAACTTCGGATCGTTAATCTCTTAACCTTAATGTATTGGTAGATGTATTTGCGACTCACGTACGATCGTTATTTCTCCAGTTGTGTGTGTTGTTGAAGTTTGTGTATGTGGTGAGCGTCACGAAAATAGAGCGACGTAATATCGAGCAACGGTCCGCAATCGAGTTTTGTGTGAAACTCTGAGAATTTTCGACGAACACGTTGGATAAAGTAATTAAAGTGTTCAGTGATAAAACCATGAGTCGTGCACAGGTATTCCAGTGGCACAAGGACTTTTTAAACGGCTGAAAAACCGTCCCAGGTGAGCCGCAAAGTAGAATGATGAATGAAGTGCAGCTGACACCAACGTTCAGCGTGTGCGCGCCCTTGTGGTGCAAGGTCGGCAAACCATTCGAATGTTGTCAGATGAACTGAATATTATCCGCGAAACTGTTAGGAAGATTTTGGTTGACGATTTCTACATGAAAATGCTTTGTGCATAAATGGTTCCAAACAACCTCTCAGACGCACAAAAATGCAAATGTCCGTAGCGCGGGATTGTCTTCAACAAGTTCAAAATGATCCAACCATTTGGATCGTATAATTACTGGCGATAGAAGTTGGTTCCTTTAGTATGATCCGGAAACAAAACGCAAATGCCAACAGTTGCGGTCTCCTGGATCAGCAAGATCAAAACAAGCAAAAATGAGCAAATCCAAAATCAAAACATTGATGATTTAATTATTTGACAGCAAAGGGGTAGTGCATAAAGAGTTTGAGCCATCTGGACAGACCGTAAATAAACAATTATATCTCAAAGTAATCGAACGGTTGCGAAAAAGAGTCGTCAGGGTCCGTCCAAACATCGCAAACACATTGATCCTTTATCACAACAACGCCGCATGTCATTCGTACTTTTAGTGTGACGCATTTTTTGATTTCAAAAAACATTTCTGTGTTGTTCTAGCCTCCGTATTCCTCTGATCTAGCTCTATGTAACTTTTACTGTTTCTTGGGTCAAACAAGTCATGAAACAAACCCATTATGAGTCGGTAACTGACCTTGAAATATCCGTGACGAGGGTGCTCCGCCAGCTACCAATGGAGATGTTCCAGAAGAGTTACAAAAACTGGAAAAAACGCTGGACTTAGTGTGTAGTTGTCCAATGGGAGTAATTTGAAAGGGATGTGCTTTAATTTTGAAATATACGTGTTTTTTAAATCAGGTGTCATAACGTAATTGTTAGGCCCTGCAGCTGTTGCCTGCAGGATGCAGGATAACAGATTTAAAGAAAGGGATCCTCACAACTTCATTTTTTACAAGATTTTTCCCAATCCGTCAAACGCTAATACAGACACCTGGGGTTCCTAACAATCAGAGGTGAGCCTAAGTACAAAAAGTTAAAGGGTGGTTACAAAATTATAGGAACACTTGTTACTTGCGGCTAAACTTAAGAATTACCTTATGCAAAGAGACATGAGCTAGGGTCATGGCCAATTTTGTTGACCAAAAAAGATTTAAGTGCCACTGCGTTTATGAAAATACACACAAAAGGAGAAACCACAAGGGAAACGTAGAAACCTTCTGTTATGAACAAAAAAATATTAATTACTAAATGGATTCACGGCTAGAGTGCATCTAAAAACATAGTTAAACCTGAAAAATAAATAACATAATAAAATTATCAAAGAGAAAACACTTTTTACGTTCTGACAATAAATATTTATTTTCAGAAATCTTTCGCACTGATAAATAAAAATTAGATATTTAAAGTGGAAAATATGTTTACTAAAATATTTGTTTTATAAGCATTTTTAATTTCAAAAATAAGTTAAACATCAAAAATCATTGAATTTTTAAGATATGCTAAAACAATTAAATTATTTACAACAAATATTACTCCAATTAGGCAGGTCTGGCATGTTTGAATCACAACCACAAAATACAAGGACAGCACAAGCTGTTTGTTACATGATAAAATTTAGCATCTGGACAACAAATAGAAAGCTTTTCTTATAAACTTTTATGAAACATAAAGCATAGTTAATTTTGTAAATTCTGCTTAGAGCAGTTGCAAAACCTCTAATTTTAAAACCTATTTTACTTGACCGAACCAAAGGCAAGTTCACTCATGACAGGTAATAAACTTAAACTTACATACAGGCTAGTCTATTCTTTTAACAAACATTTGGATATTAAAGCGGCAAATCGAGGCACAGAACTCTTGATAGTCTGGAAAACTATCTGCAACATAATTTAATGTGGTTAATCCTAAAACGACAGTGGAAAATTTTGTACAACCAAGTAAAAGCATACGCTTGTAAAACAAGTTGTTTGCTAAATCTGTGAAAAAGTGTATACATACCACAACGACAATACATGCTAATATATGCACATACTGCAATTGCAAACATCTAGCATGCAGCTAATACGGTTGAATTTCCATTTAGGCAGATTAACGCATATTTATTGAAGAGTAGAGTAGACCTACAATAAAAGAAATGAAATCGCTCCATCTTTTAGGAGATCCGTTTTAAAAACCAATACATTAGTTCTTCACTAAATTTTAATACCATCATCACTCTTTGTATCACCGAAGTTAATAAGCAAATTTATCATACCTATGAACCAATCCTTCCTTTTAAAGGAAAGGCTCCATTCTAATACTTTAATTTGCACCACGCCAGTATGTATAAATATTAAAATTAAAATCATAGTGAATAGCCACATTCTGCTGTTCATTGCTTTATTTATCTAACCACACTTCCATACGCATGCGCTAATACCTGACCAAACGTACAACTCAGAAGTGTTTAATGTACACTTTCAAACACACCTGACTTGAGAAGCAATAAAAATAAGAACCAATAGCGAAACACGAACTGCTAATGACAAATTCACAATAAGGAAGGATACCACAATGATATTAGAATTTATATTAACTGTTTAATACTTAAACGAACTGTAAAACCAAATCAGCATAATTTAATGTAGCGACAGAGCAGTTATATACCAAAATTTGCACCAAAATTTTAACATCTTACACGATTGCCATGATTACATTTAAATACAGCAAAATATCGAAAACCATAACTAATGATCTAAATTGGAATAATTGGGGCACTCTAACTAACCCCAACGCACATCCTTGGATGAGTATTTATTAAGAGAATAATACTAACATATCCGTAGAGCCAATAACACCTCTTTACCCCTTGAAGGTTCGAATTAAAGGTAAGGAAAACTTGAAACCAACTATTAACACGTTGGCTGCTAAGCACGAGATACCTCGCGCTTGGTTGTCTGTTTTCCAGACGCTCACCACTCCGTTTGGAAAGACTTTTTTCTGTGTCCATCACAAGTTAGTTCGTGGTTTTTGCATAGATATTACAATCGCGCAGCATCTGTCTACGGTAAGAAAATATAATAAAGGCGTCACAATCTGAATTTTTATATTTCGTTCTCAGAAAAGTTATAAAATGAAAGTTTCATTACAAAACGAAGAAGAGAACGTACAAACAATATAAAATCATGTTTCGAATATTTTTAGTTTTTGTCATACGTTTTAAGATGGAGTTTCAGAGCATGCAGCACAGAAATATCTAGTTTCTCGTCGAATTTTGTTTGTAGTGCGGCATGCCCTTGTTGGTCGTTGTTTTTTCTCTTATGCAGGTATGCTTACTAAATGATGGAAATTTTCTGGTGGGGTTTTATTAGTTTTTGGTATTTTGTTACCATCAGGTGCGCATACAAAATACTCTCAAAATTTCAAAGATTTCATTGTCACCAGTAATTTGGCGGTAATGCAGATATGCATTATGGATGTAAATTTCGAATTTTTTGGCTATTTAATTGTTTTCCTTAGTAGCTGAGCATTTGGTGGGATTAGTCTATACCAGACATTCCAGCGTTATAATCATTGATTATATTTGGTTTTCAGGGCTCTCTTCGATTTCTATAACGGACTTCCAGTATTTCTACTTTATGCATATTTGAAATTGCAAACACCTCACGCTTGTCTTTCCATTCACAGACTTACAGGCGTGAACCGAATTTCTTCTGCGCCAACCGCACTCGCCTTCAGTTGTTTGAGACTACAAATTTTGGATTTTCCTTCTGATTATTTTGTAAAGTACCGCAGATAAAAGGTTTTCAGGATGTCATTTCTTTGGTAAGGGCTACTAAGTTATAAAAATTGTCAGTATAGAGAGCATAACCCTTATCTAGATAATTTTTCATCAAGTGCAAAACTACTCCTGCTGCATGTCCCATATAATTGTCAGTAGTTTCTAATTTGCCGCAATATATTTTTATGTTCAGTACCATTACTTTGGATTTGCATAATTCATATAGCTTTACACCATATTTGTGATTTTTGTTTTTTATATATTGTCAAAACAATAGTCTGCCGTGCATTTACATTTCCAATGCTCCACCCGAAGGTACTACATTGGCCAGGAGGCGAGTTTTTTGTTGCCCGGAAATTTAGAATTTTGCCGAACCCTTGCCGTTTCAGGCAAGGTAGGGATCTTTAACGTGCGTGACAACACTCACTCACGGGACCTCCATTTAACCTCTCATCCCAACGAGGGTGTAATTTTTGTAAAAAATGCTCACCTGCCATTTTTCAAGCAGACGGCCGTGTCGGGATTCGAACCCAGGATCTTGGGATCCGTAGTCTTACGCTTACTACATTGATCTATGGCGACGCCAACAATAGTCTGCCGCGCCATAAGACCATCAACGCATAAATTTTTATCAGGAACATAGTTCTCTTTCATTAGTTTGTTGAAATGGTTCAATACTGGTTTGACTTTGAACAATCGATCTTCTCTGATACTATTTGAGTTGTTGGCAGAGTGCATAAAACGCAGAAGTAGCTGTATACGCGTCTACTCATTACCGACCCCCAAAATGGCATTTTATATATATTATTTTGAGACCAATAACGTTCAATTGAGGGTAGTGTACATGGGCCTATATGCAGCAGAAGACCAAGAAATACTCTTATTTCGTTTGCGTGAGTAGAGTATAATCAAGGATCCCACCCCCACATTTCCTCCAGAATCCCACATTTCCTCACACATCTGGACCAAAAAGTTTTCTTCGACTAACCATTTTTCATCTTTCGAGATAAATATATCTTAAATTTTTTATCTTTCGAGATAAATGAGCATCCACATTTCCTCCCACGAGATAAACCTATTTTTAAGATTTTTTACCGCTAACATTCTGGACCAAAAAGTTTTCTTCGACTAGCCATTTTTTTATCTTTCGAGATAAACCTACCTTGTTTGGTATCAATTAATATTAGATTTTTCTCAGGTACCCGAATCTTTAAGAATTTTTTAGATTGCATCACCCCCAAGGGAGCTACCCCAATTTTAAGATTTTTTACCTGTAGCGACTTTTGAGCGTTCTTATAAATTTTTTAGTCATGCGATACATCTTCTTAGTCTAAAATTTTGCACAGAATTTGAATCTGTAAACAGATTTGAAATCGGACCACGCCCTGCAAAGTTATACCCCTTTAAAATCCGGAACCTCTAAATTTTGCTCTTTGCTTTATAAGCAAAACTAACAAATAGTTTTCTTCGTCTAGCCATTGCATCTTTCGAGATAAACCTATCTTGTTTGGTATTAATCAATATTAGAATTTTCTCAGCTACCCGAATTTCTAGGAATTTTTCAGATATCATCATCCCCAAGGGAGCTACCCTAATTTTAAGATTTCTTACCTGTAGCGACTTTTGAGCGTTCTTATAAAATTTTTTATACATGCAATACATCTTGTTAGTCTAGAATTTTATGTAGAATCCGAATCTGTAAACAGATTTAATATAGGACCACGCCCTGCAAAGTTACACATATACCCTCTGCGAGATAAATCTTTCTCCACATTCCCACCCACGAGATAAATGTACCTTGTTTGGTATCAATTAATATTAGAATTTTTCCAGCTACCCATATCTCTTTAAATTTTTCAGATTGCACTATCCCTAAGGGAGCTACCCCAATTTTAAGATTTTGTACCAAGATCAATTTCTAATCACCTCTCCTTTTTAATATCTACAATCCTTTAACCAAACACGTAGCAGTATTAACATAAATTAAGCATGCGAAAATTTATTTTATCCAATTTACAGTTTAATAAACTAATTACAATTTTTACAAAGTATAACATTATTTCCGGTGTGTACCCGAATCCAAGTAGTTTAACCTGTAACAAAAAAGATTAATGTGTTGTTTAAATAGACCTGTAATAAAAAAAGATTAATGTAAAAAAGAGGAAACGTGTTTTCGGTTAATAAGACATATTATCGTTAACCCAACAATATGTTTTACCGTCCAGCGACACCACGTGGAGGTAAACACATTCCAATGTAATGGGTTTTAAATAGGAAAGTACGCTAAATGCTAGTCAATTAACAGCAATTAAATATTGCTTACTGACCTACCTTAATTAGGTTGCTGTACTATTAGGAATGATGTTTAAGACCTCGTACGTATTTTCCGGATTATATGTTGTATTCTTTTTTTATTAAGTAATCGAATAAATCGTTCCTTCTGCTTCCAAAGAAACTCGGACACTCCATCATCGACGCTGGCGTTATTTATGCGATAGCTAGCCATACAGTTGTTAAACGCTGTGCTAATCATTTCTACGCCATCTTCGTTAGTAGCGGTAACTGATGCATTTTATGTTTGTTGCTCCTTAAGTGTGCGGCGTACGTAGTTTTCCATTTCGAAATCGCATACTTTACACATAATTCGTGGTTGTTTCGTACAAGACCCTTTAACAGCTGGCGGCGTTGAACGTTTACGGCTTAATAACATACCGTGCTGTTTTCCTTGTGTCGCTGTGAGCTATTCTTGTAAAAGCGATAGCAAGACCCGGTTAACAACATAATACATTTTATCACATTTGACACATGCACATCCGCGAGCCACGTTCATTTCGAGCAGCGGTCGCACGCGCCAGAATCGCCGCACTGATCGTCACAACAGACAGACTGCCGATGCCCGTCACCATATGCAGCAATCATCAGTCACCGACTACGCACGATCGTCGATATTTCACCAACGACACAGAACCTCCGAGACTGTCGACACACCGAATCACGCGTAACCTAGCAGCAACCGGCAGCTTCGCTTGCCACTTATCTGCCACGTCAGCCGCGACAGTCACAGCACCATTCGCCACATCGCGCATGTCGACACCAGTGCAGCCACACGCTATTTAAACATCACGATGACACCACCAGAGCATACGCGCACGTTTTGACCCAACGACTCACGCAACCGACGTTTTCATTTGTTAAACAGACCGCTGTCGCGACGAAACAGTTTGAGCTATGAGAACATGAACCACATCATCGCCGTTTTTTAGTCCACGAACCATTTTTCAAACCACACATACGTCTTGCACGACATCAGCGGTGCGGCATGGAACTCATTGAGACACACGCACCCGCAGCATTCTTTGACATGCCTTGTCAGCCCTCGGCTTACAACACACACTGAGACCTTTACACACGTTCGCACACAGTAGACTTCAACATTGACTCCCACAACGACTTTACACTTTATCGAGCGTTACATTATACGCGGCACTTCAAGATCATTCCAGGCACAGTTCTAGACAACCCAAACAGATTTAACAGCACACGTTATGTTTTAAAGACCTTTCATCTATTTCAACCTTTAACCACCCAGTCGCCGAGAACCGTCGCAACACGTGAGATCAACCAGATAGGTCCGGAGATTTGATAGCGGAGAAGAACAATTAGAATTTAAAAACCAGATTAACTACATAACTAAACAACTATCTATATTACCACCAGATTGCACTTAGAATGATGTCTCTTCCCTCGATAAACCACCATTGCGCTGCATGACGTATCACCGACACGCAGTCAGACCATCCAACAGACTGACGCTTGATCCATCCGCAGCATCGCAGTACGACCCGTCACACCCGCACGCACCCCGCATCTTCGCCCTGCGCACTGCCCATCCACCGTACGTACCGTTTGTACCAGCCTTTATAACAAAGAACACTTAATTATAGTATTCCCGACATACACCCAAAGCGACCAGTCATGGATCCATTTAACCAATCTTACAACAGCACAGACAGTCCTTTAAGCGTATGGTTTTATCACTATCACATTTATAGCGCCAACGAATACCGTTCATCCTTTTCATGTCATAGCGATAAATCGTTCAGCGAACATGTCCGAGTTCTGCCCCAATTTGCTTACGCCGACACGATCCATTCTTACGCCAGACACCCATCGCACTTCATTCGCAACTGATCGACTTCATTCGGCATTGAGAATCTTTCTCCCAGTGTCCAGTCCATCACTTTGGGAACATGGTTGTCAAGACCGGTTTAATGATCCAAAGCTCGCACAACCGTTGCGACACGTCGTGCATACGAAGCATGCCCATTCGTTATCGTTTCGCATTTGAACACGTTTTAGAATCTTACAGACATTAAGTCTTTCCTAAGTTCCATAACAAGAGTTTCATCGCAACGCAACACCAGAATCGTGATCTGTCAACCATCGGCAAACATTACCTTCCTCTATTTTCTCAGACTGTCACATCTGAACGCGCATTGTCGCAGTCATGCTCAGCCACCATTTCCTCACAGTTGTCTTTCACATCGGCGTATAGGGCTATCGCGCAACTGCACAACGTTCATCATAGTGCGCACCCGACAGCTCAACGTCCGAACATTATTTTGAATCAGACAGATTGCTAGAAAATACACCCGTATCGAAGACTGTGTAAGATTTTGACTTTATCTACCTCTCATCTCCACATGCGCAACAGTTCGTGCCACACTATCTTTCCTTCGAACTTTCATATCGCCGTCATCATACACCAAGAGCAACACTACAGCAGTCAGTTATAGCTCACGAACATTCCATTTGCGAAGTACATTGAGCTTTAGCATACATTATCTTCAAACAGCATACAGCCAGCATCCGACATCAGTACCATGCGCAGTATCGCACACGATTTCAGCATACGTTCAACGCGCTTCAACATGACAATCATGATTGCCGGCTTCCACAACTTACACAGGCACACATTGCACTGCCTATGCATTCAATCAAACCTCGCAGTTCTGTGCCGTCAACACATTTTCAAATCGTTTCTCAAGTCAAAGTTCAGCTTTACATACCATTCGTCTGCAATCGATCGACGTTCGTCAACGTCCAAAGAATGACCAGTACTTCTCCACGTATCATACAAGTTCACACCATACCACCCTCCTTATAATCAAACATCAGCGATAACCATAGCGTCAATATCAGACAACATTCAGTAATCATCCTCGCACTTCTTGACCTTCAGCGTACCCCTACTTTATATGACACATATCTTTGTAAACCCAATACCTTCGCCCATTACCAGGCATACCACCTTAACGTAACGAAACCACCCCCTTCTAACATTTATTCGCAGACTACATACAATCACCACGTCATCAGAACCCGATTACAGTCACCATCGGAAAAATTAACTTCTCACCGAGTCTGTTTCAACCCTGACTCTTCGCAGCTGTCAGATATCCTCTTACATCCTTTTCCTCAGTCGCATCACATGAACTGGCATGCTCGAGACCATTTTGATCCTGACGCCAACAGTCAACATCGTTGCGCCAACGACCTCGACATCGTATCTATAGATCATCATCAGTGTCCAGACTAGATCTCAATCACCACGATTTATCGAACAACATTGTCACAAAGATTTCACTTCATTCCATTTCTCCAATCATCATCAGTGTAACCAGTTCCAACGTAGCCGACATTCTTCCATTTCTTTCCCTCAGCGACAACACGTTCTTCATCCGCAACGGTCATTTCGCTCATCCACGACAGCAGCTCATCAATCACGACAGTTATTTACAGAGCAGATTGTCCATACACCGATTCACGGTAAGTTTTATTAGTCGACTCATCATCTTCACACGGAACAGCACCGCCGCACCACCTTCATCCATGCACCATCGCTACAACTACGCAGCAGACTAGCAACGTTACTTCATCTGACATTATCGCACACATCATGACAGCTTTGCATAACATCCGACTATCAGCACACTATGTCAGCATCCCTAGCACAGCAACTATACAGTTCGACACGCACAGTTCATGTTGCAACAGCAACAGTCATCGCATTGCTCAACCATACCTATTGCCAGCATGCACCAGTAGTTCACTGCCGCAGCATCCATGTGCAAACAACAATCTCGCTCGTTCCAATCGACACAGTTTCAACATCCAGTTCAGCCATCCATGTCAGACACAAATTTTGAATCTTCATCGACATCCGATTCCTACTTCGTCCATTTCAGCTTCATGATTAACACTTCAGCGACACATGGTTGAACTTTTCAGATACACGAACAGTCGTAATGCCAAATCCTTTAGATAACATCTTGAGCAGCGCCGTCAGCCGTCGAATCACACAGACAACGCGTCAGACCCGCCCGACATCAATCAGCACACCTCCCGATGTCGACAGACAGTTCACCGACGTCATTGCAGCGCTCAACGCAGCCCACGTACTTTCACGAGACACGCCACCCGTCACGTCATTCCGAATCAACGAAAAATTCACTGACAGACGTCGAACACACGACAGTCGGGCAATGCGAACGACATGCACACACCAGCGACACATGACACATACACTACACGCGCAGACGACTACGATGCCACTGCACAGCCATTACACATTCACATCCGATTTTCGAATTTACAGTACCCGTTGATAGCGAAATACAGGTTAGCCGCCGCGGCGCCGACCCAACCTATTAATTTTTCCTTTTATCTAACCTAGGTCCACACTTGTTTTTAATGGAAAAACTCATTAAATGCAATTAGTGTTAATGGGTTTTAATGAGAAAACTCATTAAAAGCAATTAGGTCATATGGTCATGTGGTCATATGGTCATATGGTCATGTGGTCATATGGTCATGTGGTCATATGGTCATGTGGTCATATGCATGTGGTCATGTGGGGTAATTTCACCCTATGGGGCAATTTCACCCTAATCTTAACATCCTACATATATCCGGATATATGTCGATGCGCATCCCTGTCGGCTTAGGTTGGATAACAACATATTCGACTATCTTCGGCAATATACGTCCTCACTCTGTAGAATACGTAAGAGAACAATTTTTTCGTATTCAATTTAGTATTCGGTAGTAGTTAGAACGGTAAACATGAGCGTCTCCAAGGTGATTAACGTTTCTCAACTTTGGGAATAAAGTGAAACCGACAAATGAGCGATTTGGATTATGGCTGTTGACAGAAAATATGTGCAACAATAATCTGGTAAAAGATATTGGTAATATTTGTTATGTCGAAGGCGAACAGATGCTGACTGGCGGACTACACACACCAATTACAGAACCATTTTGTGACAATATAATGTTGGTTAAAATTTGTGACCTTTCTGACACCGAACAAGCATCTGCAAACAAACGGATGTTTATCCTAAAAAAAGAAATTTGTGGTGCATTTAACAGCTATCTACGAAGAAAGTTCAACCGATTTGTTTTCGCTAGGCATGGTGTTAAAGCTAAGCTTCCGTTTTCTCTGGAAAGCAGTAACAAGATAGGCCAGAGAGTAAAAGAAATTATCGGAAAAGAAGACATCGAATGCATTAATAAAAAATTCCAAAATCCTATATGTGTTCCATACAAAGTGGAACTAGCAGATGTTAAGTTGGAAACTTTATTGGAGGAACTACCAGATATATTAGACGAAGTCGAAAAAGATTATTTCTATCTTTTTGACATGGATGTAACCCAAGATTTTGCAGGCATATTTAGCAAGATGGAGATGTGTAATTATTTAACTACAAACCATAACTTTTGCTATAAGGGCGAATACGAAGAAAAGTGTAATATTATAGTTGACAACGATAAAACTGCGGGGATTGATTGTTTAACATGGCTAACAACCAATGCAAGAATTAAGATTTACAACAAATTTGTGTGCCAGATAACAAGTCCTGGTGTTAATAAACAACTTGGCAATCATATACTAGATTTTTTACGTTGTCCAGATGTACGTTTAAGGGAAACATTTGCGTCTACTTTGGCCAAAGAACATGGTATTACGCGATTGGAAGCGACAATATACAACTGTGCAATTGGAAGTATGTCAGTGCGGAACGGGTGTATAAACCCTTAAAAGACTGTTTAACCTTATTGGAAGATAGTAAGTTATACCTCCTAAAGGCGCCAATGTACTCGGTACCACTTACCAAAATGTGGAGTAAGCTATCGGACAAGCTACAAAATAGCTGCTGTTTAGTGTATAATAACCTGCTACAGTACGTGTATTGGGGGAATGGCAATACAAAGAAATTGACGGGCTTGCAAATTAAGTTGTCCAAAAACCAGAGGAAAAGGAAAATTGATAAAGTATGTGCTTTCGGCTTTTAGTTTTAACTATTTACCTGTAAATTATTTGGAGATAGTAGAGGAAGATGTCCAAGATAAAATAAAAATCTTACACAAGTGCTACATTAAAGCAGGTAGTACATATTTTACACAATCTGCACACACCATATTCTACAATTCCAAAAGAAATAGTAATTTCGGACTTGGGATTGATAGATACACCTAACATTCGTCCAGAGGTTGTACGACAACGCGTAAATATTGGTAGTAAACTTTATCCGTTTACGCTAAAGGAAATTGCTCCATTATGCATACCATACGCTGTAAGTGGAAGGAAAAGACAACTGGAATTAGAGGAAATGGATGCAAAAAGACGAAAATTGACCATATGGAAAACACTGCGACAATACGCGATCAATACAAAGATGTGTTAGACAAAGAACATCTTATTAGAGAAAATGAGGAAGAATTAAAAGATTATTTTATGTGCCGATGGACTGACTTAGATACATCCGGGTTCTACAAGCTGTTATGCATTTGCGGTTAGTAAGAAAGACTCTTTAGTTATGTAGACGTTCTTGCAGAAAAAGATGGTGCTAAACCCGTATACTTTTTAAAAGGTTATTCTAAAAACGTATTTATCAAAATGGCAGATAACAAAGACGAGCTAAGGAATGCGGGTTTCGTAATCTTTGCGTACACCACACGTAAAGGGGTTTCGCTAAACATTGTATATTTGCCCAGTAAAGAACCTTTCGGATCATTTAAAACCGAGGGTCTTACAACCTATAACAACCATATATTCCCAAAAGTGGTGGACATGCAACTACGCAACAGTCTGTGGGAGAAAAAGGATTTTCTCCAATACCGACAAGAAGAAGTCGATCAAGCTAACAAGATACGTATGCAGGATATAGTGGGAAAGCTGCGATTAAAAGATTGTCACAAGCTGCAAGAATTACACGAAGGAATGGATCTGGTTGTCGGCGGAATCTAAGACTTTAATTATAGAGGCAAACTTCGGTACATTTTACAATTGAAAACCTAGACGGTCTTTATGTATCAAACTATTGGTAGAAAAGGAGATAGAGGACTTGGGTATCGATTTAAATTTTAAGCTGCGAATAAAATTAGATAAAATTAAAACCACCGCAAACAAACATAAAGAAAGGACTGTCTTCTGTGTATAACTTTGTATTAAAATTAAGTTTAAATGGATCCATGCTTGGCATTAGTTTTTTTAAATTTGTTATGTATAATGTCAGAATAAACATTTTATAATAGTATATAACATTGTTCTTTATTTATAAAAGGCTGTGACGTTACCACGAAATAGCAGTCGCACAGAGAGGGGTGCGCATGGGCAGCGCGCATGGGCAGGGTGTGCACGCGCATGGGCGCGCATGGGCAGGGTGTGCACGCGCAGGGGTGCGCATGGGCTGGCGTGCTTAGGCGTACACGAGGGAAGCGGATGTTAACAGTCACCAAGCATCCAATTCTTTATTTGGTGTGGAGTACTTGTCTGCGTATGTATCCGGAGTAAAAGAATACGATTTGCATACGCAGCTTATTAATAAAATTAGTTTATCGAGGGAAGATGACAAAAGGTACATCATTCCTAATAGTACAACAATCTACGTATGGGGACGTAAAGATATAAGATAGTTGTTTATATTTGTATAGATTTTGTAAATCTATTGTATATATTAGTTTTTAAATTCCATAATTTTTAAGTTCTTCTCCCACCTTCCAAATCCTTCCGGCTTCTATCCTGGTTGACAGAGTATACGTGTTATCTCCACGTGGTATTCGCGGGACACGGCGGTTTTAGATTTCTCGGGCGATGGTTGGCTAAGGCATATGTCTTGGTTAGCGAAAAAGGTTTTAAAGATGGAGTTAAATAAAGATGGGTAAAAATTAGTCTTTAAAACGCATAACTTTGTATGGGGTGGTTCTATTTAAAATCTGTTTACAGATTTGGGGTCCCTAGAAAAATTTAATATTAGTTGATACCTAGCAAAATATATTTATCTTAAAAGAGTGACTACCCCGCGTATAATAAATACAATATAACACTTCTCGATAAAAACTTGTAGGGAAAATTAAAGACGTATTTAATGGGGATCCAGTATTAGAATTTGTTGGTAGTAATGTTAAGTCCTACTGTATTGTAGGCGAGAAAGATACGATTAAAAAGATTAAAGGGTCTCACGAATTGTAGTTATAAAACCGAGGGTCTTACAACCTATAACGAGCATATACTCAAAAGGAATGGACATGTAACTACGCAGCAGTGCGCGGGAGAATAAGAATTCTCCAATAAGAAATTAAAGTTTCCATGTACGTAGCACCAGTCATTGGGTAATGGTCGAAATGTGGGACCTATAAAGGCGATTATTAATTGTGGTTTAGAAAAATAGTAGTTTTCGTGGACTAAATAAAATAGCTTAGACTGGTTAATGTATATGGTTACATATTCTCGTACACATCCACAAACATCTGTTTACGTCCACAATGGCGATACCGGTAGTTTTTGTTTAACAAATAGTAAGAAAATACGTCAGGTGTTAGTGCGTGAAGCCCATAGGATCGTTGGATTCAAAAAGAACGGTGCGTATGGTGGTCTCCGTTAGAATAATCGAAAGTGGTTAATCAATCGTATTAGATGTTTAAATAAGCGAAAGTGTAAAGGCCTACATAAACAAAGATTTAATTATCCGACAAAATGTACGCGATGTGCTACACTTATAAAGAAAGTATGGAATGGTGCTTTTTAGCGGCCCTAGCAGTAAAAAGGGTGACTGACTTTTCCAAGCAACTACAAGAATAGCAGTAGCGCAGAGAAGGGGTATGCATGTATTATACAGTTGCTGCAAAATATGTTAGTTTACGCGTAGTTCGGATGTGTAATTGATCACGACTTAAAGATCCCTCGGAGGTTTAAAATTCTCGGCCTATTGTCGTTTGAAAATGTTTGTAAATTATCAGAACAGGAGCGGGTCGAAGTTTAATGGATGATTGACTGAGTATTTGCTACCTTTTACGAGTGAATTGGAAGTTGACAGACATCGAGCATCTAATTCTCTATTTGGACGATATCGAGTACTTACCGGTTCTAGAAATCATTACATGCGGCCGACCGCTATGCGAAAGTGTAAAAGCCTACAGAAGCAAAATTTAATTATCAGACGAAAAAGTGCGATGTGCTATAGAAAGTATAAAAAATGGTGCTTTGCATCGCTCCTAACAGTAAAAAGGAGAGTGACTTTTTCTAGCAATTACAAGAATAGCAGTAGCGCGGCGAAGGGGTATGCATGTATTATACAGCGCATTGTTGCTCTAAAATATGTTAGTTTACGAGAAGCTCGAACGTGCACAAATTAAATTTCAATCTATAATTAACCACGGTCGTAAAAATAGGAAATTAATGGGTAATTTAATACCGTTAAGCATATACTTTCGCTTGGTGATTCATTTGGAAAATATTCAAGCCCCCATTTCCTAAAATATGACGTAGAAGTTATTTAAAATTAAATTGTTGTAAGTATCCTGTAGACAACAAGTTGGTATTTTTTAGTAATGGTTTAAAGTGTTTTTGGTTATAGTAGCACTGCATCTTCTACAGCACGACTTGCACACAATTTGTGTGTGTGTGTGCTACCACCCTTTGGATTTTTAATATGCACGCGATCCGTATAACATGGAAGACGTTTCCGATGTTTTACTAACGGCATTCGCAGCATGGACAAAGCGAACCAGGTGCATACATTAGCGCTAAATGTATTGGACGAGCTGCGAGGATTATGACGTCATTTAGTTCCCGCCGAATCCTCAACTTCGTTCGGATGTCTTCGGAAACCTTCGGTTTGCATTCTATAAGGAGCATAAATCAGGTACGCTCGAGTAAGCTTTTAGTTAGTTCGCTTACAAGTTTAACCAAAGTGCTATAGTGCGGGTTTTGTTTTGTACTAAAATGGTACCTGCAAACGTTTATAAGTGCAAGCCTTGCGGTGCTTCCTATACCTGGAAAATGCTCAAACGGCACCAGAACAAATGTCGTGGTGTAACATCGCTCAGGTTAAGCCGTCCGCAGCAAAGTACTTAAACTCTGGGTCTTGCACTATCGCTTTTACAAGAATAGCTCACAGCGACACAAGGAAAACAGCACGGTATGTTATTAAGCCGTAAACGTTCAACGCCGCCAGCTGTTAAAGGGTCTTGTACGAAACAACCACGAATTATGTGTACAGTATGCGATTTCGAAATGGAAAACTACGTACGCCGCACACTTAAGGAGCAACAAACATGAAAATGCATCAGTTACCGCTACTAACGAAGATGGCGTAGAAATGATTAGCACAGCGTTTAACAACTGTATGGCTAGCTATCGCATAAATAACGCCAGCGTCGACGATGGAGTGTCCGAGTTTCTTTGGAAGCAGAAGGAACGATTTAATCGATTACTTAATAAAAAAAAGAATACAACATATAATCCGGAAAATACGTACGAGGTCTTAAACATCATTCCTAATAGTACAGCAACCTAATTAAGGTAGGTCAGTAAGCAATATTTAATTGCTGTTAATTGACTAGCATTTAGCGTACTTTCCTATTTAAAACCCATTACATTGGAATGTGTTTACCTCCACGTGGTGTCGCTGGACGGTAAAACATATTGTTGGGTTAACGATAATATGTCTTATTAACCG
Source organism: Platerodrilus igneus (assembly GCA_036346225.1). Lineage (NCBI taxonomy): Eukaryota > Metazoa > Arthropoda > Insecta > Coleoptera > Lycidae > Platerodrilus > Platerodrilus igneus. Next base: position 304,121 of record JARFIW010000624.1, on the reverse strand, counting down.
AAAACACGTTTCCTCTTTTTTACATTAATCTTTTTTTATTACAGGTCTATTTAAACAACACATTAATCTTTTTTGTTACAGGTTAAACTACTTGGATTCGGGTACACACCGGAAATAATGTTATACTTTGTAAAAATTGTAATTAGTTTATTAAACTGTAATTGATAAAATAAATTTTCGCATGCTTAATTTATGTTAATACTGCTACGTGTTTGGTTAAAGGATTGTAGATATTAAAAAGGAGAGGTGATTAGAAATTGATCTTGGTACAAAATCTTAAAATTGGGGTAGCTCCCTTAGGGATAGTGCAATCTGAAAAATTTAAAGAGATATGGGTAGCTGGAAAAATTCTAATATTAATTGATACCAAACAAGGTACATTTATCTCGTGGGTGGGAATGTGGAGAAAGATTTATCTCGCAGAGGGTATATGTGTAACTTTGCAGGGCGTGGTCCTATATTAAATCTGTTTACAGATTCGGATTCTACATAAAATTCTAGACTAACAAGATGTATTGCATGTATAAAAATTTTATAAGAACGCTCAAAAGTCGCTACAGGTAAGAAATCTTAAAATTAGGTAGCTCCTTGGGGATGATGATATCTGAAAATTCCTAGAAATTCGGGTAGCTGAGAAAATTCTAATATTGATTAATACCAAACAAGATAGGTTTATCTCGAAAGATGCAATGGCTAGACGAAGAAAACTATTTGTTAGTTTTGCTTATAAAGCAAAGAGCAAAATTTAGAGGTTCCGGATTTTAAAGGGTATAACTTTGCAGGGCGTGGTCCGATTTCAAATCTGTTTACAGATTCAAATTCTGTGCAAAATTTTAGACTAAGAAGATGTATCGCATGACTAAAAATTTATAAGAACGCTCAAAAGTCGCTACAGGTAAAAATCTTAAAATTGGGGTAGCTCCTTGGGGGTGATGCAATCTAAAAATTCTTAAAGATTCGGGTACCTGAGAAAATCTAATATTAATTGATACCAAACAAGGTAGGTTTATCTCGAAAGATAAAAAATGGCTAGTCGAAGAAAACTTTTGGTCCAGAATGTTAGCGGTAAAAATCTTAAAATAGGTTTATCTCGTGGGAGGAAATGTGGATGCTCATTTATCTCGAAAGATAAAAAATTTAAGATATATTTATCTCGAAAGATGAAAAATGGTTAGTCGAAGAAAACTTTTTGGTCCAGATGTGTGAGGAAATGTGGGATTCTGGAGGAAATGTGGGGGTGGGATCCTTGATTATACTCTACTTGCGTGAGTGTCAACCCATCTAGTCAATCTAGAGAACCATGTAAGTAGATTGTCTTGTATTTCTTGGGCGGCATATAAATTTGTTCGTTGGAATAAAAAATCTCTAAACTGATCAGAGAAAAATAAGTTTACCAGATATTCAATTGCCAGTGGTTCTTCAAAATTCGATCCGATGTTTAGTTCGGAAAAACAAACCGCTGTGGCTCATCTTCCACGTCGCACCATTCTTAGTTTGCTAATTTTTGATCTAACTCCAAAACAGAAAAACGGCGCTTTGTGAATCAGGTGCCCCATTTTCGTCGCTTTGCTTCAACTTTTTTTGCTGTTTGAAACGTCATATTCTTAACAAAAATCATCCCATTCCGAGTCACTTATCTCTGTATACTATTACATAATCACACTCTACACTTGGTGAAAGATACAAGTGGGTTCGCTAATGTAGCTTCAGACGCACTAAACACGGCACTAGACGTGTATTATAATATAGCAAACATGGAATGGCGCGCGCAGGATGTTGTTGTGATCACGAGTTATTTCGTGCTTGGGTAGCCAAAGCAGGATTCCATTCCGAGACGCCTATCACGAGAAAGTTCGGATGAGTGCTTTTTTGTAAAAATAAAACAATCGGAATCGAAGGTAAATGCCAAAAAATGTTAAATGATCATAATTCTACTACATTCTTTGATTTTTGTATCGTGGCGTGCAGGACCAATTTTCGTGAAATAGTCGACCTTGCGGTCTTTTTCTCTGTGTCGTGAAACTGAAGTAACATCACTTGGACAGACGGAAACATTTAAAAGCCCGTTTAAAAACTAGCTTTGCTAGTGTTTCCTGTCGCTTTTATTAGAAATGGTTCTACATTTAATATACTACATTTAACAAAAAAAAGCAACTATTGTGTTCAAAGACAACAAACACAGAAACATATGTGTGGAGTACAGCACTGTACGGCTGTGAAACTTGGACAGTAGAAGAAGCGGACAAGAAATGTGGTGCTAGAGACGTATGATGAAGATATCATGGACAGACAAGATTAAGAACAAAGAGGTACTAGAAATGGTAGGGGGAGAAAGAACTATGTGGAAAACAGTGAAAAATAGGGGAGAAAAAATGATAGGTCATATACTAAAACATGAGGTAGACCTATGTTAGACTATTGCACACGGATAGTGAAAGATGTAGGCTGGAGTAATTTCAGGGAACTGCCTAGGCTAGCTCAGAATAAAAATAAATGGAAGTACGCGTTCAACCAGTTCCAAGATGGAAAACTTAATGACGAAAAAAAAATACTGTACTTAAACCTAATGATTATTACACGCAACTACAGATATTGGCTTTGCAATATTCTCAACTAATGTTAATTGTGCGAAAGGATTTACTGGAACACTATTAATTCGACAAATGTCTAAGTGTTGAGAAATCCTTGGTAGCCACAGGCTACTTAATCCGTTTCACATACCACTGAATATCAGGAAATAGGGTATATATTTACAAAACAATAGAAGGGGAACCGGGCTGTATTTAGGCTGTGGGAATTACAGATGTAGGTTTTTTGTGTAACAGCGCACGGCAGTAAATTTAATATTTTTCCTTCGATAAGTTAGTGGACCAGTCGTGCATTGTTACGACAAAATCCTAACGGAAATGCGTAAATGGTTGAACAGTTTATAGCAGAAAAACGTAAACAAAAGGCAAAGACTTGCCGATGTTGTTAGTGGCAGCGGTTCAGTTTTATCACTTGAATCTGTAACGAGGATATTTTGGAAAGAAAAGGAAAGGAAACAAAAACAACTCGCACTAAACAATTAGACGGTTCGAGAGCACTTCCGCCGGATTCGCGAAGATTTAAGAATTATTGTTACATTGTATAATTGAAGGACATAATAAAAGGTTAATGAAAGTTCACAAACCAAACATGAAAACGGGAACAGTTACATTGTATTCCAGACGCAATATGACACTGCAGGTGCAGGCCACAGTAGACAATAAGACAGCAATTGTTACAATTAAGATTACTAAAATGTAATATTTTGTATTGTATCAAGAAATAGCAGACGTGAGATCTGCATTTTCCACAAAGTGATGTAAGAGCAGGGATAGCATAAATACCCTCAGGGGCCCAAAATGGCCAGTCAGTTTCGAGCTTCACAACTTTCACTTTGTTGGTTGTTCAAGCTACTCAATTTGGTTTTAATTAATTAATTAGTGAAAGTAACTTTGATTATTTTATTTTAAGCGTTAGTGAATATAACGTAACCATTTGTTAAATCCACTTGTAATTTCTGTATAAATTAAAATACACTTGATAGAAGCGAAAATATAGAAATAAAATCTTTTTAAAAAAGAGCTTCCAAAGGCCCAAAGCCTATCTGGCGCAGCGGTTAGTCTACTAGGGCACTACAGGAATCCAAAATCGAGAAAACTGGAGGTCTTGAATTTCTATTTTTCATCTGGAACAAAAACCCAATTGGACGAAGTACAAGAATAGACCAAATCCAATAACAAAGAGGAAAAGACTATAATGGAACTGGCAAACAAAGTTTTGTAAGTACCAAAATTCATTTTTCTAACCTTTATCAAATGAATATTGATATTAGCTAGTAAGAAACAAAAAAAATTTTTATGTACAATTTTATTATCGCAATTTTGTTATTATTATTTCTGAAAAAATTTACTTAGGAAACTTATTTTAACAAAGGAATTTTATAGACGCATTTATATGCATAATTTATTATAATTTATTACAATTTATAAATGAAGCGATTTACTTAGCAAAGTCTGAAGCTTTAGTGTATAATTAGAACACAATTTTGTACTATTTTATTACAGCGAGTATTACTCAAAGAATTTATTCAGAAGATCTGAAACTTGATGATATTATATAGATCCATAATTAAACACTTTCAGTGCAACAAATTAACGAAGGTGTATAATTATAAAAGCGTTTTGTGTACTATATCATTGCAACACTTAACGAAATAATTATTTAGCACAAGTCTGAAACAAAAACGTATAATTATAACGCAGTTGTTGTACAATCTATTGCAGGAAACTATTACTGTAATAAAATTTATTCAGAAAACCTAAAACTCAATTCGCATCAATTTATAATCTCTACAAAAGTTATAATTATATACTTTAATTTGCGATACAATTACTCAGCAGAATTCTTCAATGTAATTATAGCACTTTATAATTACATATATAATATACGTAAAAGATAAGTGATTCTCTAAATAACTTAAAACAAACTAGACTGAAAAGCAACTGTTAATAGAAACAATGAACGAAAACAATATGAAACTCTACCTCGATTGAATCCCTCTATATGACGAAAACCAAGCACTATTAAGAATCTTTATTACCGCTTGCAAAATATTTTTAAAATCTTTTTATAAACCCGGCGACAGCGAACGCAATATTTTACTTTTACGCTTGTTAATCAGCAAACTAACCGGCACAGCACTAACACTGATTGAACAGTGGGAGGACTTCAAACGTATACTAATTGCATATTTTGGCGGCCAAAGAAATATAAAATGTCTTGTCCTCGATGTAATACATTTATGGATGGAAACTAACCAATCACCCTATCAATTTGGTATGAAATGCCAGGACGTACGAAGTTTAATTTTAACCAAGCTAAAAATTGAGGAACCCGACCAAAACATACGATTATTAAAGACGAAGATGTACGACGAAATGGCTTTAGACACATACATCAATGCATTACCCGAACGTCTATCGGACAAAATAAGATTCCAACATCCCCAAAATTTAGAAGAAGCAATGAACATGATTGTAGAGGAAGAAAACGTTATGTACTACAGAAATAGACTATATAATCCTAACGCAAATAAAAATTACGCTCCGATAAAAACAATACAAGACGCGAGACAAATACCCACACAACCGAAATTTACACCATTTAACGCACAAATGAATCAACCACGAATTTACAACCCAAATTTTAATACCGCAAATTTCCATAACCAATTTAGACAATTTCCAAAACCAAATTCAAATTTTACAAAACCCACATTTACACCAAAATTTAATCAAGACATAAATCAACCAAGGCAAACATTCGGCGCAAATCCCAACAGAAACACACTGATGACGATTAACAATAACCAACTCCTATGGACACTTCATCTGTTAACACCAGACAAAACACTAAAATATCTCGAATTAGACCCGATTACACCTAAAAGCGAAACTTCACTTCTGAGGAACTATTCCACCAAGAAGTAGAAAATTTTAATAATCATGACACGGATGATTATGCAAACTTCAATAGAAACGATGAAACAAATCATTCAGAAAACTACGAATGCAACGACCCTTATGAAAATTACGAAGAGGACGACGAAGAAAACGCGTGCTCAAATTTTCAGCTAGACCGATTCAACTACAACCAAACGTAATTAATTTAAATAACATTAATCAACAAATTTTACCTTATATAGAAATACCTCATGCAGAACTCAAATTACTAATCGACACAGGATCTTCAAAAACTTTAATTAGCACCCCGGAACCGTACAAAAACATTATTTAGATTTTGTAGAAAGACAGCCCACAAAACGACAATACACCAATTTATAGCGAACATACCTTTACCCAAAACTTTTAACGTAAAAATGAAACAAAAATTTTGCATCTTTGAATTCAAAGACAAATACGACGGATTAATAGGCGTGGATCTTCTAAAAAAATTAGGAACCAACATTGATATAAAAAATCAATTATTAAGAACGAAACACGGACAAATTCCAAAACAATAATATTCAAACCGATCAAAAATACGCACTCGAACCCAGGGCGGAAAAACAAATAAAAGTTTTAGTAAATTCAAAAAACGACATAGGCATTATAAATCACATGACATTTCAACAAGGAGTAGAAACACTCACCGCCGTAGTACAAATAAAAGACAGTTACGCAATCACAACAATTTTAAACTCAAACGATTACCCCATAGAACTATCATCGACAAACCCAATAGACATAGAAGAAGTAAATTTTAGCGAGATGGAAATCGACGAAGAATATGAAAGCGATTCAAACCCTACAAGACACGATAGAATGTTATAAGAAAATTTAATTAACATTCGTTTTAATGAAGATATTAATGACAAAGAAGAGAGAGCAATTAAAGACTTATGTTTCGAATACCGAGATATATTCCGCTGTGAAGGAATACCTTTAACTTTTACCAACACCGTCAAACATAAAATAGAATTAACAGACAATAAGCCAATTTTCACCAAAGCATACAGACTACTCAGGCAAGTCAAGAAGAGGCAGATAGACAGGTAGCAGACCTATTAAAGCAAGACATAATCCAACACTCAAATTCACCTTTGAGCAACTCCGTATTAATAATCCCGAAGAAATTAGACGCCTCAGACAAACGCAAGTACAGAATGGTTATCGATTACAGAAAACTAACCGAGAAAACTGTAGATGACAAATACCCACTACCCAATATCACCGAGCTTCTAGACAAATTAGGAAAGTGTCAATATTTTTCGACATTAGACCTAGTCTCAGGATACCACCAAGTGGAGATGGACGAGAAAGACACAACTAAAACAACATTCAGTACATCTAGAAGACACTATGAATACAAACGCATGCCGTTTGGATTAAAGAACGCACCCGCCACCTTTCAAAGAGTTATGGATAATATTATAAGAGAAATACACAACGAAGAATGTCTTGTGTGCCTAGACGATGTAATTGTATATTCGACATCACTCGTAGAACACATCGAAAGATTAAGGAAAGTTTTTGAATGATTACAAAAAGCTCATTTTAAGGTCCAATTAGACAAAAGCGAATTTCTACAAAAAGAAATATTTTTAGGACACAGTAAACCCACAAGGTGTTATGCCAAACCCAGACAAAACGAACGCAGTATTAAATTACCACTTACCCAAAACTAATAAAGAAATTAAAGGATTTTTAGGACTCGGTGGTTGTTATCGAAAATTCATCAAAGGTTACGCACAAATAACCAAACCATCAACAAATTGTTTAAAGAAAGGTAATATGATCGAACACACCCCGGAATTTATCAAAGCAGTAGAGAAAATTAAATATATCCTTACAAATCATCCCATATTAGAATACCCTGAACTTTCAAAACCATTTATATTAAGAATCGACGCATCGAACGTTGCATTAGGTGCAGTATTGAGCCAAGGAGAAGTAGGTAGCGATAAACCAATCAGTTACACGTCAAGAACACTAAATGAAACAGAACAAAAGTACAGCACAATCGAGAAAAACAATTAGCAATAATTTGGGCAACAAAATATTTTAGGCCATATCTTTATGGAAGAAAATTCTACATATACACCGACCATAGAGCATTAGTATGGTTAAGCAAACGTATGGAACCGAATTCAAAATTACGGAGATGGAGGATTAGACTAGAAGAATATGACTATGGAATCATATATAGAAAAGGAATGTACAACAATAACGCAGATGCACTAAGCAGAATACAACACAACGCAATAGAAACAGAGTCAGTTATAGGTAACGTAGACGAAACAGAGACCAGAAGAAATAGACACTATACACTCAATACAAAACGAAGAACCAAAAACCGCAATTAAAATTTTAAATAAAGCTATAGACACAAAACCAAATCAATTCTTAGTTACTGAAGTTATAACCAACCCCAACTCAGTAAAATATACAAAAACAAATCATAAGAAAATATATCAAATTCAAATAACGAAAGACTATAACTAGGAGCAGATAATTAAAATTTTAAAAGAATATACCCCAGAGAAAAACGTTTTTACTTTTATTTCACCACAGAACATTTATACAAAAAATTTTCAGAATTATATATTAGATTATTTAATAATTCAGAACCCGAGATTATCAGATGTACACGGAAATTAATAACTTTAGATGACACAGACAAAATAAATGACGTAATTAGAAACCAGCGCCAAGGCAAAACCAACTATCGTGGAATGAACGAAACATTAAAACAACTCATAAGAAGATATTACTTTAAGGACATGAAAGAATTAACCACGAATTTTATAAACCAATGTGAATTATGCAACAAGGCGAAATACGACATATCACTCTTAAAAGTACCCTTAATGTTAATAAAAACACCCGACAAACCTTTTCAAAAATTACATGCAGACACCCTAGTAGTAGAAGCCCAAAACTTTTTAACAATCGTAGACGCATTCACCAAAGTAGGCCAAGCGATACCATCACTTCAAAAAATAGTATCGATGTAACCCAATGATTCTTGCAATATTTTACATTTTACGGTACATCAGAAACAATAACTTTAGACAATGACAGCGAATTTAGAAATGAAACAATACAAAATACCCTAGAACTCCATAAAATAAAAATTCATTTTATAACAGAAAATCACCCGGAATCAAATGGATTAATTGAAAGATTACACCTAACCTTATTAGAACAAATTAGACTGTTAAGATTAACTTACAAGAAAGCGCATATCACTAATTTAATGTCATACGCACTAAATGCTTACACAACACAAATCACTCATCAACTAATTTTACACCCCTCGAATTAACATTAGGACACTCAGATTCCCGCAACCCTTACGCTATACACTACAATAAAGAAGTATACCAACAGTATGCTAAAGACCACAAAGAAAAATTAAAAATAACTGATGATAATGTCAAAAGTAAATTTGATAACGATAAAGAACGTATTACAACAACCCGCAATAAGAACGCCGATATAAATTAATTTTTAGTAGGACAAACCGTATACGAAAGGAATTTTAAAGATAAGAGACACAAAACGGCCCCAGAAATTTAGGTCCGTTTAAAATACGAAAAGTATCAGACAAAAATGTAGCCGTAGTAGATAACGGAAAAATCGTAAAATACATTAACTTAAAGAATTTAAGACACCATGTAATTTCAAATGGACAGCCATCACCCTTGCCGTCAACCTCCACCCAGGTATAACGGACAACAACAACATATAGAAGATATTGAAAACAACCCCGGTATACTACCAGTAAAATTGTGAAGTATGTAAAACACAATAGATTATTGGACGTTCACACAGAAATTTGATTTAACTGAATTAAAACAAGAATTTTATATAATTAGAGACAATTACTACAGACTACAGCCAAATTAGGAAAAGAATACGCGATAGAAACGTTTAACTACAACAGTATAATGGAAAACATCTTAAAGAACAGAGAAGACAAATTTAATAGATTAATACCAACAGACCAAATCACAAGACGAAAGAGAGGACTTATTAACGGATTAGGTATTATTATAAAGACTCTCACAGGCAATTTAGACAACCAAGATGCAGAACGATACGATAACACAATACAATATTTAATTGAAAACCAAAATGACATAAAAACCATTGTTAGTAATCCAATATCTTTAACTCAATCAACCATGATAAGATTTAACGATACACTAAGAAAGCTAGTAAAGAACCAAGACAGTATAACAAAACAGAATATTAACTCTTGAAAGTAACATGCAAACCACAATGTTAAGAATACAAGATTTAATCGGATTTAACACGATATTTAATCAATTGATATCAACACTTACTGTAATTCAACAAATTTTAGCCACATTAGAAAACGCTGTAACATTTGCTAAACTAAACACATTACACGCTAGTATTATAGAACCAATTGATTTATTAAATGCATTATTAAGGATTAGATCACTTATACCTAATAGTAAGCTACTGTTTGAAGTAACAAAATCTAATGTACTTATATTTGAAAAAATAGCCATAGTAAAAGGTTATGTAAAGAATCATGAAACTATCTTTTTAAAAGAAATCCCCATTGTAGAGAGTAACACTTATAATTATTATCATTTATGGGCCTTCCCCATAATAGTTACTATCAAGTATTAAATTATTATCCCTAAAACCAAGTTCCTTTCCCTGAATGAACTTAGGTATGGCTTCACGAATGAAACCAAAACCAGTACAAATTACGAATATGAAAATTCAAAAAGTTATGGACAACAAATGGATTGCTGTGTTTCCGAAAGAAGTAATAACAACCGCCCATTGCAACCAAGACGAAAACAATTTAACATTAATTGGAAGTAAAGTAATCACCATAAAAGAAGATTGCTATTTAAAATTAAAAAACGAAATTATTCGAGTATACCAAGACCCAACAGTAACGAAGAAATTCGCAAATTTACCCGAACTACAGTTCAAGATTACACAACCCAAAGACGACGCCAAAATTACATTATGACAACATAAGTGTTTGGACAATTTTATTAATTATTGTATTAACTATGTATTTATGGTACAAAATGTATCTTAGATATAGAAGCAAAAAAACAAATTTTTAGTCATAAGAAACAAGAAACAAGGGTAAATAAAGAAATAATAAATAAACGCTTAAAGACAATGAATTTTAAAAATTAAGTAAAACCCTTAATTTTTATCTACGTCGGGAGAAGTTACGTATCCCCCAAATCAATATATATTATATGTGTGTGTATATTTAAATGGAATTATTAAGATTTAAGAATTATTGTTACATTGTATAATTAAAGGACATAATAAAAGATTAATGAAAGTTCACAAACCATACATGAAAACGCACACAGTTACATTGTATTCCAGACATAATATAACACTGCAGGTGCAGGTTACAGTAGACTATAAAACAGCAATTGTTAGAATTAAGATTACTAAAATGTAATACTTTGTATTGTATCAAGAAATAGCAGATTTGAGATCTGCATTTCCCACAACGTGATGTAAGAGCAGGGATAGCATAAATACCCTCAGGAGCCCAAGATGGCCAGTCGGTCTCCAGTTTCACAACTTTTACATTGTTGGTTGCCCAAACTACTCAATTTAGTTTTAATTAATTAATTAGTGAAAGTAATTTTGATTGTTTTATATTAAATGTTAATGAATATAACGTAACCATTTGTCAAATCCACTTGTAGTTTCTGTATAATTTAAAATACACTTGGTAGGAGTGTAAATTTGGAAATAAAGTATTTTTAAAAAGAAGCTCTCAAAGGCCCAAAACCTATCTCGCGTGCTACAAGAACTATTACAAGCCTTTTTCATTTCTCCGCATAATGCTTGTAGAGTCGTATTTTCACTGATATTACCAGGAATGTACTTTCTATTAACTATAAAAAAACTGTATTGCTTTGTCTCGTACCACCTCTAGCAGTGTGTATATAAAGTCTTTGATTAAAAGCAAGCAGCGAACTAGCACACAGCTTTCAAACTTTTTTGCAATATAACATTATATATGCATTATAATGCAACCCATCTGGTTGGCTTATGATATAGCTCGGTTTTCCAATGCAAGAACGCGTTGAACGACTGGAAAAACCGGGCAAAGTTAAAGCATTCATATTATATAGAGAGTTAACGTTCAAATATGCCAAGAACAGAAATTGAAACGATCCGAATATATGTTAGTTTTTTATTCAGTCAACCTTCCTCGGGAAAGTTATATTATTTGCTTGTGCTGTAGAAAGATTAAATCGACCGTATATTTTGTTAGATGGTTGTAGTTATAAGGATTATATAATGCTGTGGTGCTTAGGTGGATGATATTTGGTAAGGCTTTGTGAGCTCTATCCTATGGCAGATCATTAATTGTTCATAGTTGTTCTAAACAAGTATTCTCCAAAATTTATTTCAGTTTATTCGCTCTATAAAATATCCAATTATCATACAGAAAGCGGCAATGAAGTAAAAGTTTTTGAAATGATTTCCAACGAGCAACCAATAATTTTTCTCACACTTATCGACACCGCTTTAAAAAACTAAAGTATAGTTTTTTTAAAATCTCTACAACCTGTGAATATACCCCAAATACTACTGAAAAGACTAAAGACCAAACAAAAAACCTGACCCATCTAGAGAAATTATGTTGTGCCAAGCTAAGGCAACTGACATTGACAATGACACTGACAATAATTTTTCGCGCATTAATACTCGTTTAATTCATTTGAGCTAGCGTATTCAACTATTAAACACTTTCCATCCGGAGTTATCTTCTGATGTGTCCGAAGTAGATCGGCTATGTTAAGAATTAAGATTTTTATTACATTTTCGTTATGCAACTGTTAACAATAATGCGCATGTACATTATAGTACTTCTGAAAATAACTTAGAAAATATTAGTGATGGACGCAACATTCCGCCCACTGAAATACTAACCCGTCGAACCAAGACCATTTTCGTCACTTTTTGATCAGCTTTGCACTGTATTATCCGCTTAAGATTTTAAAAAGTACATACAAATTTAAGCCATTTTGAACGGACCTGCACCTGCACCTGCAGGTACAATGGTTTGCGTGTTCTAATGAGCTTAAGAGTCAAACTGCAGGTCCAACCAAAGTAGTAGGGTCGTTAGTGAGGAACCAGATAAAGACAGGTCCCCGAAAGAGGGCAACGGCTATTTCGGTACTTAGATTGGCAGAGAGTAGAGGGGTCGGTATGGCAGTCTAAGACACACTACTGCGATGTGAAAGACATTATAATTTGAATTAGGGCCGCTATACTTGCGGCCACGTCCCCAATGCCCCACCCGGAGATACTACATTGGGTTTAAACGCGAAAATAACCGTGCTTCTTATTAATCCTAACTTCATAATTAATCCACCCTAAATAAAAATCTAAATAAAAATCTAACAAACCTAAAATCTAACAAACCTAACAAACTCTAACAATCTAACAAACCTAAAAATCTGACAAACTGAAACAAAAACTAAAAACAAAAACTAAAAACAGGGTTTAAATAATGGTATCCTTAGCGCTGACCTTGGAGTGTACCCGATCAACAAGACACAAGCAAAAATGAGAGGGGGAGGGATCCGTAATACCGGATAGCAGACGCCGGCTCTGCTTACCAGTGCGACCTGAAGGGTCGTCTTAAAACTATCCAAATCTAGCTAACTAATTTAAATCCATCCCTAGCTTTCCCTATCATTCCCTAACTGAATTATATTATGATTACAATCTTTGCAATTCTACTCTTCCTTCCCAAATATATACTGCAACCAAAATGGCGACAGAACGTCAAACAAAACAAATATGCCACAAAATACTACAATACATGCTAACAAATATAAAATGTAAATATAAAATATAAATAAATATAATTATATAAATATATAAATTAATGTCTAATAAGCGTTAAGCATATATAGCAGTGCACAAAATGTCAAAGGCATCACCCTATTTATCAGGTGCACTCGCACAAATATTATGTCGGCTAGCACCATTAATCACAAAACGTGCTTGTTAAATTATTTCAAAACAACTAATTAATGTAAATCAATGCTTGTGCGAGTACAGCCGCCACAATTTAAGTCTTACCTGGATAATAAAATTTTCCAGCATCCGAAGATCTGGTCGTCTGCCTACATCTAACTGTAACTTACTTCTAAGGGGAAGATAGGGTGCACTGCTAAAGTCCTGGTGGGTATGCACTAAATGTCCTGGGGGATCACAATCACTATCATTTCACTTTCAAGTCGGGGAGATGCGCGGTTTCACTCTATTTTATTATCTTTGTTTATTTTATTGATTTAATTTAATGAGAGTTTCTGATTTATTTGTTATTGTTTATTTATTATTATTTATTCCCGATTTCCCGATTTTCCGCAAATAATTATGAAGATAGGCAGTGATTGTATTAATGGCGTGGGGGTTTCTCGTGCATATTGGACATTTGGGTATAATTATCATGTGTGTATTTGTTTTTTTTTTTAATATCAGGTTTTGGTTATATCTATGCTCGTATCCTTACTCACGCCAAGTCAATCTACAATTTTCCAATTCTCCCACCAACCCCACCGAATTTTACACGCGGTTGTCGTTGTCTAATCTCGCGACCCTTTCGCAAATTCTTTTAAGGCTGTCCAGAACGCCTTCTGGTTGACCACTTCCCCGACTTCTTCTAGACTCTTTGGCCATGCCAGACCTAAGATGTGAAAGGCAACAAGAAACCACCACATTACCTCCCAAGTACACAGCGTACTTAAATTGTAACAAATATGATGGCATTCTCTGGGGTAAAAGATTCCGGAGTTAAAATAGTCCTCTATTCGGATCTCCGGGAGGGGACTACTTCGGAGGATGCGATCGGAAAGTTCAGAATAAGAGTCGGGAACATTTTGCGAGTCAGAGCGTGGAATGTTGGAAGTATGAAGTAAGTAGGTAAGCTAGAGAACCTAAAAATTGAAATGAATAGGTTAGCACTAGACATAGTAGGGATCAGCGAAGTTCGGTGGCCAGATGCAGGGGCTTTTTGGAGCGAAGACTTCAGGGTAATTTATACAGGAGCAGAGCAAGGAAATTTGGGTGTGGGGATAGTTATGCGAAAAAAGATAGGATACTGTGTAGAAAATTACTTACAAAAGAACGAAAGAGTACTCATGGTTAGATTAGGATCTAAACCGGTAAACACAGTAATAATACAAGTATACATGCCCACCTCTAGCTACAGTGACGAAGAGGTAGAGGCGATCTACAAAGATATCGAACACATATTAAGATACGTAAAAGGATATGAAAATTTAATAATTACCGGGGATTTTAATGCAGTGGTATGTGTGGGTAGGAAAGAAGCGGAAATGGGTTTATTTGGTTTAGGCACGAGAAACGAGAGGGGAAATAGGCTGGTAGAATTTTGAGACAAGAACAATTTAATCATCACAAACACATTATTTCAACATCATGCTAGAAGACGATACACGTGGAAGATGCCAGGAGATACAGGGCGATATCAAATAGATTATATTCTTGCTAGACAAGAATTAGAAATGAAGTAAAAAGAAAAACGGAAAAAGGCACTTCTGGGGTATCCACAAAAGGAAAATAAGAAACCACGGATAATAAAGGATATCTTCTTTTGTTAATTCATCAGCCCTATCGTTCCCTACGTTACCATCGTGCGACCTAACCCAACAGAACTTTAAACGTCGAAACACGAGTCCCGTATGCGCTATCCTCCAGACGTCCGCTTGAAGGTCTGGCGAGGTGTTCATGTTTGTTAAAGCCGTCAGCGCCGATTTACTATCACTGATTATATGCTCCAGTTCGCGAGTTTGGTTTGAAACCGAAACACCTCCCTTTCCTGCTTAAACACGATAAACGCCGCGCCTGCTTGTCGTCATTCATACGTGAACC
Source organism: Platerodrilus igneus (assembly GCA_036346225.1). Lineage (NCBI taxonomy): Eukaryota > Metazoa > Arthropoda > Insecta > Coleoptera > Lycidae > Platerodrilus > Platerodrilus igneus. The sequence continues at coordinate 288,651 of JARFIW010000624.1, read as the reverse complement.
GCTCGTGTAAATTCTAATACCCGTCGCGTCCCCATCACCTTCGACAAACTCGTTTCCTCTAATATCGGCCGGGTGCCCCAACTCTGATACAACGATCTTTCTCTCCACGTCCCTATTACCAATATTAATATCTTCGATAATTTCGCGCCTTTTCCCTATATTTATTAATCTCTAATCTCCCTAACGACATATTCGATAGTGAGAGTCCTACTGATCACCAGGACCGCTTCCGTGAAAGTGGCCTTTACGCCCTGGCCGCTTCCACCGCGGTTATGCGTTGAACACTCGTCAATTGACCCATCTCTCGGACTTTACAACCTTCCGCTCATACAGAAGCTGCGTACAGCATTGCTGGCTCAATTGCTCCGGCATAAATCGTCCTCAGCGATTCGCTCCTGAAACTCCCAGTTTATTTTCGCGGCCGCCATCATTTTGTTTAATATTTCGCTGCCTTTACTTTTAACGTACAACACGTGAGCTTTCCAATTTAACTTATCGTCAATCTTTGCCCCGAGGTATGTATTTGCTTCCTTAAACGGTTTTTTCTCCACTCCTAGCTCTAGCTTAGCGGGTCGCTGTCCCGGTTTCTTTTCGAAATAGAGCGCGTCTGACTTCGCCGTGTTAAATTTTAGTTTTACCGCTTGCGACCATTCGTATAGTTTATTAAGCGCCTCGTTCGGTTTTGTGCGCATATCCATTAACAATAGCGATCTGACAATTAAAAGCGTGTCATCCGCAAACCCAACGATTGAGCATACTGTGGGAAACTTGACCCTAAAGATGCTCTCATACAACAACTTCCAAAATGTGGGACCAAAGCATGACCCCTGCGGACATCCCCCTTCCACCTCGTGTGACAATATTTCACCCCGAATTTCAACCTGTGCCAATCGCCCCGAGAAATAACTCTTGACCAAAGACATCAAGTTATACAAACAACCCCTATTTTCCAACTCGCAAACAATCAATGGCCACCAACAGTATCAAATGCTCCTGAAATGTCCAAAGCAACAACGTCACAATTCTCCTTTGCATCTCTCGCTTGCTTAATTTTCCCGACAACGAACTCTAATGTGTCTATAGTCAAATTTCCCTCCGTAAAACCGAACTGTCGGTTATTAAAACCGCCGCTGTTACGCACTAAGTGCTCAACTCGGGTAGTCATAACGCGATCCAAAGTTTTCCCCAACACCGGTATCAAGCTAATTGGACGATAGCTTCCCAGGTCTAACGCATCCGCATCTTCTTCTAAATGGTCTCGCCGTCAGACCCTGACAAGCCCCGCCCACCGTCGACTGCAACCGCTTGGCGTCCTCCCGACCAGCACACTCGACAACAACGCCACCCCTACGCCACCCCTACGCGTCCGACGTGCTTTAACAACAACAAACCCATCCTTGGCCAGATCAACCTTTTTCTTTAACGTCACCATGACGTCTTCTTTGACTCCTGGATTGACGTCGATACGAACCGCAACCGTCGACGCTGCCTTGTTCGCCACTGCACCTGCATACGAAATTACTCCTGTGATCAAACGACCTCTTGATCACCCCTGCTCTACTACGACCTGCTCCGTACTCGCCGCTGTGACCGCTATTTCCACCACTGCCTCCTTTACCTCGCCTCGCACCATCCTAAAGGACCCTAACCATTCCCAAAAGCTGATTCACAACGTCTCATAACTCATCCGCGGCGTTGCGAATCACCCTACTATCGTCCACGGCGATGGTTGCCGAAGTGGCAGGGACCCGTTTTTGTATAACACCGTGCGCCTTCCTCGCCCGGAACATCAAGAAATCCAGCTCGTCTAGATCGCTAGCCACAACGCTTCCGTTGCTGCCAGTCCATCCACGACACTGGTCTCTCGACGTTACGGGCGACTCAGGCTCGTCTCCACACACAAGGGGCGCTGACCTCTCCGACTCCACAACCGCAGACCCAGACTCCCTCAGCGACGCGACTACTTCCCCGTCAGGATGCAACACCAACTTCTCTACCGCGACCACGAGCTCTTTCTTTCCAACCTTCTCGACCGACCCAGCCTACGACTGCTCATCCCTGACCGACTCCGACCGACCTCCCCTCTTCTTGTTCAACAACGGCTCCTCATCTCGATGGACAACCATGCTAATAAATCAAAACTACAAAAACAACAGGAACAAACAAAAACCCAGATTAAAAACGAACTAACCGTTTCTACACTAAATAAACTCAAAGATAATGTAAATCACTAAACGGCAAAAACAACAGCAAGTACAAAACAAAAACGCTACTCGGATAAAATACCTATATTTAGAATGAACCGTAAACTTCCTGGTATTTATTTATTTTTATTTATTTATTAAAATTTCAAACTATCAAATGAAATTTCAAATTTATCAAAGATAAAATAAACGCATAACGCCAAAATAACAACAAGGACAAAATAAAATCACAACCCAATAAAAAATATAAGAAATTGTATTGTAGAACAGGAAGATAGAAGCATGCGATCTGGAATTTCTGTTGGGAATATGTTGTAAGTGTGTCTACGCTTATTGGAAGCACTCCAGAATTCCTGCCAGAAAATCTCTAACGAGGTCCGGATAAGGATTTTCAGTTCAGCCGGTCTTGTGTCCCTATAAGCATTGGGAGTAGAGTGCGGTCGTATAATTGTAACAATCGTCTAGTCTTGAAGCGTGGGTGGGGGGACATGCAAACGGTTTGCCTGAGACCTATAGTCCATATTTTATTCTTTGCTTTGCTATTTGAGGAAATTATTTGTAGCAAGGACATTCAGTGCTGATGATGAGGTGTTCGTGTTTTTTTCCAGTTGTTTTGCAGTTGGCACAAGTAGGGGCTGCAGTTGATGGCTGTACTAATGTTCTAGTTAGATGAGAACCGTCGCATTTTCCACAAGTTACTAGGGACCTTCATATCTTCGCAGTATGTCCTTTGGCAGTTGTAGCATCGCGAGGTGGACACCAGAGCCCGGATTCTGCAGGACTTGTATCCTATGAAGAAATGTGTGGTTGGTGTTAGGAGAGTTCTTGCTTTGGGACTAACATTTAGGATGATATTGTCTGTTGTACTAGTTTTAGGTATCCGTACAGCGATCGGTACTTCATGCAATACAGCCTGAAGAAGAAGCTAATTAAATCCTTTGAGTCGATGTCTTTGTCGTCGTCGAATATGATTAATTGGAGTTGTTTTGGAGTTGGTATGTGTACTGAGCAAGTGTATTTATTGAGAGAGGATATAAGAGGAATGTCAGATATTTTATGTGTTTGAAGGAACACTGAATTACGGGTGGGTTTAATTGACGTGATATTGAACATTAAAAGGTTAGGTTTTAAATTATCTTTAATGAGGGAACTAATTGGTTCGGGGTATCTTCTGTAGAGTTAGATTTAAAGGTGATGATTTTTGGGGCTGGTCTGGATGGTGGAGCATGGCTAGGAGTAGAGGAGGTTTTGGAGGCATATGATTGTGTTTACAGGGAGGTATGGTTAATGATAGCTGTTTTAGGTTTATCTAATTTATGTTAAAGATCGCATCTGAATTTTTTGGTTGTCCAAAAGTACTTGCTCGTTGTGTATGGCTTCAACAGCGATGTTGGACAGTTTTTTAAACTGTATTAAAAAGTAGTTTGCACAAGCCTTGGAGATCTTGTTTGTTTCTTTGAACACGTAATTCATTATTTCCTGTTTTAAGTTTGAGATGTATAAAAAAGTTGCTTCACCTGCGTTGTTTTCAGTTGAAGAATTATTTCTTTGCTCTTTGTTTGCCTTTTCTGTATTAGTAGAGTTATTTCTAGAACGATGTGGAGATCTTTCAATTTTGGATTATCTAGTAAAGGAGGTGTCTGTTTCAGTTGACAAATTTGCCATGGGTGTACTGGGTTGCTTTGTTAATCTTTGAGATGGCGGTTGCAAAAATAAAATGGTTTCGATTTTTCTATGTTTTTATGTTGTGTGCATTGGAAACAACACGTTGAATTTCCTATATTGCGGTATAAGGTGTTCTAATATGTAATTAATATAAGCAGAAAAAGAAACGATCCAGTTTCAGTGTCTTTTTATTAATACTTCGTAACTGATGATGAATAAAATTATAATAGGAAATAGCACCAACGATCTTTCTTCTGGTATGTATGTCTCAAATTGTTGTGTCAAGGTTAGTGATATACATAAGGTTCGGCGTGGTTTCCCATTAATTTAATGTTGTTAGGTTGTATCTCGATTGTTTAGGTTTTGAATTGTCCATATCGCATATGCACTTAGATGAAAAATTTAATCACTAAATACTGCACTGACTAAGTATAATAAATTTAGTAAGACATTTTATTAGAATCTTGAGTTTTGTTAAGCACTCCGTTCACTTCAAGAGACGAACACGAACCTCATAAAATATCTTATATACCTCATAAAAATATTACATAAAAAGTTGAAATCCAAAAATTCTACGTACACTAACACTTGCTTAAAAAGATTTTCTCTCTTCTCAAAATCGAAGAGCACCAAATCGTCTGTTACACTAATGTCTTTTAGAAATAATATATACACGGAAGACGGTTATTCCGCATAAATCTCCCATACTTCGACATCCTAAATTTTATCACCTCATATTTACTTTAGTCAAAAATAACTTAAAACACATTAAGTCTGTCATAGTTAAAGAAAATTCTCAAAATGAAATGCTGTTTCCAAATAAGATTTTATCACTGGGGTAGCTGGATATCCTTTACAATTAGCTGACTTTAACTAGTTGCTATACATGAACTGAAATAAAGTTTAACGTAAACTTAAACTCTTTCAACATAAAATTATCTCAATAAAAATACAAATTTACTTTCCTAAAAAACAATTTCTCGACATCAAATCTGGTCAGGTGTTGCTAAAATAAATCCTAAAGAAAAAAACATTAAATTACGCCGTATCATTAATCAAAGCCTAAAAATTCATTAAAATACATCCAACAATACTAATTCTTTCCAAACTTTTCTCGTTTCCCATATGAATCATATGACATTATAAATCCCAATTTCATTGGAAGGGCAATTAATAACACACAGAAAACAACTTTTCCATTCTATACTTTCATTGTCTATGCCCAAAATACTAAACGTTTGTCTTAATTAATCTAATACTAATTACTTTGGTATTTATAATTAATATACGTCTTTTCCGCCGCTAATTAGTTCAACCAAACAATTACTTTCACTTTAATTCCCTATTACATAAATAACACCTAAAACACATTTTTAGTCCAGAAATGCATAATTACGTAATAATTTTAAACATAAACGCTAATTCTACTCGATGTTTACTGCACCTAGAATAACGTTAGAGATATCCAGAAACACCAATCTCCAAAACATTTCATTTATTTCATCCCTCAACCACAGCTACCGTTGACCCAACACAACCTATAATTCTAAATTAATAGCGGAGGTGAACTATCGGGCGACTCTGTGGCGTAGTGGTATGTGTGTGATTACTACGCCCAAGGTCCCCGGTTCGAATCCCAACACGGTCCGCTTAGAAAATGTTAGGCAAGCATTTTTCACAAAAATACACCCTCGTTCAAATGATAGGTAAAATGGAGGTTCTGTGTGTGTGTGTTGTCACGCACGTTAAAGATCCCTACCTTGCTTGGAACAGTAAGGGTTCGGCAAAATTCCAAATTTCTCAGGTAGAAAAAAAAATCGCTTCCTGGCCAATGTAGTACCTTCGGATGGAGCATTGGAAAATTACATGTAAGGAGGTGAACTATCCAAATCTCCTTTCTAAACTATTACCAAGAAAATAATCTCATCCACAGGTGCATGGAAAATACTTTGTCTCGCGCGAAAATAGGTATACATATATTATCGTATTCCGCGTTTTTGTTGTCCTAGCGAGAACATTAATCTCTATTTAATTTTTCTTTCGGTTACAATACGGTCACTTTCAATTATTAATTCGTCTTATTACATTTTACCGTTCAAAACTTAACTTCCTGGTATATCGACCTCTAACCGCACGGGTCATTACCGTATTACGTTTTTGATTTCACTACATCTTCGTATGTTTTTGTATTACCGATTCGTAAATAATTTATTTTATTTCTTTCACGTTGGGTCCAACAAATCCATTTTCTCCCTTTATAAATCATATTTATTACGGTGAGCGTTTGGTTAATACAATGCATCGAGTTTAATCTATGCTGAATACATAAATTGTCAAGTACCGATATATCACAATGTACTTATCCATGAGAACTGTATACGTAATCACATTCCGATGTCTGTTTTGCGATTTTATAATGTCATCGTCTTTTACTACGATACAATGTATTTAAAAGAATAAATTTATACTTTCTTATATGAATTTTTTCTATAAAAACAAAAATTGAAATATCCTTATTAAGTAAGAATAATTTTTTATAAAATTTTTTATACAAAGCGCGTCCATATATTTTGTACCTTCAAAATTAAATTTTTCTTTAATTCCATCCAATTTATTGGTAGCGTAACGCAGCCGCTACAAGGGGTGTTGAGGTACCAGCAACTGAAATCGATTATTACTAAACCGACAAATCAGCTACGTAAATGTAACAATCTTGAAATAATTGCCACTGATTTTGAAATAGCAACCAATTTACTCGATGCAGTGATGATCTATAACCTTGATCATATTTTTAGGTAACTATGAAACTTGGCTGAATATTAAGAAAAAATGTATGTCGTTAGTTTGTACTGATCCTCATTGACTGTAGTAGCTTATACGTCCAAGGTATTTTACTTATGATCGCGAGTAAATAAGCTACAGGCGTATCATTATGCACTTTTTTTCGGTATTACGGATTTCGGGCGCGAGATTTTATAAAGGAGTTTGTTCTCTGTTGCTCTGTTATTCTCTGGCCAATATAGTATATTTGGGTGGAGCATTGAAAAGTTAAATAAAGTTAAATAGCGTCCCAGCCAACAGTGGTGGCTGGGGATGGTATGCCCATTTCTATGCGCAACTTGCTGGCCTTGTTTAGTAGATAAGAGGTGACAGCACCGGGATCTACAAGGACGGATATAATCGTTTCTACCATTTGGAAGGGTATAAAAAAATAGAGTATTGGTGAGGCGGAAAACAATTGTAGCCAAAAGTGAGTCAGGTCGTCTGTCGGTTCGCGAACAGTAACAATCTTTTGACAGAATCCCTCACTCTTTGCACCTGGAACAAAATAAAACGGGTCGTTTCGTTAATGTTGACGGCTGTATCCCGGTTAGCTATAGCACGAGCAATTTGTCTGGCTATTTTGAATGCGGTGTTTGACCTGATAAGCAGTAGTAATGCCTCTGTGGTACGTCTCGGCGTGTTGTACGGGGCGTGAATGTTCTAGCCGATTGTCGGTGTTAGCCGTTTTGGTATTTTGTCTGTGTGACTTTATGTAAGTGGCTGATTTAAATTGCATCTTTGGGATCCCTAAAGGCAGCTATTAGTTGTGTGGTGTTCGAGCAGGTAGACCGATGTGTAAATAGACCGTATTCGGGGAGTAGGTTTCGGTGCAATTAATACATTTCTTGCTCCAGAGAAAAAGCTCCGTGTTGCGGGATCAAAGCTTAAAGATGTTATGTAGCCTATTGCTTTTTCTTTTTTTCTTTGGTGTCTTTGACTAACTAATTCTTCTATACTAATTAATAGCCAGACTGCAGAAAAAATATTTTAAAATTTCGCGGTACCACAATAAAGCTAAGTCGGTCAAGAGTTGGGGTAAACTGGATAACAACGTGTCTAGAAGTAGATTATAACGAATACAAATTTCGCCGAGGCGTTTGAAAAAGGCAACCGAATTGATGTGTCACCTTCCAGTTGTGAGTTTTTAAAAGACCCGTGTCTAGGAGCCGGGGTTGGGATTGGTGGGTAGAAAGTTCCGAGTCAATGTTGTAGCGGCTGTACGGTTTTGGTTGTGAGCAAAGACGCGTAGGCTCTAGAAGGTGCGAATCTCGATTTGTATAGCTATAAAGCCGTAAGAGTTGAACGTCAGCTTTCGTGTTCTGCTAGGGGCATCGGAGGCTACACCTGCAATAATTCTAAGTTCGGGTCGTAGTTCTGTTACGAGTTACGATTTATTTACTCGGTTGGACTAAAAACAAAAATATGTCTGTTAATTAAATTTTAAAAAGCAGCAATTTTAACGGTATAAAAAAGGGCGCTCTCTGCGTGAACGCCAATTTTGTGATTCACTTGTCTTTGATATTACGGATTTTGGACGCCAGACTTTTTAAAGAGGATTATTCTCTGTTACTCTGCCGATCCCTAGGGCTTAGACAGAGGGTTGAATGGCTTCAATGAAAAAACGAATTCCATGGATCAAACTGTTCAAAGAAAAAAAGGAGAGGCGCATAGGAGCTATTCCGTGACTTGCACTAGCATAAGTTTGCAGCTGCCGCGGCGGCCAGGTTGTTACGCTTTATTGTGTGAGCTCCAAAATTAGGTTAATTAATTTAAAGTTAGAAGCTTTTTTTAATTCGGGAAAAATCTCTGCTGAATACTGTAATTCTTGTTCACGCTGTGAAATCCCTGGATTATTAGCGTTCACACGAGTCTTGACGTCATTCGCTTATCTTTGCGATTGTAAGCGTTGACCTAAGGCTTTATATGTGAGACGAAGTTCATGTTCCCTTAAACGCAAGCGGAAATGCGCCAATCGCGGTTGGAGGGGGAAAACGTTTAAGCTGAAAAACGCCACCTAGCTCGACAATTGCCATACTGACTTTCGTGGAGTAACAATTATCGTACCGTCTACCGGGTATGCTGCCCTGAGTGCTGTTTTCGTTCCCACCCTTTTACCTCCATCCTTATCGTATCGTCAGCGAGGCACCACCAGCAGAAGCAGGGGTCTACAACGCGACAACAGCAGAGAATCACTCCTGAGAAGGACATCGACGCCCTTTTAAATGTCGGGGTAAGTGTTTTATAACATTATTTACTTACTTGCCCGGTTTATTGGAAGGGTTGAATTGTGGCGAACACCACGTTCGCCACAAATGATGCGGATAAGCCTGGACTGTAAGATAGTGACGGCCTACGGGATCGGGTAACCATACCACGTAGATCGCTAGGATAAAGTTGCAACCCCACAGATGGATCAGAAATACGTGCCGCGACGAACACAAGAACTATTCCTCGCGTTAATTGATAGCCGGTTACGGTATCGGGGAACACTGTCGTGTCGATCGCTATTAAGGTTTCACCACATTGTCCTTGAATCGAGTAGTGTCAAGAAAACGTACCGCATCGGTTGCAGGTACAGGTCTCAACACTGGCCAAAAGTCGAGATGGAGTTCAGGAGTTTGAAACGGTGTCTAGAACGTAAATTTGGGAAAAAGGATCTTAGTATAAAGTAATAAGTTTGTTTACATGACAAATAGTACAATGGCTTTGCTTACCTGTTGCTTAATTCACAATATTGCCAGCCCCGGTATTTTAACTTTGTGTACTTACAAACTAACAACAACTGACGGTAACTACAACTCTTACTAACGGTAGCCGACTGTCACTATAACATTAACGGATCTTCTACACCTAATGTTACTGGGAATCTTTGTCGAGAGAAGTTAACGTGCTTATAGCGTAATGGTGACAAACAATTTTGTCTGGATATGAAAAAAGCCAATGATCGGTTTCGGTGCGATTTCAGCTCATCAGACTGGCACATTTATCCTTGCAAAATAACTAAGAAAGATTTTGAATTATAAGGAAATCGTAGTGTACTAATATATACAAAACATTTTGCATAAGTCCTTTATACTCGAATGCAAGCAACTAACCATCGGAAACTTCTTTAAATTTTCGATATTTTAGTGTAGATGACATTGCCAGACAAAATTTAATAATAATCACTAATCTGTGATAACTAAGGTCAAAATAACAAATGACATTACTCACTCTAACATTATCGGAACTTCTAAGTACTACACCTATTGTTACTGGAGAACTCGGTCGATAGAAGCTACAACGCTTCTAGCGTAATTTTGACAAATAATGTTGTCTGTATATGAGTAGTTCAAGTATGGTGAACTCAAATTAACTTGATGGTTATTTTACAAAGAGAAAAGTTAGTGACCGGTTTCGCTGTAGTCGCAACTCATCAGACACTCTTTGTAAAATAACAAACAAATTGGTTTTCGTTCACTATATTTGAACGACTCATCTCTAGACAAAATTATTAGTCACTCTTAAGCTAGAAGCGCGATAGCTTGTGTCGACTGAGATCCCCAGTAACATTAGGTGTAGTATTTCTAATGTTATAGTGGGTAATAGGTCATTTGTTATTTCCACCTTAGTTGTCATAACTAGTTAATATTATTAAATTTTGTCTGGCAATGTCATCTACACTAAAATATCGGAGACTTGAAGAAGTTTCCGATAGTTAGTTGCTCACATTCGAGTATAGAGGGTGTATAGTAAATATTTTGTATATAATAACTCTCTATGGTTCCCTTATAATTCAAGATCTTTGTTGGTTGCCTTACAAAAAGAAATGCACCAGTCTGATGAGCTGCAACCACAGCGTGTAACAGTTTAAATTTTTCTGTTACCAATTTTGTTAGTTAGGCAATATATTCTACTTATTTTGATAGATAGACAACCATACATACAGACCTGGTGGTAACGTGTTTGGTTGAAAATAGGTTTTCTTGTGAATTTGAGCTTGGCCTGAAAAGCATCAGGTACTGCGGTGTTCAAAAGTTAGTTTGTTCACTTTTTTTAATTTGCAAAGCCGAAAGTGTGTAAGTATACATCGCTTTAATGAGAGGTTGAAATTGAAAGTAATACAACTTTCCAAGTCACCATGGAACTCACCAATTGTAATAGTAAAGAAGAAAAATAGAGGGATGCATATGGATTGCTATACGTTAGCGATATAGCGATATAGCGATATAGGGATGCTAAGTTTCTTACATCCATTGATCTTTAAAAAGCTTTCTGGCAAATAGAACTATCACCAGATTCATGTGAAGAGACTGCTTCCCCATACCAAGGCGAGGACTCTACGAATTTATCGTATCACCATTTGGTTTATGTAATAGTCCACATCTCTACAACGACTTAAGGATAACATCCTTGGACCTCGTTTTGATAACGTCTTTGTATACTTGGACGATGTCATAGTTGCGTCGCCAGACTTTTAGAGTCAGATGGAAACATTAAATAAAGTTTTTCAAGCCATGAAAGAGGCAAATTTAATGATAAGCTTCGAAAAGTGCGAATTTTGCAGACCGGCGTTAACGTATTTGAGGTATGTAATCGGCCAAGACGGACTGCGCACAGATCCTGAAAAAGTGTAAGCGATCGTTAACTTTCCAACACCTACCAACGAAAAAACGATCAAGAGATTTTTGGGCATGACAGGTTGGTACAGGCGCTTTATATAAGGTTTTTCCACGATAGCAGACCCTATTTTAGCACTTATAAAAGGCCGAGCGGTGAAACAATCTATAAAATAGAATTCCAAAGCTGTGGAAGCGTTTCAAAAATTAAAATCATTACTGTACCCAAATTTTCTGAAAATTTTATAATCCAAACGGATGCATCAGAAGTTGGTCTTGGTACAGTTCTGCTACAAAGAGAAGGAGACAATAAAAAAGTGATTGCTTACGCAAGCAGATCTCTATCCAAGCAAGAGCGAGCTTACTCAGCAACAGAAAAGGAGCTGTTAGCTATTATCTTTGGAGTGGAAAAATACCGGCTTTAATTGAAAGAAACCCAATTTAAGATTATTACTGACCATTATTCATTGATTTGGTTAGACAGGCTAAAAAGTCCTTCAGGCAGATTACAAAGATGGAGCCTTCTTCTATCTCAGTGCTCGTATAAGATCATACACAGAAAAAAAAAATATAAGATAGTGCCTGATGTTCTATCCAGAGCACCAATACAAATAAACATTATAACCATATGTTAGAATCGATGTGATCCATGGTATACAAAAATGATTGAGCAGATACAGCAACTTCCGGATAAGTATCCACTATGGAAAGTTGAAAATGAAACGTTATACAGATATGTTGCGATTAGTCACAATATAGTTTCTAATCTAACCGAGTAGAAGCAAGTACTTTTTAAAGATTACCAAGAAGGAATTATTGAGGAAAGTCATGACAGACCTACATCTGCGCACCTTGGTACATTCAAAACCTATTCCAAAGTAGCCGAAAAGTTTTATTGACTACGAATAAAATTCGACGTAGGTCGTTATGTTAGAAAATGTCCTATTTGCTTAGCAGCAAAAAGTAGTATGCTTGCGCAACCTGGTTAGATGGGGAAAGAATGGGAGGTAAGACACCCCTTTCAAATGATATCGATCGATATAATGGGCCCATTGTCTAGGCCTAGCAAAGACAATGTGTATTTTTTGGTGGTTTACGACTGGATCACCAAATATATATATAAGTTCACCTAATAAATAAGGCTACAGCTAACACGATCGTTAATTTTATTGAAAATCAAGTTTTCCTTATGCGGTGTTCCGCAGATTATAACAACAGACAATGGATGACAATTAATTAGTAAAGCAATCAAAAAGTTAGTACAAGAACACAAAGTTCAGTAAGTCTGGTACAATGCTAACTATCATCCACAAACCAACCAAGTGGAAAGGAGCAACCGAGTAATTGTCACCGCTTTTCGATCTTATGTAAATGATAATCCTAAAAGTTGGGATGTAGAAATATACAAAATTGCTCACACAATGCGAAATGCGGTTAGTGAAGTTACTAACCATACTCCAGCTTTTCTGAATTTTGGCCGGTCGATTCCGATTACTGGAGAATATTATAGCAAGTTATCAGAATTTTCCGAGCAGGATCTCACTGTTCATTCAAGGGAATAGTTGATCAAAGATATGAACGAGCTTTCAGAACTATATAATGAAGTGAAAGAAAGACTTCACAAAGCTTATGAGCGTAATAAGCGTTATTATGATACGGCGTCGCCTCGTGCAATACTCGAAAGGAAATTTCGTGTGGAAAAAAATATGGTTCAGTCAAAGGCCTCTGAAAGTTTTTCTCAGAAGCTAGCACCCAAGTATGTACGTTGTCGAACAATAGAGAAAGCGGGAACTGTCACTTATTTTCTGAGAGCCAATAAAAGCAAAGACTTTGGTATTTGGCACGTTAAAGATTTGAAACCAGATACATAAGATGTAGGGGATAGATCTGCTGATTGTCCTCTTAGTTCCTGTAAGTCCTGCTATCCGGTTAGTTTGTTAGGACCCCATTTTCAAGTAAGGGACTCTGGTTTTCTATTAGGAATTGTTTGTAATGAGTTTCTCTAGTGGGGACGGCGTAGTGTAACAGTTTAAGTTTTTCTGTTACCAATTTTATTAGTTAGGCAATGTATTCTACTTATTCTGCTAGATAAACAACCATACATACAGACCTCGTGGGAACGTGTTTGGTTGAAAACAACATCATGTTTTTAATTTTGGGATCCATCTGTGCTTAGGAGGAATATTATCTATTTTGTCTTTTTTTTTTATTTAAGTACTGCACGAAAATAGGTGTTCTTGTAAATTTGAGCTTGGCCTGAAAAGCATCAGGTACTTCGGTGTTCAAAAGTTAGTTGTTCACTTTATTTTAATTTACAAAGCCAAAAGTGGGTAAGTCTACTTCGCATTAATTAATTTGAAATTGTTAAATCTGAAGAGGGTTTTTTATTTCAGCAATTTAGTTACAGGTTCACGTGACATTAAATTATTGGGAGAAGCACGTAATAATCAATTATTTCCGGGAGCACGTGGAAATATTTTTCGATCCTGGCGTATTTACTCTGGTATCAGAAATACGTATTATTTTAATAGAATTCGCGTGTGGTGAATTCTATCCAATAACTTTGGGACATCTCAAACACCATTCGTTGCCACTCTGAACGCACCCTGCAATTCAGCCGTAATTTCTAAAGAGTATTGTTATCAGTTGTCAGTATAACCAATCTAAAGTTAAATAAGGAATTTAGTATGGAATTCACAAAATGTGTCTGGTGATGTAATCGTAGAATATGGAAAGCTTGTAGTAGTGCATGCTGTCCAATTGTGTTTTTTAAAGCTGTTATCTTCACAGGTGTCGTCTTTGGTAGATCAGTAGTAGGAAATCCTGCAGGAGGACCCTGAGTAACAGAGTTATCAACTTACTTATCAGGTGACAACAACCAAACTACATACCATACACGCAAACACAGGTATTTTAAATTTTATTCCTCTTTTAATAGCAAAATTTTATTTCTAGGAATATTTAAACTATAGAAAAAAATGCTTTGAAACAGTACCTGAAATTTCTTTAACCTCAATCTTTTTGTTTGAATTAATTACTTATTTTGAGACTTTATTTTGTACAAGTCTGAAACAATTAAAGCGAGCTCGATGTAAATTACGTAAAGACTTCAGTCAATACAAAAGTATATTAAATTTTTATTCAGATTGCATTGTAGTAATTTTCTTAATGTTATTGTTCAAGTCGCAACTGTAATTTCTGTATATATGGTAAATTGTAAAAAACATTTGTAAGATAAATTAAGTTGTACATATTCTGCGCTAATAATTATTGGTAATATATTTTGTTTACTCACTGAAATAGTGGTATTGTGTTCTTGTTTATATAACTAATTTAAATTAAGTCTACGGCATTAGGAGTAGGAATAACAATTCAAAGAATCCACTGCAGTCCCTAAGATAACAGTGCAGACCAGTAAATTTTAGTAAGAAAATCTTAACCTCATTAATTTTTAGAAAGGTAAAAAAAATAAAGGTTACAAGCGAAACAGGTCATTGGCTTTTCTCTTTGTAAAATAACCAACTAATTAATTTGCGGTCACTATACTTGAACTACTCATCTCCAGATAAAATTATTTGTCAATATTTAATAATTCATATAAATTATTAAATCAAAGTGTCTTCTTCATATCAATTTATTAAATGCATAATATAGGTTCCTGAAATGGAAAGAAGTGAACTTTATAAATCGGCAATCTTTATTCTTTCTGGAACGGCGTTTTAATAAATAAAATAAGTAGCAAAAATGCTTCTTACAGTGTATTTCCTTATAAATAAATCTGAGCTCCAAAGGGACCATTTATGCAAGTTCCAAAGTCATTTTACCTATTTGACTCCTACATAGGAATCACATGACCCACCGCTGTCGTCCGATAAGTAGGCCGCCTAGGGCAGTAGTCCGTCAAGTCGGGCAACATTTCGGACGGCAACGATAGGTTATTTTAATTCTAGAATATGGGAGTTCTCTCGGATAATGACCTAAAAATATTTTTCTGGACGTTCGATTTTCTAATGAGAAAATACTTGTAAAAGGAACATTTGTATCTCGTGCGTCTGTAGTTTTATCTATTAAAGCGCTATTATAAACATAGCCTAAATCTGTTCTTTTTTCAATTTTCCGATTTTTCTTCCATATTTTCTAGGCCATATTTGATTATGCACTCTTCATTAACAGTAACCTTTCAATTTTTTTTTGTTATGAGTAGAGAATAATTAGGAATCCTGGAACCTCATTTCCGCCAGCATCCTCATTTCCACACACATCTGGACCAAATTTACATGTAAATTTCCATAAGAAGAATCTGAGGAGAGGAATTTCCTCCTTGTAAGCTCTTTGCTCCACTCCTTGGTCGGACACCTCCACATCAACCATTTTCATTACGTCATACCCGCCTTCTTTCCGCCTGCGAGATAAATCTTTCTCCACATTTCCACCCACGAGATAAATCTATCTTGTTTGGTGTCAACTAATATTAGATTTTTCTCAGCTATCTGAATTTCTAGAAATTTTTTAGATAGCATCACTCCCCAGGGAGCTACCCTAATTTTAAGATTTTTTTACCGCTAACATTCTGAACCAAATAGTTTTCTTCGACTAGCCATTTCATCTTTCGAGATAAATGTACCTTGTTTGCTATTAATTAATATTAGATTTCTATGAATTTTTTAGATACCGTCACTCCCCAGGGAGCTACCTTCATTTTAAGATTTTTTACCGGCAGCGATTTCTGACCGCCCTTATAAATTTTTTACCATGTGACATATCAAATGAGTCTAGAATTTTACGCAGAATCCGAATCTGCAAACATTGAAAATTTAATTTAAAATTGATAGGTTAGGTCAACGCCGCGGCGCTGACCTAATCTATCAATTTTTTCTTCTATCTAACCTAAGTCTACACAAGTCCAACTAATCTAACCTAACTCCAGACAACACTAGCTAACTTAACTCCTGACAAGTCCAACTAACCTAACCTGACTCCAGACAACAGCGACTAACCTAACTCCAAACAAAGTAAACTAACATAAATCCTCTCCTCCACCTTACTTTGTCCTTTTCTCTCCTCTCGCATCCGTATGACATACATCCGACAAACATCCAAACTATATCCGACATACAACCGACATATGTCCAGTATACATCCTACATATATCTAACATATATTCAACATATGTCCAACATGTATCCAACATATGTCAGCCATGCTCGACCGATTTGTTCCGCTAGGCATGGTGTTAAAGCTAAGCTTCCATTTTTTCTGCAAAGCACTAACAAGGTGGGCCAGGGAGTAAAATAAATCATCGGAAAAGAAAACCTCGAAAGCATTAATAAAAAATTCTAAAATCCTATATGTGTTCCGTACAAAGTGGCACTAGCAGATGTTAAGTTGGAAACTTTATTGGAAGAACTACCAGATATATTAGACTGACTCAAAAGAGATTATTACTATCTTTTGGACATGGATGTAACCCAAGATTTTGCTAGCATATTTAGCAAGATGAAGATGTGTAATTATTTAACTACAAACCATAACTTTTGCTGCAAGGGCCAATACGAAAAAAACTGCAATATTATAGTTGACAACGAAACTAGGGGAATCGGTTGTTTAACATTGATAACAACCAATGCAAGAATTAAGATATACAACTAATTTGTGTGTCAGATAACTAGTCGTAATGTTAATAACCAACCTGGAAATCCTATACTAGATTTTTTACGTTGTCCAAATGCACGTTTAAGGGAAACAGTCGCGTCTACTTTGGCTAACGAACGTGGTATTATGCGATTGGAGGCGAGAATATACAACTGTACAATTGGAAACTATGTCAGTGCGGAACGGGTGTATAATCCCTTAAAAGACTGTTTAACCTTATTGGAAAATAGTAAGTTATACTTCCTAAAGGTGCCAATGTACTCGCAAAAATGTGGAGTACGCTATCGGATAAGCTACAAAAAAGCTGCTGTTTAGTGTATAATAACCTACTACAGTACGTGTATTGGGGGAATAGCAATACAAAGAAATTGAGTGGTTTGCAAATTAAGTTGTCCGAAAAACCAGAGGAAAGGGAAAAATTGATAAAGTATGTGCTTTCGGCTTTTAGTTTTAACTATTTACCTGTAAATTATTTGTAGATAGTAGAGGAGGTAGACAGCCCAGATAAAATAAAAATCTTACACAAGTGCTATATTAAAGCAGGTTGTACATATTTTACACAATCTGCTACACCATGTTCTACAATTCCAAAAGAAATAGTCATTTCGGAATTGGGGTTGATAAATACGCCTAACATTCGCCCAGAGGTTGCACGACAACGCGTAAATATTGGCAGTAAACTCTATCCGTTTACGCTAAAGAAAATTGGAAGAAAAAGACAGCGGGAATTAGAGGAAATGGATGCAAAAAGGCAAAAGTTGGACTACATGGAAAACACTGCGACAATACGCGAACAATACAAATATGTGTTAGACAAAGAACATCTTATTAGAGAAATTGAGGAAGAATTCAAAGATTATTTTATGTGTCGATGGACTGCTACATCCGAGTTCTACAAGCTGTATGCATTTGTGGTTAATAAGAAAGACCCTTTTAGTTATGTAAGTGTCCTTGCGGAAAGAATGGTACTAAATCCGTATAGTTTTTAAAAGGTTATTCTAAAACGTATTTATCAAAATGGCAGATACCATAGTCGAACTAAGGAATGTGGGTTTCGTAACCTTGGCGTACACCACATGCAAAGGGTTTCACTAAACATTGTATATTTGCCTAGTAAAGAACCTTTCGAATCATTTAAAACCTAGGGTCTTACAACCTATAACGATCATATATTCCCAAAAGTGGTGGACATGCAACTACGCAACAGTGAGTGGGAGAATAAGGATTCCCTCCAATACCGAGAAGAAAAAGTCGATCAAGCTAACAAGATACGTATGCACGATATAGTGGGAGAGCCTCGATTAAAAGATTGTCACAAACTGCAAGAATTACACGAAGGATTGGATCTGATTGCCGGTGGAATCGAAGATTTTATATATAGAGACAAACTTCGGTACATTTTGCAATTCGAAAACCTAGACGCTCTCCATGTATCAAACTATTGGTTATAAAAGGAGATAGAGGACTTGGGTGTTGATTTAAATTTTAAGCTGCGAATAAAATTAGATAAAATTAAAACCACTCCAAACAAACATAAAGGACTGTCTTCTGTGTATAACCTTGTATTAAAATTAAGTTTAAATGGCTCCATGCTTGGCATTAAATATTTTTAAATTTTGTTATGTATTATGTCATAATAAGAATTTTAGAATAGTATTACATTGCTCTTTATTTATAAAAGGCTATGAAATCAACAACGAAATAGCAGTCGCATAGAGAGGAGTGCGTATGGGCAGTGCGCATGGACAGGGGTGCGTATGGGCAGTGCGCATGGGCAGGGATGCGCATGGGCAGGGATGCGCATGGGCAGGGATTCGCATGGGCAGGGATGTGTCTGGGCGTACACGAGGGAAGCGGAAGTTAACAGTCACCAAGCATCTAATTCTTTATTTGGGTGGTATGGAGTACTTGCCGGTGTATGGATTCGGAGTATAAAACACGATTTGTACGCGCAGCTTATTAATAAAATTAGTTTATCGAGCGAAGATGACAAGTGTAACTTCATCTCTGGAAGCGTACCAACCTACGCATGGGGGCATAAAGATATAGGTCTAAGATAGTTGTTTATATTTGTTTAAATTTTGTAAATCTATTGTATATATCAGTTTTAAGATTCCAGTTCTTCTCCCTTCTTCCAAATCCTTCCTGCTTCTATTCTGGTGGACAGAGTATAAGTGTTATCTCCACGTGGTGTTCGCGGGACACAGCGGTTTTAGATTTCTCGGGAAATGGTTCGTTAAGCCATATGTCTTGGGTAGCGAAAAAAAGGTTTTAAAGATGGTGTTAAATAAAGATGAGCAAAAATTAGAGGTTTGGGTCTTTAAAAGGCGTAACTTTGTAAGGATGGTTCTATTGAAAATCTATTTGCAGATTTAAGCTCCCTAGAAAAATCTAATATTATTTGATACTAAACAAGATATATTTATCTTAAAAGACTGACTACTCCGCGGATAATAAATACAATATGCTGCTTGTCAACAAAAAAAGTTGTAGGGAAATTCAAAGACAAATTTAATGGGGATCTAGTATTAGAATTGGTTGGTATTAGGGCTAAGTCCTACTGTATTGTAAGCAAGAAAGACATGATTAAAAAGATTAAAGGGGTCTCACGAAGTGTAGTTAAGGATATTAATGTAAATAGTTTTAAGGACATTGTACATAATAATTCTGGTACCCTTAGGCATAGCATGGTGTGTATTCGAAGTCATAAACACCAACTATATACTCAATTAATTAATAAAATTAGTTTGTCAGACGAGGATAACAAAAGGTACGTCATCCCTAATAATACAGCAACCTACGCATGGGGACATAAAGATATAGGATAGTTACTTATATATGTATATATTTTATTGTGTATGTATATAGTAGCATGTAAGTTAGTTATAAGACATGCCCACCATCCCCATCCTTAATAATCCCTTTGCTCCTAGCGACATGTGTTTATCTCCACGCGGTGTCGCTGGACGGTAAAACATTTTGTTAGATTAACGGCAATATGTCTTATTTACCGAAAACACGTTTTGCCTAGTAAAGAACCTTCAGATCATTTAAAACCGAGGGTCCTGCAACCTATAACAAGCATATATTCCCAAAAGTGATGGGCATGCAACTACGCAACAGTGCGTGGGAGATTAATCTCTCTAATAAGAAATTAAAGTTACCATGTACGTAGCACCAGCTATTGGGAAATAGTAAAAATGTTAAACCTATAAAGGTGATTATTAATTGTGGTTTAGAAAAATAGTAGTTTTATTGGACTAAATAAAATAGCTTAGACTGATTAATGTATATGGTTACATGTTCCCGTACACATCCACAAACATTTGCTTACGTCCACATACGGACATGGCGATGCCGGTAGTTTTCGTTTAACAAATAGTAGGAAAGATACGTTAGGTGTTAGTGTGTGGAAGCCCATCGGATCGTTGGATTCAAAAGGAACGGTGCGGTGGAATGTTTGATGGTTCCCGTTAGAATAATCGAAAGTGGTTAATCGATCGTATAAGATGTTTAAATATGCGAAAGTGAAAAAGCCTACATAAGCAAAAATTGAATTATCAGACAAAAAAGTGCCGATGTGCTATACTTATAAAGAAAGTATAGAATGGTGCTTTGCAGCGAACCTAGCAGTAAAAAAGGCGACTTTCTTTTTCAAGCAACTACAAGAATAGCAGTAGCGCAGAGAAGGGGTATGCATGTATTATACAGCGCACTGTTACTATAAAATATGTTAGTTTACGGGTAGCTCGAACGTGTAATTGATCACGACATAGCTCCCTGGGAGGTTAAAAATTCTGAGACCTTTGTCGTTTGAAAAAAGTTTGGAAATTATCAGAACGGGAGCGGGTCTAAGTATAAGTTAGACGGACGATTGTCCTAGTTTTTTCTACCTTTACGAGGGAATCGGAAGTTAACAGACATCGAGCATCTAATTCTCTATTTTGGTGGTATCGAGTACTTGCCGGCTCTAGAAATAATTACGTTCTACCGACCGTTATGCGGAAGATTTGGTTCTAGGAAATGAGCAACCTACGAAAGTACGGAATACTTAGTATTAATGCTAATTGGTTTAGTGGCCGCGCTTGTGCACTCTTCGAGTATCTTCGGCAATCTTCGATTGTTTCTAAAATGTATATAAATCATTGCGCTACATGTAAATTATAATTCATACTCCTTGGAAGCTGGTCGAAGAAAAATGTCATCCAAAAATATTTTTAATTGTGGTGATTTCTATACCTGGAAAAATGCTCTCAAACTGCACCAGAACAAATGTCGTGATGCAACATCCTCCACGGTTAAGCTTATACATCTGTCGGCAGCAAAGTACTTAAACTGTGGGTCTTGCGGTATCGCTTTTACGAGAATGGACAACTTACTGCAGCATAAGGTAAAACAGCACGGTATGTCATTAAACCGTAAACGTTCAGCTCTGCCAGCTGTTAAAGGGTCTTGTACGAAACAACCACAAATTCTGTGTAAAGTATGCGATTTCGAAATGGAAAAGACTACCTATGCCGTACACTTGAGGAGCAACAGACATAAAAACGCAACAGTTACCGCTACTGGCGAAGATGGTGTAGAAATGATTAGTACAGCGTTTAACAACCGTATGGCTAGCTATCGCATAAAAAAACGCCATTGTCGACAATGGAGTGTCCGAGTTTCTTTGGAAGCAGAAAGAGCGGTTTATTTGATTAATTAATGAAAAAAAAACACAACATACAGCAATAAAAGTTAATTGCGAACTCTACGGCATCTACACAAAAATGGAAGAGACTATCGATGTGAAATCCTTTAACACAAAAAATATGGTTATAACATTTTCTAGTAATCTGGAAAATATGTACGAGGTCTTAAGCAAAACCATGAGAATAAAATCAGAGGAATTTGAAACACGTGGGTCCGGTTGGTTTTTGGAAAAAGGTGCTCTATTTAGAAATAAATATTAAAAGGTATAAGCCAATGTGAGAAGTTCTAGGTTAAGAATAAATATTATGAATATGTATTTAGATGTGGTTTACAAAATTTAAAATGTATTAGTAAAAATTGTCTGCAATAAAAAGTTTTAAGAATAGTTTTTAGGTTTTCTTTTAGGTATGAGCTGCAGGAAATTTATAATTTAGAGGGTATGTGTGTAAAACGGCAAAAAATGGTCGGATTTTAAATCTATTTGCAGATTCGGATTTTGCATAAAATTCTAGACTAATTTGATGTGTCGTATGACTAAAAAATGTTTAAGAACGGTCAGAAATCGTTACCGGTAAAAATTCTTAAAATGAGGGTAGCTCCCTGGGGGGATGATGGTATCTAAAAAATTCCTAGAAATTCAGGTTGCTGGGAAAAATGTAATATTAATTGATACAAACAAGATACATGAGCTAAACAAGATAGATAGTATAATATGACATTAAAAGCGATTAATAGTGCGGTGGCGGTAAGTTCGCTAGAGGATATGTGTGTGAAACGATAAGGGGTGGTCCTATTTTAAATCTGTTTGCAGATTCGGATTTTGCGTAAAATTCTAGACTCATTTGATGTGTCACATGGTTAAAAAATTTATAAGGACGGTCGGAAATCGCTGCCGGTAAAAAATCTTAAAATGAGGGTAGCTCCCTGGGGGGTGACGGTATTCAAAAAATTCCTAGAAATACGAATAGCTGAGAAAAATCTAATATATTAATACCAAACAAGGTACATTTATCTCGAAAGATGAAATGGCTAGTTGAAGAAAACTATTTGGTTCAGAATGTTAGTGGTAAAAAAATCTTACAATGAGAGTAGCGCCCTGGCGGGTGATGCTATCTAAAAAAAATTTAGAAATTCAGGTAGCTGAGAAAAATCTAATATTAGTTGACACCAAACAAGATAGATTTATCTCGTGGGCGGAAATGTGGAAAAGATTTATCTCGCGGGTGGAAAGAAGGCGGGTGTGACGTAATCAAAATGGTTGATGTGAGGTTGTCCGAGCAAGGAGTGGAACAAGGTGCTCGCTAGGAGGAAATTCCTCTCCTCAGATCCTCCTTATGGAAATTTACATGTAAATTTGGTCCAGATGTGTGTGGAAATGAAGATGCTGGTGGAAATGAGGTTCCAGGATTCCCAATTATCCTCTACTGTTATGCTTTCTACTTTGTAGGTCTAAAAAACTGTTTAACATATGTTTTACATCGTATATTCTACTTAAAGCTGATGTAGCTTAACGCCCTTGTTTATACTGCGATTTTCTAAATTCTTTTATTTATCTTATAGTTATGTAAACATTTGACGGCAGCAAAGATATTCGCTTAAACAAGGTTGTTTCCGTTTAGCTACATAAACGTGTAATGTATTTTAAATTAAATAAACGACTCTATACTGTTATAGGTTTCAAGTGGGAAGAAGATCGATATATTACAAAGAGAAAGAGCATATAGAAACGCTACGGAAAGGTGTCAATTGCAGACGCTCCGCCTGCGCCACGACGCTTGTATACTCGGTGATAAAAGCTTTCAACAGTAATCAAAATTACATTTACTAATTCGCACAAGAATCATTATTTAATTTTAAGTGGGGTTATATTTTTCATCACCCATCGTAATTCTTTATATATTTCTTATTGACGTAAGTTTGAGATCAAACCCAGCTTACTATACAAACAACCCTTTATTACGAATTATGTTCGCTCTGACGCTTCCTCGTATCATTTACGCTGTTGTTTTCAGATAAAAGCCATTGAGATCGTATATCAGAAAGCTCTTTGTAACATTAAGATCGATGGACTGTAAAAGATGAGAAATGGCGCCGTCAATGCCCAACCACAGCAGATGGTGGTGTCGTAAAAATCTAAGCGAAAAATGAATTGGCGGCATTTAAAAAATTAATCCAATATACCAAATCTAATTTCCTTATTAAAACTGGTTTAATATGCTTGTGTGCCCTTTAAACGGACGCCGCTGAAATCCGCAGGCGGTCGACACCCTTATAAAACCTGTCAGTAACAGAATTTATCCCCTCTAGATTCTCTATCAATTTAGTAATACGATTAACACGTTTTTTTAATAAACAGTTGCAAACTGATGGAATTTCTTATTTTGGAAGCTTCCACAAGGGCTTAAATTTTCCAATTAAAAATCAGATGTAATGATGATCAAGAAAATCTGGTCCGTTTTTGTGCAGCATGTGACGCCATAATCTTATATTAATAATTCAATGTTCCCTCTATTATAGTAATAAAGTAATATGTCATAAAGGAGCCGGAACTGCTACCAGATGTTGGCGATTTAATATCATCCCTAAATCGCGAAACTTCGCAATCTTCGTTTGCTTTCGGAGTATTGGGAAAATGATAAAATGAGAATAGAAAGCTGTGATAATAACGGTTTCGAGGATTTAAATGGAGAAGTTTGAAGAGGATTTGATTATCTGATCCTCGCACAATGTGTAAAATAACTGCGACTTCTCAACTAGGAAAACTTTATTTTTGGAAGTTTTACCTTCTCGATTGTACTCCACTAAACTGTAATTAGTGCGTGGCATAAAACACTTTAATTCTGTCGATGCTTATTCCACTAAAACTCACTTTTGTTCATACAAATTTATATAATTAGATAGTTCTAAATAGCTATGTCTTAAAGGACTCAAAAATTGGGGAAAACGTTTAAGGATAGGGTGGGTAGTGGTAGACACAACCAGGACTACTGCTGCGGCTAAGCGATTTGCTGTTGTTGACAGCAACTTAGAAGGCCTGATTTGTTTCCAAACCTCCGTGTACAAGCATGGTCTGTTGACTGTAGGCTTAAAGCAATGTCCCACAGCCGTGAACCTGTCAGCTGCTTTCTGACACCAGTGCGTCACTTTTGACAACGGCCAACAAGTGGTGACAGAACCTGTAGTAAATGGTGCTTAATAGAACAGATATAGAACATTTGTACCCGAGATATCGCGGCAGACTAGCTGAAGTTAGGGCGCTGCCTTGCATTTGGTAATCACAAACTGGTGAGCTGGGGTCTGGCGTCAGCGCGTTGCTGTTTGAAAACTATGTTGACAAAAACTGACAATCCTGTAACACAACCTACAGGATGGTGTTGCATAGAATAGATATCAAATATTTATACCTGGGAAATCGTTATCTCAATGAAGAGCACTTTCGGTGACAAAAACCTGGTTATCCCCTCCAAAAATTCTTGTCCGGAGGTAAAATACTCTCTCATTCAGATCTCCGGGAAGGGGTACTTGGGGCTCGTCATCGTAAGAATTCAAAACAACGGTTCGATTTAGTGATAGGGACTTGGAATATGGTCACATAACTCACAATTGGTTAGCAGTCTGACAAGTTGGTAGCGACTCGTTGCTTAAGCCTTACCATAACATAATTTAACACATTTGTTTAATAAGTATAAGCAAAAATAATTATAAGTTTCATAAATACATAAAAATAAAAGTGAAATAGTTAAAATTGAATGATTTTAACAGTTTGAAGCAGTTCGGAAAACTTCGGTAATTTTCGGAATTTTTCGGAAGGCTTCGTGATTGCTTGGGGAACCAAAATAAACTTAAACACTTATTAAATGAATGTATATACAATTTAAAGGCGGTGTAAAAGGCTTCGGTAGTCTTCGGATTTCTTCGGAAGGCTTCGGAATTTGCTTGTGAGATCGAGTAGCAATTTGAATAACGGTAGTTAGAAAATATTTACAGTTTGAAGAGGTCCAGACGTCTTCGGAGGACTTCGGAACAACTTCGGAAGGCTTCGTGTCTTACGTGGTACAACGTTAAGTTACAAAGAACTATAATATGAAATTAAATACTACTAATTGACAATATATACAGGTATAGAGGGTTCAGAAGTCTTTGATCGTCTTCGGAAGGCTTCAGAATTTATTTGTGAGGCCCAGTGAGAACTTGAACATTGATGGTTAGAAATTATTTACAGTTTTAAGAGGCTCAGACGTCTTCGGTGATCTTTGGTACTCTTCGGAAGGCGTCCTGG
Organism: Platerodrilus igneus; assembly: GCA_036346225.1. Taxonomy (NCBI): domain Eukaryota; kingdom Metazoa; phylum Arthropoda; class Insecta; order Coleoptera; family Lycidae; genus Platerodrilus; species Platerodrilus igneus. Next base: position 262,738 of record JARFIW010000624.1, on the reverse strand, counting down.
TAGTGGTTGCTAGGGCTTAGTCGAGTGTGTCGCCGTGGAACTCTACGGGGTGTCCTCCCAGTGGTAGATCTGACAAACGCAATCAGTAATCACAATAACGACTTGTCGATGATGTATGGAACGGAGTTTGTTAACTATTGATTGATGAATTATAGTGACGTGCCCTAGGTACGACGGCGGGCAGCGTCACCGCTGGAGAATACGCAGGCTATGGGAAGCACTGCGAGCTAAAGTATAGCAGGCTATGGAGAGGGCTGCTCGCTTAAAGTTTTACAGGCTATGGAGAGCACTCTTTCGGAGAATTTGTAACTATATTTATACACTTCCATTTCCTATGCTTCTTGTTTTGAAAAACGTTGATGATGTCTTTAACCAATGGAATTGTGTATTTCGATTTTTAAGTGTAAAAGAATCTCCAAATTTAGTTCGACCAATGAGCGTGCTGAATTTTGGGTACCACAAAAAAAGTGAGTTGGAAATTCTTGCGATTTTTAGTTTGTTCTGTCTTCAGCTCGTGTACTTTGATATAGTCAACTGCAATTCTTTAGTCTGTTCTGTGTTCAGCTCGGGCGCGGTAATATAGTCAACAGACTCTGCCATTTAAGAATCAAGTCTAAAATTTGATTCCTGACGCGGATCGCTTTAAAAATGTTAGGAAACATTTTGCACAAAGATATGCCTTCCTGGTTGAGACATTAAATGTAAATCGTGTATGAATATTGTAACGTACGTTAAAAATTTCTACCATGTTTGGTATGGCAAAGGTTCGGATAAATTCTAAATTTTTTGTTAAAATGCTTTGTGACGTTCCTGTGAAATGTTTATAACCGTATTTTATTTTAATAGTTTTTAGATTAGTAAATTCTACCAATAGGGCTAGGTTGTTTCCTTTAAAAAATATAATTTTTTAGGTGACATACATTTTTGATCTAAGCAAGGATTATTGCTGTACCATATATTGTTCATACTCAAAGGTGGTTAAATTATTACAGTTCTATGATTCGTTTTTTATGATTAATAATGTATTCTATTGGCGTCGATAACCTCATCGTCTGGGCATAAAGAACTTTTATTATTATATTTATCACAAAAGAAATCACGCAAATCCTCACCCGAAATACAACTAACTCACAAAAAGGGATTTTTAATTTTATTTAAATACCAATATAAAGGAAATTCTGACTATAGTGATTTCAAGGAATAAACAATTCAAAAAAAGAGAAAGTAAAATGAGTGTTGGAAAGTGAGCAATCAACGAGGGTGAACTGGCATCAACACTACAAACATCGTCAGTAAACGGGTGTGTCTAATAAAAAAACAGTAAAGTTTTCAAACCTCAATAAAAGAATCGGTTTCTCGCTAAAAACGAAAACGGAAGAAAAAACCGAGGAAAAAGCCAGAAGTAATAGTCAAATAAGATAAAAATGTCAATCCTCAAAGTATGCTAGGGAACGACAAGGGAGCTGAAAAACAAGAACATGTACTTCAAGTTGTGGTTCTCGTGTCTCGTCCAAAAGGATGATTAAGTAAGAAAGAAGTCGACTAAGTCGTACTTTCCAAAGAAAAGAAGAAAGATGTAGAAAGTACATCAAAGGAAGAGGATCAAAAATTTAACTAACTCAGTGTGAGGGCTGACAGTAAGTAAAACCAGCCATTAAAAAATAAGAATATGGAACAAAAGTAACGAAGAAGCAAAATCCATAACCCAAATAAACACTAAGAAACAGCACAAGATCTAAAAGAAGAAAAATTTAAGCTACACTGATTCATATGATTTTAGAACAAGAGGTCGAATATCGGGTTTTACGACATTTGCGGCGCCAGAAAGGAAACAAAGCGAGATCGGTAACATGAGGATTGTCAGAATATGCGGTTTTCATATATTTGACATACAAAACACCTTTGGAGCAAGTTTGGCATTAAAGTAATGTGAAGCGTCAGACAGAGCGAAATTTTGTCGCCAAACAGAATCGCCTAGTTTATAGGAAATAGGGCAACGGCGGAGATCATAACGGTTATGAATTTTACTATGTCTAACAAAAAGTTTCTTTAAAATGTAAGAACAGATATTTTTCAGATGTTCGGGATCAGGGGAAGGATGTTTAGGATCAGGGATATACAAGGCGTTTATACTGGACAGTTTCCCGAAATAATCGCCGGAGAGGACGTGCTCACAACCAAACAAGGCAAAGAAAGGAGTGCGGTTAAGGATTTTGTTTAGACGTTCGGATGACACAGAAAATTTTTGGAAACTTGACATCCAGTGACGATGGTTGTTACGGATATAGAAAGCAAGCATGATGTTTAAGCTGTAGTTAACACATTCGTCAGGATTGGATTGAGGATGGTAATGGGCGGTGAAAAGGATTCGGTGTGAACGTGTACATAAGGAGATGAATTGGCGGCTGCGGAATTGTACACCGTTATCAGTGATGAGGTATTGTGGGACACCAATAAGTACGAAAACTTGTTCTTTGATATATTGGAAACGGGCTGTGCAGTGACGCTACATAGGGAAAGGGAATAAGAAAATTTGGTAAAGTATTCAACCACTACAAATATATAGGAATGACCTCTGATACAACGGGGAAGAGAATTTACAATATCACAGAATAAGAGCTGCCGGGAAACCAGAAGGAAGTAACTGTTCGACTTTGTAAGCAGCACAAACAGGATACCGTCGAATGTAACAAGCTACCTCAGCTCAGAGACAAGGCCAATAGTACGTTTGGAGGAGACGTGCAGAAGTTTTTGTCACGCCACGGTGACCAGAAATAGGAATATCATAGTGAAGGGCAATCAAATACTTACGCTACTCAGAAAGTACAACGATTTACCAATCGTCCTAAGAATCGACGTATAATAAAGTTTTGTGGCGACGGAAAAGGATATTGTTCACGAAGGATCAGGATGGATAACGACTAGGGTATTGAAGAACTCTTTGAAGCATATAATTATACCAGGGATCAGAAGTAGAAGGGACGTCCTCAAAAGAGAAGAGCTGAGATGGAGACAGGTTTGAGTACGGGAACAGAACGCGAGAGAGTATCGGCAACAACATGACGTTTGCCTTTACGGTGGCTAGTAGGCAAATTTTTTGCTGGATACGAAGCGACCAATGAGCTAAGCGTTCAGACGACTTTGAAGTTTGTTTAGACGGATAAGCGAGTAGTAGTCGGTAATAACATTAAAGTGAGTACTTTTGATATACAGACAAAATTTCTCAATTGCCCACAGGACAGCTGAACACTCTTTTTCAGTAATGGAATAGTTTCTCAGGGTTTGAAAATGAACGACGGGTTTTGGTAACAAAGGAAGGAAGAGGAATATTAAGGACAGCAGAAATTTTTTAAGATCCGGCAGGTAGACATTATAGGCTATAACATAACTGAGGAAAAGGAGTTTGAGAATACAGAAATGTCACTTATTTTGACGAAGGGCTAAGAAAAGACGTGAATAAACTAGGTTAAGGACTCGAAGATGTTCGTCAAATAAAAGGATAGTTATAATGATATCGTCAAGATATGCAAAACTGAACTGTTTCAGGTCAGAACTGATGACCTGATCAATAAGTAGTTGAAAGCTGACAGTAGAATTATTGAGACTACAAGGTGTACGACATAATTGATAAAGGTCTCTGGGGTACAGTGAAATCAGTGATTGGTTTAGAATAACGAAATAGGGAGGTATGCCAGTAGACGAAACGGAAATCACAAAGACGGTCAAGGATAATAGAGATATACGGAATCGGGTAGGCATCTTGCTAGATGACTTGGTTGACTTTGCGAAACTCCATGCAGAATCTGTGTGAGTTTTCGACCAAAACAATGATACCAGTCCGTGGACTGTTCGATGGTTCCACGACTCTAAAGCGGAGTATTTCGTCGAACTCAGGTTGGGTCACCTTTAGAAGAGCGGAAGAAAGAGTATAGTACCGTTGTTTGATAGGTTCTGCCGAAGCACGAATATAAAGTTATACCAAAGTAGGTCAACCAAGACCAGTAGACTGCTTAGAAAAAGCTATAGGTAGTCAAGGAATCTAGACCAAGCTGTTATTCGGGTGTAAGTTCGAAAATAACATAGGTAGGAGCAGGAGTGATGGTGCCTAAGTAGAAAGAGAGACTAAAATTCACAAGTCATTACGAAAACTTGGGACACATTGGACAGACTTCAAACAACTGATCCCAAGTATAATCTAATGGGAAACTTCAGGTATAAAGAGGATTTCCAGAATAATAACCGTATCTCAAAGACTAATAGGAAGGGAAAAGGAGCCAGGACCGTTTATTTGAAATCATCGGCAAGACTGTAAAAGGAAAAAGAGAAAGTATGATGGGTTATAAGAAAAGAGCACAAACGATGCTAAATAGTACGGGCGGCACCGGAGTCTAGAAGATCCGTGTACTGATAAATAGGGGCGTTCGTTGCCGCAAACATTTGCACACATAAAATCTAGGAGAACCCAAGAGCGATCATCGAAGTCCAAAACATGATGCCGAAATTCAGGAACAGATATGGGTTTTAGCTCGTACCGAAAACCCTATCGTCGGTATACAAGGTTTTTGCAAGTTGAGTAGTTGTGTAGGAAGACTCCCTTCCGGCCTCAACCATAACAATGTAAGTTGAATAGTTGTGTCGGGTAACTCTCTTCCGACCGCAATCGTAACAATGTAGCACCTGCTACTCGTTGCAATCGAGATCGCAGTTAAAGCAAGTAACCTGACGATTAGAAGTGAGTAAAATAGTGGGAGTAATAACAGAAACAGAGTGGTTCGAGGAATGCTTGTATGTTGAGTAAGAATAGGGGTAGGACCACGGGGCGTAGAAAAAATGTAGAAATAACAGATTTATAGGCGAGTGTGGGTTTAAATAACTTGCATGTGAAACGGAGAGAGTCGATAGCTTTTTACCGGAACTTAGTGGCCTCTAATTGTTGGCCTAAGGTTAGCAAGTGATTTACCGAGGTAACCGGCGTAAGGACCACTGAATTTGGTAAAAAGAGTTTAAATTACAACGGATTATACTTAGACGGTTTTCTTCTGTAAGGGGTAGGCGAGAAACAATTTTAGCATACACACAACATAACGCTTAAGGAATTCGGAAGAACCCATAGTCCTTTGGCAAATATCCCTCATTAACCGTTCTTAGTATTCCGGGGGCAGGAATGTGGACTTAAGCATACGACCAAACATTGCATCGACCAAACGCTGCTGAGTCTGCGCAGCGTTTTTTAGATCAAACGGCACTGTCACAAATCTATATTGTCCTAGTGAAATAACGCTAAACGCTGTTTTGTCCTTCGACGATTCACTAAGAGGGACCTGCCAAAATCAAGACTGGAAATATAATTCGCATTACACGACATCTCAACGATTCTGTCTATATTAGGAAGAGGGTATCTGTCATGCACTGTAACCTCGTTTAATGCCCTACCGTCAAAGCAAAATCTGTATTCTTTACTATCCTTCTTCTTAATTAGCAATACGGGCGAATTCCACGAATTCTGACACGGTTCTAAAACTTTTAAACGGATCATTTCATCTAACTCTTTATCTAACTCTTTACTAATATAGGGAGACGCAACATAAGGTCGCTTCCTGAAGGGTTTTGCATCGCCTGTATCGATATCCATCTCCATCATATTTGTACGTCCCATTTTATCCGGCACTAGAAATTTCCTAAAATGAATCAATGGCAGCTTGTGCTTGTGACCGCTGATTCATTGACAAATCATCTAAGTTGAGTAAACAGTCACTATATTTTAATGAAACTGATTATGGACCCTGATACGGAACAATACTTTCACTATCGCCTTGCACATGCCAGGAACTATTCTTAAAAGCAGCTATCAATCTAAATAGCTTAGCAAAATCACTACCGAATATGAATGCATGTAGCAAAAAAGACACTACTAAATCACTAAGAACGCGACATTGTTTTCCTATTGAAATGGGCAAATCTACTATTCCTTCAACTGGTTTCAAAGCCTCATCTGCCGTAAATATAGCTTTTTTCTGTGATATATAAATTTTTAACTTCCACTTATCGATTACGGGGATAGCAAAAGATCCAATTACTAATGTAGTACATCCTGAATCTAAAAGACCAGTGACATCAATACCAAACAATTTAACCATCACACATGGTCGATTATCACCAGATTTTTCAATAAATAATGAATCAGTTTTGGGCTGTGGATTAGTATGACAAAAATTTTTCACTACACTTAGTCTTTCTGACCAATCTATTTTACAAAAATATTCTTCTGTTCACAAATCATAATTGCTGCCTTTTGAGAAGGAATGGAATGCCGGCCGCGCAACCTCCATCTCCTCACTTCTATGACCGCAACCGAAACACAAAAATTCTTTTTGGGGATGTGCAATACCGAAATGAATGACCATGTCGCAAACAATTCCAACATCCTGAAATAAATTTTGATGGACCTGTAGAACTAGCAGAGATAGGTACTGGTAAAGCCTTATCATTACCTATAATCTGAACTTGTGGAGCGTATGTCTTTTGAATATCAACACGACTTCCAGATGTAGAAGAATCTTTAACAAAAACAGGATGTTTATTCCTTACCGGCGATTTGATATTGGTGTGAAATTTAGCTGAATTACTCGACTGAACGAAAACTGATTTTTGTTTTAACAACATGGTTTCCTCCAATTTTTTGCATAGTTTTATTAATGTAGACATATCCTCTATATCAGAAAGAGCAAGTTGCGATTTAAATTCTGATAGCAAATTTTTTCTAAGTAACCTAACTTTTGTAATTTCTGCTAGAGAAGTAGGTAGTTGTTACGTGCCGAAAATCGGCACTAGACATTTTAAATAAGTTCGGGAATTTTGCGCCTTAAATTTTGAAAGACTTGTTGCGCGTATTTCCGTCACTTCAGAAGTGCGTTTGCGCCATTTTCGCGCCGACGTGTGGGAGAAGAAAAGTGGGGTTTTTCCGCAACACGCTGGGACGTGGACTTTGCCTTTGAACGTGAAGAAGAGTGGTTGGGTTTTGGTATCGTATCGTATCTTTATCTTTTATTATGTAGATTCCCTCTGCCTTTTGATTGTCGTCCCTATAAACCCGTTCCTGTCGTTTCCTTACATATAGAAAGAAGATCAACAAATTTGGAAGCAACCTGGTCTGACAGCAGCTCACGCCCCGCAGTCTTTGAATAATTCGGAGGGGAGCCACGAGCAGCCCTGAAGGAAGTGATTCTGTAGGAAGCTTTGCCTATTCATGTGAGTACTCCGTTTTTTTTATAATACATTTTATGAATTTGGCATATTTCGTCATTTACGTGTAATAATTTGCATAGTGTGTGACGTCATTGACAGATGGGCGTGCTAATTTCCACATTATAGATTAGCGTTACCAACTGTCTTTGTGTCTCATATACCGAGTTTACAATTATATAAAATAGTCTACTAAATATACAGTATTGCCCGAAATAAACAGTACTGAAATTGTAATTGTTTTGTATATTTAAAAAATACATATTATTGACACTTTATTATATGTTCTAAATGTGCACCTCCTCGTTCGAGACAGACTTCATAACGATGTTCTAAGTTTCTGGTCATGTTATTGAATAAGGGTTGTCTCAGGGCTGCGAAGAAGACTCTAACGGCATACTTTAATTCATCGATGGTTTGTGGTGCCCGTTTGAAAACGGCATTTTAGCCATGCCCCAAATGTATGCGTCTGGAGGTGTGAGGTCTGGAGAATGTGAAAGATAAGGAAGTCAGTAAATCGTGATATGAATTTGCTTGGAAAATGTTCTTGAAGAAATTGACGAATTGCGGCAGCAGTATGGCAAGTTGCCCCGTCCTGCTGAAAAAATTGGTTTCGAAATGCCAAGTTACTTGCACGACAGAATTGACGTAGATCAGGGATAAATCGTGTTAAAATTTGTCTGTACCTCTGTTGATTAAGTGTGACTTGCCTACCATTCTCTTCGATAAAGTATGGACCAATGATTCCGTGTCCGGAAACAGCACACCAGACACTCACTTTTCACTATGTAAAGGAACCTCTTGAACCTCATCGGGTCTGGCAAAGCCCAGAAATCGATTTGTGCGACGATTCACATAGCCTGACAAGTGAAAATGTGCTTCGTCTGAAAACCAAACATTTTCAAAAATTCAGGATTTTCATACTGTAACGCGAGAATTCTGGCGCAATAGTCCACTCTACTGCGATAATCCCGAGGATGTAGTTGTTGATGTACCTCAATCACATACGAAAATGTATCCAGCTCCTTCAGGATTCTTTGAAAGGAAGTTCTTTTAAATCAAGTTGTAACGTTGTCCTTGCCTGGCTGACTTTCGGATTTTCTAAGATTTGCTCAAAAACACGTTCATGGTTATTGTTGTTGTTAATTGTCCTGGGACGCCCCGAGTTTCCTTTTCGTTGGCACAATACACTACCTGTATTTCTAAACTTTTCAATAACCTTCAAAATTACAGCATTACTTGGAGAACGCTTATTAAACCTTTGTGTGAATTGATCAGACACGTATAGCAAACTTGCACCATTACGTCGGCCGATTCCGTATGAACGAAAATAATGCTCTACCAGAAACACTTTCTCCTCTGTACTTAACACCATTTTTAACAATTAGGCCCTACTAATTACTTGTTTGAGGTTTACTTGACAGGTCTATACTAGCTAACTTGAGTGTGACAGCGCACGCATAAAAACACCGCCAACTTAGTTTCAGTACTGTTTATTTCGGGCAATACTGTACTTTCCACATGAGCTACAAATAAAAGAATTGGTTCATCCCTCTTTTGACGACGATTTTTTATAGTTTCCCCGATCTCGTAGTCTGAATCAGCTGGTAGAAAATCTTCCTTCAAACGATTTACAAGGGATTCTCAATCTTTTAAGGAATTTCTAACACTTCTAAACCACGCCAAAGCATTTACAACGAATAATTTAACAGACGACTCCAACAAATCTTTATTCGATTCATTACGCGATTGAGCCAATTCCTTTATCCTATCTAAAGATAAATACAACTGCTTGGGATGTCCTAAAAATTTATCTGACCAAGAAGTAATAGGGATTGCTGGTGGAAAATATGGAAAAGTATGCACAGGCATACTACTAGCGGAGGTGTGTGACTTACATCACCTGGGCTGCTTGACCCTGCATTTGGTTTCACTTTTTCATACAATTCTGCTTTAATAGTAAGAATAGCTGCTAATAATTCTTTTTTGATTCTGCTTCCTTCGGCGTGTCAGACGGAAGCCTCAAAAATGTAACTCGACCTGATACATGAACAAGTCTTGAAAGTACTCTTTTAAAAATAGAATCTCCTAAATCACCTTCAAGTTCTAACACTAAATGGTTTACTGACTATATGGTTGCATTTATCTCTTTACACTCTTCCTCAAATTATACTTTGTATACCGACAAATCGACTAAACAATCAGGTTTCCCTACTTCTTTCCCTAACAACCTACCTAAAACTTTTCTCTTTTCTACAACTGGCTTAATACTTTCTATTCCACGAATTTTCAATTCATATTCCAGCTCTTCTTTGTGTCAATGAACAATCTGAAATGTTTCTGCCATTTAAAAAAAAATTATTATGACCTCTAAGTATTTTATTTCTTGGCCAACTCAACGTTGAAGTAACAGAAACTTTACTTTAATACAAATTTATGCCTGTTGGGGCATTCAAATAACTAATTCTTAAAAACTTTGAGGTTCCAGGTGCGATATGAGCACTATACAAATTTTTAACCAAACTATATTTGAATTTACCTATCGAACTAACACGTATGAGCGACAACGACTTCTAATTTTTACCAATCATCGGGCCCCACGTTAGTGGTGTCAGTGAAGAGAACTTGATTGCTTGGTGAGTATGGTACGTCAATGTGACTATTGTGACGTTGTTCGTCAGAGAAGTGACTTTTATAGTTATCACTTCCCTTAGACTCACGATCTTCACGATATTCGCGGCTTAGTCTGGGAATTACCCCAAGGGTGAGCCATGAGAATGGGCGTGGATACAAAGTAAATAACTCAATACTCCCTGTATGTTTGTTGTGGTTTGTTTAGCATTCTTCTTAATCTTCTTTGGGAATGAAACCACTCATAGTTTTTAAAATCTATTTCATTTACGTTTCGATCCATGACCTAGGATCGTTGTCAAAATAATAAAAACTTCAAGTTTGACGTTTATGACACAAATTGAAGGTTACTTTGATTTATTGATGTTTGAAATATTTGGTTTGAGTACACTAAGCAAAAATTTTTAAAGTTTAAAAGAATGATTGCCTTCAATTTGTGTTGCGACCTGGGATCGACTTTCCCATGGTAGCCAACACGCTCAACGTGAAATCAGCCGATTAATTTTTATTGGTGAATTTTATATAAATTCAATAATTTGGGAAACACCCTTCAACGATCCCAGGTCGCAACACAAATTGAAGGCAATCATTCTTTTAAACTTTAAAAATTTTTGCTTAGTGTACTCAAACCAAATATTTCAAACATCAATAAATCAAAGTAACCTTCAATTTGTGTCATAAACGTCAAACTTGAAGTTTTTATTATTTTGACAACGATCCTAGGTCATGGATCGAAACGTAAATGAAATAGATTTTAAAAACTATGAGTGGTTTCATTCCCAAAGAAGATTAAGAAGAAAGTAAACTCAAGTATAAACAGGAATGAAAAAGAGGAGGGAGAATTCAGCGCCACTGCATCTATATGGACAATAAAAGAAACAAAAGTATCCTATGAGAAGATGCAGAAACTCACAGGGTATAATGGTTATCAAAAAACTTACAAGTTATATAAAACAGCACCTCCAGAAACCTCTTGAACGTATCTACTTCAGCTTCTAATACGATGACCCTGAAAGAAAATGTCACATAGTAAATTTTAATTAAAAAACACTATTGTTCCTTACAAAAATGGAGGTTTACAGTACTTATAAGCTAATCGTCATGAAATCGTCACATTAAAAAGTCTTACCTAAGAAAATGAACATCAGAGAAAAATTGCATACGTCTTTTCTATTACCTAATACTATTTCAGTATTCCTCTAAATTCAATATTCAAAATCTATTTTTTCAGCTGTGGTGTCATTAAATTTAACTATTCATAAAATAAAAAGACAAAGTTTTGAACCATAAATGTAATTTAAAAGTAATTCCTTTTTTTTAATATCGTCACAGATATAACGTTCAAATGTAAAATTGATTTATAAAAATCCATAAATTTCTCTTTACATAGTGAGATCTTAGCGTTGGGTATTATTTTAAAACAAAATTATTATTACCCAATTGACAGATCTGTTAGATTGGTTTACATGTTTCAACTGAGCTTAGCTTGTTATATCATTACAAAAAATCTAAATAGCATGTAAATAATATAAATCAATAAAATTTTTAATTTGTCATGGCACAGAAATGACATAGCTACTCTACTAAATATCGAGCATACTATAATTAAACATTTTTAAATGCAAAGTGAACTTTGCAACCTTTTGTTTTTGGACACATGCATACTTCACGTGTTTTACAGAACAACTTTAGATTACTTTTGAAAGAACCAAGTTTTTTTTGTTTCTATTGTTTTAACACTAATTAAGAAAATAACGCTGATATAAGATTGTTAGAATATTATTACTTTTACGACCTTTTATGTTAAAACCTAAATGCAGAATTTATCTCTTCATAAAATCTAATATCGTTAATTTGATCTCCTCTTACAATTTAACATCATTAACAATTTTAAGGGCATTTTTCACAAATTTAGAAGGCATGGAAACAAAGCTCCTGCCGTAATTAATACAAAATAATCAAACACTCACCAAGAATTGATTTCTATGTCAGCGAGAATTTCAAATACCTGGTTTTTGCATGTATAACGGAACTGTTGCTCTAGAGAAGTTTCTGATCCATCAACTTAGGGTTATATCTGGTTAACAAAGACTTCGTACAATAGAATTCCAAAAGTAAATGGCCAACATCTTCTTATCACGCTGTTCTGCCAAAAACAAAGCTCTACAAATGACTTCAAATTCATTCCATAACGATAAAGTTTTCTAGTTGTTATCTCACCAAAGTGCGTTAACGGATGTCAAGGACCGGCGGTCACGTTGTCGCCACATATAATGTTCCGGTCGCCTGGCCGGAACCCGGGAAAACTATATCTCGGGCCCCCTTCCAAAACGGCCACGAACTTTCTCTTTACCTAAATCGCAATTCTAAGAAACCAACTGGTGCGTAAAAGCGCCAGCACCTTAATCTCACTGCTCTTCAACCGCAGTCAGCGTGCAAGATGGTTGAGCCCGCCTTTTGATACGCTCCTCGTGACACTCCACGCAAGCGCTATGTTAGTTTAGTAATTCTTGAAAGTGGATGTAGAACGCCTACTGATTAGGCAACAGTAGTAGCGCATATGTAAGACGACTTGTTCTTGGGGCACAATTTGAGAAATTGTTACGATTAAATGTTTTATTATGATAACTCCAAAGCTAATTAAATGATGATAACGTACACCTCTAAAAAGATACCGTTGCTCTGATATTATTATGCGAAATAAGAAGGGTCAGATTCCACAAAGCTGTAACAAATAGAAGTGGCTACTAGAGTTAGTACCACAGAATATGTATTTGTTACACCCCCTGTCATTTCTCATGCCTTAATCCAAATGAACCTACTACCGTTCCTTCCGTGCCCTCGCCTATCACTGCATTAAAATCTCCCGTAATTATTAAATTTTCGTATCTTTTTACGAATCTTAGTATATCTTCGATGTTGTTGTAGATCGCTTCTACCTCCTCTTTACAGTAGCTAGAGGTGAGCATGTATACTTGGATCATTACAGTATTTACCGGTTTAGATTTTAATCTAACCACGATTACTTTTTCGTTCTTTTGTAAGTTGTTTTCTAACTATCTTGTTCCGCATGACGATCTCCACACCTGAATTTTCTTCCGCTGCTTCTAATTTGTACTATGTCCAATGCTAACCTACCCATTTTTCTCTAGCTTACCTACTTGCGTCACGGTTTTGACATTTCACGCTTCTACTCGCAAAATGTTCCCTGCTCTTCTTTTAAACTTGTCGATCACATCCTCCGAAATAGTCCCCTTCCGGAGATCCGAATATGGTGCAAACTAAAAATTTCCCTCGCGAATATCAGATAACAAATTGGACCTCCATATACCATAAACGCCTACCTTACCTGATATCACAAGGTCGAGAATTTCTTGCTAATGAGGGAAGCCCAAGGTCAAGTTGGATGGAAAACGGCTTGAGGAAAAGAAAAACTTATTAAAGATAAACGACTAGTAGCGTGTTAGTTCTGGGTAGATCATAAGCTTGGGTCATGGGTTGACAAATGACCAAAAATATAGATAAAGAGCGCCACCGTATTTTTCAATACAACAACCTACGAAGATACATGTAATTTGTATTAGGGCAATGCGGAAACCTGAAGTCTACACCGCTTATGTAGCCACAAAATCTAAATATCAACCTTGCAAAGCACTACCAAGATGTCACTTACCAGATGTATTACAGATGTCTCTGCATATCTCGTGAACAAACAAATGCACAACTGGGACACCGTTTGTGTCCTTGAAAACATTCACCAATAAATAACATATTTGATTTTAAGTTCCAAAAATATATATACTCGGGGTACTTGTTATCATTAGACAGAGTTAATATTTTGCTTATTAAGAACCAAGTAATTTCCTTTAAATTTTAAATAATAAAAAAATTAAGCAAAAAAATTCTATTCAATTAAATTGGTTTAGCTTGTTTCAACATTAATATTTACAATAAAAATTTACATGGAAAGAAACTAGTATTGTTCTACCTTCAAAAACACAAACATCTTTAAACTCAATATTTCAACATATCTTTACTGTATGGTATTTGCTCTCTTAATAATTTAAATCTCAGATTTAAATATAGCCTTCAGTAGTACTACAGTCGACTTTACAAGCGAGAAACAAGATTATTTTACGTGATTCTAAAATGTAGCATTCAGACAAAGAATAAGCTTTAACTTTATATCTTTCAAAAATTTATCATGTCTTAAAATTTTATTGCATGACCTCAAATTAATCACAGATATTATTAATGTAACATAGAATAGCATGTGGTAATTATATTGAATAACTAGATATTTTTGACATCAAATGTCAATAACAATTTGTTTTTAGTGAAGCTAAAACTGTCTGCTTCTGGAACAAATATAATAGACAACAATAGAGCCAACTTTAAAATTTTGTAAAGTTACGAGAACAAAACGGGATGCTTCTTACAAAATGAATTTCAAAATAACTAAATCAAAATAGAATATCAACCTTTATTTATCTGTAAGACATTTGAATAAATACAAATTAAATTAAGGTTAAACATCACTCACGTGCTTGAAGTACAGTTCAATCAAAAAAACTTGAACGTTCTTACCAGAACCAAACAACATCAGATGTCGACAAATCTAAGTACATCTGCGATGCACAGAATATGAATAAACATACCATTATGCTAAATTTCACGCTGGAATTTTCAACAACCTTCAGAACCAAACAAAATTTCCGTTTCATATGTCCAATAATTTTCATGTTTTCTAAATTTTAAACTAAAGCTTTATTTCTGTCGTATTGCACTACAGAAGACAAATTAATAAATTTTATCAAATTATTTATACTAACTGTTTTAATGATGGACCACTCCAATATTCTTCGCATCTGCAGGAATCGACCGACTTTACCGATGGTGGAATACAAAATAATCTTTACCAAAAGTTTCCAGGAACCACATCATGACACGAAGGTATTCGTTTATCAACTTTTCTTACGAACGCGGCACCAGGCCATGTGCCTAACCATGTTGACTTTTCTATACTTCGGAGAGCAAGCTTACTTCTTCAAGCTCTAATCGAAAAGTGCCGTCGAACAGACAAACGATTAGTGTAGTAACTTGACATCGAAAGGGGAAGGAGCGCATAATCCATTATACACCTTATAAACTATCTTTTGTAATCAGACAATTATAAATTATGTTTTTATATTATCGAAACATGATATTAGATTTATAAGGAATGTGTAACTAACTTGAAAAAAATACGTTACAATGGGACTATTTTAACTCCGGAATCTTTCACCTAGAGTAGGCCATCACTTTAAAGCATTTTCAGTACGCGTGTACATGGGAGGTGATGTAGTGGTTTCCCGTTGCCTTACACATCGCAGTAGTGTGTCTTAGCGTGTCATACCAAACCCCCCCCCCCCGTCTCTGCCACTCTAAGTACCGAAAAAGCTGCTGCCCACTTTTGGGAACTTGTGTTAGTCTCTGAAACACGTAAGCTATTCTGTTCGTTCTAGTATTTCAGAACTTCTTCAGGGTGCAGGTCCGTTCAGAATATCAACAATGTACGTAAACTAAAAATTGTATTTCTTAAACGAAGTAACCCTAAACCTATTGGTGGAATTTACCAATGCAGAAACTATTTAAATGAACTATGATTATAAACATTTCAAAGGAATGTTACATGCTTGGTTAAAAATTGTAAGTAAATAGTTATAACTTAATTAACGTCACCATGACATAACTCACAATTAGTTAGCGGTGTGGCATGTTGGCAGCGTTTCGTTGCTTAAGCCATCCATAACATAATTTAACACTTTTCCTTTTTTGAAGGGGATAACCAGGTAATATTTCATTTTCTTATAAATGGAAATCATGCAAACATGTTGGAGTTCTTTAACAACCATCAGGTTGCTAATATCTATGTAGAGCCAGGTAGATAAGAAAAAGATAGAAGAGTATAACTAGACCTAGACCAAGCTATATTAGTCAAATTATTAGAAATTTAGGTTGTGAAGGGTATGTAAAACATTTTAGATTAGCACAAAATAGAAAAGAAGTTAGAGCTGCGTCAAACCGACCTGAAGTATAGTCGAAAACAAAATGATGATGAGTTATTTATCTTATCTTTGAATGATTTTGTATTTTAAACATTGTTTGTATAAGCCTTGAATTAAATTTAAAATATTGTCATATATTAGAAGTGACAGTAACTTTCAATGTCACAACTTTTAAATATAAGACATTTAGTTAAGCTTCGGCAATTATACCTAATGGATTGCCACCAAAATTTGACTTAATGGAAAAAGTTGTCGATAATTAACAAGTATAAATTTTATAATATGATTTTGGGTTGTTAAACCTTAACAAAAAATTGCAATTCTTGTCTTTAGAAAATGGTTATTGAACTTACCACCTTCTCTATCTCTCTTGTTTGTTGTCCAAATTAAAAATCCCTTCATTTTATGTTACTCATTTTTAAATATTTTACTACACGTTAAAAATCCACGTATTTGGTTTTACAATTCAAATAAATTCAATCCATCAAGATCGGATCATCTATTGAATAAATCGAATAATAGAAAGTATCATTGAGAAGGCCACGAATGCCCTAAATGTTCCAGCCCTAATATTTGACACTCACACATTGTGCAAGATGACAAATTACACCAAGAATGATTTTTTTAAAAGGTAACAACAGCATTTGTCGACAAATGCGAACCCATTATGTAACGTTGTAGGGTTATAACCATTATAACGCACAGTTTGGTTTTAAAAACGTTGCTGATTCAAAGCACTTTATATCAATTTCTGCACATTTATTAAATTTTTTATTAGAGTATTTGAATTGGACTACTTCGAGATAAGTGTTTGGAGTAAATTCGTCGTTCAATGTATGGGAAAATGAAATCTGCACCAGAAGTTACATTAAACCGCAATGTTTGCTAACATATGTTTCGCTAAAAATCCCTAAAGTATTTGCAAATATTAGCACACACTTCTCTATCGAAATATTAAGTTACACGCATTATTAGAGATAGTTTGAAACTAGATTTTGCGATGAATGTTGCAATTTAATCATTGACAGAAAAAGAGCTAATTTTCGATTTAATACATACCACTAGTCAATTACATACATACTTTTGTTGGGATGCAGATGTAATGTATGTATATGATGCACACCAATATGCAAATTTAACAACCCTTGCTTAAACTAATATTTGCTTATCGGTCAAACGTTTTGAATGCAAAATTCAGTTTGTACATAGAATTTCGTTTGTATATTAAATCTATGCTATTTAAATCGGCTATACATCGGTTTCAGTATTAATAGGTAGGGTAAGTTAAATGTCGTTCTTATATTTACTTTGGACTTTTGTAATTGCATATTATACAATAGAAAGGTGGATAATTAACTTCTAAAAGAGCGTGCATGCTTTGATACGTGTTGGTAAAGCATGGAAATTTATTCAAAAGAGCAATTGATTGATTTAGTTTTTCAATTTTGTTAGTTACATGTTTTGACAATTCTCAAGAAGAAACCCATTAATAACCAGTTTTGCAATATTTGCAGTTCATCAGATTGGTATAATTTTTTCTTCACAAAAATACAGCAAATGTCTAGCAATCATCAACATAAATTAAATATACTGCTATGTTCGCCCTATAACCTTACCTTATGTTTTATTTTCTGTAATGCTATGACCCACCCATGCGGTTGGTTACCCATTGGGCGCGTCTCCAGGTGGCGGATAGGAGAAATCAAAGGATATATGACCAAAGGATTGGCTATCTACTCTGGGAAGGATCGTGATAAGCTTATCTCTTTCAGTGACCCAATGCCTGAGCGATATAAGACCCACAACATGGTGGAGAGCAAGAGACTGTGCTAGAGCGAGATAAAATCCGTCCCCTAGCCAAGTAAAAACGGTCCCGCGGACCAAACCCCTCAGCCCAAGCTGTAGTTTCGTGGCTAGTGGGTCTGCAGCGAGGTAAACGAAGCCGGTGGGGCAATTCTACAACACCGATATACCGCGCCTTCCCTGCTGTCGTGGTCATGTCTCACGGACAAGAGTGTGTGGGGGTCTTGGCTTAACCGCCCGGACCAAGAGAAGACAACCTCGTTAAAAATCCTAAATCCTGTGACGAAGGACTAAGCCCAAGGGATGCGTGTCTGGATAGTTGACCAATCCTAATCAGTCCAAAACTCGGGGAACAGGGCGGCACTCGTTTTATTCACGCCTTCCATGTCAACAGGGGGCACCTAGCATGGTGACCATTTACACCCCCCTTACTCATGGGAACAATTATGAATAATATTGGTACCATAAGAAAAACAGAACCTGAAGAGGTGAAACCAGCAATGGGGGACCCCTCAGGTAACCAAAACATATCCATGGAGGTGGAGCAGACCCGGGATGCAAGTCCGCTTGCAAGACCGATGTCTGATACACCAGACACGGAGAAAACAATAAAAAAACTTGCAAGCACTAGACTGCAAGCAAAGAGACTTTCAGGTGTTCAGTGTAGGAAACTGAGGCAAGCCAAGAAAACCGAAGCTGGGACTTGGGCGGAGTCACACTCGTCTACAAAGAAGGTGCCGGTGCAGAAGGAGAGCGGGGCAGTAAGAGACCTCGTTCAGAGACTTCTACACCGATACCATCTAGATTATTCGGGCGACGAAAGTTAGACCCGAAGAAAGTCGATACCCTCTCATCAAGGGACCTGTACTCTGTAATTCGGGGTGCAGGCTTTGTAGATTGGGTATAATACTTAACTAGGGTCAGCACAATAAGCCTTTTAGGCTGCAGTGCGGCGAAGCCGTTTGGCAGACGCACCCGCCAGGGAGAATGGTTTTAGTGTCTGTCTGTATTTTAGAGTTATCTTACGGTTTATAAAACACCCACCAAAGAGAGCGGAAGAGTACTAAGAGCAGCTGGAAGTGATTTTCGTGTTTTAGATACCGTTGGATACGACCATTGTGGCCACTGGGTTTCTACAGTGCCACACGGAAAAAGAAGAAGATGTAGTGCACCAAAATATGATTCGAAAGGTCGTACAATGCCGCCATGAGGATCCCACAGTTTGTCTATAAAAGCTTTCCACTCCACCGGGTTCGGATAACTATAAAAAAAATGCTATGACCTTGACATATAGGGTAAACTATCCCACAATGAACCATTTTTGTAAAATTTTATACCATTGCGAAATTTTGTCAATAATACATTGCTATGTACATCGACGTAGCTGGGCGGACACTACAAGAATGACCGTGCTCAATCAGCGAATAGGCGGTGTTTTATAATGACCAAAAATAAAGGGAAGTCCTGAGATAAAAGAAAGAAATCACCAATGCTCCTTAATACATATAATTACCCTAAATGACATTTTGGAGGGACATGACAGCGGGGTATATCCACAAACAAACAAAAATTAATAACTACAATGTACATCTATCAGAAAAAAAAATCACTCTTCAAAATGGCGAGCTGCAGTTTTAAGATCACTACAAATCTTAATTAGCAACAAAAAAAAATTCAACTCTAAAAACAACAGCTCTAAATCATCATCGTAATCCTAAAGTTATATACATAAAATTAAACATTTAAAATTGGCCCAAAAAAACAATCCTTAAATAATAAAATATTAGTCTTAATTAACCCAAATTTACAATTTCAAAAACAACTGTTTGAATCACCATCGTAAACATTCAATTACATATATAAAATTGTAATTGCATGAGCCATACGTCCACAATGTTGGGTTTATCACACCCTCCCTAAGGCCAGAGCGGGAAAGAAGGATCTGGGACCAGGCAACCTGTGCATTCTTCCACACCAAGAGGAGCGGCAATTCAACAGACCGCTATGTCCACCGGAAGAAGCTATAATAAGTACAGTTAACTGTTAGACCCTTTACCAAGAAAAGTACATGTTTTTAACATAAAACGTACATACCACACATTGGTGTGTGCACGAAGAGTTTGCAGCGAACGGAAACGACAATTATCCTTGATCGTATATTGAAAAGAAAATGAATATTAATTCGTTTAATAGCACCAATTCATATCCATGCCGGCGTTATCAAACATACCAGAAGGTGATTAGAAACTGGAAACACGCTTTATCAAGTACGTACAGCCCATTATTTCAACAAATCTTTGGAATAGTATCAGCATTAATTACGCTCTATTGGAATAGGTATCATGCCAGCGGACACCTAAAACAAGATACCGACTATTTGATTGTAGAAGAGCTTTTCGTTTTCAAATAAATAGATTTAAAATGCAATTACGTAAAGCGTACTTATTGTAAAAAGATCAAATATACCGGATGTGCTGAATTGAGGCAGAATCTACGTAAGTGAATAATGAAAAGAAAAGGATACGGATGTATTTCTTATTGAGAAGTGAACGCAACACCCCCCCCCCCGCAAAATTTAAAGGTCGGGGTAGGAAAACAAAAGTAGCGAAGCGTACAGTACAGTACTAACCAAAAAAAAAACAAACAAGAAAAAATTCGCTTAAGAAAACTAAAAAAAAACATAAAAACACTCCAAAATCAATAAAAGAATTTTCATCCGGCTCGAGGAACCCAGGTACCAGACAAAACCAACAGTGAAAAGAACCACAAAGAAGGATAGGTAGGGAGTAGCAATAAACGAAGGCAAAGGTAGAATGGCGTCAACACTGCCAAAGTCGTCAAATAACGGATGCTTCTTCCGAAAAGAAACAGTACGGTTTTAACCTCAGAAGACGATTGGTTTCCTGCAGAAAACCAAAAGTAGAAAAAAGAAGCAAGGAAAACAACCAATAGTAATCGCCAAAATACGACAAAATGTCAGGCCTCAAAGTAAGCCAGAGAATAACAAGAATGCTGGATAAAAAAAAATTAAGGTACTTCAAGCTGTGGTACCAAACAATCGCAACAAACGAAAAAGAATTGCTAAGTAGGCCAAATACGACTAAGTCGTGATTTCCAAAGAAAAGAAAAACATGGACTAGAAAGCACCTACTACACGAAGTGATCCGAAAATCAAACCAATTCAGCACGAAGACCGATAGAAATTAAAACCCGCCATAGTAAAAAGAAAAGGAATGTGGTACGAAAGGAACGAGGGAAATAAAGAAAAACCCAAAAAGAACAACACCAAGCAATACGTACAAGAACCACATTAAAAAAACCTAAGAATAGCACCAAAAAAATAAAACAGACTCCCAGTGTAGTTATGTATGAGTATGTGAGAGAGTGTGGATGTATGTGCGTGGATGTATGTGTGTGTGTGTGTATGTGTGTGTGTGTGTGTGTGTGTGTGTGTGTGTGTGTGTGTGTGTGTGTGTGTGTTGTGTTGGACCGCTTTAGTCGTCTCTTACGACAAGTAAGTCGTACCATGAGGTTATTCTCTTCCAGTACCCACACTGGGTTTGGAGTACAAGAAGAGAACGAAAGAAAAGGGAACCAAGCATAAATGTGTGTTTATGGAATGTGTGTGTGTGTGTGTGTGTATGTGTTGAACCGCTTTAGTCGCCTCTTACGACAGGCAGGTCGTACCGTGGAGCTATTCTAATCCCTACCCACACGAGGTTGGGGTACAAGAAGAGAACGAAAGAAAGAAGAACCTAACAAAAATGTGTGTGTTTATGAAGTGTGTGTGTGTATGAAGTGTGTGTGTGTGTGTGTGTGTGTATGTTGGACAGCTTTAGTCGCCTCTTACGACAGGCAGGTCGTACCATGGGGCTGTTCTAATCCCGTACCCACATGTAATTAAAACATATGACCTGACGAGTAGAAGCCGGACTAGGAATAAGAACAGTAGAAAGTGCAGAAAAAATATCTGATCTCCCTCTTGGCGTAGGAGAAATCTTAACGATTCGGTCATGTGAAGTATAATTATTTATTATACAAGAGAAAAAAGTACTAGATTTTAGCCCGAGGTGTGTTTATCTCCCGACGCGAAGCGGAGGAGGACAAAACACCGAAAGTTAAAATCTTACATTTTTACCCGTGTATAATACACTATTTTTTTCTGTGACAGGCAAAACGATGATTTAATATTGAAAAAAATATTACAATATATTAAAGTCAAAAAATCAATCGATGTCAAATTTGAAGTTTCAAACAAGTAGGCTGTTGTACTTATAGGAACAGTTAGACTTGCTTTGCTAAGGAAACCTTTAAAGTAATCAAATATCTGTCTATTTAATTCTGCGAGTGAAAAAAGTAAATTCATTAAAAGTGACATTTTGTTACCTGTCAAGAAACATTAAATGTCAAATTTATTCCTGTCCCAGAAAAAAAAGTTTTTCTCAATGGTAGCAGACTTATAAGCAAAATCCGGCTCAGCAGTAATAGTATGTTGGTCTTGACTATGTAATACGAGATTATCGGCCCGAATCGTTTCCGGTTCTAACTTCAAACATTCGTTCTTAAATTCTTGTAAGGAGAGGAGGGTAGGCAAAGGGGCTCGATAAAATGGAGCAAGGTTACGAAGCACAATGGATCAGTCATCTACCACCGCCTCCGGGCGATCAAAGGTGAGCAGCGGAACGGTGACGACCTGAGGGAGTTCTCCAGCTATGCGGGGTGCCGAGGAATGGGTACACAAGTAAAGTCGTCGGGGATGCACATCCGTCAGTCCTGTTTAGACGAGCTACCTGACAATGGAGCGGCCTGTGGCGAGTAGCCATCCTGTCGGTCGAAAGCCAGTGGATCCAGGATCCGGATACCGTGTAGTTGGGGGACAACCAAAGGGAAGATCCGGAAAACTGCTCACTGCATCAAAACAAGAGGATTCCAGGAGCAGGTCTCTTAGAATCTAGACCTACATATATATTCAAGAACATCAACTTATAAGAAACACCACAACAATCAGAAGATCAGCAACATGCCAAAAAAACTCTCTAGAGTTGTAAGGCACTATAACGACGCTGAGAGCGTTGTGTCCAGCTACTGCGGTTAAAGCACAATGGACAAGTGATCATCCTCATTGAAAGAACCATACCAATGAAACAGGGCCGTCATATACACGCAAAATAGTACAAATAAAGAAAAGAAATTGGGACAAAGTAACTAAATAAAGGTTAACCGTAACTCGATAAAAGCTCCAAAGGAAAATGATCGCGAAAACAGGACAATTTAAACCATGTCCGACGGATAAACATCGGGAAAACCAAGAGGAGCGAAACAACATAATAAAAATTAGGAATAGGAATAGGGCGACAGCATTTTCAACGGACTAGAATTATTGGCGAAAACACAAGTCCAATAATTTGAAATTATCCAACCAATGATATTTAGCGATCAAGGAAGAAAACCAAACTAAAATTTAAGAAGATGGAACCCACAGAAAAAAAAGAAGATCGATCCCCATGTGAGGGACACCAAAGAACCGAAAGGAAATATAAATAACAGTTCGAACGTAAAGGAAGAAAAAACTAAGTAGCATCAGGCCGAGAAATGCGGGTAATGTCGGAAATTAGGCAGTGACAACAAAAAATCGGAGCAAAAGTTACTCAAAACAAAATCGGAGACAAAGTTAAACAAAACTAAATTGGAGCCAATGTTCAAAAAACAAAATCGGAGCCAAAGTTAAACAAAACAAAATCGGAGCCAAAGTTAAATCGGAGCAAAAGTTACCCAAAACAAAATCGGACCCCCATCAGGGCGTCAAAATTTATACTACGTACATCGACGTAGCTGGACGGACACTACAAGAATGACCGGGCTCAATTGGCGAGTAGGCGGGATTTTATAATTACCAAAAATAAAGGGAAGGCCTGAGATAAAGGAAAGGAATCACCAATGCTCATTAATACATATAATTAATTACCCTGAATGACATATTGGAGGGACATAACAGCGGGGTATACCCCACAAACAAAAAAAAATCAATAACTACAGTGTACATCTATCAAAAAAAAATCACTGTTCAAAAAAGCGAGCTGCAGTTTTTAGATCACTACAAATTTTAATTAGCAACAAAAAAAAAAATTCAACTCTAAAAACAACAGCTCTAAATCATCATCGTAATCTTAAAGATATACATATATAGATAAAGTTGTCCCAAAAAATCAATCCTTAAATAATCGAATATTTGTCTTAATTAACCCAAATTTACAATTTCAAAAATAAGTGTTTGAAATCACCATCGTAAACATCCAATTACATATATAAAATTGTCCCAATAAAAACAATCCGGCAATAATAGAATATTACCAACACATATCCTTTCACCGAAAATAATCATTTTACAGCTACCAAGTTTTAGTCATTCAAAACAAAAAGCACTGTCTCAATATCACGGTCATAAATACTAAAACAGTTCAGTAATTTTTGTATATACGAACCAATCTTGTAAATGCAAAAGCCACGCGTCCACGGTGCTGGGTTTATCACACCCTTCCTAGGGCCACAGCGGGACAGATGGACCTGGAACCATGCAACCTATGCATTCTTCCACACCGAGAGCAATTAAACCCTTTACAAAAAAAAGTCTATGTTTTTAACTATAAACGTACTTACCACACAGTGGTGTGTGTACGAAGAGTTTACAGCGAACGGAAACAACAACTATGCTTGATCGTATATCGAAAAGAAAATTAATATTAATTCGTTTAATAGCACCGATTCATATCCATGCCGGCGTTATCAAACATACCAAAAGGTGATTAGAAACTGGAAACACGCTTTATCAAATAAGTACGACCCATTATTTCAACGAATCTTTAGGTTAGAGTAGTATCAGCATTAATTACGCTCTATAGGAATAGGTATCAAGCCAGCGGACACCTAAAACAAGATACCGACTATTTGATTGTAAAAGAGCTTTTCGTTTTAAAATAAATAGATTTAAATGCAATTACGTAAAGCGTATTTATTGTAAAAAGATAAAATATATCGGGTGTTGTTGGCGGATTTAAGTAAAATCTACGTAAATAAATAATGAAAGAAAACGGATGTATTCCTTGTCGGGAAGTAAACGTAACAATATAAAAAATGTATATAAACAGTATCACTGATACATCAATCTGACATACGAACGCTCGTATGGGCACCAGCCACATGCTTTGATATAAAAATTTCTTTTTAAAAAACTCTCCTAGTGATTCCCTGTGTACCATGTAGTGAATCCACTGAACCAACTGGTGGTTAACAGTGAACCAGGTGTGAAGATTTGGGAATCAAACGCCACCTATATTATAAAATACAATAACTTGTTACGTGCAATTCCTGCGGTGGAATATTTCCGTTGTTACATAATTACATTTTCTTATTACCTACACTAATCACAGTCATTTGAGCATTTATTAACCATTTCGACAACTTTCTCAATTGTAAAAGGTTACTTATTCATCCCCCTGTATGAATCATTAGAATATTTAATTATAATTTAAAGTATTTTCATCTATCCTATTTTGTTGTAGCATTAACAATGTGGAGTTTCCGTTATCAACCTCGTTCGCTTTCTTAAATATTTACATTAGGTTTATGTACGTGTTTTATCAAGGTTAGTTACAATCACAAATTCCGACCCATTAAAAATGTCTGGTTCGCTGAACTCTACACCTTAATTAATCTGAACCATTAACTGGTGTAAGTTACGTTTCTATACTTGCAAGACGAAAAGTTAGGCGAATCATCTTACGGGTCCTTCATGATTTCCATGATGTTGTTTGTATATATTTCTTACCTCGTATTTAGACACGTTAAGGTATAGTCGTTATAGTTTCTTTAACTGGGTTTCCTATTCATTGGTCGTAGTTTCGTTTCTTACAATAATATTATAAGTTTTGATGTACGAGTTTACCGAAGGACTTTCCAAAACAAGTGGCAATAAACGCCTTAGTTGTTGGGACGCAATTCGGCAAACTTCATCCCACACATAATCGCGTCGTTTTTTATTCAGCTTGGTAAGGGTTTGGCAATATTTTCAAACCCGGAAACGATCCTTCTAGAGTAAGTGCACAACTTCAGAAAGCTACGTACCTGATGTTTGTCTTTCGACGTGGGCCACTCTTGTACTGCCTTAACCTTGTTCGGCCTTACACCATTGCGTGGAACTACGTTTCTTAGTTGTTTCACCTCTTCGCCTAGCAGGTGACACTGCTTTGACTCAGGTTCCGATAGGCTTCTCTGAGTCTTTAATGCACTTCTTCCAAATTCTCAAATTGTTCCCAAATGATTTTTCAGTCACGATCACGCGATCCAAGTATACATGATATGTTTTCTACGATAGCCCACGTAAGATGTTATATATTAACCGCTTGAAGATGGCAGGAGCGTTGCATTGCCCAAATGGCATGATTGTAATCTGCCATAAGCTAGTACCGATAGTGAAAAGAGTATATTCCAAATTTTTGAGTTTTATATCCACTTACCAGTAGCTTTCGTTAAATCCAATATTGAAAACCTCGCAATCTTAAAAGTGTATCTCGTCCAACCTTGGAAGTGGGTAGCCATTCTCTATGGTCACGTCATTCAGTCGTCTGAAGTTCACACAAAATCTTGTTGACCCGTTGTTCTTCGTTACAAGCACAACAGGCGATGCACAAGGACTATCAGAGTGTTCAATCAATCCTTCCTCCTCCATATTTTCATTCATTTTCTTGGCCTCCTCGCGCTTGGCCAATGTGAGTCTGCGGGGCTGCTATATTATTAACCGGGCATCTCCTGTATCGATTCTATGTTTGATTATTGCAGTCTTTCCTAATCTACAGCCGTGGACTGCGAACACGTCCGAGTATACAACATTTCAATTTTCCAATGCTCCACCCGAAAGTACTACATTGGCCAGGAAGCAAGTTTCTTTACCGGGAAGTTTTTCAATTTTGCCGAACCTTTACTGTTCCAAGCAAGCAGTGACTTTTTACGTGTGTGACAACACTCACGCACGGGACGTACATTTTACCTCTCATCCGAACGACGGCGTATTTTTGTGAAAAATGCTCGTCTAACATTTTTCAAGTGCACCGTGTCGGGAATCGAACCCAACACCTTGGGTTTAGTAGTCACACGCATACCAACCAAACCACGAAGCCACCACACGTCCGAGTACCGTCGGACTAAGTTTTCAGGTCGTGATAGATGTTGTTTAAGATAATGGCATTGTTTGATAAACTAGCCCAATACTTTCGTGTAGCACTCTTTGGTGAGTGGTTCTTTCTTGATACCGGCACATCCCGTCCCATGGACAACCGAAAAACACCACCCAACTGTTGCATTCATATTCAGCGCGATATAATAGTTATTGGCGTTTAAAATTCTAACAAGTACGGCATTCATCACTATATTCAGAGCCTTTGCCATAAACACGCCCTTTTCAAGGATATCCGTTCCCTAAGATTACTTCTTCGGTGATACTCGCTATTACTATATAATGGTCAAATATTTTGCTTCCGACTCAGGTTTTTACATCTAGCATTCCGTGTATTTGAATCTTCTAACCATCTATGGTTCTAAGACGTACCATAGCGGGTGATACTTTACCACAGTCGCACAATACATCGGATTAACAATTGTCCTGGTAGCTCCAGTATCAACCAAGTGCTTCATACTTTTGACGTTAAACTGCATGCTTAGATCGTGCGATGCGCATGATGGTATCCAGGACAAAATTCTAGCAGGATTACTTTCTCTTCTTCTTATCGACCCTCTTACGTTCTCCGGCTTCTCTGTTTCCTTCTTGGGCTGCTTGCATTTGAACTATATATGCCAAAATTCACCACAATTACAGCATCTAGGTCCCCTCCTCTTTGGTTAATGTTCACGAAGTATTTATCAAATCACCTCCTCTGTGCTTTCTTGTTGGCATTTTGGTAACGGTTTATCACTTGAGCGTAGTACACTTATTGCAGATGGAAGTCGCCGCACCTCATTTCCAGCCTTGATGTAGCTTCTTTGGTCATAGTCTGATATGGTTTGCAGAATATTCAAGGTCACCTTGTAATGCGATAATCAACGCGGTTACTCTTTCACCATCGTTCTGCTGTTTGCACGGTTGGGGAATTAATCCGTTCTTTCATACTTGGTACATCTTTTTACATTTTACGCAATCTCTTTAAAAGCTTTTTTCGAAATCTCGCTTTCTAGTTAATGCGAGTTTTCTAATAAATTTTCTCAAAACTAGGTTTCTAATTTCTGTAAGCCGCCGAAAATTATTGCTTCCAGATTTAGTAGTTTTTTGTATAAATTTATCTCACAGTTGGCTATAATTTTCCATTAATTCTAGTTCAAGCGCTTTTGTATTCTGGTCTAATTGCACTGTGAAATTTTTCTGTAAATTTACAGCAGTGTCGTTCAGTTTTTCTGTTAGGTTTGCAGCGTATTCCTGTAACTTTTTTGTAAAGTTATCTTGTAATTTAACAAAATTTTCAGTCAAACCCTCCTCAACGTTTGACCTAACTTCCTTCAGACAAGAAAGGATTTTGCTATCTAATTCCTACTTTTGTTTAAGAGTCACCTTCAGGCAAATAGAAATTGATTAAGTGACGTTTTCACTACAACCCAACAACTTGACACCAATGTAACGAAAATTCTATGTATACTAACAACAGTACTTTATTATCAAACTAATTATACAAGCTTTTTCAACAGTTCCTATTTACAGTGAAATTTTCTATAAAGCTCTCACAACAATTTACTTCCAGTTAATGGTAAACAGTACCAGTACTAGCTTCTTAAGACTACGATGCAGTCTTCTTAATTACCTAATATTGAAGCACTATAATTAACTATCCAAGTACTAATTATTAATTTATATCAATCACCACCGTAATTTACATGTCATATGGCAACATATTTTAATCAGTATGTTCCACTTATTTTATATTACGACTTTTGAAGCTTTAAATTAGAACTCGTATCGCAATCGAAGCTTTAATTAGAACTACACTAACTAACGCTCAACACTCATAACGAATGCGACACATTGCTCAACTTCATCATCGTCCCGGCCTGTATCACAGTGCTTATTTACTAAAGTTTGGGAAACAGATACAGCCTTCAATGTCACACGAACCACTGTCCTATCGCTAAGCATATTTTTGTACCTCTTGAATCCGTCAAGATAGGCCAGAAGTTTCAAACTGCTTATTTATATAAATAGAAAAAAAATCCGGACCCACACGGGGTTGGGTGCGTAGTGTGCAAGCGGAACAATAATAAATGACCAAGACCAATCAGAACAAGAAAATTATTTAGAGAACAAGAAAGGCAGAGTCAGCATAGAAATTGGGGCTCAGAGGACTAGTAATGGGGCTTAAGACGTTTGCGTCGCCAGCAGGAAAATAAAGCGAAATCAGGTGCATTAGAATTTCGCCGACCTTACATTTTCTTCAGCTTCTGAATCAGTATAGAATATTTTTTGCCTATTATTTCCTTTGTTAACTGGTTTCTTTTGTTGAGTTACCGGAGCTGGCGGGTAGTTTTCCGCAAAACAAAATGAACAGTGCGTGTAGTAGTTGTAGCATACGGTTGAGAAGGTGATAACGATGGTGGTAATAGTAGTGGTTATTATAGTTTAGGAAACTCAGTACACGTTATGGAAGGAACTCGTTTGTTTTTGGTATTGGTTGTACGAGAGTCGACGTTAAAAAAAGGAACAGCATTGGTCGTCAGAGTATTACCATTAAGAAACGGAACAAAACAGATAACACTTCAGCTACGTTAGATAATGGAGCAGAATCAGGAACAATTTCATCAACGTTAGATAGAGGAACGGAACCAGGTATACCTTCATCAGATGAAGGGGTAGGAGCAGGCAAAACTTCAGCCACAATAGGAACCGCTTTCTCGACAACAGCTGATAAAGATACAGAAGCAGGTGAAACTTGGACAACAACAGCAACCGGCATTATGAATACGGGTTCATTAACTTAAACAGCGTCATCTGTTATTGTAGACACGACTGAAACTTCTTTGGTAGAATTATTTAAGACAGTAAAAACAAACTTTTGAGTTGCTACCTGTAAGTCACTAGTTTGAGGTATAGACTCAATTCGGGGAGGAAGCATAATCTGAGGTAAAATTGAGTACGTATGTCCCGTTGGATTATTATTCTAATAGCTAAGGACAGAATTCGGAGTATTATTTGAAGACGTATTTGCCAAAGAAGGGTATGTTTTGGTAGTAGTAGGGTGACCGGGATAAGGTTTATAAGAAAACGTAGAACTAGAAACAGAAGGGACTCGGTAGTTATTAGTAGTAGGATAACAGTTCGGACAGTTGCGGCGAGTAACTCCCTTATGCCCGGAACCATAGCAATTATTTTAGATATTTGACGACGAGTACAACTTATCGACACATGACCAGGTTGATCACAATTGAAGCATGTGACATGACGACTAGAAGTAGATAAGGAATAGAAACAGAGGAAATCACAGAAGAAGCATTTGATCTACCCGTAGGCGTAGGAAAAACCTCAATAGTACGACATTTTAAGCTAGCCTGAAAACCAATTCTTTTAGATTTCTATTCTACCCTTCTCCCTGTTTTGTTGCGGTATTCGGTGTGGCTGCGGCTCCGTGGTGTAGTTGATATGCATGTGTCTACTATGTCAAAGGTACCAGGTAAAAATCCCGACACGGTCCGCTTGAAAAATGTTAGGCGAGCTTTTTCACAAAAATACGCCTTCGTTCGAATGAGAGGTAAAATGTAGGTCTCGTGGGTGAGTGTTGTCACGCACTTTAAAGATTCTTATCTTGCTTGGAACAGTAAGGGTTCGGCAAAATTACAAATTTTCCAGGTAAAAAAAACTTGCTTCCTGACCAATGTAGTACCTTCGGGTGGAGCATTGGAAAATCACAAGTAAGGTATTCGGTGTGGGCGATTTTCTTTGCTTACTTTAATGCTTTTTTTCTTGTCTGCACGGAATACCGTAACAAGGCACAAACGACTAATATGCTTAAATTTGCAGATGATATAGCAGTATTAGCATCTAGCAAGGAAGAGTTAGAATCAGCTCGTAGTAAAATAGAAACAGAAGGATACGGTATGAAAGTTAACAAAAATAAAACTAAAGCATTCTTATTTACTTATTGATTTATTTATTTATTTATTTATTTATTTATTTATTTATTTATTTTTTTATTTATTTATTCATTTATTTATTTATTTATTTACTTATTTACTTATTTATTTATTTATTTATTTATTTTTTTATTTATTTATTCATTTATTTATTTATTTATTTACTTATTTACTTATTTATTTATTTATTTATTTGTTTATTAATTTTTTTATTTATTTGTTTATTTATTTGTTTATTTATTTATTTATTTATTTGTTTATTTATTTATTCATTTATTTATTTATTTGTTTATTTGTTTATTTGTTTATTTGTTTATTTGTTTATTTGTTTATTTGTTTATTTGTTTATTTGTTTATTTGTTTATTTGTTTATTTGTTTATTTGTTTATTTGTTTATTTGTTTATTTGTTTATTTGTTTATTTGTTTATTTATTTGTTTATTTATCTGTTTATTTATTGATCGATTTATTTATTTATTTGTTTATTTATTTATTTATTTATTTATTTATTTATTTATTTATTTATTTATTTATTTATTTATTTATTTATTTATTTATTTATTTATTTATTTATTTATTTATTTATTTATTTATTTATTTATTTATTTATTTATTTATTTATTTATTTATTTATTTATTTATTTATTTATTTATTTATTTATTTATTTATTTATTTATTTATTTATTTATTTATTTATTTATTTATTTATTTATTTATTTATTTATTTATTTATTTATTTATTTATTTTCATAATAAATTTTCTTAAATTAACTACAATGTGTGAATAAAATAAATAAGGTTATAAACTTTTATTTTCGGTACTTCTAAAATATTCGCGTCGCTTATGTAATACCACTTATCCGATCGTGTTTTGATATTGGTCTCTAAATCATTACCTTGTGATTGTAAGAAATATTTTTCCCCTGGGTGATAATTGGCGGTAATGATTGTCTTCTTCTGGGGTAATTCTTACTTTTACGTAGGTTATGTGATGACGTTTTTCAATTGAACCATTGTGTTGTATGACGCCATACAATGAATATAAAGTTTTGGTTTGGTTGATTGTAGACGTTTGTACATTTTGGCGTGGCTTTAAACAGTATGGGGTCAAATCTAGTATTATAGCAAAGGATACATGGTGATTCACCTTTGTAGATAAATTTCTTGAGTTATGAATCGCTTTAAATGTAAGATCAGTACCTCGGGTGGACTGTAAATTAAAAGTTGTTTGATTCCATTTGTATGGACGGTTATTTTGTTGGGTCCATCGTTTTTTTTCTGCATAGATCACAAACTATTTTGTTATCTTCAGTAAGCAGCTCATGTGATGTGAATTGATTTAAACAATATTCTACGGACAAATAACCTTTTTCATATTGATACTCTGTTGTTTTGGTGATATCTTTCTTGAGAACAGGAGTAAGTCGTGGTTCCGGCAGTTTGAACTCGTCTTCCATATTAGGAGCAGTTTCTTTTTCGGGTATTGGTAAACTCAAATCGAAGAAGGGTTCGATTCGATGTGAGCTCTGGTTACACTCTTGACATTGTGTTGTGCTAACTAAATTACTTTAAAAGATTTGTTCAATTGGTGTTGCCTCAAAGTATAATTTGTTGTTTTGGGGGTAGGATTCAATTTCGATAGAGTTGTTATTTGATATCTATTTAGGTATTCGTTATGTAGTGTGTCTATTAAAAGTCGTAACAAATGATATGCGTCATGTTGTTGCTTTCCTGTAAATTGTGGCATTTTTTGTGTGAGGGCTGAAAATAGAGTATTAGGGTTATATACTTTAGGGATACCATTTTGTAGTTCTCTTAAAGTTTGTGTAAAGAATAGTGTGAAAGGTTGGGTTAAGACTATCATTTTCTTGTTTTTGGTTTTTGAACAGAAATTCAGATAGATATGGTGTTTGTTCAAGACATTGAATGATGGAATGGAAAAAGCACGTATTTCCTAAATTTGTTAAGCCGCAGAATTTGGTAAGATTATCATTTTGTTCATCTTTCTTTCTTGTTATCGATGTTATTTTGTTTAAGCTACGTTTCTTTGGAATTTTAACATTTTGTTCATTTTGTTTTTTCTACTTGGTTCTATATTTTGATTCTCGCTGTCTGGAAGACTTCCAAGCAGACTAATTGCATTTCCGCGCTGGATGGCAATCCCTATTTGTTGCATTAGGAAATCTGAGCGTCTTATATCTCCACTTATGTTAACTAAACGTTTGCCCAAGTCTCTCAGGAAGTAGAAGCCTTTTGAGCCTGTTCGACCTAAGGTTCCTGTAGCTATTGGGTTGAAGCTATAAGAAGAGCAGAGATCTACATATTTTTTTGTTTTCTCTGTTTCGGCCGATCAGCCGCGGATGTGGATGTTGAGCTGTAAGGAATTTTTGATTTGGCGAGTGTGTCGGTTCAAGTAAAGTCCCATACTAAACATTTGCCTTTTTTCCATGGGACTAAGGTTATGCAATCTGGTCTTTTTCCGTCTGAACGTTCAAATCCGATTGGTTCTCGTTGGCATGGGACCTGTGCTTTGCGTGATGAAGGTGTTATTATTTCATTTACTTCACCGTGTTGAGAGAGTCGTTCGGCGCTAAATCGGCATGAAAGGCCATAAGTGCTTTTGAAAGATACATTTACGTCGCAACTTCTGCATTGGTGTGGTGCATATAATGGACAGGCTAACCTTAATGATATGGCTACTTTGAATTGTTCATTATTAAGCATTAAACCGAACGATGGGCAAGGTATTGCATTTAGCCAAGCTCCGGCACCTTTTGTACAAATTGCAGCTGGTCTTGCGTTATCGGTTGGCGATTAGGTTAGGTTTTCTAGTTCTTTGAAATTTGGTTATTCCACTCTTTCTGCTTTATGGTTTCAATTGGTATAGAAAGGGACAATTCTTTCCAACGGCGGATTACAGGCTCTAGCCTATTAATAGTTTTAGTAAGAATTGTATTTGACAATACGTCAAGAACTGTTCCTTCTGAGCTGTGAGCCGAAGCCAGGAAACATAGGAGTGCACTTTTAACTGCAAATCTTATACCTAGTCCGCCAATATTAATTGCAAGTGTGGCCTGAAGCCATATGTTTTCATCAAGAGAGAGATTTAGAATAGTTTCTAAGGTTGTTTTAAGTTGAGTGTCTCAATCTAATACAAGCTTGTTGTTGTAAACTACCGAACTCTTAAGTAAAAATTGAATTTTTGGGAGGGAGAAACAATATTTTATTAACCAATAGCCTTGATGGAACGGAATTCATTTAATGCGTTCGCCGACGAGGTTTAATACGTTCATTTTATCTGAAAGGCCACTGGTTATTGCGATGTTTCCTATAGGTGATCCTAGGAAGAGTAGTTCATCAAATTTTGTTTCAGAAATTTCAAGTAAGATTTTGTTGAATGACGGTGCTTTTGAAGGGTTGATTAATTCGTACTTTTTAGTTTTCATTGAAAGGACCATCTTCTGACCTTTTTTCTGAATGGTTTATAAATCTGGTAATATATTATTTGGATGACCTCCTAGTATTCCGTCATCTAGGTACCAAATATTTAATTCGCTTGTTAAGGATTGTATTAAATCTTGAATCGTTACGCTAAATAATAAGAGCCCTATAGGGTTTCCTTGTTGAACGCCTACTTCAGAAGAAATGATATTTTCGCTATGGATTAAAAAGGATGATATAGAGTAAGATGATATTACATAATTATATACACTTGAAAAGTGATTTTGAACCGCTGTTAATATAAATTTTCTTTTAATGCTATTAAAAGCGTTAGTGAAGTTAATTTCTAATAGACATTTGTAGTTGTTGTTTTCTAAGTTATTGCAGTTGTTCATCGATTCCATACAATATGTTCTGACGCTATGAACTGCTCCTTCGGCGCCCTTTGATATACCGCAGCCTAGCTGTAAAGGATAGAACAGATTACGACAGGTTTCATTAAGACAACGGGCAACGTTTTTTGAACATAGTCTTCGTAGTGTGCAACCGATTGCGATTGGTCGAAAATTGTCGGTTGGTTTTGTTAAGGCGCATAGTTTTGCTACAAAAAACATTGAACATATATCTTTATAAATGTGGCCTGTTAAAACCTAGTTTACAAATAAGGTGAGTGTTTGTAGTAGTTGTCTCCCGGAGTCTCCAACGGGGATGGCTGTCATTTCTTGGAGATGATTTGGGCGAAAACCATCAAAGTCGGCAGAAGAATGTCTGTTGAAAGATCGTATTGCGTTTTCGACATCTTGTAATGATACGTTCAAATCAATCAAAATACAAATAGGAAACGAGAACTTATAAGCGGTTAAAGATTTCTGCTACCTAGGAAGTCAAATAACACAAGATGGGAAGAGTACAAAAATATAAAACAAAGATTATCACAAAGCCGTGCTGCATTTAAAAAAAAAAGGCAACTACTATGTTTAAAAACAACAAGCATAGAAACAAGGAAAAGATTACTGAAAACATATGCGTGGAGCACGGCACTATACAGCTCTAAAACGTGAACAGTGGGAAAAGCGGAGAGGAAAAAGGCACCTACTATGTTTAAAAACAACAAACTTAGAAACAAGGAAAAGATTACTGAAAACATATGTGTGGAGCACAGCACTATACGACTGTAAAACGTGAACAGTGGGAAAAGCGGACAGGAAAAAGGTAGAAAACCTTTGAAATATGGTGCTTTAGACGTATGATGAAGATATCATGAACAGACAAACTTAAGAACAAAGAGGTTCTTGAAATGGTAGGGGAAGTAAGAAATATGCGGAGAACAGTAAAAAAATAGGAGAGATTGGATGATAGGACACATGAGGGAATAGTGCGTGATATTTTAGAAACAGAGAAAGCAAAGACCTAGATTAGACTATTTCGCAAAGATAGTGAAAGACGTAGGCTGTAGGAATTTCAGGGAAATGTGTAGGTTAGCTCACAAAGAAAAAAATAAAAGTACGCGTCCAACCAGTTCTTGAACTGAAGTTCTATTGATGAATTAGCACATGTATGTATAATTTTCCGTATCACATTTTTGCCAAATCTCAGAATACATCCAGTTTGCTAAGAATAGTAATAGTATAATAATATTTTAAAAGGCCTAAAAGAGAAATAACTAATCTTTTGTTAAAACCAAGGCCTTAATAGTTTTCCATTAATTAAAAATCATATTGTATTCGTATATATTTGCAGCGACGAGAAGTAAATGTAGCTTTAGAACGTTAAACGAAATATTTAAAATTATCAAGAGAAAATTGTTAAAATTGTTTTGAAAAGCAGCTGTCAAGCACAATATATTTAGGGGAACACTTTTTTCATTAAAGCTTTTAATTTCATTGTCTGCAGTTTTACTCGTTATTTAAATTGGGTTTTGCATTGATGCTATATCTTGGCTTGCTTTATACAATATTTAAAGCTAGTACATTTTTTTAATCCCATGAAGTGCGTAGGCCTTAACGATAGAAACGAAGATGATATCTGAATGCTCGAAATCGTGCATTTAGATACATAAAAGTTACAATATAAATTGATAAAGGATTAAGATTGATAGCAAGTATTAGCAAGCTTAGTACTATTATTGGCTATAACTTTTAGTCATTGTCCTTCAAGCTATTTTAAATCAGTTTTTCTACATTATTTTGCACATCATCTCGTACACCTCTATCGAATGGAAACATTGGATCAAGCATTTATTTTTAGGTTGGCTATGTATGGGGATTTATTTTCAGAAATTTTACAAAGCATGACCTGCTCTAGCAGTCATTGAAAATAAAATGATATAAAATCTCAATATTATGCCTTAACATGTAACGGGCATTTTTTTATAGTTTTAACATTTTACGCTATACTCAATTAACAAATACCTGTCTGTAACTACTATTTCCCTATTTTATATTTATTAACTCCTTAGGCGAATGCATTGTAATTAATTATAGATTGCATCGTTCTTGTCTTGCCGTAAATATAAATTTTGTTGCTTATGTGGATATACACGTCTAGATAAGAGACGATAAGAAGTGTAATAGAACGAGTTGAATAAACAGATGAGGAGTCGTGTTTTGTTCTTTGATTCCGATATACTAAGTACGTTAAAAGATACTGTTTCCTCTTTGCTTTGACTAATGAGAATTAATGCGGGACTTAATTTTCGTATTGTTCATGTGCGAGCACGGCACGATTTTTTTGTTGTTTTCTTGTGAAATAAAAATTGTATATTAACTGTACAAAAGTGTTTTACGGAACATGTTGACGGACGTACTTAAGTGATACACGTGCTTTACCCATTATGGTTCTTTTTAGTTGTTTTGTCTTTTAATATTGAAACTGTGTGTGCGACCTAGTTTCGCGGTCCTTTTTTTTCGGAGTGGCGCATACTTTGGATGGTTTAAACACAGTGATACTGTAGTTTCTGAATTTTCTAACTACAAAGAATCTAAAATAGATTATTGCTTGCGCAAATTTCGTTATTGGTGAAATATAACAGATTACCGGCTTACAAAGGTATTGGTTGAAATTTCTCACTGCTTTTTGGGATGTTTATGAAAATAATATACCTTTGGTC
The DNA here is from genome assembly GCA_036346225.1 of Platerodrilus igneus. NCBI lineage: Eukaryota > Metazoa > Arthropoda > Insecta > Coleoptera > Lycidae > Platerodrilus > Platerodrilus igneus. Next base: position 225,304 of record JARFIW010000624.1, on the reverse strand, counting down.
CCAGAATATTTCGAAATTGTTGTCTTAGGAAATAGGATTACCAAGAAATTTATCAAGGCTACATAGTTCCGACGCGTGATAATGTCTGCTGCTAACACCAGTAAAATACGTAGGTGTGATTAGTGTAACGTGTGATAAGTTCCATCAACACTCTCACAGTCAATGGTGAAGTGCTTCGTTAGTGCAGGACATCGTTGAATCCCACACTTCAGTTGCAAGGAAGCGTTGCTGAAGGACTTTTGTAAGTTGAACTATTTCCTACTGGTTATTACTTTAAATATCTATCCGTTGCTTTACCATATCTTTGTCGATCTGATACCTTTTACAATAGACTTGCATGCTATTTTAAAACATAGAAAAAAAAAGGAAAGAAAGAAAAATCAATACTACTAAATTACTCATATCAATTGTGTCTTACCTATTTATTTACTGAATTACTCATATCAATTGTGTCTTACCTATTTATTTTTTTAACATGTTGTCTGATTTATGTTTAATTGGTGTGTGAGGAAACGTTTCTGCTACTCCCCAATATTACCTTACTTTGTACTAAACATTTTTCTGTATTGCTTTTACCGTTGTTATATTTTATAGTTTATCTAAACAGTTTCTTTGATTTACATTCTACAAAGTACTGAATAACTTAGACGTTTCATTGCTGCTATGCTTATTCTTTTTTTTTCAGGTTTGCTTAACTAATTTTTTTTATTGCAGGTATTATCACTAACTCCTTACGGCCGCGTACATGGTATGTTGGTCTGCTTTCTACGACCCCCCTTACTCCGATTGAGACCGGTCATTTTTTCTTTGATTTTCTTTTTGTTACGCACCGCTACGAGCCAACGTAACATAACTTTGCCGCCCAACGTGGATACCACGAACGAAAAAAAAAAACGTAACAAACAGGTCGCAAAGCTAAATAGAAATTGGTCATAAATCTTTTCGGAAAAGGTCGGTTCCGCGCCATCATAAGCTCAAAGAAAGCAGAATAGTCCTGGAGACTTTCCAGTTTGTAGATACGACCTCTAGTGTCCCCCAAGCTACCTCCAACCTTTTTATTAGAAGTGGGCTATTTTGGTGGATCAGATTGATAACATCCTGATATTAGCAGTGTCGAGAGTTAGAAGTAGCAGGCTTTTCCCGAAGATTCGACGATAGTGTGAGTCGTACCAAGTAGGCTATGGCTAACTACTTGACGAAAGAAGTATGTTACAGATGACTGTGAGGTATCTAATGTATTCTTCCTGGTAAGTATGGCACATCTTCCTTCCATACAGCTTCAGCTCCGTTTGCTGGAGTTATACGCGAGCGCTGTCAAAGAGAAACTCCGAGGCAAGTGCACCCGGTGGGTTTGTTTGATTGTTTGTTTATTTATTGTTGTACACTATTCCTGGTCCAAAGACCTAACCTAGTGAAGATGAACAGAAGTTTTAAAAATAATATAAATTACAATAAATTTGCAATATGTATCAATTTCCTATGTAGTACGTTGATAATCTTGAGTTTCTGTCCCTTATTGCCAAGTTAATCTTGGGCTGTTGGCAGAGAAGTTGGTGTACAGTGTAGTGTTGTGGAGGTAGGGATATTGGTATGGAGAGGATACTATTATTGGACGGAGGGTTTCGTGATAAGGATTTCATTTAGGAACTGGTCAATTGGAGGGGATAGTTAGTTGCAAGGAAGTTGATGCTAGGTAGTGGGGTAAAGGGATCAAGTGGGATCGCGTGTTTTATGTGGGTTTGGTGAGGAATCGAGTTGGGGCATAAGTATATTAAGTGGTGGGGGGTTTTAGTAATGTTTTGGTTCAAGCAGAAACAGAAAGAAATGGGAATTAGTTGGAAAGAGTATAATTTTTGTCGGAATTTGTCGTGTCCGGTTAGGAATTGAATAGCGGTTGGAGTAGGGGATATGTTCGAGGATGTTCGTTATATCTGGGAAAATCTCGTGTGTCTCTACCTGTGACTTAGTTGTTCCATTGGCCTTGCCAGCTGTGCCTTAGAGATTCAGAAATTAGGTTGCTTATGTTTGTCATTGTCATTGTTTCGTATTCTGAGGGATGTAGGGTGCAATCATGTAATTGTATTGGTCTTCTTTTCTTTATGTTTCAAAGTTGTACTTTGAAGTGGAGCAGGATGTTTAGGGGTGGTTGTTTCAAAACTGTGTATAATGCTGGGGGGTGTTGTGAAGACTTTTGTGGAAAATAGTAAGAAAGGTCTCGTGATTGGATTAAGAATTCTGCGGGGATGAAGCGTTGTAAGGGGATGTTAGGAGCCTATTGCGTAACTTAGGATAGGAATTATTATTTGTTGTAGAATTAGTTTACTAGTGGGGCGAGTCAGTTCAATGGATTTTGATAGGAAATGGTGTATATTATTAAAGATTGCTTTGGTTTTGGATAGGATATATGATAGATAAGCGTGCATTTTAAGTCTTGTTTTGATTTAGATTCCAAGGTATGTGGTTGATTCAGATAGGGTTATATATGTGAGTAGTGGGAGCGCACTGGAGATGGGGTTGTTTGTTTAGTAAGGACAAGGATTCGATTTTTTTATCAGGAGGCTTGCGGTGTTTTTTAAGGATCTACGGGAGTTTCCGTGTACGAGGTAGGTTAGGTCATCAGCATAGGCGAAGGTAGAAATATTAGGGATGTCAAGGTCTAGGAGGTGGTTTATAGAGAGGTTCCATAGCATTGGTGAAAGGGCCGATCCTTGCGGACAGCCCTGGGATAGGGGTTTGGTGATGCTAAAATAGTTGGAGTTTAGGTTTCCGGGACGTGAGTGTAGGTAGGATTTTAGGATTAGAAGTCAAGGACAATTGCTATTACATATTTGGAAGGAGATGTCTGGACGGTTGTGATTATGGATCGGATGGTGTCCTCGGCACTATATCTGGGACGGAATCCATGTTAGTTTACAGAAAGGAGGAAGTGTTTATCTATATGAAAGTTGATCTTCTGGATAAGGATACGTTCTAGGATTTTACTAATTGTGGGAAGAAATGCTATGGGGGCAGTAGGATTTTGGGTCTTCAGGAGGTTTGGTAGGTTTTAATATGAGGATAATAGAAGCTTTTTTAAGGATATTCGGAAAAGTACCGGATTTAAGGCATTTAAATAAAATAAATTTAAATAAATTGGATCATGGAATCTTTAATGATAGGCCAGGATTTTTGTATCATAAGGTTGGGGATTTGATCTGGGCCGGACGTTGATAGGGTCCAGGTTTTTTATTATTGAGTCTAATGAGTCTACGCTTAAGTCATAATCTGGTGTGTTGTTTGGTGGTGTACGTGCGTATTATATTGTAGCTTGTTGTTGTTCAGTATGTGCATACGGGATGATGGAGGGAATTACTGTATCCAGGAGTGTTGTTAGGGTATCAAGAAATGAGTGGTCAGTTTGATTCAATGGAGTGGAAAGTATATGGTTAGGGGGTGGTTTTATTAGTTTACGTTATGTCTTCCAGGGATTATTGGTGTGTTCGTTGATTATAGATGTAGTGTTGTTTTTGGGTATTTGTTATCAATGCTTTGTACTCGGTCCTTGCTGTTTTTACTCGTGTGTAAGTACGTCAACGTTGTTGTGCTGTCTGCGTTTGGCGTTCTGAAATTGGTGTCGTACTTTGCTCAGTGTTCCTCTTTTAGAGTCAAGTTCTAATGTCCACCATATGTTCTCTGTGTGTAGTATTTATATGGGATGGTGTCTTTAGCTGCGTTATGTATGTTCGTGATAATAGTGGTGACGAGGGAATTGGGGTCAGTATTTTTTTATGTGCTTGATGGGAAGTTGGGGGTATTTTTATTGAGGTTGGTTAGGAATTACCGCCAGTTGCCAGGGTATTGTAGGATGGAGTTTTGTAAAAGATTCGTGGTGGAAGGTTTGGTAGTATATCGCAAGTTATAGGATTGTGATCACTGGTTTGAATTATGTAGGATATTTTCCAAGTGGAGATGATATTGGCGACGGATGGGGTGGCGAGTGTTACATGAATATTGGATTGGTGGTTAGAGGATTCCCATGTTGAGATATGGGAGGGGGTGTTTAGGATTTGTAAGTTATGCTAGAGGATAAGGTTTTCAAGAAGGGAGCCTCGTTTGTCAGTGGTGTTGTTATGCTATGGAGTTGATCGTGCGTTGGCGTTTGTGCATATAATTTTGGGTTGGTGTCTTATAACGCTAAGTGCATTATCTAATTGCTGTAAGTGAGTGTTGATGTCTTGTCCGTATTGAAAGTAGGTGGAAACTAGTTATAGGGTGCCAGAATTACAATAAAGTTTTATTGTTGTAGCTTGGTATGCGGAAAAGGATGGTATGTAGGAGGCATCTATTGTAGGGTCTGTGATGATACTGGCGGAGGTGAGGTTAGGGTCAGTTGGGGTAAGATTTTGTATAATCTAGCGTATGGTAGAAGTGATGAGTTTTATTATTGATATAATAGGATTCTTGTAATAGGGCAATGAGGATATGATTTTCAGGAAGTGTTTTAATAAATTCTAGGGTAGCTGTTCAAGAATGTTGGAGGTTAACTTGTACAGCATAAAGGGAATGTTGGTTACGGGAGAGTCAAGCGTCCGTCTTCTCTGTAGGGGTTTAAAATCCATGATCAATTCGTCATTTTGTAATCTCGAGTGCTTGTTTGTATATGGAGCATTCGCGGTTAGTCGGTCACCATGTGGTCGTGCGGTCTGTTAATGCGTATGCAGTTCGTACATGTAGAGGCGACTGTGGTAGGTCGGGTGCATTCTCTTATGGTATGAGGTGCTGCGCACCTTCCACAGGACACTTGGGAGCGGCAGACTTTTGCCGAGTGGCCGAATCTTTGGCAATTATAACACCTGGTGACGGACACCAGGTCTCGCATGCGGCAGGCCATGTATCCTATGAAGAGATGCGTATTGTTCTAAGTCGGGGAGAAACGTTTATTATTTAATTGTCCGAGTTGTCTGTCTTTGGTCTAGATACTGCAACTGAGATCTCTTGTGTATATATGTCTTCAGGTATGAGGTTATGTAGGGAACTTTGGGTGTAAATGTAGTTTATTGCGTCCGTGTTTGAAGTTTCCTTGTCCAAGTCAAAGATGGTTAGCTGGGTTTGTTTAGAGGCTGGAACACGGACAGGGCAGGATTTCTGATTTAAGGTTGTTATTAATTTTATATCGGAAGGCTTATCGATAAAAATGGTGACTGTGGATTTAGTGGGTCGGATATTTCTGATATTTAGATTGGGAAGGAACGGCTGTATGTTTGTTTATATAAGTTTTTAATAAGGCAGTGGGGGTCGTATCGCTTGTGGTAGGTTTTAATGTGATTAGTTTGGAAGGTGGTCTTGTTGGGGGTGCGTGTTAAGAAATTGGTTTGTATAAGGTTGCTGTTGCGTAAGTAATTGGTGTGTTGATTGATGCGGATGGTTGTGTGTCTATGGAGGTGTGTTGGCGTGTACTTATCTGAAGGATATTCTCTATATTCTTCACTACCGATTGTAGCTTAGTGATCGTAATCTCGTTCTGGCGATAATGGCCATTTCCTCAAACTTAGCTATAAGGTTTACTTATCTTGTTGCCATCTTTCAGTACAAACTCACTGATATCAGTTTTGATGTCACCTATTAGGCGCATAATGAGGACAGTCAGATTTTCAGATGCAGAATCAGCTTCTTTTCTCGGTCTCTAAGATTTTTGTATCGAGGAGTTCGAGCTCACGGATGAAGCTAGCAAACGGTGTGGTGGAGAGTGCAACATGACGGAGCTTTTATGCAGAGCTTAGCGCCTCTACTGATGGTGGCGGTGGTGGTGCTAGTGTTAATGGAGTTATTAAGTTGCTTGATGTAATAGTTGTATGTGCTGTTTGCCTTGTTTGCTAATCCAATATATCGTTATCTATGGGCATGTAATGTTCAAGCTGTTGTTTGTTAGTGTTTTGGTGCCCAGATATTCGTAAATTTGAAATTAATTTATTTAAAATACCTGTTTCCAAGACAAATTTCTGCTAGATACTGCTGATTTTAGGATGTAACTATATCAGGATGACTAAATATGCTCATATTATGTACCGTGCGAATAAAGTTCTCTTATTAATGGTCTTTTAGCACTTCACTTATGTTTGATTGGGAATTAATGTTCTATAAATATAAAATATAAATATAACCGCAAGATTTCCTCGCACTGTTTTTTAACGGCTCCTATGCTTATAGAATATATTATTATATCACTACAACTCCTAACTTCTAACTTCAATATTTAATTAATTAAATATGGAGAGCGATTAAAACGTCTTGCTCGTTCGACGATACAGGCAACTGGGTCCAGCGTTGTCCTTTAATGCATGGTCTGCAATCCGTGGCAGTGGGCCAAGCTCCTGGAAGTTGATACACGGTGACTAACCACGAGGTCGCTACTCGCTGCGGGCTGCGCTTAAGGAGAAAATGGAGACTTCTTACAAAATCTTTCATAGAACATCCCTAATCCTACAGCTGAGCGATCCATCCGCAGCCCATTCTCATGTCTGAATGTCTGATGCTGAATATTCCATCATACTATGTGGCCACTTAGCACCACTTTACCACCTAAAATAAAGGGCCTTATCTGTCGTGGTTAGTGCCTGACCCCAATACGGCTGAAGTCTTCTAGAGATACCACTCGCTACTATTTAATTCTCATACACTCGATGGGTCAGTCTAGGTATAAACAACACGTGATGTCAAAGAGTCAAAGACATTAAGTGCGTTTATTAACCGGTAACTAGATTATTGACCCCACCTCCGAAACCCACTTCTGTTCTTCCGGTTATTAACAGAGGACCAGTTCGGCGACTCCAATGTAAAACAACGGAAACGGTTAGAGCGATCGTTAACACATTGTCAGATCAATGGCCTGTCTTGTGACCTACTCTCTCTAGTAAGATATGTTGTAAAATTACAGCAAACTGCAAACTAATGAAAAGATTAAGATTTAATACATGCTTATGTGTAATCTTGAAAAAGAATAAATCGCAACTTTTCGAAAAACTAGAAAAGAACAATACTCGGGTCAAAGATTACCTAGTAAACCAGTATACCGCTTCCACTAAACCTGTGACAAAAATACTCCTTAAAAAGAAACAATGAATAAAACAATAAAATGCTCTTCATCGCTTTTTCAATATAATTTTCTTTATATGAGTGTATGTTAATTATTTTGATTATGTATCTTGTATTTCTTAATTCCTAGTAAGTAAAAGCACATTTGTCACAATAATTATACATGAAATTAAAAATAAGAAAATGCCATTATCATAACGCAACTCTATTTTTACTTTCATATACGCGATTGGTTTATTATTTTTCGACAAAATTCAATAACTCGTATTGATTGATTTACATTATATTTTTGTTTCTTGAAGAGAATTAATCTTTTTCTTATTAGCTCTAAATTCCCGTACATAAATTTTATAATAATCTTTGTCCATATATGCTTTAAATTAAGGTTATTATTGTAACGAGTGTCGCTCATTCTACGTTTGACCAGAATAATACATTAGAACGTAACCGAAACATGTTACACAAAAGATAATTGATGGCCGCCATGTGGCGTAACTGTTCATATAGGCTTGAATGACACGTTACAATAGTTTGCAATTAAGAGCTTTATTAACCTTACAATAAGAAACCTCCAGATGTCATTTGCTAAATTCTGGTACACTCTAGAACAATTAAATACAATACAAATTTTCGTTAGAAGTTTTGAAACTTAGTTTTCATTTGTGTTACATCTGTGACTGCACAAAGCTTTCGTTTAGTAACACGTGATTTTTATAATATGGAAGGAAGCTTTATTTTCCCATTATTATTAATACTTCTACGCATAAAAAAATTCTAGTTATAACTTCTTACAAACTGGAAGTGAAAAACCAATAAATTGTTTGTCTTGACAAGCTTTGAACAAAGTGCGTGTTTTACGTTTAGCCAATTAGAGACGTTTCATGGAAGTGACGCTAACAAGTTCGAGGGAACGACTCATTTTGAAAAAGGACTTGACTTCCGACTATCGTGAGTATCAATTAAACGCTTGCAGATTGTTATAGCTTTAACTACTCCCCACACAGCAAAGTACGTTGGGTGAGATGCTAGAAGAAAAACATCAGCGTGCTTAAAGATATTTACACTAACATTTGTTCGAAGTATATAACCCGCAACAAACTAAACCACTCATGTTACCCTCAGTACTCTAATTTAATTACGCCCCAAATTCTTAACATGTAACAAACGTTTCGACTAGCTATATAACGAAAGTTTCTCATTTAACGACGCATGACCAGTGTTGGCAAACAATAGAATTAACATATATAATCAAAGCCTTGTATTACAATAAAGCAGGCAGTCAGTCTGTTTAATAATATAAAGAAATGGAATCTCACGCACCCGAATATACCCGAAGACTACCGCGTAGAACGCCTTAGCTACCGTTATTAATTAAGGTAAACCTTTTGTTTAATTTTTAATGGCAACTTTTGCATGTGAATCTTTACCCGCTTGATGGCAAAAGTTTGCCGCCAAATTGGGAGGCGTAATAAATTACACCCGGGGTTAACGTAAAAATTTACCCCAGATGGGGAAGCAATATTGCGTCACAATTTGGCGCTTTAACAAAGGGACAGTTTCTGCACATAAAATGTTCAATGTTTTGGTAGTTAAAATTGTTAAAAATTTGGCTCTTCTACCGATTGAGTCATGCATATTTGATGCTAGTCGTGTAGCTCAAAACAAAACATCTTTCAATTTCGCATGCAAAAATTGTAAAATCTTCATAAATTTTGACACTTTAGAGTATACTGCTGGCGATCTCTAGTGACATATTTGTATATCTTACACAACCTATTGCATAATACCTTAAAAGAAAGCATCAGTGGCCTTGAGGATACTTTTTGTAAGGGTCAAATCACCTCGAAATTTTACCTCAAAATAAAAAAATTATCCATTCAAAGTAGTTTTCTATACCTAAAAATCTTATGAAAGCTTAATCTACTTAATAATGTCACAAATTGACTCTCTAAGGGTTTAAAACAATGTTACACTTGCGTTTCTAGACCTATAAATTGTAAGATTTATACTTGGTTGATCAAACCTCCATCTCTAATTACTGCATTTAGAATAATAGTTTTACTCATAAAAGCCCCAGAAATTCATGGTTCCATTTTTATGTTTAAATCTACTCTGAATATATTTTTATACGTTGAAGTTTTACATTTTAAATTCAGAACGTGTTAGTTTTAATAAATGTAGCTGACGTGACTTGCACGAAACTTTAGCGTTATTACTGTTTGTCTTTTACCGATCAAGAGTGTCGCCAAGTATTTTTATAAACAAACAATTTGCAACTTTCCACCAACTATTAATGAATGAACTATCTTAAATAAATCTTAAATAAATCCTCTTCACTATTTCCCAGCTTTTATATATTACAATCTCACGACGTCATAGGTTCTCAAAATGCTCCTCGATAATCCAGAAAGTCTGACTCATTGCATGCAATAACTAATTGTAATTTTATTAATTTTATAGCTGTCAGATTAAGATTTATTGTAATCGTAAAAGTTTTACTATCTCGTATTAATGAACGGAAGCAATTGGCGGTTATCTTTCCTATTATAATTTATAAGCGTCTTATTTTATCTAGTTATGGTTGTAACAATTTTAATATCTTCTTTAATTGAAAATGTTTGCTTGATATCGATTTCTACAAACTCACTAATTAGTTTGGTTCAATAATAAGATCATTCCGTCCACGAATGGATGTAAAATACTCATTCGTTATAGCTTTTGTTATAATACGAGGCTTGTTCAATTGAAACCCATCTTTGGTCAGGTTAGCCTTGGAAACAATTATAATCACTCAACTGACGTTTTGCAACGTTAGTGGTGTTTGTAAACTTCACACTGGTCAGTTTCTCTCGTATATATTTGACAGCGATTTTAAGTATTGTGACTTCTAAATGACGTTTGTTGTTAAGAATCCGACCAAATGTGATCAGTGTGCGGTCGTTCAATTTGTGTGTGAAGGACCCTTGTTGATAGAATTTGCATAGTCTCGGGTGAATATCGACGCAAACCTGTATAATGAAATTTTGAACAAGCTCCATCAAGCAATAAGACAAAACGTCCAGTGAAGCTTTCACGTGGTGCCATTCTGTTTCACGATAATGCTCGGCTGACGTGACTTGCACGAAACTTTAGCGTTATTACTGTTTGTCTTTACCGATCAAGAGTGTCGCCAAGTATTTTTATAAACAAACAATTTGTAACTTTCCACCAACTATTAGTGAATGAACTATCTTAAATAAATCTTAATTGAATCCTCGTCACTATTTCCCAGCTTTTATATATTACAATCTCACGACGTCATAGGTTCTCAGAATGCTCCTCGATAATCCAGAAAGTCTGACTCATTGCATGCAATAACTAATTGTAATTTCATTAATTTTATAGCTGTCAGATTAAGATTTATTGTAATCGTAAAAGTTTTACTATCTCGTATTAATGAACGGAAGCGATTGGCGGTTATCTTTCCTATTATAATTTATAAGCGTCTTATTTTATCTAGTTATGGTTGTAACAATTTTAATATCTTCTTTAATTGAAAATGTTTGCTGGATATCGATTTCTACAAACTCACTAATTAGTTTGGTTCAATAATAAGATCATTCCGTCCACGAATGGATGTAAAATACTCATTCGTTATAGCTTTTGTTATAATACGAGGCTTGTTCAATTGAAACCCATCTTTGGTCAGGTTAGCCTTGGAAACAATTATAATCACTCAACTGACGTTTTGCAACGTTAGTGGTGTTTGTAAACTTCACACTGGTCAGTTTCTCTCGTATATATTTGACAGCGATTTTAAGTATTGTGACTTCTAAATGACGTTTGTTGTTAAGAATCCGACCAAATGTGATCAGTGTGCGGTCGTTCAATTTGTGTGTGAAGGACCCTTGTTGATAGAATTTGCATAGTCTCGGGTGAATATCGACGCAAACCTGTATAATGAAACTTTGAACAAGCTCCATCAAGCAATAAGACAAAAACGTCCAGTGAAGCTTTCACGTGGTGCCATTCTGTTTCACGATAATGCTCGGCTGACGTGACTTGCACGAAACTTTAGCGTTATTACTGTTTGTCTTTTACCGATCAAGAGTGTCGCCAAGTATTTTATAAACAAACAATTTGTAACTTTCCACCAACTATTAGTGAATGAACTATCTTAAATAAATCTTAATTGAATCCTCGTCACTATTTCCCAGCTTTTATATATTACAATCTCACGACGTCATAGGTTCTCAGAATGCTCCTCGATAATCCAGAAAGTCTGACTCATTGCATGCAATAACTAATTGTAATTTCATTAATTTTATAGCTGTCAGATTAAGATTTATTGTAATCGTAAAAGTTTTACTATCTCGTATTAATGAACGGAAGCGATTGGCGGTTATCTTTCCTATTATAATTTATAAGCGTCTTATTTTATCTAGTTATGGTTGTAACAATTTTAATATCTTCTTTAATTGAAAATGTTTGCTTGATATCGATTTCTACAAACTCACTAATTAGTTTGGTTCAATAATAAGATCATTCCGTCCACGAATGGATGTAAAATACTCATTCGTTATAGCTTTTGTTATAATACGAGGCTTGTTCAATTGAAACCCATCTTTGGTCAGGTTAGCCTTGGAAACAATTATAATCACTCAACTGACGTTTTGCAACGTTAGTGGTGTTTGTAAACTTCACACTGGTCAGTTTCTCTCGTATATATTTGACAGCGATTTTAAGTATTGTGACTTCTAAATGACGTTTGTTGTTAAGAATCCGACCAAATGTGATCAGTGTGCGGTCGTTCAATTTGTGTGTGAAGGACCCTTGTTGATAGAATTTGCATAGTCTCGGGTGAATATCGACGCAAACCTGTATAATGAAACTTTGAACAAGCTCCATCAAGCAATAAGACAAAAACGTCCAGTGAAGCTTTCACGTGGTGCCATTCTGTTTCACGATAATGCTCGGCTGACGTGACTTGCACGAAACTTTAGCGTTATTACTGTTTGTCTTTTACCGATCAAGAGTGTCGCCAAGTATTTTTATAAACAAACAATTTGTAACTTTCCACCAACTATTAGTGAATGAACTATCTTAAATAAATCTTAATTGAATCCTCGTCACTATTTCCCAGCTTTTATATATTACAATCTCACGACGTCATAGGTTCTCAGAATGCTCCTCGATAATCCAGAAAGTCTGACTCATTGCATGCAATAACTAATTGTAATTTCATTAATTTTATAGCTGTCAGATTAAGATTTATTGTAATCGTAAAAGTTTTACTATCTCGTATTAATGAACGGAAGCGATTGGCGGTTATCTTTCCTATTATAATTTATAAGCGTCTTATTTTATCTAGTTATGGTTGTAACAATTTTAATATCTTCTTTAATTGAAAATGTTTGCTTGATATCGATTTCTACAAACTCACTAATTAGTTTGGTTCAATAATAAGATCATTCCGTCCACGAATGGATGTAAAATACTCATTCGTTATAGCTTTTGTTATAATACGAGGCTTGTTCAATTGAAACCCATCTTTGGTCAGGTTAGCCTTGGAAACAATTATAATCACTCAACTGACGTTTTGCAACGTTAGTGGTGTTTGTAAACTTCACACTGGTCAGTTTCTCTCGTATATATTTGACAGCGATTTTAAGTATTGTGACTTCTAAATGACGTTTGTTGTTAAGAATCCGACCAAATGTGATCAGTGTGCGGTCGTTCAATTTGTGTGTGAAGGACCCTTGTTGATAGAATTTGCATAGTCTCGGTGAATATCGACGCAAACCTGTATAATGAAACTTTGAACAAGCTCCATCAAGCAATAAGACAAAACGTCCAGTGAAGCTTTCACGTGGTGCCATTCTGTTTCACGATAATGCTCGGCTGACGTGACTTGCACGAAACTTTAGCGTTATTACTGTTTGTCTTTTACCGATCAAGAGTGTCGCCAAGTATTTTTATAAACAAACAATTTGTAACTTTCCACCAACTATTAGTGAATGAACTATCTTAAATAAATCTTAATTGAATCCTCGTCACTATTTCCCAGCTTTTATATATTACAATCTCACGACGTCATAGGTTCTCAGAATGCTCCTCGATAATCCAGAAAGTCTGACTCATTGCATGCAATAACTAATTGTAATTTCATTAATTTTATAGCTGTCAGATTAAGATTTATTGTAATCGTAAAAGTTTTACTATCTCGTATTAATGAACGGAAGCGATTGGCGGTTATCTTTCCTATTATAATTTATAAGCGTCTTATTTTATCTAGTTATGGTTGTAACAATTTTAATATCTTCTTTAATTGAAAATGTTTGCTGGATATCGATTTCTACAAACTCACTAATTAGTTTGGTTCAATAATAAGATCATTCCGTCCACGAATGGATGTAAAATACTCATTCGTTATAGCTTTTGTTATAATACGAGGCTTGTTCAATTGAAACCCATCTTTGGTCAGGTTAGCCTTGGAAACAATTATAATCACTCAACTGACGTTTTGCAACGTTAGTGGTGTTTGTAAACTTCACACTGGTCAGTTTCTCTCGTATATATTTGACAGCGATTTTAAGTATTGTGACTTCTAAATGACGTTTGTTGTTAAGAATCCGACCAAATGTGATCAGTGTGCGGTCGTTCAATTTGTGTGTGAAGGACCCTTGTTGATAGAATTTGCATAGTCTCGGTGAATATCGACGCAAACCTGTATAATGAAACTTTGAACAAGCTCCATCAAGCAATAAGACAAAACGTCCAGTGAAGCTTTCACGTGGTGCCATTCTGTTTCACGATAATGCTCGGCTGACGTGACTTGCACGAAACTTTAGCGTTATTACTGTTTGTCTTTTACCGATCAAGAGTGTCGCCAAGTATTTTTATAAACAAACAATTTGTAACTTTCCACCAACTATTAGTGAATGAACTATCTTAAATAAATCTTAATTGAATCCTCGTCACTATTTCCCAGCTTTTATATATTACAATCTCACGACGTCATAGGTTCTCAGAATGCTCCTCGATAATCCAGAAAGTCTGACTCATTGCATGCAATAACTAATTGTAATTTCATTAATTTTATAGCTGTCAGATTAAGATTTATTGTAATCGTAAAAGTTTTACTATCTCGTATTAATGAACGGAAGCGATTGGCGGTTATCTTTCCTATTATAATTTATAAGCGTCTTATTTTATCTAGTTATGGTTGTAACAATTTTAATATCTTCTTTAATTGAAAATGTTTGCTTGATATCGATTTCTACAAACTCACTAATTAGTTTGGTTCAATAATAAGATCATTCCGTCCACGAATGGATGTAAAATACTCATTCGTTATAGCTTTTGTTATAATACGAGGTTTGTTCAATTGAAACCCATCTTTGGTCAGGTTAGCCTTGGAAACAATTGTAATCACTCAACTGACGTTTTGCAACGTTAGTGGTGTTTGTAAACTTCACACTGGTCGGTTTCTCTCGTATATATTTGACAGCGATTTTAAGTATTGTGACTTCTAAATGACGTTTGTTGTTAAGAATCCGACCAAATGTGATCAGTGTGCGGTCGTTCAATTTGTGTGTGAAGGACCCTTGTTGATAGAATTTACATAGTCTCGGGTGAATATCGACGCAAACCTGTATAATGAAACTTTGAACAAGCTCCATCAAGCAATAAGACGAAAACGTCCAGGAAGCTTTCACGTAGTGCCATTCTGTTTCACGATAATGCTCGGCTGACCTGACTTGCACGAAACTTTAGCGTTATTACTGTTTGTCTTTTACCGATCAAGAGTGTCGCCAAGTATTTTTATAAACAAACAATTTGTAACTTTCCACCAACTATTAGTGAATGAACTATCTTAAATAAATCTTAATTGAATCCTCGTCACTATTTCCCAGCTTTTATATATTACAATCTCACGACGTCATAGGTTCTCAGAATGCTCCTCGATAATCCAGAAAGTCTGATTCATTGCATGCAATAACTAATTGTAATTTCATTAATTTTATAGCTGTCAGATTAAGATTTATTGTAATCGTAAAAGTTTTACTATCTCGTATTAATGAACGGAAGCGATTGGCGGTTATCTTTCCTATTATAATTTATAAGCGTATTATTTTATCTAGTTATGGTTGTAAAAATTTTAATATCTTCTTTAATTGAAAATGTTTGCTTGATATCGTTACAAACTCACTAATTAGTTTGGTTCAATAATAAAATCATTCCGTCCACGAATGAATGTAAAATACTCATTTGTTATAGCTTTTGTTATAATACGAGGTTTGTTCAATTGAAACCCATCTTTGGTCAGGTTAGCCTTGGAAACAATTGTAATCACTCAACTGACGTTTTGCAACGTTAGTGGTGTTTGTAAACTTCACACTGGTCGGTTTCTCACGTATATATTTGACAGCGATTTTAAGTATTGTGACTTCTAAATGACGTTTGTTGTTAAGAATCCGACCAAATGTGATCAGTGTGCGGTCGTTCAATTTGTGTGTGAAGGACCCTTGTTGATAGAATTTACATAGTCTCTGGTGAATATCGACGCAAACCTGTATAATGAAACTTTGAACAAGCTCCATCAAGCAATAAGACGAAAACGTCCAGTGAAGCTTTCACGTGGTGCCATTCTGTTTCACGATAATGCTCGGCCTCATATTGCTAACGTGGTGAAAGAAAATCTATAGCGAAAGAAATGGAGGATATTAGGCCTTGCGATTTTCACATCTTTGGGCCACTGAAAAGAGCGTTAAAGAATAACCGCTTTCAGTCGGACAAAGAAGTACAAAATGCCGTAGAACAATTCTTCAAGCAGCAGCCACAAGATTTCTTTAGTAAATTCTTTTGTAAGTTTAGTTGTCAATAAATTTTTCCTGAACCAAAGATGGTTTTCAATTGAACAAGCCTTGTATATGGCGATTAAAAACGTGTTATCTTATCTAAATTATCTGGTTTATTGCCAGTGTTATCGCCCTCTACTAATTGGGCCATTAATTTATTTCATTCATATTGCTTGTTAACGTAAAGATCATGAATTTTCGAACGATCTGCAAAGATAGTTTGTTTAAAAGTATACAAATAAATGTAGTTTTTTTTAAATTAAATAGCGTATATTAAATAGTACTTATAAAAGTGATGAATCTTTATGCATTATTGAATTGGCATCTAGAAACTTATTCTCAATGATATTTTTAAAGAGGATGAATATTTATACACGAGTTTACTTATACTAGCAATTACTATAATAAGCTCATCTTACTAGAATATTATACAGATTAGATAGAATAATGTATTAGAAAATTTAATTTTCTAGGCTTTGGGGTATATATATATATTTATATATATATATATATATATATATATATATATATATATATTGCTGTGTATATTCTCCTTTGAATGCGGGAACTGGCCCTTAAAAAAAAACATTCGAGCCCCACAGATTGGGCGTCATATTTGCTGTGAAACCACCAAACTCCGGGTACTCCGCTTTAAGAATCGAGCCCCTACGAATTGGATGCCAAAGAATGCTGTGATTCCTATAAAAAGCCTCGCCAGTTATCTTAACTGTGTTGGTCCATTGACTTTCTTCTGTTAATCGCCTCGGCTGCTCCCCTAGATAACTTTCATCCTCATTCATAAAAAAAAAAACAAACACATTCCTATCACAAACACGAACGTTAACTCTATTTACATCAATATTCACAATACATTAAAATTTCAAAATTAAATTTTGAAATAAATTTCAGTATCAGAAATTTTCAAGATTACATTTATTATCATTTAAATGTGCATCCTGAATTAAAGTCCTTGTTGGATGCTTACTAATTAATGTAACAATATATGCAGACCGGAGTCTGAGTACAAAGGGAGCATCTACCACCCCTTTACGTTAATTAACCAGGTTCGTCTAATTGAGCTCAAAGACATACCCAAATTTTCATCATAATCCAGAACATCAATACTAAATACCCCTTTCTACTTAAACAAGCAAATTTCATCTTAAAATTAAGATTTTATGGTTAGTACAATTTCACTAATGTCCATTTAAAGTAAATCAATTCTAAAGTTATTCAACACACACAAAAATATCAAAGTTCAAACAAAATAGTATAAATTACCTGAAGGTTACTGCACTCGTAGCTTCAATGTACATCGTCCCTTTTGTTAATCACACCATTCCAACTGGATTATATTTACAGCTTCTGATTCTCAACGCTTTTAAAATTTTCTCCATCACCATTTATTTAAATTTGTCTCAGGGCTTTTCCGGAACTAATCTGTGTATATCTGACTCTTGTTTTGTGGATCCAGACACGTTTATGAACCATTTAATCATTAACACTCCCGAAAATAGCAAAGAAATTCATACTTCTTTCACCAATATACGCCAAAACTGCCTACTTTTGTGTATACATTTGTCGTTGTAAATTTTACTAATTGGTGCAGTGATACTAAATTTTATTACCTTGTATCTAAGTGCACTCAAGTACATTCATGTTAGCACGTAAATAACAAACTGTTTTAAATCACCAAAATATACGAGCAAACTTTAAATTATTCTATCAAACTAAAATGCACTGTTTAACGTCTTGAATCAAGTCGCGGATGTAAGAGAGCTTGTTTATATTCACCTCGGTATATATAGTGGTTAGCCTGTCTGTCGGTCGAGTCCTCAAAACAGGCAATTCTAAAGAATTTCGCATGCTAGGTTCCCAGTCCGTAGCCTGTGCGTCGGTTTTTTACGAATTTTGTACTCGCCCCAGTTAAATCTCAGAAATTTCAACACGGCACGCAATGTCTGGAAATAACTAATTGACTTCTATACCGAAATGTTCTTTTTACCTCTCAAATTTTGCCTTTTACTTTCAACCAATCGCAACCCCATGACGTTGCTCTACTCACGCCTTTTACTATATGTGCCTCGGTCTTGCGCATATTATCTGTCTCTATCTAACCTGTTCTTAGTGGTGCAAATTGATATTCCTTACTATCGATTATTTCAGTCCATGTGGACTATCTGGGTTAAATAACCCCGTATCGCGCCTTCCCGTGAATATTAAGCCCCGGTTTCTCCAAGATTCTTTGTAACCATTAATTATCTGCAAAATTTACGCCGAATGAGCTTTTTAAACTACGCAGGTGTTCAAACATACTATTAATTTTCAGAGCTTTATTTTATTGGGTTTTTACAAGTTTTCATAGATATTATATGTTACTAACGGTTCAATTAACTTCAATTAAAATTAATACCCTTTAAATTTTAGTGAATCCTAACTAAATATTAATTATTATCAGTACATTTTGTTTAATACCGGTTACTTAAAATTGAGTTAATTAATATAAATTTTGCACGTAATTTCTATTTGTTTCTTACGTAGAGCTTGTTAATACTGTTTCTTTTGATATAAAGCGTCTTGTACATGATTTAAATCTCTTATTTTTACTGAAACGAATGAATTTTTATTCTCCACGGTGTTTTAATAAAGCGTATTATCTAATAAAATTCCTTATACACGGTGATTAAAATTATTTTATGTAATTCATTAATTTTCTACCCTGGTCTAAATATGAGTAATATATATATATATATATATATATATATATATATATATATATACAATATATAGAAATCAAATCTATGAAATAACAGTATAGCATAGAATTAATTTCTGTACAATTTCAGCCTGATGTCTGTTCATTTATAGTTTCGCCAATGTACAGAAGTTCTTTCGAGCTAATACATTGAGATCGCTTGATGTTTTGTTAGGGTTAAAAATTACTTCATTTTGATGAGGTACAAAGAAGGTCTAAACTAGGTCAATGGACGTTTATTCCTCTTATGGAACGATCAAATAGTTGCTTTGTAATTGCTATGCAAATGCAAATTCGAATTGTACAGGAAAATCAGTTAAATTTGTTTTGTGGATTTACAGATACGTCTCTTGTTAATTGTATGTAACGGCCTGCAAAGCTAAATTTGCATTTATAAATATTTTATGGGCCTTAAAGGCAAGAAATGAACGAAGACACGTTGGAGGGGGGGGAGATATTACTTTATTGCATTAAATATGCTTGCAATATTTCTCATATCTCAAAGGCACTTATGAATTTGAGTAGTTTCAAACTCAGAAGTTATCGAATGCGAGTATTTGATGCAGCATCACTTGTTTTGTAAAAATACTATAAAGATTGAACATTTTCCGGTACAAGAGCTGCTCTAAAGTTGGTTAATTAAAAATAGAAGATGCACTTTGAAATTGGTATTCTAAATAGAGATTTAAAAGAATATGATTTATCTTGTACACTGAGATTTTAACGTCAATGTAAAATGGAATCAGGGGTATTTAATATCATTAATTTGGAGATGAAATTTTGATAAACGCTATTTTTCGCAAGTATAAAACTTTGGTTCTTTGTTTGTTAATTATAAAAGTAATTGAATATTTTGTAATTTAAATTTAGAATAAGTTCTCATTTTATTATTTGTAAAGGGAATAATTTGAATCTAATTTTGAGGTCAGAATTTCCAGTATCGTGAGCTTTAATAAATTATCCGTGACAGTTATTAGCCAATCATATTCATGAACGTGATAATAAAGGATCAGGGAATGACCCACCTATTAATTAAAAAAGATTGTACCAGTTAACGAAGATTAGGTAAGAATTTTAACTACATTCTGCATGAACTGGAACTGTGAATTGTGTTAGAAGCTGTTTTGTATGAAAAAAATGTTTTGAATGTATAGAAGTTTTCTTGAGATTACTGTGTTTTATTTCATTTTGTAAATTCCATAACTTCCGTTGAGCTAGCCGGGCAAAAAACGAAAAAGAAAGTAAGATAATAATTTCAAATTTCCCATCGTTCTACAGAAGTGTCAGAGTACGCCTTTAGCTATCACTCCAAAGGAGGGGCGCCACAGCATTCTTTAATAGCTTTATATTATAGAAGTTTGTAGGGAATAGATAACAAACTGTTGTGTAATTCATTAATAAAAGATGCAAGAGTTTTTAAAATTGCTATAAGCTTTCAGCTCATTAGAGATAACAAAACGCAAAATTAAGAGTAATAGGTACATCATGCGGTGACTAATATTTTGAGAACATAGAAGAATCGAAATCAATGACGTATTGAGATTATTTTCTTATATAAAGAGGATTTTAAATCAGGAGTGGATCATTCATTCTTTCGGTATCTAACATCTAAAAATTCAAGATTTGTCATTCATTTTTTCGGAATTCTACATATAAGAGTCAAGGTTTCTCGTTCATCTTTTGACGTTTAACATGTAACATAGAAGTTTAAATATAAATCATGAGACATAATTTTTCTATAGAGTACAACAATGATTTATTGCCTTAATATAAATAATATTAGTGCAAGGATTACACGCTAATTCTAATCTATTAAAAATAAATGTACTTTGTATAGTGATAGTTCTACGTCTGTCTAAAGATTGATTAAAATGGAAATCTGAAATAAAACCAGGAATTTTTCATTGCAGTTATTTCCATTGAAAACTATATTTCTATAAGTAAGAACAAGTAGTCATAAAGAAGAATGTCAGCAAGAATTTGCCAATTCAAACTGCAAATATAAATTTGCTTCAAAGAGACATTTGAGTATTACTAAGTGGATTAACCTAGTTGATTTTTTGCTTATGAAAATTATTTGTAAATGGATAATTTACCTTAGCAATCTTGGGGTCAGAGCTCGAGGAGTTTTAACCCTTAACAAAAATTTTTTGGTCAACGTCGTTGATCAACTACATTGACACAGTTAATATCAGAATATTTCAATTATCCATAAGAATTTTAAAGATAATTTAATGACTTACACATAAAATATTTTGGGATTCTGTAATTATAAACAAAAATTAGGTGAAGATTGGTTTAATAAGAAAGTAGTGATAAAATAATTTTTCTTTATAAACTTAATCTGTAACTTGCATTTATAAGCGTTATCTATATCTGTGAATGTAAAAAAAATTTTTTAATGTATTGAGGATTGTTCATAAATGTTTCTTGTGATTTCTTTGTTTCATTTCATTTGCATAAAATCCAAAGCACATTTATCGCTAAGCTAGCCATAAAGGAAAAAGGGTACGGCAAAGTAAAAATTTGTATTTTCTATTAAGGAAGCATATATATTTTAGGTAGTTAATTACACAAGGTAAGTTGATAAATACTATCGTATTATAGTGAATAAGATGAAATAATAACTTAGACTTTTATGCAAAGCCCAAATGATCATTTCAAATCGAGCTAGTTATTGATAGATGAAAAATATAAGGTCTTGGACAGGACTTGAACCTGAATCTTGGTTTTGCTGGAACCATGCGTTTACCAATTACGCCACCGACGAATCGTCGTGTACACGATTTAAATTTGTAAATTTCCCAATTGTCGTCATCGGTCTCGGTGGCGTAATTGGTAAACGCACGGTTCCGGCAAAACCAGGATACAGGTTCAAGTCCTGTCCAAGATCTTATATTTTCCATCTTTCAATTACTAGCTCCGTTTGAAATGATCATTTGGGCTTTGCATAAAAGTCTAAGTTATTATTTCATCTTATTCACTTTATATATATATATATATATATATATTGATGTGATAAGTAGGTCATGAGAGGTCATTGAAACCCAAATTCTATAAATAAAATCCGTCCAAAAAGAAAAAAACGGAAAAAACTTAAAATTTCCGAATAGTTAATTGTTCCCCCCTGTATAATAAAAGCGTATTTCGTAATCGTTAAAAATACAAAGTCACTCATTGCACTCGCGCTATTACAAAACATAAAAAAGTTTTTATTTAATTGAAAAATCCATTTAATACATACGCGTATAATTCATTTCAACCTTTTTGCATTTGCAAAGGATACAAAAAGTAATTGAAGCTTTAATTAATTATGAAATTATTGAAATATTTCAATATTTTGTAAATTTAAATTCAGAATAAGTTCTCAATTTTTTTGTTAAGCGGATAAGTTATTGCAAATTGTAGGTCGAATTCCAAGCATATTAACCTTTAATGAGTTATCTGTGGAGCACCATTGGCCAATTATATCCACAAACGTGGTACGAAAATTATCCACCCATCAATTAAAAAGGATTTACTATCTGCTAGAGGAGATGTATGAGTTTTTGTTAACAAGGATTAGATAAGAATTATTTTAGTAAATAGGTAATCGTTAAGAATAGGTTTTTGTATGAACTTTAAGCAGTGTACTGTTTTATAAATTCTTTTGTCTGAAAGAAAAATGTATTGAATGTAGAGATGTTTTTTGAGATTACTGTCGCATTTCATTTTGTAAATTCCACAGTATAATTTTCGTTGAGCCAGCCAAGCAAAGCAAAAAAAAGAAAGAAAGAAATTTCCTATTGCTGTACTTAAGTCACAGCAATAATTTAGGCGAACCCCAACTCACAAAGGTGTTACTGAAATATAAATTACTAACTCAATTTGAAGTAATCACTTAGGCTTTGTACATACATACATATATATATATATATATATATATATATATATATATATATATATGTTATGCTGTGAAATGCTCCTTTGAATGCGGGAACTGGCCCTTAAAAAAAACATTCTAGTCCCACCGATTGGGCGTCATAAACTGCTGTGATCCTGTTTTCGCCTCGGCTGCTCACCTAATTTTATAAACCTCCTCATTCATAAAAAAAAACAACACATTCCTACCACAAACATCAACGTTAACTCTATTTACATCAATATTCAGAATACATTAAATTTTCAAATTTAATTTCAGCATAAAATTCAGTTTTAAAAAGAATTTCAAGATTAATTTTATTATCATTTTAATGTGCATCCAGAATTAAAGTCCTTGTTGGATGCCTACTAATTAATATAACAATATAAGCAGACCGAGTCTGAGTATAAAGGAGCATCTACCACCCTTTACGTTAATTAACCAGGTTCGTCTAATTGAGCTCAAAGACATACCCAAATTTTCATCATATTCCCGAACATCAATACTAAATACCCCTTTCTACTTAAACAAGCAAATTTCATCTTAACATTAAAATTTTATGGTTAGTACAATTTCACTAATGTCCATTTAAAGTAAATCAATTATAAAGTTATTCAACACACACAAAAATATCAAAGTTCAACCAAAATAGTATAAATTACCTGAAGGTTACTGCACTCGTAGCTTAAAGGTACATCGTCCCTTTTGTTAGTCACACCATTCCAACTGGATTATATTTACAGCTTCTGATTCTCAACGCTTTTCAAATTTTCTCCATCACCATTTATTTAAAGTTGTTTCTGGGCTTTTCCGGAACTCATCTGTGTATATCTGACCCTTGTTTGTGGATCCAGACACATTTATGAACCATTTAATTATTTACCCCCGCAAAATAGCAAAGAAATTAATACTTCTTTCACCAATATACGCCAAAACTGCCTACTAATGGGTATTCATTTGTTGTTGTAAATTTTGACTAATTAGTACAGTGATACTAAATTTTATTACCTTGTATCTAAGTGCACTCAAGTACATTCATGTTAGCACGTAAATAACAAACTGTTTTAAATCACCAAAATATACGAGCAAACTTTAAATTATTTTATCAAACTAAAATGCACTGTTTAACATCTTGAATCAAGTCGCGGATGTAAGAGAGCTTTTAACGCATCGAAAGTCTAAGAGAGCGAAATTCATATTACCACCGGTATATATAGAGGATAGCCGGCACGTCGCTTTTGTCCTCAAAACAGACAATTCTTAAGAATTTCTCATGCTATGTTCCCATTCCGTCGCTCGCGCGTCGGTTTTTACGAATTTTGCACTCGCCCGTTGAAAATCTCAGAAATTCTCACACGGCACGCAAACATGTCCGAGAATAACAAATTGACTTCTATACAGAAATCGTTGTTTCTACCTCTGATATTTGCATCCTATTTTCAACCAATTGTGACCCTCGTGACGTTGCTTAAATCACGCCTTTTACTATATGTGTCTTTGCTTGACGCATTTTCTCTTTCCTTTTCTAACCTGTTCGTATTGGTGCAAATTGATATTCTTTATTATCGATTATTTTCAGTCCATGTGGACTATCTGGGTTAAATAACCCCGTATCGCACCTTCCCGTGAATATTAAGCCCCGGTTTCTCCAAGATTCTTTGAAACCATTCGTTATCTGCAAAATTTACGCAGAACGAGCTTTTTAAATAAACCCTGTTTTGTATTTCGTGCTAAAGCATCTGACCGTTTCCAATATCCTTAGAATCGACATGTTTATCTAAACAAATTAAACTGAAATTGCCTTTTAAAATACGCAGGTGTGTTCAAACATACTATTAATTCTCAGAGCTTTATTTTATTGGGTTTTTTACAAGTTTTTGTAGATATTATATGTTACTAACGGTTCAATTAACTTCAGTTAAAATTAATACCCTTTAAATTTTAGTGAATCCTAACTAAATATTCAATTATTATCAGTACATTTTGTTTAATACCGGTTACTTAAAATTGAGTTAATTAATATAAATTTTTGCACGTAATTTCTATTTGTTTCTTACGTAGAGCTTGTTAATACTGTTTCTTTTGATATAAAGCGTCTTGTACATGATTTAAATCTCTTATTTTTACTGAAACGAAGGAATTTTTATTCTCCACGGTGTTTTAATAAAGCGTATTATCTAATAAAATTCCTTATACACGGTGATTAAAATTATTTTATGTAATTCATTAATTTTCTACCCTGGTCTAAATATGAGTAATATATATATATATATATATATATATATATATATATATATATATATATATATTACCGAGGTAAATATAAACAAAGCCTCTTAGACTCTTAGACTTTTGACGATTCGATGCGTTAAAAGCTCGTACATCCGCGACTTGATTGAAGATGTTAAACAGTGCATTTTAGTTGATAAAATAATTTAAAATTTTGCTCGTATATTTTAGTGATTCAAAATAGTTGGTTATTTACGTGCTAACATGAATGTACTTCAGTGCACTTAGATACAAGGTAATAAAATTTAGTTTCACTGTACCAATTAGCAAAATTTACAACGACAAATGTATACACAAAAGTAGGCAGTTTTGGCGTATATTGGGAAAGAAGTATGAAGTTATTTGCTATTTTTCGGGGGTGTTAATAATTGAATGGTTCAAATACGTGTCTGGATCCACGAAACAAGGGTCAGATATACATAGATGAGTTCCGGAAAAGCCCAGAAACAACTGGTGATGGAGAAAATTTTAAAAGCGTTGAGAATTAGAAGCCGTAAATATAATCCTGTTGGAATGGTGTGATTAACTAAAGGGACGATGTACTTTGAAGCTACGAGGACAGTAACCTTCAGGTAAATTATACTATTTTGTTTGACATTTTTGTGTGTGTTGAATAACTTTATAATTGATTTACTTTAAATGGACATTAGTGAAATTGTACTAACCATAAAATTTTAATTTTAAGATGAAATTTGCTTGTTGAAGTAGAAAGGGTATTTAGTTTTGATGTTCGGTAATATGATGAAAATTTGGGTATGTCTTTGAGCTCAATTAGACGAACCTGGTTAATTAACGTAAAGGGGTGGTAGATGCTCCCTTTATACTCAGACTCCGGTCTGCTTATATTGTTATATTAATTAGTAGGCATCCAACAAGGACTTTAATTTTGGATGCACAGTAAAATGATAATAAAATTAATCTTGAAATTCCTTTTAAAACTGAAATTTATGCTGAGTTTTAATTTTGAAATTTTAATGTATTCTGAATATTGATGTAAATAGAGTTAACGTTGATGTTTTTGGTAGGAATGTGTTGTTTTTTTGTTATGAATGAGGAGGTTTATAACATTAGGAGTCCAACCAAAAATTAGAGCAGCCGAGGCGAAAAGAGGATCACAGCCGTTTATGACGCCCAATCTGTGGGACTAGAATTTTTTTGTTGAAAGGACCCAGTTCCCGCATTGAAAGGAGTATATCACAGCAAATTTTGGCGACCACAACGTGAGGGCTTGAGTTCCAAATAAAATTTTTGTTATTTTATTCCAGGAAACTGGCGATCTGAGAGAGAGAGTTTCTGTTTGTGGATAAATTTAAGAGTATTTTAGAGTGTGTGTGAGTGATTTGAACGTATGCAGAGAAAGGAGTGGTTAAGGAGTCAAGGAGTGGAAATTGGAAGTGACGATAGTGCATTGTGTGAGAAAATTTCGAAAATGGAAGAAGCTGGAGGCAGTAGAGATCAGTCGAGGACGGAATCAGGGGATCAAGGAAATGAGTTAATGATGAGAATGTTTGAGGAAATGCGATTAGCTAGGGAAGAATCGAATAGAGCGAGGGAGGAATCCAATAGAAAATTAGAACAGCTAAGCGATGAATCGAATAGAGCGAGAGAGGACTCGAATCGGAAATTTGACCAATTAAATCAGGAATTAGGGAATAAAATAGAAAAATCGACGAGAGAATTTACAGAATTTAAAAACAGTCTTACCGTAAAAATGGGGGAAGTTGAAAATAGGGTTGATAAAAATGAGCGTGATATTACAGGTCTTCGACAGGAAATGGGACATTTAAGGTCCGAAGTACGCATTTTTTGTGAAGAAGAGATTAATGTAAAAATGACAGAAGTGACAGACTCATGTAGGGATCAGTTAGGCAGGGTAGAACGTGAAGTTAGTAGTATTAAATACAACATGTCAAATTTAACGGGGGATGGTCCCAGATTTTCTACAGGTGGAGTATCATTGGACCAACACATGAAGTTTTATGGCGATAACAGGGTAAATCCACAAATTTTTATTAATAGTGTAAGAAATCTAGTGGGAAATTTATTTGACGAACAGACTAAACTAAATACGATAAAGGCTTTATTAAAGGACAATGCGGAGGCATGGTACAATTTAGTAGGACAGGACATAGACACGTATCAGGACTTTGAAAACAAATTTTACAACATTACTGGAGTGATCACAAACAGGATCAGATTAGGGACGACTTGATTACAGGAAAATTTAAGGAGAGTTTGCAGGTTCTAGGAGCAATATGCCATCCGCAAATACAGTGTGGCCAAACAACTGAATCCACCATTGACGGACAGACAGATAATCAAGTACCTATCACGACATTTTGAACTGGAAATTAGACAACACGTGGCCTTACAAAACATCACAGAACGGGAGACGTTTTGGAATACTTACAGAGATATGACGATGTATGTGTTGGACGGACAAGAGAGATACGAGAACGAAACGTTAACACAGTTAGGTTTGACAACAGGACACCGAATTATCCGAGACGGCCTGACTACAACAGAAATTTTCGACCGAATTGGGAACGACGAGGACAGGAATACAGGAGCAATAGTGCGACTAGGGGACCGACGCCAAGACCTAGTTACACGCGACAGAACAGTTTACCGGAGGTAAACAGGACTGTGACCAGCACGCCGAATAGATACAGGGACACGGATATTAACACGAGGAGGACGTACGCACAGGTTGTAGAAGGACAACCAGGACCAAGCACCGAAAACAGGACGAGACAGGATTTTTAGAACGCGACAGACCACTAGATTTCAGTGTAAATGTATATGAACATCCACGTGAATTTTTCAAAATTGAGGAGGAAGTAGAGCCAGAAACTGTAGAAAATTATGTTTGCCAATTATTAATTTAGAAATTTTGAAAATAATGTAGAAGTATTACTTGATACAGGGGCAGAGGCGAGTTTAATATCGGAGAATTCGTCAGCAAAATTAGGGATAAGGTTTGTGATAGAATTATGCCTATAAAGCGTAGCCATTTAGTAGCTCCAAATAAAAAGAAGTTTGCTGTAGTAAATAGTGTTGTGGTGCTTAGGATAGATATAGGAGGTTTAAGCTGTGAACAGGAGTTTGTAATTGTACCTGGACTGAAGTTTCAGAGCATTATAGGTGTTGACTGTATGATGAAGTTAGGGTTTTGATAGATATGGAACGGAAGGTAATAAGGATTAAGGATAGGGTAGTGCCATGGAAGGGCAGTTATGAAGTCACAGAGGATGACACGGGGTTTAAATATTAATGTAGTAGAGGTAGAGGATGATGAAGTTAAACAGATCAACACAATAAGATGTCCAGAGGATAGGATAGTAGAGGTTCAAGCTTTAGTACAAAACATGCAGAATTAGTGGGGTAGAAGCAACAGCAGCAGATCGGGAGCAGGTGAAGGCAGAATTAATTAAAGATGCACGAAAAATTAATCAACGGACCAAACGCAATTCCATTGTCCACCATCCATGGACACACTTTGACGAGGTTAATTGGCAAGTTTGTTTTTAATCAAGTAGATTTAAGGGATTCATTCTGGCGGATTCCATTACACAAGCATTCTAGCAGGTACAGAGGATTTTCCGTAGAGGGAAAAATTTGATAATTTTAAAGTAGTATCGTTTGGTTTGTCGGCAGAAAGGAAACAATAATAAATGAGAAACAGACAAGTGTAGGGCATGAAGAAGAAGCAATATGTAAGAGTCAGGATAATAGGGATGATAAGTTTATGGTATGTGAGATAACAGGGATGTTAAGTGTAGATATAGAAGGGGGAGAGATAGGGATGAAGAGTATTAGGATGGTAAGAAGAAAGACATGGAGGGTCAAGAAGAGAGTTAGATTTAAATAGGATAGGGATAGAATAGGTGTAGATAGAAGAGTAGAAGTAAGTGTTTATAGAGAATAAAGCTAGGTATGGGATAAATATGGGAGATAGTTAGAAATAGGTTTAGGAGGAGAATAAAAAGTAAATGTAGGAAGAAAATAAGATAGGTCAAGTGTAGATAATTCATATAAGATTAGTGGAGGGTTAGGAATAGAGTAAAAGTAGGATAGGTATATAGGATTAGGTAGGGGGAAGTAAAGTATAGTGAAGATTAGTTAAAAGTTAGGAATAGGATAGGTATATAGGATGTATATAGGATTAGATGGATAAGTAGGATGAAGTTAGGGATAATTTCAGTTTATAGAATTAGGTGAGAGTTAGGAATAAGATAGGGATATAGGGTAGGTAAATAATTTTTTTGATTGGAGACAAAGTAGGTAAGTTAGATAGATAAGGGTAGAGAGAGATAGGCAATTTTTTTGTAATTTTTTGTCTAAATGTTTATATTTGAAGTCAAATAAGTGGGATTATTTGTATTCAAATAGGGGAAAATACTCATATTTAGACCAGGGTAGAAAATTAAATAATCACATCAAATAATTTTAATCACCATGTATAAGGAATTTCATTAAATAATACGCGTTATTAAAACCATGAAGCATAAATAAACTCGGTTGTTTCAGTAAAAATAAGAAATTTAAATTATTTATAAGACGCTTTATATCAAAAGAAGCAGTATTGAAAAGCTCTGCGTGTAATGTAATTATTCCTAAACAAAGAGAAATTACGTGCAAAGTTTATATTAATTAACTCTATTTAAGTAACCGGTAGTAAAACAAAGTGTACCTATAATAATTAATATTTAAGTTGTATTCGCTAAAAATGAAAAGGATAGAAATCAATTTTAATTGGAGTTAATTAAACCGTTAATAACATATAATACCTATAAAAACTTGTAAAAACCCAAGATTAAAATACCACGGATTAAAGCTCTGAGAATTAATAGTATGTTTAAACACCTGGGTTTATTTAAAAAGCTCATTCGGCGTAAATTTTGCAGATAATTAATATTTCAAAGAATCTTGGGGAAAACGTCGCATAATAGTTACGAGAATTGCTAAAGCTGGGTATTTCACACTCCATGTGGACTAAAATAATCGATAATAAAGTATATCAAGTTGCACCAATAAGAACACGGTAGAGAAGGAAAGAGAAAATGCGTCAAGCAAAGACACATATTGTAAAGGCGGGATTTAAGCAACGTCACGGGGTCACAATTGGTTAAAATAGGATGCAAATATCAGAGGTAGAACAACAATTTCTGTACAAAATCAATTAGTTTTTCTCGGACATGCTTGCGTGCCGTGTGGAAATTTTCTGAGATTTAAATGGGGCGAGTGAAAATTCGTAAAATCGACGCGCGAGCGACAGACTGGGAACATAAATGAGAAATTCTTTAGAATTACCCGTTTTGGGGAACAGACCGACAGACAGGCTTTTGCTATATATACCGAGGTGAATATAAACAAAGCCTCTTAGACTCTTAGACTTTTGACGATTCGATGCGTTAAAAGCTCGTACATCCGCGACTTGATTGAAGATGTTAAACAGTGCATTTTAGTTGATAAAATAATTTAAAATTTTGCTCGTATATTTTAGTGATTCAAAATAGTTGGTTATTTACGTGCTAACATGAATGTACTTCAGTGCACTTAGATACAAGGTAATAAAATTTAGTTTCACTGTACCAATTAGCAAAATTTACAACGACAAATGTATACACAAAAGTAAGCAGTTTTGGCGTATATTGGGGAAAGAAGTATGAAGTTATTTGCTATTTTTCGGGGGTGTTAATAATTGAATGGTTCAAATACGTGTCTGGATCCACGAAACAAGGGTCAGATATACATAGATGAGTTCCGGAAAAGCCCAGAAACAACTGGTGATGAAGAAAATTTTAAAAGCGTTGAGAATTAGAAGCCGTAAATATAATCCTGTTGGAATGGTGTGATTAACTAAAGGGACGATGTACTTTGAAGCTACGAGGACAGTAACCTTCAGGTAAATTATACTATTTTGTTTGACATTTTGTGTGTGTTGAATAACTTTATAATTGATTTACTTTAATGGACATTAGTGAAATTGTACTAACCATAAAATTTTAATTTTAAGATGAAATTTGCTTGTTGAAGTAGAAAGGGGTATTTAGTTTTGATGTTCGGTAATATGATGAAAATTTGGGTATGTCTTTGAGCTCAATTAGACGAACCTGGTTAATTAACCTAAAGGGGTGGTAGATGCTCCTTTATACTCAGACTCCGGTCTGCTTATATTGTTATATTAATTAGTAGGCATCCAACAAGGACTTTAATTTTGGATGCACAGTAAAATGATAATAAAATTAATCTTGAAATTCTTTTAAAACTGAAATTTATGCTGAGTTTTAATTTTGAAATTTTAATGTATTCTGAATATTGATGTAAATAGAGTTAACGTTGATGTTTTTGGTAGGAATGTGTTGTTTTTTTGTTATGAATGAGGAGGTTTATAACATTAGGTGAGCAGCCGAGGCGAAAAGCGTAGTTCACAGATTTTAAAGGTATCACAGCATTCCTAACCTCTCGCTAATTGTATGTTTTTTTGAAAATTATAATTAAAAAATTCTACTGTTTAAGGTTTTTGCAAATTTTGTTATATCTGCACGCAAGGTAAAGTTGTAGATACTAAAAGATATACTAAGTTAAGTAGTAGTGGCATGAATCTATTATCTACTTTAAAATAGAGCGTTTCCCTCTCTTACATTCTATTACACCACGTATCTTTGACCTATTGAATTAATTAAATCTAGACTTTGATATCATTAAATAATCATAAATACGTGACGTTTAACTACTGATAAAGGTATTCCGTATTAAGCAAGTCACTTTTAGGGTAATCTCCTTTCCAATTATAGCCATCGGCCTCGGTAGCGTAATTGGATAACGCACAGTTCCGGCAAAACTGAGATGCAGGTTCAAATCCTGTCCAAGGCCTTATATTTTCCTTCTTTCAATTACTAACTCGATTTGAAATGATCATTTGGGCTTTACTTAAAAAGTCTAAGTTATTATTTCATCTTATTAATTTCAATACGTAAGTATTTATCAACTTACCTTGTGTAAAAAACTAATTATAATATTTATATATTAATACTTGGCTCATAGCCGTGATTTTGAGCGGTGCTTCCTGTCTATATCTGACATAAGTCAGAAACTTGACAATTTCAGATATGATTGACAAAAATGCTAAACGTAATTGAAAGTTAGGTTTATATATGGTACTTGTACACGATTTGGATTTGTAAATTTTCCAATTATAGCCATCGGCCTCGGTAGCGTAATTGGATAACGCACAGTTCCGGCAAAACTGAGATGCAGGTTCAAATCCTGTCCAAGGCCTTATATTTTCCTTCTTTCAATTACTAGCTCGATTTGAAATGATCATTTGGGCTTTACTTAAAAAGTCTAAGTTATTATTTCATCTTATTAATTTCAATACGTAAGTATTTATCAACTTACCTTGTGTAAAAAACTAATTATAATATTTATATATTAATACTTGGCTCATAGCCGTGATTTTGAGCGGTGCTTCCTGTCTATATCTGACATAAGTCAGAAACTTGACAATTTCAGATATGATTGACAAAATGCTAAACGTAATTGAAAGTTAGGTTTATATATGGTACTTGTACACGATTTGGATTTGTAAATTTTCCAATTATAGCCATCGGCCTCGGTAGCGTAATTGGATAACGCACAGTTCCGGCAAAACTGAGATGCAGGTTCAAATCCTGTCCAAGGCCTTATATTTTCCTTCTTTCAATTACTAGCTCGATTTGAAATGATCATTTGGGCTTTACTTAAAAAGTCTAAGTTATTATTTCATCTTATTAATTTCAATACGTAAGTATTTATCAACTTACCTTGTGTAAAAAACTAATTATAATATTTATATATTAATACTTGGCTCATAGCCGTGATTTTGAGCGGTGCTTCCTGTCTATATCTGACATAAGTCAGAAACTTGACAATTTCAGATATGATTGACAAAAATGCTAAACGTAATTGAAAGTTAGGTTTATATATGGTACTTGTACACGATTTGGATTTGTAAATTTTCCAATTATAGCCATCGGCCTCGGTAGCGTAATTGGATAACGCACAGTTCCGGCAAAACTGAGATGCAGGTTCAAATCCTGTCCAAGGCCTTATATTTTCCTTCTTTCAATTACTAGCTCGATTTGAAATGATCATTTGGGCTTTACTTAAAAGTCTAAGTTATTATTTCATCTTATTAATTTCAATACGTAAGTATTTATCAACTTACCTTGTGTAAAAAACTAATTATAATATTTATATATTAATACTTGGCTCATAGCCGTGATTTTGAGCGGTGCTTCCTGTCTATATCTGACATAAGTCAGAAACTTGACAATTTCAGATATGATTGACAAAAATGCTAAACGTAATTGAAAGTTAGGTTTATATATGGTACTTGTACACGATTTGGATTTGTAAATTTTCCAATTATAGCCATCGGCCTCGGTAGCGTAATTGGATAACGCACAGTTCCGGCAAAACTGAGATGCAGGTTCAAATCCTGTCCAAGGCCTTATATTTTCCTTCTTTCAATTACTAGCTCGATTTGAAATGATCATTTGGGCTTTACTTAAAAAGTCTAAGTTATTATTTCATCTTATTAATTTCAATACGTAAGTATTTATCAACTTACCTTGTGTAAAAAACTAATTATAATATATATATATATATATATATATATATATATATATATATAAATTGCTGCGGAACTTCGCTCAAGCTCAGTACTTTCTCAAAACACATTCGAAGATTTTATTAACTTACCCAAGAATCGTCATAAATTTCACACAATAGTTAAATTTTTCAAAAAAAATAATTTCTTACCCAGATTCCTCTCTTCATCACCTGAATTCTTCAACCGCTTCCCTGGCTAACTCAGTTGGGCCTCCTCATGGATACCTAGATTCACTATCATACTCTTTATCGTTCACGCACACTCTCAATATAACCACAAAATAATACAACAATCATACACTATTTATTTACCACTATTTACAAATAAAACTTCAAGATTATTTACATTTCGGTGCTCAAGTTACACCTCAATAAATTCTATTTTTGTAAAGTCCAGAATTTTAACTAGAAATATTAAACACATTGAATGTAACCGGAGTAAATGGGTCCTGAATAATACCTTATTTTTCTTTCTTTATTTATAATTAATTTTAATTAGGACACCCTGGAGTATGGTGAGCTCATGATAACCCAGTTCTTTATGATTAATGTATCCTTTTTACTTAGCATACGCTTACTGCAAACAAAAGAAACCCATGTACTCTTTACAAAAAAAAATTTTAATTCCTGATGGAACGTTAATAAGCTTTATATACACTTTTAGATTTATATTTAAATACCATAATAAAAGTTAGTTATACGTATTATTTTCAATACGCAAAATAATGTAAAATACCATCATAGTACACTCTCACACGTCACAACAATTTTCATAGTTTATCAAAAAAACAACAAATTCTTAAGCGTTAACTGGAATTTCTTGAAGATCCCTACTCTTTTGACGAAGCGTTTAAGTTGTTTCGCTTTCGGTTTCGTGGTTCTGCACTGTTGGCCGCTTCTAGCTATTTGTAGATGAACACCATCTAAGTTGTGCTGCATGTTCTGCCTTTACGATGCATCCAAATCCAAATCCAGATTTATTACACTTCTTTCATAATTGCGTACTTTAGTTTAATTTAATTTAATTTACGTTACTTCACGAGCTTGTTAAGATATATGTTGCACCTCATTAAAATTTAGACTCGACACAATCGGCGTATCAAATTATGAGGCCAACACTATACTATTTAATTTAAAATAATTTTATATACTTACAAGCTCGGTAAATTTCTGTACGTAGTCTGAAGCGATGAAAGTACTAAGAGAGAAGTTAAAAGAGAGCGATGCTAATTCTTTTAGAGTATTTATATAATTCCAATACCACCTCTCCGCCACTCTTCACGCGAAATCCTTCATTTGAAATAATACTTCTTAAAATTTTGGTTCAACGGTTTTCGAAATCTTCGAAATTTAGTGCGTCGTTATGAATATTCCAAAAAGCCCGCATTTAAATTTTCCCGTGTTTGTCTGTTATACTACTAACTATATAGACCAATAAGATATTCAATGACGTCTTGAAACCCCGCCTGTATTAACGCTATTCCTCTCTTATGCATATTCTATGTTTCCTTCTAACCTTGTTTGAGTGGTAGAACTCGATATTACTGTCCGCGTTTCTAACTCTCATGTGGACTGAATACGTGCGTTTTGAAATGAACTTCTATTATGCCTGTCTCATTCCGACGTATTTCATTGATCGTCTATCCCTTCTGCGCTTTAAGGAAACTTTTAGTTAACATTTACGCGAACCATCCGACCGTTTACCCGATATACTTTGAATACTGTCTTTTATCTACAAAAATAAGGAGAACCTGACATTTCCAAAACCTGCAGGTGTTCAATTAACAAACGTTTTAACACAACATTTCTAGGAGGTTGCGTTTCAAGGTATTTTATATTCAACGGCTGTTTATGTGTTAGCAAAGCGTTTCACCTTGGTATTATCGATTTTTCATGCTTTTATGCGTATTAGACGTAATTACCCGTTCAATTAAACTCAATTAAATTAAATAATAATTTGCATTGGCTTCTCTAATTTATTTTCTTTACGAATCTAACTAAATTTTAATCACTAATTGTAAAATTATGGTAATACTTGTTACTTTAAATTCACTAAATGAAATAAATTTTGCACGTAAATTCTGGTTGTTTCCTCTATACAGGGTGTTTGAAATTGCCTTGTTTATACTTAAATTTAGCCCTTTAAAACCACTACAATATATATATATATATATATATATATATATATATATATATATTGTCGTGGAATTATAGGTTAAATAGGTCTAGATAATAAAATTTTAACAACTGTGTATACAGGAAATAGGAACAATTCATTTACGCGCCAAATCAATCAGTTTAGATAGTGTAAACGGACGGTTATTAAGATATTTTTGTATGTTAAAATTGCATAAAGAGAGGAAGCTTTAGAGTACATGAAAACTCAAGAATACGCATAATTAGTTGCAATAGTTTAAGTCAAGCGCATGGGATAAGAAACGGAGCTTTCAAGTATAGAAAATCAATAATTTAAACGCATATTTCCATTTAAATAAACGAAATGTTCGTTATACAAATCCTAAGAAGTGGTAAAATCGGAATTATTATTTTAAACGGACAAGGTGGCTTCGAAAAAACACCTGTTAGTTAAAAGTCAAGTTCAGAGAACGGAAATATACGTTGAGACAGAATTTCTATAGAGTTGGTTATAACGGTCGGTCTGACCAACTGCTAATACAACAAGTGCTTTAAAGACTAAGTGAAATGAAAGATCTATAATGTAAAATAAAAAGAGAACACGTATAAGAAATCGTTGGTTACAACACATGTCTAAAATAGACGGAAGACTTGAAGGCCAACAACGATATCGATTTTCTGTAGATTGAGAGGGGTTCTAAAAGAGACAATAAATATGGGTGAAACGAAGAGAGGTAGCTAAGAGGTGGAACGTTATAACGGGTGAAAGAAATATCATTGGTCTAAGGCTAGCAGTTTTGAGAAACTCGCATCCGTTGATGTTATTGAACGAATTTTATATTAACAGCACGATAAACTCGGAATTTTTCAGACGCTACGATCAAAATTTGGAGAACTGGTTTCAAAAATAAGCTTTTCAATGAAAGAGGTTTTGTGAGGGGTCTACGAAAGCGTGTAAATACACGGGGAGAATTATTAAAGCTCTCTTGCTCTTGCTCTTGCTCTTAGATCTTATATCGTTTAGATCTCTAACGTAATTGCTATTACGTGCTTGTTCGTTGAAGTAGTATACAACCTTCTATCTTAAAGTGTGTATCGCTGTTTGTAACGGAAATGTATTAAAAGTGATTGGCACAAGGTGGTGCTAGCGTTACAAAAGGTGCTGTTACTACACGATACAATCTAATGATAGGATGGTACTTGGGTAAGCGAATAAAAATGTTAGAAACAAGTATGCTTGAAGTGTAGTGGTTATGAAAGGTAAAGTTTGGTCAAAACAATTATCCGGGTAGAGATACTAAAGAAGGTGCTCAGAGATTTGGATAGCGAGTAGCGATCAGTTGGATCCAGACATAATCACGAAGTATATGGACACAACGACGAGGGTTTTAGGTACACATCTCCAGAGGTAACGATGGACGAAGCTTACTCCAGGTAAATAAAATTAATTTCTTGCTTTTACATAAACATTTGTGCTGATATTTTGTGCTTGATTGTTTTAACTTATTGGGGTGTATTTTATTACCATAAAAACTCATTTAAAAGGGTATATGTACAGGACAATTAATATTGATTACTTAAAAATGTTTATTGATGATGTAAAAAGGTTGTTGTAAGGAGTAAACGGGTCTTTAGCTTTATTTTAAATAAAAATGTAAAGTTTAAAAGCATTTAGAGTAACTGGGTTATACTGAGCTTAAAATAGACCAGGATAAAAATCAATTTAGGGTTGCACGACGGGCCCATCTACTCGTCGAAAATAAAATTGTTGAAATATATTAAAATCATGAGATTTTAAGGGATTTAAAGATTGAGATGGTAACAGTTTTTATCAAACTGTATATACCAATGTGTAAATATTTTCTTACTAATGGAAACTTGTTAATATGCGTAAATAAAAAGGTTGTATGTCTTGTTACATTATTTGAGTGGTAATTTCATTTGACTGTGCTTGTGAGAAAGGAATGTACTTAGGATGGTAGGTATTCAAGAAAAAGCAGATTTCTGAGCTAGCCAGGGTGTGCAGAAATCAAGAGACGTTCAAAAGGTAGAGTAAAAATTTTTTTTTCAGAAAAATTTTATGACGGCCCAACAGAGGCGAAACGATTTTGTTCCAGAAATCCACAGCAAATTTCTATAAATATATATATATATATATATATATATATATATATATATATATATATATATATATCTTGCTCGGTACCATTTTTCTAAAGTTCACGTATTACCAAAAAATATCCTTATTATAATGCTATTAATTTCAAAAGTTGCATCAAATTGAATGTAAGGTTACTAGTTCTAGTTCTAGAATTAACTGTCGCGATTGGTCTATTTATAGATAATTTGCATGCACATTACTCATATTTCATCTGTATTTCAGTACTATGGTATACAATTACCAATGCTTGACAACTTTGTAAATGAAATTATCGTAATGTCATAAACAAAACTGGGTTTGATATAAAAGCATTATTTGTAAGGTATTAAATTCAACAGAGTAATTTGGGGGTAATATATTAATAGTCCGGAGGAGAACAATAAAATTCAGCAATAAGAAGGACCACCCCTTATAAAACCGAAGACCCACCCCTTAGGACTTCACAGGGGAGGTTTCGCATTCGTATCAGTTATACAGCAACTTCTGCGCATTCAACACATTCCTGCGTTTTATCCTGCATCCCTTAATCGCTTATTAATTCGCGTTATATTTATAGAGCTCTACAAATGAACATTCCATATGAAATTAATACCATGTATCAGAATACTTTACAGTTTTTCCACCACCAAGAGCGAATGTTAAAAAGTTTTAATGCGACTTCTTCTTTTGCAATGGAAAATCTTTTATCAAAAATACAACCGAACGGTAGAATATCGCCGGAAAATTTAGTATTGAATATAAATAATGTTAGAGATAGGGATGATACTATAAAAGCGGCGGAGGAAAATTTAAATTCCAGAAGCCCTTGTGAAAACAATCCGATTGATTCGGAAACAGAACGTTTAACCCCCATTGAAAAATTTAATTTTAATAACTGTTTCAAAAATAGGATTTGTTCCCATTGTGGGCGATTAGATTGTAATTTTTTACAGTGCCGCATGAATTCGAGTGATAATAGTATAAAAGACAGTAAACCCTTTCTTAAATTTAGTGTTAGTGCAATCTTAGGGAACGAAAAAGAGGAGACTGAAAGAAATCTTCGAAGTGGTAAGTATTATCAGTTTAGTACATAGTTACAGCAGTGTTCTTATCCTTATAGGAAGTTCGGCGCCAATTAATTGATAATTCTTGACGATATTCATATCAAATAGTTTTTATTATCCTTTTTTTTTTATTTTTGAACAACGATATGTTTACACGATTGAAGGAAATATTCAAATTGCTTATAATTCTCAAACGAAGTGTTACGCTATTTTCTGTCTGAAAGAGGTTTTTCAAACCTTGCGGGCCTCTATGAAAACATTGTAAAAACTTCCAATTAAAATTTGTTACTGGAATATTTTACAGAAATGTCCAGATATCTTTTGGAAAGTAGTCTTGAAAGTTAAAAGTTGTTTGCTAAAAGTTGAACGAATTGATATTTTATATCAAACTTAGAGCTTAATAAAGTTCGCCTTTACAGTAAGAACTTCTGTAGCAAATGAAATGTATGTCGACACAACCTCATAAAAACTGCACTGCTTCTATTGGAATACCTATTTTATAATTTGTTTATTCGTTTTTTAATTGCAATGCCGCAGATTATACCCGAATGTATTTGAAACAGTTTTGTCAATGCACCCTTTAGACATTATATTCCTATAACAGTAGTATAATATCTGGCAGCACTAATTTCAAACAATACCGTTTCAAAATCCACGTTTTCAACAACTTTGAATTTTAATGAGAAATGATTAATTCAGTAACAAATCCTTGTAAATAGTTAGAAAATCGCATTCGTAATGAAAAACACTAACGTTTAAAATAAACCAATTAAAATATTACATAAAAAGCAAGAATCATTCGAATTATATGTTAGGAATAAATTCAGTAGGTTAAGAAAATATATTTTAAGGCACTAGAACCCAATCATACACAGAATTCATTAATTTGTAAACGTTATAATATTTAAAACATTTGTTACTTCAATGATACAATATGTTTATGATAAACGCTAAAAATAATTTAATATAACAAAACAAAGCAGATAAAGTATTTAATCTGTCCAAAATAGCGGGTTATTGAAAAGATTATGTGGTCAAAATGTGTAGTTAAATCAAACTATTAGCATAAAAGTTCAAACATTCTGCTGCTTTGCACGACAGATGAATGTGTTCAAATCGGTCATTATGTTGTCATTTCAATATGAGGTTAACGGAGGCAAAAATAATGGAAAATTATATGCATTGCCGTTGTTAAAAGCGTGTCCAAATCCTTTATATGTCGGAAAATTCTAAACAACATAAGTGTTGAAAAAGTTTCAATGCGACTGATAAGTCCATATATCACACGATACAAAATCGTTGTAAATCAAAAAAAATTTAGAAAAGAGGATTATATTCCGTGATTTAGTGAAGTAAAAGTCAGCACGCCAATGTGCGTATAGTATATAGTAAATTTAACTTACAATTCAAAAATGTACTTGATGCAATTTTCAAAGTAATACAGAAAGCTGTATATCAAACGTAAAAACGTAAAAGGTAAGAATTTATTTAACTGATACCTATACAAAATCTTATAGAAGTTAAAATGGTGGTCAAAAAAAATAGTAATTTTAAATGATCATCGGAAAAGGCGATAGCCTTACATAATAGATAAAAGTTGAACTAATTTTAAATAATAGTCAGTAATTAAAATAATTTTAAAAAATGGAAATAAATTTTTGTCAGAAAATACGGAACAATTACAAGCGGAAACAACACTAATGCAGGTTGGGATACTAAGAACAAAAATCGATGGCTTCACATTATGTAAACAGGGTCAGAAATTTTTACTTTAGTTTAATGCATTATAAACATTGATATTTTATGGTGAAATTTCAGTACTGATTTTAGTATTACGAATATTAATTATGTTATGTAAGGTGAATTTTTCACGTAGTTAAAATCAAAACCTTTTGACAATAACTTTTATGAAGATTTTTGTGCACAAACAACTCCAGTCTGTTAGCTAAATCACACGTATGGCAAATTTTTAAGCATCTCTGAAAAATTAACCAGTTTATCAAGATAAAACGTGCATTACTTAGAAGATAAAAATGATCAATTAAGCAGTCAACATTACGTTCCTTTATATTAAATTGGCAGTTTGGGAAATTATTGATTAAAAATAACTTGTCTAATAAATGAAACACTTACAAAATTGTATATATGTTGCATTAATTAAAACTATTTGATTGCACTTTATTTTTAAATAATAGAACGTTAAACTTGGAAATTCCACAAACTTTACACGGAGTTTTCGTATCTACCATCTGCGAGAAATTCTTTGAAGAGCTAGCAATTCTTGGGCACTCTATAACATTTTATTGGCACTCAACCAAGGGCGTAGCATCACTGCAATATATATAATATATATATATAATATATATATATATATATTAGATAGTTAATTACAGGTAAGTTGATAAATACTATTGTAATACAATAGTATTTACCAACTTACCTTGTGTAATTAACTATCTAAAATATTTATATATTTAATACTTGGCTTATAGCAGTAATTTTGAGCGTAGCTTCCTGTCTATAACTGACATAAGTTAAAAACTTGACAATGTCAGATATGATTGACAAAAATGCCAAATGTAATTGAAAGTTAGGTTCATGTGTAGTTGTGTACACGATTTAAATTTGTAAATTTCCCAATTGTGTCATCGGTCTCGGTGGCGTAATTGGTAAACGCATGGTTCCGGCAAAACCAGGATACAGGTTCAAGTCCTGTCCAAGACCTTATATTTTCTATCTTTCAATTATATAAAAGTCTAAGTTATTATTTCATCTTATTCACTATATATATATATATATATATATATATATATATATATATTTCTTATAATTTTTCGAACTGACGTAGATAATGAAATAAAGTTGTATAGAATCTTGGGATACACTCGTTCTAAATAAAACTACAGCGTCAATTTGTAACTATATTCAACGTTTCGGCATGAACAATTATGCCTTCTTCAAAGAATACTTACTATGACGCAAAAAGATTCGCATAAACTAATCTAAAAGTAAGTGATTCCATAACAAGCGGTAAAATTAATAAAAAAAATAATTTTTAAGTACATTAACACAATTAAAAGATTGCAATGTCAAATAAATAAAATAACTACAGTAAAATTTAAAAAACAGATACCATTAAACCTAATACAAAGAGCACTAACTAGTTAGTGCTCTTTGTATTAGGCTATTTTAGTTATTTTAGTTATTTTATTTATTTGACATTGCAATCTTTTAATTGTGTTAATGTACTTAAATTTTTTTTTTTATTAATTTTACCGCTTGTTATGGAATCACTTACTTTTAGATTAGTTTATGCGAATCTTTTTACGTCATAGTAAGTATTCTTTGAAGAAGGCATAATTGTTCATGCCGAAACGTTGTATATAGTTGCAAATTGACGCTGTAGTTTTTATTTGTACGAACGAGTGTATCCCAAGATTCTATACAACTTTATTTCATTATATATATATGGATATATATATATATATATATATATATATATATTAATATATATTATAAAATGAAATTTAATGGCGAGTGACTCAATATTAGTCCACAAGGGCATCCTGTCGACGCGTTTCGCCCTTATTGGGGCTCATCAGGACAGGAGTAGCAAAGATGTAATATTTAACACGAACATGATTATGAAAAGTACAGCATCACCTAGCCTGCAATAATGTGTTCGTGTTAAATATTACATCTTTGCTACCTCCTGTCCAGATGAGCCCCAATAATAAACGCGTGACTGATCAGGGTGACATTGTATCTAATTTGAGATATGCAAATATAAATATATCATTGGTTTGATATTATCCTTGCCTAGCTAACTCGGCTTAGAATTACTTATGCTGTGAATTATAGAATGATATAATGAAATAGAAATATTAAATACATATTTATGTCCTGTGCAATAGGCATTTCTTGCTATACGCATTGAGCTAAAGATCTCTACATTTGCATTCCAAATAATGGCTTATAACACTAAACAATTTACTTATAAGCTTAGACTTGAAGGGGAATCTGTA
Source organism: Platerodrilus igneus (assembly GCA_036346225.1). Classification (NCBI taxonomy): domain Eukaryota; kingdom Metazoa; phylum Arthropoda; class Insecta; order Coleoptera; family Lycidae; genus Platerodrilus; species Platerodrilus igneus. The sequence continues at coordinate 182,425 of JARFIW010000624.1, read as the reverse complement.
CTCTAATGGTTGATTAATTATTAAAATAATCCTCACCTACTCCAAGTAAGTACTGAATTTAATATCTCCTCTGTGGGGTACAAAATCCTATTTGATTTTGATGTGAATAATTTATACCCTTTATTACCCCGTTTGTCAGTGTAATTGGCCAACGATGCTGCAAAGATAATTTAGTAAAAGTTAAAATGTTTCGAGCTCTGACCTCCAAATTTGCTGAAAATTATCCCCATGACAAATAAAATTAAGAACTTATTCTAGTTTAAGTTAATAATATTTAAATATGCTTATAAGTTACACAAACAAATTATACTTACTGCTGTTATTGTCAAATAGTGCTTGTTAAAATCTACCGGGAAACTTTTTAATTCCTTTCCCTTATGCAAAATTAAATAAATTCCAATTAAATCCCAAAAATAATTTTATAATTAATATAAAATTTTAATTAAAATTTGTATCATAATTAACGACATTAAATACTTTGTGGTTCCATTTCAAATCTCTATTTGCCGTTAAAATATCAGTTTACAAAGTGCATTTATTTTTAATCGATTAAAGTCGGCAGTTGTGATCTTGTACCAAGATTATTCATCTTTTTGTGATAAATCTTCATTATACTTCATCAAATAATTACATTAGATAAATTTTATGTTACTTGCCGAACATCGATGAAATCGATTACAAATTATTCGAAACGTATATGTTTCATGTAAATAAATTAAAGAATAAAACTTTGATCAAATCTCACATGTTGTTTAGCCTTAGAAAAAACGACCAAATAAATCTCATCTTAACTACCTCCTCCTAACATACTAAAATTCTAGATATATAATTTTTTCCATTACATTCTCGATTTATTTCGAGCATTAATCACTGGATGAAGTAATAATTATGAAGATGTCGCGTTTTAATGAAATAATTAAGTGCGGTTATCGCGGTTGTTATAATTTAGGTCTATCGTCCATTCTTTGATGATGCATCAAAACACAGCCATTGTTCTCTCTCTCTCTCACACACACACACACACACACACTCACGGCTATTAAAAAGCGTTATCTATTTTATGGCTTTTTTCTATAGTGGCGCGTTCTTTGTATTGGAGAGTTTATTTATTTATTTAACTATTCCTAACGTATCTACAGATGATTCATGACTTTATCCATTCTTAAAAGAAGTAAGTTTAATTCTGTAAATTTATAACAAGGTAAAAAACATATTTTTTTATATCCTTCTTAGAAATTATTTTAGTTCGAAAAAAACAATGTTGTAGAAGTTCTAAATGCTTTTGTATCAGAGAAAATATTTAATACTGTATAAATGTTTTGTGATATTGTTGTGTTTGATTTTATTTTGAGCTAGCCAGGCAAAGTTAAAAAACGAAGATAAGTAAACCATTTCAAGTTTACCAATTGCAGTATCTGTTTCATATCACTCTTTTTGTGACGCACTCAAACGGGCCTTGTCATAACACTCTTTTAGCGACTCTCAACCCGAAGCCATTTTCATACACTCTTTTAGCGACGCTCTCAGTGCGGCTTTGTCACAGCAATATATATATATATATATATATATATATATATATTCTTATGCTGCCCCCCACACTCTTTCTTTGTCGTTGCGCGCCTTTTCTTATGAATTTAATAATTTTATATGATGTGCAAATACTTATTTCACGCCACGTATTTTAGCAACGTTTGGTTGGTTAATTAAATCAAAATTGTTTTTAATATGCCGCGACTATATGAACTCTTTCTTCTCAGGGTATCCACCTACTTACCGTGGGTTCAGTGGTAAGTAGATGTGCAATGCCCAACCAAACTGCACTATCTTTTGTTTTAGTACCTTTTTTAGAATTTACTTGTGTATATGCCAAATTTTATGTGATCCACGTAGCCTTGTGCCAAATTAATTAATACCACAAAATTTATGACTTTGACGTTATAATACACCGTACTCACCTGAATTATACGTCGTTACTGGCCTTTCTTAATGCTGGCTCAAAATCCTTTTCGCCGTATGCGCCTTCACAAGGTTTCGCTATCACTTTGAACTGCCGTCTAGCCTCCAGGTAACTTTTCTTTAATTTTGTTGCGCCCAAATCTATAATAAATATAACCCGAATTTAGAATTTAAAATACCCTTTTTATCTACTTCCCCTGCGCTAATTCTTCCGTAGTAATTTCTTCCTTGAATTGTACACTTCCACTTGCTGTTCTTACGCTACTTTCTAATTCTGCTCCTCTCGTTCACTCGTTCCAAATCTATGCTCGTTCCTATTAACCACTCAATCCAAATCTATCCTCGTTCCTGTTTACCACTCAATCCACATCTATCTTCGTTCCTGTTTACCACTCAATGCCCCGCTACATATAAATCCATATCCAAATCAATCCTTATATTCTTCACTCTTATGTTTCTCACTCGATGCCTTCTACCTATATAATCTCGTTCTAATCCAATCTTATTATCCGCCGGTTCGCTGTCGCACTAATTCCAATATTTACTTGTATTCGTCGCCGCTATTAATTCTTTATACACTGATGCTTCTCTTTACTCCTCTGTTATAAATCAAACTCTTGCAATTCAAACACATTTATTTACTCTTCCAAAAATATTTATACAATTTAGCGCAGTTTCATAAAACACGTCTTTACACAAAAATAATTCGAAATCAACTCCCTTTGTTTACTATCCTAGGTGATAATTACAACATTTTCTGCCTACTCTATTACATATTATATAAAAAATCATCCAATAACATTTTATCACTGAGTCCGTGTCACAAATACCTTAAATTTTGTCTTTAGCACTTTCCTATTTTATACATAATATTCTATCATTAGTCCTAAATGTTTCACAATCCTTCAATCATATATGACACTGCTATTACTTATAATTTTGAGATTACATGTTTGTCCAAAAGTTGATTCTAGTAAAATAAAAGCCAAAATAATTCAAATATGAACCTGGATCTGCGAGGTTAATAGTGGACAACCATAGACGCATCCGGTTTTCGGTTGGCAAATGTACGTTCAATGGCCTATTAAATTATAACTCAGTATAAAACCTTGAGCACTGTGTATTTTATCACGTCATCAAGTCATTTTAATTTACGTCTTGGCACTTACATTTCAACTAACATTTTAAATACTTTAACGTATGTAAAGTACGGCAAACATACATTTTTACATTTCGGGACCTGATATATGGATTATTTTATTTGGCATACACTACCTTCTACACAAAACCACCCTTAGAACCCTTGTGGCTCCTAATGACATTACAATATATATCTTATAATATATCCCCCCCTTCTAAGATTGATAATTATAATATATGAGCAAATTAGCAATGCACCAAATCGCCCTATAATTTCCTTTCTTTAATTAATTTGTTAACTTTTCTATTGAGTCTTTAAATTTGCCCCTCGACCAATGAAACTCTTATATCAGGTTAATTTTGTGAAAAAATCTATATCTGCATACAGCGTGAGTTCTGAACCATATACAGATGTATGTGACACTGCCAGTCAAATGACCTCTAGTTAATTCTACTAAAGCAATTTCTAAAAGTGACAGTGTAAACAATTACTTGAAAAAATACGCACAGCAAAACAGTTTATTCTAGTTAATAATTTAAGATTTCAATCGAGTATACTGGATTAAGTGTTTAAATTATGACAGTGAAAATAATAATACAACCTCAACTTCCAATGAAACGTCTTGCTGCTGAACAATGAAGCTCCACTGCCTACAGTGATGATTCGAACTTGATGTGGGTTCTTAATACCTGTGGATAAGTACGTTATAAAAATTTGTATTACTGAATTTACGCCTTTTATTTTAGGGTTTTAGGTACGCCAAAAATTCTTTAGAGACACTTATACTTATCGTCGTTGGTCTTATCAGGAAACTCAGCTCCGTGAAATCAACACCGTGTTCGACACCAAAAGTTCAGCAATTCCAGCGTTCTGATAGCACCACTTTGGAACTCCTTTGTCTACACAAAAATACCCCCAGCAATCAATGGTCAATAATAAGACAATGACAAGGACTCTTGCATTTATCACTTTTTAATATCAACAGTTCCTTTATACTTTGAATATCACAATTACAATTTTCATATGTTGAATTTTATGTAGGAGATCAACATTTTTGTTCTATAGTTAGTAAAGTTCCTTTTCAGTTCTTTTTAAATCAGTTTTTTCTCTTAATTTTTATTTCAACAACTCCCTTTTTAATTTTTTTTACAAATCTCTTTTAAAAATTCTTTAACAACCTTTTTTTTATTAATTAATTTTACAACTGTCACTTCTCTATAGAGATGCCCTTAAAACATTAAACCAGCCTACTCTTTTACAATTCTTTTCCAACTAACATTCTATGATCCAACTTTTATTTAATAGATCTTATTGCTCTTGTCAAATTCTAATTTGGAGTAAACTAATACACAAATGTCATTGGCCGAAAATTTATAAATTGATATTTTAATCCTAACAACAAGTGAAATTCAAATGGTATAATAAGACTTACAACTATATACTGTAAAGTAAATAAAACTTCTACATCTTATAACTAACTTAAATCTAATAAAAACATACTACTTGACTTTTTAGGCTTTACATACATATTCACATGGCAGTGAAGTTTCCTTTTAAATATTTTAACACAATTTTTATGATATACAAACAACAGCAGTTCACTTCATTGGCACAAACTTTTCAAAATTACTTTATGAAATCACCATCACCCAAGTTGAAATCTTAAAACTTCCTTTTCTCTTCAATTATCATTTTAAATATCTTTAACAAGTAACTGCCCTCATCATCTCCTTCATCAATCATTTTACGAACGAGAAGTCTATATCTGAGTGGTACTTCAGTGCACCAAGGTTCAAATCTCATACATATCACATAATATCACAATATATACGAGTCTATATATATATAGCTATATATATATATATATTCATATAATATATAATTTATTTAAATTCTTGATCACAGGCTTTAAGACGAGGTTAAACATTAAATTAACATGAAAATTACATCGAAATCTATTTTAACTAATTTTTGCTTCAATTTGTTATAAGAAGATTGTATAACTTGTATAAAAATAAAAATAAAAATTTTCTTATAACAAATTGAAGCAAAAATTAGTTAAAATAGATTTCGATGTAATTTTCATGTTAATTTAATGTTTAACCTCGTCTTAAAGCCTGTGATCAAGAATTTAAATAAAATTTGAAAATTTAGGCCTTAAAAAAGAGTTTACTTTCCTACAGCTGACCTCAAACCCATTAATAATATATCATCATATTTATAAAAGGTCATTATCTCTAAACTTATATTATATATATATATATATATATATATATATATTGCTACAATATCGCCACTCGCTTGGTGTATGTAACCGCTCAGTTTCCTTGCTAACCGCCACTTCTTTGTGCATCTAAATAATCTGGAATAATTTTAAAATTCAAACAATTAAATTTATGCCTCGACTAGCTCAGTTATACCCTGCACAGAGTTAACGGCAATATGGTAACAAAGATTGTTTGCACCCTTCCCTCTTTGAGTTTCATATCTGAATAAGATAAACGAAATTCACCGACATTTGTATAATAAACTAAGAAATATGTACAATTTACACCTAAACAGTGGAACGAGTCTTCACGTTTGCGTCGAAAATCAACGTTCTTCCAAATCAAAAATTAATGAGCATTGTGCGTCCTTTTTAAATCTCGAAAGGATGTTTAAGTTCTTACGAAGGTCATGCAATTTAAAAATTGCACTAAGTAAGTAACAAAATGAGTCTTAATTAGTTTTGAAATGGATCTCTTCATTAATTGTTGGTAAGAAGTTTGCCTTTAATTTTTAGTAAGACGATTTATTTGCATCGTTAAGTTTGGAAGATAATAAATTGTTTAGCGAATATTGAAGCATTGCTATGCCTGCACTGGCTATTCCTAGAGGAACCCTAGGTTGCGTTAGCTCTAAGTATCTAAGTAACCTTCGTCAGCGGTATAATTAAGTTGCTCCGACATGGGGGTTAGCGTTTACCCTCTACCCCATCCCACCCAACCGATTTAGTCCCATAAATGCAATAACTTTGATGCCCTAGCTTTTTGAACGGGTGCAATAGGTTAATGCTAGATATAATTAAACTGCGCTAGCATTATGAGCACAATCTGAGATCGGCTGGGGAGGGGGGGGGGGTAGCGCTAGATTAACTGAGATCTTTTCTTTTTGTATTTGTGGATTATTAACTTTGTATTAACTCTGGAATTGTTTTGATTTTTATGGTGTTTTTTAATACGTATTCGTTTTTTGTGTTGCCTTGAGGTATACATAAGTGCTGTAAATGTCTCTATTTTGTGTGTAAATAATGAAAAATATTAACTGCAACAGTGTTTGTGATTTTTTATGCCAACGTTAGTTTATTCTTCTGACTATAGATTACCATAATTCCCCATTGTTACCCCACGCTCAGCTTTAGGCAAAAATTCTATTGATTGTCGACGAAATATGTTAATTCTAGAACAATTTTATAATGAATAATAAATTCAACTCAACTGTGAAACTCTTAACTTGAAGGTACTTTGCTTTACTCTCAACATTAGTTCCAGTAAATGATTTTTTTATTATTAATTATGTTATATAAAGATGGCGACTATTGATTTAATACACATTTTGGTGGGACAATTTTGTAAAATTATTAGGTCGCTACACTTTATAGTTGCTTAGTTTTATAAGCACTCACTAATGAACTTTATAAGTGGTATGCAGCCATAAGAAGTACAATGGCAATGTGAGAAGTACGTTTTCAAGTAGCGTCTCTAAATATAGATTCCTTTCTGTACAACTCAAAGTTCTATTTCATCAGCACTAGGGTCAAGAACCGCTATTGGTCTATATCCTTATTATGTTTGGTACATATTTACACAGTCAGATGGCTGAAGAGTTTATGAGAATGTATTTAATTACAGTAAGCATTGAAATCCTCTGTAGTGCTTTTTAAATTTTTACATCATGTAAAATGTTGGAAGAGTATTTTTAGATGTTATCGAAGATGTAAAATGTACATGACAATAATTGCTATGAATTTTAATGGGTTTCTAGCGATCATTTATAGTGAAAAAGATCCTAATCAAATTTTAGTTAAATAAGTTGAAAAAGTCTTTGTCTCTTTGCATTCTTAACATCTGCGTATACAGGGTGATTCACAACTTTATAGAAATATTTAATCCGATGTTCAAGAATGGGCCATAGTTTGATATTTATGCAAAATAGATTCTTTTTTTATAAACTAAAATTAAACCAGATGTTTCTAGGGTACCCTTAAAAATAAGTAGGCTAACCACCACATGCTATAATTCAAATTCTTTAGGGGTGACATCTGGTATATTTTTTATGTTGTATGACAAGTATTTCGTAAAAGTTTATGGTACGGTTTGGGGTTTAAAGTTTACAAACCCATAAATTGATGCTTTATTGTTAGCGGTGCCAATGATGCTGACCTATGCTTCAAATAATGTTCATTTGTTACTCATTAGTAACCTGCATTTTTTTAGTTACAATACGAACAATGAATGCTCTACGTTATAGATACCGAGCTTGTATAACGCTACTTTCTAAAGCAAAATCGTTAACGTTTCTTATGAAAGCAGGTAAGGCTGGAACTGATTAAACGTTGAACAACGAATTTTATTGCGTACCAACAAATACCTACTATCATTTAATCCTTTTAAATTTGTGACTGCAGTTATTGACACTAAAAAGGAATTGCAACTGCTAATCATGAGCTACTAGCTTGTAAAGTAGCATTTGACAAGCTCGTTACCTGTAAAATAAAACATACATTGTTTGTATCGAAACCCATTAAATGCTATTTACTAATGAATAACAAATAAAGATTATTTGAAGAGTCGGTCGGTGTCATTGGCATCGCTAATAATACAACACATCAATTTGTAAATTTCTAAACTTTAAACCCCAAACCATACTATAAAATTTTACGACAGACTTGTCATACAGCATAAACCGAGGTTACTCGCCAAGGAATTTCAATTAGAGCGTATCGTGGGTAGGCACCTGATTTTTATAGGTACCCTAAAAGTATCCGTTTCAATCTTAGTTTTTAAAAAATAATTTTTTGCGTAAATACCAATTTATGGCCCATTCTTAAGTATCAGTCAAAATATTTCTATGAAGTTGTGAATCATCCTGTGTATCTTTTTCGTGCCCATATTAATTTTTATATTTTATTAAATGGTTTATTCTGAAACTACTTAGTATCACCATCTTAAGTACCGTATGGTTATTGAAACTGAAACAATTCACCATCGTCTGAGACCAGCTCTTAAACCGGTTCTCTTATAAAACAGACAAATTCATTTCTTAATTCTAAACTAGGGAATAATTCATCCCTGGGAAATTTCCTCAACACACATCCATTGCAGGTAATTTAATTAGTATAAATAATGTATAAGAAAATACATCCCGATTGCCTTCATCGTTGTACTAGTGATAAGTACTGCTTATACGTGGAGGTGTGTAGCTTGAAGAGTGCCAGAGTTGGTACACAACGTCAGTCCTGGGAGAGGTTGAAGAATCAAAGGAATCGTCCCTACCTACCCACTGACTTTGTGGTACATATTTAAATAGAATTATTGAACAGCTCAACGAAAATTTGGTTTAATAAACATAAGCATCAAATAGTACAGCTTAATAGATGCCAAGAACCTGGTTGAACCTACACTTTAGTACGATGCTGCGATACGGTACTTTGACTTTAGGGATTATTGGCCAGTTCACCCGGTGCTACGGAGTCAAATTGCTTTGTACTGAAACAGAACCAGAACACCAGTTTAAATATGAATTATCTCTGCTATCTCGATAGTCTAACGGATATTTGGAAGATGTCTGCAAAATCCAAGAGCTGTACCTCGGAAAGTTCTAGTGATCAACTTAAGTTCGTAATGTTCTGATTTAGAAATTTCTCATTCCAACAGGTACTCTGAAGATTAAAATAAAATAGGATATTAGGATTTCCTTTATAATATGATAATATAAGATAAATAAGAAGTAAAGAGGATGGCAACTTTTCATCGTTAACTTGATAATGCTAGATAATTATAGTGTAATTAGTGGGCTATATTAAACTATTCTTAGAAATTCAACTACATAGTGTTATTGCTAGAAAGGAAGAAAATGTATTTACAACATTATTCTCTGGGCTTGAAAGTGTTGGTTGTTGCACTGGTATTTGGAAAGAAGTCTAGACCAAATATAAATATCATATAGCAAAATATCAAAAAAAATAAGATAGCAGTTACCATAAGGGCAACACCAAAAAAAGTTGCCAAAGTTACTATATTCTATACAAATATATACTGACTTTCATAGATAAACGCAACAGACAAACGTTCTTGATCGATTGTAATAAAATTTCCAGCAAATGATTAAAATTTGTAAACAAAAGAACAGAAATAAAAAAAAAATTTAACGAGTTACTCGACCACGATTTGCTATGCACTCGTTTAAACGGCTGGATTAAGTGATCAATTTTTTTCTGCGGTATAGCATCCCAAGTTTCCTGAACCCGCAGTCGAAGATGCTGCAAGTCGTTTGGTGAGTGTGGTAATTCACTTAGTCTTTTACCGATTATATCCCAAACATGCTCAATTGGTGAGAAATCTGGCGAACAAGAAGGTATGGGGAAACAACAATGTTATATTCTTGCAAATATCGTATTTGTAACCCCTGCCGTGTGGGAGTGTGCTTTATCTTGTTGTAAAATAAAATTTTCCAATCCCTGAAGAAATGGAAGTGCAACAGGCTCCAGCACATTGGCAATGTAACTGGCTGCATTATATTGCCATAGATGAAGACCAAGGGTGTATACTACCATAACATATTGCACCCCATATCATCACTCCTTGTGTAAAGGCTGTGTGGTGTTCCACAAAAAATGTTGAATTATCGCGTTCTCCGCGCCTACGCCTGACTCTCTTATGATCATCGCGGGCCCAGAAACAAAATTTAGATTCGTCACTAAACACCATTTGATGCCATTCTTTAAACCAATTTTTTCTTTCCTTGCTCCATTCTAGTCCGCGGGTACGGTGAAGTGGAGTAAGTGAAAAACACAAAAATTGACGGTACGAATGTAGTCCGTAAGTTTTTATACAGCGATAAACAGATTGATATTCTGCATCCTGCACCTTCTATCCAATCCATTGCAATGACCAAATTCTCTTGTGGCCAAAAGTCTTAGACAACGTTCTTAAAGATCTGTAGTTACCAGTGGACGTTCAACTCTAGGACGGCCTTTGTTAAAACCCTTCATTGGAGCGTATGAACCAATATCTTGCAACCATTGCAACATCACCATTTACACAACCAGCAATATCTCTTAACGAAAAACCGACCTCTTTCATACCAATAATATGGCCACGTTAAAAATCATTTAGTTGCCGATAATTTGCACATTGGTGAACTCTTGGTATCTTAAATTTTCACAAAGCAATAGTAGATAAACCAATCGAAAGCTTGATAGTTATTACACACCAATAACTTGTTTACAAGTAATTCATACTACGTGAAAACAAAAGAAGAATATCTAGACTATATTTAAATGTAATATTACTTTGTTTCATCAAAAATCTCGCCCAATTTACTTTAGTCCAAAAGTTGATAGTTTCCAAGATACAAGGTGTCAAAGTTATTATTTTTTAAGCTATTTTTTAAATAGGTATCATAATAATAGCAGGATTTGCATGAAATTTGCAATCTAATGGTTTTTTTAGATGCGAAATTCAAATTTGATAATAGTTTTGATATACCTCGCAGAGGGCGCCACCACCAGCCCTTTGCCTACATTTAAAGCTCGATAGCTTTTTTGTGCGCCAGCATATAAAATTTCTGGTTCAAAATTCTCATTTCCTGGCAGTTTTTCTCCAAAGATGATATACCCCGTAGATGTCGCTTCAAGCCGCCGTTTTTGAGATAATCGGATTTAAATGTTTTATTGCATACTAACATGTATCATAGCAACGACTTAACAATGTTAAGTATTGCAATTAATTACAAAAGAATATTGTCAAGCGATTCATCATCATTAGGTCTTTAGTCCTGGAACTGGTTAGACGCGTACCCCATTGTTTCCTATTCTGAACTAACCTACACATTTCCCTGAAATTTGCACAGTCTGCATCTATCACTATCTGATCTAGGTCTACATTTACCTCCTTTTTCCTATTTCTGCTTGTAATATCTCCCATACTATTTCCCAAAAGTGCCCTAGAACGTATTCCGCCCTTCTCAAGCGGTTAGTCTAAAAAAATTTATCGTAATTTTAAAAATTACCATTTCATTCTTGAATTTTTCGCTATGGCCATAGTATACCCTACACTAACGCAGAAATGACTATATGACAGTTTATGGTTATTGTCATGGATATGGTCGACAGTCGGTGAGAGTATACCAAGAAAGATTTGCAAATAAACGCATACCACACCACCAAACATTTGCCGCCGTTGAAAAGTAACCAGTAACTTTGCTCCTGCAACTGTTGATTGCTGACAAAATCGTACGATTAGAAGACCGGAGGTTGAGAAAGAAATTTTAAAACGAGTAGATGAAGATCCGAGTCTGAGCACCAGACAGCTAGGTTTAGAAATTGGAGTTTCTAAAGACACGGTTAATATGGTTTTGAAAAAACAATTGTATCCGTTTCACCTACAAAGAGTACAAAAGCTTATACCTATCAATCTCAAATTAAGACTAGGCTTCTGTCGTTTTATTTATGAACAGAGCGAAAATAATCCAAATTTTCTTAGAAAAATTTTATTTACGGATGAATGCTGTTTTACAAGAAGAAGTATTACTAATTCACTTAATGAACACATTTATGCTGACGAAAACCCGCATGCAGTGAAGGTCGTGCATTTTCATTTTTTGAAGATAAAAATGCCAGGGAATAAGAATTTTGGACCAGAAATTTGATATACCGAGGCACAAAAATTTATGGGGCTTTACATGTAAGCAAGGCGCTGTTGGTGGCGCCCTCTGCGAGGTGCATAAAAACTATTATCAAATCTGAATAAAAAACCTATTTCTCACTCAATTCATTAATCAACATGGTCAAAATATTTACAAATTACCTTTTCATTATTTAATGAGTGACCATACTTGTTTTTATTAAATCTTTAATGAATAAACCTATTACCGTATCAACTGATCAGTATAGCAAAATGCTGGTAAAATTTACATTATTTAACAAGACCCAAGCCTAAAATATGTTGACCTTCACAATATACATATAAATCTCACTGTCTATAATCCTCTCACTAACATTATATGAAAATTAAATTTACACCTACAATAACAATGAAACTAGAAAAAAAACACATTTTTAACAAGGATGATCCTTATCTATATTACAAGATTCAAACATATGCCACTGTCGATAACCTAATCTTTAATTAAACTCACCTTATTCGATTTAACTCATGTACAATAATAATAGTATATTATTCAACCAGCGAGTTATGATAACCATTACTCATTCGGAAGGTTTGTGCCGAGTGAGTAATGGTTATAACTCGCAAGTAAAATACTGTAATTTTCCCACGACTACATAAATCTTTAATATCACATATTTTCTAATCTGGCAAACACTGGCAAGCAAAATTTTATTTGTCAAATAGTACCCTACTTTGCACGATACGAAAATTGTACATCGTGGATAATGAAAAACAGAGGTTTGTACTGATCGGTCAGAGATCATAATCCACGAACTAGATGTTCCTGATTGGCTAAAGGTGTTGGATTCTGAATTCATATTCACCTACAGAATAATAAGTACTATTATTAACTCATTCTTAAATGCGTAACAAATGCATTATTAGGTAGTCGTGTAAAAGAAAAAAGTCTAATCGGTACCTGATTTGAACCTTCTCAAAAACGTTTCCCAGTTTACTTGGTTTCTCAAACAGGCTTCATATACGACTCACATTTTATAGATTTACACGAAATTTCTGTCTGCCATGTACATCTAAAATCTAAATTATTCTGGCATTAAATTTCATTCCAGACCAGAATTGTTATACTATTTACGAAGAGTTTTATTCCACTCCACACCAGAAATTTTATATCACAGTTCATACCAAAAGTTTGAGTAAACCAGATTTGTCACTTACATGAGAAATTCTGCACAACTTACATTTCAAACACAGGAACGTTGACTTAATTTTATTTACAAATTTTTAACTAAATACTCCTTTTACACTTTCGCGTCCTGTAGACTTCAACGAACAATTTTCAAATTAAAATTCACAGAAAAACTATGGTTGTATTTAACTTTATTTAATTCTAACATACGTTTTAAAAACGTCAAACGTTTTCAATGTGTTTAAAGTCTTCTATTTCAAATAAATATTTATCTCCCATTCTTACCTTATAAAGCTTTTTAGCTATGTTTGAGAACACGCTATCTACCCCTGGAATATTTCTTGATTACCATAACTCTTATCGCTTTTAGCAGTTTTGACTCATCGCATGCCGTGACAGTAAACTATAGTTTTGTGTTTCTTATCCTAATTACCTGTCAGTTTAAGATTTATTGCAATAGCAAAAAGTTTTACTAACTTTTTTTAATGGTGATCATCACTCCTTATTGTAATTCATAAGCGTCTAAGAGAGCTTGTTTATATTCACCTCGGTATATATAGCAAAAAGCCTGTCTGTCGGTCTGTTCCCCAAAACGGGTAATTCTAAGAATTTCTCATGCTATGTTCCCATTCCGTCGCTCGCGCATCGGTTTTTACGAATTTTTCACTCGCCCCAGTTAAAATCTCAGAAATTCTCACACGGCACGCAAACATGTCCGAGAAAAACTAATTAATTTTGTACAGAAATCGTTGTTTCTACCTCTGCTATTTGCATCCTATTTTCAACCAATTGTGACCCTCGTGACGTTGCTTAAATCACGCCTTTTACTATATGTGTCTTTGCTTGATGCATTTTCTCTTTCCTTTTCTAACCTGTTCGTATTGGTGCAAATTGATATTCTTTATTATCGATTATATTTTAGTCCATGTGGACTATCTGGGTTAAATAACCCCGTATCGCACCTTCTCGTGAATATTAAGCCCCGGTTTCTCCAAGATTCTTTGTAAACATTAATTATCTGCAAAATTTTCGCCGAATGAGCTTTTTAAATAAACCCTGTTTTGTATTTCGTGCTAAAGCATCTGACCGTTTCCAATATCCTTAGAATCGACATGTTTATCTAAACAAATTAAACTGAAATTGCCTTTTTTAAAATACGCAGGTGTGTTCAAACATCCTACTTCTAACTAACACTTCTAGGATTTGCATTTTAGTGGGTTTTACAAGTTTCTATAGATATTATCTGTTACTAACGATTCAATTAACTTCAATTAAAAATAATCCCTTTAATTTTTAGTGAATCCTAACTAAATATTAGTTATTATCTGTACGTTTTGTTCAATACCGGTTACTTGAAATAGAGTTAATTAAGATAAATTTTGCATGTAATTTTTTGTTTCTTTATTAGGAATAAATAAATTACACGCAGAGCTTTTTTAATACTGTTTCTTTTGATATAAAGCGTCTTATAAATAATTTAAATTTCTTAATTTTAATAAAACGAATGAATTTTTATGCTTCACGCTGTTATTTAATAACGCGTACCTTTTCCAAAAGCTTCTACACAGTGATTAAAATTATTTGATGTGATTATATAATTTTCTACCCTGGTCTAAATATGAGTATTTTCCCCCTATTTGAATACAAATAATCCCACTTATTTGAATGCAAATATTAAGCATTTAGCCCAAAAAAAAATTACCTATCTCTCTCTACCCTTATCTATCTAACTTACCTACTTTATCTCCAATCCAAAAAATATTTACACCTATCCTATATCCCTATCCTATTCCTAACTCTCACTTAATTTTATAAACTGAAATTATCCCTAACTTCATCCTACTTATCCATCTAATCCTATATATATCCTATATACCTATCCTATTCCTAACTTTTAAACTAATCTTCACTACACTTTACTTCTCCCTACCTAATCCTATATGCCTATCCTACTCTTATTCTATTCCTAACTCCCCACTAATCTTATAAGAAATATCTACACTTAACCTATCTTATTTTCTTCCTACATTTACTCTTTATTCTCAGCCTAAACCTATTTCTAATTATCTCCCATATTTATCCTATACCTAGCTTTATTTTCTATAACCACTTACTTCTACTCTTCTATATACACCAATTCTATCCCTATCCTATTTAAATCTAACTCTCTTCTTGACCCTCCAAGTCTTTCTTCTCACCATCCTAATACTCTTCATCCCTATTTCTTCCCCTTTTATATCTATACTTAACATCCCTGTTATCTCACATAAAATAAACTTATCATCCCTATTATCCTGACTTTTAAATATTACCTCTTCTTCAGTCCCTACACATGTCTGTTTCTCATTTACTATTTTTCCTTTCTGCCGACAAACCAAACGATACTACTTTAAAATTATCGATTTCTCCTCTATGGAAAATCCTATGTACCTTCTAGAATTCTTATGTAATGGAATCCGCCAGAATGAATTCCTTAAATCTACTTTATTAAAACAAACTTGCCACTTAACCTCATCAAAAATAATTCTGCCTTCACCTGCTCCTGATATGCTGCTTCTACCCCCACTAATTCTGCATGTTTTTGTAATAAAGCTTGAACCTCTACTATCCTATCCTCTGGACATCTTATCGTGTTGATCTGTTTACGTTCATCATCCTCTACCTCTACTACATTAATACTAAACCCGTGTCATCCTCTGTGACTTCATAACTGCCCTTCCATGGCACTACCTTATCCTTAATCCTTACTACCTTCCTCTCCATATCTATCAAAACCCTAACTTCATCATACAGTCAACACCTAAAATGCTCTGAAACTTCAGTCCAGGTACAATTACAAACTCCTGTTCACAGCTTAAACCTCCTATATCTATCCCTAAGCACCACAATACTATTTACTACAGCAAACTTCTTTTTATTTGAGCTACTAAATGGTACCTTTATAGGCATAATTCTATCACAAACCTTATCCCTAATTTTGCTGACGAATTCCTCCGATATTAAACTCGCCTCTGCCCCTGTATCAAGTAATACTTCTACATTATTCTCAAAAATTTCTAAATTAATAATTGGCAAACATAATTTTTCATCAGTTTCTGGCTCTACTTCCTCCTCAATTTTGAAAAATTCACGTGGATGTTCATATACATTTACACTGAAATCTAGTGGTCTGTCGCGTTCTAAAATCCTGTCCAGGTCTGTTTTCCCTACTCGGTCCTGGTCTAGCCGTCACCTCAGCGTATGTCCTAGGCGTTTCCACTCGTTCCGTGTCTGTATTAGCAGTCCCCCTCATGACCGGTGAACTATTCCTTCTGGTTGGTTCCGGTCTCGGTGCAGGTCCCCTTCCTAAACTATTACTCCTAACGTATGGTCGCCTCTGTTCCCAATTCTGTCGCTGGTATCCGTAATTATTCCCCCTTCTAGCATAGTTGTCCCGTCTATTGTCAAACCTAACTGTGTTGATCTGTCTTTCCCTATTTTCCCGAAGTCGTCCACTACTTACGTCGTCGTACCTCTGCAAGTATTCCAAAAATATTTCTCTGTCCACTATGTTCTGTAGTGCTACGTGTTGTATCTAATTTATAGTTTTCACCTGCCTTATCGCGTTCCACGAACTCACTTAATTGGTGTGTATTCATTCATAAAAGATAATTTACAAATTAATTTATTGCTTTACGAACAATTCGGAAAGATTGAAGTCGTTTATTTCAAAAAATACAAATAGATGCAGTATTTTAGGTTTTGAATTATATAACGTTTATTATATGGCATTCTTAAAGAGGATGAATCTTTATGCATTATTGTATTAGCATTGAAATCTTAGAACTGGTTTTTTAAAGGTATGGGGTTTTTCAACAAGCATACATGTATTAGAAACTTGTTTTAAATTATATATCTAGTGTTTTTTTAAAAGAGTTACACAACACGTTCAGTGTTGTATTCAAATTGATAGTTTTCAGTTCAGCATAAATATTTTCGCTTAAGAACTTACTTAAATTAGAATTAAGGGTTTCACTTATGAGACGAATATTAGAAATCGTTTTACTGGTTCTTCTAAACATGCATTAGAAACTTGTTTTAAATTATATTTTTAAAGAGGACAAATATTTACACATTAGTAACAACATGGATTTGACTTATGTACTAGCAAATACTCTACTAATCCTATTCTACTATTCGAATATTATACAGAGTGTAGAAAATTGAATATTAGAAAATTTAATTTTCCCGGTTTTGAAGCGATTTTCCTTACGGAATGTTGTGCTCAATGACCTTTATAACCTCCTTATCCACATCAATTCCATTTTTAAATATGTTTCTTAAGTTAACAATATAAAAATGTTTTTAAAGCTATATTATTTTACATCTTCACTTACCTTAAGAAACATATTTGAAAATGGAAAACCGAAACGCATCATATGTATTAAATTAAAATGATTGATTGAGCAGTTTAATTTCATTGCTATAACAAACACCACATAACTAAGATAGTGCAAATGACCAAATTCCAAGAAATTTAATTAAAAAATAAACAAAATGGTCTAGAAAGGATGAATATAATGTATATATATATATATATATATATATATATATATATTGCTGTAATTATAGGGTTAATTTAGGGGTAGGTTAAGTCATTGGGGTCGTAGAATAAGCAAGGGAAACTCCCAAGCAACAGAAGCACGAAATTATAGATATAAGGAGAGTAAATAGGTTATTATAAAAATTATTAGTTGCGAGCACACTGTATATAGCAGTACAAACAACTAAAACACATATCCAAGTGTAGCTACTAGCAGAGATTAGAATTAAAAAGGTAACGAAACGCATTAAAATTAAATCAGTGGAAAACCTGCATGAAGTGGCTAGATAAACATTCATAAAGTGTGTAAAGATATTATTGTAAAACGCACGCAGAAATTATGCATTATTTAAAAGCGTACGTGATCTAAGAGAATCACAGTTGTTCGAAAATCCAATTTATTGGGAAATAAACAAATACCAAATTTATTCAATTTAGATTAGAATAAAGCTAACAAACAAGACTTCGTGCTCGATATGTACAAAATTCCTGGGATTCCTGAAGTAAATATAAGATATAACTGAATTACGTGACTTCAAGCACCGCGTCATTCAACTAAAATACATACAATTGGTAAATTTTCCCAAACATAACAAGTGATAATATACTTGGCCTGGCCTAGCACGTGAAGCCAGCGAATCACAAACAAGAGTGGGACGATCTTATAAATATCTGGAGAATTGAATATCAAGTTAGTATACTTTGAAACTGGGCAGTAACTATAATTAAAAGTGCCAAATATTTACGTGAATAATAAATATTGGTTAACAGTGAAATTATAAAGTGTAGAATTGTGAAAATTATGCCGTATTTCTGAGACGTAAGTAAATAAGATTTAAGAAATTATAACATTACTAATAATAAATAAAACAGCGATCTGAATGTCGATTTGGATGTCGATCTAAATTCTTCGCTGAACGTCGATCTGAAGGTTGATCTAAATTACTCTCGGAATGCCAATCTGAATTTACCATCTCAATTACGATATAAAATACAATCATAAACTACAAGTAAAATAATGTTACGATTCCTGTAGAACCATAAATTACGAAACGTTACGATCAAAATACAATTTTGGACAATGCTGCCTGTTCAAGCAAATTGATGGTGATTATTCTATGGAGAAAATAAAAACCTTTCATTGCAATAAACGTACCAATAACGATTTGGATATTTTGGAAAATTATTATGAAAATTATTCAGGTTAGAGATTTTGATATGATTTATTTTTGAAACTGTTTTATCTCAAACATTTTCGATATGATTTATTTTTAAACTGTTTTATTTCAATCATAATTTAAAGTGTAAAAGCCGATAAATTGGGGGTTTCTTGCAAAAATTCTATGAAAAGTTACAGACCGCTTAAAACGTTTCAATAAGTCTTTAAAGGTAATAAAAATTTTATTTTGCTGGCTTGATTTTGTAATAATTTGACAGATGTATATGATATAAAAGGGGAGAAGCTAGTTAAAAGTGTTGTACATATTCAATCATTATACCATGTATTATAGAAGTGCTTTATTTAATTAAATCAGCTAGTCGAGGCAAAAGATAATTATAAATTTACATTTTCACAGGTGTTTGAGTGATATAAGGGGCTGTGAGAGAGTAACAGGGCTTAACACAGCATAATTATGGAAGCCCAAGTTGTGGAGCTTGTATATCACAGAAATATATATATATATATATATATATATATATATATATATATATTGCTATGATAATAGGATTATTTAAGGGTATATAGAGTCATAAGGGTTGCACACTCCATGTATAAGACACCAAAGTGTAGACAACTAACCAATTTTATCATAAAAGGTACGCAATTCGCCAATCAAGCAAAAAGCTAATATCAAACACGCAGTATATAAATCACAACTGACTTTAATTAATGAAAGGAAGCTTATTCTTCAAAAATCAAATCACATTTAGTAAGATAAATAACTTGTACGTCATACAATTCATTTTAAACCAATGCAAGCATGAAACCGAAAACAAATACGCATGAATAACATTTTAAACGCAACGAGTCTTATTGAAATAAATACGCATTAGTGTAGGAAAATAACCATGCATACTCGCAATAAAAAATTCTATTCAAAACAAATATGTTCCCTAAACGCAGGAAGTAAATAAACGCATTCAATTTACGTCATCATAAAGATTTGACCTACGTGATCTTTTAATTGTAAACATCAGAAAATTTGAATAAAATCCAACAGATTAGGAAAACAAAACAAAAAAACAGACGGTTGGCTACGTGATAAATTAAACGGAAAGTTTGAATAAATTGCTATACAAACAAGCGGACATGACTTGTGAAAAGTACAAAAACATTATATTCAGAGGAATACACTATACAAACTGGATGTATACGAGACCGACGCCAGCAATTCAACAAGTTGTTATCAAGTTAATACCACAGAAAGCCCAAGGTATGGACAATAATCCAGAGCACGCCTCAACCTTTGACCGAAGGGCGCAGATAAACCAATGATGTCAGGTGGAGGCGTTGTTTTAAATACCACACGAATTTGATAAACAATTAGTCTTTCTTCAACCAAGGCACGCTTTATAGCAGTTCAAGTCAGAAAATTACGCGAACTGAGCATAGTAAAATTAAATAATTATATTTTGTGGAAGTCGTGATAGAAAAGTTTAAAAATAATAGCATTAGTGCAAATATACAAGAGGAGTTAGTTGTTAA
Organism: Platerodrilus igneus; assembly: GCA_036346225.1. Taxonomy (NCBI): domain Eukaryota; kingdom Metazoa; phylum Arthropoda; class Insecta; order Coleoptera; family Lycidae; genus Platerodrilus; species Platerodrilus igneus. The sequence goes on along the minus strand of JARFIW010000624.1, from coordinate 161,962 downwards.
CTGGAAAACGTAAGTTAGAAATTTTTAATTAAACATAATTTAATATTTATAACTTAAGGCTCGAAATTATGATCTAAATTACCATATAAATTACCATATATTTTGTCATCTAAATTATTATCTAAATTTTCATCTGAATACGAATCTAAACATTAGTCTGGAACTTTAGAATACAAATCTAAAGCTAAATTTGCATCGGAGAAGTAAACAGAGTATTATTCTAATCATTGAATGGGTGTTTGGCCAAGCTGTCTTACAAAATCAATAGGTGATCTTAATTGAAAACAATCCAGGAGTACTGGTCAACCACACGCAGCAGCAGTTCGAAAAAGTTGAGGTTACTTAAAGACACAGAGCGTAGGCGGGCAAGAAGAAACTGAACGTTAAGTACATCAGCGTGCGGCGATATCATAGCAATACATATCAATATATATTAACTTTGTCTGTCCATCTGAAGCATAACATCCCAAAAGGTTTCTTCCTTTTCCTGTCTGCTTTTCCTTCTGTCCCTATTTCATAGACTCTTACCATTTAATTGGTGATAGTTCTTACCATTTAAAAGTCGATAAAACAGTTTACGAAGTCGGTAATACAGTTTAAGAGTTCATAAATACATCGCACAAGCGCAATGAGTAAAGCGGGCTACGTCTCTGGCGGATGAAAGCGCGAACCTTATACAGATTTGGGGCGCGGTCATCTACCAATGGCGTCACCAATGTATAAATTTAAGACGTAATTATCGGAAAAATATACATAAATGTCGGACAAAAGATAGCACAATAATTACTCACATGGATATGTCCCTGCGTCAAAGTTGACTTCTATTCCAAGTCCATCAGGGCTCCATCCCGGAGGGGTTAAAGATGGTGATTCCTCCGGAGCTGCTAGCTGAGCATGGACATCAGGCTCGTCTAGGGTCGTGGGGTACAGTTAGCCTTGGTGGCTTCATATTGTCACCTACCTATGCAGGGATCAGGCAGGAATACTAGGTAAAGGTAGACAAACAAAAGATAATCAAGCAAAGGAATCTACATAGGTAAAGCTAACGATACGTTACCAAAAAACGACCACTTCACTCGAAGATCAAAGGCAAAAAGCCACGTTTAAGAGTGTCACGGAAAAACCTCTCACCACTTTGTCCCCACTCTTTGTCCAGTATTCGTCCAACCCTCTAGTGTCGCGCACTCTGCGCAAACGCACTATGACGTAACGGAAGATCACGCCTAGTCTATTTAAATTCCGCGCGCCGCGTCTTTTGAAATTATGGCGCGAAACTTCCGTACATCAACTTATCCTAATACATGTTAGGGTGCCGATTGGCACGTAACAAGACGTACAGTGCTATGCTCCACATATATGCTTTCAACAATTTTTTTTGTTTCTACAAACATTAACAGTGAACACAAAACAACTGAATTAAATAAAATTATTAAACATTCAAGGCAAAGTTAAGGGCGCGATCGGATGTATGGTTGGTTGCCTAAAATCCATCAAAAAACAGGTTATTCTGTTTGGTAAATAACTTTTGTTGGATTGAAAATATGCAAAATGTAACTTCACCATTAGACTCACAAAACTTTGTACTTTCTAACGAAGGTTTGTTTTTTTTTCTAAAGTGGAGTAATAAGCAAGAAATAGCTGTTAAAAGTAATGGTAAAAATTGACTTACTTTATTTTAGTTACTACATCTAACAGAATCAATTTGTATATAAAAAAGCATTCGTTGGATAGCAGAATACATATATAATCGTTCTGTAAAAAAAAAATTCAAAAATATTGATCATGATAGCCGTAGTGTACTGAATGGATTTTATCGAATTATTACATTAATTGTACGCCATTTTAATAGCAATTGTTCACGACTTTTTCCGAAGATGGCACTGTTAATGATGTGTAGAATAAGGTTTAAAACCAGAATATTTCAAATTAAATTATTTTGGACTTTGTTTTTGTCGCATTGAAATGAAGTAAACTAATAATAAATGGTGAATTACCATTTGATAAGTGTAATATAATAATGATTGGATTAATTGCGAATATTTATGAAGCCAAAAGTGACATAACCTCAACATCCATGGTTGTTTGTAAACTTTCATGTTTATGTTTACAAGCGATAAGTAAATTATTACAGCAGTATTACTTTGTAAAGCTTATATTATGTTATAATAGTTTTTTAAAAAAAAGGGTAGTGTGTCGTATCCCAAAACGTAACTAGATACTCTACAATATTCAATATAAGCAAAATATTGCATCATGTTAGCAAGAGTAATGTTTATTAAAATATCTTAGTGGAACCATTGCAGGAAATAGGATACATTTTGTTACAAATTAGGTTGCGAGTTTGGTACTCGGCAGAATGATTTTCAAATTTGAACGATCTGGGGAGGACGTTCTCAAAAACGATAATTTTTCCTACATCATTTTACACTTCACTTTGGGGACGTTCATTGTTTTGTGTATCTTCACCAGGGTCTGCAATGGTAATTATATTTTCAATTTGAAAAGTGTCAAAATCAGTTTTAAATATATAGGCAACTTATTAGTGTACCCATTCTTTACCCCACGTAGCAGACTTCCGTCTTTTTGGTCATACAAAGTCCAAATGTAACGTCAAATACATGTGATAATGAAATTTTCTCAAATTGTGCTGCCGGCAAAAATGATTATAATAAACAATAAACTTCAAAACTCCCATTAATTATGAAATATATTTTAGGCTAAATTAAAATAAAAATGGAAAAGTTTATTTAGGATTAAACAATTTACGAAACTAGACCTAAATTTAGGCATTAGAAATAAACCATAAAAGAATTCCTTTTGGTTTATTCTGTCAAAAATAGCTATTTTGTTACATTAAATCGACTCTGTCAAAAACGACTAAACGTTTATTTCAATAAATATTTCAAACTAATAGAATATTTGGGGTCTTCGGTTTAATATTTTTCATCAAATGCTAATATCGAAAAATGTATTTCCAATACAAAAAAACTTTGAGTTGTTACCTGTAAAGTGTGCTTTATTATTACAAATGTTTTATTTTAATGAATAACTAAGAAATTAAAAATAGGTTCAATTGTTGTAACATTTACAATGTGTATATAGGTATTTTGAACAGTAAGTCATTAGCAACCAAAAACTTAAAAGGAACACTGTTTTACACAATACGTAGCAATGTAAATGATATAAAACTATTGGTGAAAAGAAGTGAATAACAGGCATTTGTAAATAATATTTTTTAAACCATACATTTTAAGGTCAATAGATAAACGTTTAGTAATAAATATACGAACAGCTTTCGAATTGAAATTGACTTTATTGTTGTTAATATTACATTAAATATTAGTATATAAGGCATGTTTGTAGGTCCGTACAGAGAAAGTTTAGTCATAGACTATCTTACACTTAACCTGCATAAACCACTACATATCTCTACAAGGAAAATGAGTGAAGCAAATGAATAATTACACAATAATTGAAAAATATACAATTAGGCTATGTTACTACTTATCCAAAATATGCGCCCTGATTTGAACCTTGAATGCAGTAAAAGTAAAAAAGATTTTTATATCCATCTGGAATTGCATTATAAGTAGAAACAGCATTATAGATGAATCTTCTCTGAAACATAGCAGTCAGTTTCTTGGGAATTGTTAAAGTTTTAGTGTGTCTAATATTGATGCAATGCACTTTGGAGCGTGTCATTAATATTTTAGCAATATCCTCTGAAGTCAATTATAATTATTTTATGAACAAAACATAACAAATGATGTTTCCTGCAGTTATCCATATTTAACCAGTGCAACTCTTTTATCTTATGCGATACATGATCAAATTTTTTAGTCCAAAACTAAACGACAACAAGTATTTTGAATCCTTTGTATTTGTGTCATAGAAGTGCTATCAAGGTTTGGACCATATATAAAATCACAATAGTTAAATAATGACAAAACTAGCTTCCGACAACAGCTTTTTCAATTGTAAGGTTAGTATAGACCGACAAGCATATAGTTGTTTAAGTGCTATATACGACCTTTTTATTAACCTTGCAACATGTGACTTAAAGCGTAGATCATCGTCAAGTATTAAACAGAAATTTCTTGAAGAACTAACTAATGGAAGAGGTATTGTTAATTATGACTTTTATCTTATCCTTAACACAATCTCTAATTTTCTGTGATCCGAAACAATATCAGCATCAATAGTACCTGCACGAACAAATAATTCATCACTTGATAAATATATGGAATCAATAAAGAGTACTGCTGTTATTTACTATGCGCGTAGGTTCGTTTATTACTTGGACGAATCCATAAGAATCAATGCAGTGTGTGATAATATTACATAAATTGAAAAGATTCACATTGACATCACCTAAACATATTATATTATCCATCATTGGTGCTAAATAAGATAATATATTATCTAGTTCATCAACACAACTAAGCGGATTAGAGTTTGGGGATCTGTATTCTGTGCCTACAGTAAAAGTTTTGCGATTTAATTTAAACATTATCCAAAATATATTCAAGTATACGAGTCAATTGCAAACCAAACAAAATAACCTGACATTTAAGTTCCTTCCTTACGTACACACCAACCCCACCCCTGGACCTTTCCTTGTGGTAGCCAACACACTTGGCCGATTTAAAGTGTCACGTTGGTGGTATTGATGTAATGGTTGTATCCTTTTTTAACTTTTGAAACAAACAAGTTTTCTGTAAACGAGTCGATATAAATTTATTGCACAAATAATAATGACAATGAAACTTAAATCTAAATTTCTTGTATAAAAACTCTAGCAGGCCATGAATGGTTAAACATCAATCACTAAACATTAATAATTTGTTAACATAAATATTGCACAATAAATAATGCAATTTGGTGACCGTTACCATACACTTGTGTATTGTGTTGGTCTCGTGCTAACAAAACCAACTAAAATTAGCATGTAGGTAATACTAGTTATTCTGATCAGTATCACAGCCACTGCTATCACTATTTGTATCACCCACTTTGATAATTAAAGGTTCGACAACATCTAACTGCTGTACTATAGCCCACCATTCCATCATACATTTTTCTGCATGTGTGATACATTTTGCCAATATGACCCATCTATTCTTTGCAAAGATTCTTGCCATATCAAGTTGACATTTGTGTCATTATAAAGTTGGTTAACCCGTCCAACATTTTTATTGTAATATTTTTTACAGTTCGCCCATAGCAACTCTATAGGATTAAACTCGCAGTGATACGGAGGTAGCCACAAAACTTTGTGTCCGTACATTTCTGCTAGGGTATCTATTTCATAAATTTTTGGTTGTGGATGTTTTTTAATTAATGATAATAGTTCCTTTTAACGTGTGACTGCCGCAACTAACATTGTGTTTAATCAAGTAATCAATGATATTTAGCATTGTCTAGAATAATTACACTGGGTTTGCTTAAATTAGGAATTAAACGTTCTTCAAACCATTTTGTAAATAATGCTGCATTTATGTCTCCATGATAGTCAGCACTTGGAGATTTTATAGAATGCAAAAGTGCTGCATTGGGGCTGAATCCAGTTTTGTTGCCTGCATGTACGACTATGAACCTGTAACAAAAAATATTTCTATTAAATGTAATTTTAACTTTAAAAAACTAACCGTTTTCCTTCTCCAGGAGGTTTCTCTTTACACTGAGCTTGGAACCATTATGCCAACTCTTCTTAACAGAACCTCGACTAAAAATTCACGTCTCATCCAAGAAAACAGGATCATAAAGTTACAATTGTTTGTACATTTCATATGCTCTTAAAAACTTCACTCGTGCAGCAGCAATATGTTCCTGTTCAAGCACAACCCTTCTACCATCGTCCAATTTAAAAGAAAACCAATTGTTGATAGAAGTCTCGTCAGACTAGACTGGCTGAAGTTAAAAATTTGAGCGGTTACAATTTCTTGTCGTAAAGATTTAACAGTTACATGGAGCCCTGAAAGCATAATACTAAAAAACACTAAATAAAATTGTTATGAAAACTATATAACATTTGGAATACATTTCGTAAATTTTTCGTTTAACTGCATCTATTACAAAACCATCTACATCAGACGATTTAGACTTGTTGAATTTTCGGTGCTTGCTCGGTGACTCAGGAACTTTATTTTCTTTTCGGGCTTCTAAAACTCTTTTTTTAATGGAACAAAGAGAACTTAGTCCTATCCCACAAGCCTCAGATGTTCGCTAACAATAAGCAACAGTTAAAACACAACATATCACTTGAAAATTTGATTATACCTGCAATACTGACTCAAACGGGGCCAAGGTTCCATGATTATCACGTTCTCTTTCAAAAAATGTTAGGACATTCATCACCAACAACTGAGCTTGAAAGTTCAAATGTTTGTTACGAAGCGTGTTCATTTTGATAAGTGTTGACCAAACACTATTCAATGTGTAAGAGGTTCTTAGTTTAAAAAACACTGTTTGTTGTATTCAGATTTATCTTTAAAAGAAAAGTAGAAAATCGCAAGTGAAATAACAAAGCACAAATTCTAACCTAACCTTAAAAATGTTTGACAATTAATTACAAACAGAAATACTTTATACACATAAGTTCAGAGTGGTTGCATTGAATTGTACAGTCGACGAATATTTTCTAGCTATCCTTTTTAGATGGGGAAGCGCCAGGTAATAGAGTAGCATAACAATATTGTGGCTGTGTTTTATTCATATGCGCAACGATGAGTCATGCTCGACTTTATTTGATTTCAACTATATCTAACGCTTTGCTTGCTGTTCAACAACTTCGAAATTGCTGAAGGTCATTTACGATGAATAGTTACAGAAATGGAGAAAAACCAGCATCGTACCGTATCCTAGCAACCGTTACTTGCCTAACTTGGAAACGAACCACTAAACTACTAAAGTTAAAATAAAGTGGTTCCCTCTATCATGCGAAAGTCATACCACAAAGGCGGCTATTTTAAAATTAGTTCGTGTTAAAAAATTAAATAGATTGAAGCATGCGCACAAATATCCATATCGATTAGAACTTGCCATTAAAAATTGTTTGTGGAATGGCACGTATAATGTCCATAATAAATTCAAATTGACAAAACGCAAATATGTTATACCTGAGAAATACGATGCGTAACCTCATCACTAATGATTGATGTATGGTTGTGGTGGCAACAATTGACACTGTAGACGACTTTGGCTGTTATTCCATGGGCCATACGTAAATGATTTAAGAAATCCTATTTCTCGATCTGGTGCCAATTCGTAGGCTGATTCTGGTGAAAATGTTAGCATGAGGTGGATCATTTGGTTTCCAGTTCCAAAGAGGTGGTTGTTCCATTTTAATATTGTTACCAGTAGCCGATTTAGAATCACCGTCGTACCAACCTTCTTATGTATTTTCATACTAATTCCTCCAATATGAACCAGCACAAAAACTGAAAAGACCATATTCCTTAATAACTGATTTTTGGGTATTTCAGGTAATCTTCATGTCTCGAGGACTTCTATTTACAACCTGTTGACGTACTTGATATGTGCCCATGAAGCTCGCCAGATAATTCAGTATTAAAAAATAATATTAAATTGCTTGCCTAAAAGAATTGAGGTTTCTCAATTGCTTGCATTGAAATACTATAATGAGACCCGGTTCTCTCTGACGTAACAACGACATAAGAAAGCTCTAACAATATTTAAGAGTTTAATACGTGACAGCAAACTATTAATCCCATTGACCTAGCTCAGCTAAAAAAACAATACGCCAAAGCGTTTCTCCCATTTGTTTTTTAAGCATTGCCCAATATAATCCTTAGCATCAGAAGTTAGGTATGCTAAATGCATCGTTTAATACTCCCTTCACTATTTTTTTCTGATTTATACGACATCTCACCATAGAAACGGCATAAAATAAAATCCGAATATTCCTCTAAAGTCAATTTATTCCTGAATTTAGCATTCGAAACGCGCCGTTTGAATTAATACGTGTAAATGCGCCGCATGTTTTTTCGACAGGCCTCCGAAAAGATTTAGTTTCGGATTGGAGGAAAGTAGTCTCTATGAGTTGAGATATAAGGGTGGATACTGTAAGGGTAGCTAAGTGCCGCACCAGCTGACGCGTTCAAATCAACCCCTTGTAGTACTGATCTAAATTTACAAAGAGCGGTTCACCTTATGAATACGGCTATTGTTTAGACTTAGATACATATAACGTTGCTAATAAACAGTGTTCTCAATATTGCAATGTAACAGGAACACAACAGAGTAGTTTCATATTTACAAAATTGCTTTTCTGTCAAGAAGGTGCTCCTTCTCAGAATCGAGTTTCTAATAAATGTATTTAAACATTGATAGGAAATGTCAAATTTTATTCATCTAAATGCTTCATTGTATAGAAGATTATCCAAGATTCATGGTTGTTCCCAGAAATCGTATGTTTTATGCAGCCAAGGGTGCTATTGTTTCAAATGCACTTAATACCAAGTCGTACTTTCATGAAAGCTGTGCAAAAAGTAGAGCTATGAAAGATGATCTAACGGAATATAAAAACAAAGGGTTAAGTTTGGTTAATACCACCAACATAAGCAGAAAATTATTAATTTAAGCAAATTAAACAGAAATTATAACCCAGACCTACACAGACCTACATTTTTTTTCATGTAAAAGTGTTTCAAGTTTAATAGGTGTCCTATAGTAAATGGGGTGTGCTGATCACGAACTGTACTTAGTTTTTTCCAGCACGTCAGGTTTTCAGGTAAAATGTGTTTGAAATTTTTCATAGAAACTGCCAAAAATATTGAGAAAATATTTATTGAAACTATATTTAATAGAAAATTACACTGCAAAATTGAGTTGTTCATTAAAAAAGCAATGCAGTATAATCTACGTTAGACGATCGTTGTTTTTTTTGAATAAAAGCGTTCTTTTTTCCCAAAACTGCGTTTTGTAGTTTTCTTTTTGTGGATTTTTGTGAGCGAGTCCAGCAGTAATCAGCCATCATTATAATATCCCATCTTCCTTGGTAATGTCTCCCTAATTCTCCTATTTCTTGATGGAACTCCTCTCCCTGTTCCTCGCTGACAGCTCTAAGATATTCGGGAAAAGAGTCAACGTGGGAATTCAGAAAATAAAGCATGACGCTCATATTGCATTCCAGTTTTTTATAATTTTCGACCATGTTGGCTACAATTTTTTTGTAGTTTGGAGACTTGTTGTTTCCAAGGCAACCGTATATGACTTCTACGAAAGAACTGCATGCTTCAGATTCATCCTGGGTCATTGCATTCTGGAACAATCTGTCCGATTTTAAGGTTCGAATTTCAAGGCCTACAAAAATTCCTTCTTTAAGTTTATCTTCAGAAAGTGCAGGAAATTTGTCGCACAGGTATTTAAAGCAGTCACTTTGTTTATTTAAAGCTTTGACAACCTGCTTCATCAATCTTAACTTTATGTGAAGGGGAGGCATAAGAACTAATTTGGGTCAACTAATGCATCACGCAGCACATTTTTTTGTCACGGTACAAGTCTTTCTCTGAGTGGCCATTCTTTCTTAACGTAATGTAAATTTCGTGCTCAACTGTCCCACTCGCACAAAAAACATGGATACTTTGTGAATCCAGGCTGCGGACCCAAAACCATGGATATTATTTTGAGGTCTCCAACAATATTCGCTATACTTTATTGTATTTAGCAACAGCTCAAGATTCTCATACGTTTCTTTGAGATGCACGGAGTGAGCTACAGGCACCATTGTGCAACGAGACATCCTTCAGACTTCGCTTAGAAGAATCAATAAATAACCTCCATGATGTGGAACCGTAGTTGTCAGCTCCCAGTTTCATGACTAAAACAGAAATATTATTACAATACACCAGTGAACCCTCTTGAGAGAAATATTCCGCGAACTTTTTTTCACGATGCCTATACCACGAAAATTTGGTTCCTGGAACCAACAAATTTTTGTCTTTCAGTCGTGATCCTAAGATTTGTGCAGCATCCTTCGATAGACCCAAGTCCTTCACTAAGTCATTTAGTTTAGCTTGGATAAACTGTTGAGGTTGGTCTATATCAGGATTGAGTTCGTTTTCATCGGTTTTTTCGTTTGAACTTTCATCTGATGATTGCTGTTGGATGGTGTGAAGAAAAGGTGGAAGAATGGGAATCAGGATACTGAATAGAATGTTTATTTTTCGAATTGAAACTCTTGGGACCAATAGCAACAGTCGTCTCTATAGTTTTCATGTTCCCTCCATACCATAAGAATGCCAAAAGGTAAAGAGCTACGTGTACCTTTTGTCCATTTTCTCAGTAGCTCGACACACTGAAAGCACACTTTACAAAGTTTTAGTCTACTAAAAGATTTTATTTTCAGTTTAGGTAAAAATGAATAATTTACGTCTTTTACAATTAATTACCTTGTGCCGAAGTATTTAATCGTAGAATGTCACGTTTAATAACTGTTTTGCTATAATTAGATATTTCTGTACTGAAAAATATTTAATTATAACTTTTATAAGTCGCGATGAGCTTTTCGAATGAATTTTATTCATTAATTGATTAGATATATTTGTACAATGGTTTTATTCAATCATGAGAGTTTCCGGTCTTATTTTATATGAGGACTGCGCTATAAATTTGTAACGGGCATTTTTGATAGTTTTAACATTTTTCGCTTTTATACTCAATTCGTAAGTACCTTTCTACAATGACTAGTTCTATATTTTATATTTATTAACTCGCGTGTATTAATTTTAAAAGATAGTTTAATTGTAAATTGAATTATTCGTAACTTGTTTTCCAACTTAGTGAAAATTACAAACCGCTTGGAATTAATGATAAATTGCTATTCGTATAAATGTTGTTCCTTATGTGGATATACGAGTCTAAATATAAACAGATAAGAAGTGTAGTTCTGATTACCTTTGAAAGAGGTAGGCTTTTAGATGTAACGTGTTGGATTGACAAGAAGTGCGGTTGTAATAACAACGAGTTGTTATGAACAGATGCGTAGTCGGTTTTTGTTCTTGGTTCCGGTATATTAAGTACTTTGAGTGATACGCGTTGCTTTGCTGATTGTGTCTTTAGTTGTTTTTCGTGTAAAATAAAAGGTTTACGGAACATTGACTTATTGATTACGCGTTGCACGAGAAATTGTTTTTGTTGCTTTTCTGTTAGAAATAAAAGTTGTAGAACTTGGAAAACCCGACCGCACGTGGTTGTTTTTACGGAAGATTGATTTAGTGATACCGTCGCTTTACTAATTGTGTTTTTTTGTGGATTTGTCTTGCTATATTTGAACTGTGTGCGATCTAGTTTTCGTGGCCTCCTTTTCTTATCAGAATAGTGCATACTTTGGTTTATTAAAACACAGTTTTAAAACTTGAGTGTTTCTAAAAATGGTGATACAGTTGTAGCAGGTTTAGTAGGAAAAAAAAAGAGGTTACTTCTTATGAACAGGTATCTCATTCACTTGTAAAGACAGTTGGTACTGTAGTTCCTGAATTTTCTAACCCCAACGAATCTAAAATAGATCTTTGTTTGCGCGAATTTGGTTATACAAAAGCATTAGCTTTTCCTTTGTTACCATAGGTAGCAAATAAAACGCTTCACGTTACTGTTAGTTTAATGCATTACGTCGTGCCTTGAAAGCCCGTGACTCTAAATTTTTATTACTATTTTTCTTTACAATTTGTGTTACAAAATCTTTCAAAATTATTGTCTCAGGAAATAGAATTAACAAGAGATTTATCGATGTTACGTAGTTCCACCAGCATGATAATGTCTGCTGCTAACACCAGTGAAATACGTAGGCGTGATTAGTGTAAAGTGTGAGAAATTCCATCCAAACCCTCACAGTCAAGGGTGCAGTGCTTCGTTAGTGCAGGACATCGGGGATCCCACATTCAATTGCGAGGAAGAGTTGCTGAAGGACTGTTTGTAAGTTGAACTGTTTCCTACTTGTTTTTACTTTAAATACCTGTCCGTTGCTTTGCCATACCGTTAGCGTTCTGATACCTTTTACCATAGACTTGCATGCTATTTTAAATAAAAGAAAAAAAAAAGAAAAATCAATACTACTGGACTACTCATATTAATTGTGTTTACCTATTTATATTTTGTTAAAATTTTGTCTGCTTTATGTCTAATTGGTGTGTGAGGAAACGTTTCTGCTACTCCCCAATATTACCTCACTTTGTACTAAAGATTTGTTATATTGCTTTTAACGTTGTTATATTATATAGATTATCCCAACAGTTTTTTTTATTCTACAAAGTACTGAACAATTTATACTTGATCCGTATGCTATGCTTTTTCTTTGTTTCAGGTTTGCAGGACTAATTTGTTTTTTTCCCAGGTTTACTATTCTAATTTTTCTATTGCAGGTACTGTTACTAATTCCTTACAGCCGTGTTCCTTATAGGTTGGTCTGCTTTCTATAACCCCCCCTACTCTCCGATTGAGCCCGGTCCTTTCTTTGTTTTTCTTTGTGTTACGTACGGCCACGAGCCAACGTAGCATAAATCTGACGAACCAACGTGGCTGCCCCGATAATAACGTCACATAGATTTTTGGCGCCCAACGTGGCTGCCACGAAAAAAACGTAACAAAAATTTGGCGCCCAACGTGGGACCCTCGATAAACGTGGGGCCCGATAAACGTGGGGCTCGATAAACATGGAGCTCGATAAACGTAGGCCTCGATAAACGAGGGACTCGATTTTTTTTTTTCCTGCCCGATTTTTTTTGTTCTTTCTTACAACAGTTTTTATCTTAATTTTTCATCTGTCTCTGTTTATTGTATTTTAATCCTAAACTTAATCTTAATTGTCTTTGCATCTTTTTATGTCATTTTTATTCTCTCACTATGTCTGTTCTTAAGTATTCTTTCTGTGGCTTATTGGTCTTGTGTTTTCTCTGATAAGCTTGTGTCCGAAAACACTGGCGCCCATTTCGTATTCCTATTCATCTTTTTGTAGCTAGCCCATCCCGTGACTTTTCCTTCTGGCTAGTTCCACCATTTGTTCACTATTTGACTATTATAGTCGCTTGCTACATCCATTCCTTGAGGTAGGCTTCAGATCTATTTTCTTTTCCTTTAGGAATTTCTACTTGGTCGCTCCTGTAGGTCTGTTAGCCATACTCTGCTTGAGTAATCGTTTCATACGAATCTGTGTTACCTCAGTTGGAAGTATTCTAGATGGTGTACTAGCTTGCCTTTGTCCTTTACTTTGTCTTGGTTCTTTCTTTGCTGCACACTTGAGGGTGACAGTTTTGCTACGAGTTTTCTTCCTCATTTTTTTTTCTTTTCTCTTGGTTTCTCCGCGGGAAACCAAAACTTTTCTTTGAGGTGGAAAACAGAAATGTCCCTTTTGGGGACATCCGTCTTTTGACGATTTTGAAAGTAGCTATAACCTTTAATCCTCATTGGGTGTTTACTTAATACTTTCTTTACCTATTCTGTCATTGTTGGTTACGATAGTTGACTTTGTCTTCTTTTGAAAAAAAAATGTTCTTTTTCTTATACTGGTGTTGGTCCTTCGAACCGGATAAAAATAATTTTTTTGTTTGGTTCCTTGTCTGTCGTTTTTCTTTTTTTTCTTTCACTCCGACGTCTTTATTTTGCTAGGGGGGAATTTGTAACGGGCATTTTTGATAGTTTTAACATTTTTCGCTTTTATACTCAATTCGTAAGTACCTTTCTACAATGACTAGTTCTATATTTTATATTTATTAACTCGCGTGTATTAATTTTAAAAGATAGTTTAATTGTAAATTGAATTATTCGTAACTTGTTTTCCAACTTAGTGAAAATTACAAACCGCTTGGAATTAATGATAAATTGCTATTCGTATAAATGTTGTTCCTTATGTGGATATACGAGTCTAAATATAAACAGATAAGAAGTGTAGTTCTGATTACCTTTGAAAGAGGTAGGCTTTTAGATGTAACGTGTTGGATTGACAAGAAGTGCGGTTGTAATAACAACGAGTTGTTATGAACAGATGCGTAGTCGGTTTTTTTGTTCTTGGTTCCGGTATATTAAGTACTTTGAGTGATACGCGTTGCTTTGCTGATTGTGTCTTTAGTTGTTTTTCGTGTAAAATAAAAGGTTTACGGAACATTGACTTAGTGATTACGCGTTGCACGACAAATTGTTTTTGTTGCTTTTCTGTTAGAAATAAAAGTTGTAGAACTTGGAAAACCCGACCGCACGTGGTTGTTTTTACGGAAGATTGATTTAGTGATACAGTCGCTTTACTAATTGTGTTTTTTTGTGGATTTGTCTTGCTATATTTGAAATGTGTGCGATCTAGTTTTCGTGGCCTCCTTTTCTTATCAGAATAGTGCATACTTTGGTTTATTAAAACACAGTTTTAAAACTTGAGTGTTTCTAAAAATGGTGATACAGTTGTAGCAGGTTTAGTAGAAAAAAAAAAGAGGTTACTTCTTATGAACAGGTATCTCATTCACTTGTAAAGACAGTTGGTACTGTAGTTCCTGAATTTTCTAACCCCAACGAATCTAAAATAGATCTTTGTTTGCGCGAATTTGGTTATACAAAAAGCATTAGCTTTTCCTTTGTTACCATAGGTAGCAAATAAAACGCGTCACGTTACTGTTAGTTTAATGCATTACGTCGTGCCTTGAAAGCCCGTGACTCTAAATTTTTATTACTATTTTTCTTTACAATTTGTGTTACAAAATCTTTCAAAATTATTGTCTCAGGAAATAGAATTAACAAGAGATTTATCGATGTTACGTAGTTCCACCAGCATGATAATGTCTGCTGCTAACACCAGTGAAATACGTAGGCGTGATTAGTGTAAAGTGTGAGAAATTCCATCCAAACCCTCACAGTCAAGGGTGCAGTGCTTCGTTAGTGCAGGACATCGGGGATCCCACATTCAATTGCGAGGAAGCGTTGCTGAAGGACTGTTTGTAAGTTGAACTGTTTCCTACTTGTTTTTACTTTAAATACCTGTCCGTTGCTTTGCCATACCGTTGGCGTTCTGATACCTTTTACCATAGACTTGCATGCTATTTTAAATAAAAGAAGAAAAATCAATACTACTGGACTACTCATATTAATTGTGTTTACCTATTTATATTTTGTTAAAATTTTGTCTGCTTTATGTCTAATTGGTGTGTGAGGAAACGTTTATGCTACTCCCCAATATTACCTCACTTTGTACTAAAGATTTGTTATATTGCTTTTAACGTTGTTATATTATATAGATTATCCCAACAGTTTTTTTTATTCTACAAAGTACTGAACAATTTATACTTGATCCGTATGCTATGCTTTTTCTTTGTTTCAGGTTCGCAGGACTAATTTGTTTTTTTCCCAGGTTTACTATTCTAATTTTTCTATTGCAGGTACTGTTACTAATTCCTTACAGCCGCGTACCTTATAGGTTGGTCTGCTTTCTACAACCCCCCCCCTACTCTTCGATTGAGCCCGGTCCTTTCTTTGTTTTTCTTTGTGTTACGTACGGCCACGAGCCAACGTAGCATAAATCTGACGAACCAACGTGGCTGCCCCGATAATAACGTCACATAGATTTTTGGCGCCCAACGTGGCGCCCCGAAAAAAAAAACCTAACAAATTTTGCACGCTTTGTTTTAATTTGTAATGGTTTAATGGTTTAATTTAATGATAATAATTACAAGGTGTTTCTATACTTTATAGAAGTGCGATAAAGGTTACGCTTGAATAATCGTTTTTATAATTAGTTGCGTTTTATACATTAGCTTTCGGTATTCAAATTTCTTTACGTAAAATTATAAATTAATTACGTTCTATTATTGGTATTTTAAGATCCTTTCCGTTTTGTATTAATTAATAATTCGTAATAAATGCTACTAATAATTGCGTAAGGGTTCTCTTGCTTTAAAAATAATCTTTCGTATTTGAAAATAATTTTCCTTAATATATAAGTAAATTATTTTCATTAAATGGCATAAATTGCAATAATTAAAAATAAAAATTTGTACATACATAATATAATAAAATGAACAAAAATTTTCTATTACTAGCGAATATCAATAAATTTGTCAAAATCAATTGATTTTAAGGAAAATGAACTTACATTAGTTTCGTTGTCGCTTTCATGGACTCTGTCGATTTTGTACTCCATCCACGTTGGTATAGTTTGGATTCAATCGATGCTTGTATTTCTTCCAAGGTTTGTTTAGCTGGATTTGGTCGATGTTTGTACCTCTTCCAACTTTGTTTGGGTTCCTCCAGAATTGGGAGTTGAAATTCTTGGTCACCAGTCTTTCGATTTTTGGATTCGTAGTGCTCTGCTGGATCCTACCGACTGCGCCAGTTACGTTTCGGGTCTTGGGAGCGGTGTTTTAAAAAATACCTCCAAAAACTTAGTAACAATTTATTTACTTTTCAAACATATTAAATATTGAATTTTGATAATCTTGATTTAATATTCTAAGTCGAAAAATAATTACTAATTGAACTAATATTGTGAATAGCCTAAGCAAACCGCAATGTTAAAGCTAAATACTTTAACTGACTGTCTGGTCTTGGGGCTCCCGGGGTATTTATAGTGTCCCTGCTCCTGAGAATTCTGTGGGAACTTGCAGTGCTCATGTCTGTTTACTTCTTAATACTATTCATAATACATTGTAGCAATCCAACTTTCTAGGTAATCGCGGTATCTTAACCGTCTGTGACCTGCCACCTGCAATATCACTATCGTCTGGAATACAATGTATTGCGTCCGTTCTCAGAACTGTTAATAAGCTTTTTATATTTATCCTTGAATTACATTGTTGTACTTGACTAAATAATTTTTTAATGATTTCTAATAATTTTCTATTAGATTCTATTTTATAATACATATAAAGATTGGGAGATACATAACTCGCGTAATAACACTAGATTACTAAAATTCCTTGGTAGGCAAATTGTTGTTTTCCTGGGTGCAGTACACTATATGAGGACACTTAAAAAAACATGACAGACACTTTCAGCACGGGACAGTCATGTCGGATAATTACCAGTATGCGTTAAGATGAAGTCTATACTAGCTCATAGCAAGTAGTCACTTGTGTTTCAAGAACATCACATTAATCTAAGTGAGACCGCATTCTGACCAATGCCTTACAAAGCTCAAAAATTGCAGAGCGACTGAACTGCAATTGTGCACTTAGATTTTTAAGATCCGCAGATCTATTTTCAAAATTTTTAACTGTCTAACTCAAATGGCCAATCATTAATTAAGCAGGTAAAGAAAATGTATATGAACTGTCGTATGTTTAGTAAATTCTGCAAGCCGTGATCCCAGAGAATGTATAATACTGTAAGTTGAACAAAATATTGATAAAAAAAAATGGTCTGCAAAAGGTCAAATTACAATACTAAGTTCTGTTAGTAGTAAAGTAACACCATTCCCAAACATACTCGTCTAATGAGGTTTTAAACATTTTTGGATATACTACTTTGAAAATAATTCCACCGGTAGAAGATGCTTTGGGCTTGAAGTAGTTGACGCCTGCTTAACATTCTTAAAAGTTATTGGAGCAGTGGCTTGATATGAAGAATCACTTGATGTGTTTGCCTTTTTTCTGAGTTGTCAATTAAAAAATAGATTATCTTGATGTACAGAATTTGCTGCGTGTGCAGGATTAGACCATTCCGAATGAACCTGAACCTTGGCAAAGTTCTAGATTACTAGAACAGTGATCTAAAGAGCCAAACTACAGGTTCAACCAAATTAGTAGTCTTTAGTGAGGAACCAGACCAAGACAAGTCCCAAAAAAGGGAAGAGGCTCTTTCGGTACTTAAATTGACAGAGACCATAGGGGTCGGTATGGCACTCTAAGGCACACTACCGCGATGTGGAGGGCAACGGGAAATCACCACATTACCTACCAAGTACAAAGAATACCTAAATTGTATTTAAAATGATGGCATCCTCTGAGGTAAAAGATTCCGGAGGTAAAATAGTTCCTTACATTTGATTTTTTTCCAATACCCCACCCGAAGGTACTACATTGGCCAGGAAGCGAGTTTTTTTTAACCTGGAAGTTTTGACTTTTGCCGAACCCTTGCTGTTGCAAGCAAGGTATGGATCTTCCTCCATTTTACCTCTCATCCGAACGATGGCGTATTTTTGTGAAAAATGCTCGTTTAACATTTTTCAAGCGGATCGTGTCGGGATTTGAACCCGGGACCTTGGGCATAGTAATCACACGCATACTAACTACACCACGGAGCGGCCAGTAAAATAGTCCCCCATTCAGATCTCCGGAAGGGGACTATTTTGAAGGATGTGATCGGAAAACTTAGAAAAAGAATCGGAACATTCTGCGAGTCAGAGTGTGGAATGTCAGAAGTATGAAGCAAGTAGGGATCAGCGAAGTCTGCTGGCCAGAGGCGGGAGATTTTTGAAGTCGAGACTTCAGCGTAATTCATACAGGATCAGAGGAAGGAAATTCGGTTGTGGAGATAGTTATGCAAAAAAAGATAAGACGACGTGTAAAACCCAACTTACAAAAGAACGAAAGAGTACTCATGATTAGATTTGAATCTAAACCGGTAAATACAGTAATAATACAAGTATTCATGCCCACCTCTAGTGAGGAAGAGGTAGAGGCGATCTACAGAGATATCGAAGACATACTAAGATACATAAAAAAAAGATGCACATTTAATAATTACGGAAGATTTTAATGCAGTGGTAGGTGAGGTTAGGGAAGGAGCGGTAGTACGTTTATTTGGTTTAGGCACGAGAAATGACAGGAGAAATAGGCTGGTAGAATTTTGCGACAAGAACAATTTAACCATCACGAACACATTATTTCAACATCATGCTAGAAGACGACACACGTGGAAGATGTCAGGAGATATAGGAAGATATCAAACAGATTACAACGGTTTAGGAATCAAGTAAAAGATTGTAAAAGCTACCCAAAAGCAGATATCAACACTGACTACAACATCGTAATTATGAATGCCGCTCTTAAATTTTAAAATTTGAAAAAAAAGGAATAGAAAAAGGCACTTTGACTTGGCGAAACTAAAAAATAAAGATACTCATGAAAGATTTGAAAAAAAGTCAAATGAAATGTTGAAAGATATCGAGAACATTTCTGATACTAAAAAAGTAGAAACAAAATGGAATAACATTAAATCCAGCTTATACATGGCGGCCAGAGATATTCTGGGGTATACACAAAAAAGAAAATAAGAAAGCACGGAAAACAAAAGATATCATAAATTTCATAGTAGAAAGACGAAAATACAAAAATAGATTAGACGAAACGGGAAAACAAAGATACAAAGCCATAAAACGGGAAATTAATCGCAAATGCAGAAGAGCTAAAAAACAATGGATTGATGAAAAGTGCAAATAGGTACAAACTAAGATGGAAATAGGAAAGACAGATAAAGCATACAAACTAATTAGAATGAATTTTAGAGATATAAAACAATATAGCAAAAAAGAAAGAAAGATGGAGAATTTGGGTTTGTGGATCTGGAAAACGCATTCGACAATGGAAATTGGAAAAAAATGTTCAAAATACTCAAAGAGATTGGAATGAGCTTTAGGGATAGACGAATGGTACATAGCTTATACAAAGAACAAACAGCTGTAATAGAATTAGAGCAGGAACGTAGAGAAGTAAATATTAGGAAAGGGGTAAAACGGGGATCTGCCTTATCCCATTTAATTTTTAACTTGTACGTAGAAGAGGCAATGAATACTGTCAAATGCAGGAAGACATTTGGAATTACTATGCAGGGACAAAAGATAAATATTACATGTTACTTGACGCTAATCTAAAAATATATTTAATCATTTTTGAGGTCATGTACTTTGACTCTTAATCAACGTGATGAATTCTTTTTTATACATATTAAGTAAAACTAACTCTATGTTGAAACATGCTATATTATCAGAACTTAATACAAAACCTTATTATATTTCTGTTCTATAAAATTAATAGTAGAAAAAGATTATATTAAAACAAATCAAGGAATTTAATCAAATAGAATCCATTTTTGCATAACTCTTTTATTATTCAAAATACAAGTAAAACTTACAGGTCATTCATGATCAGACATTGTGTGTAATGATAACAAATTCCCTGGGTGTATATTTTTGGAACTTAAATTCTATTATATTATTTTTGGTAAATATTTTTAAGGACACAAACGGTGTCCATGTTGTGCATTTGTTTGTTCACAGGTTAAGTCGAGACATCTGTATGACATCTGGTAATTGAGATTTTGGTAAGTGTTTTAAAAAAGTGAAATTCAGGTTTTATGGCTATATTAGTGGTGTTGATATAAGGTTTCCGCATTCTCCTAATACAAACACACATAATTTTTGTAGGTTGTTGTATTGAAGAAATACGGTGGCGCTCATTATTTATCAATTTGAACAGTCAATAAATTGATTCAACCTATGACCAAGTCAATGATCTAGGAAGAGCTAAACTTACTAGCCGTTTATTCTAAAGATTTTACTTTCGTCAAGAGTAATGATTTCAATCCAAAGACCTTGGGATATTCATTGTAAATAAGAATATATGCCTCTAACTTGTGATATCAGGATAAGGAGTTTAGGAAATAAAGGTGCAATTTGCTTGCAATAAATGAATTCTACAGAAAGGTATAAATTTATAATAAATTTGAAATATCAGCTTTATGCAGTACTAAAATAGATACCTTAAGAATTACATTGAATCAGTATATTGCCAAGTTATTTCTGGTACTCAGGGAATTAATAAGCACGTGGAAACACAAGATTAAAAATATCCATGTGTGAATACAAATTTAACAAAGAAAAGAAACTTGATATCATAAGCAAACGAAATTAGAAACCTGCAGATTATTGCTATCAAAAGGTATTTATGCAAGATTTACCTTTAACCTGAGATCTAAAATAGAAAACTTTCCTAGAAAATAGCATAAAACTTAATTAGAATGATATTTTCGTTGTTATAAAACAATCATAGCAATCAAATAATAGATTACCAATGATGTAACTGATTATTATCTGACATAACCATTGCAAAGTGAGCATTATAAAGTTGCAAAATGAGCTAAAAATTAATCTTTAGATGCCTAATGACATTTTATAAATAGAACAAACCTTGAAATTAATTACGAAATTACACGGCTAGGAGACGCTTTGGGTTTGAACATTTAGGACAAGATACGGTCTGTTATGCATTTATTTGTAACTTGTAGAGAAGACGGAAGTAGAACCCGTAAACCGGAGGTAAGGCTTTGGAATGATGATCCAAAACCGTTAGCTTATTTGACCTGGTGATATACGATATTAGCAGTCCTAGCAACCACGAAGTAGGTCTGATTCGAAGTTCGTCTTGAAAAGGTGGTAGCGCTCAGGAATACGCAGTATTTATGAAATATAACCAAGTAAAGTTCTAGTATGCTAAAGTCCTTTTTATAATCCATACAGAGAATAGTACGATACAACTGTACATTTTGGCTCATAGTACATAATGAATCTTTGTAACGGATGGGATCTAATACTATAACAGGCAATGATCTGTATTTACAAGTAAAAGCACTCTGCCGTTGAGAAAAAACTTACTGATATATAATGCATAGTTGCTTATTGTTGAGTTTAGCGTTATTGCCTATACCTGCCCGTAGTACTTCAGTTAAATATATTTTGTAAATTTTGCATATCCATATCTCTTGTTAGAAAATGATATTCCATTTTATTAAGTTCGTTGTTTCTGACCTCATCAATCGCAAATAGATTACCTAGATGTACCTGCTATTATTATCTGACACCTTGAAGTCTAAGCATATTAATCGTTGCTGATGAGCTATAAATTCCAAGTGTCTTCTGTGCCTTATGACAGTATTAAAATAGATAACCTCTGAATATACAAGTTACAATATTACACGGCTAGGATATCGCATATCCCTGGGTTTGAACTTCTGGCACAGATCGTCGTATTACCGTGTTTGACTCTTTGTACAAAACGGTTTGTAGGCTATCCGTTAACCCGGAGGTAAGGCTTGGATGTGATCCAAAATCGTTAGCTATTTGAGCTAGGTGATAACGAAAGTTTTAGTCCTGATATTTGGAGGTAGTGTAGTCCGATCACGAAGTACGTATTGAAAGTGTTGACGTTGGAATCGTCAGTGTTTTGAACGTGATTTTTATTTGCTAAGACTTTATCTTAAAGTTATCACTTGCCAATAGACTCACGATACAACTGACAGTATTTACGGCCATAGACAAATGAATCTTTGTAGGAATGTATCCTCAAGGGTGACTAACTACGAGATATTGCAGGCCTCTGCCGTTGGAGTATAACGTAAACTTCAAGATATATAATGCAGGTTTATTGTTAAGGTAAGGGTTATTGCCTATACCTGCCACTAGTACTTCAGTTTTATTTGTGTACAATTCATACCATAATCTCTGAAAGTATTTCCATTTGATTAAGATGCTGAATTACCTCACACTCGCTTTAGATGCTAATACCGCTATAATCATCTGCCAAGTCTATAGCATATTAATCGTCTCTGTCCATAACCTCTCGAAAGTGTCTATTGCACTTCTGACAGTATTTGTTACCTCCTCGATATACAAGTTAAATATGTCACAGATAAATCCCTTTATACTCTAAATTTATTACACAGTGTTGTGCTGTTTACAAAAGGTTTGTACTATCGATTTAACCCTATAAACTCATTCCAATCTTTTGAGCATTACACACCAAAGGTGTCTTATCTTATATATTGGGGGATAGTCCGACACACCAATACTATTATCTTGACGTTGACGTCAGTGAAGTCATTTTATTTGCTTACTAGACTTTCCTTACTTAAAGTTTATCACTTCTCAATTGACTCACGAGCTTTCTAACAGTATTACGCTAGTCATAGGAATTATCCCAAGGGTTGAAACAATGAGAATGGACGTGGATATAACGTAAACTCCTAAGTATAAACAGGGATGAAATTAGAAAGGGGAATTACGCTACTAAGTCTGATTTGGACTGATAAATACCACGAAAGTATCTCTATGAGATAGATGCAGAAACCTTCGTGATTTGATGATTATCTTATAACATACAAGTCTTATTACCAATTAACAGATCTCTAGAAACCTCTTACAAGTATGTATTCAACTGAGTTTAGCTTATAATCCTGATAAGAAAATGTCAATCAATAAATTTTAATTTAAAAGACACAGTTTGTGTAGTTAGCAACAAAAATGTACACAGCGACCCTACTTATAATATTAGATCATACTATGAAATTACACACCAAAGGTGTCTTACTTAAATGGAAAGTGAGACTTTGCTATAACTTTTGTACTGCTTGAAGCACTGTATATTTCACGTGTTCACTGAACAACTTTATTTTACTCAATTGTAGTTTTTAAAGTTACTACTCATAGAATTTAACACAGACTTAAACAAAATGTAATTTATGATAATTCCTTTGTGTAAAATAAAGTTGATTTCTAAAATCCATACAATTTCTCTTTATATAATGAGACCTTCGTTTGAAATTAATCCGTTACATCAAAATTTATTACTCAATTACAGTTAATCCTTCCTAAGAATTTGATATACATGTTTCAACTGAGTTTAGCTTGTATTCATTATAAAAGTCTAGAAACCTAGGAACAAAGCTTGCACCATTAATGTCATAGCACAAAATGGCACAGCAACCCTACCAAGATATTGGACATCCTATAATCAAATGGTTTAAATGGAAAGTGGACTTTGCATACTTTTGTATTTGAACACTGTATGCTTCACGTGTTACAGAAGAACTTTCGATTCACAAACTTAGTGCTTCGATTCTATGATTTAACACAATTTAAGAAAATAACGCCTGATATCAGGATTGATGCCACAATATTACTACTTCTACATATCTTCTCATGTTTGAACGCTTAATTCTAAAAACTCTACGAATCCGTTCATCAAATTCTATATCATTAACTTAAGTGTTTTCCTAAAATTTGATATCATTTAACGACTATATGAGCATTTTCAACAGTCTACGAAGACGTAGGAACTTAAATTCTTGCACCATAACTAACACAAAATGGTCTAATTATTATTTCTCCAAGAATTGAACTCCTATGTCAATGACGGCCTCAAATACCTGGACTTTGCATAACGTAAGAAACTGTTGCTTCTAATAGATTATTTCGATCCAAACTTAGGCTTCATCTGAAAATTAAAGATCCTCTGACGGAGACCCACAATAAACTTATTAATATCTAATCTCATACGCTTTTCTAATAAACGTCTAGGAACCGCCTCAACCATTCGTTATCACCACTCAGTGTTTTCCGGTTACTATTTCCTAAAGCCGGAACTCTACGGAATCGGCCTTAAATCTCGGTCCCCTAACAAAACTGATCATTCTAATGTATCTATTTCTGCCAACATAAATTGCGAATTCTACGGACGGCCTCAAATTCTTCCATAACGCAAACGTGTCTTCATAATTCTTATTTCTACCACGCTAAGCTAACATTAAAGATCCTTTGTAGCGAAGATTTAGCTATTAATCTCTAATACCTCACCGTTAATGACGTCGAGGACAGGTAACCACGTTATCACCACTCAGTGTTCCGGTTTGCCTGGCCGGAACTCGGGGAATCTTACGTCCGGTCACCCTGCAACGATCATTCTGCTGCTATGTCTGCCAACTTAAATTCAATTCTGAGGACCAACTGAAACGCAAACGTGCCGTCATCTACAATCTACCCGCTTCGCTAACACAAGTGACTTTGTTCAAGATAGCCGTAATTCTTTAATACCTCCCAAGTCAAGAGCAGCTAATCTGTTCGCGTCACTTAGTGACACCTTTCAAGCGCTATTTGTTACTCTAATGAATGTTTAAAATGATGCAATCCGCCTATAAATCTAAAGCTAATTACAAGTGACTTGTTCATAACGTAATCTCTTCTATTATGAAGTCGTTTCTGTCCTGATATGCGACCATTTCAAAATGTATTTGTTACTCTTGAATGTTTTCTAACAATATAGAAGTGCTACTAAAGTTAGTATTAACATGATAATAACGTTCTCTTCTATTATGAAATTGTTTCTTCTGAATTAAACCACTCATAGTTTTAAAATCAACTTTAATTTACGTTTCGATCCATGACCTAGGATCGTTGTCAAAATAATAAAAACTTCAAGTTTGACATTTATGCCATAAATTTAAGGTGACTTTAATTTATTGATGTTGGAAATATTTGGTTTGAGTACACTAAGCAAAAATTTTTGCTTAGTGTACTCAAACCAAATATTTCCAACATCAATAAATCAAAGTCACCTTCAATTTATATCATAAATGTCAAAACTTGAAGTTTTTATTATTTTGACAACGATCCTAGGTCATGGATCGAAACGTAAATAAAGTTGATTTTAAAAACTATGAGTGGTCTAATTTCCAAAGAAGATTAAGAAGAATGCTAAACAAACCACAACAAACATACAGGGAGTATTTACAGAATATATATTTGTTACAAGCATTTGAATTATTTTTTTCCCATTTTATATTGTCGAATGCCTTTTCCAGATCTACAAATTCTATATATATGCTGTCTCCTTTTTCTATTGCTTTTTCCATCACCCTTAAAGCTCAAATGGCCTCCCGTGTTCCCCTGTTTTGCGTAAATCCAAATACATACATTTAAAAATTCTTGAAGATTGGCTTATTTGAGTGTTTATCGTATTTTATTATTTTATGGATGCACGCTCCCTCCATCTTCAGAGTTTTGTATTTATATGCGTAATAATTGCTATTGCATACTCGAATGGGAAACCCAAATCTTTAGGAATTTTCAAAATAAAATCAACTCTAAAAAGTTCTAAAGACTAGTTTTTCTCAATATCTTATGCCTTAAATATTTCAAAGAGAAACTTAATAAAACACTTTAAACGTTTAGAAGGGTATATCATGCTTATTGTCTACAGGATAGTTACTAATAAAATAATTAAATTTTAAATAATTTCTACGTTATATTTTTTGGAAATCGCAGACTTGGCTATTTTCTAAATGAATCACCGAGCGAAAGTACATGCATTGTTATTAAATTTAACCATTAGTTTCTCATTTTGCGACCGCAGTTAATTAGTATTTAATGTAGGAAAGCGATGCTTATAATTATTGTTTTAAATACCGGCAAGCTGGAAATTTAATTTTTTAGAAGTGAAAACTTGGGTATTCCTAGGAGACTTGACAGCTTCTAAGCATATTATCGAGGAGAATGCATTTCATTGTTATTAAATTAACGATTTATTTATGCAAGCCACTTATAAGCTTATTAATATTGTTCACTAACCTAGGAATAATTATTCATACGAGGTCAGGTCAATCGATTTCTTTGAGAGTGTTGACAATAGTTATAAAATTATGTTTCGTTTATGCATTTGTAACACTTGTAGTATTTTCTTCCTTTTTATCATATTTTCCATTTTGAATAGCTAATAATAGCTATCTCGCCTTTTCTGCCTCGTCCACCTTCCAATTAGATAAATGAATAGCGAAAGTACATTCAATCCTTAACTTCTTTTTGGTTACTCGAATTTCATAATTTAAACAAGCACTTCCCGGATGGTCTAATACTGTAGAAATTTTTAAAGTCGGACCATCCCTTAACAGGTTAAACCTCTTAAAGCCCTAAACCTTCAAAATTTCTGCTCATCTATATTTAACTCCATCTTTAAAACCTCCTTCGAACATGTACTTTAATCTAGAGAATAAAAAACTTAGGAGTACTACCACCTTAAACCTATGAATAAAAAAAACAGCTTAATACATTTATTAGTAATTTTTGCTAATGTTGACGATTCTAATAAGTAAAACAAACTTTATCAAGAAATATTATTTTTTTAATAAAATATACACATGTAATGATAACGTCTATAAACCACTGTGATAACCAGATGAATCTGGGATAGCCAAATCTCTAAACATTTGCGTAAGAGATAGCCTCACAGTCGCATCTTTAAGTACTGGATAGGGTGGCGTTTAATAATTTCCAATACTGTCAAGTAATTTAAATTGCTGCAATCATTAAACAGAGAAATACTCGCACGGCTGGAAGCGTGGAAAGGTTACTGAAAAAATCCCAATAAAGCCGAGGAATTGCATCGCTTTCACAAAGGCCCACGAGATCCCGCTTTTTCAAGAATGGAATAAAAGGAAGTGCAGTATATGCTTGTTGCAAAATTGGTTGTCTGATAGCATGTCGTCGTTGGCAAAGAAGAACATTGATTAAGTTAAGGTCTTGTAGGGAATAACTGGTTTTGTATAATATTGAATTCGGTTAAATTTTTGAAATATCTCGTTCTTCGTTTATGGAGAACTTATTACCAATGTCAGATTGTTAGGTTTGTAGGTCTATAAAATCTTTGGTTTCCATCTCCACAGTTTGGTAGGGGCTTCGGGTTTTTTTAGCTAAATTAATAATAGAGACCAGCTACGCTGATACGAAGAGAGTTTCCGCCTTTAGTACTCTTTTTTCTTCTCTTTCAATAAGAGCGTGCACTGCATCGTCCTTTTTTGTGTGTGACCAACTATTAGACATTTTTGTGTTAAACTTTCTAGGTCATCAATATATTGGACACAGTATAAAAACAAAGCAGCCATGAACTTGTTTCTATTTTGCCCCGGGCAATTATTCGCATAAAATATTACGTGCTTTGATTTGAGGAAACTTTTCAAATACTTATAAACACAACTACCAATGTCGTTAACTCCTCTTTTACCAATACCTTTGTGCCACAAATAACTGCACCCAAACTTATGTAGTAGATCAAAAATAGTAAAATTAAAGACTGACAATCTACGTTTGTAAAAGAAAGCATTCCTATCACTACAGGATAAGAAAAATACCACCTGTAAATCATAGCAACTGACTGTCGCCTGTGTTTTTCATATCTGAGAATGTTTCTAAATCTTTAGATTTTTTCTTAAGACCTAAGTTCTTCTCTCAAATCTGAGAATCGCAATCCTCTTTTTTTAAATTCCTTTTTTATAATTTTCACGAATTGTACATAAATCTTTTTTTGGTTGAAAGAATGAGATGTTGAATTCTGTATTAAAAATATGCTCTTACATGCTTATTTTTCCCATTTCTTTTTGTCATTTTACACATTTTGATACGTTTATTTCCGACAGTAAAACCGTATCCGTTATTTGGTTATTTCTACTCTTTTATACGTCGACAACATCCTGTTTACAATAAGTACGCTTCCTACTAATTTTCATTTTAAACTTATTTATTTCGCAACGTAAAGTTTATGCTAAAATTAAATAGTCAATACCTTGTTTTAGGTATCCGTTAACTTGTTATACATTACAGCCGCGTATAATTGATTTGTATGTGATTTCCAGTTAAAACTCGTTAAAATAGTGTTTTGTATTATTTGAGAAAGCTTTGGTCGAGTTTTCTAATCTCCTTTTTGGTATGTTGATAACGCGAGGATCAAAGCTCGAATTCTTGTTGTTTAAAACAATTTCAATTTGATTCTGTCGTTCGTCCTCATAGGTATTTTTCTAAACTTCTCGTTCCATTACTTCAAGAGCGATGCACGTAAAATTGCTTTTTTTACATAACTTTATTTATTTTTTTTTACTGTTTAAATAGAAATTTTTATTTTTCATTGTAAATAGAAAATCGTTGGCGATGTAATCTTTTTTGTGTTGCTAGAAATTCCCCTCTCCGCATTGGTAGTTAACCAGGTATTTTAATCTGACCCGTTCGCTGCATAACGTAGCATAAATTTTGACGCCCTGGCGTGGGCCTCCGATTTTTTTTTATAAACTTTTGCTCCGAGTTTGTTTTAGTTAATTTTTTGCTTCGATTTTGGTTGATTAACTTTGACTCCGATTTTGTCTTGCGTAATATTTGCTTCGATTTTAGTTTTCGTTAATTAACGCTTCGATTTTGTTTTGTGTAACTTTGGCTCCGATTTGGATTCGCTTAATTCCTGGTCCGATTTTTTTTGTTGATTGTTATTGCATAATTTCTTGCATTACTCGCATTTCTCCGTCTAATGCTACTTATGTTTTCTTTCCTTACGTTCGAACTGGTATTCGATCTTCTTAAATTTTAGTTTGTTTTCTTCCTTGATCGCTCAAAATCATTGGTGCTCATTTCAGATTATCGGAATTGTGTTTTCGCCTATAATGCTAGTCCGTTGAAAACGCTGGCGCCCTATCCTACTTTCTATTTTGTTGTTTCGCTCCTATTGGTGTCGGATATGTTTTAGATTGTCCTGTATTTGCAATAATTTTTTTTTGAGCTTCTATCGAGTTACGGTTAGCCTTTATTTAGTTACTTTTTCCCAATTTATTTTCATTCTGATTCAAAATGACTAATCATAAGTTGGTGGTGTTTAATATGATCTGTAACAGACGGAAGAAGTCATACGAAAGCATTATTATAATATGGTTCTTTTAGTGAAAATAATCAATTGTCCGTTTTTCTTCTTAGCCTTGATCCATTTTATAGAACCCATTTGCCTACCTCCGTCCACTCCTTGCACACGTGTGGGTCCGGGAATAGAATAGTCCCACGGTACGACCTGCCTGTCGTAAAAAGCGACTACAGCGGTCCAACACATACACACACACACTTTATACACGTCAAATCCATACCCACACACTTCATACACACACACACACCCACATACTTCATAAATACATATTTCTACTTGGTTCTCCTTTCTTTTGTTTTCTCCTTGTACTCATTGCACCCGTGTGGGTTCGGGAATAGAATAGCCGCATGGTACGACCTGCCTGTCCTAAGAGGCGACTACAGTGGTCCAACACATACACTCACACTTCATACACATACACACACATACTCACACCTCAACACACACACACACACACACACTCACATACTCATACATCAACAACACACACACACACATACCTAACTACACTGGGATTCTGTTCTATTTTTTTTTGAGCGATTCTTAGATTTTCTTGGTTCTTGTATTTGTCACGTTGGTGTTACTCTTTTTTTTTTTTTTTTTTCCTCATTCCTTTCGTTCCACATTCCTTTTTTTCTCCTTTGACTGGTTTTACTTTCTGTCGGTTTTCGTGCCGACTTGGTATATTTTTCGATCCACTTCCTGTGGTAGGTGCTTTTTAGTCCATTTTTTCTTTTTTTTGGAAACCACGACTTAGTCGACTTTAGGACTAGTTAGTATTTTTTCTTTGGTTCTTCGGTTACTGCGATTCTTGGGTACCACAGTTTAAAGTAATTTCTTTTTTTTGTCTATCCAGCATTCTTGTTGCTCCCGAGCATACTTTGAGGCTTGACACTTTAGTCATTTTGGCT
Organism: Platerodrilus igneus; assembly: GCA_036346225.1. Taxonomy (NCBI): domain Eukaryota; kingdom Metazoa; phylum Arthropoda; class Insecta; order Coleoptera; family Lycidae; genus Platerodrilus; species Platerodrilus igneus. Next base: position 131,619 of record JARFIW010000624.1, on the reverse strand, counting down.
GTTACTGTTAGTTTTCTTACTCGCTTCTTTTCTTTACTGTTGGTTTTTCTGCAGGAAATCAATCATCTTTTGAGGTCGAAAACTTTCCTGTTTCTTTTTTGAAGAAACATCCGTCCGTTGACGACTTTGTCAGTGTTGAGGCCATTCCTACCTTTGTCCTCGGTGATTGCTACCTTCTACTTGTCCTTTTTCTATATCCTTTAAACTTTTTGATTTAGTCCGGTATACTAGTTCGTTGAGCCGGATGAGAATTCCTTTTTTTTATTTCGGAGCGCTTTCCTTTGGGTTTCTTTTATTTATTCCGTTAAGCGAATTTTTTCTTTTCCCTCTCTTTCTATTATTATATATTGGCCTTTGAGCTGGATGAGTTTTTATTTTTACTTTGGGGTGTTTCTTTTTTTTTGTTTTTTTGTTTGGTTTTCGTAAACGAATTTTCTTTTAGTTTTTTCTAAAGCAAATTTCTTTTTGTGTTTGGTTTCATTGGTACTGCTTTTTTACCCCGACCATTTAATCTTGCTGGGGGGGATTTGTTACGTTCATTTTCGGCAGTAAAACCGTATCCGTTATTTGGTTATTCATTTACATCGATTCCATTTCTACTCTTTCATACGTCGACAACATCCTGTTTACAATAAGCACGCTTCTTACTAATTTTCATTTTAAACTTATTTATTTCGAAACGTAAAGTTTATGCTAAAATTAAATAGTCAATATCTAGTTTTAAGTATCCGTTAACTTGTTATACATTACGATTGCGTATAATTGATTTGTATGTGATTTCCAGCTAAAAACTTCTTGAAATAGTGTTTTGTATTATTTGAGAAAGCTTGAGTTGAGTTTTCTAATCTCCTTTTTGGTATGTTGATAACGCGAGGATCGAAGCTCAAATTCTTGTTGTTTAAAACAATTTCAATTTGATTCTGTCGTTCGTCCTCATAGGTATTTTTCTAAACTATTCGATCCATTACTTCAAGAGCGATGCACGTTTATTTTTTATAAGAAGTGTAGATCTTAGGTGTATTGCTCTTAGCTGGAGACCAAATTGCTTGTTATGTAGGCGCAATTATTTTTTGACGTAGATCAAATGCTCTTGTGTGCAAACCGCTGTTGCAATTACGATAGCAGCATGGTTATTGCTGACTACCACGGCGATGCTGTGCTGATCCGCTTCCGATGGTTTGCAAGATAAATATCCCGACACATGTATGTGACACTTGTTTTCTTTTTTTAACATACCAAGGGATAAACCGAATTCGCATCGTGCTGACGAACAAAACACATTTTTTTTAAACGCGCTTTGAAATTAGATACGCTAATGTTTCCTATGGTAAACTCCTTACTAGAAAAGTTTCTAAATTTAATGCTATTTTTTTACTTAGCCCATCTGCTTATAGGAAGGTATCAGCATTATTCTTTTTACTGGTTAGATTTATTACATGATAGCTACGAAATGCGTACTTCGTGGAACAATTATTGAATTTGTCCATAAAGTAAAATTACTTTTTTTAAATAGTAACTTTATTTTTTTTTGCTGTTTAAATAGAAATTTTTATTTTTTTATTGTAAATAGAAAATCGTTGGCGATGTATGTTTTTGTGTTGGTAGGAATCCCCCTTCTCCGCATTGGTAGTTAGCCCGGTATTTCTATCTGACCCGTACGCCGCATAACGTAGCAATTTCTTCATACAAGCGGTACATCGACCTCAAATTTAGACCTCCATCAACGTACTTTTTTTCTGTATGAACCATGCAATAGTGCGAGTCTATTAATAGTAAGCTGTTAATATAGTGTCAGATACTATTATACCCCGTAAACGAGGTACGCGAGCCACTAATGGCAGTTGGTAGCGATATTACATAATGTGAAAATTGACGCGCAAATTATCGATGACGTCACACAATATGCAAATTAATGCAACATAATTACACAAATTTTAAAGGAAATAAATTTTAAAGAAAACCCCAAAGGAGGCACTCACGTGAACAGGTAGAGCTTCCTTCAGGATTACTCTATGATGGCAGCGGCTTCCTTCAGGATTACTCCATGATGGTCGGCCGTGGCTTCGCTAGTCTCTCGGGCGTGGAAATTCTTGAGCCAGGTTGAAACCAAATTTGATTTGTCTTCTTCCTATGTAGAGGGAACTACGGGAAACTGGTTTATAAGGAACGATAATCAACGATAAGGGCAAAAGGGACCTACATAACAAAAAGATACGATAAGATACCAGACTAACTACACCCTTCTTCACATCTCGGAGGCTAATTCTTCACGCGTATCCGGAAATCCCCCACTTCCTTCTTCGTCCACACGCGTCGGCGCGAATCTCGTGCAACGCACTATCTGAAGTGACGGAAATACGCACACGTCCTTTTAAATTTATGGCGCGAAATTCTCACATATTAAAACTTAATTAAAATGTCTAGTGCCGATTTTTCGGCACGTAACAATACAATTCTTTATTTCTTCAACAACCTTCTTCCTAATATTACCATGTCAATTACGATTGTTTTGCAGAAATACACCTTCACTATTTTTCATTTTCAACGCTGCCATGATTGATGATTTTATTACTTATATCCAAAGTATTTGCAAAATATTTTTACAAACTCTTATTTTCTTGTTATTAATTTCAAAATTGTAGCTGCAGTTATTAGTTATATTTCTTCCAGGAGTTTTCATTGGGTATTTTGATATTACAGGATTTGTATAACTTACAGTAAAATCTCGCTGGCGTTTACATCTCCAAGTCTCCAATAACTTATGTGGATTGCTTACCTCTGTTCTTCAGATATAAGTGTGGAGCACTTAAGCCGACATTTATCATTACAACCCGCTTTTACGACTCCAGCTAGTCTACAATTTTCAGAACTGTTAAATAGCTTCCTCCATGGTTGCGTTTAGTTTTTTTATATTCTTACCCTATCTCATAGGTTTGGGAAAAGGTTTTTTGGATTTATGTGCTACAGGAATTTCTCTTCGGTTACTATCAGTATTTGATGTATTGTGATCATTTTCGGATTCCGATGATAACTCTGGAACATGACTTGCATCACTGTCTGATGCAACAAAAGGATCGTCCATACTTTCAGGTTCCGATTCTGTGTTACTTGCATATATTTTATTAGATCTAGACCCTGCTTCATTTTAAAGTTGCAGAGACGGCACATTGGTATCTTTTAATTCCTTACCGGGAGTCAATTCTGAATTTACAGCCGCTGGTGATTCACTTATGGAATTATTTTCAGCAATATGCAAAGCTGCTTTACGTGACTCCTACAATAAACAAGAATTAAGTCAATATATCATGCACTGGGAACAGGCTGAAAACTCTATAAGGTACCAGCACTTGGTCTGGATTTTTGTTATACTAAAACAAATTACAATCGAAGAAATAATACATTATTAGGAGTTTAGAAATAAACAACAAAAGGCTTCTTGGTAATTAAAAATTCGTCAACTATGACTATGCACTAGTTCAAATCATGAAATCACAATTTTTGTATGTATAAATTATTATATGTATTGAACATTTTCATTTATTTAATTTAGTAACTTGGTATCTACTTTAACATACAATTTTTCTATCACTCATAATTAAACAATCTTCATATTGGTTATCTGCATTCTTATCATAAACATAACTTGCTCCTTCCGTGATTGTGTTACATGCCAAAATTGGCAATGTACATTATTATAATTTGTAAATAAATTCCGGCGGATATTTTTAAATGAACTTGTCAATTTCCGTCATTCCGGACAGTTGCGTTTGCGCAAAAAGAATGCACAGGTGCGGGTAGTGTCGGAAGCGAGGATTAAGCCACGAGACTTCAAGCTAAAAACGTCTATCTGTGTGGTGTGCCTTTTCTTTTCAGATGGTAGGTTCCTTTCTACTTGCCTTAATCGTTCTTTATACTTGGTTGTTTTTTATCGTTCCCCTACGAACAAGCATAGAGGACGGACAGAAAATAAACGTTACATATGGTGGAGGTTACCTGAGCTACGCCACGTGTGACGGGGCGTAGCTCAGTGGGGTAAGCCTCCACCATATGTAACGTTTATTTTCTCATAATTAGTAATCGTCCATTTCCTGTGTGTGGTTCTATGTTTCATGCTGATTAAGAATTTGCTTTCCTGGTAGCTGTGTGTGAACTTCCTATGACTGTAATTTCGCACTTGATAATTAATAATTAATTCTAATAATTTTTGATGATTGTGAAGCTGAGTAATAATACACGTAACAGTATATCAATTGCTCGCAATATAGTATAGCGAAAGACCGGGTTTATAATAATGGTCTAGCACACGTTGGGCGCCAATTTCAGAGTTGTTCCTCTCTTGAACTGACCCATTTATATAATAAAGAATAAGAAGCAATACTTTCTGTAGATATATTTACAATTCCAAGTAGCACAGCTTGTGAATTTTTAGTAAACATGACCTAAATAACTTATACCTAGACATCTTGAATTTATTAGATTAAGTTTCCTAAACTGAATACAACACAATCACATACACGAGGTTATATAAACAAATTTTATCACACTAAGACTATAGTACTTAATATGGAAGTTATAAAGTAATAAAATGATGAAGGCATCTAATTCTCACTATTTGCTATCTCACCGGATAATTTTTCGTGGGTAATATCTAATATCAGTTTCTTGTAGGTTAGGTATATTGACATGTAAATTCATTAAAAACTGTTATATTTACCTTGCAACGTATCTATTAATTCACCGTCCCATTATTCCAATAGTCCATCCATTTCTACACCAGTTTGTACCGCCATCAGTAACTGAACCCTACCAAATAAAATGCAGTAGTTGTTCATTTTATAAAGTTTAACAGATAAAACAGTAACAGAAAATGAAAAATTGGTAATCAAATTGTGGTTACTGTAATGCAAAGGTGACTTATCTTAGTTACGACGACACCAAATAACGTTAACTAACAGAAACAGTATCCAGCGCTAATATTTACTTAATAAAATTAATAAAATAATTAGTCTCGAATACTGCAAATTCAGTAATGAAAGCGGACTTTTAGCCAAATTTTTAGCAAACATTCCTAATTGCTTAGTGCTCCTTTCCAAAATTATTTTACTTGCTTAACCCTTTAAGGTTCAAAAGACTGGGCAGTTACATTTTTGGAAAATATTTTCTTTACGGCACTACTGTGCTACATGTATCTAAAATAAATAACAAAAACAACATTTTTGTTTATTTACAAAAAATATGGGATGGAAACTATACATCCCAAAGAAACTTAAATACAGTCATGGATACAAGCATTTCTTTGGAAAAATATTATCCCACTCGGAAATCCATGGGAAAAATATGCACTAAAAATTTACAATTATCAATAAAGACGAAACTAATTACCAAGGTCCTGGGTTCGAATCCCGACACGGTCCGCTTGAAAAATCTTAGGCAAACATTTTTCACAAAATTACGCCCTCGTTCGGATGAGAGGTAAGATGGAGGTCCCGTGTGTGTGTTGTCACGCACATTAAACATCCCTACCTTGCTTGGAATAGCAAGGGTTCGGCAAAATTCAAAATTTTTCAGGTAAAAAACTCTCTTCCTGGCCAATGTAGTACCTTCGGGTGGAGCATTGGTAAATCCACATGTGGGGTCTCTGGGGAGGTTTCCTGACACTAATTATCATTGAAATTACTGCGGCTTATGAAATGGGGTATGCGTATGACTACTACACCCAAGGTCCTGGATTCGAATTCCGACACGGTCCGTTTGAAAAATGTTAGGCGAGCATTTTTCAAAAATACGTCCTCGTTCGGATGAGAGGTATAATGGAGGTTCCGTGTGTGGATGTTGTCACGAACGTTAAAGATCCCTACCTTGCTTGCAACAGCAAGGTTTTGACAAAATTAAAAATTTCCAAGTAAAAAAAACTCGCTTTCTGGGCAATGTAGTACCTTCGGGTGAAGCATTGGAAAAATCAAATGTAGGGTCCCTTTGAGAAATCCTTCCTCCACATTGTAAATACAGTATTGCCCGAAATAAACAGTACTGAAATTGTAATTGTTTTGTATATTTAAAAAATACATATTATTGACACTTTATTATATGTTCTAAATGTGCACCTCCTCGTTCGAGACAGACTTCATAACGATGTTCTAAGTTTCTGGTCATGTTATTGAATAAGGGTTGTCTCAGGGCTGCGAAGAAGACTCTAACGGCATCCTTTAATTCATCGATGGTTTGTGGTGCCCGTTTGAAAACGGCATTTTAGCCATGCCCCAAATGTATGCGTCTGGAGGTGTGAGGTCTGGAGAATGTGAAGGATAAGGGAAGTCAGTAAGTCGTGATATGAATTTGCTTGGAAAATGTTCTTGAAGAAATTGACGAATTGCGGCAGCAGTATGGCAAGTTGCCCCGTCCTGCTGAAAAATTGATTTCGAAATGCCAAGTTACGTGCACGACAGAATTGACGTAGATCAGGGATAAATCGTGTTAAAATTTGTCTGTACCTCTGTTGATTAAGTGTGACTTGCCTACCATTCTCTTCGATAAAGTACGGACCAATGATTCCGTGTCCGGAAACAGCACACCAGACACTCACTTTTTCACTATGTAAAGGAACCTCTTGAACCTCATCGGGTCTGGCAAAGCCCAGAAATCGATTTGTGCGACGATTCACATAGCCTGACAAGTGAAAATGTGCTTCGTCTGAAAACCAAACATTTTTCAAAAATTCAGGATTTTCATACTGTAACGCGAGAATTCTGGCGCAATATTCCACTCTACTGCGATAATCCTGAGGATGTAGTTGTTGATGTACCTGAATCACATACGAAAATGTACCCAGCTCCTTCAGGATTCTTTGAAAGGAAGTTCTTTTAAATCAAGTTGTAACGCTGTCCTTGCCTGGCTGACTTTCGGATTTTCTAAGATTTGCTCAAAACACGTTCATGGTTATTGTTGTTGTTAACTGTCCTGGGACGCCCTGAGTTTCCTTTTCGTTGGCACAATACACTACCTGTATTTCTAAACTTTTCAATAACCTTCAAAATTACAGCATTACTTGGAGAACGTTTATTAAACCTTTGTGTGAATTGATCAGACACGTATAGCAAACTTGCACCATTATGTCGGCCGATTCCGTATGAACGAAAATAATGCTCTACCAGAAACACTTTCTCCTCTGTACTTAACACCATTTTTAACAATTAGGCCCTACTAATTACTTGTTTGAGGTTTACTTGACAGGTCTATACTAGCTAACTTGAGTGTGACAGCGCACGCATAAAAACACCGCCAACTTAGTTTCAGTACTGTTTATTTCGGGCAATACTGTACTATAAGTAATAAATATAATTAATAAACAAGCACGGCTATGCAGCAAAATAAGTCATACCTATGATTACTGTTTATAAGTACTACAAGAAAATCGAATACATACAGCTGATAATGTAAATTGACTGGTATAGTTTCCAAAGAAAAGTTTGCCACGCCATAAAACTTTTATACCAATAAATCGTTCTACGTTTTAGGGCCAACATTAGAGATGCCAAATATTGTCATGCTTTGTTCAAAATAATACAATAAAACTAAATTCTATTGCATACAGTTAGACTTTGACCTAACCTCACAGCTGATGGCAAGTTCATAAACATTGTTTTCTATGAAATAAAAAGTAATTCTCTAATAAACTTTACAATTTTTTATAACCAAAGTGTCTACTTACATATATTTATTAATATCTGAATAGTTATTCTAAGCAGAAAATGTTTATTTGCTTATCAGTACAACACACTCAAGGAACTGTTGTATACTACACAAAAGTAAACTCTTCGATAAGACAGTGGAAAGAATATCACCCACTTACAGTTGTTGCCCAGACGCCGACGAGGCAACAACTCACGTATTCCGGCAACCGCCTTTGGGCGATCACAGGTGAGCAGCGGAACGGTGACGTCCTGAGGGAGTTCTCCAGCTATGCGGGGTGCCGAGGAATGAGTACACAAGTGAAGTTGTCTGGAATGCACATCCGTCAGTCCTGTTTAGACGAGCTCCCTGACGATGGTGCGGCCTGTGGCTAGTAGCCATCCTGTCGGTCGAAAACCACAGGCCAGTGGACCCAGGATCCGGAATACTGGGTAGTTGGAAGACAACCAAGGGGAAGATCCGGGAAACTGCTCACTGCACCAAATCAAGAGGATTCCAGGAGCAGGCTCTTGGAATCCAGCCCTACATATTTATTTATTAAGATCAACTTTTTAGAAAAACTATATAACAACTCAGCAACAAAACAAAACATCAACAAGCCGAAAAACTCCCAAGAGTTAAATGGCCCTCAAGACGACACTGAGAGTATCACGCCAAGCTTCTGTAGTTTCGCCCACTTAGTCTTGTTGTATACCACAACTAGGCGCTATACGTTTTCACACTAATTGATAGGTGTCACTATTCATCCATATCTATATTAAATCTTATGGGAATTATAGTTCGCATTATCACTTAACTGCTAGAATATTGTATGAGGTGGGAAATTAATATCCCAGAAATACTTAAAGGGTTAAATTAGTCCTGACAACTAACTCATTTTTCTCACTATAATCATACAAAAGATGTTAGGATTTAGTTAAAAGAGACCCAGGTATGCCAGCCAATTTATGTAATCGTTTTATCACTCGGCATTTTTTTGGAATTTAATGTAGCCAATGGAGTTTTATTTTGAAGTTTCCTATATCCTACAAATAGAACAACATTTCGATAGTACACCAACAACTGTTAGTCAACCAAGAAGAAGAAATTTGAAGTCGAAAATCAAATCCAAAGAGGAGTATTTCAAAAGCTTAACTTTTATTACGGTTGATTGGGTTATCTTGAAACCGCATGTTTGTAAAAATTATATAATCTTGTTTTTAGTTTCAGTAGTTATCTGTAACCCGACTGCACGATCTAGTGAGATTATTTATTGTCATCATTGTACGTTCTAAGAATCAACAATCAGTGAACCGTTGGTCAACTTTTAATAGATGTTTATATTTAACTACCTTGTTGGTTAGTGCAGTAAAAAACTATGAACCCTTCCGGCCAGGAGTACTCTTATTTCTCAACTTTGGACGGGTATTACAGTAGTACGAGTTATCAGTGTCAGAGGTTGTTTCTCATGTCGTTGTCCTTACGAAACTGCACCAAGTGATACTTATTTGAAAGCGTACTACTAAATTCTACGTAACAGCTTCTTCTTGTCTATTCAAATAAGAGGGTCGCTCATGCTTATGAAAGACTGGACATCCTATATACCGACTTGGGTTAACCATTAAACTAATGAAGAGTAACAAGAAAACGATAAACTTGTATTTATCTATCGCTTAAAAAGAAAAGGGCCTTCTATATTGAAAATTCCTTTCCGGCAATGAAAGAAACATAATACAAATCAAAACACGATACATAATAGACGAAAATAAAAATGCGCAACAAAAAGCTGATCTATTATTTTAAACGATTTGTAGGGCTTAACAAGAGAAATAAATCCCTGCCTATAACACGCTGGAAAAACATCCCTTTATGCTTGTATCTATTTATTGTGTACAACAAACCGCTCTATTGTGCGGTTATAATACATTTTTTTAAAAGTAATCCTACATGAGACCTTAGTGTTTACAGTAGAGATTAAGGATCCCCCTTAGTCCCTTACCGATATTTTATTAGGTCGGTATTGAATTCATAAAATGATGTGAAATGAAAGGGCTTTTGCTCTCAATAAATTTGGCGATAATAGGCTGTAATAACATCCCTTTGTAACGTGTGTTTTTAAGGTGTTTATACTTTTCATTATTTTCTTCCCTTTGGAGAAGAGCTTAATGTTAAATTTTCTGATTGCCTAAAGCATGAATTTTAATGTATAATCAAAATAAATTTGAAATTCGGATAAAAGGAAGTTGTAATAATTCAGTTGAAGGCGTGCGTTACCGAGGGAACGTCTGAAGGGCGTACTTGTTGGGTGTTGAAGTGTATGACGTCATTTTCTCTAGTGAAAGCAGCCGGAGGCTGACAACTTTAGCACTTCATGCGTTATCCTTTATATCCTTGCCGTGCTTTTGGAGGAACTGAATATCCCCGACTTAGTTTTGTGCAATGTCTGGATAAACAGATAGGTAGTGAATAAAACGTCGGTTACGACGATAATAATGAAGACAGCTTGCATGCGTCTTGAAAGTAGATGATTTATTGAACTTGCTCTTTAAGAAAAAAGGCACGGTAAAAATACACAATCTTAATAAAAAATTTTACTCTTAAAGAACGTAATTCAAAGTGGCGATGGATTAGAAACTATTCTATCGATATCTATCCCATAAACGCCTAACAGTAGTGAGGTTTTACTGATTATTTTTGTCAGGTCTTTGCATATAAAAGTTCAATTTTTTAAATAAAAATAAAACTCAACAGATATTGGTTCAAAAGCATTTATTCATTAACCACCATTAGGCAAGATATTATGTTGACAGCGATCAAGCAATGTCTTATAGAAAAATTGCACTCTATGACCCAAAAATTCTTCAAATGTCTCAACTCCAGGCTTGACTATTAAACGAAAATTTTGCAAATGATTCCTGAGACTTCGTAAAATAATGGTAATCTGTAGATGGTAAGTTCAGGGAATATGGTGAACGATCAAGAACTTTGATTCTAACTCAAACAGCTTTCTCACGGTCAACTGACTGGCGTAATCATGCAAGAGTATCGGTCTATTTCGATTAACTGAAAACGCTTTCAAACATAATATGTAATTCCCTGTTTAGTTTCGCCGGATTGTAAGTCTACCATACTGTCACCATCGCCTTTCATGGATGGAGTCGTACTCTCGCCTTATGCTTAGAACAATTTAAATTTTGAGTTTCCATAAAAGGGCGGGGATCCCAAAACAGTAAAAGGGAGTGTCGGCTAAGTGCACTGGTGCGGGAGTGGATTCCTATGGATAAATGAGAAAGAAAATGAAGAAAAATAAAAAATACAAACACAAGGTTTTAAATTCAAAATTCTACATTACGCTAACACTTACCCTGAAGGGCTTGTCTCTGTCAAAGTTGAAGGGCGCCAATCAGTGAGATACCAAAATACTTTAAATTTAATACTTTTAATACCCTAAATTTCGCTAATGACTCTCGCGTCTCAAATCACTAATTAGTTCAAGCAAATTTTTACTTAATTGCTGTTTTATTACCAAAACACATAATTAACATTTAAAGATTCATAATATTGGTTTGAAACATTACATAAAAGTACTCACTTTTTAATTCCAAAGTTTCCAGCCACCATAGAGATTGTTCCCCACCTTTTAGTAAAGGTGCAAACACGGCAGTTAGCTGACTTTAAAACATGCCTCACAAAGTTCCTATTTAATGGAGAGATTCATACCCCTTTATTTCCAAACGGTTTCCAATACTAAATTCGCACTTAAGCGTTGAACGCACTCTACCACTTGCAGTGGTATTTCATCTACGTGTCGTTGGTGACCTATTCTCTTTGGGAAGCGTCATACAAATTTCTTATAGTTTCTGTACCTTTTATCACATTCCGATATACCAACTCACTTCTGTCACCCCCCCTCTATTCTATTCGCGCGTATCGCTATATTTTGATATTTTCAAGTGACCGATTTCTATATAACTGTATGTAATTTGACTTGGTTGTTTCCAACAAAACTCATTGTCCTCTCACTGTAAATCATATTTTGTTATGGTCAGCATCTGCTTAATGCATTGCTTCGAGCTTTTTCATGCTTATTCACCATTCCCACGCTTTCTTTCTATTATAATGAGACGACTAGATCGATTATGTAAACATATACTGCTGTATTCTGCATTTTTAATGTCTGGTTAATACATTGTAATAAAGTGTATGCGGTTTTCCGTTTATGATAATTGCAACAATGTCTGTGGTTTCCCTTTATTGAAACTGTCTATCAAGAACTGTCATATTGCATGAAATTTTAAAAAACAACTTTTTTGTTTGCCCTGCGTATCAACCTCTAATCTATACGACCATACTACAGGTCGTTGTATGAGCTACTAACTGAGAACTAACATAAAATATGTTTGCATTTGATACCTTACATTTCCTAACCTAAGCTTACATCTAGACTAAGTGCTTCTTCCAAGTGCCTCGACGATCGGCAGCCGGAAATCGGTTTCCCTGGTCGAAATCTAAAACTATCTGTAGTCATGTCCCCGGCCATCGGCAGCCAGAAACCATAACACATAAAACGGAAACCAGGAAACAACGCCCCAGGTCCAATTCAAGGTCCATTTCCGCGCAACTGTAAGTATTTGAGTTATGTGTTGAGTGTTGGTGTTGGTTTTTGGTGTATGTGTGTGTGTGATTAGTGTGTGGGTGTATGAACTGTGATTAGAATCGTGTAGTATGCCTGCCTTGCGGTCGTCGAACTCCGTTCCTTCTACCGCTTAATTAATAGTATTTGAGCCTTTTCATTTCATGTTACAATATGTTTTTGTTTGCTTTTCTCTTAAAACTATGATCTTATTCTTCTAACTTACTTTACTAATTTATGACTAATCTAAATCTAACTTTAACCCGCCACCTTGTCTATTTTGGTAAGCTATCATTCTTTGTCCTTTTCAGTTTTATTGTCTGAGTTTGGTTACTCTTGGCAACAGGAAAGATCCCTGGTATTTCAGGAGTTTGTTTTCAATCTTTGTTGGGTATCGATAGATTATGGTTCTGTTCCTCAGAGAGGCAATCAATTTAGCTTTTTCGACTGCAGAGATGTTTTGTGCTAGAAAATTCAGAGATGCACGGTCTTCCTGATTGCGCAATATATTTTAAATGCTTTTTCCCTATAGTTTTTGTTTAAATTCCCCTACATCTTCAGCGTACAGGGGACACTCCAGTAGTATCTGGTCTGGATTCCCTATGTGTCAGCGCTCGCATGTATTAGTTAGTGTCTTTAATTTTAAATTTGGCCCTATACGTATCGTATGGGTCGTGCCCTGTTAGAAATTGTATCAGTCCGTCAGTTAGTTGAATGTGATTTAGTTATAGTCTCTCTTGTATGTTTGGTAGGAATTGGAACGTTCTTCTTCCCGTTTCGAAGATACTCCAGCGTTCTTGCCACAGTTCAGCGATTTTCGTTCTTATTGCCTATTTGTTCGAGTAGTTAATTCATTTCGGTTCAATTATTTGTACCTAGGCAGTAGCTGGCAACCCTGTACATGATTTGAAGGTCTAGTGGAATTATGCTCAGGATTACCAGTAAGGCGTCCTGTGGTGTAGTTCTATAAACTACGAGGTAATCGCATCAAAGATGGAATTTGTATATGCCTGCGGGGTGTAGTTTAAACATAGTTCAAAAGTAATTTTGAAGAAAGTCCCTTGGTTGTTTCCAGCCTAACCATGTGGAAGCGGATAGAGTGCCAAGTTCTCTGTCAACTTACGCAGCCCAATTGTCTTTTTTCTATGAAAGCTTTAATCACATTGTATCGCTTATATCACAATTCCCCCTTGGCGCTAGGACAACTTCCTAAAGCTCATATTTGAAATGCCTATTAATAAATTCACTACCATTTTCATAACTATCTGTGAAAGCTTTTTATGACCCGCTTTTACTACAAAACTTGATGGTTATAATTGATTTGTTTACATTCTTGTAGTTTAAAATAATTTACAACCCGATGTTTAAGTTCCACTATGTATTAAACAGACAACAGACGATTATATTTGTGGTCCTGAGTTTAATCTAAATAGAAATACTTATTTTATTGCAAGTCTTTGTTTTTAAACATTATTTCACATGGAATTAAGATTTTACAGGACGCTTTAATAACAAGTTAATCCATTCAAGATTAAGTATTATTTCTTTCAAATCTAATTTTTGTTTAACGAAGGTATTGCGTCACATTTTTATTGCAGGTTTCGATGTAGTATAGAAATGATACAGCTTTGTTCCAATATAGCAATCAAATAACATTTGTAATCTTTGTAATTTGTTTGCAAATGTTAACTCGAAAGGAACCCACCTAGGGAACCTGTAGCAAGTTAAAATATGTTTTATAAATACAAAAGGGTTAATTAAGAAAACTACAAATTTTTCTATGAACACATATAATTTCATAATTACAAAAATACAATAATATTATAAGAAAACAAACGAACAATGTTTTTGTTTTTAAAAACATAAAATTATGTCATTTGGAACCTTCTGCCTCGGGCATGAGACAGAACGGGGAGCGGTAAGCACCAGTAATTATAAAAACACAAAACTAGTGAAAATGCAGAAAAAATACATTTATTTAGTTTTAAGTGACTATAAAGATTTAACTAAAGTTTTTATTTGAGCGTGTTCTTTTCTTAAACTTTCGGATAAAAAGAGCGTTAAATTACGAAATTTTGGTTTACTCTGAAGGGACAAGGACCTCGTAACAATATACGGGTGCGTCGACTAACTGCAGGGGTGCGTAAGCGAGTTTCTATGGAAGAAGTTCTAAAAGAAACAGAAAAATGTGAAATAAAAATAATAGAGACATAAAATTCATAAATAAAATGTGAAATAAAAATAATAAAGACAAAATTAATAAATAAAATAACTGAAATGCAGGAATTCTACATTACATTAGCATTTACCATAAAAGGCTTTTTCTGTCAATATCAAAAAACGCCAAATTCTTTTTAAAATTATTTTTCACGATAGGCGGTTATTTTGCATAAATCTTCCTTGTTTCGGTTTCCTAAATTCTGGCGCTTTATATTCTTTACTCAAAAATACATTTAAATATATTAGTTCTGTAATAATTTAAAAAATGCATCTTTCTCTTGTATATAAGGTTTCATCACTGGGGGTAGCTAGAGATAATTTACAATTAACTAACTGCCTAGTTCCTAAATGAATTCATACAAAATTAAGCTCTATTAACATAAAATACTTTCAATATAAATAAACTCATACTTCTAAACTCATTTTCTTAACGTTAAACCTTGCCAAGTATTGCTAAAATAAGTCCTAAATAAAAAACATTAAATTACTCCGTATCACTAAACGAAACTTAAAGAAAACAGTAAATTACATCCAACAATAATAATTCATACCAAACTTTTCTAGTTTCCCTTATAAATTATGTAAAATTATAAATCCCAATTTGGCTTGAAATACACTTAATTCACATAAAAACAACTTTTCTATTCCATTTTTTATTATTTATTCTAAAATAGTTCAAAATTGATACGTAGATATTTCTAATATTTAAAAATGAAGATTATGATTTAAATTTAAACAACACCCGTTACGTCGGTAAATCCTTAATCAATAAAAAATACTCACTTTTATATTCGGTTAATGTCCTACGTCATAAAACATCAACCATGTTACGTCCAATACTCGCATATAAATTATAAAGAAGCATAAACAAGCCTATAATATTACCTACATTTTGATTCACCTATTATACGGTTTAGAATATCTCAACCACGCTAGTGCTTCAATTTTAGCTAACCAAGTCCATTAACTCAAAACAATCCACATATTGGAGCTATATACGCAGGTAGTTTCTTTTTACGACACACGCGACTTTTTAAAATCCCATTCATGAAAAAACGTTCCTTACCAGAACTGCAAGCAAAATATTTTAAAAAAACATGCGCACCATTTGAGATTTTTTTTATGAGAAGACCACGTTACATCTTGAAACTGGTTTCGTTTAACGTTGCGTTATGTTTCCAGTTAAAAAACTTGCTGCCTGGCCAATTTGGTACCTTCGGGTGGAGCATTGAAAAATCAAATCCACCTAAGGTGAGTCCCTGGGATAGACAAGTTCGCGTATGGCTGCTGATTCGAAGGCTTCGGACTTGATTTCCAACACGGACCGCTTGAAAAATGTTAGAGAACATTTTTTACAAAAGTAGGTCCTCGTTTAAATGATAGGTATAATGTAGATCCCTTGTGCGAGTGTCGTCATACACGTTAAAGATCCCTACCTTACTTGAGTTTAGAAAAATCAAAATTTTTAGGTAAAGAAAAACTCGTTTCTTGGCGAATGCAGTACCTTCTACTGAAACATTAGAAAGTCAAATGTAAGGGTCTGCCCTCTCCCCCTTACGTGGTTCCGTAAGACTGCAGAAACCAAGGTCCTAATTTTAATTCCCGGCACGGACCGCTTGAAAAATGTTAGATGAGCATTTTTTACGAAAATACACCCTCGTTAGGTTGAAGAGTAAAATGTAGGTTCCGTGTGTGAGTGCTACCACGCACATTAAAGATCTCTACCTTGCTTGGAATAACAAAGGTTCCGCAAAATTCAAAATTTTCAGGTAAAAAACTCGCTTACTGGCCAATGTAGTACCTTCGAGTGGAGCATTGATAGGTCTAATATAGGGTCTTCTCCATTTCCGATTTGTTCTTTTTGCGCTTTCTTTAAGTTTTGGAATAATCATTGGAATTTTAGATAAAACGTGAAATGAAGAGATCCTGTTGTCGTTTGTCGGCCAAAAGCACTCAGGAGTGGCCCAAGTGGCTTTATTTAATAGGGTCTTATTAGCCAACGTGTCATCCTTAGAGTTGGCTAAAATCTCGCCAGCTTTATCATCCAACCCAATAGGCACGTTTTCTTGTAGCTGGTGTGCTAGATTCAAGGTATGATCACCTCTTTATTTAGAGGTCTGTCTAGTTCAATTATGTTCAGTTATGTCTGCTGTGAGAAAATCGGTGTCGATAAGTATAGATGGGTCAGTTGTCCATATTCCTGTAGCGTGGGAGCCATTAATAGCAGCTTTCATTGTTGTGCTTTGAATAAAAGCTGATCCAAGAAGCGTTGAAATTTAAAAAGGAGTTACGGCTTTCCCTGGGTTGCTTCGTAGCCATTTTCGAAGCGTGAGAGCCATTAATAGCAGCTTTCATTGTTGTGCTTTGAATAAAAGCTGATCCAAGAAGCGTTGAAATTTAAAAAAGAGTTACGGCTTTCCCTGGGTTGCTTCGTAGCCATTTTCGAAGCTCATCGCTGTAATAAAGGCTTAAGAACATCATAAAAGACGCATTAAGTGGTTGAAGTCTGTGAGAACAACGTGGTGGTAGACATACAAACGAAACGCCACCCTCCTCGCGTAGTCTTTAATCTTCGGGTTCTTGATAAGTGTTGTGTGGACATCTAATATAAGAAAAACCGAGAAGTCTTTTAATGCCTTAAAAAATTTATAAATTTTAGAAACCATACAAGAAATGACTCAACAGTCATTCATCCAGTGAGATGCACCTCAGCCCAATCTTCTGGTGGCAATCCTAAATCAAATTCTTTCTGCTTATTCTTTCGAGGAAAAATGAACACTGGCAGCATGTAAATTTCGCTTGCCGACGTACGAAAATAAGGCTGGTTACAGTTTCGCCCCTATCTGCGTATGTTAATGATCCGACTTGTCGATTCCCCCTTGCAAAATATGATCTTTGATTGGTCTTTAGGGTTCACTGAAGCATCCGTTTCAATACAATTAAATATTTGAGAAACTGTTTACTTGTGTTTATCGAGCAAATTACTTACCAACGCAAAAAAAAAACGTCTACAGCTACTTGATTAAACCTCGATGCTTTTACACAAGATGTTGTTTCAGGTTTACGAGCAGATAAAGTAGAATGTCCCTTAAGGGATCCAGTGACCCGATTTTGGCTTGATATTCCATTTTGAAATCAATGGCCAATATCATTTCTTACAGCCAACTGATTAGCTATACTACATCATAACATTCGTAGTCCTGCTTTTCCGTAAATTTTGGTTTAAAATTTTCCAGCGGTTTTATCAATCTTGCAACCTTCAAATACCCAGATTGGCCATAAATAATTGCCTCGACAGCATTGTTCTTTGGCTCAGTAGACCATGGTCTTTTTCTTATAGTCTTGAACCATCTGAAATCGAAAGAAAAATAATTATGAGTGTACTAAGAACGATTTCTTAGTTTAAAACATTGCGGAGTAGAATAGGATACTTCCTTATTCCGTCCAAACCGTTCCGTCCCAGTGATACAAATTAGGTTAAGAAGTTAATGTCATTAGAGAGAGAGAGAGAGAGAGAGAGAGAGAGAGAGAGAGAGAGAGAGAGAGTTAAACACAGGAGCGTTAATCACGCAACGAAAACCTATCGCACCAACGCCCAAGAAAACCAAACCAACATGGCTGCCGTAGTTAACCAGTAACAGGTTGGTCTAGTTCTACTTATTGCGACTTGACACCGAAAAACGTAAAACGTCGAACTTTATTTCGCCCCGATACTCCGTTGTGCTCCAGGTTTCACTATTGGGTGTTTTTACTTTACATAGCTAAAAGTTTAAAAAAAAGAGCGGGAAAAGAAAACAAATACATAGAACTAACTCTTAAATTAGTCCATAATAAACAACTAAATAAGATAGAGCAGAATAAAATGAAACTAAAGAAATAAAATCAACTTTAAATAAGTAATAAAATCAAAATAAAACGGAATTAAAAAAATAAAATAAAAAGTTTAAAATAAAACAAAATTAAAGAAATGCGATAGAAATTAAATAAAACTTAAATAAGTAAAATAAAATCAAGGTTGAATAAAACTTTAATAAATAAATAAAATAAAGCGAAATTAAAAATTAAATAAAAAGGAATAAGAGCAAATTTTTAAACAACAAAAGTAAAATAAAATAATAAATCAAAAGGGTCTTAAATAAATAAATTAATTAATGAAATTATCTAAAAGTTTAAAAATAAAACACAATTAAACAAATATAACGAAAATTAAATAAAACTTGAAAATGAACAAATAAATAATAGATTGTCATTTTAAATGAACACTACACTATAAATAATTAAGTAAAATTGTGGTGGGCATAATAAAATTAAAAGATATTCGAAGAATAATTTTGTTTGAAGTGCATTAAATCTGAATAATAGTATATATAAAGAAACTAATAATTCCAAAGTATGCAAGCTAACTACCAATAGTATGAAAGAACAACAACGAGATAAAAATTTCTAATCAGTGCATATAGATTTAGGTTAAGTGAAGTATCCTAGACAAGATAGAATTAATTAGTTTTACAAATCTACGTAAGATTAGGAATTTTATAATGCTATATACTAGACTAGTATTAAGTCGACCGTCCGATCGCAACGGTAACCACAACTACGTTATAAACGTCATTGTCATGATACTCCTTTTCGTATTTTAATTGCTATTGCTCTGAATTTTTGAGCATTGTTTATGTCATTCTGAACTAAACATTATGGAAGCCTATGTAAATTTTATTTTATCCACAAAAAGGTTCTCAAGCTAGAAATTATATTACGTTTAAGCATTGGGAACGTGACCACTCAATAGCTCTTTACATAAACTATACTGTGTACGACGGACTCCATTATGATTTTTTGTTGCAACTGAGGGTAAAAAGATGTTGCAGCATGTTAGTGTAAACTGAACCAGTTTAGAAAAGAATAGAGATCCATAAATCATTTGACTTGAAGCGTACACCAAACGTTTGGTGTTCATTAAAGGATTTTGGATCTCGGTACCTCAAGTTCCGATTTCGCAATTGTTTCTTCACTTTTCGATTTAAGTGCTTAATCTGCCGTTATCAGCATATAGTTTATAACATTCCTTTGAAATGTTTATAATCATATTTCATTTTATTAGCTTCTGCATTGGTAAATTCCACCAATAGAGTTGGGGTTATTGCCTTAAGAAATATAATTTTAAAGTTACGTGCATTCTTGATCTAAAAAAGGATTATTTTTGTATCTTACATTGTTCGTACTCAAAGGTTGTCAAATTCATGATGACGGTTTTTAAGGTTAAGAATGATTTCATCGTTGCTTTGTATTCTAAAGTAGTACAGTTCTATTATTCATTACTTTTGATTAATAATGCATAACGTTGGTGCCTTTGACATCATCGTCTTGAAACAAAGAAGATTTACACACAAAATTATGCTGATGCAGGAATTAGAAAGCTCATTCGTCAATACAAGTTAATGTTTCAGTAAGATAGTTTTATATATGTTAAATAGAGAAATATCGCAAAAGTAATGTCAATGTGCAGTCTTAATTCATTTGTCAAAATTCTGCCTAAGATAGTCTCAAATTGTTTTGTGGAGGGAAGGTTTTCTGGTGAACACTTCGTCATTACCATTGAAGGACATAACATGAAGACTTGAGTAGGTACAGTTAACCTTGAAATAAGGTATCAAAGTGAATAATATGATTTGTTAATGAGGTTGGGAATTCTACTAGATTGGTGATTTAGTTTCATTAACAATTGGTTGCCATAAATAAACAACTTCATGTTGGTAAAATGGTATGTCGATTAAGAATTTTAAACTTACTAACAAAGTCCAAGCAATCCTTTAGGATCTAGTTAGAACTAATTGAGTTGAGACTATTATTGATTTTAGTTGTTTTCAAAGGTATCTACAACCAAATTACTCCAAATATCTATGATGAATCTTCTGAAACTATGACCTACAGTAACTGTAAATGAATGAACTTTTTTTTTAATTGTACGTGCTTATAAACGTATTTCAGTATATTCTTGTTATTAGTTTTACATCTTGAAAGTAATTTTGTTAGCCAAAATCGTTTTCCATTAAGCTAAGTAATTTTTTATTTATTTGTTTTTTTGCTTATGAATGTTTATATGTACTTGTCATAAAACATAATTGTGTGCTAGCATAAAGATTTTTCTATATTGGTGTTTTTTACTCCTAATGTAAAGGTATTAGTTCCAGCCTTGACGTAATAAATGATATTGCAATTCCCTAAAGGGATGATTAATATGCAGATAATTAAGCATTTGATTTTGGAAACCTTTTCATCTAGCAGTTTTTAAATAGGTGTATTGGTGTCCTTATTGTTAACGTTTATTTTAGGTTAATTTAATTTAATGTACTCGATTATTCCTCGTGTGAATTTTAGGCCAGAATCGTAGGTTTCGGCGTCCTCTTATTATTCCTTCTGGGGATTTTTTTATAGAAATCCCCATAATTCGAGAATAGGTGGCGTCCAAGATAATTCCCGAGTAAGACTGGTATTTCCTACACGATAGTATTCCAAGACCCTCTTCGAATACTTACACTACTCTTTCCACTGAGTTTGTCGAGTACAGTCAAAGTTTTTGATACTTTATTGAAATACAGAATTTTAGTGAAGTACTTTACCAAGCATCTCTGTTGATTACCTGCTAGATTTTCTGGGAACAAAACTCTAAATAGCAAGTTTGGTTCATTTTTGAAGTAAGTTTTTAATTTCACACTTCATATATTATATACGTTTTAAACGCAATGTTTATTCAGTTGTCCTTCAGGCGAAACAGTTTATCTTATTTTGTATGCTAGAACAGCAGGTAGTTTGCTTCATAGATCATTTTGTGCCTGCTGTATCCTTATTTTCGTTTCTTGAAATTGAAAAAATTGAACAAATGTAATTGCGTGTGAGTAGAGGGCTGATAGCAAATCCGCAGCATTCTTGCTCTTTGATTTCTATAGCTAACTTCATAATAGGGGTGTAATTTCTTAGCTACCCCCATAATAGGAGTGTGGTTTTGCTGATGAAATTTGTTGGAATTTTAAAAATCGGACCGCCCCTTACAAAGTTACAACCCTTTTAATACCTGATCTCTAACCTCTATAAAAGTTTTCTTCAGCTATGCATGATTAACGTTCAGCACCTGCGCAACAAAAGTTTTCTTCAACTTCAACATATCGAATTAATCTATAATTTTCTCAGCTATTCAAATCAGTGAAAAAAATTTAAATCGAAGCAGTCCCCGAGGAGTTACCTCTTTTTTTTAGTTTTTGGCTAACTAATTGTTCGCGGTATGTTTAATATAAATTTGTCGTGTAAGATGTCAATTAATTTTGCTTTTTTCTCAGCTACTCGAATCTCTGGAATTTTTCAAATCGGATCAACCCTTACTGATTTAGAGATCAACCCTTTACCAACCATACCGTGTTTATCTATTTCTAAACAGTATTGCTTTGTCTTTTGAGATAAATTTATCGTGTAACGTATCAAATTTTTATATTTTTTCTCGGTCACTCGAGTCTGAAAGAATTTTTTTAATTGGACCATCTGTCTAAACACTATCCCTGCTATATCTTTAATATAAATAGGTTGTTCAACCTATTAAATTATATTGGAATTTATAAAAGAATTGTGGTTGCCACAATAAATACATCCACACCCCACCTACTACCCTTATAGGATCTTGTAACTGATGATTCCATTCCTATCGAAAGATTTTTCTCGAACGTAATTTAATGTAGAACTTTGTGTATAATTTAAATATGTTAACATTTTTCTAACCCTTTGCGCTTTGGAACTGAGAGCTATCTAAATATTTTTGGAAAACCTATTCATAAGATGAAGGAAACTTATTTTAAGTTACGTTTTAAAGGCGCGAGTCTAAACTTACTTAGAAAACAATGTATTTATATATTTTAAATACGCTCTTATGGTTGGAAATAAATAATAAACTGTTATACTAAGCTTGTTCACTTGAAACCCATCTTTGGTCAGGTTAGCCTCGGAAGCAATTGTAATCGCTCAAATGACGTTTTGCAACATTAGTGATGTTTATAAATTTCCCACTGGTCAGTTTCTCTCGTATATATTTGACAGCGATTTTAAGTATTGTGACTCTGAAATGACGTTTGTTGTTAACCATCCGACCAAATTTGATCAGCGTGCGGTCATTCAATTTCAGGCGGCTCCGTGGCGTAGTGGTATGTGTGTGACTACTATGCCCAAGGTCCCGGGTTCGAATTCCGACAGGGTCCGCTTGAAAAATGTTAGGCGAGCATTTTTCACAAAAATATGTGTGTATGTGTGTATGAGTGTTGTCACGCACGTTAAAGATCCCTGCCTTGCTTGGAACAGCAAGGGTTCGGCAAAATTCAAAATTTTTCAGGTAAAAAAAACTCGCTTCCTGGCCAATGTAGTACCTTCGGTAGAGCATTGGAAAATCACATGTTAGGTCATTCAATTTCTGTGTGCTGAAGGTTTGCAACCATTGGAAATTCATACACGAATGCAATCAGTGTGTGAAAACGCATGTTTTGCTGTTAAGGAATGGTGTCGAAAATTTAAGAATGGACGCGAAGGGACGAATGATAAACCGCGACCAGGTGCAATGTGTACTGCGTCAACATGAAGGACCCTTGTTGATAGAATTTACAGAACCTCGGGTGCATATCAACGCAAACCTGTATAATGAAACTTTGGAAAAGCTCCATCAAGCAATAAGACGAAATCGTCCAGGGAAGCTTTCACGTGGTGTCATTCTGCTTTACGACAATGCTCGACCTCATGTTGCTAACGTGGTGAAAGAAAATCTATAGCAAAAGAAATGGAGGATATTAGGGTAGATACCCTATAGTCCCGATTTATCGCCTTGCGAGTTTCACATCTTTGAACCACTGAAAAAGCGTTAAAAGGAAACCGTTTTCAGTCGGACGAAGAAGTACAAAACGCCGTGAAAGAATTCTTCGAGCAGCAGCCACAAGATTTCTTTAGGCAGGGTATACATAGATTGGCGAAACAATGGGATATGTGCCTTAATCGTAGTGGTAATTATTTGTAAATTTAGTTGTCAATAAATTTTTCCTGAACCAAAGATGGGTTTCAATTGAACAAGCCTCGTATCTTCAAACTCAAAGATTACCCTTCAAATCAAATAAATATATCACGCAAGGAAATTACACGCATTGTTAAGTTATAGAATTTTAGCAATTAGTACCTCATTTGCGACCGCGGTTTAATTATTGCTATTGTAGAAGAGCGACTAGCGTTAATAAACTTGACAATAACAGGACGAGATCGAAATTTTAATTCTTTAGCAGAAGCTAGGTTGATCCAGGACCTCTCAGGTTTATCTTCCTCTTACAGCATTAATCATGAAATGATTTTCGCTGTCTCGTCGCTATCTGTAGTTACAGATTTTGCTATGTTTTGGCGGCTGGTTGATGTGGTGAGTAGCTTCCCGGATTTTCCTCTTGATTGCTCTCCAACTATACGATATCCAAATACTGGGTCCACCGGTTTGTGGTTTTCGACCGACAGGATGGCTATTCGCCATAAGCTGCTCCATCGTCAGGTAGCTCGTCGAAACAGGACTGACGGATGTGCATTTCCAACGATTTCGCTTGTGTCCCAATTCCTTGGCATCCCGCATAGCTGGAAAACGCCCTCGAGTTGTCATCGTTCCGCTGCTCACCTTGTTTCGCCCGGAGGCGAAGGTAGATAGATGTTTATTCTTTGAGGCCTGCACTTGGAATGTCTTTAGCAGAAATTTAAGGTGAAACTGTCATTTCTCATATAAGTAACGTTTACTCGTATTACACTGGAATTAAAGAATGCTGCAGACCGCAGTTATTATTTAGGAAAAATTTTCCGTGCAACTTTCTCATAAAGTACTATTATCCCCGCATTTGGTGATGCTACCAGACCATGCTGAATATGTCGATGTCGCATTAAATTTGTCTTTTTGAGTGTAGATGGTGCTATCCATCAATAGTCATACAGGACCTGCCCTTAACCAAGTTGTGCCTCCTTCAATCCCAATTTACAGCTTTTGTATTTATAATTTTCTATGCGTCTCCAGCACCGTACTGATCTAACGTTTATTTATAGTCATTTTTCTAGGATGTCAAACATGTGACTGATCTAACTTTTTCTGGGGAATTTAAATCTACAATCAATTGTAATATACGACCTGCGCCTAATTTGAGTAGTATCCCCCTCAATTCCAATTTTACAGCTTTTGTATTTATAAATATTTTCAAGGAGTAAAGTATAAGCTTGTTCTAAATTTTCCGAAAAATCCAAATTTACCATTTATTTTAGGTTAAGACTAACCTCTACCTGCATTTATCACTTTTAATTAAACGGTGAAGTTCTTGTATAATTTCTTAGGAAATCTAGATTTTTTGAAAATTTTTGAAATCGAACTAACCTTTGACGGGCAATTAAACCTTGGTGTTTAAAATTATTTTACACTCAGGTTTCGTTTCGTTGCTTAAGGTTTATATGTATAACACTACCTATTATAACAGAAAAAATTTTTCATAACCGAAAGAACACGT
Organism: Platerodrilus igneus; assembly: GCA_036346225.1. Lineage (NCBI taxonomy): Eukaryota > Metazoa > Arthropoda > Insecta > Coleoptera > Lycidae > Platerodrilus > Platerodrilus igneus. Next base: position 106,554 of record JARFIW010000624.1, on the reverse strand, counting down.
ACGTTTAAAGCGTAAAATGATATACCCTACACGTGCTTCTAAAAATTGCAAATAATATTACCGTAATTGAACGAAAGCAAAACAATGTCATATAGGTAAAAAACCCACAACGTTATGCTCTCGGCTACCTAGTTTCAGCTAATTATCCAAGGTCGCGATGACATCACAGTCTTCTAAAAATAAAAAGCGAAGCAATGCTATTCCCAAGTTTATTGTAACAGTAGATAAATAACATAATTTATTTAACTGGCCAAGCATAACCCAAATAAAACTTAGTTTTAGTACCAGAAAACTGTTTTTTCTTTATGCTTGTTCGGGTTAGTTTTAATTAAATCTAGTTTTATTCCTAGTTTAAAATTCAAATCGCTGCCTACTAAGTCTTTTATCTCCTTTTATGGCCAATAATTGGATGCATAGAGACTGTCGAGATTTTCGAATTGCAAAATGTACCAAAATTTGTTTCTATACATAAAGTCTTTGATTCCATAAACAACGAGCTCCATTCCTTCGTGTAATTCTTTCAACTTGTGGCAATCTTTTAGATGGTGCTCTCTAACTTTGTTCTCCATACGTATCTTGTTAGCTTGCTCGATTTCCTCTTGTTGATATTGAAGGCAATCCTGATTCTACCACACTCTATTGTTTAGTTGTGTGCTCACCACCTTTAGGAATATATTACCCTTATAGGTTATAAGGCCCTTGGTTTTAAATGATCCGAAAGCAAGGTGTATAAAATAGTAAGGTGGCCTACAAAAATTCAGGATCAGCATCGGCTGCCATATTGCGCGTCATAATGCCTACCCTTTGTCAACGTTTACATTTGTTTTATAGAGTTACTCATTATTAGCGGTTGTATTCTGGCTTGTAGTCAAGATAACTCCTTTATACACATTTTCGGTTGTTATAGTTTTGTTGTGTGACAAAAACAATATTTTTAAGACACTAAGATTATTGTAAATATATGATTTAAGTGATTCCATTTCTTTAGTGCATTATTCTTACCAAGGTATGATATAAACACTAGTATTTTGCATTGGATTTTCGAATGTAACAAAAAATGTATATAGTTACTATTTAGAAATAAAGGTGTTTTCAAAGATATTTATATATGTGGTCAACTTCACCCATGGGCAGTTTAAATTTTTTCCAAGAAAGAACACACATTTTGCAAATTTTTCAAGTCCCATAGCTAAATAAGAGCGATATCTGCGTTAGCTCGAGGATAAGCTATTTTTTTCTAAAATTGCAAATAGGGTTTATTTTCAGTTAAAGTTGAAAAGTGGTCAACTTCAACTCATTTTACGGTATATTACATTGAAATAATAAATAGCAATATAAGTAAATTTTTAATAGGCTATATGAGATAACATTACAACGAAATTATTTAAATGACATTGATAAATTTGGATATCTAAATTACATATTATGTGATGTCCAAACTCCAAATAAATAATCTAATAACAACTAGACTTGATGTTAACCTGAAATTATCATATTGATATTATGCAAACAAATATTAATTTTTTTATAAAGATTAGCTAAAATCAGTTTCAAGTTTTAACAGCAACTGAAATATACATAACAACATATATGTATTCTTATATCATTGACTAACACAAATTTCTCAATTTAAAAATTTTTAATCAAATTACAGTCCTTTGCTCCTATGCAATTTATAACAGGCATTTTAAATTGGCAGGCAGGGTGACGTAGTTCCTTGGCGACCGCTAATTGGCTGAGAGCTTGTAGACCACCTTATTACATCTTGATCCGAAAGGTTCTTTACTAGGTAAATAACCAATGTTTAGGAAAATCCTTTCATGTGTTGTGAACGCTAAGGTTACGAATCCCGCGTCCCTTAGTTCGTCTATGACATTTGCCATTTTGATAAATACGTTCTTAAAAAACCTTTTAAATAATATACCAATTTAGTACCATCACTTTCCGCAAGAACTTCTACGTAACTAAAAGAGTCTTTCTTACTAACCACACACGCATATAACGATCCACCCGCACATAAGATAATCTTTTAATTCTTCCTCATGTGCTCTAATGAGATGTTCTTTGAATAACACATATTTGTATTGTTCTCGTATCGCTGCAATTTTTCCATGTAGACCAACTTTTTGCATCCATTTCCCCTAATTGCAACTGCCTTTTTCTCCCAGCTACAGCGTATGGCGCGCATAATGGGACAATTTCCTTTAGGGTAAACGGTAAACGCTGCCAATATTTAAGCGTTGTCTTTCAACCTCTGGGCAAATGTTATATGTATTAACCAACCACGATTCCGAAATAATGATTGTCTTTTGGAATTGTATATTTTGCTGCTGCAGATTGCATGAAATACGTATTACCTGCTTTAAAGTAGCACCTGTGCAAAAATTTTACTTTTCCTTGCCTGTCTATTTCCTCTACTATCTCCAAGTGAGTAACTGGTAAATATTTAAAACTAAAAGTCGAAAGCGCATACTTTATCAATTTTTCCCTTTCATCTGGTTTTTTGGACAACTTAATTTGCAAGCCAGTTAACTTTTTGTATTGCTGTTCGCCCAATATACGTACTCATCATCATTAGGTCTTCAGTCCAGGAACTGGTTAGACGCGCATCATCATTGTTTCCTATTCTGAACTATCCTACACATTTCCCTCAAATTTGTACAGTCTGCATCTATCACTATCTGATCTAGGTCTACATCTACCTCTTTTTCCTATCTCTGCTTGAAATATATCCCATACTATTCTCCAAAAATGCTTCAGAACGTATTCTGCCCTTCTATTTCTCCTGCTTTTTTTCCACAGATGTCCTTGTTCCCCTACTATTTCTATAACCTATTTGTTATTAGCTTTGTCTGTCCATGCTATTTTCCTCATACATCTGAAACACAACATTCCAAAAGGCTACTACCGTTTCTCTGTCTTCTTTTCCTACTGCCCGTATTTCATAGGCATACCGTGCTGTGTTCCACACATATGCTTTCAACAATTTTCTTCTTGTTTCTATGTTTGTTGTCTTTCATCATAGGCGCTGTTCTTTTTTGTTATGTGCAGTTTGGTTCCCTTCTATTGTTTTACAATTATATACCCCATTTCTCTAACATTCAGTAGTTGTAAAGAGGGGTAAGCAGCCTGTGGCTGCCAAGTTCCCCCAGCACTTGAACATTTGCCGATTTAATAGTTTTTCTTATCGCACAGTCAACATTAGTTGCAGATATTTCACAAGCAACACCTGTAGTTGTTTATAGTAATCATCAGATTTAGCTGCGCTTATTTTTTCGTTATTGTTTTCCGTCTCAAAACTGGTTGGACACGTACCTGCATTTATTTATATTCTGAGCTAGCCTACGCAATTCCCTGAAATTCTCACAGCCTGTATACAGCTCGGTTTCCCTTCTATTGTTTTCTAATTTTCTACCCTATTTCAGTGAAGGGGGTTAAGCAGCCTGTGGCTGCTAAGATCCCCTAACACTTAGACATTTGCCGAATTAATAGTTTTCCAGTAAATCCTTTCACACAATTAACATTATTCGAGAATAATGGTATAGGATATCCCAAGTCATCATTTTCAATGTCTGGTTTCTGTTCTAATGCTGTTAGTTCCTCTCCTGCATTTAAATTCCTTATATATTCTTGCGATCTACCCTCTTTCTCTACATTTTCTATAATGACGTTTCCTCCCGCGTCCCTGATATTTTTTCTACACGGTTTTATATCCCTAAAATTGATTCTAACTAGTTTGTATGCTTCATCTGTCTTTCCTACTTCCATCTGAATTTGTACCTCTTTGCACTTTTCATCAATCCATTGTTCTTTTGCTTTCCTGCATTTGCGAATAATTTCCCATTTAATGGTTTTGTATCTCTGTTTTCCTGTTTCGTCTGATTTATTTTTGTATTTTCGTCTTTCTGCTATTAAATTCAGGATATCCTTTGTTATCCATGGTTTCTTATTTTCTTTTTGTGTATACCCCAGAATATCTCTGGCCGCCGTGTCTAGGCTGGATTTAATGTTATTCCATTATATTTCTACCTCCTTAGTATCAAATATTTTCCCGATATCTTTGAGCAATTCATTTGATTTTTTTTCGAACCTTTCTTGAGTACCTTTATCTTTTAGTTTGTCTAAGTCAAAGCGCTTTTTTCCGTTTCTTTTTTTCAAATTTTTAAATTTAAGTGCGGTCTTCATAATTACGATGTTGTGGTCAGTGTCTATATCTGCTTCTGGGTAGCTTCTACATTCTTTGGCTTGATTCCTAAACCGTTGTCTAACAAGAATATAATCTATTTGATATCTTCCTATATCTCCTGGCATCTTCCACGTATATCGTCTTCTAGCATGGTGAAATAATGTGTTTATGATGATTAAATTGTTCTTGTCGCAAAATTCCACCGGCCTATTTCCCCTGTCGTTTCTCGTGCCTAAACCAAATAAACCTACTACCGCTCCTTCCCTACCCTCACCTACCACTGCGTTAAAATCCTCCGTAATTATTAAATTTTCATGTCCTTTTACGTATCTTAATATGTTCTCGATATCTTTGTAGATCGCTTCTACCTCTTCATCACTGTAGCTAAAGGTGGGCATGCATACTTGTATTATTACTGTGTTTACCGGTTTAGATTCTAATCTAGCCATGAGTACTCTTTCGTTCTTTTGTAAGTAATTTTCTAAGCAGTATCTCTCTTTTTTCGCATAACTATTTTCACACCCAAATTTCCTTCCTCTGCGCCTGTATGAATTATCTTGAAGTCTCCACTCCAACAATCCCCCGCCTCTGGCCATCGAACTACGCTGATCCCTACTATGTCTGGTGCTAACCTATTCATTTCGATTTTTAGGTTCTCTAGCTTACCTACTTAATTCATACTTCTAACATTCCACGCTCCGACTCGCAAAATGTTCTCGACTCTTATTCTGAACTTTCCGATCGCATCCTCAGAAGTAGACCCCTCCCGGAGATCCGAATGCGGGACTATTTTAACTCCGGAATCTTTTGCCCCAGAGAATGCCATCATATTTATTACAATTTAGGTACGATGTGTACTTGGGAGGTAATGACGTGATTTTCTGTTGCCTTCCACATCGCGGTAGTGTGTCTTAGACTGCCATACCGACCCCTATAGTCTCTGCCAATCTAAGATTTTCGTTAAATCAAAATATAATTAATATACAAGAAAAATTTATTAACTCGAGATTTTTATAGGAAAAAAATGTTAAAGTAGTGTCTAAAGGCTCAGACCAACTTACGATGTAAAACAAAGGCAATTCAAAAGTCTTTCTACTTGCATGCAATGAACATTTTTCTATGTACATTAAAAATACACATCAAATGGCCACTGGTTAATACCGCCTTGAAACTAAAATTATTAGCTAGAGGTATTTATTCGCTCAAAGAAAACAAAAACGTTAAACAAAAACACCGGAATGCAAACAATAACAATGAATTTAGAAGCGAAAAAACGCACTAACAAAGCACCCTCAACACACATTTTTATTAGAAAAGCTAAAATTTACTCATGAGTAAGTTTTCTCATAGTTTTTCCTTGTTTATTTTGGAAACAGTGCGAACATTAACAATGAGGTTAGGCGAATTAAAAAGCACTAAAGAAACGATATTTATACGCATTCGCGTTACCTAAGAATCTGATAATTGACTATTAAGTCACCCCGTCATTCACTGTTCTTGTTTTTTTTGGAAATCATAAAAGCACTAGTGGTAATCTTTAAAGCACTGAGAAGTACTAAGGAACCCATATACATGTGTGTATCTTTGTTAATTGAAAAACTGAAATTTGGCCGATAAGTATGACTGTCCGTGGTTTCCTTTATTTGTTTTAGAAATCTCTGGAAACTTGGAGAACCTTAAAAAGCACTATCTATATGTATGAGATATGTCAATTAAATAACGAGATTGGTGTGATTTATTTCAAATAAACTTATATTTAACTTTCATTCCCTTCGACATACTCTCCTCTCCTATCTATACGCCGCCGCATACGTGTCTTCTATTGTTTAAAACAATGTTGTAACTCATCAGCTGCCATCTCCTTTAATAAATATGTGTTTTGTGATTTCGCATGTTGAACACACTGAAAATGCCTTCATTGCAATGCACTAGTCACTTTTAGAAACAGGTGTAAATCACACGGTGCGAGATCTGACAAATAGGGAAGACGAACATACATATGAATTCGTTTAGCCGCTAAAAACTGCGTCACAGATTGGACATTGTAAACTGGCGCGTTGTGCTGGTAAAGAACCTCGGAAACAGTGCCGTATTTACCTAACGGCGGACACGGCGGTCGCCGGAGGCCTCGGTCGGAGGGGGCCTCACTTTGAGCCTCTTTTGGCGAAAAAAGTACGTTCAATTTTTAAAAAGGCAGCATGTACACGGAGAGAATTTAATAAAGGCAAAATTCATTTACCAAAAAGAGAACACTTCTAATTTACATATTAAAATATAAACGTTCTTTATCCTGGGAATATAATTAAATATGGAGGGGCCTCACTTCAATATTCCGCCGGGGGCCACAAAGACTCTAAATCCGGCCCTGCTCGGAAAGTCGGTTGTTCTGTCTTACTCTTTCCCTTAGTTTGATTAAGGGACTTCTTTATAGTATTTTTGATTAACGGTTTAACTCTTAGGTGTCCAGTCAGTTATAGTAACACTATTCACATCATCATCTTCGGTCTCTTACTGACCGTCAGAAAAACGCTCGCGCCATTCAAAAACACACACGTGAAAACATTAGCACCGAACACCTCCTTAAACCTAATGCGCCCTCGTTAGGATGAGAGGTAAAATGTAGGTTCCGTGTTGCATTCGTTAAAGATCCTTGCCTTGCTTAGAACAGCAAGGGTTTCGCAAAATTCACAATCTGGAGGTAAAAAGAAAACTTACTTCCTGGCCAATGCAGTACTTTCGGATGGAGCATTGAAAAATCAAAGGTAGGGGTAGCAAACAGTACGTCTTAAGGTAACGATGTTTAATTTGAAAAATGGAAACAATGCAAAAATGAGTTACGTAGAAACAAAACCTACATTATAGTAGAACATTTTTAAAACAAAGTTTCATGTTAACCTTAAAACCCAAAGTAAACCTATGCAAGTGGACTGCATTATTCTGCATAGTTGGTTTATGAGTCGATCACTAAAACGTTTTAGACAAGTACCAAACGTATAAGCCGATAAGTCACTAGAAAACTTTAGACCTGTGTCTTTCGTAGTCTCGCCAAAAGTCAAAAATATTCTATATTTTATTTTTCCTCTTACCGGTACTAAAATATTTAGCAAGTGCAATATTCATTTTCTAAACAAATTTCAAAGATTGAATGTTCTTTAACTGTAAAATTTTGTTTCAGATTCCTTAATACACGTTTCGCCTTCTAGTCTAATCGGCTTAGGAACCTATCTGAATAGTCATGGGCAGGGGATTGCAAAACCAGTACCAAGTCGACCACATTTTAATCCACATCTATTACTAGCACACTGCAGACCTCAGCCTTATTTAACAGGTAGGAAGGAAATTGTAGAATTAAAATTGAGTCATTTTAACAAAACAATTAACAAACAGTTTTTCATGCAGTTTTCTACATAGTAATGTTACTGTTATATATATATATATATATATATATATATATATATTGCTCTGAAGTCTACCTGGACTGAAGCCCCACGGGTTGGGTCGACATTATAGCTCTGATTATCCTCCGAAGATGTTCTTCCTCTTGGACGCCAAACTTCCAGCTTTTTACACTGCTTCAAAATGCTGCTTCCTCAGGGATATACACCACGGTTTCTCGGCTGCTCTCTGAAATTACTACCCTACTATTCGATGAAAGAAAACTCGACTACACAATGTTATCACAATTTATTCTAACAGAAAAATTCAATACCAAAAAAAATACTTCTTATTATTATTATTGATTCTCCCATAGATTACATAACAATCATCCTCACTTTAAAATAATTCATTTTAAAACACATTTTTCGAGATTTACTTATTTTCGTCAATAACTATTGAAAGTAGCTGGGCTTAACCATAAACCCTACTTTAAATTCCTGGTCTAATAAGAGCTCATAGTAAAACTTTTTCTACATGTGCTAATTTTATTTTTGCACTGCAAATCACCTAAAACCCATTTACCTTTCACATCAGCAGATATTACACAATTATTTTATAATACAAATTTCTACCTCAACATATTTTCAAACAATTCATTATATACATTAAATAATTAATTTTTTTGTCCAGAGAATTTAACAAAATACACCCCCAAAAGCACAGAATGTCATAACACCAAATAATCACAAAAGGCAAATGTTTTTACAAAAAGTTCAGTTACCTGGAATGTAGCACAAACAGGTATCTGCCATTAAACCATCGCTGACGTAGCTCCCCCCAACGACTGCGCGTACAGTAATCACCCCAAGTTGACTCACACCATCTGGGACAGGAATCATCTACCCAAATTTCTATTCCTCCAATCTACAGTAACTCCGATCCTTCACACATCAGCTAAGTTCCAACAACATGCACTACTCCATTTAAGTGCTCAATAACACCAACAACCAAAATAAGAAAGTATTCTCTACTTACAGTTCAGCAGGTTTCGCTTTTTCAAAATATATTTTATAAAATTTAAAACTGCTATTTCAACATTACACCAACTTGTGCATGTTTAAATGATTTCAATTAAAATATCTAACTCACTTGTCGCTTAACTCATGTACTAACGTTGTTCGAAGCTTGGATGAAAATTATCAGAGAGCTTCTCACCGCCTCCCGGTGGTTTATATAGACCAAAAATGCCCCCCGACTAGTTTCACTTCCTAAAACACACCACCACCATAAACAAGCTTTTTTTGTATATTTGTACAATGGTTAACACAATTCTAAAAACAGTATGCACAAACAACACTCAACTGTCGTCGATTCTAAAAATCCCACCGTTAACCTTCAGCAATTCTTTGGAAAATTGGCAGTTTTATACCAACCGTCTAGAAAATCTAATTAAAATTTACAACGGCTATCGAATTCGTCGAAGTCTTCCATCAACAGACACAACCACAAGCATCTAAAACACTCCTCACAAATACACGTATATACGGTCACCTCACTCTAACTTACATACGAAAATGTTCTTTCTTATATTTTGTACCTCTCCTCTATTCTCTATGCCTGTTACCAATGTATTGTATCTTTGTCTAACCCGTATTTTATCTCTTTTCCCCTGTTTACAAGTACGAAAATATCTTAACAACATCTACCCTCTCTCGAGAATCGTCTATCCCCTTTCTATATGTGGAGTCCAACCAACTATCCCCGTTTCTCATATACTCATTATATTAGTCTTTGTTGAAGTCAACCACTTCCACATTTTACACCTCACACGCTGCATATCCCTTCTATTTTTCCTTGTCTCCCCTAGTCGCTTCAAAGTCAACGGACACCTAAACTTTGTCTCATTTTAATACATGCTAAAACACGGCCTCTCTATCAAATATCAATCCATATTTGTATACAACCTTCAACGCCCTACCTCAAATAAACTTGTTCCTTTATAACGATACTTTAAGTAGAAATCCTTGACGACCATCTTCCCTCTTTTAAATTAATACCGGGAACCTATTTTCAACGTTCAACTTTTGCTAGAAATGTTTTGTTTGCTTGCTCGGTCTTTCTTCGAATCTTTAGCCGTTTATAACTTGTTTATCGACAGCACTTTTCTATCTTATGCTATCCCTTTACAAGGTTAACCAATGTTAAAGTTTTATATTACACTATGCTAAATTATCTACACTTTACGCAATTAATCAATTCACCCTCCTAAATTATTGATTTTCACTATATACAGAATCTGAAAACTTTCGGATTAATAAATCTACAAACTACTTCTTTAAGATACAAGTCTTTACACTACACTTTACGAAATTACATTTCCTACCTAATATTTGTAATTAATATTTACAGGTATGTTAAAACGACGCAAAATTAACCCTAAAGTTTATTGTAAACTGTAAATTTCTGTACTATCATTTTTAAAAACGTCTTAGTTTTTAATTGACTTGTATATTCATGGGTTACCCTGTCATAATTAATTATCTGACTTATCTAACATCCATTATAACCTATAAATCCACAAATATATATCTACGCTTAGTAGTGTTGGTGTTTTACCACCTGATGGCGATATTATTTACTTTTGCCATAGTACAAAGATTCCTTCGAAATTATATCAGTATAATAGCTTCGATTACTTCATAGGGTTGTTGGAAACTAATCTACTCTGACGAAGCTTAAAGAAGCTGAAACCGGTAAGTGGATGTTTCCTCCCCTTGTGAAATAATGAGGCTATTGTTTTGTTAATGGCTATACAACTAATAGCTCGATTTGTATTCGTCAGTAAGCACTTATTATTTTCATAAGAGTTTACCTACAGATACATCTTATCTATTATTGTGTTTTACACAAATTCCTATTGCGAACTGCAAATAACTTGTCTTGTTATACTATATATATATATATATATATATATATATATATATATATATATATATACATGCAGTGTGCCGACGCTAAGAGGTACCACTAAATATTTCAGCTCGGTGACCTTGGATTGAAATGGGGTTGTAGGAGGTGAAAGGATATTCCGAAATACACATTTTGAGAAAATTTCAACGGTTTAACTCTTTTAGTACGCGCATGCGAAATACAACTTACTTTTTTTTAATAGCAACCCCAACTTTTTCCTACAAATTGCAATAAATTTTTTTTTTTTGAAAATAATTTTTATATAAGAATTTTTTTCCAATTACAAAATTAACAAAATTAGAGTACGTCTAAATTTGAATTTACGAATAATCCGTTTATAATAAAATTGTGACCATGTTCATTCTAAACTCAAGATATCTCAAATATTATTATATAGGGACATAAATAAATAACTAAATGTTATCTGTATTGCTCAAAGTTTTCGCCTTGATGTTCCAAACATGATTCCATACGACTCAAAAATTCTCTTGATGTTGCTATTTTTATTTGATCTTCATTCAAATTAATACATGCCACTTGTATTCTGCCTTTTAAACCTTGAACATTAATACGTGGATCTATGTATGCAATCGTTTTTAAATGCCCCCATAAAAAAGTCTAATGGAGTTAAATCTGGGGATCTTGCCGGCCATGGAATCATTCCATTAGGTACCAATGTATCGGTTTGGAAACATTTCCTTTATGTATTGTCGAACAAAGATGGCATTGTGTGCTGGTGCACCATCTTGTTGAAAATACATATTTTCCGCGTAGTTAATGGAGCATCGTCGAGCAGTAGTGGTACATGATTTTCAAAAAAATTCTAAATACCTTCTACCAGTAAGCAATCCGTCATAAAAATAAGGATCTGATAGTTTCCCACCAACTAATCCACACCACACGTTAATCCCCCAAACTGTTTGAAAATTAGTTTCTAGGTAACAATGTGGATTTGTATTATTCCAAAGTCTGTGGTTTTGTTTATTCATTACACCGTTATTTGTAAATTTTGACTCATCAGTCCAAAGAAACCCATTATAAAATAAATTATCGATATCAAGTTGAACATTAAACTATGGCAAAAACTTCAGTCCACAGTCTGAATCCTCGATGTGTAAATATGGAACAAAATCAGATTTATACGAATTTATTTTTGCTATTATATGTACTGCACCAACAGATAAACCGATTTTGCGAGATGCATGTCTAATTGACGAACGTGGATTAGCACGTATGTAGGCCATTACCTGTAATTCAGTGTCTTCTTCAAGATTATTTAGTCTAGACCGCCGTCGTTTATTTTGATTACGAGGAAATGCTACGTGTTCATTATACCACGTAAAAGTATATGAACATAGTTGTGAGGTGGATGAAATCTATCTGGATACAGATATTCTCGAGAACTACGGTGACCGTAAATCAAGATCATCATCATTAAACCTTCAGTTCTGGAACAGGTTAGACGCGTACCTCCATTGTTTCCTACTCTGAGATAACCTACACATTTTCCTAAAATTCCCACAGTCTGTATCTTTCACTATCTGCGTGCAATATTCTAATCTAGGTCTACATTTACCTCTCTTTTTTCTTATATCTGCTTGTAATATAGCCCGCATTATTCCCCAAAAATGCCTTAGAACGTATCCCGCCCTCTATTTCTCCTATTTTTTTTTGTTTCCAGCAGATATCTTTATTCCCCTCTTTGTTATTAACTTTGTCTGTCCATGCTTTTATCATCATACATCTGAAGCATAACACTCTAAAAGGCTTCTTACTTTTCCTGTCTCCTACTGCCCCTATTTCATAGGCGTACAGTGCTGTGCTTCACACACATGCTTCCAAAACTTTTGTCCATGTTTCTATGTTTGTTGTCTTCGAACATAACCGCTGCCCTTTCTTGTTAGGAACACTTCAGTTTCTCTTCTGTAGTTTTATAAATATATACCCTGTTTCACCGAATATTCAGTGATATGTGAAGGGGGTTAAACAGCCTGTGGCTATTAATATCCCCCAACACTTGAACATTTGCTGAATTACTAGTGTTTTACTAAATCCTTCCAACGCCTGTATTTGTTTATGGCACTCATCATGTTTAAGTGCAATTACTTTTTCGTCATTAGGTTTTCCGTCTTGGAACTGGTTGGACGCGTACCTTCACTGATTTCTATTCTGAGCTAGCCTACACAGTTTCTGACATTCCTACAGCCTAGAGACACCTCGGTACCTCTTCTATTGTTTTCTAAATATACGCCCTATTTCACCGATATTCAATGGTATGTAAAGAGAATTAAGCACCTGCGGCTGCCAAGATCCCCCAACATAGACATTAGACGAATTAATAGTTTTTCAGTAAATTTTTTCGCATAATTAATATTGGTTAAGAATATTGCAAAACCAACGCCTGTAGTTGCTTATAATAATCATCAGGTTTAAGTACAACTATTTTTTTTCATCATAAGGTTTTTCGCCTTGGAACAGGTTCGACGCGTACCTTCATTGGTTTCTATTTTGAGCAAGCCTACACATTCCCTGAAACTCCCACACCCTACATCTTTGATTATCTGTGTGCAATAGTCCAACCTAGGTCTACATTTACCTCTTCTTTTCTTATCCCTGCTTCTAATATATTCCGCAATATTCCTTCATGCCTTAGTATGTGGCCTATCATCCCATTTTCCTATTTTTTACTGTTTTCCACATATTTCTTTCTTCTCCTACCATTTCTAAAACCTTTTTGTTCTTAACTTTGTCTGTCTATGATTTCTTCATCATACGTCAGTAGCATCACATTTCAAAGGCTTCTATCTTTTTCCTGTCCGTTTCTCCTACTGTTTCACAGTCGTACAGTGCTTGCTCCACACATGTTTCAGCAATCTTTTCCTTGCTTCTATGTTTGTTATCTTTGAACATAGTAGTTGCTTTTTCTTGTTAAATGCAGCACTGCCTTGTGCTAATCTTTGTTTTATATTTTTTGCGCTTTTCTCATCTTGCGCTATTTGGCTTTCTATGTAGTAGGAATCTTTAACCTCTTGTAAGTTCTCGTTTCCTATTTGTATTCTAGTTTTTAATTTATTTTTCACCTCCTTTGTATACTAGTACTTTAGTTTTATTTTTGTTAATTTTCATGCCGTATCTCTCTGTTAGAGCTGTTTCTATTTCATTAAGAGATGCTTCTAAACTTATCCTCGCTAGGTGCTAAAACCGCTACATCATCTACAAATCTAAGCATATACATCTTTTGTCCCTGCATAAAAATTCCAAATGTGTTCCTGCATTTGACAGTATTCATTGACTCTTAGATGTAAAAGTTAAAAATTAACGCGGATAGGGCACCTTTCTAATACTTACTTCTCTACGTTCCTGCTCTAATTCTATTATAGCTTTTTTGCTCTTTGTATAAGTTATGTACTATCCGTCTATCCCTAAAACTTGTTACAATCTTTTTGAGTATTTCGAACATAGTTTTCCATTTTACATTGTCGAATGCTTTTTCCAGATCTACAAACCCTATATACGTTTTCTTCTTTTACTATTGTCTTCTCCATTATCACCCTCAGAGCTAAAATATCCTCCCGTGTTCCTCTGTTTCGCCTAAACCCAAATTAATCTTCTCCTAGTACTTCTTCAGCTCGCTTTTCTATCCGTTTTTGTACAATTCTAGTTAATATTTTTGACACGTGTTGTCAAACTTATTGCTTGAAAACATTTACATCTATCCGCGCCTCTCTTGTTTGGTATGGTGACTATGATGTTACGTTTGAAATCTTTGTGTATCTAGCCTATCTTATACTCATAGCTTATAAATTCGAAGAGACGTTCTGATACTGATTTTCCAACGGCTTTTAGAGTTGTTGCTTGCACCTTATCTATACTCGGTGCTTTACCATTTTTAAGCATTTTAATGCCTAGTATAGGATATTCCAGGTCACCGTTTACAATGCCTGATTCCTGTTATAGTGCTGTTAGTTCCTCTCCTGCATATATTTCCCTATATATTGTTGCTCTCTAATCACTTTCTCTACATTTTCTATAATGATGTCTCCTTCCGCGCCTCTTATATTTTTTCTATACGGTTTTATATATATTTCCTAATATCTTTCAGCAATTCATTTGACTTTTTTTCAAATCTTTCGTGGATATCTTTTAATGTCTTAAAGTCAAAGTGATTTTTTCCATTCCTTTTTCTTAATTATTTAAATTTAAAAGCGGCTTTCATAATTACGATGTTGTGGTCAGTGTCTATATCTGCTTCTGGGTAGCTTCTACGGTCTTTTACTTGATTCGTAAACCGTTGTCTAACAAGAATGTAATCTATTTGATATCTTCCTATATCTCCTGGTATCTTCCACGTGTATCTTTTTCTAGCATGATGTTGAAATAGTGTGTTTGTGATTGTTAAATTCTTTTTGTCAAAAAATTCTACCAACCTATTTCCCCTGTCGTTTCTCGTGCTTAAAACAAATAAACCTACTATCGCTCCTTCCCCACCCTTACCACTGAATTAAAATCTTCCGTAATTATTAAATTTTCATCTCCTTTTATATATCTTAATATGTCTTCAATATCTTTGTAGATCGCTTCTAGCTCTTTGTCACTGTAGCTAGAGGTTGGCATGTATACTTGTATTATTACTGTGTTTACCGGTTTAGATTCTAATCTAACCATAAGTACTCTTTCGTTCTTTTGTAAGTTATTCTCTACACAGTGTCCTATCTTTTTTCGAATAACTATCCCCACACCCGAATTTTCTTTCTCTGCTCCTGTATGAATTACCCTGAAGTCTTCACTTCAAAAATCCCTCACCTCTGCCCACTGAACTTCGCTGATCCCTACTATGTTTAGTGCTAACCTGCTCATTTCAATTATCAGGTTCTCTAGGTTACCTACTTGCTTCGTACTTCTAACATTGCACGCTCCGACTCGCAAAATGTTCTCGACTCTTATTCTGCAGTGAATGCTATCATTTTATTATAATTTAGGTACGCTGTGTACTTGGGAGGTAATGTGGTGGTTTCCCGTTGCCTTCCACATCGCGGTAGTGTGTCTTAGACTGCCATACTATCCCTTATGGTCTCTGCCAAACTAAATACCGAAAGAGCCGCTGCCCTCTTTCGGGGACCTAACTTGGTCTGGTTACTCACTAACCACCCTATTACTTTGGTTGGACCTGTAGTTTGGTCCTTTAGCTCATTAGAACACGCAAACCATTTCACCTGTTCTAGTAATCTAAAACTTTGGCAAGGTGCAGGTACATTCGAAATGGACATAACGATAATGTATGTACATTTCAATTGTAATAATTAATTCAGGAACATACCAGAAATTATGTAAATAACATTCCGAGACTTTTCATTATAAGCGAATTAATTCTTAAATGCAAGACGCTTGTACCTGTCAATCAAATCTGTCACTCGCAGGATCCTGTCGATCATCTTTTATGTACAAACGCCTCGATTACATTGTAATGTAAATATTCTGGTCGAAGGCAAACCAATCGGCGCTACAGTATTAAAAGTGATGGTAAAATCAATCGAAGTTGCAACAGAGTAAACTTATTCAAGCTTAGTAGAGCAGCGTGAGCACCGATCGACTCTTTAGAACTCAAAAACGTTATTAGATCATAAACTTTTGAAATTTCTAAATGCGTGACTGGTTGCATCAAATTTTTTAGTAATCAAGTACACTTCTTTTTATACCATACTGGATAAGGTAAGAGAATGTAAAAATCAACTAGGTACTGCTCATTAGCAGGCTCGACTAGCTCGGCTCAAACTTATACCCTGCTCTGTTCGACTCAAATAAAGCTTGGTGTAAGAAATGTTTCTACGACTCGGCTCGAATTCGAGACAATCCGATCTAAATTCGAGCTTGAACCCAACGCTAGGGCCCAGTTTTCCCCTATATCGGCCTAGCTCTAGGTACTTCAAACAAAAACGATTATCAAATTTTGCATAAATGCTTCTACGTTATTTTATCGTCGCAATTTAACCAGAATTGACTTAAACTGCGCTACCTCCACTATATTCAAAGTGTTTCAATATTAATATCCTTTTTAATTTCCAGTTTCAACTCCAGTGTCTGGTGCACAAACAACGGTATTTCCGCTACCCGGAACATTTCCATGGGCCCACAGTGGTCGAGGAAAGCCCCGCCGTGGAATGATGAGAAGGGCTGTTTTCAGCGATTTACAAAGGAAAGGATTAGAGCGAAGGTTTCAAATACAAAAATATATCAGCAAACCAGACCGAAAGAAACTCGCTGAAAAGTTAGGACTGAAAGATAGTCAGGTAGAGTAATAAATTTAATTATGTATATTGAAACAGAAAATGAAGCTTCAGTGGTGGTACTTAAACTTATTTTACAGACTACCGCTTTCAGGATACGTATAAAAGAGTAGGGTGCAGTCATTTTCTATTGGTTGAAATTCTTCTTATACAGTCTTCTACGTTCCGCCTAGTTGTTTTATGTGATATTTTCACCCTTAAAGTGAGGGTAAAAACGATGGCTATATAAAAGCTTTGTTGACGAAAGCTTTTGCGATTAAATCTACTTTTCCTGCTTCATAATTATAATTGTGATGATCCTTTTGATTGCTTTCAGACGTTTACTTAATATGATATATTAATTAAATTTCTGTTTAATTATTATAAAGCTTTAGTATAATTACTTCCTTACGTTAAATTATGAAGTGCCAGCTCACTTTAATTATTCATACAATTTGAGAGTGAGCCCAAGCACGTATACTGTCTTCAGTTTATTAAATTACCTTATTTTAAATGCGTTTGGGAACACAGGTCGTTTTTAAATATTAGCTACCCAAATGCGCCTACCTTCCTACCCCATATTTTTTTAACTTACAATAAGAGACAAAAGCATAAAAAGGTTCAACTGCAAATTTTGAAACACTGTTTACATTGATCTGTTCATATAATTCTTCTGGTAATCTAACGTTATCTGTATTTACAATTTATTTACTTTTGACACTT
Organism: Platerodrilus igneus; assembly: GCA_036346225.1. Taxonomy (NCBI): domain Eukaryota; kingdom Metazoa; phylum Arthropoda; class Insecta; order Coleoptera; family Lycidae; genus Platerodrilus; species Platerodrilus igneus. The sequence continues at coordinate 89,034 of JARFIW010000624.1, read as the reverse complement.
AGCGCGAGGAGTGGTATAACTTTGGGTCACTTTTCACCTTTATTGTGCCAGCATCAGTTCGAATAAAATATATGCAATTGATGGATTCAACTATCTGGTGCGCAGATGTTAAATTTTACATTATTCTGTCAAGTAGTATTAATTTGGTGTTATATGAAGCAAAGTTAGTTTTGTGAGTTTTCAAAATGGATAAAACTGAAACGCGCGCTGTTATCAAATATTTTGTAAAAAAGGGTTGGAAAGCAACAGAAATACATAAAGATATGCTGGATATATTAGGAGACTCCGCTCCATCATTTACAACTGTGCACTAGTGGGTAACGGAATTTAAACGTGGTCGTGAAAGCCTAGAAGATGACCCGCGCAGCGGACGACCAAAAACTGCCACCACGCCTGAAATCGTCTAGAAAGTTAATGATATTGTTACGCAGGAACGTCGATTAAAGGTCTGCGAAATTGCTCAGGATGCAGGTATCTCAGATGAAAGAGCATTTCATATCTTAGCTGCGGAATTAGGTATGAAAAAGCTTTCGGCAAGATGGGTGCTGCGCATATTGACAATTGGTCAAAACCTTCAGAGTTTAGACCGCCTAACTACAATAAAACCGATTTCGTCCGACGATTTGTTACGACAGATGAAACTTGGGTTCACTATTATACTCCTGAAACCAATCACCAATCTAAACAATGGAGACATAGGGATTTTCCACCACCAAAGAAAGGAATATCCGTGAAGTCGGCTGGAAAATTTATGGCGTCAGTTTCTTGGAATGCTAAAGGTGTCCTACTAATTGACTATCTTTCCAAGGGCCAAACAATAAACGGTGAATATTACGCTAAACTTTTAGACCAAATGGATAAAAATATTCGTGAAAACAGATCTGCATTGCGTAAGAAGAAGATCATTTCCCATCAGAATAATGCACGTCCACACACAAGTGCAGTAGCAATGCAAAAATTGAATGATCTGAAGTACAATCTGTTGCAACATCCACCTAATTCGCCTGATTTGGCTTTTTCTGACTTCCACTTATTTCCACGACTAAAAGTTTTCTTTGGGGGAAAACGATTTTCCACGGTCGAAGAAGTAAAAGCAGCTGTCGACGACTATTTTGGAGGCCTTGAAGAATCGCACTTTCGTGATGGCATAATGGGTTTGGAACATCGCTGGATGAAGTGTATTCAACTTGACGAAGATTATGTTGAAAAATAAACTATAATTTAAAAACTAATTTTTTTATTTTTTCCTTCGTTTCGCGAACTTTTCCAATCACCCTCGTATAAATGACATTTTTCAAAAACTTACTGCAAAACTTGTTACACGTCGTTGCTTTCCCCGTTTGGCATCAATTATTAAGATAACCTCAGGCGTAATTTATTACGCCTCCAAATTTGGTCGCAATTTATTGCTGTCAAACGGTTAAAGATTCACATGTTATTGAAGCTATTAAAAACTAAAAGAGTTTACCTTAATTAATAACTACAGCTAAGGCAACTTACGCGGATGTCTTCGGGAAGATCAGGTGGCGTGGAAGACAGTTTCTTCAGATCACGGCAGAGAAGTGCGTGTTGGGAACACAAAACATTATTCGGGTAATTGAGCAGGTAAAATAAGGCATTTAATTAACGTGCATTCGCGTTAGTACCTTACATGTGATTTTCCAATGCTCCACCCGAAGGAACTACATTAGCCAGGAAGCAAGTTCTTTTACCTGGAAAATTTGGAATTTTGCCGAACCCTTGCTGTTCCAAGCAAGGTAGGGATCTTTAACGTGCGTGACAACACTCACACACGGGTCCTCCATTTTACCTCTCATCCGAACGAGGGTGTATTTTTGTGAAAAATGCTCGCCTAACATTTTTCGAGCGGACCGTGTCGGGATTCGAACCCGGGACCTTGGGCGTAGTAGTCACACACATAATTTGGGAGAATAATGCTATGATAATACGGTTATTTAGGGGTATAGGAGTCATAAGTGTCGCACACTACATGTAAATAGTACTAAAAGCTAGAATCTTAAACAATTTTATCATGAAAAGTACGTAATTCGCAAATTATGCAAAAAGCAAACACTTAAGACACTGTATAAGGATCACAGTTAACTTTAATTAATGCAGGGAAGCTCAACTTCAATAATACAAACACATTCAGCAAGATAAATAACTCTGTACGCAATCAAACTTATTTTAAACCAGAAAACATTCATAAATTCTAAATAAATACGCATTAAAAGCATCAAAAGCTAGAAAATCATCATACAAATTCTGTTAAAATTAAACACGCAATAGTGAAAAAAAAATAGCAAAGCATCTTCGATATAAACGCACATTTGAAAACAAATACGTTTCAGACACGCAGGATGTAAAGAAACGCATTTCAATTTACGTCATTATGAAAATTTCGCGTACGTGATTTTTAACAGGAAATAAATTCAAAACCCAAAACATTATCTTGACAAAAATAAAGCCATAAGTTTGTCTACGTGAGAAGTCAAATTAAAATTTTCTACAACAAAACAAAACAGACGGGTAAAAGTACAAGAATTATCGAAATCTATCGTATAGAACTGGTATACTACGTGACCCACAGCATTGTTCCGGTGAGCTATTATCAAATTCATACCTGAGAAAATCCAGAGTCTTGACAATAACCTATAGCATGTCTTAAACTTTGACCGTAATACACCGATAACCAAACGTGTCAAATGGAGGCGTTGCTTTATATATCACTCAAACTTGATAAACAGACAGTCTTCTTTCAACCTGAGCAGGCCTCACATCAGTTTAAATTAAAAATTTACGTAAAGGGGATCTTGGAAATTAAATAATTATATTTCGCGAAAGTCGTGACAGAAAAATTTGAAATTAAAATAATAGTGAAAAATATATGAGAAAAGTTTTGCCGTTAACAGAAAACGGCTCTAAGTGACAGGTGAAAATCTAAGTAACAAATCTAAGTAATAAATGAAAAGCTGGAATCTGGGAAAATCTGGAAAAATCTTGAAAACTCTAAGTAATAAGTGGGAAATCTCAGTGAAAATCTGGTAAAACTCTAAGAATAAATCTAAATTTGCAAATAAATCCAAATTTGAATCGATCTAAAATTGCATAAAAATATTGGTTTGCATCTACGCATCGGAGCACAAAACAGAATTATTTTTAGCATTGAATGGTGTTTGGTCAAGCGGTACTATAAAATCAACAAGTGAACTCAACTGAAAACAATACATGGGTACTGGTCCACAGCACGCAGTAGCAGATCCAAGAATTGGGAGAACAAAAAAAACACGCAAGTAAAGCTACAGGTCAGAACTTATCTAAACAACTTAAGGCATTAATTTCTTTTTCTATGAACATTTTCTATATTTTTTATGACACCAGAACATTTATGTAAAGGGTCATCAAAAATCTTTTTATACGTGAAAATTTACGTAAAAGAGAAAGGTCATAAACGTTCAAGGGTGTTTCCAATAGTGCACATTGTCATTTTTGCTGGCTTTAACCTAACTACAGGGAGCTATAATTTTGGTGATAAACAAATTGATATTATTATTATTATTTGATTCAGGGATTTATTTTGTCAAATATTGAATGATAGTAAGCTGTAAGTATATATATTTTTTCTTTGTCATTATACAAATCTTGGTCAATTTCGTTTTTCTCTTAGATAAAAAAGGGAGGGGGGTAAATTCTTTGTTATCGAAACGTTGTGCACTCTGTGTGTATTAGACTGAGCTAGTCGAGGCATATTTAAATTTTATGTTGTTTAGAGACACAGAGCGGTGGCGGGCAGCAGGAAACTGAACGTTAATTATATCGGCGTACAGCGTTATCATAGCAATACATATATTTATATATATATATATATATATATATATATATTGATGTAATAAAGAGGTCACAAAAATTCATTCATTAAAATACAAAGCCATTCATTGTGTCTTATTACAAAATATAGAAAAAGCCTTTATTTAATTATGTAATTAAATGCCGTTCAGAGTGTGAAACAAATATAAACTTTATACCGTGTGTGTAAATAATTCTTCTAAATTTATTGAAAACGAGTTTCATTATAAGATATGCATTCTTGAGTACATAAAAAGATACTCAGGAGAGAAAAGCGGGCGTATAACCCAATAGATATTAAACAAATGCGGCCTTCAATATTCTTACCTGATATCCAGTTAGAGCGGTGAAGATTCTTAGATCCAGAATACTTATTACTATACTCGAAAAATAATATAAAGCGCTGAGGTAGTCCTATACGGGAACTAACCTCCGAAACAGAAGCTTATTGTACAAGCGGTGACAATATACTGTCCTAAACCGCGCAGTGACCAAACATATGGCAAACAAGATAGAACATTGAAGGTGATAACGCGACCGGGTTTATCAAATTCAAATAAAAGAGCAGATATTACCATTAACAAATAAACTTAAATTTTATAGTAATAATATAAAGAAACTAAATGAATATATACAGAGTTGGACGGAACATACCGCCCACCAAAATGGAAACATCTTAATTTTTATCTAGAGGGAGAAGGCAGAGTTTAACTACAAGACGCCTAAACTCACCACGCGCTCTTCTTACGGTGGCAACGCGGACCATCCCGTCGACACCAGAATGCACGGAGATAATAAGCCCAAGTGCCCACTGAAAAGGAGAAAAAGAATCGGCTTTAATTAGAACTAAGTCTCTCCCGATTGAATATTATTTTTGGCTACATGCCATTTGGATTTTACTTGAAGGGTTTGCAAGTATTCCCGGGACCAGCGCGCCCAAAAGTCCTGTTAGATACGCTGCAATAAATGCCATCGAGACAAACGATTTAAAGGCAGTACCGTCAGTTCGGGACCAGGCGAGGCGGAAAGGGTCAAAAAATGACCCGGCGTTAAACAACTATGGTCGTTAGGATCATTATTAACTGGGTCAGAGGCGCAAATTGACGACAGCTTCAATTTAGATGAAAACGGTTGACAACTCTTCAAAGGTTAGAATCTGCTCTCCTACAACACGAAGTAGCAGAATCTTGACGGATTTGACGCCAGCTTCCCAAAAACCCCCAAAATGGGGCGCAGAAGGTGGGTTAAAATGCCAAGTAATTAGTTTTTGGGAAGTTGCGGCTTTAGCAAAGGAAACCAGTTGGCGATGGGCAGTGACAAAGTTTGTACCGCAGTCGCTGTACAAATGTTCACACCAACTACAACGAGCAAGAAACTGACGAAACGCGGCCAAAAAAGCGTCAGCGGTTAAATCGGAAACTAACTCCAGGTGAAGAGCCTTGACACACATACAAATAAAGATGCAGTAGTAGGCTTTTAAAGTTGTAGCGCCGCGGATTCGGCTCATGGTTACTGTAAACGGGCCGCAAAAGTCCACGCAGGTATGCAAAAATGGTTTAACTTGAGTTATTCTAGCAGATGGAAGATTGCCCATGGGTGGCTGAAAAGACTTGGAATGTGTTTTCCAACAAAGAATACAAGAGCGAAGTACCCAGCGAATAGATCTTCTCGCAGAAACTATCCAAAATCTTTGGCTTATAAGAAATTGTGTTTGAATACCTGCGTGATAATATTTATGATGAATGTACTGAATATACAGATCCGTGAAACGGCTCTTACTGGGCAATAAAGCGTCGTAAGGGGCGAGACTTAAGCGGTCCAACACACACACACACACACACACACACACACACATACGCACATACGCACACATACAAATACATTCACGCACACACAAACACTCCCACACACTCATACATAACTACACTGGGATTCTGTTTTATTTTCTTTTGTGCTATTCTTAGGGGTTCTTTTTGTGGTTTTTGTACTTGTTGCTTGGTGTTGTTCTTTTTGGGGTTTTTCTTTTTTTCCTATTTCCTTTCGCTCCACATTCCTCTCCTTTTTCCTATGGCTGGCTTTACTTTCTTCCGGTCTTCCTGCTGACCTGGGTGGCTTTTCAGTCCGCTTCCTGTGGTATGTGCTTCTAGAACTTTTTTTATTTCTTCGGAAACCACAACTTAGTCGACTTTAGGCCTAGTTAGCAATTCTTTTCTTCGGTTCTTCGTTTGATGCGATTCTTTGGTACCACAGCTTGAAGTACTTTAATTTTTTTCTATCCAGCATTCTTGTTGTTCCCCGAGCATACTTGAGGTTTGACACTTTTGTCTTATTTTGACTATTAATGTTGGTTTTCTTCCTCATTTCTTTTTTTACTTTTGGTTTTTTTGCAGGAAACCAATCGCCTTTTGACGTTGAAGGCTGTACTGATTCTTATCGCAAGAAGCATCCGTCCTTTGATGACTTACGCAGTGTTAATGCCGTTTTACCTTTGCTCTCGCTCATTGCTACTACCTACCTATCTTTCCCTGTGGTTCTCTTCACTTTTGGCTTTATCCGGTTACTTGGTTCTTTGAGCCGAATGAAGATACTTTTTGTTGATTTTTGAGTGTTTCTTGTAGTTTTCTGAAGCGAGTTTTCTTTTGGTTCATCCTGTTAGCGTGTATTGGTCTTTCGAACCGGATGTCGGTTAATTTTGGTTGGTTTTTTGCTTTTTCTTGAATTTTCTTACACGAATTTTTTTTTGTTCTTACTTTTTGTTGGTACTGTACTGTCTGCTTTGTTGCTTTTGTTTTCTTACGCCAACCTTATAATTTTACTGGGGGGATTTCTTACGTTCGCCTTCCGACGTTGTACAAAACCTTACGCCTTCTATTTCATTACTCATCCACATAACTTCTGCTTCCAATACACAGACACCATCCTGTATATTAGACCTTCCTACAATAAGTACGCTTTACTACAATTTCATTCAAACCTATTCACTGTGAAATAAAAAGTTCTTCTATAATTTAAATAGTCGGTATCTTGTTTGAGGTATCCATTGGCTTGATACATATCACTACAGCGTATAATTACTTTTTATAATGCCCAGTCCTAAAGACTCGTTGAAATACTGGATCGTACTTATTTGATAAAGCTTGTTTCGATTTTCTAATCACACCTACGTGTTGGATAACGCTGGGATTGGATTTAATTCATGCGAAAAACAAATTCAATTTGATTCTGCAGTTCGACCTTATATGTATTTTCTATATTATTCGTCCTATTACTTCAAGAGCGATGCACTTTTTTTGACACGAAGTGTAAATCTTGGGTGCATCGGTAAGTTTTCCTGCGCTATTAATACTGGTAAGACTCTCTTTTTAGCTCTTAGCTGAAGGCCAAATTGTTTTGAGTAGGTCCGATTACTCTTTTTATGTAGAACCAACTGCGCTGGTATGTGTTCCGCTGTTGCAGTGATTGTCGTAGCATTCAAAATCTGTCGACCGTGGTGACGCTGTATGTGGACGCAAGCACCCTGACACTTAGCTGATTAACCTCCGTGAATTCAAAGGGCACACGATAGTATCTTGGCACATGGAGGTATGCTGTGATAGTCTTCCCATATATCGGGAGCACCTCCTTTGTTCTACTTTTGTTACTACTGCGTCGCTGGTGCTCCATAGTACTTTATTAAATGATTACTAGAATTTGCTCTACCGTTAATATTTTTTCTTTAACACCCTGGTGTTATGAGAAAGTACAAACATTTTTTTTTTTGCTTTTTTTACTAATGAATTCTACATGTTAAACGAAATGCGCACTTCATACGTCAACTCTTTGTAACATAACTATTTATTTATTTTTTTGTTAGAAAATCGATAACAATGTAATTCTTTTGTTTTACTGGGAATCTCCCCCTCTCCGCATTGGTAGTTAGCCTGGTATTTCTACGTTTCTTGTGTTCTGTTGTGTAATCGTGATTCGTGCTGACTTGGTTTGAAAAATTTATACTACGTTATGAAGCGCACGGGTCAGACAGAAATAGAAGGATACTTAAAGTGAGGACCCGCACGAATCACGATTACAGAAAAGAATACAAGAAACGTAGAAATACCAGGTTAACTACCAATGCGGAGAGAGGGAAATTCCCAATAAAAATTAATTAAAAATCAATTTAAACCAACAAAAAAAAATAAATAAATAGTTATATTACAAAGAACAAATTTCAAGAGTTGACGTACGAAGTGCGCATTTCGTTTAACATGTAGAATTCATTAGTAAAAAAAAAAGAAAGAAATTAATGTTTATACTATTTCATAACACCAGGGTGTTAAAGTGAAAATATTAACGGTAGAGCAAATTCTAGTAATCATTTAATAAAGTACTATGGAGCACCAGCGACGCACTAACAACAAAAGTAGAAAAAATGTGCCAAGATGCTATCGTGTGCCCTTTGCATCCACGGAGGTGAATCAGCTAAGCGTCAGGATGCTTAAGATGCAGCGTTACCACGGTCGGCAGATTCTGAGCGCTACGACAATCACGGCAAAAGCAGAGCATACCAGCGCAGCTTGTTCTACATAAAAAGAATAATCAGGCCTACATAAAACAATTTGGCCTCCAGCTAAGAGCTAAAAAGAGAGTATCACCAGTATTAATAGCGCAGGAGAACTTACCGATGCACCCAAGATCTACACCTCGTCAAAAAAAAGTTCATTGTTTATGAAGTAATAGGACGAGTAATGTAGTAAACACGTATAAGGACGAACTGCAGAATTCGTTTTTCGCAAGAATTAAGTCTAATCCCAGTGTTATCCAACACAGGTGTAACTAGATACTCGAAACAAGCTTTATCAAATAAGTACGATCCATTATTTCAACGTGTCTTTAGGATTGGGTATTATAAGAAACTATTATACTCTATAGTGATATGTATCAAGCCAACGGATACCTCAAACAAGGTACCGACTATTTAAATTATAGAAGAACTTTTCATTTTGCAGTAAATAGGTTTACATAAAATTGTAGTAAAGCGTACTTATTGTAGGAAGGTCTAATATACAGGATGGTGTTTGAGTATTGGAAGTGGAATCTATGTGAATGAGTAATGAAATAAACAGCGTAAGGATTCGTACACCGTCGGAAAGTAAACGTAATGGGTGTATAGCATTTACAGTCAAGAATGTAGTTGCGAGCTTTAATTATTTATGTAATTGACTTCTGTGTGTAGATAAATACCATTAAAAATATTCATTTTTGTTAAAAATGCTTTAAAACGCGTTTAAAAAAAATACTGGAAATAACATAGATTTAAGCTAACTTATTTAAAATATGCCCGTACCCTGTTAGAATACAAATCCATGCAAATCTTATTACATTTGTAGAGTATAAATTCCAGAATCTTCTTTGTTAATAAACAAGTACGTCAGTTACGTCATTCAAAGCTAAATATTTTCCCTAAATAAATGTATGCCCCAATACAAAAAAACTCGTGATTATTAAAATGCCATAAAATAGATAAGAAATATTTTTAATAGCTTTCTATAGTACAATAAGAGAAAAAGAAATGGTGAACATTAACTCCGTGCATTAGAAGAAAATAAACGACGGTTTTACGATAATCATAAATAACACTAATTAGATCATTAAATCCGTGGAATCCTCGGAAATATTACATCACCTGGGTGTATTAGATTGTATATCAGGAAGGATCTGGAAAACGACGGTTAAAGATAATTTTTCTATATAAATGAAAGTCATTCACATTAAGAGGTAATTCTTTCCTAAAGCAAGCAATATGCAACATTCGACATTCAAGATTTGATTCGGCATTCATCGTGCAAGATTTAAAGTAAAGTTACAAGCTTAAAAGAGTTTACGGCATGAAACTTATAAGTTTGAGCAATTTCATGCAACATAATTGCTTGCAAAATACTAAGAAAATTGAACCTTCTTCAATACAAGAGCTACTGCTGAGTTAAATTGATGAAAAATAGAAAATGCACTTTTGTAAACTCATATTCTAAATGGCGATTGGAAATGAAAACAAAAAGTATTTAATACTGTTAATTACAATTTGGATAAGCGTTATTTGACATCGCAAGTGGTTCTTTGTTTGTTAATTGATAAGGATATTTGAACATTTTGTAATTTAAATTGGAATAAGTTCTGGATTTTATTAATTGTGTAGCGGGTAATTACCAGGAAAATTTTGAGGTCGAAGTTCGAAGCATTTTGACCTTTAATAAGTTATCTGTAAAGTATCATTGGCCTATTATACTCACGACCAGGGTAGTAAAGAATAGGAAAAGTATCCACTTATAAATTAAATTCTACCTGTTAACAAAGATTAGGTAAAGAATATTTTGGTAATAATTTAGGAATAATTTTATGTAAGAACTTAAGCTGTAAATTGTTCTATATTCTTTTGCATGAAGGAAAAATGTTTTTGAATGTATAGATGTTTCTTGAGATTGCTGCGTTTCATTTCATTTTGTAAATTTCACAGTATAACTTTCGTTGAGCAAAGAAAAGAAAAGGAAGGTAAGATAGTAATTTCGTATTTACTAGTTGCATCCTCATAAGTGCAGTTCACTGTACCTAAGCTACAGCAATAATTTTTGCGACCCCCAATACAGATGTACAACGATCAATTGCCTGCTGATAGCCACCTCTCTGTGCCTTTAAAATAATTTAAAATTAACACGATTAAATTTATGCCTCGACTAGCTAGCTCAGTGATACAACACACACAGTAAACGACAATATGATAACAGAGAATTTTCACTCACTCCTCTCCAACACTTAATATCTCCGCATAAGACAAACTAAATTCACCAAAAATTATATAATGAATTGAATAAAATTACTATTTTACAAATCTGCTCCATTTTTAGTGTCATTTACATTTTATAAAACTTTTAAATCAAATTTTAAATAAACATTCATATCAAATTAGCTCTTTACGAAGATTATGGCTTTTACGCCTTTTATAGCAATTAAAGCCAGCAAAATAATATTGTATTTTACAACGAATAGTTTTGTTGAACGTTCAAAAAATATTCCCTTTCTTTTTAAACATACCTTTACGTATTACCAAATTTTTGTTGACCTTTTTACACAAAATATTTAAATAACATACAACTTTTAAGGTCACTTCTGAATACACCAATTAAGTAAAATTATAAATGTAACATACTATACATTAAAAAGATAATCCTGACCTTATATTCCTCATGTTTTTCTCGCTGGAACTTCCTGACCCAAATCGGTCGTTTGTTCAGCAGCTTAGCGGGTTGACCCAGTACTTTGAAATGTATTTACCAGCAACTTGGAGTCGCTTGCTCAATGATTTGAAGTATTAACCTTAGAGTTTTAACCCAGTGGCTTAGTCTTTTATACCACTAACTTAGAGTATTACCGTGGTGATTTAATTTATTATTACTTGGATATATTAACCAAGTAGCTTGTTGTTAACGTCGTAATTTGGATTTATTACTTGGAGCCCTTAAATTAATAAATTGCAAAGATTTTACTTATTAGTTAATTCTAGACTTACGTTTACATCAGGGGCAGAATTTTATACACACTTATTTCAACGCGCACTTTGCTGCTTCACTTGAAATTTTTGATTTATGTTACTTTCAATAACTTTTTAAATTATCAACTTATAACTTTCACTAAATTTTATTTACGTAATACTTTTCTTTCAACTATTACATCAGCGCGACGATTATGGAATGAATATCGTTTATCTTCTCCGGTTAGTTTTATAAACAAATTCCTGCTTGAATGTTCCCCGTGTTCTCATTGGTTGACAGCCCGCTATCGGTTGTTTGTCCGTGGAGAGGCGTTTCAATTATGTGTTATATCTGCAACCTGTTGGGTTTTATCAAATATTGCATTCTATATACGTTCTAAATGTTATGTATCTCGCAACTTTGTAAAGGGACTTATTAAATATTGCATTTTCTATACGTTCGAATTTGCACGTACATCGGAATTTTAATTTCCATACTCTCTTTACATATGCTTGTTTTATCAAGTCTGGCACCTTACGAACGTTTCAAACTGCACGTACACCATCGCCTCTTGTGTTATGAAATATGCTTGTTGTTAATGTTTGCCTATACAAACTGGAATAAATTACATGCGTTTATTGACTTCTTTACCCGACTGCGTGTATGTATAGTTGTGTACACGATTTAAATTTGTAAATTTCCCAATTGTCGTCATCGGTCTCGGTGGCGTAATTAGTAATCGCATGGTCCCGGCAAGACCAAGATACAGATTCAAGTCTTGTACAAGACCTTATATTGTGTAATTAACTACCTAAAATATATATATATATATATATATATATATACATAATTCTACGATATTTTTGAAACAAAAACTGCAAAATTTAGCTCAATTTATCTGCAATTTACTACAAGCTATATCATACGGTTGAACTAAGAAGAGTTTTTGGCGTACTTTATTAGTTAAAATCTTAAATCTCTACAAGTACACCTACAATGCTAATGCTAACCAATTACTACACCCTTACCTAATATATATTTTCGCATTGATCTCAAATGTATATGTTGCTGAAAATCGCCCATTACAAACATAATCTGAATTTTATTAGAATATATATTGAAAAGCTTGTTCCTCACTAATAACAATATTAAGTTTGGGGTGTTCTTATACAAAAGAGGGAACATTTTCTAAATAAAACAAAAGTCAACGCCAACGTTTACTGTACTGATCGATGACACATCTTACAGTAATGGATTCTTTCTCCCCCTAAATAACCACTGCGTTAGATCTGCAACATATGTTTTTGATAGGCCTTTAACAAGGGGACGTCTCTATACCCCAAAACACCGAATAATTCAAATGCAACATTGGAAAAATCTCTGATTTAAGCACTAATTTATATTAGTGGCTTTTGGTCAAATAATTAGTAAGATTATTTGTACAAATATTTGAAAAACATTAAAGATTGGTGAGTTCAGAAACTGAAATTAATCATCCAGTCCTAACCAGAACCAGGGTTGATTTATCGGTTTTATACATGCTTGAGTGAAAATTGTTTTATATAAAGGGGCTGTTTTGTAGATGAAATTGTGATGTAATAGATTTATACAAAAATTGGGAGATTCTCTTTAATTAAACGGCTTGCTTAAGCCGAACGAATACACAATAGCCTACAATTTTCTGTGGTTTTATTGATGTGGCATTTATTAATTATTATGTGGTTTATTATAGTGGAATCGTATTGCATTAAACGGCCTGATATTCCTGATTTACATAACCTTGTTAAATTAATATACGCTGCAATTATCTAGAACTGATGATGAACACAGGTGGTATTTGTTTCTGCAGTAACATTAATTACATTTCCTGATTGTCTACTCGGTAGGAGTGCGCGCAAAAGATTGTTAAACTTTTGAAGTTATTTTTAAGAGGCAAAGTTGCGCAATACGTTAATTTGCATCAGTTAGTAAAACAAAAACTAAGCAATCATTAATAAATAGACATACACACTATAAAACTCTACATATATAATCAGTGGTCCTGTTCCGTTTATATTGTAAATTTTACTGCCAATTTTATTAATACATTGAGTTTGTTGATTATTTTAAATTCGCTGGGGTATATTTAAATTTATTAGAGTGGAATTTCCTTGGTTTACTGAAGCACGCGCCAACTAGTGCCGTGAGTGGTGAACGTTGTTATTTCGCATGTGCAAACAGTGTATTGATTGGAAAATCCACAAAGCTAAGAAGAGAATCGATTTGTCTGTCGAACGAGCCGCATCGCTATGTTACACGTTCTACATAGAACCAATTAATTACATGAACCGCTTGTTTTTAGAACACCGCTATCGCTATAAATGTGCTTCGCAACACCCGCAAAAGAGAAGAGTAGTTTTTTGGCTACATCGTTTTTTTCGTCGGCACGGATGCATAATTAACAAGGTGAGTGCTTTATGAGATAATGTCATCACTGTAATTTTGATTCTAAATTAATACTTCTATGATTTATTTATTTTGATTAATAATGTATTACATTGGCGCGCCGGTAATCTCATCGGCTGGGCATGATGACTTCACAGGTAGATTTGTGCTTACTCAAATAAATAAGAAGTCTCGGTTTCTGATTTTGCTTAAGATATTCGTAAGTTTATCAGACATACATACTAAATAGGCAAAAACGATAACAGGTATTTTTATTTTGCAGTCTTAATTCATTTGTCCGAAGTCTGCCGGAGACGCCTCGAATTATTTTAGAAAGGGTCGATTTTTTTAGAGCACTTCGTACTAAACATCCAAGAAATCAGCGTGCCACTTTAATAGGTTAACTACCTTTGACAGAAAGGTCATCAAACAAAATAGTCAAATGTTCAAATAATACCTTATCAAGTTGGTTATTTTCAATTTTAAGGGCACATTGGCGCTCAGATCGACAACTATAAGTTGGATATACACATGATGAAGGTTGCGAGAGTCCCCGTATTCATTTCATGGTGTCAGCTTGAACTGCAGTACAACCACTCATCCGGTATTTATAAAACCGTCTGAAACTATACCCGCAAAAAAATTTGTAAAATAACTAAACATCCTTTATTACTGCATGAACTTATAAAACGTACTTATAATACGTCTGTGTGATGAAGTTAAGAACTTGGTGAAGTAAATTTATGATATATTTAATTTTTAATATTGTAATGAACACGTGTATATATACCGTTGAAGACACAATCGTGTAGAATAGTATATTGACATGCTTATATTTGGGTTTTTTAAATTAATGTAGAGATATAGTTCCAGTTTTGTAGCAATAAATTATTTTATAATTATCTAGAAGCGTGAGTGAATATTCAGGTCATAAAATTTGGTTATAGAATCCTTCTTTGCAGCTAGCAGCTTTATATAGGTATATGTGTTCTTAGGGTTCATGTTTGTTACATGTTTTAGTAATGTGTTCTTAATAATTTTTCAGATACATTTTAAGCCAGAAACACTCTCCCGATCTCATGTTTTGGCGCCCTCTTGTTAATTTTATTTAGGGCTTTTCCCTACAAACTCTGCGAGATTAAGTGGCGTCCAAGATACTTCCCGATAAAGACATATTACACAGTATAATATAAATAACGGCCGCTACACTTGCGGCTACGTCCCCAATGCTCCGCCCGAAGGTACTACATTGGGTTTAAACGCGAAAAAACGTGCTTCTAATAAATCTGACTTCAAATTTAATCGATCATAAATAAAATGTATAAACTAAAACTAAAGTTGGCGGGTTAAATAATGGTATCCTTAGCGTCGGCTTTGGAGTGTCTGATCAACAAGACACAAACAAAAAGTAGAAATGGAGATATCCGTAATATCGGATAGCAGCTGCCAGCTCTGCTTACTGGTGCGACCTGAAAAGTCGACTTAAAGCTATTCAAATCTAGCTAAATAGTAATTGTCAATAGATTTAAATTTCTAGGCATACGCCAAATTTATTAATAGCGAATCCAGCTATATATTCCTACTCTATAACTTTAAGGAATCGTCCCTCTGGTCTAAGTATTTGATTCTAAGTTCCACTTAATTCGTTCCCAACGTTTCATATCGTTACCTAGCTGACATATTCTAATTCCAATCTTCCATTCCTATATATACTGCGAGCGAAAATAGGCGGCAAAACGCCAAACCAAACAAATCAAGTCACAGAACAATAAAATGCGTCCAAAAAATATATATTTAAAAATAAATATCTAAATAACCAAATAAACATTAAGCATGTAACAGTGCATGAAATAGCACACAGCATCACCCAACTTATCAGCTGCACTCGCATAAGCATAATGTCGGCTAGCGCTATCACACTAAGACGTGCTCGATCAAAACTATCGCAAAATCTACTTATTAATCAATGTTTATGCGAGTACAGCCGCTACAATTTTTATACATACCTCGAATATTATTTTTCCAGGATGCGAAGATCTGGTCGTCTGCCTACATCTATTATTTCTTACTACTAATGGGAGTTTGATATGCACTGCCAATGTCCGATGGGTATGCACTAAACGTCCTGGGGGGGATTGTGTCACAATCACTAGCTCTTTTAAGTCCTGGAGGAATGCGCGGTTTCACTCTATTTTTGTTTCTTAGTTTAATTATTGATTTAATTTAATTAGGATTTCTGAGTTAGTTAATAGTCCGATTTTTAAAGTTTTGATTTATACCCGATATTCCGCGTTTAGGTAAGACGGTGATTGGTTTAGCGTGGGGTTCGTCGTACATACTTAGACATCTGGATATTTCTTTTTGGTTTTTGTTTTTAATTTTAAAGTTGTATCATGCTCATATATCATGCCAAGTCAAACTAACGCCTCAAATTTTGCAAACCCTCACCGCTTCGATTTACGCGCGGTTATCGCCATCCAATCTCTCAGCCCTTCCTGCGAATTCCTTAAGAGCTGCCCAGGACGCCTTCTGGTTAGCTAATTCCTCGACTTCTTTTAGGCTCTTTGGCCATGTCCTTCAACAGCTAGTTTTCTATCTGCTAATCCTCGGTTTGCCATCTCGAGTGGACAGTCAAATAGTACGCGCTTGGAGCTTTTTGCGCTCTCGCCGCATTCGCAGTGGTCGTTCTCGGTCAAGCGCTAGGTTATGTATTGCGTATATGATTAACTTAGGTCATCATCCCTCACTTATTTAGTATTTAATCATTTTTTTGTTTATTTTATGCCTTCTGTTACTGGTGTATTAGATAGATTGTGCTCTACTGTTTATTTTTTGGCATTACCTTGTCATTGTATGTATTATCTGTTGAGCAAAAAATAAACGTTGTCCATATAAATTAATTCTAAAAAATCTTTTTATAAAGAAAGGACACATCTCTTCATGAGTATCATAAGTGTTTTACATATGGTGCTATTATCGTCATGATATTTCAGTCATGGCACTGTCGCCAAATTGATGATAACCATTATAGAAATTGCTAATATTATAGTTACGGTTTTAGCTGCTTCCCTTATTCAGAAGCTAACCTAATCTAATAATACTTTTACTAAAGTATTGTTTGACTCCCATTCAAATTAATGGATGTCAAATTTTCATGTAAATGTACAAGTATTGTGATTAATAAATACTATTAATCTTTTTAGTCGATGATCTACATTTATAGATGACACTTCATTTGCATTTTATTTAATTTTAGGTAAAAATATGGTTTCAAAATCGACGTATGAAATGGAGGAATTCTAAAGAAAGAGAACTGCTTGCAGCAGGAGGATCAAGAGAGCAAACCCTGCCAAACAAGAACAATCCACATCCCGATCTAAGTGATGCCCAAGAAGATAAACCAAAAGTGGATTTAAATGATATTCCAGATATTTCTCCAGTGCATTCGCCTATCGACAGACAAAGGTCTTCTGATGATATTAAAAGTAGTATGCGGCATTGTATTTCTTCACAAAGCTACTTGTTTGATAATATGGATTATGAAAGTTCAACCAACGATAGTGAAGAAGAAATTAATGTCACTTGATTTGCTTTTATCCTTTTCTAATGTTTAATAGATAATTTACTTCTACTTTGTAAATTTGCTTGCTTATTTATTTTTCCCTTTACTGTTTGTTGAGAATCTGTACAGAATATTTATTATCTATACTTGCAAAGTACATGTATATATTAAATATAAATAAATTTAAACTGGAACTTGATAATAATACAGACAAATTTTTGTATGTAGCTTATTAAGCTTAGGTCCATGATGTGATATAATTGGTATTAAATTTCTAAGTACTTGAAATTATTGCAGTTTGTCTGTTTACTGCACTTTTTATAATATAGAAAGTTTATTTGGTGTTTTGTCACGATTGCAAGTTTTTTCGTATTGATTGTTTCTTCCTCTTCATCCATTATGGTGTCATATGTGAACGTTTGCAAAGGTCTATAAAAAATGAGTGTCGTTTGTTGCTAAATGCAGTATCGATCGTCTGTTAAAAGCAATCTTCAGGTAAGTGGGGTCTACTATACTCTTGTTTTTAATTAGAAATAATGATTTAAATTTGCTGGTGCATACCTATGGTTATTGGTGAATCATGTTTACATCATCAAAAAACATAAATTGATATTAGCCACACTTAATTGATAACAGTTTTTAATACCATATATTAAGCAAAGTTTAATACGATACTTTTACATTATTTAAATATTGCAAGGGCACTATTTGCATTTATGAAAACATTTCATTTACTTTTTTCTATAACACACAAAATGACTGGTTAGGCAATCCAATAATAGATTCGATGAGTTAATACATAACTACAGGATTCAGCAGAAGAACGCCCCTCACACAGAAGCTATTAAAATTAAAACCAACCGAGATACAAAACAAATTTGCCATTTAACTCAACGTTTTTTGAAAAACAAACCATCATGTAAGTGTCGGTCACCATTGTTGATGCACTAATTACCCCTATTACTGTAATTGACCATCACTTTAAGTCATTTCGCATGTAATTGCAGCAGTTTTCTGTTAAATTGCCTTCCTCGGGGGTGCCAAAGTTTGAGGGATGGATTTTCAGATCTTGGTGCAAAATTCTCCTAACACTTCAATCCGATATCTCTAGTGGTGTCGAGTGTTTTCATGTAGCTCTGATGGCGGCCACATTTTCTGGTCCTGTTGCTGTGCAAGATTGGCCTGGAGATTTCTGTTTGAATGCAGAATCTGTTACTTTTAAGTTTGATAACCTATGGTAATTTTCTTTTTTTTTGTCGGGAACAAGGCCCCATCATCAAAGCACAAACTGAATTTGAAAAGCACGTTGTTTTGCTATAGCAATCCGACATTTTCAATAAACTTCTCCGTAACAAACGCACAATGCTCTCCTGACCATTCCATGGCATACACTGAAAACAGCACGTACACCACTAGATGATGGCATGCTCAGCACCATTGTATAGCGACCCGATCCACAGCTATGCCTTTTGCAAATAAGGACATTCTATCTGCCAGACCCTTGATGAGGAAAATATATAAGGAACTCGTATAACTTGTGTTATAAAAAAATAATACAACACAAATCCGTGTCAGTCAGTTTTTCAAAAGAAATTTTTAGCTAAATGCACATGACGGATACGTATCGTGTCAAAAATTCATAACATACAGTATACATATACACCGTCAATAGCCCTGGTGGTATTGTCTGACATTAAAAAATGAGTTTTCAAAACAAAAAGCTCACAGCTCCTGATAAAAGAAGTATAGTAAAAATACGTGCAAAAGTGTTAAATAAAAATTAATCACAACATATAACGTAGTAACGTAAATGTTCCAAACTATGATACTTACTTACGTCATGACCATCAGTAATATACAAATTGTTTTCTTAATTCTCTAAATCTCATATGAATCTGTTATAAATATGAGTTATGATTATCATTTACCTACTTATATGGAATATTGCAATATGTGGTTACTAATGAAAACAATTAACCAAATTTAAAAAAGTCCTTGGCCATAGTTAAATTGTACAACTGAACCGGCAGCTAGTACATACATCTGACAGAACACTGAACACAATTTTGATGGTAGGCTTTGAGTCCGACATAAAGGAACCTATTTTCATCACAAACTAATTACAAACTTAACATAAATCAAATTTTTGATAGATAGTAGTAGTAGTGATAATAATCTTTATTTCTGTAACAATATACAAGAAAAAAGATAGATATTATATTCCAGCATAGGATAACAGAAAACACGGAGCCGGGTTCCGTATACAGTACTGTTTTTACACATAAACCTTAATAATAAGCAGATAATATAATCTGGTATATATGCGAATGAAGATACAAAGCATAATCTATATAATATTATGTGTATATACTCTGTGTTGGAAAATGAACAAAGTGTAGGCAAAATGTTAATATATAAAAAAAAGAAGTAATACTCCCTAACTAAAATAGTCTACCCTGGAATTCTTAGCAGCTGTAACAGTAAGTTTTGCCTATAGATATTGTACAGAATTGTAATCATGTAAGTTTTGTTTTTGTTTGTCAACTAGAAATGTCAAATTAATTTTTGTTCCTTCATTAAAAAAGAAGTTTTCGTTTTGTTTGTTATTTAATCGATTATAGTATTTAAAAATTAATTATAAAACTTAAATAATGATTGAACCAGCAACAAGCTATATGTAAATTGAAGCATATACAAAAGTGATCCTTAAAGCACGGATTTTGAGTTGTTTGTTGGTTTAATTCAAGTAATTAAACATTTCGCAATATCGGACGTTTAACCACGAGTGTAAATCATTTCGCTAGCTGAAGATTGAAAGTGGTTACAACGTACAAAAAAAAAAGTGTATCAATAACTACATTGTAGTTCTTGGAATTTGGAAATTAGGGGTCCTTCATGTTGTTGAACCTACGTTAGTATATATTATTGAAGGGTAACGTTAACTCCTTCAAGTTCGCTGGTATCCTTGGAATACATATTTTCGTACTGCAGGTAAAATTATGATTAGCCTGTAGAAAAAGAACTATGGTTAAAATAACTTAAGTTGGTTTGTTCGGTGCGTGTATTAAACGAGAGCACGTATACTTTCGGTCAAGGATACAATCTGTCCGCGTTGCAACATCAACATTCGGTTGAAATTCAAAGCTTGCAACCATATAATTGTTTCGACGGCAACTGACATTCATTATAGACACTGTTTAAAATAAAAATAAACGGTGAAATTCTAGGGCATGTTGCTATTAATCGAATAATAGATTGATGAAATATTTTCGACACGGAGTAATATTAGGAAATTAGACGGTGGAATACTTTCGGTACTTTCTGTGTTATGGAAATGGAATGGTGATATACTGGGCAAAACTATATTCGAACTAGATAGTGAAAACAAGGCATCATTGGAGCTTAAGGTCAGTAGCTGCACGTGGAAGTGGTAAAATAATATACGAAATTTCATATTAAAAAATTTACCCTTTCGGTACTCCCTCAACTCGATTTTTGTAAGTAGTATTTATTACCAATTTTAGTTCTTTATTGTTATTTGTCGTTTCGTTGCTTAAATTTGCTTTTTAAAATGGATAGTGAAGTGACGTTTTGTCTGAAAACAGTTTTGATAGGTCAGATAATTCTGACAAGTCAAGTCTAAACATTTCAAATGCTTGCAGTTCCAATAAATCGGGCGAGACTGTAGGCGGTTCAGTTTTGGCTCCCTGAGCACGTCCTCAGCTTCCGCCGATCCCGTTACCTCAGTTTAATGGTAAGGAAGAAAACTGGTTGAAATTTCGGGATCCAGTCTTTGGTAAATTGGAACAGCAAGGGTTCGGCAAAATTCTAAATTTTCCAGTTAAAAAAATCTTGCTTCTTGGCCAATGTAGTACCTTCGGATGGAGCATTGAAAAATCTTTGGTAAATTGTAGTGACTCTATAGGGGAGATAAAGAATTTCTACTTCCTTAAGGGTGCGCTCAAGGGTGAAGCAAAGCAGGTTATTCACTTGGTGGATGTCTCAGCACCTAATTATTCCGTAATGTGGCAAATGCTCTGCCAAATGTATGACAACACGCAGCTATTGGTCAACAATCATTTAAAGCAGTTGATATATATTGCTAATTTGCAAAAAGAATCACCTGTCGACCTACACAATATTCTTGATAGCATAACAAATCATTTACATGTTTTGGATAAATTGGGAATAAATACCGAAAGTTGAGATCCAATAATAATATTTTTCATTGGGAAAAAGTTGGACTCTACTACACAAAGGGTGTGGCAAGAGAAAAAATCTTATGGGAAACTTCCTACCTTGGAAGAATTTAAAGTGTTCCTAAAAGGTCGTATTGAAATACTAGTAATGTTAGAAAAAAGCAAAACGAAAGAGAATTCTAAATGTGAATATAAAGTTAGTTCTAAAACTAAACTGTTTTTCGTAAGTAATGCAAATTGTACAATTTGCAATGATAAGCATTTTTTAACAATTGTTCCAATTTTCTGAAACTGTCGGTGAAAACTCTCTATGAGAAGGCTAAAGGTCTGGGTCTATGTCTTAATTGCTTACGAAAAGGCAACCATTATTGTAAAAACTGCGATGTAAGTGGTTGTAGAAAATGTGGTGAAAAAAATCACACACTTCTACATTTCGAACAGGCAACGAGAGAAAGGTCGAAACCTATTGAAAATGATCAGAATAATAAAGTTGAATCTGGAGATGTGTTGCCGCTTCAGATAACATCAATTTTTGTCGGAAATAATCAGGTAACACAACCAGAAGTGTTGCTATCTACTGCACTTGTGCAAATTGTCGATTCGAATGGTGCGTTAAAGGTATATCGAGCACTGTTGGACAGTGGGTCTCAATCTAACCTAATTAGTTTGGATGCTTGTAACCAGTTGAGTTTAACAAAGCAAAATGTTGCAATTTCCATAATGGGAATCAATCAAGTAACGTCCAACATTAAACATAGGTGTTTAGTAAAAATTCAATCGCTCTATAATGGTTATGAAACCACAATTTCGTGTTTGGTGGTGACAAAAATAAATTGTACAATTCCTAACTAGGATCTGAATATAACGTTGAACATTCCAAATTATTTAAAACTGGCAGATCCTTCCTTTGCATCATCTGGCAAAGTCAACATTTTTCTCAGAGCTGAAGTATTTGATGAGCTTCTTTGCATTGGACAAATAAGTTTGGGAGAAAATAATCCATTACTTCAGAAAACTAGATTGGGTTGAGTTGCTACAGGTTGTATGATACCCAGCAATCAAAAAACATCGGTTAGGTGTAATCTGAATATAAATGTTGATGTTCAGAAACAATTGGAAAAATTTTGGGCCGTGGAGGAAATTCCTTCTGGAAATAAATTACTTTCACGGGAAGACATCGAATGTGAAAAAATTATTTGGAAACTACCAAACGTAATGTTGATGGAAGGTTTCTTGTTAACATTCCATTTCGCGATTGTCCTTTAAAGTTAGGCGATTCTCAGCAATATGCATTGAATAGATTTCTTTCATTGAAAAAAAGGTTAAGTAAAAATCCTACTTTGAAGCAAAAATATGTCGACTTTATGGTAGAGTATGAAAATTTAGGACACATGTCAAGGTGTCGTTCATATTCTAATGAAATTCGTATTACTTACCACACCATGATGTTATACACTCAATGCCGTCACTTATGGGACAAAGTCAGCTCCATATTTGGCAATTTGGTGTTTGAAACAACTTGGGTAGACAACTTGGAATTATATCCAGCTGCTTTTCGAGTAATATTAAAAGACTTTTACGTTGATGACATGCTAGGAGGCTCTGATAACATAGAAAATACAATTAGATTGGGTAAGGAGGTTGATTCTATATTAAAAACTGGTTGTATGACACTTGGGTATCAAATGATCCAATAGTTATTGAAAGTCTTGGGAAAGTAGATGCAACTTTAAACAATATCCACTTTGGTGAAAACGATCAATACAAAACACTGGTATTATACTAGGCATTTAATTTGGACAAACTTATGTTTAGTATTGATTTTAAGGTAGATGTGTCAAAAAATACAAAAGGGCCAATTTTGTCAGATATTTCTAGAATATTTGATCCTCTCAGTGTGTTGGGACCTTGTATAATCTTAGCAAAAATATTGTTGCAAAAATTATGGTGCGAGAATTTGGCGTGGGATGAAACATTACCCATGCAAATTGATTCTAAGTGGAGAATATTAAAAAATGAATTTTTGAGTTTAAATCGGTTGAAAGTTGATCGCCAAGTAATTTATACTAATCCTGTACAAATTGAAATTCATGGGTTTTCAGATGCTTCTGCGGAAGTGTATGGAACATGTGTATATTTAAAAAGTACTACACCTGACAATGAAGTAATGGTTTCTTTGCTTTGTTCAAAGGTGAGGGTGGCTCCACTTAAATCTTTAACAATTCCTCGTTTAGAATTATGCGGTGCTTTATTGCTTGCTAAATTAGTTAGTAAGGTGAAGAATTGTATACAATTAACATTTAATAGTGTGTTTTTGTGGTGTGACTCTAGTGTCGTGTTAAATTGGATTCAAATTTCTCCTCATTTGTTACAAACATTTGTTGCTAACAGAGTCACTCAAATTCAAGAACTAACTGCAGTTGGTAGTTGGAACCATGTAAAGTCTGAAGATAATCCTGCAGACTTATCTTGGGGGATATCTCCTTAAAAATATTGAATTGTGAAAAATGGTGGTTTGGTCCAGAATTTCTACTATTAAATCAGAGTTCATGGATAATTCCTAATTTTCAGGAAAAAATTGATTTGACAGAAATGAAAAGAAAAGAAAACATTTGTAGTTTGGTTGTCAAAAATGATGGTTTCTCCCTTTCAGAACTTTAGTAGTTTTAATCGACTCAAAAGAATTGTTGTATATTGTTTTCGGTTTAGTAAGATCTTAATTTAGAAAAGATTCAGATTTAGAGAAGCTTTAGATGTAGATGAATTGGAATATTCCCTTACCACATTAATAAGATTAGTGCAAAGAGAGGTTTATGGTCAAGAAGTAGGAAATCTTGAAAAGAAGGTAGACATTTCGACAAAAGGAATTCGTAACTTAAGTCCCTTTCTCGATGACAAGGGTATCCTAAGGGATTACAGTTGTCAGAATTCGACTATGAAAAGAGGCATCCAGTTCTTCTTTCAACAAAACACAGATTTACCCTTTTATTGTTTGAAGTGGAACATAAAAGACTATTACATCCAGGTCTGCTAATGTTATTGAGTTCAATTTGTAATAAATATTGGGTTATTGGTGGAAGAAAATTGGCTAGGAAAGTATCGTTTAATTGTATTCAATGTTTCAAATCGAATCCTAGACCAATGGGTCAAATTATGGGGATTTTACCCAAAGAACGTGTGCTTCCTTTTCCTCCTTTTTATAATGTTGGCGTTGATTATGCAGGTCCCTTATACATTAAAAACAAATATGGTAAAGGAGCAAAGTTATCAAAATGTTATATTTGTCTTTTCATATGTTTTACAAGAAAGGCTATTCATATTGAGTTGGTTACAGATTTTTCGTAGATTTCTTGCTAGGCGAGGTAAGTCTGCTTGTGTTTTTTCCATAATGGTTCTACCTTTGTGGGGGCAAACACTGAACTAAAACAGTTGGTAAAATTTATGGAAGATCATTCTTCTGAATTATCGAATTTGTTAGGAAATGAAGGAATTTCATGGAAATTCATACCAGCAAATTCTCCAAATTTCGGGGTGATTTGGGAAGCGGGAGTGAAATTTTGCAAATTGCATTTGAAAAGAGTAATTGGGAACACCTCACTTACCGTTGAAGGTTTTTATACACTGCTTATACAGTCCTTAATTCTCGTCCTTTTGTTCCATTGACATCAAGCCCATGTGATTACGCCATGATTTAATTGGCTTGTTGATTATCTGCACTTTCAGATGCAAATATGGTGAACGTACCAGTCAATCGTCTTTCAGCATATTCAGATATTATATCAACACTTTTGGAACAAATGGTTGAAAGACTACATTAGTGAATTGCAGAGTCGGCAAAAATGGTGGATTCAAAGTGATAATCTTCGAATAAGTGCTTATTAAAGACAATCACTTACTTCCTCTGAAATGGAAGTTAGGCCGGGTGAGTGCTACTGTTTTTGGACCAGATAAGAAGGTGCACGTTGTAAAGCTCAAAACTCAATTTCGTTAAGTGCAGCGTGCCGTGAATAGATTGTGATTACTCCCTTGTGAAAGACACTAAAGGGTTTGCTTATATTAGTGTTAGGTTATACACCTTTTTTTTATTATACTGTTGAAAGAACCCTTTCAAGGTGGGGGGTTTGTACAGAATTGTAATCAAGTAAGTTTTGTTGTTATCTGTCAACTATAAATGTCAAATTAAGTTTCATTCATTTATTAAAAAAGAAGTTTTCGTTTTGTTTGTTATTTAATCGATTATACTACTTAAAAATTAATTATAAAACTTAAATAATGATTGAACCAGCGACAAGCTATATGTAAATTGAAGCATAAACAGATATACTGTTAGATAAGAAATTCATAGTACTGGCTAAATTATAACTAATAGCATTGGATGATTGCATATCTATGTGCTGGTGTGGGTAATAGCTCCCTATCTCTAAGATTTTAATTATGAATATCCGTTCTGCAAATAATTTTACTATATAAATAGGGTAGTGTGCATAAGCCAATAACCTTATAATATGAGCAAGCCGAATGTAGAAAGCAACTGCACTTCATATCAAGCCAAATAATATCTTTTAGTTTGTGTAAAATGTGTTGGAACTAACGGATGCCAAATATGAGTCGAATGCAAGAGCTCTGCTCCTTTTATATTTTATTTTCAGTTAGATTTTTCTAAACAGAAGTTATAAAGAGGAGCGGTAAAATTAATTTTGGTTACTATGTTTAAGTATTTTCTACGTAGAAAGACACCCACTGTAAATTTGAATATGCTTTGCCTATATGCCAACTAATATCATTCTTTAAACGAAATGTGTTGTCAAATAGCTCACCAAGATTATTCGCACAGGATACAACAAGAATCAGATTGTTATAGATTTTAACTTTAATGCACTGAAGATGGAGTTGGTTAAAAATTTACCACCGAAAATAAGTACTTTTGATTTAAGTGGATTTAAAAAGAGAGGGTGTTTGGTTGTGGATGAAAATATGTTTCAAATCACTGTTCAGGCAGTCAATAGAATGAATAATGATGTTAGGTGGAAACGATATACACAACTGCATGTCATCCACATACATGTGAACACTACAGTACCATACCAATGTAACAAATTGGCTGGTGTATATGACAAACAACAATGGCCCTAGTATGGAGCCTTGAGGGGATCTTGAGGTAGGGTGGACATTGGTGGATGTAGAGTTACCAACCATTACTCTTAGCCTCCTATACTTTAGGAAATTGCAAATCATGGCGCTGTTGACAGAGAATCCAATTCGAGCAAAATAGCATACATCACATTATGACTAATTGGGTCAATCGCCTTATTAAAATATAAAAGCGTTAGGATCGTGATTAGTCCCTGATCTGATGTCCTTAAGATATCATCCGATACATGTAGGAGTATCGTGGAACAACTAAAGTTATGCCTGAAACAAGACTACGTTAAGCGCAATAAATCATGAATATTAAGATATTTTTAAGATCTGAGCATACAAGATTTTTTCACGAGTTTTGGACAGAGTAGAAAAAATGCTAATGGCCAAAGATCGTTTAAGTTTTTATACTATTTTATTTTTAAAATAGGAAATACCAAGGCAGATCTCCAAATTTCTGGAAATTTGGATTGAGAGAGACAAGAGTTGACGATGTTAGCAAGACAGTAAAATATATAAAGATAGCAAAAGCGTAGCATCTCAGTATTTAAATTGTATTCACCAAAAAACATTTGGGGATTCTGTATAATATCATTATGTATAATGAAATTTTTTAAAATTCTGTTGTCCGATACAGATCTTGGATAACCTACATAACATTCTATAATTCTCATGTAAGGGTCGTTAATTGCTTGCAAAATTATATTTTAAACTGAAAAGATTTTGATACAAAAACGTTTTGTTTAAATCATGAGCAATCCAAGAACAAATTTGATTCCAGATCGAAAAAAGGAATTTTTGTTAGATATTCAGAATACAATTGGAAAAACGAGCTGAAGAAATACTAGGAGAAGATCAATTTGGGAGGCTATTTTAGCTCTGAGAGTCATAATGGAAAAAACAATAGAAAAAAGGGAAATCGTGTATATAGGGTATGTAGATCTAGAAAAACATTCGACAATATAAAATGAAAAAAAATGTTTCGAAATAGTCAAAAAGCAAGATGGCTACCAATGAACAACTCAGTGTTTGTGATGCCACTAAAATTTGCAAATACTGTTTCAAAAAGGTGGTAAAATATATTGAGTGTACTAAGTGTGGAGTTATAGCACACCCTTCATGTGGTGAGCGACTAGGGGTTACTCAGACAGATACAGGCAGTGGTTGTATCTACTTGTGCAATGTTTGTAACAAAAATGGCAGTGAATTTATTAACAATCATAATAATACTTTTACCAGTGTTAATCAATATGAAGATGCATTTTTAACTGTGCACAGACCTCAAACTTTAGTTGATAAGTTGTCTGAATCTGATGATGTTGTAAAATTCCTCAAAGGTAATTTGTTTGGAAACATTATTAAATCACTTATTAATCAAGAAACCAGGCCATTATTAGAAGAAATAAATATGCTTAAAACTGAAATGGTTAACTTAAGGCAGAGTAATGTTGAGCTTGTTAGACTATTTACTAAGGACTTAAAAGTTGTAAAGTCAATTGGGAACCCAGGTGTTAGCAATAACCATATTGATACTGCTGATACCTTATCTAAAGTTACATGTAATAATAACATGAACTGTAATGAACATCATAACACAGGTGTTAATTGTTTGTTATCAACAGTTACTTCTAATCACAACACAATAGCTGTTACTACTGATTCTGGATTGCTTGCACCTCAATTGACTAAATTTATTAAGGAATCATCTACTTCTGCAGTTTTGGATAACCCAAATAACAATCAGCCTAGCACACTGTTAAATACAGTTAAATCTAACCTATGCTAATGTTACTAATTCAAATCTCCAACAGCATAATGCAAAGTTAAACGATGCTGATGATGGTTTTACAATGGTGCAGCGTAGAAGAAAGCAGGGTAAAAGATCAATTCATGGCGCTGGAATTGATGTTAACTTTAATTCTAGAATGGCAATAAAGAGGAAATCTTGGTTATTCATCGGTCGCATCAAAGCTGGTACCGATTGCGCTATTGTATCAGAGCATCTTTAACATATGCTCCCTAATTCTAATTTTACTTGTAATGCCTTGGAAACAAGAGACATTTATGCATGTTTTTGTATTGGGGTTAACACTGAAGACAAAAGCATTGTAGAGAACCCTGGTTTTCGGGCCAAGTGGCACTGAAATCAGGCCCTATATTTTTCGTAGGCAACCAAATCCCCTTAGTAAATCCTGACACTGTAATGAGAAAGCAACGAGGCAAAACAGTCTACGATAAGCGAATTAATATATATTATCAGAATGTGCGTGGTTTGCGAACTAAGGCTGATGAATTTTATCGGGCAGCTTCTTGTTCTAACTATGCGGTGATGATCTTGACGGAAACTTGGGTTAATAGAGATTATTCGAATCGAGAACTGTTTCCTAACTCTTATAAAGTCTATCGTCATGATCGTAATTATGATGCCCTTGTTTGTGACCGTGGTAGTGGTACACTGGTGGCAGTAGCTTCTCATATTGCTGCATATGAGATTATAGGTTGCAATAGCATTTTCTTTGAAGACACCTGGGTTAAAGTAAAATTTGACTCTGTAACGATAATTATATGTGGAGTATATTTTCCCCCAAATTCATGTTACGAACTCTATGCTAATTTTACTAAAAAGCTGAAAGTATACTAGCTGACAACAATAATTCTCAATTTCTAATTACTGGTGATTTCAATCTGCCTAAGATTGAGTGGTCATTGGATAATGAGGGAAATTTTACCAACCCTGTGGGCTTGATACCTGTGGATGCTGAATCCTTTATCCAGGATATGTATTACCTTAACCTTCAACAGACTAATTGCGTTTTTAATTTTTATGGTAGAATGCTTGTACTCATATTTACAGATGCAATTGACAATACGGTGGTTACTGAAGCTGACCAGTCCTTAAGCATAGTTGATAATTATCACCCTCCACTCATAATTACTATTGTTAATACTTTTACTCCATCGATCAAGAATGAATCTCCATCATACTTCTATAATTTTCGTAGGGCAGACTATGGTAAACTAAATGCCTTTTATAACTCCATTGACTGGTCTGTTCTTCATGGTTGTATAAGTATTGATGAAGCTGTAGAACATTTTTATGAGCTTGTTTTAAAGGGTGTTGATATGCACGTGCCTCGGCAGAAGAAACTCTGCAGCAAATATACGCGTTGGTATAATGGGACACTGATTAATCTCATTAAGTTAAAGATTAAATTATACAGAAAGTATCAATTATCTGGCTCGGAAATTGATTATAATAACTACTCCAAAATTAGGAAAAACACCAAGTGCGTAATTGATCTTTGCGATTCAAATTTTATCAGCAACACTGAACTTATGATGCCTAGTAATATTAGATACTTCTGGACTTTCATTAATTCTTTGAAAAGAAGCAGTGGGACTCCTAGTTCCATGACATATGGTGATGCTGTATTAACAAATGCTCAGAGAATAGTCGATGGTTTTGCAACATATTTCGAATCATGCTACACTAACCATCCCAATATATTTGTGAATAATAACATGGTAAGCAAAAGTGCGATTAACCTCTGTTCTCATGAATTTACAGAGGATGAGGTAATGAATAAACTATGTTCCCTGGATGTATCAAAGAATGCTGGCCCTGATGGTATACCACCTTTATTCTTGCAACAATGTGGTACTTCTCTATGTGTTCCTTTGACTTTCACCTTTCAAATGAGTTTGGATACTGGAACCTTCCCGTTAGTTTGGAAGAAAGCAACCTTAATTCCAGTGTTTAAATCTGGTGATCGTGCAGCTGTGAAAAATTATCGTGGTATATCCATCCTGTCTTCTATTCCTAAGCTTTTGGAATCCATAATTTGTGACCAAATTTTTAACACTTTCAAGAACGTCATTACTGTATAACAGCACGGTTTTTATAAGGGACGCTCTACTACTACTAATCTTGGTCTTTATCATAACTTTCTAACTAATACTTTAGAAAAGGGTCTACAAGTTGATGTGATATATACAGACATATCCAAGGCCTTTGACAGTGTATGTCACGCTCTTCTTCTGAACAAACTGAAAACTCTTGGGATCTCTGGTTCTTACCTTGAATGGTTATGCTCCTATATGGACAATCGCACACAAACGGTGCAAATTACAGAAACAACTTCCACAACTTTACGGGCTATTTCGGGTGTTCCACAGGGACCGATCCTGTTCATACTTTTTATTAACGATGTTGTAGATGTATTTTGCAAATGTAAATGTTTACTTTACGCAGACGACTTAAAGTTCTTCAGCCCAATCGAAAGCCCATGTGATTCTGCTAGTGTGCAATTGGACATTTTCAATCTCGTCAAGTACATTAATAATAATCTGCTCAACTTAAATGTCAAGAAGTGTAAGGTTATGAGATTCTCTAGGAGCACCGAATTGATTACTTTCAATTACACAATTAACGAGGCGAGACTGGACGTTGTTTACAGTATATCTGACCTGGGTGTGTTGTTTGATAATCGTCTCTTGTTCACTGAGCATATTTCATGTATTGTCTCAAGAGCATTTAAAATGTTGGGCTTTGTTAAAAGAAACTCGGTCCACATTAAGGATGTTAGAGCTTTGAAATCTCTATACAATTCTCTTGTGCGTAGTATATTAGAATAAAACAGCTGCATATGGAATCCTATTTATACTGTTTATATACATAAAATTGAGCATGCGCAGCACAAATTTGTAAAGTTCATTCTATGGAAACTTAGTTTTCCATACAGTGATGTGTCATACAATGTTAGGCTACAATTAGCTGGCTACCAGGCTTTACATATCAGACTAAACACTTATTTTTTATTATTTCTTCATAAAGTTCTTCACAATGTTATCAACTGTAGTGAGTTACTCGGTGACATTAGGTTTCGTTTGTCGCCACATTTTACTCGAAATGCTATTCTATTTTATGTAAACAGTCACCGTACCAATTACGGTATGAATGCCTTTGTTGACAATTTAATGAGAAGCTATAACAGATATTTTCTAAGTGAAATCGATATTTTTACAGTTCAGTTTTCTACTCTTAAGAATGCATTATCATTATAATAGTTTTAGGTGTTTTTTTTTTACTATTTGGGATTGTTTTCCTGTAAGTTTTTGAATGTCAAAATAAATAAATAAAATAAAATAAATAAGTAAAAAAGATTGGAATGAGTTATAGGGATAGACGAATGGTACATAGCTTATACAAAGAGCAAGCAACAGTAATAGAATTAGAGCAGGAACGTAGAGAAGTAAACATTAAGAAAGGGGTGAGACAGGGATGTGCCCTATCCCCATTGATTTTTAACTTGTACATTGAAGAGGCAATGAATATTGTCAAATGCAGGAAGATATTTGAAAT
Source organism: Platerodrilus igneus (assembly GCA_036346225.1). NCBI lineage: Eukaryota > Metazoa > Arthropoda > Insecta > Coleoptera > Lycidae > Platerodrilus > Platerodrilus igneus. The sequence continues at coordinate 57,000 of JARFIW010000624.1, read as the reverse complement.
TACTATGCAGGGACAAAAAAATTATATGCTTAGATTTTGCAAATGATATAGCAGTATTAGCATCTAGCAAGGAAGAGTTAGAAACTGCTCTTAATGACATGGAAACGGTTCTAACAGAGAGACATCGTATGAAAATTAACAAAAATAAAACTAAAGTACTAGTATGCAAAGAAGGGGAATATAAATCAAAAACAAGCATACAAATAGGTAACAAGAACTTACAAAAGGTTAAGGATTTCTGTTACCTAGGACGTCAAATAACGCAAGATGGGAAAACAATGATTAGAACAAGGTCGTGCTACATTTAACAAGAAAAAGCAACTACTGTGTTTAAAGACAACAAATCTAGAAACAATGAAAAGATTGCTTAAAACATATGTGTGGAGCACAACACTGTATGGCTGTAAAGCCTGGACAGTAGAAGAAGCGGACAAGAAAAAGGTAGAATCCTTTGAAATGTGGTGCTACAGACAAATGGTGAAGATTTTATGGACAGATAAAGTTAAGAACAAAGAGGTACTAAAAATTTTTGGGGAAGAAAGAAATATGTGGAAAATGGTAAAAAATAGGAGAGACAGGATGATAGGCCACATACTACGACATGAGGAAATAGTGTGGAATATATTAGAAGCAGAGATAGGAAAAAATAGAAGTAGAGGTAGACCTAGGTTAGACTATTGCACACAGACAGTGAAAGATGTAGGCTGTGGGAATTTCAGGAAAATGTGTAGGCTAGCTCAGAATAGAAATCAATGGAGGTACGCATCTAACCAGTCCCGTGATGGATAAACTAATAACGAAAAAAATAACTGTACTTAAACATGATGATTATTATAAGAAACTACAGGTATTGGTTGCAAAATATTCTCGAATAATGATAATTGTGTGAAAAGATTTACTGGAAAACTATTAATTTGGCAAATGTCTAAGTGTTGGAGGATCTTGGCAGCCACAGGCTGCTTAACCCCTTCACATACCGTACATTTGACTTTCCAATGCTCCACCCGAAGGTACTACATTGGCCAGAAAGCGAGTTTTATTTTATCTGAAAAATTTTGAATTTTGCCGAACCCTTGTTGTTCCAACCAAGACAGGGATCTTTAACGTGCATGACAACACTCATACACGGGACCTGCATTTTACCTCTCATCCGAACGAGGGCGTATTTTTATGAAAAATAATAACCTAACATTTTTCAAGCAGACCCTGTCGGAATTTGAACCCGGGACCTTAGGCATAGTAGTCACACGTACCAACAATGCCATGAAGCCACCCCCTTCACATACCTTACATGTGATTTTCCAATGCTCCACCTGAAGGTACTACATTGGCCAGGAAGCGAGTTTTTTTTATCTGAAAAATTTGGAATTTTGTTGAACCCTTGCTGTTCCAAGCAAGGTAGGGATCTTTAACGTGCGTGACAACACTCACACACGGGACCTCCATTTTACCTCTCATCCGAACGAGGATGTATTTTTGTGAAAAATGCTCGCCTAACATTTTTCAAGCGGACCGTGTCGGATTTGAACCCGGGATCACGCACATATCACTACGCCACAGAGCCGCCTTCCCCTTTACATACCACTGAATCTCAATGAAATAGGGCATATAATTAGAAAACAATAGAAGGGGATTCGAGATGTATATACGTTGTGTGAGAATTTCAGGGAACTGTGTAGGCTAGCTCAGAATATAAATAAGTGGAGATGGAAAACCTAATGACGAAAAAATAAGCGCAGATAAATTTAATGATTATTATAAACAGCTACACGGGTTGGTTGTGAAATATCTGCAACTAATGTTGACTGTGCGAAAAGATATATTGGAAAAAATATTAAATCGGCAAATGTACAAGTGCTGGGGAACTTGGCAGCCACAGGCTGCTTACCCCCCTTCACAACCACTGAATGTCGGAGAAATATGGTATATAATTATAAAACAATAGAAGAGAACTGAACTGCATCTAATAAGAAAGAACAGCACCTATGATCAAAGACAACAAACATAGCAACAAGAAGAAAATTGTTGAAAGCATATGTGTGGAGCACAGCACAGTTGCCTATGAAATACGGGCAGTAGGAAAAGCTGACAGAAATACGGTAGAAGCATTTTGGAATGTTGGCTTTAGATGTATGAAGATGATAGCATGTACAAACAAAATTAATAACAAATAGGTTATAGAAATAGTAGAGAAATTAAGATATCTGTGGAAAAAAATAGAAGAAATTGAAGGGCAGAATACGTTCTACTGCATTTTTGGGGAATAGTATGGGATATATTACAAGCAGAGATAAAAAAAGGAGGTAGATGTAGACCTAGATCAGATAGTGAGAGATGCAGACTGTGCAAATTTCAAGGAAATGTGTAGGTTAGTTCAGAATAGAAAACAATGAAGGTACGCGTCTAACCAGTTCCAGGACTGAAGACCTAATGATGTTGATTTAGAAGAAACAAAAGGTTTCAAAATATGGCTACCAAAGGAGAAGAAAGTCATGATTACAAGCAATGTAAAACTTATTGCAAAACCAAAGAGTAAACTTTTTTTGATTTTGCCCCAGATGTCATTTTTTTAACCTAAAATTACAGAAATAGAAATGGATTTATGACGAGAACCAAGTTCAGTTAGAGAAAGTTATGCAAAATGTAAGTAAATGCGAAAAAGAAAGACCTACTTTGGAAGAACTGGATCAAGGGGAAGACCTCGGAAAGTTTATGCTCCATATAAAAAAAAATGGTTGTTTCTGGTAAGACTGAGAAATCGTTGTTATCTAAAATAAACATTAAACAGGCTGTGAACAGACTGAATTCTAATGAATGGTTTGATGCTGAAAAACACTCTCTGCTACAAATTCAAGCAAAACTGTACCTCTTTATTCGGTTCAAAGAATAACTGTAAAAAAGTATAAAATCTTATTAAAATTATACTCGATGATGCTGAAATATCGTTGATAAATGGTTGTAGAAATTTAGGACTAATAATGGATAATCGTTTTAAAAATAGGGACCATATAAATGCTTGTCTTAAATGAGCTTATAGAGCTTTAAGGATTATGTACCCTTACTGACATGAACTTTCCAAATCTCTGAAAACTAAGTTATGCTCATCACTAGTTTTATCACATTTTGCACTGTTTTCTGTAATGGACCTTGCCTAGGTGTTAATCGCCAAAACTACATACAGAAAGTCCAGAATTGGTTTATTAGATTCATATTTGGCATCCATATATTTCTTAATCTTCTTTGGGTATTAAACCGCTCATAGTTTTTAAAATTATCTTTATTAACGTTTCGATCCATAACCTAGAATCGAAACGTTAATAAAGATAATTTTAAAAACTATGAGCGGTTTAATACCCAAAGAAGATTAAGAAGAATACTAAACAAACCACAACAAACATACAGGGAGTATCCATATATTTGTTCATGTGTTGAATAAATTCAGGGAAATTATGGCTCAAAATGAAAAGTCGGTGCACCCTTAAAGCTCTTTCACAAAATTATTGCTTCCTAAAGTCCAGCATATTTATTTAGGCGAATAAGTTTTAAAACCGATGTTCATAATCTTAATATTAGGAATAAGGATATAATACGCCCTCCAGCCCACAAAACCGTCCAATTTGAAAGGTCGTTTACCGATCAAACTTATAAATTGTAAAACCTCATTCCTAATAGTTTAAAGACTTTAATCTTACAAAAATTTAAGAAAAGTATGAATGATTATCTTTTAGGCACTCACCAGGCTGCAGCTAAATTAAATTAAATTAGAAATCTGTGTCGAAACAATTTGCCACCAAATTTCTATTAACCTTTATTTAATGCTATTAGAGCTAAGGGTTAATAGTATTAACTTGTTTAACAATTTATAGGTGTATCAATATTGTATTTATTAACTTCTAACTGTTAGATATTCATGTGTTAATGTAATTGGTACTATTATATCAGACTTCAGTGGTACAGCAAATGGTAGCTTTATAGGTACTATTTAAACTCCGCCGTGAAATTTCCTTTAGGTTAGTTTTTTTCTGATTTAATATTTTTAGGGAATTTTGCTTCTGTTGTTAGAAATAAAGACGTATATTATTATTATTTTATGTGTGAAGTAGTATGTGCCAGTATCAGAAATGGCACAGGCAATGGTAGATAGACCGGTCGATGCTAACGTCATTGGCAGTCGCATTGTATTAAAGGACAAGTATGTGCTAAAGGAATGTTAGTTTCTAATAAAAGCAGGTCTGGTTGGGCAAGATTTTAATCAACAGCCTGGAATTGATTTTAATCAATCATTTGCACTAGTGGCTCGTTTAAATACTGTAAGATTTGTTACTGCAGTGGCAGCTCGTTATGGAATGGAAATTCCATAGTTATACGTAACGTGTGCTTATTTAAATCAAAAACAGGGGGAAACTATACATATGGAACCACCTAAACAGTTAAATCTAATCCTAAGTTACAAAACTGATAACGGAAGCAAGTATAATTCTACTTCTAGAATTAAAATCACGACGATGTTGAACGACCTAAACTTTAGTAATAAAGCTATCTGCTAAAGGTTTTATATGGTTTACGTCAAGCTGGTACTCAACATTGGATAAGGTTTTGAAGAGATGTGGTGCTTTACTCACAAAAGCAAATTCATATTTGTACCGCATCAGGAAAAGAGAAGACATAGTCCTAATTGCTGTGTATGTAGATAACATTTTATTAGTGTCTAAGGAACGTGTTGACATTGATCGAGTTGTGAAAGAATTTTCACCAAAGATTTAGGTATTGCCTAGAAATGGAATTGTCCTATATGGAAAACGCGACTGAAAAAGAGGAAAAGTTACCTTTTCATGAATTAGTTTGTGCCTTAACTTATCGGGTGCTGTGGCTTAGTTGATTTGCATGTGACTACTAAGCCCAAGGTTCCAGGTTCCAGAAGGGATTCAGCAATGTAAAGTTGTAAAACAACGTTAGTGCTTTAAAATGAGGTGATAATCCTATATTTCATGCCAGAATCTAGCATACAGACATTCGATATCATTACATTCGGTATGTTCTTGATAAAATAAAGTGTTTATGCCTCATGTAGATACAGCAGACATGGTAGCGGATATTCTTACCAAAGGACTTCCGTGGTCTAAGCATGTTAAAGGTGTGGAATCATTAGGGCTTAGGTGAATAGTGGTCCTGAAGTGGGGATGTGCCCATTCGTATCTAATAGCTTTATATATTCAGTTTTACAGGTTAATGACGCAAGTTGTATAGTAAGTTTTTTGTCATAGAAAGATGTAATGTAAACAACAACACCACAAGAAATATATACTAATTCTAGTTTCTCTGCTATTAAAGCTATACATTTACATCTATTGCTATTAAGTGTATCAACCATGCATGGGTTTATATATTCAGTAAACTTGCACTGCATATTTAAATACTTAAGTTTTGTGAAAACATTCCATTTTAACAATTTAGCAAAATTTAAAGAATGCAGCAATTAATTACCATAACCTTTAACGAGCTTCATTACATATATCATTAGGAAATTACAAACTACTTTATGCATTACAGCTGAAAAGAGAATTCAGGTATTTGTTGAACAACTTAACTGCAATTTAAATTTAATGCTCAACTCTACATTGTCAGACTTTGATTATAAATAAATATTAGTAAACACATTTCTTGGACAAAGTTTAAGCAATGACGACCTTTACGGAATGTTTTCCTATTTGCAGAATTGGGAATATTTATTCTACATTAAGTGCTTTCTAAGATTGTTTAAAATATGACACCTCAGAGGTTCCCTAAAGAAAAAAAGAAATGTAACTAAAGCTTAATTGTGAATTAGTGGTGCAATTTTCAACAAGGTTAATAGCTAATTATACTTTCTTTCTAAGAAAATTATTAATAAATATCCACTTTATTGATAATTACAAATTGCTTGTAGTCTGTAAAATTTATTGTATGAAAGAGGTATGTGGTAGTGATAGAAGATCTTAGATTAAAAATTCTAGTAGTGCAGTATCAGCAAAAAACTCAAATAAACGCAATGGGGAAGAAATTAGTTTGTATTATGATAACAACCTTCTTAATACTAAGTAAGTATTTTAGAAGTTTAAATATTAAAAATTTGGTCAGAAAGTTTTTGCTCTTCGAAAAAGCTGTTAATGTAGTCTAACTACAGCACAAAAAAATCAAAAATCAAAACAGATGCGAGTAATTGATTATGTACGCTTTATTTATTGAATAGCCATACATTCTTCATAAGAACCAAGAAGCCGTTAATTGTTTTTTAACAGTTAACAAAGCCGAGGTGGTAGCGGGAACTTTTGATCATATCAAAATATAGTTTTATTCAAAAATTGCTATAGAAAAGTGTTATTTCTACTCTCTAAAAATAAATATCATTATGTTTGCTTATTTTGTCGAAATCGCTTACCAAAATACAATATTAAAGTGATTCCTAGCTTGATTCTTTTTGAGTTCAGTATTTATTGTTATTAACTATTTTTAGTAAAAGTTTGAAAGGAATATAATGGTCACTGTAATCAAAGTTTATAAACAGCCAATCTAGTTATGTGGATAGAACTTGCATACCCCTATAAATGAAAACTTCAGAACATCTCAGTAAACCCCAACAATCAGCATTCGGCCACGATGTGAAATTTAATAACCACATGTTCAGTTCTTCGATAGATACCACAATATTACATCATATTACAGCAAAAGTTTTTACTAGATTAGATTTTATTGAAGATTTAGAATAGAGAAAGAATTACTAAGCAACCCCTTATGTAAATATTAAAGCTAATTTAAGTAAACTTTACATTCCTATATATAAAAGATTAAAATAGTTTCTTCTTTATAGTCTGCAAATTTGGTATGCTTTGGCCTTATCACTTGTTAACTATTTACTGGTTCTGTTTTGTTATCTCCTTGTCATACTTTTAATGTGGATTTAGTCTTAATTACATTTTATTATATCATGCATTTTAATAACGTACACTTTGTGATAGTTCGGTCTATGTGACATTTGACATGTTTTAAGTAATTTATTTTAAACATTGTTGATGGCAGATTTCTTTCCTACAAGTAAGTTTTTTATGATTTACTTTACGATAATATTTTTTATTAGCTTTCTACACTCTTGTAGGAAAGCATCGCTGAAGATAACTAATCTATAGTCAAAAGCGCTCCGTTTTTAAACTTGATTACACATTGACCACTATATTCTTTTCAAACTTTTTCCGATTCTTTCACGTGTACACAGCTAATTCTATATTTCATTAACTATTCTTGACTACTACAAAGTTTTCTTTAAATTCAAAATCTCTCCAAAAATTAATGAAATTTTGCTATAAAGCATATTTTAGAAAGGGTTTGGTAAATATGTTGTAACAATCCTTTGCAGAAAATAAATGTTAAGCATATAATTTTCACTTCGTTCAATTTTTAACTGGCTTTGTCGAAAAGTTCACCACTCTCGGTACACTAAAATGAATATATGTGTTGTTTTTGTTAACGTAACAAGTGTTTTCAAAAAGGATTCAACTCGTTTTTGATTACGTGAATGAATTGCAAAAATATTAATGATGATAAAATATTTACCGTAGATGTTCAAAACGCTGGTAAAAAATTTCTGTTTTGTTTACGAAACAACACCCAATGAACTGAACTTGAAGATGAAAGAAACACATAAGCTAACAGCATCATGATGAATTTATAACAATGATAAGATAAGTAGCAATAAACTAATATTTGGAATAATGCCAATATAGAAACTATTAATTGAAATTGGGTTTTGATTCTAATATTTCTAAATGGACGTTTCAACTTCTTACAAATGATTACTTTTAAGGAAAATAAGGAGTCACTTTGTAAAGGTAAAACAACTGTTTCAGATTTTTGTGTGAGAAAGCTCACAATTGTGTAGGACTACGAAGCATAAAGGGAATGACTTTTAAAAGCAAATGTTTCTTTTATCGCTATAGAATGTCTATTAAATGCATCTGTTGCCATTCTTAAAAAGCTAACAATTTGCTTCTATATACTTGCAACTTGCACCACGAAAATTATTGTGACTTTCTCCATACGAAATACATGTATAAGAAAAGTATATATGTAGTTACATGTACTACAACGAAATACTAAATAATTTTTTTCCAGGAACACAAGCCTTTATTATACCAGATGAAATTCCATCTCTTATGTCGGTGGTTTATTCGATTATTCCAACAATGAAAGTAGGTAAGTATTATTATAGCTTGTAGTCATACTGAATTTAAAAATCTTGACTTCACACCAACGGCATCCCATTGCGGGTAGATTTTAGGAAAAAAAATTGTAAAGCTCATTTGGTATGTTTAGTGCTATCAATTATAATTGGACTAATCAAATTTTATATGTTGCTATAACAATGACGTAAAAATAAAAGAACGACAGCAGCGATATTTGACGATAGTACCATATATCATGAAAATACTGATTTAAAGCAATTAGTATCTTTGTTAATAAAAAAACCTAGAGCCTAATCACTGGTGTTAGCTAATAAATTATAACAGAACCCCCATCTATATTTACGTAGAACCAGCACAAATGATTGTAACTTTCGTACACCTCCAGGCTTATCCAATTTTTATATGTTTCTTCCTTAATTGTTTGATGTTTGTACTATCACTTTTCATCTAGTTATTCCAACAAGTGTGCAAGGTGAAATTCTTCATTAACGATTTGACTTGGAATATGTTTTGCAAACATAAAAATTCGGGCATGTTGTTAGCATTATCGTATAACTGACTCCTGCAGATGTTTTATCAATATAAGATAATAAAGAAATGTTGGAAGAATTGAATTTTTAAATTCTAAATTTATAGCTTTTATTACACAAACTCTTTGATGTAAATTTATAAACACTACTTTTTACAATTTCTTTGTACGAAGTTAAGTTGTAGAATACCGGCATTAAAGTTAGCTGAATGAGATTAACACCTTTCAAAATTACAAGGATTTTAGACATTTTCAAGCATTTCATTTTAAATAAACGTATGAAATGTATTCTTTTAGAAAGGAAAATTTTCAAATAATATTCTGTATAACAAAGAAAAGGGGTAGTTTCTCTCGTGGAAATTGCGAATACAGTAAGATTTGGTTATAACGAACTTGAAGTGACTGCCAAAACTGGTTTGTAATAACCAAAAAACGTTATAAGCATGCAGCTATGATACGTTACATGAATTAAATTTTGACGTGCCCTAAAGAGGCAGGGACCCTGTAACAATATAAAGGTGCGTCTGCTAATTGCAGAGGTGGGGAAGTGGGTTCCTATGAAAATAAAAAAATACAAAAATAATAAATAACATGACAAATACTAAAACTTCTATGTTACATTAATACTTACCCTGAAAAGTTTTTCTCTGTCAAAATCGAGAAGTGCCAAACCATCGGTCACAGCAATATCTTACAATGTTATTTTTGTGCAGAAGATGGTTCTTCCACACAATATTCACTTGCTTTGGTCATAATAAAAGAAAATTGTAAACTAAAACACTTCATCCAAATAAGATACCATCACCAGGATAGCTGGATATGCTTTATAAATCACTGACTACCTATTTCCTTAAAATTCTATTAACATAAAATAATTTCATTACACATACAAATAAACTTTCGTAAATCTGGCCAGGTGTTGCTAAAAAATAAATTCTAAAAAAGAATCTTTAAAAAAACTTAAATCTAAGTCATTGACAAAACTATTCGTCGCTCCAAATTTTTTCTGCTTTCATATTTAATTATAAGACATTCATAAATCCACAATTATTGGAAATGTCATTCATAATAAACAAAAAACATTTAAATCACAAGTTTTTTTGTATCTTTTCATTGTCCATTCCAAAAATACTAAGTTTTATACTTTTAGTAACTGTGGAAAGAAGGGGTAGAGGGAGCGGAGGGTTCCGTATCATCAGGGTCATGGCGATAGGGGGTGGGCGACACAGATGTACCAGAACTCTCCAAGAGCAGTGAACTGTAATGGTAGGGGTGCGAAGACATTAGTGAGAAATTCAAAAGATCAAGAGAGAAAAGATAGCACTGGTGAACACAATAATAAGGCTTACTTGGTATAGTGGTGTGCTTTAATGAATAACTAATCGAACATACACCTTATAAGAATAATTAATAACACTGGTGGTCTTAACGTAGTTGGCTAAGAATATACAAATTTTATAGCACCCAGTATGTGTATCGCAACACTATTAAAGCCTAAAGTAATATTTTAATTACAATAACTTTTAGACTATTTCAAGTTCACTAACGTATTCATATGCTAATGGAAAAAGTTCATTCAACTAGCACTAAAAACACAGCAAAGGAAACACACGTCGTTATGGTTTGAGATCATTACCACAAGATTGTAATTTTATAGTTTTTAATGTATTTAGAAATTATTATTGCACGGTATTTATTGTACCGCAAAAGACTTAGAATTTATATATTTCCCCGAACACACATTTGCAATAAGATTGAGTAGAAATTATTAGAAACACCGATACGGTTTTGTCACTAGTCCAGTCAAATAATTATTTTTACCTAATTAATTTTTTAATACCAAAATAACATCCATTAAGCATATCAGTTCATAATTGCAAAATTAAAATTCTTAAGAGTACAAACTATCAACTCACTGCGTAATTTGAGGGTGTCCAAGAACAACAATATTGCTTACACTCATTTCTTCAGTTTTCAACACAAAAAGTGGCCGTGCACTAAACAGGCCACAAAGTTCCAATGTAATAGAGGGATGACTTACCCAGTCCTAACCCCTTTGTTTTCAAACGGTTCTCAATGCACGTGCGTTTATGAAACTACCCGGCAACTTTCAGCTTCCATGTCGATCCCTGCCTATTTCCTTCGGGAAAGCAACCAAATTTTTCTTGGAGCATTGTACTTTCAACTTTACTTTTTCTTTTTACATTATTTAACTTCCTCATATAACACTAACACTATTGTCTATTTGCACGTAACTCTACATTTTGATGTTGATGCATTGTTGGTTCATAATTAATTCAAATCAAATCTCAGTCGGATGTAGTTATTGTCTTTTAATTCCACTTCTACTTCGTATGTTGTAAGTGTTTTTTCATGTTGTTGCGCAATCTTACTATTGGGTTTATAACAAATGACACATGGGAAGTTCAAGCTACTATGTAATTTTCGTAGGTTTATATTTATATTTCTTTATATGAAGCTATACAAAATACATACATTGTAATGTATTGAATGAAAAGATTAAGTCACCTCTGTAAACATACACATGTATTTTCCTTGCATGGCATCTGGTTAGTTACATTGTACTAAAGTATACCTGTGGTTCTCTTTTATGATAATTGCAATTATGTCTATTAACAACTATGGGATATTGCATGGAACTTACTAAACTAAAATTTCCAAACTCATATTTGGAGTGCATATTTATGAGTTCACTCTTATTTCATCAATCTAAAGCTTGCTGAAAAAAATTACGTGATTTCCTACCAACGTTTACAGTTATATTTCGTTTACATTTTTGTGGTTTAAAATAATTTACAATCCTTAAGTTGAGTTTCAATATGTATTTAACAGTTTTAAGTTTATGACTTGAATGAATATACAGATTTTACCACACGTTTTGACTTTGAACACTATTATACACAAAATTAAAATTATACAAGATGCCCCAATAACAAGTTTGTGCACTCAAGAATAATTCCTTCTTTCTTATCTAATTTTTTATTTCTCATAATGCCCAACGTTACGGCTAATCTAAAAATAAAACACTATCAAAAATGAATAAAAAGAACTGTATACTGTATCAAAAAAACCAAATACATACATATGTATGTACATACTATGACTATTTTTGTACAACTAGTGTTCACTTAAATATTTTAAAATTAGTCAGTTATTTTCTTTTACACAAAAACATTTCCAGTGCATGTATTTCTCCAATTTAGCTAAGCTATCTAAAACCCTTTGCAATGCTCCACAAAATTGCATAAACGATCAGACTTTCATTAATTTTTTGAGTGCTGTGGACGAGGTTATAGCTATAGCCATCACATTGCATATGTTTTGATTATTGTCACTATCAGGCTCTTGGTCACTTAGACTGTCCTCATTTATCATAGTTGAAACTATTTCATCATCAATTAGAAAATTACAAGTAAAAAAATTGTCATCCACATTTACATAATCTTTCGTAACCCTAAATCTTGACCGTATTCATACTCTACATCCACAGCAACCCCGGTACCATAAAACCCTGCATGTTTGTAATACTTCTTTATTGATTAAATGGTTACTTTTTTCCATGACTGATGAATTAAATTTATTATATCCAATAAAGTTATTGAGCAAGATGTTGCAGAATCTACACATTGCACTACTTTAATTAAACGCGATTGGCAGTAATTGCTTTTAAGGGTTTATATTATATCCTGATCCATGGGCTGCCTGAAACTGGTGTTTGGTGGCATGAAGTTTAATAGAAAGCAACCATCAATTTTCGGGTCAGTTATCAATTAGTAATGCAATTTTAGGTTTTCGCTTGCTAGTTCTACGTCACCTTCCAAAAATCTGTATATATTTTAGCAATCATCCATACTTTGCATTTCCGTGGTAGCTTACAGGCAAGCTATTTACATTTTTGAAACCGCAGATTTTGGAGTTTACCAAAAACGAGTAGCTTGCATTTTCCATTCTGGACATGTTTGCACAAACTACAATGGTGATAGGTTCCTTCCGTCAATTACACCGTTCCTTTTTAGATTTTAAAATTTTGTCTGGTGTGAGTTTAAAAAGTCCTGTTTCGTCCGCATTAAAAATGTCATTTTCAGTATGCTGTTGATTGATTGTTGGTCACAGCATTAATAGCCAGTTATTTACCATGCTGTTGTCGGCAGTTGCTGATTTACCTACAATTTAACCACTACAAATATTGTGACGGCCTTTCCATCTTTCAATCCACCCTTCAGTGCAAATGATATATCTTAAAATTTGTTACCAAATTTCTCGTCCTTGGTTTTGGAAATGGCTCCATTAATTGTGATATTATTTAACCATGACTTCAATAGAGCTTTGTCCACATAGTCATGGTCAAATTTTCTAATGTTTTTAACGTTTGAGTTAACACATTCAAACGCTTTAACAAGTTCATCACGATTCTTCCATACCGTAGCCACTGTTGATTTGCTATGGTTTTGCTCGTGGTAAATGTACGACTTCTTTTCCTTACACTGTAAGCTAAATAATTGTCTTTTCGGTTTAAAATCAATCATTTTGTATGTTGTAGTAATTTACTTTAGGTGTGACAAAAAAACACAACTGCACAGGCTAATTCATTAACGTGTGGGTGCTAAAATCAAGAAAGGCACACTTTAGCTAAACACCAATGCTCATACAATACATAGCAACGTCACCATACAACCACTGCCGCTGTACCACACCGAGCCTGTCTGACGCTACCTATTCAAACGAAATCGAGTATTGCAACATTTTAAAATCAACAGTTAGTTTTCGTAGAAAAAATAAATGATTAATAAAAGTTTGCTATAGATGATGTAGTATCACAAAACTCAATGTCTGCTTAGTCTGTTATATCTGGAAGTGGAAGATCTGCTTACAGAAAATCCCTAATTGTGCTACTCTGTATCACATTAATTTAAATAATCACTTAATTCAAACATTTGTACCAATTGTTATTATCTTTTTCCTTGAAAGGCACAATAAATGTGATTTGATTTGATTTGAAAGTTTATTATATACAAAATCGCTGTAACTGATAGTTTTTAAAACGCTTCTCATGAAGAATTTGCCAGAAATTTATATTTTGTCGTTATAAGCAAGGGTTCATTACATCCAAGAGTGTTATAGCCAAAGTTCACTGTATTCTGTAATGCCATTATCCTGCATAATTATCAGTTTACTCTCAAAAATCAAATGTTAAAAATTTATCGCTGACAGTTGCCAGTCCAATTATAACTAATGACAACCCTATTTGAAGCTATTGGCGCTACACTACAGAGATGCAACTTCTGTTATTACAACACTTTTTGTGAAAACCATACCAATTATTTCATAATATTTGCGTTAATTTTTTCCTCAAATTGCAAGGTAATGAATGTGTCATTCGGTATAACACTAATTCAATAGCACAAGTGCACGGGGGGGTTTAGGGTCACTTTGCGACTACTGAGATAATAGGAAATGAATAGTAGATGTTGAAATTGCTTTTCTAAAATAACATACCTTTACTAATACCTTTTGCGAAAAAAATTACTTTATATATTTGAAATAGTTAAAATTCTGTGTGCTATTTTTTAAATTGTCGTAATTTATAAAATGTGCAATTATTATCATACAATATACATAAACATTTTAAAAATTAAAACTATACCACTGAGAAACCTCATTATCTGATATATTTCTTTTTTAACATCTAGGTACAGATTCCAGGCTTGCTTGGGGATTTAGAATGGGAAACAGGGCTGACGTTCAAATTCTGGTAGAAATTGGACCACAGATAAATACACAATCTTTGGGTAACCAAAGATCAGCCACGACAAATGTAAAGCGTGAAACTCCCAATACTTTACAAAACCTTTTATATGCAAAACTTCAAAACAGAAAAAGACAGGTAAGTTGCTTTTAGATTTTCAGGATTTGCCTGTATTGTAGAGTGTATGGCTTTCTAAATGATACAAAGCCTGGTTACACAGTAGAGCAAGTGAAACGCACTAATGATATTAATTAGCACCACAGTCCACATAAAAATCATGTTGTATCAGAATACGGTAGCATTCTAATTTGACACTTTTTAATATTTGATCAACATTTAAAACACCTTCTTGACGGAAACATTTAAATAAATTTACTACTAAAAGGTTTAAATGACAGAATAGTAAAAATCGCCAAACACTATTCTTAAATAGACTTTCAACTACTTTTACTTTTCGCATCATTAGTAAAGATCCTGGTAGTGCTGGATATTACTATTATTATAAATGAATCGTTAATATTGGAATTTGTAATAGTGATTTGCAACTAATTGTAGTGTAGCTGTGTTTTGTATTGAAAATCTATACGTTAGACAGTAGAAAGTTGGTTGAAAGCTAAGCACATGAAATAGCGTACAACTTTAATCAAGCGAATGCTATTTTCTAACGATTTATGTATTTTTAATAATCTGGAAGAGCATTTGGAAACTTCTGTTTATTTACTTATTGTATTTACGTGCAATGTGCATATATAGTAAACCCCATTTACATTAATATTGAACACTTTGCGTAGTCAAACTTATACATAAGCCTAATAATCCTTAATATTGTTTATAACCGAGTTAAGGAACGAGTGGACTGCAACCAAACTAATTTAACCCTTAGAATTTATTAGCAAATATTGCAGCGTGATTGAAAAATGGTTACCATAGTTGGTTCTGTGGCATCACAATGAAATACCTGGAAACTACATGGTCTGGCTGGAAAATTTAGTTTAATTAGATCAAGTAGTCAGAGCAATTAAGGTAACTATTAATAGCCTTAAGTAGAAAACAGGTCAGTATAAGCCTGTCCAATAGCAAGACCAATTGAAGATAGAGTATCCAATATAGACAGTTCTTCGTAATGATGTCATTGTAGCTCGATCTTGTTTGCAATAAACTTAATGAATTTTTTTGTACTCTCAATTTTAGAGATATTAATTTTATAATAGGGTGACCATATAATTGAAGCATATTTAAGATTGCTTCTAACCAATTCACAGAACAGCAGTTTGCACGTTTCATACTATAACAGATGAGAAATCCAAGGATTTGCATTGATTTTTTTGTTATATCTTGTATATGAGAATTGAAAGTGAACTTAGAATCAATAAACATCCCAAGGTCTCTGACTTCATTAACAACTCGTGGTAGAACTATGATGTTAATGTACTCCATTATATTGGACAATACTGCACGAGAGAAGGTGATGGTAACACACTTCTTAATATTTAAGAAGTCTATTAAGTACACCAGCTATGAAAGAAATTAATATCCTCTTGGATCACATTGTGGTCACTTATGGGTGTAATAATTCTGTAGATTTATGTCATCAGCAAACATTGCAAATGCAGCAGAGGGATCTGGCAAAAAGACGTAAGTACCAAATACCAAAAATCGTGATTTTAACGTTCAGTATGAAGCGAATTACGATGAATCGGTTGGTCAAAAGTTTGTAAACGACAAATGCCCCTTTACCGTATTATTCACGATTCATTCTGCGTAAGCACTAACTTCCTTATTGGAGCATTAGTTTTAGTCGTTCAGTTGTAGTCGTAAGTGACACGTGCGTACAGCATTTTTTCTGGATTTGCAAATGAGTAGAATAATATTGTACTTTTTTTATGTTCAGTGTGACAAAAATAGTTAATCGTTATTCTGATTACCACTTAGCAATGGTCTTTATCTATTAAATATAGAGAAAAATGTGGCTTTTTGGACTGTGATGTTTACACGGCTCATAAAATAATAAAGTCGGCTGCTTAAGTTCAAGGAGGTTAGGTTAACTTAATGGAAACTTTAAAACGATTGTGTGTACTTTTTATGGGTTGTTGGGGATATTGTCGTTTATATTTGATCTCTATAAGCATGTGGCTTATTTTCGAAAAACATTTTCAATTAAGAATAATTACTAACTGTTTAAAGTGAATTATAAATTTCGTTCGCGATTGGCGCTTACGCAAAACATTATTTCAGAATGGCTACCCGTAGTAAGAAAATTTTGGCAATGTTAAAGGGCGGCGGAAACGAAAATGATCCTAATGCAGCTTTTGTTTATGAAAATATTATTGAACAAGCGTTAGAAAATGGATTTCTTTTGCTTGAACCTGATATGGATAATTTGTGTAACACTGTGAATTTAGAAAATTATGGACCATTGCAGCTACAAGAAGAAAAAATCGTAATAACTTCCTGTAATTATGAAACAGTGGCCACTTCTGATGTAATTGACTTTGAAGAGGACATTAGTGGAAGAGAAGATGGCATAATTATAGAAAATGTCGTTTTACTACTGGAACCACTTTCTATGTTGCCCGAACTGTATGATAACGACTATGAGAAAAACAACATGATCAGTGAGGATAACTACTCAATGAATACTTCTAACAATATGGAGAAAAAGATGGTTCCTTAAAGCAGTAGTTCTGAGAATGAAACTGAACCCGTATCATCATCTGATAACGACGAAAACTTTTCCCTTTCTGGCTTGTCCCATGGCAGCGAAACATCGTCGCTTCATCGTCATTACGGTAAGAAAAGGAAAACCTAGAAAAAAAAGTCATCCGGAAAGGTAATGAGGAAAACAAAACGAGCTTATGGATTAAGATATACAAATTATAAGGGAAAATCAGTACCAGGAAAGATCCCGCTTCCGAACCCCTGCAATGGAAAAAGGTGCACAAATAGTTGTAACTCGTTTACTGACGAAAAAGGTTAGAAATGTAAAGTCTTTTATAATATGTGTGACACAAATTCTCAGAAATCATACATAAATGGTTGTATAAAAGTCAATCCCGTTAAACAAAAACGAACACTAAATAATCAGTCCAGGAGATCTTTAACTTATGAACATTATATGATGAACCAGAAAAGCCAAGTGTGCCAACAGTTTTTTATTGCTACTTTAGCCATTTCGCAAAAAGTCATTAGAAGCACATTAAAAGGAAAACTGGAAGCAATTAAAGATGCTAGAGGTAAACACGAGCCTGTGCATAAAATTAGTTACCTACAAACACAAAATCTTGCCGACTTTATCAAGAAATTGCCTGTGCCCTCACATTATTGTAGAGGGTCGATATCAAAGTTGTATCTACCTGTCGACATAAGATCGTTTACAAATTTGTATAGTATGTACTCAAAAGATAATCCTAACAATAAAATCAGCATATCCAGTTTTAAGAGAATTATAAGACGGGAATATAACATAGGAATACATGTACCCAAGAAAGATAAATGTATTAAATGCAAACCGTTCAAAAATTTGCTGTCAAATTAAAAAACTTCAGAGGAGAAAGAAAATTACTTATTGCACGTGCAATGTAAAGATGATGGCAAAAACTATTTTTTGAAAAACAGAAAACTAACAATTCTTCCATGGTTATTACTACTTTTGATCTTCAAAAGGTTTTGACAACGCCTCATGGTCCTAGTATATTATTGGGCCTTTCAAGAAAATATGCCTGCTTTAATTTTACTGTTTACAAAAGTGAAGCTGCAAATGGAATTTGTTACTTTTGGGGAGAGGACGGAAAACGAGGGGCAAATAAAATTTGTTTCCATTTGTTTACTTACTTAACACAATTAGATCATAAAAGAGAAGTTGAAGGTGTGCATTTCTTTTGCGATAACTGTTCTAGACAGAACAAAAACCAGCATAGGATGAGTATTAACTGTAACATATTTGGTGCCGGATCACACATACATGCCAGTTGATAGCATGCAACTATAGAGAAGACAATTAAAAATATGTTCATTCAAGCTCCATCTGAATGGCCAACCATAATATGCAATGCCCGAACCAAACCAAAACCTTAAGACGCTATTCTCACTCCGTATTCTTCATTTTTAGATTGGAAATGTATAAATCCTATCAAAAAATTAAAGGATACTCAAGGTAACGATTTAAAGTGATGTATCGGAAATGCTATTTGAAAAAGGTAACTTAATATTAGAATCAAAAATTTGTACCAGGAGGACGAAATACCATTTGAGGTTCCATTCCAGATTAAAACAGTTAGAGAATTACCAAAAGCTTACAACACCGAATTGCCAATCAATAAAAAGAAGTATGATGATTTAACTTTACTTTGTAGAAATTTTACCATTGAGCCTCGAAATCATCTTGAATACTTATCATCGAGAACGCATAATAATATTCCCGATACGTTACCTGAAACCGATATTGAAGATGAATTTTAACGGTTGTGATGTGAAAAGCATGTATTATACTTAATTTTTTAATTTGTTAACAGTTTTTGCATTAAAAAGTAATCTACTTTACAAAAACGTTTTTTATATGTTGAATTAACCTTGGATTGTTTTTTGAAAAACTATTTTTCTTTAGCCTTTATAAGAGTTATACTACTTCTAGTTATTATTACTAGTGTAGAAAATTGTTTTGTTACACTATTTCTAATTTTACATAAGATTAGTATCTAAATTTAAATTAGTATAAGAATGGAATATTTTTAAAAATAAAAAGGTAAAAGGTCTGACCCTTACATGACATTATTGTATTGACTAAGAAGAAGCAGTTGTTCCATAAGCGCCATAATACTATGCTCTGGTCGTCTTAAGCGACAATAATTATTTGTGAATGATGTAAAAGCTCACGTGTAACTGCATAGTAAGCGCCATCGTAACCAAGCTCAGATAATAAGGACATTGACGTAACCACCATTAATTTAGGGTTAAACGAATTAGTATCACATTCAGTATGGCATAACCGACTTAATAAAGTGTTTTTCCTCTATTGTTGTTAGTTTTGATAAAATGAACACTACAATATCGTTTTCTTAGCAAAATATTATAATAACAATAGAGTTCACGATGAAAGAGCACGATACTATTGAAAAAAAAACAATTTTTTAAGTTCCTGCAGACTTTATGAAATGGTATTTACGTCTTTTTTGTCAGATCGCTATCGATATATGATCCGAAAATGCCATATATGAGCAGTATACAGGATACATTCTTCCACATAAACACTAGCAACCCTGTAGTATTATATTTATTTTTCTAGAGAAAAATATTCTTCTTAACTATGTATCTAACATTAATTACAATACTTCTACTTGTTTCATTCATTTCGAAAGTTAAGTGTATTGATTCTAAAGTTATAATACAGTGTTTCATTTCAGTTGATTTAGTACAGGATTGATTTCACACACCGGTTATGGTTATCTTTATTCTTCAAGCTATTCTTTTTTTCATTATTCACTTAATGGAGAAAGGATAAATTCTACAAGGATGCAACACATTGCTAAACTTCATTATTTAAATAGCGTTTCATCGACACAAAAAAAAAACAATGACCTACAAAACCTTGTCGCGTTTGTGCAAGAAACAAAATTCGGAACAAAACTCGCTATTTTTGTCCTGTGTAACAAAAATGCATTCTGCGCACAAGATTGTTTTAAAAAATATCATGAATAAAAATTGAAGTATTTGTTTGCTATTATATTTCATATGATTAGTTTCTACTTTGCAAGTTTAGAATAAATATATTTTCTGTATTTTATATTAGCTTGATCCTTTCAGTTTCCTATATATAAACCCTACATCAATTTTTATACCTGTTTGTCGCAGTGTTTTACTCAACCCACCACAACATTTAATTCTTATATATCTCCTACAAGGTCTCTCATACTCCGAGTTTCCTGCAAGGTTAAAATTCCGAGTAATCTCGTAGCTGGCATCTGCCATTAGCCTGTCAAATACGAGTTATCTCGTACTTGCAAACAAACGTGTTAAATATCAACAAAATGATTTATAACACTTATTTTCAACCTAGTCAAGTTGCAATTAGCTGTTTGCTATTATAAGTCAAAAATCATTACATCACTTGCATTGTTTTAGATATTTTACACTTGATTAGTATTAACAATCCTCGTTTAACTTTGCTACTGCGAATTTACAGGTTTCCCACCTAATTGTAATCAACTATTACCTCATAACTAGTTTACGCTATTTGAGGACAAGATATAACAATAATTGTGTTGTTACTTATTATAGTCATAAATATTTTAATTTCGCTAGAATATTATTTTAGCAATTACATAACGACTTATTTAATAAACGATTTGTATGTTATGGGCCAACTGATTATCATTTTATTGTATTGTTGCGATCCACTATTAGGCAACCCGTCAAACATACAAACGCCCGGGGCACAGCGTATTCTTCAGCATTCGAGAATCCTTCTACAAAGTACTAGATAATGAGTCATATCTTAATGCAGGGTATATATAAGGCCGCTTATGAATGTAAGAGTTAGTCTATTATTGAATGTCTAATATAAATTATATCGTGTACAGTAAACGTAGTTGAGCTTTTGGAATATATACATAAATGATATAAGCTGTGTCTAATGTACATGCAACTTGTAGTATACATAAATAAATAGAAGTGTATAAATAAATAGTAGTGTTAGTGTTGTTAATGAACCTATGGTAAAGGAGTTAATTTAAGAAGATATTAGTGCTTGTAAATTCATTAGTGTAATAGTGCTTCATTGTTGAGTGGACTGAAAACATCTGTAAACAAGGCATATACTGTTAATTAGACTTGTGAACAGTGAGTAATAAAGACCTTTATTATTACTTGTTTTGAATTAAAGAAACGCGGTAGTAGTAGCCCGCTTCAGTATATAATGCTCATGCTATTGAAAATAATAAATTGACCAGATGTTCTGAATAATGGGCAAAATAATTTAGAAATGTAATTTATTAAATTCTTTTATTGTCAACATAATAGTGTAAAATTAAAGACATACCTTCACCTGACGAAAGACCTAGTTATTTTGTTAAATGATTATATCGGAATTGAATTATGCCTTTTTATAATAGCATGAAGTACACTCTTTTTCTATTTACTAGAACAATTACCACTTTCATGGTGTTCTGAATTGATATAATTAAAAAGCGCTAATTATAAACAACTAACAAATGCATAACTAAACTGTATTATTAAAGCACGTCCTTGCCTTTAACATGACAATTGCTATCAGCTAATGTATACTTGTACGTGTAACCTGGATAGGTTGCAGTCCTCCCATTTTAAAAGTTTTCGACATTATATCTTTCGGATGGTTTAAGTTGTGAAGTACATCTTAAAACTCTATACTTATTTCACCTGTCTGCAGTTCTAATTTAGGCAGTTCATTAACTAAATATGGAAAGAAATAAAACTGACTGTACATGATACAGCAACACAGACTATAGGTAAGAAAAAAATAGAAGCGAGAAAACCGTGGGTAACAAAGGAGATATTAGATTTAATAGAGAATAGAAGAAAGCTTAAACCTTTCAGAGAAGTGGATAGTGAAAGTAAGCAAAAATATAATACAGTTAGAAATAAGATAGTACATGAGTGTAGAAAAGCTAGAAATAAATGGATGGAGGAGAATTGTAAGGGAATACAAGATGATTTGAGAGTAGGTAAGATAGGCAGGGCTTACAGGGCAGTTAAAAAGATTTTTGGGGAAGATAGGAAAAAATATAATGGTATTAGAGACGAGAATAATGAGCTTCTAATAAATAAAGTTGAGGTAGCAGATAGATGGAAAAGATATTTAGAAGATTTATATAAGGGAGACGATATGGAAGAGTTAGAGTACGACCAAGAAGAGAATGTAGAAATAGGGTTCTCAATATTAAGAGAGGAATTTGATAGAGCTGTTCGGAATCTTAAATTAAATAAAGCGCCAGGGATAGACGATATTCCCGCAGAATTAATAAAATATGCAAGTCAGAAAACTTTAGACAGATTATATGAACTAGTAAGTGTAATATATGACTCAGGTGAGGTTCCAATAGATTTCGAAAACAATATTATTATTCCAATCCCAAAAAAGTCAGGAGCTGATAGGTGTGAGAATTTTAGAACGGTTAGTTTAACTTCTCATGCTTCCAAAATACTAACAATAATAATTAAAAATAGAGTAGAAGCTTTGACTGAGAATTATTTAGGCGAAGACCAATATGGTTTTCGTAAAGACAGAGGGACTAGAGAACCGATACTAATGATTAGGGTAATTATCGAAAAAAGGTTACAAAAAAATAAAAAGACTCATTTTGCATTTGTAGATTTAGAAAAAGCATTTGATAGGGTTAATTGGATTGTTATGTTCAGGGTTTTGCGAAAAATAGGAATTTCTCATAGGGATAGAAAAATTATTTACAGTCTATATAAAAACCAAAGCGTAGTAATTAGATTTGATGAAATAGAAAAGGAAGCTAAGATTAGAAATGGTGTTAGTCTGGGTTGTATACTGTCTCCCTTGATTTTTAATGTTTATATTGAGGAAACTTTAAACTTAGCTAGAGAGAGAAAAGAGATAGGTATTAGTGTACAGGGACAGAAAATAGACATCTTACGTTTTGCAGATGATATAGCCATTATAGCAGAGTCTAGAAAAGAGTTAGGAGAGTTTTTAAATATTTTAGATGAGATACTACAGAGTAACTATAGTATGCGAATTAACTCAGTAAAGACAAAGATAATGGACAAGTGAGTTACAGCCTAGTTCTAAACCAAAATTAAAAATAGGTAATACCGAGTTAGAGGAGGTAGATGAATTTTGCTATTTAGGTAGTATAATTACAAAGGATGGACGTAGCAGAAGGGATATAGTAGCTAGAATAGCTCAAGCTAGAAAAATGTTTTTAAAAAAGAAAAACTTACTAATAGCTAATAGTATTAGTTTAGATAATAGAAAAAGTTTCTTAAAAGTCGTACGTATGGAGCGTTCTACTATACGGTAGTGAGACTTGGACAATTAAAGAAGTAGATAAGAAAAAGATTGAAGCTTTTGAAACTTGGTGTTATAGGAACATGTTAAAGATTAGTTGGACAGATTGAGTAACAAACGAGGAAGTTTATAGAAGGATAGGTGAGGATCCCTGTATGTGGAAACAATTAAAGGTCAGGAGAGATAGAATGATAGGGCACCAGCTAAGACATGAGGGACTATTTAGTAAAGTTTTAGATTATAGACTACCAAATAAAAATAGAGTAGGAAGGCCTAGACAAAGCTATATTAGTCAAATTATTAGAGATTTAGGTTGTGAAGGCTATGTAGACCTTTTTAGACTAGCTCAGAATAGAAAAGAATTTAGAGCTGCGTCAAACCGACTTTAAGTAAGTCTGAAAACAAAACAAAAAAATAAAAATCAGTTAACTAAATGTCACCAGGACATAATTCACAATTAGTTAGCGGTCTGGCATGTTGGTAGCGTTTCGTTGCTTAAGCCTTACCATAACATATATTTTAATAAACGTCACCATGACATAACTCACAATTAGGTAGCGGTCTGGCATGTTGGCAGCGATTCGTTGCTTAAGCCTTACCATGACATATAATTTAACACTTTCCCTTTTTGAAGCGAATATCCAGGTTATATTTCATTTTCTTATAAATGGTAATCATGTAAACATGTTAGAGTTCTTTAACAACCATCAGGTTGCTAATATCTATGTAGAGTCAGCTGGATAGGAAAAAGATAAAAGGATATAGGAAGACCTAGACCAAACTATATTAGTCAAATTATTCGAAATTTAGGTTGTGAAGGGTATATATAGCTTTTTAGATTAGCTCAGAATAGAAAAGAAGTTAGAGCTGCGTCAAACCAACCTTAAGTAAGGTCGAAAACAAAATGATGATGATTAACTAATATATCATAATCTGTCAAGTGCCTGCGTTTGCAGTTATGATTTGATATATATGGCGCTTTCAGATTAACTTGTTAATTATTTCAACAACGTAAGTTTGAAACCTATTCATTTACTTAATGTGTTCCTAAAATCGCATCAATATACCATGCCGCCTGTTTCAAATAAACGCTGTTTTTACCCTTCGTAATTTTCAGACTGATTAATTTGTTTCTTATTACCTACATCAATGGTTGATGGTAATAACAAATCTAAGTTACATTTTAATTTTCTACTAATTAGTAACTTTGATGGGCATTCACCGATAGTAGTATGGTAGGTATTTCTATCGTCATCATTAGATCTTCAGTACTGGAACTGGTTAGATGTGTACTTCCATTGTTTCATATCCTGAGCTAACCTAACATTTCTGTGAAGTTCCACAGCCTACATCATATACTATCTGCGTGGAATAGTCTAATCTAGGTCTACCTCTACCTCTCTTTTTTTCCTATCTCTGCTTGTAATATATCCCGCACTGTTCCCCAAAAAAGCCTTAGAACGTATCCTGCCCTTCTAATTCTCCTTTTTTTTTTCATAGATATCTTTCTTCCCCTACTATTTCTAAAACCTCTTTGTTATTAACTTTATATGTCCTATTTCATAGCCATAAAGAGCTATACTCCACACATGCTTTGATTTCCTATATCATCATCATCATTAGGTCGTCAGTCCTGAAACTGGTTAGACACGTACCCTCATTGTTTCCTATTCTGAACTAATTTACACATTTCCCTGAAATTTGCAAAGTCTGCATCTATCCCTATCTGATCTAGGTCTACAACTACCTCCTTTTTCCTATCTCTGCTTGTAATATGTCCCATACTATTCCCCAAAAATGCCTTAGAACGTATTCTGCCCTTCTATTTCTCCTATTTTTTTTCAGACATCTTTATTCCCTTACTATTTCTATAACCTATTTGTAATTAACTTTGTCTGCCCATGCTATCATCCTCATACATCTTCAATTCCTATAATGAAATAAAAATCAATTGATAGCTAAATTTAAATGTAAATTAACCCTTTAACGCCCAAGATATTTTTTTTTAATTGAAATTTAATAACACTTATAATTTAAGTTAGTATTGATATTATATTACTAAAAAAAATAATAAAAAAATAGGATTGCTGAAATATGACCCGTGATCATATGAACACGCTAAGCATTAATAAGTACAAAAGCTTAATATAAGAAAATATTTAACTAATTTGATTGGAATGACTTAAAACAAGATAAACAAAGACCAACATTACACTTGCTGCAACTAGATCTTATGGTACTGCTACAATTAGGTTCTCTACAATGACGCCTATTGCTAGGTTCTACAAGATGACCATGGCCGTCAAGCCTAATGTCATCACTTACATCCGTATGGATAGCACTTTTTGAAGTTTGTGGTCGACCTCCGCCAGATGGTAAAACTCCATATGTTTTCAAATATGTGCACACTACGTTTCTTCTAAATTCTAACTGTGATAAGTCCGATCCTAAATACTTTGATAGCAACCATGCATTATTCATAGCAGCATCTAACATCCAAGTGAATAGTGACCAGTACCATTTCTTTCCACGAAAGCCTATTCGATAATAAGCAATATTTTCATTCATTCTGCCTGTGCCACCCATAAATTTGTTATATTGCCCTATTACTTTAGGTTGTGAAACACTAATTTTCTTTTTTTCTGCTTTCGAGTACCTATTTGCTTTTGCAACTGGATACACACCATGGCACGTAGAAGCTACTGTGACAGTATTGTTGTCTACCCATCTTACTAGTGTAATATTATTTTCAACGCTAGTTTGGAAATCAAAACTTCCTCTTTCCATTTTTTTCATCGCGTTTGTGGTAGTTAGCGGGCAATCTTTTAGAACGCGATTTTGCCTAATTGTTCCGGTTGCATGGTAACCTTTAGATTTTAGATGTGCAAGTAGTGGTATTCCGGTAAATAAGTTATCAAAGTATAGTTGAAATGGCAAAGCGGCGACATTTTCTTGAAAACTATCAAGCATCTGTACCAATCGAGCAGCTGCTTTTCCAAAATCAATTTCATATTGATCTTTTCCACATGGATTTTTACCTTGATACACATCAAAATTGACCAAGTATCCAGTTGGTGTGTTTAGACACCAAATTTTATATCCGAAGCGGATAAGCTTATTTCGAATGCACTGCTTACAGCTGTGGCGTCCAAAATATGCCACCATACATTGATCAAAATCCAAG
The DNA here is from genome assembly GCA_036346225.1 of Platerodrilus igneus. Taxonomy (NCBI): domain Eukaryota; kingdom Metazoa; phylum Arthropoda; class Insecta; order Coleoptera; family Lycidae; genus Platerodrilus; species Platerodrilus igneus. Next base: position 30,294 of record JARFIW010000624.1, on the reverse strand, counting down.
TGTTCTATCGGTTGAAAATTGTCACTGCACCTTTGTTGCAGCAGCACGATCAATGGACGTAGTTTCCACATTTTGTCTTTTTTATCGATTTTATTGCTGTCACCAAAATGTATAAACCGATTTATTTCTAGAAACCTAGACCTCCTCATTGCATTTACCGCCAATTCATTACGCAAATCTTGGAATGTTTCCCAGTATGGCCTCTTAGAAGATGGAACAACATTATATCCTGATAAATATAAAATGGCTATAAATACTTTCATTTCTTGGAAAGTTATTTGTGGATCCTTACAATTATTGTAAACTGCATATTTGGATGATTCACTAATGAGTAAATTCAATACATCTATAAATAGTTCAAATAAGTCAATTGGCGAAAGTCCTCGATATTTAGAATAATTAGCTTCAGGAAATATAATATTACGGCTTACTGATAAATCTTTGTGTTCCCATAAATAAGTTTGTTTTGATTTCTTACGCCTTTTTTGATTGTTTTTTTGTACACACTCATCTAATGTATCAATGCGGTTATTGTTTCTAAGTACTATTTCAGCTGCACATCGTAACTGATTCCCAGATAGGTTTGTTACATGCCGAAAATCGGCACTAGACATTTTTTAGTTTAGTTTTGATGTGCGGGAATTTCGCGCCTTAAATTTGAAAGACTTGTGGTGCGTGTATTTCCGTCACGTCAGAAGTGCGTTGCGCGGAGATTCGCGTCAACGCGTGTGGGGGAAAAAAAGTGGGGAGTTTCCGAGAGACGCTGAAACGTGACTTTTTGTCTTGCAACATCGAGAAGAGTGGTTGGGTATCGTATCGTACCGTATCTTTATCTTTTTATTATGTAGATTTCCTTTGCCTTATTTGTTTGTCGTCCCTATAAACCTGTTCCTGCCGTTTCCTACATAGAAAGAAGATAATTTGAAAGCAACCCGGCCGAACCGCAGTCCACGCTGGAGCACCATCTTTATCCGGAAGGGAGCCCTGAGTAGCTAGCTGGAGCAATCTCGAAGGACGCTATGCGCACCATCTGTAAATTATCTTGAAGGGGGCCACGAGCAACCCTGAAGGAAGCGATTCCGTAGGAAGCTGGACCTATTCATGTGAGTACCCCGTGTGTGGGATTTGTTTATAATACCTTTTATGAAAATGGAATATTTCGTCATTACATGTAATAATTTGCATATTGTGTGACGTCATTGACAGATGGGCGCGCTAACTTCTGTATTATAGATTAGCGTTACCAACTGCCGTTGTGTCGCATATACCGCGTCGACGGTTATGTAAGAATCACGCGTAAATGTAAGAGGTAATCAACCAGACCACCGCCATCTTCATCAGCAGAGTCCTCATCGGAATTGATATGTGCATCCGGCGGCTCAATAAAAATATTTTCAGCATCTATTTCTTCCTCGTCTAACAAGTCCAAAGCTTGTTGGAGTGTTATTCCACTGTAAGTAACAAAAATAATGTTAGAACACAGAAATGGCTAAGTAAGAGTTTTGTCATCATACATGCTTTGCGTGTTCATATGATCACGCCCCAATATTATGTGGCATACTGTCATAAATCTTTATTATAAAATTAAATATCACTCATACTATTTAAATCTGAGGTATTTACTTATTGGAATTTAAATTAATTATAACATAATTACAAAAGTAGTAGTTTACTTACATAAACTTGATTTCCTCTGCACGTACGTGGTCAATTTTCACGACTACTACCTGCTTCCATATTTTGTAAAACCTTAAAAGTTTAAAACTGGATCGAACATACAGCTGGAAGTTTTAATACTGATTGTATTTAGAAGTTTGCAGTTGCTAGCGGCTTCCATACGTAGCAGTAGTAGTGGTGGGGAGAAAAACTATAAACCCCTGTTTGGTGTGATCGTATGATCACGCTAAGCGTTAAAGGGTTAATATCATCTTTCTTAGTGCATAGGATACAATGTTTTCTTATAGTACCAGCACTTTTTGCTGCACCATTTGAAAAAAAGTTATATGGTGTCCGCATCAAATGTTGGATTCCATTACATTTTAAATAAATTTTGAATTAACTATCATTATCTGATGTTTTCTCACTTGGTAATCCAAATCTATCGAAGCATTCGCATAATTTATTAATTGTAGCAGTAGTTGTAATGTTACCCATGCTGAAACATTCTATCTATTTACAAAAAGAATCTTGTATTACAAAAATTAGCCCAAAGAAATCGATTTGCAATTTTTACCATGGCCCGTTGGGAATTTATATGGTATTACACATGATTTTGGAGGCACCTTACTATGTGTCACATTCTCAATTTCTTCAATTTTATCATACCCATATAGGTAGAATCTAATTCTTTTAAAACAATTTCATGTATTTGGGGAATCAAAACTCTATATCCCAACAGCAAACTATTGTGCTCTGACGTTGGCTCGATTTTCCTATTCAAAAATGGTTGAATCTCTTTATTAAGCTTGTCATCAAGCCAGCAATTTAAAACATAATATAATGCCTTTTTTTCTGTGACGAGAAAAATTTCACATTTAATGTATCTTGACAGGTAACACAATGTCACTTTTTATGAATTTACTTTTTTCCACTGGAAAAAAATTAGTACATTTTCCCGGGTATGTGCAAATAAGTAAGAACACGAAAATATTTAATTTAAAGCTGGGTCCACACTTGTAACATTCGGGTGTAACATGACATCATATCATAACTTCGTCACATAACTGCAACACCCGTGTGAACGTGAAGCGCAAAACTGGCCATTTCTGATTTCTGAATATACAAAACAACCGATATAAACAACTTAAGTAAGCAATTTTTGAAACCACTCACAGAATTAAATTGACAGGTATTTGTTACTTTAAATGATCCTTTAGCAACGTAAGTCTAACTGTCTCTATAAGTACAACAACCTACTTGTTTAAAACTTCAAATTTGACATCGATTGATTTTTTGACTTTAATATATTGTAATATTTTTTTCAATATTAAATCATCGTTTTACCTGTCACAGAAAAAAAATAGTGTATTATACATGGGTAAAAATGTAAGATTTTAACTCTCGGTGTTTAGTCTCCCTCCCTTGAGCTAAAATATAGTACTTTTTCCCTTGTATAATAAATAACTATTGAAAGCAGTGGATTTTTATAGTGTAAGATTTTACCATTTTCCAATTTATATGAAATTCAGTTCTTGCAAAATAACTTAAATAGCTTGTTTCATCAAGATATTCCCTGCTGCTCTCAAAGGAAATTCTGGATAATTAATCTGCTTGATTCTTATCTGATTGTACATTGTATTCTATAATCACACGTTCCTAATATTTGTGCTCACCTTTGCAATCTGCTGGCAAACATTATAGGAGTGTCTTGTTTTGGCCAGAATATAGTCAATAATAGTTTATGATCTGTCACAAGCATAAAATACCTACCAATTAAATAATAATAAAAAATTTTAAACTAAAAATAATGCTTAGTCCTTAGCGATCAATCTGAGAATATTTTTCTTTCGTGACATTTAACATGTACAATCATGGGTCCAATTGTAGTTGCGGAGGCGCCACAAGTTAACATGGCAATTGCTATCATGTAATGTATATATGTATGTAACCTGGATACATAACAGATGTCATTTCAACTTGTAGGTTGTTCTTTGCAATAACAACCACACTGATTATATGTTTGGCCTAAATACTTAGGTTACGTTTTTACACACCTTTCTGAGTAAAAAGAGCCATTTGACCTAGTTGTCGGATGGTTTCAGTCCTGGTTTATTTACTACACTCTTTCTGTCTCCGGAAGACATTCAACTGAATAAACATATATTTATCTACTGTAAATTAGTTTCTTAAATAAGATTTGTTTGGAATACCATTTTGTCCCTAATTTATAAAACTTTAAATCTGTTATTGAAATAACAGCAACAACTATATTTCTTCTATCGCTATGTGCTCAATCAGTGTCTGGCATGCAAACCAAGGTATGTGACACTATGTATCAAATATTCTATCAGATTTATCTATAAATTATTTAAAGCCAATTTCCTAACAGGCTTAAAATTTCTTTCTACCCTGCATTTTATTCTGATGGAACATTTGGTTGTAATTATTGAATTTGCATCTCAAGTGCCATTGTGTTCAGAGAATACCAGACTGGAATGACTGTTTATAAGTTATTTAGATCTGTTGAATATTCAAAATGATTAAAGGGTGAAACTATGATTGATCTGCTGAGTTTGCTTCCATGTATGTATTCAGATCTTCCTCTGAACTGATACGAACTAACATTTCTTAGTGTAAGTGAACGTTTTAGCCAGTGTAAAAGGCTCTACTTTACATTGATTGAATGAAATGTTATCTTTTGAATATTTTTGACAGTTGTTATCCTTCAACCTTTAACTAAGCATGTTTTTTAATACCTTGACTTGTTCGTTCTACTAATCCCCAACTCTCAGGGTGTGTTGGTTTTCCATCTACAATATTTAACTCAACCCACATATAACAAAGTTTCTGAATAATGTTATTAGCCAATCCCTAGCCATTACCACTTTGAAAAATGCTTGATGCAGCAAAGGTCATAAAAATATAAGGTAGTGCATATACAACTTCTTCCATTTACTGAATAGATTTGTGAAATGATCTTAGAAACGAGTATAAATTTATACTGATCATTTCCTTAAAACTGCTTGCTAATGAAATTAACTTCACACCTCGCATTCTTTCTGTTGCTTAAAGTGAGTTTAATCACTTAATCTTTATTTGGAACAGCATCTTTTCGCAGTTCTCACATCAAGTTAAGAAAATATACGTTTTTGTGATCATGTTATAAAATACATTTACCTTTTTCTTCTGTGGGTTCTTTCTGTTGTGTCCAATTGTTAAATGAGTGCCTTGTAAAATCTGAAATGTTTCTGCATGAAGGCCTTAATTATATTATTTTCTTAGTTCTTACCTTTTAAATCATCTCAGTACAATTTGAGTTTGAGAAAACTAATAATTCCAACCTTTTAGTGATACTAATTCATTTAATCATACATCAATTTAACAATGCACATAAATTAATTTTCATTTATTCATGCTGAAATAATAAATTGCAACCAACCAATAATCGTGCATATAAGTATCTAATTCGACACTGGATTGTAAGCCTAAATAATGACGCTATTTGCTGGCAGCAAGTGAAGGGCGAGATCTAAATGATCAGGCGTGTCACATGTTAGTTCCCGCTCTTCTCTTTCTGTTAAAAGTATCTACTTTAATTATCAAATTGCACTGAAATCACATAGGAATATTTATAATGATCAGACTCTGTGACAAATAAAGGAATTTAAGTATTATTATATTGCTCAAATTACCTGAGAATAATAAATAATGCTCTTGTTAATTACGTGGTTTATAACATGTACATTATGTAATTTTTATATAAAATGTTCATTTGAAACTTATTAATTAGGTACCCAATGGTCAGGATGGTAAATTGATTAAACATTTGAGCAAAAATGCTGTTAAGATTCACATCCAAAGAAACCATTGCTGTCATCACCTGTATTACTGATAAGAAGAATTAATAGGAAACCAGTTGTGTCGGATGACTTAAATTCAGTGCTAAAAGAGCCTTACAACGATAATAACAATAAAATAAACCGTACTACATTCCAAAGTTCCAACACAGCTACTTCGGCTTTATAAGTGTATTAAAATAAAAGGTTTATTTAGTTACGTTGATACCATATTTTGTCTGTTATTATTTTATTTATTAATAAATACATTACTTTTGTCAAAATATATCACATATTCAATTTAGGTTAAGTTGCAGATTTAGCATATTTTTGAGTTAATTTTGCTTAAAATGGTCATTAAATTAACCAAAGAATATTATATATTGAAATGTTTGTTATAACTTATTACAAACACAAAGAGCAATAAAGTAAAAAATAAAACAATGTGTTTTATTTCTATAGAATTAATACTTTATCAATTTTTATTAAATTCCATAAATTAAAAAGCATACTTGTTAATGGTATTTTTAGGACCGCACTACTTTAGTGGCAATGGTGTTCACTGAACACATACGCCACATCAGAAAGGCAGCAGTATTTGGTAAGTGAAGTGGCGGAAAAGGTGATTTTTGATAAAAGTATGTCTGCTACAAGAGGAGTTGTTTCCACTGTTGCAAATACAACAAAAGTGAAAGAAAAAAATTAATTAGTGCATCCGGATTGTGCAAATTGCAATTATAACTTCCTTGTTTAAACTGTGGATGGTACTGTAACATAGCCGCAAGGTCAATGCTTAATCATTTTAACACATTACATCAGCTTTCATTCGCCACACGTCTAAAATCCTAACTGCTATCAACCGACAAAGACGCAGCCACCTGCATCTTATCAATTGTCGATCTACCTTTAGTTGCCAGATCCTGCTACAAGCTATCATAAATTATATAGAGACGCACGTTAGTAGTGAAATAAAAAGTCAGTTTCTATAGTAAGTCGTGTGTATATCAGAAATAAATATTCACAATAAATTTAGTTGTTACTTGTTAATTGATATAAATTACTTGTAGTGAAATATAAATTGCAGAAACTAAGTGTTATATAATTAGAAGTACAAATATCAAAAAAATAATGGAGCGTAAAAGGGTGATCAAAAAATGAGAAAAAAGAAATAGAGAAGGGTGCAATTGTCAAATATGTGAAAACTGAAGAATCGCTGCCATCTATGAGTCATAATATTAATGCTACCTTTCAGGTAAGTGAAAGTAGTGAGGAAAGGGTATGTCATGCTATAGTTAATGGTCTATCAGATACTATTCAAGATGCTGGCATGGATAGTACTGGCATTGTATAACCTTTACCTATTTCAAAAACACCCTTAAGTGACGATCCAGGTAAATAGCCAGAGACAATTTCACATGCAGAAATACTGCTTTTGGTTAAAAATGGTTCTATTCAAGTTAAAGTATACCTGTATCCAAAAAATGAGAATGGCAGAAAATTCTCAGATTTTTATACACATACTTTGGTAAACGATGAAACATGCAAAGGAAGTGGTTTTAGTATTCAGTGCCTAAGAATTGTGTTTTGCTTTTATTGCAAGTTATTTACTTCAAAAATCGATACTATTGCGGAAACTGGTACAAATAGCTGGCAACGCTTATCCCTCCTGTTAACGCACAATAAAAAATAGCAAAATGCAAGAGTTGATCTGGCTCTGTTTCATTTGACTACTCTTCTTTGAGGAGGTACCTTTCTGTTATCTAGATGTCATAACTTATAAAATACATCCCCTTCTACATAGCGCAACCCTTTAATGTTGGCTCCGGTCCAATCTCCAATTTTTCACCTGACCTAATTGATTTAAAGTTGGTTGGAAGATTTTCATAATTTCTAAAAACGTGTAATCAATATTATTTATAATGTAGGGTTGCTTTCTTCTAGCTAACTTCATTCGGTTAACAGTGAGATGGTGTATAAATAGGAGGCTTACAAAGTTGTTGTAAGGTCAAATGTACACTATCAACTTGTTACATGCCAAAATTGGCAATGTACAATTTTTAGATTTAGTTATAATTTATAAATTAATTCTCGCGTATTTTTTAAATTAGAAATGTTAACTTCCGTCATCGTAGACCGTCGCCCTGCGCAGAGTGAATGCAGGAGTGCGCGAGTGTCAAAAGGAGGACTAAGCTACAAGCCCTCGCCGAAGCAACAACTATCTTGGTGTTGTGTGTGTTTTTCTTTTTAGGTATGTAAGTTCCCTGTATCTTACCTTTTATTGTACCTGGTACCTTAATTCCTTTCATTCCCCTACGAGTACAATAGAAGGAAGGACGGATGGAAATTTGAATTCAACATGACGTAACGCAACCCTGAGATTAAGTTTCGAGATGCCACCACGTGAGTAATTTGATTTTATTTAAATTGTGCTTGCAAATTTGACTTAAAAAGCGGTTGCATCACTCTTAAAGCGTGGTTGGCATATGTTATAAAATGGTGGGAAATATGCCACGCGTGTAATTATAAGTATACCGCACAAAAGTATAACAAACTTCATTGTATAGCCCTTCTCTAAAATAAGTTTTTCAATCTCTGCAGGTGATTTTTTTTAAGTCAGCTAATGCGCTAGCTAGTATTCGATTTTTGTTTTAGTACGAGCATCAATCTGAAATTAAAACAATTTTTTGAAATTGAATGTTCCTTTACAAAGTGCATTATGCAACTTGTAAATTTATTTGACGTAACAGTGCCATTTTCTTCACTTCACGCCCACATATGAACATCTTTGTTGTTACAGATATAAATGGTAAAATTATGAACTTGCAGCTTTTGAGAATAATACTGCTTTGATATGGACAATCTGAGACTAAACAAAGTGCTTTGCATATCCTGTAACCACCAATGTTTCCTTTGAAAGATTAGTAATAGTATCTTGTTTTGCCTGGCGGGCTTCCACTTTTTTCATTTGGTGAATTGCATATTCTTCTTGCGATAAATTCCTTTCTTTAAATGAAACACATGTGTCACACTGGTCCTTACGCGGTTTGAAAATAGATACCTTTTCCCTATTAAAAATTTCACAAAATTTTTTTCTTTACGCACGTCTACCAGATTCTTGGCACCATTCTTTAAAAATACTGTGCATGTGATTTACTGAATTAAATGTTGATTTGACATAATACGAGAACTGGATGCTCTACAATAATAACTTTCTACTTTTGGAAGAAGATGTAACCATTCGAGAACACAATCTGATTTGAGCTTCTTATTTTTAGCCCGACTGGCAATTTCATCACCGGGTTTAAGTTTTCCATTTGTCAACTTGCCTTCATGGTTTGTAGCGTGATTATTTAATTTTATCCATCTGTGAAAGAATCTTTTTCGATATTGTGCCATCATGCTGAGGTAAATAACAGTTATACGCGTGATGTTTTTTTAATTGACCCGTATTATTTGTGCCTCTCCTACAAAAATTACGCACTTTGAATCTCCTGTTGTAAAGTAAGCCGTGATTTAGATTGTAGTCATGGTTAAGATTTGTGTATTCTAAAGTGTTCCTTTTGAACTGTCAATGTTTCAATATAATATATTATGCTTCCATATTAAACTGTTATAAAAGAAAGTTATTAAAACACATTGTGTAGTTATTCCGCGTTCTTTTATCAGGTTATGGGCCCAGGCACTCATAACAGTTTATAAATTTTTTAATTTTTTTGTCAATGGCGTCGACAATGGCATCAATTGAAAAATTGAAAGGACGGGAAAATTATGAATCGTGGAAATTCGCTGTTCAGTCTTATTTAGAGATGATCGGTTTATGGTGTCATGTAATAGATACTTGTACAGAAACCGATGAAATAAAGAAATTAGCTGGAGATACAAAAGCGAAAGTTTCAATTATATCGATGGTTGATCCAGTAAATTTTTCCCATATCCAAGAGGCAAAATCGGCCAAGGAAGTGTGGCAGAATCTTCAAAAAGCATTTGAAGATTCGGGCTTGTTGCGTCGCGTTGAACTATTGCGTAAACTTGTAACAACCCGACTGAAGGATTGTTCCTCAATGGAAATCTTTGTCAACAAAATCGTTAACACGGCACACAAACTGAAAGGTGCTGGAATGAAAATAGATGACGAATGGGTTGGCACTTTATTACTGGCTGGATTGAGTGAAGAATATAAACCAATGATCATGGCAATTGAGAGTTCAGCACAAAAAATTTCTGCAGATTTGATCAAAACAAAGCTATTGCAGGAAGTTAAATCAAACGATGGAGCAGATGGTTCCGTATCGTCGGCAATGTATACTCAAAAACGAAAATTTTCAAAAGGAAAAGCCCGCCAAAAGAACGTGAAATGCTTTGAGTGTGGTGGTATAGGACACTACAAAAGCAAATGTCCAAATCTAAAACATAGTAAAGCTATTTATACATCAGTTTTTTCTTGTTTGACTGCAAGCAATTTAAGTCAACAGAATGGTATGTAGACTCTGGTGCGTCTAGTCACATGACATGCAAACAAAGTTGGTTAGAAAATGTCAAATATGAGTCAAATGGCGAAGTGACAATTGCAAATGAATCGAAGTTGAAAGCCGAATTAACAGGTGATGTACGGCTTCAATTGCAAATTAATAATAGTGCAGTTGATACAACCATTCAAGACGTGCTGTATGTACCAAATCTATGTACAAACTTATTGTCTGTCAGTCAATTGGTGAATAAAGGGCTAATTGTGAAATTTGGTACCACAGGTTGCAAAATTTGGAACAAAAGTAATAAGTTGTTAGTTCAAGCAAATCTGACAGGCGGATTGTTTAAAGTAGATCAAGCAAGTATATCAAGTATGATTGTAAAATCAACAGAAACCCAACGATTGTGGCATCGACGTCTTGGTCATGTAGGACACGACAGTTTGATGAAATTGCGAAACGGTTTTGTTAAGGGAATGAGTTTCGTCAGTGGTCAGCGAGAAACTTGCGAGACCTGTATTATGGGAAAGCAGACTCGTTTTCCATTTAAAACAAGCAATTCCCAAGCTTCCAGTATTTTGGAATTGATACATTCCGATTTGTGTGGTCCTATGTCTGTTGATTCGTTTGGAGGTTCTCGGTATTTTATGACTTTTATTGATGACTTTAGCAGAAAAGTATTTGTGTACTTTATCAAGAACAAGTCAAATGCTTTAAATGCCTTCAAGGATTTCAAAAGTCATGTTGAAAACCAGACTAGTAAAAAATTAAAAATTCACGGACAACGGCACCGAATACTGTAACAAAGACTTTTCAAAGTTTCTACGTGATTCTGGAATTGAACACCAAACAACAACACCGTATACGCCCGAACAGAATGGTTTGGCCGAGCGGATGAATCGGACTGTGGTCGAAAGAGCAAGATGTATGCTTTTGACACAAAGCTGAATATCAAATTTTGGGGAAGCGATCAATACAGCAGGATATCTTATTAATCGTTCCCCGTGCCGGGGGCTATTGACAAACACCGAAGAAATTTGGTCTGGAAAGAAGCCAGATCTGTCAAATTTGAAAGTTTTTGGATGCAAAGCAATGGTGCATGTTTATTTATTTATTTATTTATTTTATTTATTTATTTATTTAATTAATTAGCCCAATGCTATTAGCAGTATACATAAATGAATTTAAAAAAAAACAATTTAATTTAAGAACTAAAGAAAACAAAATGTAAAGAAAACAAAATGTAAAGTGTTCACTTCTATAAATAAGTCAGATCCTTAACTAAATACAATCGTCTTGCAGATACACCACTACAATTACATAATTTCATATTTTCCTTTTATATGAGTCCTAACTTTCTTAGAAAACAGTTTCATGTCTTGAATATCTTTAATGTCAGATGGAAGATTGTTAAACAAACAAAATCCCTTATATATAATTGTTTTCATCGTCAAACTTCTGTTCACTCTACTCACATTAATATAATCTTTGGTTCTGATGTTATAGTTGACATATGCTGATCTATAATGTATATATTGCAAAAGATATTCCGGTGCCTGATTGTATTTAATCCTGTGGACTAGGACCATAACAGCATGTTCAACTTGTGCTTCTAGAGGCAACCAGTTCAGTTGCCGTAACATACTGTTAATTGAGTCATAATGTTACATTTTAGTATTACACGCATTCCCTTGTTCATCAGAATTTGCAGTCTTTGTACGTCCTTTCTTTTGCACATAAAGAGCACAGTCTGGCAGTAGTTGAAATGTGGCAAAATTATTACATTATAGACAACACACCTAGCCCATAGTGTTAAATGGGTTGAGAGTCTACTTAAAAAGCCAATTTTCTTGCCCAACTTCTTACATAATTCATCAACATGTCCAGTAAACTTAAGTTCCGAGTCAATATAAATCCCCAAGTATTTGATTGACTTTACAATCTCAATATTACTACCATTTATAGAAATATGAAGGCCACTATCTACAAAATCATTGTATTTTTTTGTGGAACCAATGAGCATACCTTTTGTCTTATTCACATTCAGTTTCAATTTATTTATACATAACCATTTGTAAAACTTTTCTAGCTGATTATTAAATACTGTTATTAGATCCTGTATGTTATAACCAGATACTGACAAAAGTGTATCATCTGCAAACGTATTCACAAAACACTGGTCCACACTCAAGTACATATCATTCATGTAAATTATAAAAAGTAACGGCCCAAGAACACTGCCCTGTGGCACTCCATATACACTAGTAGTCACTTCTGATAATCTGTCTCCGTACTTTACTTTATGACCTCTATCATTCAAATAGCTAACAAACCATTTTAAAGCAATTTCTGTTATCCCATAATACTCCAATTTTTGTATCATAATGTCTCTGTCTATAGTTTCAAAGGCACGTTGCAGATCTACAAATACACTCAAGATTGTCATATTATTATCCATGTCCTTTTTCCATTTAATAATGGCACATTGTACTGCCATTTCACATGAATGACATTTACGAAAACCAGATTGGTACACATACAATAATTTATTAGTTTCACAGTATTCAAGTAGTTGTTTATGCACAACAATCTCTATTATTTTTTCAACAACTGGCAAAATATTAATTGGTCGAAAGCTTTCAGGTGTAGATGCCTTAAATACTTTTGGAATAGGAATAATAGTACTTACTTTCAGTTCAGTTGGTATTTGACCTAGTCTTAATGACATATTGACTAAATTTAAAAGTGGACAACCGATAATGTCAAATAAGTTTTTAATAACTTTCACATTTACCAAATTAGGAGACGCCTTATGTTTAAGGTTCTTGACAATTTTAGTTAACTCACTTAGGGTAATAGCTAATTATGTTAGAAGTTGTTAGAAAGTGTAATGAACTTCCTACTAGACAGATCGTATTTCGCTGATGTGCATGTGAATAGTTTTCTACAACGGACGTGTTAAGTGAGGTGTACGAACTTTAGTCTGTAGTTGGAATTTAATCTAATAACAAGCATTTCCATTATTTGTATTAGAAGTGTAATAAAATTGTTTTAAAAGCGTTTTCAAACTACCAAACCATAATTGGCGCAGTCAGATTGGATGTTTCGAGAAAATTTTATCGAAAATTTTCGTCAGTTTCAACTGTTTACGGAACATTGAATTGCATTTTATAGAAGCATTCCCAGGAACACTAATTGTTGGAGAGCCATTCTAGAAATCGAATAAGCCATCCACAGTGGACCAACATTCAGGTGCCCAATTTATTGTCTACATCGCGTAGCAGTCCCACGAATTTCTGAAACAAAGATTATACAAAGCGAAGGATGAAAGTATTAATTGCAATCTGCATGTAAGTAGATCTTGAAATTTTAATCTGTTGATTTGTGCATAAAATCTTTTATGTCAATTGAATCGTTGATTGAAAACGTAAGAAACCTCCAACTATCAGACTCTAATACAGAAATAATAATGGAACAATTTAAAGTAGAGTATTTAAAGTGCGTGCCAGATTTTGATGGCAACCCAAATGATTTAAACGAATTTATTTCTTCCGCAGAAAGTATAATAAACTCATTTGTTGATCCGACAAAACCAAACACCTTTCAAAACTTATTTATATTTAAATCTATTTTAAATAAATTAACAGGTCAAGCCAAGGTCGCTGTTAATATACAACAAGTCAGCACTTGGACAGAATTAAAAAATACTCTTCTCAGAAATTTTAGTGATCAAAGAGATGATACTTGTTTAGTTCGCGATTTGGTGTTACTAAAGCAGGAAATGATAAGCCTTTGGTATTTTACGAAAATGTATTCAAATTTTAAATTTACTGTGTTCGTTTGTAATTGCAAACGAACGAAATGAAAACGTAAAAGTAGCGAAACGAGAATTTTTTACTAAGCTGGCGTTAAAGTCGTTTCTTTGTGGTTTAAAGGAACCTTTGGGTAGTAGTATTAGAGCTATGAGACCGGACACCCTTCAAAGGGCTTTGCAATTTATTACGGAAGAAGATAACGTTAGATACTTTCAAAAGGACCAAGTACCGAATTACACAGGTAAACCTTGGGTAAATAATAATAAGTACGGGCAACCACCACCTAATTCTGATAAAAATAAATTCCCTTCGCAGCCGCTAAACATCAAACCTCGTTCAAATTTTACACCACAAAAATTTCCTACAAATGTTCAGACATTTGGAAGATCATATAATCAAACTTATCAGGGTCAAGCGTCCAGAGACGTTTTTAAGCCGAACCCAAATTTTAAACCCGCTAATCCGGCAACCCCTATGTCTACTTCGACTAGGCAAACTTTTCAAAAAACCTTTCAAAATGTACCTAAACGATTTACATCGGAAGAATTATACAATCAAGAATCAGAGGAAAGTCAACCGGTAAGCGAAACCTTGCATTATCAGGATACTACCGATTCCAATTTAGAAGAATTTGAAAGTGACGATTACGCTTGTAATCAAAATTCAAATTTTCAGGAGGTTCCGATGCGGAACGAGATTACGTAATTGATTTCAATAATCATGAAAGCAGAATAAGTAAACTTCCTTATATATACCTTCCCGAACAGGAATTATCCCTTTTAGTTGATACAGGAGCCACTTCCTCCTTTATGAATCCCGAAATAGTAACCAAATATTGGCCGGAAAACGTAAAATATGACCCAATTACAATTTCAAATTGTTTCAATAAATCCAGACAAAATTATTCCGTGGTAATTCCCAGTTCAAAATTTTAATGACCCTTCGAAAATGCTTAAATTTCACTTATTTAAGTTTCATAGAATTTTAAAGGACTAATAGGTATGGATAATTTAAAGGAATTAAAGGCCAAGGTAGATTTGGAAAACAACCTCTTAATTACACCTCAAGCGAAAATTCCCATTTACTTTCAGGAACCGGTTAGCGCTATAAATTCTATAGAAGTCGAACCCTGATAGAAAAGCAAATTCAATTGAAAGTGTCAGTAGAAAACGGTGAAATTGTTATACCCTCTATAAAAACGGAACATACAGAAATACCTGAATGTTTAACAATAGCAAAGAACGGTTTAGCGTTTACAACAATTAAGAATTTTTCGGATTCTCCTGTAGCCATAAATGTATACGGACCAATCAATGTCCTTCCTTACCAAGCGAATCAATTTGAACGCTCGTGCGAATTAAATCATTATGACGCCGAGACAAAAAATTTTGATACATCTCTCATCAGAACGGATCATATGAATTCGGAAGAGAAACATGCTGTTTTAAAACTGTGTAATAAATATTCCAAGATTTTTCATATCGATGGACAAAACCTTACATTTACAAATAAAATTAAGCATTCAATACGAACCACGGATGAAACTCCAGTCTATTCTAAAACCTATCGATACCCCTTTGTTCACAAACAAGAGGTAAAACATCAAATTGACAAAATGTTAAAAGCCAAAATTATAGAACCTTCTACTTCCCCATGGGCTAGTCCTATTTGGGTAGTCCCAAAGAAACTGGACGCTTCGGGTAAACAGAAATGGCGCATAGTAGTTGACTACCGTCGCCTTAATGAAAAGACAGTCGACGACAGGTATCCTTTACCAAATGTCAATGATTTACTGGACAAGTTGGGTCGATGCCAATACTTTTCGACGCTCGATTTGGCCAGTAGCTTCCATCAAGTGGAAATGAACCCAAAAGATGTCGAAAAAACTACGTTCAATACAGAAAATGGACATTTTCATTTCCTTAGGATGCCTATGGGATTAAAAAATTCCCCTTCCACTCTACAACGTGTAATGGACCATGTTCTACAAGGTTTATCGGATATCTGTGGAGCCTATATGGACGATATCATTATTTGGAGTGTTTCCTTCAGGAGCACCTCACTAATTTAGAAATGGTGTTCAAAAGATTAGAGGAATCTAATTTTAAAATTCAGTTAGATAAATGTGAAATATTGAGAAAAGAAATCGCGTTCCTAGGACACGTGGTCACGCCTGACGGCATAAGACCTAATCCAGAAAAAGTTAGGGCTATTACAGACTTTCCTTTACCTTCGACTACTAAACAAATAAAGGGATTTTAGGTTTATTAGGGTACTATCGTAAATTTATAAAAAACTTCGCTGACTTGACTAAACCCATGACAAGATGCCTTAAAAAGAACGCTAAAATTGAACATACCCCCGATTTTATGGAATGTTTTGAATTGTGTAAAAATGTATTAATCAATGAACCGATACTTCAATTTCCTGATTTTAAACGCCCGTTTAATATAACGACCGACGCAAGTAATGTAGCTATAGGTGCAGTATTATCACAGGGGCCAATAGGTAAAGACCTTCCAATTTCATACATGTCTCGCACACTTAATGATAGCGAGCGCAATTACAGTACTATTGAAAAGGAACTTTTGGCAATTGTTTACGCAGTAAGATATTTTAGACCATATGTGTATGGGCGTGAATTTAACATAATCACGGATCATAAACCGTTACAGTGGTGGTTCTCATTAAAAGAGCCCAACTCGAAACTTTTAAGGTGGAGACTAAAATTAGACGAATATAACTATAATATTATTTATAAGAAAGGTAAACTAAACTCAATGCCGACGCCTTGTCACGCGTTGAAATTCATACTAAAGAAATAACTCAGAATTCGATTGTTGATAATGATCAATCCCCTGAGGAACCTGCTAACGATGAAATTTCAGATAACCAGTCTATACTTGTAAACCTTGATGAAGAAGAACACTTTAATGATTCCGAAGAAATGACGCAACACTCAAACAATGACGAAAACCTGATCCTGGAAGTACCGATTTCAGAAAAACCACTAAATTATGGTATTAATCAAATAGTAGTGACAATTGTAAATTTTTCACCTTGTTTGCCAAAAATTTCATATTATCGTGATCGACAAAGAATGCATATTCAACTATCAAAAAATAATTTTGACACTGACTTAATCGATTTTATCAAACAATTTATCGTCCCCCAAATAACGTATTATATACGAGGACGAGTATACGAAATTCTGTGAAGTACTAAGACGTAATTTTAATTGGCAATCTTATAAATTTATAAAATGTAACAAAATTTTAAAGGACGTTGAAGATAATCGGATCGAAGAAATTATAAACGCATACCATGCCTCAAAAACGAACTATCGTGGTATTAATGAAACCCACGAGAGAATAAAATCTAAATATTATTGGCCAAATATGAAAACTTCTATCCAAAACCTAATAAATCGTTGTAATATATGTCAGACAACTAAATATGACCGCCATCCCTTAAAAATCCCTTATAATATAACCCCTACAGCAACCAGACCTTTTGAAATGATTCATATTGATACATTTTCGGTGAAGAAAACCAGATTTCTTACAATTATTGATACGTTTTCAAAATATGCGCAGGCATACCAAATTAATGCTATTAATTCAATCGAGGTTATGCAAGGCTTAATTAAGTTTTTTTGTCATCATGGAATTCCCTCCACAATAATGTGTGATTTAGGTACTGAATTTAAAAATAATATTTTAGAAGAGTTGTTAAAATTGCATAAGATAGATGTACACTTTACCTCATCAGGAAACCCAAGTTCAGACGGTATTATCGAACGGTTGCATTCCACCCTACTCGAACACCTAAGAATCCTAAATAAAACGCACCCTTCCCAAGACATGAAAACCCAAATGTTATATGCCATATTAGGATACAATAACTCAGTCCATTCTGTGATTAAATTAAAACCAGTAGAGGTAATCAACGGTCATATATCAGACGACGACCCCTTAAACATAGATTTAGATGCTAGAATCATATCCACGTATGTAGACTCCCATAAACAAAAAACTAAATTGCTCTACGAATCCATAAACGAAAAACTAATTCGAAACAAAGACAAGGTGGCATCTAAACTAAATGAGCGGAATAAGGATGACCCGCATTATCAGTAGGAAAAGCAATAAGATTAAAAACCCTGTAAATATTACGGAAAGAGATAAACTCAGAGATCGATTCTCTGCTGAAACAAAAATTAGCCAACTTGATGCGGTGACTAAAACGTTAAAAACCGAGAGTCGACCAAACATTAGATATCATTTTAGGGGCCTACAAAAGCCTCGTCAAACAGACCCCAGTTGTTCAAAGTTCATAGATTCTGATTCTGAATAATGTTTCAGGATCACGCACGTAAGTTCCCAAGTAATCCTACGCAGTTTACAAACCAACCCAGGACTACTTCCAGTAAAATTAGGTACCGCAAAAATCCAGGAATACACCCACAAGTTGATACACTATTTCGATTTGGAACCTCTACTTTATGAAATGGATCGTTTGGATTCTCAAAGACAATATGTCCTTAACGTCATCTACACAAATCGTGTGCACTCTGTAGAGTTAAATAATTATATTAAAATTCTCAATGCTGCGCAAAGCATGGTAGAATCAAAAATGTACGAGATAGTCCCACGCCGAAAGAGACAAAAGAGAGGTCTAATTAATGGAGTTGGCTCAATTTTCAAAAGCATTACTGGCAATCTGGATGCCGATGACGGCGTTCAATATGACAACATTATTTCCAGTCTACAGCGTAATCAAAACAAATTAGCGGACCAAATTCGAAAGCAGAATTCTATATCTGTAGAAATAATCGAAAGGTTTAATACATCTATCCAAAGCATAAGCCACAATGAGGCTTCTTTAAAGGCCCGCATTATGCTTATCGAGAGAAAATGAGGTCGTTGAAAAGGCTTTAGTGACGTCAAACGTTGTAAATCAAATAATTAAACTTTATCAAATAATTTATAGTTTACTACAAGACATCGAAAATTCTATAATTTTCGCAAAATTAAATGTGCTCCATCCGAGCATTATAAAAACCGAAGAAATGTTTATTATTTTAACAAAACTAGAGGATTGCTTTCCCCAGGTCAATTACCTTTTAAGATCGAATACGGTAATATTTTACCTTATGAACTATTAATAAAAATCCAATGCTATATCAGCAATTATAGAATTGTATTTGTTTTAAATTTATCAATCAATCATCCTCAAGATTTTAATCTTTATCATTTATACTCGATTCCAGTCCTGTATGATAATTCTAAATTTTATACTATTTTACCTAAAACAAAATACATTGCTATTTCTGATGAGTTTTATGCACAAACAAACGAAAGATGTTCGGAGATTTCGGATAATGCTTACTATTGCAAACAACTACCCCTGATCCCAAAGGGTAGCAACTACAACAGCTGTGAAATCAATTTATTGTATAATCAAACAACCATCGGATGCCAATCCGAAGAAGTGACGGTCACCTCGCCGCAATTATTCAATATTGATGAAACTAATAAATGGATACTGATAAGTCCTGGTTGCCAGAAAATCCACGTCGAGTGTAAAACACAAAACGAAGTTAAAGATCTAATGGGTACACACTTGATTATAATTCCAAGTGATTGCCAAGTTACGGTCAACAAGGAAACCGTATATTACAACGAAAATGAAGAGACCTATACAATGACGTTCTTTGAGATCGATATTGCAAAATTAGCTGTTCGAAATGAGACCTTTGCTCCTCTTCAGTTGGAAAATGTTAATTTGGATGAACTTAGGGATGCAAACAGGAAATACCTCTACAGTAACTTTCAACTGGAATCCCAATCTGAGGCCAATTACCATAATTACGCAACTTACTGTATTATTGCTATCGCCCTTGGAATTGTTTTTTTCCTATATTATAAAAAATTGTGTATACGAAGAATGTCAAAGAATAACTCAGCAAGGAAACCAGAAGATATTCCCATGAGTCAAATTTCGTCGCAGCCTGCAATTTGAAACTCGCACGGGAGGAATTATGTTAGAAGTTGTTAGAAAGTGTAATGAACTTCCTACTAGACAGATCGTATTTCGCTGATGTGCATGTGAATAGTTTTCTACAACGGACGTGTTAAGTGAGGTGTACGAACTTTAGTCTGTAGTTGGAATTTAATCTAATAACAAGCATTTCCATTATTTGTATTAGAAGTGTAATAAAAATTGTTTTTAAAAAGCGTTTTTCAAACTACCAAACCATAATTAGCTTGAAACTGTTTGAAACATCCGATTGAACCCTGTACCCCATACTGCACCCAGTTACTATTCACTACTTCTATAGACTCAACAATACCCTTAATACTATCACAATAAAATTGATTAAATTTGGTTTCAATTGTCCCTTCCTGCTTACCAAAGTGAATATCATAGTTTAGTTCCTTCTTTGTGCCAGATATTATTGTTTTTAATGTTCTCCACATTTTCTTACTATCATGTTTACATAAATCAATGTTCCGTTTTAAAGACGATAGTTTCTTCCTTCTTATTAAATTTACCACTATATTTCGCTGTATTTTATACCTATCCCAATTGTCATTTGTGCGATTCCAAGTGAATCTTTTATAGGAAATATCTCTTGCTTTTTGTGCATTTCTTATTTCACAGTCAAACCACTCATTTTTCTTATTTAAGAATATTTTCTCATGCTGTGGCGCTACTTGATCAATCACACTAGTAATGTTGTTATTGAAATTGTGATAAATACTATTTATATCAGCGGATTCATACAGCCAATCTTTAGTCACCAATTTTTGTTTAATCTTATTCATATTAACATCTGACCAATCTCTTACAGAGTATGTTTTTGTCTTGTTAAAGTTTCTTGTAGTACTAGCAATAAGTGTTCCAATGATATCATGATCAGTAATTTTAGGCCATTTATGATTAGTAACTGGTTTTATTTCAAAGCAATTTGTTACAATTAAATCAATTAAAGTTAGTGACTGTTTTACTATTCTGGTAGGTTGAGAAATTATCTGTGTGTAACCAGCCGTATTTATTATACTTTCTAGTATCACTGTCCTGATTATTATTATAGTTAATATTAAAGTCCCCTAATATAATCACTTCATTCACCGAGTAGTTATCAGAATTCAATAATGACTCAAAATAACTCCCAAAAAATTTCCACATGAACTAGTGGGAGATTTATATACACACCCACGTACAAGATTTTTACCATGTATTTGCATCTGAATGGAAGTAAACCAAAAGTCATAGTCAATATTAACACTATCCTTTACTTTAAAACTATAAAATTTGCTCACATAAATGATAACTCCTCCTGTATGTCTGCTATTAGAAGTACAACAAACTATTTCATATCCAGGAATTGCTATCTCATGTAATTCAATGCATTCTGTAATATGTGTTTCAGATAAACATATAGCAGTAGGTGCAATATCCTGAATAGCCTGGAATATCTCCAAAAAGTTTGTTGTTAAACCCTGGATATTCAAGTGCAAAATTAAACCTTGGTTTTCAATAGATAATTTCTTCTGTTCAGTCTCTAGTTGCTATATATAATTTACTTTTTTAACCACCTCGACATTTCTTCTTCTCTTAAAACACGCACAATCTAACGACCACACTGTATGATTAATGTCAATATCAGCTCCATATCTTTGTTTGGCCTCCATACAGTTAATACATTGAGGTATTGTACTACTACACATAGACTGCTTATGTTCACCTGTACATTTTGGACATACTATTTTATTTCTACAATGCTGTGCCATATGACCATATCTAAAGCAATTAAAACACCTAATTACCGTAACCAACTCAGCAACTTTACATCTAGACCATCCTATTCTTAAAACCTCTTCTTTCATTATGTACTTGAAAGTATTTGGATCAACTGATATTATTAGGTTAAATCTACCTTTAACTTGCTTGGTTTTATGTATTAATTCCATCTCAAATGTTGGTTCGACATCATTCAATCTATTATGGTGAATAATTCTCTGAACAAGGTCTTCACTATCATCTTCAGTCAAAACACCTAGGACCTTAATTTTGGGATTTCTCTTAGTCGGTACCTTCACACAATAATTATCACCCATTTTCTGTTCAATATCATTTTTTACTATTTCCAACGATTTATGATCATCACATCTAATCAAAATACCTTTTTTCGTAGAGTGTCCCATTGTAACATGCACATCCAATGATTCTGGGTCAATAGCTTTTTTTACTTCTTTGCGAACTATATCAACATTTTTATCGCCTGCTTTGGATTCCACTATCAATACTGGTGTATTTTTAAGTACATCAGAATACTGTTTTGAAGAAGTACTAACTTTCATAGCCTTTACATCTTCTACTAATTCATGTACTGCTGTTTTTAACGCTAACACTTCTTTTAATTCAGACTGCAAAACTTCCATTCTTGGAGATAAAATTTGTTTTCACACTGCTTTATTGCTTTATTTATTGCCATCTCAATTATACTGTTCTCGCTTTTATCAGCACCCAAAAAGTTTAAACATTTATTACAAAAAAATTTTAAAGCTCGTTCCTTTTCAGTTGCAGTACTCTTAATTCAGAGGATGTAAATTTTTTACTTGAACATTTCTCACGAATTAAGCTTTGACAACCATCACAAGCAAAGCATTTCTCACCAGTACATTTAACATCAATCTCTTTATAGCCACACTCATAGCATGTCATTATACTTAATTTTCTTTAAACCATTCCAATCAATGCAGAAATCCTTGATCCTGGCCTGTCTAATAGTCAGAATTATTATTTTAAATACAAACAGCTTGTTATCTAGTTAGGTGATATCTTCCCAGCTGTTGTAAAAATTAGTGATAATAATTTATTGCTATAACAATTTACTATTACTTTAGTTAATAAATTTCCTTGTTTTTTTCAATAAATGACTCATTAAAATATATCCAGAATAAACACCACCCTTTATTACTATACTTCTCCAATTTTCAAAATTTTTGTTTATGTATTTCCACTGCAAAACACCATTTATTCACTGAGCATCACAAAACAAAACACTTTACATAAACCTCATAACATAACAACAACGTAAAAAGTTTGATTCTAAGTCTAACGTATTCATCATGGTCGGTTACAGCGAACAGTGTAAAGGCTATAGAGTCTTTGATCCAGAGAAGATGCGTGTTAATGTAAGTCGCGACGTGATTTTTCTGGAAAAGCAACGTTACGAAAACGAAGTACTTTCCTGTAACAAATTTAATCATTTTTATCTATTCAAAGACGATAACAATGAAGTGGAGGAACCATTTGTTACGAATAATACCAACATGCAAGACCAAAATGAAATGGAATCTCAGAACAGTAGTTTGAATACGAGTCAGTTTGATGATATAAGCAGTAATGAGCAACCTATTACTAATAACTCAATGGGCAATATAAGCATCGATGAAGACGAAGAGTTACGACGATCAACAAGAATAAGAAAATCCTCAAAGACGGAGGACTTTGTCTATGTTGCAACAGTGAATAACGTAGGCGATCCGTTGACAGTGGAGGATGCGATGAAAAGTCCATACGCGTCTTACTCGAAGAGAGCAATGGAGGCTGAGTATAAGCCTCTAGTTGAAAATGGAACTTGGTCCTTGGAAAATTTGCCAGTAAATCACAAGGCAATTCGAAGCCAATGGATATTTAAAACTAAATGCGATGAGAATGGTCAAGTGAATCGATATAAAGCACGTCTGGTAATAAAAGGTTGTTCTCAACGTAAAGGGATTGATTACGAAGAAACTTTCTCACCCGTTGTTCGTTACTCATCATTACGTTTTCTTATCGCGATTGCTGCAAAATTTGACTTAGAGATTGATCAAATGGATGCGGTCACAGCTTTTCAGCAAGGTAATTTAGAAGAAGAGGTTTACATGATTCAGCCTGAATTGTTTAACCATGACAGTCAGCGTGTTTGCCGATTAAAGAAATCGTTATATGGTCTCAAACAAGCGAGTCGCATATGGAACCAACATTTGGATACTGCACTGAGAAAGTTTGGTCTCAAATGCTCAGTAGTCGATCCGTGCATATACTATTATGTTAATGGCAGTCAAATGTTAATCGTGGCGGTCTATGTTGATGACCTCTTGATCTTCTCCAACAACAAGGACTTAAAGAATAAGTTGAAGTCAACGCTGCAAGGTCAGTTTAAAATGAAGGACTTTGGTGAAGCCAAGTATGTCTTGGGTATGAAGATCACACGTGATATAAAATCAGGTTCAATTTCAATTGATCAGAGTCAGTATATTCAAAAAATGCTTGACAAATTTCAAATGACTGATTGTAATAGCGTGTCTACGCCAGCAGACCCAAATCAAAAATTGACAACAGCAATGTCACCACAAAACGAAGAAGATCAAAAAACAATGCAGAATGTACCATATCAAGAAGTTGTTGGGGGTTTGTTGTTTGCGGCACAAGTGTCACGACCGGACATTCAGTATGCAGTAGGTGTCGTAAGTCGTTTTAACAACAACCCAGGAAAGGCGCATTGGAATGCCGCAAAACGAATTCTGCGTTATTTAAAGGGCACAATTGACTGGAAGTTGACTTATTCAAAAAATGGAAATGCTTTTGTACAGGGTTACTGTGACTCAGATTGGGCTAGTGATGCTACGGACAGACGCTCGACTACAGGGTATGTATTCAAGCTGCAAGGTGGTGCGATTTCGTGGACATCAAAGAAGCAAGCAACTGTTGCATTATCAACGACAGAATCTGAGTATATGTCAATGTCTGCTGCAACTCAGGAAGCATTGTGGCTTCGTGGATTATGCGAAGAATTGTTTAGTCAAAGAACAAAACAGGGTTCGACAATCATATACTGCGACAACAAGGGTGCTATACAGTTATCAGAGACTACCGCTTATTCTTCGCGTACAAAGCACATTGATATACGTCACCACTTTCTACGAGAAAAAGTAACCGAAAAGGCTGTAAAATTTGTTTATATTGGCACGGATGAAATGATAGCAGATAACTTGACGAAACCGGTACCAGTAGAAAAGCATAGGTTCTGTACAAGAGGATGTAACTTACTCTTCGGCTCAAGTGGAGGTGTTGTAAAGTAAGCCGTGATTTAGATTGTAGTCATGGTTAAGATTTGTGTATTCTAGAGTGTTCCTTTTGAACTGTCAATGTTTCAATATAATATATTATGCTTCCATATTAAACTGTTATAAAAGAAAGTTATTAAAACACATTGTGTAGTTATTCCACGTTCTTTCATCATCTCCGTCTTCAATTCAAACCAACCTCTTATTAGTGGAGGAAAAAGCAGTGAGAAATGATATTTTTAGTTTCCCAAACGGTTCCAGTGGTAGCATTGATGGTCTACGACCCCAACATTTAAAAGACATGATAAATCCAAAAAATGGCGAAGCATCCGCCCCACTATTAAGAGCGCTGACTAAGTTTGTAAACTTTGTACTATCTGGAAATATCAACCCGAACTTGCTCCCAATATTCTTTGGTGCTAATCTATGCGCATTACATAAAAAGGATGGTGGAATTAGACCCATCGCAATTAGCAACACTCTCAGACGATTAATTGCTAAAATAGCTTGTTTCTCGGTCCGCGATCCAATGGGAAAATATTTACGATTTAAACAACTGGAATATGCAACCAAAGGAGGTTGTGAAGCTGTTGTACATGCAACAAGGACATTTGTTAATAAAAACTTGGGTTCCAGGAAAATTGTCCTGAAAATAGACTACGCAAACGCCTTCAATTCAGTTCATCGCGATACAATCCTCACTCAAGTCTGAAAGTTCTACCCAATCTCTATCCACTATTTTGGCAAGCTTATGTTTTAACTCGTTCCTATTTTTTGGAGAATGGATCATTATCTTAGCTTCCGGTTGCCAGCAAAGTGACCCAGGAGGGCCATTGCTGTTTTGTTTGGTAATCCAACCAATGATTCAAGAATTGATGTCCGAATTCACATGTTTCTATCTTGATGATGGCTTGTTAGCTGGAGATGCCACCATTGTCTTATCCGACTTTCGTACTCTAGTCGAAAGATGCAAGAAAATGGGATTACATGTAAATACATTAAAATGTGAACTATACTTTTGTGGAGAAACTGACCATCATACCATGAAGGATTTTCAAGACATTTCTCCTGGAATGAGAATAATTGACGAACTATCATTACTAGGTGCACCGATTACAGAAAATTCGACCGCTGCCATTTTGAACGAAAAAATAGAGGAATTGAAGACATTGTTCGGTCTCTTTGTCGCAGGTTGTCGTGTTTAATTTTAAGTCGTAAATGTGTAGTTGTAAATCTAATAGTAAAACTGCCATCCCTTGTTCCCTTATATCCTGTCGTAAAAATTCCTTGTGCATGTGTAAATAAGTGGGACTAAGGGTAGCAGTGAACAAACACTCTCTTATGGATATCAAAGCAGAACAGTCGGTTTTTCGTTCGGTAACGTGAGTTAGTCATAGTGCAGCGGAATGTGAATTTATTTGTTAAACCCCTAAAAAACACAGTGCAAGTGCAACATAACACGAACTAAATCTCGCATACAGTCCACTTAGTTGAAGGAATAGGAACAGCAGCTTAGAACAACAAAAAACCGCGGAGGTAAGGCGATGTACAAAGTTATAAGACCCCCCGCGCTGAACAGACATTGTTCATTCGAATTAGAGATCTTTCCAATTTTCATGTTGCATACTATCTTCTGAGAAACTGTTTTGCTGTTCCCAAATTAACTTACATCCTGAAGACGACTCCAACTTGGAAATTCAGCCAAACTTTAGAACATTTGCACTTTACTATCAAAGAGACAATAGAATTTATAATCAACTCCCAACTTTCTTCAAGTCAACACCAACAAGCTTCACTACCAACAAGATTTGGCGGCTTGGGGATTAGACTAAGCAAAGACCTGTCACTTGTAACGGGCATTTTTTATAGTTTAACATTTTACGCTATACTCAATTCGTAAAAACCTTTCTGTAACTACTATTGCTATATTTGATATTTATTAACTCCTTAGGCGAGTGCATCGTATTATTAATTATAGATTGCATCGTTCTTGTCTTGCCGTAAATATAAATTTTGTTCCTTATGTGGATATACAAGTCTAGATAAGAGACGATAAGCGGTTGTATAGCGAGGAATTGATATAAACAGGCAGTCAGTCGAGGTTCGTTCTTGGTTGCTATATATTAATTACGTGGAAAAGACTGCTTCTTTTTGCTTTGACAAGAGTGTAAATTAATGCGGGATCAATTTCGAATTGTTCCTGAACAAACGCGGCACGATTTTAGTCGTCTTTCTTGTGAAATAAAAGTCGTATCTTAACTGTAGCAGTGTGTAGTTCTAATTCCTTTTTGAAGGAAGTATGCTATATATGTAACGTGTTTGGTTGACCACAAGTGTTGTGGTAAGGTCATTGACGGACGGTTTTTAGTGATACGCGTTGCTTTACTAAACTGTGTTTTTTTAGTTGATTTGTCTTTTTTATATTTGAACTGTGTGTGCGATCTAGTTTCGCGGTCCTTTTGTTATCAGAGTAGTGCATACTTTGGATTATCCAATTACAGTTTTAAGCTTGAGTGCTTCAAAAACAAATGATGATACAGTTGTAGCAGGTTTAGTAGAAAAAGGTTGCTTCTTATAAACAGGTATCTCATTCACTTATAAAGACAGTTGATACTGTAGTTTCTGAATTTTCTAACCCCAACGAATCTATAATAGATCGTTGTTTGCGCAAATTTTAGTTATTCAAAAGCATTAGATTTTTCTTTGTTACCATAGGTAGCAAATAAAACACCTCGCGTTACTGCTAGTTTAATGCATTACATCGTGCCTTGAAAGCGTGATTCTAAATTGTTATTACCATTTTCTTTTTACGATTTGTGTTACAAAAGATTTCGAAATTATTGTCTCAGGAAATAGAGTTAACAAGAATTTATCAATGCTACACAGTTCCATCAGCATGATAATGTCTGCTGCTAACGCCAGTGAAATACATAGGTGTGATTAGTGTAAAGTGTAAGAAATTCCATCAACACCCTCACAGTCAAGGGTGAAGTGCTTCGTTAGTGCAGGACATCGTGAATCTCACACTTCCGTTGCAAGGAAGCGTTGCTGAAGGACTTTTGTAAGTTGAACTATTTCCTACTTGTTATTACTTTAAATATCTATCCGTTGCTTTACCATATCTTTGTCGTTCTGATACCTTTTACAATACACTTGCCTGCTATTAAGAAAAAAAAAGAAAGAAAAAAAAGAATCAATCCTACTGAATTACTCATAGCTATTGTGTCTTACCTATTTATCTTTTGTTAACATTTTGTCTGATTTATGTTTAATTGGTGTGTGAGGAAACGTTTCTGCTACTCCCCAATATTACCTCACTTTGTATTAAAAATTTTTGTACTGCTTTTACCGTTGTTATATTATATAGATTATCCAAACAGTTTTTTTTTACATTCTACAAAATACTGAACAATCCATACTCGATCAGCATGCTATGCTTTTTCTTTATTTCAGGTTTGCTATTCTAAATTTTTTTATTGCAGGTATTGTTACTAACTCCTTACAGCCACATACATTATATGTGGGTCTGCTTTCTACAACCCCCCCTACTCTCCGATTGAGCCGGGTCACTTCTTTGATTTTCTTTTTGTTACGCACGGCTACGAGCCAACGTAGCATAACTTTGGCGCCCGAACAGGGACTGCCACGAATTACGTAACATATAAATTTTTGGCGCCCAACGTGGCGGCCACGAAAAAAAAACGTAACACACTGCCTGCATTCCTCTCTTCAGCGTATTTAAGTTGGTCAACTCGATGTTAAGTCTTCAAGACACAGACCAACCAAATTTGTCATACATTGAAGAAGCAAGACATGAGTGGAATAGACAGACCTCAGATTTAGGAATACCACCGGCCCCTTTTCTTCAAAAATCATGGGACAATTTATATCTATGTTTCATGTTAAATACCAATTTGCCATGTTTAACGAACGAAAAGGCTATTAGCTTAGCTTTACAACGACCAGAGTCAAATTCATGGCTAAATGTACTGCCTTCGAGGTCATTGGGTACGTTATTGGACAATAATACTTTCCGAATTGCAGTTGGACTAAAGATTGTGAATCCCATTTGCGCATTTGTGGATCGGAAGTATTTTTTAATGGTCATTATGGACTGAGTTGTGAAAAAGGCTTAGGTCGCTATTCAAGGCACCTAGAAATAAACTCCATTCTATTCAACGCACTCGTTTCGGCCAAAATTCCTTTTCGTTTGGAACCAATAGACCTAAGCAGAGATGATGGGAAAAGGGTAGATGGGATGACCTTGATCCCGTGGGAAAAAAGCCAATGCCTTGTTTGGAATGCTACATGCTCGGATACTCCTGTGCCATCTCATATTTCACAATCATCAAATCAAGCAGGATACGCAGCCAAAACGATTGCAGCATTGAAAAGAAGAAAATATGCCAATGTTATCGATAAGAATTTTATATTTCTTCCTTTCATGGTGGAAACTTTAGGACCGTGGTGTGAAGAAGCTATTCAATTTGTTAATCAATTAAGGAGATTGCTAGCATTGCATAGTGGAGAACCTCGCTCTCGTCTACACCTCACCCAAAGAATAGAAATAGCAATTCAGAGAGGAAGTGTAATATCAATCATGGGGACCTTCCCTTCTAGTGAAAAATTGGATGAAGTTTTTTACATTTTAAAACAGAAACTAGTTTAGTTGTTACGATTCATGTTTAAATTATTGTGAACTGTGAAATGTTGAATAAAGATATGTATTCACCAAAAAAAAATTTGTAGAAAACTATTAGTAAATTTTTTAAATTCACTTATTTTACCTTCATAAATTGCATTCGGTAGCTAATACACTGGGCAAGAATGCGGATTTTTCACTTTACAAAAACGCCGTTGTTTACGACTTGCAGGTGAATCGCTTTCAAATTATGAGAAACGTCAAATATTTACGGTAACTAAGATTTTTTGCCGGTAAAAAACAATTTTTTCATATGTCAATGTTACAGGAAACTACTTCCCAACTCAAGTTGACAACTGTAATTGGTCTATAACAACGTATATAGCAGTGCTACAATGTAATAATAAAATAGTGACTGTTTGTCCCAAGTTGTCCTGTCGGACTGTCCCAAAAAACTCAACACACATACGAATGATGTTGCTATCTTTATCATATGCATTAATTACGCTTCTAGACTCTTGAAAGTATGTTTTAAATTACGTCAGAAACCTATGACACTTCCTGTATCTACCTTGTCTGGCGTTTGGTTTAAATCTGCTTTTCTCTCCGCCCATTTTCATTTGCTTTA
Source organism: Platerodrilus igneus (assembly GCA_036346225.1). Taxonomy (NCBI): domain Eukaryota; kingdom Metazoa; phylum Arthropoda; class Insecta; order Coleoptera; family Lycidae; genus Platerodrilus; species Platerodrilus igneus. The sequence continues at coordinate 125 of JARFIW010000624.1, read as the reverse complement.
TTATTCTAATTTATGGTTTTAGAGTATCCGTATATGCCATGTGAATGTAAAAAGCAATATTCTAGGGAATATTAGGCTAAGTTTCACTTCCCACACGTTTATTCGTTTTAATTTATAGACTGATT